>JAMQGS010000002.1:14965000-17465000 GCA_028455905.1 Neoseiulus californicus
CTACCCTGAGCAAGCTCCTGGAAGAGACGATTTGAAGCCTGACTCAACTTTCGAGCAGCTTTCAGGGAGCAACTAACGCTTCCGCGAATGGAGGAGGTGTCGGCTTCCCACTCTACGCCTACGACGCATCTGCTACTGGTGATCGAATGCGAAAACTCCTTGAATCGACGGAGTCGCATCTCAAGTAAAGGAGTAAACGCCACCGCCAGCCATGACGAGATTCAGATTCCATGGTAAATATTTTTCGCCCGTTCGTCTGCGGCATTTCATTCCTGACAAAAACGTCCATGCACTCCAACGTGGAAGACATCTCCAGAGAGACAACGAACGTGTACCATAAGGCCTTCGAGAAGTTCCCGTGTTTAGCTGCTGGGAAAAGAGAGAACCGCCGCCAGTTCTTCCACGTGTTTTCGAATCGTTTTTCCATGTTTCCGTGATTAGAAGAGAGCTCCCCATACACTGATTGGCAAGCCAAGTGCTCGTTACCGATTCTCCAGGAAACTCCGCGACCGGAACGAGATGGCGACGACACCAGCTCGCACATCGCGTGTGAATCCAGCTGCAAAATACCAGGAATTCCTCGCAAAGGTTGAGTACCGCTTCATCCTGATAGAAATCCGAGAGATCGGGTGAACAGACGGTTGAAAAATTGATGATCCTGTCGCATGAACCTAGATTCTTCCGACGGGCTGGGATTCTATGCGGCTGTGATGAGAAAAGTGTTGTGCGGAAGCTGTGCCGCAGCTCATCGACTCTGGACTGGTTTCGGAAAGCATGAAGCTGAATTCGGAACTTGGAATCCTATCTTAAAAAGATCGGCGGCCTCCTCGAAGTCTCTGAGATGTTTGTGACGGTTGTGAGAAGCCATTCTCCTTCCAGATGTACGAGCACTTCAAACACGACGATGGCCAGGATGTCGACGAATGGAGCGAAGTTGAAGTTCCACCCGCTTTCGAGTTTATTCGTTTCCGTACGGAGGAGGACTTGAAGATTCTCGATCCGAGTCGGCCCGAATTCTGGAATCGTAGAGCTCACGATGACCAACGGCAGATGAGAAGAGACCTGAGCCCGACCGCACGCCTCCCGCCAGATCCATTGAGCGACGAGGATTTCAAGAGGTGAGCCGGGAGAAGTTCAGATCGAACGACCAAAAGGAATTGAATCCTCCCGTGCGCTACAAACAGATTAAGCATTGAAGACATGCCACAGAATTCAGCAACGCGTTTGCAACAAACCAAGCCACCTCTCTCTCTTGGAGCAGAGCATACAGAGGTGCGAACTTCCGGATGAGGAGCTCGAAAAAGGCGCGGAAGATATCCCAACAAGTAAGTATTCATACTCGGACCCAACGAATCAATCACGGTTCGTGAACGCTTCTGAACGCTATCATGTGAATCGTCTCGTCATTCGTTTCTCCCTTCCGATTCCAGTTGAGAACTCCGAGGATTTGAGTGAGTTTTCCTTGCTCTCTGTGTTCCGCAATCGAGTGTCAGAAGATGGCTTTGAAACTATCGAATCCATCCCCTTTGCCAGCTGGGTCACTCGTTGAGAAATTGCTCCGCTGTTTCAGATAAGGAAATCGAAAGTCTGTGCAGAGCTTTCGACGTGAGTACGTTTGCTTTTCCGTTTCGGTTCGAATGCGCAAAAATCTGTAGATCTTGGAACATAGGCGAGCTCCACATAGTCCGTGTCTCGACCGAGCTGCAACATGTTCTTCCCAAACTCAGAATCATCTCAACGGGGAGCTAGAAGTGAGCGACGAGGATGAAGATGTCGATGAATTTGATGCCGAGCAACTCCGGGAAAATACGCGGAACATTTTGGAGGACTTGAATGAATCTGAAGCTGCCAACGAGACGATCGTGGAAGCAGCTGAGGTTCGAAGGGGGAGTTCTCTCTTTTTTTTTTCATTTAATTCTGATCTTATCTGAAGCTCATTTGAAACAAAACCGTGCAGGTGAGCGTAGTTCAAGATTTCCGGCCCCGGAAGAGCTCAACATTCTTGATCCCGAACTTCGAGGAATCTCGAATAGATTCAGCGGAAATCTTGACCGAAAATCCTGACACGATCGTTGAGGTGACGGAGACAGCTGATCTCCAGCAATGCGAAGAGCCCGGAGAAGATTCGTCCACCTTCCTCAGGATACGCGTAACCTGCCTAGAGTCGGATTGCAGCAGCTCTCTGGAGACAGAGTCTTCAACGTCAAACTCGGAAAGCGACGTGACACATCTTACCGTTCCTCATCAGGTAATTTCAAAGTTCTCAGAGTCTCACGCATCTTGACCTCACAACACAACCCCGAACACATGTCTGAGGAGAGTGCATGCATGGCAGAAATGAACTCGTTTGTGCCGAGGAGATTTGTCTCATTCTATGATGCTGTTTCAGCGTAAGTCCAGAGTCAGCGAGTCCAATGTAACGCCGAAGAAACAGCATCCACCTCTGCATCTCCTGACGCCACTTCAACGTCGACTCGTAAAGCTTGATCTCTACTAGTGATGAAGCTACCGCCATGTAATGTGGTCGTCGATACTGATCTTGGAAGACGAGTGAAAACCTTTTTCACCCATGTAGCACTTCTTCGATGCTCGCGTCGACATCTCGAGATAAGAAGATGACATCGGGGAATCAGAAGCTGCCATGGGAACGGGAGTCGTGATCGAGTTGATCATCATGTACATATGAAATGTGCTTGGCCATCGGTTATTGCCGGTCTTTGTATTCTCGAGTGAAAGCTGTATTATTAAAAAACCGAAGGTTGAACACAATATCTGATCACATCATTGAATATTGGGGGCGGTGTACTTATTGGCGCGGAATCGAGATTCGACATCTAAAGAATGCTGGTTGGGGGCAGATTTCGGGCTTCTACATCGAACCCATCTCTTCCGCGAGAGGGACTGGATCAGAGATCGTCGAAACCAATATCTGAACGTGATGGCGTAGAACGGTCCGAGTGTATGGAACTGGCGTATGGAAATGGCGATGATTCCGTTTGAAGTGAGTCAGGCACAACGAGATCTCTGATAGCTTGTTCGGGGAAAGAGTCGACTTCAAGAGCTGTGATTCGATACCTCCAATCTCATTCTCGGTTTCGATGAGCAGTGACCTGGAGGACAACCTTGACCACCTCAAGCATGGCGGCAAAAATGGATCGGATAATTGCTTTCGTGGATTCCCCGCGACTTCGAAGCTTTAACTCTGTCTTCGGGCGGCTTCCAGGTCGCAAGAGACATGGCGTCTACGCGTGAGATTTCGCGAAATGCGGGCCGCACAACATTCGATTTGTTTTCCACGGGATCCATGATAAACTCTGACGCATTCTTGTAAAGAATTGTGAGCTCCGAGACAGTCAAATTTGTTGCTAAAATTTATTTTTTCTTCCTAAGAATTCCTTCTTCGCTCGAAGAAGCTCTTCTGGACAGCGAAGTAATCGGAGGGCCGTGTGAGCGACAGCCTGAGCGCAATCCAGCATTCGGTCCTCGGCCTCAACGGTTCTCGCCTGCAACATGTTGAAGCTGAAATACTCTCGGTTCCTCCAGTATACGAGAGCAGTCGTCCCGTATCAATCAGATTCGATACTATCCGCTCTGGAGCGGCCAGAACCCGATGCATTCACGGAGGATGTCAGTACCTGTTTCGCAAAGTCCGGGTGGTGCAAAGAAATCGGGGTGTCGATATAGTACATCGGATGGATAGCGGGGACCTTCTGTGAGACGTTGCCCATATCTGTCGAGACCATGGTGTTGTATCCTTTCTCCAAACCGAATTGGAACAATGCGTCTGGAATGGATCTCTGTGACAGACTCGATCTCGGAACTCGTCACTGAAGGGGATTAGTGCGCAGCTGAACGTACCTCTGTTGCGCAGGTACCCTGCGAAGATGTTCCCCAGGACGAGATTGGGCCACATGTCAACATAAGGGTCGGAGAAACGCCAATTCAGCTCGCAAGATGCCGCCGTGGCTCCAGATTCGAGACATTTCACGATTCTTGCTCGGAACGGAGCCATGTCTTTTCCACGCATGGTTCGGTACGTGATCTCGAGACCGAGCTTGTCATCAACCTCCTTTATGACCACTGAAGAAGATGAGCGCATGATAATGATGAAAATTCTCCCTCACAATCAGTGAAGGCGTTCTCATGACGCAGCGATAGATGAGACAAAAGGTGGAAGACATGCATTTGGAACAAGAAGGTTGGATGTTTCCTAATAGACGAAGAATCATTATCGTACCAAAGAAAAACTTTCACAGGAAATAGATGACTCACCCCCAATGCGCCACTCTTGTGGTATCTGTGATCTGAGTGACATGATGTTGTTGTAGGCTGCTATGACAGCATCACTTTCGGAGCCCGAACCAATCGAATCGAAGGCATTGAAGAAATGGAAAGTATCACCCAACCGCGTGCTGGTATAATTTGCGAAAATCTGGAATTACACTCCGGTATACAGTATTTTGAACGGCCTCTCGATGCAGCCTAGACTGATGTCGAAAATTTGTCGCACCGCATTGCCAGCTCGGGAGCGATTCCTGGACTGACCGGTCGTAGGAGATCTGAGAACGATTTTCAGAAACAAACTCATGACATTCCGAAGAGCTCTGGCTCCCACCGGGGGCAAACTCGGTCGAGCCGACGATTGAGATTCGACATCGAGGCATGGAAACGTACCGCCGTACATGATGAAGAGCACCGTCGAAAACACGCGCCAAACTCGACTTACCCTAGATGAGCACAACGTCTCCGCGTGGAGGATTCCTTTGTTCGATGCGTGTAGCATCATGGCAACATCTACGTCATCGAAAGCATCTAACATGATTATTTTCCCGCCGCCACCCTCCTCTGCGGGCGCTCCGATCACAGTAATTTTTCCTGGATATTGCTCCGGGTACGCCTGGAGAACGAAATTGAGTCATTCTCGCGCTGTGCTCAATCGAAGAACACTCCAGGTTTCGAAAGGAATCGAGGCGTCAAGCTGCCTCGGGATTCTGATATTCACCATCATGACATCTTTGGTGAGTAGTGCCATCGCGATTCCGCTCTCTGCGATGAGGTTGTGGCCGCAGGCATGCCCGACTCCGGGTAAAGCATCGTACTCGCAGATGAAGCAGACATTGGGACCCAGGGATGCTGTAAAATCGAGGACTGCTAAGAAATTGTTTCCTTGCTTGTCATCAGCTCCAAGAGCTTCTGTCGAAGGCGTCAAGGAACTGTAATCAAGAAACCTTCGCAAAAAGAATGGAAGGAGTTTCCCGCGGATATCCGGTAACGGTCACATGGGAACGGCCCGTGGCGTTACTTCGTTTACGGATTGTCATGGGCTCAAATCTTGGCGGATCTTGGCTCGGAGTGACATTTTGATTCGCAGGAATCTTGGACCATACATGCAGCCATATAGATTGAAAACTGCTGCGAAAGCAAACGATTGACTCGTGACCAGCCGTGGCGGTGGTAACCGTGATTCGGCCTCGCTCGACAATGAATATTAATCAAGGTTGACCTACATCCACATGGAGATATACCCTCTCGTTCATCTTTCAATCTTGTCTCTCCGCTTGCATTGACGACTGCATGCTTAGGTTTCCAGAGAGCGTGTTTGACTCCTTAGAGAATTCCACGACATTCTGTTCAGCTTTATCAGGATAGAAACACACCGTAGCACGGATAATAAACGTCGCATCTGTTACCTTGTGACGCGTGAAAGAAACCGTACGAGATAGGGATAGGTAGTTGTTACCCAATTAATCAATTTCATCTTGGAATTATGTGTTCTTACTATCCCTAACGACTTGTTAGCATCGCATCGCATAGAGGTCCCAGATTGGAAGCACTTAGATATCACAGCTCACTCGTGTGGCATGGAAAATTCCTCGAGCGTTCGTAGACTTATTGAATGACCGACTTGCAAACTGAACGCTGTATTGCTGCTCCAAACTATCTGTCACAGCGATTCTCAGAGTTTCCCATTGAGGCAGATAATCCCCAGTGCAGGTCAGGACGCCAAACCCCTGATATTCTTGAGTATAGGAACATCGCTGAAGATCAAATCTAGAACTTGAACTCACCGTATTTGCCATTGTCCGGGCTGAACTCCGCGCGGAACCCTGTCGGAAGAATATAACGTCTTGTCACTTTGAAGTCATGGCTTTCGAGAACCTTGGTGAGCAGATCGTGTGCTCGGTATTCGACGAAACGGATCTCTGGATGCGACCATATCTCTTCATTGATCTAAGGGGGCAAATCATTCACGTGTGAGAACTTTGATTTCCATCGAAAATATATTTTCGGAACCCTCTTCAGGGGGTGAACGATGACTCCTTGTGAGGCCCTGAATGACTTGCAGGTCTTGTCCTCGAAAGAATTCCACGCAGGAATCGCCCTGGGCGGAGGCACCCTTGCGAATAAGGATCTCTAGCAATGATCAGGGCTTTGGAGGGACATCGAAGGTTTCTGCGAGTTCTCTCACCGGAGCAACGTCCCGCACACTTTGCGCGCTTTATACTCTTGACTTAGTAGGAACATGCATTTGAGCGATTGTTCAACTCGGACGAACCACTTTCACGTGGTCAGGCTTGGTTTGACACACCGATTCACTGAAAGCAGAGCACTCGCAGGAAACTGACCCCAAAACCAACGAGAGTCAAGGTTGCGGTGAAACTGCGCGCCGCCCGGAACTCTCTAGCACAACCGATTTCCATCTTAATTGAGCTCTGCTCGCTTTTTCGTCCATGAAGATGCACCTCTTCTCTCGATCCACAATGCCCAATCTCACATCCATGAGCTGGTGATCCTTTGCTACAATATCGAGCAACCGAACCATGAACATTTCAGCTGGCGCTCGTGCGTTGGGTTCTCACTGTGTTCGAGCCTTAGAGCTGGCACTACACTGTTGGGAGAAAACTCACATTTCTTAGCTGTGCCTTATGCCGAGCCCACCCTTGCTCAAGGAGAACGCACTCGGTTTCATTGATTTTGTCATCGCACATTATGTTGAGTTGTCGATGATGTCGTTGTCAGGAGACGTCAATATGTAGATGAATCTCAATCCGGAGTCTCACCGCGCCACAAATCTACCTGGCCATTTATCCTCGATGAGCTCTAGACAGTCTATGAGAGTCACCAGCCCGTGGAAATACTCTTCTGGTCACTGAGAGAGAACGCCGAGGCCGCGCATATAATCGGCGTAATAACGCTACCGACACAGCGTCTTCCGATGGCCCCATCGCCTTAAATTTTACGGTCTGGTTTTCCTCTTCGTTGCCGTTTTGTTGTGCTCTTTTGTAATGTGGACGCTTGTAGCGTCATCGAGTGCGATAGCGACCGCTACAAGAGAAGACTTATAAACCCGTTTATTAGGTTGTCGGATTTTTCTCGAATTTCGGCCTGGTAATATTCCGGGACTTTGCACTCCTCCAAGGAGAGGTCAACACCGTTCCAGCAGAGAGCGTCTTGCCGCCCCAACTCGGTCAGTGCTTCTCCCCATCTGGGTTTGCTGTTGCGGGCGGCATCTGCATTCCATGTCCTCTATCCTATGAATCACCAGCCTCAAGCGAGTGGCTACGCGGAACATGAACCAGCTCGGGGGCCTCTTGGGCTTGATGCTGAAACGATTTCGGAGCAAGGACCACATTGTCTCGGTCAATCGTCGTTTAAGTGTCGCCTTTGATTCCCGTTCACGCTTTTTACGTTGTTATGTACTCTCTGCTATGTCCGAATCATCTTTAATGGGAGTCGTGGGGAAAATCTAACTGCCACTCTGAAACAGTGCACTGGAACACGTGAACACATGGCCGCGAGCACGCTCCACGTGGTTGCTTTTTATAGGTAGAATCTGACACCTGCGGAGGGTCGTTGACCGTCAGTCTAAGAGCATACTTCGTATTTCTAAATTAAAATAGGAATCTTGCAGACGGGATAGTCAATCATCCCGATCTCTAGCTCGGCCTCCACTGCCCAGCTCAGGGATACTAGCTGATCAGACGTGGATTCAGAAAGACCGGGTCAAGAATGGAAAATCGAGCGGAAAGGCGCCGCGGTTATCCTTTTTCGAAACAGCGTAAGTTCTGATGTTCCGTTACTAGCGATTCTGATTTTCTCGCTTGAATGCCGGAATTGCTGCAGAGACTAGGATTCCCCTGGTGAATTCATTCGAACTTTGGAATATTTCTGGCACCAGCAACTGACGTCCATGGCTCCCTATGGGTTCGGTCGAGGAATTCCAGCTCGAAGTTGTTCACTCCCGTTGTCTGAGGCCGGCAGGTAAAGCATCCAATGACGACGGCGACGCCAGGCTCTGGGCCGACGGCGGTCTTGGGATCAATTCCTCACGGATGATTTTGGTCGATGCGGAAACGTATCCAACTCTCCGCTCGAATCACCAGGAGCTGAATATTACGTCAAACCAGAAATCAGTGATCACCCAAGGGAACTGCGTCTACGAGGAGACCAGGGTCAGATGCGTGCGGGAAAAACGGTGCGCACTAACTGCACCGGAAGTCCCCTGCGATCGGGCGAGATTCAAATATGAGTACCCTGAGGAGTCGAGCATTATCCAACGAAACAATGAAATAATTCCAGGTGCATACTCACTGGGCATCGGAAAGCTACCGGTATCATTCCACTCGAAGAAGTGATATCAGCCAGATAGCTCATCTGTCAGTTCACTCGCAACTCGCTCCTCCCATGTGGGATAACGATCTCGGAATGGAGAAAACCATCTACCCTAAAATCCCGCAGGTAACGAACCTTTTTTCCTCGAAAATTCGACCGAAAACTCCGTCAGAAAACGAGCCCCTCAGACAGCGAACCCTGTAGATAACGAACCTAGCTGGCTATCTGAATGGTTCGCTACCTGCCGGGTTCGTTATCTGAAGGGTTGGCTATCTGTCAGGTTCGTTATCCGAAGGGTTCGCTATCAGATGGGTTCGTTTTCTGATGGAGTTTCCGGTCGAATTTCCGGGGAAAAAGGTTCGTTATCTGCGGGATGTTAGGGTGATCCGATTCTCCCCCCGAGCTGAGAAACGGTCGGCTCTCGAACAGAAATTTCGAAAAATAAAGCTACATCTTCGCTGCGGGATCAAATCCTATTCAAGCTCAATGTACTCTCTCTTCGCGTTGGAAACGTCTGTAACTTGCGTATAGAAAGAATGAGGTTGACCTCTCGCCTGCATGGCGATGAGTATTCCCGTTCGAATCCGTCATTCTCTCGATTGATCGTCTCAAGTGTACGGTGAGGGATATCTCGCTTGGGGAATGACCTCCTCGCAGGGTGGCCTTCGGGAGACATTCATGACGGCTGAAAACAGCGGTCGCTCTGTCCTCGCCTGCGTGTTGTCCTAGGAAGCCGAATCGCAGCAAATAATTCCTTGAATTGGTCCCACCCAATAGGGAAATCCCTAGTCACCCCAGAGGGTCAGAGATGTTGCCAGTTTACGATCTTCTTCTGCTGACAAAGGAGACCGACTATTTCACGACGCTGCACTCTCCCTCAAGGTCGACTGCGGTAGGCACTTTTCGTTGCACCGCCCCTTCAAGGGGAATTCTTATAGCATTTTGGGCCGCGTCTAGCCCTTCAGCTTCGTAATTGCGTCGTCAGGTTGCGGGCCCGTCATACTAGATAGCGGGCTGCAATGTCCGGTAACCTTAGTTCGCCGGCAGCTCGAAGTGAAAGCAGCATCCACCGCAACACACCGTGTCGTACGAGTGTTCAGTATGGAATCGAGCTGCATTTGTGCTGCATAATTGCTACTTGCCGCAGAAAACTATCGTCGAGTCTATGCCATGGCCCGTGGCTGAGTAGCTATTCGGTCATGCTACGTGGGTAGACCCATATCCCATCCCTTGTGCGACCACAGTCTTGAAAGCCCTTTGGTGTGCTCTCGAGATGGATGTCTTGGGCAGCCATCGAGTGAAATGAGTCGTTGTATTTCATCGGATTTGCAATAAGGTGACGAGGATCCTGCGAAGAAAAGATGGACACTATCACCGACGAAACCACCATTGACTTTTTCAGTAGTGATATTAGTCGGTGATGTCAGTGATTCCTTGCATTATGCTATCTGAACCTTCCTGGAACTTTCGGCCAAATCCCATCAATGGCGAGGTGATCGTGCCTTAGGACTCCATAATGAAATACTTCATAATCGTCCGTTGCCCTCGTTTCGAGGTGGTTTGAAGACGGCTTTGACCCTCTCCTGGAGATACAATCTTGAGCCTGGTCATCTTCGGGAAGGCCGATGTATTGAGATTAGACCTTCTTTCGCAAACATCTCGAATGCTCTCAGTATCGCATTTATCAGCTTATGAGCATCTCATTGAGATACGCTAGAGCAAAATCGGTTACGAGCCCTGGGCATGATCTAAGTGGTAGAGCTCGGAGAGCGCAATCGGCCTTGCATCCTGATTGGGCGATTTGTGTGAACGGGCTCAGATCTTCTCTGATTGCGAGTCCGATCGTGGCCCGAACAAAATTGGCGATCATTCGCAGCCTACGGCCCGGCTCCACTCGATTGCAGTGAGTTGCCTCGGAAGGATCCCGGCTGGCCACGTTCTTCGAATAAGCTTCTAGTCAGACTCGGGCGGTATGCAGCAATTTGGAGGATCGTGCGAAAGATTCTCCCGTGGTCTACCGTAACGTTGCAACGCATCTGAGCTTGGACGTTTCGGACACGTGGATAGCAATTGACCCGTACCCGGAACGATGCCGTACTCGACATCCATGAAGAAATCGAGGGGATTTCATCGCTTGCAGCGCAAAGGGCCTCCTGGCTCAAGGCCCAGATTGAAAACACATGAAAATTCCAACCAGAGCGATCGCTACGAAAGCTTTGCTGGGCTTTTGCCAGACGAGCGGAAAACTATGATCCAGCTAGCTCCGGGACGAAAGGGAGCTCCTAATCTGCTTAGACCAATTACCAAAGGAACTCCCGAAATGCGTATGATCAGACACGGGACTCGAGCAAACGCAGATGCTCCCTCAAGCAGCAGAGCTCGCTTCACTCTTGTTCATCGCAGGCTATTTCTCGTTGTTGACTTCTTTGTCGCTCAAACATCTGCTTGCTCGCTCAATCGTTGAACTACACCGTACATTCCGCCTCAATGTCCCAGAGAGTTTCTGGATGCTTCAAGCCCACTCAGGGCTCACTGAGTACATTGAGTCATGTCAGAGCTTCGTAGAAATCTCCGAATTTCCCCCTTCTTTGAGTTCGTGTGCGACTCCATTGACAATTTTCCGTCCGTAGGAAAACTCGAGCAGTCGTTGGAATCAAACATTGCTTTCCAATTCAGTGTGTTCGCCCTGTTTCACTGAAATCCGGATCGGGAGAACATCCTTCTCTTCCATTCCGAAGTCGGGGCATCTGAGCACATTGTTGGGGGACTAGAGCATTCGTTTTCCGACAAAATCAATCACAAATTCTCATACGCCAAACATCGATAACCTCTCCATGGGTCTCTTAGAGAGCGAAGCAATTGTTTCCCCGAGGTTAGCAACCCCGTCGGAGCGCTGTGAGCATCGTCGGGAAACTGCGATCGAAAACTAGAGAAGAGGTATCGAACTCAACAGCGAGCTGTGCGCATGTGATGTTCCGCTCAAAGCATCGCTTCTCTGGAAGATAGTTTCCGACAGCTCGATGGATTTTTTTGAAACGATTCCGCGCGTTACGGTTGAGAGTTGCCCATTTGTTTCCGAGAAAGAGCACTCTGCTTTCAACTAGAGTCGAGTCAAAAGCTCCAATTCCTTCGAAATATCTTCCGTGGAAGACTTCTGCCCGTGGGAAGTCGATTGGAAATCAGAAAAATATACCGAAGTCGTCGTTTTACGGTCCGTTGTAGACGACAGAGACACTGGAAAAACTCATGGAAAGTCGACGTCAGAACCCGTATGGAAGACGGGTTGCTATTTTCGCTAGCAGTCTTTCAAAACCAACATCCCACGCGCTTTCAGAGTCCTGCGCTCCCCCTCTTGTCAGAAGAGGTATTGGGGGCGGAAGTTTCAAATGACTCGGTCAGTGTCATAGATGTCATGCTTGGTGTCCCGCAGACAAGGACACAGTGCTCTCGGTCATACGTCGGAGAATACGTCTGGCCTCGAAACCCTCGTCGACCACGTCCAGAGCCAAGGTCCCGCGACGACGGCGTGCCAAGCTAAACCCTCGAACCCTTTTGGGCGAATTGCGCCTTCCGTCGATATGACTTCTTCGTCTCCCGATGCAAACTACGTCCAACTCCAACGTCTTTGCACTCGCATCATGAAAGATGACCAAACCAAATACGGGTCCTGCGACAGAGGTGCCTCTATCGTCGATCAATTTCCAGTCTGTCTGGTGTATAGATCTGACGGGGGATTCGAAGAACTCGTCGCTCCCATGTCTCAGCAGGAGAGCTTGATGTTCGAACACCACTGCCGGATGAGCTTCGTATTCGATTATGAATCAAGAACCGCTTGGGGTCTCGTAAACGATGCCTCCCGCCGGACATTTGACTTCAGCATGATCAATGTCGAATGCACAGCCGGTGTTCCCAAGCTGGACGGTGGCAAGTACGACTCAACATTTGCTCAAGGGTCTATTATTGGATACGATTCCTGAACGGTAAACAGGGGCACGGTCGTGACTGACGCGAAACCTTTTGCGGGATAGATTTGTTGTCCACCATTCTCTGCCTCACAACGTATATCTTGGCCTTGGCTTAGTTTTGCCTTCGGGCATAGGACACAGCTGCGACAGACCCATGGAACGTGTTTCCGTTCAATGGTAACGGCTTATACGCGACCAAAGTCCGGGCGGTTTCCATCAAGGCACGAAACCCCATGGCTACCAGAAGCGAGCGCGCGGAGCGTGCAAGTGTAAACAATCATCGATGAAATCTATGCTCGTAGACGTTGCTTCCGACGCATCCGCGAATGTTTTCCGTAAATTCTCGATTGTGAATGCGTAGGTCGGAGAGGTAGCGTTGGGAGGAAGAGGAGCGCGGCGAACCAGAGAATAAGCTTCATCCCGCCGGAACATGGGTTTTCTCTCAATGATTCAGCAGTGACATGAAGCAACGGTATGAATTACCGGCGGACTGATTCGATACGGTTGTTTGAGATGGCAGAAAATGGCTCCAGCTGAGGTTATCTGGAAAGATTAGTTTGATTTCCGTTTTTTGCAGGACCTTTTTTGTGAAATCCATGCTCCAACGAGCGGGGCAGATGAGAAAACGAGGCCCTCCCTCGTGTATTCACCCGGAACTCCCACATCACGCCTCCGACGTGACGAAAATAGCGACTCCATCAACAATCAACACATTTTTCAACGGATTCCCAGAGAGGAGATCACACATTTCGTCTTTTGCGACTTCGATCGATGGGCTGAGCAGCAAACGCACGAGCACAGCGTCCTTGACAATTGACTCTTAATTACTCGCACAGCAAATAGGAGCCGAATGGATGCTGGGACACACAGGAAGTTGTAGCTGTTTCCAAAGGAAATTGCGCACTTTATTGGATAGCATGGGTTCAATCCTGGTATTGTCATCGACCGACCTTCGCGCCTCGCTCCTGAATCGACCTCGGCCCTTGTACCTCATCCGACACATTGTTCCCTCCTGAGGATGACCACCAACACCTTTGGGACGATTGACCCGAAGTTGTGGACGAGAGTCCATGGAAGGCTCCTTTGCCATTTCCCTCGAAATGCGCCTTCTCCCCGATTCGCGGCGCAGTCTCGGCGGGGGAACGCGTGTTCTCGGGAAAACACTTTATCCGCTTCAGCGCGCCCAGCCAATTCTGCATTACCGAGAAGCCGCGATTTGTTCCTGTTTCTGGTTTTGCTTGATTCGGTCGATTTCCGTCGAGGACTACGTGACTACGTCGAACACACAATAGGCGAGCACGGCTCGGCTGTATTTCCGGAATCCGTCATTATCGACACGAAGCAAGCAATTATACCTTGCTTACTCTTATAAACAGACTTCCCGAGCGACCCTGTGGTTCGCGACGAGAGGCAGGAGAAGTTAAGCTCTGTTCGAATGACGCTCTCGTGGGATAATACAGTGACAGTAGGTTCGTCTTCGGAAATATATTTCTAGTATCAGAGTTTTTCAGAAAAATCGCCACCCGGAAGCGAGCCATTGTCGCGGGAGTAGGAAGCGTCAGAACATGGAGAACCGACGAAAAGAACCTACGAATCAGGTCGACACAGAGGATAATTGAAGTTTCCGGCGTTGAAACTTCAATACGTCCAATGGAGTCCGGGTCACGTTCCGGATTAGCGCGAATTCCATCATTCGAAGAGTCTTAGCAGGTCGACAACCCGCCCGCCCAGTGCCAAACTCACTCAAGGGAACGGACACGGTCTCGGCACTCCCCAAATCCGAGACGACTTTTTCCTTGAGCACATGTCAATTGTCAGGACGGCAGAGGGCTCCGCGCCCTTTGAACATTTCAGGAAACAAGATTCTTCGGCTTGGGGTGACGACTCTACCTCTGCCTTGGATTGGTAAGACTACATCACATTTTTCACACGATTCCCTTCGATCTACTGCTCACCGGAATTTCAGACCCCGGCTTTAGAGTGAAGGAGAGTGATACGAATGCGCTGTGACGGAACATTTTCGGGTGGACGATTTGCGTGATCGCTGCTCAATTCATCACGCCACCATTTCGGCATGACGTGAAATGGTCTCGGCAATCGAGAGCAGAGTTCCCTTATTCCTCGGGAGTTCTCCGTGCCCCAAGCGGCGCGGCGCCCCTTAGTGAATATCTTACGAGCTGAGATTTCGTCGATGTGGTGGTTTATTAACTCGATTCCCCAGGTTCGAAGGTTTCGGGGCTCAGAGTGAACCTTCCAATGATTCGAACATCTAAACGCATTGGATCTTAGATTCAATAGCGCTTCAGAGGTTTTCTTGGTGAGACGCGTTCCAGTTTCGCATTCAATTCCTCCTCCCTTTCGATGAGAGAGTTCCGGACGTCCACACTATGATATTGGGACTCGATATCTTCACAGTAAGCTATCGGTAGATGACTCATTCAAGTTCTCCAGTATTTTCCTCGCTGGCGGGCGGAGCTGATTTTTTGGTGCAACTTTGACGAGGATCTCCCGTGTCGTCAGGCTCAGGTCATCGCCTTGATTTTTCCAACGCTCAATTCTAGAACGATGGCCAGGCCTGTCATCGATTATTATTCCTCCGGGAAAGCCTATCGCACCAAGTCAGCGCAGACTGATCGGTCATCGACAGGCGCGTTGAAACTTGCGATCACTTGCTATCAAACGAGCGATCGTCGCTGACTTCGTTGTTTCCAAGAGCGACGGGTCTAGCTGTCGCGATACCTGGAAAAAACGGTTCGAGCCTGTGAGCGAGGAATCACCAAGTTGACGATCACAGGATATCGGATGCATTGAAGCAGAACGGGTTATGGAACAACAAAAATCGAGTGATAGGGGCTGATATCCCGCGCGCGGGGAGATGCACGAAGCGAGGGCTTTTTATGATATCGACTCGATTCCACGAAAGGTCGGCAGTCAAAAAAAGTTGGAGAGAGAGAAAGCGAGGGTTGAGGCGAGGGTGAAAGGAGGAAATTCATCCACAAGATACGATGTCGCGATTTAATATTTAGGACGAGACCTCAAAGGCTCGCCTGCGGGTTTCATAAGATCGAGAATCAATACTCGACCGAGCCATCTGGAAATGGAGTTCAATTCTCGGTTCCTCGAGAAAGCGAAGATATTGCTTCGACTTTTTCCGCTCTTTGCTCTGTCTGACCAGAGCCGCTCAGGGAGGCGCTGGGATCGAACGAAAATATTCCCATGGAACGCCGAAAGCCTCGAAAGAGAATCGGTCAGGCGTTTCCAGGCCGGTGAGCTGCGACAGCGAGATCTTCTACCTAGTCCTTGATTCATATCTTAGTTAGTCGTATCAAAGGACTATGCAATACCTCAGATACCGAATTTTCGATTGCCCCGAGAAACCGTATCAGACGACGAAATCCTTCAAAAGCGACTTTGTCGAATAACAAGCTGAAGGCGCAGAAAAAGCATGTCAGTGACGATCCTAGCAACTCGAATACTTGATATGTCTTCGCGAAGCTCAGAGGATTGTCATCTTTAACATAGTAACCTGGAAAATCAGTCATCCGTGAATTCGTTCCCTGCCAACATTGTCATATGCGCCCCGGGGCTACCGAAGTATGGAAGTATTTTGATACTATTCGAATGGCGAAGTTATGTTGGGGTACGAAATTCCCGATTTTATTGAAGCACTGCGTACTCTGCACACGGGGTGGAATCGAGTTACGCTCAAACGAGTCGAGGCCAGCGTCGACAGGCAGATATTCTCCCAGCGAAGACGACCTTGACAAGTACGTGTTCATAGCAGTCGAGGGGAAGCTCGCAATATCGGAAAAACCATCACAGCTGACTTATTCCTTTCGGAGAAACCTACTCTTCAACGGTCGAGGCGGGATGAGGCAAGAACGCGTACGTTGGAAGAAGACGTTTGTTGAGGGGAAGCTAATGTTCATTTGATTCGCTGACTCCCGAGAAGCAGGAGTCGTCGAAAGAGCAGATAGAATTAACAAAGTTTGATTCTCCCCTAATAGGATAATTTTGCGGCGTGTTAAGAGGCTTCCTAGAAGTTTGCGACGGTTAGGACGAAAGTCTCATTGCCAGGCTGCCTGTTTGTGTACATGGTTGAGTGCACATCTGGACACCTTGGCAGCACAAGGTCATTCCTCGGCCAAGACTCACTATCACACAAGTTCTTCCGCACTGCCACGAGAGCATCCCTTGCAGCACGTCGGTCCATAAATGCGGAAGGCGGACCTGATGATATCCTGACAGGAGCTGGAGAATGAGTCGATCTTTGCGTCGAGAAGCAAGCGACGCGCTACATAGATCGATTCGAAGCTGAAGTTACAGAAAGGAGAGCTCAGCATTGACGTTATCGCCGGGACCGTCCCGGAATCCCGTGGGTCCTCGTGGCCTGGGGATCGCAATCACTGGGAAGTTTCACTCTCATGCATGGACTCCCAAAACCGAAGAATCCTTTTCGCTTCCACTTTGTGCGACCGATTTCGACGAGCTTCGCCATCCTCGAGAAGTGAACGAAACGCGAAAGTAACTTCAAAGAAGAACGTTTGTGCAGTGGGGCGTTCACTTTCAAGTGAGACGTCCTCCAGATGTCCACCGTATGCCCATAAATTGGCCTTGGCGTTTTCTAGCCGGACGAGAGATTCCTCGTCGTTCGGATTCGCTTTCGGGACAAAGGACGTTTACGTACGACGGGAAACGACTCGAACCTCCGTCTCGATTCCCACGTCAGATAAGAAGCTCCGAAAGAAAAATTACAGAAATAAGTAATCGTCCTCTTGGGATTCCGCGATATCGAACCATTGTGTGGACAGGTCTGCTTCGTTTGATTCTTGCTGATATGCTCCGGCACAACTCCTGGCGGGAGAACGGATGACCTTTTCCCCGAAGCAGAGAGATATAAATTGAGGCTTGCCAAACCATCATGCTTCTTGGAAGACGGAACCTTTTATTTTTTCGTTTTCCACGTCTGAGCGGCTGATCCGGGTAAATGAGCCGTTCTCTCCGTTATAATTGCCTCGAGTTCGCGGGAGCTGAGCTTCCTTTGTTCCCCGGGTTCCACTCGGCCCCAGGTCCTCTCAGACTAAGGTTCCATCACATTCAACGATTCTTCCGCGAGCGAGGAGATAACGGAATCCCTGGAAAGTCACAAGTTGTCGGAAGTTTCGTTGGGAATGAATGTTGGGTAGTGGTTTTCCTCTGTCTCTCTCTCTCTCTTCGCGGCGAGGAAATCGAGCGTGTTACGCGGAAGCCGTCCGTCGAGTTTCTTTCTCACGCCGTTCCTCCTAATTCCTCCTGAGCGAACGTTTCTACTCGGGAAGCTGTTGCCGCAAGTGATTCCCGGTGTTGACGTCGACCTTGAACGACCTCGAGTCTGACGTTACTTTCGGGAAGTTGGGAGCTTCATTTGGCGAGAACTGTAATTATGGTGACGAGCCGCTCTGGCTCGCGGCGCAGTGCATTTTTGCTGCGCCTTCCGTGACCATTCATAATAACAATTCACTCCTGTTTGAGGGAGCGCCGCAAGCTCTGAAGGAGATGATGAATCACGTTCTCCAGGAACCTGAGACGTCTTCGTGTGATTCGTCGAACCGGTGCGGAATTGGGAGTTTTCGCAAAGCACACAAGCGCGGATCGGAGTGTGAGTTTGTTGACCTTGGGACGTGAGGTTGACCCGGCAATATATTTGAGCCACAGAGGTTTCGAAAATGTCACCGAGGTGAGAACGCCCGCTCTCTCGTGTGTCCATCGTGAGAAGCGGAGTAACGGTGGGTACAATTTCCGGGGATGATCGTACAGAACTCGTCCCTGCATCCCGCGCGGAAGATGACGTGTTCCATCATGCAGAATGAGATCGAAATCAAGCGCTTCACTGGGATCAGCTTAACGCAGAGTGGTAGAGGGCATTTTAGAGGACTAGATAAGGCTCTCAATGGGTTCGTTTGTGATGGCGTCGGAAATTGATTGAGAAATTGGTTGTTTCCTCGATTCATTCAAGAACCCATCTGGTTCAGTTCAGGGGCTTCAGCTGAACCCCCACTTTGCCGAGCCATTTGTCGGGGGGTTTTCGCAGAAAGGAAGAATAATCTGTAGGATATCGGCATATGTCGGGTCGAATGATCTGAATAATATCAAAAAATGAAAGTAACAATTTCTGAAAATTTTCCTTCGCGGACCGAAGTCTACCCTAGGCGGGAGGTGCTGTTCGGTTCGGTGAGGCTTCGACGATATTTGAGGCCCGATATCGTTGCTCAATCGACTGTATCTCATCAGTTGATGAAGGTCGTACTAACAGGATAGTTTTCTTCCATCCTCTAGGGAGCTCTCCTCGTAGAGTTCAGGAGAGTCAGTGAATTCCGGATCAAGATCGGTCTTCTAAATGCCAGCCAAAGCTGGGCTGTCATTCGCAGATCCTGATTTTTTTTTTCCTCAGAAATAGCCCCCCGTATCCTCTCCACGCAATGGAACGCGATACGTAACGGCCTCGGAAAAACAATTAGGCCGACAACTCGGAGCTTCAGCATAATGCGGAGTTATTCCTGGCTCTTGGAAAATTCGACGCTCGTTGGTTTTGGCGTTCTCTTCTCCTTACCACACAAAATTTCCAAAATCGCTCCAAATGATTACAAACTCCGCTTCGGTGCTTGCTAGGGGTCTGGAATAGACGGCCACATGTTGGAACCCGATCACAACATAAGTCAGATGGTCGTCTCCACGACTTCATAATTTTCGCTAGCCTCAGAATCGAGTCGTCGACTCCGTCGTCCTCGATATTGAAGCAATCGGGATTCCCCGACAAGAAAGTTGCCGAAATTGCGAAAACTTCGTAATGAGAGAACCAGAAGTGGAGCATGTTTGAGCGTGATCTGTCTCGTTCTGGAAGAGCAGAAACACTCTGATAAGCTAGTCGCCTCTAAACGAGCCATGAAATGTTAGCCCGATCCGTCGTTCAGGTCTTGAGCCAATCGGCTGATTCGACAGGTTTTACGCACGACCGGCTGCTGGCTGCTTTTTCTGAAAGCTGGAGCGAGCGTGGAAACGCAATCTCTGCCGATGAATGGCATCAGCGATGAGTTGATATACCCAACGCTAGTGTCTCCGAAGTGTAGAAACCGAGGATCACGGCAAAATCCAAGGGCAGGAACTTGCGGTGGGTGTATGACACCATTCTGTAATCTGCGTCACAGTTTCGAGAGCTTGGCCTTGACGTATGAATGAAGCCTTTTAACTCGTCGGAGCGAAGGCAGTTTCAATAGCAGCAGGTTGGAACCAGAGCGGTTCGGTAAAATTCTCGCGAAAATTGTCTGCGTATTCAGTTTTAAACCTTGCTCCAGGCACAGCCATACAATGAGCTCGATGGCGTCCATAGTGCCCCTCATCGCTACGGAGGAAAATCTTGCATCGGTCGATATCCATGCGGAAGAGGTAACTTTGTGAATTGTGCCGCAACGCGTTTGCTCGACAAGTCTCGCACATCTTCCCGGAAATCCCGACTATGGACAGGCTTCAAGTTTCCGCGCGACTGGGCAAGGGATCCTTTGTTCCTAAATCGTGAGGTTCTTCATCCCGTCTCCGGAGTTTACTGATCGTTCTATATGGCATTGGCATCGACACAGAAGCCGATGCTCACAATCAGACGTGAATACGTCGAAGTCGATCGTCGGAAGGTAATGGACTTAAACACTCGCGAGAATAGAGTGGGGACCGAGAAAATTTCGATTGCGACACGCTCTCTGATGAGGGGAATGTTTATCAACACTTGCAGATCCGCGTTTGAAAGGCGTTGGCTCTCAAAGTCGCGAATTTCAACAAAATCTCCAGAAACCCTCGCGTATCCGCTGATAACCGCAGCTAAGAGGGAGCATCGCGTAATCCCTGAGAAGCCTCCAAAAGTTCCGGGAGAGCGAAGGTCGAGGACCTTTTCCTCAGAGAAGCTAGTAGGTCCGGATCGACATATGTCTCGAGTGAATCAGTTCCGTGGAAAGACACTGTGTGCTGAAGGAAGCTCACGGAAAACCCTACTCTACTCCACCCTCCATGATGAGCTGTCGTAACTAAGCACTTGATACTGAGGAGCTGGAATTCATTCCCTACAACGACTCGAGAAGGTCATCCGTCGTCTGCTGTGGCTTCGTGTCTGTCGAACCCTTCGAGAATGCCACAGCCGGAGCTGGTGACGAGCTCGCAGGCTGCGGACCTACATCAGAACTGACGTTTTGTGTATCCGTCTTCAAGAAGCAGCTCGTGTTTTCGTTTCTCGAAAAACACGGGTATGGCCCATGTGTCTGTCTGAAGCCCTCTCTCGCGCAGATGGTTTGGCGCACAACGCGGATCAGAAAATTCGCCTCCGCAATCAACCCGAGTCCCAACCAAATGAAGCCGAGAGATGATGCATGCATAACAAAGACAGCGTGGCCAACAAGACAAGTCGAGAACGGGAAAAACCTACAGAAACGATCGGAGGCGCTGTTTCTCTCTCGAGAACGGTGTTGTTGTCGCGAGCACATCTTCACATAGCGACGAGGTCCACCGCACCCAAAGACTCGATCAAACCCGAAGTGATGGGTCATGAGGAAAAACTACCGGATTTGATTTTTCCCCGCTATCCGATCCTTTCGGTCATCGGGACAAGAGAGGGGAGTGCCTCCATCGAAGTATCGACGACCACGCTGGAAGCGAAATCCTATTGTCCTTCCGTTTTCGGTCGAGTGCTCACACTTACTCGTGGAGCGTCCGAAACTCTTGACCTGTCTCCGAGCTCCTAGCACGCTCGCTCCAAGATATGAACATCAGCGCTTTTGGCGCTCCAGCTCTTTCCTTCGATCCAGTCGTTGAGGTATAAAGCTCGAGGGGAAATCGGGTCACCAAGCCCGATGGGTTTCAGAGAAGAGTTTCGTCAAGTGCCTGTTGAGATAACACGTGGGAGAAGGAAGCGTTGGATCGAGGTCAGCAATGTTATCAAACGCATAGGAGAAGGCTTTAGTTGGAGTTCCTCCTCGTCTCATGGGCACGGGTCTTTTTCCTCCCAAAATTCGCCTCGACGTTCTCCTCGAACACTGGAAGCGAAAAGGGAGGCTGTAGCGTTCTCCGCAGCAAGATTCGGCGATCTCGGAGGTAGGGCTTTTCGGAAACAAAGGTTCCGGCAGCATCCTGCATTCGAGCCCGCGAGCGGCCCCATAATCTGCCTGGGGGTCTCCGTTCCTCAATGAACCACGGACTCCGGTTCCGAGTGAACTTCTAACGAGAAACGAACGCGAAATTCTGTTGTCTGCGGGACACTCCGTATTTTTAGAGTGAGTTCTGATGCCGAGGAGTGGATGACGACATGGTAGGTGGCGTCGGCTTAGTAACCCCGGGATCGCGAAACCGAAAAAGCTCATTCGTCTGGTGATCGAATCGTGAAGAATTGGATCCCACGGGTATCTAGGATTAAGGCGGCGTCGTCTGAATTGCTTTGATACGTTCAGCCAGCGAAGAAAGTTCTTCCGCGCGATCTTGCTTCCCTGACCCAGGCGAGGAATTTTTAGTGTTTCGTGACCTGGATGAACGCTCAGCGCAGCACCCCTGCACAGGATGGTGATGACGTCAGGGGTATCACCTAAATTCTAGACTGGAATTCGGGTCAGGAAATGCTGGAGATTGACAAGAGAGGCTGGCCTCATTCCAAAGTGCGTTCCTCGGAAATCCATTGAGAAAACTCGTGCTCCAGTTTCGTGCTTTCCAACGCAGGTGTCAAAAGCTGCATACGTACAATTCGCGTGTTTTATCCTCGAACTTTTATCCTCGAACAGCGGGCTGTCGTTCGTTCTCAATGTTAGAGTCGACTCCGCGCAAGCAGCGCTACGGAAACTTCTTCGCTCCGCAGTCCTTGCCTCCTGAATATCGACGAAACTGGGATCAGAGTGCCCTGCGTTGATCCGGTGAATGTTCGATCAATGATCCCGTCGGGCGAGGGCAGGAGCGGAGCTATTTTGTTAGTGACTCTCGTGATCATTGAATGTATTCACATTGGCCTTATTCATTCTCGGGGTTGTTGGCCCTGTATGCGGACCATATTACGTCAGACGTATTTAGCCCGAGAGGGTGGAGCCGCGTCCTGCCAACGTTGCTAGCACGCTGTTTTACCCGAAACAGCCAAGTTCTACTCGTCAACTCCGGGGCCGACAAGGTCGACGGGACTTCTACCTCACGGATGGTGTCGCAGGACCACCTTTGAACGAGGAATACGAGCTTCCTTTTAGTGACGCTGCCATTCGGGCCTCAAACTCATTTTCGATCCGGAAAGCCGCTGAAGTCGATGAAGGGAGGAATTCTTTTTCTCATAGCTACGAAATGTAACAAACTCCTCCTGCTCTTGGATTTTAACTTTCCATTACTCTGTCTTACTCTACGTTACTTCCCGTGACATCTCTGGTACGTATCCATCTGTCGAGCTCGATTTGGAGTTCTGGATGGAAACTCTTGTTTTGCATGGGATCTGTGAGCTCAAGATCCTCACGATCCCGAAGACCATTGTTTCACAACCCCCGCGCGACCTTTGTTCGGTTTGACGCAGATCCGGCTGCGCGCAAAGTACACGCTCTTGATTCGCGCAATCTCTGACATTGGCTCCTGGAAACCTTGGCCGAGCGACTGAAATACGAGTCTGGTCTTGCGGTTCAGGGACGTGGACGTCCGAGTCCGCTTTAGGATCAGAGAGTATTTGAATATGCAATGAAACTCTATTGCTATGTGGCCTACAACGTGGAGGAAGGTCAACTAGATCGAGGGTCCTCGACTAGGGTCCCCAAACGCCTAAAGGTTGAGAACAAAGTGTAAGCTCATCTAATGGACAGATTTTTAAAAATCGGATCCGAAGTATAGATTAGTATGATAACCCCGATCGGCACACGCCTTGACCAATCTGGCACCCCTGGAAAGGCTGCAATGATATTAACGGAGAAGAGCTGGTTGGGTTGAATCGAGTTATGAGTTTCCAGTAGCATCTCTCAAAACTCATTGTTGATTCAATTCCAGAATAATAGATGGGACCGAAGCAACGGCCATTTCGTCCTCGCGAAAGATAACCCTGAGTGCTCGAGCACTCGACAGCTTCACTGCCTTCATGGGATTGCGCAGAAGAAATTACAAGACGGACGCGACCATGTCGCGAAGAAATCTCGAGGAAAAAGTTCCTTCACCCGTTAGTTGCTTGATTGCCATAACGACGTGACCCGCCGTCGGACGTCCACAGCACGTAGGCACGTTCCGCACGATTCAAACTCATTAGATTGTTTGCAAGCGAATCAACACCTCCTTTGATGTCGCACGCCGATATTGCGTTGTATTGTTTTCAGTGCTTCCATAGATGGACTCTCCTGTGGAAACTGATGGATCTCCCTAGAAACCATTATTTGAAGTCTCGCTGAGGTCGTATCATCTGAACCCGTATCACAGAAGTAAGGACGGATGATCCACGACGAGTGGGATTTCGGAGTTCGAAATTCGAAAATGTTGCCTCCAACGATTAAAGCCCCCTGGTAATGAGGCGCACATTGATTTCCGTGGTTGTCACTTGCTTCTACCTTTCGTACCAAACTGATTCGACATTCAGGGACGAGACACGCACAGCCGTCCCAACGGAAAAGTCTCTGCACGTCGACCCTCCTCCGATGGCGTCGTCGCTGAGCCAGAGCCAAGCAACCGCCTCGCAGATGCGAAACTTTGTCTGGCCTTCATGAAGGTGACAAGTCAGCATTTTGGATTTGAGATTTTCCCGGCAACCAACACAGTGGATTGTTTCGTGCATTGCGTAATGATGGAAAGTTTCTCATCCCAAATTATTGCGAGCAGCAACAACTCAGCCTCGTGGGGGTTGGGGGAATGAGAGAACCGCGGAACGATTTTTCTCCGTAGGTGATGTAGCTGACGTGCGCGTCTTCTTCTGCCAACAAGCTCAATCGCTGGCGGACGTCCGAATTGAGCGAGCCTCGATGCGGCCTCAATCCTCGGACCCCGTGCGGATTTGTTCGGATGAATCACTCTACATTCTGAGGTAATTTCGAGAACACGAAGAGTTTGAAGCGTCAGCTTGATGAAAAGCAGGTGGCGGGAAGGCGTCGAAATTCCTAACAATGCGACCCTACGAGGGTCTTCAACTGGCCCTCGTTTCGGCTTCATCATTTCAACCCTAATGCAACTGGATAAAGATTACGGTTCGTTAAAGATCGAAGTGAGTGTAAATACCAGGCTTCCCTCGGAATTTCCTATCGAATATTCAACAACGAGACCCATGGGGCTTCCAGGTCCCCAACGCCCCTCGAACCCTAAGGTCGCGCGTCCTGTATAGTGATCAGTGTGATCGTGTCCCTGCCGAGCACGGGAATCATTCGGGAGCAGAAAATCTTCAAGGTTCAGATCGAAGATATTGAGGACAAAGCTCATCAAATGTTCAACAAGTCCATCCAGAGAGGAGGACCGCCAAGCTCATATTAGAGACGCTGCCGTCGAGAATTCCTCTATTTCGTCTTCGGTCCCCTATTTTGCATATCTGCCGACTGTCGACGAGAGTATCGGCAGGAGTTGATCCAAACTGTCTATAACCCGAAAGACGCATTTCAATGATTGGCCGACAATGACATCAACATTAACGGGGGGATGATCTTTGTTGAGACGGGTTCAATAAATTCTCAACGACCTACGCGGAGCTTGACGATGAGCTGTGTTCCATTTCCAAAGCCTTCCAAGTGCTTAGCGTTCATATTTCCTATTGGTGTTCCTCAAGCAGCAGCCGACGGCACGCCCGCAATCGGAGTCGCCTAGCAGTCGATTGTTGGGAAGCGCACGCCCACTTCGCGCGTGTGATCTCGTCTTCCGATGCGTTCACAAGAAGGGTTTTGTAAAGCAGTTTCCGACCGAATTCGCGCAAGCCAGAGAGTTGGCATGAAAATAAGAACCGCACTTTTACTCATTCCACATTTGCGCGGCGTCACCAATAACGGGATTTTCGGCAGCAGGATACCCCGCATTGTCAAGGTCTCCCGTTGAAATACTTCTAATAAGATGGATGGGCAGATTTAGAGGAAAGTATGGAGTGTTTCTTCATTCCTCCAGTTAACGAGAGCGGAAACCCTCCGAGATGTTGCGCCACTGTTACATGAAAAGGAATCGAGGCTATTACCGACGTGGAGCTGACACGGGTATTTTCAGCTTGTCTAGCTTATGAAACTCCCGCCTTCAAACGAACATCGGAGTTATTTCCTCTCCATCGGTGATGCCCGAATCGGGTTAGCCAGGTCTACCGCGCAAAAAGTTGACGATTGCGCTATTGTACCGCAAGTTGACGAGCCCGTGGCGAAGGTAGAACTTCTGGCCGAAGTTCCAAAGCCACATCCACATCTCAACCGCGTCTCATCGTCGCCTTTCAGTGGCTTTTCATCCCCCGACCCCGGACCGTTGCGGAGTTTTGTTCCTGATTTTGTTCCGAACAGCAATGAATCATGATGGACTCGGAGCGTGCAATCTCCACATTTTAGGGCCCTCACAGAGAGCTCCTAATAGACGATCGTGGGGGTCAATATCCGGGCTGCTCAAAGGCCGTTCATCCTTTGTTGAGCATTCGGGCGCAGAAGGCTCGGCGAAGGCCAATGTCGCTGTTTCTCAATCCGCAGGCGCCGGAGCCTCCTACAAAGCCGGTTCTGTCACTACCTATATCCTCAGCGAGCCAACATGCCGGGCTCTGGTAGAACGCGTCGTCGCTGCGTCTCCTGTCCATATCGCTACCTCACGGACCAGCAATGGGTAGCTCATTGCAAACATGGAACCTCGCATTGCCAGAGCGGAAATTCCCGGTAGGAATCAGTTGAATTGATGCAGTTCTCTGTGATAGTTCGGAATAGTCTAACATGGTACGCCTCGATTAGTTGAAGGTCGCCGGCATTGAATTGAGAATCTCATGTGCTTTTCATCACCTGCAACGGCGGCCCATAATTCCGTATCGTCGGCTCATACTTTCTCGTTTACGGATTCGATCGAGTTGTATCGTACGCAGGATGTACGCGACGCTGCCGAGAATATCTTCATGGAGACGTAGTCTTTGCCCCTGTTGAAAGTTTGTTGTTGACTCGAACGTGGAAAGCTCAGCCCGGATTCGTTTCTCGTGCTGCGCATCTCGTGGTGCTCTTCAGTGATGGTTTTCTGGGGGAAATCATTCAACCAGAAGCCAAACATGCCTGTGTTCTGGGGTTAGAATTTGGTTGAATACGAAGCAACACAGCTGCCACGTAGAATCAAGGTGAAGCCAACGGGCGCAACGAAAGGAGTTCCCTGGAAACGTTCCGCCCGGAATAGCAGGCCTAGAAATCCTCGACAAACATGGAGTGTTTGCAACTCGACCCGCTCGCTTTGCCCGAAAGAGCTGACTATAAACGAGGGTCGCGACCGCCCGTTCCAGGATTCGGAAACAGAGCGAGAAACGCAGAACAAAGCGGATCCTTCTTCGCCTCCCAAAGCCCAGAGAGCCAATGGTCGGCGAATGCTACACAACGAACTGCGCGCCAAACTATCGCCATTGTGTAACTTGCGTTACTCTGAGACCAGCATCTCATCTTTCTTCGCCTCTTAGATGTGTCATCTCTCCGAGAATCTCATTCTCTGCTCTGAATGGAGGACGAGATCCTTCAATGTCAGAGGAAAACCTTGACATTGGAGTTTCCTGGAACTTGCTTGCAGCGAAGCGGATAGGCTTTGCGTCGCGCATATCCTAGCGGATTTCCACCGCTCAACTGTCGGACGCGCTCCACAGCCCTCAATTGTAGACGTCAGAAACACTTCACACGGAACGCCTGGAGGGACATCTCTGAAAACAGAAAATTCCTGAAATAGCTTGTCGGCCTTCGCTGCAAACGTTCGAGTGGTTCTTTGGAGAAAACATCTACTGACCCGAAACGGTTCAATCGGCTGGACTCGGATTGAGGGTACGTTCTGATTTTGGAGAGGCTTTTCCAGCGTTTCCTCAACTCGAGTGCTGGCCGAGATCTCGTAAAGCATCGTTTGTTTTCTGCCTGAATTGTTCAAGAGGGTGGTGAAGACCAGGTCGAGGATAACCTGCAGCAACCACTTTGGTTTCAAACGAACCCTCTCGGCTAAGATTGGACTCGCTCATATATGGCATGAGGTGGTACCACGATTGCGTTTGAAGGGATGATGTCGATGCCGAGGTGGTTTATTTCGGAACTGCTGTTTGGCATAATCATGATCATGATAATGAGCTTCCCATCGAGAAAATATCGTCCCGAGGAAGCCAGTTCAGAGCAAAATGTGACCAAAACTGGTGGTGGCCACCCTAAGGTTGCAGTGTGAGTTACACACCTCACGAAACTAGGTCCATGCATATCCCTCCCTCCAGCGAACCCCATGTACGGCCGTTTGCGGAAACCCTGGAATGTAGGGGGAAAATTCTCGGCGGAGCGCAGAATATTGACGTCTAAACGTGTCGCAGGTGACGCGTCGCCCGAATTTAAGCTCAAGTCCATCGTAGACCGTCGGACACGGTGAGATCCCCGATTCGTCAGACTCTTGCTCCCTGTCAATTGAACAGCGAGGAAAATTGATGCGAAAAGTGCGTACCGCTATTCAGTATTCATCAACGGATTCAGTATAACATTGGGTTCATCCAGAAAGCATCCGTTGGAATCCCCGAGTTCATGACAAATGTTACTGGAGTTCGATATGAGCGGGTTTCGTCGTGCGAGATTGGTGGCGACTCTTTGCGTTGGTCTCAATGCGAAGCAATTTCGGAATTCGTTCCGAAGTACTCTGAAATCAATCATCGAATATATCCAATCGGGGAGCTGCCGTACCGTTGCATTGTCATTCCGAGACATTTGTCGCAATTTCCGTCTTATTTGTGCGGGTTTACATCGTTGGCAATTGCTTGATTGTCACTGACGAGAACCACGAGATTGGCTATGCTGTCATCAGGGTGAAGGTCACCGTTCTTGGAACTGCAGAGGACTCTGACCTTGGCGGACTGGGGTTACCGTCTACGTGTACCCTCGAAGTTCATCGCTGTGTGGGCGGTAGAGGCTCACAACTGATTCTGATCATAATTTCGAGTTCTCTAGCGTCATTCGGATCTACATACGTGCGTATGTTGAATACTGATCAACGTTGATGGATTGTAATGAATACGAAGCAAAGACAGAGCCCGATGCTCCGGTCGAGGATCGAAGGTACCATCCGAGCGGATGATTTCCTACACGTCGGGTCCAAGACGCTCTAATTACTCAGCTCTCGACGATAACGGCTTCTGTTGACATCGTGATAATCACCCGCAAGAGTTCACAGTCATTGATCGAAGTCGACTCATGATTCATTAAGTGACTTCGAAATTCATTGTTCGGCGACTGGATCCCTTTCAAAGAGTGACGGAGATGGTCGTTTTCGTCATTCGGTTAACAGTACTGTTTGAAAAGGTTATTGTTTCCTGATAACCGTTCTTACGTTGACCGCGGTCATCAGGTGTGAGTAAGTGTGTTGCTACCTACGCGAACTGTGTTGTTCCGAGCGATTTACACTGGATTACGCCGCCGTCAACGACTTTCCCCATTTTCCGGAAGTTCCGCACTCGAAAGTCGTACGGAATAAGAATGACTCCGACTTGGTTTTTCAAAGCTCGAATACAAAAAGTCGCGAGAAACATCGCCCGAGAACGATATGGTATCCAAGGTTCGTTTATGATATTCGATCAGAGCATCAAGCCGAAATCCAAAAAGGAAGTTCCTTCGACGTATCCAGAGCTGCCATCCCCACCCGTGTTGTTTAAATCCATACAGAAAGAGTTGAAACACCATTCATAGGAGAAGCTCTTCCTACGAAGCGACCGCGCGTGCTTGAGTTTGTTTTTCGTGTTGATACAGGGGCCATGTTTGCTTTGCGTCTGTGCGTCTGCCTCTCTGTTTCCCGGTCAAACGGACTCTGGCCGCAGTATCCGCAGCTGGGCCGTCCCTTATCTCCCCCACTTTTCTGACGACGTTGTCGGTTATCTTCCCTCTAGCGATGCGATAGTACATGGTGTTCTAGCCTAGCCGCCACAAACAAAAGTGATACGATCCCGGAGTCCCACCGGAAGGCATTCGTCCCGTCAGCTGGCTGGCCGGTGGAAAGGCCGGTACTATGCTCCAACGCTGCGACGACCTTGACTCTTGCTGGGGTAGGCCAAATTTTGGTTTGCTTCCGCCGACCCAATGCCCGTCGAGACACCCGTACCTCGATCGCACGCGCGGAACAACTGCGCCGTTCAGTGACTGAAATCCACAGAACTTCTGAATCCTGTGCTCGTATTCCTAATTTGCTTAAAACTTTTCCGGATAACAGCTGCAGAATTTTCGGGCTCATTTGTTATTTCCTCCGCAGTCTCCGCTGTCCCCGAGGTCCCCCGCCTAAAGGTCGGATCATCGTTCCTTGGCTTTCGATTGTGAAGTGCCCGTAGTGAGAACTCGTCAGAAGTACGACAGATTTGTAGCGTTTTACGACGGGGCGAGTTTTCATTGACGACAACTGACCACCACTCGTGGCAAAAGCCTTTCATGGAAGCGCGTGATGAAAATCTCGCCGCTTGGCTACAGTCGGTCGACAGCGGTTTGTAGCTAGTGACACCGAGCTGTGTACGTGTATTTGGTTTGCGTGGGTTTGAAGCCGCGGCGCTAAACGTTCTGTTGATAACACAAGTCTTTCAGCAACACTTTTCCAGAAGATCTGGGTACAGGACGTCCAAGTCCCGATTTCGCGTACTGGAGACAATCGCCGTTCCGGTCATTTGCGACCGCACCTGGCTCAGGCACGCGAGATACACTCCGCTACGCCTAAAAAGAATTGAAGCTCTGGAAGTTGTAGAATGAGTTTGCGAAACTTTCGGATTTCGGGCTAGAATCCGTATTTACCGCCCGGCCGAGACCAAAGGTTAGCCCATCCGTACTCGGTCGGACCGAGTGTTGTGACAGGCCTGGCAGCACGCGTTCCTCGACGTCCCTTTCCGACGAACCGCCTCTGGGAAAGGGCCCCTTCGGCGTGGCCACAGATCAGCTCTCAAGGATCTCTCTCACACAGCGTGACCGAACTCCAGAGAGACCGCTTGTTTTACGTGAGTGTACGTGCCGTGTAGCGAACCCAGAACTCTCGTGACCTTACCAGTTGTTAACTCAGTGTCTGCGCAGAACCGTAGAAGTGCACCGTCTGAACCAGTCTTCATCCCACTCGACGCGGCCTCACCGAAGATGAGGACGGCTGCGGACGTCAACGCGACTCATAGTGAGTTACATTTACTAATCACAGATGTTGAGCCGGCATTGTTGCATTCATTGTGGTCTGGCGTACCCGTGGTTTACTTCATAGCCATGGCTTCAAATCCCATCTGCACGATACGCATCTCGGAAGAAGCTCAATAATTCTAGCTGTATGTGATTGCCGTCCGTCTTTGAGACATTCTCTTGTGACTCAAGCAGCGGTTTTGGATGCTGAGCTCGAGCCCGCTGGCCCGTTCCCCAATCCTTCCAACCATGTCCCGTTCTCTGACCGTAAGTCGGCCTGGACATCGGATACCGCTGAGGAAAATTTTCTCAAATGGAGCGCAAAGGAACTCATGAACGAAAGCTCACGTTACAATGTTTCCCTCACGTCGCGGTATCACTTCGCTGCCTAATTAGCACCTGTCATCTCCCGGGCCACTGCCGAGGAGGGGCTGACACGTCTCCGGTGCACTTTCTCGGTGGCGCGTCTCGGCGGTTCATGTTATCCTGCTGAGGACATCCATTCGCGGTTCCATGGGCTCCAATCCTTCGCTGTAAATAGGCCCATACTTATAAAACAAGAATCGCACGTCCTCTTGCCATCCCATCCTTCGAACACCTCGTATGGGGAGGGCCATGAAGTCGTGGATCTAATGCCCGCGTACTATGCTGCTTCAACCAGGACCGGGGGCTTAAGTTCATTAGCTCTGACCCGAGAAATAGGCAGTATCATGTTTCGGGAATGTGTGACTCTGAAAACTCATGCTTCATACTTCGTCGCGGATGATGCGCGTTCTTTTCACATATTGAAGCGGTCATGAAAGGTCAGCGAAATCAGAAAACTCCGATGGTTAAAGCACCGGCCGCATGGATCAAAATAATTAATTGCGTGAAATGCGTCCTCGGCATAATAAAGCGGTCCGTCGCGCGTTCCGAAAACGTTCATAAGCCGCCGCTTAGCCCCTGGCAGCTCGTTCCATGCTTTTGCATAACACGCTTCGTTTCATTTGCAGGGCATTCACGTCGATCCGAGTGAGAGACTCAAAGCAGACCATGAAGATGCATCACTTGTACCCGGTTTTCATCCTGGGAACCGTGTGCGCGATCAGTCCCAACCATACACTGCTCGCCAATGGTTCGTCGTCGTTAACTTCTCCATCTTCCTCATCATTACCATACTCCGGTGAGTTGCATCCATACCGGCGTTATCAGTGCTTTTTGCCAAAAAAACTGCCAGATTTTGGCAACGATCTGATCTGGTCTGAATGGACGCCTGGATTAGAAATTTAGGCGGGGCGCGTTGCGTGGCACGCGCAAGTTGCGTCGAACAAGTGTGTAGGTATCGTATGTTCAGCAACCCGAGGTGGATTCGCGGTGGCTTGGGTGGACGGGCTCATCGGATATCATTCGGCTGTAAGCGTCGGGCTGCGGAGGCTTCTGCATTTATGGAAACAACACTGAGCTGCCTGTTTCCGTTGCTTCGGAACATATTTCCCGTCCGCGCAAATGCTTCTATCCTCTGGTTTTGAATATCAGTCTCGAAGAAATTGTCGCTTACCGATGTTATTTCACGGACGAACTCTGTTGCTCTGTCGGTATCGGCATCCATGGCCGAGAGCAGGAGTTCCCCGTGGCGCCGAACTAGGCGTCGTTACCCAAGTGAGGGTTCACTTTCACAGGAGAGGTAGGTATCCATAGCACTGAAAGATCGACTACATAACGAATGATATCCGTTATGTTGTCTGCCTGGCTGTCCTCGAGCTTTTCAGGTTATGACATGCGATGCATACTCGTGATCGTGATGTGGGCGATATGGGCTTCAATATCATCTGGTATTATGCGCTCAAAGGAGTGCAGCGCAGCATTCTGGGGAAGCGGGTCCCAACGGTTCGCTAGTCTTGAGTTCTAGGGCGTTCGCCGCATTTTTAGCGCGGGTTATTATGGGTCTTTCCAACAAGATGATGCGGTTCAGCATCACTCTTGATCAAATAAGATTGAACAGGGAAAAAAACACTAGAATGATAAGACAGGACCACTGGACACTCCGGGAAGATAGGCTGAAAGAAGGTCACGAAACCATTTGTTCACATCTGACTCTGATAGACTTTCATTTCGGGCTCTCCCCCATGCGCCAACGTGAGGTGTCGAGACAATAAGAGATTTCCCTCTCGTATTAACTGAGAACACGGAAGGTCACGATAACCAACCTCTGAACTTGAAACGCAATGTAAGAAAAGTTCGCATCGCTTTCCGGAGCACATATCGAATTCTGCTGACTGAGAAGTTCATTATCGATAATAATCAACGAAAATTATCGAAAACTTATCCCAAGAAAGAACCTCGATTCATTAAGATTGAAGCGCCATGAGATTCACTCGCAAGGAATCATCAATGTCCATGTTTGCGTCCGGCTTGAATGGGACGTTCGGATTTCCAACCCGGGAAGAAGGATTTCAGGGGATCGTTTGTGCGACTGCTCAGTCTTGACTCAGGACACGGAGCCAGCGAAACTGGTCGATCAGAATCGCTGACTCGTATCTGGTTCGAAAGTTTTCTGATCACGAGGCGATCCCTCGTGACGAGGCTTGAGCCGGACTGCCTCCCTTTAATTTGTCAGAACCAAAATGGATGTATAGGGGCGATCCCTCAGATCTCACAACGAGAGTTTGCCCTCGGTTTCTCCCCCTCAGCCGAGATTCTCGCCTCCGGACAGGCGGACTTGACGTCCAGAGAGCGCCCCACTTGGAGGAAAGCATCGACTCGTGCCTTCTTCATCTCCATCCCTGACGTCTTATTTTGTAGAGTGCCGGGATCATATCAGTGAAATGTCATGACTCGAGAAAATGTCGGGAATCGAGCAGCTCTTCAAGGATCCTGCCCGCGCATGAATCGTGTTGGATTCATAAATCTGATCTGTGATCCCGGTCGTATGCTCGGTGCTGAATACCACGGCTGCGCGAGCCCGAGAAGCAGCCCTGTCTGGTGGATCGCTTGAAGCACATCAGGCGTCATCAATGTTTTGAATGTGATGCTCAATCTTTCGAAAGCGTAGCTCAATGTTTGGGAGAGCAATTCGCTCACCAGCGGCGTTACACCGGATTCCGTCGCCAATTATCGACGCTGTACTCGAACATCAAAAAGTGAATGATTCGAAAGGCGAGTGATTGATGAATACTAGGGTTGTAGGCACCGCTATCTGCTCCATACCTGAGACTCAATCAGCTCTCAGAATGAGATGGAAAGCCAGTCAGAAGGTTCAATGCGTCTCCCACATTTCTCGCGAGAGCAAATCTCTCCGCGGCCCGAGCCCCCTGTCTTTGGGTTGATGTATTCCGATCGTCGATGAGTTTGGCGAGTAATGGACGAAATTCGCTCAGCTCCGAGGTAGCCTCCACTGATACCCGCCGCGTAGAGTCTGATAAAGAGTGCCCAGTGCTGTTGAACCATCGGGTGGTCATGATACTACTGCGGTTGTTCATCAGCTACTTCAGGGTTTCTGGACTCCTTCACAGATCGAAACGCCTTTCTTGAGGTCTAAGTTTCCAGGAAAGAGACGCTATGCGCATCGCCATCTTTCATGAGACAAGATCAGTGCCTATGAGGCGAAATCACGCCTTGCGGAGCTTCCGCTTGATCGTCGACGATGCAGAGCTAGGGTCATTTCCCATCCGACTGTCTCTAGCGGTGGCGAGCTCAGTTCCCTCGCTTGCCGTTCGCTCGCATGACGACCACCGAGAGGAAGCCCAGGCACGCTCCGGCATCGTCCGCGGCAAAAACCAAGACGACTCCTCGAAGATGATTCGAAACCTCTCTCGGAAAAGGCGAGATTCCACTCCCTGAGGGGCTATTTTTTCTGTGGTTTGCAGTCGTCGATGCGGACACTACATGAGCCGAGCTCTAGCTCCAGGCCCTAGCTGAGGATTTCCCCTGGGTGACATCCGAGACCGATATTGCTCCTAGCATAACCAATACTCCTTGAAATTCATCGCTTCATTGAATTACGTCTCTGAGTTTGGGAGTCGAGAGGAAGTGTGTCTTAAGTTCCCATGTGTAGACAACGGCCTCCTCGAGCTCCTGGATGGTGGCCATGATAGATGCGAATTGCTTGAAGAGTTGATCAATGGAATCGTACGATGGTCATTTCTGCAACTCATCTATTAAACATCAGCCGGGAACTCATAAAGTGGCAAAAATCGAACGGGGATCGGCTATTGTGGCTAACCAGGTTGGAAAGTCGACAATAGTCGAGAGCGCATCGCTTCAAAAGAGCGCGCAAACCCACGGAAAACAATCACAGCAAACGAAACGGGAGATGATGATGATGTTCATGACGTAGACGGCGTTGGCATCGACCACGTCTACGACAACGCTGACGACAACACTATCACCGCAACGAGAAAGAAGAAGAAGCAGATGATGACAACGGCCTTGAGGCTTGACACTTGTGACGCGAGGGTATGCCACCGGACTCTCTGTTTCTGCCCAGTGGACCGAATCGTCGCTGATGTTATGAAACGGTCACTCAATCATCCGCTCATTTGAGACAGGGTTTCCGCGAATATACCCATAGCGGGAAAAACATGCGATGTCAGTGTCCTTGGGAGGCATCGAAGCTCAGGGGCTTGAGACTCGCGTGCATTCGAATTCGTACGCTGTGAAATCGGTGGAATCTACAAAGAGAAACCGTCAAGTTGACGGTTTTCTCGGCGCGAAAGCGGTCGCCTGTGAAATCAACATAAGAATCTGACGATACTTCGCTTCTAGAGATAGATGTTTTATATGTAGAGATCGCAGTCTTTCTCAGAAGCACGTGTGGCCCGAGCACTATTTTTACCGGGATAGAACCTGTCATCTCGGTTTTGCGCGCGAAGCACCCGTACAACGCTCGGTTGACCTATCGGCACCAACTCGATGTTCGAGAGTGATGTCTCCGACCAAGCGCGGCGAGAAAATCCCGGTCACGCACTTGAGAGACATTGGAAGAGATTCGGGGACCGCTTCGCCCGATTCTATCTTTGTTGCGAGTGAGAAAAACCGCCTTGACTGTTCCCGGAATATTCGTACTGCGGAATTGTTCGAAGCCATAACAGTTGCGTGGCTTCCATTTGGTCCCTCCCATTCGAGATCCCCATTTTGTAGCGCAAACTCGGGTCAATCAATGAACGCTGTTCGAGAGCGATGAGATGGCTTCGCAAACTGTCCAGGGAACGCTTCCGATCGTAGGTGCTGGAAATTGAGGTCGTTACATCTCACACTCTCCGAATGGTTCCTGAAAACCGCGAGACCCCCTCAAGGAACAGTGCCATGCATTGTTCGCTTTGATCTGTTCTTTCCCTCGCGTTAAACAGACAAATGTTTATTTTACGAATCTCACTCGTTGAATGTGTAACTAGCGGAAACGTGCCGAGCGTCGCCGACGCCTCGCCAAGATTCCGAAAAATCACAAAGAAAGCGCATGACCGCTTTGAAAGCTATCGCTAGAAATTATTTCCTGCAATTTAGTTGCTTTGGGAATCTTACTAGCTTGGATACCACAGGATTTCCGAGGCGGATGTGACGTCGTTCCCGTGATTTTCCAAAACCTTCCTTGATCCAATATGCTTTCTGTCGATTTCGATCTGCTGATAAATGCACAGTAGCCTGAGAACATACAGCCTTGTTGGGTGAATGAAGCTCGGAGTCATCCCGATCTGAGGACGGTCGATTCATAATCTGAAAGGTCAGACATTCTGCTGACTAATCGTAGCGAACTCAAAACAAGCAAACACTCCTCCCCGTCAACGAGACGTGCCCTACGGCAGGCCACGTCAGAAAACTCTCGGAACTCAACTCCTCCGAGAAATTTCGACCTCGGAATCCAACTCGAGATCATCTTGACGGAAAGATCAGTGCCCCGCTCCCCGATACGTGCCCCGGGTAGAGTCCGATTTCGAGCTTCCGGGAAGTATTATACCCCACCGTCCCTACTTTTACATGTACTGATGAGTTACCATAACCGCCATTTCAATACTGTCTATGTCCTTGTGAATTCACGGATTGCAATCGATCCCATGACGATCATCGGCATCCGCAGTTGACATTGGGCCGCGGCACTGAATAACTTTCCACTGAATATTAAATCGCCACCGTGTATCAAGTACGTGTCGAAGACTTTGGCTTTTGTACGGCTACCGTTTATCGGAGTTATCGGAAGATCGATCTCAGGTTTTTCTCGTGTGGCGTCAACGAAAATCGGTGCCTGCGGACGTGATTCTTGTATGGAGCCTTCTCTTATGAAGCCTGTCGCCGTTTAGCGACACAAACTTCAGGATATATGGCTCACCGTGATGAAACAAAGAAGAAGGCGAAAGAACAGAAAGCTTAGAGGATAGTTACAGTTACAGGACGGAATCGTGCTTGACACTCGTTCCGCTGGTGAGCTGGAAAATTGATTCAAGACCCGGCGAGCGATATGACGTGAGTGTATGAATATCAGCGCGTGCGTATTGCAGCCGGTAGAAGTGCCAGTTGTGGGGGAGTGTTGACACAGAGGACAAGGCGAGCGAGCCTGTCCTGGAACAAGCTGCAGTGTTTGGTGGCCGAACCAAGAGGCTCCTTATTACACGAGTGCTATGGCGATTGTGGTCCGTCGCTATCTCTCTTCATGGGCTGTTAGCCAAGAGAAATCATCTTGAGGCATTGTCTCTCAGGCTTTCCCCGCCCGGACGTTATCGAGCCAGGTTGTGTACAATGTTTCTTGCCGATCTCTCTCTCTATCTGTCAGACAGCCAGTCGCTAAGTGAACTTGCGACTAACAATTCTAGAAGGACACAAGTGTTTCTGCTGATGTTCTCGTTGTTCTGATTGTTACAACAATCTTTGCGCGACGGGCCTCATTTATCGAAAAAATGCGAGCTCATTAGCGGGATTATCTGGATGCTGAATGTCCGGTATCATCTTGAACGTAATTTTCATCGACGAAAGCCGATCATACCTGGGGACCACCACCGATGTGGAGCGGAGTTCGGAGAACGAATTCCGGAACTTTTCGTCGAGTTGTTGACAGCAGCGCGGCCTGGAGACTTCACGGGCTTTCTGCTCAAACGAATTGCTGTTGTTGGCGACTCGCATCGTCACGTTTCTTCCGACAAGTGATTTATGCGCCGTAATTGAATCGGTGTCGGTGGTTGTCCACCGCAGTTAGCGAAGGAAGCCATAAGGAAACCTTTCTTCTCGGCTTCTTCAGCCGCCCGCGCCGCGTCGTAGGACAATGTCGAGCTCGCGCAGGTTCGGACCAAGAAGTGCGATACGCTCACGGAGGCGAATCCTGCGAGACTTCGATGAGGAGAGGACCGCGATCGCATGAATATTCGGGATATCCAGGAAGTCGGAATGGGTTTCCCTCGACGTGAAGCGGTCGTTTCGGGACAAGGCCGTTCTCGTCGATCCCACAGGATCGTCTTCATGGCAGAATTATGCATCAAATGTCAACTTGCTCTGGGCTGTGCTGGTGATCGAGCAGCGACCAAGTGGAGTGCAACCGAATGACACTCTCAACACTCGTATGTGTACAGTTGTATGTTTATGCACAGCGGCGCAAAACAAATTTATGGCGTCCTTTTGATCGTAGGAATCTAGGTCGCCATCAACACTCGGCGACCGCGAGTTGCGATGGAGCGCTGCTGGAAGATCCGCAGCAAAAGCAACGAGCCAAAACACTGTTTGCGACCAAACGTTCGGCGAAGTGAATTACTGTCGTGGATGATTGACTCAGAATGAGTTTTCCGAGATTTCCTCTTCTGCACACTTTGAATTTGTGATCCTGTGAGCGCCATTTCCCTCCGTAAAGCCGTCCAAGCTCGTATTCTGAACATGTTGTTGTAAGATGACAGCATCCCAGAACAGGCGTCGGAACAGGTTTCGCTTCTGAGTTCGAAAAGCTCGAGTAGCTCGAGGAAGTATAGCTCAGTCGCCACGAACGGGGAAGATGGGGTCTACGACGAAACGGAAAGGATTAAAAGTACGCATAGCAAGCGCAACATAACATAGGGATAGGAATTCCGTCTTCAAGAATGAATACTTGCGAACGTTCCGAGGCCGGCGATACGACGCAAACCCAGAAAGGCGGGACCAGTGCAAATGGACTGCATTGTTCGTCGTTGCCAAACAGGAATTTATTTGCGCGGATTGCGAGCAGCAAACACGACGCCGAGGACGCAATGGGGGTCGAGAAGGACAAGGAGACAAATGCATGTTAACACTCGCGCGAGAGCTCGGAACATTCCCGGATACGATTCGATTCTCTGCGGAAACTACATACAAGCCGCGCTCGAGAATCTACAGCAGACGAGGGAGCTTCAAACCATGCAAACATACGTGGATCTCGATTGATGCTGTTCTTGCCCTTACATGCTCTCTTTAAATTCGCACCCCACACAGTCATATGAAATAGGTAGCGAGTCGTCACGAAAGCAAATTCTAGCATCATAAATGTTTGGGTTTTCGCTCATCTCGGGGGAGTCCGCTGACTGAGTACCCCAGTACGATCGACATTACACACTCGGAATCATTCGGACCTCGTCTGCGGTTGAGGCGCTCGATGCGGATTCCGCCTGCGGACGAACGAGGGAGCCGATGCGAAGATTGACGGCATTGGGCAGTCTCACAGACGAACGCTTTACCGCATTAATAAGAGGGAGATCCAAGTTGTCGCCCCCTCGGACTCGATGAACTTCTATATCATCCGAGTCTATCTATGTGGTGAGCCGTCAACTCCAACGCCTCCGCCGGGCGGCTGGAAAAATACATGAGGGCTTTTCCCGCGCACCGGATCACTCACTCACGCCCTCACTGGCTCTGCCGCCCGATCGGTCGAGGTTGCGACTGGGATTTCGGCTTCTCTCGCATCCCGTTCGCTCTTTCATAGATCTGTTTAATTATACACCGAGAGAGATGCGGAGACGTGTGTCCAGCTCTCTAGAAGTATTTATTGCGGTTTGTTAGAGACCCAAGCGCTGGCGGTCTTTGCCAAGACGGGCCGCTCCAGCGGATAGCTCTAGGACTTGGGACGTGCCCAAAAAAAAAACGGTACGGAGACGACTCGCTGGCGCCGTGCCCAAGCCTCATAGTTCCGACACAGCTCCCTCGACCTCCAAAAGTGGCGTTTTCATTCATTCTACGGTAGTGTTCATCCTTCGTCCGGGTTGTGTCGAAGTGCCGTTGAGCTAGCTGCTCGTTTTCAGGGAAAATTCTCATGGGAGTCGTTTTCTCTCTGAAGCGATGCTCGCAACTCATTTCCTGAAACATTCCGACGAATCCATTACTGGAATCCTATTTTTCTATCGAACCGAAAGTTTGGGGAATCGTTGGCTTTTTCTACTTGTTCAGCTTTCGACGTCGAGTTCCAAAGCCGAAACGATTACAAACTGTCAAAAACTTGGGGATTTGAACAGAACCGGATCGAAGTCGAAGCTTTGCTCGGAGCGCTTTCAGCTCATGGTCAAGGTCGCTCTTTACGTCTCGAACCGTTATCTCAGAACCCGTTTCGTTTGGTCTCGAATCCTTCCAGCCCGTGAGTCTTTGTGTGTATATATATATATGTGCCTGCTCGGATCGGCTTTTCTGCGGATGTGTTGTTTATCGAGCGGAATCCGTTGTAAGCTCACGTAAGGCTCATCCCTTGATAGCGCTCGGTTGCTTAAAGCGGACACTTGTTCGATGTTCTAACGGAGTCTAAATCACCCTAGTTTGGCGAATGCTTTCGGCTCCGATGAGCGCCGCTCGTTCTGGATATGCTGAAAACTCATCGGGACCGAGTTGTATTCAAGAACGCGTTCCGATTTAAACACCCGAAAACACCCGCATTTGATGTGTCTGCAATCATTCAAAATTTTCATCCCGGGAATCATCGGAAAACGAGGACAAAACGCGTCGTTGGAAGCTCACTCTGAATGAAACTCGGGGACTCGATCGGGTTGTAAACCCCGTTCGAATATCGACCCAAGAACGAGTCTTCCGTGTCGCGACTGTAAAATATGTTCGCGTAAAAGTCGAGCGCTTGTGAAACGCACGCGTCCAACAAACCAATCGTTCAAATATCCCCTGCATACATTCTCTCGTTTGTCTTCCAAACATCATCTCGAAAACCAGCGCCCGCCGTTCGAGGGAGACGAGACACGCCGCGAGAGAGTGGGTTTTTTTAGATCCATCCGGCCACAAAAGCTGAGATGTTAGCCATCCAGAATAGACCGATTAGGAGTTCCTCGGACGATCCGAGTGGAGAATCCGATCCCAAAAGACGAAACGCTCGGATGACGAGAAGAGAATTTCTTTCGTAAACAGATCACTCGTCTTGATCATCACGATCCGCGTTGTTGTTGTTTTTGTTTCCGGCTCATCGCGATGCTGCCGCTCTCCCACGGCCCTTGTAGATGTTTTGCGATGAAGATGCGACGTCTCGAGATCCGTCGATCCTCGGTATTCGCTCTTGAGGAATCTCGGAATACCGAGAATGCAAATCCGACGGCCAGCGGTCCATGGAGAGAGGTCGTTAGCGGTCACCGCAGTCAACGGGTGTCTGACGAGTCTTCCTGAACGAAGAAATTGGTTTTTCTTCGACATCCATCGGTTTCTTGGCGGATCTACGAACGTTCAGGATTCAAAGTGATCCAGTTTTGGCAAAACGATCGCCTCAACTGCCGCTTTTTCAACGTTTGCTCATGCTCAGCTTCTGTTGAGAGAGCGTCGATTCCAATCCCCAAAAAGTCACCTCTGCTTTCGTACAGTTCATTCCGGAAGAATCAGTTGCGATCTTGACCCGATTGCGTAACAGGCTCCATTTATTGATCCGAAAAGTTCTCAATGCAAGCTCAGCGGAGCTATCCAGATGAAGGATTGTTGAGATTAGGAGTCGAACGCGTGCAGCCACTGGCAGCATAGAAACGTCCGCTCTCGTTGACGCGTGCCACCGAGATGTAGGTTAACCCACTCCACGTTGCTTGCCGGGATCCTTTTACCACGTCTGTCCTCTTTTGGGAAGACTCGTGACCGACAGTCTTATGATGAGAGTACGGAGCCCGAATGAAGTGGTCTGACCGATGACTTCGAGAACAACTGACAGTCAGTCTGAGAGAACAGACGAGAAAGAGGTAGAGTATCCTCTCGGCTTCCATAACAGGCCGGAGACAAATCGATTCAATGAACTAACCTGAAATCGTGGATCGTTAACCGGATAAGTTGACTGATGCCAAACTAACCTTTGTGATCTGCGCAAACAAATTCCTACGGATCGGCTCGGGTTCGGATATTATTATCCACTTTCGGAGCGAACGCTTATCATGCCCGTACGTTTTCCGCGAGAACAAAGTTCATTCCTGTTCCAATGTTTAGCAAACTAGAGTCGGTAATCAAATCATCTCGGTGAGCTCGCAATCGACAGCTTGGGAGCTTATGCTTGCAAAGCTCGCGTATTCAGAGCCTGGGAGCTCAAGGAATCTGATCGCAGTGCACGGTTTGAGCGAGACCCGGAGCATGAGTTTCCGTGGAGATTCCAGAGTGCGGTTGCGCCGAATCGATGTCAGTTTCCAAGCTCATTTAATTTTCAGAAAAAATGGGCCTTTCCGCACTGGAATTGACTTTAATCGATCAATTTTCCTCGGGAGTACATAGAGTTAAGATTTCTATTCCAGTGAAGCGCTACGCCGCGCCGTAGTTTAGAACGAACGAACACTCTTCAAAAACTAGTGTCGAGCGCGATGCGGGCAGATCTGTAACCTCGAACGAGTTAAGAGAAACTTTTGAACAACCTTCTGTACGAGCCTAGTCTCATTTCGGCCTTGACTCGATCGAGTAGCGGGTCCCGGCAACGCGGTGGAGCCGCGCAGAGGACGCGAAACACATCTGAAACTCATTCTCCGCGTCTAGACTCTTGCCATCCGTTTGAGAGACCCCATTCAAACTCGACTCTATCTGGCTCCAGCGCTAATAACTCAATATTCCGATCCGTTGCCAATCACGGTGTGCCCAATCCTGGGACGGATTACTGTCGGATTACCTCGGCGCGTAGCCTTTCGTGAATGAGTACCAGTGCTCCACTGCTAATGTCAGCGGCTAAACGAAGGTGGGAGGGAACCGTACGGCTCTCGTCAAAACATTTATAAATCACCACGAACAACAACAAACACTGAAAGCAGCTGTGGGCTAGGACGGGGTAATGAAGCGGTAAGATGAATGAAGCCAAGCTCACACGTTCAAGTGCTTAGTGAGTTCATGAGCTTCAAGCGTCACCGCATCGGTTGCCCGGCGGACAGCTCGGCTCTGAGGTTCGAACGCGCGAGAAATCTATCACCGCAACTGGGTGGGCTGAGAAACTCCCATACTCAGATCTCCCCATTCATTATATGAGCACTTCAATGTACAAACAATTAGAGGTCCGTTGCTCCCGGAAGTGGTCGACTCTGGCCGGGGATCCATCACACGACAGCTTATCGTCGACATAACTCAAGCGGGACTCAGTTAATCCATACGGCCATGGGGCGAGGAGCTCCAAACCAAAAACAGTCCAGAGTACAGTGCTGGCGAAGACAACGCTCAATCCGTCGAGAGACCCCAGAATCAGTGGACTACGCACGTAGGAGGGAAGTGAGTGCGGAGCACTGATTCTTAGGTGGAAGCTGTCGGGGAAGAGTTCGAGGAACGAAACAAGCGCCACCATTGGTCCTCGAGCTTGGAGAGCTCCTTGCGCCAAATACAGTTGGCAACTTTCTTGTTCCCGTAAGCCTAACCCCCAGTAAACAGATTATCGGCGCATCCTGAAACGCGGCCTGTTGAATAGAGGAATTCCTTCGATTCCGTTTTCAATTTTCTCGGAATCCACAAGTTTGGGCATTCTTGGGCGCACCGCCTCGGGAACCCGCTCCGAGCCATTAGAGACTCATTGAATTCAAAGCCGTTGAGTTGTGCATTCTCTAGCAATGCTACTCGAGTATCACCGCAGCCGGGGCAAGGAAGGGGGGGGGGGTGCCCTTTACCTCTCTCCAAGATTCTCCTCTCCCCATGCTCAGAAAGGCGGCTGCATGTCAAAGCTCATCATCATCGTTCGTTGACATCCAACGAGTTGGTGCAAAACTTGTCTTGCACCTCGATTCTCCAGATCAAATCCTGGCTGCACGCTTGTACTCGACCCCTTGAAAACAGAATCAATGGAGTTTGTCCAGCATCCTGCATGAGCTGCTTAACTCAGAGGCGACAATTTAGTCGGCGGAGTGGAGAATGATCCCGAAGGGAGGAAGAACAAATGAATATCCTGACTCGAATTGGGGAACATCAGATCCTGGAAATTCGATGATTCGGAGGAAGGGAGGAACGAGGAAGAGACCTTCGGAGCTGGTAGATGTAGATGATCACTCAGGAAGGGGCCAGGGGCAAAGCTCCTCATTGAAGCACAGGGGACCAGTTCATTGCGGATGCTTCCAAGAAGCAGCCGGGCGCCTGGCTGCTCAGTTTTATTGCATTCCACGTTCATCTTTCGTTGACTTCGAATTGTTTCAGCGGAAACTATTCGGCCTCGTCGTCCTCGACGCGGTCTGACGAGAATGCAAGATACCAATCGTTCCGTCTCGAACTCTCCCTGACAACCGAGACTTATGTACCTGCTTCATCGATGGAGTGTTTGGGCCTATGCTCCGCTTCCCATCGCTCGAGCCCATGTCTCTTCCGCCAGATCCGCGGCGGGACGTCGATTCCCCTTATAACGGTGTAAAGTGAATCGAAATATCTTCGGGTCGAGTAGGATGGAGGATTTGATCAATATACTCATTTTAACGAGTTCTCTCATGTTTGCGGCACAGTCTAGGCAAATGATGCGTGACTCGGATGATTTCGAAGAAGCGGGAGCTTCATATATTTGAAGTGTTCTCGCGTCTAAACCTTCACTCCGAGCAAAACGTGCCCATTGGGATTCATAACCACGCCGCGTCCGCTGGACCGGCGGCGGGGAAAACATCCTCAATGCCCGCCGGCCTTCGACGCGTGGTCTTCTTCAGAATTCCAGTCACGGTTCAAACCGGACATCTAAGCAAGGGGGACTAAGCGGAAAATTAATCTTCCAGGAACCAATCGGGAAGGACTGTTGCATTTCCCTCAAGCGAGAACGCGGGCAGGTCTTCTTCCACGTTCGTTCAGGACAAAAATCCCATTTTTCCGAGTTTTCGTCAACTCGGTACCATCGGATCTTAGGGGAGGTGCTCAGTTCTCCGTTTTGGCACCAAGAAATCTCGTTGACGTGGACAAAAACACTGGAGAGCTTTTCTTGCTCAATCGTCTCGATGAGAAACGTTTCGGTAAGAAGTTCAAGTACAAAGCAGCTTTTCTTTCAGCCCGCTCGCTCGACCGCACGCCCGCTTCAAAATATCTACTCGCGGAAGGAGAGGATGGGAGTCATATCGGACCCCCTGCTCCGGAATCGATTCCAGTCATCTTTCAGAATCGGACGGACTCTCTTCTCGCTATAAAATCCTCCGCCAAAGATTTATGCTCATTGCAAGCCTGCACCTCAGTAGCAGCGCGACTAGCTAGAAAACAGATCTGATTCCCGTGAAGGAGGTCAGGTTCAAGAATATCTTTCCGGAATGGAACGATGAAAACTCTCATTCTCTCTTGCAGCACGCGATTTCAAGGACGAGCTCGTGGTGGAAGTCGAGGCATCACATCCAGAACTGGGCTTGGCTAGAACAGTCCTGGTGTTCCAGCTCACGTCGAGCACGTCCTGCAACATAAGTCAGTCTTTGTGCTTCAGGACAGGAGACGAAGGAATCACAGTCGACGCTGACGCATTGCCGGGAACGCCGGTCGAATACCTTTTGTCCCCGATGCAGCGCTTCTGCAACGAGAGTATCGTGTACACTTTGCAACCAGGTGAGCTTTACGGAACAATAGGGGTGGTCTAGAATTACGAAATGTTTCTACTCGAAGTTCATGCGCATGAAAACACACAGAGCGAGACGGAACAGAGAGTATCATTGAAAACGACGACTAACATGGCTCAATACTTATCTCTCTATCCAAAGTGGACATGTTGGCACTGGACGAGACTACACACACCCTGAGGACGATCAGACCGATTCCACCTGGTATGCACAACACATCGATATTTTGCAAAATCAACGGGAATCCGAGCTTCGTGTTCAACAAGACCGTCGTCCTCAACGCGACTCGTCTCGTCCGGACGTCGCTGCAAGGCGTGAACCTTTCTTGCGACTTCACGACCAAACGAATGCTTGAAAAGGTAATACAGCATGTAATTCTCGTCCAAGAGCTCTCTCTACATTGGGTCCGTAGTGTGGACGTATGTTCAGTTGTGAGGGTTCCAAGCTTCTCGACAGGATATTGATCCGATACCTTTCCAGGATAAGAAGATTATGTGTGATCTCGAGGCAATCAACGTGGATAAAGACGCTGAGTACCGTGTTTTCCGAGTTGGAGACAAGAGGAACCTTTTCCGTGTGAAACAGAAGTTGAGGTTCCCTGACACGAAAGTCCAACGTGTCGTTATTTGTAAGTTTCCGTCGAGCACTCACCGAGTTCCTCTATAGTCACCTCTACGCCAGGCATGCTCTTTGATTACTCCAGGAGCGGTTTAGCGAGTCCGTTCGCGAGCACTTCGGCGAGGCAACCGTTGTACCGAATACTCAGTCGGTCGTTCCGCTTGGGAATCTTATACGCTCCACGCTAATCGCACTCCTGTCCGCAGACCAGGAAGAGCGTCCGGGGCTGTAATTCCGCGTAATTAGCATAAGACATGTCAGACTTCCACCACCGCAGCGGGCTTGCGCTGATGCCGAGCGGCCAGTTAGCCCGTCCGCTTCCTGGTTTCACCCAACTTCTTTGATAACCTGATCTGAGTCGGAAGCATTGTGATCCTCACTTTGTTTACGCGATCAGTAAAAGTTTCTTGCAAACCTTTCGCAAGTAGCACCAACAAAGGGAATCGTATGGCTCATGAACCCGGAGACATGATTGATTCAGATAGAGGAACTAGATTGATTCAAATGAACTTTTATTCGGGTGCGGAAGTCCAGAAGAAGGGGTCCAGAAAATGGTCGATATCCGCTCCAAGAGCTCCGATTAGAGTCTGACCTCGGAAGCCCGGAAATTTGAGAACCTGTCAGGCTGCGCGTTGTACTCTTCTCTCAAGAACAATCCACGTTCCCTGTCATAGCGTAAAGACGTTGTTGAGTTTCATTCAAGGAACAAGATCAGAAGAAGAATGATGAACGCTCCCGTGCCCCTAACGTGCGCGTTGTCTGAGGCTTGCTTTCCACGCCTCATCTACATGATACCAACCTTTAGACCCACTTGACAACAATGCGAGCAAGGATTTCTATGAATTCTGTTGAGGTCCCACAATACATGATCCACACCACCTGTTTTTGGGTTGGTGTTTTGATCTGTCAAACGGCCGGATGAGACCGTTGTCCAGGATACCGTCTGACCGAGCATTCTTCTTACATGAAAGATAGACACGAACGTTTTCGATCAAGGTCACACCTGCTCCGCTGGCGGGGAAATGGTCAGCCCCATCCTAGCTCCCGATTTCAAACGACATCCGCTCGCTCGATCGGGCTGACCATGAGGCCCCGACTAGATTGAGATTTGAGGGTCATGTCGTTCGCTCTCGCTCTACTTCTCTTTTCAACAAACTTGGACATTTTTTCGCAATGTGCAAACAACTTTTTGTATGAGACCTCAACGCAAGGAGATTTCCACGAGGAACCTTTTTATAATGCAACGTGACGAATTACCGCACGGTCAACATCTGGAAGACATGCTGCCTCATCACACGCATGCAAGTCGGAAAGTCATATCGGGCTCACGTGCCACACCCACCCCGTAATTACTCATATCAAACATTTGCGTTGGGACGCCTACACGATCTCACGTTGTCCTTGCTGACCTGCAAAGTGTTTGCAGTAAAAATCGTGACCTTTGACACGAATGTTCGCAAGGGTATCAGTGGCTAAGCGGTTCGAGTGGCACTCGATTTCAGCATTCAAACTCGTGCCGTGAAAGGGCAACGCGACTCGAGATATGGGCGGTCCAATCAGACGAGCATGCCGCAATTTGAGCCTCGCTAATCCCAGCAAGTTTAATTGGAGATTCTTGAACGAAGACCGGAAGGCTGTGTGATATGCCCGATTGTTTTAGGCTCCAAGAATTTCAGCCTCACTCCTCGGGTGATGCCAAGCGGCGTCGAGACTCGTTCCGAAAGAAGCCTAGTGGTTTGAAGTGAGGCGATCCGGACCGAAGTTTTGCTGTAGACAAAGGAAACTATTCTCAGCTGTTGTGGTGTCCCAATCTAATGCGCGTGTCTGATGGTTTCCGAGCTGCTTGGACACAGGACAGAGTCCACACATTATACAAATGGTCGATTGATGTTTTCAGCTGTTTCGGCTGTCGCCGGGGCTACATTCTATCCAGACACCACGTACGGTTTCGACGTCGTCCTTGAAGAAACATCTAAAAAACATGTCGGCTACCAAAACGTGAGTTGCTCGAATGTATTTCGAGCTTCATCGGTCCCATTCAACTTCATCCCAAGATCGTTGACCCTCGCTTATGTATTCTCCGGTTCAGTTTTCCCATTCCTTTGAATTAAACTTTCATTTGAAGTTTTGGAAATGATTCCCCCAAGCCAACAGGAAACTGCGGAAGAAAAAGAAGCTCGTTCCGATGTAATATTCTGTACATTTCAGGTGACCTACCGGGTGACGGTTACAAACGAGACCCTGATAGATCATCCTCTTCGACTGGATGTTACCAGAGCCAACCTGACAGCCGGACTGACCGCGCGATTCTCGAGAGTAAGGAAACCCACGATTCTGCTGTTTACTTTCTCGCCATGAACGATTTCAACAGAGCCAGTTTTCGGAAAAAAGAAACGATCCTTCGTGCTCGAAAACGCCTCCGCACCAATCAAAAAAATCTTCGTGGGCTCGTGGAATATACTCGACCCCAATTTACCCATCTGATGGACTCGATTCCCGTTGCAGGTGATTCCCGGTATGAGTTCGGTACAAAGCCGCAAACGCTATCAGTTCACAATAGCAGATGACCAGTGGCACGAAGCGTTCGGCATTACGAAGAACGAAGGCATAGTCTACGTGAATAACACAAGAGCCCTACATGACATCGCGGGACGTGAAGTCAAGCTGAGGGTCCGAATCAAAGACACAAAGTTATCTCAATCCAACGAGACCTTCCACGAGATCTACGTCTCCGTTGAGGACAGCAACTTGATTGTCTGCGGTGATCCATTAGGTGAGTCAATCGAGAGAGCCATCGTTGATGAAGTCGGAGGCTATTGAACATGAAAAGCATTGAACCCCTTTTCGGCGTTCCAGAACTATCCTCATGCGCGTCGGCCAGAGATCACAATCAGTGCGAGGTCACTTGCGGCGAGGGCGCTCGTTTCGGCCATTGTAGCTGGTTCCGGGCGGAAAACTCATTTTACGAGTCCTGCACGCCTGATTCCCTGCATTGTCCCGATCAGCAATGCGATGAGCTCGAGAGGGAGAATCCTTCTCTGTGTCCTCAGGACTGTGCTCGTGAGTAATTCTGCGTTTGCGGCTCCCTTCGAGGTGGCTCAAATTCAAATGGGAACGCGAGGTTGTTTACCTCACGTACATGGAATGACTCGTCGTCGCGCGGACTCCACGAGAAACTTGACTTTGCAGCTCACGTCACGGGCGTCGCCGTGAAGTCGGCACATTCGGCGGTCGGAATTCCGCCCGAAGCCGGAGACTTTTGTTTTTGCTTGGTGCCGAGTCAGTGTACGTGCGAACTGTCAAAAAGCCACGAACGCGTGGAAAGATCTCGGAACAATCTGTCGGAGAAGGAATCTCAACACGTGAAAGATGAAAGACCAAGAGGGCTTTGCGGCAGACGCGTAAGTTACGATTTCCACTGAATTCAAGGGGGTGCGCTCGACTCATTAAAACTTTACACAGGCTGAAAAATTAGACTTTTCTGACCGTGGAGGGATTCTTGCAGAGCTGTCTCAACGTCATCAAAGTGGTCGGATTGGGCGGCATGCTCATTGCCGTTTCAGTGGCGGCCATTATACTTCTGTTGAAGTCAGTTCCGTTCCCAAAGCCCAAGAAACCAGGCAGCGAGAAACGCGACACGAACCAAGACATTTCTTCCGATCCTGACTCCACGATGAGCATGGAGGGACCCGATGTCAAGCTTTTGCCCGTAAGTTCCGATGAAGACGAGAGATGATTCATCCCACCTTTGTCCCCGAATGCGTCTCCGGGGAGGTACATACCCGCTTACCCATCGAATGTCAAGAATTCCCCCCTGGTGCATTGGTCATCAGAGATCCCGGTCGCTCCTCACCCAAGGTCGTTCTTTACCACGGGGCTTCCAAGGGCAGGGTCACTTCATGTAGGGGAGGTTCGTTCTGAAGGTCAGCATTCTTAATGGCTCGATTCCCAAGGTGGTCGAATGTAATAAGCGAGTCTCGTCGAATTCTTGCTCTAAATGTTGCCCTCCAATCAATCACCCTCGTGAGAAATCGGTCCCCAACGGGTCCATGGAAGTTTTCTGTACGTACTCGCAGATCCCGCTGTGATGAGATGTCTGGAAAATATGAAAGTTATTTTAATAAAACGTCTCCTTCTAATATGAACGACCATCAACTTCTTCCGCTCGGCTAAGCACAGCTTATCGCCACAGCAAACCCCGCCACCTTACACACGCGGTCCTGAAGTATTCCAAAACACAGCTCAGCGCACCAATGCGACAGCCTTGAAGCCTCAAGAGAAATTATCGTTCCTTTGGGGCCTCTATGACGGTTTTCTCAGGAGGAATTCCGGACCCAGAAGCCGGTATCGCCGAGAATTCTGGAAACTAGGCGATTTCGAGAAGTAGTGCTCCGAGAGCGCGTTGCGGGGACATTTTTTGGCAGGGTCGTACTCCCTATTGATCCCGCCACGTGTGGGCTCGCGATCCCGAAAAATTGCTCTCGGAAATTTCGCCCACACATTGGGTTTCAATGCAGGAAAAGCAAATATATAAGCTTGTCTTTGCATTCATGTCGCCAAATCCTGCACACGCATTTTCCCCTGCGACACGGAACTGGCACTGGTCCAATTGGATTCTCCAGAGGCTTGCGTTCGTGTTCTACAACATTGTTTCATTGCGAATCGTTCAGCAGGTGCTCGTTCGTCACAATCCTTCAAGGTTTCCCAGACTAAAATGCGTTTGCGTCGGAATCTTCGAGGTGCAATCGCAACCGGGGCGGGGGAGGAGGGAGAATTCGAAAGTTCCTAATGAGAACAAAAAGTCAGAACTCCGCAAGCGCTCAGCAACGTCCGAGGCCACGCTTCACATGCCGAACCCTAACACGCTTAGAGCTCAATAACTGGCTGAGCTTGACTTAATCAACATCTAACCCCACAGATGAATCAAGTTGATGTCCGCTGGGAAGTGCGACGTGACAACCTCTTGTTTGAAAACGTACTCGGAGAAGGCGAGTTCGGGAAAGTCATGCGCGCTCAAGCTTGGAGTATCGCAGGGAAGGACGGCTACACCACGGTGGCCGTCAAGATGCTGAAAGACGATGCTTCCCGCCAGGATCAACAGGACCTCCTGCAGGAACTGCAGATGCTCAAGGAAGTCGACCACGTTAACGTTATTCGACTTCTGGGTGCCTGTACCAGCAGAGGTGAGAGAAAAGACGAGAGTTTCAGAGCTATAGTTGGCGAGCATCCCGTTGATCCTTGGCAAACGAGGTCCTTGGGGAAACTTTGCCTTCACAGTTGAATTACGGAGTTGACGCCTGACGTAGCGTAAGCTGCTGCGACCGTCTTGACGAGAGGCACGTAGAGAATGCAATAAGGCGAGAACGATGACGTTCGAAACCAGACGTCATCGTATTACGCAAGTCATTTTAGTACTCGGTCGTCATAAATCTCAGAACCGTGCCCGCCCCCAGCGGGTTCGCGGTTCCTCCTCTTCCTCTCTTTCTCCGTGGAAGTTTTAATGAGCTGATGCCCCAAGCTTCGAGTCAGTTGTGGCGAACCGGAGTAAATGGGGGACGAGATCTATTGAGGATGGACCTGTCGCTGCAGTCGCCCCATTGGCACATTTTTGGTCTGAAATACACCTTTTAAACGTTTCTGTTCACTGATCTCGACAGATGGTCCGTTGTATGTGATCGTGGAGTATTGTGAATATGGATCTCTCCGCTCATACTTGCGGCGATGCCGCAATATTTCATCAACTGAAGACTTGCGGGCGGTTCAAAATCCAACTTATCTCGGTGAAGATCAGCTCGTTCAGTTGCCATCGGCTCGACAGCTGACATCTTTCATGTGGCAAATTGCCCGCGGCATGAGTTACTTGTCGGATATGAAGGTCATCCATCGTGACCTTGCAGCTAGAAACATCCTCGTCGCGACAGGTGAGTTCCTCAGCTCCGTTTGATCGACACGCTACGCAAGAAGTTCTCAACCAGAGGGTGCGAGATCGACTATCTGAGTATGAGAGTGCCGCTTGGTGGACCTCAGGTGAAATGATGAGCGGACCAATAGAGGTGATTCCGGGGTTGTCCTGACCATACTTTTTGGAGCCTACAGAGTTTATTTCTGAGTCTGCCTGACCACACTTCCCACAACCTCCGCATGCAAATCCGGGTTCGGTCAAACGGGTGCTCAAACGAGACAAGACACCATAGACACCAGAGAGCATCCGTAGATTGTCGAATCGAAAAGTTTCCAAAGTCACCCATTTTTTTGCTGAGAGCCGCTTGGACGAATTCGCTTCTGTGAGCAGCCCCGTGGGACCGTTTGCGGGAACTGATCCCATGGAATCGCTCGCACATCCAAATTGTAGGGTGCGGTAGCGGTCTTCGGGGTCACCGATCTCTTCTCTTTTCATAACCATCCTCTGCGGCGTTTTGGTTTCCGATTCAAGGTTCTAGCGGGGAGGCTGAAACGTTCCCTCTGAACGCTTTCCTAGAATCTTTGAGCGATCCTAATGGACTTGCTGGCGGACTGAAAGCTTTGGAAGTTGGAGATAATGAACATTTTTCGGTTATTTCAGACTTTGTCGTCAAAATCTCCGACTTTGGGCTGAGCCGCGATGTATACGAAGGAGACACGTATCTCAAGAGGAGCCGACAGCGAGTCCCAGTCAAGTGGATGGCTATAGAATCGTTGGAGGACCAAATATACACCACGCGGAGCGATGTGTGAGTATTCATTCCTGAAGTGCAACCCCTATAGCCGCGAGCCGTGTTTACTCCACCTCACGGCTCCTCGGTACCCGAGAGCTTGGAGAAACGGAGAAGGTATTAGTCGGTTCTGTTCCAAGCTTGCGTGAGTGCTCCTTGTTGATCTCCCTCATTCGGAGAACCGAGCTCAGGTTCCCGCTTTTTCCTCTAAACTTGCTCGAGGTTCTGGAGAATATTATTGTGAGATAATGTGAGCTCCGTGGCCGTTCCACCAACGACAAGCTCACATTCGAAAAAACAAAGGCTTACCGAGCTGAATCCAGCCTGGAATCCTCGACTAAAAATAGTTCAGCGGTAATTCTGCCCTCTCGAACATTGAAGGGACAGTGTTCATACATAGAGAACCAGGCAGGCTCAACTGAGTGAGCAGCCAAGACTGTGCAGACTGATCTCCTCCATAATATAACAGCCCCAATATTCTGTGAATCCCTCTTGATATAGAGTAGATGATGGAATTAGTTGGACAGACGGCGAAAATCGAGACGACACAATCAGCAGTAATGAAATCCCGATCGATTTGACCATCAGAGTCGTGGTAGATCTGAAGACCGACCGCCTTGAACCGCTGGAAACAGCCCACGTCTTCGCGCGTAAAGGTCTCTGCATGCGGGTTTTGATTATAGCATATTTACATGGGGAATATTTCATGTCAGCTTTTGCTCCTCTCCGGTCTGTTCGACCATAGATTAGAATACACCACAAAAAGGCACAGGGCGGAGTTCCATCAGAGAGTTTCGAGAGCATGACATTTACGATGCTATGAATTTCCATTGTGATGAACTGGCACCAACAACAGCGACAGCGTACAGACTCGTGGGCTCCGTCCTGCACGGTCAACCGAATGCATCCAAAGTTCGACCAATTCCCTCTGGAGCGGAGCGTCGACGGATTCGTTTTTGAGCATTTATAATAGACTCGAATGGGGTCGACTGCCGCGAGGTAGCACAATTGAACGAACATCGCTGATTCCAGCGAGGCGAGGGAATCATTTCCGATTGGAGATTCGAGGCTTGCTGTCAGACTTCTCCAGGGCCCGCTGTGCCCGATCTCTAGGCTCGTTTTCGTTCTAGGAATGTCAGAATGTTCTCAAAATGATTGCGGAATGATCGGTTTCAGGTGGTCCTTCGGAGTCGTCCTGTGGGAAATCGTGAGCTTGGGAGCGACGCCCTACCCTGGTCTAAGTGGCGAACGCCTCTGTCATCTGCTAAAGCAAGGCTATCGCATGTATCAGCCGGATAACTGCTCCGATCAACTGTGAGTACATCTAAAAAAGTCTTGTTTGTATAGAATGACTAGTCTGATTCACCCAGTCATATCGTGCCGCGGCGAGTTCCTAGAGTGCCTTCGGCGCCGTGGAACCGCTTAGTGTGAATCGAAGGAATCTGGAAGCGATTCTTGATCTAGTCTATCTCCCCAGATACGGCATAATGCGGGATTGTTGGAGACCAGATCCAAACGAGCGACCTTCATTCAGAATGCTAGCTCAAAAATTCGACCGTCTCCTTCAGGATACAACGGTAAGATTATTATCTCCTGCATGACAACTTTTCGAAATCGTAACTCGTCTCTCGGGAGTTTTGAAACGGAGCCGCTCATTCGGTGGCGGGATGCCTCATTCGACTTTTCTTGAGGTGCTTCCTTCGAAACAAGCATCGTTCGCGGAATGCCTCATTTGACTTTTTTCGAGGTGCTTCTTTCGAAACAAACATTGTTCCTTCGGATCGTTTTTGTGTCGTCGATCATACCAGAGGTCGTCACCATCATGGTTTCGTTATCTCCCCAGATTTATCTTGACGTCGAAGACGGCGTTGCAACGTGCTCGACATACTACAATGACAACTCGGTAACTTCCGAGGAAACCGTGAAATGCGGCGACAGGGCAAGTCGCGTAGAGGCGCAACTGGAAGGCGGTGTCGTGAAATCGCATCTACTCAAGCGGGATCCGTCCTCAGAGTATCTCAACAACCAGCACCAGCCACCGTTTCATCACAATCTTCAAAACGATCTGAGTGACGGCGGCAACATCAGCAACAGCTTCAATACGAACAACAACAACACCAACATCAACATGAACGACGACGACGAACGCAACCGGTTACTCCACTATGCCAAGATGGACTTTGCCCGCTCCAGCAGCGATGCCAGTTCGGATCAGGAGCAGACGTCGAGCGTCTGAGAGGAGACGAATGGTCCGCACACGAGCGTGATATTAGAAAGAGCCAGAAATTTAACTTTCAAGCGCGGATTTAAAAGTCACGTACACGCGTGCGTGCACGCAGTTGCGGCTAGAAATTCAACCTGACGATGGAAACCAAAGAACTTCTGGATTGCAAACAAGACGCTTCCGGAACTACGACGAGAACCCTCGAAAGTGACCACCACGAACGCTGTGCCAGAATGCAAGCAATACTGGGCGCCAAAAATGGGTGAATTTTGAGATTTTTCTTGCCTCGAGGCGATCAATCCGATGATCGTCCATTGAATGAGAAGCTCTCGGAGGTCCGAATCTCTGAGAACACCACTCAGAGAAAACCAAAAACTTCCGATGTTGACAGTCTTTCCACCTGTTGAAATGACGACACTAACAACCAAGCCTCGGACGGGATACCCCTTCACATATGTTGTGGAACCCTTCCCCGGATCCTGATTTCCGATTTTTTTCTGCAACACGCGAAGTAGCTTCCGTGCGCTGATCTCGAGGCGATGGAAGCGAAAAAACCCAGAACGTGGAGCCGATCTCAGGCTTCGTTGTGAATTCAAGGAAAAAGCTCCCAGGTTCCTTTCGCCACGGGAGGAAGAAATACGATAAGTCAATGATATTTATATTTGGTATAATTCATACAGGATACTATAATAGATCCATACCGGGACAACAACGTTTGACCTTATTACCGGATTGAAGCTGTTTTTGTCACCGAATTCACGCAAGACGGTCTCACTGAGACGGAGACTAGAGTTGATGATGATTTGTATCAAAATATATGAATATACAAATATATTCGATCAGATGAGAAAAATAGAATCTATCCGCTTCTGATCTTCCAGTATAACAAGCTTGCCCTGTATAGTGTACGCCAGAGTTTTAACCAGCAAGGAGGAGGTAACCGGGCGCATTATCTTCAAAGTTGTATAATAATGATACTGAGACGTTGCGTGGTGCGCTGCCGACATTCGAGCAGACGCAATTATCCTATCCGATGTAAAATTCGAGTGAATTAAGTTGAAAACTGCGAGCCACGCACTGTAAATAGCACTCATCCCTGTATACATTAGGTCTGAGAGTTCGAAGGAATGAGCTCTCATGAGCTTGGTGATGAAGAAGCAAGGTCTCGAACTTTCATCACAGGCTGATGGTTGCGTCGATCTATTTCTCGCGAGCTGTTTCGGAGTTTGCTAGTCAAGGAACTGACGGTAGAGAGATAGAGGGCAGAAGGCAGACTTTTGCGGTGACGATTACCTGTGAATTCAACCCACAGATCGATGGAACCGATGTTTGATAGGCCGTTGTTACGTGAACTTCCCCGAGAATTACGAATAAACGGATCACTTCGAGTCTTTGGAGAAGATTAACTGCTCTTCTATGTCTAGGATTTCAACGTTAGCCCTGCCCTGGAGATGATGGTTAACTCGGCTTCTCTTCCTCCATCTCGACGAGAAGGAGATATATCGGCGCTCTCTTGCTCGAACTCTTCGATGCTCTTGATGATGAAGACCTGGAGAATCAGATATTCTGGGATATCTAAGCATGAAAACACGCTGGCTGGGAAAGACAGCGTCCTAAGATTATTGAGCTACCTCGTGGGATGCGTTGCCCGCGCTCACTCGAATTCATGAGCCCCTGGACGGCAGCACTCGGGTAGAATATTCAGACCTACATTTCCTCGCTGCGCGCAGACGCTATCTGGAGCACATGGTGGATTTCGGATGGCATACAATGAGCAACCAGACTCAGGGCAAGCATGATTTGAAACGGCAGCTTGGTCGCGAAAGTCGTCGAAAGTACAGGATACCTCCTGCGCATCGCCGGACTCGAGTATCAGCCTGTCGTCGAGCGCCCTCAGTAGAAGTCATTGTGGGGGTATAAGTAGCGATGGGAATTACTCGCAGTAGTTTTCCCACAAATCAGAGGTTCAATAGCGGACTTTCCTGCCGGATTCCACGGTCCCACGACGGAGGAAGGGAGACCTCTTGATGTGCTTCTTCCACAGGCAGCAACTCGACAGAGCTCAAATCCACCATAATCCATAGCCGTCATATGCTATAGCTAGGCTATAGACATGACGTTTCGGATCGAAGAGGTTGGGGGGGCGAGAAAACATGTCATAGGCCCGGGATTAGGTCTGGAAGCTTTTCCGAGAACAACTACACCTTCAATTCAAACCATCCGAGCTCCCTCGCGAATATCCCAGCCCTGCTCCGGAGACACTCCTAAACAGGAGCTCTGAATAATGGCTCATCTGTCGATGGTCGCTCTACTCAAACAAACTCACAATCAGAGTCAAGACACGCGACCCCGTCCTTCGAAACATCGTGTTCATATGATATATTTCGGATTCCCGCTCCATTTACACTGCTCTCCTTACCGGCAGCGTCAGGAATTGGACCACGCTCAGACCAAAACGTCCTCAGTCTTCGCCCGAGGATCATGCAATGAGACGGCGAAACCGCCGCGGGCGGCCTGGTATTACCATACTGAAGGTATAAAGAGTCCGACTCCTACTCTACCTAACAATATCACCGGAAACACTGCATCTCACCTGGCTGTCAAGAAGCAGATTTCACCCAAATGCCTCGTTTCACCGTAGGAGATTCCTCTATCAGTCTCGACTCAAGAGCGATTCGGTCACGGAAATTCTCGGTTCGATCATTAGGGTAACGTTGTTGGATTCTCCGTTGGAAGCGAGCGATTTTAGCGATTTCCAGGGGTGGCGGATACGCCCCACGACGCTTTGCTTCGGAAAATCGTGTGTTTTGCCACTCATAGGTATGAGAAACTTCCTGAAAACGATGGTGCTGTATTGCGGTCCAGGTCCTGACTACTATGGAGCCAAATGTCAGACTGGTCGGACTCATAAGGGCGCCAGAAGTTGCTACCTCGTGAAGCGTAAATCATAAAAGAACCGTTGTGTCCGACATGACGCTGCACGGAATCGCGAATTAAGAAAGTCTAAAAGCGCCTATCGAATCGGTTCGAACGTCTAAATTGTCCACCAGATGTGAGCTTTCGAATGCCATACACAAAAATTCCAGAAAATGGCTCAAAGCTGAGATCAGAGGGGGTGGCGGATACGCCCCACGTTACCCTACAGATACAGCGATGTTTGGAAGAGTTCCGACGCAATCTGCCGACTTGGATGTATCCAACAGAGCATAGATTCTAAATTTGAGACCTAGGAGGAAAGCAGGTCCTGTTGCGACGCACAATCGGACAAAACAGCATTTTAGGTGGAAAAAAGCCAAGTCGGAATTCCCGGCCGCGCGATGAGATATATGTTGTTAGATGGCTCGGGAGTCTTGACCCACTCCCAGTTTTGCGAAAAAAAATCCACGAGGTGTAAGGGGGGTTGTTGTTCCAGAGGGTTGGAAGTAACGTTCAGGTCGGCCGGAGATTCCGCGGCAATTTTTGTAAGCCCCGAAATCTGAACATTGAAGAGACAAAACATTTGATGATGGAGCAAATCCTCAAGGGTTAGTTGGAACACCCCTTCCTCGTCAAGGCCGACTCATCTTCCGATCGTTAAGGGGCCCCTCGATCTTTCTTTCCCACGGACGAAGTCTTCTCCCGATTTCTCTGAAATTCCCTGACCACAGGGCTCGAGTCACACGGTATCACACTGTCCCGATCGGAGTACTGACGGACGAGTCACAGGAAGCGCGGAATAAATAGTTTCGTTCCTTTCGTTGGAGGAATGCTCTAAGAAACTCGAGGATCTACCCCAATATCGACATTGTTTCGATGCTTTTGGTTTCCTCAGACCCATTGGTAGCATGTTTGCGGAAAGCTGAGGAAGGAAATCATCAATATTTGATCAATATTTGATTATATAGATTGGTCGATCGTGCGATGCTGCTGATCGACCAAAGAACAAGTAAATCGAATATGGGGTCGACGAAGAATTTTCAACTCATTTACGGGTTCGGCACTTTCAGGAAAATTTCGTCTCTCCCCTAACTCCCTTCTGGCTGTTCAAGCAATTTCGTCTGGCAATAACACGCGTTCATTAGTATCCCTGCGCGCCGGGTCCTATGAAATCAGCAGAATATCGGTGGGCTAATTGGGGTCCGATATCCTCCAAGTTCGTTATTCATGCAGTTCGCCATCTGCCGAGCTCGTTATCTGTGGAGTTCGTTGTCTGTGCAGTTCATTCTCTGATGAGTTCAGTATGTCTTGACTCCTCCCTGTACGGGATTCTCTGGAGCTGTAGGTTGAAGCCCAAAGCGCCAGATAGTTCCGTCAGCTCAACCGCGGAAGGCTTGAATTACGGCGATTTTCTTCGACCGAGCTCTTACGGAGTCTCATCAGGCCTTCCTGCCTACCTTGCGATCATTCATATAGCTAGTCTTGTCAGATATTCATGAGTTTTGTAAAGTCCACCGGAGAGAATATACAGATTGCATGGCATGTTATCATTCGACGACAACTCAAGGTAACTGCAATACCTTGCTTGTTCCCAGTTCAGAGTTGCACCTCGGATGACTTTTCCAGCGATGAGATTTCCAACTCCGATTATTTTTACGTATTGGATTTGCGTCAGTATATTTTCCGGTAAACTTCGTTTTCTGAGATATCTGGTTTCTTAGCACTCATCTGAGTGATCCAGAGCTTTTCGCATATTCTCGAGGGTTGTGGCAACTTCCAGCAAATGTTTTTGGACAAGTTTATCCCGATGCTCCGCTCACACGAGTCCGACCCTACTGAGTCACGTGAAGTTTGGAGCAGGTAACTCCAGTCTTCGTTGGATAACGATACTGAAAACTGAAGCGATGCTTCCGAAATCGGTCTAGAGTCTAGAGTTTTGAAACGAGGTAGTCTTGATGAGCACCGTTTCCCACGTGATCGTTTGTTACCAGGCGCGTATACAGGATTTTCTGTCGGGGGGGCCAAAACCGTCTCATTGGGCCGGGGAGCGATGATGATGATGATCCCTGTAACGAGGGTCTATGGGACGGACATGGCTGTCGGTGGGGGGGAGGGCATGGCCCCCTTGGCCCCCCCCCTCCCTGGCTACGCTACTGTTTGTTACAGCCGGCATAACTGTTCGAGAAAATCCGAGCTTCATCCGTCAACTCCCGGTGGGTTTTCGTTTTCCGATTCTATCTGCATTCTCAGCATTGTAATCATCGCTAGCTACGCCGGGGAATTCCTAGCCGCTCGGTAACAGTATCTGAACACCGTGACTTTTCGAACCCGAATCAAGAGTACCTTCGACTTCTGGAATTGTTGAAGATCAGCCTCTACTTCTTTTAGGTGGTCACTTGTCACGTCGATCGAGCACGGCGATCCCTCGTCGCGGAAATCCATCGGCTCACATAACAACTTGACGATATATTGTCATAGCTTCTGCGAGCGAACAGTTTTTGGCGCTTCTTCGCTTTCGCTCATCCAAGTTTCATAAACCGATTGCTGCGGAGATGGAGCCCGTAATACTCTGCTGAAGTTGTGAAGGTTTGTCTCAAATAACAGAATCCTTGAGAGAGCTCTCCGACACTTTGAGAACTTGGATATGGTGATTCGCAGATTCAATAAAACACCTTCAACTTCCTCGAGGTAGTCATGAGCAACTACATCAAAATGCATCGACTGTCAGGGGCGTCAAATTCGCGAATTCCTCAAAGAGCTCGCGAGACGCCGAATGTGGGCGGACGTCTCCACCATGCGAAAGGAACACGACGTCGGCAGATTTTTTATTGGACTCGGCGCAAAGGAGTCGTTCACCGAAGCCACGCTCCAAGGACGCATCAGTCTCGCCGAACCCGTAGAGCAACAGCGTCGAAAAAGATATGAATGCGATTGTCTCGAATGCCTCGACGACAGTCCCTCCGCTTTTGTGTCAGATACTCTGTGTCCAACTCTCCGGGACGGATTTCACCAAACACGACGAGGGACAGGGAGAGCCATAACTAGGGGTCGCAACAAAACCGGTTTTTCGGGCATAACCGGTTTTTCGATCAAAACCGGTTTTGAAACCGGTTTTCCGGCCAAAACCTTTGATTCTTGTCAGAAACGGGTTTGAGACCGGTTTCTCGGCCGAAGCCGGTTTATCGATCAAAATTTCTGTCGGATGTTTCGTTTAAACTGCGATAATTCGAGAGGAAAAGTAGAAGTAGACACCGAACTCGACCGAAGGAATTTCAGGTAACAACCCACCGACCGACAACAGTATCCGACGTACTCAACCGTTCCTCGAAACCGCCTTTAATCGTCGAAACCGCTCCTCAAAAGCGGTTTTAACAGTCGACACCGTTCCTCGAGAGCGGTTTTAACCGTCGAAACCGTTCTTCGAAATCGGTTTTGACCGTCGGAATCGTTCCCCGTAACCGTCGAAACCGCTCCAAAAAACCGGTGCTAACCGTCAAAACCGGTGTCAACCGTCAAAACCGGTTTTAACCGAAACCGTTTTCGACGGTTAAAACCGGTTCTAGGCCGGTTTTTCGAAACCGATTGTGACCTCTAGCCCAGTGGTTCCCAAAGTGGGGTCCGCAGGGATCTACGAGGAGGATACTTCATGCTTCGGCTGAAGCTCGTACCGCCCACAGCTCCATGCAAACCTTGGAGCCTACTTCCCAACCGAGTCATTCGCGCATCAAATCGCGAACCCCACTTGAAAGGAAGCTCCAGCCGGATGCCACGGGCCGACTTTTGGTGTTCGCTCGCAATTATTTTTCCTGAACTGTCAAGATCAGCCCTACGTATACTCGTCCCCTTCATCAGCACTTATCTCTGCGAACACGGATTCTCCAGATGCCCATCGAGAAAAACCAAGTACCAGAATCGCCTCGATGCGGAGCATGATGGACGTGTTCAAATTTCGGAAACAATACCAAACTTCGCCGGGAATGCGAAGGAGCTACAGGCGCATCCATTCCACTGATTGTGAATTGAGGGGAAACTGCACGCACTCTTGAAAGTATTTTCAAACTTCGAGACTCAGGGTTAGTAGCGGATCGATTGGGATAAAAGTAAGTTGTGTTCCGATAAGGGTGAACTATGCATATCTTCTTTTTTTCATGGAACTAACATAAGCGTCAAAAAATTGCCTGAGATGAGGCGAATTGAGAACCATAAGTGGACCAGGGGTCCCCGCGGACCCCCTCTGGGACTGAAAAGGGGGTCCGCGGACCCCTACCAGGGGTCCGCGGAATGAAAAAGTTTGGGAACCACTGCTCTAGCCATAACAAATTGAGCGCAACCTCCGCGGGACAGTGGAGTATCACTTGCAACGCCGATGATTTCCTGATTGCTTCCTCGGCCTGGTTACTCATTCCAGTGAGGAAGAGCATCGCTCAAAGTTGCGAAACCTTATCCGATTACATGACTCCTCATCCTGCTTCCCGTGGTCGATGATTCACGGGCTGGTGGAATGGGGTCATTGTGCGTACACAAAGTCCGTGTTCACGGGTCTGACGTGAGTGGTCAGATGAAGAAATCTATCACCACACCCGTACAAGGCACTCGGAACATCGAAAAGAAAAAGAAACTCCCGTACATCGTCCGTATCGATCATACGCGGGAAGAACGAATCTACTAAACAAGGCCCGATGTACTCGTGTAAACTATCATAAGATGACGGAAGTTTTTCGCAAGATTTACCGGAGTGTCGTGTAGTCAGCCAAGTGACTAGCTCACTGCGCTGAGCAATGGTCCGAAAGAATCTCCACCGGCAAACGATGCAGAGACGTCGCTCTTGATCATCGTTATTCGACTCGTTGACTTGGTTTGCCGGGTGACTGGCCCAATCTCCGAATTTTTGTCGATCGGCCACGCTCCTTCCGTCGTTCCCCGCCGAATCCGTGCGCAGGGCCGAGCTCTCAGTCAGAGCAGCTCCAAGTCAGCGGCCTAGACGCCGACCCGAGGACAATGGAATTTGACGGCGACGGGAATCATTTTGCATTTCTTTGCTGCAAGTGTGCGACAGCTAGTCAAGCGTCTTTTAGCTCTGTTGAGAACGAACGCAAGGAGAGAAGAAACGACGGTTGAAGGTCGACGACCTTCCGACAAGCCTCACAATGAGCTCACTCATACAAAGAGAGTGTTTCCCATCTCAGCTCTGCGCTGAATGCGGGCGTGGAAAGATCAGACCTCCAGTAGAAATGGCATCGGGAGCGGGGAATTCTTTTCTTGGATATCGACTTCGGACTCTTTATTCTTCGGCATATTTCGGCAAATAGCTCTGTAACGAGGCCTTGCGCTTTTCGACTGGATACTTATTACAAATCTCGCACCGGAAGTAATCAGTCTGCCTTGAACAAGTCGATTGGCATTGAACAAAGAAACGAGGGCAAAATACGGCGGTTCAGTCACCGTTTATCGCCTGGGGTCTCTTGAATAGGCAAATACAAGGGAGGGAACCATTGCAGCCAATCCCAAACTGGTGCTGGAATCTAATAGCGAGGTCATTTAGAGAAGAGTTCAGAGTACACCTTTCTACCTTAATTAATGAGTTCTCGTCTAAGCCCCCTCATCAGAAAAAGGCGTTTCAGCAAGAGTATTACGAAGCATCTGCCGGCAAACTCAATTCCTTCACTCCAATCTATTAAGTCCGGAACTCCGGACGGGGGGGGGGGGGGGGGGGGCTGGAGCTTCCGAAGGGCTTTGGTTGCTTGAAGGAGTGTCCTAATGATGACTGACATGAGTCACCCCACGTTTCGTTCGAGCCAAAGAATATCAACAACTGAAGGGAAGCTCCCGCCCTGATAAATGGGGGAATGAATCAGATTGCTGGTCCAGAAGAGCGGAGTAAAATATTCACCTGCTCAAACTTCTTCCACAAATCAGAGATCCTGACATTTTCGATGGAAATTCTCGTTCGAAGGAAGCGTTCGCCGTCGATCCGAAATGACACCTGGAGGAAAGAGCTCGCTATCAAAACGACATTCACAGACGTCATCTCCGGCGCTACAATGATAACGCTCACATCTGAAAGAAATCTCGTTCTGCCATGAGATAACTCAACACAGGTTCACCGGAACGAGTTCGTGTAAGATTTCTCCGTTCTTGCGAAGCAAAATCTGGAGCTTACCCATACCATCCGAGGGATTGCCTCGCAGTGTCAGCGAACCCTGGACGCTGTCGAGGGTTCGACTATACGCTGTCGCGGCTCACAATCGTCCCGACCGGAGGAGTAAGGCACCTCAGATTCCGTGAGGAACCAAGCCCAGGTCGAGAATTGGACGAGCCTATGGGACGGTTGGGGCCAGAGTGATCTCTGCGGGGTCTACGAGGATATCACCAGTTTCTAGACTTCCTCCGTATCCCTCAATTCCACTCGGGTTGATAGGAAGTCCCGAGTAGTCGGGGAAGTATGTTTTCGAATACAAAGCCAGATATCAGTCGGCAGGGGTGATCCAGGAGCTTGGACAGTTGAGAAGTTTGTCGAGCGAAATTTTCGCCCGTTAACAGTGTGGAAGCCCGCGAGATATGTACCTGGAGTCAGAGATTGCGACGAATGACGACCAAATTCCGCTCGCCTGTTCGGATTAGCCGCCATAAGGAGACAGAAGGACTGTACATTAGCTGCCTGGTAAGCATTGGTGGAAATGACTCACAGCTGGCGAGCATAAACCGTTGGCATCACGTATGACCCGATGAACTCCGGTACGGATGAATATAGAGCTAGCTCAACTCATCAGCAGTAAACGGGTCACAGGTGAGTTCCGCGTCCGTCCTGGCCATTCATCGTTCTTCGAAAGACCTATGCTGGTTCGCCGGGCTCTCGAAACCAGGGGGATCCTTTGGGGCTGCGAAAAGTTGGTGTTAACGGGCGGATGGGTCCCGATCGACGCTCGAGAAGCCACGGGAATGTTCGATATAATCATTGAATCGTTGCCCCGCAGCGCAGATGCGAGACGAGTCACGCGGAATCAAGGAGTGGAACTTCAAACTGAGTCAGAGCGAGCGCTCCAGATCGTGCTGGACAATTCGGCCCAAAGTGTACTTCCCTTCGGCTTTCTTCTTCTTTCCACGAAAGGGAGTGTCGTGGAGCAACAAAAGCGCAAACGCTTCCGCCTCGAATGTAGGACAAGTCAACTTCAGCGAAAGAGTCGGAAGCAACTCCGAAAATTTCAAAACGAACGATAAGGCGCGCAATATACTTTTTGAGGGATTCTGTCTTTCTCCTGGAGATGCCCCGAGTCGTAGGTTCCTCAGGTATCCGCTACGGTCTAGTCATCAAAGCGGTTTTTCCTTCGTTAAAAAGTTGCCTCCTATTTCTGGATTATTCTCGCGAGCACAGATTGTATGCCCATGATAGAAGACCACAACGGAAAGACAAACATTGCCCGCGTGCCAAGCTTCTGAACACAAAGGCAGACATGAGAGAAGAGGCAGACCCTAAGTAAACGACCTCGGTCAAGTTCTGACCGCTCTTGTTGGGGATGTTATGGGATCGACAAGTTGGACAACGAGAGCAGAACCAGTCTCAAGTTTGTTCCGGGAACGATTGTGTCGGAAGACGTCTCGCGGTTTTCGGTGAAATCCTAAATATAAAGTTATCGTGATCTCGCAGCCAATCACGCCCTGAACCTCTTCTTAGTAGGCTGTAAGATATATGCATGTCTAGATTGAGCCAATTCTCCACGTCATTCTTATTTTTGGAACGGGTGGAGTCTTCTCCTTGCGAATAGGCGCTGACGACCGGGCAACAGGTTCCCCTGATACGGCTGACACTAATGCGGTCCGCGGAACGCGACGCGTACATGCCCTTGCATGAGCGCCTGCCCAAGGTCTGATTGTGAGTGCAGCAGCTTCAGAGAGCTGCAGGGGCTTTCCACGGACACTTCTGATAGAGTTGGCCGAGAGAATGATCCGATTTCGAGGAAAAGATGGGACAAACATTATTGTCCAATCCAAGAGCGCCCTTCCGAGCTGGCGAGGGCGAATCTTTCCTATGGGAAGGCATGCGGAAGCTGGGCGCGGTGGATCCAAACCAGTGGGAATGGCCGCGTTCGGAGCTCTCCGTTGGATTGTTGAGATCGAATACGAAAGCGAATGGAGCCAAAAGTTCATCCCGGACGGACCTGCAGCATCAACGGCAACGCGAGGTGTTGCTTGGTTGAGGTTTCGGGTTAGGACTCGATGGTAGTTATGTTGTCTTCTAGTACAGAAGTGTCCGCCCCCGAAGCATGAAGTTGCGGTTTGACAAGCGTTCCACGAGGAGGACGTAGACATCCTCAATGTCGACGTTGTAGGTTGACGGGGAGAAGCATTCGGGATATCACTTGAAACGAGATGAAGGAGTCGGGATAGGGTACGCTGACGTGACTTATCGGTGTCAGACGACCTTCGTCGACGCTGTACGAATGCAAGTTATTCTCGGTCTGAAGCGTCTTAGGTGGGCTCCGTGATTTATGGTTGCTCGCTGTTCCGTCCAAGGCCACGAAAAATTATGGTCGCGAGCCTCCATGAACGCCCTGAGAAATCGTCGAGTCATCGGCGCGCCCGACAACAGCTCCTCGGCGCCTTACGCAATGACGGCAAGCAATGGGGGAACGGAGTGACTCCGTCGACGACGGTTTGCGGAGTTAGGCTTTCGGAGGTCGTAAATTCTATGGCTTTCTTGACGAGAACAAGCTGGTTTTCTTTGCAGGCTGCATTTTGGATCTCCACGTGGCGTTGCCGTTGCTGACGTGCGAAATAATCACAAGACAGTTCTGCCGGATGCCTACGGCTCAGAAATATCTTCGCTCTGATCACGCTCTGACAACACCAACTATGTTTCCGGAAAACGTCATCGCGGCATAACATGAAGTCAGATGATCGTCAGGCTTCGGAGTTTTGTTGGTCATGCGCTGCGGTCGCACTTCAACTTGCGCTGCGCTAATATCCGGCAAGCGAGTCGTTGCACATGATTTGATGAAACTCTCGAGGTTTCCGAGTGGGTATCCAGAACTAAAGGCTCAACGTGCTACCATTGCACTTTTAGGCAATAGACAATTGCTTCTATAGAGGCTGTGACGAGCGACGCGACGGCTATTCATGGACGGAAGTTTCGAAATCGATGCTTCGCCTTAGGATGCGATGCAACGCCTCACTTATAAGCATCAGCCTCGTCTCTGGAGCTTTCGGAAATATCCATAATATATTCGAGTATGCTCCCCATCTTCTCAGTTTCGATCATTTCTTCGTCATACACTGACAAGCTCAGCTCCATCAGCTCGCTCACAGCTCTTCTGGATACCATGGCGCGAATCATTTTGAATCGAGGATCCGATTCCGCCTCCCTTGCTTCTGCAGGCAGCCAGCTGCAACGCCAGCTCATCGTCTTCCACTTTTCCACTTCATCGTCACACACGATCGGGGAGACGCGTTCTGTCGTTGATGGAAAGTTCACGACAGAATTTCGCTGGCGCGTCCTTTGAAACTTTGAGCTTGCACTCTCGGTTGTTTGGCTGGCTGGTTGGCTCACTCGCTGAATTGATCGCTGCCGGCTCGGATCCGGAGTCAATGTACACTCGCACAGCTCCACAGACATAGTTTAACACATCGAAGAGTTTGCTCGTCGACGTGGGAAAAAATGTGGAGTCAATGAACTTCGGGTGTGTTTCGGTAGGTCGACCTCTCATTTCGGTAATGGAAGGACGGGTGATGTGAACTTTTATTCGAGCTGGCGCTCGGGTGGATTGTTAATCGCGCAGCTGGCTAACACGGCTCATTTTCGACCTCTGAGTTTTCAGAGCCTCCTTGATCACGTCGGTAACTCGCGTCCGGCACTGCGACCTCTGCATCCCCGACGGAGGCAACTACCAGCTTCGACGTCAACCGATGCTCACGGTGATTCGAATTGATTGGTGAGAGGAAAGTTGACGCAGCGTGCCTCTCGTGACCCTATCGCACGCTGATGAAAGTTTCTTGTCAAAAAGTTTGCCGTCAAATCCACGAGGGCGCTCATTCGGGACATTGCATCACTTGCCTTTCCGTACTCCTGTTCCCTGATTGGCCTTATCCTGCCGTCATCGGTTTCCACTGATTGTTCATGGTTCCTGCCCGAACTTCACCCCGAAGTCGAAAACTTTGCGGTGATGTGGCCAAAGCTGATCGAACTTCCGCATGAATTTATTCCGCGTGCGATGATGAATTGAATATCGATCCATCTGACTGCTGGCTTTTTAGAACGAATCGTTCAAAGCGTCTCGTCTGTGAGCGTCTGGCGCTTCCCAACAATCAGATCTGGAACGATTTTCCAGACGAAGGCGTTTTGATGGAAAAATTATAACTGCTGTCGAAGCTGTCTCGGGAAGCGGTCATCGAGACTTTCATAGCGTCTGCCCAGAAGTGGGGCAACGCAGATTTATGACGGGCTCCTCTCAGAAATTATTATCGGGCAACAACAGGACCTCGTTACTAACGAAAAATTATTCACTGACTCCACTTGATCGTTGTTTTTTCATCGCGGATGTTACTCGACTCGGACGAGGATACGGGCTTGCTCCATGCAAAGCGTTTCCAGCGGAGTAACGTCGACAGGGTCCCACTCACATCAGTGCTGGATGGCCCTCATGAGGGTGATAGCGATAATCTACTCAACTAGAAGCAATTTCGCTTCGGTCTCTGAGTCACCATAATCAAATTGAATACGAGTCAATAATAATCAATTCCGAATGACCTCAAGCGGCGGATGATATTCTCGAGTTCCGAGATCCAGACGATGAGATCCAAACCAACTACTTGAAACTCAATTCTCGGAGAGCCTGCCCCGGTCGTATGGAAGCCGACTCTCATGCGACCGATGCCCAGTTGCGCAGATTCGTACGAGATTGATTCGCCATCGATATCAAGCAGAAAGATGAAGAATTCCCGATTGAAATGAAGACGGAACTCGCGGGTATCATGTTCTGCGAGCTCATATTCGTGGACGACATATGATCAGTTCGTGATTCATCAAAGCCCTTCAAGGCACGTGAAACCTCATAACTCAATTTCCTCGAAAGTAACTCTTATTAGCTTTATTCCATCGAGTTTTCTGACGAAAACGAGATCAAAGGATGAACTAGACGGGCATCGGAGTAGAAACGGTCCACTTTGCCTCAACGACCCCCAGATTCTCCCGACGTGTTGGAAGCAGAAACCGAATTACCTCTAGGGGAGCAAGAACATTGATCCAAAGCCTCGGTGAGTCGAGATATCCGCTAGTTGACGATAACAAGTCTCTACTAGGGAGAAATCATCTGACATGAAAATGATGAGTTGAGAGACAGAGGGAGAGCTGACCTTTGCGGACGCGAGTGCAATGATGAATTCCCTTCATGTTTTAATCTTTCCGGAACCTTCAGCAACGAGAGTAAGCGCTCATGGATCCGAAAACGCCGCGAAGGGGCTCTAGTTGCTCCCGAAACCATCCAAACTCGGAGTGACAAACGCGTATTCCGAATTGCCAGCACTTACCTCAAACTCGAGCAGGAATGGGAACAAGAACGGAAATCGGAGCTGCGTGCCTGTCACCGCCGCTGATGCGTTTTGCAACGGAGATTCGAGTTCCGAACTTCATGCAATGGGTCGACCCAATGACACACAATTGTGAGTCTGCCATTTCGATCACAATGCCCCGTCTTTCGAATCTCGCAACCTTCATGGCGCATCAAATGTCGTGGTAGATGATCCATTGATGACGGATAGACGGCACAAAGGTGAGGGGTTGTCCCAGCGACGTTTGAGACGACCTCAACAAAGAGCGGTCTTCGTCACTCACAATCAATACGAATCGCTGGGAGATCGGGCTGAGTGCACTCGTCTCGAAGTTTTTCGAGAATGGTGAGCGAAAGTTTCTTCACTCCGTCTTTAGGAGCGGCGGATTTTGTAGCTTTCCCCTGGAATCGATCGGATTTCATTGCAGTCTCTCTCCGATTCAGACGGAAAAGAACATCGGATCCTCACCGAGGACGCACGACTTCGCTCTTTCCGAGTCAGGAAACAAGTGGTTGCCATGCTTTTGACGCAAATTGATATGGATTGAGAAAAAACTCTAACAAGTACCTTCGAAATTCAACGGAATCTACAAGCCATGGGCTGTCTAGTACGATGGTTCCGGTGACTTCGACGGGAAGCTCCTTCGAGGAAACACTCATGAGAATCTCGGTATTTTTGTTCCCCTTCCACGTTCCGAGCAATCCTTGTCGACTGGAACGACAAAAACTCGGGCAAGCTCCACTTGCTCTTCATTCAAGTGACCTGTAAGCATTCTTTTGCCTCACAAATGCCGGAACTCAACGAAATCTTTTCTGTGGAATGCGCTACAGGAAGAGGCCAGCCCCGTGCAACTTCCGCGGTGGAAACGAAGTTGTCCACAAATCGCTTCCGCGCCAGATCCCCGACCGGAGGAGGCATTGGAGAGCTTAATTTGACAAACGGGCGCACCAATGCTCTGCGGGCGTTACAATGTTGAAAACATCTTCGTCATCAGCATTGTGATTTGTGCGTCCTTCCGAGTGGAAGCGGGAGATGAAATCAAATGTGGCTCGGTTTGCAACGCGTATTCGTTGAGTATAGTGAGGAACTTCGACCCATGCCATGATTTCTATGACTACGTTTGCGGAGGGGTGCTGAATCCCCGGTCGCAAATACACAGAAATAACGTCGTACGTATTCATGAGCGCAGCTTCCCCGTCTCAGAGGTACCGATGCTCAGAACGTTCCCCGGAAGAACTCGCGATATATTTTTTTCGAACATACGACCTTCACCAGCTTCATTCTTTTTCATTCAGCTTCATTCCAGAACGGCACGGCGGCAAATCTCAAAATCGCAGTCTACGAGATCCTGAAGTATGAGTTGAACAAGGAATCAGTTTCTTCTTCGTCCCACGGCTACCCCGCCCTTGATTTCTACACATCTTGTTTGAAAAGCATTCGATTCGCGAATGAGGGAGAAACCAAAGCAGCTCTGGGGAAGATTTTCAAAAAACTCAGAATCGATTGGTATGACGACGACAATGTAACGAGGACCGCCCTGAATGCGGTGCTCATCTTATCGATGCGATACAACATCGAGACGAAACTTTTGAGCGCAAAATATAAGCAGAGCACAGGAATCCTTCACCTCTACCCTCCGGGGTATCCGATGAGAATGATAAAGGGGCCTGCAGAGTTCGATCTCCAATCCATTCGAGCGGCGACGAAACTCATAACTCGGAAATTGCTCGCTTTCAAATCCGAAGCTCAGTGGGAGCTGCAGCACAGGGGCGCGCCGCGCGCAGACGTGATCCTTCAGCATGTTCTGGATCTCATGGCTCGTGGATCCGTGAATGCGAGCCGACAGGATCAAATTCTCATCCACAAGAGAACCGTGGACCTTTTCACCACCTGGTTGTCAGGATTCGCTCGGAAACTGATTCGGCTCGAGGGGCAGCAGGAAATGAGTCTGTCCGAGCTCCAGATGAAAACCCAGACTTCGTTCACCGTCATGTTGAATGCTCCGATGTACGGTCTGGATCAGCTTGACGGATCTTCCAGAGTCAGGCTCCCGGTCACATTCGTGGCCTCGTTGGCAACGGTGCTCGATGACGATGACTACAACCTGCTCTTCGCCGACTATCTCGGTTGTGCGGTGATTGAGCATTTCATGCCGTATCTCTTAGGCGTCAAAGATGATACTCCTCCGGAGGACAACGAGAAACTATGCATGTCCTGGGTAAGGCGCGTCCTATATCGGGTATTGCCAATCGACCCCCCCCCTCCCCGCCCCGGCGATTTGGTCCATGGGCCCTCGAAGTTCGATTCTGCGACCCATCCTCTAGGTTCTCATCGGGATTGGTCAATTTTCTCTTACTCTGTTAGAAAATATCTGCCATGCGGAAAACTGCACGTGCAATTACGACCCGGGATTCTCCTCCTTCATGGTTTTTTGACATCACGGCGATTCCCATAGAAACGGCGAATGCTGTCACCTCTGAATCTCTCTTCCAGACGACACAATTCTTCCCCAAGACTACCGCTTGGGTTCTTGGCCGGAATTTGTATTCACGCGCTGACGTGATTTTGACCCACAAAGTATTCAGTTACGTGAAACTGGGAGTAGCATGGGTAAGGTTTCCGAATCTCTTATTGTGAAATCGCGAACATTTAGTGACTGCGTCATTTTCTTTTGTCAGTCCTCCCATTTCCCAACAGTACATTGAGGCAACTCCGTGGCTGTCAAATGCGACCAAAGCCCTTATGTTGGAGAAGCTGATAGCTATCAGAGAAATCGTTCACACCCCGAGAAATGGAGACGACACCGTTGGGCGGGAATATGAAGACGTGGTGTCGGGACCATTCTTGGAGACCATGTTGAGGGTATTCGCCGGTAACGCCACCAATCAGATTACGGACCGAGAGAGCGGCTTGTGGCCAGAATTCAACGAAGGCTACATAGACGTTAGTTCCTTCATGATCCTTCTAGAAATTCGATGCGTGTGTGGCCTCAATCATCCTCGGACCGGTTTTCTTTCTCCATGATTAACGATTTCTATTGCCTGCGGTGATATTCCTTTTGGTTTCAGTTCTTGACGCCTATTTATAGACCCCAGTACAACGACATCGTGATTCCCCCTGCGTTCATGACTTTCCCTTTCTACGCGAGAAACATGACTCGGTTGACATTCGGCTCCCTGGGTTTCACCTTGGCCCGGCTCGTTATTCTGGCTGTACTGGATGGAAACAGTTTCGACAAAGACGGAGTATTCTATCCCCACGCCCACGATGGCACCAAAGCTCAGTTTTGGCCGCATACAGCCATGATGCACATCAAGGTGAACTATCGGGAAACACTTTGAACGTACGGTCAGCGTTTTTGAACCATTTCGATGTATGATTTGCTCCTCCTTCCGTTACAGAGGAAGCTCGACTGCATCTACGAAGTGTTCACCAACGACTTGGACAGGAGGAACAGCAGGAGACAGACTCTTGATGTACTGGCAGATCTCGTGGCCGCAAGAGTCACGCGGCAGATGGTTACGTGGTACGATGAGAGGCCTCGGGCGCCTGAAGTGTTCAAAGTCGGGACTCTCGACCGCGATCAACTTTTTTACGCCGCTATGGTTTACCCTACGTGCATGCCACAGAGAGAGGAGAAACCACATGAAATTTATGGTAGCACTATGCGAAGCCGGATCAACTTCGCCACCGCGAACTTGGTCGCGTTCTCAACTGACTGGAATTGTGTGGATGACGACGGGATATATGATCGATATGCGATCGATGACGAGTGCGTAGCTTGATATGAATTGAGCTCATGTGGAAATTGTTGGCACTTCGAACATCTTTATCGATCATCTCAGCTGTCACGGAGAAGAAAAACACGAGACAGGGTGGGTCTCGTCGCTTGTCACTCTCCGAGGTCGCATTCCGCTCTCCGAGACTCAAGTTCATAATTTCTCGAATCGGACCAATTTTACTCTCGACTCGGACTTCATCCATAAACGTGAAAAAATGACAGGCTGTGAAGAAAACGAAGCGCATTAATTTTTGACTTCATTGCGCGGAATTCCTTGTCCGATTCCAGGGGGACCGCTGTTTCTTTGGAAGATCTCCGTGTCAGTGAAATTCCGAAGGTTGAGGCTCAAGCGAATATAGTGAACAGACTGAGTAAGAGTTGACTTGACGCGAGATTGCGTCCTAGAAATCTCCAGTGGTCCGGGTCCGCGAACACTGTTCTCACGGGGTGCATTCTCAGTTACGAGGCCAGACGCGATCTTCTGGATGATATCTTACATTGACTGCCTATCACTCACCACGGGTGATCCGCTATGATTGTGAAGGTCGGATGCGGAATATATCATGTGCTCCCCTTGAAAACGACGAAACGGACATCCATGAGCGTTATTTGCTCCAAGACATTCTCGACAACGCTGCTCCTCATCTTGACAAGGTCGGCTTTCACGTTCGGACAAGAGACCGTTCCTTGCGACACCAAAATATGCAAAGCGGCTGGAAACGGCTACGCAGCAAGCATAAGTGAACACATCAACCCCTGCCACGATTTTTACGGCTATGTTTGCGAGGGGGTAAAAGCGAGAGAGCTGCCCCCAAACCCAGCCCCCGAACTCATGGGCATCCCTATTAGGACGCAGCAGGTCTTCTATCAAATTCTCCGGCAAAGTCTAAAAATCGTAGCACCGCCGGCTTCGAACGAAGGCCGCGCTTCGATGTTCTACCAGAGCTGCGCAAGTCACATGACGACCTGGACAAAGCTGCCCGCCTACCATCAACTGGAGGCGTTGTTCAAGACCATGAAAGTTAATATGACAGATCCGAATCTCAAATACTCTGGTCTTCACGCGATTCTTCATCTTTCCATGCGCTATAACATCGAGACGGACCTACTTTCCGTCAAGGTCTCAAACAACAACAAATACATCATTTTGTTCCAACCGGGTACACCTATGGAAGTGGACACCGCCGAGGGCCATACATTCGGGCGGTATGGTATAACTTTGTTGGCTGAAGAAATGCGACAAAAGCTCCGGAGGCTCGTAAGAGTCGTGAAGTCACAATCAGACTTCCGTCACAAAACTTCGAAGGTGTATGAGGATTTTGTAAAAATCATCCAAACCCTTCCCATTAGAGGAAGTCGCGGCGAAGAAATATTCACTCACAAACGAGCGATCGATTCTTTCGTGCCTTGGCTCCGCACCAAAGGACGTCATTGGCTTTTCGCTGAGGGTCAGACCGCAGTAACGTTTGGCGATTTGGAGCGAGATACGAATATGTCTTGGCGCGCCATTCTTCACAACCACATGTTCAACCTGCCGGAACTCGAACGAGATGACAAAATCAAGCTTTCGCGGACATTCATCTCCGCTCTCGCACAGGTCCTGGACGACACAGAGTTCAAGTTGGTCATCCACGACTATCTCGTTTTCGCCGCCGTGGGCCGGTTCGCCAACTTCATTGACTCGTATGAGCACATGCCACCGACCACATATCTCGACTACGACTACTTCTGTTTGTTTGTGGTTCGTTACCCGCCCTTTCTCAGCTGCTATTCCGGATTATGAATTCGCATCGTCCACCTGACACAGGGTTGATTCCATCCCCGAAGAAAACCTTGAGGAGTTTATCCAGCAGAAAACTTTCTTTCCAGACAACGACCTACTTCCCCAAGACGGTGGCAAAATTGGTGGGCGAGAGAGTTTATCCGCCCTCAGCGAAACTCAAAGCCCAATTGTTGATGTCATGGGTCAAGCTCGGGGTGGCGCAGGTTCGAAGCAGAATCTTTCTTTGTTCTTCAGCCCGGCTCCCTAGGTTTTGTGAATTGGTCGACACATACTTACAGCAATAACATCCGTGGAGGCCGATTTCAGCGCAGGGCAGTTTCAGCGCAGGGCCTATTTCAGCGCAGAGCCAATTTCAGCGCGGAGCCGATTTCAGCGCAGGGCCAATTTCAGCGCACAGAAGGCGTCTCACACAAACGGTGTGATACGAAATGCAACCGTTCGATGTGAATGACTGCTTCGAGACAGCAGTCTTGAACGCCCTCGGTAACTATGTCAGTGAGTCGTTGAGACTTTGACGGGGCCGAAGGCATCAGAAAACTCCCTGAGCGTAGCGAGGGGCACTCGCCAACGATCCTACAAAGGATTTCAACACCGAAAACACAGGAAGCTATGGTACCACATGCTTGGCTGTGGTGCTTGGATACGACGGCGCTTCGTGCTGAAATCGGCCCAGCGCTGAAATCGGCCCTGCGCTGGAATCGGCCCTGCGCTGAAATTGGGCCTGCGCTGGAATCGGCCCTGCGCGGAAATTGGGCCTGCACTGGAATTGGCCCCGCGCTGAGATCGTCCCTGCGCTGAAATCGTCCCTGCGCTGAAATTGTCCCTCCGCTGAAATCGTCCCTGCGCTGAAATCGACCCTGCGCTGGAATCGGCCTGCGCTGAGATTGGCCCGCACCTTCCAACCGGGAAGGATCGCGAACGATTTCCGAGTCAATCGGGATGTTCCGGCGTCCGATTATTTTTGATACCTTGATTTATTCGAGAACTGCTGGGTGACACCGCTGTTGTTACCGCATCCCATAGCTGTCGGCCCACAAATTCACGAGTCGAGGCCGAATCCCGACGGCTCTGTGATCAAGGTAGACATGTTCCGGATACAGTTTTTCATCGCAGACAATCATAGTTCAAATTGGGCAGCCTTTCGGCACCTGACATTATCGCCCCTGGAACGCCGGAGTGGGACGATTTGTGAAATACACGTAATACCAGTCTCGTTTTTTTTGTGAGCATCTCGGTGGTTAGAACGACCGATGCATATCGTTCTTCACTCGTGTCTTCCACGAAGTAGAGATGTATGGAAAACAAGCCGCCTGAGTCGCTCGGCCTTCGGGCGAAATTCTCCGTTCAAGAGGCCTAATCCCCGCGTTGGTTCATTTATTCGTTCAGGGGCTTGCTCGCGTTTGCGCATCGAAGCCGCCCAGGAGTTCCAAGAGCTCGTTGATTGCTTGTGGGATCTCGGTGGTAGTCTCGAAACCCGTTTCTCCCACGCGAGCGAAGCAGACTAGAGTCTCTCTCTCGATCGTTGCCATAGATGGTCCCGGGTAGTTTCTTTCATTCGGGCAAGAAAAACTTCTGAAAACCGTGCAATTGAACATGAGAGCACTCGGTGTCGTAAACCATGTTGTACCCAGGGTGTTGTTCAAGGTGGTCAATCAATTTTGAGGCAGGAGAAATCCGAGAGACTCCACGTTGCATAGCCCGAGCTAGCCGGTACTACGCTGTAGCACGACTTGACACTCATTCCCCGTGCCTGGAATATTTGTAGGGAGCCTCTCGTGTCTCGCTTTCGGCTACTTCTCGAGATTCCTTCGCAGTTCATTCAAGAGTCGACCTGGTTGACCAATACCACGAAGGCTTCCTCCTTGGAGAAGCTATATGCGATGAAAGAGCATATCGGCTACGATTCTGCCTACGACAATGCCACGAAGCTTGAATACGATGCACCGTTGGGAAGAGATTTCATGAGCAATGTCTTCGAGGTAAGACGTACGAATGCTACAAAACGGATGCTTGCTTTCTTGGACAGGAAGGCCTTCGGCTGGGGTGGAACATGGGACGTAAGTCAATTCCTCAAACACTTCTTTCACTACGGTATCCCGGATGGCTTGGTGAAGTTCGCCCTTACTCGATCGATGATGACATTCATTGTTTCAGTTCGTGAGAACAACTCATCGACCATCTTGGAACGATTTGATTGTCCCGAGCCCCGCTCTCGCTTTCCCGTTCTATCTTGGTGTTGCGGGTGGCGGCGGCGCTTGGATGAACGTCGGATCGCTCGGGTACCAAATGGCCCGCAACATGGTGCTTGGAGTCTTGAAAGGTGACGAGTATAACAAGGACGGCGTTTTCAAGGTGACCAACTTCGAGCTCGAGATGAATCGTTATTGGAGTTTCACGAGCATTGACAATCTGGAGGTTCGTCCCGATCTTGTCCTGGGTTTTGTCAAACATGATTCCATAAAGTCGCGAATTCGTTCACAAAGCGGGCATTTTCCCGAACAGCGCAGACTGGAATGTCTCTTTGAGGAGTTCACAAACGAGTTCAGCATCAGCGATAGAAGACTCGCTCTTGACATCTTCGCTGATGTCGCCGGCGCTCGGATAGCCTCGAATGTTTTCGTCCGAGTCGAGGAATTTCGGAAGATGAAGTCCCAAAAAAGTCCAGCGAACGTATTCGCCAAGTTGGCAGGACTCTCAGTCGAGCAGCAGTTTTTTGTAACAATGGTTTACCCGTGGTGTCGACCGTTGAGTGAATTCGGAGACGAAGTGCATAACCGGATCAACCTCATTGTTTCAAATCTGGACTTCTTCGCCAAGGCTTGGCGTTGCTCTGCAAATCAATCGATGACTCGAGATATGGATCTGTATACAGAGTGCGGCATTTAGACTCGCTTCCCGGAGGATTCGTGTGGTGTTAATCGATGAAGTTCATAATTTTCCATGAGCAATAATACCAGCTGTTGTATAATCGCAATGTATGGAAAGTATTGGGATGGTTAGAACGGAGGGGATGCTTGCGAATTACATGGTTCGCTGATCCGATTGGTTTTCGGCAAATAAGCATCGAGTTTTGGCCATTTTCGGTGACATCTCTGGAACTTTCCCGGCCTCCTCATCACAGCCGACAATTAAGCCCAGAATCGAGTTCAGAAACCATTTTTCGAAATTATTTCCTCGGCGGGCGCTTCACTCAACGCTCGTACTTTGCGCCGGATCAGGTCATGTTGACCCGATCGAGCGGGCATCCGAAATCACGCGTTGGCCTACACTGTCAGCAACCGTGAGCCTCGGGGTTCTTGACTCCGCCACACTTTTATATTTGAGGCATTGAAGAGGGTTGGGAGCGAATCTGCATTCCTGTTGCACGGAAAACGGGAATTCTTGGTCTTCGAAGCATAAAAGATCTAAGAAGAGGTTGCGAAGTGAAATCGTTTGCAGCAATGAGCTTTGGGAGTCTGCATCGTTTCATTCATTTTTTCTTCCCCATCCGTGATAACACTACATGTTGGAAATAGATGGAGAGCAAACTGCGCGAAACAATTTAGACCCTGATCCTTTTCCGTCTCGAGTCGGAAAGTTTTCGAAATTCCAAGTCCGATAATCGCGCACGGATTATTATACTTCGATCTGAACCCACGCTTTCTCAAGTTTCTCGCAGAACCGTTGGGGATCGACGGAAAAGTCTCATGACGGAAATTGTTCAGAACAGGCAGGCGGACGAAGAAGCTCGTCACCTTTCCCGCCTTTTTAGCACGCTAACGAATGGACAGAAAAGAGTGAGAACGACGATGCGATCTTTTCAAGCTCATGGCGGTGAATAATTTCACTCGAGGACTCCTTCGTCCATCTTCGAAGCTTTCGGGACCCAGATTCCCGGAAAGGCAGGTCGGGTTGGGGGACCTCTATTCAGCATCGCAACGAACAGTATACTATACCCATGATTGGACGCGAGCTCGGACGAGAGCATTCAATTGTTAGTATCGGTCTCACAAATTAAAACTTCGAAAAAAAGGGAATTCACATGCATGAATGTCTCTCGGAAGTCATGAACAAACCAGATGACTCCGATGACTGCGTCTAATCTTCCTATCAAAACCTACTGCTTGCGTGACATCACTTTCATCAACGTCCCAGGCCAAACAGGCTGTGGATATCAATGAGTCGTCTCATTCACGGAAGACGGATCTACACGGACTCGTGCATGGAATCTTCCCCATCGCTCCGGAACGTGCGGTCAATCTACAGAGTTCGTTTGGAGAAAGACTCTCATTGTTAGATTCGGAGCGATTCGGTCAAGGAATCGGGTCACGCCGTCACCGAGGCCGTACAGTCCACGGAGGTTGCGCACCGTGCTTGTCCGCCAAAACAAATCATGAAATGTATTCGCCATGCTTGTGGTATCAGAGGAAAAAAACAGCGATATCAAAGAGGGTCATCAATCAACGGGTTCCTAGGGCAGTGATGTCCTGGTAGGCAAGGTTCGATGTAGTCCTGATTCCTACCTCATCCGAGGCCTTCCATCATCGAAGCGTTCGGTTTGTTACACGCGAAATTCTGCGCGGAGAGCTTGAGGACGTTCACAGCATCCGATGCCCTCGAAAAACTTGGTTTCCAGAAAAACTTCTCAAAATCTCTGTTTGAGTTGTTCCGGGACTGTCCCACCTCAGCCACACTTGCGGTGACAGTTCCGCGCCACTTTCTCTCTCCTCCGCGTGATCAAACATTCCTGCATAAGATGATATGATAAAATACCTAGCTGAGAGGCTTCATTTGTCAAGGTTCAGTGGCGCTTAGATTCTACCCCCGTCTCCGGTATCCTCATTGTTCGCTCTTCGTAAAAGTGCGATTGTCCTCCTCTGCCTTCGTGTGCCATACTACAAGAGCTCCCTATAAGGTCTCAACCCGTGCGTTCACTCCTCGGTGTCTTGAGGTTGTGTCCAGGAATCTTGCCTCCGTTCACTGCACAATATCTGTTCTCAGAACGTCCTGATATTGAGGTTCCTCACAGCATCATCTAGCCATGTACCGTCAGCTGGCTCTGATCGATCCCGAAGCGTCTCGCAGTTACCAATAGCGAGTGAAGTTGGCGTTGATGACGTGTGCAGGATGAACCAAGCCAGATCCGCCCGGAAATTCCACGCAATGACTGCGTGCAATACTCGAAATCACTTCGGGTCGTACACTCGCTCCAAAATGTCCCGGTATCCATCCAACCAGCCTCCAGCCGGGGGCGGGCTCCCCTTCTAACGCTTCGGTCGGTCCCGTTGTGAGGATCGTTATTCTCATCATTTAAGATTCCATGGGTTTTCGCGAGTCATTTCACTCCTTGTTGGGCCTCAAACTGACGAGTGTTAGTCTCTGTACGGTACTCAATCCTGACAAGGGGCGTGCCCAGGGGGGTCGCCAATTCTCTCCCCCAGGAGAGAATTGGCCTATTTCGTCGGGTATTTCGTCAAGAAACACATCGTACAGTTCAAAATCCTCGTACCTGACCGCTAAAGCCATTCTCCCAGCTGGAAAATCCTAATCCCCAATCCATCCATTAATGTGTGGAATGCCAGGGGAGATTGAGGTCCCGAATGAATTACTCTGGGGAGTGATTTTATCAACCCATCACGAATCACCACTAGGAGCGACGCGTTTGTCACAACTGCCAATTCGTGATCGAGGAGAGATTATTCGGTCATCTTTATTTGAAGTCCAAATCGCCCATATCCCTGCTGGGAACGTACAATCAACAGTCATCAAGAGGACCGATGGTTCCTGAGGAAGAACAACACAACTCTCGGCTGATAATCGTGACAAACACAGCGGGGATAAACGCCGGATCGGACGGTCTCAGAGAGCACCTCTGAAGCCCAGACTGAGACCGGCATGAAACACCGATGCATCTCGCCGACGTAACTACGTCACGGCGCAACGGAGCGGCTAGATACGTCCCGAATACAAACAAAGCCGCAGCGATCTGTTACGACCTGACGTGAATGCCATCTTTGAGCCCATGTCCGAGATAGATTCATGACTGCACAGGCCACGCACAAAGGCAAAGGAATGTGGGTTATTGAAGTGGATTCCGTAGCGAAACCTTTCCTCCATGGTCTGGCTCTCTGGAACTGTGTTCTCGTTGAGCTTGCTCTTAAGATGCTGAAGACTCACAGGGAGAGAACGCGGAACAGGAAGAGGGATCTTGTCTTCAAACCTCTCGTTGCCGTAGGATAAATTCACACAATTGGGACATCAATGACACTGGCCTACAAAAAAAAATCGCGCTACAAGAAAGGTGGAACATATGTAAGGGTGAACAGGGCTCGTAGATTCCGAATCTGCTGGCAGAATTTTCGTGGACCTCGATTTTGAAAAGTTACATCGAGTTTCTCATTTTCAGGGTTTTTTTTCGTCTCCGATTTTTTTCTGCCCTTCCAGACTGCCTGAATTTTTTTCTGCAAGTAGCCTCATGGTAGATGTATCTTCGCTGAAAATTTCATGTGATTCGAACCGGTGGTTGCTTAGTTATGAGCGTCATAAGTCAGATCTGAAGAGGGATAACACAATATCCACTTCGATCTGTCTCGGTTGCTCCAAAGCTCGAGTATTCACAGATAACAAGCTCAACTTCTGTTGCGTGCTCCGAGCCTCACAGACATCGCGTATCTTCTCAGGGGGGGAGATACAGAAACACAGAACCACGGAGAGTGTGTTCTAGGATGCACGTGCCTTGAAAAACGCGAAACCGAAACCTCTCCAGAAAACTGGAGCTTTGGCGCGAGATTCGAACGAAATCCCAGAATGATCCCTGATCCGGAGAGCTCGTATTTCGCTCGAAGTTGCCCTTGGTTGTTGTTCTAGGTAGGCTTCTATGGAGAAACCCCGAGTGATTCGCCTCCGTTCCGGAGTGCTCATAAGGATGAAATATTTTGGGCTTTTTCTACTCCGGGCCAACCAACATTCCAGCGAAATTTCAGCTTCCAACTCGCTTATCAGTTCCATGACTTCACTTGTAAGAATGGCGGGTTTATCCGAGCAGGGGTGAACAGGTGATTCAAGTCACTCATCGTGAGTCGTCAATAAATGATGCCAGATGGTCAGCCATGACTTTGACAGCGTTCTTTGTCACCTTGCATTCCTTCAACCAAGTGAACTGTGGGAACTTCTCTGTGGCTACGTTATTTCTGCCGAGCTCCAGGGACTTGATGAATCCCAATATCTTCGTTTTGGCGTCCGGATACGCCTGTGGGCCTTGACTCTCACATTGATCCAGACATTCATCGCACCAAAGACAGTGCTCAGCTCCTGGCCTGGAGAACAAGATCAATAGCGAACTTGACGCGACCTACGCTGTTCACCTTCAATCGAATATGCTCTGATTGAATGGACATGGATGTGTGCAACATTCGTCAGACACGATTCCGTTTACTCTGGTTCAGACTCCACTTCGGAAGTTCGTGCAGCGGGTGGTTCAATCCGTGGGACCAGTCCATCCCGAGTGATAATGATATCTAGAATCGTGTCGCTCGTTTCACGAGCCCTGCGGGTGCGGCAAATCGGTTCGCTCTAACGAAAGTTTGTAGCATCGAAAATCTCTCAACATTCGACCTCATGGCAGAAAGCCGAACGATTTTTGAATTTTCATTCGCTCCATGGGGTATACGTTGCATCGGTATTTGTTGTGACAAGCTTACACTGTATGACCGGTTCATCGGCGATCTGCATAAAAATGATTGCAACGAAAACCCAGAGGGCCGAAGGTGAACCCCGTTGCGACGGGGACTCGTTCGGCCGAGAAAAACACGTGCGCAGCACTGAGTCCAACAGGCTGCACTGGCTCTAAGAGCCCGGAGACGCCGAAAAATACAATAAGCATAAGATGCGCCGCGGCACATCTTATGCTAGAATATATAAGCAGCTACGGTAAACAGGGTATCTGAAGGCAATAATTTACATCGAGGAATTTTCTGAGATTAGGTCTTTTGCGGAACGCCAGCGAGCTCGATCGCACTCGGGATCTTTTGCCTGAGAAGCCTGATACGATAGTCATACGACAGAGTCGAAGCTCCGAGGTCATGCGAATATGAAATCTCTCTTAGCCCAATGGGATCGAGGATCCCCTTTGGCGATTCTCCGGGAGAATTTTCCATCTGTATTGGTTCTGGAAATCATGTTTATTCCGCGTTGGAATCTCGGGAATATCTTCCGTTGGCAAGCTCCGGAGCCTGCAGCCAGGCTCCACCTGCTCATTACGACCGCTGATCATTTCGTCTGTGCGATGCTCGGAGTTTCGTAAGACGTTTTCCTAAATGAGCACTGCTCGACATCAACAAGTCCCGCCTTGTTCCTATGCCAGGATGAAATATAAATATAGAACTCTATAAATCCACCAGTCATGTGGTTCAGTTACGCTCAGGGATTCAGGAAGGTGAACGTTCACGTTGTTCCAATCAAGAGCGCGCCAGGTAGGCTCAACCAAGTGGAAGGCGCTCAGAGTTTGGGAACTCCCGGGTTCTCGGTTGCGAAGCTCGAGATGGCTCAAGGCTTCGCGAGGGCAGATCTGAGTTTGGCGTGATGGATGATTAGGCGCGAAGGCAAGGCGTCAAAAGACAATGGAGTTGCCGCGGGGACTTTCATAGTTCCGCTTCCAAACGGGAAAGCTCAGGGGTGCGAGCCGACTCAGAGGAGCCGGAGGCACAGTTCGAAAACCGTAGGGGGGACGCTGTGTCTTGTCCCTGACGGGCTTTGTAGCGCATATATGTTCCTTGAGGGCCACACGAGCCTGAAAATCATTCTGTAGTCAGAAAATATTCGATTGAATGCTGTATTTCTTCAATTAGTAGGGCATGCGCTCCTCGTCGGGCATGCTCTTATCAGCAGGTACCCCTAAAGGGATCGAGGAACACCCATGTTAAATCTGTGGCTCCATCTATCGGGCCCGCTTCTTTTAGCAGACCTCTCAGAGGGGCTCGGAGAATGGCCAATCATGAAGGAGTTTCATTCACTTCATTCAAAACTCAAGAATAAATTCAGGGATTGCGACCAACTCTCGGCCTTGTTCTCTTCTCTCGTGTGTTTGTTGAGGAGCCCTCCGAGTTCATGATGAACATCTTCGTAGAAATGAGTGTATTTTTAGATAATTTAAATGACAAAGTAACAAGCGCATGGGAGATTATCCAAAATGGCGTCTTGGCGACCGAGTTCAGTCCTGGTGGTCTCTAAAAGAAGCTTAACATAACAAAGCTCGGTCGCCGTGTTCTAAGAAATTCACTTTGGAAAGAATCAGCTAGAAACAGGGCCAAGAGCAACCTGAGCGGGCTGTGGAAACTCGAGAATTCAGCTAGTTAAGAATGGCACATTCTTTGGGGAATGAAAGAGGGATCTGAATATTCTTGAGACGCTCCATGCGGGAATTCCTCATCTTCGAAATCGAAACCGTTTAGCGAGCGGTGAATCGTTACCTTCCCTCCTCCCTCCAAATCTGAGGACGATTCCCCCGCGCTCGGTGTTCCCCATCAGCTGATCCATCAACCGTTCAAGTGATCCTACATGGTGCGGTAAGAATCGAAGACTAGACCCTGAGAGCAGCCCAGACTCCGAGGTCTAGTCAGAAAACAGCACGGTATGCATTCATTGGCGCAAATTTACGGTATCTCGAACCCGTCCAACTCCATGTTCATTCTCCCACATCAAAATGAACGAACGACGAGGTTTGCCGTTCGAGTGCCCGGTAATTCACTCTTAGCCGTCTCAGGCTTCCTAGGCGTGATATTATTCAGCTTGAGCCTAGTCAGATGGATGAGATATTGGGCGACGTATTGGGCCTATTCAAGGTCTGTTTGCGAGCTTCTTGGACAGTGCGTCGGAGCGCCGAGTTCTCTGTGAAAATCAAAACTGATACTTGCCCGACTACAGATAGGGCATGAACACTGTTCGCCGGCTGCCACTGCAGGCCCTCGTTATCAAGAAGAAACAAACTACGGCTTCATCAACTTCCTGCGTCGGTTCGGCTCTATCTTCTGTTGCCCCCCTACAAGGTCAGACTTCAAAGTTCCCGGTCGCTCTTTGGAATTAGAATTGCGAATGATTCCTGATCTCGCTTTGCGCCAATCAAAACTTTAAGTCGATTTGTCAGACATGCTCCCACGTGCAATCGAGATAATAGTATTCTACAAAAACGTATTCACAGATGCGCCATCATAAGGAAACTAGCTTTCCAGCCACCGTCTCCTCCCTCCTACATTCTGAAAGACGATGACACGAGGAAGAGTGGACGTCGCTTGCAGGTCATCACATCAAGTCCCGTGCATTCTAACCGCGTGCTCAGCAGAGCAAGAGAAGCCGAGGTTTTCACTGTTCGCAAGAAAGGTGCCGGTTCCTTCTCCCAGCTCCTTTTCCGGGACTCGTGAATCTCTCTCCGATTCCCCTCTCTTTGGAATTTTTCCTGAACGTAGGAGCCGAATCTATTCCAGACAACTCACAAGTCGCTCTGCTCAGGCTGACCTACCAGCCCAACAGAAGCTCGCGATACACGGTGTTTTTCAGTCACGGGAACGCCACGGACCTAGGTCGTTGTCTCCCTTTCGTCGAGTCGTGCGTCCGTGCGCTACGCATCGACTTCGTCACATACGACTACTCGGGATATGGGGCGAGCGTCGGAGTGCCCAGTGAAGGTGCGTCGAGTTCGGAAGGGAATCGCTCGGATAGCTGATGCTTGATCGAACCATGCCGCCGTGTCATATCTATTACGGAGAGAGTCTGAAGAACGCTGATATGGATTTTGGTTTTGCAGACAACATGTTGAGCGATGCCGAGGCGGTATTCAAGTTTACTGTTTCCGAAATGGGCATATCACCTGAGAAAATCGTACTTTTCGGTGAGAGTATCGGCTCCGTACCGTCTCTGCATCTCGCCACAAAGGAGAACGTGCGAGGGCTCATTTTGCAAGGCGCGTTGGCCTCAGCCGTCAAAATGGTGTTCCCATCCCTCGATTCAAATATTTTCGGCCTCGATTGCTTGAGGAATATAGAGCGGATTCCATCAGTAAGTTTTGAGCTCTTTCGATATCTCCCTAAGACATTGCCTGTGGATCAAAGCCTGCCGATAGGTCCGGTCAGAGATCAGGCCTGTTGACAACTGTGAAAACAATTTCCTAAATATCTTTCTAATTTGGAAGTGGTATCTCCGAGTATGATATGCAGTTATGTGACCCATAACACTGCTTTACCAGGTTCGTTGTCCTGTGCTGTTCATTCACGGCACGAATGACGAGATTGTCAATATCGAGCATGCGAAACAGCTCATAAGTCGATGTCCCTCAGCTGTTGAGCCACTGTGGATACAGGGAGCGGGCCACTGTGACTGCACCCAGGACCCCTCCTACGCTAGGAGAGTGTCAGAGTTCATTGAAACGTTGCGGTGACTGCACGACGATGGAGAACAAAATCCTGTTGAAGCTTAACTGTACACAAAATTAGCGGAGAGAACAGTTGGATGTTACCATCGCCCCATCGTGGATAGGAGTTTCAGGTTACCACCTCGACTAGGAATGAAGAGAGAAACATGGACGACCCTGGCTCTGTACAAGGAGCGATTTGTCGGACAAATATAATACATGAGTTGTCGAAGCCAAACTTATCGACATGCTTGATCAACCAACGTTCGTTCAGGTGAGGGAACGGAGAGTTCTTTTCAGATGACCCAAACTCGAGGGGAGAAATCTCTGGGACCACGCTCGGTGAATGCACTGCGGACTAAGCCCTCACCAAGGTTCGAAGACTAATGATGTGCTCAAATTTCCACGAGTCATCATTTTTCCCATCAAATCCGACCTGTTTCTCGATCGCGACTTCCCGTCTTCTTGATTAAGAGTTCTCGGTGAGCTTTTCTCCGGCGTGCGGCGATTCTCAGTTTGAGGATGAATTCCGTTCTTATGGCAGACAAAAAGCGCGGAGGACGAAGAAGGAGGAGGCGAAGGACAAAATTGAGGCAGACAGCGCTTCATCTTCTACATTTGAAAAATGATTCTTGTAGCACAGTGCCCTTTCTGGCTTCCGTTCCCGTGGGATCGTCCGTTGAACTCACTTTCATGATCAAGACTTCCTTCAGCAATCAGAGAGTCATCTGTGGAACCTCTTTTCCCCATCCATTCTGGTTTTTGTTGAGTCCCGACCGACCGAGGGCAGCGCCTGCATTCCAACCGGGACGTTGCGTAGGGAGGAGATAGATGTAATCATTCATTCTCGGAGGCGAGGAGTAAAAATCCATCGCTTACCACTGGCGAGGAGAATTCCTGTGGGAGGCAGAGCCCATGTAGTGCCAGAACTTTCAGAGAGAAACGCCGGCTACCAACATGAGTTTCTCGAACTTGCTTCGCAGCCCTAGGCATGAATTTACTGTTTGGGTCTTCAGCCAATCGTTCCGAGTATCTGAGGGTATGTAAGATGTGGATTTCCCGAAGGGAATAGAAGTTCTCCTCCCATCGTTCAAGTTCCTCCTCGATTTCGAGCCGACAAGAGTTTATCTTCTCTCCGGATTCCGCATGTGAACTACACTGGAATCCGAGATCACTTCCGGCGAGAATGCGGGGAGTTCACCTATTCCAATGTGACCGTCGGAATATGAACTATCATATATCTGTCAGACAATAACACCCGCCTCATGATGTGATTTCATGGAACCCGATGACGCATCTTGATTATGTACATCTTGCGTCGTCGACAAGAAAGACGAAGCTGATAGATGATTATGACACAGAACCAGATGTTTATTCACCCTCAAGGAGAATCTCACACTTTGTACAAGAGCCTGTTATGTATTTGCAACTTCGTCGAAGCAACGACTGGATTCCGAATCGAGATCTGAATACGGGCTTCGAAATCAAATCCGCTCCATCCAAGATGTCCAAGTGAGTCTTCGACAGTCTGCTGAAAAGTATGGAGGCGGATGCGATCACAGTCAACGTTTTCTGGATGCGACATTACTGAGACATTCCGTGTTGATCGTGATAATGCATAGGGCTTTGTCATCAACCGCTACATTTGTATACGCGAGGTGGTTCGACGGTGTATATTCTCTAGATTCTAGAAGCTCTCGGTATTTGAATACTCAGTTGTTTTTGCGAGCCGCAGTTTGTCCTTCATCTATCAACATTGGCTCATGCAAATCAGTTCACAGATAATTGACCCCTGATGGCCTTTTCCTCCACACCGCCTCCTACTTTTGAGGATTTCAAGAGCAGTCATATTCGTACGCCAAGGAAGAAGAGGAAGCAGCGAAAGCACAAGTATGTTTGTATCAAGATCTTTGATAGCCGGGAGCATCGAGTTTCGCTTCACAGATTGAATATATCCTCCCGACCTTGTTTTCTTCTCGCTGTGTCTTCGTGTGTGCGCAACCACCGGAACCGAACAAAAACGTTCATCCCAATCGCTGCCCGAGGCAGTCTCTCCATTCATAAATCGAGAATACTCACTTCTTTATTCGAAAGTTCCATCGAGCTTGCAAGCGCGTGCAGGCTTTCCTCTTCGATCGCTGTCGTACTTGGCTTGGAAGCAATCACAAGATTGGATCTTCTTGGAGGGCGATTTGATCACTTGACCCTCGGGATCGTAGCACATGCAGAAACTGGAATCAAAGGAATCCCGGGAGTTGGACGGAGGGTATCCTACAGGAAACTCGGTCGATGAATGCTAGTGCCGCATAGCGCAGGTTTAAACTCGGCTACCGCCAGCCATTTCGATAACCCCGGGAGCGGACACAGCTCGGAAAAGTTATGTGAGACAAAACAATTCTGAAGCGATCCCGAGTAATCGCGCTCCTTTGTTCGGAGAATCAATCGGAGCTGGCCACCGTCAGGGCTGTCAGGCCGGAAGTCCAGTCGGGTCACATGCAGTGACTACGCAGTCATATCGAGCGAACTAGCCGATCGAATTCGTTTGTAACGGAGCCAGCACGGAAACAATCATCCCTTAGAACCCGATCCGACTCCAAAACGTCAATCGACGACTCCGAGCGTTGGGTGGAAGGGACCAGTTCATTATAAGTTCACATCGGGGTTTCTAGAGAAGTTCAGATGGCTCTCCACATGAGTGCTCCGCGCGGAGTTACTCTTATAGAAGGGATTTCCGGAAAAAGTCCGCTTCGACTCACCGGCCCTTAGTGGCTGGAGGGAAGCACTGGAGAGCTCTGTAGGTTCCATCGGGGTTGCATTCAACGACGAGAGCTACGTTCTCAATGTTGGTTTGATTGGCTTTCGGGTGCTGCTGATTCCTGAGCGTGTTTTCCCTTTTGCGCTCGCATTCACTCAAGCCAGAAACGCACACGGCGGCGATGCCGAAAACGAAGATCTGCGGAGAGAAGTTCAGGGTATTCTAGGGTAAGAACCCGGCTCGGGCCGCCTAAGCCAGAGAAAAACTCTGGATTCGATTATAGGTCGAACTTCTGCGAGATTATCGAGCACAACGAGGTCTTGAGGAAGCGAAACACGGAGACAGTTCTTTGGGAGGTTGAGCGCGGCCAGAGAAGAGAAAATGCTACAACAAGGGCACACAATTCTCCTATAAGTATCGCTCAGACGGAAACACGGCTATTCCGGCCAGTGATGGAGGGAAGAGCTTAGGGTTTTCGAGTTGGCACACCGAACGTCGAAAAAGTTCATCTGGAGTCACTGGAAACGGTGTCAGATACTCTGGCAGGAGAGTCCCGGACTCACATTCCGACAGCGGACACAGCAGACGATCCGGAAACACCGAGGAACGGGGACAGAATCAAATATCGAAATACAATAGCCAAGCTCGTTGGAAATTCGAGAACACGTTAGGAAACTTACGAGAGCTCCGAAAGTTTTCATTGTGTTTGTCAGATTTTGTCTCCGGAAGATGGACTGCTAGGGAACTGGGTGACTTCCAATATATACGGCTCTCCACCCTACAAGCGCAGGGAGTGTTTTTTCTCTAACGCGGATCAGTAGAGGGTGGCACGCAAGACAGCTCCATCGGGACCTTTCCGTCTCAGTTTCCATATCTTGGTGGACATGACGAATCGTTTGAATTTCCCAGCGGCACGCAGTGAGTTCGAGTCATCTAATAGGTTGCTCTTCACGGAACGCTCTTTTTCGCGCCAAAATCCCATCTCGAACTCTATCTAGGGTGGATGAACTCCTGGAGACGGGATCCGATTGCCAATTGCTTCCGGAGAGCGACGGATTCTCCAGGATACGATTCACCGGAGAGCGCCACTACCAAAGATTGAATTCAATCCGAAACGCGGTCCCAGAGCTTGCGGCATATATACCGCTGCAAGCCCTCATTTTGAATGTTCCGCTATTATTTTTCCGGAATCCTTCACCGAAACTATGATATTCAGAGTCAGTTAGATGCTCATCGATTGAAGGAAAACGTCCCAATCATCTGAACGTCGTACGATCGGAACGCAGAATGATTTGCGTTACGCACCAACAGAGTTCCTGTTGTCCAAATGTCAAATATTCCCGATTTCAGTTTCTTGAGCCGGCACCCAGAAAACCCCGATGGTGGAGCGTTTGCAAATCAAGCGATCGAATTTTTCACATGCTGCACCCTAGTTGAAATTGCGGGAACCCTCTCGTTGAATCCTCGCCACATGCGACCATGATATCACACACAATCACTGACGTTCAGCTACCGACCATCTTTCCGCGAAACTGGCTGCTTGGGGTTCGGGCTTCTTCGCCCGTTACACATCTGTCTTCCATTATCTTCACTTTCTTCTTAATTATGAGTTGGAATACGCGGAAATCGAGTCAAAACAAACTGTAGTTGCGGGACGCATCAACGCACCGTTGCTCGAAAGTGGAGCAGAGAGGCAGCGGTCGAGTACCAGTTCGGTGTGATTGTGGTTCGAGTATCATACGCCTTCGGGGAGCTGAACTTCTCGCTAAATCCCATTCCTATCAGATCTCTCGGAATAGTCGGTAGTTATCTGTATACATCGGAAGCCTGTCGAATTGCGCCGCTGCCACCGCCTTCCTTCATGCCCATGTTTTGATAGCACTGTTTGCTCGTGTTATGTCACAACAAGACAGAAGAGAAGACAGAACGCCGACATACAAAGCGGTCTTTCCGCTCATTGACGTCATCGGTTTCAAGAGCCCAGGGGTTCCTTCGGTTTCCTCGGAGTTCAGTGGGAACACCATGCGTTCGAGTATCACGTTTTGGGAACCGTTGCCTGTTTCCCAATTTCTTTCGGAACTTCTTGCTCTGTGTTATGTCATGCTCAACGTTGGCACCGCTCGCTCCCGCTTCTCGAACACCTACGTCGTCCATGACAAGAGCTACAATACACAGTTCAATCGTTCCCCAATTCGGATGCTCGGAGCCTTTCTGACCGAAGAATTTGAAACGCTCCAAAACGCTCAGATTTGCTGATCGTGAGATTCTCCGCGATAGGCAGTGTCCGGTCGTCTCCCATGGAATTCAGATTACGAATCATCCAAGCGGTTCGCATTCAACGAGTTCTGGAGAATGACAAAATTCAGTTCGTTTTGATGACGCAATAGTGTGTTGCGACACGCATTGCTGTGCTTCGGGAGTTACGAAGCTCGCTCAGTTTCCCAGGCCAGAGCCGAGTCTGTGAGAACCTACCGATTTAAGCAGATTTAGGATTAGAGGATATTTTAATACCCTCCGAACGATATTTGGTCGATAGAGAAGCATAGCGTCAAGAGAGCCTCATTTCGAACGCTCATAGAGAAGGATCAAGTGGAAACGGAAGGGGTCCTTAGTGACCTTTAACTCCGCGACCTTCGTTCGCGACTTTCTTTCTGTCGGCAATCGGCTGTTGGCCTTCTCTCGAATGTGCGTCGTGAGGAAACTGTCGGAGTTCCTTCGAGCCCAGAAAGGAAGAAAACTAGACTATGACCACCGTTCTCTGACAGGAACCAGGATGTTTTCAACTTTTGAACTTCACGTTGTTCTTCCCAGATGGGGAGCAAGATTTTAGTCTCCATTACCCCGACCAGGCCGGAACGCTTGCGTGTGCGCTCCATCTGATTATTGGTTCTGCATGCGAAGAGTCAGCGTTGGCGGAATTCTGCGCTGTAGGATTTCAAAAGCAATAGGGTAAGTATATATTGGGAATCAGAGTTTCGCCGACGATACTCAATTCCGCGGAAAGTTCGAAAGCTCGCTCGTCGCTCACAACACGAAATATACCATTCGCGAAGCTACCCATTGATGCCTTCGAGGAGTTCATCTCGTGTTCCCGCAAATATTCAGGGGGTTGTGGAGCCTGTACCGTCGCCGCGACAGAATAGCCCTTGTTCAGCTCCTCCTGTTCGAGTCAGGTATTGTGAAATAGGAGAACTTTCTCTTGAAATATGGATTCTGACATTTCCTGGTCGTTTTCCGCAGCCTACCCAAGCCATATGAAAGGTCATGGTTGACCGTCATTCCATCGGTGGCGAGCGCATCGCCGGTAGCCAAAACACGCCTTTCTCCACGATGATCTGATGACCCGCGAGAAAATGCCGGCGAAAACGACTTGAGGCTGTTACCGTTCGGTATACTTTCTCGCGCGATTCCCGACGCTGATATGATTCCATTCTAGGGAGTGTCCGTGCCATCGTTCGGGATTAGCCAGCTAGACGGAGTTGCTGCATCGGAACGAAGGCTACTTGTGCATCAACATTCAAGTTGAGTCGCAAGAAGTGGCTACCTGCCCGCGCTCCCTTGCTCGAACTCGCGGAGTTGTGATGAGGCGCTACCTGGCTAAGTTGCTGGCGGAATGGACGTAGAAATGTTTTCGTACAGATCAATATGTGCAGACCATGACGCAATTCCGAGTCTCGTCTCCGTTCAATGATGTCGCTGCGCGGGGCATGGGGAACCGGTGTATCGACTGTGACGGCTCTACTGTGAGTCCCGTGCTCTTCCCGAGAACACTTCTCGAAATGAAAAACCTATCGGACTCCTCTCCGCTGACTTCTTCTCATCAAGGCTAACCACAAGTGGATTCGATAAATTCTGACTTAAAATATGGATCAGCGCAAGTTCCTTCTCCAGCACTCCCACATCCTGATTCCATATCGTTCCCGAGCGGTCCAGGAGGTCCTTAGGCAACGATCTCACTTCACGGTATTTGGTTATAACGAGGCAGGGTCGATGATGCTGGATACAGACTTGCTATCTGATTCGAGTAGCTTCTCATTGGACTCAGGTCATGGCCTAGTGATTCGAAACGCCCACGAAAAACCCAATAACAGCTTCGAACTCAACACCGCTTTCTCTCACTACTTGGCTTACATGTCGTGGGAACGACCATTTGGGAGGAAAGGGCTTTTCGAGCTTTGAGACTCGCTCTGTGTTATACCCGTCCACTCATCCAGTTTCGAGTCATGCTCATAGGTGAACTGGGTGGACGCTCAAGATGATTGAGCATAGTGTTCTTCGTGTTCGCACCCCAGCTCCCGTAGAAGCATGTAAAGAGCTTCAGCGGGGAATATCTGAGAAATTCTCAGTAGATATTGCCAAACTGTCGCACCCAGTACATGGTAGGAAACCAATGCTCAAGCAAGAATGCGCGATACCTGAAGTGATCGCCCATGTCCACCCTCTTTTCGCCCAGTTTTTGCAATCGAAGGGCTTATCGCTGTGTTTGCCGTCACATGTTTATCGCCGTCCGTCTGGCCACCCTCTCATGTTTTTGTACCTTCATGCTTTGCTGTCCTAACGAGGCGAAAATCTCATCGAATATCGATTCCACCGTTATATCATGTTCTGGGTGCTGAATTCCGCGCGGTGAGACATGAGCAAGGACACGAACACTTCGCGGGTCACATAGCACGACAACCGAATTTTCTGAGGATTAAGATAGAAAAGCGTTTTTTTTCTGCTACACAGAACAAGCGTTCTGGAACCTAACTCCGAAGTTGAAATTTCCGCGTGCCAGCTTGCCAGAAACTTTGGTTTGACTCCTGTTGTTCTAATTCATCATGGAATGCTGATCGAGAAGAACAGGTCGAAACAATTGACTGCAGCTGAAATGCCTGTCGGAAGCGTTCCGATGTATCTCCACACGACCTCTGAGATTGAGACCTTGATGAGAGCACGAGCAATCCATGTTGCTTTCTTTTGATATTCAGAGCAGAGGGGAGATCGATTTTTCCTGCTTTTGGAACCGCCTTATGTTCGCGGAAGAAAACGTCGCCAACGATTCTCAACGCATCAGGGACCAACGTTGTTGACTACTTGAGCTAGGGCCGCAGTCCCAACTGCCTGAACCCAAGCCCTCCCCCGGTTTCCCTTTCATTATATAACCACCTTGCGACTGCTCGGAAACACGGCCAATGTTCGCTGAAGCTATATTTGCTATCGCTCGCGGTTGAAGCCCGGCTCCTTTTCAACGTATCCTGATACCACCCAGCGACATACTGCTTACGGTTCTGCTTGATTTCCGCTAGCACGAAATCTGACGTCATGTTTTGAAGTGAATGTGAAAGTGATTATGATTTAGCTTCGAAATAAGGAGAGTGGTTCGAGGACAGTAAGAAGTTAAGCATTTGGAAGGAAATTCCCGGCTGAAGTGGAACAATGTTGCTTCGGATAGCCTTCTGGACAGCGTTTTTGGTAGTCTCTACATGCGCCTCAGAATTCAGAGGAGGATCTCATTCACAGAATCGACATATCCGATGTAAGTTCCTTCTCGTGCTCCGAAGACTCTTCGCAGACACTTCATTAAATACAATAATCAAAGTTCCGTCCCAGATAAGATCGGGTTCAGATTATGCGGTTAGACCGACACTTTCGAATAGTTTCCAAACGAAATGAATGGTTCCGGCGATGGTTTCAGCTCGGATTCGGAGAGACTCCCCTACACAGGCAGTATTCAAAATCAAGTTGGATACTGGCACGACCGTGGAAATAAGCGCAGGACCAAAAGATTCAGAATTTGCCGAGGTGAGCTTCTTTCGTACTGCTTTTCTCCTGTCCGCACCCGACCTATTGAAGCTCATCCAACAATGAAGGCTTCACCTGAAACCCCACGTGATCAATTTTTCACTGCATTCCACACCGACATGAAGTTCGAACACCGGAGACAAAACATTCTTTTGGATCGACAAAACCCAACGGAACACGTTGGAACGGCTGCTGGTTTCATCACACGATCGATTTGTCACGCAAGTTGTTTACAGGGTAGCCGTTTGGTCGGCCTTCATTCATCTTTCTGATTCAATTCAGCAAATATTCGACCTCGTGTGGTCCTGGTCGGCTTTTGTCTCCCATCGTCTAATCATCGGATTCAATTATCCTCGACGCTTTTTGACACCTGAAATTTATATGTTCGAAACGTTTTTCTGTACTTGGAGGGGATCGAGAGACACGGCAGCGAGGATACCCTCGATGGTCCGTTTCAGCTGGTTATACCGAACTCATTGGGTACACGAACCTTCTGCGTCGCGTCGCCGGGCGTGAGACCAGACTCAAGACGTTCTCAAGCCATGGGCTCGAGCCTGCGGGGAGGAGGGATTCTCTCTATGATCTCAGTTCCCCAATTCTGGTGTCATGTTCTAAGCAACTGGCCTCTTCCCCGTTGTGGGATGACTCTCGGGATGATTCTGCAAAATCGTAGTGACGAACTGGGGGTATTTGTGCCGGTCGGAAAACCTCCGACACTCATATTCAGTTCGCCCCCGAGATTTCGATAGAAATTCCAACGTTGTCAAACCATTCCTCGATTGGTCATGTACTAATCCGACTGAGTGACAGCAACACTGATAATGAACAACCATCACAGTTGGGAGTCTCGTCGCAATCCCAAAACTTCAAAATACGAATCATGAAACTCGATGACTTCTGATGAAAACCGCCGAGAATACCCAGCCCTGATTACGACAGAATGCTGGCCGTTGAGGTCAGATGACCGGGGACTACAAAGCTCCGATGTTGACAGCATTTGTATGGGCGTGGTTCGTTTCAAAATCTGGAAATCCTTTTCAAACTAGGAGCCGATTTTATTCGTCTCTGCGTGCCCGGGGCTCCGGAAACGCGTCAAGCATGAACTTGAAACGGTTGCCGCATGTAACACAACGATCCCGCGTTCTGAGAAGAGTTAACGGCTCGGAAACGCAGTCACGTGGCAAGAGTATCAACAAACGTTGAGCTCCCCGCGGGAGCGAGGTATTCACAGATCTTCTTGACGAGAAACTTCAGAAACTAACCTTGAATTGTTTGCAGTGTCTCGCCGAGCTAACCGAGGACGAGAAGGTCAGTATTTTTGGAATCGGAATTCAATATTGATGCTTTTGTAAGAAGAGAACACTTCGTGGTGGGAGAAAGTTTTCTGTGGTGAACACGAGCAAGAAACACCCGTGCGAAGGTTTGTATCCTATCAGCGGGTGGAATTTGAATTTCAGAGCAACGTCGTCCGGGCCAAGGATCTGAATGCGGTAAGCCATGGGACCTTCTCCCGAATTCTCCCCATCCAAGCCCGGGATCGCTCCACCGCGAGCGGATCTCCCTTGAGCAATTGAAATTTTCGGAAGATGCGAATGAAATTCCGGAAGAATTAGCTTCTTATCCTTCACGCGATTTCTTGTCCGTGATCTGTCCTCGGGCCGTTGTCAGCAGCTGGAAAAAAGCTGGGAACCTCGAGTATCTGAAGGAATGAGTTTTTGATTATTCTGACTGCGAACATTCGTCGAGCAAAACGAGCCGCTTCCCTTGACTAATCGACCTCAATCTTTTCCCGATGCAGTGCGCGAAAACTGCACTGAAAACATTCCAAAAACAAGTCAAGCGACACCTGCGGATACAGTCCCTCACTGAGCTGCCTTACGTTGCTGGCAACTTATCGCGAGTCGAGCACATGAGCACCCGAATAGTGAAGCACATCGATAATGTGCAGAAACAGATGAAGCGAATGCGCATGGAGCACGTCGAAGGTACTCTTTTCCATCAGACCCTGAACAATGCACAAGACGCTTTCAGGTGAGTTTGACTACACGTTAAACAATCCGCGAGAACCTCTCTGAAAGTTCTTATGACGGAGATCCCTGTTGAGGGTGATCTTACCCGCTTGGGGCGTAACAATTTCTAACCGTTGGAAACCGTCAGGGGCGTCGGCGAGATGGCGAGTCTTCGAAGCGCAAACCTCGTGAGCAACATCCAACACTTCGTGAAAGACTTCAACCGGTCGATGACGAATTTCGAAGAGCTTGTGGATACGAAGGGCGGCGATAAATCGAATTTGCCCGACATGGAAGTGATTACCCGCCGATTACAAAAAGACATCCACACATTGCACAATCTAACGGACGCTTTGCCGACGCTGCAAGACAGCAGAAGGCTGACTGATCAAACAGTGGCCAACTTCACCATCATGATGAGGAACCTGACGATCGGTTTGCCCGAAGTGGTACGAATATCGACGGCTTTATGTAATTTTTGATGACAACATTGTAAGAACAGTTTGCCTGGATAGTTTGCGTCTAGTCTGGATATAGTCATAGGCTATACATGGCGTTGTTTTTTCCGGCTACCACCGCAGGTGCGACGAATGGGCCCCCTCAGAGACCGGCGAGGGGCTAATCAGATCCGTGATTTCATGACGGTCGTGAATGACAACATGAGAAACGTCTCCCAGAGTCTTAGCCAGCAGCCTCTACAGAGAAACGGCCGGAGCGATATATTCTCGGCTGTTGATGGGTAAGATATCATTCTGTCCTTATTTGAAGCGATGCTGTCCATGGTTGGATGCAGCATCAAAATTGTATTTTTGTGAAAGGCAGCGGTTGAAGAGGCTTCTCCGAAATCCAAGGCCTGGAAGCTAGTACCTGCACTGAAATGCTGACACAGCCGTAACGCACGAGAACTTCACTCATCGGAAAGGCTGAGGAAATATGTTGAGAGGCATTTATCCAAGGACCAATTCATGGGTGTAGAGTTCCTCTAAACCACCCATCACTTCATTCATTTCTATCGAGAATGAATCCTGGAACGCATGACTGACGATCGACTGACATTTGAGATTATCTCCGCAAGAAAACCCGTGAAGAAGAAACACATCGAATGTGGGCTGCGCACTTTTCCTCCAATATGTAAACGGTGCTATCATCCCCATCAACTAGAAGCCTTCTCCAGATACCAGATATTCGAAATTCGATTTGTGATTTCAGGTTCCAATCAGCTATGGGCCACATGGGAGCCGCTTTCCACGATCTCCTTCGAGGAACCCTTGCCATCATGAACCCAGCGGCATGGCAACCTATTCTACCTCTCGCACCAAGACCTCTGCGAGAACGACCTCTGCTGGACCCTAGGCCTTTCCTCGGAAGCCCGTTGATCGACAGAAGAGCGTCTCAAGATGGGCGCCCGCTCGCTCTGCTGCGGCCTGTACGGCCACCGGTTGGACTTCTCGCTTTGCAGCGAGTCATGGAGCTGGGAATGAATCGGAGACAGCATATATTCGACAGATTCGCACCGCTGCCTCTCAACCCACGCTCCGTAGATCCCCCTGATTCGAGGGAACGGGAGACAAGGCAGAAAAAAGACGACAAGAAAGAAGACTAGCTCGAGGAGGTCCATGTTCAAGGATAGTAGTAGACGCTATTTGCCCTTTAATCAATTGTTATCATCTTGTTCATTGTTTCATCTTGTCATTGTTTATTATGCTCGATTTACAATGCTCGTATCGAGTCCTAGTGGTAGGCACGACCCCCGGGAATTCACTGGGGATCGTGTCATCAAAAACGTACGTTAGCCTGTATCTCGACAGGTCTCGTTTCCGAGGATGTTTCGCGGAAGAATGATCGAATAAATTCGGACGCTGAAATTGTGATATATTGACGAAATCGTGTTCAAAAGACAGCTTTTATTGAATGTTGGATGGACTTTTTGCACATGGATTTTTTTTAATTACAAACACTCATTCGGACAGAATAAATATTTCATCCGTCGGCGAAGATTTCATTAGGGACCCGCTTGCTCCAAGCTCACGGGATAGTCACGTCCCCATCGCACAGAGACCCCACTTGAGGGAATGGAGACCGTTTTCCGTGAGCGTTCGATGAGGCTTCGCACCGATTGGATGTCTGAGCTTCTTCCGTAATGAGTGTGACTAGAATTTCTCAGTGGGGGGCAGCCTCGAAACGTAGCAGGCGCACACCAGGCAGGGCCGTAATGCGTCGCTCGCTTGGCTCGATGAAGACTTTTCATTCGCTATTTGAGCTCGTCAAATGCATTCTAACATAAGAGGAAATCGTTCCTCGGATTCATGATCATCGATTGCGTTATCAAACAAACTTTCTTTCACTCATTGATCGATATGTACAGAGCGGTTTCTCCAAAATGCACGAACTTCACATTCAATGTTCACCTTTCACTGTTTCGTTTCCTCAACTTCTTTCTCAGTGAACTGCTTCTTCCTGAAATGAATGGATCTCAGTTCAGTTCGATTCTCCCCGCGCATTTCATCGGGAAGCCTGAAGGCACTGATCTCATTTCAAGCTAGAACTTACTCTTCGCCCTTCTCTCCGGTGTCGTAGTGGGCTTGTCGCTTGTCTTTGCGAGGTTTGCAGCACAAGAAGCAGCAGAAAACCAAAAGGGCGATGGGTAGCAGTATTCCGAGCGTGATGCCGATCATTGCGAGTATGTGGTCTCGGGTGCCTACGGAAACCGAGGAAACCGGTCAGAATATCGAATTTCAATCCTTGCTCATGGAGCCAACATGCAAATCTTGAGGGATCATGTCGATCATCCAGGTACGAAGCTGTGCAAAACTCACTTTTACACACTGGCGGGTCGCCCCAGGACCACAGACCGGTCTCTTTGCATTGACGAGTTTCATGTCCGTACAGACGGTAACCGGGAGCGCACGAGAAGCGCACGATTTTCCCGACGAAATTTCGAATCTCAGACTTGAGACCGTAGGCAGGTTTATCGAGCGCTTGGCATCGTATGACTTGCTTCCGGACCTCGTTCGATATCATTTGCGCTGATGCCTCCACTGCCTTCGTCGTCGCCGCGAATGGTCTGCTGCCGGTGACGACGTAATCATAGCGGCAGGCTCTCGAAGTTGCACATGTCTGAAAAGAAGAAGCAATTAAATCATTGAGGGATTTCCCTCCTGGTTAACCCGGCGAACCCATTCGACCATTCAGAATAACTCACTTCTGAGAGGTCTCTATTTCGGAAGGTTGCATTCCAAGGCGCTTCTATCTCCCTGCCCGGGGGGACATAGGATCTGAAGTCGTGATCGTCGTAGTGTCCGAAATTATAACCGAAGAGCATGTGATTGAATAATGAAACCGATTCATTCAGGCGATCTGAAACACAACGAATGTTTCCATGATATTCAATCTCACGACCAGAATTTCAGGCGGTGCTCAACAGGGACTTGGCTGCATTCTTTGTGTGGAAAGCATGACTCAGAATCAGCGGGAACTCACGTTTGTTGCCGAACTCTTGGACCGCTCTTATATCCGTCGGAATGAAGCTCGCCCCGGTTCCACTTTGGTCGCCTGAGAGGTCATTTTCGGCGAGGTAGTCCCAGCTTCCAAGCAAACCCGTTGTTATGTTCTGTCGGCGAAATGCATGTTTTTAGCATTTTCTCAAATGAAAATTCAGTTTTGTAAGTTGAGCAATCTAAATGCATCGAATACGAGTGCATAAGTTGCAATATCTACTCACGACGAACTCTATCGGGAGGAAGACGTTCAGGACAAGCTGCTCGTGCTGAACACTGACTTCGACGCCGGCGCCAGAGTCGAACATGGCCACAATCTTCGACATGTTGTAGTAACCGGTGGGTTGATAGATGGAAACACCTGACAACATGAAAAAAACGTTTGTTTAAGGTTCATGATTGCGATGATTCAACTCTCTCCATTCCAATGATTGAACCTCTCAGGCATATCAACGGCTCGCAATGGTTACCTTTGAAGTTCAATGTTTTCATCTTCTCGTCCCAGAAGTAGATGTACTCGTTATCGACGATCAGGTAGAGTTGATAGAAACGTCGGGCTGCCAGGGGTCTGAGATGGAACTCAACTGTGGACGAAACGTTGTCGCGGACAGCGACACCGGATAGGAAAGTTCCCTGGACAGTGATGTCGGTCGGTTGTTCCCTGCGTCGGCTCTCGAAACGGCCTTGAACGTTAATTTTAGCTTTCTCGTTGTCGGCGCGCACGAGGGAGAACTCTCCGTGACCACCGAAGGTGTAGTTGGTTCCATCAAACGTCAAGAAGTGCGGATCTCCGTAAACTGCAGCAAAACCTGGTGGCTGGTATGCTGAACAATCCTGTGATGTTCGGAACCACTTGTATTTCTGGCACGAGTTCGAGTCGTCTTTTTCCGACTGCCAGTGGCAACAGGTGAAGAATGGCATCATGTCAGCGGACCACGTGGCCAACGTAGCAACTTTCGAGCGTTGATTATACGGAAGAACACCTGAGCAAGCAAAAAACTCCCTTGGAAACTCTTCTTCTTCTTCTTCGGCTGTGGAATTGCAGCGCAAGGACTCCATGTCAGCCATAATCACGGATGAGGACCTGGAACTCACCGTAGCTGAAGTATCGATGTGGCTTCCCGCCGTACATGGTGTCTGCAGTGAGGATCAGCTCCCCATCCATGTCGTAACAACAAGTCTGCCCAGAACCTCCGACACTCGGCCGGCCGGATTTGATGCAGTGCAGCGCTCGTTTGTAGAATGGATCACAGTTACGGGTGTAAACCGAACACTGGGTATCCGGGGCGTACCTTCCACGATCGAGTTCAGATTGTCGCATGGTGCACGGACACCGCCAGAGAGAGATTGCAAACTTGTCGGCCTCACGTTCCCGTTGAAACCAATCATGACAGAATTGGTCCTTCCACCAACGACCGTACTGGTACTCCCACTGTGGCCAGAAGTACCACGCGAGCGGCATCGGTCGAGACCAGATCACCCTGAAGAACAAATGATTGTTTTGGCCGAGAAAATCATGAGGGTTAGAGCCGTTTCATCTGAATCAAAAGTTCGGTAGAGAGCTCCACGATAACTCGGTGGATGGCAAAAAGGGACGCTAACACTCACGGTGATCTCTCTTCCCGTCCTCGAGAATCCCTTTCGGGGGTGGTGAAGTTGACGCTGATGAAGCCGAATTGCAAATTGAGTTTATCACGGTCGTTGCTGTTGGCGTACTCCTGAAGCGGCAGCGCGTACAGGATCTGATTCAAGCTCGTGCGACCGAGTTCGGTGATGTAAGTCAGACTGGGGTACTCTTGGTCATCCTCGAAACCCCACAAGTGAACCGATATGGATCTCGTGTCGTTCACGTTCCAGGTCAGCTTTTCTCGATTCCATTGGATCACGAACTCGTCCGGTTTCTCTTCCTTGTCAGCACTGTTAAGGACGATGACGTCGACGTGCGATAGCTCGGGAGGCTCTGAATAAATTTTGATTTGGAAATTATTTGACGAATCGTGCAGCAAGCTATAAACGCGTCCTACTCCCCCAAGTTTTCCTCTCGAACTGAAGGATGGAGTCGGTGCCTCAATTTAATACTCACGAATGTAGAAACGGCCGTAGAAGAGCGCGTCGCCGTTGTTGATTGTGACTGTCAGATCGACGTAACCGTGGAAGAACACTGGGGGCATGTAGCACGACGCGTGATTTCGATCGCGGTAGAGGGCGGGGAAACGGCCTCCGCTCATGTCTTGGAATTGGCATTCGATCTTGGCGTTCTCGGGGAAACACGGTCCCGTGACGTTGATCATGGTTCCTCCGAGCATATTGGCAAACTTCGGGAAAAACGAAAGTCGTGGACGCTGCTTGATCAGGTTCGGGTCGAGAGCTGTAATCGAAAGCAACGGCATTTTGGCGAAAGAACGTAACGGATTTCTGATCCCGAAATTATTGAACTCAATGCTTGATGGAGCTTTTTCACAGCAGCGTTCGCTGGTTGAATCGATTGAATCCGCTCACCCCAATCGATGCAGGTACCGGTGTAGATTTCTTCATCTATTTGGAAAAGGTATCGGCCCTTCATACCCTCCTCACCACCCTCGGTCAGCTGGGAAACCCGAGGTTGTTGAGAATAGGGGAAGAATTCGTAAGCTCGAGTGGTGTTTCCGGCGTTGAAACCGATGAAGGGATTCAGACCGTTCCTTCCCTCTTTCTGTAGGGGGAGAAATTCAGATTTCACTCCGTAAATGATTGACTTGACGCTCCATCGATTATGAATCTTTTGAGGATCATGAGGAAATGCGAGAATCTACGAAATTGAAGTAGAGGATTTATGCTCGCTACTGACCCTGTCTTCGGATGAGATCCATTCAATCTGGTCGTAGTTGAACATAGCGTAGGTATTTGTTTCATCGGATGCTAGAACCAGTTGATACGTGTTGGATTTTTGCGTCTGACCGAAACGCTCCATCTGGGGAACCTGTGGGGAAAGATCGAAGTCACTTGGCGACCCGTTCAGTTCGATTCGTTTTCTAATCTGGAAGTGTTCCAATCATCAGGTTCGCAGTAATCTGTGAGAGCTCCCGATTCCTTTGAACGCTTACGGTCATATTTCTCCAGGTGACGATGAGAGCGAACTTTGGTTTGAAGCCCTGGGAACCGATCATGCCACCGTTGAAGTCGTCGTGGAGCCTCTTCTGGATCCAGCAGTCAAATCTGTCCGAGGGCGTTCTCTGGCAGTTCCTCAGCTCGCTGTTGTTGAGATTGCGAAGGGGTATTAGAGTTTATCCAATAGGGTCATCATTATTCATCGCTCATTTCAATGTGAAGTTTTCTCGGGGGAGCGTTTGTTCGACAACACACCTCCTCTCTCTGACCATGATGAGCCGAGTGTACACCCCGGATTCTGGGGTGCCTCCGAGCAGGTTCTGGTAAGTCAACCACGGCGCGATGACAGCGGGATCTTTTTCACTGACTGTGTCTGAGGGTTTGAGTGGGAATTCGATTGGGAGTCGGTATTCTCTCGGTCCTCCACCAAAGTGCACGTAGCCGTGCATGTGGATTTTGATGTAGGTGTATGAGAATCCAAAGAAGGGCAGGCGTATGCCAAGCGCCAGCTCGTGTTCGATTTTCGATGCATCGAAGGGCGCTCTGTCTTTCTCGTCGTATGGGTACATTTGGGTCCTCAAGAACGTGAGGTAGTCGTTGGGGACCTGTTGAATATCCGGAAAGCAGTTGAGAATCACGTATCGGAAGAGACGAACACGGTGGAATTACCGAGGATTACGCATACAACACGAGATTTCGGCTAAGGATCCATTCGCTAGCCGCCTTACCTGTGGATAGTACATTTCCGGCGATCCTCGATAGTTGTTCTGTCCATTGTTGAACTGGTTCTGGCACTCAACGAGAGCGACGCAGGCTAATCCCAGTACAACTGCCAATCCGATCTTTGGGGACAACGGCGGTCCCATTTTTTCTGCAATACGAATATCTACTGAGTGCTTTGCTCGTGCTCCAACGGTGCGAGAATGCGACAGCTGAGGAACTGTCTCCAGCTTAACATCATGGCCGTTTCCGAACGATGAAATTCGTAGCGATTTCTGTTTTGGAACCAATTATTGGATCCTTCTTTCTGTTCATGAGCCCCAAAAGATGGAGAGAAATGCAGCATCCATAATTGATGGGAAAGTCTGTCCAGGGAGTGGAAACACGGTAAGGCGAAGGGGAGATAGGGAGAATCATGATTCAGTTCTGATTTCTTTCAATGCATTCACGCGACATCGCTCGAACGGATTAAAAGCAAAATCCGGCGTTTGATGATCCAGATGATTCGAGGATTTATTTACATAGTGATGGTCAATACAGTGTGGTCAAGTATGGATGGTTACAATTGCTTTGAGCAGAGAATGAGAGCGTTGCGTTCAGACCGAGCTCGGAGGAACCGAGGAATCCGCATTTCGAGAATATAGTGCCCATATCGAGTTCTGTCTCTCTCCAGGTTTCAGGCAGACGGTCGGAAGCTCGGTGAAATAAATTATCTTCTCTTTCTTGTGCCGTCACGGTCATTTGTTTGATGCCACATGAGTAAGTTCGATTCGAGCACGTTCGATTCTCGGGACTCTATCACCACCTTCACAGCACTTTCTTCTGTTCGAAACGGTGCCGAATGCTCTCCGGCAGAAGCTGGAACGTTCTGTGAGCCGTTGCCTCGTTCAGAGATCTTCCAGTTTGTCCAAAAATCATCTTGAAACCCATGTCGGTGAAGTAGTTGACGAGCACTCGAGTCATCTTGATGAAGATCACATCCCACTCGGCCTGTTCGAACATGCGCATGAAACCGCCGAAAAATTGTCGATTTTCTTGCCGGCCTTGCGCGACCGATCTCTGCGCAGACAGCACTTGGGGAGGTTGAAAAGGCGCATTTCCACGCGCTTCCGGTGTATAGTGGCTCGACTCTTTCACGGATCGCGGGGCATTTCGTCTAACCCGTTCCGATCTGGAATGCGTTACGGGCGATCCGCGAACGACTTCCAGCAGAAGCACAAGTAGCACGAAGCCAGAGCACAGACACCTCATCGCGCTGTTCCGTCAGCTGACGATCTGACGTCGAAATTTCAAACCGCATCGGTTTATGATCAGGGATCCGACGCTGGGAGAGGTCCGGGTGCCCCATCAGAAGGATGGCTATCGTTTCCTCCGTCCGGCCGATGCATATGATTCTGCGGGAACCTTCGCAGTTTCGCTCGCACGTTCGAGCTACTGAGCTGGGCTGCGCTCACAGCGTCGCAGAGTCAACGGACTCTGTTCAGCTTGGAGGAGTTCCGAAGAAGCTTCCAAACCTTTCGAGAATCTTCGATATAACTCATGTTCTGAGTGACCGGAAATGACTTCATTTGCGGTTCCATAGAGGAGACGTTTTCCCGGGAAATTATGAAGAGATTTTGATATCAGGTGCGCGAATTCGATCCACGGACCGCCACCAGATCATCGTCCCGAGGCGGAAGGTCAAGCAGCGAATTATTTGCGAGCCTTAACGATGCCCGAGAAAATTCTGGAGTGGGCCTCATTGGTGTAACTTGGGCCTGTCGCTCGTGTCACTGGGTCAAATACTTCAGCAACAAATAGCCAAAAAAAAATATAAGAGGGTGAGGAGCTTTCGTGAGGTAAAGTTGTCCGACGACTGATGTAACTCAGAGAGAGTAACATGCATACAACCCATGACGCAGATCGTTGGGATCGCGTGGAAGATGGAGCTTGAGGAGTTGAAATTGGAATGAATACACAGCGTACACCGGAATGTTCAGACGATTACTACGAGCACGTGGCATCTGAAGGAGGAATGGAAAATTCCAACATCAGCGTAGTCGGAAGAGTCAGAGACGGACGAGAATGAAAACGGTACATCGTTCACGCGGTTCATGTTATTATATCCAGTCAGTCAAACACAAATCAGAAATTCAGAATCAGAAACCGGAATCTGAACTGATTGACCTCAATCCACCCGGAGCCCGATGAGCGGGCAGCAAGAGAACGAGTTAGACGAAAAATGCCACGGAAATCTACATCAGAAAATGTGTTACATCCCTTTTTTTGAAATTCATTGAATTTCCGTGCTTCCCTGGTGCGTTCAACGACTTGAGCGATCCAGTTCAAGTGACGGTATTTCATTGGACTCGTTTTAGCATCGCAAAGGAGAGAAACACCGCCGAGAAGCAAAATTTATTTCCAGATCCCGTTCCTGGAGATTGCGTATCGATTTCGCAGTCGAAGAAGTGCCGCGGGGACACGGGAAATAAACACCTGACGAGGGTTTAGTTTGTGTTTGCAAAAGCAGTTTCGGGCTGAGAGGCCGCATTGTTTATGACTCGGAATGACTAAGGTAAGAGTGTTCTAGCGGGACTCGAATGGAATTCCTACTCGCGCGTTATTAAGCTAGAACCTGACGTCTATCTGACTACGTTTCTCGTGGGTCGGTCGTTTGTCCATCGCTGTGGTGGCGTACCTACCTACCTTCCAGCAATCTACCGCGTCATCTAGGCATCGACTCGATGGCCAGGCGGCCAACGGGCCAACCGCCCGGCCGTCTTGCGAACGGAGTGAATTGTTTGCTTTCTCCAAGAGACCATATCTGACCGCTCATCCAAGCCTCGTTTCGTAATCTAAGCTATTCTTTGGAACGCCTCCCGAAGGTACGGCGAGCAAGAGTTGCCGCGAAGAGAGACTTCTCAAATGTCGACTCCGATTGTTTGAGTTTGTTTCATCACGGAGAAGACGTCATTCGCCGTTCGACATTTGCGATTCGATCGAGCGCGTCTCGTGCCAACTCGGGCATCGATAACTAGGCTGTTCGCTCGAAACCCGGCGACTGATTTCGGAAGGAAATCGATACCTCGGGAAACCGAATTTTACTGCGAAGCACGGAGTCATTTGTCACCGATTACGTGTTCATTCCATAGAAAGGGCGTACATCTGCGCGAACCGGTTGAGCATGCCATCCATGGGCGAAGTTATCTGAGGGACCCTCACCGCGAAAAAAGCGCCTGCCTGAGGCTATCAACTCTTCCGCTACCACGTGCCAGCGGATGCGATGACCAATGTTGATGCTGATGGCACCGGGTACTTCCGTCGATGATCGATGCGAAAATAATTCCTTTCTCCCTGGCGCGTGAATTGATGCGGGCACGCTTATTAATTGTTTTCAATTCGAAAATTGCTGCAGAGGATCTCAATTGAGGTGCAGCGAGGCAACGGGTCAGCCGTTCGGGGAACTCTGCCGACCGGAGACATATCCCCGGGGTTCGGCTGAGCGGATGCTGATCTCTATATACTTGTCTATATCATAATACGCGAAAATAAGAAAAACTGCTTATTCGAAAATTAATCGATCGAGCCCGGAAAATTCGTACGCCCTACCTATGCCAAGAATTCCTCCGGCAGCGCAGAGGCACGATCTTCCGAGGGAATCCTCAGAGGGTTGCTGGTGATAACACGTAAATCGGTTCTCAAATTTTCAAATATTCTCCTAATTGAATTCCCAATCGAGGCTTATTGATCTTATCACAAACAAATCTCAGATGCTGTCTTCGATTTTTTTTGGCGTATCATCTTCCGAAATTCCTCAATGATCAGAATTTTCGGAAATCTGCGCATTTCCAGACATGGAAGTCGTTCATGCCCACTAAACGTCCTGAAAGCAATGGGAGTTCGATCCGCTTACTTGAATTTGACGCACGAATGCTCGACGTGTGGAGGAGCAGGTGTTGAGGGTCTCTGAAGTCGTTCAACGCCCCCTGGAGCTACGGCCACACTCACGACTCACAGTTGTACGCTCCTCGTCACTCGCGACTTTTTTTTTTTCGCGGAATCCCGAGGTGCACCTGCTGCCGTCAAGCAGCTACAGGTCTTCCGCAAGTCGGGGAGAAATTCGACCCCGAGACTTTTGGAGCAGCACAACAAAAGGTATTGGACGTGCCAATGAAGACAATGAGCCACGCCCTTACACGCCAAAGTGGGATTTAGGAGTGGGTAGGGAACATGGCGAGGGCAGTTTGCTAGTCACTTGACTCACCAACTGCCGACCTGCATGAGTCTCCTGGACTATAATCCTTCTCTTTCTTGGAACAACGTCATTTACTGAGACGATGAGCGAGCGTCTCACGGAACTACTTACGAGTGTGTCATAATGGTTCCGCAGAGCCCAGGGCGGAAACATTCGATCCTCGTCTACGTCTAGGTTTCCGTTTACCGATCGAACTCGGTACTCTTAACTTCTCGGCATTCATTTCCTCTCCTGGATCCAGGGTATCTCGAACGTCAATGGGACTAGATAGGGTCGAGTCCTTCACTCTTCTTAACTACCCTCGATCGAGTTTCGATCATGGGCCCTGAGTGAATTTCTTGGGGAGCACTTTTCTTAGTCAGTTTCGGAATAATTGAATTCACATCGAATTCAGCGCGCCGAATTGAAAATCTAACGGGACTGTACCGCGTACTATTCATGGCATTCTGGTAGTATTCGGTTAGATTCAGCGATGTTTATTCAGGAAGACCGGTGTCACTTCTGAAGCATACAGAAGCGGAAGATATTCACGGGAGAATCTCTTTGACTTCTTACTCACCTGCTTACTTTGCTCGCCTGGCTGGCTGACTCGGAGTGTTCGCGACTGCGGATAGCCTAGAACGCTGATACCGCAGAACAATGCCGAGGTCGAAGTCCAGTTTGCGTCTATGACTTTACAGCATCGTCAAACACAAGACGCTCGCCCATCCGTCCGACCGCGCGCTCGCTCAGTCACACTCGTTCGTTCACGTCAGCTCGTTTGCCCGGCAAGTTCCGCAGCTTCCTCCTCTGTAGTGTGAACATCCGAAACCTGGGAAATGGGTTCCATGTCGAGCCGTCGACCCAATCCAAAGCCTACCGCCAGTGGAATAGCTGGTGTTCACATTCATCATTCGATGGAGCTAATGCAGACTTGTCGGACTAGAAACCATCTTGGAGAGGTTCGACATCTTGATCTTGATTCTGGGCCCGAACTGTCTCGTGCGGGATGGACGAGCAACACGTCGCAGGAGCCGGTCGACCCAGCGATGGCTCATAGGCTCCCTATCCTACATGAGTTCCTTGAGAGTGTCCAGCCCGGGGATTGGATGCTGAGACGGAGTTCTCCATGGGCCATGTCCTGAAAACATGATCTGATTCCAGGAGGGAACTTATGCAGTCTACAATCGCTCGAGAGACTCATTGTGCTGTGACAAATTTGGTCAGCGTGGAAGTCTTAATCCTCTCTGACAATAGGACCAATCGCTCGTCTGGGTTCAATGTCAACTCTGCGTCAACAAAAGGAAGGCGTGTCCGCCAGCCTTGTAAGGAATTGGTACGAGAGCGACGGTATTGGAATCGCCTTAACATCAATTCGATGTTCTCCTAAACGTCACTTTTTGCTGTGATTCATAGAGTTCGCTTGCGCTGATGGGCTCTAGTTTCGTGCTGCGTTACAATCGATACTCATGAGAATGAGGGATTGTGGAGCGGTGGGTCTTGACCTCCGGCGAAAACATCAGTGGTTGGCGATGATTGTCAGTCATAAAGATTCTAAAACACTGCCGGTTGTAAAAACTCCAGTTCTCGATTAACTCTGGAGATAGATAGCAACAACCATTGTTGTTACACAACAACTTCCAGTTTCGTGACACACCTCGACACGAGACGACAATCGCCCCGTTGACGAATGGACAGATGCTTTTAGGAGCGATAAGGAAATAGAAATGGTCAATGTAGTACTGTGGGAGGCTTTTTGCTGACTGAGAGGACACCTCGTTATTTATCCAGCGTTCCCACGTCGGGACTCAGATACCTGAAGAGAACGTTCCTCCATGCAATTTGTCCCCTTTCCACAGCTACAAGATTGAATAGCAACCACTAGCTTCCGAAATTCTGCTAAAGTGTCATACAAGAACCGGCTTCTTTCGGTGGGTTCAAGCGTCCGCCGTTGGAGTATCAGTTCTAGCAGTGACAGAGACGGCACCCCGAACTGTGTCAGATTGCCGATGAAATGCCATTCTGACGTTGGCCATGGCGGTGATGAGAGAAGTAATCATCAAGCGCTCAACCGAGATGCGACCCAGGGAATTCCTTCATATTCAAGGGGGAACTTGGAACGAAACAATAGACTCTTGCAAAGTTGATAGAGCGGTGGCTAGGATGGACTTACTTCCCAGCTCCTCACCACCGCGGGAGCCATGACATGGCTGTGGTGCTAGTATGTGACACCTAAGCGACCCCTCGTATTGGCCGATATTCTCGAGAGTTCGATCCATTCCGACGCAGCATCGGGGTGAAGATCGTCGGACTGACCCAAAACTGCATCATGCTGCTTCCACCGAGAGCGCCGTTTCGCACGAGACGCTCCTCTGCCTCTTCTTTTACCCCCAGGCTTTGCCATTGCCGTGCTTCTGATTGCGGTGTCCGACTCTGATTTGAATCACCTGTGAGATCAGAGGTTTGCATAGGCGTTGGCCGCTTCATTTCAATGTTCTGTGCCTTCAGCTATAGAAGCTGATGTTTGATCCTAAGAAGCCTTATAGATACGCCAGCGCCATGATCATTTTACATGGCCAGATCCATGCTATCGATACCGAGAATTCATTCCGCTGCCGGGGGCATTGGTTTTCGTTGGGGGCGTCGATCAACCAAGAAGCAAAATTTTTCTCGGATCAGGGAGCATGGTCTAAACCAAGACGCGGCCCAGATGTATCGGGTTCGAGACCGTCATTTGAGGTCCTGGTTGAAGCCCTGATTCCTCTCTCATTTCTGCTTTCATTCTGTTCCGATGTACAAGGCTACATAGTGAAGCTGCCCAACCGTCTCAACGATGGGTGTCGACACAAACAAATGCTCATAACCAACTGTTTTCTCTCTCACGTCGGCATTCTCGCTCTGGTGAAAAATTCCGGCCTTATCTCGCTCGTACATTTCTTACGATTGTTTGAGATGTGGGTCACAAGAGTCGCCCAACAGGGTGGCCACTTGAATTGTGTAATCTTTCTAGATCCTTAGTCGATCGAGACTCTTCATCTGTTACGCTTTGCCAGACGACTAGCTTAGTTGAGACAGTTCCTCAGAGATTCTCCTCTAATTGTCAGAGGAGAGCTTCGAGTATCGACTAGCATTCATACCTCGGATTTTGTCCATTTTTGAGCAATTTCTGCTCCGCTTCAGGATTCAGCCAAGGACTGTAAGATCTACAGAACACCAGATCTGATTGCGAACAAAGCCCCCACTCGTGAAATAATACCCTCGTGAACCTGGCATCCATAACGACTTATCGCAGTCAGGGAGATAAGGGTTGCTTCCCGGTGGTTTGTAAGAAAGCTTACAGGGCCTGTCCAGTCTCCAAATTGGAGCGCTGGAGCTTTTTCTCAGCCGAGCCTCTGATTCATCAAAGCAGGGATTTTCCATTGCGCGAAACACAAGCGTTCACGACATTAAGCCAAGAGCTCAAGCTCGGTTCGGCGCAGGCAGTAGGCTGCGTGGAGCAGGATATTTCAGTGAAAACATGCGCCGGATTTCAAGATCACTCTCTTTATTTGTATAAGAACTACTTGGTATATTGTACAATCGTAAGAAAATAGTGTATGTAAATCCATCCGGGGAGGTTCCCTCAAAGCGTTGCGCGGAAAAGGTCATCGCAGGAACCGGATGATTTTTGATATGCGAAGCATTCCCAAGAAGCGGATTCGGGCCAAGAATTTTCTCAACGGTTAGTTGCGGCTCCACAGATCATGATTCAATACCGATGAAGCGGTCTGGAACGTTCCAGGTGATCGAACAAGAACAGCGGTCACCCTGAATTTGATGAACAACTAAACAGATTGATATCGAATCGCTTCCCTGAGGTGACCATTACGAATGTAAGTTTTTAGGGAGAAACTGTTCCATGGAACTTGTGGAAAGAGTCTTCTTGACGACATTTGGCTATGCAGAGGCAACTCTTGGCGTGCTCTTCTCTCGTACACAAAATATCTCGACTTTTCGAGGCTCGAAAAGAGATAGAGGACATCAATACATAAATATATAGTTTTCCGCACATATATGTATATATCGAATATCAACTATCGTGAATCTTTGAATGTGGTAAACAAGTGAATTAGGCTTTCTTCTTCGTTGGGAGGACCTTCGAGGAAGATGGTGTATATATACATATACAGTTGCCATCGGGTTCGGACAAGAGCAGGCTTCGATGTTAAGTTCCTAAGTACTTCTTAGCGCCGGTGGATCTCCATGAGTGCTTCAAGAACTAGATCGTGTCGATCTCCGACTGTGGTCACACTTCTCTGCTCCCTTCAAGGAGGAATCATAGTATCCTGGGCCGGAGCCCTCGCCCGGAAAACGAAGTGTCGATAATCCTGCAGCTAGCTGCCTACTTGGATCCTGAATCTGGCTTGGCCTGGCTGATCTTCTCCTCAACCATTTTGAGGATATGTTGCGTATATTGTTGGAGAACGTTGTTAATCGGGTTTTGGGCGGTACCTTCCGACTGATTCGATTGGGCTCCTCCTCCAAGCAGCATCGATAATGCAGAGGCATCTAGAAATTAAAATTGAAACAAAATTATTTGGGAAAGCTCGTGCGAATGATTAATTACAGCGTCGACGAGGACGACCAATCGTGCGTCACAAGAGTGAAATCGTGGGCGTTGTTGGGTCGACGTACGAACCTAACGTCACGTTGGGCTGCTGTTGCTGCGGCTGATGTTGTGGCATCATTGACTGGCTCATCATGGCGTGAGCCAGAGGGTTCATTGGGGGTGGAGCTGCGAGACTCAAATGCTGCTGTGCCTGAAGCACAGAGCTCGCGAGGGTCTGTGTCATCGTAGACTTCACTGACGGTGGCATGTCCATGTTGAGAGTAACTCGTTGGAACAATTGAATTGCATGGCGGGTCACTCGCTTCAGATCTTCAGCGACGCGATCACAGAGTTCCTGCGACAGCGGCTGATTCACGTTGATCATGTTGGCTTGCGGCATCGGTTCAACGAGTGCTCTGGGACCGTCATGATTCCCTGAGCCATTGTATCTGAAATGATTCAAACGGAAACTTCTTTGGAATCTTCTTCGAATACTGCACGCGTCCTTCCCACGGTCATGGCCATCGCGCGCTTGGGGAGGCCACGACTTCAATGCATAACACTGGAGGCAGTGTCCAATCGTTGCAATGTGCATCAACCACGCAAATGATGCAAGACAGTTGTGCAAAAAATATGATCGTGTTCTCCGAAACGATCCACATTCCGTGTTGCTTCACAAATTTACTACTAGCACGTGATAAGGGCGGTCAGTCGAGGATCTGCGAGGAAAAAAAAAAAATACAACTACGTGCAAAACCATGCGCAAAAGCACGACTTTGAGCGGAGATTACATTTGTACATACCCAACACCTTCCTCACTGATGGGATTGTGTCAAAAAATATTAACTGATTTTAGCGGAATGTTTCAATCTGATTGCATCTGACGACAACATCGTTCGTTGCTGCGAACCGCAACCACGCAGGGACTGGAGAAATATGGACAATAGCGATGACTCGTTCTCTTGGGCTGGAGACTTACCTTCTTGGAAGCGTGAATTGACCTCTTGCTGGCGAGTTCAACTGGCCGCTGTGAGGAGATACCAAACCAATCTGGCTTTGACGGCTGAAGCTGCGGCTGAGCGAGTGCCTGTCAAGGAAAATCAGCCGAATTATTGGCAGAATTCAGAATATCGGAACACAGGGCGCCTTTTTATCTAATCTTCAAATCTTGTACAGTGTTCTGATGGTGCGATAAACGCTGACGTCGCAAGCGGCGTCAAATGTCCGATACGTACTCACTGGTACTGCGAAAGCGGAGAAACTCAATCAAGACGAATTCAAATTCAGTCGATTCAGAAAAGTATTGAAGTTTGAACTCGAAAGTTTCATTTCGGTTTTAATCTATCCGAAACATTTCTGCGGTCGGACGTTTCGAAATCTCACCTGTGTGTGATAACGTCGCTCAGGGTCGTGCTCTCCGAGTCGGAATCCGTGTCGGAGTCCGGAGACAGCAAATGCTTATTCACCAAGGAATTCCTATTCAGAGCAGACGACGACCTGAAAACCAAACTCAAGTTCTTAAAACGTGTCCTGATTCCGCACCAGACTTCCGATGAAGGCTGACGAGGCTCTAAATCTTCACACCTGACTTTGGTGAGGTTCGTGTTACCACGACGCAGCGAGTGTGCAGACGGAGCTCTGTGTATCCCACCGAGCCCGTTTGGAGTTCCAACCCCGCCGTGTCCTTGTTGACCGAGAATCTGATCGGACTGATTGGCCCCTTGGTACATTGCCGGGTTGTTCAAGCTGCCCATACTCGCGGAACGGGACATCGCTGCGATAAAATCATTGCGTGGTCAGAGCGGGCTGGTTCATCGATTTTGGCAAAAACTTTCCGGTTCGCGCAGCGTCAAAATATTTACGAATCAAACTTACATCCGGCATATTTCCTGGGGGTGGTCGCGTAGGACGGGAACTGATTCTTCTGAGCTTGAGCCCATATTCCTCCGCTAGCTGACAGTGATCCTGAGAAAGAAGCGTCGTATTTTCAAAGAGCACCAGACAAGATACAAAAAGCGGGCTGCCACACAAGCGCAGCTCCGCTGGCCAGGCACGCGTGCATGCTCAACGGCAAAACAACTGATCGAAGCAGGAATTTCGAAGCGGGTGTTTCTATATTCGTCGGCACGGGATATTCTATCGTCTGGATGTTCGTTGGTTTGTCTCGCTTGCTCGCGGGCTGACTCCGATTGTAGGTTGCTTGCTTCGATGGTGAAGTTCTTCCCACACTTCAGCATTGGGTGAACGGCACACAAACACTTGACACATCTTGAACGGCCCTGTTGTCACACCCACAATATTTCTTGTTTTCTGTGCTCTGGTCTAAAACAGAATCCTTTGATGGACGAGACCGGGAGGCGACAGATTACGTCATTCGGGATTCGGCGGCATTCGAAATACTAGAATCTAACCGAAATCACTAGAATCCGAGTCGGCATGTGTGACAGAACGGGTGGGCACGGCATTCCGTCAGGCAACTCTCGTCATACGGTTTACATGCACAAACAGCTAAGAACACCAGCGAATTTATATTCTCAATGATTTTAAGCCAGACCAAGGTGGAAATCTCACTCAGATCTTGCATGCGGGCATTACGTAAGTCTAGGGAAGGGTTGAAGTACATATACTGGACATGGACTGACCACGACAGCCTTGAGGGTGCACTCTGCATTGCATCGCCGTGAGGTCTGCGGACCACAGTCGAAGACACACCGGGCCACTTGCAGTATGACTTCTGCTGCCGACGTTCACAGTGCTGTTGACTATAATGCCGAATGCAGAATCGAGTCTTCTTCACGCTTCGACACTCGCTCGACATGACAGCTCCGACATCGGCATCGCCAGCACCATCGCAGCCACACCAATACGACAAGCAACGGCGATCGATAAACAGAAGATGAATGGAAACACTCTCCTCACTCAGAGACAAATAGCAGAGAATAGTCAGCGATGTCGCAGACGGCATCAACGACAGAGGAAGACAAGTCCCGAGAGTAGCGACCGAGAGGGTAACAGGGCTGGTAAAGCAGCTGATGATAACGGCATCGACGGATCCACAACAAACAGCATAGCAGAAGATTCCAGTGAAGCCGTATGAACAGCGACGGATACGAAACATACGCTCCCGCGAGAAAGACCCACAAGGGACACGAGCGCCTTCTATAAGCCACACCGAACAGGTGGAAAAGTCGAAAGGAAAGTCGCTGTGGCGGCCCGAGGTATCTTCGGCTCAGGTCACCGAACAGACAGCGACCGACCGACCGACCGACCGCAAGACGTGAGGCCGATCCGTTACAAACAAAGGGACCAACGAAGAGCTATGCGTCCTAAGGTTCCCCGTAGCCTGGCTTCGATCGCCCGATCGTTCGCTCAGTGGCTAGAAAGTGGCGGCAGTCCGTAAGATACTCGGGTTCTGGCAGTCTATACAAACAAGGTTGGCGAAGACTGTGAAGACAAAATACGGCCTTCTTGCACGCCTACTTATGGCACGGCAAACAGACACTACCGCTACTGGACGGCTCAACTACAGTGCGTGTTGCCAGCAACTGAAACCGAGGAAAGGCACACTCGCGGTATTGCTGAGACAGCGAAGCAACCGTGGATGGCACTGAACAACATGCTGACGATACCAAGGTTCCTCGAAACACAGTCACACAAGCTGCAACCGGGAGAGGCATTCGTTTTTCAGCATTCTACAACTACAACCGAAGCATTTATCTTACCAAATGATTGAGTGCTGTTGTAAGCGACGTTGTTGTTATTGTTGCTGTTGTTGCTGCCGCCGCCACCGAAGGTACCGTTGTGCATGCTGGTTTGATTCTGCTGAGAGATCAACTGAGGGGTTTGCTGTGCGTTCAGCTGCTTCTTAGCACTTTTGAGACGGTCTCGCAAAGCGCGCACGTCCGTGCAGCTCTCACTAGTCTCCAGTCGCATTCCCAGAGGACGGAAGAACCAATTCCCTTCTGAATGAACAACAAACGAACGAGTTTACCCTCCGATGCTTGTTTGAAAGGCGGAAGGATCAGCACGCGATGCTCTTGATACGATCGCACGCTAGCACGACTGCATACTTTCGACCGAATACAAAGTGCGCTCGTTCAAAGAGCTCCTTCCACAGCCAGAGTACACCCACATTGAGAAAGGATTCGTCACCGTCATCACCGCAGCCACCGCTGTAGCGTTGCCGCTGGCCGTCGATGCCATCACCACGCATAACGTCCAAGAGAAGCTCTTCAAACTCCTGGTTTGATGGACACAATTCGGACGGATGCGTAAATGTATTATTTATAACTGGCCGCGCAATAACCGCTCATTAAATCGAAGCGTCGTCACTGGGACGTGGTCAGTTCTTTTCATGTTTACGCAAATTGACCCGACGTCACTCCTTGCTGGCTTCGCGAGGAATTCATGAAACGGAGATGAAGTTTGTGCGCAATGATCCAACACTTCATGAACAGACGCTCCGCTTCCCCATTCCGCTGGGGAAACGAACAGAAAGCATTCGAGTCAACCGCTCATGATCCACATGAGTGCCGAGGATACCAAGCGACACAATCCCGCGCGAAATGAAGAAAATCTTGTCCGAAATCACATGGAGAGGTACCGCTAGTTTTTCGGACTTGGCTTCCGGCTTTTCTGGAAAAAGCCGCAGGGAGTCAGCTGTCCGCCGCGAGAACATCTTGGTCCCGAACTTGAAGATGGTTGTTCTACAACTCTTTCGACGAGAAGTGAAAAGTCAATTGTTGTGGACGATTCAAGAACTGTCGTTATTATCTGTAAGTAGGTGGCATTCTCGTTCTGCTGCAGGTTCGTCGTTTCTATTGACGTCATCTTTGTCGTCTTTGTCATCTTCACAGAATCTTTCGATGTGAACGATCTTCCGCTCTTTGGAAGAATGAGTCCAAAACTTCGGTGATCTATCGTTTCATTCATTCAACTCCTATCAGACCAGCAACGCTATTCAACAAGGGTCGTGCCGCGATCAAGTCAACTAGATGCTTTTCGAGGTGATCTGTAGCCAGAATGTGAGAATGACTTTTGCATTCACCACGCATGCTGTCATCGAGTCTTAAGAAAGAAAAATTGTGCAACCATGAAATAGTGAACGCATGTAACACACTTTGCACACAAAAGCCTCGCTTCCCGCTAACCGTGACCCGCGGGTGGAAACCCGCTTCTGAAAGCTTTTCTACCGCTCCGGCAAACGTCAACGCGTCTCTCTGTCGTTCCTCATTCCCAATACGTGAGGCATTTCCTCTCAAGGGCAAAACACTCTCACTCGAGCGTAGTCAAGTCGAACGCGCATCTTCCAACGAAAACATAGAGCGGAACTACATTTCCGAGGATCCGTCTTCGAGGCCCCTCAAAGGAACGATGATGAGCACGGGTAACTCAACATCTGGATCCACAAAATATCTCCACGTTGCCAGCGATCGATTTCTCGGACCGGGTGTTTTTGCTTTGGATGGGCGAATTCCCGACGTCTCCCGGCGGATTCTCGCGCATGGATCCGTTTCGGCGGAGCGCTCGGTCATATTTCCACTTGCGGCCCTGAATTATTTTCGTCGACAGAAAACAACTCCTCTCGGATGCGCCATCGATGGCGGCGGTCTTCGATCGCGTATCCGTTTTTTGAAACCTCAAAATTTTTCACGAGACACAGAAACCATCAATAGTCTTCTCGAGCTTCAGGCTTTGCCATGCGTTGCCCATGACGGCCTGGGTTCGTGGTCGCCAGGCTCACTCTCCACTTCCCGCGATGCACGGGCACGCATGGCGCATACACGGTCCACCGAAACAGTATCTTTCAGAGCACGTGGCCGTGCTGTAAATCATACCCATGAGATGAAGAACGTCTCACTTTGATGATGAGCCTCTCACGATCTCAGCATCGAGTTCACTTCAATCTTCGCAGATGGGTCAAGGCGTGGCGTCGGCCTGACGTCAAAACCGAAAACTTGTAACAACGACACCAGAAACAAGTTCTTGCCACCATCAATGGCAGCGATGACGAAGAGCACTTACGAATGGATCGAATAAAGTTTCACCTCGTTGAAGCAAAACGCTTCAGCCAAACGTCACCGTTGGGGGAAGGGAAGGCAAGAAGGAGGAAAAAAATTGTCTGACAGATTCCGATCTATCTATAGAAGAAGGAAACCGAGGCGAGCAAGGAGGTGGTCCGTGTGATGCTCTACCTACTTGAGTTCCTAGTCTGTTCTCTTCTATTTTCTCCCGCCTTCTCGCCTCCTGACTACACCGACAAACTGGCTGCTTTCATTCAAAGTGTACACCTCTAATTCATCCAAAGCCGAAGGTATCCCGCTTGCGGATGACCGGATGAATGAACGCATGAATGGAATCATGGGATGCCACCACGACGGATCTTCCTATAGAGACTCGCGCTTTCTACTGGACAGACCCGACAGCTCGGATCTATCCCTCTTCTGAACGAAAACGAAAGCTCAAACGGGAAATTTACGTTTCACGTAATGCCTACGTTTCACGCAAAGTCAGAATTTCAAGAGAGACGGCGTCCCACGTGATTTCGGACGTACCGGAAACCGATCGCCGCTATCGTTGAAAGTTCATGACTCGTCTGTGTGCTTCGCTCTTTGGCAAACGCGTCAAGCGTCAACCAGCTTGAAATCAAGAACAGCTCAATTCGGATGGTCGGTCGAAAGCCACCAATCGAGTCGAGGAATGACGCGGCGTACAGAGCCGTTTGTATTTCGACTGAAAAGATCACTGATGAGCCGCGACTCGAACTGAATTCGATCGCCCGGTCGCTGGGTCGGAAGTGATTTGCCCAGCTTGAACTCCTCGTCGACAAGGATAGCGATGCGAACAAGTGTCGTCTGTAGACGAAGAGAAAGTGAGACACATCGCCTTCAAAATGAATCTACTTTATAACGGACGTCGGCGACCACAGGGGATGCCGCGGCTATGGCGCCGACGACATATACAGAACGAAAACTCCATCTAAACGCAACTAAACTTGACTCGACTCGACGTACATCGGCAGGGTACCAAATGCCGGCAGACGGACCGACAGTCAAAGATAGCCTGGTCTACCAGCCGGCCGAACAGCCGACTTGTGAGTTGCAAGTGCTGGCGTGGGTGGCTTCTTAAACCCATTAAACTGGGATGAGTTTTTGCGGGAATCCTCGTTCATTCAATTAACTCTAGCTCAGCGGAGGACTTAATACCCGCTCGCTTTTTGCTCGTTCGATTCGGTACCGCAAAGTCGGGTCCTTTGCGGCAGAACAGAATCCCATTGCGCTAACGCTAACCGCCACGGCTCAAACATGGCATCACGACGTGTCTGGCAATATTCGGCATAACAAGGGGAAAATTTCCAAATCGAATGAGACCGAGCATGTGGCCACCATTCAGCCTCACCGTCATCAGGCCGATTGGTATCCGCTTGACTTTCATCGGCTGATTCTACCGGCCCTAATTCAGCGTACAGATAATCGTGGAACACGATTATTGATCGCTTGTAACAAAAGAATGCACTTTTTTCTCCCTTCCTCTCCTCTCCGAGAAGCAGAACCGGCAGCACTCTTGACAACGCGCAAACAGCCTTCATCAACACCCACGGAGAATTTATTCTGACCCCGCATCTTAGGTGACCTTGTCGCCAGACAAATGAATTGAAGCTTCGCAAACTCCGAATGAAATCCCAGAACCATTTAAGGGAGGTAGTCGATATCAGTCGAAGTCAGTAGCAGTGTTCCCTCCTCTTGGCCCAGATAACGGCTCGAGCTCGTAGAAACATCTAATCGTGAACTTTCCCGAACCCTTCCAGGATTATGGGGCGAAGAATCGGGGTGGATTCCCACGGAACATTCTCAGTGTGCCTTGTCGATAGAGAAGATTCGACAACGTGCCGAACAGTTGTCAATTAACGGCACTTCTGGGACGTGGCGCGCCCATCCGTTTCCAAAGTGGGCGCTAGTCGAAAGTACTCGTTGAGAGAAATTAACGTGCATTCCGGATTGAATACGACCAACGACGCAGCGATGGCGTTTCATGCGACGCAGCACGGCTCGGTGGCGTTGTGATGGTGCTGTCGTGCATGGGCGTATCGCACTTGCTCGAACTAGGACGCAGCGGCCACCCAAAACGAATTTGAATCCGTCGTGGAGATTAGCTGAAATTCTTTCTGTTCGACAGAAAGCCCGCAACTCCGAAACAGGATTCGTCGTCAAGTGGATCATCATCATTATCTAACGACATGACTTCCATGGGTTTTGAACTCCTCGGGATCTCCGTAGCCGCGGTCACAGTCATCGGTTTTAGCGTCAACAGCTTCGATCCGCTCGAATTGGTTTGTCACGAATTTGGACGGCAGAAAATCAATTCGCAATCGCACGCAATCGGAACGAATTATGATGAACCGTTGTGAACGTAAGAGAAAACACGACATTGTTAACGACCCGCTCGGAGTGTTTTCATTCCTCGAAAATCCAATTCTTCGCAGTTTGCGGGATGTTCTCCCTTCAGGATGACGGTCAAATGCCGGATCTGAGATCTGAGACGATCAGGATTCCAGGGCTCACGTTTTGGTTTTGGTTTTGACGGAACTTTCTTTGGATTTCTCTCTGACTGAGCCGAGAAATTTGGATTCGGTGTCTGAAGCCTGAAACCCGAGGGAGGAGCTTCCAAATATAACCCGAGATTTCCCGAAGATTTCTGCGAGCGGTTAATCAGGATCGACGGCATTCTATGGTAGATCGCCGTCCCATCAACACTGTCAGCCACAAAAACTTCCAGTATCATGACGACCGATTGAACTTGAAGCTTGAGATCTGATTTCTTCGACCAAAGAAAATCGTTTAATGAGTTATCCGAGTTCATTCTCCTCACCAATATTTCCCAAGTGGATGCTCGTCCGACGCTCGATCCGAACCGAACGTTGCGGCTCCGGCCGGTTAGTTCGAAGAGGGCCTAACATCTCCCATCGACCACATGCACTCACTGTGCACTGCGCACGAAATCCTGTAGCACACGAGCTCGGAAGCTACGCCAAATATCGCTTGGGTTGACAACCCGGGTTCGACTACGGCCACTACGGTGGATTGAACGCGCGAGTTTCCAAGATCCGGCACAGACCACTTGCCGGTTTTTCGACCACTCGAGTGTTTGATGGCGCGAGCGAGCGAGCGTGCGCGAGCCACACAAACTGTCTGCGTTCTTTCCTTCCTTTCTTGCTTCCTTTCTTTCTTCATTTCTGTCTATCGTTTGTGTGCGCAGCGATATCAGCCCACTAGCGTTGAAGTTGTTTCCCTCCGCGGACCGATGGTCGAACGGCAGACCACCGTTCTGTCAAAAGACGCGACGGCAGCCAGCCAGCCAGCCGGAGAGCTAGCGAATGAACGAACGAACGAAAAAGCTAGTAGCAGTGGGCGATTCAATCGGCCCGTAGAGCTGGATGTAATTCCCGACATAAATCACAACTCTTCCAAACAGTATGAGCCGATTCGACCTTAGAAGATATTCTGATCGCCCTGATCGCGGTATGTCAAGCGGGCTCGCCGAGACAGATCTCCGACATTTCGACGCAGAAAACGACAAAACAAGAAACGCTCTGTCAACGGTCTCGTTCTTGAGCCCGTCCCGCGGTGACACCGAAAGAGTTTTCATTGTTCCGCGTGGGAATTTCACGGAAACGTCGCATTGTCCGATGTCGAGGATGTCGACAAATTTTACGCGATACCAAAGCACCCCGGTCGTGGGTTGCTCTCTCGAGGGGAACTCGGAGAACACGATCAGATTTCGAACCGCACAAGATTTTCCTCCAAATGCCATCTCCAGGCGAACTAGTTCGGTTCTCCTCGGTTTTGAGAATCTCGACTTCTCGGAGGTCTGAGGAAAGACTGCTGGGGAGAGAGAATAGATCTAACTAACACTGACATAATGGCTCACCTTCACCGTCGTCGGCGACAACTTCACTATTGGTCTTCTTCCTGCTGAACAGTTTGGTGACTCCTCCCAAGTCGGACATTGATGTACTTCTCCGGATCATCTCCTCTCGTCGGGTGTTCTGTTCGGCCTTATCGGTGTCGGAACCGAAATCTTTCCGATCCTTCAAACTCAACAGATCGCCAATACTCTTCGAAGTACTGAGTCTGGAATAGAAAAGACTTTCCGGATAAGCCCGCATGTCGTGCAATTCTGCCAGTAGAGAAGTTTCCCTCTTCAACTTTGCCAACCTCGAATTAGTGGGACGAGGCTATCGAAGATTCCCCTTCATTGGAATTTTCTCTCTTCGTTTTGATATTGGGCCGTCTAAATGCTCGCTAGTCTTTTCACAGAATTTTTGAAAAAAATACACGAAGAGGACGTCGATTCTCACCTATGACCTTTGCCGACGCCTTGCAATCTCTGTTTGGCTTCTTGAAGGGCTTTGCTGAGCTCTTCTCGGTGGTTGCCGGCTGCCCATGGGGACATGTTCGGCTTTTTGGCAATTTGCGGCTTGAGTGGCGTTAAGGCGGAATCGTTCGATTGTTTTTCAAAAACGCCGGCATTACCCTTGATAGGGCTAGTTGCTGCCGATTGCTCGTCTTCAGGGCTGTTCTTGAATTTCGCGGTGATGCTCTTCCGGGATGGAGGGCTGGTGTAGTTAACATCTTCCTCGATGGTCTTACCCAACGTCTCATAGTTCGACTTCATGAACTTCTCACGTTGGCCAAGCTTCTCAAGGTTCTCGGTTGACATGAACAGCGAGTTTCGATCATTGAGCTTCGAGGGCGTGGCCGTATCTCGGTCCGAATCAGAGTTCAGATCACTGTTCGCGAGATCTGGAAGATCGAGGACGTCAGAGAGACGGATTCTGCAGCAAGAGGTTCCTCCCCTGAACGGAGGAAACGAGGATACAGGGAGACGGAATAAGAAACCCTCTGGTCACAGATGGAGAGTCACCAAGTTCAAGCTAAGTAGCTGTGGGTTGACGGAGGACAAAAACTCAGGGTGTGAAATACTGAAGTTAAGCTGAGAGGGATTGTATCAGAAAAATACTACCCCGGTGACGGCAGAATCGCTCGGGGAAGTGAAGGGGCTTCAGATAAATTTAGGTAAAACAAAATAAGCCTTGCCTTGCTGCAAATCTTTGGGAGCTCCCCTACTCTTAAGCCTACGTCTAGCCTCGACGAGATCAATGAATCCTGAACTCGAGCCGGAGCTCGGCTGTGATAAGCTATTCTGCAGTCCAGTTTTGACGCTAAATGAGGATCCTCCAACCGAAGACTCCTGACCAGCAGGAGGATAGAAAATCTTCTCACTTTGGTCGGTGTCGGAACGTTCACAGTCTGCATCTTCATCGCCTAAACAATGATCCACCGCTGTGAGAAAAAATCGCTAGCCAAACATTCTTGCGAACGTTTCCATCTGGATTATTTTGTCAAAATGGCAGAAATACTTCGTGTGTCTTTCATTAATCTGATGCCAGAAGCCTGAAGGTGGACCATCACCGCAAGAGACCAAGATAGCTTCGGAATGATTTGTCAGGATTTCAGAGATGTCTTTGTTCAGAAACCATGTACCGGGCCCCACAGGATCGACAGATTTTAAAAGTCACCTCTGACGTTACAACCCGGCGGATAGACCTTATATTGACCTTAGCCGGCAGATGGGGGAATTCAAATGGATCCATAGATGCAAAACTGCTAGATTTCGAAGTGTCTTGAGAGTTGAGTGATGTTCAGTTCCATGCAGAACAGGACTGACAATCCACCTCCATCTTTTCGAATCCTCCAGGAGGCAGAAGACCCGCGAATACCTCCAAAAGAGCAGAACGGAGAGGAGAACGGAGGGATACAGCCACCGAGGATTAGGAGAAGCAGAGAAGTCGAGAAGAGCTCGAGAAGCTCCCGGAAGAAGTGCAGCAAGACATAGGAAAGTTCATCGAGGTTGCCCTAGATTGCTTTTGTGCAAGGCAGAGATGCGTTCGAAACACCAAGAACCAAGTCATGTGCGTTTCTCCAACTAGTCGCTCACTCACCCGTAGTTTTCATCGAAGACGCTCCACTCGAATCGGTGAGTTGGGCCTGTCGTTGTTTTGCCAGAGTGTTCGACGGTGGGCTGTGCGATCTCAATCCGCTCTGGAATGACACAATAACATCTTCCATCGTCTTCAAAAATCATCCCATTCATCCGACTACTTCCATTATCAGAGCTCTCTTCATCTTCCCGAATGATCTGGTCGTTGTTTACACCACAGCACGCGATCGATTGAGCCAAATCATCAACTGGTGCCATCGGCAGTGCTGTCGTCCAAATCAGACTATAACGATGACTATATAAACGAATGTCCGAGATTATCTGTGATGACGCCCGGGCTCGTTACCTGTTGCTGCTGTTTGTGCGAATCGCTCGAAGCGTTGTTAGATTTGGTTTCGATGGTGTTGCTTTCGTTGTTCGAGTTAATGAAGTTGTTGTTGTTGTTGTTGTTATTATTGATGTTGTTGTTGCTGGTGATATTATTTGCTTTGTTCAAAGCGTTGTTGAGGTTATCGGCGCCAGCGTCCTTCGGAGCGTCCTGTTTCTCGTTCTCCTCCTGCGTGGGCGTTCGGCGAGTTAAACTAAAGCATTAGTACTACGGGTCGAAAATAAAACTGCACTCGTAACCACTCGTTCCACATAAAACAACAGAAACTCGAACGAGGCCTTATTCTGATAACAACAAGTGGGTTCTGGTGCGATCGTGTGCAAAACTCATCGTAGATAGATACACTAGTACACACAGACCGTATGCACCCAACAAAACGAAAGACAAGTCCAGCGGGTGACGCGTTTCCAAGTGAACGCTAAGGCGTCCGCGAATCACTGTCCCTCGAACGTATGAACAGCCCACGGCAACTGAACCAACAGCTTCAAGAAATGAAAGGAAAAATTCCTGACAGTGCTCTGAATTTCGACACTGTGGACCAGAAAAGTTAGACAACCCTTCCGCGACGGACCAGTTGTCGATGACCAGAACTGAATTCGCGGGATTAGATTCTTTTCGCGAAGCCTCAGCAAGCTGGTTACTCACGATCGTTTGAAAAAAAAGAATTTCGGGGCGCTGCAGTATCAACAAATTGACTAAGTTCGGGTCGCACAAGTCGTTAAGCAGCAAATTGACGTCAACCAATTACGAACGATCGACGTCAACGGCTGTAAGAAGCATAAACGTGTCTGACCGCAGGTCCTCGTAGAGCTGACTTCACCGCGAAGCGACAACCTCAGCTAATTCCGTCGCTCTGGGCTTCATCCATCTCACGACCGTCAGTAAAGTGAATCTTTCATCGCAAACTTTCGTTAGGGCTCTTTTGTATGATCTTCACATTCATCCACGCTGTTGACTGCTCCTGCAGTCTACTCCGAGTGAAACTCACGTTGACGACGACGTTGACAGCCCCTTCGGACTTGCTTTTGTTGAGTCGGGGAAGAAGCACAATCGGATCCGAGGATAGAACCGATTTGATGACCAGCGGTCCTCCGTGCTCCATAGATTCCATACTTTGAGCCCATTTTCCTCTGGGGACCGAGGGGGTGGCTTCTCCGGTGACATCCGCAGCGTCTCCGCCACTCACCTGCAAGACCGCAAAACACTTGTTGCCGAATTCATCACCGATATATATATAACGAATCCCTCAGACCGAACGAAGGCGATTGTTTCTGAACTCCGGGAACTCGGAAGCCCAAACGACGGTCTCAACAGCGCTTTAGTACACATATCCGCACATTCACAAACCCTTCACTGCACAGACTCTAGGAGCAACTAGGTGACATACCAACGAAGACGTGCCAGGGCCGATATAGATCACGACCATACTACGCCGGCAAGAAAGTGACCAATGAAGCCCGATCGAGCCGTTCGAAGCGGCCGGTAATCACGGATCGTGACTGGCTGACTCACTGGCCGTCCGACTGACTGAGCAGAATCGCCAATATTTATCACAAGTAGTCGAATACCTCCTCACATCTTCAAGAGAGGTCTTCAGGCCGGCAAGCAGGCACGCGGCACTACCAAGCACACCAATAGATGGGCAGCCAACAGGACTCCGGCCGGGAAATCAGAGAATAAGCAAAGGAATCCCTTCTAACGACATAATAATTTGCCAACTTATTCAATTGCGAGTGATCGGTCACTCTGAACGCGCCGCACCTCCGTTTCGGGTTCCAACTTGACGAACGAGTCTCGCGCCAAGCATACTGAGCTGTACTGATGTTTTTTTTGCTTCTTTTTTTCGTTGCAGTGTTTGACAGCTCATTGAAGCCTCACTAGGTTTCGCAGCTTTTTGCTTTCACCGAAATTCCAATAGGTAAAATCAAATCGCGGAGAAGTTTCGGAATTCGTCAAAACTGCCAGAGCACAAGACTCACGATCACTCTGGAATAGGAGAATTAGCTCACGAAGAAGCCCATACAAATCCGATCCACTTTCAAGAAGATTGAGATTCGCTCGCAGAGGAACTTTTAGATCGTTGTCATAGTCGTTGTTGAGGAATCGTAGACAACATCCCACATCCTCGAAAACGACTCGAGTACTCATTTCGATGAAGTGCTCGACAAAGTTCAGCCCAATGTCAAGAGCGACTTCGCTCCCAAAAGTACTTGTCGATACGATGACAGTTGAAAGCATTGAACGGGCAGGCGCATGCAAGCCAGTCGACGGAGTGAGCGCTCAGTGATATCGTGGGCCGCTGTGTCGTTGGGAACGTCGTCTGTGTTTCAAGTGGAACGAAGGTGGGAGCTTTGAAATTCCCAAGTTTTTCGCTGGATTATTTTCCAGAGGCGTTGTGATTTGAAGCGGGCGTCCTCCCCGCACTAGCTGTCAACAATCTTGTTGTCGGATCCTGTTCCCATCAAGCCGGTCGTCTCTTGCGCCCCACATGCTTATTACTTGAGAGATCATCACTGTTGATGGTTCAGGGCGAGCGAGAGGGGTTTGACTTCTTATTCGCCGCACGGCTACTGGATGAGTATCAAACCTATTCACGAGTTCGAGTCAACGACCGCGCTAACCCTTCACCCCTGGCAACTTAATCACTCGCGATTTCTCGATGGTCTCGTGATGGTCGATGAATCAATGCATCGATCGATCTAGGTATAATCATGATAATTTTCACTTTTTCCGCTCGTTCCCCCTGTTCATCTCTCCCTCGTGCCTCTCGTTCCAAGGATTCGATCGACCGATCGATCGATAAAGCTAAGACACTCACCCGCTTTTTAGCCCAGTTTGGCAGCTTGACGTCATCCGTCGGAGTTTGCGGCGCTGATTGGATCGATTGCGGAGTTTGGATTCCGTTTCCGTTGGCGTCAATTTTCGACGGTGGATCCGCTCCCCAGATGATGGTGTTGTCGTTTTCGGCGATGCCCATCTTGCCGCGAATAGTGGCCGTTATTTCCTGGGGCAGCCTCCACACGAAAATGCACCCGTCTCCGGAAACACTGATAAGATTCTTTCCGTCTTCGGAAAACTTCAAACCGGTAACCAGTTCTGAGTGGCCATACATCTGAGCCATACACTCGGCCGTCTGGTAATCGTACACGTAAATGCTCTTATCCGTGCACGACGTTGCGACGAACGTCCCACTCGGATCCAAAACCACCTACGGGCGAGGAGACTCGTTAAATTACTATTCAAATTGAATCCTGAAATGACGTTCGCGGTTCACACACGAACTAATGCTCCGGGCCCCAAACTTTGATTGCTACCGACACTTGAAGGCACATCGAGGTTCGTTAACCATTCTATAACCAATTTGTCTCAGGTGAGAGCGGGAGTTCGGAAAAGGTCGTCTTCCTAGTGAAGAGTTCTCGATAGTGAGCTGCAAGAGGCTGGATCACATAATTTCCACCTGTCTGAGAAGATTACTGACCTTGATCAGCGTGCCATCCTCGCCTTGGGCACCTCTGAACGTCCGAGTATTCTTAGAGGAAGTCACAGAATACACCCTGACGTGTCGATCCTGACACGCTGTCAAAATGTGTTTCTCTTGCTGGTCGAGCTCCATGTCGAACAACGTACATTTCCCACTGACCAAATGCTCTCTGCGGACGGAGATTTCAAGCTTAGAAATCTCTCCTCTTCATTGCCCAGATTTCCCCCAACAATCAACGCCGTATCGATGCGGGTGATCGTCTCAATAGAATGCGTATCGATCTCCAATCAGGAGTTTATACCTGTTGAAATGAATATCAGCAGATGTTGGATCAGCAGGAAGTTGCGCCCTTCGGAAGATAATCTGCTTGTCGGCTCCGCACGAAATCATCTGCACGTTGTTCTGACCTGTAAAGAATTGGATTTTTAGAAGTTGCTTCCGTTCCCAAGGAGTAATCGAAGTATCGTCGATCATGGCTTCATGATCGAGCAATCTTGCAGTAAAGGAAGCTATCAATACGTCAGGTCACATCGAGGGCTTCCGAAAAATCAATTCTCCATCAATTCTCTTTTCAGTTTTGGCGTCCAGATACAGTGCAGTTCGCTCAGTCGACTCCCTGGGAGACCACACATCTTGGGCCGAATCAGCAATCACTCCTTGTTAGGCCGATTGGAAGGTTGGAACCCACGTTTGACAGACTGATTGAACCTCCTAAGTTGTGCAATTTTTTTTTGTCACACGTAAACGTAGGCATCATGTGATTATGGGGTCTCGCCTGAAGTTAGAGAATGAGATAACCACGGCTCACCAGAACTGGAGAGAGATCCGTTTAGAGGTGATCGGACAAACTTCAAGGCGGTGATGGAACTCGAATGATCAGCCAATGTCTTGATGAACTGATAGCTCCTGTTAACGTCGAATATGTGGATGAAACGATCCCGGGAACCCGAAGCCAACAAGTGTCGGAACCCGCAGGCTTGTGGTGAGGTGAACTCGAGGCACAGCACCTCAGAATCATGTGCTTCGATCTTGCCTAACTGCTCCATCTGGGGGACTCCAAAGATCCTGGAAACGAAGAAATTCTCGTAAGTTTCCAGTAGCGGTATCTTGAATAGAAGAACGGGAAAACGCGTACTTAGCTCAAGAGAAACATTGAGAAAAAACTCACGTAATATTTCCAGAGCGGTCCCCGCAGGCCAGATGAGTCCCATCGTGGCTGATTTTCATGCACCGAACGCCGTTCTTGCCATCGTAGTTGGCATCGACTTTCTCGTTGGAGTTGTTCGTATTTGTCAGATCAATGTCACAAATGAAGTTGAGCTTTGGATCCATGTAAATGATCTTCAGGAGCTCTGGGCAGAAAATGTTCCGTTTTACGTTGCCGTCGTTAAGATTCCACGCACGGATCGTGTCGTCGCTCGAACACGTCAGAAACGTGCCTCTCGGAAGACCCTGTAACGTGATGACACTGGTTATGCAGGATGAAGCGTCGGACGGCGCAGCAGCTCTTGGGAACCACTCGGGAGCGAACAATCGAGAGCATCGCTCCTGGCGGTCAGGGCGAACGTGGCTTCGCTGACGTCACGGATTTTCCCGCGCGTTAGTTTCACTTACGTTAAGGCCCATAGGGAATGTTTCGATGCCCCAGATGCAGGCAGAATGGAACAGGAACGAGAAACATTTTCCAACTCGTTTCGGTTCCACTACCGACCAGACGTAGAACGAGTGATCGTTGTAGACGCAGGTTACTCGTTTGTGAACTTCGTCGTAGGTGAGAGCTACCACGTCCGGGTATTTCGAGTTTTCGGGATGGTACATCACAGCTCTGCGGAACAATGAAACATTGTATTACGCATCATCGACTTTTCATTCATGAAAGTCTTCGGATACCATTTTTCGTTGGACATTTATCATCATAGCGGCTCTGATCGAGTCGAGTGAACTCACGAAGGGTTGACTCCTTTGACGACATCGACTCCGAGATGATGGGGTTTTGGCAGAGTGCAGATGAACTGCAGCGTGTGCGGATCGAAACAACGAACGATTCCGTCGCTGCAGCCGACAAATATTCGATCCTCGCCCACACTGATCGAGTTCGCCACCGAAGTTTTCAGTTCCACCTAATTTTGAGAAAATCAATGAATGGGTCAGTGTGCGAACTTGACGAAATTCTCGAAGCCTCGATCAAAGACGTCGTCGTAGATGGATGGGTCCACTTCTCCATTCAAGGACCGGAGTGGATCGGTCAGTGGAACGCTGTCGCTTTTGAGATCGACAGACTCTAGTGGGAAAATTGCCAACGAGGTACAAACCCATTTGTCGAGGAGCCGTCGCGAGTTGAAGACGCAAAGAAGTCCGCTTTTCGTGATCGCATAAGTGTTCTCGTGCAGAGCGCCTTTGCCACAGTCGGCATCGCAGAAATTGTTGTTTCTTTGATCGCCCAAAATTGCGCTCCTGCCCATGAGCGGCATGGGTTCTGCCATGTTCTGTTCAGGACGAAAGCAATTTCATATTTTCAAGTATTTTTTTTTCGGTTATTGTTTTTGTCCGATTTCCATGAATCGGGCCGGTCAATATTGAGAACGCGCAGCTCGGAACGAATTCCCGACGGAGTCTAGACGAATGGTAATCCGGGGAGAAGACTCCGAGTAAAAACTCCTAGAATTTGAATGCACATGGCATCATGCTCACCGCGACGATCTTGGCATGTTCCAGATACCAGAACTTGACATGACGGTTTCCGACCGTTACGAAGTAGTTCCCCGACGAAGCAAATGTGACTGACTTCACCTGGATATGGAAGCATACATTTCAGAAGCAATCGCATTTTGTGACCCTCGTTCGTTTCTTCCATGCTTCGGAGTGATCGGAAGAACTCGGTGAAACGACCAATGTCACGGCTTTGAAACACGACACTGGGTCTGAGTCATATGTAAAACATCGACTTGGAAACATTAGAAGCGATGTACATGTACGGTTCTGCAAAGTCGAGACTCGAGCGAGAAACAGATGCATGATACAGAGCAGAAACTGACCTTGGAGGAAACCTTATTGGAGGCGACCTTGGTATCGCTTCTCCAATCCCATACATTGACGACCGAATCGTGCTGACTGCCCACAGACACGACATACTTGAGGTTCGGAGAAAACGCCTACAATTTGAAAAATGTAGTCTGGATTTGGCGAATCGAATCTACCGAAACGATTCCTCAGACGTTAGGAAGAGTTCGTCCTCGAAGGACTGTAACGAGCGAATAAACTCTCCCATACTTACAACACAATTGATGCCGTATTTGTGTCCGGGGAACTCGGCGACTTGCTGTCGTTTTTCAACGTCCCAGATCCGGAGTTGTGGCTGGTGTCCACACTCGCCGGTTGCCAGAAATTTTCCATCCCAGGAGAACGCCAACGACGTGATCGTTTTCTTCGATGGGGATACGATATGTGTTTGGCGGTTCGTTTTACTGTTGTACAAGATCACGACGCATCCTGTAAAATACCGCAGTTGCTCACACTTCCATCGCTATCGAGAAGGGTTACTTCCTCATCGTTGAATATTTTCGTCGCTGCCGACGTTTTCTTCTCGGTGCGCTCTTTATCTTCAGAAAACCGTGAGACCGAATTGAAAGTAATGCATTCCTCAAATGACGCTACTAACCCGCTGGATACGCTACGGTCGCTGTCAAGGGGTCAACGGCTAATGCCGCGCTGCTCGTGACCGTAAGTCCGAGAACGCGTTCTAACTCAACCTGAAAAATCGCAGAACAAGCTTAGTCCAGAGAATAATGCACAGCTAGCATCCTAAAGCAACAGAGCTGCGACCGAGCATTCGTAAGACCAAGCTTCCATAACCTTCCCGAGAATTAGTCGAGACTACACGATAGATAAGTCAGTGAGGAGCGACACGATGGCTCTAGTCGCACTTTCTTCCGAAGCTTCGTTAATATGTTCCCCGTAAGCAGCCCTGTCAAATCTTCCAAAAAATCTTGTGATTTCAGATCTCCGCTTTTCCTGAAAGTCTTTCATTGTGATGAGACTTCCGAGGAGTCCGAGGCGGAATTAGAAGTGAGATGTCGGCTGGAACGTCCTCTCTTACAGAAATTACGGAAAAATCAGAATTCAATCTTGTCCCGAAAATATCAGAGCAGCTCGATTCGATCTCGAAATTACGGAACTCGTCGGAACGAGTTCAATGTTTTCCGGGCTGGGCGGAACTTCGGCGAGCTCTTTGGGATCTACAGTTTGATATTTGCCGCGATCGCGTTTGAGTACTATTCAGAAGTTAGCTGGAAACTTTGAGAAAAATCCAGATTCGGAGAAATCCTGGTTTCCGCGCTTCCGTCCGGCAGTTTTTGTCAAGATGGGTCTTAATGATCGGCTAGAACTCATCGGAACAGACTCATGACAACGAGGGTTTATGGGAAACAAGCGAAAGTCTGCGGGAGCTGAGATGTTGGACATTGTTCCTGTCATTTGGATTCCGCTTGACCGGAAAAACGTCAGCCGGTAAAATTCTGAGCTGTTCCGCGTAGCGACCAACATCGTCTCCGGCGACTTGGTCAGATGTTAGACGAGCACGGGTAAGCTGCTCGCCTGACTCGATACGCAGCAGAATGCAAGTTCGCTTGGTAACCATCTCGTACCGTCAGTGAATATTCTAAGCATCATTAGTTTCAATATGCGGGCGGTTAGCTGGCAGTGGTTGAGAAAAGACTAGACAGTTTTCTCGAAGCATCAATAGCGGTCATGGCGCCAGCGACGACGGCGCCGGCAGCACCGTAGCAGATCCTTTGTCCAGTAAAGCAGTCCTTAAGCCCGATTTGGCTCTACGTCTCTCTACAATTTCATCCCAGTTGTAAGTCGGCAGTCAAGGTCGTCGAAGCGGGGTCTTACATCAGCGAACCGGACGAATTCTTCTCCCGTCTCCAGAATCGAGTCTTCCGGAAGCCTTTCCAGGATTTCTGCCGGCATCGTGGCTGTCAAGGGATCCCTTCGTGGATAACCAACGGATTTACATGGTTCTCAGCTGCATGAGAAGTGTGAAAATGATTCAATTGAGGAAGCAGGACATTCGAGGTGCAGTAGTTAGGGATTAATGAGGGAGGGGTGATTTTTTCCAAACAAGGGGTGATCCGAGCTCCACAGGTTGATCACGCTGGCCCTGTATATGACCCGAATCTCAAGAGAATCTCGAGATATTCCGCGGAAAAAGGTCTAGTGGAACGGCATGGGAACTTTCATGAAGGTTTTTTAGCTCCTCGACATCAAGCTGAGCAGTGAATGGTCATGAAACAGAGAGGGAACCTCATAGGCAGACCATACGAGTGCACGTTGGGAAAGATTTATGATTGGAGCATCAACTTTCTGATCAAGAGTCGATATCGTCGATCAAACATGGGAAACACCACGGACCGTTCCCACATCCAACAGAAACTGCGCTTTGCATAGTTCGAACTCGCTCCCATGGGGATCAAATAGATTTCTCAGAGCGACGACGCACCGACACTGATGTGAGTGAGACAATGGTTGGAAACGACAAGCCACGGGGCCCTTGTACGGTCCGGCTCTCATTGGCTTCTACACAAAGCACCGTTACCGCACGGCGCTCCTCGGTTGGATGGCAAGTGTCAGGCTACGCCCGCCCGCCGATCCGTCCGACCAAGCGACCGCTTGGTGTGTGAGCTAATCAAATTTTGTTCCACCCGCTGGTATTCGTCATTAGAGACAACGTACAGCGCGGAAGAACAGAGAAGCACTCGCGATACTAGGCGGAAGCACAAACGAATCGAGCAAATACATGGTTGACGACATAACAATAAGCCGAAGCGTGCCTGCGAGGCAAGCAACCAGGGGCTCCGCTCGATGGTAAATGCGACGACGCGTCTCGTCCGGGATTCCGCAGGTTTTCATTCACCGGCGTAATTCACTGATCGTGTTGTACTACTAGCTGAGGACTTGTGTCCGCGTACTTGGCGTCGTCCTCGTCGGTGATGTCTCACGAGGTGTTCTGGTCGATATTATTCTTCACCACGGCCACTCCGCCACAGATGCTGAGTTGATTTCGTGACACAATAAACAAAGCTTCTAAAGCCGGTGGACTTTGTCGACAAGCGACTAGTACTGCGGACGAACAAACAGAACGGACTATCATCACGCTGGAGGATCCAGCTTTGTTCGCCCGTACGACACCAGCAATACGCTGGAAACAGTGATGTGGTTGACCGAGCCCAGCCCTCGTGAGCGGGCAGCCGAGTCCGCGGCTTCAAAGCAAGGCTTCAGTTTAAACTCATCGCGGTTGCGGCTCCGACAGTAATAGAATCAACAAGGAAGAGACGCAAGCGTTCGTTGGTTGGTTGGTTGGTTCGTTCGTTCGGCGACTAACCTTTGTTAGTCAGTAAGACTGAAATCCACGGAAACAAGTAGAAACCGTGGATGTATTCGTCGACCACCCACGACCAGGGGTTACGTCTTTACGGAGCAAATTGTTGTGTGTCTTCCATTGCCCAGATTGGCCCACTGATGACCAACGATGCTCGATGGACCACGCACAGCCTTGGTAGTCCTCAGTCGATGCTTCAATGAGCGAGAGGAGCTGGCCATCAGCTGGACGACTGACAACCGCGGTATCGAACGTCGATTCGCAACCCGTGAAATCGGTCCGTAAACGCGGCTATACCAAGATTATCCGTCGATGTAAAGTCTACCGAGGTGTTCCTCTCGCTCCTCGGGATGACATCTAATCCATCATCGCGGTTTTTCCTCCGCGACGAATGGTGTCGCGGAGGGAATCACGGTTGGATCGACGGGCCAGACCGGAGTCGACGGATCCGTCTATCGCGATTCATGTCTCGGTTCTCAGAAACGTGGAAAGTAAACGATCGACAGCAAATCGATACAAAGTCGCACAGAGAGACCGGTGCAGCCGACTATGGTTTACATTTGAATAGTAGCGCATCGGCAACGGGAACCGAGTCGAGTCTCCACAGCAGACGAAAGAGGAATAAAATCAAAGAATATTGTTCGATACGTTCCGAATCCAGTCGAACGTGGGAGACGTCCTCGGTTTTTCTGCTTCTGCGTCATTTTCGTAGCGACGACCTTTCTTCTGCGATGGCGAAGTGATCCGATCATGCATTGGACACTTCCTGCACTTGGAGCCGAATGGTCGTCGAGATATGAAACAAGACAGTACAAGATACAGGATGAAAGTGCGAAAACACGCAGCTTCGAAATCCTGATTTCGATCTTGTGTTGATGACGGATTCAATGACGTTACGTTTCAGGGGTGGAATCATTGCCCCGCATGAGATTCGCAAAACAACCAACTCGGTCAGTGGGTATCATCAAATCATGATCGCGGCGATGTTGATGTTGCCACAAAGCAAAGTCTTACAGCCGGTGTTTAACAGGTTGAGAATGGAAGTCTAGAAGAGCCGATCGCTTTGGCCGCAAAGAGTTTTCAGCGGAATCAGATCTTCTTATCCCAATCAGAAATTCTCAATGTTTCATACGGGTGGTGCCGTTGCTTTGCATGCTGCCTATGCCGCTGCTTTGCTCGTTCGCTGAGTGGCTGGCTGGCTCGCCGTTGCTGCCGGCAGGAGTTCGGTTGCCATCGGATCGTCCTACGCGAACCCGAATACAGAGAGAGGGAGAGCGAGAGACATTCTGACACGAAAAGTATTCAATTCGGAAATATTTGGAATCGAAAACCTAAACACGTTTCCCATTCAAGTCTGTGGTTGCGGATACAAGGGAGGGGAGGGGCATTTGCTCCACTGACACACGTAAACGAATTCACTGTTCCACAACAATCATCGACCTTAACATGCCATGAGCTGCGACATTCAAAACAAGAGCTATTAATGATTCCAGATCCAGCTCCTCTCGTCTCACGATCTCAGTAACGTTCCCCGCTCGATGCGAATGTTCCGCTCTTCATACGCCACTTGTGTTCTTTCTCTTTTTCAAACTGCTTTCGTTCGTGATCCAAATCGAAAGAACCGTTCAAACGTACTTGTCAATTCTGTAGCGAAAACATCTTCACAGAAGCGAATTTCCTGCCAAAAACAGAGCTGTGAGGTTTCCCCAACGTTCACTTAGTGTGGCGAGTGTATCGGCAGGAGGATACCTGCGGCGTGTCATGGTTTGCATATCTGAATATCTGCGACTCGAAGAATTTTTCCCGGAGTACCGCGTCTGATTGACCCCGTTCATCACTCGAGTTCGCTCTCTCTTCTCGCATATCGAAGTAGTTGCCCGAGGGTGATTCGAGCCAGCAGGAATTTCGCGCCCAGTTTCAACATTCCGAACTTTTGATATCGCTGACATAACGATTCCTGAGGAACGCCAAAGTTCCATAAATCGATATCTGCGGAATCGATGAGAGGACGTGAACTAGCTCGCACACAGGCGACATCGTTTACCCATTATCAGCGAGCTCGTGCGAATCATGTGGTCTCTGAGTTATCCCAAACTCTTCCAATTCCTCGGTCTGCGGCGGATGGCCTGGAGCCGTTGAGTAGTAGATTGACCAGGCCCATCCCCAGCAGAGAAATTCTCGTTTGGTAGACCAGTCGAATCGGCTCCCTAACGCAGGGACCTACCGCGGACTCGGACCAGACAATGAGTCCGAGATAAGTAAGATGAAGTTCGGGGACACAGCATTTTTCGGGAGAAGATTGACCGCGAGGCTTGCCACCGAATGGGCGATTTGGAACCTCGTCTTTTCGTTCGACTCAAGGTCAAGACGAAGACAACAATCATCATCAGCTGGTCCATCTCGTCACGTTTCGCAAGCCATCCTCCGAATCCGGGAATCACGTAATCTCCAGCCTTCCCTCTGATAAATAAACACTAAAGAAATCGACTCGCACACGAAGAAGGTGGAGAGCGTACAACTGCAGTAAAGTGTCTCACTTGTTGCGATGCCCTCATGGCGGCACTTCGACAACCGAATCAGCTGAGAGTGCAATTCGTCACAAACTTCGGCTAGAGGCCCTGCTCGATTGTCAGCACTCTTCGACTCGACTTGCTGCTCTGTCTCATTGTTACCGTCAGGAAGACATCCAATGTCGGTGTGGAGGGCTGTCCGCGGTCGCCCTAACTAACAACAAGATTCTTTAATCCAAAGATTGAAATATTGTTTGCACACACACGCACAACGGTCGCTGCCAAAACCACAAACCGCGCTCACGGTAACACAAACACACGGGAACGGTGAGTTCTGACTTCTGATCCACACAGGTAGGGTCGGGCGATCGAGTAGATCAGCGCGCATCGCCATGATCACTCAGTATCCGAGTCGAACGAACGCAGATCATCGGGTTAGTTGGTAAGTATGGGGATGATTGATTAGAGAGTGATTCAGAGGGATCGTACAGAAAGACGGCTTCGAACGGCCCCGAACGTAACTCCCCGACGCAAGGCGTCTGCCACAACACTGACTTCGCTATGACGGCCTGCCGTTCCGGACAGACGGTGTGTGGAGTGGGCGTACACTTGAGAAGAGAGGTCTACTCTCACTTCGGCTTGTCGCGTTCATCAAGCGACTTCCAACGCGTTGAATCTCCGGCGTTTTCTCCGATGATTTCATGATCGTCTACCGAACTGAGATCGTGTGAGGTTAAATCACCGAATAATTGTTCTTTACAACCCCTACGCGTAGTAAAAAATCACGCCGGGAGCGAACAGTTGTAGCATTATACTTCACAAGACTTTCCGACTTTTTGAGTCGTGAACCTTTGAACTTCCGGAAGAGCGAGTTAATTTGTATCGTAGAAGTTGCAGCGCCGCTGATGCCTTCCTTCCAATACTTACACATTGACGCTGATCATAAAATTATCCATGGAGGTGAGTATGGCGAAAAAACAGATTTGGTAGGGAACCCGAGCCGAACCTTCTGCCTTCTACTCTTAGACCTAGGACCAGATTGTCGTGGAACGAACGGGAGGACTGCATGAAATGAAGCGGATCTTCGATTCAAGTTCGAGACGCTCCAGATGTCGAACAACGCCCGCGAGCACACGTACTGTCTGAGCGTCGCTATCGCTCAGCATCTCGGTGAGATGAGATAAGATCAGATGATAAGGAATCTGGGGTAACCTCGGTTTCCCCGCATTTGATCCAGAGACAGCGGCCCAGGAATTTCACGCGCGACACGAGGAGACTAGAGGAGACTTCTCCGCGAAATTTGAGAGCGGACACCTGAGATTCCGTTTGCCAACCGAACGCCCCGTTCAGAATTATCTGCAAGATCGGGTATTCACCCACACGCACAAGAAAACACGCCACCGACGGAGAGCTGTTTGTCAGAAAATTCCGCGTTTCCGATGACCAACGACAATAGTCCTGACAGCACCACGCCGTGCTTGATGGTGTCGCGAAGACAGAATCGGTGCTGACGCAGACACAGATCTGCGGTATCCACACCGGGATAACGTGGCTGATTTTTGATGGAACCAAAGTGTCTGGCAGAAAGCGCACCCTCGCATCCGAGAGGTGAATCGGGGAAGATTAGAATGAGAATCTTTAGATGTCAATGAATCAGAGCTCCCGAATCATATTCTCACCCATTTTTCCCGTTAACGGGATTTTAAAGGATCACAAGGAGTGCTCGAACGGTGTATCGTCGTAATCGATGATAAGCTTTGCTCAAGCTCTGAAGGAATAACTGTTTTTCGAGCCCCTTTCTGACTTAGACCTTGAAACCGTCGAAGTCAAGACTCCTGAACCGATTGGAGTTGCAGCTACTTTTCGGCGTTGATACGTAGAAAACTTACCCTCTCCGAGAGTGGAGTTACGTCCCGTCCTCTGCGTAGAGTTGGAGCTCGGATAACGGGGATGTTGATCGGGGGATGACGGTTGTCGAGAAGGGACGAAGGATTTTCGCCCAAGACTCCGGGCGAGCCGAGACCGCCGAGACCCAGCATTTTCACCCCTTTGCGGATCGGGTCCAGCAACCAGAAGCCTGAAATCAGAGACGCGATTGCTCATTATCTAATCGTCATCTTGTCATCGGTGCCACGAGTGATAGAACGAAGAGCGGAAAATCTGATTGGAGCCGTTCAATCTAGCGAGTCATCAATAAACATAGAATTCAATTCCATCGACATTGCGAGTGCTACGCGGCAGCTGTTGTTGGCCCGATGGTAATTAGGTCAATGTGGGGAGCTGACTTCCATGGGGATTCCCGCTGTATCGAAACAGCCCTGTTGGAAGCTTCGGCGACGAACAAAGCGGCATTGGCTTCTTTGATTGATTCGGCGAAGGGGAAGCTCCAAGATGAAGGTGCTCGTGATAGGCAACGACAGATCACGACGGATAGATGACATATTTCAAAGAAATACATCTAAACCGCAGACTATCGCTCGATAACCAAGATTGCCATAAGCTCCGGTACCCTCGATGACATCCGAACGTCAAGCGATCCAGAATCTCGTCACTCGACAAGAGGTCAGAAGATTCTGACCAGCTCTGTGACGGTGTGTTTACATTTCGAACAATGTTAAGCGATGGCTGGACTAGAGCCCACGAGAGGAGGTCAACGATCGTCGACAACTCGCAACTAGTGGACTTCTTGGAACTACGAACGAAATGAAATCCTCTTTTGTGACCCAAACCGAGGTAGATCTGCGATTCACCATACCTTCCGTTGGTCTAAACGTTCCAGGAACTTTTAAATCGCGCCATTTGGCCACGAAGGGTTATTGGACAGGATGATTGAACAACAATAACGACCGGTAAGCCGAGTTCATCGAGAACAACCAGAATGCACAAACTCCCACTGCGCGAGAACTTTCACAACGAGACTCAGGTGACTACTGCACTACAAGTGGTCGCCAGGAACGCAGACAGACCTCTGGCACAAGACGTCTGTACGTAAACATTTATTTTTCCCCGGTAGGAGATGATGGTAATCGGCGACTGGGCAGCTTTCAATAGCGACCCTTGCTGAAGACAGGTGCCCACGTCACGTTTTCGCTGACGCGGGATCCGTAACTAATACAACCCTCAAACCGCGCACGGTACTGCACCATGCAAACGAAGGTCCGGTGTGGGCGATCGCCCCGATGCTGTGGATCGATCCGCCGGCGGTGCGCTACGGTTGTGCTTGCCCCAAATCGACGAATTTGCCTATCGGCAAAGACGGAATTAGGAGCCAAACAGCGGGACTACGAAAAGAGGCACATCATGGTCCCAAGCATCGACCGCAAACAATCCCATCCGGAACAGCGCAATCGCTGCGCAAAATGCGAGCCTGACCACAACCACCGAACGGATTTGTCATACAATCAATTTCGCCGACGTTTTGGAGGCTTCTCGAGTCGAATCAGGTCAGACGCGGACCGGATTTTCAAATTTTGAGTCTCGGGCGTTCGTTGGGTTCTTCAGAATAGAAAATCAGATTCTCCAAATTCAAGCTTCATCACAGAACGGAGAACAAAGCGAATTTCTTGGGGTCGGATCGGCAAGAGGGACGATCGTTGTTCGTATAATGAACCTAACCACCGTAGGACAGCGCGCTTCAAAATCGATGTCAACGCTCCGGATTTCTACACGGCTTATCAGCTGCCGTCTCTTTCTTCTGGCAGAGATGGAATCAGCGTAAGCTATTGCACTAGAAGGAAGCTTAAACTGGGATACGAGGTCTTGGAGAAGCCCGAATCTGATGAAGACAAAGTCAAATCAAATCAAACACGGAAATGTCAAGCAGGGTCCATGAGAGACGCTTTCGACAATTCGTTCACGACTATATCAGCACGAACTAGAGCGTAACAGACCTGAGCGCCGTCTACCACACCTAGCCTAATAGCAAGTTTAGGGAATGCTCGCATGCGGTGACATTCTTCGTCGAGGAACTAAACACCTTGCATGCACCGGTAGCGCAAATTGGATGTTGATATTGGCTCGACGATGTGAGGATAATGTACATGTAGAAAAGAACTGCTCAAAGAGATGACCGTAGAATTCCTGGTTAGACTTCACTGTGTCATACGACGATGTCTTGAGGCATACACTTCCCTCTCCGGTGATTCACAAACAATAACGCTGGCAAACGAAAAAAGGCCTCATCGGAAGAAAACTCGAGCTCCTCCAACTTCTGTGCTACGACACCAGAAGGTGGAGAAGTGCACAGCGAAATGGGATGCACAAGAAAGTTCACCGAGAGCTTCTCCCGAGGGGTCGTCTTAAAGTCATGCAGTGACCTCATTAAGCTGCATCCGTAGGACATTAATATGCTCGCGATGCCTCAAAGAACTGACACGATTCATTACACACTTTTGAACACCGCGTAGAGACAGTCTCGGGCGATCAACGCCAAGTTAATCCACACGTCCATACTAATCATCCCCACAACAGAGGCACAACAACTTCCAATCCAATCGTCTCAATGCGACTCTTTGGGGTGATGATTTGTAGATACCAACATGGCACCATCGAGACGAATAACTACGCGGTACCGTTACATATCAATCGAGAGACTAGGTTTCGATTCCCAAGCGGAAATTTACGACCAAGACTGAGTCAGTGGGCTGTCTCGAACAAGCAACAGGTATGCTCGCAGTTGCCTGCGAACGCCGCAAATCTCCTCTTCCAGTGCGATAGAGACCCAAGGAAGTCTCGGAGAACCCTTCGAAACAGGACCCAATCCTCAGTGTGGGTAATGTCATCGAGCACGTGCCCGATATCGCCGACCGATGGCGTGAGATACGCAGGAAATTTCTTGATCCTCGTCATCCCCTCGTACTAATCATCCGTCTCTACAGCTTCGCAGACTCCACCGAATGTCTTGAGGCCCGAGCACCCATCAACGAACAGCTTGAGAGACTGCAGCGCTGAATATTCTCATGGAACTTACCAGCTGCCTACAGCCACCGGCTTCTGGGTCAGTCCACCGTGAACATAAAAACACTACGAAGAACTTTGAAGTTAACCCGGGGCACACTTAGCGTCACAGTTTACACTCGTGACGACTCTACGTCCTCGGACTCGGACTGTCGGCCTGTTCTCCGAGCCAAGGGCACGACTATTAGTTGTCAACTTGACACCCGGGGCACTATCCGAGCTGTAACTCGCAACTTTTACAAATCAACTGTCACACAGCAGGTCCATCTTCTTTGTGCCAGAACTCAACGAGCGCAACAACTTTGCTCCACGTAGAAGCCTTTACGGGAGCTCCGTGAGCACTCGGCTCACGCTCGCGATATTTCCTACGTGACCCTAGAAAAAGAATAGGTTTCACCGCGAACCATCAGGGCTGCTCGAATACGTGAGGAAATTGGAGAATCAACGGGATTTGAGCTTTTGTAGCGGTTTCATGAGGGATCTTGTTGTCGGCGTCGATTGTGACGCGGTTTTGGCACCGACCGAACTGTTTATTCGGAGTTAAAAATGAAATCCGTTTTGACCTGCAGACCGAATGCGCTACGTCCAGCTTCGAACAGTGGAACGAATTGTCGAGACAACGAGGTTGATTGATTGATTGATTGATCGATGACTTCATCTTGACGCATCCCGATTATCACGGTAACCCACTGCCCGCGGATTACAATCTAGACGATGGATCGGCTTTTCCTGACTCTCAGTGAGGTTTCAGCAGTACGTCCGCTAACTCGAACGGAGGGACGCGACGATTGCCAATCGGAATTACCCATTTGGGAAGAAGGGGAAAAGCCGTGAAAGTGTAATCTGAGAAATGAGTTTGTAGGTTGCTCATGATGTCGATGATCTTTGCTGACCGCGCAAACGGCACCGAGCCATCGCTTCAAAAAATCACGGATTTCCAAATGATTCGGTATTTTACGGTTGGGCGGGTTGCGACTAAAAACAACAACGCGAGAACACGCCGGCTTGACGACTTGATTCACCTCTGGGCTCACTAACGACTTCGCCAAGAAAGGATCTCATACCGGACCGTGTCCCGTTTCTCTCCAAATATCCGGGAACGATTCGTGTCGACGGATGTTGCTTCGAGAGGCGCGTCAGTTTCTATGGGTGTTCATCCGCCGTCTTCCAGGAAACCGTAATTTTTCTCATGGTATGTCGCCGGTAACAGCTCCGCTCGGTCCCAGGGAGACGATATTTGAAGACACACAGGGTTCGGAACAGTCACTGGTTTGAAAGTTCCATATGCGCATTTGATCGCTCCCTTCTGAGGAGCGAGTCATTTTGAGCGAGCGTATGTCCGGCGCGTCGTGCAGAATCATACCATCTTCATTCCGTTCTCCCGGAGCCCCTTTCGAATGTTCCATCGCAGGAGCGACGCCTGCACCATCGCCACTTTGATTGCAATCACCACAACATCACCATCATCATCGACGTCATCGGATCGAAGTACCTATCTATCCATTCATCCATTCTCCCTCATTATTGAGATTGATGATTGACACATGGCCTCAGCCCGAGCCTCCTTATATGCATCAAGTCTCGTGTGATGATGACGACGGAATGGCGGAGATTTATCGTAGGGCTCTAGCTTGAATCGAACTTGTCATGTCGGAACCATCGCATCGCGGTCCCTAAAGCGAGAGCTCCTGATCGCTATTGCTTCGATTGGAACAACGTCTCCCCGAGGACCAAGACAGGAGGCGAAACCGAGTTGACAATGAACTTCGTAATTTATGCAGGGTTTCCGAATAAAACCGGCTTTTCCGAAAGGCTTGCTGCACATAGAAGTCGTCACTATACAGTTTCGGAGTTAAACAATTCTCATGACTCGATAACTGAGCCGGTGTTCGAACCCCTCACGATGACTGATTTTTCATGGGTAACTTTTTTCCTTTGTTCGTGACAGAAACGATAGGTTTCCCGGTAAATGGATTTGGAGAGATTCCAATATGACGAATTCTGAAGGGAAAGTTTCCGTGGTATTGATTCGCGATCAGCGTCCTTTGCAGATCTCTCAGATGAAGTTCTCGGCAATGCAACTCCGCTCAAAGCAGTTGCTTCGTGAAGAACGTCTTCTATGAAGGGATTCCTTCGGAACGCAGTGAATCTGGAGTTCGCAACAACTTCCGTGTGTTGAGCTACTGAGGTATCTCGCGGGGACGGAGTTCTCGGTGGCCCGCTTTAGCGACCACAACCCAGCTTCCGTCGAGTGTGAAGATCATTTCGTAGGATCGTTAATTAGCTCCCGATGGGTTTGGGAGTGGACTTCGTAATTCAGATCTCAACCAATTCGACTCTCATTTTTTATCCTCGCTCATATCGGGTGTGGCGATACCTCAACTTGTGTGGGCGGAGCCACGAGATCGCTGAGAGATTGAGGGTTTGAGCCTAAAAGCGCCGAACTTCGCCGCCCGCGAGCATTCCACAGTCGACTCCCGCAGCGGACAGACAAAATACCGAGCTCCACGAGGTTAGTTCAAGTGCGAAAAACACTCTATACGATGGAATACGCGAAGTGCAACGCCGGAGCCGGCTTCTCTTGGATTGAGCCTCTGAACGAGTGGCGACCGTTGACGTCCACTCCGCGGAAGACCCCTTCGACGAGAAGAACATCACAAAAAGTGGGCGCCTCCAGCTCCCGTTTCGGGCATCCAGTATGCAGTTCTGCGGACCTCTCGATCCTCCAGTGGAATGTGACGGCCATCGAGAAGGAGCTCCGGGCAAGTGATGCCGGATTTTGCGCGAAATGCATCGGCGACAGACACGTCGGTGAGCAATGCTCAGCGAGCGTTCGTTGCCGGATTTGTTTCGCTGCGCATCACGAGCTCCTGTGCGAGGGCTCTTCCGACATTTTCGAGCCGTGTGACTACGACGACACCAACTCGGACTCGGTGTTCCCGCTTCGTCAGGTCCTGACAGCAAGTACGAAGGAAGCCCGCGCAACCGAGGCAGGTTTCTGCGCGAAGTGTCTGAGTGAGCGGCACACCGCCGAAAGTTGCGCCTCAAAAGTTCCGTGTCGCGTCTGCCTGGGTGACCATCACGAAGCGCTTTGCGAAAATCCCTCGGAGATCTTCAAGAGTGTCGACTACGAGGACACCAACTCGGGGTCATTCTCACTGCCTCCGCGTTCAACAGCAATCATTCTGGAAGCTCGCGCAACCGATGCAGGTTTTTGCGCGAAGTGTTTGAGTGAAAGGCACACCGCTGAGTCATGCGCCTCCAAAGTCCCATGTCGCGTCTGCACAGGGGACCACCACGAAGCACTTTGCGAAAATCCGTCGGAGCTTTCCAAAACTGTCGACTACGATGACACCGCTTCAGAGGCGAGCTTCTGAGCGAATCCTGGGTCCCCACTCCGGTCCTTAATGCAATCTGAAGGTGAAATAACGACGATCAAATGAATGCAAAAGTAATAAAACAGGCCTGAACTTTCCAAATGTGATCCTGATGCTCATCGTTGATGAAATTCAAAAACAGTCGGCTTGATTTGTGGAAAATGCACTCAAAAGATGTCGATAGGGATGGGAACGTCCCTAAACCTATCGGCCACCGATTCCAACATCACGTGATATGAGGCAATATATTCCACATCCCTGGCCGAAGAATGGGAACCTGAGCTATGCTTAGAATCAGCTCGAATTCTGCAGATGGCATATGCACAAGTTGCTGTTTTTGCGTTGCAGAATTATCGCTGGATGAGACAAAGCAATAGGCATCTATATGCGCATTCGATTCCATGCGGTCCCATGCCAAAGACATCGGCATGGAGAGATACCCTCGAATGCTAGCACATCGTTGAAGCTCGCAGAAGACGCTATGATGTTGGTGACAAAGAGTCCGAGGAATGCTTGAAGCGCGAGGCTCTTGCCAGGGCGGCGGAGATTTGACTCGAATTCTGTCAACCTCGTTGTTTGTGGGACGACTTCATGCCTTGTATTCAACGCCGACTGGAATTCCTGAAGCCGGCGTAGTCCGAGTTCTCTTCCCAAATTGTAACTCTCCCGCTCTGCTTCAAATAATATGATTACTTGAGAGATAACACGCTGGCGGTTAAGCAATTCATCTCTATGACACTCAAAACAACATCCGTATACCTACACTAATCCTACCTCGTTCGCAGTGAGGAGTTCTCTTCGTCCTCGGCTACCACATGGGCATATTTCCGGTCAAGCTCATCGAGAGCCTACCCCAGGGATCAGACGGCATTTCAATTCAATTCAAGGTCTCTTTATTCGGAGGAACAAAGGGTTGTGTGCGCGACAGCATCGCCAGGTGAAGAGATTGTGTACTGCGCGGGAGGAAGCAATAACCTTGGAAGCTACTGATACGGTTGTGAGATAGGAGGGATGAGGTCGCCGATGGATTTGGGGTCGGTTTCGCAGCGGATCGCCACGGAGCGAATGAATTTGCTCCGAACTTGTTCGAGTTCTTTAGTTTCGGTCGTAATGGGAAGCAATTGGACGATCTAAATCTCAACATCTTTCCTCACGAATGTTCGATGGCAAGAGCTGCATGCTGCACAAGACCAGAGGTCCGAAATGTAGGAATCTGGCAATCGCACGTCAGCTTTTTGCGTTACTGTGATCCCGGAATGGAGCGAGAGCCACTACAGCCTTCGACGGTAATGGCGTTGTCTCCCGCTACACCGGGGCCGAAGTTTCGAGACGATTTTGATCTATATGATGAATATGATTCCTCCAGCTGTGTGCTTTCTGACACTTTGCATGTATTCGTACGATTTCATGATCCGGACCATTGAGAAACGTTTCGTCTCTTGAGATTCGTTCTTTGGGAATCTTATAAAGCCCAGCCCAGTCAGATGCCGTCTGGATTCTTCCGGGCGAGCGGACTCGATTCCGTTATCCACGAATCGGTGAAATTGTAGACATACTGCCGATACGCGGCTTACATTTGTGTTCAGTTTCGTGATTTGTGGAATCCAGCCGTGCGAGCAAAACGATTTTGAGTTTCGAAATTCGGACGAGCGAACCACAGGGGTATGGACAAGGCATCGCCGAGCATCTCAACCGTGATTAACGAGCTCATCATCGCGCCACCCGTACTCTCTCAACAAACAATCTACCTCGACGAGAATTTCGAAATACGACCCTCGCCTGAAATTCTGCGATGCGGCTCGATCTCCTCCAGTATAAAGTCCCGGGTGCGGGTTATTTCAGATCAGTCTACTACGAACTTCTCGAAACCACCCAAAGCTGCGAAGAGATGCTGCCCAACTTCATCTCTACACGAAGGAGCTCGCCTTCTGCAACTTCGCAACCATGAGAACCAGCAGCGGAGCCAGTGCAGCGGAGTCCTCAAGTTCCAGGGCACACCCTATCTGATCATGGAGCTTGCGGAAGAAGGAACCCTTGACAGCAAACTGGGGCAGAGTTTGTTTCAAGCAGATGCGAAACGACTCCTTGTCCAGCAAACGTGCCGGGGTCTCGACCACCTTCATAACCTCAACATAGTGCACAGAGATATCAAGGCTTCGATCTCCTTCTTGAGAGCGTCACGCCACCTCATCTCGTCATCTCGGATTTCGGAGCCGCCCAGAGTTACGCGGAGGATGATCTCGAACCTAACGACCACGATATTGTGAACGACACGGTTTACACGTTCAAGAGCGACATCCTCCTTGTCGGTCTACTGGCTTCCCAGATCTTTGAAGAACTACAATATGTCCGGAGAGAAACATTGGCTGAAGAAATCCTGGTACGAGGACTGGACTCGAACAACTTCAAAGGACGAAGCTAGCGCGCCATCTTCCTCGTCGGTCTGGTGGCTTTCCAGATCTTTGAAGACCTACAATATGTCTGGAGAGAAACTTTGGCTGAAGAAATCCTGGTGCGAGGACTGGATTCGACCATCTCCAAAGGACGGAGCTTGCGCGCCATCTTCCTTGTCGGTCTGGTGGCTTTCCAGATCTTTGAACACCTACAATATGTCCGGAGAGAAACATTGGCTGAAGGAATCCTGGTACGAGGACTGGATTCGAACATCTCCAAAGGACGAAGCTTGCGCGCCATCTTCCTTGTCGGTCTGGTGGCTTTCCAGATCTTTGAAGACCTACAATATGTCCGGAGAGAAACATTGGCTGAAGAAATCCTGGTACGAGGACCGGACTCGAACATCTTCAAAGGACGAAGCTAGCGCGCCATCTTCCTTGTCGGTCTGGTGGCTTTTCAGATCTTTGAAGACCTACAATATGTCCGGAGAGAAACATTGGCTGAAGAAATCCTGGTACGAGGACTGGACTCGAACAACTTCAAAGGACGAAGCTAGCGCGCCATCTTCCTCGTCGGTCTTGTGGCTTTCCAGATCTTTGAAGACCTACAATATGTCCGGAGAGAAACATTGGCTGAAGAAATCCTGGTACGAGGACTGGACTCGAACATCTTCAAAGGACGAAGCTAGCGCGCCATCTTCCTCGTCGGTCTGGTGGCTTTCCAGATCTTCGAAGACCTACAATATGTCCGGAGAGAAACTTTAGCTGAAGAAATCCTGGTGCGAGGACTGGATTCGAATATCTCCAAAAGACGAAGCTTGCACGCCGTCTTAGACTCACTCGACATAAATCTAGAAATTTGACCAACAGAAATCTAATTGCACAATGCATTTGATGGGTAACCCTCATAACCAGAGCAACTACTTATCTGACGGGCGCCGACCATCGGCGGCTCACCACTATTTCGGTCAGCTGACGTTGTGTGCTCAAAACTGGCCGTTACGCTAAAACTAACAGTTACGCATCGAGCCTCCATTTGACTCGAGCCCATGGAGCCTAGGGTTTGGGAATGAGGCTGATGACGATGATGATTCTTAATTTGTATCAAAGCTTCCCTATTCGAAAGCATGACTTCTCTCCAGATCGAGCTCCCAAGTTATCAGGCTCTTTTGCGGAAACAATCCGGAGTCGTGGACTCAGTGGCGGACCAAGGAGGGGCGCCACTCCTCCAGGGGTGGTATTTTGAGGGATTAATGCGAGAAAAATAGAGGGAGGAAGGCCCAATCCATAATGAAGTCTTCTAGGCAGTCATTGCTTATGTTTCGGAGTTGATTCGAGATATCTGGTTCGAAAAACGCTCTTTTTCGCAAGAATTTTTTTCCCCGCAAAATGTCGAAGAGCCTGACAATTGAGATCGAAGGGCGGCAAATTATGGAAGCCGCCCCGGGCAGCACCTTAGCACGGACCGCTCCACAGAGGGAGATTTGGCCATTTCGGGCGAAAAAAATTATTTCTCCGCTGTTTTTGTGTCAGTCACCTCTGGAAACTTGTGTAGAACATGAAGAATGAAGAAAAATTGAGAACTCCGAAATCGTTGGTGCGCTAGGCCTGCTTTCAATATTTTCGGAGTAAAATTGCAAATAATCATTCTGAATCACTGAATCTGAACCAGGTTTATTTCCTTCTATCGTGTGATGGAGGGCGTTTTGAATCTGCTAGCCTCGCTCGCCTTCCTCATTCGTCTCTGCTGTGAGGACTGCCTGGGTAACCACCACGAAGCGCTTGGCGAAAATCCCTCGGAGATCTTGAAGAGTGTCGGCTTCGAGGACTCCAACTCGGGATCGTTCTCACTGCTCCCACGTTCGGCAGCTAGCATCCTGGAAGCCCGTGCTTCCGAGGCTCGCTTTTGCGCAAAGTGCCTGAGTGAGGGGCACACCGCCTAGAGTTACGCCTCAAAAGTTCCATGCCGCGTCTGCTCAGGAGACCACCACGAAGCGCTCTGCGAAAACCCTCGACTACGATGATACCGCTACGGAGGCGAGGCTCTGCGTGAATCCATGGTGCCCAGTCCGGTCCTTGATGGAGCCATCTCCATCCTCATCATCATCGTGCTATCCTTTGAAAGATTCTGACTCATTTTGAGTCCCCTGCCAAACTCTGGGTTCAGTTTCAGTTTCAAAGCGAGGTTTATTGACAGGAACTGCATGTAGTACAGCTTAAGTTCTCTGGATATACCAAGGAGGGGGGGGGGGTGATGAGAAAGATGAGGAACTAAGAAAATTACTGTCAACACAGAACAACAAATATAAGACCACCATCAAATCAATCAGCGGCTTTCACAAAATTCTCTGCGGAACCTCTTGAGGGAGAGATTGCTCCATGCGAGCGGTATGCGGCGAGCGAGCAGCTGGTCGTCGGCGTCGTAGCAATTTCTAGAAGGCGGAATGGTGAACCCGGTATGCCTGCGCGAGGGGCGGGTATTGGATGCCGGACCCATCGGAAAACTTATGTCACGAGGGATTTTGTCGTCACCTCGATCGAGGAGCGTCTGATACGGAAAACGGCGGTTGTGTCATCAGCGTAAGTGATCATCACATGCTGAGTCTCGTTGGATGCTGAGGATGATGAAATTCATGAGGCAGATAAACATGAGAGGTCAAACTATTGAGCCCTGAGAGGCGCCAATGTCCAGGGAGCTCCAACGGGATCCCACCCCGTCAACCTGAATCGCCTGCTTTCGATCCCGGAGATTGGAACTAAACCAGTTAACAGCGGTGCGGTCGCAACCAACGCACGCAACCAACGCAACCAAAGTATCTGAAGAATATAGGAATGGCGCATGCAGTTAAACGCAGCTGAGACGTCGAGGAATGCGCCCGGCGCAAGGTCGCCATCGCCCAGACATTCGAGGATCCTGTCGCAGAGTTGCGCCAGAGCGAGCTCAGTGGAGCGTCCCTTGCGGAAATCAAATTGACTGGGGGAGAAGAAACCCATGCCCTCCAGATATGTCTCGAGACGGGTTTTGACGATTTTTTCAAGAATTTTGGAGAGTAGATTGACGAGACCAATGGGCCGGTAGTTAGCGATATCCTCGCGGGGGCCCTTTCGCTTGAAGAGGGGGATAACCCGAGTGTCTTTTAGACCACGAGGCCCGCGTGCAAAACGACCTTATGCACTCTGCCTGCCAGAGTGATCTTAGACGGCGCAACTCCGGTTGTATTGTACTGAAGCGCTCCTCGGAACCATCGATGCAACCACGACTCTTCTCCAACATCATCATAATCACCATAACACCCACACAGTGGCGTAGCGAGACCGAGTGCCGCCCGGTGCGGGAAATCGAAACTCGTGGGAAATCGCAAAATGCCGCCCCCGGCGACCGTTGTCGAGCTGGAGCGACAACCGCAAAAACAGCACAAAATGCGAAATGCCGCCCCCCGGGACGTGCCGCCCGGTGCGGACCGCACCCCCCCCCCCCACGCTACGCTACTGCCACCTAATCAGCTCATACCCAGCATTCTGTAGATCAGTGGTTCCCAAACTGGGGTACACGGATGTTAGATTACAGGAGGGGATGGAAAAGTCGTGATCAGCAGTTATAACGAAGTGATATTTATTTTCTGGATGACGATCCTTTCATAGACCTTTGAAAAACAAAGTTTCTGGTGGGGGAGCATGCGCAGACTCAAACAACCTCCCTTGCGCATGACCACCAAGATCCTGTCCTGCCAGATGCGACAGTCATTCCTTGGACCCGCCAACAGTTTCGAGCCAGATGTCCGCGTTTTTCACACTTGGAACATTGCGGCCCCTCACACGATCGTTCTCTTGCTGGCTGACCTCGACCATGATCTCCACGACCTTCTCTTGGCTGCCCACATCCATTCCCATGATAGCTATGATTCAGTCTTGCTCCTATCCAAGCTGATTCGCGTTTTTGTGATGCTTGTCTGGCGGCCTCACTCAGCAATCTCTCCTTCACAAAGTCGGTTGTAACCTCACTCTGGGAAATACTCTGTATCAGGGGGGAGAACTCCTCTGGAAGCTTCATAAGGATGAGCCCTGCCAACAGGCGATCTCGTATCTCTGCATCTATGGCACGGAGGCGCTGAGCTAGCGTGATCTTCTTGTTGATGTAGGGCTCCATGTCAGCACAATCCGTTTACTTGAGGCTCGTTAGCTCCTCCAGGAGCGACACCTCGCGGTAGATACCACTGGGCTGGTATACCTTTTCGAGCATGTCCCAGATCTCTTTTCCGGATGTGGCGTCTCGAATCGACGAGACTAGATGGCTCTTGATGCCTGATATGATCGAACCCGGGCACGCTTGTTCTGATGAGCATCAACTCTCGAACAGTCAACATACTCCCATAGGTCACAGTTGAATAAATGTGCCTCGATGGCGAATCGCCAGTCCATGTAGTTAGTCGCGCCGTCCAACTTCTCAAACGACGATGGTACACTGACCGTTGTGGTCGTCGAAGACGGCCTAGCCACATCCCTTGCCGGACTCTTACGGTCGATCAAGATCGCAAACTTCTTCGATGGAGCCTCCTCCTCGTCGGTCAGGTCTGGATCCGGTGACTCTCTTTGACGCTTTAACGCTACCTTTCTCGTTCGTGGTTGGGGTGAGACCACGTCCGCGTCCCCGATCATCTCAGACTCCAGTTTTGCTCGTCCACCTTCTCCCGTCCGCCTCCGAGGTTCATCCGACTGAGTATATTCTCCACCTCTTCCACTTCCTCCCTCAGTCACAGCCGCAAGGGCAGCCTTTCGCCTGGTCACGCGTCCTGGGCCCATAACCTGTTAGATAACAGCAGGGAATGGAATAGTCGTGAACAGCAGTAATAACGAAGTGATCTTTATTTGCAGGATGACGATTCTTGGTTCTGTTTCGGTAGCTGCCCAGCGACTTGGAGCCAACGCAGTCTATTGCGCGTTCTGCGTGGCGCGTCTTGACTCTCGAAGACGACAAAGTTATGTATTGATTGAAGAAGCTGTTCCTGGTACATGTGTGTTCTTCTCGTGTTGTGTTGGGTGCACTGCGAAACTCTCATTGTTCTGACTAGGCCTTCCCAGCGTTTTTTTGCGTTTCTGAATGAAAGTTGCCTGATTCGCGCTGGTTTGATTCAAGCGATATCGCTGGCATCTCATCGTGTAGCCGAGCTCGTGGGCTGCGTGAAACCCACCCTACCCTTTCCTCCTACCATGAACTCACGGGATTCTGGAGCGAGTTTACTAATGGCGGTTCCAGAACCGCGGTTCCCGAAACCGCCGTCGTTAAAGTGCTCCAGAACCTTGCGAGTTCATGATACAAAGATAAGTGGGGTGGGTACGTAGTCCACGTAGCCCCGAAGCGGGGCTACACGATGAGACTCTCGCGATATCTCTTGAATCAAACCAGCGTGCACTACGCAACTTTTAATCAGAACCGCAAAAGAACCGCTGGGAAGGCCTAGATCTGACCCATAGGAAAAGGATACTTTTCCCATAGCAAATACCGGGAATATGCGCACGGGCATCAGATCGGGAATATGCGCACGGGTCTAGCGCATATTCCCGATCTGACCACGGAATCCTCCGGTCTTGAATTCACTTGAGTGAATATTTTTCAATTTTCCGCAAACCTGCGACTTGGAATGCCTGAACTCTACTGTTGCCATCCTCGTGCAATCATCTATGAGTAGCAAACTTATGAAGTAGCAATGGCCGCCGACACTTCTTTGACTGATTGGACCACACACGTCGCTGTGGACTATCTCCAATTTTTTTTTTTTGTGGAACTCCCTCCCTCCGGCCCTGGATGATGAGTGGGAATGTGACGGATGTGCCTGACGCCGATTAAGACGGATAATTGCATCTAAAACGATCTCAATTTCCGTCAGCCTGAGTCGCAACGAATTGCTCAGTTGTGATCTGTTTCTCAGCTTCGTTTTGATGCCTAACACTGCAGAAAAACCTGTTTCGCATGAATACGACGATGAGAGAGGAAGGAATAGTTGAAAGCTCCATCGCAAAGCCTCGGGCAGATAGTCCGACAGGAGAGCCAAAAGCGGAACAGGTCACTGCGATCGAAATACTGCGGTCACTGAAATAAAATTAGACTCTAGAAAGATATCCTGAGCGCAAGCATCTGCTGTAGGGTGGTCTTAACTTTTGCGCTGATCGGGAAATGGGATGAAGTTCAAACCGTTCCGCAATTGAACCCCGGATTTTTTCCCTCCTAATGAATTTCTGCGCCTCATCGGAAATATCTTCCCGCCTCACAGTTAGGGAGCCGCTGCCTTAGAGATCGATTCCGGCATTTGCCCGTGGAGATCGGGAACCATGGAAACCATTCTCGGAATAGCCGGCTGCAGGAATCGAACCTGCAATCTCCCGTTCAAGAAAGCGCCACATGCGGCTATGCAAATGTGCACTGACGGAGTTAGAACTAAGTTATGTGCATCTTCCAACAGGCCGCCACTTGAACTCATTCCTCGTGATGATGTTGCAGATTTTAATGGCCGTAGCTAGGCGCTACAGGCATAAGGTTTATCCAACCTTCCGCATATCTCGTGGTGCCGGATTCAATGTTCAGGGTACCGAGTCCAGAGAGGCTGCTCGAAATTGGATTTTTTCATTTCGCAAAGAAAGTTCCTGTGTCGTTCGGAAACGTGCGGAACATACTACATTTGGCCGGAGATCAAAGTCGGAGCTCTGTTTCGAGTCAGTCTGTACTCGTCTTCGAAGTCTAAGGTTGAATTTTTCTCAATCACTCCAGACCCCCCCCCCCCCCCCGGTAAATTGATATTCTTGGACTTGGCGAACTGAATTTCCTCTGAGATGTTCTCCGAGTGGGTATGCTTCAAGGCGCAAAGGCCACATCTGCACGAGTGAAAAATTTCATATCTCACCTTCAAAGTGAAATGGAAGCTCACTCGAGATGGATAATTGGATTCGGTCTCTCCTACAATGTAGATCTCGGTCTTCTGAATCGAACGAAAGAAAATTCAGGAAAGCCGGTCAGTTTCGGACCGAGTTATGAATGCTTCGCCAGAGAGACGAAAATTACCGCTTCATTATTTTTCGTGGAGTCCTAACACGCCTCGCTGGAGCGTCTCGCTGTAATTCTGCCGTCGATTCGTGAGCCAATGGGGGGGGGGCGGGGGTGTTTTGTCAATACTTCGAGCTTCGCGCTTATCGTACTGATTGCTGATAGAGCCACGAAGATCGGGTAGATCAGTTGTCGACAGGGGAATTCGTAGAAGGTGCGGAAGATCTTTCCGGCTATGCCCATGATGAGGTTGCAGCAGTTCGAGAAGACACCTCAGCTGTCGCGGAGGCACAAATCGACGAACAGACCGAGCAAATCAGTGGATTTTCAAGTGGAACGCCAAGAATACGGTGGCGGCGCCAGTACGAAGCCATGCAGGCAAATGCCTCGTGAATATCAGGATGTTTGAGGCCGGCCTCATGAAAGTTCGGGATTTATCAGGGTTTAACTAGCCATTACTGTAGCATCGATGCTCGGGAATAACTTCACGTTTTCCTTACCTGATATCGTGTAACAGACTGGAATATCGATGACCAGTATCAATAATGTGTGAAAATAAGTCACCATCATGAAATATACAACGACAACAACAATAACGGAATTTGGCCTCGTAAAAAAATGGACTCGCGGCGCCACTGCAAGAATACCGCCAGAATGATTCTCCCTCGATCTGTCATAACTTGAATTCCTATCCATACTCGTAGATAAGTTCCAAGGTTCTGAAAGTTCACTGAAAGGGCGTAGGGTTCTTGGATTTTCAAATGAAGCCGCCGGGATCGCGTCAATGAGGTTTGCAGCAGACAGCCGTGCTGTCGAGCACAAGGTCGGGGTACGTTGTACTTGATTAGGGATGCTGGTCAGCGTTGCTTACTACCTCATTCAACAAGTGATTAGCTTCATATCAATCTTACGTCGACCGCACGCAGAGCCGGCTCGAATGCAGAATACCATGCTGATCTGAACATTCGTTTGGAACTGGCGCCCTGGAAGATTCGGCGCCTCCGACACCTCCTCACCCTCGAATTCGTCTGTCCGGGCGCTTGTTTGACCGAAACCACTCAGCGTGGAACGACAACAAGAACACGCGGAAGAAACCAAAGCGGCGATCCCAAGCTCGGAATTGCAGCTTAAGTTGGGCATCCGCTTGAAATTTGCGCGTGTTACCGCTGTGGAGTAGCTTTCAAGATACAGAAAGGCCACCTCGAGGCTACATCATGGTGCTCCGACGATCAGGCTCGATTCACAGGAAGATCTCGATGAATACTGTGAGTAGTGGACGACTGTAAAAACAGCTGACAAGAACGGCAATCGAGTTCTCGATTCCCAAACCAGTGTTTAACATCCTTTCGCCACTGACTAGAGCTCAATTACCCTCTTTAGACAGCTCTTCGGAGATTCGATCAGCTTTGTCAATGGAGTCCGGTCGCTGAGAGCAAAACAACCCTGATTCGGGTCTTGGAAAGCAGAAGAATCGATCGTTGAATGCGAGGTTCTCTTTCAGAACATCGAGCGGAGGAAATCGAAGAAGTTCAAGCTCAGGGTGAAAGCAAAGAAAGAGCGTCGTGGAGCCCAGCCGAAAACAGTGAGGATTCATCCTGACGACGTCGGTATCGTGACACCCAAGATGATTCAGTCGCGAATCCGCAAGAATCCACTGGCGAACGTGAAGCTGAGCAACAAGAAAAAGAATAAGATCCTCAAACTGAAAAGGTAACGATGGATGTTCAGGATCGCAATTCATTTCTGCCCGGACTCGAATAATTTCTGTCAAACACACTACATGCGACAGATCCAATGCTCGGTCAAGCCAGTTGGTGAGCATCCGTGATTTCAATCGATTCTGATTCCTCCACAGGCATATAGAGCGAGAGAAAGAGGAGAAAGAGGCGGCAGCAGTGGAAGAGGCTGAGGCAGCGATGGAAACGGAACAGACGACAAAGAAAGGAAAGAAAGCGAAACGAGGCTCAAAGTCGATTGAGATGGACTGCGATTGAACGCACGATTACTCGGAGATCTCAGATCAAGTTCCATGTAAATTCGAGTTGGAAATTGAGTATTGTGTGTTACTTTCGTAATAAAGTTGCTTGTTACGCTAGCCCAGCGGTTCCGGAGCTATTCCGCTGTTGGGCCTTGTGTCACTCCTCGTGAGTGCTAGCCCCCCTAGTTCCCGGTCTACGTTCACTTCAGTGAATTCAACATCAATTCACCAGGAAAATTCTCCGCGTACCTGTGGCCTAGGGCACCTGCTCTGCTCTTCCTCCCAGCATCTCGAGTAGACACCGAACATTCATCATCGATCCCGGGGACGTTCACTGTCAGGCGCGTTCAGGCCAGGATTCTTTCTGGGAGGGGGTTGATTTTTCTCTCAACATTCTCAACATTTCTCAGTGAATTACAGGGTTTCACTCGAGCCAGTCGAAAGCGACTCGATGAGCCACTCGAAACCCTCATCTGAAAGTTCCGAGATTCTGGACGATAGTGAGGATCTATCTTTCAGCTTTACCGTATTGGCACCTCTCCTTTGGGGGACTAAGGTGGCCCATGCTTTCAATATCGCGTTATCGAAGAATAGGCAGACACGATTTCAGGAGAATTTGTGAATGTGAGGCCTAGGGCACCTGCTCTGCTCTTCCTCCCAGCATCTCGAGTAGACACCGAACATTCATCATCGATCCCGGGGACGTTCACTGTCAGGCGCGTTCAGGCCAGGATTCTTTCTGGGAGGGGGTTGATTTTTCTCTCAACATTCTCAACATTTCTCAGTGAATTACAGGGTTTCACTCGAGCCAGTCGAAAGCGACTCGATGAGCCACTCGAAACCCTCATCTGAAAGTTCCGAGATTCTGGACGATAGTGAGGATCTATCTTTCAGCTTTACCGTATTGGCACCTCTCCTTTGGGGGACTAAGGTGGCCCATGCTTTCAATATCGCGTTATCGAAGAATAGGCAGACACGATTTCAGGAGAATTTGTGAATGTGAGACCATGCGGAGCCAAGGAGTGAGGTCGTCCTGATTTGAGAAGGAGATAGTAGCTGCGCTTCTCTACGTTACTGGATTACATGACCGATTTTCCGTGAATGAGTGCCATCAGAGACGAGCGCAATCGCCCAAAGGTACGGAACGATCGACAAAGCTGACAATGAGAGAGATTCTTGGGTTGCACGATTCACTCGCAACACAACTTTCGACACTTGATTCCTTCGTCACAAGATGGTTGCATGCTCCAGCCACGATCCGACGATCGGCGCTTCCCAATCGCGAGCGCTTTCTGATCCGCGATCAGCCACAAGGCTCCCTCACCAGGATCACAGGAAGGCCCCATGGATTTTGAATAAGACCTGAATTTGGATTCAGGGTTCCTCGAGCGCCGTTGTAGATCTAATTTGAATATTTTATTGAGCTCATCTAACAAAAGGGAAACACTCGTCGGACTGGAAGAGCGCACACGTGAGCGAAGTGTGAGACTTGGCTGCGTCAAAGTACAAATTCACTTGAGTGCGTTCCACTGCTCGTGGACGCAAAACTTTTTCCATCTCATCCAAGCAGCCAAAAGATAGAAACGCTTGAGATAAGGGTACCACTCCTTATGTGTGCTTCTCGCGGGAAAGCGTTTCTCAAGCCATGGCGGCGAATGGGGTTAGCGAGGGAACGGAAGCCAGTTGAGGACGGACCGGAAAACCGAATCAGTCATTATGAAGGCTTTGCTGTGACCCAAAGAGCTGAAATGCTTTTACGCAAAGAGTCCCTGGAGCTTAGTTGCACAACATCGATGTTCTTCGGAACGAGTGTTCAGCTAATTCGGACTCGTCAGTAATGAGCCCTTAAAAGGTAGAAGAAGGCAGAAGGCCTCCAATTCCCTGATCGCAATCGACGTTCTGCTTCCCACCGTGCTATGCCCAGGATGAGAGAGCCTACGATGGGAGAGGCGCCGTGGACTTGGAACTGATACGTTTCAATCATTTGTTCCTGGAGACCTCGTCCATCAATGACAGCGCTCCCGAAAAGTTCCCTGGAGCTTGAGTCTCCGCATAAAGAGAGTGCCAAGTGCACCCAGGACGACGCAGTAGACATCGAGAATAGCGATGAGGGTCAGGAGATTCGGTACACTTGAGAATCATTCACTCAACGGAATCCGTTCCGTGCCTCGTTCATTCCTTAATGTTTAATCTTGGGAATCGTAGGCGAGGTAATGAGTTCTTCACGAATTTTTCGTCCGAATTGTGGAGCGCGACACACGGGACTCATGGCCCAGCTGCTCCCCCCGCTGACACCGGTTGTTCTGATCCTTTTCCGAGCGAATACCCGGCCCACGTACAAACACACAGCCGTTCGGGAGAGTTGGAGCAGAAGTTACGCAAGAGATTCACATCATTAAGGGCTCTGCCGAGTTTCCACGGAGCGAGGGAGCGTTCGTGTTGTAGAACTTCCCATAATAAGCATTCTCCCTGACGATAGGGATATTATCGGGAAACATGAACTGTGCTCGTCGACCTAGCCTCGCAATCCTGACGTTCCTGTTCCACTGAGGCACAACATTACCGATTCTCGCGTCAGTAATCGCTTCCTGTGTCTTTCAAGGCGCGAGATCCAATCTCAAGCTCCTATTATAGCATCAATTAGGTGCGCATTGGAAACGATGAAAAAAATGCGTTTGCAGGTCGTCAAGAGTTTGAAACTGGGCGCACCCGTACATCCAGGAGTGTCTGGAAGCGCTGTCTGGGCCTGGTGATGGAACACACGACTAATCAATGTTGACAGGTGACAGTTTCTCCATCCATGCATATAATAACCGCTCACTTAGCAAATCGAGGGGTGGAAAGCTCTCCGTTGACATCGCGGCAGCCCCGAAGAACCCTCAGAAGATCTCCCTCATCTTCATCTAAGATTTTCGTCCGGATCCAGTTGGCGCGGATGCCGAGCCGAGGTTGAATTGATGGATTAAGTCGTCGACGGACGTCTGCGTATCGGTGAATGTTCGGCTATTCTTAGTGTTCCTTGTGGGGCCGAAGGTTGTATCCGAAATGAAGGCTTCAGCAGAGCATATCAAGCTTCCCTGACTGGTTCGCTGCCAAATCTTCTCACAGGACAGTGATGTCCGACTTCCATGATCAACAACCACATGACTGTCTGTATCGGAATCGAGAGGAATCTTCGATCGTGTGATATTTGCCCTTGGATATGAACGTTGAACATCAGGTGAGAATTCTGCCATGACAACGCCGACCAATTTTTATGAATCGACCCAGAATCGTTGGGGTCCGTCTGATGAAGCGGCCCTTCCGATTCCGGAACCGGAACACGTTGAGCTGCTCCGAAAACTTTCCACACTGCTTCATTATAGCAGCAGCTTTTTGAATAGCACTCCGTGCCACTAATCGGCATCCCTGGGCACGATGGCACGAATTTTGTCCACCTGAGTCCCCTAAAAGTTACGGGAGTCGTGTGGACTTTCTTCCCGCTTGAGGCCGCACTCCCACTTGACCGATGGAAGTGCCATGCTTCAAGCTGAATGAAAGCGTAAGACTGAACCGATGCGAACAGCGAGTTGCGCAGCTGATGGCAAGTCGCGGGCACGCTGTAGGATACAATCTTGAACTGCTTAGCCCTAAGCTAGGACATCAGCTGTCGAAGGACACGAATTCAGGACGTGAGAAGCCACTCTCGGGTCCAAATGGTATTGACCATGCAAGCGCACGGTACCATTCTATTTTATTTCTTCACTCACAAACATCCCATCTTGTGCCCAGCGTCTCCCGGAAACACGAGCACTGCACGATTCGGAGGTTCCGTTCTTGATTCTACGGCGAAACCTTTTCGTTTGAGCTTGGGAAGGTTAATCCTAGAATCAATGGCGGCAATAAAATTCGAGAACAGTGGATTTGCATGGCATACGCATCCGAATTGCTTCCCGTAAAGTGCATTCGGGACAGGATTTCTCGGAGTGTCACATGGAACGATGGGAGGCGATTCCGACAGTCGCAGTCCGCATCGGTGTAATGTTCTCGCGTCGGTCGTCTCGCTCTATTCGTTGCCCTACGAGTTAACAAAGGTTAGCGCTCTAGTGTTTCCTGTTCCATTTCCTTTCTGCAATCCTCCCTCCTTCGGCTTTTCAGGGTTCGGGTCCCTTCTCACTTGAAGCTAGGTACCGGCTAAGGTGGAGCTCACGACAATAAAACGGCACGCGTGCCAATAGTGAACTCCTGGAAGGGTTGAAATGTTCCGGTCCGTTCGGGAGATGTTTCCAGGAGGCAGACAGAATCTAAGTTTCATGACAGAGTTGGGGAGCGTCTCCTTGACTCACTCCGGGCACTTCACTTGGATACCATGAAGCCGATTGAAAGAGGGAAGGATTCGGCGATTTGACCTTCGTTTCTCGGAAGAGCGGGAGAGACAGAGAGAGAGAGTAAGCCGAGTCGAGTGGAGGAGAGAATTTATTGGCAGTCAAATGCAACCGAAATTTGACGGGAGTTTGAAGGTCAGACAGAGCAGTGAACCGTTCAGCTCAATATCTCCTCGGACCTTCTTGAGCTGTATGCGCTTGAGGCCCACAGGAATGGATGAGATATGGAGGAATTCCTGAGTCAAGTCCTGACCCAGAGCTTGGGTGCTTCAAATTTTCGAATCGGGATGTCATGGCTTCCCTTGTCGGAGTGATTCGACATCATTGGAGAGTCCCCAAACGTGTAAATTAGACGTTGACTGAATTTCGTTCAGATACTCTCCATACTTCCTGGTGGCGGCGAATAGTGAACCTTGCTCCGCGCAAACTCCTAGACTCCTCATCAATAACCTCGAAGCTCGGATACCTCTGTTGTAGGGAATGTTGCATCAGTATCTTCAGTCAGCAAGGCGAAGCGTGGCTGAACCGAAGGCGCCCTGAGACGTCAGCCCCACATCAGGATAGCGCATCTCTCTGATCGTGGACGGCACCAGTTGCTTTTGCGGCCCTCTCGCAGAAATCTCCTCTGTATATAACTAAGGGGGGTGGATACTATCGGGGGTCCGAAAAATCGAATTTTTGTTTGATAGCGGCAAAAATACTACAAGTCTTCCTCTTCGCAACGCGACCGATCCCGATCCAAAATTTCAAAAATTCGCGCAACAACGGATCAAGGTGCACAGCCTGTCATCGCCGAGTCTACATCTACTCAACAAATGAATTCATCATGGAGGTGCACGACGTAGTATATCGTCTCAACTGGTCAGTAATATTCGGCCCTGGCGTCAGGCATGAAAGGGCCACCGTCTGCATAACCGCAGCTGCGGGTGTCTGGGATACCATGTGCAAGACACACGAATGTTTGGAAAGGCTCGGCTCCAGCGCGCGGAGACCGCGCGGTTCAATATCGGTCATGGCGCGTATCTCCCGGAATGACCGGAAAGGTAGCAGAGGATGTCGAAGAAGAGACAAACAAAAGAAGACTTGTTCCAATGGGTCTGACTGTCGGAGAGAGCTGTCGAACTGAGATGAAAACAAGAGACACCATCCGCATCCAACGAAACCGAAGAAAAGAGCGGAGCTGCGAGCGGCCCGCGCGTGATATTTTGAGGGTCGACGACGAAGAACGTGGAGGAGCTCGAGTATGGGCCCGGTGACCCGGTATGGGATCGTAATAAGATCGTCAACTCTTGCAATGAATATTTGAAGTCAAAGTTTTGTGGAAGTTTGAATCGCTTTTTCACGCAACGTCATCCGCCGCACTGGTACCACCCATTGCTCGCTGACGATAAGGAATATTTCGATTCTGTTTGCGGGGAATTATTCCTGAGGAACACCACTTGTGCCCCCTAAAAGTCAAGCCTGATCGAAGCTCTCAAAATATTTTTCGGAACCCGATGGATTTTGGAAGAAGAAAAAATTTCGAGATTTTCATGGAATCTATTTTTTTTCAGAAACTTCCACAGCTCGTATTGCTTTTGGCTTTTAGGGGGCACAAGTCCTGAACCTCTTCTATAACAGGGGAGTCTGTTTTTTCTTCTCAGATAATCTGCGTGCCCGCAGTGGGTGGTACCAGGTATTTTGCATACCATCGACTCACATAATTCTCAATGTCGAAGGAATCACCGAAACGCATTTCTGTTTGTGCGGATTGGTGGCCGAGGGGAGGGGCTTTGTACCACACACCGTGCATTATTTCCGGAACTCCCGGTGTTTCAGGAAAAAAAGACCGAACCTGACTCTTTTCGTGAGAGGCGAATAGTATCCACCCCCCTTAACGGAGCCGACGATCGACCTCTGCACCGGAGCGAGAGAAGAGACAGAGAAGGTTTTTCGAGTGAAGTCTCGCTGCGAAATGGTCTGTGAACGACAAAGTAATTTGGCCTTGAACCCCCTAATGGTTGAATTCGAAAACCAACCACCGCTTATGGAGTTCATCCGAGACCCACCATTTCCAGAGACGATCCGGTGGCAGGGAGGAGCTGATGTCTGACGGAAAAACTGCGACAAATACGAACGCCGTAAACTCAAGCGCAACAGAACCGGGTGATAGCAGCGGTTCACCGGTTCGAGTCATTTTTGGCAACTAGGTTACCCGAAAAGGGGTGCGCTGAGGCTGTTCTGACTTGATGATGTCGGGCATCCCGCGTTGTGCGAATTCCATCTCAAGATTCCCGAAAAGCTAGGCTAAGGAAGCAAAGCTTTCGCGTCAACACTGATTGGAACTCCCGTCATGCCAATACATACACCAAGCGCGTTTAGTCATCGAGCGGATACCGCTTCCATAGTTTACAGATGACGATGGGAACTCAGCCGATAGTTTTGAGAGCGGGATTGCATTCATCAACGAAAATCCATTCCTATCATGATATACAGGGTGCGGCACCAAAAATGTTCCGATTACAAACGCCTGTCAAATCTGAGCCAGATGAGATAGCGAAGTTCTGTTTGTGCGAAAAGTTGGATCTTAAATTGCCATTTCGTTTGCGATTCAACCGCCTCCAAAAGCTCGACGCGTCGAGATTTGCCAGAAGAGAACCGCGAAAAAAACCGGGGCCGTTCCGGTCAGAGACCGTAGACATTCAGACGTCAGGTACGTCGCGGAATGTACCCAAAGTTCGTGGGGCCCGGCGTAGGGCGTAGAGCACGTTTTTGGTCGCTGGTCAATGCAATGGTATGGATCAGTGTCGGATGCAAACGGCGTGTCAGAGCTCGGAACGGTGTATGTATTCGGGTTGATGGTGGAAAGAATACATGCCTTTGTCGTAGATCATGAAGCCTCTTCCTCGCGGTGGCGCTCAATGCCACTCCTGCTGTTTGTCCATCCATACTAGATCGAGAGAATTCAGAAATATGGGACGAATCGCAATAACGAATAATTCAGAATGTGAAAGATATCGATGAGGGATGCATTGCATTGAGACGGGCGTCTGGAACGATTTCGAAACGCGGGATTTTGTCCGAGTCTTTCATCGAAGAGAATGGAACGCGTTCGCTCGGAATTACGGTGGAAGGAATGAGAAATCGGAAGTTTGACTGTAAGCAGAGATGGGCGAAATCATAATCATGATTATGATTATAATCATACGCAGAAAATTCTGTGATTATGATTATGATTATAATCATAGTCATAATCATAATCACAGGCGTAATCATACGATTCGGTGAGGCAGAAGTCTATGGAAGCGAAAGGAGCTCTGAAGGAATCTTCCAAAAAACTCCATCACCTCCGTTCTGCTGACTGATCGTATGAAATCATACTCATCTCTGTGATTATAATCATAATCATAGAAATCCTGTGATTATGATTATGATTATAATCACAGAGATGATTATGATTTTGCCGATCCTGTGATTATGATTATGATTGAAATCATAATCATAATCATGATTATGATTATGCCCATCTCTGACTGTAAGGAACATAACACAGTTGGAAAGCTGGTCTCAGTTTGGGTCGGAAGCAAAAATCTTAGCTTTTCACTCGACCGAATATTGACTGACTTCCGTTACTGAGACTTCCGGCAAAAATCAATGGCTGGCGCCCGGTAAGACGTACCTCCCGTCAAAACTCCGCGACAATGCGTGGAAGGGCTGCGCGAGGACATATGAACCCCTCTCAGGGATGCGCGGGACGGGAATGATTTGCCCAAGGTGAAAATTCCGAGTCTCTGGAGGCGATTGGAGTTCACGTGCTCAACCAGATCCACCGGAAATGGAAAGAGAACCGTTGTGCATCGGTGTGAGCTCGTTCTAGACGGCTGCTCCCCATTCTGCGCCTGATTGATCTAGCGCAGTGAATCCCAACCTTTTCCCAACCGCCCTTTCGACGCTGATGAGAGACGTTCGGGTTCCCCCTACAACTCACTGCGGTTTCTGATTGGCCCTGTTGAAAGGTTCGTCGAGCAATCAACGTACACAGCCATGAACCAGCCGAAATGGCTCAGGGAACAAGCTCCAATGCAGGCCAATCCCTCATGGAGCTGCGTCAAAATACTCCTCAAGATTAGCAAGGGATGGCTCCCACTGACTCAGTTAGACAGGGAATATTACTTGCGGGAGCCTGAGCTGGATCGATGGCTCTGATTTCCGAACATTCTTTCCCAGAGAGTCCTCGAGATTGATCTAACCGTAGCCATTTGACCTCCCACATTGAAACTAGAACCATTCTCGGCGGAACGGTGAAGAAGCGGCCCGCGCGAGGGGCGGAGCTGGAACTATGGGAACGACTCATTCGCTCTCTCGCTTGTCCTTAATGGTTCAATGGTTTACTTGGATCTGATTGCATATTACATATACGAATCAACCTTTCGCTTCAGGCGCGAGCAAGCTCTGCGGATCCTATGTTTTCATGCGGATCCTATGTTTTCAACTTGTCTCTACAGAGGAGTGAAGGAAGCTCTACTGAAGCGCTTCTATCGGTATGGAATTGCAAGCACAAATTATTCGGGGCTGGCGCCAGAAGAGAGGCCACCTCCCTAGCTAAATCGATACTCGAATGATTACAGTTAAACCTCGTTACAACGAACACCGTCAGCATTGATTGCACTCCGATTCCATTGGAATGCTCCGCATCAACGTGCGACTATCAATTGCGATGAAACGCCGAATTCGAGATCCGCGCTGGTATTGAGTTCGCATGGCAGAGTCACATCTTCGGCTGGACTTTTGTTGGGTGGCTGGTGGCTCGATGATGCTGCGAAGAATCTGAGAAAATAGGTCGAACAAATAGCTCTGGCAGAGGAATTGAATGTCGGCTGGGATAGCAGCGTTCGATGCCGCCCGAACGCCAGTGAAGCTGATACGACTTGTGTGATGAGAAAAGACACCGAACGGTCAGCTCGCAGGGCTTTCAGCCAGAACCACGACTCCTATCGCAACGGTTGCCCCCACCCTTGGACCGACACCGATCATAGTTGGATTAGGAAGCGAAAAACGACGAACAGTAGGCTTAGCTATGCAGAGGTCTCTGGAAGAACATACGAACGAGTTGAATCAGCCGAGGACTTTGGCACCTTGGAATCCGAGCTGTGCTGCTCATAAGGACACCCCGCGGATGACATCCTCCTAGGCTGCGTTGATGGGCATAATTCACCCCTCAAAGAATCCAGCGCATGATTAAACGCACTCAAAGGCAGATTCCGGGATGTGTGTATCTCAGACTGCACTAGATACCCAACCGAATCAGGTGCAATTGAAACGATCGGTCGGGGATAATGAAGATAGCGACGAGTTGAAGGAAGAAACAATCACATAGGTTATGTAGGTGTCGATTCTCATTCCAGCTCTTCGCTCACTTTCTCGAGAAAATATGTGGAGCTGATTGACTCTACTCTATTTTCGGTATTGATTTTTTTCCGAAACCCGTATGAATAGACGACTCCGATTTCGAGCACTCGAAAGATGATGATCTCGAGGACAACAAAGGTCCGAACTTGGCAGCGCAGCGTAGCCCCGCGCCCTAACCTCACCAATCCCGCACACCAAGGCAACAGGATGCTCATCGGAATCAGGCTCTCGAGGCTAGCGCTGATGCTTGAAACTTGGAGGCTCGGTATCATAGTGGATGCCCATGGTCTGGAGAAAAAACTCGTCACAACTTTGGCAACGATTGCGGTACACTCTGAACGTTGTTGGAGCCTGAAACTCTGTCTTTGAAAGAAATCTCTTCGACGGCTCCGGGGAGAATGCCAGTCTCGAGACACACTCCCTGGAAAGAATGGCTGAAAACGGAGTACAGGGACTCATGTCATATGGTACCGGCTGCATTGGAGTGATGTGCACTCTATGCGAAGATGAGCTTGGAGGAAGACCATTGCCGAGCGTCTGTGAACATGAACACGTTTGCTAAGGTTCGAGCCGAAGCGTGTTCCGGTTCGACAATTCGAGCTACAATTCAGCTCTGCAGGGTTCAATGCGCGATTCCAACGTCGGAAGCAATGTTTCCGGAGCAACACTTCTTGGATTGCGGCAATCAGGCGGTTTCATTCTTCCTCCCCATCCCCGATTCGGGAGTCATCGGTGTGGGACCCCAGCAAGGAGACCGACCCAGCAACCTCTGAACGTCAGAAACATCGATGGAACAAGTCACCTAGTTTTTACAAGAGATTGAGCCGATCACAGTTTCTTCAAGGTCACGTTCGCGCATTTTTCAATCTGGGCAGCATACCCCACCATCGCACAGAACATGGCGATTCAGTAGGAAGAAGGGGGATCAATAAATACCATCTACCATCTACCAAGAAGAAAAATCCGAAAATATCAGAATGAGATGAGCATTGTTTGAGGCAACAACGATACGCGCGAACCCAAAACTTGACCCGGAACTCCGAACCGAATCTAGAGCAGCAAAGCAAGGGTCCATGCTGTCGTTCTGGAAAATGAACTCAACCACTCTCTGATGCAGTTGCGATCTCGAGAGTCTCCGTGTTCCGGACTCCGAAGTCGATCGAGATTGAAGGTGATCAAAAATGGAGGAACACAGAGTACACCTTGGGGATATCGATTTTTCATCAATGAATAAATAATGTGTGAATCGGAAAAGAGGGAACCACGATCGATCAAAAATGATGGGTGTTGTTGCGGTCTATTAGATGGTACTCCCGAGCTCAGTTCCGCCGCGGAGCGGTTTCTCATTTCTCAAGTCGGGGAATCCCTTTGCTGAAATATGATTCGTGAGGAGGCTCGTGGAATCAACCGTTTCAGAAAGCTCTTGCAGAGCCATCCAATCTGATCTCGGGAGCAGAAATCCGATCGGATCTGTCATTAAAATTTTTGCGGATGAGGAAAATGAAATGAGCGACTCGGACACGATCGGGAAACACTAATTGCTTCACTACGTCCTCTAAAACCAGGACGCCGTTCAAGAATCGATAATGGCTCTGACTTCCTTTCCGAAGCTTAAAGGCAATATAGGATTCGGTGGAGGCACTGTCTCATCTGCAACGTCGATCCCACATCGTAGTGAACAGCTCATGCGAAGCGGCATTTTCGGGAGCAAAAAAATAATTCTTTGACAGGACGATGTCTTGCGGAGGACTCCATGCGCCGCTGGAACGCGTCGACTCCGCTAAGCACAGCTTGTTCGGTTCTTTCGAAAGCCGTTCGAAGAAACGCCGAATTTCGAGCCCGAGTTTGGGTTCTTCTATGTGAGGCTTTCTTTTCGAAGGACGCAAGAACGTTTCCCGTTTCCTAAAATATTGCGCGGCATTATTGATGGCGCCCCTTTGTCTCTGAGCCAAGGTTTATAAGCTTTTCTTACATATAATACATATGTACTTGCCGCCGGTCATTGCGTGGGAATCGGGGAAGAACACCGCTTTGCGGATTTGTATTCCGACAGGAGCACACGTATGAACGAAGGCACAGAGTATTTGCATTCAAAACTAAAACCTCGGGTAACGACGCGGAAGAAAATCGTGTTCGAGTCTCGAGTAATCCTCAGCAAACTTGTGCCCTAACGACGCTATGCTTTCTCGCTGGATTCTAGGTTCGATCCTGGGATCTCAACCGACCGAGAACAAGGTGTTGCTTCGTTGATCGACCTTGGATGACATAACGGGATGCCTCGGTGCTTAGATCGTTATGTTGCATGTGGCACTAGCTTGGAGCTTTTCGTGCAGGGATCGTTCTCCGTTGAAATTCAGCAATACTGGGTTTCTAATATTCATTTCAATTTCTAACAGGGGCAGGCGGAACAAGACCTTCAAACTAGTTCGGCGGTCGGAAATCCGAGAGCCCGTCCGAGCCCAGCATGGTCAGATGCTTTCCTCGAAACACATACATACATCGGCCGCACCAATCAGAACAACTTCGAGCTCCACTTTTTGGTCGCCTATTCTGTCGATACTGTCCTGAACGATCGGTATCCTTCCACGACTTCCAATTAATCCCAGCCAAAAATAACAATCGGAGAACAAATCTCAAAGGATCATGGCTACAGGGAGGGCGTAAAGCTTTTTGAGATTATCGACGACCGAGTTTGTTCGATCGGCCGACCAAGCCCCTACACGAGGCTTATAAGGCTTGAGTTTTGATTTCAGCAGAAGTCCGTCGCTGGAGATGTCGGATATGCTGCCGCTGACGTGACCCGGGAACGGGAGCTCGAGTGTCTCAGATTCCCGGCAGTTTGGGTGGCTTCTGTATTAACGCTGTTTTGGAGTTTTTTTCTTCGGTTCTCATTTCCTCTCGAGACATTGAGGAAATTCGCCCATGGGCTCGAGTGAGAACGGAAATAACTTGAAAAAATTGTTGCCTGTCTTCCTCCGGCCGTCTGTTCAGTCAGCCGGGCGGCTCCCCGCTCTTTGGTCGGCTCTCCCCAATGGTTTGTCCGCGGTCTTTGTTCGGATCTTCATTATTCGTTCTGTCCTCGTCGAAGATAAAAACCTCCGGCGACCTCGAGGCGTAGCAGCTGCTGCGGCGGCGGTGGCGACGGTGGTAGCAAGATCCAAGTGACCTGTGTTCTCTGCTCAGTCGAGCATCGACTTTCCTGTTTCTATTCGACCGAACGCTCTTTTCTGCTCTTTCGAAATCTCACGCCTCGCACAATTCTCGATCCCTTCCCCCTTTTTTTTGCCACGTATCCTTCGCGGCGTCCGCCTCCTTGCCTGGTGATTGTAATACCACGATGACGCTGTGCAGGCGAAGGAAGGAAAAACTTTTGAATGGAAATATCTCCCTATCAGCGGGCGCTGTTCGAGGGAATCGCGGTCAGCAGAACCAGCATTGCCATAGAGGGAGGGTCTGATTCCTTGCACTCCTCCGCGTGTAGCCGTCCAAAATCGGCAGCAGGATCTTCGAGCAGAATTCTCATCAATTTCCGAGATCGGAGCCGTTGGTTCTGCGGTGCTCCTGCTGTACGGAACAACCTCATCGGAACTTTTTGAGCGGAGTTTGCTGTGAAGAACCACCTCTTCGCCCCAGATTTACCGGTTCTCAGTTTTGAGAAAGTTCAAGGAGGTTCTCCTCGCCTCTAGGACTCGAGGGATTCTCGCAGCCACCGTGATAGAACGGGCGTCTAAAGGTTCCCGCTCAAGATAAAATTCCGGGAATCTGAGAACAAAGGAACGATAACTCCGGAATTTCCAACCTTTCACTTGGGTAAAGCTGTCTCCGTTATTGAAGGCATATCTGTCTTCTTGTCTTCTTCTACAGCCGCCTTCAGAGCACAGCTTCACTATCTTATTGTTCAGGACAGAAGGCTCGAGATCGCTCATAGAGTTTCGGCGGCCTGAAACAACCGAAGCTTCCGACGAACGTTTCACAACAAGTATTGAAGCACTGTATTGCGAACGTGGTTACGCGTAGGTCAAGGAGGTCCGGATTCCAGTGAATGTAGAGAGTTATCTTCTTCAATCAGGATACAGTCAAATAAAACCCCTCAGCGGTCGTGTGGACGTTGTTTCACATAATTTCTGTGCGTGACGCACAGGATTTGGTATGAGCCGGGCCTGCCACTCCACGTGGCCATCAATGGAACTGAAGAACGAGTCCCTTGGAATCATCTGACCCTCTTTCCAGTGAGTGACTGACCATCACAGGAAGGCTGTGAGAATGACTCTCCCTTTCCTCAACATGTAGCTCAGCGAATTGGTCCTGTAGGCTCGTTCACCGATCCGGATTACGATTGCCAAAGGAGATGGCGCGTCACGGAAAAATCGATTCTTTAATACATCCTTTTGCAGCCCTCTGAGGGTCAGCGAACGCATTCTTCTCTTCTTTCAGTGATGGGGAACTGCACGGAATTTTATCCGCTTTCGGAAATTGATAGCTCACCACCACCTCGGCGTTCGTTCGTTCCACGTTGAGACCGCAGCAGACCACGGTTTTTCTGCGACTGCCAGTCTCCCCCGGCCGTTGGCCGCCCCTTCGCTCGATTCGTCGAGCCCGATCAGACGAAGCTGGAAGAAATGAGAGACTCCCCGGAAAGGAACAAGCTCACCTACGGCTGGGACGGGTGTTAGCAATGGTGCACGGGAACAACCGAAACGCCGGGAACTTTTCGTCTGTGGATTCAGAGGTGATAAACTTTATCCTCATCATTAACTCCTATGAGAGTAAAACTTGAGGAAGTCACTGAAAGGCCCGAGCCACACATTCAGCGGAGCGTCGGCGTCGGAGATGCCCGACCGCTGCGTAGGCACTCACAATGAGTCATCGATCATCGGCAAAATAAACAGGAATCGCAATCCGCGAATCGCATTGGAATATTTATCGATGGGATCCCAGGATGACTGATAATTGAAATAGCGGCACGGGAATCGAGCAATCAGCGAATGTACTCCGTTTGTTGTGATGTTCGGTCGAGTCATGAGGCTTTCGTCCTGAGCGTGACCTAAATGTCGACTGCTGACAAGGAGGCAGCAACTGGACAGCGACTACGACGAGGACGACGAAGACGACTAATGAGCTTCTGTGAAGGGACGTGCAAGAGAGGAATAGCCAAAAACCTTCGTGCATTGTGCCTGGTGTGTGATAGACACCACCAACGGAGGAGACACCACGCTGTAGATGAAGCTGCTGTCGTTGCTGCAGCAGCCATTGAATGGGCCATCAGTATTAGGAAAGCGGCTCCAGTGACCGCCCGAACGAGTGAGCGACTGAAAGAGAGAGCTGAGCGTTACAGAGAAGCTCCATCAGAAGCGGACTCGCGAGCGGACTACGTACGCCAATAGCTTACAATGGCGATAGTTCTCAATGAGCCCGCGTTGTCGAGGGCGGATCTTTGGACTAGCAGAATTTGCATTTGAATCAAACCGACATGGGGAAAACGTGCGGCTTCGCCAGGATCGGTCACTGTAAGAGAATTCTCGGCGAAGCAGAGCCGGCTGTACAGCGACAAACGACCCGAGGCGAGAGCGTTGAATCGAGGATGAAATTCATCCAAACCATCCGGATAATACGCGTCGAGGTCATGCTCGAACTCTAATGAGTTTCATCTCAAGTGTCGACTGCCAAATCGATTTCCCGAAAGAACTCCGTGAGTTACAGGAGCCCACGTATGACAAGTATCCTCGTCAAAACGGACCGACAACTCTCTGTGATCCAGGTGAAAGTCAACTTCAAGCGCCGGGCCGCTCGGTTCGGTCTCCGGGAGAATCGCTACGGGTGTTTCGCTGGTGTAAAGGTGTGCAGCACAATACTTTTGCGCGGTTGGGAAACTCGGGGGACGAAAAGAGAACTCGCTGGAGGGTTGTGCTCGGTCGCAGTCGAGCTCGACAGCCAGCCAGGCTAAGCAGCAACAGCCTGTCAATCTATTTCGCTCAAAAGTTAACGCTCTGCTCGTTTGTTGCCTTTGTTGTTCGTTGGAGAGAAGTACTCAACCGCTTGCCTTACATCGGAGTCCGAAAGGCTTCCTCAACTTTCAAACGTCGCCTAAGGGGGAATTGCGCCGAAGGCCCTCCAGCCGAGCTATCGGTCACGCGAAGCAAACTGTCCCTACATCTGATGAAGCCGTGGTTGATATTCGCATCGACACCGCGATCCAGACGCTGATTATGTTGACGCCAGCGACCCTGATTTCAGGATTCGGGGCAACATGGGCACATCGTGGGAGCCCGCGAGACTCAGGAAGTAGGGAAAGGCCATGGGCTGGCGGCAAGGGCCCCACAACAGGGAAAGGGAAGCTCTACACGAGGAGGATGGAGACTCGACCAGATCCTCCAGATATACTCGATGCTCGGACGGATGCAGGCGTCCTAGTGTGTCGTGGAGAAAAATGACTGTGCACGAGCCGGATACTGCCCAACATCACCATCGCTAGACGTAGAGGCATGCTACTTATGCTGATAGTGGCCTTCACAACCTTCGCCACTTCAGGCATCCAAGGTACTACTTGTGTCATAATCCGGCGATCATCGGCGAGAAACTTCTTTTTGATTACGGTTCGAAATCCAGGGTCGAGACGGAGTGGAAATTTCACACGTGATTCACATTCCGAGGGTCGGGTATCGTCCTAGGAGCCGAGGTTTCGTGGCTTGAAACGAAGACCAAATCGAGTTAGAGTCCTTGGAGTGGTGGATTCGGGTCGCTTTTCTCGGTGAACAGCTAATGGGACGAATATTCTCTGACCGGAGGTTATCTGTCGTGCGGTAAGACGAGACCAATAAGAGATTACGTTTGAACGGCAGTAAGCATATCAGGTGTTCGCCTGGCTAAAGGCTTTAGCATTCACTGGGTAATCTCCTCGGACGACGAACATATTGCCCCGGGTCAACGGAAAGTAATCTGGGAATGGCTGCTGGGATTACTCGACAAACGCTAAACTAGGCTGAGTGACTCTGCTTCCGTTTTTCCGCACACCGTTTTCTGGTTGTTTTTCTCTTTTGCCCTCTGCTCCAGGCAGCTGTCCGTGTTCCCAGACGCCGAAACAAAAACTGCCCCCGCTCCAAAAACAAACACCATTCACGTCGGATGAGTGTGAATGAGCTGGAAGTCAGGGAGCGGCAGTGAGGTCCTTGCGAGAAAGCGTCCCAGTGGTCAAAATCCCCTAGATAAGGTCCAGCCTCGCCTTGTGAGATTGATGAACATCAACTACCTCACCGAGCTGGAGGGAAGCCGGTGAAAAACGGTGCCGTTTTTTGCAGCTCCCCCCTTAAGACAGCCGAGTGGCAGAGTTCTTTGACTTGAGCTCTAGGGTCTTGCTCCCGGCGGTGGTCCTCTATCCGTACTTCACCTCAAGTTGGTGAGTCCACCGCTGCCGCCGCAGAGCAAATAGAGACTTGGGCCATTAGCTGATTTTATTTGCACTGTTAGCCAGTGCCGTAACAACGTTTTTACGCAAAAGCCCACTGTACGTGCGCACGCGTATGTCTGACCCTGCACAGATGCGTCGGCGTTTTGGTCAAGCTATGTGTCCGAACGGATTCCGTCCGCGCTGGGTTTGCAGCGGAAGATTCAGAGCACTCCGCTGGACAGTCTTCGTTCTATTGACGAGAGAAAAGCGCTGTGGGGCAGATCCACAAGCTCTTACAAAACAGCAGTCGGGATACAAACGAGATCGCATTCGATTCGCAAGTGGATCGAAGGACGCGACGCTCCAAGCTTATGGCGCTCTTCTTCTTCTTCTTTCCGAGAAATGAATGTTCTTCCTCGAGGATAACATTGTCGTCTTTTGTGAAGTCACTGCAATTGTCTTCACGAGAAATTGCTACTCGCGTTGCAAAAGCTACCACTTGGTCTCTCTCAGCCGAAAACAAACTACTTTCTGCTGCTCGGAACGCGACGCGATGTTCTGGAGTGTAAATGTCACGAAGATCCGTACGAAGATTGCAACTTTCATGGAGAAATGTCCATTTTTTGAAGAATATAATTTGCGAGAGAAAAGAAGAAAGAACGCTACCCACTGTAGGTCGACGATAATCGACGCCGCACCGTCGGATGAGAGAACTCTATCGCGCGGTGTGGCTCAGGCGCCGCGCCGGCCGGAGTGCTCTGTCGGGAACGCTCGTCGCTTAGTTAGATGGATGCTGGTTCTCCATCTTGCGTCGTAAGCGGCAGCCGTAAGCGAGAATAGTTCGCCGGGAAATTCCCGCTCCCCGAGAATTCCATCCGAAATCGCGAAGCCACGTGTTGCTGCAGGAGGAGGTCAAGCCGGCACCGCTGCTCCGAAAATGACCTTGAAATCGATCATGTGGGGTGCTGCTCTGGCGCATGAGGCCAAGCGCTTCATGCTCATAATCTGCGATTTTATTTCGAGCATCAAGATTCCTGCCAGGAAAGTCTGACGATGGTGTCAGAGGAACTTCTTGGACAGTGCTCCTCGGTCTCGCCTCGCGCAGTACCGTTATAATTTCTAGTTCTTGAAGGCTTCGCCGCGAAGTGTCCTTATAGCTCGCAGGCCTTGATCCGGAAAAAAACTCGTCCTTAGTTCGAGCTCGAAGAGAGTGATACAAAGTTTTGTTCTAGGTGTCGCTTCTGCGGCACGATCTGAGAGGCAGATGTGGACGATCGGTACTCGAACCGAGAATATATTTTTCTCGCAAATGATTAAACAGTCTCAGGCGTGAGAAAATGGTATACAGCGCTCGTGGATCGGGTACAGGGATTGAGGCGCAGATCATCTGCCATTATTTTACTTCAACCGCTATTTCGGAGACTGTACACTGCTACTCTATGGTCTCGTAACGTGAGAATCGATCGACAATATGTCTCAATCGGAGGTTCTAGACAGTTCTTTGCATCAAATTCGTTGAAGTTCGGCCAAGAGCACTCAATGGGTTTGCGAGAATGTATTGACTTGTGTTCCTCATCACGACAGGCTTCAAAGTCGGACGGGCGTCGGTAATCTCGTGTCCTTGACGCCCTCTCACTGCTCGAGAGTTTCGTTTAACGAAATAGTTCCAGACTCACAGCGCTATTAATCTTCATTTTGTTGGAACGGTTATCGGTCCGACGCAAATATTGGAAAATCTATTTGAGACTCAAAGAGAAGAGGAGAAATTCGATCGCAGATGCATCCGACGGTCGAGTTGCTGGTGGGTTCCGAGTGGGCTGCGAGTGAATAGCAAACCTTCCTAGAATCCCGTGCCCCGATCAAGCGGTACTGCTACACGATATTTGTAGACGACGATGGAAAAAATGTTGTGGGCTTGAGCCTTCGCGCCCCCTTGTTTTGTTTACCTCGAAGCTGACGCGCCATTTCGTAGCAGGAACGTAGACTCGAGCTTCAGCTGCAGAGGCTGTTCATCTGCTGCCAGCCTCGTCAATTTAATCTCTTATTCGTCGGTGCCCCTGTCCCCTTCTCTTGTCTTTCGACGCAGCAAACGTTTTTCCGAGCATTCTCGCGATCCTCTGCCGCATTCCTCCCTCACGTTATTTTACTTCTAGCTTCCTATTCCCTCTGTGGCATCCACAATGCCCTTCCTAGGTGGTGCTTAGAGGGCGGGAACGCGGAGGAGAAGTTACACCTGCGGAGTTTTTTTCCACGCGCGGTGGCGTGTGTGCTCGCTGAGGACTCCTGTTTGCTGGATATGCCACTTGCCTACACAGTTTTCGGTACGCTGCTGTTGCTGGGAATTCAACTCCGCCGTAACTTCCGCGAGATCCCTCGAGGTTTCAACCATGCTCCCAAGAAGAGCGATCCGAGAGATCCGCCGAGGGATCGCGTTTATTTACATCACGCTCGGCGTCGCTGACGTTCGCCGTTTGTCAGAAGTCGACTTGAATGCAACGAATGCTCTTGGAGCCACAGGTTGCTCCGCGTTCCCGCCATGTTGTCATATTGCGGCTCTCGGGGCCCAAAACTCGGAAGCTCGGAAATTCCACTTTTCTACGACGGATAGTCAATCAATCGATCGGTTGGGGTTCCTCCACTTTTTCAGGGGAATTGATCTAATCCGCTCTCTTCCAATTTCTGACAGATTCAATAGATTCCGTATTAGCTGAAACTTTTGTGCCCATAGTGGACCTCAACGCGAATTTGTTTCGAAAGTTCAATATGCCCCTCTAACCGTACGCCAGCAGCAAGAAAACTCATTCCGCCACCAGCCAGCAAATGAGACGTAATCCTCTTCCACTTTGTCTGGTGGGGCCCGTGAGCTGCGTGGCCGCCTGCTTTTACGGAGGTTTGCTAAGCTTGTCTAGTTTCAAATTATGCTGCTCGCTTAGAGAAATTAAGAGAAGCGCTTTCCAACAGACATGCGTTGGAGGGACCCGGTGGCTTAGCGCAGCGTGTGGGGAAACGAGCACGGCTCACGCGGCAATGAACAGTGCACCATGAGAATCAAGAGGGGAAATCCGTGATGATGATGCAGCGAGCTCGCATTAAAATTTCCGTTTGTGGAGCCCAATGAAAGTTGAATTCAGAGGAGATGCAGCCCGCTTGCCGCAGCAGCGAGTTATGGCGAGCGGGAATGGGTTGCACACTCGGCGATAGCGATACAACTCTCCTCGTGCCTGCTGTCCGAACGAACGAGCCCACTCCTGTTTGCATTTCCAGAGATGCGGCAGCAATCCAAAACCGAGAGTTTATTATTCTGCGTGCGTTCATTACTCCCGTTTCGTTGCGGTTTTGTTGGCGAATCGGATTTCGAAGATGATTCACGAAAAGTTCATCCGGCAGGAAGGACGCACAATCGTCTGATGATCGTTCTGGATGAAATTGATGATGCTCGAATTGCCCTCGGAGGCGCAATGCTTCAAGCGACTGCTATCCGCTTTGATGCTCAATATCGGGCTTCGCGAGATCCCGACGACTCCTCCGGAATAGAATTCCTCGAGAGTCGGGAAAGTCGGGAGAGTTCGTTCCCGTAGCACTGTCACGGCAGTGAGCCATCATTCCAAAAGCAAGTTCGGACTCTATCAACACAAGAACTTTCTCCGAGGATGAGACTCCGTTGAAAGCTGGAAGCACGCTTGGGTCGCAGACTTCGTTTGCTCTATGATTGAGTATGCGTTGAGTTCAAAATAGAAAATCCGGCAGGGTCTTCCCCAATCAGCGGGAGCGAATGAACCGAATCCACCGCATCGTTGTGGTGGCCGAGCTTTGCTTCGAGACCTTTCGTCCACGAGACGGTCTTTCAAACTCGAGTGCTAGAATGTTCCCGGAATTTCGATTGGAGATTGAGAGGTTTTGACGGCTTGAAATTGAACGACAGGCACTCAAAAGATTTTCTCAATGCTTACCCCGAGAACAATGGAGATCGCTTCGACAGAGAATCAGTTGAACCATCGTGCGGTCACTGTCTACGAGGTTGGAATTCCCAACAGAAATCGAGAATAAATGTCATCTTGGCCGAGAAAAACCCTCTCGACAACCACATTCGCGCTCTTCCATGGCCTCAGATCTCGAATTTCAGGGAGCTGCTTCCCGCATGCTTCCGATCCCCGCGCTCCCTTCGTCAAAAAACACTGGAGCGTGACATCGATTATCGGTCCATGGGCCACGGGTTTATCAAGCGTCATCTAGCACAACTGACTCGGTGGAGCGATCAGATTTTCCCTGAGTAGAGATCGCGTTCGAGTTCTTCCCGTCTGCCTACCACAGTTGCCCTAGATAATCCAGCTCAAAGTTTCGGCAAAGGCGGGGTGATTTAGCGCAAAGGAGGCGTGGGGGTAGACGGAAGCCTTCCCGACCAACAATTCATCTGAAGGAGTTGTAATTAGCAAACGAATAGCCCTGCACCGTGAAACGGCCCTGGCAAGAGTATGACTACCAAAACTGCGGCTGTTCACCATCAAGGGCCGAGACCCACCGCGGGTTTCGGGTAACTGGCTACTCGTTCTTAGCCCACTTTGCTCGGAAACAGCAGCTAGAGAGCATTTCCGCGGAAGTCAGCGCGAAGGGTCTCGTTACAGGTCAAAGGTCTCTGTGGGTCGGACACCGGCGCCGCTTGCCCCCGAGCTAGGTGCTCCAATCTTGCGAAACGCCTCTCAGTTATTGGCTCCTGCCTCTTGTGAGGCTTTGACCATCACATCATGTCCGGCAGGTCGAAAGAAACATGTCACTGTAGTACACATGTCTATCCGCGACGCATGAGTTCCCCTCTCCGAGCTGTGATCCTGCCTAATATCGGATTGCCGCAGGAGGAACTCGGTATGTTCGAGGTGAGAAAACTCGTTCGTATATCGGGTCGTCTATGCACGCACACAGGCTCGCATCGAGGCGAGCCAGTAGACCGTTCGCTATTCTTCTTCTTTTTCCGTCGCCGTTGTCAACACACCATGGAAACACAAGTGACAACCTGTCAACCACTTTCAGAGTCTACATCTACTCGCCGCCGAGCTTCCTTCCTACCTACCTACCCGCCAACCCAACGGCTTCGACGAGCTCCGGCGAAGCGAGCGAGCGAGCGAGTTATAATGCGGTCTAGCGCTTCATCCGACTGCTGAAATCTGTTGGACATTCCGTGAGCTGCTTTCGAGGAACAGAGCGACGGGACTTATTGAAAATCTAATCTAGTAGTTGTCGTCGGGATTCCTTCTTTTCGCCGTCCGATATTGCCGCCGGCAGAGCTGTACGGCAATGCCGCCAGGCACTGCCGTCTGGGCAAGGCCATGACAAGGCTATGCAAACCAAACTCCCGACGGGGCTGCTCTAAGCTTATCAGGCTGACAAACCAAGCAAGCCAGCGGGCGTCCTGTTTGTGAGAGCCTGTCTGCTCGCTGCTGGTGGTTGGTGGTGCTTGAGTCCGAATTGACGGATGTAACGTCAGCTCTGCTGTTCGCTCGCCGGCCCGCATGTCCCCGAAGGCGGACCGGAGAATTCTCTCACTGTGGCGTGAATCCACTGCGCGAACCCACCCCCTGAATCAACCATGTATGTGAGCCCGTTGCGTACAGATCACTGCTCCTGTTCGGCACAGCAAAGTTGCTTCTCGATATCTATCGGGTGGCTCATGAGACGTAGGCGTAGACCAAGGGTGATGAAATTAGGTCGTCTCTCTCCATTGAATCAATATTCCGTTACAATCTTCCTGTGGGTGCGTGCTCTAGGTGTTCTTGCCCGCTGGTTTCTCACAAGCGCTCATGTTCTATGTCGGTGTACCTAACGGAAGCTAGCCCAGTTTGCTGTGAATCTGTGTCGGTGTCCATTTATAGCTTGGAATATCGTATTTTATTGCCATAAACACGACAGTGTTGTATAATTCATATGATTGGCAATATCAGGATCAAACAGCTTCCTCTTTCTCGTTAGCTCGCATGGTTGCTACTCTGATGACACTTCTCTCCTGTCGCCCCCGACAGAGGAGGCGTCAAGTAAATAAAGATAGCACCATGAATGAACTGCAGGTGGGCACCGCCGGTGGGCCTGTTTGTAGAATAAGCTTTGCGAGCAGCATATATTATCATTAGATCGTTCGTGTTATCGTCGAAGTAGTGAACTGAAGTACGTGGGCAGAACCATCTGCCGCTAACGAACTTTCTATGCTTCACGCGAGCACGCCAAGAGAATTGAGAGATGAAACACGCACACACATAGAGAAAACCAGCCATGCCGCCTCTCTGAACTTGGTGATCCCAGCCGATCCTGGGCTTTGTTCTTCCTCGGATCTTTGTTTGCACGGAATTTGCATCTGTGGCGTGCATCCAGATTCAACGCGCGGGTGTCGATCCTTGGAAATGGAACTTCATGGCCGTTGCTCTCGTAACAGGGGAAGGGCGTCTGGATGCTCACGTCAATATCATCGGACATCGGCAGGGAACAGAAAATACTGGGACCATGTATAAATCTGATGTGAGATCAACCGAGGCTTTTCACCGTTTCAGGGTGTGAACACGACAAGATTCTTTCGTGCGTCATGGCCCTCCAGGAAGAGTTGTCCACAACTCGTTTCATTGTAAATATCAACCAGCTCAAAGCCTACTGTGATAAAATGGCCGCTGCTCATTCGTAAGTCGTTCGTTCGAAGTTTCGTTATTGAGACTTCGTTTAAGAGCTCCCGAGAGCTCGTTCGATTTTGAAGGCGGGTGGGTGCTGGTGGATGGATAATGGATGTGCCTTGCGGTGGCTTCAACGGGCTTACGTCCCGTGCGTCCGAAGGTCCCCACTCGTTGGAACCGTGTTCGCGGTAGAGTGCTTCTGAAAACGTTTTTTTTTTCTCTTCCAATTTTTGTAGCTGTATACTCAACCAGTCGCATACATGTCAAAGTGAAGTGCGTTCCTCTTACGCTTATGCTGTTAAGGCCGAGCAAAGTGTAATCCGGGACTTGTGTCGGAAAGGCCCCTTCCAAGACGGTAAGTGGAAAACAACGTTGCATTAGCAGAGCTTCTGTGTTGGATTCTAAACGAGCGTGTTGTGTTTCGTCCATCATTGCGATCAGCACTCTCTAAGAGATCAAAGTCATCATCTTTATTTGTTCAGCAAGAAGTCGCTTAGCGAAGCTGTTCGACCGTTGTCTGACGTCTCCGAACGGGTAACTAGCGGCCTATATCCATGTAACGTCCTGCCTGTCCGCCTGCCTGTCTGTTCAATCGCCCGTTCGTTTGTTGGTTGGTTCATCCCATGCTTTCCATTAATCCACCCTCAATATTTGATGGATGTCGTCATTGAGGATGCTGGCTATGTTGGCAACACCCTCCCCCGACTTCCTCCTGTGGATGTCCTTCGCGTTTTTCACGTCCACCCGCCCTCTTCGAAACGTCTCCTTTCGTTGTTGTTTCGTTTGTAAGCGCTTGTACAAAACTGCGTTGGCGTGTGTGTGTGTGTGCTTCTGCCTGAAGGAGTGGGGGCGTTTGGGCGTTCGGGCAGGAACGCTTTATCCGATGGACAACTAAGAGACGACGTATGGAGAGCGTCGTGTCCAGGAACATGAACGGCTGATTCTCGTTCTTATAGCTAACGCTCATCAATAACAACCTTGGCAAAGCACAAATGGAGGTCACGCTGCACAATTTATCCCTCCCAGAGGCCCCCTACCACAGCTTTCGTCTCTTCTTGATTCGTGTTCCCGTTTCTTTGTACGGAGAGCCTCTTCTCAGTGATCGTCGCATCGATTCCTTATCTTCCGAACAAATCGGCACTGAGTGGGTGCCCATCTCCTTGCGCTGACGTTTGAGATTCATACATTGGGATCCGGTGGGAGGCGGTCCTCCGACCACAACAAACTGCAGCAACGGTTCGACCCACCATCGTGCTTTTCGTTCCCGCGTGCTTTCTTCATTCTCCTCCAGATTCGCTTTTCTGCTTCCTACTCCTTGGTGAACTATTCATGAAGATGATCGCGGCGCTCACCCAGTGGCGGCGGCGGCGGCGGCGGCAACAAAGCCTTAAGAGGACGCCAAGAGTATGAAGGATGAAAGTGGGTCTTATTTCACAAAAAGTCCTGAAGCCAAGCCTTACAGCTGCCGAGCTGCAGAGGACTTCGCATTTCCTAAATTCGAATCGAGATGGAGCGAATCGTTGCGGCTGTTGTTCATTCGGAGGGTTCGATCGCTATGTAACCAGCAAGGCACTCCGCAGAGTGGGCTTCGAATTCGAGTTTCAAAATGGATTTCGCTTTCTTTCTTTCTTTCATAGACTATCTTCGGGAGGCCGGATGCATTTCGAGAATATATTCAGAACAAAATCATGGAGTCTGTAGTAAGGACTACTCAAATCTGGTGGCCTACGCGTTCGATTCGAGGAGTCGGGAAAAGATGCACAATCCAACCACGCTGCAGAACATGTGCTGGTGAGTAAGATCGCCTTGCGAGAGAGGAGCGCGATTGTTGAATGATTAACTTGAGCTGCATGGATAGCCATATCAAGGAGAAGTCAGTCGAAGTCTGCGTCACGTAAGACGCGTCACTGAATCATTCAACCGAGGAAATATTCATAAGTAAGTCATCTGCTAGACCTTTTCTCCACTGAATCGAGCCGTACAGTAACTGACTGACTGACTGACTCGGATGGCTTCAAGTGGCCATTGTTCGTGGCTTTCTGCCGCTGGATCAAGAGAGACTCTCGTTAGAAGTTCGTGCCGTGCCTAATGGCCCGTGCTGGTCATATGGACCTGTGGGGAAGACGTCGGAGGACAAAGATAAACTCAGTAATGTATTGCCCATTACATGGGGCTTCAGCGTAGCCCTTTCAAGCGACTAGAGGCGACGGCTGCCACTGTTGCTGCTTGTCTCCGCTCTCATATGAAGATGGGCTCATAATAACGAGATCTGTCTCCTGAGCGCTCTCCTGGCAGTGGCGCAACCCTGGCCTGGGACAACGCTAGAGACCCTAATAGGGAGCCGGGAGCGGAGGGAGGCCGAAAGGGACCGCGACCGGCGATGTCAAGGGACAACCAAGGAACTTTGCCCGGAAGCGAGGATCTGCCGTGTAATTCTCTCCGCCGGAGAAGTGGCGGCAAAAGCGACGGCAACAACACTCTATCACAATTAACCTGACGATTCCGTTTTGTTTTCAGCGCGTATTACGCCGTGTACAAGTGTACTCAGACGCACGCTGGACGCTGTGGAGGGCGGACCATGACGAAGAGCCCACTCCGCCAGATCTACCAGGGCCTGGATCACAACTGTAAGCCCTTCAAGGCTATTTGCCAGGGCAAGTCAAGCGGCAGCCGAGCGTCAGGAGGTGCTACAGGAATGGGGGGAGGAGGTGGAGTAAATGCGATCCACAAGCCAAAAAACGTTCCGCATCATCCCCCCGCAAGCAAAAATAGAGGCAGCACTGGTGTTCCACGTTCGTCGTCAAGCCCGAGTGTCGTCTCGCCTTCGAGTCTTTTACTAGCTGTTGTTGCCGTTGCCACCACTGCCGCCGCCGCCACAGCCACGGCTGCAGCCTCCGCTGTCATATCGCTCGCCGCAACTCCATAGAGGATTCATGACACTGGAAGCCAGAGCAGGAGATGGGGTATCCTCTTTGGACAACGCCAGGAGGCGAGCGGCGGAAGAGGACAGAGGAAAACAGCGAGCAACGGGCGACGAGGGAGGATGAGAAGGAGTCCAGCCAAAATGCAAATGCAACCTCATTTCCTTGACAAGAAATGACGGAAACTCAAAGCGTGCGCGACACTCCTCGCAGTCAGACTATGGTGATGTTGATGATGCCGATGTAGACGAGGACGTCGCTTGTGCCGGCAGCGGCTCCATCGTCCGTGGACCACATGGCATCAGCCACTCAGACGAATAAAAGGGAACTTCGAGCTGTGAAATCATCTCGAATTCCTCTCCTGTTGAACTTTTCCTGCGGGGTCCGCCCTGGAAGTTCCGCGTTTCGGTGTTTGCTCATCAACGTTCGGGGTACGAGTCATCGAGCAGGCGGAGCAGACAAAAGGAGGAGGAACTTTGGAGTGATGAGCCGACTTGTTCAGGTGTACAATTTCTCTTTTTCTATCTCACGACCAAGTTGCGCGCCCTGAGTGAGTGATAGCGTTCGAGATTCCAAGTGACGGCGAGCCGTCTTGAGCGGCGACGCTGCTTCTTCCCATCCCGATGAACGCAGTGCAGTGTATATGATGTTATTTCTCAGAGTCGCTCTCTTATCTTGAGGAATGTTCCCGATTGAGTGAACTGAACGCAGCTCGGACTCGCAAGAGGCCGCGTTTCGTATCGCGAAAGCAGCCTCTCGGAGTCTCGGCGTGAACGCCTATCTCCTAGGGCCGGAAAATGTTGCACCTGATCGAGTTTTCTTCCCCATCTCTGACCGAGATCTGGCAAGCATCTGCGGCGAGGGAAAAAGTTCGTCAAACCGGAATTCGCAATGCCGGAGAATGTCGTCACATCTGGATATGACGACGCGCGGCAGGGAAACCATTGTTCTTGTTGGAAGTTTACTCTGTCGCTCTTTTCGACGGCTGATGAACCGGAACCAATCCCTTGAGCTGAGTCATCGTTACGAGTCTCGTTGTCAATACGTTTGGAGGTCGTCCTCACCATCGTTTGGATTCACCACGGGGACTCAAGCAGACCAAGGAAAGATTGTAACTAGGAAGTGTGAGAGCTCATGATGGTCTGTGAACTCAGAAATCACCGTCGAGATCGAACCGGTTCATTCCCGCCTCGGCGAGAGGAGGAACGTTGGAGGAATTTGTTGCGAAATGAAGTCCACTGCCCGGAGCCTTGTTGAATCGTTCGATCCTCATAGTTTGGTTCCTGCGGACTTTTCAAAACTAGGATCATAGTCGGGAGCCGAACGATGGACGAAGTTTTTGGCTTCATCAAGGCAATGATATTCTTGTTAAAAACAGCTGAAAAACCTCAAAAACACGTTTTTTTTATCCCTAAAAATAAGCAAATAAATTTCTTGAATCCTTCAAAAAGCGATAACGACCTCTTTTGTGTTCCGCTCGTGATTTCGCTTTGAATCCCGAGTATGGCCGTGTTCCGTTCATGGCCATAGATTCTCTTCTCAACTTAGAGCGCGACACTGATGTTGAGTTGTCCCGTGAGTGTCACCGTTGCTCGTAATACGATGGCTCAAACGAAGTGGGTAAAGAGCACGGAAGCATATCCACAGGCGAATCTACTTCATAACCAGACAGCCTTGGCTTGAATTTCCAATTTCAGCTACTTTTTCACCAGCCCGAGGGCGAATCTGAGATGAGGAAGACGGGAGGAGCTTGAGACGGCAGCAGCCTGTCACGCGGCGGAAGTGGCTTCATACGTTTCAAAACTGTGTGATACATCTCCATTAAACGTGGTCGATCTCTTCGATATCTTCCATGGAGAAGAAGACGACACATGACTCGTTCAATTCGAGGTCGTTGCGTTGAAGTGAATATTCTGCTTCCTGATCAACCCAAACTCTTGGTGGGGAGCGTGCCGAGGAAAAATGTCAATCATCCATGAGTGGAAAATCGGTGCCAGAGATTCTCGCGTAGGATTACCGCCGAAAGACTCATCGTCGAAGCTAAGGCCCAAAAAATCTGGGGAGTCCTCGCCCTTGTCGCGACCTCGGCTCATGCCATGGCTGTGGTGAAAGCGCTGCGTGCAACGTCGCCGAGCCGCTGGCCGCATTCCTCATTAGCTCGGGTTATTTGGGTAAACAGAACGAATCGAATCGAAGGTTGTGTCCTGATCCTTTTGACCATTAGCGGTGGGCCTTCCGGTTGGCTTTCTGTTAGTTGCTCGCTTTGCTGCTTCTCATCGGCTGCTGGTGACTGCCGTTGCCGTTGGATTGGCAGGCAGTACGCTGCCTACCGCTCCTCTAAGAAGGCCTCATCAAAGGGGCGGCAACACGTAGCTCGGCCTATCCAGGGATAATTCCAATAAGATTCCAATCGCCGTTAGGATAATGGAGAGGGTGCTTCATCATTTTCCCCTCGGCTCACAAAGTTCTCCTACCGCGAAAGGGACAGGCTCACCTCGAAGGCAGACCTTCGAGGAGCTCATGCTTGTCAGACACGATTCGGGCCGCGTTTTTCCCCCCTCTCTCATGTGGAAGGAGACTTGTGTGGGGTACGACAGAGGCTCGACGTGAACAACGACGTATAATTGCCTCGTAGCTTGCTTAACAAGCTCTCCCCAAGCTTCCCGACGACCCTGGGGTCGCGTCCGCCTCCCGAATATTTGCACTCATTCACCTAGCAATCTTCTGCGAGTCAGACCTTCAATTATGCTTCTGTTTGTTTGCATGCGTCGATGAGTGCGAAGGGAACCCCTCAGCGTCTGTGTTTGCATAAACAATTTCGTTGTCATCGTAACCGGCTTTCGCAGTCTATGTCGAGATATGCGGGCTGTATTAGGGAGGAGAAGTACTTACTCCGGGAAACCTAAAACTTCAACATCGATCGAGCCCCCAAATGCCAGCCCCGTCAGCGATCACGAGTCCGAACTGAGACGAAGCTGCCGAAAAGGGTGGATCTTCCTTATTTTCCCTTTTGCAGTTCCTCTTCCGTATAATAAGGAGGAACTTGCCAGACAGAATATCATTCGGCACCAAGGAAGGCGATGGCCACTCGACACGTAGGCACATTGAACTCTCCTTGAGCTTCAATTTCTCCGTTTCCTCTCTCTCATTATCTCTCACCGAACAAGATCAAAAAGACACCGTGGGTGCAGAGACAAACTAGATTACTCGACGTCTGGCGAGGTCGGTGGCGTTATCGCGAGTATGAGACTGTCGTTATACTAACTCAGTTGTGAGTAACGTCGAGTTCCCTCCAGAGATTCCCACAAGGATACCACATTCCCTCCAGTACAACCATATTGTGTTCAAGCGGAGCTCCTCACACCGAGCTTGAAACACAAGTAATTAAAGCGTTAAGCACCCCGCGCGTATGTGTCTCCGCCCGTCGCTCACACAGTTCGTGTGAGATACTGTTAGTGTCGAGTGAATCGCGATGCAAATTGAGACTGGAAGCCCGCCACTATGTTCGTTCTTTCTAGGTTGATGCGCGCGTACTCTGCTCCTTTCATAACACAACCGCTGCCGCGAATTGTTTTGCATGCGAATCAGACTCGCTGTTAACCGGAAGAAAACGTAATTCAGGTTGGGAGTCGTGGAACAATCACATTTCCATCGCTGGCGCGGCGCCGCGGTCCCATCATAAATCGTCCGCTGGATCTGCGCTGCCGGCGCCGCCGGATGGATTCTCGAGGTCATCGTTCTAAATCACAAATGCGGAACTCAAGACAGCCTCGGCGGAGCAGAAGTGCTCCCATCAAGGTTAATCCAACTCCGGCAACAGCAATGGAAAAGGACCCCCGGTCAACGGAGGCGCTCCTCGTCGAGATGGAAGCCGCCGCTATCGCGTCTCTCGGAAAGTTTGGATGATCTCGAGATTGATTCGGTGTTGACACCTCATATCCGAAGGAAACTTCGTCCCAGCCCGAGCCTCGAGGCTCTTCAAGCACTTGACCCGTTTTCACCGTTCGCTTCTTGACGGAAGGGCCTTCTAGGCTACAAGGGGTCCGCGATTCCGTCTCACAAGATATTAGCCGGCTCGACCAGGATAGACAATGTCATTTGTATTCGAGGAAAAGCAAAAACAGAGGAGCTTCGTGGGAGCTTGTGTGTGATGATAGTTGCGTCCGGCACACGGAACATAGATTCTCATTCCGGGCGAAGCAGTTGATGTGTTCTTCGACTGTGTGTGTGTGTGCCGAATGATTGTGATTCCGGCATCGCCGTGTTCATGACATATTATAGCGGAACGGAACGCAAGATCACAGCGGAACGAACTAGACATGGCTGCTCGAATAACCAGATAGGCGAATGAGAGAGTTCTCGATGGTAGTCATGCTGCCTTGCTCAGTCAGTCGGTCGGCTCTCATGCCGGCTGAGACCGCTGTGTTGATGGAGGTGGTGCTTGTGTTCGGCACAGGGCGGATGGTGTGAGTATGACTAGTAAGGATATGAGTGGTAGTCGTGTCGTAGTCGAGACTGAGGAAGCAGTAGCCGCAGAAGCAGCGATAGGGTTGAGAACTGGATCTTCGGGGAGTAATTCGGTGTTGTGGCTGACTCCGTCTGTAGGTTCCCAAGAGCCATCATTACAGCAAAGTATTCACGTGAATACCTTGCGCCCGCCGAAATAGCAAATGACAGACTATAGCGCGCGCGGGGTACATGTAGGCGCGTGAGCGAAAGGCCGAACTACTCGTGAGAATGGCTGCGTCTGACAAAGATTACGTATCTTCTTGAATCGCCGGCCGCCGTTACCTCCTGCGAGCCTTCCGTCCTTGAGTGGCCTGGGAGCGAGGAGTCAGGCAATGGCTGCTCTATTTTCCAGATCCCACCGACCATCCAGCTGAACGACTCACGTTACGAAGTTCTGAAACGCCACGTACAGGGGAACGTCGTCCACGTGGCTCCTTTTGTCCGCAATAGAGCACATCGACATTTTACCTAAGTTATCTGCAGACAACAAGTGTACGTTCGCGCACTACAGTTTGTTCTTTTCGTTCCCTTTCGATAACGGCTCTTATTTCTTCGCAAACGTCGGCAGGGGAACTCGAAGAGATGGTTTCCCCGAGTTGGGCTCAAAGTCGGTTTCGCAACAACCACGAGGCTGACACGAAAACACTGAACTCGTGTCTCGAACTTCTCCCCGATGAAACGGGGTCTCAAAAGGAAGGAAAACATCCAATGTTCAATAAGCCTCGCTGAAAGGCTTCGGCTTCAAAGTTGATTCCTCAGTTCTGTGCACCAGTTCGAGCCGCCAGGGCCGCTTCGGGATTCGAATCGGACCTCAAAGAAACGAGAATGAAATCGAAAAGAGACTTCGTTAGCCGTTATTCAAAGCTGGGTTCGTACGCCGCACCGCCGTGGTCGAGCCGGGCTGTCACGGCCGAGAACAGCAGCTGGCGTGGCCTTCTCAGGCCGCTCTAGTTCTCCCAGGAAGGGCTCGGACGAGTCTTCGAGGGCTTCGTCATTCTCTCAGCTCACCACTGAATTCTCGCAAACGAGAACTCTGAAATTTTCAGCCACAGTTTCCTTGCTGGAGATAGCTGTACGTAATTATGAGATGGATGTATGTATTCTCGAGCATTTGGGATCGAGCGAAAGGTGGGAATGGAAGGTGACGAGCTCATGGTTCCGGCGCGCTCGACAATGCCTCAAAGTTATTTCCTGATGCGTCCGCGTTCCCGTCATTGGATTGGAATGTCTCCCCTATTGCAGTTCCAAGTTTTGCGTGATATTCCCCTGTTCGAGGCTTCAAAGGCTCATATATCATGAGAGAAATTTGCAGAGCGTTTGATCACTCTCTCGAGTGACCGGTATCGGATCTCTGGAAGCTCAGGAATCCAAGTGAGCGGGGTACCGAGTTCCTTCAGCGTACTTGGGTCGCAGCTCGCGATACCAAACCATCTCAGGTCCCGATACAAACGTCATGAACCTTGTGATCGGGATGAGGGCAAACCTGAACGCTTTGGGCTACGATTCGAGCGTTTCGGTTTCCGCGTAGGAATGGAGACATCCTCCCCAGTCCTGTAAGGCACCTTTCCAGACAGATCGTTCCGACTCATTCGACAGCCCGATGCTGTGTTCTCATCTATTGTGAACGGTCCCCCAAACAAATCCTTCGCCCAGCCAGGTGCCATCGTCTAGCCTTGCAGGCGGCTGAAAAACAATCCCGTATTGTAAGAGCAGAACGAGTCTGTTCGAACGGACGCGAGTATATGTATGTGGGCATGTATATGTACCGGATGTACTCTCTCAAGTGGATGGAAAGGCACGCGACGGCGCCAAGTCATCGAATTTGGCACGCGACGCGGAGGCACGAAATAATTGTGAACCATCGGATTTCCGCACGATTCATATAACATCATAATTGTGAGGAGCATGAGGGGTCCTTCTCGGTTTTTTTGCGACCGAGGCTAGTTGCGAGTCTGGATCGGTTTATTGATCCATCGGGAACGGAGCTTGTTCCGAAATCTAGCCGCTCCACGTCATTTATTTCGCTTCCCTCGAGAGACTCAAAACCGAGAAGGTTTCCCTCGAGCCTCTGTGGATTCGGGTCGGAATTTCTTGTCGATGACGCAGATAAGTCGTCGCATGTCGCAACATTGCGAGCCTCATAACGAAGCTTGTTCAAGAGCCCCCATTCTGGGTCTAGTCTCTATTTCGCTCCGTTCCGACGGCGGCTCACTCTGGATTGTTTTCTCCCTTCCTTCCCTCCTTCGAAGGCCTTGTGGCGATTCCCATTAAACGTTCGCTCCGGGTAAACAGTCGGAGCAATCACTCTCGAAGCATCGATCGACCGGGTATTGAGAAACACCGTCGGTCGGTCGGTCGGAATCTCGAAGGGAGCATTGCTTGTAGAAAACCAATAAGTTCATTGTTGCATGTCTCTCCTTTCATCATCTGGGCGCCAGCGGCTGAAAGGGCGGAAGCGATCGATCGTGGGAAGAAAAGACGTCCGAGAGGATCATATTCGCGAGCGCGAACTTCTCGAAAAATCTGTCAGAGTCCAAACATACAAAGTAGGAACGTAATCGATCCGATCAGAAGTGGAGGGTCCTCAAAGAAAGCGCTCCGGGGAGCCGGAGTGAGGGAGAAATCGAGTAGTTGGTCGCGCGCTGGATAGGTCGGAGAAAGGAATAGCCAAGGACCCACTTGTCATCGGATCCGAAATCGCGCTCGACCTGAGAACTACATCGGTGTGCTCGGGTTGAACTCGTTCGGCTGCATCGAAAACGATCGAATTCGGAGCGGATTCTGTGAGCGTCGGGGGAAGTCTATGAGTTTTGGATGGTCTGGCCATGCCCGCTTGTTCCCTGGCTTGTCGACTTCATGCCTGGGTGGGTAGTCGACGGCGGCGGCGAACCCCTACACTGTGTTCGAGAACTCTAGGAAAGGAGACCGCAAAATTTTCGATTCCTCCTACGAGTATGAACCAACCCAATTGCGAGCGGCGCGTAGGAAACAAATAGACGAGCGACGAAATTCTCGCAGAGGAAAATATTACGGGGTTCGAGGCTTATCTGTGCCACTACGACGAGATTACTGAAAAAGTGCAGGTCGACTGGTAAAACTCACAGATCCCGAAGCACGGCCCACAGATACTGAGAGTTGAACTTCTGTTAGGGAGGATCTAGACCAGATCCCGGAATACCAGAGTGGTCTACCTATCTCAGACCGAGCAGAACTAGACTTTTTCAGCGTACGGCTGACACCTTCGTATTTCTGGAAATCTTCATCCTGACCTAATTCTGGTCTTGAAAAGGATCAGTGTTCCAGACCGGAACTAGTCGGTTTCGGCGAGTTCTCGGCGACTGCTCAAGCGGAGGATTAAGGGAGGTCTTCGAGTTGTACATCTGGATGAACAAAACGTTTGAAGCCGCAGTGTACGACGAAGCCCGCGATCCCCGGAGATTTCAGGATGCCACCGTCGCTCGATTTCCACGCTGCGGCGACGACAGCGATGACGGGAACAAGTTTTTAGCTCGCAGCCGCATCGCTGCACTTCTTCGACAGTTTCGACCTTGTTGTTGTTGCTGTTGTTGTTGTTGTTGTTGTTGTTGCTGCTGCTGTCGTCGAGCACTCGTCGAGAGCTCAGGATGACTGTAACATGAGTCTACATAGCGAGCGGGTCGTGTGGAGCTCAAGTTCCTAGCGGGAAGCTGCCTACCGGAGGCCGCACTTTCGAGCGAAACCGTCAATATTTTTTCGTCGATTTGATTTGTAGCTGTTTGCGCGGCTTCTATTCGACACGTCGGTGTCGATGTTCGTGCAAGTGTTCGTGTTCCACTGGAGTGGAAGACATTCGATGTAATAGGTCTGAGGCGGCGAACGAAGATCGCAGCGGCCTATTCAGCCTGACTGCTTGGTCGGCTGGCTGGGTGTCCGGCGACACTATCAGACAGCCGCGGGAAACAGACTCGAGCAATTTTTGCCCAGTACGATCCGGTGCTCATTTGTCAGCCATACGCCGCCAACGCGTCTCGACTAATGGAACAACTTTTGTGTGATTCGATCATGATGAACACCAGCGTGCCGAACTTGCGAGAATCGACAAGAATAGACGAACACATGACGGTCGCAGATCGAACCGAGCGAATAGTGAACAGTGCTGACAGCAGTAGCACTGAGGTCTTCGTTGGAAAGTGGAAACGCTCGGCACGACAACAAGTAGCTGCTGCTGCAGCAGCAATGCCACACTGGAGGCAATCTTGAAAAATGTGCCAAGCGCTGGACCGCTGCGAAGTGGAAACTGCGCTCGCTGCAGGTGTATCCCGAAAGTGGGACAGCTGGGCTACGGGGGAATTCCGAGGTTCGAATGCAGCTTGCCGAGCCGAGCCGAGAAAAACAATGGATTCGATTGCTAGCTAGCGAGACAGGCCTGCTTTTATCGTAGTCGTTTGCTTCCTTCCTCGGCGTTTCTCCGTTCGTTTTCCAGCGAGCTGCAAAAGGGTTGAGTCCTGCCTCCGATTCCGGGAGGAAGGCTCTTCGGCTAGTCAAAGATCGGATACCCGCCTGCTCAGTCGTTTGCGAGAAAGGGGCTGTTTATCATATTGCAACTCCCGACTCCGGACGCGGAGTCACCATACTCCTCCACGCTTAGGGTCTCTTCCGTTTTGCTCTCTACACTCCGGCCCTGGCAGCCCGTACCGTGGAAGCCGGTTTTTCCCCTCCACTCCCAAATAACCCGTCCATGCACAAATTCTTCTGCAACTTCTGAGGGAACTAAGACCCTATTTGCGTCATCCGAAGATCCCGATCACAGAGACAACTTGCGCAAGCTAGATATCGTGCTCTTTCTGCTCTTTTGGAGGAAGTGACTCTCGGTGCCCGGACGAAGCCCCGAAGTCCCAATTCGGAACTTTTGAAAGCTTGGGAGACGCAACTCTGACGTCCTCTGAGCGTCCAATGAAACACGATGATAGAGAGATCGTTTCTCTAACTCCCTTCCCCGCTTCAAGAGACCTCGCAGGCCAACGGAACCATCTGCACGAATAGCTCAAAACGATGACACATGCACCATTCCATTTTGTCGATTGGTGGCTGCGACCGTAGTTCCGTTTGCAGGGGCAGCATCGAGACGGACGGTGTCGACGCGAGAAACCCCGTTCCGACATCACGAGGTCATGACTCGAGCAATGGCAAGTGTCGAGTGAACGAATGGAGCGAAGAGAAACGCTCAGCGAACAGGCAGCTCGCTCGCAGCAGCATTTCTGCCACACCAGCACAAGCGATCCAATATGCGAACTCTTCCCTCTTCGCTGCTAGAAGGCGCAATATGTCGGAGCTGACTCTGTTTTCTGCTTTTCCGCGCTTTTCTCTTTATTAAGCACTTCTCCGAGCGAAAACCTATCTTTAGATGCGACTCAAAGAATTAACACGCATTGGATCAGAAGCAAACGGCGGCGCTCGTGGCCCGTTCGCAAAAGATCGTCCGTTCAAGCATTCGACTCGCGTTTTCAGCTGTGCAAAGATCACAACAGCTTCAGAACTCTTTCCACAGTGCAGTCGATCGTGTATGCCATCCGGTCGAGCCTTCGGCTGCCGCTTGTTGACAGACAGCGTCCAAGTCGGTCGTGCATGTTTATCAAACCTCTTCCGCATGTAGCACACCTTACGCAACTTGTAGATCTCCGACTCGGACTGGTGAGCTTCGGAGAAAAAATGAGAGTGCAAACACACGAACTTTCGCTCGATCCACCACGTCGATGCGTAGCATGCATTCAAAGGAACAGCGATAAGGTACACGCGAAATGTTCTGACCGACACCACCGCAACGCTACATACTACATCCTATGAACACTCAAACATCAGTGTCGCACCGACAGCTGGTTGTCGTGCGCTCGTGGGCTTTCGCAGTCGATTTCTGCGCTGCCAGCGCGGGCCCGATATTTGAATTCCGGAAGGAAATAATGGAACCGCAGAGTTAGACGTCGCTGCTCACATCATTTCCTCGATTCAGAACGGACTGACGCAGAACAGACTTTCGTGAAAACATCGAAGCGATCTCCTTCCGAAGATGGATTGAACGGTTCCTCCGCGTATAGTATTCCATGGTCCCATTTCGCAGCGACGACATTCTGCTCGACAGGCAGCGGCTCCATTTGTGGCACACAATCTCTCCCCATCCATCGCTTCGTTATTATTTTCCGCTGCCGCCTCCGTCGTCGCTGTTACTGTTTCCTCGTCTTTCCTTTCAAAGGATTTCCCTTAGTTTGTGTCCGAGTCCGAAAGACATCTGGTCATTTCGATCCTTCTCGGTTGTAACAAACGTTACCTTCTCATTCGGATCAGGCACCGAGAGTTGCTCACTCGCTGTGGTGATGGTGAAGTTTCGTTAGGATCACTGCTCTTTCTTTCTTTCTTTCTCATTGAAAGCGATCCCGAATGTTCTTCCCGTTTTTTTCTCCGCGTCCGTGAGAGAGGAAGCGGGATGCAGGTAGAGAGGAAGAGTGTGTGTGTGTGTGTTTGAGGACGTGAGCCTACTCAGCCGAGACCACCAACAATGATCCTCGAGCATTCTTTTTGTTAATTAATGACGCTCTTCACCCAAAACGAAGGGCCCCAGGGGCGGATGGGCATGGACGGACGAACAGAGACATCGTTACTGGCGCGTTCAAACACAAAAAGCTGCATGGTAAGCATATGCAAATATGGTGGCTTTCGTCCATTGGCAACCGTCGCGTCGCCCGAAAGGCCCACTCACCCACTTGGTTACGTCGGAGCATATATAGCACAAGGAGAAGAAGAAACCGCGACAAAACAACCGATCGTCTACGTCGGTGGGTGGAGGACTATGCTCAACGAAGCTACCGGATTCGACCGCAAGCGAGTTGTGGCTGGATGGCTGGCTGGCAGGCGGGTGATACTACAAGGTGGATAGAGCTGATTTCGACGGGGCTGTCAGAGAACGTTGTGATTGTCCCGCGGACACATTCAGGGTCACACGTCGGAATGACAACATGTGCGGAATCGCTCCGAGCGGCACTCGTTTTTGTGCTGCGGTGTCGCAGAATGGACGGATGGTAGCCTGTTACGTGGTGAGGACCGCTTTCCCGTACCACCGTCTGTGTGTCGAACATTCAGCCTTCGGTTACGAGCCCGACATTCCACCGAACACGACCAGTCTTTTCGGGAACAGCGGACGAACGAGCTTTCGTTGAATGATCGAGGGGAATGAGCGAGTCCGGTGGAGCAAGAGAGAGATAGACAAAACTAGGGGGTTCACAACTCGAACGGAGAAGAATTGCCGGAAAAATCACGACTGCAACGATAAAAGTCATGCCCGGACGAATTGAGGCGCAGATTCGAAACTTGAACAGGTCAGCATAGCCATGTTTACATTCCCGAGCGATAAAATGCAGACTCGATCCCAACGCCGACTACTCTGCGGGTGCTTTCTTCTTATTATTATGACCTATTCCGACGAGACAGATCTCCAGATCGTGAAGAAAAAGGCTGCGGCCTTTTCTGGTACCCGGGGGAACTGCGAGAGCCGAAGGCCGGGGCTAGGGATTGGTTATCCTCCCTCGGAGGCTTCTAGTTTTGAGTTTCGCCGTCTTGTCCATGTCGTTTCCTTCCGCGTCGTTACTTCGTAGACCTCAACCGAGTCGGTGGACTTGGAAACAGCCATTGACCACAGCGAGCAGCTGTCCGCCGGATCGAGACCGACCGAGCGCCTTTTCCAGGGCTCTAGGGAGCATCAGAATCTTTCAAGATCCTGGAATGAATGTCAAGTAAATAAAAGATATGGCACGAAATGGGATTGACACACTCGATCTCCCGAGAGAGTCGTTTCGCCATTGACTTGATTGCTCTCTACGCAGCCTTGTTTGTGGAGGAACCTAAGTAAAATATCAACGTCCCGAACAAGAAAATAACACCACCAGACGCGCTGAGAGGGCGCGTGACGGGCGCGCCGCGTAATGGATTAGAGTCGCGGCAAGGGATACCAATTCATTGTATACATCTGTTGGCTTTTCAATACAGCTCCCACATCCTCTCATCGGAAGGGAGAGGGGGTAGCCCTAAAGCCCCCCCCCCCGTCAAAAGTCCATACACAGTCGCGTCTCGGTCCAAAGTCAGCGAACGGCCGGCGGAAAAAGAATTTTCTTCCCTTCCTTCCCACTCTGCCCTCTTCGACCGCGCGTCTATTCTCCCTTCCAGTTTTTGTGTGCGGTGATCTCTCTTTGTGAGAATGATTTTGATCTCGACAAAGTTGTGCGAGTCCACGTTCAAGCTCACTGCTGATGCTGAGCAGAGAAAAGCTTTGACAAAGGCCCTCGACCAAAAACTGTCGGCAGCTTTTTTTACTCTTTGCTCTAAAGCCGGTAGTTTGACCGCGTGGGGCCTAATCCTCTTTAGGATCCTTCAGCTTCGTATTCATAGCCGCCGCGCCGCCGAAAGCCTGTGGTGTAGATGGTGGTGACTGGTGACCGCTCGTATCTCTGAGGCTCACATGATCTTTTTTTCCGAGTGATTTCCTACTTGGCTCGTTATACTCGTATCGCGGAACTTTTTCGATTCCTTCTTCGTTCGAGATAGTCATCCATGGCTGGCGACCAACGGAAAGTTTCCGCTCTTCACTGCTGATGCGATTGTCAGATTCGGCAGCTACTGTACATGTATCGCAATCCGATCGCCTCCACCAACTCAGCCAACTCGCCGAACGGCACTCAAGACGATTCTGGGACCCTAATCCATTCCGTCCACGCTGGCCGATGCTCTATCGTGCGAGAACTTCGAGGCGGAATGCCGACAATCTCCGAAGTAAACACCGGTTCCGCGGTGGAAGTGCATTGAAACTTGAGCTCGGATTTAGGTTACTGAAGTGCTTGTGTCCGGGTTCGGTGGCTTCGAGAAACTTCAGAGGCTGGGCCGAACTCCTGTGCTCTTCAGTGCAAACTAATCACTTTGAGAGGAACGAGCGGATGAGTAAACGAAGGGAGCACGAAACCGTGTCTGCGCATGACGCTGTCTATTCTCATTTGTTGTTCAGAGAATCTCATACAAAAACGTCCACGACCGAGCTCCTCAACGGAGCTTCCTTCTTTCTCATCCAATTATCAACCGCTCTGGGGAGAGGTTCACTGATCTCGAATTCAGCGCATGACATTCAGCAAGTGAAAATACGAGGTTGGAGCAGCCTCGATTCACGGAACGGAGGTCTAAACGAGACAGACTACACTCGTCCTCCGAACTTGATTAGACGTCGTCTTTCGTCTCTTTCGGAAACGCTCCGCTGCGGACTTTTTTTTTGTTTCTCGAATCCGGACACAGAAGGGCAGAGAATATTCGAAACTTGTGCAAGGAGTTGCGTAGGGTTCTCCCTGCTTATCTCTTCTCCGAAGTTAGTTCTTGGCAAGGGTAGGCCTCTAACAAGCTACCCGCGGCGGGATTCCTGTTCTCTCCTTCACATTCTGTTGTTTTGGGAGCCGAACGTCAGCTTGCTGTGATTAGACTTCCAACTGCCGAGGGCAAGAGAATACACGTGTCTAGAATGCATGATCTTCGCTCGCGCCATGGTTGGAAACGCCGCTGCCGCCGCCGTTGAGAAGAAGGTGCGCGGTGTCTGGGGACATCTTTCAAGGCGGAAAACGACTGATCCCGGAAGCGAATTTGGCTACCGCCTGCTGTCGCGAGATTCAGGGTTTATCTAATCTCCGAGGTGTTGCCGGGCTTCCCAATAACTTACGAATCTAGCGACTGCTTTCCGGAAGGATCGTACTCATGTGAACAGATTGAAAAGAGTGGAACATGACCAGGCCCAACAAAATTCAACCAGAAAAGATTGTTCACAGGGACGCGTTCGAAACGGACTGCTTCGTATCGGATATTTTGTCCTGGAACAAAGCAAAATCTCATGTGAAACGAGACGAGAGTATTGTTCGAGTGTCTGATCTGTTGATTGAGTTTTAATGAAGAAACACCGGTGGCGGCTCACTCACACGACTGGGATCAACGGAGTTTCAGCGATATTAATGAGTGCCGACTGCCGAGCTTGAAGACATGTTCCCCGGGGTAATCAGATGTCTTCAGGAAGAGGAGCGTTCCCTCTTCGCCGAGCTCTTTTGTGATCGTGGCTTAATCCAGAGTTTAAAGGATGACTAAACACCATTTCTCATATGACCTTGACCCTCATTGCTCAAGGTCGTGTCTTTCTCAACGAGTCGAGGAATGTCCCCGCGGGCTCAATCGATGGCCTCTTCGGGCTCGTCAACTCGAACGGGCTCGGTTGAGATTCACGATGGGATCCTGGGTACGTCACGGGGCATTGGAGGTATCCCCCGACTCGTGTGTGGTCCCAAAGCTGCGAGGAGCTTTTCCAGCAAACTGGAAACGCGCGCAGTCAGCTCTGGAACTTACGTCGACGTACCACTTCCGACTCGAGGAGAGACATTTGTTGAAAGCAGAATCGGATTTTCGAGCATCTGGGCAAGTATTCTCTCGAATATCGAGGAAGAATATGAATCGTGTGTTGTCTACCTCATGTTCAGCGATCTCGAAATCGGTCCGGTATTGTTTCGAACGAAGAAACACAAGTCGGTTCGTAGGCAGTGTGGAATGCTCGACTGATTTGATTGAAGACACTAGACGTCTAAAGATAGACCGGGGGAAGGGGGTCACAATCTTCACAATGGCAGACAAAACCTTCCGCGGAAACTTTATTTCAAAATCTTCAAGGAGCGCTCTCAGCGAAAGTGATGTTCTGCCCAAAAAGTTGAGTTGCAACCGTTGTGCGCGAGGGAGCTACACTGACGCGCTTCTACGCGCGCTGTGTTATCCTCCATCCTAGCTACAGAGCTTTAAACTTTCTTTGCCGTGCGGACAGTAAACAACAAAAACAGCGATGAGGGAGAAAACGCGTAAACAGAATTCTATTGCTTTGCCCTCACCTAAAACTCTGGAATTTCATAAGGTTGGCCCAAACGTTGACCATGAACGCATCCTGGTCATCCCTGCCCTAAAGGTCCAATGGCTGCCGGTGGTTCTCATATACTTCTGTGACAAACTTTCAAGAATCATCATCAAAATCACTTCAAAACTGGTTCGCTCCATCGGCCCGAATCCTCTCCGTCTCCCGTCGCATCCTGCCGACTCTGAACGATGTTTCAGTTCTCACCTAGCCAATCGGTGGCGCTTCCATTGAGAGAGACGCTCAAATGATTTAGAGAGAGGCAACATCACTGTCCCGAGATGTAATACAGTCGAGAGTTGAAAGGAGCAGCGGAGAAAATAACAGTCGGAAGACTCCAAAGCGAGGAACGCTTCGGGCAGAAAAGTGCAGAAATCAGAAGCAACCGCACCAAAGCAAACAGCGAGGAAGGTACAGAATGAAAATGGTTGCCACCGCTCCTAAGATACCAGTCAGCCAGTTCAAGGGCGCGACGACGACAGCATGCGACGGCGTAAAAAGCCCGGCAGAAATAAAAAAGCTTTAGGACGAGAGTCAAACCACTCTGCGTCGTCGCATTCTCCCTCTCGGTCGGTCGGTCGGTGGGTCGGTTGGTCGTTCGTTCGTTTGTCCCTTCGGAGCTTCGGTCTCAACGTCTCAGACCTCAGGCACCGCAAACCTGAAGGACGAGGGTCGCCCATTGAAGTCAGTCAGCCAGGGAGCCCGCCAGGCAGCCTCGTCCAAACGGAAGCCCTAACCAACAAAGCGTTCTTTTCAGTTCTCACGTCCTTTTCTCTTTTTGCCCTTTAAAGGATTGCTCTTCAACTTCATAACGAGTCGATGGGGCGGGCTCTATGCTCTGAATGTGTTGCCCTCTTTCAGCCCAAGCAAAGCAGCCGAGCTGGGAATCTGCCTTTTAAACAGAAAGGGAGAAAAGGTTCTTTTCAGACGAAAAAAAAGTTTTCTCACGTACCATTGCTCAAACCGAACTCGGTGCAGGTCAAAATCTGAGAGGAACTCACCCTCGAAGCTCCCTGAGTGAGGATGGAGAAGAAGCCAAACCGCCAACCTACCTCGAGCCGCCCATCGAAACTTCCATTCAGAATTTTCGACGAGCTGATGCACGAGCCGGCCTCGTCGAACGGTTACGGTCGTCCTTCTTTCTCGTTTTCGCTTTCGAGATAGAACTCGAAAGGATCGTCGAAATCCGGAGAGAATTCATTATCTCGCGCTAATCCACGCGATCGACGACCAACACTCTCGCCTAGAGCCTTGAAACTACTCCAAGTCTGATCATCGCTTGATGCAAACACTCGAGCGGTTCCCCCGAGTGATTGGGATTCAATGATACTCCTGGATCGATGGTCTCCATACGGCTGCGCAACCGTGATGAGGGCCCCAAGGGGAAGGAACTTGACCTCAGGCGACGCTGCAGTCGCACCTGCTACGCGGCTGTTTTTGAGACGATTGCCTACGTGTCTCGGTCAAGCTCAAGGGCTTCCGACTTTCCTGGCTTCTGGTACAATGCGTCGGAACAAAAATCAAGATATGAAAAGGCTATCGGGAACTGAACGGCTCGAAAATTGAAGCGAAATTTCAGAAATTACAGCCGTCGGCGTTTCATTTGTTGCCGATACGACGCAAAAAGCCTCGACTTTTAAAAGTCAGTTCCGAGTTTATGACCTAACGGAGCAAGTAATAAAACTCCCCAACAGTCCCGACATCCAAAACTACAGCGTCGACAACGCCCACGACAAGCGGAGCAACAGCTGCGAGCCCCAGAGCCCACGAGGGAGAACTCAAAAACGTGTTGAGAAACTACCCGAATCGGGGGACTTCTTTGGATGATGAACGGATATCCTCAAGTACTGGCCCGGACAGCGGATAGCGTTGAAGGACTGAGTGGTGGACCGACTTGAATCACCAGAGAGAATTACCGAGGAATACGAACAGACAGAAAACAGGAAAGGACAGTCATGAAAACCAAATAAGTCAGACGGGACGTTTCATTAGGCGGAATAAAGAGCTAAATTGAGGAGGCCAAAGACTATTTAAACGACATTCATTCAGCCCACACTCAGATGCCTGAGAAAAACTCAGCGGGCTGCTCGCAGAGCGTCGTGGGGTCAATTTCTTATCTAATGGACCGTAACATTCATGAAACGGCCGAAAGCAGGGAGATGAATCCCAGTCCTAGAGCTTAGCCTGAGACAGGGCAATTCATATCCGCAGGCGGACAGACTGTTCGATTGAGGCGAAAATGTTTTTCGAGATCTCCGGGAACGACCGGGACCTCGGTCGGCGATCGATTCTCTCTACAACGATTCGAGATTTCCGCCGACCGACTATGATAATAATCAAACGAATTCGAGACTGTCTCCGGGGAAACGGCGCTCCGTGATGCTGAAGGAACTAATAATTTCTACTTCGAGCTCTCCGGCAGGGAAGAAAATTGTTGGCTTGGGAGCATAGCTAGAAGCTTTTCAGACAATTCCGTTCTCTGCCGGTAGAGTGGAAGGAAATGTGCCGGCTGAACTTTCAGACACATCGTCTCCTCGCCCAATCCAATGGCAAAGGCCGACGGAACTTTCCAAACTTCTTCTCAATCCGACGCCCCGTGCGGCGCGTTGGGAGAAGCATCAAAACATGGGGAATGATGAAGACTTACATTCCCGGATGATTTCTCAATGGCTCTCCGAGAGCATGCGGGAAACGTTGGGCTGAATTCTTGCGGAAAAAAACTCGCAGTGAACCGAGGTTCAGCGAATTCCATCGACGAGGGATCTCCCATCAATTTCATCAGGATTGCGGAACAAATCTAGAGAGCCAAGAATTCGAGTATCATCCAGAAACCGCTGTCTCGTACTCTGCGGGGAGTTCGGAATTTAAATTCAAACAACGCAAGAATTTAGACAGCGTGCGGTCGTCCTTTTTACCCTGTTTGATTATGCTGTCTGTTTCAACAACGTCGCGTCGTGCACGAAGCGACCGGCCGCAAGCGAACGAATGGACGGGAGACGAGGACGATGAAACGGTGAGCTTAGATGAACCCTCGCCGTTGCTACTTTTGATGCAGGCGGAAACTTTTATAGGGATATCACGCTCCCTGCGGTGATTGTGGCTGACTAAGGTTCGCTTTCCTCTTTCTGTCCTCTTTTCGATCCTGGTCTGTCGTTGAGCAGCTGTACATGCTCTGCTCGTTGTTCTTGAACTCAGTTCCCCGGTCGACGCAGCCGGTCAGCCTATCGTGACCGAAAGGTTCGCGCTGGCCACTCTACCACGCCGCGCCGTAGGATGATTGTTGTCTTGCTCTGGGGTTCCCTGACTATTTCCTCTTACCTTTGAGTTCGCACTTCAGGAAGCATGCATGTGGCGTTCTTTTGAATTCTCGGCGGCGTCATTGGTTTCTCCTCCGTCCTGGGTAGTTTTTCCGCTCGAACATTCCTTCGTTGATTTGCGGGCTCCGTTGCTAGTGAGTTTCTTTCCTGTTCTCAAGGTAAGGAGGTGAACCTCATGGTGGGAATGACGGACCGAACACGGCCGCGATGGAGTCTGCTCGTGGCCGATTCGACCCAAATATAGCTCCGATATCTTGCTGACTGGCTCAGCGGAAGACTAACTGTTGGGCGAGTTGTTTTCATTCCGAAGTTTAGCTTCAGTTTGCTTGGCGGGCGTTTTGCCGGTCGGCTCGTGGATCGGTCGAACCGTTGAGCGGGAGTACGGACAGACGGCGGGTCGAAGCCAGGCCGAGGTCGACCCACGCGGAATTCGAACGTCGTTAGAGTTCTGCTGTGTGCGAAGCGCTCCCCTTTTCTTCAGAGTTCTGCGAGGGCTCATCTGTTTTTGCCGAATCGGCTTCTTCCATTGGATTAAATTCTCTCGCTCAAATAAAACTTTTCCGAAACTTCTCGTTTTCTTCGTTATCTTTCTGAATTCCTCCGATCCCACTCCTTTTCCCGCTCCCCGCGGCGGTATTCCTTTCGGATCGAGATGCGGTCCGTCATAGATTGTCACGCTTTTCCTCATCCTCGGATTCCGGATCATTCCGTCACCAGAGTCTCATTTCCGGGAGAATCTGTCAAGGGAAGTTTCCCCAAGGAAGGCGATCTCCGCAAGGAGCCCGGTTGTGCGGACTCGGTCAGATCCTCAGAACGGGATTAATACCGAATCATTGATGACCTCTCTATCGAAAGAGTGGAACGACATGCGAAGAGCGATGATGGAGAATGGGAGACTCCAGTGTTGCGACCCGAGACTGCGTCCAACGTGCCTGTTGATCATATTGATCTGGATCAGAGCAACGGTGGGTTCAGAAACCTTCCATCTCACGATTTCCACGTCGAATCAAACATTTACTATGCTTTGGATTTCACTTCCGTTTCTCTTTGAATTATATCGCTTCCTTCGTCCACCGTTCTGATCATGAGGTTGATCTGCCTCGAGCTCGTTGCGGATGGAATTGTTCTTTATTTCTCGAACTTCCACCGTGCTATCCAAGGCCACGCAATGTGCACCGTCTTCGATACGAAACGTTGCGAATCTTTTAGTCGTGCCGCTGGCTTGGGCAGGAACTTCTCATTCGCGGACTCTAGGCTTCTGAGCCAGGGGTTCCCTGTTCGACCCGATGTTGAACGATTGTGTGACATTTTGGGGAGCCTCGTAAGGTAATGTCACCTGAGTCATGCAGGTTGCTCCGCGAAAAAAGGCGAAGTCTCCAAATCGCATGCTTGATCTATCAAACCTCTTTAGTCGTGATTCTATGATTGCAAGGAGCCCAAGCACCAATGGCTATATATTTACACATGAGCTCTGCTTCACATAAACCAGACGCTGGAACCTGGTGTTAGAACGATAGACAATGAATTGACGCATTCGAAAGCATCACTTTCCAGTCCCGAAGAACCGAGTACCCGGACCGGTGACCGGGGTGAGCCGACGACAAACTTTCGAGTTCACGACCTCGATTGCCGATGCTCTCTCTGAGGTGTGTGGAGTGTGCCTTTGTCCCGGCACTCAGAAGTTCCAAAACGTCAGTTTCTCGTTGACGTTGCTCCTCCGCGAATTCGACCGCCGATGGCGATTTGGCCCTCCGGTCACGTCGACTCGGAATCGTCGAAAGCACAACTCCGGATTTCGGGCGACGACGGCCACAGCAAACAGCGACAAACGGTCTGGGAACCAGTGAGCGGTTTGTTCCCTAGACGCGACCGCACACGATTGGCGACTCAATGAATGAAGGAAAGAGAAACCGACGCCTGTTCGCGGCGTGTGTGTGAACTGAATTTCTCACACCGATGCACCTCTTCATTCGGTCACTGTCTAGGTGCTCTCTATTCGATGGAACACCTCGAAAAGTTGGGAGCTCGGAAGCCGATGGCTGGTCCGCGGTTCGTTTGACATTCGCGTTATGCTTGGGAGCAAACCGCAATGTCAATAAATGCGAGATTTGCATTGGTAGTTGAATGTTGTTCACGAATCCATTCACCCGCATGCATAAACAGTGGATTTGTTGACATTCGACTGTCGACATCAGCAACGTTACTCCCTGCCCTGCCCAGTATCCAGCTGAGCGGCTCTCAACAAACACCACGGTCGCTCAAGAATTCAGCAAAACCTCAATCAATCCAACGCAGCTCCCTCTATCTCTTGCGAAAGCCCAAGTGAAACCACGAAAAGAACCACCACCATCAACATCACCATCATCGTCGTCGTCCTCGTCTATTATTTCCCTGCGTCCAGGATCCATTTTGATGCTCGACTCGGAACTGCTGCTTTTGGGGCTGGGCGGAAGGAAGGAAGTGCTCCACTCTTCTAAAAAGCAATTCCGTCTCTGAATCCGCGATCGAATCTCATCGCGGGGAACGTGTGTGAGTGGTGCCTCTGCCACAGCTCTATCTCCGCAAGGCTCAATGTTCAGAGCAGCGTGGACATTGCGGCGAATCCGCAAGAGGAGGACGTTTAGGCTTCGAGGACAGATGACGTTGTTAACGGGTCGACGGTTTTGCAGATGTCCGTCTCTCCATCTCTCTCACTCTGTCGCTGCCCGGCTCTGACGATATGGTCGCCCAGCCGTTTGCAAAATGTTGCTCGGGACGAGAGCAGCGCTAGCTCTTGCTCTGTTGCACCAATCCGCTCTCCTGCTGGGGGCGTTGAGTGCCATGGAGTACCCCTAACATTAGGTGGAAAAGGGGCGTGGGGTTCGAGTCAGGGCGCTCACATTCCCAAAGCCAACCGTTTCGGACTGATTCGCTCGCTCGTTTCGATTCTGGCGAATCTACAATATCTCCCGTTCAGGCCTCTAGAGCGTTTCCATCGACTCTGGTCGTTACGGTTTCTCAAACGACTTCGTGTGGAGGAAAAATGTCATTCATACCTACCTGCCTGCCTTCATGGGAAGGGCCTCGGCTGGCTACTTGTCGTATACTAGCCACCCGGAGCAGCACTGAATAATATCGATATATTGGATCAAACGGCCTGATGGTTCCTCTTAAGACGTCCTTGAGACCTAGAGCACTCGAGCACCTTGGCACTCGCTCCCTTGTTTACCCCGTCCTGCAGGGAGCTGCCGTGGCGGCGCCGCCGTACAGGCTGCCAAACGACCGAGCGAACAGAGGAATAGACAACCCATGACTACGTCGGAACGGCGGCGCCTGGTCATCTGCAGCGCCAGTAGTAGTCTGCTGTTGCCACCGTTTCTGGTATCACTTTTCTGAGACAAAGTGCAGAAACTCGATCTAAGAGAGAGAAAGAGAGGGATAGAGAGAGAGAGAGCGAGATCCAGGGCGGATCGCTTTCGTACCAAAGGGCAGAAGTGCGAAAAGGAATAACGACCGACGCCACGAATAAGAGTCGTCGAGGCTTTATTCAATTTCGGATCAAAGAATCGAGGTTCTCTGCGGCCAGGTGGAGCCGGGCAAGGCGGAATTTGATCAGCGCAAACCGACGGCGAAAGAGAGGTACGCGATCCCACGTATCGGTCGTGCATCGGATGCAGGTGTTCGAGCGAACATTGTCTGCAATTGTACGAGGTTTTCTGGAAGCTCACATATCAATTTTCTGACCCCGACATTCGAACGGAGGTCGAAGCCCTTACACGGCACAATGCCTAATTGGATCCCAAGACACCGACCGACAAGGAAGCTCTGATTCTGTTCCTTCCTCCCTCCCATCTCATTGGATCATGCAATCATGAGAGCCTGATCAAATTTCTCAATCTTGAGCCCTTGCGTCGCCCTGAGTCTGAAACCCACGCCGGCTGACCTTCGGGACAAGTATCCAAGAACGCCCTAAGTCGCGTCGTCCTCTCGATGGAGAGATCCAGCCCCGCGCCCATAGGCAAACATTGCCCCTGTGTCAGCTTGGGAGTTTTTCGGAGCGAATTCGCTCGCGATTTCTATCATACACAAGCGGCGAAGGCGCCGGCGTCGCTGTGGGAAGCCTGAATGTCGAACGAATCAAAATCAATGCAGCCTGTACGCAATCAAGCTGAGTGAAAGGCAACTCTTGGAACATTCGACGGCTGCGCGGGTGCAGGCCCGAGATAATGTCTCGGGGGAAAGGAGGTCCTCAGAAACAACGACAACAACAACAACAACAACAAGGACAGCGACGGCTACAAGTCGCAGATCCGCAGCTAAACTCAACAGTTCTCGTTACAAGGCTTAAATCAGCTGGTTGTTCTGCAAGCGTTATCAGCTGTCAACCGAGCCCCACGATAAATAACTCCTTAGATAGCGGGACGGAAAATTCCTCCGCCGAACTTCGCAACGCCGCTGTCGAAAGCAAACTTCCTCAAGTCCGCAGTCGATAGTTGCGTAGTCGGGACCCATCCGATCCGAACTGAAATGGAACCGATATCGTATTCCCAAAACTGGAATTTTCTCCCTACAAAAAGCGTTGGCGGTTTCGTGTTTGTCCCCGATGTCCTTTTGCGAGCGGACACGAAAGTTCACAATCGATACGGGAGAGCCAGAGTTTCCTTTCCATCGCTGCGATCCGAGAATAGCGGTCGGATTATCATTCCGTAGAGCGGTAATGCTGTGAGACGACCGTGACAGCGGCACACCACCTGCTCGTGACACGCAAACATTGATTACGACCGACGCGGGAATTCTTGCTCCTTCCCTTGCACTTGCGGAGCTCCTCCGAGGAACTCCGATACGGAACTTCTTATTTCCCGCCTGACGGCCTCGGAAGGTCTTCGTAGGAAGCTGTTTCCAGGTTTTTCGCGAATGACCCTCACCTGGAGCAGGAGGAAGAAGCACCAAACAGCCGCAGTGAGGAATTCCCCGCATCGAGAACAGACGTGAGCCGTCGGAGCTCGACAAGTCGGGGCGTTCCGACTTGTCTGTCCAACTGCAGACGGAGAAGACGAACTTGTTGTTCGTGTTGGTCGACCGAGCGACCGATCGGCCGGCCGGCCGGCTGGCTGAGGGGTCCGTTCGTCGTCGCTCGACAAAGACTACCATAGCGATGCCGGATCGCTGTGGTAATTCTCCGATACGGTGCGATGTAGAAAATCGATGATATGTGTCCCATCGCCCTCTTCCCAGGCGGACTTTATTGATATCCCATAGTTTAGCTCCGCAGCGGCCTCCGAAGCTACTGTCCAAAGCCCGTATCCGCAGCAGCGTGACCATCTCTGTTGTTGGCAACCCTATTGCAAACTCCTTCGTATTTTCCTACACCGAGATATCAATCCTTTCTAAGACTCCGTTTCCGTTACTACAGTGAGCAACAAAGATATGGACAACTTCGGATCCCTACACGTCGCCGAAGTTGGCGGAGCATAAGAGAACGAATGTTCGTTTCCTGGCCAAGCATATCGGAAGCCCAATTCGCACCTCACCGGTTCACTAGTTCGAGCCGGAATCATACAGGAGTCGGCCGGCTCGACCGATATGCTTTGTCCTCGTGGTCGTCGAGACTTCGTTCCTCTGTTTCCGTCGAAATCTCGTTTCGTCGTGAGAAACGCAACTGCGAATGAGGACGGGCGGGCGGGCGGCGAGGAATATGCGTCAAAGCGAGCACCCCACAGCGTTTCCTGAGCCGCCAGAGTTCGTTGACAACTGTTGCTGACACATGTGCGAACAATGAAACCGCTTCCTCTATCTGTCCGGATATTCCCAACCCTCGGCCGACTAGCTTGGTGGCTGGCAATGCGAACATCGAGCTCCGCATCAAAGTCCTGTGTGATGTTTCTCCCGTGTCCGCCGGAGCGAAAATACCCATTATTCTCCAGGGAAACGAACTCCTGTTATGTTTGAGTTTAAATCTTGTTTTGAACGATTTTCATGTAGATTCCCCGCTGCGCATGGCAACCGATGCCGTCGAGATGACAACGCCATACCAGAAAACTATCTTGCATCACCGAGAGACTGCTGCCGGCCGGCCGGCCGGCCGGGCTCACTTGCAGTCGGAGAATCAGTCGCCGTCCCCATAAAGCACCCTCATAAGGGGTCCTCAGAAGGAGCAATCTCAGGGGGCCGTCACAAGGGGCCCTCAGGAGGGGTCTTTGTGAGGGGCGCAGAGGATCTCCGCTGTGATATCCGGATACGGAGTCAGGAGAAGACATCATAAATATGCAGATGATGAAGTGCTGCGTGTCCAGCCTCAGCTACCGTCGCCAGAGCCGTTGCTCTTGTGAACGGGAGATGAAGTTGATACGAGTCGTCCTTGTCGCCTCCGTTGTGCTCGTTCCTTCGTTCGTTCGTTCGTTCATTCATTCGTTGCTCTGTCCAGTCTCCGGTCGGTACGGGACAGACGGTTCCTTCGCGGGGCGTTTGGGATTTTCAGTCGTGGGAATTTCCGTCGTCGACACGACTTCCGTGCTTGTCAATCGGCTAATGACAGGACGGAGGGTCTTATACGTAGTATTGGCAAGCCCCGTACACAATCAGTCCGTTCCGAACACAGCGGTCCACAGGCGCTGACAGCTTGCCACGAATCATTCCGCGAGAATTTCCGGCAACAACTGTACAGCTGCACAAAAAAAAACTCTGCGGAGACTCCCAACAGAACTCGGAGGCGGAAGAACGTGCTGCCTCGAGCTTCTTCCGGCAACACAGCGGATGTTTCCCTCGACACACACACACTTTCTGCGTTATGCCGAGAATTCCGAGGACAGTCGCTTCCACACGACGTGGTTCGTCGCTTCATTCTTGGTAAATTTCGCGCTTGAGGGAGCTCTTCGAGAAATCCGAGAAATTCTCTCCGCGTCTCGGCAAGCTCGGATATGAACGGTTTTCGACGAGGCCTCTAACTTCTTCATCTTCGGGCCAGCATGCAGCAGATGAGGGGAAGCTTTCGCTCTCGAGTCTTCGCCGCGAATCCCGTTCGTTCGTTCGTTCGTTCGTTGCTCGTCGTAGGGAGTGTTTATGCAGGGAGAAGTGGCAGATGACAAGCGGCCGAACGTCTGCTGCATGACGATTTTTGCCGCAACTATGCTGATTTTTTTTCTCGCTCGGTAGAGGCGGAAATACATAAATAGGAACTGTGTGACTTTCCCATGCATTCTTCCAGCAGCGCTCCGTGTTCTCCGTCCACAAACACAATCGGCCATCATCGATGTCTCCACAGATGCCACAACGCTCAAGCGCTGCCACTCAGGGAAGGCAAGAAAGTTTCACCGGAAAGTAGAAGCGGACTCGTGTTATGGCGGTCGAGGTTGTCCCACTGCTGCACAGCGCGTCTGCATCTGACGGATTGAAGCAAAGCCAAAGTCAGGTCGTTGCGCTGCGTGAATGACTAGTTAATCGAGGCGCCGCGCCGATTGACTCGAGTATCAGGCGGAGTTGATGCTACGGTGTTCTATTGCCTCAAAACCATGGGTCGCGTAACAAAGGACTCCTGGTGAGCTCATTCGCCCCCTGAAATGAAAGGGTCATCGTCAACATACATGGACTCACTCGCTCGCTCGCTCGCTCGACGGAGCACTGAACTCATATTTCATGACTTTTGCCTAGCACATTTCCGCCCGTAGCGACGGCAGCTAGCGGGACGAGGCCAGAACGAAAGGTTCTCGGTTCTTCTTGCTTCGTGAGTCGAAACTCCGGCAAGCGGCTGGAGTAAGGCGAGCAGGGTCGTCTGTTTCGAGTTGAATACAGTGATACGGGCGAAGTATCCGAGCGATCAAGCACGATTGCCCCTTGAAAGCAGTGCCAGGAAACAGACGCCACCACGGCAAAGCTTCTCCGGGAAACGGGGCAGAACGTACACGTTCGATGGAGCATTTCAGCAGCTCGGGTTTGTTCCTTGTTTCGAACGCGCTCCGAATCCACGATGGAATCCAAGCTTTGGCTCGGAAATTTGCTCTGCTCGGCGGTGTGTTTGCTCACCGCTTTGATGGCTGCTTGACGTGGTTTGCGGACTGGCGAAATGCTCGAGTGGGTGGCAAGCTGCCGGAGTGACGGGCCTCGCTCCGTCTGGCGTGCGGTAAAGCCAATGAAGTTGAACGACGATGGCGACACCGACAACAAGTGTGCGACGACGTGCCCACGCAATCCATTCATCATGCCAGCGGGAGCGAGGTTCTTGCCTTTGCAAACTACTTCCACTTTTCTCGACTGGCTCCGGGCGCGTTCGACGCGTGCCGAATTCATGGGCAACAGAATGCGTATGAATGCGTTTGTTTCCGCAAAAGGCATTTCATTGGGAGAGGTCTCGCGAGGGGAACATCAGTCGAATCGAGTTTGCGCGCCACTATCGAGTGACAGTTTTCCGACAGCTGCGTAAGCAGCCAGCCCCTCTCATCCATAAATCATGGGATCGGAGGCTCGTCTTCGCCTCCAACGCTCTCACGTGAGTCGTATGACTTTCTATCTGAGCATGGTCACTTCCGGCTTTGTTTATGTACGTATTTATATTCGGAGAGGTCGAAGGGTAAGCCCGCAAGAGAAATTAATTATCCTAATAGCCAGCGAGAGCGATATTCGATAGCTAGGCTCACGCGTAGTGAGTAGGCTCCCTCGTAATGGTTCTGACAAGTTAGCGCGATCGCGACATTACGCCTAAATGACCCCGACAGTGGCGCTCTGTGCGAACCAACCAAACTGAGAGAGCAGTGTAATGCAACTTTAATCTTCGGCCGAATCGAAGTTCCGAGATCTAAAGCGATTTATAATACGATACGAGAAGGCAGCTTGCGGAATCCTTCTCGAACTTTTCCCGAACGGAATCGGATCCTCCTCGATCGCGCATCGATTCGAATCAACGAGAATAATTATATCAAGCGCAAACCCGTAGTATTCATCGTATCCCCCACCGGCGGGGACACTCGCAGTCCCCAATGCGATGGACCGGCCGTTGGACGAGCAATCTCAACATCTCCAGTATTTGATGAAAGCCTCAGGATACCAGGAGAGGACACTCCTACTTGTCCTAGCCGAATCCTCTTCCTTTCATGTGAACTTTCGCCACGTAAGTCGGCTCGCGAACCCCTTCTCTTCCTCCTGGAAAGTCTCGCCGGGTAGGTTCATAACAATTTTTGGCGGGTTTCAAAATTATCGTTGATCGAGAACCCTGAAACTCCGGACCCTCCTCGGAAAACCGTGTGAGTGTCTCTCTTTCCTTGATTCTCCCCTAAGACTCGAACGTTTTGAAACGAAGCACTTTCTTACAGCTGCGCTGCTGGTGGTTAAGCTGTCCGGGGCTCTTGAAAAATTGGAGAATTCTGAAGCACTCCTCGAACCATGTGACCCCTGAAGATGTCTTGCGGTCGGATGACCTTCGATAAATAAATTGCTGCCCTGCCCGCTCTTCCGACGTGTGATGATGACAAGGTCCCATCATTTTGTCGCGTTTGCCCTCCATCGCAGTTCCGCCCACTCATTGCTTGGAAGAATGGTGGTGTCTCATATCCGTGAAACGAAGGGTTTCCTGTGTTTGTCCGAGTACTCGAAACGGTGCTAGAGCCCAACTTGCTGCGTGGAAGGAAGGATGGATCTCAATGTCCGGGCGTCCCTAAGCTCATTGTAGATGGACAGATTCTTTGCCGACCCGAAGTCGTCGAGGAAGGATCGCCGCGATAGGGAAAGTGCGACGGAAAGAGAGGGAGACAAACAAGCGGAAGACGGGCGGTAACGACAGATCGACGGACACAGCGCAAGGCAATAAGTGCAAGCTGCATGTCCAGACGCGCGCACAATACAACAATCCATCACAAGTATTGGTAGAAGCATCGCAGCAATTCATCAGCGATGTTTATTACCCACTGCCCATATGTGAGCTCGGATTTGATAACATATTATGCAGCACGAACGCCCAGAGAGCTCTTTCACTCACTTCCCCGTCACACTTTCTGCCACACGTCCGATGCAAGGTAGAGGCCTGTGAACAGTCGACGACGGCGACGGGTCTGGTAGTATGTCCTCGACGACCTTCTTCCATCTCAGAAATTCTTAAACGAAATTCCTCGCGGTTTTCGCTCGTTGCGAGAATCGAATTCGTTTCAGTTCCTCTCGACGAGCGGGAGTTTTCCATGACTCCCCAAAAGCCTGCAGTCGGTGATAACGCCTTGACCTCGATTTATCCCCATGATCTCTGGAACCCTCGCCGTCCTGGATGGTAAGCTCCTCGGATCATTATCCTCATAATTTTCATGCTCTCCGGAAGAATCCGAGGAACGGCAGTCTTCGCATCCGTGGAGGAGTCCATCGCGGCGTGGGGAATCATAAAAACGCTGCCCGGAACTAAAGCTTCTCGGCTTCTTTCTCTGGATGAGTGTTTCTCCCGAGATCGGAACACTCGCTCTTCGTTCCGTTCGAACGCACCAACCAGCCGAGCAACCTCGAGGAACGACATCCAATATTACACCGGAGCCAATGAGCCTCGCCGATGATCGGATTTCAGCCGTAGGCCTGAATTTCCGTCGTATGATCCCGTCAAGTCCTTTCAACCCAATTTGCCGGATGAGCTGGAGACGTCGCCACTGTCGGCGCTTGGAAACGCGGCCGGTAGCGGCTTACGTTCACTCATCGTCAGATCAGCTGTGTTTAGAAACAGGGGATCAGCTCTGATCTGATTGATGTTCCACCGCTGAGGGAACTCGAAGGGGAAAGCCGTTTTGTGTTCGAGCGTACGTCTTTCCGTGTGCTCGAACACAAGGAAGCGTCCGGTCAGACCGTCCGGTCAGACCGTCCGTATGAAGTCTGAGGAAGTTCGTTGTTCCAAACAGAGTTCTCCCGTTCCATTGTTCCTGACGGAGAAGTCTCGCAGCCGAAGGGAAGCTAACTTTTTGAAGGAAGCAAAAGTGATGGAAAGTTTCCTGGATGTTTTCCATCCACTCAGAGTGAGACGTGTTCCAGTTTGAGGAGGAGTATCCAGTGGTTTTACTTTTCCGAGTTCCCCGACAATCCCCCCCCCCCCCCCCCCCACCTCCCCTCGATCTCGCAGTGATCATCTGGTGCTTTGGCGACTCGTTCTAGTCCTGGTGATCACTGGCGGGTTGTGCTACCCTCTGCTCCGAACACTTGACCGAGGCAAAGTTGGATCGGGGACAAGACTGGGAGGAACGTGCGCCGTGCGTCAGATGGCGGAGTCACTTTGTATCGAGCTCAGTCTATTGCTCTGAGAATTTTGCCCCGACCGTCGGCACACCTTGCGTCTCTCGCCTTCTTCTTTTCCTGAGCCGAGCGCGCGCCCATTTCAAAAGGTTTGGTCAGGACTGTTCGTCGTTCGGTCGTCGTTAGCCCAGCCAGCCGGGCGGCCAACGAGAGACCTGCAGCGATGGCCCCGTCGCCCGTCCTCTTCCCTCCAGGCGAAGTCTTTTGTGCTCAGTGTCTAGCGCTCAACGGTCTTTCAACTGTGCGGTCGAGGTCCTCCGAGTGGAGCGGTGTGGCCAGCGAGGGTTCCTGCGGACAGGGGATCCTCTCGCGAGTCGCGAGCAGCCCGACCAAAGTATCCTGCACCACGCTCGGTCGCGTTGAAGTTGTATCCCTGCCTCCTTTCAGGGAGTCAGTTACGACCACGAGGAAAAGAATGAGCATTCTCTCCGAGACGGCAGAGCATCTGCGTTGAGTGACAGCACTTAGTTGGTAATTATCCAGCCACCGTTCGCTCCATAGTCTCCACTTGCATGTTACTGTCCCATTCATTCATCCGTTCGTGCATCCAGCCATCCAAGTGAACTTCTGCTGGGTCGACCCGTTTTCTGATTCTGTCCGTCGAGGCGGATCCGGCAGAGGTCTGCGGCAAGTTTTTGATCATGGCCCCCGCTCCCCGGTGGCTCGGCATCAATGGGCAGGGGGGGGCGAATGACCCGTCCAAAATTAAAAGGATTTCTTCCGGGAATGAGGCCTGCTAGAAGAGTGGGAGCAACTGGACGCACCGGACTTTTAATTTGGCTCAACCTGTCCCCCTCTGCTAAGGATGTCTTCGGATGGTAAACACAGGGCACGCTGGCATCCTCGTCCGGGGCAGGGCGTTGGGGGGACCGTAGGGAGCCCGGGGCTCCTTCGACGCTGGGTCCGATGCTGGAAAAGGTAGATGGGAAAACGCCAGCCGTTCGAGTGGATTCTGACTCAGGACTCACTCAGCTATGTTGTTTTTGATCCTCTGCTGCTGCTTTCCTCTCGGCAAACACGCGTCCAGGCAATTCGTAAATGGCAAAAGACCGTCAGAAAAGTGGGTTGCTGCCTGCAGAGTGCAATCGACAAAATGTTTTCCGATAATCAATGTTCGGCTTGCTCAGGACACGGCCGCCTCTGACGTCCGGTCCGTCGCTCAGGTTGACGCTGGGAATTGATACAAAGTTCGTTTTCTCAATCGACAAGTCACCGACAAGTCGTCTGGTGCAAATTGCCGAGTAGCGCGAGAAAAATATCCTCCGAAATCTTCCATTCCTGTTCGTTTACAGAGGAAGGGATTGAGCTCAGGTTGAGAATTTTTTTCGTAAATCTCTTTCTCAGTGAACGAATTCTCCAGTCAAATGATGAGTGAGGCCGAGAATCATCCGAGGGCAAGGAATTCGTAGTTGCAGCGCCACAGGATGATACTTTGCGCCTCGTTGCGCGAGTATGTCGACGGTCTTTAGACGAGTATGCCGCCAACGGGGGAACTGCGGCGAGGGCGTAGTCTAGAGCTCGAATCTGTTCGGCGCCAACGGGGGTGGGCAGGCCGGGACGAGAGCGACAACGTCGTCCTAGGGGTTTGTAAGGCTCCGTGCTTCGCATAACAAGCGGTCTCAGGAGTATCAATTAGTCGTCCGGACTTGCTGCCTGCTCAGCTGACTTGCTGCTGCTTGGCTTACTCTGTCAGTGTCCAACAAAGACGGGTTTCTCAAGGGTGAAGCTGCAAACACTGTGTGCACCTGATTCGATCATGTTTCTTTCTAGCTTGCGTTCTTCCTATTGCTTCTTTTCGGGACCAACTCATTCAGCTTCTTTGACTCTCGCTCTCTCTCTCTTCTTCTACCTCTCTCTTCCTGGTCATCGGGGGAACGAATTCCCCTGTTCCAGTTTTCGCAAACTCCTACTTGAGAGGTCCGGTGAATCGCTCGCGCAAGGCGCCTGGAAGTGGAGTGCAGTCAGGATTCTGGATTTGATCTCATCATTCATTTACTCATTCACTCCATTCATCTGCCGTCCTGTCGTGTCATTATTCATGCCCACCAACGACAGAGTGAGAAATCGGCCAAGCGAGGTCCTATTGTGGGAAGTCATCATCGATCATCTAGCTCCTCTGATACCGCACGTCAAGCTCAACGTTTTCCAGAAATAAGACCCATCTCATCTCCTTCACAATACGCAGTCCGCTCGCACAATACTTGAAAGTCCACGGTAAAGATGAGCGGAGGGCGGTCGACGTGGAAGTTTGAGAAGATTCAATCGGATCGTCTGATTATAGCGGGCGATCGAGCGAGCGAACAAGCGAACGATAAAGAGCGAGGCGATATCGAGCTCGTTTGAATAAAACGTTTTCGATGCCCTCGCTCGTCGGCGGTTATTTACCGCTCAAAGCGTCCGCGTCGGTTATCGACAATCGGAATTGAACGTTTTTCGTCGACCGCAACACTATTTGACTAAGTCTTCGTGGGATCTGTCGGTTAGGGAAAACCTGGAAAAGGCGTTCGGACGTGCCGCTTTCAGAGTTTCTTGGCCCTAACGTAATCGACGGACGTGTTCACCGGCGGGCGGGCGGGCGTTCGTGCGGTTGGACGGACGGGCAGACAGGCCAAGCGAACGGGCAGCCAGCCCCGCCCGGGACGGCATGAACGACGCTGAAGAACAGAGCGAGTAATCAGGTTACGCGTGTAAGTTTATGTTCGCAGTAATTTATTGCGTTAGAAGCCACAGAATCCAGATGGGCTATGAACGGCCGCACATCATTCAAGTGTAGCTTCCACCGACTACAAACCGCATTGCAACCGCAATGCACCGGCTGCTACCTGTTCCATGGCCTATTCCACACGACTTGCGCTCGCTTTGGCCGGGCCGCAGCGGGCACTCTACTGGCCCAGAATCGTTCGGAAATGTGAGCTGAGACTTCACACTGGCTGTGAATCGAGGCCAAGATTCACAAGTCTCCATGCGAGCACCAAAGGTTGAACCGCGACGTGCTCACTCGGCCGGTAGAGCACAGAGTTGACTCCCCTGTGAGTATTTCGCCCGAACAAGGACACAGTTGTAACAACCTGCGTCCGAACGAACCTTGTTCGCTCCCTCGATTATCTCTGTGTTTCTTATCACCAACTCTCTGCCTGAGCTCCACCGTTCCGTCTCCACACGTATTCGCTGGGTTCATTTTTCCCTCTCACAACTTCGCTGCTTCAAAGAGCTCCCGAGACGCAGGTGTGATGGCTTCCCTTCCAGAGAGCTCAGCCAGACCGCCCCGCCGCCGCCCAGGAGAAGAGCTCGAGTGGCTCTCAGCGGAGCCGGAACGATAACTGCCGATGATTGCCAAGCTCCTGGGAAATCTGCTCCGTGAGCCCTACATGGGAAAAGATAGAGAAAAATAGGAGAGAAAACGGAAAAAAAAAGTATTAACTTCGGCGAGTTAACGAAAGGAAGCCTCTGAACAATCGCCCTTCGACTTGGTCCTTTTTCCTAGCGTTTGTGCTCGTCCGCCATCCGGCCGTTTTCTTTGGTTGCCCGGGTAATCTCCTATCAGGACCAGGAAAATCCGTTCAAAGTACGGACGGAGCTGTCCGCTGAATGTGGTTCAGATCAGCTTCCTGGGGCTTCTGTTATTAGGCAGTGGGCGGATGAGCAGCAGAATTTGTTATAGACATTGCTCGACGTTAACCGTAGCCCAGGGCGAATTTCTGCTCCGCATCGATAGCCTCGCTAACAAGGGGGTACGAGAGATGGGGACACGCTGGAGAACCAGCTTGCCTGCGAGAGCCTCGGAACAAGTTGCACTCGACTCTCCGGTCTGAAACAAAACTCAAACATATCCGTCCGGAACAATGATTGATGCCATTCGGGTCATCATCCATAGGGCTCAGCGAGCATGGAGGTCCTCAAAGTCCTCTAGAACAGCTCAAGCGGCTTATTTTCTATATATAGTACACGTGCAGCAATACAATCAGTGCGTGGGCACTACAATGTGACGTTGCACCCGTTGTGAGCGAAAAATATTCGCCTCTCGCTTTTCCTCTTTCATGTTTTTTTTTTTCATCCAAGACAGGACTTAGGGGTCTATGAGTCATACTACAAACCAAGGTCTGTGCAAGAAAACAACTGTACGCATAATCGGGCGAAGGGACTGAAGAACTGGCGGACATCGGGAGTTCTCCTTGAAGGTAACGAACACTGAGCATCGCCGGCGAAGGCAACAGCGCTATAACCGAGGAAACGGCATCCGCTTCAATCGCCAGTCGTTTCAGGAGTTGTGGCAGCGGGTGTGCAGCTCTTCCCCAACGCTTCCAAAACAGAGGACAGACGCTCACATCGAAGCTCGGAACGACTTGCGAAACAGTATAAAGTCAATGGACGGTTCCCAACAATCGAAAGAGAACACTCCAGGAAATTCCGCGCGGCTGCCGCCTTAGCCGGCTGTCGGTTCCGTTTCGCACGTGTGATACTCGTCCTTGCAATAATCGCGAGTGGCTTGCTTCATATGGATAGCGAGTGAAGAGTTGGGGGAGTATTCTTACTCACCGTTCACGTCACGCGCAGATCTTGCAATCGCTGCTCATAGTAGCGGAGAAAGACGAATACTCCTTCCGAAGGAGAACAGAAGGAGAACGAGAGTCTACTGACTTGCTATTCTTCTAGCGCCACCGATCGCTTGATGATGATGATGATCAAGCGGATGAGGTTCTGGGTTCGTTATGGGGTGATGAGGCTGCGCGACGTGTCGGCAATGTCAACTACAACGAGAACTAGATCGAATGCTGAATCAAGAGCAACCGTTTCCGGGAGGACATGCTTTTGGTCGGAATACTCGATGCCGGAAAGGGCACGGAATCGACGTCGAATCGACGATGTTGCCAGGGACAGGCCGCTGATTTACATCAGGGAACTTCTTCGATGTGGACGAGATATACCGCAAACGGCCCGGAAAACTCGTTTCTACTAAGGAAGCGAGCGTTCAGCTAGACAAGCGATCGACTGACAGGCGAAGAGATTCAACATCGCTCGATTGAGACTTGCACGGTGTTTCTGAAATGGATGTTGACAGTGTTGTGCGGTGATGTAGGGCAGTGCCTTGAACAGTCAAACCGTGTTTAGTTCAGAACATGCGCACTGTCATCCAGCCGAGTGAGGGGGACGCAGGGGGTGAATCCTTCCACCGGCCCCTGCTGCCCACAAGGGGGGAGGGGGCAGGGGATCCGCGGATCGTACTCATGTTTCCTTGCTGGTCCACAGATTGCTGTACGCAACGTCGCGAATTCTCTTCTGGCATCCGATCCCATCGATTCTGCGAGGATTGTAATGGAGAGCCGCGTCTTATGTGAAAAAATTCAGCACTTTTGTTGAGCTGGCGGATCAGTTTCCTCTCGACAGTTAGTGGCATACACCGCTCGGCTCCTACGGTTCAAACCAGGTCTGTCGGTACATTTCGCCCAGAGCGGAGTTCTCTTCCATGTTATTATGCTCGAACGGGAGTGACTCCCGTATTCGAAGAAGAGACTCCTGGATATTTGAGTATGTTTGACTGGTGAAATATTCATTCATCCGCCGTGTCTCGCGACTCATTAACAATTCCGTCGGTAGGCGTGCATTCAACCGTGGAGAATATTATTTCTCTTGATGAGCAGCAGGCGGTACACTGATTTACACGCCCAGTGCGAACTCCCTCTGGATCATCTGCCCGTTGATGATCTAAAACTTGTTTGATGGTGTTTTCCAGGGAAACTTCCTAATTATTGGGACCTCATCACTGCGTCGGAATAACCTCCTTATGGGACGTCCACTGACGCATCCGCCCTCGCCGGAAAGTTCTCGTGCACGCACGAGAACCCATGAAGCACGCTCGCACGTGGCGAGTGAACTTCCAACGTCCTAAAATTGATTCTCCTGTTTCTACCGCGAAAATCCGTCATTCTCTTGACAACGACGTTTCTTAGAGGAAGGGGGAACAGTCCGTTGGTGAACCCACGGTGATGTTGATGACGCATCCGATGAAGCTCTCAGATACCTCCAAACGCAACTGTTTATATTATTATCGATGTTTGGACCGAAAACACCTCTTTCCCCCTTTCCGTCCGCGCTTGATGCAAAACGAATTTTCCTGACCCCCTTGGAATTAATGAGCTGGAAAGCGAAAATTCCGGAGGATGTCAGGCCACGGATTCGATTTTTGTCGGATAGGATTTCCAGAAAAACCTGAAGCACCTGACATCAAAATTCGCGGATTGGGAAGTCAGATGCGGCATTATCGTATACTATGCTTGCTGACGTCGTTCTGCGTCGGCATCGCTCGGGGATGAGGAGGACGAAAGACACATCCCGATCGACGGCTTAGAATCGATGGCAAGAGGAACGCAGGTGATCCATGGAAATCCGAGTTTACTCGAGGTTTGGAAACCACGACGAAAACAACGGCGCAAACCAACCGCGCCCCAAGTTTGAATAGTGTGGTTGTTAATCAACGCGAAGCTTCGTCCGGGTATAGCTTCTGACTATCGACGGGAATTTCCAGCACACAGACTCGTTCTCCAGGTGAGGCCGCGATGTTTTGCACATGACCGAAAGCTCAGCGGGAGCAACATCGACATAATGGAAAGAGGAGGTCGTGTATCGGTTGTCCTCCGCTCGATCACTAAAACATGGGGAGCAGCGCTTAATTATCGGCTAATAGTGAGAGCAACGCTCACGCAGGGCTGTTCCCGCTGCGCGCAAAGGGTCAGATGTCGTCAATCATAATCCATCTTATCATGATGCTGGTTTATTATCGTTTTAATAATCGCGATGCAACAAAAGAGTTTCAATCGACGAGGCTCAACGCGGGAGAGCCCGGCACGGCCGTTTAATAATATCCGATGAAGGTCTTCGTTCGGCTGTTGTTCGTCGCATTAAACCTTCTTCGTTCGCACGTACAGCAGCCGGTCCGCACGCTGCGCCGGACTCTGTGCTGACGGCAGCCGGAGACGAGGATGCATCACGCCGCCGTTAATTCCATTGAGCACGCGCTAATCGAACAATCGCGAATGTTTGCTAAAGAATCCCGATCACCATGAGAATGAATTCGGGTTGCATAAACGAATTCCGAGGCTACCCGCGAACGCAGAATAATGAGTATTAACGTCGCGCGTCGGAGGTCCGTGATGAAAAACGTCACGCAGATTCAAGGAGACCTCTTTTCACGGGGAAACGAGAAACCACTCGGAAGCAGCTTTGCGGCGAGCATCACAAAGACACGTGGCGGAGATCGACAGACATTCGAGACCAAAGAAGCAATGGATCGCGAGTCACTAAAGCGGTAAGGGCCCACTTCTCCCCCTGTTCGTCCGGCGAGCTGGTCAGTCTGTCAGTCAGTGAGCAAGCTCTTTGCCGGGCGAGTCACCACTGACTCTCAACAAAGTCCAAAGCGGATCGCACTCGTCCGCTGCCAGGCTTGACTTCCGAGCAGCCTTCAGCTGTCAAGCGTCCTGGTAGAAGCGGACTCTTCAATCTTCACTCCATTGGGCCCCGGAGATCGTTGAGTAAGCTCCGAGATTCGAGGCATCCAGTTCCCCGATCCATTGCAACCGACCCCGAAGCTTTCTCTGCCGTCTTCAGTTTCTATCTCGACGCCTGGACCATTTTGTAGCCTTCTCGAAATTATTTTGTTGCTACTTCGAGCTCGGAGGTACTCAAGTTTGATTAGCTGATCTCTGAAAGGTCCACGGCCGATCCCATGTGCGGCGCGGGGGACTAAAATAGGTCCTTCATTTTGATCCTGAAGCTTGTGTCAGAAGGGCCAATCGTCCAAGGGAATGGTTTCGGCCGCTGGAGGAACACGATCCCTTAGGTTCTCAGATTTCAAGGCGTCCGAGCATTGCGTACTCCTTCCATGCAAGTTCCAGGCTGTACTGATCGTTGTCAGATCCGCACGAGTTTTATTTCGGCGGATTGGAAATTCACCGGACTACCTTTCATGTCATGCATTTACCGGTTTGAGCGCGAGAAGGGTTTGTCCGTCGGAATTTCCGTCCTGGACCGGTGGCGATATTCGAGTAATCTGCATAGGCACCCGTCTTACTCGGTTGCCAAGAAACATGAAAATATTCAGTTCCCAGCAACAAGGGTATCGTCGGATGAACTATGTAGAATTTTCAGAGCACACATTTTCCATTTGTCAGGAAGAGCTCTAAACCTTAGTAGGGTCAGGAACAAAGTCCATTATACGCGGGACTTTAGGGTACAGCAGTTCATGGAGTAGGCTCGCGGAGAATCTGACAATGAGAGCTTTTCTGATTCTGTTCCTCTTCTCTTCCTGTTGATCTCATGCTGGAGAGGAGGAGCTGGACGATAGAATTTGAGAGATGGAAGCGTCTTCATGGACAGGATGAAGCGGATTCTACGAAAGTATAGTAATGAGTACAGATAGTGTACGTAATCAGGACCTCGTCACCAAGTACCCTAAAGTCTAGAAGGTAAAAGACCTTTTGTAGGTCCCATGTTTTAGGCCCCATGTTTGAGGTAAACACCCTCCTCATAGAATCTAATGCGAAAGTTCTTCAGCTGTTAAGTTCCTTATGCGCCAGACTTTAGAGTACTAGCTGAAATGGAAAGAAGGATGTTTCGTAAAGGAATAGAGGAGGCGGAGATTCGATCACAGGCTGCGTCACGTTCGAGAATGCAATATGTACATGTTCAATCAGTGAGAGAACTCCCGATGACGAGATGCTTTCGCATGCCGTAGGCGCTTCTTGTAGTTTGTGAGAGAGAGAGAGAGAGGAGTGCCTGAGGCCTGCGCGACTTAGACATACGTTTTGGTTGTACATAAGATATGGATCTCGGATCCTGATGACTTCCCTTGGCTCAGTTATGATCAGTGCTGGAATATCACAAAAACAGCGCACCATCGCTCGGCTGCTCAGTGTAGCAATGCTTCGGGCGAAGAATGCGACAAAAAGACCGCTAATAATTCCGGAGCTGTCGTTGCCAGGAGCCGGTTACGGTCCGTAGTTCGAACCCTTCCGGGACACTGTCTGAAAGAAACTGATTTGCGATCAATCTTCTTAGATTGACACTAACCAGCAACTGGCAATCGAATCAACCGAGGGTCCCTCAATGAGAATCGGCCGACATCATTCCCATATCATCCAATGTTTCTGAAAGTCGTGCGGAGGCCTGGAGGGATTCAAACGAGTTCTAGTCTGTTACGCTTCCACAAATCAGGCTTGGGTTGTGTTGAGAGAACAGCGAAGCCACCACGGTAGAGTGGTTTTTGAGAACGCGGATGCCTACGACAAAAGCTGCGGACGGACCGCCAAGCCTCGCCGATCTTGAAATCACCGTTCAGCCTGACCTAGGCGTTGGAGTTCTGGCGGAACCGGCTTCGGGGTAACGCCGAGCCCAGCGTTAATGGGCATCCTATCTAGCGGGGCTCCACCGAGAAAGCGATTTGAGAACAAAGCGTGGTGCTCAGCTCTTGCGTCAAGGGAGCCCTAAAGTCACGAGGCACCTTTCCCCGCGATAAGACCAATAGTCTATAAGGTCTTCATTCTGACCTGGAGAACACGGCAACGTTGATGCAATCGGCTTGGAGTACAAACTAAAACCCACTAACTGGGCCCTCATGAATTCGAATCGAGGGAAGCTCGATCCGTGTAGCCGGGTCATTTGACCTGAAATATTTGTGGCATCCAACTGGGAGCGGCCAGGTCGCGTTCCGGAGGGACTCATGACGTTAAGAAGTGCGAATCGCATTTATCTTCACTGAACTGGTGATGTTGTTAGCGCGCCAAAAGTCGACCTTCAGACGTCGACCTTGTCGTTTGGGGAGACGTGAGGGTAATCAGAGGCGACGTGCCTCTGTCCACGTGATTTGTAGCGAAGGAAACGTCCTGTGAGTCACTTGCTCGAAGCCGATAAGTAATTTCATCGGAAACAACATCGACGCAAGGAGACAACGGTTTTATTCGATCACGTGTAATCGACTATGAATCAACGATTACTAGTTTGATATGGGACGGGTTTCCAGAAAAATGAGCCATGTTTCGATTCGGAACTTGGATGCCCCCCAATCCCTACACTGGAAAATCCTCCACCGCATTTTAGAACATCTTCTGGAAACATATGAATGCCGATGGTTGCATGGACACTGCGTTATCAATTTCTGCGGGATTGCGGGCATTCGGATCATGAAGTCACCCATGACGGAATTGTGCTAGAATGAGAGGATTCCAAATAGAGAACCAGAATCAAGTATTTTTCTAACGGGCTCATTGCCGGGAGTCCCGAGGTCCTGTTAAGAAGGCGCAGAGGAGTCGCATTCGCACAAAGACCTGCCAGAGAGCTTAAAACCACCTTAACCAGAGCCACAAGCTTCACGATGCGATTCGAATTGGATCCCCGCATAAGACAGTGGCAAAGATGTCCAGGCTACGCCGCCGCGCATTCAAGGAGAACGGTTAACCACTCACGGTGCGCAGTCTCGAATCGACGCTGAGAATGAAGCGGCGTTCGCCACAGCAACAACTTCAGGTGATTTCGACTATTAAATCAGTTTCCGTCGAGAAGAAGTTCCCGCCCTTTCCAAGCCGCGGCACTGACGACGATGTCGTGGCTTGGACCATGACGCCAGGCCACTGACCAAACTCATGCAGTACTTTCTCTTTTCTTGAAGCTTGAATTTCCGGCATTTCCCCGCGACTGAAAGGTCTAATGACAGGACTGGCCGGAGCTATAAATGACAATGTTTTTTTTCGCAGCAGGTAGTCTTCCATCTAGACTACGGCAGGGAGCTCATGATTCTCTTTCCGAGGAATGGCCATCCGCCGTCGCAACCTTTCCCTGTTGTCTCTTCAGCGGCGTCTCCGCTGATTCCGCAAAGGCGGCTCCCTTAATGGTCCAAGCTGACTGCCCGCTCGCTCCGTCTATGGGAGTGTGAAACGTATAACTTGCATGTCAAGGACACCCATAAACGTGACCTCGAAATACTATATAATCCGTCTGGCGGGATTTACGACGACCGATCACGAGAGGATGTGGCATTCGTTAATCCCGATTGCAGATGGACCTCGAGCAAGTATCCCACGAGGGCTGGTGGACGCAAGTTTCCCGAAGGTCGGATAGACGGACCGATGGATGGACTGACAACTCAGCTAACGAACGTGGATTTGGAACAACAGAGCTGAACTCCATGGTGCCGCGACGTTGATCTAACAAGTTCAGAGCTACTTCGATTCTGAAAGCAAAGTTTCGCTTTCGGCTCCGAGCGCGGAATCTGACAGCTTGTTTTGAACGAGAACCGACAGCTGAACATGACACGACGTTTTCGTCTTGTGGTCGGCGCGGGAAAATTGGCCAAACGAGAGAAGATGAAGACGGAAACAAAGGGGAGTAGAGCGAAAACATCGAAGTAGACAAACGGAAAGGTTCACCAGGCAGTTCGAACAAGCGAACGAGCAGGCGAAAAGGCTGCCAGCCGGCGATCCGGGTGAGACTTAACGGAACGAACTCTTGCTCAAAGTGCGCAAATGGTTTCAACTATCGACAACCATTTGTCAGACCTAAACCGAAGCTCGGAGCCTCCTGAGTGTCCGAGCGCTCCTCCTGTGTCCGAGCTCCGTACTCAAAGTGTGCTTCTGTTTCTTGGCCTTCTCGATGCTTGCCGTGAAGGCGGCGGCTCCTAATGCGCTTCAATTCGAGCTTTCGATGGAGCTTGGGGTTCTTGCTAACGATTCTTTCAGGCTGCAACCTTTCCGAAGCTGAACTGTGAGAGCAGCTCGCTATAGAAGACTGATCCCGATATCCCGTTTCAATAGTTATCGAACATTTTTGAGAACCCGGGAGTCGCGCAGAATATCACAAAAGTTTCACGAGTGAACGGCTCGTCAATAAGAACGCTCCTTGTTCGGATTCGTGAGCAACTGGACCGGACTCTCGGAAGACGGGGGAAGAAGGCCGCGGAAGCTGAAACGAGGGCATATTTACAGCCCTCATGAAGGCTTTAACCGTCACGAGTTTCCGATTGGATCGGAAGTAAGATGAACTGGCCGCATAGCGACGAACCGCAGTTCCAAGAGCTGCTCGTATATGTATAAAAACGCGGATACTGAGCTCGTCGCGTATCCGGAGCCCTTCATACAAACCCTGGTTTTCCATACGGACGGATGAATCTCGTGTTATGGTCATGGTTTGGTACCGCAGTTTCGCAGGTTCTGATCAAAGTTCGGTCACAAATCGGACGGCGAAGGAACACTGTTGGACCAGCTCTCAACTTACAGTCGTCAAACGATGCACACTACACGCGCTTCGACTTCATCGCCTGCTGACTTGCTATGCGGAGCTAAGCACGTGGCATAGCGTGCATCGATTCAAACCCCCGCCATCGACTTCTGGGCACTGCATCGGCCGTGTTACTGCAAGACTGTTTATCACAACGGCCGTTCCTAACAACTCTCCGGACACAAGGGTTCACATTAAAAGTGTTCATTTCAGAGAACACGCTCATTCCCGCATCTATACTCTGAGGGAGCCCGTACCCTCGGAGCAACGACTGCACGTGGAGTACAAGAGACCTGGCCGTCCCAGTCTCCTATTCCCTGATAGCCCATGGAACCTTCAGATATGAGTTGAAATCAATATTACAATGAAAGTTTTCTTCGTTCGCCCCGCCAACCATGCTTCGGTTACGAGGGTGCCCATTCGGGCGGCCTCTCAGCACGTCCGAAGTTCTTGAGGAAGATCTTGTGTTCATCATATTCCTGACGCTTTGCGTCATCGCATTCGAGCACCACAGAATCTTGTTTTCGCTCGTCGCGAGGAACTCCGTGCATGATAGTTCGAGCCTGTGTGAGCGACGAATATACCATAAGCTGACAAGTTGTGGGCGCTCATTTTGATCGGAACTCGTTCTTCTCTACCTGTCGGATGAGGTAGGCTCAGTTTGAGTGGCACGAGCCTATTTGAGGGTAGTGCCCGACTCCTCCGGAAGGGCCGCACAGCTTCTGTAGAGCTCAGTCTGACCACGTATCCATCGACGTTGAGAATTTCCGAAGGAGAACGCGCGGAGCTTCTCAACAGGGAATCACTTCCTTCTTCCATGACTTGGATGTACGTCTGCGGAGCCATGTATACAGGACAGCTTCAGCGCGGCGAGGCCCCTCACGGAGTGTTGTTGCAAGCGAACTCAGGCATCAACTCCTCACCTTGGAATTGCCTAGACTCCCTCAAGTCTTGAACGACAGTAATTCGAAGCAGCAACGAGCACCATTCTGGACACATCTACCATTTCGGGATCCAAACATGCGCGTTGGCACGGGTTCTGGCAAACTGTTCGAAGCTGTTCAAATAAGTTCAGTGCATGCATGCCTTCGTTCGTGCCGAGGTCGCTCGAAATCGCGATCGAAACTTGAGAGAAACGCTGCGAGTCCAACGGTTGATATCACTCTGCAGCAAAGGATGAAACACATTCCACGTTTGCACTTTTCGAATCTCGCACCACGGATTGCTTCCTTGCTCTTCATTCATCACCCAGAATCACTGGTCCTAGCCGTGTTTCTTTGCCATGCGGGCACTTGACTCAGATGATTTATCAGATGGATTCGTCCGCTGGACTGAGCTGGAATATTCGAGCTGGAAACTTCTCACGGAATCTATCTCTCTCTCTCTCGCGATGCAACACAGCATGACAGCTCGGGGGTGCTTAATTTATTGCTCAACCTTATACAAATCAGTGCAGACATATCTATACTGCGCACTGGGCTGTCGTGCACTCCGTCATGGGAAGATTCTGAAGATGAGGATGAATAACATGAAGCTAATGACTCAATAAATCTACGGAGTGGAGAACATTCCGACTTTTTGTTCTCAACGAATTCATTCATCTAATGTAGTGTGCATAGGTGAACAAAATTAACAATCACCAAGGAAAAAAATCCGCTCGCAGCTCCAAAAACGGCAGCAGAGAATTGGGTTTTCCCAAGTTGAACTACTAGGGCCCACATTGGATGGAGTTTCCCAGTAGGAACGAAACTGCTGTTCAGCCTCATTCAGCCAATTTCGGGAACCACTCAACTTGAAGACAGGCTCGAGCTGTGATCACCCTGTGGCCTACTTGATCCTCTGTGAATAGAAGTTCGACATTGAAACATCCGGGGCTTTCGGCACCGCCCAATATCCGATTGTGTTTCGCCTGCAAGGCAAAGAAGAGCCAAGAGTCACCGAATGCGTTCGCCTTGCATCAAGATTGAAGAGAACAGTTAGCTCCCGCCTTCCTCACTTACGGATGCATGCAAGGCAACACAGAGTGCATCAAGAATCATCGATAGCGACCGAGTAATGGATTGCGTACAGCCGGGAGAACAGCGAACTCACCTGACCAACGATTTTTTCCTTGATGAAAATGCCCATCACTGTTTTCCGATAGGCTAATGATATTTTAGGCTCACTTCCAGGATGCAAGTCTAGCAGTATCCTGGAGCACCTTCCACTGAAGTGTGTGCCGTGTATTGTGGTCAATTTTCCTCCATAATCAATCACAACGCGACAGTCTTTGACCTTGGCGTCGGTGAACACTTCAAGAGAGAGAGGCAGCACCATGGCCTGGCCGACGAACTTCTTCAGATCGTCACGGACAGCATCGACCTGTTCCTGGAGATCGGCCAATGCTCCTCGACTCCCGTCGAACATCACACTTTTCAGGAGTTCGTTAACTCCGAGGCGGTACACGTCAAGAACAGGGAGGACACTCTTTGCGGTGAGACCCCCTCCTATGTACGTTGCTCCGAGGCACTTGTAGACCGCCAGCAAATCGCGACCCACCTCCAGGTGACACCGCATAGCCAGCAGCGTTTGCTCAAGAGTTGCTAGAGTTTTAACGCACTCCTCCTCGTTCCGAACTCTGTCGAACTTGTGAGACTTGAGCTGCTCAGTGTAGAACTGACGAATCTTCTTACGCAGAACTCGGTTTTGAACGGATCTAGGCCTTTGCCTCATGTCGATTCGATCGTTTTCGTCAAGTCGCACGAGAAGCGCTGTCCGAGATCCGCTCTCTACCTTCCACCGTTCGCCGAAGATGCAGAGCTGCGATCTTGGAGCTTGTTGACTACAGACTGAGACGGCGTGCGGAATCGAAGCCCGAAGAAATCAACAAACTTCGAGATCACGTGTGCCTTCACGATGACATCACATATGTGGGGTGTGTTTGTAGTCTGACGTGCACGGGTTCGCCACCCTCTCGTGACGACAAGGCTTCGCCGCAGGTCTCCGGCCACATTCTCGGGAGTCTTTGCAAACCTCAGATACATCCAGCAGCGGATATCCTCTCTATAACATCTGAAAATACTTCTATTGGAGCCTGAGGGTTCATCTTTCGGAGTCGGCTGCTTCGCGCACACGTGAAGATGTCAATTCGACTTTGCAACGGGTCGAATCGCGCTGTGAATTCGTCAATCCAACGCAAATCTCGATATGTCATCTCATGTTGCCGATGTTAGTTGCACAAGATTTGATGGGAACGGGATCCGTCTCGACGGAGTGGCCTGCTACTCCTCAAGAACCGAGGAGTGAAAACTTGAGACGCGGCACGTGGATGCTGAAAGGCCGATATCTTTCCGGCGACGGCAATTCGTATGCGAGATGGAGAACGTCGAGACGACCTCACAGATCCATTGATGTACGGACGATTCGAGATGAGGTTTGCTCCACGAGCTTCCTCCCTGTTCTATCAGTTCACCCCTCCGGGGCTCCTCTGGGGAAATGAATCAGAGTGGCAGAGTTTCCTCCCTTGTCTCAACGAACGAACGAACGAATCCTCTCGATCCTCTCCGGCTGAGGGAATGCGAGCACGGGGCAGCGAACGAGTGAGTGAGCGCCCGAAAGGAGTCACGGTCGTCTGTTCCTTTTCAGTCGCCACGTGGGATGAACAATGTCGGCGGTGTCGGAGCTGTCTAGGGGAAACTGCAAATGAATCGAATGATCTACGCGCCCGGCCGAAAGTTTCAATCAATGTTCATCTCAGTGGAGTTGATCTTTCCTGTGCGCACTGAAGCGAGAGAGTCTGGAATCTCATCGACGTATCGACCTCGGCAGGACGAGCTATTCAAACGATCTTCGACGCATCTCTGTCCTAACAAAGCGAACCATCTTCTCGAAAGCTGGATAGAGCTTGGACGGGATCACTGTTCACCGGCTCAATTAATTGGAACACTGCACAGCTCTGGAATTAGCGATACGGCCGCTCCAGTCGCCCTCCGCCGTCCCCTCCGACCCGTGATTAATACGTCAGGAAGTCGGCTCTGATCCGAAGGTTTGAGTCATAACTACTAATTAGATGAGCCGGAGCTCTGGTGATTCTCCCAAGCGCTCGTCGCTAGGGAGTTTGCCATTCTTCAAGAACATTCGAATGGTATCCGAGCGGGAAACAACCAAAACGAGATGTGAAAAAAAAACAAAATTGAAGAATTCTAGACCTGCCTTCCAATAGTACACGAGGAAAACCGTTGATCTCGGCGAGATCATTCTCAATTAACTTTCGAGAACCCCATATGCCGCTGAAACGACTGCCAGTTTCTGTGAGCATTCTACCCGCGTAGCACAGTATGGAAACCCCGTCATTCCGACTCTCTGAGTTCCGAATATACGGGCCTTTCGATTGAGCGTTCCGAGCTTTTTATTCTCGTCCGTCGCCCTGTCGGGCGCCTCTCACCACGAATGGTTCACTTTATCACATTTGTCGCGGGGAGATTTTTTGGGATAGAACAAAAAATTCACGATAAAGGTTTTCTAGAGTTCCTGTTTGAGATCTTTGCCGTCATGTTTAGCGGCGTTTTCTGCCCAGAACTCTCCTGGCAAAAGTCCGAGGAAGTGTTCCGAGTTCTGTATGATGTCCGTCCGGGTTAGTTTTGTGTCGCGATCCTGATCAGCGAACGAAATAAAACGCCAAGCCTCGCCCTCTTCGCGGTCATAGTTCGGAATGACCCAATCCTTCATTTCCTGCCGATCGAGGCTTCCGTCCTTGTTTTTATCCAGATACGTCGTAAAATGAGCCTGTTGCTCCTTGAGCCAGCCGTCATCGTTTTTCTCCGGGCCAGCCACACTCTTCAGATGGTCCATGTACTCGCTGAGGGCGATTATCTGTAAGAGCAGGACGAAACTCGTTACACCAGCTACCGTCCTACGATCACTTACGAGTATATGGGGAGTCCGTGAGCTCAACCGATATTTTGCCGAACTCCGCACAAATCTAATTTACCTTATCGCCGTCGGTGTCCATCATCTCTATGGCTTCAGTCACAACGATCTCGTTCTTGGCTGGGTCCTCTTCGGGATGCAAGAACGCTTTGAATTCTTCTTTGGTCAATAGACCGTCGCCGTTGTCGTCTGCGTGGGCCCATCGGCGTTCTGAATTTGATTACGAGAACGTTTACATCCAAAGCAAGGGTCAACGATACGTAAACTGTCTCGAGAATAGCTTTTCCTTCAGGAACATCCGCCCCTCATCGAGACCAAAGACCGTTATTCGTTTTTCTGGCATCTGGGTCAGAATGAAATCAATCACCTGTTCTCGTAAATTGTTCGTTGTAGTGCTTCTTCTCATCCTCGGACATCGAGGCTGTCTCGCCATCGCTGAAAGTTACTTTGCGGTATTCTTCCCACGGCAGGGAACCGTCTTTGAGTTTATCCGCAAAGTAGTCCCACTGCCTGTCGATGTTGTCGTTAATCATCGATCCGTGCACGACCTGGGAAGATTGGTCAGAATTGCTCAGTTCGCGATTCCTCTCAACGTATACCGTCGAAACCGCGTGAAGAACAAGACTAGAGTTCGACCGGTCCCCAACCGTTCAAGACAGCTGGCAAAATGCACATACAATTCCAGACATTGAGCATTCTACGTCCCCACAGGCATCTTAATCCTCACAGAAGTTTGCTAGTAGTCAGGGCTAATCCTACGGGACCACAACGTCCCGACAAAAGACTACGTGACATTTGACCGCATGACCTCAGCCGAACCGGAAACATCGCTTCGAACGCAATCAACAGCTGAACAGAAGATAACCCCACTCTCGACTTGCGGTGGTAACTGTTGAAACGCTGGGTGAGTGCTAACCACACCGGAAAGGGCTTAGGGGGGACAATGACAAAGCAGATGAACCGCATTTAGAAATTGTGGTCGACAAAAAATTCCACGAGTTGGCCTCCTTCGGATTCGATTCGCCTGTCGTGGAACGAAATTTCGAATCTCCACCCTCTCGAGACTGCTTAGCTATGCTGGAGGGATCTTGCCGAGTCAGCCGAAGCTCATCGAGAAGTGGGAATTTTTCTTCCGGAAGGCTTCCGGGATCCGTCGAGAGCGGTGGATATTCATCCGGCTCTTGTGTCAAGACCGCTTAGATGAGAACTATTTTGCCTCAGCCGCCATGGCTCGTGGGCCGACGTTGAGCTCAGGTTGTTGACAAAATATGAAGCCTCGAGGAAACTTCGTGATCCCACGATTGTTTTGCTTACCTTGAGCCAAGCCTTCATCTCGCCAGCGTCGAGATAGTTGTCCTGATTCGTGTCCAACTTTTCGAAGAGATTTCCCAGAGCTTCTTTAACTTTCTTCGGGTCGGGTTGTTGATAGTACTGAGGCACCTCGTGTGAGTGTTCCTGCTTCGTTGGATCGCTATTGCCTGGTGGAGGGCTCTGGGCCGCGACCAAAGACACGCAGAACGCGAACACCACAGCGAGTAACATCCTGAATCGAAAACCAATGACGAAACTGACTTGCTTGCACTCAGGCTCTTCAACAGGCTTACCAAATACGATCAACACTATCATTGGTACAGGAAGATTCTCTAGAGAACACAAATTACACTGTACCTGCAGACTTGAGCGAATTCGCGTCGTTCTTCTTTTTTTGTTTGGGGCGCTTTCCGAATCGAACCTCGCTACTTACACGTCAGATGAAGAACCCGGTGTACCACGTCACAGAAGCACACGGTTGGGCTACGGAGGAGTCAAATTTACCTCTCCCACTTCAGTTTGCTAGATGGTGACGCGGGCGACGCGGCTCCAGAAGTTCGCTTGTGGCTGCTCACGAGCACCCGCTGTGAAGCGATGATTCTGCGTGCCTTCGTCTCGAAGCCGTTTCCGATCATTGAGATTTCAAGTTTATCTGACAGCGTGACAATGTTTGCGGAAAGGAATTCAGATCCGATCGAGGTGCGAGTGATCAGTCTCCGCACCGGCGAACGGGAGATTGTTCCAGCGTTCGGCAGCTCAATGAATCTCCTCTCCATCGGTAGTGATGGTCAGGGGTCATCGGGCGTCCTGGCGATGCTGGTAGCCACGGACATTCTGATAAAACCCTTGCTCGAGCTCATCGGATTACAGGGAAGCGAGAGAGAGCGAGAGGAGGGAGATCTGGAACATTACGATCGTGCTGCATTTCGCGGAGGAACAATAGGCCGGCAACTTCCCACAGAAATTTGTCCACCGTTCCATGTCAACCAGCATCTATCACATTCGAGTCGGAGCGTCGTGCGACCCAAGCTCGTGAGACGAACTCAGCGGAGCCTACAGGACCCTAGATTCTCATAGACACTGGGAAGACTTCAAACTGAAGTGAAGGACAACGCGATGTGCGATGTGTGGCAAGGAAATTTCATGCGACCGCATCCATGTAATCCAAAACATCTAACTCCTCCCTGAGCAGCTACGGAAGGTCTACCCTGTGTCCCAGAATTGCGTTCTGATGCTAAAATTTATGACTTTGGCTATGGTCGTTACGAGGCGCGATAACACCACGGTTTTCGCAGCTTGTGGAAATAATGGCGACAGTCATGCTGGCTCTCCATCGTTGCAAGACAGCTGCCTGTGGTCTGTGCTGAGCTCGCCCAGTCGATAAGGTACACCACTACCGTCCGTGGAAGAGATATGAAGTTATGGAAGTTTAGAAAAACTTTTCGATGGTTTGCGGTAGGCGATTTCACGCTCTTAACATCGCACTTCAGTCTGAGTAGCCGAGATTACATGGATCCTCCCTTTTCCATGATGTCTTACTACAGTCGACGAGGCCAACGCAGCACCGTTGTACCCCCAGCCAATCGAAGTCCCCTACAACCTGATGGGATATCGGTGCTCTTGCTACTCGAGATCATTCGAGGACTCCGTGAGCTTAAGGAAGGTCCATAACTGGAAGTTGGTGTTCAGAGACCAGCAAGGAGCTCCATCACCATCACATCTACAGTGATATTCTAACATTGGCGATTGACCTGACGATCTGAGAGAATCCGTTGATTTTGAATACGGTATGGATTGGCCGAATACTCCCTCGGAAACCAGATGGGTCGCGCTCCGTCGATTGCCCTGCGCTACCCTCGGTAGCCGAATGTAGAGTATCCTGAATTTCTCAGCACTGCGTGATCGTAGAAGAGATGAAGTTGGGAACGAGGTGCTACATGGGTACGAATAGGAGTACCCAGGCTCGATTTCGGAGTCCGACATACGAACCGGCTATATCTGGCCGAATATTTCGATGGGGGCGCTGTAATCTTTCGGTTCGAAATCCATGCTTAGGGGATTCTGCTACGTTCAAAAGAAAAAGTTCTCCAACTAAATCTTTGAACAAACCGTCGTGCAAACAACCGAACCATGCACTGGTGACAAGTCATAATGAACAGAGGAAACCGAAGAGGATGTTTTTCCGTGCCGAAGATTCGGCGTTCCGTATAGCTCACACGAAAAGTGCTATGTATAATCAAACTTGTCTCGATACTCATTCATGTATGGGTTTTACTTTTGCAGTGAAAGTCACTCCTCCGTCCTTGTGAGTGGTAAAATAGCTGGAAGCTTTTGTTTGATGCCGTCGCGCAATCTTCCTACACCTTCTGCTCGTTGTTCCAAGAAGGAATCTTGTTCTCACAGAGAATCATCCCATCACCGGGCACCTTTTGTAATGATACAGAGTGCACAAAAACGAGCCGAGTCTCGTTTTTGCAGAGTTCCGGTCGCAACGGAAGTCCGGCAAAGTCTCGTACGAACTAGACCGGTTCTCTGGGGCTGGAATCACACCGCATCAGGATGTGAGAACTTTTGGCGGGACCTAAGAGTCCACAGCGAGCCGTAGCAGCCCGAGACGAGATGAGATAAGATCAGATTAGCTGCCTCGAGTGGCTTCGTGAGCTCAGATTCCCAGGTTATTCGGCGGTGAAGACTCTAACGTTCGTGCACCCAACGTCGAGTCGCGCAAATAAGGTTTCAATCAAAATGAATGGACGAAACCTATGTTCGAGTCGAGAATACAGATCTATAGCGCTCTAACGCTCACATAAGGCTGGAGACACGATTGCAAATCATATCGTTCACCTGCGCCCTCCTCTTTCCAGGGGAAGAAGGGAGAATTGACGGAAAGTACCACAACATGGAGCCTTGGGGTCCCTCGGATCTGTTCGATTGGGTTCTGGCGCGTGAGATGGATGCATGAAAGCAATGAAGTTCGTGTTGATATCTCTCTGGATTTGAACACCATGAGGAACGCGCTTCGTCTCTCCGGCGATACAACTTACTTGCGCCCGGAGATTTTCGAATGGATTCCGAGAGCATCGGAGTCCAACGAGCAATCAACGATTGAACGCGTTCAGTGGACAGGAAGGAGGACGAGCTTGTCGCCGGAAACCTCGGCTTACACTACATTCCACGCTCAGAAACCTCTTGTCCCGATCTTTCTAAGAGGGCCTCCCTATCGGCTCAACTATGAACCGATGATCTAGTTATAATGGGCGGGAAAGACTTTCAACGGGGGCGCTATTTCTCGCGAAAAAAATCGGTTCGGGATTCGTCGTCGTCTTCGTTGTAGCCAGAGAAAGCTCGCTGGAATCCCATTCACTCGAGTTCGAGCGCCGTCTCATATCAACGAGCCCGAGAAATCGAATTCTGAATGTGAGCTCGACGGAGCGCATCGGAAAACCACACATTTAGGCTTTTTCTCCGGGAGGAAACCGCGTAGGGATCACCGTTGATATCGGAGATGCAGAACTCACTGTAGCTTCCGAGCGTGCAGATACTTATGGAGCGAATGGTGGAAATTAGGCTTCCGGCGCCGGATCTCGTCAGGGCTACCGCGCTGGCTCAGAGTTCCGAGTTTTGAGAGGGGTCTCCATCGTGTTTTTCCCAGGAAAACTTTCCTCTCGTCGATAAAACTCGGGAAATCGAGTTTGGCACCACCTTGCATTCAATGCTTATCTTGACGGGGACCGGTTGGATATCCAAAAGAGAATTCTCATGGACGGACAGAGCGACATCGAAATTTTGGGCGCCCGAAGAAGGACGATTCTCTGCATCTCCCAGCATGTTCTTGCAGCGGGGGTCGCGAGTTCCGGATCGGTGCTACATGGGTGGTGCCTCGAGGTCTCGAATTTGTCGCGGAAGTTCCTTCAAGTCTTGCATATCTTCGGAAGACTTCATGCTCGCTCATAAAGGGAGGCGATCGCTCCTCCGAATTTCCAGGAACCGATAGGGACGCGCAGAATCTACGAAACCTACCAAGCTGGAAAGTTCGCTCAGATTCTGAGGGAGCCGGTTGTAGGTCAGAGAAGTTAGCCATCAATCGTCCTCTGAGGATACTCCCCATCCCCTCCATTTATTCCCAATCTGTCATTGAAACAACGCACAACAAAGTTAGTAGGAACGTTAGTTTTGCTCAGATTTTGGAGTCCGCGCTTTGCTCCTTCTACGGGACCTGGTTCTCGACTTGAGGGGGTGCTCGTTCGCCTGCCTGAGGTATTCCTCAACCTGTGGAACTTTAGTCTCGAAAACAGCCTTAGCCATTCCCGCATAATGCTTGCGTCGCATTTCCTCGAATTTGGTTCTACGATCCACCTGAAAGGTTTTCCAAGAGTTTTACCAGGTGGGGCCAACGCGCCTTTAGTTGGCCCAACTTGACAATGGTTTTCGCTCCTCGTCAACCTCATACCTCCTTCTTCTTCGAAACGGCAGAAAGATTGGACAATTTTCTCCGGAGCTCGTCTATATCGACTGGCGAGGCTTTCTCGCCGTCAGGTGCCTTTTCGAACGGTGTTTTGGGTTCGTCGATGGTCATAAAGCCGTAATCCTATTCAAAGATGAAATATGTGAACGAGGATGTCTTGTTTATATCCCAGTATCGCATCACATAAGTATTGGACATTTCAGATTGACGTCGGTATTGCTCGATTAGTTTTCGCGCAATGAGATCAGAGAAACCATGTATACGCTTCTCTTCAGTAGAGAGGATAACCATTCTCTCTGATATTGCTGTTTGGGGAGGGAGATTATACGGGAGCCGTTGTTATACAGCCGCTTCTGCCGTGGCACCCGCGCCCGAGGAATTTTCGTCGTTGTCATGAGCAGAATATTTTACCTTATCCGCTGGATGATGAGTCGCCTTGATGTTCTCCTCATCCCACCGGATGTGAGGAACGTTGGATTTATCCTGGGACCCGGCGAGCGGTTTTACCCTGTTCATGCTTGAGCTCGAAGATGCATCCGACGACATTCGCAGCCCCGGTACACATTCGTTATCTTTGCTCGTTATAGAGTGCAGTTCCTCAGAACACTTGGCCAGAGGAGATTGAACGCTAGATACGACGCGACGTTGGACGGGATTTCCATGCAAACGGCAAATCCATCTTATAATGCTCGGAGGTACCCGACATCGTAAATCCTGAAAAGACGAAATTTCGCGCCCATTTTCTCCCGCAGATCACCCCGAGGGCTCCTGATTTGGAGAGCTCAGCTACGTCCGCCATCGGGTGGTCACGAGCCTGAACCGTAGAGATCAGGGTTCAGGCGCTGTCCAGAGTTGAGTGATAGCGCTCCAAAACGGTGGACATTTCCTTTCAGATTCGATTCCGTATCCGAAGAGGAAAAGATAGAATGAGCACCTACCAACCACGGAGATGACGGAGCTCCATTCGAGTCAATTTCCAGGGAATATGTCCCGCAAGAAACATGATGTGTATTTCATTTATATATATACGGGGTGGTAAGTAGAACGGTTTTTCGCGTTTTTCTCATGGAAAAAAGTAATAAGGAGTAGAACCGTCAATGGAAATCCCCCTGGCATTCTGACTCTACATCCCACGAGCATGACAGAATTTTCCCTAAACCCCATTATTACCGATATCCAACACTTCAAAATCTAGTTCTGGCACATTCTCTTTGGGCACCCCCCTCGCAAACGTCTTAGGTCGAAAGATCTCGCGATTTCGATACGGAAAAGTCTTCGGAACCACCCTCAGACCCTTTTCGGTCCGGAGGGGTCGACGTAAGAATCAGATCCCAGCTGCAAATTCAGTCTGAGATAGATAAAAGAACTACCTTGGTACTTGAAAGAAGGTACTTGAAGAAGATCCACCTCTCGGTGACTTGCGGCAACGCGGTCGCTGTCCTTCCAGAACGCCTGTGGCCGCAACTCCGTGCAACAACGAAGTCGGGAGCGATCGGCCGCCTCCCTACCGTGTAACAACGAAGTCGCCGCTGGTTGGCCGCACCAGGGGCATCGCGGGCGGTGGCATCCGCGCCAAGGCTTCGCTTGAGAGGCCCTCCACCATTCGGCTGCGTCAGGTACGTGCAACAATCAAGGTGGGAACCGTTCGGCCGCGTCAGGGGCATCGCGGACGGCGACATTGGCGTCAGAGGTCCGCTCGAGGGACCCGTTGCAATTCGCTAACTAAACAAACCGAATTCCCAACAACTCTCGCAGCTTTGGATGCGCCCAACTAAAAAACATCACGATGTTACAGCGGAGTCCATCGCTCATAAGAAAGAACTCCGGAAGCTCGTCGCACGCTTCCTCCAAACTGTGATCGCCCGCAACGCGACGGTGCTCCCGCAGCCGGAACCAACCGCAATATCCCTAGAGTTCGCCAAATCAATGGCGATGCTCTTGGAGAACCGGACCCGAAACGAGTACAAGAAACTGACAGTATTCAGCATCATCGTGGTCAATTCGAAGAAAACAGGCGACGGTGAAAAATCCTATCGAGACCACTGTCTTGTGTGCGCGACGCGCAAAGAGACAGATTACGAAAGCCTGGCTCGAGCAGAGAAGCTCTCAAAGGATCACGTGAGCGGCCACAACAAAAACCTTCCGCCCGGTCTGATGTACTACGAACGTGAACGTCGAGACAACGTCACGATTTTCCCGATCGCGAATTTCATCGAGATCCTCCAACGAGTAAACGGCTCGCGCAAACACTAGTGGAAAGGACGTCTCAGAAGATGAAGTACGGTACCCGAAGAACCAGGCGGAGGCTGCTTACAATCCGATGATGCCCGGGCCTGCCGGGCTCGCCCCGAGCGAACCAGGTGAGAGCTGCTGGATCAATCATAATGTGGCTCACCACATGCCGGGTAGCGAGTCGCGACCTAGTTATCCGTGCGATCCCGCAATCATCGGGCTCATATGTCCATAAGCTCACTTTATTATCATTTCAGCACGGCGACAAACCGGAAAAAAATCGGCCAGTGTCAGGAGCCCACCTCAAGTCACTGGTAAGTCCTCACAGGACGCTCAATAATACTTTAGGCTCATATTGATAGACTCATATTGATATATATACCTCGACGCATTTCTAGTGACGGCCTCGACAGAAAATCGACCCGGCATGTGGTGAGCCACATCATGGATGATCCAGCAGCTCTCACCTGGTTGGCTCGGGGCGAGCCCGGCAGGCCCAGGCATCATCGGATTGTAAGGAGCCTCCGCCTGGTTCTTCGGGTACCATACGTCATCTTTTGAGACTTTGAATCCTTTCCGCGAGTGTTTGCGCGAGCCGTTCACGCGTTGGAGGATCTCGATGAAGTTTGCGATCGGGAAAATCGTGATGTTGTCTCGACGTTCACGTTCAGAGTTTATTAGACCGGGTAGAAGGTTTTTGTTGTGGCCGCTCACGTGATCTCTTGAGAGCTTCTCTGCTCGAGCCAGGCTTCCGTAATCTGTCTCTTTGCGCGTCGCGCACACAAGACACTAGACTCTATAGGATTTTTTAACGTCGCCTGTTTTCTTCGAATTGACCACGACGATTCTGAATACTGTTAGTTTCTTGTACTCGTTTGGGGTCAGGTTCTCCAATAGCATCGCCATCGTTTTGGCGAACTCTAGGGATACTGCGGTTTGTTCCGGCTGCGGGAGCACCGTCGCGTCGCGGGCGATCACAGTTTGGAGGAGGCGTGCGACGAGCTTCCGGAGTTCTTCATTATGAGCGATGGACTTCTCTGTATCATCGTGATGCCTTTTACGTGATCCGGTAGGCGACGAGGCGGTCTTTGAAGAAAAATAATGCAGGAGGGAAAACGTCGGCTCCTGTACCCTCACTGGTTGTTGGAGCGCGGCGAGAGGAGAAAAGGTCGGGTCCACGCGGTCCACAGACCTAGCACCCGAAGTCCTTGATCTTGTTTCTCGAGTTGTTACTTCCAAGCGTCGCCATAACCCCCTGGATCTCAATGTTCCCCTGTGCAAGACTGCCTACGGTCACATGTCACCAGTTTACCAAATCACCTGTGCATGGAACAGCCTCTCAAATGTACTTGACAGTTTCAAGAAATTCCGAAGATTTAAGAAGGCTCTTAAAGTTGGACTTATCGAGTGTTACCCTTAGTCATATTGTCCTGTTCTCATACAAACCGCACATACAGCCCTCGCTTGTTCGCGTTAGAAATGTTAATAAACCGAATGAATGAACATCGGTAGTATTGCATCAGTAATGTAGTATGCGGGAGTAATGTAATCGACCGGGTCGCGGGGAACCAGGATAACTGAAATTTCAGTCGACTAGGGTGTCCTGGAGGGAACGTTGAGATCATCGCGGATGGTCGAGTGGGACAACGTAAGCGGCCGACGGAATGGTTGCAATCTTCCGGTGATCCAGAGGTAGACTCGGCAAGGTCCGTAAGGAACGCTGAGATCAACGTAGGATGTTTTAACGGGGAGTGTACGGGGCCGGAGCCGATCAAATCGAGGTTGTGTAGCCACCAGAGGAGGTCCTGACGTGTTTCTGGAGTAAGGCTAACCGTGGAGTCGAAGTTTGCCGTTTGCGAGCGGTGACGGACACCAACGCGGTGATCGAGGAACAGTGGTAACGTACGGAACGGACAATTGTGGTGAGGGCGGTGAGCTTCCCCAGGACACAGCTCAGCGTTCGGAGGGTGATCGAGTCGGTTGCGAGTTGCAAGGAGGGAGGAGATTGAGATCCTTATGCCGTTTCGTTTTTCGATCGGTACAGAGAGTCGCATGTGGACGGAGTCGATGACGTAGCCGAGAAAGGTGACTTGTTGCGTAGAGATGAGAGATGACTTGCTGATGGTACGATGATAGCATAATTATTTTCGGATTTTTTAGCTGGTTCACCTCCTGGAAAATCTGAAATGTTTAGGGAAATCTGGGATCCGGCTGTGTTCGCGCCAGCTGTGGCACTAGACTCATCCTCATGGGGCCCCGGCTCGTGTGTTGTGGGGGACTTCGAGCGAAAGGGCGGCTGCCAGGTGCTGGCCCAAGAGCGAGGGACCAATATGGCGACAGGCCTCACCCCGTACAATACACAACATGTCAATGCCCTGTGACTCTTACTTTCACAACGGCCTCTAGCCACGAGAGTGGAGTTTATTCCCGGCAGCAGAATCGACAGCGAGCAAGCATCGTCTAATAGTTCATACGCTGAGCCTATCGCCACGAGTTCCCGTGGAAGTGTCATCCTTAGTTACGTCTCGGGCCGTAGTCGTACTCGCGAGTGCGAACCATTTGGAATGTCTCGGAGCTCAAAGTACATCAAAACAGGAAAGTGAGGGGATCGCGCTTCTGAATGTCGAACGTCTCGCGAAGAACAGCTAGACTCCTGAAGGAGACGACGGCTCAAAATGAAGAGCCTCCTCCGGACGAAGGTGAGCGGGACTTCTAATTCTGAGAGAGTTCAGTGACTAGCACTTCGATACATTTCGGTCGGCAAGGTGGCACTCAAAAGTTCACGTAAAAACCGAAGAAGAGTTGCGGATTCCGCTCGGGCCGGCTTCGTTGTAGGAATGATTTTGAACTCGACAGATTCGAGACTTCAGTGTTGCGTATTCAACAGGGATTCGATGTTTCTTGGCAATCGATTCAATCAGTCGCTGCAATCCTCTCTTGTTTCGCAGACGTTCGACTCTTTGCTGAGCACATTGGGATCAGACTCCCGGCGGAAGATGATCTCTTGTGGATAGCGCAATGTGCACTCAAGGCAGCTCTGCCTCCACCGTGGCTGCCTGTCGAAGATTCGGAAGGTGAATACCGCACAGTTCGAATCAGTTTCCTCTCGTCGTTCCGGGGAAAACAAACCGATATGGAAAGATGGGATAACTTCGACGGAAATTTCAGGACGAGTCTACTACTACAACACGGTCACCCAAGAGTCATGTTGGGAGCATCCGTTGGACGCGTACTACAAGATCCTTGTGAAGCAAGAGCGTTTCAAAATGATCACGAAAGCTACGAGTCAGCGTCAGCAGAGGAATTCGGAAGATAGCGGAACATCTTTGGTGAGCTCAAATTTGCGGCGCGTACACTAGTATCCTGCTTTTGTGAAACCCTCCGGAAGGGACTCCGGAGACGTTCCTCCAGAGTAAACTTGTTTCAAAGGGCTAATGATTCTTTTTCACAGATGTCTTCACTGGACGACGTGCCACCGCTTTCGACTGCAACCTCAGCCAAGGAGTCGGATAGCGTTTTCCACATGTCTCTCAGGCGGAAACCAACCCCGCATAAAAGTAAGAGCAGGTCCTGCCCATCCGGGCTGAATCAAGGTCCGCCAGAGAAACATCCAGCCCCCGTTATATCGGAAAACCAGACATCAACAGTGAAAATTCGCGAGGAAGCCTATGTTGTCAAGGTGAGACTCTTTCTCTAATTGTAAGTGTTCAAAACAACGGGACCAGGAGCCTCTGTGACTTGGCGTCGGCGTCGTGAGCAACATCGATTTGACTTGGGTGGTCATTACCGTGGCGAATTTGTGGGCAAGTCTACCAGGGCGGACAACTTGTGGATGCGACCGAGTCGAGTTGGGAATTATGCATTGGGTCCCTCTGATGAGACCTTGGGCATTTTTACTGAACCTCACTTGGTCGTTTCTCCTAATTGCTTGCATCAGGGCCTATGTCGTCCTGAGATCAACGACGTCGGCGATCAATTATCCTGAACGCTGTCTTTTCGTACACGGCCGCCATAGAAAGTTTGACCCGATTTTCTCTTCCAGGAGCTTGTGCTGCAGAAGAAACAGCTGATGGCTGAACTGAATAAGCTCAAAAACGAGGTACGAAAATATCAGTTCATCCGAGAGCGAATCAAGTTCTCACCTCAGACGGAGCTACCGAAGAGTTCTCTGAGTTACTCACTGGGTCGCCAAGACGGCGGTTGCCAAACGGACATCTCGATGGGGGCTTCAACGCCGAAAACTCGCAATAGAAAATCATTCTCTCCTGGAACAGCGTAAGTCTGGAATACTGGGTCTCTCCTCATGCTCTTTCGAAGGAATCCAGTCCCCAGAATCCAGATTGAATTCTGGAGGTTGTTTGGCAGCACCTCTCGGATTTCCATGTGATTTACCCGGTTACGATTAATCCCTATGTTGAGCCACATCATTGGTTTTCAAGTGTTCCGCCTATGATCAACGCTTATTCGACACTGCCAACAACCAAACAGGAGCATCAAGCTAGGGTATCTCACGACGATCTCCTGAGGATCAGTGAGAGAGTCGATAAACTACGACAGCGACACACCGAGATCGCTCTGAAGGCGGTCAAGGAGGTCATGGAGGACCCAATACCCTGGTGAGTTATATGCTTTACATACGAGGATTCGCGGAAGCCTGTGTTTTTCTGAATCAAGCAGCTATTGCGGTTCATTCTCCCTGAAATCACAGAGAATACGTTCTGTTCCAGCGATCGCACACCTTACCCAAGCCGCGGCAGTCCCACGCCAAACTACCCCATTCAAACAGGACAAATGCTCGAGCCACCTCTTGATTTCCGTTCGATGAACGTCTCCAATGTTCACCCGGTATCGTCGTTAGGAGCGGCGGGAAGCTCGCCGCGTTTCGTTATGCAGCCCGGTCAGCAGATGACCTCTCAGGAAGAGTGGGTACGGCGACTCGTTAAGCTCCGATGTGGGATCAACGAGTGCAAGCTAAAACAACTCGCCATCAAATGAACCCCAGGAACCCAGCGGTAGATGCCGCTATTGAGGGACAACTTTATCACTCGTTCAAAATGTACACACGAATCATACTCGAACGACCGTTCAGGGAAAGTTTAGAGACTCTTTTGAGTATTAGATTTCTGGTGAGCACCGACTTAAGTGATGAACAGGGCCGTCGTCATCATCAGCGATCTCCGTTGGCGCAAATAATCGAAAATTGCCCCAAGTTCTTACAACGATTGGAACAGACCCCGGCAGGTGCATCGTTTGTATCGGTAGGATCCATGTGAAAAAGTTGAGCGGTCGAAGGAGATGCCACTGCTCCACGGCCTCGGTGTAGTATACTGTTCCTCATTTTCTACACGTGGGATTGGGGACCGGAGATCGCAACCAAACGGTCCTTGCCTCTTAATGCCGCCATATGTATCGATCTTTGCGAGAATCCTCTTTCGTTTTGACTCCGAGGAACAATCAAAGCAATCGGAATGTCGTCCCGCTCAGATGATGAACGAAAATCAGTGCTCTGATCCGCTCGTAGAGAATTGCTCAGGACTGTTGGTTGTGAAGAACATCATGCGTTCTTGCAACATTGAAGTCAACATTTACGGAAAAGGCCAACCCAACAAGAAACTAGCGTCATTGAAGCAATAGAGTCGATGTGCATTCCCGATATTAGAAAATAAGGATTGGGATCCGAGTTCGAGCTAAGTTGAGAAGCATATAGGTGCTTCGAATGGAGTTCGCTTCAGATGCCGCCAACGGTGCTCGCGCAAACTCGTGTCAATAATAGGTTGGGCGATCAGGAAACCGTGGTGGTCTACCTCTACAGAAATCGTTGTCCTTCCCAAAAGGGTCGCTGATAAAAACCTGCTAATGTTGTGCCCCTAGACTGTTTGGGCAGGGTCCCCATACCCCATATGGAACGAGATTGTCCGCTGCGATGGAGTCGCGTCCAAAAAGACCATTCTAGGGTGAAAAATCGTCCTCCCATGGAATTCTGACTTCGGTGCCGAAATGTGGTTTCAGTGGAACAATCGGTACCTTATGGGTTATCCTCGAGTATCTCAATCGACAGTTTCTGCTGGGGTTTTTGGTGGGCTTGCTCAATCCGAGTCGAATACAACGTGCAACGAAATCTCAAGTTCTTAAGGAATAATGGCCCAGCGTTCTAGCTCTCGATACCCCGATAAGTTGGAGCGCAAGCCTCAGATTGCTTGACCGAACAATTCAGGATAAATGCGAAGTTGAAATAGGCCTCTCGTGTGATTGTTTGTGTCCATTAGTATGGAAACCTAAGGGGATGAAACTATGTAGAACGATCGCAATGTACACATTGCAAGTTAGATTGACGTTGTTATTGCATTTTGTAAATTTCGCTCCACAGTGATTTGTGAATATTCATTTTTATCCTACTATTACAATAAACTCAACAGTTCTGCTCAGCTCTCATTTCTTCTTATCATTCCGACCCTAGATGAGAGCACTCCACATGATTCCAAAGTTTCTCTACTCTTAGTGCCTCAGCGGGGCTTCCCTGGGATTCTCTGTAAGGGTCGTGGATCAGAGATGTAGAAATCTGTGGATGCGGTTTCCTCGCGCCGCGATTGTTCAACAATGGGTCCATTGGTTCGATGATGGAACTTCGATGCTAAAGCTGAGGTATTCCGCCGCAGAAAAGGAAACCAGAGTCACCTGAGTTATGGCTTGGGGTCATATCCTGTGTCGTTGGAGCCCGCCGCTAAGTCGACGGCTGACCGTCGTTGGAGCTGTTGGCTGCAACTTACGATGCAGCTTCCGCCACATAAGTTCACCTATACGAGTTCCAAGCGGGGCTTTGTAGTCAGTGCATGAACATATGAAAAAAACTCCGATCAACCGAGCAGGCGAGTTTGTCTCCCCAGGGTGGGCATTGGGCATCGAAAATGAATCTCTCTCACAATCAAAAAGAACGTGATTTATTTTCCAACCCTGAATACCGCATCCTGACTGCGGTTGAGGCTGAGGTAGCTCGTTCCTGGAGCATTTCATCGACGCAAATCGATAAGTATATTGCCTTTGGTGGAGCAGAGGATAGAGATTCGTCCTCGGGATGGACAGTTGCTCGAAGTTTGTTTTCGCTCCAGATAGTTTCGTTTTTTTCCACTGTTATTCGCAGTCGGCAATTCAGCTCATGATCGTCTTGCTCTTTTCGAACAAATTGCGCTCTGAATTGCGTTGGGCGAGTAGAGAGAAACGTGCCAGATTGATCCAGATCTTCTGGCGCGAAACAAAAATCCGAACTTCAGTGAGCGGAGCTTCCGATCCTTCCTATCAATCTGGAGGGGGAGCTCTCTACATGATTAAAAACGAGCCGACCAATTGTCAGCGTTGTTTCGTAACGATGAAACCCAGCATAACAAAGAGACCACTCTTGGGATAATCAAAGACTTCTGATCAAAGCTTCCTGACCCCTCCGGCTGTAGCGGCAGCTACTGGTCGGCTGGTCTGAAGTGGCAACTGTACCACTGACACAGATCGGCGTCCCTTACCGCTAGCGACCGACTCCACTTTCCAACGGTGGCTCCATGGCGGTATCAAGACCCGCAGAACCGAACGAAGTAACGGCATGCTGGGAGCGCCGAAATCCCAACATAGGAACAAAAACGGTGTCAGAAATTCGGCCGTCGGAGTGAAAAAGTGACCGCTTTTACAAGCATCGAGTACTGTGTATGTTGTTCAGGAGTGAAAGTCTTGATCAGAAAATGTGAGTTTACAAGCTACAGGGAGTTCATGATAGGAAGAATGTGTTCTTCCGGTGGTAATGGCACCAGCAGGATCGATTCGTTTTCAGCCATCAAAGGCTCAGCAAGCATTTTGAGGTATTCAGTCATAGTGGTGCATTCGTTCAACAAACCTGAAAAAACTCCGCTACTCTTCGATAGATCCATCGGATATGGACTCGGCTACTCATGAAGGAGGCACCATTCCCCCGGTCGGGACGCTTCCAGCTGTGATACCACCTCTACGGAAACGATTTAGGATACCCGTGAACCTGCACAGTATCCGGCAATCGTGCACCTTACAGAACGCCGTCCTGTGTATCGGAATTCTGAGCATTGTGAGTTTTGAATATTGAGACAGTTTCGCGACAGCTCAATGGTATAAGCGAGAACAAGAGAGACCTCATTCGACAGCCAGAATAGGCTTGGCTGAATATACAGTAAAAGCTCGTTACATCGAACCTCGCGGAACCAGCCGAAACAATTCGCTGTGACGAAAATTCGTTGTATCGAGAGTCCCTCAACATTTGACATTATGGTAGACCGGCCGAACGGACATAAATTTTTCATTCATTCCATTGAGAATTCGATGTATCGGTATCCGGTGTAACGAGCTTCCACTGTATTCACGAGAGATATCGTTACAGGGCCTCTACGTCTTCGAGACGGTGCTATTTTCAACGTTCGTCATCTATAATGCGGCGAATCCCACAGGCACACCTCAGGATTCATGTAATTCTTTCTTATGAAATCGAGTTCATTGTCCAACCCACCGGAAGGGAGGGATGGCCGGGATTCGGAGAGAAGCGGCTCCCGACCGATGATTTTATGGCAATCTAATTCTCTCCTTCAGGGGCTCTCTCGATATCTGTGATGCAGGTCGTTCAAGGCGTCATCGGCGCGATTCTTAGCGTGAGCCTACTACACGGCACCATCAAAGAAGAAAGTCGATTTGTTTTTGCTTGGCTCGTCTGCACAGGTCTAGGCGTAGCTTTCTTGTTCAAGTCTTGTGTCATCGAAACTCTCGCCATAACGGCGCAGGGAGCCGAGGTTAGTGGAAATATCCTTTTCAGATCACGATCGCGCCCAAAAAAAATATTCACAGTAATGGCGCGTTCAGTGATGATGATTCACGACAGAACAAACAACATATGTCAGCAAGAGCTCCCGGGTACCTCAGATTCCTCGGCTGTCCAACTGCGAAAACGAATAAAATCAATCTGTTCCAGGGCAATGTGGACGCTCTGACCAAAATCGCCATCAAATGTCTTATCCTCTTCATCGAGATGTTCTTCTTCATAGTGGTGCACGCCTACTATGTTCGATTGAGACAAGAACAGGATCCACCTCCGTACGATACGATCGCTTGAGAAATGTGTCAATTCCGGCAGCAAATCTAGCCATCGTTTAGGTGGATGAATCTCGTTGCCTGAACGCCCTGAGCTTGTGATACCGTAGTCAAACCTAGAATAACCGAACTTGTAAATATTCAGATGAGAATTCCATTGAAGTTGCTTAGCGTCAAATAAAAATAGGATGATGATGATGAAACCATATCACTCTCGTGTTCTTGTGAGAAGGCGCTAGCAAATTTCGGGAACTCGTGACCTCCGAGATTTCCAGGCACCTCGATGGGTGTCCGGTGAATTTACATATGTATATGAGATTTGAGTCGAATGGCTCGACTTCGGAGTGGAGGCACTCGTCGACCATGCGCATCGAGCTGATACGAGACGACAACGGATTTCATCTCCTTTTCTTGTTGAAGAGACTTATAACGGAAGAAGGAGAAGGGAGGGTTCCCTCACATCTCCATCTAGTGTGCCATCCCCTGCAAAGCCGATCATGTGGGACAAATATTTTTTCCCAGGTATCACCGAATGAAAGCTCAGGTATCGAGAGATTTTACAGTTCGCGTAACTTCACGGGAAAGCGTGTCAGCTGTTCGATTCGACGGGGCAAGGAAAGATGGTTCATGCTCTGCTGGGCACCGACAACGGTGATTGGGTACCGGATAGCCGAGTTTCAGAAACCCGAATCCCGGATTCCTGTATGCCTTGTTTCCCGAATCCCAGATGCCACAACTACTTTGAAAGCGAAGGAATGAAACCATTCTCAAAAGACACTCGATTTCTCTCGCGGCTTGAGAGTCCCACAACAGGAAGTGTTCTCTTGGAAGCTGTGGTATTTTCGACAATATTCAAATTCGCTCTTTGGATATACAAATATCGGACCGAAACTGAGCTTTGTTGACCGCCTAATCGTTTCAATACACTGACAATGAGAGATATCACGTTTAAAGTTGATATTCCGTTGATATCAACTCTCAGAGCACTGATTACCGTTACCGGGCCCATTCTCACGGACGGAAGAAGAAACGAGGCGGAGAGAGACCCCTCTTCAAGAGAGTTATCAGACAGGAAAGTAGACGGCCATAGAGAAACTACTTGCGGCTGAGTTATGGCCGGAATTACAGAAATTACCGTGGCTCACCTCAGAGCGAATACCATGCAGGGACTCGTGCTTGGGACCTCAGATTTCCTCCTCGGAAATCCATCGAAACACAGAAAAAAGCAGTGTTGCATGGTCGCTGGTCCATATGGACGGATGGGGGCGCGTGCCCCCTTCGCTCTCTCCTAGTTACGTCACTGGTCGTTTACGGTCCGTTTTGATTCCCGCCCAGATACGCGGAGCAGTCAGTGGGTTAATTGGTCAATGCTCACTACGACGACGGCACCACGGTGGCCACGACCACACAGTCGTTTCTTCATCCAGTCGTACAGTCAAAGAGACCACCAAGCAGCCGCTGCAAGAGACCCAAGTGACGAGAATCAGAAGATACTCTCGGACCTCCCGTCTACTCTTCTTCTGGGTGGTCTGATTGTAGAGCGGTCGGAAAATGTTGCCAGTCGGGCACGCATCGAAGACTCGCTGGACGTTTTCCTGAATTCTGGCTGAACTTCGTTTCCAGGGTTCTTAGCTGAGCCTCCGGGGCGTCCCCCCGGTGGCAGGGAATTTTCCTCGTTGAGGAGCCAAAGCTCACTCTTGTCAAGGTTTGGGTTTCATTGAAATTACCTGATCCAAAAGCGACTTTGTCTGCAGAATCCTTTCGATTCATGAACGATCTTCGCGTGGACCACCCAGCGTCCAAACAAGCGGACCACCGGCATCGAAGGGTGCCCCTCGTTTAGGTGACGCGACCGTGAAATGGCAAATTGTCTCCGAGCGCAGGCTGGCTGTCCTTTTGACGGGACTACTCGTTTGAAAGCGGACTGCGAAGAGTATGCAGTGTTTCCACAGTTTTCGGAGACCTGTTCTGAGAGCTGAACACCCGCTCAAAATCAGTAATTTCTCGTTTGTGCCAATTTTCAAAGCTTTTGTTTGGACCACGCTAAATACATCGAACAGTCCGTCTGCGAGTCAAATTTTTTGAAACATACGAAAAAATTATCGATGTGTACAATTTTATCTAAGCGTGGAGCCTATGCTGCTACAGTGTGCGGCTCTCGGGCATGGTCCCAAGTATCTGACGCTAGAAACCGAGCTAGGACTGTATCGGGTAGTGCCGCCAGCAGCGAAAGTAGTCGCGAACTCAGATCGTCATTGGTGGTCACCTCATTTTGCTTCCGTCTAGTGGAGGTCGGACCACCTAGACGACCACCTTGATGGGCCACCTTCCAGATCTTCCGCGGTGGCAACGGCCTCTTCTGCTGCGACCTCCCTGCGCGATCGGAGCCGAGAGAAGATCGCAATCAATCCGTTCCGTTGGGGAGGTCCAGCAGGACCACCAGAATGAAACGTTGACATTATGAGCATTCACAAGTGGAGAGGGCTCATTCCCGGAGCGCATCCCATCCCGCGTAGGAGTGCACCATGCGCCTCCGATCACACTACGCTCGAGCGCTGAAGCGAGCTTTTGCTCTGACTCGCGGAGTTTGTGCATTTCTGAGTGACGATCGGCTTTATTCCCAAACCTCCGGTGATTATCCCCTAGAAGAGCCCTGTATATCCATGCTGTGTTGTTTAGCAGAGCTCTCAAGTGAAGGTTCATATCGAGCGTTATTGTGTTCAGTGTATAATCAAACTACCTACGACCGATCCAGTGATCAAGGAATGATCTCAAGTCGTTTTCGTCCAAAGAATTGCACAAACTTTATTCAGCCCGTTGGGGTGGGGTTTCATACATTCTAGCTCGTTTCCGGGTCGTATCATGGAGATTGTATTTACATTGGAGTTGATTTGACACGGCGTCCGTAGCTTTTCATCGGAAATGATCCACAAATGAGAACTGATGAAGTGATATCCCCCGCTCCAGAGTCTCTCAAGCACGAGAATATTTGGTATGTATGCTGGTGATGAGCTCCTCAATGAAATTTTTTGGATACAATCTTTCATATGAACACGATCAAGCGTCCGTTTCTCGAAGGCGTTCCAGATAATTTGACCATGACGTTCCCCCCGATCAAATCATCAATCTGTCATTGGACAGCTTCCACGGGGTGGGTAGTTTGGAACGAGACTTCCACAATTGCTCTCCCGGTCAGCATAAATCTCAATGGAGTTTACAGTTTGAACCATGCACACAGTATTGCACACAACGTAGGGCAGAGTTTTGTACAAAGTTGATGAGTTTCGCGGTCTGATGATGGTGATTTTTGCGAGCGAAAACTTAAACGAAACTAGGTGCAGGGCCGGGAAGTCCGCCCTGAGGCGGATCTTCGAGAGGATACAAAGAAAGGCTGTCTACAAACTGCGAGCTGATGAAATCCAAGCTCGGGTGAGTGCTGTCGGGAAGGGGAGCTTCGGCTAGAAGACGACTGTTGGGAAGAAACGCGGACCCGAAACTCATTGCTTGATGAGCCGCCTGGGGGCGTCCTCCACAGATTTCCTCGATCAACTGTTTACGCGTGGTCATTTCAAGCTGTGAGTGGATTTCCCCATTCTCTTTTTGTGAGTGAAGCAGACGGCTTTTGGCATCGGTAGCACCAGCGGAAGTTATGGCCTTGATGGTGTCGTACTCGAGCATTGGTCCACAGTACGCTTGAGGTCGCAGTGACTCAGTGAAAGTTTTTGGTGTATCGTAATTGCTACAGATTTGTGCGGGAACGTCGTAGTCAAGCGAAGCTTCACCCGCTTGTGGCTGACACGGACACCGCAGAGCGCTGACGACGGCTTGGAGATTCTTTGGCTGATCATAACACGACGTTGGCTCCGCCAATGTAGACATGTTCTTGGGAACGTCGTAGTCCGAGCTCTCATCTGAGCGGATGCCCACACTTCCTCCACAGCTACCGGTCCCCTATGTGAAGACAGCGATCAAAACCAATCAGAGGGAGCCAAACCGGAAGAGATATTGGAAAACATGGGAAACGGAAGTCGAAGTTTTAACTCGCATATCTTACCGAGCTCTCAGAACAGAGCGAAGAACGATCACAAAGTTTGGAGGCTGCTGCAGAGGTCTCACCGACCGCGTCGACGACATCTTGAGCGACGGGTGCTGGCTGTAAGGTTGGCGTGGCTGAACCAGACGGATCGTACTCGGATGGTGGCTTCAACGAGACCGCGTCCGCACATTGACATTGGCAGTTGTGCTGGCGACGTAGAGTTGATCCCCCATAAAGCGAAGAAACCGAACCTAGAATGAAGAGCATCGGGATGAAAACTTTGTCTTCGGATGTGGAAAAGACAGTCCTTCCGTTCACGTAAAATACATCGAACAGGAGAATGAATTACAAGTTTTCAGAATACACTATTGCAAGGAAATACGGGAGACACTTACCGGCTAGTGTTGAGGAGCTCGTTGAATTGGCTGAGGTGAATCGCTCTCTCAGGCCGACCAAGTCTGCCATCAGAGCGTTGTAGACACTTTTCTTCTGTCGATTCAGAAATCCCTGAGATGCCACGTGGAATGTTGCTTCTGGAATTGAACGTAACTTCTCAGCGGTGTTTCGCTGACAGAAGAAGAATCCAGGGGTTCGCTCATGAGAGCGTAACATCGTTGCCAAGGTAGGCAAATGACCCGTTGGGAGCGACAGTCAGCTTGATTTATTGGACCAAATGATCGGGGTGTCTCCTTTCTCTCGAGACGACGGAGCATAGGCTGACAACGTTGCAAATTAGACTCTGTTTCATTACGCTGTTGAAGCGAGCCCCAACACTGTGGGTTCTCTTCTGATAGCTCAAACTCGCAGGACGGAACCCCGTTAGGAACTGCCGACCCGATCCATGAATTACAGCATTGAGATCGTGCACGAATCTTCCAGGTCGAAGGGAAACAGAGCTCAAGAAAGCTGAATACTCACCTAGGCCAGTTACGTCGTCCAGCATCAGAACGTGAGCCCCCTCCCCTTTCCCTGAGCGGGAGCCCCCTTCGAATCCGTAGAGGTTTTCCTCCAGCTTGCCATATCGTCGAAGATCTTGGATCTTCCACGAGTGGTAGACTTGGGGACCGTGAGCCGTCAGATGTGTTATGGAAAACTGGTGATCTTGAATGTGGATGCGACAGGGACCCAGAGCAGTCTTGCCTCCGGCGGGCACTTTGACCAATTGCGCGTCGAAATGGCAAACCTGCAAACCATGGTGACTCTTTAATTCACCACTCATTTCATATGATGTGTCTGCAGGTCTCACTGAGAAGATCGTCGAACTCGCGTCTCTTCAAATAGAACTGGGAGCGTGTCCCCTTTGAATTTTAGGAGTCCGCATCTAAATTTGGATGCCAAAATTAACTGAATGAGCACTGAAGGGATCGCTAGACAATCGATCTCGGCGGTGGCACACGCGAGTATACGACTCGTGCCGCGAGCGGTGTTTTCTCGTTCGTTCGAAATCGAGTATTTCAGGGATCGGTCATCGACTGACTCCGCCCCCGGCTGTGCATAGAGAATGGCCGTCATTCATCTCTAAACCTTCGAGGTTCAAACTCCGAATCACTTTCGGCCGCTCCAGACGGAAGCTCGAGTCGTACGTTTCGAATTTTCCGATCGATTCCTGGCCGATTCGTTAGTGGCAAAGGAAGAAGACGTAACTACATAGTTTCATTTTTCTTCATGGAACGCTTCTTACCTCAGGCATAGAAAGACGAAGTCGGGCTTCCCAGAGCGCCAAAGTCTCGCGATTCCCCATGGCCAAGACGACGCATGTTTCTTGGCAGAAGATTGCAAGGGTGAACGCTTCCTTGTCCAGGACGAAGCCGCTCTGAACTCCCAGAAAATTCTCCAACGAAATCGTGTTGCCTTTGGTCGTGAACTTTTTGTCCGCCGTCTGACCGTTCTTCTGCTCCTTGTAGAGATGGACTTGCAACGAATTTGCAACCGGTGACGCCTTGGTGACAGAGCAATACCGGCTCTTCCATCTCTTGTTCTCTCGGTAGCGGACGCTACCTTCTATTGTGACTTTGAGTTCGCTCATTGTCTCAGAACACGACCAGGATTTTCATAGCGCCTGCAAGCAGAGAAATTCATCTATTGTCGTTCATTTCCCTCCTAGAAGGAAATCGTAGGAAGTATTTCTCACTCGAACCACAATGCGAACAACTTATTAGCAACCTTCTCAGCGATTTACGAGATTCCGGCTCACAGGGGGCATTCGACGGCCCGATCGAGCGGCCGCTGATTTATCAGAGCTTCCCCCTTTCTGTTCGTCCAGCTAGACTGGCGCTCACACAGTCAGCATGCGAACTCGCAATCACACCCCAGCTGAGGAGCAAACAGACGACATTTGCAGGGTTGTAACCTTGACTTCGACGGAAGCGTTCGAGCTACGAAAGCTTGGTTCTCGTGAATATCAACAATCGCCAAGTCCTCGCTTTTGCTATCCGGGATCGGTGTCGAGAAACTTATATACCAGATTCAAGACCCGAAGGGAGGGAAATTTCGCTGCGACCCTATCATTCTGTCAGGCCGGTCACTGCTGGGAGGCAAAGCGAGAGCGATACAACAAGACCAAGTCGCTCGTTGGTGGGCGAACAGGTCACGAATCGCGACGATGATGACTCACGTTGAGGGGGCAAAACCCTCCGTCGTGCGACTCGCTTAGTTTCTCCGGTACGCAGCGAAACGACACAAAATACTACTAGGTGATTGAATCCCCGAATGTCGGCGTGAACGAATGCGCTGGACGATTCGCGCGGCCCGAATCTTCATCTCAAGCAAATTCAATCGCCTGGCAGCTGTCAAACGATCCGGGCCGGGTACACGGCTCCGCGTCGCCACAAAATTTCCAGATGCGCGATCAGAAAGCGACCGTTGAAACAGCAGCAGTTGTGCTTGATTTGAATTTTCCTCGAGCTCGGCTTCAGCCATTCGAAGTTTCACCAAGAGCGTTATCTTTGTTGGAGTTTACTTCCCTCGAATGAGTCATGCGTTCCCTTTACAAATCGCCCCACAGGAGAAGCACGAGGCATCAGCTCTGAGCTTTGTGCCACTGATGGCAATGACGACATGATCGCCAATTACCCGTGACAAGCGACATAACAGCACATTGCATGCAGGCGAGGGAAGAACTGGATGCACATATGATTCGTCTGAGCTTTGTTCGGTTCAGGTCGTGGACCAAATTCCATATTCTATCTTCACATAGCTTGAGAGCGGAATCTTCATGCTGTTTGAGGGCAGTTGAGACGTGCACCCATGAAATCTGTGGCATTCCGTTAGAATGATGAGAATTCACCGCCAGAGACGGGGAGAACTCTCGACGGAGCGGGCCCTCCAAAATACCCTCCGCGACGACCGAGGGCCGAACGAGTTGTAACAACCTGTCACTGAACTCGAAGCTCTCCACTCGGCGGACGCTTCTTGATTGAGGTGAGCAACGGCTCAAATGTAAGATGAGAACATTCTCTCGTTTCCTTGAGGAATACCGAAGATTTCCACAAGAAATCTCAAAACTCAGAAGGGGAAAAGCGCCGCAAAACAGCGCGCTCGACCACCGTGTGTTCGAATCCTGGTGGCAGAGGAGACCTATTCTGAGGAGGTACGGGACTGATTCGATGAGAATCGGACGGAAATGATTCGAAACAACTTCGTTTAAACGATAATGGAATCCAATAATCGCTGAGGGATGCTAGTAGTTCTTGCTCACTCACCAACAGAGAAGCACGCTTCAGCTGCACCTGATACCTCACTGCTCTTTCTGAGCCTCGATCACACAGCTTTCGTTCCCGGGTTTCTGTGTGTCCGCTTTCACCACAACAGATGACTTTTCATCTCAGTGACTGACCCGATCACCTGGTCCTGTCGATTCGCGCGATGCGTCGCTGGAACTTGTGACAACCTCCTCCGTGGATCCAGCGCGAGGGTAAAACACGTCGTCCCTGCTGTACTTTGGATGAGTGTGTGCTTAGAGTAGTATTGTGCTTGGTCCGCGATCTCCACCGCTCAGTGAGCGAGCCAGCGAGTGCGGAGGAAAACGAGCGAGTCGAGAGCCCCCATCGGGTGAACGCATGCGCAGGGAGGTTGGTTGCTTGCTTGGATGGTTGCTGACTGGCTGCCTGGCGGGCTCTGTGAGTCTGCTGCTCGGTCTGTCCGCCCGTCTATCCAAGAGGCTATCCCTCTCGGTTGCTCGTTTCCTCGCGGTGGGATAGGGACGAGGGAGAGAGGATGGATTCAGTCCGTCTGCTACGAAATGTATGGCAACATCCGGCAATGATCGGGGGAGTTTGGTCAGCGGTATCAAGCAGACCTATTTGGCGGAGCGGAGGAAACATATTGGACCACGCTTACAATCAGCTAGTCGCCTTTATTACAGAAAGGACATTCGATCCCATCGAGCTTTTCCCTTTCTTTGTCGTAAGGTCCACCTGTTCGATAGGTGATCGTCGGTTGTTGTTCTTCTCAGGGTATGGTATTACTGATGTCCTGGTTCACAGGGAATTCCGACAGTGTACTGGAAATCCCGATCGACAGCCCCGTCATTGATATGGGCAGGCCCCTGCGGGGGCAGTGTGTTTTCTTCAATAAGTCATCTGCGACCCACAGAAGTATAATTTCGAGCGTTCGCTTTGGGCGTACGCTCTCGTTTTGAGACCCAAGAAAATACAGTCCAATTTTCCACACGCTGCAGATGGCGGATATTCCAATCCAGCGTTGTCGGGAAATACTTTCAGCATGCCTAATTCTGTGAGGTCCGTCTGGACCGGGAGTCCCAGTGCAGCGCTATCATCGCTGCTCTATTACGTCTTCCTTTTGGCGATTATATCACCTCTCTTAGCTCTTCTAAATCGATTCCTGCCCAACGAATTCTCGATTCTCATCCGATATCCCCTGTAGAGTCTGAAATTCCCCAACGACGCGTAGTCATTCGGGAGCCTTCAGTTTTTTTTCTCTCAAGTGCTATCAAGTAAGCTCTCCCAGGGATAGGCAAAAGATGGGACATCATTCTGAATCGGAAGCTCCACAAATTTATATTTTGCGATCGAGGTTCACCCAAGGGGATGTGAACATCTGTATCTTGTTTGCTCGCGTCTCGGACAGCAATGAGACACCCATTCCTCTAGCTAAACCGTTCCCGAACAAAGCGGGAGGCAATTCTTCCGAAGTTTGCGACCTTGCGATAAGAAAAACTTCACTTCGGAATGCATGCATAGCAAAACTCCGTTACAACGAGCACCGGGACAAAAAAAATCCTCTGTACAACGAAGAGCTTCTGTGTGTCCATTTAAGAAGCTCTTCATCGGGGATGATGTTTGAAGACTCCCGTAGTACCGAATTTCTGTTTCAAAGAACGGATTTGCCCGATGCCGCGGCTTGTTGCCACGAGGTTTCACTGTACAGTAGAACCCCGGCATAGTGGACTCCTCGGGACCGGGGAAAACGGTCCACTATAGCTGAGGTCCACTATAGACATAGTACCCCCCCATCAGTGAGAAAACTTACGTTTCCGTGGCTTGTGGTCGACTGTAAACGTTTATTATTTACAAACGCTAGGGGTCGATCTCAGAAACGCAAATTTTCATTCACGATATCCCGCAGCATGATAACTATAGCTCAAGATACCTTTTCATACCCATCTGCCGCATTCTATCAAGCGACTGTCTCGAGAATCTCTGCACAATCTCTAAAAAATCGGGCTGACAACAACATCATTCTATTACACTGGTCAATTAGCGATGAAATCATGGACTGTGAAAGGTTGCTGGCGTGCAGGAGCCACGAAAACCAATAATGACTGCCGACCTACCAGCGGATTTCTGTCCACTATAACCGAGGCTCCGAAATCACGGTCCACTATAACCGATATTGTTAACATAGAAACTTCCATAGGCTCAGCCGGTACCGACGGACGAGTCCACTATAACCGAGTGTCCCTTTTAACCGTGTCCACTATAACGGGGTTCTACTGTACCGCTATGTCTGGATGCGATTGGTGATCTGCGACCTACTTGTCGATTCTAGGGTAGATTTCTGCGAAATTCCGAATTTGGTGAGGCAACGAATGAAAGTGGAAACACTGATATTGAGACTCATTTTTCATTTGATCACGATGCTCGTGAGATGACTAACCGATTTTCTTTCTAGGTGGAGAATCAAACCTCCAGTATTTGTCGAACCGGATCCTCGAGCTCGTTCCCATCTGTCGTAGCTCGTTACCAAAGTTTAGGTCTCTGAAGTCTGATGCCTGATTCTCTGGCATAGCTTCAGAGCGCTGTCGATTTAAGTCGATCGATAAGTGGTGGCAGCATGACTCTGGCCACGCGAACGCCGCGCTGAATAGGTTTTGAGCGAGCACGCCGTGCCCGGAGGTTGTCGTGAATGAGCCCGCTTACAGCAGGAGCACTCTGACACAGCTCTGTTCCCTCGGAGGTATATTCGTGACCCTCCATACGTGTTGCAAGAGTGCAGAAGAGTGAAAGCCCATGTGGAATCGATAACTAGTCGGGCATCGCACTTCGTGGCGACGAGAAATTCCGGGATAAGTACTCTGAACGAGGTGGGAAATAGACTTGCTGCGCAGATTCTCATCCTGAAATGATATTCTTGTTTCGCCAACGAGTCATGGATGTGAGTCTTATGTGAATCGGTGGTCTGTTGGAAGAAAATCGAACAGGATGTGACATTCATTACTTGATTGCCATAAAAGCAACTCTTGGGGCTCATTTCGAGACCTCTAGCTTGACAAAGCTTGTTCCGGGCGGGGTCCAGGGTGCGGAGACTGTCGAATTGGGTCCTCAGTCGGCTTTTGGTGCTACTTGGATGATTATCGCTAGCGCTCATCAACGGCACCATTCTGAGACGGCCGGTCGACCGGCGGAATCGAGACTCCACTTTTCAGGAAATTCTAGATCAGAAGAGCTTCTGAGTGCTCCTGCTCGACAGAATGTGAGAACGACGATCGCTTCCGCTTCCTCGCAGTATGTTCCTCAGAAATTCACTCATGTCCCACGCAATACATGTAAGGAAACGCCAAAGCCTGTATTCGGGTGAGAGAAACGCTGCCGAAAATCAAACCAATTCCTCATTTTGGAGCGACCCCCGTATCAATGGAATTTGTATCAAGTCGCGTGCGCCCATCTGCGTTTCCCCGTGTGGAAAAGTGAGATATCCCATGTGCCGACGAATAACCGCTCCGGACTCGGCCGATACTACGCTCGAGTATCAAACTTCCACTGAATTGGGTTTCAGCCGTGGTGCGAGAAGTTAATTTACCGTGTCAACCCAACTCGATTGCTAAGTCCAAGTCAATCGGTTATCTATTTTCGCGGAGAGTGTGAACGAAAATCACCAACGCTGATATATCCAGTGTTCATTTCAGAATCTAAACTGGATGACGCCCCACCCCCTTTGAGCTTCTCCCTGCACCTACCTCCGACTTCGCATGCCCGACAGTTCGTCATCTGCAGTATACAGGGTTTAAAATACAGGGTAAAACAGTTTTTTGGGTTTTTCTCGTGGAGTAACAGCATGCTCGAGAAAAAAGTGTAATGGATAACGCCACTGGCAATTCGATTCTACATAGGCCTCACAAAAGTTTCCCAAATCCGGTTATTTGGGTATATCTCAGAAGAATACAGCATTTTCAAGGAAAAACCATCATGAACAACCCCGCCTCAAATTCGATCGCTGGCTCGATGGACTTATCAGAATTCGCCTGGAACCCCTTTTTGGCGTTCAAATTGACCCTCCGTCTTGGTTTCGGCCCATTCTCCATGAGTTATCCGAGAGAGAATGATGCTGCCTCTATCTGAGCTTAAAATTCTCAAAGAAGAAGTTTCTCGACAACAGGACAGAGGGTCAGTTTGAACGCTCAGAACGGCCACACTCGAGGCTGTCGCTCACCAAATGCTTCATTAGTTCCAAAGAATAAGAGTTTCGACTTCCACCGCCCATTCTTGTTTTCATTGGTTTCAGGTTTTCGTGTCGAGAGCGGAGATAGACTTTCTTTCAGACAAAAGATCACGAAATCAAAACACTCGATGAAACACGAAAACGCGAGCTGAAAAAAAGATTCTGCGTCCAGATTCGGAATCAGCGACCCCGGTTTACCCCTATATAGATGTCACCTTCTCTGTTTCTCGATTTTTTTTCCTCTGTCGCCCTGTGTTATACATATATCATTCCAATACCGCTTTCATTCTCGAAAATCTCTCATTCCATCTTTATTTTCGTTTGCGCTGGGCGACTTCGTCATCCCGAGCCCGCTCACTCCGCGGGCTCCTGAGAGTGAATTCACTGAAGATCGCTCATGTGTTTCTGAACCGCGATTGCATAGCGCTCGGAATTCCTCCTAAGTTGGCTTCTCGCTAGCTTTCGATGGTGCGATTAATCGCTGTATAACGCTGGAAGTTTGGGGTCCTTCGCCCGCAATCGTACGATGCGGCGACCAAACCTCAACGAAGCGAAAGCCGAGGTCCACGAGTTTCGCACGCCCTTCAGACTCTATATGCATCAAGGAAGTATGATTCTCACAGAGACAGTGTGATGGTAAGTAGGAGCTGTTCATGTTGAGTTGTAGATTTCGCTGGAACACTTCTTCAACCCTACGAACTTCGTTCCTCCAAGAATGCACATCTTCGAGCTCGGAATCACGTGGCAATATAGGCTTCTACAGCTCACGATTAACCATTTTGAGCACCACAATTTTCATTCGAAACGTCAGCGTCCAGGATTACGTAACGTGGTCTCACCTCGAGGTGAGCAACCTGCATGACGCAGAGATCAAGTGATCTCGAGTGAAGAGCACAATTGTTCCCAGCTGCCTTAGATATCTGGAAAATCAGAGTTCGACACCTTCGGATTCGTCACTCATTACACAAAGCTCGAAAGACCGGGACAGGGACGTCTGAAAAGCAAATCTCATCGCATCGCTTCTTCGAAGCGATCACAGGTCCGGCTTATCAGTCCTCTACTAGTTCGTTAAGCTCCGAACGGGGGTCAGAGATTTCCGGCATCGTGTGTCTGCTAGCAATGGAGATGATGACGGCGACAAAAACGAGTGCGCCGATGACGACAACCGAACGACGAGAAGCAGCGACAGCCAGATGGAGGAGAGTGACCCCCGCTTCTGAATGGACTTCATTACGAGTCTCAGTAATCGAGATGATGAATGGAGTGAACCGAGGAGGAACTACGAAACCTGAAACCCGAACCGAAGAATTCAATTCTGCGGGCCGGGTTTCCTCCACACTCGGCTCGAACCGGGAGACCTTCGGATCTCTTTGTTCTCGGCAATCCAAAAGCACAACCCTTAAGGTCAGTTCCACCAGAGTGTGCTTGATCAGCAGTTTCATCCGAACCCTAGTTTTCAAACCAAACCAAAGAATGAAAGATGTGAGCAATCTAGTGAGAAAACGGGTCTCTAGTTGCAGTGCGTTATCGGCGGCGACAAACCGGAAAGTCTGGGAACCGGTTGAGGATTCGCTCTCGGAACGTCTGTTGAAGAAAAAGACTATCATTGAAGAGAAGACCCAAACACGGGAGACACCAGTTTTCAAAGTTCGCTTCAACTTTCGAGGGGTGTGTTCTCCGATGGCACTCAGTTCATTAGGCGGCGATAGGCAAGCAAGAAGTTGCTGCTTCCTTGACTTGGGAGGTTGTATGACTGTAGTTCGCCAACAACAGAGTATGTCAGCGAGCGCAATCCAGCCCGATCCAGCCCACCGTGGAGTGACAGTGCTCCGTCATCATCAGAGCGCTCTTGAGGAAAATCACACAAAACATCAACTCAGACTTCTGCCAAAAAGAAGATTGAAGCTGCTCCTCGTAGCGCAGGAACAAAGCAAGCATCACAGCCAGGCCTCCTCACATCGCATCGCAGCGTACACACTCGCACACATCGCCCAAAATGAAGCAACTCGGAGACAGCTCCGAAAGTTTACACGCGGAACTCATTCCGACTGCACGTCCGCGCGTCGATTTGAGTTTTGCGGGCACATGAGCGAAGATGAGCTGCATTCTGACTTCCGACCGTTTTTGAACAAATTCAACATTAGCAGCCATTCCGTTAACGCTTTCAGGAACCTTGAGAGATATCCCATTTTTCGACGAGCATGACTTCGTCGAATAATCCAGGAAACACAAAATGGTCAGTTGTAGATTGTAGAGTGCAACAAGCGATCTAGGAAGTAAGAGCATTCAAGCATTCGGAGAACTGAATGCAAGCGACACCCACATTTCCTCTTTCAGTGGCCATCATCCGCTCCTCGTTCTTCTCTTCCGGGCTCGAGCTTCCCACACATTCAAAGACGGATAATGTTGAACTGTAGAGGAGGATGGGAGGAGGGAGGTGGTTTCAACCCGAGAACCTGAATTTTGTGTATCTACGATTCCCGTCGCTAAACCAGCCAGTAAACATACCTACCTGGTACGGATAGAGTGAGTGAGTGAGCGAGCCCAGCGACCGAGGAATGGAGCTCTCTTCCCACCGCCACCACCACCAAGAGCACTATAGTACATACAACGACACGAAGGAAGTCAGAGATCTATGGCTGCCATTAGTGGTGTGGCTCCACTTGTAACGAAGCAGCCAACAAGCCAGCCAGTCGTCCATTGAGCTCACTCACTCAGTCTCATGGACCGACAGACCCACGGTCGGTCAGAGAGCCTACAAGAACTCCTTAAAATACAATACTCGCTACAATGTCAGTTGACTTCAGCTACTCTGAGCAATCACTCGGGCACACACACACACGGAAATGGATGACCAGGCGGACCTGAGTCTTGCTCGCTCTTTTCATCGGCGCTTCTTCGAGGAGCGAATCTTCCTCGCTAAAGGTTTTTCGGGGCAATAGGATCCCTCAAAGTTTTCGCGACTGTTTGCGGAATCTTCCGCACTGACTGCTCGCGGCGAAATGATTCCCCGACTCAACCACTCCTGGGGGCAACCGGCCGCCCATCAGTCAGTCACACAAGCTGCGAGTTGGGCGGCGAACCGTCAGGCGATTGCCTCGAAATAACGAACGTGCCGAGGAGGCTAAAACCAGCACCCTCTCATCTATATGCAAAACAAGCTGTTAAATATAAACCCGCACGATTGCCACCGGCCGAACGGACTTCGGAAGTGAGTTTCGAAGAGCCGTAAGCGACTTGAACTTCACGAATGGCTGCAAGGCGGAGTTGACGTAGGTTGAACACAAGCCCGGAATTCTACGACGCAAATCTTATTCTAGGCTTCCAGACATCGAGGGAGTGAAATTTAAAGCCGAAATTGCCCGGAGCTTACATGACGATGCAGGAGTACCGAGTCCGAAGTATTCTCGCGTGAGATTCTCTCTCGAGATCCTGTCAGGCAGCACCTAATACTTCTGCTGATCCTCATCTCGACCAGGCTTTGTAAGAGAAAGAAAAAACTGCACTTCCTTCTTCACTGCCAAAGCCTTCGCGCTGCGATCAACCAGGCTAGACACTACTACAATTCAAAACTTGTTTTCGGGCGATAGTTCCGACACTCTCGAGATGGATACATGTGCGAAGTGTGCTGACCGTCTGGCTGAAAACGGGCTCAGGTCTTACCCCATCCTGTGACGGAGACAGCCTGAGCTATTCTCGGTTCTGGACACAAATCTTCGCCGAAACCCAGGATGGACGTTGCACTTGCAGGTTGCCCGTATAGATTGGTGTCTGAACTGCCAAACTAGTTCGAGTAGTAAGTGCCATGAAGCATTCGTCCATTGATTTTTAGGCATGCAGCATATCTTTCTCTTAGTCTCACAATGGCGGTGGACTGGAACGAGAGCTGGCTGCTCGTACGACCGACCTATTTATGACAGAAAAAAAAGTAATGCCTTCTAGGACAAGTCCCGCCATCGCAGCCTCCTGGTGAGTGCAGGTTGTAGCCAGCTGCGGCACAGATCTGTCAGCCAGCAGTCAGCCGAGCTCACGTGTGCGAAGCCGGCCAACCAGTCAACCAGGCGGCGGGCGGGCGGGCGAACCCAACCAGGGACACTCTCAGTCAGTCATCAGGGACCGCCAAAGAGGATAACGGCACACGATGCTGCTCGACTTGGTATGCTTCGAATGCAAGTGCCAGGAGCACCATTGCAGCTGCCGGCCCTCAATCGCACAACCTTACCCCGGTAAATCGCTCGCTCTGCGTCGGGTGCTCCCGAGCGACCTGACATGAGAATCACGAGTTTCGCGCAACCTCCGCACAGAAAGAGAAACTGCGTCTTGAAACGGTGTTCATTGCAGCTTGCGGATTCCGTCGACTCGCGGTGAGAGAAAACCTGAAAGCTGGTTCGTGGGAGCCTGATCTTGCGGTTTTTATGGCTACGAATCTTGAGCCCCCATAAACCGCACGAATCCGGAAGTTCCGGAATTCGGAAGCAGTATGTGGATCTCAAATCACCGAAGCCTGGACCGATCCCTGGTTGTAACCACTTCGGAAGGTGTACTCGCTGCGGGCGTCTCATAAATTGTGTTATGGGAGAAGAAGCTCGATGTTAGGAGAGGTTTCGCCTGGTTTGTGGCTTGTTTCGATTCGCCCATCGTTCACACCTCCGAGCGGAAATCCAACTCGGTGTCAGCTCGATGTCGATGCTGAATCGAGTAACAACACGGGGCGAATGCTAGCCATGGGGAAAAGTTGAGTGGATGGAATTATGGCACCCCCGCGGTTCCGGTACCGCTGTTTCCCTTCTTCTTCTTCGTCTTGTTCTTGCTGTTGTGGCCTCTCATTCGTGGATAGTACGCTCTTCTTGGCAGGAGAACCCTAGGAAGCAAATCACGTGCCGAGAGATACATGATTAGGGGGAAGTTTAGTGGCCTGCCACGAGGCATCATAAGAAACTAGAAACGTACCCCGGACAATCGGACATCCATGTGGATCGACATCCAGACGAATGCGGACATTGCTCTGTCAGGGAGCGGGGTGAGAACTCTGGCCGCGCAGAATATGCTCACAAACCACATGCGAGGCCCATCGAACATGGCTTCCCAGGGACCATCGGTCGAACTGAGGACACCTAAGTTCCTCGAATGCCCGATGATGATTTGCCTCTCATGAGTTGGAAAACGTTCCTCCGCGCTATTTTCTCAAATATCCGATGTTTATTCAGGCAAATTGGCTTTTCCGAAGTGGATCACAGGATCTTCTGCCTTGATTCTACCTGTGATCCATCAGCGAGATCGGAGAGCGTGTTAGAGGACTGACGCGATAGAGGCCGTCAAGGTGCGAAAGACAAGGAAAAACAGATTCATCTCCATACGAAAACAACACGAGATGGCGCTCACTGCTACAACGGGTCCAAATAAATCTAATCTGTGCTCTTGGAATCGATGTTCTCGGTGACATCTTATCCTTCTTTGTCAGCTGCTGCGTTTGACAGTTAGCACCGGGTCTCTCGAAGATTGTGTCGAATCAAAGTCTGGAGAGCTGAAGACAGAATGCCTTCTCGTAACAGTGCTGATGTCATCTCGAACTGATCGAAGATCAGACTTACGCATTGTGCGGGACGTCTGCCCACCGGGAGAGAGTTTCATCTAGCTTTACGGTCGGCTTGAAGTCGAGGGTCAAGTTCGAGAACATTCCAAACGCCGTCGCGGAGGATATCTACCATCCAGAGAAGAGGTGGGGTACGCTTGAGGTAGGAGATTCTCCGCACGTAATATGAAGCGACTTGTCGTAAACCCGAGGCTCTTAGAAGTCGAGCAGAGGAAATTGCCACTCTAAAGCGCACGCGCGCTCGTTCACCCGAGCGCTATGCATCGTGCTGGAATTCCGGGGACGTAAAGTGAAACTTTTATAGGACGAAGAAGTAAAAGAAAAATTGAGCTTGGAAGCATCGCTCTTAAGCCCACGGACAGGCTTTCCTCAGAGTCCATGGATCGATTTGAGGGCGGGTTTCTGAAGATCGGTAAACATCAACATGTCAGGAAGTTTGAAACTTAGGTTCGCCATTGCCAGGCATGGTGTTCCTCGAGCATCGGCCCAAGTTTGACGTTCAAAGAACCTCGAATTCCCTAATTATCACGAGGTATGAATAATAGCAGCGGCTGCCTCCGGTTCAGCGTACAAGCAGCAACTAAATGATGATTCTCTTGTGACGTCAAACTCAGATGAAGCTTGTGGCAGGTATGATGAATGGAAGCGATTCTAATGCAGCCTCCGCCGCCGCCTCAATACGTCTTGCTGGGCAAGCTCCAAGTAGGAAACAGAATGCAAGGAGAAAAGAAAAAACGGCCATAACTCTCGAGAAAATAAAAAGCTTCTCTTGGCATTGTTGACCAGCGACGTGAAAAAGCTGCGGGCCGTTCTCCTCCACCACTCATTACAGACTTTTCCGTTATCTTGGGCTGTAATGAAATTTTCCAGCCGGAACTAGCCGTTCTAGAAAGTTTGTTCCATTTGAAATTCCAAAGGGAAGCTCAAAACTCTGATCCTATGGCAGAAGGACAGAGTGTTCAGGAGGACCTGGATTTCCGTCAATCACGACTAGACACGCTCAGCGTGCTCAATGCGAGACCAATGCTCCGCTCATCGCGATGATCGATGCTTCCTCAACCCGATCCCGAGGGACTCAGCGTATTGTTGATACTTAACCTTTAATGAACTGATTCTGAAGCTCTCGAAGTTGACCGTTTTGTTGTGAGTAAGCGACTGCGCCATCAGGGAAGAACCGCTCTCTTTTGGAGCGAAGCGATCTCAACGTCAACAAGCGAGGAACGGTCACCGAATGAGAGATGGTGGCCACTTGCTGAGAGCCTTCCCGCTGCCAGAGTAAAGTCAACGCCGACTAATGGAGTCGGTGAAGGGACAGCAAGTCACTCTCTAGAGACTTACGTCGACGACTACGAAGTCTACGAAGATCGAAAAGCAGTCAGTCGGTGAGTCTGCCCTGCCCTGCTAGCAGGCCGCCGCCGCCGCTGTAGTAGAAGGCGAGCGAGCAGGGAAGATCCTTGCGGCGCAAATGAAGCGTGTGATTTCACTTGTTTGCATCAGAATGGTCTTCAGGGAGCCACACTCGCTCTTCTTGAATCGTTCACTGCCGCTGAAGCCGCACCGCCATTCAATGCCATTCATACAGCGACGTTGTATTATTGTTATGCTGCAGAGTCAACTAGGTACAAACTCGCCTGCCTGCCTGCTAGATAGCCCGCTCCTCCACTCACTCGCTAACTCGGGCAGTACCTACACTGCGCACATCGTGCCACTGACTCATCGACTGGCATGTGTACGCTGAATTACCATATATTGATATTCAAACAGCCCGGGGGGTCTGAGCCAAATAGACGAAGTCATCTCCGGCGCCACTGAAAAGTTCGCAATCCTTTGGGATCAACAGAAGTTGCGCTCATTTCTCATATTCGTAAGCGTCAACAATTCTGGCACGGACACCAACAACACATCCCGCCACCTCAGCACCTCGAAGGCCCTTCCCTCGCAGCGGACAACATGCACGAGCAGATTTCTGGATGCTTCTATATATCCGGAAATTTCCGTTCTGTTCCCGATCAATATTCGGACCACTGTCGTCGTCGAAGGGTGATACGCGAACACTTCCGAGAGAGGGCTTTGCGAGTTTCGGGGTCAGCGACGATGATCGGGGATGCCGAGGGGAAATGGACAAAACCTGCCCTCGGCAGATTGTGCAATCCACAGCCCCGGTGATCTGACTGACTTTTAGACAGCGATCGCAAGTTGAAACGGAGAGAGCCGATAACTTCTTTGCAGCTTCAAAGCTTCGAGAGAGTGGAGAGAAGTTAATCCTCGGATTTTTCAGTCATTTATACTATTTAGTGTCACACGGCTTAACGCAACAAGCCTGATGATTTGTGAACCATCTTATTGACTACAACTTTGTTATCAAATCCTGCTCGGCTGTCGTGCTGCTGCCATCAACGCCACCGCGTCGCCGGAGCCGGGCTCGGCGGTTTTCTCTGACCCGACTTCAGAGGTAGTGGGAGAATTGTGCGAGACGAGCAACCATATGCGAAGCAAAGTGTTCGTCTTTCTCTTCGCCCCCTCAACGAAGGCGATCTGTTACACAATAATCGACCTCGTCGATCGCCGCGCCGGCCGTTCCTGAAAAAGCACTGATCATTGAGACCCACCCGTCGGTCGGTCGACTAGCTGCTTGGACGGCTTGCTAGTGGTTGCTTGGCTTGCGAGATCGTGCTGGCGCCCTGGCACTAACTAACGAACCGGCTCGAAAGTCAGACGACAGAAGAGAGACGAACAGCAGGAAAAGAAATGGCCTCTCTCGCAAGCGCTCACTACTTCTCCGCCTCGGTCGGTCGTTTTCTCTCTATTTTTCTCGTTGAACTCGAGCTCTGATCTATAGGGTCATTAGAGAATGTCAGATATCACACCGACGGAGAGACCTGGCTGCCTTGCTCGTTGCTTGCCTGCCTGCCTGCCTGCCAAAACGAGCACAGAAACTCAAGTGGATCGTCGCCTTTCTCTGACTTCCATTTGGTCTGAATCGCAGTGCAAAGTTTCGACAACTCGATGTTCTAGTTCTCGTTCCTCCCGAAACGATACTGAGACGATTTAGGAGGTTGATGAGCTTCACGCGGGAGCTCCACTGAGCCGTTCATGAGGGACATCTTACGCCCGGTCTCGGAAGATTAAGAACGACTTCAGTTCGGGATGCTAATTGAACGTTGAGACGTTCGTCCCAGAGACCGCGGTTAAAACAGTGAGAATCGTTTGAACAAGAGGGATTCACGATCGACATCGGGATGATCTCGATTCCTTCAAATTTTGAAATCCTGAGATTTTGAATGAGCCGTCCTGCAAGGAGCAAAAACTGATTCCACGACGCAGCTTGTAGCCGCATATACGGATGAGTCGTGGGTCGAAACCCGGAGAGCACACCAACGCACGCAAAGAGTTGACACCGACAAATTCCCACACTTTATAACGGGTCCGAGCGCAGCGCAGGCGAGTTGAAGACTCTCAGAATGTTGCGAAGACACTGTCGACTCTGAATTCTTCTGTAAATAATGATGGTCGCTGCGGCAGTCGACAACTTCGACGACTCACTGATCAGTGCGTCACAAAGGAACAGGCCAGCAATGACTGCGGAGAGCATTATACAAGTACAATATGGCGGCCAAGAGAACAATGACGAGTTCGCGCGACATGTGAGTAACATGTGAACGAAAAGTCCACAAAGAATTACCCTCAGTCAGTCGTTCTTCTCGTTGTCGTCTTCCTCCTGTTCGAGCAGGTCATGCTTACGGTCGTACTCTATTGCAGAAGCCGAAGAAGAAGCCATGGAGCGAGACCGAGACGACGACGACGACAGGCCTGGTCGGCGTACCCAGAGGAAAGGCCGATCGTCGGACAATACAGAACTGCTCTGCAGCCAATCACACAGCTGTCATCGAGTTAATCCTCGTTTCTACAAGTCCCTCTTATTCTCTATCACTCTGTCAGTTTGTCGGTCGCTTGCTCGATTCGCCCGCCCGCTAAACATCGCTCCTGCACTACGTATCGTGAATTTAGTACCTTGTACCACTTGAGTATCATCTCTCACCGTGAGCTCAGTCGCTTCGTTGCCTCTCCAGCCACCTCCCCCTCGTTATTTCTCTTCTCTGGGGAGGTATTTCGCGCCTGTATCTTCCAATGACACGTCTTGACCTTCTCGAACGATTCGCGTGTCAAGCGTGAGCAAAACCCCAGAGCACGATTCAGCTTGTGGCCGCGTTGGAACGAGATCAATTCCAACAGAGGCCAAATTGATCCTCCGGATCTTCCATGCGGCATCATGACGGAATCCATGCCTGTCTGCCAACAGCACGGATCACAGAGAGATAGAGTCGACTACCTAATGTCGTCTCCCGGAAGCCTCACCAGATCTTCACCCACTTCCAACAACGCCGCGGCGCGGGGAGTTGTTGGATTATTCATTTCGCTCGTTATGCTGTTGTTGAATTATTGGACAGCGCCGAGACCCCCGAACAACATGCGCGGCGGCATCGCAGATAGCTGTAATGGAACGACCTTCTGATAGTTCCAATAAGCGGACTACGCACGCTCGCGCTCTCCTCGTACGTTTCGCGGCAGCACGCGAATGGTATGAGACCGAGGAAGAGGAGGAGGAGGAGGAGGAGAACGGGGGACAGGACAACACCGCAGCAAGAATGGACGATAACGATAACGCCATTCGTAGATAATCGATGGCCTCGCCCAGCCGTCCCCGCAGGACCCCCTTAACCCCCCTCCCTCCCCGCGACGTCTAACAGAGAAGCTCGAGGAACTCGGCTGACCACTGCTCCGCTTGGGACATAGTCACAGAGAACCAAATGACTTCCAAGCGAGATAAAACGCACAAAAATATGTGTTTGCCCGCGAGGCCCACGTCGCTATCGCGCGCGGACTCGAACACGGTCTGATCTCTGAACGACGATGACCGCGACGACGACGACGACGACGAGGCCGACGAGTCCTTGATCGAGGATCTTTCCAGAGCTACGATACGTGACCCCGCGCCGTCTTTGGATTCCGGTTCCGGATCATTTGCTGGACCTACAGCTGATCAAGCCCAGTGGATCAGTCTCCTGCTCAAATATTGATCCCGTCCTCCTGCGCGTTCCACCCATCTACGAGTGGGATATGAGAAGTGGGTGCGATGATACAACGTAGGTTGGGTACGAGCTACTTCGACTTTAGCGTTGTGTGTACATCGAGTCTCTTAGTAGCCCGAGGCTGGCTTGCTTGCTAGCTAGCTAGCTGGCTAGCACGGAAACAGCCTCTCAACCAAAGTCGTAAACGCCATGATTTATAAGGTCATCTACATCCTGTGTGTTGCCGCTGCCAGCAAAGAGTCCATCTTTGAGTCAGCCGTGCCTGCAGACGGACTGACTGAGTGAGTGAGTCTGTCGACTTATGTACTTCGGTAGCGCAGAGGAAGTCTTTCAGTCACGGCGCGTCGCGCGAAAAGTTGAGATCCGGCGTGTCGGATCGCAGCGGAATAAATCCAGACCGTAAACCTGAGGAGATTATCTCGCCTGGGATGAATGTGCATGCGGCATAATGAACAACTCTGCGTCGGTTTAATTAGGCGAGCAACTCACGACCGGCGATGACTAGGCATACCGTCGCTAACGAAGTGAGCTCGCTCCGCCGAGTGTAGTCGTCAGAAGGAGCTTGTTATAGGAGGATAACAAAAGGATGCATGTTGCAATATGATGCTGCAGTCTGTCTCGAGAATAGCGTTAATTACGTTAGACAGCTTTCCCATCGTCGTCGACCTGGCATGCCATGCAGCCAGTCAGCCAAGCTGGCAGCGCGCTTTACTTGCGAAGCTCCACTCATCCGCCCGTATGGGGCTTGTAAGAGTTCGCCACGTAATTGTTTACGTATATGTACACGACGACTCACACCCCCGAGTTTCCGGGGTAACAATCCGCGGGAGGCTTCGCTTGATTGATGCGCGAGACGCACAAGCTGCGATCAGATCCGAGGACAACACACGGCTCAAGATGGCGCAATAACTGAATTTGAGACGGAATGAAATTCTCAAACTGCAGCGCGCGCAGATTGGTTTTCATTGGAATCGTCTGTCGCGGAGCCACAGAATCGAGTGAAACGGAACGAAGCGCTCTGTTTAATTAGGAGCTACAAAACTTCACTCATTTCCTGCTGGTTGGAGCAACAATGTGATGGGTTCGAGCTTTGGCTCTCATGCTGCCGCTTGTCTCTGGCGCTGCTGCATGCCGCTGGCAGTGGCATCTCTCTCGAATCTCTTCTTGAGTTTGAGAGTTGTCTTTTTCTCTCGTCGAGTGTCGCTTTTTTATACATCTTCCTCCCGTTCTTCAAGTTCTCCTTGTAGTCCTTCCATTTTGTTCTTTGGGAACCACCCCGACTGTGAGAGGAAACAGTTTTTGTGGGCTCCTTGTGCTGAGCCTCGAGTAATTAGAGAGAAGCCAAGTGAAGAATCGAGTTGTTCGGTCTCGTCTTCACCCAAGAGACCGACCAAACGAATTGACACAGCACACATTGGCGCTGGCTTCGCTTCCAGAGGCGGTTCGTGATCCTTTGCGTCCCACCTGAGAACACCTTTGCTTGCTTTGTACGTCAGACGAGGGACCTCTATTCTCCAACTCGAGATTACTTAGAGAAGAGTTTGATTTAGCCTGATTGAGTTGAGCGGGACTCCCAGAGTCATCTCCCTACTTCTCAATTTCAGCTCGGGACATCAGATTGACGTCATCCAGAAGCAATGCGCACTCTATTTCGTGAGACATGGTGAGTAAGCCGGGGACGGAGAGACAACTTCAGAGACTTCAAAGGATTCTCTCAGTCAGTGCGTGTAGCGAGCGACTTTGAGCCGCTAATGAAGTTTGTTTGTAGACTTCCTGAATTCTCATTTTGACATCATCTCGCGCTGCGTCAGTCGTCAACCCAGTTTTTACCCGCCGTCCCCTGTCAGAAATGTCAGGGTCTAGATCGGAGCAGAAGACCTACGACAATAAAAAAAGAAAGAATCCTCTCTCCGGAGGCAAACCAAGAGAAACTCGCACCAGAGAAAGCTCGCCCATGACCGAGTCCGTTCCGTGCCTCGTTATTCAGTTCTTCTTCATTGTAACATACCTCTACCTTTATTGTGTCAGGCATGCAATCTCGAAATCACTATTTTTCGTCCTCGGAAACATCATGTTTCGAATCATCATTCCCGTACATATCTTCGCATTCCCGGACAAGGTTGTTCGCGACAAAAACCATATCGGAGACGGGAAGATTCACAGAAAACCTGATACGATGTCGAAACTTGGATCACACTTCCTCTCTGAATGTGGATTTCTCTCGCTTCTCAGCTTTTCTTCTCGCAAAAAGTCACTCTGAACCGCGACTGCCTTCACCGTTTCAAACATAATGTATCAGTATAGCGTTACAGAGGCTTGTTGGGAACAAATACGAACGAGTACACTGCCGTGAGGTAAAGCACACGATTACAAAAAGACACTCACTCAACCGCTCTCCCCGCCTTTCTCCAAGTGCGGTACTGATGTTTGGTACAAATCGTCTCAGAAAGCATTCTTCAATACGGCTATTTGTGATGTATTCTTCATGCGGTGTTCTCTTCTCGAGATCCTTCGATTCTCATCCCAGGACGATGACTCTCTCGTTGATTCTCCGAAGAAAATGCGCTCCGAAATCAACCAACTTGCGAACTGGCTTCTCGTTTTCAATTAAGGTGTTCGTCATCTGTGAGCTCGTTATCGCGACAAATAAATGCCTTCGATCTCGTCCTTCTGTCAATGCTGCGCGAAAATCTCACATCGTCGACTTGGATACGAGTTAGTTCAAACTCAAAAGGTTTCCCCTGGAGGCGAGAGGCGATCTCGATTTCGATACGGCAAAATTATTTTTTATGCTCGGTTTCTCCGAGTGGCTTGCTCAGTACTTGCTCCAAGGTTCGACTGGGTTTCCTCACTCACTGACTGACTGACAAACGGACGGACGGACGGGCTCATTGAATGGATAGATATAGTCTATGCTGGCTGCATCGGCAGATAGATGGCGGTCGACGATCGTGGTTTCACAAAGCAATGAGCATAACCTTGAAAAGTGGTGGTGCCACTCGGCGCTCGCTTAGCGAATGCTCTGCCTGGCAACTGTTCGAGATCGGAAAGGAGCCTTGTCGAATTGATGCGTGGACCGGTAGGATACTGCGGTTTCTGATGAAGTCGATGAAGCGACGATGCGCGGTCCTCATTCAAAGCAAGGGCTCGCACCGTTCTCGAATAACGCCCTGCGCTCAGCTCTGATCTTGCGAAAACAGCATACTTTGGGTATCGTTCTTGCAAACGGAATAAAATTTCAGGAGAAATAAGTCGTCGATGATATAATCGAAATTGCAACATTTAGAGGACAGTCGTTGATTGATACTTGTTTGCCATCCTGCTCGCCGATAACTCCGACTTGAGCAGTCATTCAGTCAGAGAGAGTTATTCGGCCACAATAGAGTAGACAGCATGTGTCGCTTTGGTTGGCCAGTATTTTTTACATTTCCTCTCCATAATGAAGCGCTTTCTTTTCCTCCCTCGGTGGAGATCGCTCGCTGTTGATAGAAATGACATAAGGTCTCGGCTACTGCTTGCTTGCTTGCTTGAGCTGGCTGGTCGGTTGCTCGTTCCGAAGACACCGAGAGCGATGCTGATCTGCATGCGCTACTGCAAGCGACAAGCCAAGATCAGATATGTGGACAAACACTTCACTTCAACTCTGTCCCCCCCTTTTGCGCTTCGGGATCGCGCATGAGCTAAACTGTTTGCTCTCGGTCGCTGCATCGTCGAGCGACCCAGACGAGACTACCTCATGTTAGTGCTACCGTCCATGCCGTCACCGTCGATTGGATTCTTCCCGGCGGAAATGACACTTTGAGTTTGATCGCGACGCTATTACGACGAGAAGACTTCTGAAAGAGAGTTTGCGTTGACCGCTCGGCTTCAAAGGCTAAGAACATCGGTCAAAATTTCCTTTTGCTGTCGAGAACTATTTGGCTGTCCAGAGAGAAAGCCCTCAGGCACGTTCCCTCTTTTGTGGCGTCGAGGCTTCCGCAGCGGTCCGAGCCCGAGAAATAAAATTGGACATTGCCCTACTCGCTCCAGTACAACGTTCCGGCCAACGCGAGGGTTTTCTCGCGGGCCAAGTTGCCATGCTTGCACCTCCGAAGCTCGAAAGTTCCCGGGGACGACATTCAGCTCCCCGACCACTGTTTCGGTAGGATTCCGATCCCATATGTCTTAACTTTTCTTGGCCGAATTCAGTTTTCCGAAGGCCCTTCGGCAGGAACTGCGGAAAACTCGAGGACTCGAGGCTTGAAATTGGTTCACGAATATATGCGAAACAGCGATTCACAGTGAGGGCGGGGAAGGTTCGCCGAGAAACGGAGTTTCGAGGGGTCTCAACACGTTCCCACATTTGGAATGCGTGCCAACAGGACCGAACCAGATCTCCCACCTCGAGTTACGAATGCGTTTGAATTGCTTGCGCTTCTTGGGTTAACCATATGTCGTGTTCCATTGGCACAATGAATGAGAAAAACTCCAGGAGGAAATACAATGTTACTAATCTGCTCGTCCGATTCACCCATTCTACTGTGAGCCGACCGAGCGACCGCCGCAGGATTAAGATCGCGGCCTCTGATCCTATCCGAATCCTTCGACTGCTCTTTTGCTCGGCTTTCAACTCGAACGGAGCTCTGCGACTCGGTGTACGCATCTCTTACAGTAGTTTGTATACCTGACTGTGAGCACTTTGTGTACTTGCAGCCTATGGTGGTTCACGGTGTGGACTGAGCAAGATGGGCAGCTAACTCAACTTGAGATCATGCCCTTTTGTGCTTTTCGCCATCGGAAACGGGGTGGTTTTGAACGATGGGCGCGCGCAATCGCCACAGAATGCGCCGGACTGAGAGTCAGTCGAATATTTTCGATGTGCGATGGGTGATCATGGGTTGACGAGCATTTTCGATCGAGAGCAAGAGAGAGAGAGAGACATGGGAGGGGGCTGGAAGAAATGCCACAATCTCGAGGTGCAACTCTTTGGGTGCATCGTGGTCGCTCGAGATGCTAGGAACCTTCGAGGATGCGCTTGCCTTGGGTGGGTGTCTGAGATTCCCGTGAGATTTTCGGGTTTTCAACAACTCGAAGGCAACGGACCTTAACCTGAGAGAGCGTCATTTTAGACGGAGCCTGCTTATCGCTGGCTCCGTCAACTGTCTTGTCTTTATCTCACGAGATGGCGGCAACAGGCAACAGGATTGTAAAACCATCCGTCCAAACGTCGAACGATGATATTTATGATATCGTCACGTCAGAACTGTCGGAGAGCACCTCTCTTATAAAACTTCTCCATTTTTTTTCCCACTTGACACAGTTTTTGAGGCCTACTGACACACTAGCTTCATGGAAGAAAAAGAGAATCACGACAAAGAACCATTCGGGAAGAGCTCCTGTTTCTTACTGAAACTTCAGATTGAACTTCGGAATCTAGCTCGAGTCTCATAGAGAGAAGAGGGAGGGGATCGCTTTCACGAAAGCATCGAAAATAACAGGAGCCCCGAACCGCTGAGGAAAAAACTCGGATTTTCGGATCTCAAAGATCTGCTGTCAACCGAACCGCAGACACAAATGTCTGAGGCAGTACGACAGGTATCTTCTTCCTATCATTTACAAATATCCATCTGGAGAGCCATGCTTGACGACAGGCATCGTGGTTTCGATTAGCGGCCTCTAGATCCATCGGAGATGGTTGGCTGGAGATTTAGCTTTCTCCAGAGAGTCAACGCGGTGGCTCCTGTTGCTGCCACTGCTTGCTTCTGCAGTCAATGCCGTAAATTCGACTTTATCTCCCGGCGAACGCTGCTCGACCAGACCGGGAGTGTGCGTGCACGCAGCTTTATGATGACGACGATGATTTCGCTCTTTATCTTTCGTCATTTCATAGCGCCTTCTGTACAGGGTGTGGTCTCGGAGTTTTTCCGCTCGCCGGGGCTCCGTCCGATTTTGGCATGGCTTTATCGTGTTTGCTGCCCTGCTTCATAGAACGCGTCGGCAGAGCACACAAAATACTTTTGTACGCGAAATGTATCCTCGACTCCGACCCACGCGCCGTGTGATCTTGTTTCGCGTTCGGTTTGTTCCGATATCCAGCCGGCTCTCGGAAAAAAACTCCCAAAAACTCCGCCCGAATCTTATGCAGTCAACTTCTTCTTTTTTTTCGCCCGCAGCTCAACGACGAAATTTTCATGGACGGCCTCAACAGGTACCGAACCACGACCTGGGAATCTTTTCGAGGGAAAATCACTCAATTTTCCGTTCTGCCTCTTAGGAAGCGTGGAAGTGCTCCGGCCAGCTACGCGATTCAACCAGTGTCGTCCTGGAACTACAACTCTCGGAATGACCACCAAGTGGCTATGCTATTCATGCTATTCATTTTCCGGAAGGATGGCGACATGTGGGTACTGAAAAACGATACTTCGGAAGGACATTCGGAGATGGGAATGTAGTGCAGCGGAGAAAACGGCCCTCAACGTCCCCGCGGGCTCGACTGAAACATAAGTCCGCTGTAATGATGGGGAGTTCTCGAAATTCGATCGCGGCGAAGTCGACGTAACTTTCTCGATGAATTTTCCCAGCTTCCCCGTCGAGAGAGGAACGGGGGAATTTTCTTGAGCAAGGATCTTGGTTGTACCAAGCTTCGGGTCTCTCTTCACCCTGGCTGAAGACCTCCACCATGTTCACCATGTGGGGACAATTAGTGACATCGGTCGCAGTACCTGTGTCTCTCGTCTCGATTCCGTGTGACGAAATTCGTCGAGAAGGAGAAACAACGAATCTAACAGCTAACATGTGCTCAGATGACCACACTGGAAGCCCTAGCTGCCAATCGGATCGTGAGTTGACCGACAGTCTTCGCCTGGACGCGAGCGGACTGCGGCTCCGCCACTTTCAGAGCATGAACGTAAAATGAGTGCGGACGTATTGCGTGAATGATCCACATATCGTTTCTAAAACTCGTTCTTGTGCAGTAAAATAGGAAACCTACGGATCGAATCGATCCAACGACGACAGATCAGATGCGGATCGAAGAACTGAAATTGAACATTGGCTCGAGCGGCATCGAAGTGAAGCGTTCAGATTGAACGCGAAAATTATGTTATTCGCGATCGTTGGTGTTATTGCGCAAAAACGGGAAAAATGGTCGCCTATTTCCGGTCTTCTCTGTCGTCAGTAATTGTTCCGGCTGCCGGGAGGAAAAAAGCCGGAGAGCTCGGAATCAGAGGACGGAGGTGGGAATCGAGAGTGTCAATAATGAGTTCCACGTGCATTCGATGCATTTCTGTCAAACCGCTTAATGCATGACATCGTTCAGAGACAACTGTCTGCCGTGGGCGCGATTCGCTCTCTGGTGACAGCTAGTAAGATCAGCCTAAGCGGACCGAGACAGCGCCTCACGATTCGGTCCAGGTTTTCTATCGTTTTTCCTTTTTTTTTCTCCAACATTTCCACGGATTGGAGGTTGTTCTCGTGGCATCTGCGTCATTCACCAGTCCAAGGATCTGGCTTTAAAGTTGGAACGCTCAAAATTCAAGATATTTTCATCAGGACTTTGGAGAAAGCTGAGCTCATGCAACATTCTCGGACGTTGAGTGCGAAGACCGGCTGTAGATTTCGGCGCTCGCCTGAAAATCCAGGAGAGACAAGACAGGGCTTCGTTCGTTGCTCTCGTGTTCGATTCTCACGCTGCGGTCGTTTGCATAGGTTCTTCGGGATATCTTTTGTTTCGCAACCCTATGCACGTTTTTGGGGCGGAAGCCGAAAGATCCAACATAGCAGCGAGGGAGTCAACAGCACGTATCCGACGCGACTCGTTCCGCTTTTCGAGAGGGAAAATGGAAGCACGTTGCGAACTGCATACGAATAAACGTTGCTCACACCAACCGTGCGATCCACAAACACGTCGAAAGCTCGGTAGATTCGAACACCCACCCACCAACCAACCAAACAAGAAACACGATGGCTTACATTCTGGGTGTTGCTTCCTCACCCATTCTAGTGGTCCTATTCCGCGTGCTGAACTCGGGTCGGCAAACGATCTCATACGTCATCGTAATTTATGAAGCCATTTTCGTCGTCACCGCAGTCGTCGCCTTCCTGGAGAACGCTTTCCGCATCGCGAACATTTTCTTAATTTCTCTTCTCTCAGGACGAGGTGAACAAGGGGTCGCTGGAGCGCAAAACCCCTATGGGGGGGCGACCGCAAGGAGCGCAAGGAGCACGATCCGTGGATTCAACACAGAATCGAGAGTGCGACGACTCTCCGCTCACTGATCATGAGTGAAACCGAATACGCGACTTGGAATATCCTATTTGTTCCCGTGTGTTGCTGTCTCCGAAGAATACCCTGAGAAGACTTGAGCTTCGTCTGATCTCATCTGTTGGTATCTGATTAAATTTTGAGAACAACATTCATTTCTCACAGGTTGACCGGACCCGACCAGGTCTGACAGGGCGGTGGTGCGAGATGCATTTCCCAAAGAAAGAACAGGAGGAGAGTGGGGTATTGAAGCAAAAAAAAAGAAGGAGAAGGTCCTGTCATTGTCACTAGCGACGATCGTGCGACCTCTGCACCTCAAGACGACGACGATGACCGTGACAACGACAACGACGAGGATGACGATCATGGCGATCATGATGATGATGAGGGAGGGCTGAAGTCCGACGGCCGAGAGAATTCAACTCCTTCACAAGTGAGCCAACATATGGTCAGTGACTCCGCCGGAGCCAACAGCAAGTCGGCGAACGAGCGGTCTACCCATTGCTAACGCCATGGTCGCCGCGCATGCATCGTGCATACCTGATGAGAATGCTTAGCTTGTCGTTTGGCGCGAAAGCAGCTTGCCGGCCATCAAGTTGGCGGGCTCTCCGGCTTGGCCGGAAGGAGAAAGCCATTCTAAAAGACCATTGAAGCGCTCCGCTCAAGTGGAGAGTTTCTACGAGACAAACTTCGAAAGTTCATCTTCAAAACTGACACAACTCAAAGTTGGTCCCCGCTTCCAGACATTCTGAGATTTTCCCTCCGTTGGTACTCTGTAGACCGTCAAGGGAGAAACCATAGCGAATTTCCGCCCGAAATCCAAGGTTCGGGTCTGATTGTGAGAAGCTGGGAGGATTGGAGGAAATCGCAGAAAGGCGATATGAGATCCCAAAACTTCACCGGAACAATCTTTGTGGAATATGGAACTTCGAGATTTTTTTTCGTCGAGTGCGCCCTTGACGTGAGTGGCAGGTGAGCCAACAGCGATGCTCTTTTTTCTCCCAAGCTCCATGTTGTTGTCGCGCATCGAAACAATGTCGTACAACAAGGTCTTAACTGTAGCGCGTCATCTCAACAACACAACCGTCCCGAACATGTTCGTTTCGAGGACTATTGTGCTCCGAGACCGCTTGCATTGTATGGGTTCCATCTTCAACACAAACAAGGACTCAAAAGCAAAAACTCAAAGAAATCTAGCGCCCGCGTCGTCCTGGCCAACAATGTGCCCTCAACGTCAACTTTACTCTAGGAGAGCTTGTCCACTTGAGTCGGCTCAGACGCATGGTACACCGTGAATAGACCTTCGCAGCCTACACCAACCACCCCGCTCAACTAACTCCATGTCACTTTCAAGTCTTCCAAGTTTTTCATCGTACCTACCTCAAAGGATCCACCACCGCATGCATACAAGTATTGTTGTGATCTGTTTACGTAGCGTGACATGGGTCACCCATGCAATGGAGGAAGCGGGACTGGTATTCCTCGACAAAAAGAAAATCAGAAATAAAAACAGCGCGAGAGAGAGAATCTGACCGTGCCACGGGCGCAAAGCTCACGTTTCAATTGAGTGCTCCAGCTCGCTGTCTGAACGCTGGAGCTCTGAATGAAGCCTCCCTCGTCGTTTTGTCCTCTTCGTCAGAAGTCTTCGATCTCCTCAGTCAGAACATTTTACGATATTCTGTCTAGTGTCAAAGTCAATCAGAGAATGGCTTAATAGTGATTTTATGTGCTCATGTGATGCAATCCCCGCGCCGCGCGGGTTTGTGTAAATAAATCTCAGCGGGTGTGCTCCAAAGAAAGCCATGATGGGGTCGCAAGCAACAAACAAGCCTTGCGTATTCTGGTGGCCGAGCCAAACAGCGCCAGTCTTCGCAACGGAGACAGCGGCAACCTTCGAAGAGGTTTTGCTGATCATGTTTACGATCATGGAGGAGTGTTCGACTAACTATCCATTGAACGAAGCAACGAACAGACGACCGATCGCAACATGATTGTGCCGGGAGCTCGCTGCGTGCAAGCGGACGCTCACTGCAACCTCATGTTGTGGGTGTGTCGTTGTCGTTATTGTCGATTTTTCTTCAACAAACCTAAATGCTACCTAATGAGATATTGATTCTGGCCGCGCCGGACTCTACTGCTGCCCAACCCGACCTGCCTACCGGCCTGCTTGACTCGCCGACTGACTGACTGAGTGACCGAACGACCGACCGACCGACGGACCGAGTCCACTGAGAAAGGTCCATCTGCTGCCCATTGCTGATATTGCTTCTCCTGTTAAGGAACGGCATGTAACTGAGAATCGCGTACGCCTCCCAGCAGCGAACAAGCTCCAACATCGTTCGACCGATCGAAAAAGTTTCTTACACACCCACTACTCAGTAGGGGTTGACTTTCGGACTTCGCGGCAACTTGGATTCGATTTCATTATGGGACATAATTCGTTTCTCCGCCTTGGTCTTTGCTATTTGGTTTCCGAAGTGTTCTCGATCGAACGTTCCATCCCGAGGACGTGTTCCGGAAAATCAGTTCCGATCATGGAGAAACGAATCATGATCCCAATGATTTGTCACCAACATCCGAACTCCGGCTCCGAGTTTTGTGACACAAGCCGAGCTACATGAGCTCGATGAATGATAACTCAATCAGCACAGGTCGCCAGCTATTCGTCGCGCCATCCCTCCCTCGGCCCGGCTCACTACTCGTCGTCAGACAACGTGGCATAGCTTCCTCGAATCCTCTGGCGTCCCGTGGAAGAACGATTATTTGCTCGGGAGGAGTGTCGGGGTTCGGGGTTATGGGTTAGAGATTGTTTCAGAGTCTATGGGTTAAACGAACGCTTGGACTAATTTACTGACAGCTCTCTATTGCCGTGAGCGACAGAAGTTCGTGGAGTAGCAACGTGATGGAAGCTCCGCGAGTCGGGTGGCGGAAATCAGCGGAAAACCGGAGGGAGGAAAATATTGGTGCATTTGCATTTTGTTCGCTTTGACCATGAGGGATTGGGTTGTAAATCTGGTTAGCTGACTGTCCGTCTGCTTCCTTATTGTTGTGGTGGCCGAATTCGACGCTAATCATTCTTTCGCATTCCTCGAAGCTCTAATCGGACAAAACTTGAGCCGTGCATAGCGAATGCCCGCCTCAACGTTGGTCACCTTCTGTTCCCACTCGTGCATAGCCGCACAACACCTCTGTGTCCTGTGTTCCGGAAAGTTTGCCATGGTTAAACTCATGAGTTTTGAAATCTCCGGAGAGCGCTCCGGAGAGTATTCGATGGCAAGCGAAACCCCGATGAACCGGAAAGCATCTGGCAGCAACAGACGCTTCACTTGCCCTAGCTAGAGCAAACCGGCTTGAGACTCATCTTATAATGAGGGCGATACTCCCTGTCCGAGATGCGGCGTTTACGAAGAGACTGTACAACACATCATTTGCGGGTGCAATGACGCGCACCGTACGGACGAAGACTTGCTCAAAGCTATACAACTTACCATGCGACTTGAGCTGCTTGACAGCTGGCAGTGAAATCGATGGAGTGTAGAAAAATATCGGACTCCTCGCTCTTTCGATCGATGTCCTCCGGTGAATGACGTTCCCCAACGACGAAGTCTTCGCTCGGTTTCAGGAACTGCATTTGTCAGAGGCCATTACGAACATCGCGTCGACGGCTTTCATTTTCCGACCCCAGGTGATATCTCCTTATTAATGTGGAGCTCTTACGACGAGTATCCGTACGGATCTTAAGACTGTGGAGGCAGGAATCTTGTGTAAAGGGGCGTTTTCGGGTGGGGGTCCGAATGTGCGCACGAAAGAATGAGGGTCGATCGTTTCAAGCTTCTTCTCCCGAACACGGAGCGCTTTCGGTTCATTAGAGTGATGTAGAGTCGGCCGTGAGGTCGACTCCTGCGCAGGAGAGTCGTCCGTGGAGTTAATCCCATTTTAATTTTGAGTCGTAATCTCATCTGAGGGAGAACTTCACCCCCAGCTCAGAGAAGTCACCGAATTCCTGTTGGGCGTTGGCAATGGTGGAGTTCGCGTAATTACGCATCGCGGAACTCGTCTTTCCTGGTCGAGGAAACCGGGGGTCTCCTTAGAGAAGTCTAGACTTTGAGAGAATTCTCCCGGCGTCCTCACTGGAAGATGTAACGAACACGGAGCGCCGGCGCAATGAACTTTCGACTTGTGGCGATTTCCGTCATATGTACTCTGTGGTTTCGCACGTTAAGACTCGAGAAGACAGATGAAGTCGGGTGACTTGAACGTTGAACATATTCAGCCACAAAACGCAAAAAGAATCTTATCCTTCGACCAAGGCAAGATGTAACATCTGTGGTTGTGAAATGCTCAGCCATCCTTCTATACTGGACTTATTTTTTATTTCGTTGTCACTTGTGCGCTCCTCGTTCTAGTCAGATCCACTATTGCTCGTCGGTCGGTCCGTCACTGGGTTGGTTGGCTGGCTGGCTGGTTGTATTCCTCGAACGAGATTAACACGCTCTGAGAGTCCTTGAGACATGCAGAACACTTCAGATTGTAGAAACTCCTTCGTCGAGTAGGATTCTCAGAAGAGTTTTTTCATCCGCTCATTCACGGTGCTCCGTGTCTTCCCCAAAAATTCACCCAGAATGGAAGCACATGCGCATTGTGCATGCTACCCGTGGACACCAAAGCCTGGGGGTTGACTTCTATGTCCCGAGCGAACCGCGGTTCAGTATATATCGTGTTTCGAAACAAACTGAAAGTTATCTTTGGAGAATCCGAAACCGACCAAGTGCTCAATTTTGGAAGCTGCCGTACCACCATGCGGCATCGGCATATCCGCATCCTTCATGAAGACTTCATGAAGGAGCACTCTCTGGGTCAACACGATCGAGGGTTCCATCTCAGTCAGTGCGAGTGCTTGAAACCTGAGGTAGGAAAGCGCCTTCTCCAGAGTCCTAACCAGTTCGGCCGATCGTCCACTCACGGGGCTCAAGGTCAGTTCAATGCCGTTCCGCCTCCACTCTCACTTCCTGGACATTGTTGATTGCGAGCGGGCTCGTTGGCTAGCTGACGGGCTTCCTGGACAGCGAGCGAACAAGCGAGCGAGCGTATTTTTTATGTCGTCTTCTCGTCAATGGAAGGGCCTGCCTGCTCAATCGAGGGGTCTTTTGTACGGAGCGCAAATTTACATTCGCAATTTTTAGCCGTGCGTGCGCCATCGTCTTGCGAGCTCACAATACTCGGCACAGCCGACAACCGTCTACTCGATCAGACATCGACGCGAGAGCGAACCAATTTCGCCCACGCAGCTCTTATTCTTTCTCCGATCTCGACGATGACCAGCAGAACATGATCGACATGTACATACAAGCCAGCGTGCATCGATCTGTGCGCGTGCATGCGTGCGCATTGAAGTGAGGGAGTCCGATGCACGAATGAGTGAGTCTCGCACCGAGATCACTGTCGAAATCATCGTTCGGGGAAGCATCCGCGCAACTATGAAGACGAAAGCAAACCTTGATTTTATTGTTTGCCGTGTCCGACAGCTGCTGGAGCCTCGAGCTTCAAGAGATCTGCGGGAGAAGAAGCTTCACCTGCGTTTGGGCGCGTGGATGGACAGCGAAATTTACAGGCTCGTTTCACTGTCTCGTTTCTCCTTGTACTCCTCGAAACGTCAAGAGCGTTTGATCATCTGCTCGGACTTTATTTCGTCGTCACTCGACGAACGACCCTCACGACGACGACAACTTCATTCGCCAGCGGCACCGCATGGCACTAAAGTTGTTAAGGGGTTTCGCTCAATGGCCATCTCGAAGCAGAAGTCTCCGGGCGGTTTTTTTTTCCGAATCGGACTCCGTCATCGTCAGGAGACACGTTGCTCGATGATCTCAAGGACGAAGCTCGCAGTTTTCGCAGCTCGCAGCTCAAATGCCCGATATTCCTGTTTTCGTTGGAGTCGGAGCTTTCCCGGCTCCTTTCCGGGAACGGGAAGGGAGAGGGGGGAGCCATTGCGCGCGGACTGGGGTCCCCTCAGACGGTCATTTTGGAATAATTTCTCATTTGGTATTCTTTACCCTTCAATTACGAATTCCCTCGGTGGTTCTGCTGAATTTCCATTGACAATGAAAATTTTAACATAAGGCGCTCGCTTCTGTTGTTCTGAAGGCTCTGTGTGTCCAAGCGAGCGCTCTGTGATAAGGCTTTTAATGATTGCCTTTCCCGTAGTCGGCGACTGGCTCTAAATTGACTGCGAGATAGCAACAACTCCGGACCGAACTACGATCGCAGCGAACGATGAAATCACACGCGAGAATATTCTACGTCCCGTAGTTGTACAGTGCGCGCAGAACGTTTGTAAGGTGGTTCTGGTCCGAGGTTGTTCAACCCGCCAACTGTCGCTGCACCGTCTGGTGCACTTTCACCTCCGCGAAGATGAGGTGGACCGTTGCTGTTGGCTGTGCACAACTTCGTTAAGGTTTCAGTTTCGCTTTCATTCTGGCCCGCATATCACCAAGAAGGGTTGCTTGAGTGACCATCGGTTCGCTCATTGGCTTGCTGGCAGGCAGGCAGGCTGGCTGGCTGGCTCGCTCTCTCGATTTGGTTCCGTCGTCGCAACCTTGACGAACGAATCCCGTCATTATCAATCTCGGCTTCATTGCACGGTTGCGTCCGACTCGAGGGAAGAACGAAGCTGGAATTATCCGGAATACTCGACCGAAATTAACTCCGACCGAAGTCGATCATTCCCAGTTATTGAGTCGGAGTCGATCAAAATCCGACGATCGCAGATTCGGGACTCCACTGGGTGACGGCGGCTCACGAATTTCGTTTCGAAGCTTCGTTGTCGAAAAACCCAAGATACGATTCTTGTCGATAGGAGAGAACATAGAAACACTTGAGAGAACGGAAAGAAGAAGAAAAACACCGAAAAGAGGAAGGATTTCGTTGTAACCTAGAGCGCAAACGCAGTTTCGGGTTATCTTGACCGTCGAACTGCTTCGTTTGTCTGGCTGGCTGCTTGAGTGAGTGAGTCAAGTCTGTCTAGCGTAGACCGGGCTGCTTCTTTTGCTTCTGCGACAGCCAGCAGCTCGACGAACAACCAGCTGGGGCACCCCTTTACACAACATCTACGACATCTACGACACAGAGCGGTCAACCAGCCAGCCAGCCACCCAGAACCCGCTACTCGGTCTATGAAACAGCCAAAGAACGGAGCAACCCCCACAGCGGCACACGAACTGCACGTGTTGCTGCCGCCGCCGCCCGTGCGGCTAGTGTTATCGTTGTCGTCGTCGCTGCTGCTGTTGTTGTTGCTGTTGTTGTCCGTAACCGTTAGCGCCTCGTCGTCTCGTCTTCCGTGCGTGCGCGTCCCCGGTGCTCAAAGGTTTAATAACCACTATGCTATAGGGGCTGCTGTCAGACACTTCCTGCAGTGATGTTCGTTTCCACTGTCCCTTTCGTCGGTTGTTGCGGCCTTTGCTCTTCGACGTCGTCGTCGACGTCCACAATATGTCGTCGCCGTCGACGACCTATTCGCAGCCATCGTCTTGGACGATCGAACATCAGATGTTCGCCCATCGGTTCGCTCGTCAAGTTGTTTCGAACTCACTCACCGGAACGAAGAAGGCTTCCGATCGGAGTGGAAAATTGAGAGCCTCAAGCATTTCAGGGATGTTGTTGAGATCAATTAACAACTTCGTCGAGTGAGTCAGGGGCCTGTCGGCGACTCCCGTAAAATCTCAAGAATGCACTCGAACCGGAGGTGCAGTCGGGATCTCGAATCGGTTTCTTCTCGATTTCGCCTTCCTGGTCTGATGAATGAATTCGTGGATGGATGGATAGATGGATGGATGGATGGGGTGATTGATGAATGAATGAATGAACCAACCATCGATCCATTCCCAGCTGATGACGATATTCGTGAATCGCGACAGGGACGGCCGCTGCATTTCTGGCGTTTTTGGAGAAGGCGCGCATCGCTTTTCGCAGCCTTAATGATTCGCTGCAAACACTCGGAAGGAATGAGGCGGTTACCGCGCTCGTCGTTGCACAACCATCAAGTTGAACAATGAAATCATTACAATCTGCCAGCGGAGGCAGCAACATTAACAACAATAACAACGATGAAACTCGTTCCTCTGCATCTTCCTTCGATTTCACCGAGTGTTCACGCTCAGTTGGCTTTCGGCATCTTGTTGAAGTTCCATCATAAGACGTGAGAGTCGCCTGCTTGGTCGCCAATTGTGAGCTTGGTTCCCACACAGCCGCGGAGCGGTGTTCCTTCTTAACTATTTCTGAACCACCCTCGAGATGTGCTGAAGCGGTAAATTCTCGCTTGATCCCTGAGAACACCAGCGTTTAGGTCCGCGTCAACTTCCGCTGGGTTGCGTCCACCACCACCACCACGGGAACACCAACGTCCTACACGGCCCGGTCGGTCTTGATCAGCTCCAACGCTAGGTCCGGCTTTTCGTCGCTCGCTTTCTCGAGATCCCTTGCGAGCCGAATAACGGCATCGTTGAATGGCTGAGCAGTAGCTGAGCAACTCACCGACCAACTGACTGACTGGCTGACTAAGATTAGTTACTCCGCTGACTCAGAAGCCATAGCAATGAGGTTCCTTGGCCGATGGATGGATCCGATGTGAAAAAGAGCCGGGATCAGTGAGCTCTATTCTCTCGACGAGCGACTGCGGTCCGTGGCAAAATGCCGCGCCCAGCTCCCCGTCATTAAGCCAATAGACACGTTCTCGGGTGATTTCTTCTCACGCTAGTCAATCCATTCGTTTGTTTGAGCTTCTAGATTGTTTCGGCTTTCGGCCCTTTTAGATTGCGGTCGCCTTCCTATGGACACTTGAAGCAGTTAAAGCAGTGGAGATGGTCATTCCGCTGGACCGACAACGGTGGGTTTGACTCTACGAGTCCGTCAAAGTCGGTGTGAGCGAGACGTCAACACCTTTATGACGCGAGCGCTATAAAACTCGAGCATATTTCAAGGCTGGCGACGCCGCGACTGACCTAGCGGATCTTCGGTCGTGCTGGTGGCGGCGGCGACGCGGCGGCAGTACTAGCAGAGTCAACGGCACTCTTAGAGCTTCCGGTGCTATCTCAAAAAATCCTCTTCTCTTCTAGTTACTCAACTCAATGATAGTAAACATACATACACACACATGGATGGATGGATGTGGAGATAGCTGGAAGAAACGATGGAAGCTCGGCCCCGGACCGCTCAACAGAACCCGAGTCTGTCCGGCGGCGTCGCTCCATCGAGATTACAACTCTCTTCAAGTTCCTACTGTTGTTCTCCTCTTCCTTTCGTTCTGGTTTTGGCCTCTCCGCTCGTCCTGGAGGAAAAGGGTAGACAGCATCTCGGCCCACTTTTTCACAAAATATTGGGAGCGAATGGCTTCTGGCGCAAAACTTCCGCGCTCCAACCTGGTCGGACTTGAAACACGGAGAAGAACAGGCAGCCATCCACCTGCGCCAAATAAATTAATTGATTTCTCTTAATCCGTCTCGTGGAATCATGAAGTCTTTGTTTGATTAAAGCTTCACGTATCTCACGGCGATTGCGAAGTGCAATCAGCCTGTGAGAGTAATTATATCAGCAAACAGACGGTCGGGAGAACTTTGGTATGCAGGACGTGAGCCTCGCCGTTTTCACCGAGTCGGCCGAGGAGAAGTTGTCTTACACGAGCACACTCGGTCCCAGAGCCAGCTGCACGAGGCTTGTTGAGCGAAGCTGAAATAATATTTCCAAGTCTCGAAATACGTAACCGAGAGTCTTGCCTACTCGTCCGAATGGTTCCTCTTCTGCCGAACGAATAGGATTGTCATGAGACCCCGTTCAAGTGGCCGAACCACTTGTAGTATGGTGGAGGGTCGAGATTCCGCTAAGACCAAGAAATTGGCCTCGTGTTCAGCCTGTGTGAAGAGTATTAGGGAAATAGGAGAAATGCTCCCGGGGTGTGCTGGTAAGTAGTTGGCATTCCATTAAGTAGCCATCTTGTAGTAAAGCTGCCTATTCGGCCGAGGGATACGGGATGCCGCCGGGATTCGTTCTGCCGGAGGGCGTTGAGGCAAGAGGAGGGGTCTTCCGGGGCCGTGGGGGTCGTGGGGTCTTTGGATACATTCGGGGGATCCGGGAATGTTTTGGGGCGCTCGTAGGCAACAAATAAGAAACTTCGCCCGGGACGACACGTACCGCCCATCGGACACAGTCAGAAGCTAAGGTCTCTTCATTCGTCTGGTCCTGAGCAGGCCTGCTCGCTCGCGGCCTTTGGGTGGGTGGCTCGCTGGCTGGCTGGCTGGCTCGTGGCTCGCTTTTGCAGAGCAGTCAATAAAGCCCTCATGAAGGGAGAATGAGCCGACCCGACGTAGAGGTTTGGGGGAGGAAAGACGATCCAAAGGATTAGGTTGTCGACCAAGACAGCACGGCAACGAGAGTTTGGCTTGCGTTAGCCGATCGGTAATTAAAAGATAAACCGTTTCCCAGCTCTATCTCGCCCCTCCTCTTCCTCGGTACGCCCACGCTCCCGTTCAACTGAGGCGGCCAAGATTGACATGGAACATTGTTGGTTGAAACTAGCGGGATCCCAAATACCCACTGGAGGAGGCTGATAGGTCAAGTAGCGATCGGAACCCAACAACTTCCCGTCGAGGGAGTGCTGGTCCCCATCATTTTTTGTGGGAGTCGCACTTTCTGGCTCATTTGGTCCAAGGTCGGAAATTTTATGAACATTCCCATCTCACGCCATTCAAAGAGCGAGCCCTGATGACACGATTTTTACGTCGGGTAACTATCGACTCGTCAGCTCATTCCAGCCGCCACCAGAAACTTTCTAATGCGACCCGGGATTTCGGGTCTGTTGTCGGGAGTCTGGAATGTTTCATTGCCGAAGAACGAGTTCCAGACTCGGAGACAGCGACATCGCTTCTGCAATCAAGGAGGAAGGGATCAGATAGAGACGAAAAGCCAAGCGTGCGGCAGAGGGTGGTTCGGTGTCCGAAAACATCAACCAGGGAGTTACGACCTCCGTTGACGCTGTTGTACAATATAGTATCTCTCATGCCCGTTCGAGAGACATGAGTTTCTCGACCTCGGATGTTTGGGGCAAACAGCCAGGCTGCCACCCACTGCGAATCCGGCCCGGGAGTCTCTTCCAGATTCAGAGACGGCGATTGAAGAGCATATCCGGCTCATGCAATCTCCAACCCGATGATTCACTCGGATCGAGTCTTGTGGCGGGTCTGTTTAAACTGTTCCCTCTTGCGGGAACCTTCCTCTCACTTTCCTTCTCTTGCGATCGTCTTCAACAAACTCTTCCCTACAGAACTTGCTGCGCTAGTTAGTTCCCAGCCGAGCACGCGAGCCCAGCCTCCCGGTGTCAAGCCCAATAAAAGTGGCCAGAACTTGCGCTCATCATTCTCATCAGATTTCTCCCCGCTTCCGGAGTTGAAGATCCTCTTTCCATTGTGGATCAGGAACTGAGTTTCAGTTCCCCGAAGGAATTGTGATCTTTTGGTTGTCGTCTCGGCCCCCTCGTCAACACAGGACAGATTCACTCACAGTCAGGGAACTTGCAGCTCGAGAAAATCGGAAGAAATGAACACGCAGGCGGGTCCGGAGTTTTTTGCGGTCGATCGACCTATGGATCGACCGATCGATCATATGGAGCACGGAGATGTATCCAGTGTATGTTGTGGATGTGTGGGAGCGTTTTCGCTGTTTCTCGTTTGCTCTCTGTGGATTCGGCCGCCGAGCGGGAATGCAACCAAAGTTTCTTCTCCCACCTATTTCATCGTCCGTCTAACGCCCCGCTCCCTGCTGCCAGTTCTCCGTTGCTAGCGTCTGCGAATAATGCAAAGCGGCATGTGATATACAATAGCGGAGCGGAGAAATACCTCTCAAGGGATCCTTTGATCTCCTACCAAATGATTCTTCTCAACTCGTTCAACACTCGCTCCTAGGATCTCGCATCGGGATCGGTCGTCTGACGTGAACAGCGCATCGCAACAGAGGAACTACAAAAGCATTTTCCCTACATCCCCGCCGTCCCCGCATGCCCCGCTGCTTTTGTTCGAGTAGTGGGATTCTCGTGTTTGACTCTGTGGGATGAAATCGCAAGCAACGTTCCTTGAAAATGAACCTCTCGAGACTTGTTCTTTGAATTTCATTCGTTCCTGTCTGTCCGACTGCCTGCCTTTGAGGTATCCTTTGAGCGAGGGAAATCGAGGAAACAATTCTCCTGTGTTCGCTTCGAACGATGCGGCATCGACGGCATTCCTTCATTCTCCGTTTCCGTTGGATGTTCTCCGACCATGACGATGGGGACAACAACTCCTCGAATTACGACATAATAAAACCCGCCGCGGGATGATGCTCCAGCAAAGACGGCCCCCATGCGCATCTGTAAATGCCCGAATAATCGGCGAGCGTTCCGTTGATACTCCGCGGAAAATCGGGGATCGCAATCGGAGCCAAATGGAGTATCTGTATTCGCTTCCGGAGGAAGAAACGAAAAATCAGACGTTCGATTAGTGCGGAGCGTGCCTGAGAGGCAACAACCTGATGCTCGAAGTAAAGACCCCATGCTTGAATTCCAGCGAGTCGTTGCGGAAGCCATGCACGAGTCTGCATGGGCTCTGCTTCGAGCAAAAGCTTCGAGAATGGTCATTATCTCCGAATCGATCACTTTGGATTTTTCTCAGCAAATCCTTCGGATTGGTTGCTCTTGACCCTTCTGTTTCGCACGGAGGGCCTCTCCAAAGGCTTTTCTAACAGCGGCAGACCGGTCGAGCATCTGAGCCAGGCTACCGTAGCCAAGCTAGCCACGCAGCACCAACTGGACTTCCTAACCCGTCTGGTGTCCGTCTGATATTTGTTCGATAAACACTCCCGTCCAACAGACGATGATTGAAACCTCGATAGCATCTTCACTCTGCGGGCAGAAAGAACTCTGCCGTCAGCAGCGAGAGAAACCATCTGTGAAGGAAAACCGTTCAACGCCGCCGCGCCGCCGCCGATGCATCCTTTATGTATGCGGGACCGGGACACGGGTTGGGGTCAACGCGTGCCACCAGCTCTAAAATCGTACATCCACTGCAAACGCAACATCCATCCTCGGATGAAGACTTGAAAACCATTGAAACTTGAAGTCCTGACAAAAGTATCGTGTTGCGTTCCTCTCTGGAAAGCAGAAAACAAGCCGAATGTTTGACATTGGATCTCGAGCTTGATCAGTCGCTACTTGTTCAGACGCGGCCCAACGTACCACACGTGCAGCGCATCTGAAAGATGAGTAGTGAAAGTGCCGAACTGGTTACGAAACGGACTGCAGTCTTTGTTCCGATGACTAAAGAGTTCGAACGACCACCGGCCGAGAAACAGATGACATGAACGCGATGTCGGAAAAGCCACTCCCGAGAGAGGAACTGACCCAGCGAGCAGATTTCTTTCTTCTTGGCCCGAAAACTTTCCTGTTGTAGAGTCTCAGCTGTTGGTTCTGCGTCCGACAGGAAAGTATAAGGAAGTCCTGTCGGGAAGTGCTACGGCAGTGAAGCGAACTTTGAACAAATTTCTCCCACAACTCATAGAGATGACGCTAATGATCCGACGATGTAACGGAGAATTCCATCGGGGAGCTTGAGAAAACTTTCTAGCGGCGGCAGTGGTGGTCAACGAGAGCTCGCTAGATTTCCCCCGCGGTGTTCGCTGTACTATTCAGAGGGAGTGGGGTAATCCTCGCTCGAAAGAGGGGCCGAGCCTCAGCCAGCGCTGGGGTCCGTTCGTTCGCTCGTTCGGTCAGCCAAGCAGGCAGAGAGGGAGGCAGGCAGGCAGGCGGGCCGGTGGTCGGTTGGTCTTTCAAACATGATGTATGGAGACGGATGCGAACGGACGAGACACGCTTCCCCTGCCCAAGAGACTCTGCAAGGCAGAGTCCGCGGTCTACATGAGCGTACTCTACCTTTCTTTCTTCCTTCCGCAATAACACCGGCTCCGGAACCTTTCTTCCGTGATCGGATCGGATGGAAAGATGGAATAGAGTGCCGAGTTCCGCTTCGAACTCTCCCCGAATATTCAAGTGACGATTCGGGCTTCAAAGCCCCAGCTCTAAGGTACAAGTGTCTCACATTCTGAAGCTTCTTCTCCCGTCAGGAGAAATTCAAAAGTTCGCCATTAGCTCTGCGTCGAAAGTGACAGAAAGACCGGACTGGAGTCGATTCATATAATTATCAACATTTATTTGTTTCATTTGTACATGAATAATTCACAAACGACCAGTTCTCTCAATCAATAACTTGGATGCGTAAAACGGATTCTATCCAATGATTGCTTATATTATTCTGCGTACTTGGTACTAGAAGATCCTGCTGCTCATTCTACCTAGCTGCTACGAATGCCTGTTGAACTAGACATCGTGAAGTCGCGGACGAAACAATGATGTTCCCGTTCAGGACACGATTCATCCGGAGTTCTCGAGCGAATTCATTCTAGAACCTAGAACACTAATATCACGGGGACTTTCCGAAATCTTGCTCTCTCTCAACAAAGTTCCAGATTGTTCTTGTTCGCGTTTGACGCGATTCCTTTCCGTTAACACTCAATGTAGCATATCTGTAAGGAGAGAAGAAAACAGACTGGTGAGTATTTGTCGCACGTTTCTCTTGCCGCCGCGATGGCATTTTCAATCATGCGCCCGTGGACGACGGCCAGAGTTGCGCTTCGCGCCTTAAACAATGGGCCTTGTTGGTCGCTTCGAGGGCGGAAAGGAGCCTCGTGCACGTGCACAGCTAAAAACTTGTGTAGACCTCTTATTCTCTTGCAAATCATGCAATGCCAACGAGCCGGCGAGCTAAAAATGCCGCACCGCACCCCACCCAGATGCATCGTATTGTTGTGTACATCGAATTGCGACGAGGGGAGAAAGAAGCCGCGCCAAACCGAGGCAAAAAATTGCCCCAAACGGAGCTGCCTGTCTTGAATTACGGCCCACTGCGCACGCCTGGCTCTGAGTTGCACCAAAATCAGAGCCGAGTCTTTTGCCCGCGAGACAGAGGGCGGCGACCAGACCGGCAGGGCCATGGGGAGACTAGGGGAGCGTGCGAGAGAGATCGAGAGAGATAGAGGGAGAGAAATAGAGCTCGGGAGACAGACTTACATGGATTGAATTGAAGACTTAGTTGGTCCCCGTGCTGTTGGAGGGCGGCCGCCAGCTTACGATAACTCTGCTCGTCCAGAAGGTGTTCAGAGTCCGTCGCAGAGTTGCCGTTGAAGTCGAACACGATGTCAGGAGTGACTTCGGGCGTGGGATATTCCTCGCTCGGTTCCTGCTTGATGTGTATGGGCGGCATCTGCAGCCGCTCGGCGAGTATCGTCGTTGTGCTCTCGCTAGACGTACGAGGTGAATGAGCTGGCGACGAAATCTCGGATTTCGGTGATTGCGAATAATCGAAGCTGGTCTGCATCTCTGGCGAAGTCGGTGTCGCGGGCATCTGATATTCGAACTGAGACGTTTTCGCATCAAGCGGTGAAAGCACTCCGTTCTCCTCGGTCAATCCGAGGATCGTCTGTAGTTCGCGGATGTATTCCACGGCGCAGCGTAGGGTTTCCACTTTGGACATCTTCTTGTTGGCGTTCTTATAGCCCTGAACGTGTTGACGGAGAGTGTCAAACGTGCGGTTGACGTGCTGCACGCGACGACGCTCTCGTTCATTCCGCCGTGCTACCGACATCTTGTACTTGTTGTTCTCCTGAACTTTGGCTGTCTTCGTGGGCGAGTTCTGCAATGTCACGCGATAACGTCATGCCTCGCTCGAACTGATCCGACGGTCAAGTCTGCGCGCGCGCGCATGTTCTACGGTAAGCGCCGGTTCGAAAAGGAGCTGAGATCAAACTAAATCGTTGCTGATTGCTCGATCCTCGTCTCAGCTCGGCGCTCAATCGACCGGTGGGGCAAAAAAAAAACACAAAGAGGTCACTCACCAATTGAGTTGGTAGCTGAGCACTGCCGAGAACTTGTGCAGGCTGCACCGTGAGGCCTTGCTGTTGACCCGGAAAACTGCTGCAACCGGCTTTGAGCAACACTCTCGTAATAGGCATATCGAGCTCCATGGTTCGAAGTCGTTCGTAGTAATCCTTGTGACAGTTGTAGAAACCGCAAAAGCTGTGGACTTGAATGCGCACTACTCGATGACGATCTGGGGATTCGTGACAACGAGCACCGGTTTTGAACCCCCGTAGTGGAGAGTGTTCGGTTTGGGTTCAGGAGAGAAGGCGAACCGGGGGTTGGGCTTCGGGCTCCAAGTTTTCTCCGCCGCTGTCGCCGCCGCCGCTCTATCCATCCACCGCTCCAGCGGCAGAGGCACCAGGTTGATCCTTGAATTGCTAGTATTGCCGCCAGCCTGAGCCGCAGCCGTCGCCAACACTCCCGTCGTAGGTCGTCGTCGTCGTCGTAGAGGTCGCGTGGCCGCCAGATGCAAAGCAGGCCAGTCAGTCGTATCGTATCGTAGAGGGCCCAATCAAAGATCATAAATCTGGATTTGCTCTCCGCCGCCGCCGCCGTCGGATCTCCGAAGGAGGAGGAGGCTGTTCCCGGAGCCGACAATACAGCGAACTGACTGACACTTACTTCATTCACGATGCTTCGTCTTAGCCAGATTAACTTATAACGATTCCCTTATCCATCGTTTCTCTGCCCTTCCTTGAGATGGTCGAGAAATTATCCCGAGGGTGGATGAACGAATGGGACCAAGGTCATCCCATTCATTATCTGAGGCTTTGTAAAACTCATCGTCGTCGTTGTCGTTGTCGTCGTCGTCATCATCAAACCGCTGGAACTTCTCAAAGGGAGGGACGTCACGAAGCGTGATTGAAGCAACTGTGGCTTCCTAATCTCTGCTTTCGAGGTTGGGGGAGTGTCTGCACGACGGCTCGAGGAACTTATGGGAATTCGTAAGAGTTGTCTGCACGTGAAGTAAGCATTTCGTCCCTCTTTCGCTCAGTGAGCGAATGCAAATTTCAAGAGTTTTCACCATGGAGTCTGTGCCGCGCGTTTCCTCGTCACAGGTGGTCTTCGACTGAAGAGCTGAAGACGATAAGCGCCGTGATTATCACCATTATCACGGTTATTATGGCTATCACTTGTTCGAATGTTTACTTTTTAGTCGAGACGGAAACCAACCCAGGGGTTTCGTGACAAATGTCGGATCTTCAGAACTCGGTGCTCAATGGTTTCACGTCGACATGAACATTTATTGAGTGCGAAGGACGGGCTTAAATCGGAAAAAAGGTTATGGAGGGTCGTCGGGCACTGTCTTCGTGCGGCCGGCGGCGAATCAGAGGAGGTAGGCTGCCAAGCAGAGGCCAAAAACTGCCGAGGTGTTTCCAGTAGGTCCTGGTAAATCCCTTGAGTGGCGCAAGCAAAAACGCTCCGCCTTCTGCTTCATCTTCTCCCTGTTTTGGACACATACAGGGAGACAAAAAGGGCCGGTGCGCCAAGCAAAAACCAACAGAGAAATCAGAGCACGCAGAGGCGATCGACAAGTGTTATGAAATACACTCGCTGTTTGTTTATCTTTGCGTTGACCAGTTCGTGTTCCAGGCTCAGATTATTCAGCTGCCTTCGAAGTCTGGATGGGAAAGTCTCAGGTGACCTCATTGGGAAAGTTTTTGGTTGCTAACAGGCTTCCCGACGGGAGACCTCGGCGACAATAACCGAGCGTTTTTTTATTCCTGAAAAACTTTCAACCCGAGCTGGAATCCCGGTTTCAGGATCCTCGCTCACACGGGGACGTTGTAGCAAGACGAACAGCCGACGCATTGTTTTGGCTCGTTTATTCGGTCGCGTATATGATAACTACGATGCGACGCGATAACACTGTTCTAGTACATCTAAAACATATCGGGTTTCTTTGCTGCGTCCTCGTCGATCAATAAATCAATCTTCGGCTGACAAAAGCCTAGCTACGCCACTGCAAGCAACATTCGACTCGTTCACCAGTTCCTGCAACGTGGTCGACCGACTGACTGCTCGATTGCAGGCACGCACTCGTACCATACCGTGTACTAGAGGTATGTGTATGCAAGCGCGGGTATCGCATCCGAGAGCACAGCCTTGAAAGGAACATTGAAACAGGCTAGCCTGCTCTCCAGTTCGGTCGGCGGAACGGCCGATCGTTTGGCTGGCCGCTCGGTCACAATGGTCCCGTATGTTACTTCTTCTCGTTCGGAGATCAGATATGTTGATCAACCTGTCCGTCCATATGTCACTATCGTGATCGGTAATCTTCGATCACTTCTTGAGGGCCAACCTTCAATTTCTCTCGAATTTATCACAAACACGCGATCGTCATCGGTCGAGTTCGTCGTCCCCGGTCGCCGATGTGTCCCCGTCGTCTTCTTCCGTCGTCGTTCTCCTTCTTCTTCTCCGCAAGTGATTCCAGTATCCCATGTTCCCCACGTCAACGAGCGCCGGCTCGGTGGGACGATAAACTGTCATCGTAGTCGTGGTCGTCGTTGCTCGCGATGCGGCAACGATAGTCCGTATTTGTCGACGTCGACTTGGACGTGGCCAACATCGTCGTCGTCGATCGACTTCATTAGCTTCGCGGGAGGTCGGCAGGTCGTTTGCTCTGGTGGTGGTGGTGGTGTTCATTCTCTGTCCATGAAGCAGAAAACTGTTTGATCATCGGCAATGAATAACTCGTTCGTTTCGTCGCCCCCGTCGCCGTGTTCTTCATCGTCCTCCTCCCAGTGAGCCTTTTCTCTTCCTCTCCTCCTCCCAATAGGTATAACGGGTTGAACGGTTTCCATTCAATGAGCGAGAGAAAATGAAAGAAAAAAAAGAAGGAAACTCGGTCCGAGCCGCCAGGGTAGGAGGAGGAGAGAACGAACCGAAAGAGAAAGAACTCGGAAGAGACGAGTTTTTAGCTACGCTGTTTGATTTCTTTATTTGATTTTGATTCGGTTTGCTCTGCCGGTTTCAAACAGAAAGCCATTTCAGCGACAACGAACCGAACTGCCTCATCGTTCTCTCCAACTGTTTAGAAGGATCGGTCGCCCGGTCGACTAAGTTTCGGAGACCAGTCTGATGTGAGCCTCCGAAACCAGTCCAGGCCGCCCTGCCCACAAGCTCGATGCGATGAAAAATCGACTCCGCACTCTCCCGGCGATTCGCGACTTTTGCAATTGATTCGCCCTTCGACTTGAACGTTGGTCGTCGCGAGATCCATGATCATCATCATCATCATCCATTCTCGAGATTCCGCCACATCGGCAGAGAATTCCTTCTCTCTCGGATTGCCCCCATCCGACCCTGGATTACTTCTGTTCCGGGATCAGATTCCAAAGCCCCGGGTGCTATGAGACTCCATTAGACTGATTAGATGCTGTTAGCGGTTATGTTACGCGTTGTTTGGTCGGTGCATGCATAGATCCCGTTCGAGCCGAGCTCAAGACAAGGGTCGATACTCTGATTGATTGCCGGCTTGGCGACGAAGCCTTTTCTGCTCGGCATAGCCGTTCCGGATGCTCTCGGACAAATCGTCCGTTTGCCCTTCCGTGAAGCTCCTCCATAATCAGCTCGGTGAGCTCTGTCAGATTCGCAGTCAGCGGTTTGGGTGCGGATCGAAGCGACGTCGGAAACGGCTGTCCGCCTCTATTCGTTATTCTCTTGTCGTGTTTTCAGTTTACATTCGTAAGGAATGTTTCGTCTCCACTCGATCGCGGACTGATGACATGAGGTGACTTTCCGTGTCCCTGAAGGATCATTCCTGAGGAGCTCCGCGCTCATCCCAGGCAAACGCTCGGCTTTTTTCGGAGTTCAGTTGCTTCGGTTTTTGCTTTCGTCATCCTGAAATTTCGAAGCCTCGTTATCAGCACTCGCGAAAACTCAGCTCGGGCATCGGACTCGGAGGAGTCTGTAATTATCCGAAGACTTCCCTCTCTGCATCTTCTGCAGTGTCATGGTTTTTCGAGACGAACAGCAGCAAGTCCAAGAGTGCCTCGATTCCCGATCGAGAAAACCGGGATCCGAGTTTTTCCGGCCGCTGAACAAACCATATGATGATATGGCATGTCGTTGGATTCGTTTCGTTTTGCATCGACGTCTCTCAGGTTATCCTATTTGAAAAGGAACGGCCCTGTCTGTTCCTTCGTACGTTTGACTATTGCCGATGTTGTCGTTCCCGTCGAGGCTGCTGCACTTGCTGCGTCTGAGTTATTGCTGTGGCGACTGACAAACAGAAACAGCGCATCCCCAACCGAGAACACCGTCAAACGGCGGCCGGAACCATTCAATGAAGAAAATATTCAAATTCAGGATCGAGTTTTCATTGGCCTGTTCGTTTCTAGACCGAAGAACGACGGCTTCGAATCTCCATCAAAATCCGAGAATATCGCAACAAAGTCATGCAAAGCTCCGTCTACGTTGCCGCCCCAGGGATATGCAGATACGCCCTTGGGAAGAAAAAGAGCGAGACAGAGGGAGAGAACGATCCAACGATAGTCAGCACTCGAGCGTCGAGCGTTTCTTCTCCATCGACCAAAGGAGAATATCGAGAAAGTGCTATGACGTAGCTCCTCTTGATGGACCTGCGCGGTATCTACTGCGTCCGAGACGTAGTGTAGATTCAATCTATTTCGGGAGAAAACCTCCGAAGCGACGGAACTTCAAGGAGCCCGACAGCCGCTCCTCGGTGTGAACTTCCGAGACGCGTTCTCGGTCGGTGGTCAAACGGCTTTTCGGGACCTCGGTGATTCATTGGGGTGCTGAATTATTCATAATTCACACTCGATGAGGGCATCAGAATGTTTTTCCCATCACCTGAGCGACCCCGACTAATCTAATAACGATGAGTAACTATGGCTCAGCCCGTATACACAGGATAGTGACGGTCCGAAGGACAGACGGACGGACGGACTGACTGACGGAAGGAAGGATTGGAGGGAAGAAGAATCTCAACGTAGGCAAGCAGCCCGCTAGCCCGCCTGCCTCTTCTTCTGAATCAATCGTTCGTCTGACCTTTCGTCGCTCGTTGACTCGGAGCCCTTAAGCTTCAGTAAACATTGACTTTTCAGCTCCGAGAGCGACGCCGCGCCGTCGAAGAAAGATTTGATCTTTGTCTTCAACGGGTCCAGGCTGAGCTGACTGCTTGAGTGAGTGGGTGAGTGAGAATTCTCTCACTGATAGGCAACCTTCGGCCACCGCCGCCGCTCAACCAAACGCGGCTGACCTACTGATGCTCGGTGATAATGGACGAGTTAATGAAGTGCAATTTCTCGGATTGAAGAGATCGTAAACGGCGACGAAACGAACGAACGGCGCTAGACGCGGGCTTGTCGCTGGTTCGCTCGCTCGAGGTGGACGTCCCGCCAGACACACAGCGAGGAGGAGGAGGGCGAGCGGGCAAGCGGACGAGACAAGGTGAAAACAGAGATTTGATCTTTTCATAGAAAAACCTCAGGGTGGCGCAAGTGTTGAAAGCCGGACAGCGGTCGATCACGCTGACGTGATGTCCTCTTATTCTTTACTCGAAGGTCCACCTCGGAGTCGCGAAGAGTCACGCGAGCGTGACGAAGACCGCTGCTGAGGCACTCGATGATTCTTATCATGTATCCGTTCAATTTTGCAATGGATTGAATCGCAATCTCAAACTCGATCGCTAATAATAATCGATCACTGCGCTCTGCGTCGGGTCATTGTTTTCCGTCCGCGGAATTCCAAGTTCCCGCGTGTCCGAATTCAAATCCGTTGACTGTAAAGTTCATTCCGACCGTTTCCCTTCTTCCGGAAATCCGAGTCTCATTGTGATTTATAGAGTTTTCTCACCAGAGAAGTTCAAGAGGAGAAGTTGGCGGAAAGCAATCGATTGCTTTAAAAACCCACCGCATCCTCAAACGAAATCACAACACGGGAGCAGCTTAGCGAGGCCAATTCACACCAAAGCCTGCCTTAATGAAGATAAGTCTCTCATAACTTTCTCTGGGAAATCTCGTAAAATTTATTCGCCTCCTTCAGTCTGACCGAGTTCACTGAGCATCAGCAGCGGTGCTAGTGAGTGGTCCCAACATCGTGGTCGTCGTCGTCGTCTTCGTCGTCGTTTGTCTCTAGCACGAGATTAACCCGTCTCTTGTCTGCCTCATAGTGCAGACATCCGGCTCGAACGCTTGACGGAGCCAGAGCTCCAAAGAACGAGGCCTGAGAGAGCTTTGAGAACTAGACGACTTTCATCTAATCCTGGAGACTCCAATCGAGATGAGGCACAACTCCTCCGAAATCAAGCCGCTGAGTTCAGCGGAGTCCGAGCGAGGAAGTTGCGCTACAACTTCCAGAGCTGGCGATGACGATTTGCTCTGTCCAAACTATCTCGGAAGTCGGCAGACTGTTGAACACACGAGCAGTCTTCGAATGGAGCCCCTTCCCCATTCGCGACTCGAGCTAGAGGTAGTTCTGGAGCATAAAGTTTATGTGAAGACCTCTCCGTTCCGGACTGGATATGAGTTTCCGGCTTTTCCCTCGGCTTTGACGACTTTTCCCGCGCGCTCGCTCTTTGTCGGTGGATGCCGCTCAGTCGTCGTCGAAAAACGATGGTTTGCAGCGATATCGGAACAGAGGGAAGAGGGAAAACGCTCCGAGAAAGAAAAACAGAAGGATCAAAATGCACTCGGGGGACCAACCGCATCCTCTCGGTCCAACTGCATTTTCCTACTGCTTTTGAACGAGATTGAACGAATGGTTTTGATAGCGGAAAGCAATCAGCCGTCTGTGCAGTTGAAGCCGCCACCCGCAGTATGTCCCGATGGCGATTGAATTCTCTGTGGCATCTTTTCTGTGCGATTCCGCGCGACCTCAAAACGACATCATCTCTATCACCCTCTTTTCCCCTCTCTGCTGTTGGACGGCCCGTGATCAACGAGAACGCTCGACGGTCATCGGAGCCCGAACGTTGCCCGAATGGAAAAACTCGGGAAAACCCCCGAAAGACTCGTTTTTTTTCCTTGTTCCTCTTTCCCCGTTTCCAGCGTTCCACTCTCTCCGATCAGAAATCGAGGCAAGACGCGCGACCCGACCTTGGTTTCTTCAATGGAGGAATCTGAGCGAATCGAAGAGAGACCGTGGACGATGCCTTCGTTTAGAACCTAAGTTCCAACGTTGGGCCAAACAGTGATAACTGTTGTGCTTTGCAAGATTTCAAGCTGATTCGGAAAACGTGGTTTCCGGATGACTGATTGCCAGCGGTCCCGGTGGAGGGGCTCCCTGAAAACTCCCATCCAGGTCAAAAGCCGACTGGGCGGGCTTTGAGTGAAGATCACGGTGAGGGGATTGCGACTGAGAAACGGTAAACCAATGCACGCGCAATAGCGGAAAGGGAGAGACAAGGACTTCGGAACTTTTGTGTGACATAAGACTCAACAACTGAACAACAAACTTTTCAGAAAGCGGCGCTGCCACCAACAACAGCAACGACAGTCGAAAGCCAGGGCTCGGTGTGCTGCTAGCTTGCTTGCTTGCTGGTTGGCAGTCTGGCGGCCCTGCAGGCAGGCAGGCAGGCAACCGCGCGGAGTCAGTATTCCCCAAGCTACGCAAAAGTCCAGGAGCGGAGCAAAATTCTCTGCAGTTGTGCTTCCGCCGCCGGGCGGTGCGTGGACGGCTCCCCCGGGAGAGTCAAGTGGAACAACAGCCACATTGAGCATATTTGTCTGTTTCGTTGCTTCTTCTCTTTGCCGTCCTGCCAGTTTTCCTGACTGTCTGCCTGCCTGCCTGCCTGACTATCTGCCATCCGGCCCGCCTGCTTGTCTGCCGTCCTGGCGGACTGTGTGACTGCGTGCGGGGGAGCTGCTCCAGCTTAAACACACCCGAACTCCCGCACGCGAACTAACGACAACCTCCGAGCTCCACCTAGAACAGTACGACGTTGAGTCAAAGCTCCGATTGCGCTCTCGGAACAATCCCGAATGCGATATATCGGCCGAATCCAGCGACTCTGTATAACTTCGATAGCACCTCAAGTTGAGGTTCGAACTCGTTCGGGAAGATCGAGGTTCGTGAAATTCACTGTCTAGAAGTGCAATGATATAGTGTGGGTTATAGGATGTTATGGGACGGCAACTCAGAACTCTAGATATGATACAGATGGATGGGGTTGGTAGGGACTTCGGTTCGTTTTCTCTTGTTTCGGTTGGCGGACGCAGCCCTCGTTTCAGGCTTGTTTGTCGTCCTCGTCGCAGACGTCGTCGTTGTTATGATTGTCAAGCAACGTTCACCATTAGGTTATTAGCCGTCAGACCGTAACCCGAAGCCGCATCGGACAAAATTGCCGGAAGATCTCCCATGACCGCTGATTCCGAGGGACGGTCCTCGATTTCGACATCGATGTTGACGTTCCGCTACGTTCATTGACGTTTGACGAGTGTCCGACATCGTCTACCTACCCACCTACCTACCTCGTCAGCTAGCCACCTAACTAGGATGAACGTCTCAATTCTTCTCCGGGGCTGTCAGACAGTAGCTGCTGATAGAGCAACGAAGCGAGTCGACTACGTTGCCTCCGTATTCGCGGATGACGAGGATTCAAACCGAGATGGGTGCTACCGGTCTTTCGGCATTTCGGTCTTCAAAATGAAAGGGCGCCCATTCGACGAGCACGTCAGCCACGACCGCTTTGAGCATCTCGTGGACTTTGACAACGACTTGATTGAGTCTGACTGGTTTTTGAGCCGGAGTTTTGACTGCTCGTCGAACTGTTGATAGAAACTGCCATTAAACAAGGCGGCGAAAGTCTGAAAAGTCAATCTCAATGGCCAACCTCATCGGAATCGATGCGGTTGAGCCTGTTGCGTAGACTCTGTCACCCGAACTACACGGGTCGAATCCGCTGCTCAGGGAGTACACGCAAATTCACCCTACAGAATGTTTTTTTCGGCGGGACAGTGTGGAGGACGGTCTCCATCGGTGTTTTTCGGTTTTGTTGTTGTGCTTGACTCCATTATCGCTCGGAGAGCAGGTCGGGTGTCAAGTGAACAGCGGTCTTCATTGTGGAATCACTTTGGTAAATTTCACCATGGACAATGGCCGAGTTTGTTGACAGTTCACAATCACAATGCCCACATCGGAATATTATGCAGTCATGCATCAGCGCTCGTTGTGCAAACTGAGCTCAAGCATCAAAGCCAGCAGTCAATTCATAACGTTGTGCATGCTGGATGTTGCATGACACAATGTTTGATCGTTTGAATTGCAAATTTCGCTTCAGCAGGAAAATCTCGAGCCGCACCGCTCCGTTGCGCAAGCCCAACCCAACAGAACAACCTCAAACTTTCACCTGCGAGCGCATCAAATTGTGAAACATCCTAATTTGAGACCGGGTCCACTTCTCGGAGATGAGCTTCTCAGATTCTGTCCTGGCCGATTCCAAAGACTTGCGGCGAACCCTCGCGACCCAACACTAAACGTTCATTCTAAATAATCGGTGCTGCAAGCGTAGGGTACGACTATCCCACCTTGGCTTCGACCAGGTAGCGAGCGGTATGTTGATCGTGCTCTATCCTCTATCCCCTGAAGCTATAGATGACGACTTCGAGGTAAAAGGGTAACCTTTATTATGTTCTTCAAGATATCTTTCCCCCTATCGCTTTTCAACGGACGAGATTCAGTGAGGCTACAGGTTGAAAATTTCACTCTGCTAATACGTGTCGATCCTGTCGAGACTTCCCAAAGATTGAAGCCACTCTAAACTCGGTCGGAAGCCCTTAATCAGGTTGAGAGACGAAGTTTGAGAAATTGATCTCAGAAGCCGTCGAGTCGAACGAAAAGCGGAGGAGTACTCATGAGCGGAAAAAACGGAGGCAACTCTCCACACCTCAATCCTGATTTGAGATCAAGATCACTTCCAAGATCCGATTGGAATTGATTTGCCACCAATTGAATTAACTCTAGTCGATACTCGAGGGGAGGTTACGACTCTCGGACGATACCGTTGAGGCCATACCTTCTCCGGATACTACTAAAGCGTTTTGCGAGTTTCCCTCTATTACCTCCGGATCGTTATAGGCGGATTGTGGCCCGCGGGCCAGAGAAGAACGCACTTAAGTTCGGGAAGTATCAGGACGATGCGCTTCTGCGTCATCATACACCGATCGCAATGTTTCCCCGTGCATCTGATTGTGAGAGAAGTTTCTCCTAAAAATTATCGGAGTGGAAGCTCAAAGAGAACCTTCCCGCGCCCCAATCACCATTACTGTGATTCAGGAGAAGCACTTGATCGGTACGGCCGATGCATACTCGATGATGACATCAGAGGCTGTCGTCAGCTTACCGTATGTGGGGTACCTGTGATCGGTCTCTTCTGTAGTTTTTCTCCTCTCGGTGCTCACTGACGGCGACAATGATCACGGCAAGAGGTGATCCCACTTCACGGTCAGAGAATCATGACAGCGATCCGATCAAGTGATGTCTCTATTGCGAGGGCGGGTCTGCGGACAGTCACGGACGATCACCGTCAGTCCGTCAGTCAGTCCTGGACCTGGCCATCGCTTTGGTGATACTGCAGCTGCCAATGCAGTTCTTCGGTCAGCTGGAGTCGACCAAGCTTTGCGGGGAGGCGGCCATCTGATGCACGAAAGTGTTTTCCCGGGTTTGGATACACGTTTCCCAAATCGACGTGAACTGATCTACGACAACAAATACATATACCCAAATATACCGTACAGTAGAGCACGGCGGAACGGGGAAGAAAGAGCATCGGTGTCGACCTCATAACCCAACATGAGCGAGGCAAAGCGAGATCTGACAAGACCACAATTGGTTTCGGTCGGATCGAGGAAGGTTGAAGGATTCCCAGCTGAAAGGCAGTCGGATGTCCCCATCAGATCACACGACGAGGACGACGACGACAATGAGAGAGAAGCCTTTGGGTCCAATCTCAAAACAGTGTCACCCATGTGACAAGACACAGGGGAGGTCCGTCTGCCTACATGCCTGCTTTTATGGGGGTTTCGAGGTGGTGCTGGTAGTCCATTGCCTGAGCTGTCGCTCACTTTGGTCGTTCGCTTTCGGTATGGCCGTAGCTCAACAGCCGGGCTGCAGGTTGGCGAGCGAACCGAATCGGAATGACACCAAGCACCAGCGGTTGAATCGAGAGATTCCGGAGTGAATGACTGTTTGGACAAGTCCTGGTCAGCGTTTGGACCAACACTACGGCGCATCCGGGCACCAAAGGGAGGCACGGGTTGATGTTTCTGCTGTTTTTTGTTTCTTGTGTCGTCCGCTTCCTCATCGGACGGCGAGAGCGTCGCTCTCGGCTTTAGGACAGGCGGGCGGAAGCTCTCAGCAACCCATTTGGTACGATCTCGAAGTTCCTGATTGAAAGTTTCGGAACGGCGAATTTAAGTCAATGAGCTATCCTTCTTTCGGTCGGTCGCTCGGGCGGTGGACTCGTTGCTTCTTCTGCTTTGGCTGCGAGTAGCTGAGTAGCCGTTATCAAGAAGAGAGGAGAATTCTTATCGGAGGGACGCGGCAACGTAGTTATCAAAAGTCCTCTCGGATGAGACTCCTCTCCATTGGGTGCCTGGTGAGCTGGTTGGCAGTCGGTTGATGCTGTTACTCCATGGAAAGAAACAGACCTCGCCGCAGTCAACAGAGCCCCCACAAAACTGATATAGCACACTCGCTGGCTGGCTGGCGAGCTGGTTCCATGACTGCGTTTCGTTGTTTATACTCGAAGACGAGGGAAATCAAAATGGAACCCTTTGAACGGTGCCCCCTGCTGCCCGGATTGGGTTACGAGAGAGAACGAGACGAAACCAACGAAGACATGCACCAGAACGACGACGACGCCGGTGGTTAGGGTGACCGAGGAGCGGAGTAGCTCGAGAAAACGCTGCGGGACGCCCCACCTCGAGCACACAATGCTCGCATGTTCAGTTACGATTGTCACCTGCAGTACAAAACAACTGACGCAGAGACAACGCGAAGTGTATACACGAGTCTGTAGTGCATTTGTACAGACAAACAACCGAACGAAACTGTCTCGAACCCCCGACGCCTCTTCTTGTAGTCTGAAACAACGTGGTCTAACTCCGTTTTCAACATTCGAGATCTCGGTTCCGGTACCGAGCGCATTTTCGTTTCTGGCATAGCTGTAGCTCAGTAAGAGGCAAGCTGCTCCGGCGGACGGTAAGCCTTTCTTGGATTCGAGAAATCCTGAAATCCATCGATTTCAAGCGAGTTTGTCAATTGCAGGCTCCTTTGTCTCTGGAGACCATCTGAATGTTTGGAGTTTCCGCGTGCCCTGTTTTGCATTGTTGTTGGTCAACGAAACAATGACTGGCGCAGTTGGAGCAAACGACTTGCTGTCATGAAGAAAACGGACGGAGGACAGAGGCCGATGACTATTCTCGGACCGACACAAATACACAAACAAACAAACGAACAAGCAAACATACATACAAACAAACAAACATTCGGAGCAGGCTGCAGTGCAGTGCCGCGCGGAGAGACGAAGAAAAGGGTCGTCTACCCGTTGCCGCAGCGGGGAGGACGGCGGCGGCGCTCACTTGGAGACGAAGAAGAGTTTCCTTGGCTTTAATTGAATTGCCTCCTGCTTTCTTCTGCGTGTTGTATTACAGATGGCGCGGCCGAGGAACGCGGGGTGAAACAACAACGGCGCAGGCGATGAAGAAGACGACGACGACGGAGACTTCTTGGAAGGTCGCTTGCCGAAGGCAAAAATTTCAGCCGCCCATCTGCTCGCTTGTGCAACGACTCATCCGCAACTTTTCTGTTGCAACTTCGACCCGGATCCTGGTTGGCAATCAAGCCTTCCTTCTTCCTACCGTCGAATGCAAGTCGAACGATATCGACGTGTGCCGATTGCTGCCTTGCCTTCGAATCCAAGGGGAAAGATCAAATTTCTCGAAAAATTCGATTTTTCCCAGACAAGTGATTCCGCTAGAACAGTAGTGGCGCGTCCCAATTTTTTTTCTCTATCCAAGTGAGAGATGTCCCCGGTGAGGTGTGAGGCGCAAGCTAGCAGAGAAGTTTTCTTTGCGCTCGGTCGCCCGGTGGGTCCCAAGAGGCAGGAAGTGTTGCAGTTCGTATGCGTGAACAACACGATCGATGCAGCGTGATCGCATTTCGCACCGGTGGTGGATGGCGACGCGCGGGAAAGAAGCGTGACCAACTCAGATTGATGACAGCGACAAATTGTTCTTTCTCTTCATCTCGGTGAGTGAAATTTCATTGAGACATCGTCGGGCATATGTCAAATGCGGAGCCGGGGTCAAACAACCGTTTAACTTTTGAGCTGCATGGTTGCAGATTTATTTAGGATTCGAGCCAACGGTGGTATCGAAGATGCAGTTCAATCAGGCGGCGACGACGGCGCTAACAAACAACGAGCTTCTAGAATAGGACGAAACATTCTGCATTGTGACTTCGCCATTCCGCTCGTCGTTCAGCAATCCATGTGTATTAACTCGAATATGGAAACTGTCGAATCGATTGATGAGCTCGATACGAGAGATTCGATTTGATGATTTGAGGAAATTTTTCGGATTTGTGACGAGACAAGAGAGAAGAAGATCTGTGGTAGACTTCTATCGGAGATGTTGACTACGAATCTTATGGCTTGCTTGAGCTAGAGATAGACATTTCCCCCCTCCCGCTCCCCCATCGGTCCCTTCTCTGAGGGACCGATGCGCATTCCATGCACGTGTTCCCCAGCAACACGCAATCTGCAAGACCACCCAAATGAAGCATCATGCGAGGCACAACGCTGGAATCCTGCGTCATGCGCGTGGTCGTGCATGCGCTTCAATGCAAACCAATCAAAGATCCAGCTTGAAAGAAAAATGCATCGGCCGGGACATTCTTTGAGGTCTCCGGTCTGAACCTCGGTTACCGTCATCGCGAGCCACAGCAGGAGAAGTCGAGGAGCGGGAACGTAATACGGAACGTGGAAAACTTCTGCTACGTGACTTTTGTTGGTCAAGGCACTTCCGCCCGCTGCGCGCCGGTCAAGCAGAAGGGAACGGAATGTTTTGACCGAAAACTCGGACACAGGAACCCGAGTTTCGATGATGGACGAAACGCGAAGCAGTGAACCCCCACACTTTCTAGCGAGGAGAAGGAGCCGAGAATTGCGTTCGATGACAGTCCAAGGTGCGATCGACTTGACCCACTTCAGAGGGATTACAACTGACCTCCAGGTTGGGTTGGGTCCAGTCGTCGACTCGACTCGAGTCGAGTGTGCGACTGAGAGGGCGAGCGGTAGGTGGACGATTGGCTCCGATTGTGTTTCAATACACAAGAAGAACTTCTGCTTTGGTCGGCTCACCGCCTCCAGTGTTTTCATCATATTTCATGTTTTGTTATTTAGGTGCTTGCTCTCTGTGCTTTCTCGAGTGACCACCACATCTGGAGGGTTCTCGTATCGTATTAGGCACACTTCATTTGGCGTATTCAGCGTCATGCCTGCGCCACTCCGACTCGGACTCATCATCAGCGGCTTCATGATCGCCGGGGCCATCGTCGCGCTCGGCACTCCGAGTCGGAGCACCCGAGCGATTCGGAGCCCGTCGTTTCCCTGTCGTTCATTTTGATTGCGGCAGAGTTCCGCGATAGTTAATTTCATGTCTTCCGATCGGAGAAGATGAGCTGGACCTTCGGATCCAGATCATCCGGAGGCTCACTCGCTCGCTCGCTCCGGGTCACTCCGTCCGTCACTCATCGGTTACTGAGCGAGCCTGCTGCTGCTGCTGCAATGTCAGTCTAGAGAAGTCCTCGATCAAAATCCGAAGCGACTTGAAGCTCACATTTTTGACAGACTTCCTGTTCGCTGTAGTTCTGTCCTCCTTTCTTTCTTCCTTGCTCGCCGGCCTTCCGTGAGTTCGTCCGACTGTCCAACTGTCCGGAGTAAACTAGTGGACACAAGAGATGGACGACTTGCTGCCGAAACTCTCACGCCCGTCGGCTTCTCAAACTTCTTCATTCGACGCTGCTCGAGTAGCTCGACTACTATCGATGAAAGCTGTCACGGATCGACCAACCAACCAGCCAGAATATCAACAATCGGTCTCCGGCTTCGCGCAGTGTCGAGTTTCTGAAAATTTGACGCACAGAGCGAGCAGTTTCCGCTTTTCCTGCGCGAAAAAAAAAAAACTAGAGTCTCGCCCTTGTTTTCATCGAATTGACAACGTTTCAGAGCCACGAAACAGCGAAGAATATATATCATCTCTGTTTTCGAGATGAGAGAAATCGCTCCTTGTGCAAGCGGCGCTTCAGGCTGGAGGATTCGAGGAGTTCGATTCGATGTGCGAACGAAGCCGGGCGGTTGACATGTCATGTCATCACACTTGGTTTTCACATTTCCATCGCTAAGAAGATTATTCCGCTCAGGCGGATGATGACCGCCACTGGCACAGTCGACCGGCAGCAGTAACACGGTTCAGTAAAGCGGCATCGAGTACGACGGCCATTGGGAACGAAAGAAAGAATGAAAGAAAGAAAAAGGAACCGAGACATCCCGGGGCACGGAGAGAGCTTCGCCATTCGTTTCCTTTGTGTTATTTTGAGTGAGTGAGCGAATGAGTGAGTGAGTAGTGAGATGTGAGACGTTTTTGATTGACAGCTCTAACGATACTCTGCTACTGGTGTTGCATCGATGCCGGGTTCTACCGGAGACTTGGACGACCGACCGGCTGGCCGGTCGTCGGTGGTGGCGATCGGGACGACATATCTACCAGGAAGAAGAAAATTCGAAAGACATTCGCCCGGCAATGTGTTCGCTTGTTGTGTCTACCAGCTCATTCGTCTGAGAAGCTGTCGTCTGCCGCACTTCTCCCGCCTCCGACCCGGTCGCTATGATGCGGGTTCAAGCGGGAACTTTGTTCCATCCCGAGGATCCCGTACTCGTGAGGAAATTTTCCCGCAAAGAAGAGGTCTCGGAACATGGGAGGATCGCCGCATCGAGTGAATCCTGGGTTTCCCGGAATCGCGGCAACAAATGGCCCCCGCTCGATTTCCGTTGAGCACGATGGAGCGTCGCTCGTAACACGGAATCGCCGGTCCAGTCCTGAAAGGAGGCGAGCGCACTCACTTTCATTACGGCTTTCCGATGCCAATGATATTTGAGCGGCTGCTGGGACAGATCTGCAGATGCGCCAACAACCAATAACTCGCACCGAAACGCAGCATGTTGAACAACTTTTTTTGTTCTTGCTCCGCTCGCCAAAAACGATCGAAGCAGCGAGGGCCCGGTTCGAGATTGGAAGAAACTCTGGAGCGTCGGCAAAGGGGAGAAAATCGTGTTGCTGCTCCTCCACCACTGCCACCAAGGGAACGACGACGACCACGGTGGCGGCGGGAACGGAAGAACGAACGGAACAGAGGGGAGATTCTTAATTTCTCCCCGTCGATCGAACCGTGTGTCGCGCAACGAAGAGAAAAAACACGATCGCTGCAGGGAAGGACGAGGAACCGGAGGAAAAAAATTGGTTCAGAGAAATCGCTGCCTGCCGCCGGCTCCTCCAAACGGTGGTGGTGTCTCCGAAAAACAGAGATTGCTCAGCCGTGAGAATCACACAAAATCATCCCGACGAGGCTTCATCATTGCTCCCATGAGGCCGTGGACGTAGAGGACCTCGGAACTGCTTGCCTCGTGGCAAGGGCAGGAGCAAGGGAGCGCTTTGGACATCGTTTTTGCATGTACCTAGTTTTTCCTCTTCAATTTCCTCCTCTCCCCAATTCGATCGTTTCCAAGTCCACCGGAGCGTCCATCAAGAAAATTTGCTATCCTGTCTTCCACGACACTCGGACCAGCGCTGCCATCTGCGAGTCCCAGCTTCTAGAGACGGAATGCATGGAAGGGAAGGAAATGCACAAATCCCATTCACAGCTCTCATCCTAGAGTCCATATTTTGTGTCAACTCTGACACACACGGACTCCGGGCCCAGGTCCAAGACCGGAAAACGATTACCATAATGTGGCTGCTGAGTGAATGAAGGTCTCAATAAGAGGTCAGCGAACAAAAAACCAAACGCCACCCACCACCAATGGAGCGAGCAGGGATGTTGTTTCGTGCGATTCGACTGTAGGTAGGTAGGTTTATTGGCCGGCTAGACCGCGCAGGGATGGACTGGCCAAGGAGACTCTTCGCGATCGCTCAGGACTCTGAAATAGAAGTAGCCAACTAAAAAGAAGTCTTTCGGGGTATCCATCATTTGGAAGCACATGATACTGACAGCCCGGGATCACGCCCAACATTCTCGAACTGCAGACCCACAGAAAACGCTCTCGAACTTTGAAGGCTCTCTCGTTGTCTCTCTTTATCCCAAATGCAATCGCTCGATCAGTCAATCTCCAGATGGACCTCAAGGAGCTCCAAACTGACCTCGACGCCTGACCCAAGGCGGAGAGAGGCTTGCACCGCATCCGCCTTCGGGATGGGGTCTTCGGTCGGCTGCAGAAGATTTTCTGCTCCGTATCTATGATACAAACATCAGAGATTTTTTCATTTATCCCGATTGGAGAACGTGAGGATGGTCAGCAAATCCGTCAGCGGGTTCGGGATTGGATCCTCTGTTCATGCGCTCGTCCCTTTCTCCCTTGTCCTTCCCATTTTGCTTCCTCCGCTACTTCCGTCCTGGTATTCAGCCGTTCCATGGTTCGGCTCGCCTCGTATCGGAAATTCCATTGCAAACAGGGGAACGAATCCGGAGGTCGATAACGCTGTCTCAAATTTCCTCAAACAGGAAATTTTTCCTCCACCGCCATCGCCGCTTGACGTGCCGTTATTGGACCGTCGTCGACGCATGTTAATAAGAAGAAAAAAGAAGCGAATTTTCCCGCCGCTTGCGAGCATTATAGATTGTTTCGCTCACACTTTCGGTGGAAGAGATGGGGACAAAGTCGTGCTCCGGAGAAATTCCAATCTGAGTACATATCGAGATCGAAACTCAATTACGCCGCCGCCGCCACCGACTACAATCAGACATCGAACATTGCGCTCTTGTGAATCTGTGTTAGTCACTCGACGTTGCGACGTCCGACGATAATGAATCAGAGATCACGACGGGCTGTACGGGCTCCGAGCAAACTCTGAATGGAGTTTCTGGTGGTTCGAGGAAAACCAGATGTTTCGAATTCGCACTACGGCGCGATATCTCTTAATTCTCATCGCTCCAAGAGCCTTGAGCTTTTAAACTCTTCGACGGTCACGACGAACGGTGAACTGTTTCTGAGGAGCATCTGCCACAAACTTTAAGATCTTCATTAAGAGCTCCTGAAGTCAGATCTTTCTCTACAAAGAGAACGAAACTGATGTGTTCACCACTGCCCAGGCTCTAAGTGAGTGAGATTGAGCCGTGACTCTGAATCGGATCGCTTCGCTCTCTGGAGAGCGGGCCGTCTGACAGAGTTCAGTCGGACCCACTGCATACAATGTCATCTTCGCTGATCGGACATTCTCGCATTCGCGTGAGTTCAGTCCCATGCTCCTCTCGTATTCCAGCGATCAATCAAATTTCCCATTCATCCGAATTGGATAAAGCCGATATCCGAGACGAGAGGAGAAATCGGCACTGGCACGAAGCAATACCTCGAGACGATCGATATGTCCGAAGTGATTAATCAAAGCCGGAACACTGACTCGGAAGTGCTCTGAACATTTCCCGAAAATGTATCGAGAGTTTCTTCTAGATTTCAGTGTGACAAACCACGGATTTCGAGCCAACAGTCGTCAAAAATATCCCGAGGAACCTGAACGAAGAGCTGTTTTCATTTTACAATCGCCCAGAGCCGAAAGTTAGTGAGTGCTGACCCCAATTGACCTCTAGTCACCTTTGTTCTTCGGTGATCTATTAAAGGCGGAGAGCGTTATGCACGTGGTATATTTTCACCCTCAACTCTTGGCGACTGCGACCCGAGCACCCCGCCCGAGCAATCTTCAAAATTCATTTTCTCAGAGATCCCAGCCTAATGAGAGGCTTTGAATAAATTTCGAAAGCCAATTGAGTCATAAGGATACGTCCAAGGCCGAAAGAGCTTCCGGAACGAAAGGAAAGAGTCTTCCTAAAACTCTGGAGATTCCCCTTGATCCCTTATTCCGGAAAATTCCAGAGAAGATCAGCGGCTTGGGAGTTCTCAGTTCGCCAGATTTCGAGCCAACGTAAATCCGGCCGTCTTTTCCGGAAATTCCTGAACTATGGACCCCGTTCCCCCTGACAGGCCTTGTGAGTGTAAGACTTGAGGGATAGGTTCTGGAAAACATTTCCCTGCATCGCGAAACCGAGTTTGAATCAGGAATGGGTAACGAGATTGTCGAGGGAGGTTCGAGGTCAGAGGAAGGTCTTGGGCTCAGGTCTCCTCCACGTTTTCCTCAAGGTTTCAAGATTCCGGATCCAATCTAAACGGCGAGGCGCTGGTTACGGAGTCGTCGTACTTGAACTCGTAATGGTAGTGAATGTGTTCGTGGACGAACCCGCAGTTGACTAAGCGGCTTCCTCATTAGGAGCGCGGCTCACTTCGCCGCGGCGCCCAAAGCTGAGACAACGACGACGACGACGACGACGACGCCGGATCCCACGGGAGACGAATTAGATGTTTAAGCAGCGAGCTCACCAGCAAGTCAGCCGAGGTGGGGGGACGAGCTTCCATGCAGAATGGCTTCGTGACGTTGAGTCGTGCGTTATACCAATTCGATTTAGGTGTCATGAGCGACTTCTCCTCCCACAGGGTCCCATAGAAGCCGCTGGCCTTTTGGCTCCCTTAACCTGGGCTAGTAGGGATTCCGTCCAACGGCACCGGCAGCAACAGGAACAGAAACAACGGAGGAATGAAAAGTAACGCCTGTAAACTAAACGGCGGCTCCGCTTCAAAGCGAGGCCTCTTTTGAAGCAGCCGCTCAAAGCGGAGGAGCGAGCCGAAACCAGCTAGCCGGGCAACTACTGGACGTTCGTCGCCCGTTCCTCGGACCCAACTCAGTCAGCCGAACAGCTAACCTTTAACGTTACAGTTACTGGCCGCTCTCGTCCCACGACAAATTTACGCAATTACGCGGCCGCGCTTTGGCGTTATTGGTTCTGGGCGTCGACCTACATGAGCAAGCAGCTCCGCCCGATCGATGCATGCATGCATGTATGTATGTCTGCACCCTAACGGCCATTTGTACCTGCATGATTCACTCAGAGTATGTAATGCCGGGCATCTATCTATAAAGTTCAATCCTCAGCGTCACGTCGTTGGACTGGGGTGCAGTGAGGAGAATGACAGTCAAAAGTGAAATCGGTGCCTCATCTGTCAGATTCCGAATGGCCGTAAGACACCCATGATCGTTAATAAGGGGTTGTTTTCGAACGGGCGGTGTTCGTTCGCAGCCTCATTGGACCTTGTTGCGTAACTTGATTTCAATTTTTTTTGGAAAACTCCGATTCTGGAAATCTTTCCAACAAGAACTGTCGGATTTTCTGGATACGTAGTGGATACAACCTGACACGCAATATCTATGTGATCTCATCGAATCAAGAGCCGAGGGACTCCTCGAAGGCGGCATCCTTGAGCCTTGAGTTACGGCGTTTCGAGTTACGTCATTATTCGAGTCGGAACGGCCGGGAGTTACGTTGAAGCTCAATTCCGAATCGCGGCTGTATATTGATATAAGTCAGACAGAGCCGGACTCTGTCTAGGAAAGGATATTGATATCTTTCTTACACGACAAAAAATACGTCTCAACTGTCGAGGTCAAATTACGAACGTTGTCCGCAATGATGAGTGCGCCCTCCCTGAGCCGCCCATGACTTTGGGAGTTCAGTTTCAAAACATCGCGATTCCACATTTCAGGATTAGGTGAAACTTCGCGAAACTATGGGCGGATATATTCTCGTATGAAGATCTCTTACTTCGAGACGAAACATCCCGAAAATTCAGCCGGAAACTTCAATAGAGGGCAACATCGAGGTGGGTCTGCGACCTTTCGAGATGAGAACAACTCCGCATAACGAGAACAAGATGAACAGGAACAACTCTCAAACCAGGGAAAACAAGCTTTCAGTCTCAGTCTCCAGCAATATTCAGTTTTTTCCGAAAGGACGCAGATACGATGTTGTCAATCGGAGCTCCTCGATTCCCCGACTTTCAGATTATAGCGGTTCTTGGCATCACAACTTCATCTGCGAATCCCAACAAAACACGGAGCCCGTACATGTTACCCCAGAGCGGTTCATGAAAGGGTTCTCATATCGCCTCGACCGCCCCCCTCCACCGAGGGCAGAGACGGCGTTCGTCGACATTTCCCACTTAGAAGGCTTCCAGAAGGAGTGGATGAAGCCACTCGGAACCCAAAGAATGTCGACAGGCGAACGACGAAAATAGCTCTGTCTTTAGTCGGGGTTTTCGGGATCCTTTGGACCTTTGTCGGCTTCCGCGGCGGTCCGTCCGTCGGTCACTCATTGTCAGCCTGTTGCTGCCTTGGCTATCAGTGGGACGGGTAGCTCGATGGAGACGGGAGCGCATCCCACCCGTTTCTCGATTGTCTCTTGGGTGATGCCGTGGTTTTTCTCTTTGATTTTCACACCTCACCTCGATCTCCGAAGCTCCGAACGGGACGATGAGCTACGCCCCGGGACAGGTCGTTGTGAGCACTTGGTTCATTGACGCCTTTCTTCTTCTTCCATCCTTGCTTCCGTGACTGTTTGAGTTGGTTTCGCGACGCCGCGTCCGCGCACCCGCTTGTGTAGAGTAACACCGACCCAAGCGACTATGCCGTACTCGTCGTGTACTTCCTGTCCTACTGCTCATAGGTCATCATAGCGGGAGTGAGGTCGAGTCACGCGATGCCCCTGGGGTTAACAGCATCAACATCATAGTAGTATGCCGTAGTACTACTCTCAGGCCGGTAGTCGCAGGGTGTGAACAAACGGGTGACAATTTCCTCCCGGCCGTCCATTCATTCCGCCATCCATCGGTTCTCGCATCGACTCTTGCGTTTGTTCAGGAAACACCCAGGAAGGGGAACGACAAATGCTGCCCATCAATTTGATAATGCTCGCCACAAGATCAATCAAAAGAATGCTACCGCGAAAGTTCCGCTCCCCTCCCTTTTTTGGTGCTTCAGGTCCAGAGGAACTGCCCCTTTCCGTTTCCAGCCCATTCCTCGGAAAGGTTTGCAATTTTTCACCAAGAAAAGAAAGCAGGTTCTCAGGTGAATGTTCACCGTTCGTCATCGTTTGTTGGTAACCCTGCGAGGAAAGGTCCTGGCCCGCCGCTCGTCCGGCTGTTCGTCAGTCTGCCACTCTAACTGCCTGTCTGTCTGTTTGTTGAGGTGAGGTGCGAGGCTGGATATCAAAACATGGGTTTTCAGTTCGTCTTTCGAAAAAAAAAGCAGAATAAGAAAAAGTAAGGAGCAGACGAAGAGAAAGAAAAAGAGGTTGGACGGTTGGGTGAAGAAGCTGCTGCTCCCGCTGGTGCCACCGCTCAACCACAAAAATAACAATCGAGCCAACCGGCACAAAACTTCTACGCCCACTTTCAGCACCCCTGAAAGGCGACTACGAAGTCGTTCAGTTAGTGGCGACGCTCGTCGAGCTCGACATCCAATATCACACAGCTCAACCAGCTCTCATAGGCATTCTTGAATGCGGATGATGCCCCAAATTCTGTACGGAATTGGTTTCCCCATTGACATTCTCCAACCCCGGAATAATATTCGGCTCTGTCGACATGATCCCGGGTGCACAGAGTCGATGCTCCAAATGAAGCACGTGGGCTCAATGCCTCGGATCCGATCCTTTATGAGGCTTCCCAGCAACAGATTCCCGTCAAATCGTCGCGGCGACGTCCCGAGGTCGGCGATGTTTAGCGGGAGAATCGCATAGAGTCGATATTCCTGCATTTCCCCCATGATCCCAAACAGAGTGCACATCGTTCGAGATTGAAGTTGATCCGATTCCTTGTCTAGGGTTGAGTTTATGCATTCGTTTCGAGTGAGCGCGTTTCGGTGTCGCGACTATCGATTGTCGAGTGTGTGGGATCTTCTGCTGCGGTTGAAAAAATAACACAAACCTCGCTGTTTCTACTGATGTTGCTGCTGCAGGTCGCTCGGTTGGCCGGCCGACCGGACGGTTAATGCCGGAGCTACGACCACTGCCAACGAACGTGGCTTCTGCGGCCGCTGTTCCTTTTGGGAGTTCTCTCTCCCGAGCTCGTTCCGTCTGGGTTCACCTAATAATGAAGAATGACGACGATCTCGGTCTCATTTTAACCTCGTTGCCGGCCGATCTGTCGGTCGGAGATTCTCCTGTAGCCACAGATCGATAGCCTGTTGACGTGGTGAGTGAGATCATGGAGAGCAAACAATACGACCAAGACGACGGCCACTGAGGTTTTTCTTTCGACACCTCTACACATACTACACATGAGCATGCGTGAGTGAGTTCGTCCTGTGACGCTGTTCTCGAGAAAAGACTTTCGGTCGCTGATTTTTCTCTCTTTTCTCCTTGTCGGGCGACAGCAGGTCTTGAGAATCTTCTTCCTGCTCGTTCTGGCTTCCACAACGAGCGAGAACATCTTGCGCCGCGCCGATGCTTGATGAGCTGCAAACCAGAATTCCGAGAATCGCAAGAGTTCGTCTTCGTTCCGCTACTCTTTCTTGTTCTCCGTTTCCTTTCTTTTCTCGCTTTTTTTTTATGATGTTGTTGTGGCTGCTGCCAAAATGCGTCCCTGACTCCACCTCTTGAATAGGTCGCATAAGGCGCCGCGCCGATACCGCAGAGGAAGAAACGCAGAATACAGACGGGAGCGACATGAAAAGTGGCTTCAACACCTCGACCAGCAGCAGCAGCAGCGGTTGTTGGCTGAAATATGACATCGGTTTGGCGAGAATGAGGCGTAAAATACGTGACTGGACCTGCCTTTCTTCCGTACGTCGTCGTTGCGTCCCTTGTTCGCTCATCCCCCTCCCCCAGCCCCCAGCCTGACTCCGTCCTCTTACAAACCCCAACTACCCGGCTATAGCCACTTCTACCGCTGGTTGGCTCGTTCTTTCGTCGAGAATCACGGTGCGGTGCGTTCACACCTCGCCGCGCTAACGAGGTGAGAAAACCGAGCGAGCGAATTCGCCATTCAGTTCCCCTCCCAAATGCCACGAGCTTCAATTTACGTCAGCTGAGAAGCTGCCGCTCTAATGAGGATTTCAGCCAAGAGTATGTTGTTCATCTTGTTGAGGTGGGCGGTGAATTTTGATTTCTCCCACGTCCTGCTGAACTTGTGGCGGTCGAGTCTCGTCCGATTCTTCACTATTTTCTTTCACATCGTCACAGCGTCTATGCGTAGTCTTCGAATGCGCTGTCCACAGACCACAGAGGTGAAGTCGATTTTTGTCAAAATACGCGTTCCCGATGCGCGAGCTCGGACTTTTTTGAAAATTCATCTCGTGAGGCATTGCCATGGCTCATGACGATTGCTTCGTAACTCAAACTGGAACAGGCAGATCGCATGAAATGGATTTGCGAGAAACCCTGATGACCCAGTTGCCTTGACTGCTTGACTAGGTGCTCGGTTGGGATCGAGGGTTTGATTCTCTCGTAAATCTTGCACTATTGGTGGAAGTGTGGAGCTGCCGCTGCGGCTGCTGAAATAGAATCGCAGGTCTTTTTCTTCTTTTTTTTTTTTGATTTACCGTTACGAAGGCACAATGCCTGAGATCTCTCGGTCTGTTCGTCTGTCTTTCGGTTCGCCTGTCGCTTGCCTGCGTGGCTCACTGGCTAATCTACCTGTCTCAACGAAGCTCGAGCTGATCTAATGGCATATGGTTTGCTCTGAAAGAGAAGCCATTGCGAAGAAGCCAGCCAGAACTGTTCGGGACATTGCACCAAGCAGGCAACAGCAGCATATGGACCGCGACTGCGATGATGAAGGAAGCCGGTGGCTTCGGCGGCGGCGGCAGCTATGAAGCCAGGAAATGCTTTGGAGGGGATGGCCCCCTCCCTACACTAAGCACTAAATGCTTCGTGTCTCCTCTCGTCTCCGTAGTCTTCGCCTGTTTCCGAGAGGAGGCGAAGCGGCAAGACTCCTCATTCTGCAAGACTCGGTCAGAGTTCATCTATCAACGGGCGGGATGATAGAAGGGAACGATCCGCACGAAAAAAAGAGACACAACTGCTTCGCGCGGAGCCATTCATTCTCTCTGGTGGTGGGTGGAGTGTTCTTGCTCTCATTCATTTCATTGCCCGGCGACTGTTGGCCCGACCGCTGCTCTCAAATATTTACTCCTATTTGATCTTGCCATGCCCCCACAGTTTACTCAACGAACTCCACTCGGAAACAAACTCTGAGAAGCCTCGACTTCAACCAGAAAGGAGTTTGCTGTGGTTTCCGCCGTCATATCTTATAGTTTAGAGACGCTTCCGCTGATTTTTTCTGTCTTTTCGCGAACTGACATCTCTCGGCTTCCTAGGTTGTGTGCCACTTCAGCGGACATTGAATCGGGATCGCCGCCGGCGATATTGCAACGGCGACGATAGGTCATACTTGAATTTAAGAAATCATTCTTCGCTCGAATCAATCGAAGCCTGACGAAGCCCAGCGGCCAGCGAGTCCAGATCCGGACCACCACCGCCCGCCCGCCGCCGCCACCGAGAAATCGCCAGAAACCACCAAGAAGCTCCGTTCGCGCGGCCCGTCGCCATCTGCCCTGCATTGATTCGAGCAAGCTGAATTGAGCAAGATTGAAGCGTGACGTGCTCAGACAATTTGTCAAAATTCTCTCCGACAAGCACAGAGAATCATAAGATTTTGATTTTCTCGACAGAGTTTCGAGTTCTTCACGCTAGAATCCGCAACCGACCGACCGCGGGTGTGAAACGAAAGGGGCGGATTGAGACGCTTCTTCTCCGACATCGGTTCCTCGACAGGAGACACCAGGATCGCGTTGAAGTGATCGAAAACTCCTGGCGGACTCCTGATTCACTAGGCTCCGGAAAATTACGGTGCCCTAGGAGACGGCTCGGTCGTTAGAGGTCATTCCGGATCGGGTCCACATCGACTCGATGAATCGGAAACGAGTTCGGACACGAGCCGCGAACATTCAGTTTTATCGAAACTCGACAATCTGCAATTTTCGACGAAGAGGGAGTTTTGGTCACAAAGCAATCTTTGCGATCACTCAGAACTGCCACCATTCGTCATCGTGTTCGTCGTCAACACCGGCACCGAGATGATCGCGATTCGTTGTCATCCATCGCAGAACCACAACGGGGTAACAACCGAGAGAGAAACCCCGAAGAAGAAAAGAGAGCCTGAGACGGGGAGTCGGCGGCGGCAGTAGAAAGAGCGTCGGACCGAGGGATGGCGTTGAAGTGCTTATCGGGCGCGGAAGGACATCGATGATGAATGAAGCGGTTACATTGAATCAATTCATTCATCCATCCGTTCATTCATTCTTTCATCTCGAAGCATCGGGCGAAGAGACAGACCGACCGCCCCTCCGGTTTTCTCCTAACAGTCTGCGAGTATTCCGGACAGATGCACACGACACACAACACAAACACTCTCAACACAAACACACTTGCAAGACGACTGACTGCTCACAAGAGCCTCGAGCTCGCCAAACTCGAGCGCGGTTTTTTTCTTCAGATTTTATGACCGCGGAACCAAGGAAGGGAAAGCCATCAACTCTCAGCGTTGTCATCACTATTGAAAGAAGATGTCGGCGAACATTTTCCGATGGAAAACAGACGTTCCAGGATAATCTCTCGAAATCCGCAAGTGGAATTTGAACGAGCACGAAAACAGAGTATTTTTGGACCGTCTCAAATGTCTCGGCGGTGCAAACATTCCCGGAGCCAGCGCGTTCAACTGAGCGACCGCCTCTCCTGCGTTCGGCAAATTCGGTCGCGAGTTTATTTATTCTCGTTGGAAGACCGATGTGCGTGCGCGGCTTTATTCACGTCCCCATATAATCCGAGGACGACGACGACGAAAACATAATCACAGCGGAAGCATTCCTCCTGCGGGAAGCGAGCAATGTTCCCGACCGAGCTCGTCTACAACGTACGCGTTCATGTACGTTCGTACGTGATCGAGTTTTCATGAATATACGTTTGCAGGCTCGCGGTTGGCTTGTTAGGGGGCCGAGTCGGTCGCTCGTTTCGACGTTGTTGTCGTTGCGGTCGCCGCCGCCGCCGCCGTCGTCGCCGGCGGTCGGACTCTCGCAGACGGAGATTGGATGGAATAAAATTCAACGACTCTCAGCAAATAAGCTGCGGAAACTCGTCCCCTTACCCTCCCCGCGTTCCGCCGGCGAAGCGGAGACTGCATTTAATGGCAACTCTCCGTTCGAATAGCATCATCTGCATTCGATTAGAGATAGACTATCCAATGCTCTCCAGATTATCATGCTCTGAGAGTCCTTGACTCCATTGATGTCGAGGTGCGCGGGGAATTCTGAGGACGCTGCAGAGGAGACCGAGTTAGAAACTTGCGGAAAGCGATTGCGTCTCATACTGTTACTCTTCTGCTCTGCTGCCAGAAGCATGGTGACAGCGACGGCCACCTAGGGTGTTACTGTCCCGTGCGAACAATTAGACTCGCAGGCAATCCAATAGGATACAATGGCCGAGAGTACAATATCTACACTAGTGGCAGCGGCAGAGACAGCACCAGCAGCACTACAATGAAGGCGTGAGGAGGTGATGACAGCTTTTGATTTGACTGAATCCCTCACGCTGCCTTGAGGACTTAATGCACTCGCTGCGCATTGTGTCCGGTGGTCCATGTGTAGCTCAATGTGAGATCCTCCTCCGAGAAGGAACCGAGTCAGTGTCCCCATCGGCGAGATCCGTACAACGTCACCGTTGTTCAATCGGCAACTTCGAGAATAGGGTCCAAGTCCGCGAAATTCTGGTCCTGAATCGTACCATGTCGTAGGAAACTACAAATGGACGCGACATCCTCGTTCGTGGCATCTTTCCCGAGGACAAAAATTCCACGGGAAAGATGTGAGCATCAATAGGAACGCGTAGAGGTTATTCTCGGGCTTAGCAAATCCTCGGTCCCGGCTGCTCGGGTCTCCCGTTGGGGATTTTAAGGTTGCTCTGTTTGCATACCCGGGCTGATCGGTGGGAATTTCGACGGGAAGAGGCTGCAACGTTAAAGAATTTATTTATTCTGCATCCAAAATATTCTTCTCACCGAGCAGATTTGGGGCGAAACGCCTCGCAGGATGGCCTTGCCTCCAAGCCGACATCCCTGAGCCAATGGAAGAATATCGGCTCCCAAGCAAGCGAGTGAGTCGAACACAGGAGTGGGATTAGGCAAATATGTAGTTCTTTCTTAAGCAAACAACATCATTAGCCGAGTGGGCCATTCGCACGAGAAGTGTTGCTCATTTCGGCACTATTCTCATGCTCTCGGTTGCTCGTTCTGTCCCTGGCTGAAAAAGATCTCCTAAGCTCCACTAAGTTGTAACGAGAGAAATCCGATCCGTCCATCCGCTCGTTCGTTCGTCCGCCCGCCCGCCTGCCGCCCGCAAGCCTGCTTGAATGTCCATCGCATGCCACTCTTGGTGAGGACGCTATCACTTTCCTAGTAACACAATGGCTCGGCACGAAGAGATGACACTCGTGTTCGTGATCATGAAGTGTGGTGAAATGCATACTACCGCATTCAAGGGTATCATGCATTGCAATGCAAACCTACTCAAGCACAATCACACGTTCTCCGAGACGCATGCACCAAGCTTTCGAGCCAGCCCGCGCGAAAGAAGAGGAAACATCGTCCGTTGGCTATGTCGATCCTTGCCTATACAGACTCACCACTTGTCCGACGTTCGGTTCTCTTTCTCCACTCCATCGTCTTCCACACTCGAGCTCCGGGTTTCTTGGAAGAAGTGCAAAAATCTGCAGAGTTCTCTAATCCAGGTTATTAGGGATTGTTGTTTCCTGACCGAAGATATTTTTACGTACAATGTGTAGCTGACCAACTTCGGTGTTTACAGATCCCATCTGGATCCTTTCAGATCCTTTCTGGATTTGTTGTTATGATTTCGCTTAAATGAGCTTCCGAATTCGCGAAAGGAGATCAGATTCCGCCAACAACGGTAACGTTTCTGAGGGAAGTTTGAATTATGACAACACTTCATGAGCTTCGTCGTGTCCAGAACTTATCTAGCGGATAAAGGTATGGATCCGGCCGATGATAAACGCGACAGAAAACATCAATTCTTGTGCGACAGTGAGTCCTCGGCTCAACAATCTTGAAAGTCACGGATCAACCGTTCGAATCTCGTTGCGGATAGCTACTGTCAGAAATCTAATCTGAGAAGTTCATCTACAGATATGCCAAAGGGATACATATGCGGCATTGATGGGAGATGGGATGGGGCGCGAAGTGTCATCGTCGAGCTCAAGGTTTCGTTATCTGTCAAGCTCATGATATCTCTAGTTCATCGTCCGTTACGTTTTTCGCATCGATTACCTGAGGAATCCCGGAAAATTCAACCTTCATTCAGGACGTCCCTCTCGCGGGAGGATCCGAAACGTCCATCATCAAACACGCGATGAACGAGTCGGACAGGAAGCCAGGTCGACTACTTTCCAAGCTCCTGACTCACTTAAAATACACTCGTCTATGAGACGTGGAAAGGAGAGAATCGACGACAACGTCAAAAAAAAGGCTTCGAGTCATTAGCTTGCGCCGGTGATTCGATTTTAATTATCCGTTGCTCGAACGAGACACACGTGAGCCCCAACCAGATTCACCGCCTCAGAAGCCTTTCGTTCTCCGTGGGAAGTAATTATCGTTCGGGCTTTCGACGGCTTCTCCCATTGATATCCAGACTCGGACCGGCGGCGGCAACCAATCCCCCGTTCGTTTGGTTTTGAATTCTAACATCGTCCAGATAAACAGCGCGAGTGCATGATCCCGATTGCGCCGGAGAGCTCAAAGCCTGAAGCAAGATGCAAATGACTGCTCGTCTGGTTTTTGTCCTCTGCTTGTCTGTGAGTTGAAATACGAATTGTAATCTAATCCGTCGTGTTTGTCGCGGCAGCCGCTCGTCTATTTCTCCAGTATGTATTGATCTTCCATCCATCCGATCCGGTTGTGGTTGGCATCGAGATCGCTGTCGGCACCACGGCCTCACCGGTTGCGCCGCTTCTCGATATGATGATTTGGTCGTGGCGAGGCATTAACATGAAAATCAGTTTCGAGCATGTTATAAAGTGGTGACCGGTGTGATTTGATCTGTCGATGATGAAATGAAACGACGTCCGGTCGTGTGATACGCCTCCCTCTCGCAACTCGGTCACTCACTCACTCACTCACTCGCTCGCTCACTCATAGTCAGTGAGAACCTCGCTCGCTCAAGCTTCGACCGATGGACGGAGCGATCTCTCGTTTCTCAACCAGTTGTTGAATCGGCGGCTAGCCACTCTAGAATCGAAAATCATAACAATGCGTGCTCTATGACGCGAGTCCAATAGAGTGCTTTTCGTCGTAATCCGGGGATCCGTCAAGATTGGCGAGGTGTCGGCGAAGCTGAGGAGATCCGTTGCTGGGCGAGCTGAGTGAGAAGATTATCCGGAATATCAAGCCGCGCCAACGGCGAGTGAATGCTTGGACGCTTGAATGAGCGAGCGAGCGAGCGAGCCAAAGTCCGAGTGTTCGATTTACGCCTATACGGGCCGACACCTCGTAAAGTGCCCTTCACCCTGTTTGTGAGTGAGCGGATACTCTGTTTGTGAGAGAGCCGCTGTTAAATCAGCAGAGCAAAAGCAAGAGTTAATGCCCCGAATAACAAATCCATACATCCGCCCGCGACGACGAGAATTCTCTGTGGAGCGCGAAAGAGTGCGTTAGCAAACGATTTGGACAGACGGTCCGAAGTATCACATCCTGGATAACAACGACTGACGAAAAAATCTAATCCGTTAATGGATCCTGAGTGATGTCCGCCTGTCGTCCTCCCAAACACACGAATCAACTGGACATTCGCTTCAAAGAATTTCACACCCCACTACAAGTCGTAGGGCTGCGTACTCCGCGTGAATGCACGGCATCACGGACGTTCATCACGGCTCGTTGCAGCTCTGGAGCTTGGATCCGAGCCGGTGTTCTGATGCAGGCCAATTTTGAGTCGCAAGCAACAAAAATTTTCTGGAAGGACGAAGTTTTCCTGAACTGCTCGATCTCCCGTTCTCGTTTGGCCGGCTGGTAGGCGTTACGCCGGAGTGAATTGACTTCCGCTCAATGAAGTAAGACTTCGGTTGATGGAGGAATGACAAAAGTTCCTCGGCTAAATGGAAGATTTCTGATTGTGTACGAAATGACAAAAAAAAACCGTGATGTATTCAGCCGACGACATCCCGTCGATTCGAACCCAAACTTCGCTCGGTCGGTCGTCGACTTTCATCGGTGGTCGTGCGAACGGCGAAGAAAAACCTTGATGAGGACATCGGTGCCGCCATCGATGTCCCGCGCGGTCGGTCGTCCACTTTAGATGTGGGTCGTCGACAAAACTTGCATTGATTTGACTTGATCTCCATCCGCAAAAGCAATTCACAGTCCACGTTCAATAAGCAGTCGGTCACAAACCAGTGCTGCATCCCAAACAAATGTGAATAAATGCAATGCAAATACTTCTGGTGAACTTGGTTTCAAACTGAGCTCTTGTGGTGATGGTCCGGCCGCCCGCTGGAAACCCGCAGCGCTGCTGACTCGAAGGCACTTCGTTCTTGTTTCCTACGATAACAAATACACAAACCACTTGTTATGGTTATCGTTCGCACGAGAGATGAGAAAGGGAGAGATTGCAGAATCCTCAACGAAATTCTCATGCAAACGAATCGATCGCACTCGAAAGTCCTCAATCCTCCTTAACGGCCTGACCGCAGGACAATTGTTTAGCAAAGTATCGAAGGTCCCCATGTCCGTCAATACTCCTACGTCCGTTTTCGTGTCCAACTGGGGATGCTCTTCAACAAAGGAAGATTTATCGAGCGGCAAGAACTCTTTGTTGTGCACTCCGTCATGTCTTCCGTCCGCTTGCAGCGCTCTTTCCTCTCCCTTTTTCTGCTTCTGAAAGCGAGAGCTTCTATTGATCCCCATCATAGGATGGTATTTAACGATAACAAGAAGTTGACTCGGGGTTGGGATGGGCGGATAAAGGGTATCTTTTCGCCAGTAGGGGAAGTGGGAAGATTCGTGTTCATTGTTCTTGTTTCTGTCAAACTCGTCCGGCAAGCTCCTCAGTAAGTCAGTCAATTTTCCATCCAGGGCGGCGAAGTAATCAGCGTCAGCCTGGTGGTAGAGGCTACGCAAGACGGAGGAACTACCACTACATACTGAACCCTTCGTACGTATCCGACGAACAACGGAAACTTGTCCAAATATTAAGGAATGATGATGGGGACGACGACGTCGAGAAGATCCTCTTTGTTCTTCCATCTTTCTCGAGTATGTACTTTTTTCTCAGCCCGCAGCCTCGACCTCATCAAGAGAGTCTGCTCGCTGCCGGGTGCGCTGAAGGATTACTATCAGGCCGGGAAGGTCCGGACGAGAGCACTGCGGCGCAAGTTCGCTAAAACTCAAACGAATGAGCAAATGAACACGTTCGGAAGGATTTTCGATCGACGGAGAGTTCGTCTTGAACCTCCGCCGAGTAGGTGCGGAGTGAAAAACTCATCTGATGAATGATACCAGCAGTCCAGTGCTTTCTGAGGACTTCTTACGATGACCTCCGTGTCAGGGCGAAAAACTGCGAAATCTAATTTTTTTTGTCTAATTGAAGCTCACTCTTCAACATACGGGCATTTTGGGCATGGACCAGGATTTCTGCCGCTTGATCCGAGGTCGGAAGAGCACCTCTCCACAGATCGAAATACAGCGAGCATGCCTTGTAGTTGCGAAAATATGGTATTCGGACTCCTGATTGTGAGATTCTCCTTGTTCAAGACTTTTTTATCCGCCTGTCATCAATGGCTCGAAATGGTCGAGACGATCATCACGCGAGGCGGTTTTGTAGTCTCATTGTCGGTGCAAAGATACTTGCGATGAATCCTGGCTGCAGTTTTTCCATAGACAAACTGGCCAGCGTTTGAGGCGCAGCGAGTTACGCAAGTGATGCTGCGGCAGGGAGGGCCATGGTGGTTTCGGGTTTGGCTTATATTCATACGATCATCCCTTCTCTACGCGGCTTGCTCGGCTTGTATGCCGGGTCGGCAATAAAGTGTATTTCTCCCTTGTGCACCACTTGGCATACCACACCTCTCTTCTGCAATGTTGATAACCTGCTCGAAAATCCTCCGAACGCTCTTTTCCCGTCGGAGGGGGTGGGTTCGAAAAGACTCAACTCCACAACCGCATTGAGCTTGAGGAAAACATCAAACCGAAACCCTGGTGACCCGATAAACCCTCGCCAATAAGAGATATCCCAAATTCCCGGGAATCTCGGAATCTGGCTGATGAAACGTGTCTTGCATTAGATGCATCGCAGGTGACTGTTTGAATGCGGAGATTCCGTAAGATGGACGCTTGGACCTGGTTGCAGAAAAGTTTCGGAACTGAAGAGGCCGTCTTCGCCTGGAGAGTTCGGATGAAGAAAGTAGAGAGGGCATTAAAATGCGCATATGCCTTGATAGTTGTTTCGGACTGCGGGCAGCCCATGAGCGGGAAGGCTGCAAGCGGCGTGCCGGAAGAGTGGGCTTCAGTTTATGACACGATATCTTCATGTTGAGGACGGACAAAAGGCCGGCCCGCCTGCCAGACTTCCTTTTGAGACTGCAATGACAGTAACCGACCAGCAACCAAAATCAGCTTTGAGCCCGCGGTCCCCTTGCTCAAGCGTGCTTTTACATTCCCTCATTTTCTTCCAAGATCCCCGCTCCTATCGTTGTCGTATCATGCTCCTCCGCGACACAGAGAGAGGACAATGCTCGAATCCGGTGGTCGCTGTATTCTTTTCCTTCTGAAAGACTGAAATGAGACTGGCTCCTATCGTGGCTGCTGCTCCAGCCGTAACTGATGGAGGAGGAAAGTTTTTGTGCCTCATGCTTCATTGTTTGAATAAATAATCACCGCGGGCCATATTGCCAAAACCACCGGCAATGGTAAACCGAGAACAGCGATGTAAGTGCAGTGTTTTCCCCAGCGCCCTGAAGCCGACTACCGACCAGCCCGAGACTTGAAATCGATCGCCTGGAAGGCATATCGATCGTCGAGGCAACTGGACATCGGACCGCATGCGTGCGCGGGAGGACTGGATGTCGAATCGCAACCCGAGGTCACTGTCCCTCGGTCGCGGGAACAAGAAAAACTTGCTCCGGCCGAGGCCCCCGTCGAATTCGAATGGGCACGACCAAAGTCCGCGACTGATGACGTGATCAGGTTGTTGAACAGAAAGAATTTTGAAGTCGCTCACTCGCGATTCCACCTGTGCTCTCGACTGGTGCTTGCTCCGCGTACACAGAGGCACACGAGGACTGCTCTCCCGCTGGCGTTCTCTTTCGCATGAGAGGATGTTCTTCCTATCCGGACATCGCTTTAAGGAAAAGTTCAAGAAGCACTCCTCCTGTACGCAGTGTTCGTCAAGTGGCCGTTGGAAGGATAAGGCAGCGGAGCTAGATAAGCAAGCGGGCAATCAGAAGACGCGAGCCACGCACAGAGACAGAGGAAGATTGTCCACACACACAGCCCCCTTAGCTCCCTGCCATCGTCCTCGCCCAAGTTTTCGCCCTCATTCCTGCCCCGCGACCGAGCGGGGAATCGAAGCGAGCAAGGGAAGACCGAGAACTTGGAACTCAGATGCTGTTTGTTCCAAGCTGACCGGCTGGTTGCTGTTACCGGTGAACGGCCAGCCTGGCTGCCCGCCTGCGTGCCCACCGTTTCGCCGACGGCCGGCTAAGCGACCGCTGCCCGTTGTAATCAGGCTTAATGTATGCACCCCCGAAGAAAAACCTCGAAAATAAGAAAAGTAAAGAAGGACGAGAGAGTGAGAGAAAGACATCAGCCGCATTGGAAGTTCTCGACGAAGACGGCGACGAGACGAAGACGACTCGTTTTCTTACTCTGGACGCACCTCTTCTCACCGGTGGGCAAGTAAGCGGGTGGCCGGGGTAGCGATGGTAGCTTTTTATTTCGCTAATGAACAACTGACGTCCGTTCGGAAGCTCGCTCTCGGGCTAATTCCTCCACAATCCGCGGCAGGGTGTGTGAGCGTGCATAAGGAGGATAGCGTTCAATACAGACTCTTTTAATGATGGCGATGAAAATACTCGTCTTCGAACCGAGCAGAGGTATCTGTTACGCGATGGATTCGTTCTCTTGGACATCGAAACAGTCTCACTTGTGCGACCCTTCCTAACAACCATGCCAAGGAATCGGAAGAATGTGATCATGATAGCTCGAAATTATTGAGGAAGAAGCTCCCATGTGAAGGGGCGCGTGGTCACCGCGCCTGGTGGCGCCATCTCGCGTGAGGGTTTTGAAACGCGACCTGGGCTGCTTTGGCGGGAACTTTTGAAACCTTGAACGGTTCGATGGGATGACTCCTTCCAGTCATCACGGTAGGAATCGGATCCTGTCAACATTCAGGGATGGTTCGATGTCTCCCAAAGATTCTAGGCTGCCTCCCCCTCCTTCTCCATTCGCAACATGTCTTCCAGAGATACCCAAAACAGAGGTTCTCAAGAGCATGAACGTTGCGAACTGGAGCACTTGTTATAACTTCGCAAAAGAGAGGCATCGTTCGTGCTCGCTGCCAGGGGAGCGTTAAACACTTCGGTTAGGGGAAGGAAGCTAGCAACTATCGGACAGGGGCAGCAGCTAGTACGAGGGAGGAGCTCAACCAAGAGAAAAGGATCCCTCCTGGCCGCCGCTGCCGAAGCCGCTCCCTGGCAAAAAGGAGGCAGTCATTAAGGCGATTGCCTTATTTGTATTCCGCCGACGCGAACACCCAACATCCGTTCTGACAAAACAGCCAAGAGGGAATCCAGCCGGATATTGGTCGAATATGTTCCACTTGGAAGCGACGCCCCCGGCAGCCGGGCTTCGGTCCACCAGCAGTAACAGCGGAACAAGGCGAACATAGGACCGAGGACCGCCAGACCGCAGAGAAACTCGCTCGGCGGTACCGAAAGGCGGATATCACTCATCCAGATGACGGCCCGGTTTACGGCCAAGGGACTCCTCCTCACGCTTTTCCCTCCTTTGACGAACACGTTCCGCGTCTTGCTGCGCAGCGCTTAGGAGCGGCTTCAGACGCGTTTCTATTGGGGACGATTTTCATCGCGCATCAAGAGGAGCTGTCTCGTGGTTTCAATCGTGAAGAATCAGGAGAGGAAAGGAACAAGGGGAGGAAACCGTGCAATGGCGAAGAAGGACGATGGCTCGGGTATGACGAGATCCTGAGCCTGGAATGACGATGGTGTTCGGCTGTCTATCAGTCCATCTCTATTCTCCTCTGCTCCCTCCGTGGGTCTGCAAAAAAGACTCTGTTATCCTTTGATGAGACGTTACTTCCGTCACCAGTGCTTGTTCGTTCATCTCTGACAGGGAGAACTGCCGGTGGGGGGAGGAAGAAGCAGAAGAGACGAGACGAGCTCGCTGGCAGCGGGGTGTTGGGAGCCTTTGATGATATCTTCAAATACTACCAATAAGGGGACCGCTGCAGCTCCAGGGGCCAGTTTTTCAGCAGAAGCCGCATTCTTCCACCGAACCATCAGGCGAGGCGATATAAATAACGCGATTTCCTTTTTCCCACTTCCTTTTCCCAGTTCGCAGGCAGCCGAACTCGTCAAATGGAGGAAGTTGCGAGACATACGCGAGGAACCTGGGGAGTCGAGCAAACTGAGGCAAGCTAAAAATCCACCACAGAGGCACGACTGTTGACAAAAATACTAAGCCACTGACACCGGCTGCTAAGATGAATTCCGTGTGCGGAGCCGGTGCTGGCAGCAATCTTTCGACTTTTGCCGCGGTCCGATGACACAGGGTGAGCAGAAGAAGAAGCATCCACGAAATGTCTGGGTCTGTTCGAGTTCGAATCTAATGGTGTTTTCGAAAGGCCTTCTGGCTCCGCTCCTTGATGGAACATGAACTAGAATTTGGGCCTTAGAGGGGGGACAGGCGCTGAGTTTGAAGCGGAGGACGGGACAGCGTGGTGGGAATGTGGAGAGCCTCGAACCAACAAATGGACAAAGGCAATAAGCTGGCGTTGGAAAACGAATGGAAGGGTGCTCTCCTTTTCCGGCTCTCGGTCCGCTTCTCGTTTGCCGCGTCGGAGCGGCACGCCACCCGGTCCAAACACCACGGCGATGACAACAACGACGACGCTGCTGGAGATGAAAAATGAAGGACACTGACGTGGCTTGAGTTCCAAAGTTGTTTCCTATCCTTTACAAGCGAACCCTCACAGTTCTTCCACGCTTCTAGGAGCGCTATCGAGCAGACGCAGGAAAACGTTCGGAAGAATACCCTAGAGGAGGATTCGCGTTCTGGAAGCCTAAGATTCGGCCATAGAGAAGCATCACGTCGCAGCATGAGTACACTGATATTTGGATCACGACGAAACGCACAGCTTGTGGCTCGTTTGACACATGACGGGGCACAGGGCCCTCTGCAGCATCGGCGGCGCGACGTGGATGTCCTCCAGCATAGTTCGAAGCGGGGCCAGGGTCGATCGCGGAAGGTTCCCTGTGTAACATCGGACCAAACGAGGGAAGGTGCAATACTCGCAGAAGATTCGTAGCCGAGAGGGGAGCAATAAGAACGAATATCGAATGAGTCCCTAGAGAAAATAAATCATCACGTAATGTCTTATTTGGCTACCGGCGGATGGGGGAGCAGAGAATTGAGCAAGAGAGCCTTGAAGAGTCGTCAGTTCGAGGAACAAAAGTTCGGTACCGGAATTTCGCCCACGTCCGCCTTCGATCTCACTCTCTTGACCGACTCTCCGGCCGTTTTGACATTCGTGAAGTTTCGGATCTGAAGTAGGTCTGAATGCGGTCGCGATCCGGGAACCCACCCCGATGTCGTTGACCCCACGGCCGTATTCGGCAGACGGTCAAGATGTGATGATGGGGGCTTTTTTGATGAGGACGTCAAAAATTATCGCGACGCTTTATAGCGCAAGCTGCTAGCCAAAGCAAATGCTAGCGGAGTCATAAACGCGCCACATTTTGCACATGAAGCCTATTCGGATAAACCCGACAGCGACGGAAGCGGTCGCAGCAGACGGCGGGCACAGGGCGCAAACCAACCACCCCCCACTAAGAGAAGAGGCTGGTGCCAAGCACGAGGGATATTTGTCGTTTTATGACCTCGACACTTACACACGCAAACGCACGGAGCCGGGCTGTCACCCTCCTCCGTACTCACACTCAAACTCGCGCTGGCGTGCAACGTGCAACGAGTCGACTTCTTGACGAAGCCAATGGCACATGGCATCACCCTAGCTCATGTGGGCTAACGTAGGAAACGCTTGCACGCACGTATGGGCGAGAAAACTATACGAACGTCTGAACGTACGCAAGAGTGCTTACAGCCGGACAGATATGCGGCCAGACGTAGGAATGGACGTTATGGCACTCGTTTGCTCGGCATTTAGATAATAAGAGCTCCATTTGTCTGCCGCCGGCTGGCATGAGGGCTCTACGATCTTGGCTGCGAACAGCATTGTTTTGCCAAACCGCGCCCACATCGAGCGTTCGTTTGCGTGGAATACGCCGAATGAGCGGTCTGGTATTGTTGTTGAGTCACATTGGCTGGATGCGCCGAAATTCTGATCCGGCGGCATCGATCATATCTCGTGCATGAAATTTACTCTCAAGACCTCCTCCAGAAATCAACGAGTGCAAGAACTTGTTAAATCGTCGAACGAGTGTGGATGCCAGCAAGGTGGAATCCATGTCGGGAGACGCGCAAGCAGGGCAGATGACCGTACAAGCACAAGAGGGTTCGTATCGGAAGTGGATGGAAGTTTTCCCATGGAGCCTTGTCGACAACGGTACTGGAAAGAGTATGCAGAACCAAACCGGCAGCGACAGAACGGCTTTTGACGCTGTAGATATTTTCGACTAGGCTTGGTTACCGGATGAGAAGAATGCCCCGCCAACGTGCTATCTGACTGTCTCCTTTGTCGCTGCGTTTTTGCTGCTCCCTGATCCCTGGTCCGGATCCCCTCTTGCCTAGATCCGGCCTGAGAGCGTGGCAAGATAATACACGATGTCTGGCCTGCTTATGCTGCCTGCCCAGCAGCCTCATCTGTGCCCCCAAAAATGGAGCAAATGGAACCAGCGACACCCGGGGTGGGGTCGCAGCAGAGCAAAGGGGAAGAAAGACAGCAAAAGCGGTGGCAACGGGGAGGGGAACGGAGTGGCGATGCCACGAATGAAACGACCGAGAGGAATTACAACAATCATACATGTCCCTGTCGGCTGGATGCTCCGTTCGCTCTGTTGCCGACATGCCGGCGGTCGGTCTGCCGGAGCTGAAAGCCTAACGACATCTACGTTCCCAAATACAAAGCCCACAAAAATTCCCTCGCTGAATTTACCTATTCGCCCGGCTGGATTGAGGACAGCCAGCGAAGGAACAAGGAAGAAAGCCTAGAGATATGTGAACACTAAGACTTGAACACTTTGCCTGGGACGAATATCAGAACACGAAACTTTAGGGTGGTTTGGGTAATCTGCCGGAACGAGAGAGAGAATTACATCGAGGCAGCGAAACCGGTGGTTTCTACTTCTGGCAAAATTACCCTCACAAACATAATGGAATACCATTCCCAGCCGATCTCGGATGTAGGGAAAATCTTCTCCGGTCGAAGGAACGCGGTATTTTCATCCATTTCAGCCTAAAGTTTGATTCTTCTCGACGGCAGACATTCTTCTCACGTTCGGGCATTTTGGAAACCATGACCGGAGACAATAAACAACATGAACCTCTAATCGATGACAATGCAATTTTCGTTTCGCAGGAACGCTGTCCCCACGATTGACAAAACGTCTCCGTCGTCGATAGAGGTCGAGCGCCGAGTAGGTTAACGGGGAACGTGGGCATGAAAAAAGCTATCGACGCACGAAGGGTCGCTCGTTCGGTCAGACAGATAGATAGATGAATGAATCATCCCACGAATAATGGAGCAACGCCCGTCGTTCTCGGCCTGTGCCTGTCCGATGTTTGGCCTGGGGCGGCAAAGATGTCTCCGCGTGGCAACGTATTGAGCAAATAGCCGTCGGATCAGACCAAGAGTAGCAGAACAGCAGCAAAAGCAGCAGTCCCACGGTGGAGTGAAGATGGGTATGGCAGGAAGAGGTGGGGTGGGGTGGCGCGGCCTGCTCAGGATCATTTATTATTAACTCGCACTACGTCCACGATGGCATTTCGTGGCGGTAGCCCGTTCTTTTTCATCGTACTCGTTCCGCTACAAACGGGAGGCCGGGCAAGCAGGAACTGAGGACACATATCTTTGAAAAGAAGGACGTTCAGCAAACCAGTGGAGGTGGGCGAAGAGTCTCGTGATGGGTAAGTCGTCGAAATCCAATCCTAGAAAAGAAACAGGAGAACGCTACTTCAGGAGCAGATTTCCAGGAACGCCCAGGACTTTCTTTCATAGATCTATCATGGAAGACATATCTTTTAGAGTTTCTCGCCATGTTGAGGCACTTTGACGGTAGAAATGGCTCGGAACTCAATGGAAGTGCATGACTCCATATCGAAACGCTGGTATCATGAACAAGCGGCCAGACATGCAAGCAAGAAACGACCGGAACCGAGTACAAAAGCAGCGAGACCAGCAATTTCCTACCTTATCATTAGAAACACAGCTGCACGCGCAATCAACTGTAGGCCGCCGCTGCCGCCGAGGAGATTTTTGGGGATCGAGTCCATTTGGGATAATTGTGGCCTCGCTCGTTCGCCTGTGATACTCTTGCCCTGCTTTCCCATCTTCTCCCCATGAGATCGCTCCCTCTTACGCGTCTACTTTCCCTCCTAGCTGTCCGAAAAGCTGCGGTTCGGTTGCTCGGGTTTTCCCCATTTTTCTTCCTCAAAAGAAGACGAGCTCCGGAGACTCGTAATCGTCGTCGTCGTCGACGCCGCTGCGTTCGCCCTGGCTGCCACGTCCGCTCATTTTTGAAGACGAGTAGGAGTACCTAAAGAGCGGGTAGGCCTCACCCATCTCCGTCTCGCCCGTCTCCTCATCGCCAGAGGGCTACGAGAGCACCGCTCAGGTCGCGTTCGCACTCCACGGGAATCATAGCTCAGACGGTTTGGGAATACTATCATCCACCGGGTCGAGATAGCGACACGAAACCGATTTCCCTGAACTCCTGGAACAACGCTCCGTCGGGATAGAGGAACGAACGAAGCTGAGGAAGAAGAAGAAGTCGACTACGATTCCCTGGCCGAGCATTGCTGTAAGTCGCGCGAGATACGCGAAGTCCAGATATGGAGCGCGGTGGTGTATAGCTGGCCTCCGACTCAGTCGGACGCTTCGTCGACATCTGGCTTAACAATACCATCATACGAAAGAACGAGGGGGTCGAAAGGGAAGCCAACATTCTTCTTGACTTGCTTTGCCTCTCTCGCCACGCCGCGCCGCGCCGTCGGTGCTCCGTTGTCGCTTCCGAGAAGCAATAATGTCTTCGTGTGCTTCTATGGACAGGAATGGGGTTGGTTGGGCTTGCCTTCTCTGATCGGAGGAGATCAGGCGTTAAATCGAGACTAAGAGACGAGGATCAGCCACCGATGGCAATGGTGTAGCAACTCGGGCAGCAGTGACACCGATTCCATCGTCGACGATAACGGTTGCGACAAAGACGACGACGACAACTCCTAAACTGCATCTTGCCCCAATAGAGGAGCATACCTCCGTGTATGTCGTCATGCTGGATACTGGATTGCGACATCGAGGAACTTTTCGAGGCTGGAATCCATCAAAAACGAACGCAATAGAGCCGGCATGTGGAGTGGAAGAACATCCAGTCGCACTCAGGGGAAGCCACATCAAAGGAACAAGTTTCCCACGAGCTCAAAATCATGAGAGAGAAACAAAAAAGTCAGCAGACCGAGCTTTCAGGTCCTATCTCGTTCTTTCGTAATCACCGGGGAGTCTGATTGAGTGCGGAAGAATGAAACGACTGCAAGGTACCGTACATCCTAGAAGCCCGAGTCTTCGCTCGGGAACGAAACCTGCAATTCGCGAAGGCACTCATTCGATGACTGCGTAGGCTCGATGGCCTTGGCAGTTGCCCCCGACGACGCGGGAGAACATCCACCCTCGAAGTATGGGTCCGCCGCCACGGACTAAAAATTGCTTCGGAGGATTCCAAGACTCAGCCAGCCCGCCAGCCGACGCGCAGTCAGGAAGAAAGAAAAGTACGAGGATAGAAACGATGATGAGAGCCGAAGTAATTTGGGAGCCGTTGACCGAATTAGCTCGCCTGGGAGCTTGAACGACGAAGACGACAACCGTCTTCGATAAAAAACATTCCAAACAGCAAAAAAATGTCTGGGCGTCTAATGATACGGAAATTGAGGTCACTGTATGAGATCGCACAACACTTAGTCAGTCGCTGAGTGACTTCAGGCAATGTATATCTATTATCTGTGCTTGTCCTCTTGCACTCCTTCGCTTTTCTTCTTCTTCCTCTCCCTCGTCGGTCTCGACTCTGTCTGATGGAGAGACGTTTCATGAACGGAACAAGCGAAGCAGTGCGAATGCGACCAGGCTTTTATCACGGTTGGTGCAGACCGAGCGAACAGGAACCGCCGTGTGCCAGGAGGACACGGAGTATACCGGCAAACAGCACAAGCGAGCCGACAGGACGCCGCCGCCGCCGCCAGGAGTTCCAGGCCAGGAGGAGGATGAGGACGAGCGCTAGAACGAGGAAAGGCAACAGTGGGTTCTCGCACGAGGCGGAGCGTGGCGATTTGTCTTCTTCCGCGTCACAATTACGTGGCTGCCCGTTCCTCCTCGTTGCTGGCCGTCGACGGCTCGCTTGGTGTCTTCCGATAGGGAAAGGCGTGAGACGAGGCCACTTTTTCGCGATTTGCGGTGAAGGTCTTGCGGGTGGAAGGCTCAGCTGCTTAGCGCTAGATCCGTGCCTGGGAGAGCAGAAGAGACGGCGCGAGGGTCGAGACTTTGGATCGACTTTGCAATTCTGGCCCAGAGGCCAGTGGACCAATTATCCGGAGCGGATGCGCACTCATTGGATTCAGTTGAAGCCAGTTGCAGGCGGGCCAATCAGGCGGATTCCATCGCAGCTCATGGAAATTTACAAGGATCGTTGATGACGATGTTACTTCTGTAAATCCTCCGATCCGGGATGGCGGCGAATGGGGAGACCGCGCAGGGATGAATGAAGATAGGAAGACGACAAAAAGCAGAGTGGGGTAGCTTCCTGTGAGAAATGACGCAAAAAATACGAGATCCAGAGATTCCGCTGTGTCTTGCCCCGAGCGAAAGTTTCATAAAGCTGTGACCCGATCCGTCCGATATCGTCCCTCGCAGCTTTTGTGAGGTTTGCATCGCGAATCAATATCTCCAAAAGTTGTCTGCATCGCCGTCGCGTCGGTAGTCGAGTCAGCCCTGCTCGCGGAACGTGCTTTACGGCGACGGATTGAGCATCCGCATCGGGAGTTCTGTTTCAATGCAGGGTCGCGTCGGAGACATTGGTTTCAGCGAAGGAAATTCTTCAACTTTCGGATCGAAAATCAGAGTTTTTTGCTTCTTCGCTCCGACGGTTGGCATCTCCACTCTGTGTGTATATCTTTCTCTCACTCTCTTCCGTTCTCTCTCCGCTCCCGCTGAACTTTCTCCGCAATTGCTTCTTGTATCCGAAGTTTTCTCAGTCTCTCTCCCCGAAGTAAAGGTTGGACCGGGTGCTCAGCAGAGCCGTGTTGATACACTCCCCTTTCCGTTCGTTTTTTTCTCCCCCAACTTTCTTCTTGCTGCGCTCTCCCGCTCGATTCCGGCTGACAGGCTGGTGGGCGCGAAGAGTGCAAATTTCGTGGATCGTTCGTCAAACACCGAAACAGAGCAGCTACTCCTCAGAAACTCGGCTCAGGAAAAAAGACGGATCATCAAGTGGGTTTCGACTTTTTCGCCTTCTCTATTGCGCAACTCTCGTCTCGGTTGCGTGTCTAAACATGCAGCGGACCGAATACTTCGCGAAATCGACGCAAACCACGATTTCCATTCATGAAAGCACTTGAACGATCGGAGCCGCGGCTGGAAAAGCCTGAATTTTCTCTTCATATCTCGCGACTTCGCCGTCGCATCGACGAAACCATGGGCCTTGCGCGGGATTTTGGGAAATATTCGAACAACACAAGCTGGACCTCAATCACAGAACGACCTGATGGACCATCGGCCATCGGTGATGGACCACGAAATGTGCTTCGTAATGTTCTCGTAAACTTTCGATCCTCCGAAACTGGGTTTCGAAAACATGTATACCCAGTCTCAGCGGGAAGAAGATGGTTCTCCTCGCAACCTAGTGATTGAGGACACGAGTGATGATCCCAATAGCCTTGAGCGATCTTAGATGCTGTGGCAACGATGATGTTGAGGATTTTGCCAGTTGCGGTGTTTGTGAGGGCGGTTGGGGGGTCGGCTCGGTGGTGTTGGTCGTGGCTTTCTTATCGGCAACTTTCCACCGACGGGCCGGATGCATTGCAGGATGTATATGTACAGGAAATGCATCCAGCTGCATCGCCGTCCATGGAGAAACCTCCAACCACGAGCAACCAGCCGCTGCGGACAGAATCAAAAGATTCGCGCGTCGACCTTGAGGTGCGTGGCGTTGCCACAAGCACCGTTTCGGTTATCGTAGTCAACGGAGTCGACACTACGAAACAAATACTGTACAGGAGTACAAGAATCTTACGAATTGTGGATTTTGATCGGAACAACTGCCATGTCAAAACTCTGAACTGAAGCCGCTGAAGCTGATGAAAAAGCTGATTACCACAAAACTCACGGACGAAAAACTGGGACGCGAGGAGGTTCCGCCGTGGAGCCCGTATTCTCATCATGAGATGATCTTTGCCGAGCAAACGACGGATTAGTGGGGAAGAAAGCTCTCGGTGGGCTGGAATTCTCCGCTCGTTGTGGAGGATGCGCGGACGCATTCGCTGTCGACGACGACGACGACGCCGAACGTTCGGGAACGAGAGTGGCTTTCCGCGCGAGAAACGCTCGAATGATGCTGCTGAGGGAATAAAACAGCGCTGGAACAGAGGCAAAGAAAACAGATGAGACAACGAGCAGACTTTCCCCTTTCGCGAGAACGTTGCGCTTCTGTTTGCATTCTCGTTCTCTTTCCCAGGCATCTTCTGCTCTGACCGAGGAACGGATGAGGCAGTGTTCCATTGACTGAGCAGCTCGTTCATCGTTCACCTGAACACAACGTGCCAACATGAGTCGAACCCCGCTTCCTAATGAACAGGCAGGCATCGCTTACCCCGAGTCAGTCAGTTAGACTCGCCGCGATGAATACCAGCGAACAGAGAAATGCCGGCGTCCCGTATCGCGCCCCCCTCTTCAGCCCCCGCCTCCCCCACCGCCGCTGCGATCCGCGAACGCGCGAAAACTCCTGTTCGCATATAGGGAGCCTGGTAGAGGAGTCGCAGACTTATGAGTCAGAGTCTTCTGTTTCAGGACAGCTCTCGTCCTGAGAGCCAGTGAGGAGAAGGAGCAGGACGAGCAGATCCAGAGGTTCACCGCCGTTATTCCTCTCACCGTCTCGCACAAAGAAGGAATGAAAACAGAGAATGAGAGTTTGCGCTCAAGAAGCATTAGCGACGCCGGCGCCGCGCCGTAGCGCGTTGTCATCGACGGCCAGAGAGGAGACAATTCATCGATCTGAAAGTGGATACCGGCTAATCTATTAGACGGGAAAAAGTTCCTCCTTCTTCTTCTCCTCGTTCCTTGGGTGGAGGGAGAGAAGTTCCCTGTGTCTCCTCCAAACTCGTAATGAAGAAGGTCGGAGACAGATGTAGGACGGTGAATGGATCGGGGAAGCACTGTAGGAACTACGACGACTTCCCGGCTGACTGCGCGTGGTCGGAACGAAAAGGCTTCTGCTATTCTGTTCTACGAAAGGTGTCATCTGGGCGTCACTCTGTGCTTTCATTAACCCCATCTCTCCTTTTTTTTGCCACTCGTTCCTTCCATTCCTTGTGAGTCGCGAGCGACCGAATGAGTGAGTCAGAGATCGAGCGAGTAGAGGAGATGCAGCGCTCCTTCCTCTCGGTTCTCTTTTCGAGTCGTGACGTCGGGCATCAACGTAACGACCGCCTATACCGCGGGAAGTGCCTCCGAAGGCCCTCATCTCGAATCCGCACGAGGTATTCTTCTCTGAAACTACTATGCAGAGGAAGATTTTTGCGTTCTCCAAAGATCGTTCAGCCGCGTTCTTTCGAGGGTTTCCACGGGCAGCGTGGTTCGAGGACAAACCACCTAAGATATCACCAGCGCTCAATGCGCACCGTTTTACTCAGCAATTCAGCAGGAGCTGCAGCGAGACTCTTGAGCCTCTTCGTGAACAGGATGACGAAGATCCTGAATCCTAAATATTTTACCTGCTCGAAAATGCGCGCGATGCAATCTTGCGACTATTTCGTCGATTGTGGCTTTGAGAATTCTTTGGCAAACGCGATCCCGAAGCAACGCAAACGGTTCAGCCTCTGCCGGTTAGGAAAAAAGCGTTCATGGGTCACACTCTGCCTACAGAAGCTGTTGTACTGATTGCGTTCGTTATCGCCATCAGCATGCGTAATCAATTATCGATTTTTATCCATGGCCAACCGTTTTTCCAGCTTGCAGAACGCTTGGCGAGCGAACGGGCCTTCGGACGGACGGTCGGTCGGTCGGTCGGGTGGGCGGGCGGGCCACCACTTCCCTCGCAGGGAAAACACGGAAAAGAGCGAGCCACGCGGCCAGCCAGATCCAAACATCCAGCCCTGCCCACCAACAAGCTGAGCAGCTGATTCTCGTGTTCCGTACAAGCTCGTGCCGACTCGTGCTCGCTCTCAGGGTGGGCTCACTTGGGTTAACTTGCTCGCTAGTGGTGTTCACCATCTCGTTTGGTTCATAGGTTTCTTGGTTCGTTCGTGGATGTTCACGGTGTTTTTCCACCACACCACCATCAGCGACAACGACGACGACGACGTTAGCGGCGGCGATCCTGCGAGACCCCAAGGCGATATCGAGGGAGTCGCTGGATGCAAATCTTGTTTTTGTTCCTTCCTGATCCCCTCCCGCTTACTTTCTCGCCTTCATTCGGCACCGTTTCCCGAGCAGACATTACTTATGTACGGGAAAGTTGTCCTCGTCGTCGTGCCCGAGTCTCTCGGCGATGGAGCGAGAAAGCGGAGAAGCTCACCGGCAATCGCTGAAGAGTGAACTTTGGAATTGGTTGGGGAATGGAGAGTTATTTGAACGAATTCAGATTGTGATTGATTGGAACCACACAGATTGGGAGCGTGAATATTTCAGCGAACCAGAGCAAAATATCCGAAATCATCAAGCGGTCCCAAGCTCGTCCCTCAGAGCCCTGTCCCCGGCAAAACAGCGAATCCACGAAAAATGAGAAGAATCCCAATTTCAGTGGGACAAAAGGGAGCCGGGGGAGTGAGAGGCGGGTTCATCGCGAATCCGGCTGTTGAAGAGGTTTTTGAAACGCTGCGGACGGCTTGAAAGCAGACTGGAGATTTTCGTCGACGACGACGACGGCGATGAGAGAAAAGGAAATCTCGCGGCCATGCCCCTCCAGCCAAGCTGAGACGCAAGAAGAACCGAGTCTGCGGAACTGAAGTCGAAAAAGGAGAAAAGGGGGCAGGAAAATGGAGGAAAATACTGTTCCTCAAAGTTGAAGGACTGAGGAACGTTTTCGCGAAAGAGGCAGAGGCAACGTTGAAAGCGCAAATTTCATTGTCGGGAGCAGGCGTTGACTGGACGTAAATTAAGTTATCCGTCGACGTTCGCTTGCGCACAGCAGAACGCTCGGCCGCCCACTCGCCCGCTCTCTTCACCAGCAAGTCGCCGGATCAAATCGTTCTCAAACGCTTCCATGCCGGTTCCCCGTTCAAATTTAACGACTACATCGGTTCAAAGATGGCGCGCTTTGTGTGGCAACAGATTCGGTTTCCTCTCCGGTTGTTTGGCTCTTACTTTCGGAGATCGTCTCAGAGACCGCTTCGAAATCAACCCAAGACGGAGCCCATCCCGTGAGTTTAAACCCCAGCTCGGCCGGAGCCCTTTTCCGCGTCCGCTGGATTCGGGTCATACCGGATGATTCCTGGGGGAAACGTGTGAAAGATTCGTGGGCACGAATTAGACTCGGAGCGTCATAATAACGGGAATCGTCGGGGATTCTTACTCGGAGCCTGGGTTTTATTGCGTTATCCAGCTGAAACACACCGAGTTCGAGTTGAAGTGATGTGGTGCTCCGTTAGCTGCGAGCATTTTCGCGGGGGCTCGCTGTCGTTGTTTCTGCGCTGCTCGAGATAGCTTCGTGAAAGGAATATTTAAGTCTTCGCAGCGATGTAGTACAACAATGGAAAGGATTCAGCTTGTCCGCCTGCAAGCCAGCAGCAGCTTCCTGGCTGGCTGGCGTTCGTTGTTCCCGCAAGCTGCCGAGATGCGCTTGAGACACTGACTTTCTCATCGAAACTTTCTTGATCCACCGGAGAAAATTGGGGATTTGTCTGTCGTTCGAGAGCGCTCACTTCCGAGTCACTTCCGAGCGATTTCAGAGGCCTTCGAGCGTCTGAGTGAGAGTTCTGTTTGTTTGCTCCTAGATCTGTTCCACCATTTCTGCTTGCAGAACTGTAATGCGATTGTCTGAGGAGTTTGAGCGCCGTCCTAGAATGTTCTCAATTTACCGACGGATGCAAGAAGCATAATATTTCGGCTGATCCGAGATTCGTCGAGAGTGGCCCTCGAAGGCGGCCTCCCGCTCAAGAGACCGAATCGGAGCCCGATTCATCGCTGGCCTAAGTATGATGCCGCACGGATTCCGCATATCAGGGGGCACTTTAGGAAACGATGCCCGCGGATCCCATGAACCCAAAACGATCCTCGAATCACCTGATTCTCTCAATGACGGCGGACATAAACATAAAACAGCGGCGCGTAGGGCATTACGGCAGCTCATGTGCGAGCTGCGGTGAGCCGAGTGGGGTGCAGGCATGTCTACCATCGAACCCTAAACGGGGATCCTAATAGAACTTGTCCAAAATGGAGAAATTTAATTTCTACCGCTTTCCGGGAGAGGCGGAGAGAGCTTCTCAAGTCAGCCTTCAAGAGCTTCTCGTTTTTACTCGTTCGATGCGCGAAGGCTGGACTCGAAAGTCTGCGTAATAGAAGTTCATCAAGAGATCTCTCCATGGACGACGAGGACGAAGGAAAAACGAAGGGCTCTTCATCTATCCGTCCGTTCGTCCGAAGGCCCTCGGCCACCGATGGTCCCTCCGTGTGTCCATTCGCTCCGGTCTGAGCGCTCTCAACATTTCCTATTTCCATGTCCTCGAGAAGGAGTCCGACGAATAGACCTTCAAAGAATCCAATTTGGATCATCTAAGACTCACATACGGACTCGGAGATGGCAAGACACATGGACACATAGAGGACGTATCCGAAACGATCACCGAGCATTCCCTCAGCTCACCGACCGTAGACGGTAGCAAAGAGTGAGCCAATCAAGAAGTCGGACGGACGGACAGATAGACAACAGCATCAGACACTCGATCGACTCCCTCGAAGTCTTTGAAAGCGTCAATCTCAACTTGAGCGACTCCGACGACCCGATCTAAAGCACACACGGGCGCCTTTGCACGGCTCCCGCACAAATTAATGAAGCAATCCGTATCGAGCCTAATTCATTCGCCCCCTGCAGCGAGTTACGTATCCTTCTCGGGCCCCCCTCACTTGTGCAGTAAATCAGAGACTCAGTTGCACCATTCGTTCCGCAATCCCCGTCCGGAATGTCTACGCAAACCTTGCGCGGCTCGGCACCAGCCCGTTCCACCGTCAAGACACGAGCTCGATCCCAAGTCACTCAATCGAGGACTCGTTATCGTTCGCTCCGAAAACTCGGGGGAACGTTGAACTTCTACAGAGAGAATAAAATCTTCAAACTCGAAGACGCGGGCGAGAAACTCCGAGGATTCCAGATAACATTTTTAACTGACCAAACGACCGAAACCACTATTGGATTACGGAAAGATGAAATCTCAAATTTTGGCAAGGATCGATTCGCATGCCGGTGACTTACCACCATTCAAAATTCTCTTGCAACATGGTGGGTCTTCCTCCTGAGAAGGAAGTATTTCGCTATACCGAATGATCGGGCATCCTAGAAGCGAGATAGAGTGACGAAGCGAAATAGAGAGAGAGGAAGAGAGAGCCAATAAGCAGATGGATATTGGAGCGCCTTCAGGGAGCAGCAATAGTATATTCGAATGGTAATGACACAGCAGCCAGAAACACATCAGCCATTAGACAGATACTCTGCATTGTTCTCTGTGAAAGAGCATGAAAGGACAGACTCCTTTGATCGTGTGGACAACAATGCTATATCTGCAAGTCTCAGCTGTTACGAGAATGGATGCAGCACAAAAATGGTGCGTTGGTTCGGCTCCCCCGTCGCCTCCCAGCAGCCACGCTTTCCTTTTGATCGACCCCGCGCGACGCGGATGTTCATTCCGATCATGATTTTTTCCAGCCGCATGCCATCCGCTCCTCCGATCGGAATTTTTATCGGAACGCTGACGAGTTCCCCGACGATAAAAGAATATTCACGTTTGCAGACTAAACACGATTCGAGAAACGTTTCCTTGGATATTGGGCCGTCATCAAGAGCGATTCCGACCTTGGTCGCGTGTCTCTGCGTGTTCTGTGTCTTGGAATGCTGCGTTCAGTGGAAATTCCGTTACTCGATCTTTTCGCATGGCGAATTAGATGAAACGCTGGCAATTTATTGAATTCTCTTCGTTTCAACGTGAACCAGGTTGGCCTCGGAACATTTTCCCCCTGGAGAGCGCGTGTGAACGGAACCTCACAGCTTTTATCAGGGCATTCGAGCGAATTTTGAACCTCGCTTGTCCTGTGTAACCGACTTTCCCGCGAGAAAATGTTCACACGCAGCCAGGTGTCAAAGGCGATGGAATTTTCCGAAACTCCATTCAGAACCGCCAACCGCAGAAATGATGACAACAAAAAGTGTGGAACTCAATTTCGCTGCGACTCCCTTTTGATCAGCTGTCAATGTAGCTTATGGCTTCTATACACGACCTTGAGCGACGCCACCCTCGTTCCGAATACCACAAAATTCAAAAATCGCTGCGAACTCCGAAAAAGAATCTCAGCGAGAGTGAAACGTTGCTTGCTGCTCATGAAGTCGGGATGCCCGTTGCTGAGATTTCTCACGACCAACTCCTCCTGCAGATGAGCTGTGCGAGACCGACACCCTTGCTGACGTTGGTCAGTGAAATATTACAACTCGCGACGAAAAAGTCCACATTGAAAGGCGTCCACTTCCACTCGCTTGGAGTTGCCGGGCTTCCGCGCGAAAAGAGCATGGGCTCAAGCCCCCTGCGTTTTGCAGATGAAACGAATTTGAGCAAATTCAAACAGACGAGAGTTTGCGCGTTTGAGCGTCCGTCCGGCCGAGCGTCCGTTCGTCCGTCTGCTCCACGCAGGGACACCACGCAGACGGTCCAGCTCTACGCGATAAGGCAAAACAAATGCCAATGGAAAAAGGAGAGACCGAACCGGGCATGAGTTTTACAGCTCTCGAGCGCTCTTCTTTGTCCGAAACTGCTGTCGGAAGATTCTCTTCGCTCCATGTCAAGGCAAGCGAGGGGCGGCAGTGCGAATGTACTGAAGGATTGCTGCCCACAAAAATAGTTCCTTTTTGAATCCTTTTCAACTCTCGTCGATCCAGGCAGTATTCCTTGCAGCTGTAATTCTCCGAAGTCCCATGGGCTAATGTGTCGCGTGTTCCGATTGAGCACCTTCTTGAGATGTCTTCCTCGACACAAATGTTCATCGTCACTCTCGATCGTCGAGCCGCGAGGCATATGAATAGGAAACTGCGAGCGTGAACTTCATGGACCTCATCTGGTCTCAGCCAGGGCCGTGAGTTGTTGAAGAATCCATCGACGCTCAGTTTAGCCTCAAAGGAGAGCTTCGTCAATAATTCTCGCGTACACACACTCACACACACAGGCTCATACAGACACCGGCGTAAATAAACTATCCGTGCAGCTAGCCTCCCATCGTGCAGTCGACCATCCGGCCACCTAGAGTCTGTCTCAGACGTTAGGTTTCGTTGTGAAGAGGATCACGTCGCTGAGGAAAAGGACGACGGGGCAGCGGTGGTGGCAACGGCGACTCGGTCGTCGTCGTTCTCTCACTCGCTGTCCCTTCGTTTCGTTGTCTACTTGGTCTAAAATGCACCTCACTGGCTTCGTCTCTCGCGAGGTCGTAGGTTCGTTTGTACTTCGAGGATGGACGGCTCAACGGACGAACGTCCTGCGCACCGATTCCATGGAGGATCAGATTCGCATTGCCACCTGGGAACAGTGAACGTGAATCTTTATTTACGCCACATCATTTTAGATCAACAAAACGCCGGAAGCTCGACTGCAAATCTTCGATCGCCGCGTACAAAACTATTCTGGAAAAAATATCCAAGAGTCTATGTGAGGCGCTCGATCGAAAAAGCTGCAAGACTCCACTTTCCAGAGACGACTGGAAATCGGTGCTGAGTTCGACGCCTTTCGATGATGGAACATCGGTTGCTCCTCTACACCAACTTGCTCTAGCCCTGGCCCTTGCTCGCTCGGCCGAACGGTCGGGGAAGATGGGCAGTACGAATCGGACTGGGGGCAGAGCAGACCGAGTAATAATGGGAGTTCCGAGGAGCAAAGAGATTTCTCCTGCGATAACCCGCAGACCCGGTAGAATGGGGTGGCCAGAGGCCAATAAATTTGAATAGCCAACGTATTATTACCAACGGTGGAGCCTTTTTGACTGCAGCTGTTACTCGGAACAGTTGGCGGCGACTGCGCATGGAAGCAGATGGCCGGCTACCCCGACTCGGGAGCTCACTGCGAACTCGTATCATCATCGTTCGTTGCGCGAGAAGAGGAAAAAATTGTGAAAAGTTAGAAATCGACAAGGGTTACGCCTCTGGAAGCAAGAACAGAAATTTAGAGAACCAATCGGCGATAGAGCTTCGACCGAAGTCACTTCCTCCACGTCCCACCTTTGCTCCACGATGCAGAGCTAGCCATAGCCCGTGAGTCTGAAAGAAATGGAAATCCGACTTTAAAAATATTCAATTAGCAGCAGGCGGACTCAAAACGAGAGAAATTCTCAAAGAACTCTATGCGCGTCTCCGGGAGCCTACATGATTTCCATATAGGTTGAAAATGAGTTTTGAAAGCAAACCTGAACGGGATTGGCCGAGCTCGCTCTCTCGACCTGGAACCTATTCTCGTCATGTGCACACTCACTTCGAAATTCGAACCACGGGAGACATCCGATAATCCTGCTTTGGTCGTCTGGTCGATCCATTATGGGATTTCATCATCATAGTCGTGTGACCATGCAGCTCCGATCTGAATTTCTGAAGCCTTGGTAGCCGGTTTTCTGGCAAAATGCGCAGAGCGGATGGACCTGATAGTTGAGAAAGTTCAGGGAAGTTCATGACCCAAAATCGTGGTTCCAGAACGGGATGCTTACCATTTCCGTTAGAAAAAGCCGGAGGAGATCTGTAGGAACACAAGGCAGAGTGGCAATCATCATCAACTTTCCCAGCGTTTTCCGGATGCACTTATTCTCGAGTTTTTCGTCGATTTCGCCAAGACTTAAATGTTTCGCGCAAGCTAGTTCGAGTTTGGGCCGATCCCCTCGGCGGCTTGCGCATTTGCAGCCGATACTTTTAGGCAGAGCGAAATTCGCTCCGGGGATCGGAGAAAACTGCAAAATTCTGGCCCAAAAATGTCGGTCAAACGATACAGAGTTCCCGCAGCTCCTGACGGGAATCTTTCCGCCTTTGTTCTGTGGCTCACAGAATAATGAGCGCGGCCAAGTGAAACAAATTAGGGAGCCATACCCATCGTCCCGGGATACCCCACCCGCTTTGGGATCTTGCATTCTATCAACCGCCGCTTTCTTCTCCTCCAACTGAGCGCTGCAATGAATCTCGAATGAATCGAGAGTTGTTATGAGGTTCTTCCCGAATCGTCAACAGCGCTAGCGTCAGTCAGTTCTGCGGTCCCTCATTTATCTGCTCTGAATTCCAATTGGACGATCGAACAGAAGACTCGTTCTCTTCCTCATTCGTGGCATGCCAAAATCGGTGATCGACCCGCTGACGAATCGAATCCATAACGTAACGAGGGATACTCCCCTAGCGGAGATAATCCACGGCAGCGTCTTGCAACACGTGTGTAAAATTCGCGGCAAGTGATGAAGCATCCGACTTTGCTATACGGGTCGATCACGCCGGAAATACTGATAACCTCAAATTCAAAGTCAGATAAGGACGCTCATCGCGTTCCCGGCAAACGTTTAAGATGCGACATTCTACAATATGGCGTTTGATTCATCCATTTCGGTAGTCGGTCACGTTTTGCATCGTTTGTTGACATACTTCCCGCCGCTCCGATCGGGGACTATCATCGACGACGAAACGCCAACATCCACGGCAAAATTTAGATTGATTGAGTCGTTTCACGTCTGCTTGAAATCTATGTGAGGAATGAATCGATCCGCTTTGAGAATATCTTGTCCATGCGGGAACGAGTCAGTGTTTGAAACCGATGACTTCCAAGGAAGTTTCAAACACCGACTGGGGAATAGAGAGCTTCCGATTCAGAGTTTCCAACAAACGACTCCATTCAGCTGCTTCTCCTCACGAGTGGATGGCGGCGCGTGCACATCCGTTCCAGCCGTAAATCTAACGACGCCTGCTCAGAACCATCTTACAGGTTGTACCACCCGGCTCGGTTCCGTCCGCGATCGGACGCGGGTTGTCGTTATCACAAGACGACGTACCAAAGGTACGACCCGCAGTAAAGGGATCCCTTCCCTGGTCGTTTCATATAAAGAAGTGCATCAGCGAACGAGTTCACCACAGTTGCACAAAGTGTCTACAGTTCATCCGTGAAATCTGAATACAAACCATCAATGAAGGCATTCATCCTAGCTTCGCTCGTCGCCTGCGCTCTTGCCGGAGGTCAGCATGGAGGACAGCATGCTGCGCTTGTGTTCAAGGTAACCACGACCCCGACGTCCTCACATCTTCGCTTCTCTAATCGGATAACACCAAGCTCTTCGGACGGAACGGAATCCGCTCAGAACGATTCTCGAGGGAGTCATCCTAGGAATTCGTTCCTTCCTTTTGCTTTCTCGGAACGAAAAGATCGTTGCGATCCGCTTTAGATATTGAAAACGTTCGTTCCGACAAGTTCTCAACCGATACGATGCGCTTTTTCCTCGACAGCAAGGCCCTCCTGTCTTCAAAGCCGCCGCTCTTCCTCCACCGATTCCGATAAAAGGCGTTCAGGAAAACATCGTACTCAGCGCAGAGCTTTTCCATCACGCACACGAACATCCTCTACCAGTACACGCAGCCCCGAAATCGCCTATGCCAGCATTCATTATCCTGAACCAAGGCCATCCGGGAGCAGGTCACGGACCAGCCCATTTCGCGGCGCCGATTGCAGGACCCGCAATCGGAGGTGGCATTGGAAGAGCGCACGCAGTTGCTGGGCCCAGCTACTTAGTGTCCACCGTGCACCACGTCCAGAAAGTTTCAGCCGGAGGTAATTCCAGGGCTTGACACTATCTCAAGACCCACTGTCAATTGACCAAGTGATTTCTGGAACCACCGACTTCTCGACGCTTCCGAAAACTTAATCTGGCATTAAAATGATTCCAGGAAAGTACCTCGGAAGCATGGACGGACACGCTCATGAGGCGTGGCCCGCTCCTGCTGGACACGGACCTAGGATCCTCGTGAAGGGTGGACCAATCCCTGTCCGACACGGAGGAGGCTGGTAGAAGTCTACGTGTGACTTCTCGGATCCCTTCGGTCGACGAGCCAGAGCGATCAATCGTAGAAGTGGCTTCATACCAAAGCGTGACATAGCATGCAGATCTGGCCGGTCCAGTTCCAGCAGATCGAGCTAACTTTGATGTTTTTCTTCATTTATCCCGAGGCTCGAGAATCATACCCGGATTCCCGGGAAGCGATTCTCCGCCGAGCCCAGCACATAAATAATCTGTCATTACTGTGTTCTTCTAATAAACCTATATTGGGAGGGGTGGTCCCGACCGCTCATGTTCGTTCGAACCCACAGTTTACTCTGTTTCAAGTGTCCCTCGTTTCCACATAGGACTTTATCATGCTTCCCGGTCCTGTGGACCTATGCTTGAAATCATGTTGCACTACGCCTCGGCTGAAAGCCCCGCAGGCGAATCTCACACGGCGGATACTTTCTGGCTCAGTGGACTTTTCGCGTGGCAGGCAGCGAAGCGGCTTGGCATAACATATTATAACAAGGTAATATTCGGAGAGATCGAATCTGGTTACTGATCTTGAAACCGTTTCTTCCAAAACCCGATCAAAATGGTGGGATTGGACTCCAAGAGCGATTATGCCATTTCTGATTTGAGGTAGTCCGAAGCTCATGAAGCTTCTGAATTCAACATTCGTTTCCCAATATTCTAGAAAAAGTAATGCTCTTTCAAGCCATGTTGAGACGCGCTTCGATCCGTGTTGCTCTACCGAGTCTTGCTTCCCCGGCCCTCTTCTTATGATTTCTCAGACTCGGATTTGCGACAAAATCTGTATGTTTCACAATGAAGCAAAGAAAGCGACTGTGCTGACGACTGAAGCTTTGTATTTGGAGCGAATAAGCTGAAGATGAAGTCAAGAACGCGCGATAATGGCACATGGTGAAGTCATAATTATTTGATTCGCCGCTAAGACGACGCAAGCGTGAATGGAGCGATCAAAGCGCGTGATCTGGTTGAAGGGGGAATCCGCCGTCTGAGGATGGTGTCTCGCAGTTTTCATTTTCGCCATCGCTTTGATCCCCTCCTGGATCAAGATTCTGCAAGTTTTTCCTGTCGATGTTCAGAAACTTCAGCGGAATTAACGATGGTTAGGGCTTTTTCCACACAACGACCACTTGAGCCAGTTGCCAGGAAACAAAACTGTCAACACGGGCAACACACTTCGGCCGGATGAACTTAACAGTGACGAGGCGGACTATTTAATAAAACGGAACGAGCACAGGGGCTTACGACGACACGACTTCGAGCGATTTCGGCATGCCCTGAAATTGAGGCCGGGAGAAGGTCGATTGTATACTACAGATGGGACATCGACCACAACTAACGAAGTAATATAATTGCCACCTTTATTATGAGGAATCACTTACGTTACGCAAGGCTTTTTCTGTATTTCCCTATTCTCGGCCAACGAACCGCGCGGAGCGATGCTAAAGTGGATAAGCGCCGAAAACTTCAGGAACACTTTCATTCAATGTTCTGGAGGCGATTGGGGCTGCGACCCGCAGCTACATTGTATCGATTCCATCATTTCTCAACCTAATCATCGTGAGGGTGAAATTTCATTGATCGGGCATAGCGTGTGAATGGCTTGAGAAATTTTCTTACGCACCGCAAAATGCTTCAGCAACAAACCGCGGCCAGACAGTCCGCCGTCATCGGTTATATCATACATTGAAGCCATGCTACCGAAACAAATCCTTGTGTTCTCTCCCTCGGTGCGCGACCGTGGTCTGTACTTGCGCCGCGCTGCGGCTCTGACAGGGCAGCATCAGTCGTTCGGTCGGTCTGGCTCAGAAACCGCTGGTGCGTTTAAACTTGCTCCCACAACAAAGACCGTTTCGTGAACTTGTGCAGTCCATCAACGGATCTCCAGCCCGCGCGTCCCGTAATAGGCTTCCGCCAGAGATCGGTCATCGACCAAAACAGTGAAAGCAGTGGTTTCTGCCGAGATGTTCCGCTTGGTTTTGTTGCTCAGTGTCCTGTGCTGTGTCCAGAGCTACTCGGGAAGACACCGAGTCCTGCACGATTGGAGAAACGGTGCCGGTTCGCGACCGGATCTCCACTGGGGCGAGAAAGACGTTTTCCATGGAGATTATTCCGTTGACGAAACTCAACTCGGAGGACACTTTTTTGTTTATAAGGTAGGAGCTGCAACGCACGGAGTGAGATAGGCCATCGCACGTAAAAAGTGTTCGCCTTATCACTCTCACAGTTTTTCAAAACGATAAAAGCGCTCGGCTCCAGCTGAAACTCTTCTCCGGTCCTGGAGGGAAGCCATAGATTTCAATGTATCAGAGCAAGCTCTCAGGAGTGTTTTCCACAGGTCCCGAGCCCACACGGTAAAGTCAGCAAACAAGAGATCCCAGACGGAACGAAAATAGTGATAAACGACTACGAAGAGACTCCGTCGGCCGCTGACAAGCCGCCGAACGGATACCACTGGTAGAGGCTGAACTGGGTTTCAGCGACCACGCTCTAGAGGAGAGAACTTCTTCAAGCGACCCTGTGTATTTATTTCATTCCAACGGGACTACGAGTGTATATTTGTTGTGTTTGCAAAGAATGTGTTCCAATAAAAGCGTTATAAACACCTCAGGCACTTTTATGGTTTCAGATCGAAGTTCTGAAGTGGGGGAACCGCTGTATGTGCTTCCAAAGTTTCGCAACATGGCTCGTGGACTGAAGAAGCTTTTTGAAGAAGCGCGCGGAAGCTTTAGCTCTTTTCTTTTCGACTCCGAAACTATACCGTTTCAAAACTTTTGCCGACTCAAACCAATTCCCGATGAGGGTCAGAAGTAATTCACCGACAAGCGGATCCGCAGACAAGGTCGATCGCATTGGCACCGCTCAAAAGACGAGCATCACTCCGTCCGATGATCGATCAAAGCCATAATTGGATACCGACCACTGATGGTCCGGTGTTGAAGCATCGCTCTGCTTCGCCCCCGTGATCCAAGACTTTTCTCTTCGAGTCATATACTTGCTCCGGATTGAGCGTCGAGTGAAACGAGTCGTGATTCCGTGATTTGTCTTTTCAACAACTCGGAGTCGGTGTCTGAAAGTTTTTCGTTTGGCTTCGGGGACTCTAGTCGAGGAAAGCCTTTGTCTCCGACGGTGCACTTGGGAAGTTTTTGATTACAAAGTATCAACCGGAATTTCGTTCGGCGGACAGTCACGATCCACTCGTGTTGCTGCAAAAGTTGGCGCTATCGATTTTGGAATTCAAATTCAGCCCGCTTCTAGATCGCTCCCAGATTAAAGCTAGCGAGCATCAGCGAATCGTCGGAACAGACTCCGGCCGCCGTTGATCGTGAGATTGTACTTTCTAGTTGAATTCGTCTGATTCAAGTGGTAAAACTATACCGATTTCAGCTTCACCGATCCGATGACAAGTATTTCACCTGTTTTCGGGCGTTCACGAACCGGTTCACGTACACTAACAAACAACAAACAAAGAAACGAGCCAACCGTAAAAAGGAACATTCCGTCCGTTGTGAGCGAGCTGTAGAGCTTATCAGACGCCAAAATGACGTTGATAAGACGTGGTCATGAGGATAAGCCTCGTATATATGAGTGGGGCGCTTCAAGGAATACCCATAATCGAGCACATTGGGATCAAACTTGAGCAAGATTTCGTGTGCGTATTTTGTCTACATTGGATGCTTATCTCCTATACACGTTCAACGATTTTGCAACCTGGACTCCCGTTATTCTTCTGAGTTGCGTCACCAGTTTGGTCGGCAATACCGTATTTGTACCGAGATGAGTCTTCGCGCGAAAGAAGGGCGCTCACCCGGAACACTGCACCAAGTCCGAATGGGTAATCAATTCGGACAAGAGCAGATACCTACCCGTAAGCTGCTGATCATTTTGTTCTAACAATACTTGCGTCGCCACCATCGAATTTCGATCTGCTTCAGACCGCCGAAAAATGACGTAGTTTATGGATGCATCGGATGGAGCCAGATAGCTCTATTCGATGCAGATCGCATGCAAAATCTAGGAAAAGCTGCGCCGATACATAGTTTCCGCCGATGGATGGCATCGGATCCTGAAAGCAGCGTCTCGCAGTGTTCAGTATCGACGGAGAGAGAAACGAACAGAACGGTATCGAAGGAATGCAGACGGGGCGTATATGGGAAGTGATCGCATTTACCCACGACCTCTTTGACCTTCTCCGGCAGCAAATAATCCTTGTAATGGCGACCACAATGATGTTACAACAATACGTCAGGGGTCAGCCGGATCGCGTCAAGCTCACAAGATTAACTCGGACTGGTGTAGTACATACATCCACGAAGAATAGCATCGTACCTCACGAGAACATCCACGTCACATATCTTCCATACAGGCCATAATGCTACAATGTACAGCTCCAACCCTCTCAACGTGTGGTGTGTCTCTGCACCCCAATGATGATACGGACTTCACCAATATTTCTTGTATTCATGATTGAACCTTATGATTTTTGGGGCGATTCGTCGATTCTGTAGGGAAGAGAAATTCGTCCTCATCTGTACAAGAATCCACTATGTCGATATAATGATCCCATCCTAAACACTCTCGAGTAAAAGTTCCGTGTCAAGAACACCTCATACCTGGTTGGTTGACATTCCCACGATTCTGATTCATCCGAGAAGCCTCAGTCCTGCCCGTCAATGGCAATCGACGGATAACGGTTATCCGAGACGAAAGAGCGATATTCTGTCCGGTCGTTAGCCGACGTATTTTGCATTGGAATGGGTATGTTTGGCGATTTCCTCGCCAACCTCGTCCCCTCACACAGAGAGCTGAGAACCATCTGAACTGTATTTTCTACATTGGTCCTCTAGATCTGCCAGCAGAACGTACCTCGGTCAAACCTTAGCACTCAACTTGAGTTATCCTTGACCATCTCGAGTTCTCAATAGCGAGAGCCTTGTAGTTACTTTGTCCAGCGCAGCCCCATCGGTCAAGTGTTTTTGAAGCCGGTCTCACAAGATGAGATGAGGAACAAAAAATTTCGAGTAGGACCCAGAGAAGTAAATTTTCTGTGCGTTACAGAAGGTCGAGCGATCCGACGTACGATGGCTCATGTCTGGTTGTCGTAATCCCGTTGGTCTTGGTCTTGGCTGCGGTCGTGTGGACCGGGAAACACTATGTAAAGCAACGAGAGGAGCTCATTGAACTACGCTTTGCATTCAGCTGTTATTCTTCTAGCCATGAGCTGATACTGAACATTTCCAGGGTTTTGAGGGCGGTGACAAGAATGACTCCATTTCTCGGGTACTGACATTCTTCGGAAGAGTCTCTTCCGAAAATTGAATATTCATCGCCACCAAGAAGAGCAGCAAAATGAGTGAGAATAATGTCGCAGTGTTCTGGGTGCCACTTCCCCCAAGATTTCCGGAAAGCTATTCAGGAGAAGGGCTCTTGTGACTCCTCTTCTCCTGGCTCCCGAATACGTCATCCAGAGCCTCGTCACAGAAAACAATAAAGGTTTGTTCCCATACCGATGAACCGGAGCCACGCAAGCGAAGAGATATCAGCCCAACAGCTGCAGGCTCAGAGTGTGACTGACTGAGAGAAACTCCTAGGAAGCCGGTGCTGGTCAGGAGTCTCAGGAGAAAGGGTCCAAACCGTGGGTGAGAGATAAGCCCTCACAAAGGCTGCTCGGAGAGCTGGAGCGCGTACCTCATCAGTTGCTTTCGGGCAATCCTACGGGACAGTTCTACCCGTATGTGCGGTGCAGCACCTCCTCCTTGGATGTTGAAACTTGTTTCATTGTTTCTCGAGTTTTGAAAAGTCAGTTCGGCCGCACGGAATTTCTGAGAGTCGGACCGCTAACACTGTGCGGAGCGGTCTGCTCAACTGCGGCACTCGAGGAGGCCGACCGCGGCTTCCGGCAACTCTTTTGAAAACTTTTTGAACGCTGAACTATGTGAGCGCTAAAAGTTTTAAGCCGAACTGGAGTCCTTCGCCAAAGTGGACGTGAGTACCTAAATCGAACCCTGAGGAAGGCGCTCGCGAGAACCTTCCGTGTCGAACGCAAAACTTGCTTCCAAGAGCTATTGCATAACCGCAGCGCTACGGAGAAGGATGGTGGGGGTTATTGCCAAGAAAATTGATCCGATGCAGATCCGGCCATTGTCAGCTCTGCCACTAATGTGCAAACGACCGGGTTGTCCATTCGATAAAATCAATCGACATTCCGCCTTCCGGGTCGCGAAGTATCCGTTGCCGACGGAAAGAAAAAGGAATACACGAAGCGAGTGGGCTTTGCCCACGATCTGCTGCTATGACAGCAACGGAGTACGGCGCCAGCTGCTCTTTCCAACATTATGGGAATGGAACATGTTGCGATAACCATAGTGGAGCCGCCGAACCCGATTTACTGCTGTCAGCAATAAACCATCCGAGGATCATCGAGAGTTCCCGCCGTCCGAGCTCGCTCGAAAAAGATCCGCGGCAAAATACCATCCGCAGAACCGCGGGCCATTCCTGTTTCGCGTCGCATGTCGCCGAATGTGTATCGATGTTAAATATTAATATGCGGAGCCCGGCGAAGGATCTCCAAAGAGTTGCTCCAAGCCTGTTTGCGTGCTACGGGATGAATGAGGAACGCTCGTTTCGAGCAGCAACGCTCGAGGAAGGCAGGCAGGCAGGCACGGCAGGAGCAGCAAAGAAGCCAGAGTTCTTTGAAGTTTCCTCGCCCGCTCGCTGGCTCGGCCGACTACCTGCTAATGCAGTCTCGGCTTGCAGAGTGATAAATGAAGGTTTTCCAGGCCCAGCTCGCATGCAGGCAAACCGTGCTTTGATTACTTTCACTTGCACAAAGTTCTTTTCAAGCAGGTACCGCGTTCTTCTCCGCCCGCTCTCATTTTCCAAGGAGAGGGGTGGTCTGTCTTCCGTAGCTCGGAGCGTGGGCCGTGCGGGAATCACTCTGTTTTCGAATGAGGGTTGCTCCATCCGGTCAAGTGGTTGTTATCGCAGACTTTCTAGTCTTCCGCGTTCGCCATCTGAGGTTTGCCTCAGTCTACTGCGCTTGTTCAGCCTCGCTTTCCTTCCGAACTTGGCAGTTGCTGTCGAAAAATCAGCAATCTAGGGGAGGGAGGGGCAAGACATACGGTGTCAGTAGAGCGCGGGGCAGGTTTCGCCCCGTCCTTTCTATCGCGTCGTCCCCATCAACCTGGAGTCTATGACGCGATGATCCTCCCTCATATTAGCAGCTGGCTTCGGAGGTGCGGCTTACTATTATATGGTCCAGCGACGTAGATAATAAGAAAGTTCTCTTGATGCGAGGCTTGAGTATGCAGCTAGCCATCTGACCTCTTCCATATATTATCCTCAGGCTCTGATGGCTCGAGCGACGAAAAAGTTGAAGCCGACCATGATGGCCAAGAAGTCTTTTCGCCCATGTCGAGCCGCGATTTTCCGCTGTCCTCGTCTGACGCCAACGGAAAACCGCCGTTTCGCGAGAATCTGCTTCGCTATGATGGAAGAGAGAATGATCAATGCGTTTCCCGATGACGCAACGCAGTACGGACTTTCCGACGTGATTCAAACTCGGCTCTGACTCGACTTTCCCGAGCATTGCGTTCTAGGCCGGCTTCTCCGACGGAGGAGGGAACAAGAGCTCGAGTGAAGAAGAAGGGGAAGAAGGTGCCGGCATGGAATAAGCAGTCTCGCCTCTCGAGGTAGCGACTTCTCGCGTGGAAGAACTAACGAAAGCGGAGGAGGAACTTCGAGCGAACAAAAACTACCGACGACGACGCAGCAGCAGAGAACAGTTGAAAGCTCTCGAAAGCGAAAAATCGCTTCCGTCCCGCGCACCCCGGTTTGTCTTGTCTGCGGAGAAATTTTTATTTGACCGAGACGCAATATATCCTAATTGTGTGACAGGCGTCCGCCTCCTCTTGCGCGTCCGCACTCCTTCGTCATTGGCTCGTCCGGGGAGCCGGTGGATACATTGCCACGTCGTTTAATATCCTAAAATATCCCTCCTCGAGATCAAGCGACGCGAATTCATGCTGATGGCCAGTTATATTTATGCGATCGAGCGTGCCGGGTGGTTGGCTGGCGTCGAGACGGGTGGCTCCATGCCGTTGCATGGTGAAATTGTGCCTGGTGATCATCGGGGGGACTGGGTTCGCGAGGCTTTCCGAGGAATTCTGCAACGTTTTTCAGAGCCAAACAGATGAAAGCGGTGCGAAAACAGCGGCGAAAAAAAGCATTTTGTGAGGGGTGAAGCTCGTGAAACCAGCAAGCAGCTCGCGTAAAAGAAAAACGCCATCACCCTCGACAGCAGCATGAGGAACCCAGCGTAGAGAACGTCGGAACCCAACCCCCGAAATCGGCGAGACGAAGCCTTCGCAAATCGAGGCTAGGGACCCAAGCGATCCCCGCTGCGCCAACCAGTGAAGGGTCGTGGAGCCTGTTTCAAACCATACTGTGCGGTCTGAACGGGAATCTAGGGATGGCGGGCAGTGGGCCCGCGGGAGATGACGCTTCTAATATAACATTAGTCCGTAGTACAAGATGAGCAAAGCCCTGTATCCTTTGAGGATTTCCGCCAGGAATGTTGGCATCAGCCATCCGACGACTTCCCCACATCTTTTCTTTCGACTTAACGCTAGGAATTCAGGGACCCGATGCTCCTATCCCGTTCCTCTCCCGCCTGCCCTTTTACCTCGCTCAATGTCCGTTTGCCCGCGGGCTCAGGCTTAGAATTCCATTTTGGGAAGACTGTTGACGAAATTCCAGCGAACGTGCGGGAAACGTCAAGTTGAGGTCTGGGGAGGCCATATTGTACTTCTCCTGTTGGAGAACGAGATTAAAATGAAAGGAAAGGGGACAAAACCAAAGAACAAGGAACAATATCAGAGGTTTTCACGATGGAAGACAAGGTCCGAGCAACAGCTCCCGGGAGATGAATCTCGAGCGCCACAAGAAGCTGTTCGAGTCCGGGTTTGCAAAGGAAGGACGCGGCGAGAAAGGATTCGCTGATGCTGGGAACGGTTCGAATTTCCCAAAACGCAAAACAAATGAGTGCAGATCGATCTTTTTCCGTCCATACCAAAGAAGTTTGAGAGCAACGAGCGAGAGACAGAGAGAGGAACGCGCGTTTTTTCGATGGTCATGACGAAAACGACAACGTCGAAAGCGGCGGAGGCCGAACAGCACTCCAATCGGAGGCGAAACGGCGGCCGTCGAAGACAGATGGTCATCAGTGTCATCAGATTGGCTCCTGATCCTTTTCATCGTCCTGCGGGTCCTGGTTATCATTTTGCTCTTTTTCTCCGCGTGCCTCTCCTTTACCACAGGCTAGCTCCAAAGAAAAGGGGGAATCCAGAAAACGACATCAACGCCGCGTTCGAACCCTTCTGCGCAACAGCGATTTCGACGACGCGACGGCAAGAGAGAACAAAAACGTCGTCAGCAGTCTTCGACTTGAGATTCGGTTCGGGACGCTGCGGTCGATGACTTGAGACGTGCGACTTTGGGAAGAATCGCGGTGCGAGGAGAATGTTGTTCAATTTGAAGCTGTTCCGGTGGTTGGCTGCGTCGGCGGCTCCAGCGGAGTCAGGAAAGCAATTTCGACACCGTTAGGAAACAAAGCGTTGCTTAAGAGTTCGCTTTGTCCTTTTCCGCAACAGAAGGAGGCATCTCCAAGAGAGGAATTCTTCCATCCGGTGCGTCGCGGTAGGAAGACAACAGTTGGCTTCGGTCGACAGATCCTCGCGGAACGTTCGCTGTTCCCGCGGTGCAAGGATGAACACGGTTCTTCTCGCTGATCGTCCTTCCGTTTATCGTCATGAATACAATCACGAAACTATTATTTTCGCCGGTGGCGTCCCCGCTTCCCTCGGCGTAAGCGTTGTCCATGCGTCTGTGGGTCCGCGAGCTTTTATAGCACGGCAGAAGCAAAGGAACCCTCTGATCCCGCCTACCTGGTAATCAGCTCTGATTGTGGGATTCGATTAGGAAAGTCCTTAGTCTGCTGTGGGCCCATGGCCTGCCCGGAGCCTAATGAGGTACCCGGGCAGGGAGATTGGCCGCCCGGCACCGCGCAGCTGGTCGCCGTGATGGTCGTCTTCTCCTCCGTCGTCTTTGTAGTGATGGTGGGGGGACTTCTCAGTTATGGCGACCGTTCATGTGTTTGACAAGAGTCATTTCTCAGTTGTGGTCGTCGTAGCGACCGCTGACATCGGTTTGTCTCCGGGTGGTCGGTTAGCAGCCTCACATTGCTCGTTCCTCGGCTCGCTCGCCAGACGCTGCGGGTCAGACGTGACCTGAGGCTGGCCCTCGAGGACGTGGGGATCTGCTCCCCAGCTGCTGGCTCCTTTGCATTCGACTCCTTCGGAGCAGGAGCTGACGGTGGGGAGGGGGTAATCTCACTAAAAGTCAGTCGCCCGATTTCGACGTCCCTTCGTTCGTTGAATCTGTCCGTGAGTCGCCCTGGGGACGATCTTTTTGAGGCTGTGAGACATCGCAGGAGGTCATAATCCATCTTGCATCCTCCGCTTCCTCCATGCCCGACCGTCTCCTCCAGGAGCGGTATCCACCTCAGCAGGGAGAGTGGGAGGAAGAGAACTGTGTACTCAGCTCGGAGCCGGGATCCTCCCTCCCAGGCTCCGACTCGATGGAAAATCAATCCTCGCATCGGTCGACCGGTGGTTCAACGTCCGTTGTTCCTGAGACTTGCTCAGGAGCAGCCCGACTGCAAAGTGCTCCCAGCGTCTTATGGAGCAATGAGCCGTTCAGTTGACGGGGTTCCGATGGAACCAATAACAGCGTGCACATGGTTTGAGGGAGCGCTCTTAAAACTCACACCCCGAGCCTACGTCCATTTCTGCCCCGTCCCGAGCGAGAATCTAGATATCGGACGAGTTTCGCAACCAGGAGCACCTTCCACATGCATTCGATCGCTTCAATGACAGCTTCGCCAATGCCGCTGATCTGTGCTCATGAAGCACAGGAGACACAGAGGAAAACAGGGAAAACCAGAAGTCGCGAGAAAAGGAGAGAGGAGGAGGAAGAGAGAAAAGAAGAGAGATGAGGAGATAAGGATGTGTTTTCGGGTTGACGACGTTCCGGTCGCACCTCCCGACCTGTCGCCTGAATCATGCGAAGTTGTGGGTTCTTCGTAATGACTAGCTGCGGTTGGCGTGTAGACAGTGCGTCTCCGACGAGACGACAAACTTCCTACACTCACGGCACATCTACTCACCACCACAACCGTCACCATCCCGAGCGCAAGACGACCGCAAAGACCATCGTCAACCCCATCGCAGCAATCATAGCCACATTCGCACCATACTCCATCCTAAAAAGCTAGCGGCATAGAACGCTCCGCGTTTCCGTTCCTCCACCGGACGCGGACCGACAGAGAGAGATGGAGAGAGGAAGAAAGATAGTGAATAGAGAGAGAGTCCCCAAAACCCCAGGGCTGAAGAAAGCAAAGTTGGATTCCGAAGGGGCAGAGTCCTTTGTTGTTTCTTGTTGTCCATGCTACTGCCACTTCCTTTTAGCCTCGAGGGAATTGTGCAACTGCAAATCTCCAATCCAGGAATGGGTCTCTCTGTGCCGCCGCTGATGTTCCCACACGCCTCCCAGTTGTCCTTTCATCACCGGCAAACGCTGGCTCGATGTCATCGCCAGCTCTCCCGTACCTTTGTGTTCGCCCAGTCTGAGTCGCGGAGTTGTCTCGTCCGTCTGCCCGTTCGTTTGTTTTTTGTTTCCGACCGATCGGAACTTTTCCCGCGTTCCTCGATAATAACGAGGAATAATCCCCCAGGAGCTCTGAAATTCGATACCCCTCGATTCTTCCCGTGTCGAGCCCCACCTTATCGGATCAGCCCTCATCGAATCAGTCGCTTCGAGTCCCGACGCGCGTTCCTTGGGAAATCGATGACACTACTTCTGATCTCAGTCAAGACGAGCAAGAGGAATCTTCGCACGAATTTCAGCAAACTTCGCTTCAGCTGCTGCGCTGTGATTCGTGGTGCTCTGATTCATTTTCACAGAGCTCGCGAGCGGACATATCCCGGCCGAGTACAAAGCATTTCGCGCTAAATGATCCGGCCCCGCTTGCTCAGTGGTAGACCAACGGAGCGTTTGTAGCAGAACGATAAGCGGAAACGGTCGGAAAAACCTCCGCGTTGAATCTCGAGGTCGGCTTTCTTCTTCTCTAAATTGAACTTCGTTGTGGTAATTTGCCTCTGGGGAGGTAAAACGAGGGAGCCATGTAACGTCCAGCTGCTCCATAGCGATAGAATGTGCCCGTTGGGAGCGCTCTACATTTCTCTCGTCCCATTTTGCTCTTTTCTTGCTTTTTCCTTGTGTTTTAATAAAACCGGGACCCAAATCCTCCTCCAGCGAATAGCCCGCTCCATATTCTTCATCGCCGCTCGTCAAGTCGAACGAAGTCGAGGAGTAGTGGCTTCATGAGTCCGCGTTCTGAGACTCTTGAATCCACCAAAAAGCCCGCAGTCCTTCGAGTTTAGCTTCGGACTCGTTCGGAGCTGTGCGGTGAAACAAGTGCAAAACCCAATATCGTGAGCTCGTTGAACTCGTTGTCACTTACGTGGCTGAGAGTAACAAATTAGAGCTGGATCGGACGGTTTGGAGCCGGATTCCGTGCCTTCCGTGGTTCCCAGGAGAAAAAGTTCCCCGGTAAAACAGGAGTTTATCCGAAATCGTTCGATTGTTGTCTGACAGAGTTTAGGCGGCCCGAGCCACCGGCTGTGGGAGACGATGCCAGGTCGGCTGGTTTCCTTGTGGGAGGGGAGAACATCCCCTATCTCTCGTCTAAATCCGTGTTTGGCTTCACTTCAAAGCGCAGTGGGTGCGGCTGACACTTTTAAGTGAGATGGGTCGCTGCAACGCCAACAGCAGCGATGCGCGCCTCCACCCTACGCGATTTTCCTCGAGCTCTCCATCCGTCTCGACGTTCATCCGCGGAAGCGCAGCCGAGCACCCACCTCGACAAGAGGCCGGGTGGGCGGCGGCGGCGGGCGGGTAAGCACGCTTCGGAGCCGAATCCTTAAGCTTTTTGTGATGAGTTTGTTAAGCGAAACCCCTCGTCGCGCGCTGAAAGCTCCTCGGGAACTGATTAGCGACGCCGATGCCATTTGGTTCCCTTCCCTGCTTCATCGGCGCCGCGCCGGCGTTCAAGGTGTCCTCCAGTCCTTCAACTAGCTCGTTTTGGGGCAAGATGCTCACACACAGGCATGTCGTACAGGTGAGAAAGCACAGAGAGAAAATTCAATCGAGCGCGAAAGAACTCGATGACTGACTAAACGTTCGCCTGTTCATCGAGTTGAAGAATGAAGTGGCGTCCAACGTCGCGCGTCGTGTCGCTCTTGCCTCAAAGCAGTGCATGATGCCCCGAAGTATTGCTCCATCTGTCCGATGTAGCCAGGGTCTGCCAATCAGAGACCGGAGAGCTGATTTCCTTCGTTGTGGCCGGGGAGAAATGACAATACTAGCAACAGCAGTATCGGACGGGAACGATATCGACAGGCGCAGATTAACACGGCGAAGCCCCGGAGCCCGATCGTCGGAGATCTGTTGAAAGCATTCACAGACAGCTCTGTCGTGCCAAGTTGGACCCAAGCTCTGTTTGTCTTCTCAGTTGCCTCTCTATCTCAGCGGATCGATATCAGGTGGAGTGAGGGACGAGCTCCAAAATCTCAAACCGAAGCGTATCCGATTGAGATTGCTCGAAGCAGAGGCTTAAATTTCCATGAGACTCTCGACCTATAGACGCATCTTCATGTGATCTTCGGGGTGGAGACGAAGATCGACTGCAAGCAAGGTATGCGCTGGCAAGGTTGCCAACACAAATGCCCGCAGCTGCTTCCATTGCAGAGACTCGACACCATGACGGTTCATGAAGTCCGTGAGATTGAAAGAATAGCCTTAGAATCGAAGGCTCATATTCGGATATCAGAACACATCCTGTGGATCTCAGGCGGCAATCGCCCTTTATCGTTGGCGTCGTATCTTTCAACGCCAGGCCTCGTAATTTGCTTCAGTCATTGCCCGAGGGCTCAAGGTCCATCTAGAGGACGCAATCGTTTCGCCTCGGGCAGCTGGGTCGGAGTTTGTCTTGCATTAGTTTCAACTGTGTCAACGGATCCGACGATGTGACGAAAACAAAGAAAAAGTTCCGCACGTCCATTCACTCTGACGAATCGCGTAGCCGTCGCAGAATCACGACAATGTTCGAAGAATAGAACTCACAATCAGCCAGGTAGTCGGGAGGAACCTACTTCGTCGTTTCCCGACCGTTCCATCGAGATACCGATGGGATGGTCGCGAACTCGGCAGCAGATGAGGGGATTTGGAGTACGATCAGTTTGAGAAACTCAAAGTCCATGGATTCGAGTGGTCGCCCGAGACTAGACTGAACAGACCTTCGAAGCGACACTAAAACAAATGCCGGTCGTGTATACCTTCGCCGGACCTCCCTCTTCTGTGAGGATCTCGATCTGAAGCAAAATCCTAGTCTCATCGACGTTCCCCAGAACAGTTCCTACAGATGCGATGGGGGTAATGCCGTTTTCTCGATCGAATGTTCCGACAGCCCGTTTCGAGCAGTCGAATCCGCCTTCGCTCGAGCAAATGAAGCTTATTTTTCGTCGAAACCCCAGAACATCGACTCCGTCGCGGAACAAATGGCGTATGGATTCTGTCTGAAATATCCACCGATCCATCAGTATAACTGCACAGCCGAACTCCCTTGGTAGTTAGATAAATGCTCCGGGGAAAGGACCAACCCGTACCGTTTCGACCCAACCTACAGCTTCGAGGATCAAACGATAGCTGACGTTGTCCCGCGGTCGGATTTGTTCAAAATTGCAACTGACCTCAGCGTCGGGATGAAACGCGGGAGAGCGTCGTAATCTCGATGCTGTCAATTTGCTATTCGCGTTCTGAGTGTTGACTGACACTAGGGACAAAATCAGAATCCGAAAGTTCTCATGATTTTCTTTCTATTGTTCCAGACACCTGATTCAAGGCCCCAACCCCCGGAGAATGGGATGAAAAATGTGACACAAGCGCAACATACACCGATGCCTCAAGAGTCGTCAACTTCTGAATAAACTTCGAATTAGTGTCGAACCATCACCGGAACAACTTCAGTCTGTCACTTGCGATCGAACCGCGCCGAAGTGGGGGAGGGATGTAAACAGAGGCAGCGAGCACGTCGTGGGAACAGAAACTCGCAGGAGAGTAATCTGAAACTATCGAGCTTCCAAGAGATCGCAATCGCAGGAATCCCTGCCAGGAGAATCAGACAGAAGTACATACACTCGAAAGTGGCGCGTGCTTCCCGCGCAGTGGTTACCGCGCGTGATTCAGTGAAAGAGAGAACCGGAGAATACGGCAGGCGGCCTCTCTAGCAGACGACACCGAGATCGGGAGGAGCGTTGTGTGGTGAGAGAGTTGTTGTTGTTGTGTTTTGTGGTTCATCCGAGTCTTAAGACGTCGCGAAAGAATCTGGCTTCTTGATTGGTCGGTCCGTCCGTCGGTCGCTTACTCGCTCGCTCGCTCACTCGGCTAGTTGGCTCTCTTCCACAAATACAGCAGCTTGGGCCAGACATTCACACGGTCGCTCGCAGACGTTCTTACCAAGCGACCAAAACAACAAACTTCTTGTGGATAACGTGTGTGCAAATTGAGGCAACAGAAAAACTGTTCTCAGTGAAAACCGATACCCCGTTGGCGACACTTGTCGCTCCCCCGATGGATGCTATGGCCTTCTTCGGCCTAGGACGCGTCAAATTGGCGCTGCTTCTACTTGTCGTCGCGAGCAACTTTCAAGGTGAGTTGTCATCGATCTCTGGAAACTTCATTTTATATCAATCATCCTCGAAACTTCTTCGAGCGAAAATCTTCGGATGAAGTGTCAGTTTCTAACTCCAAGAAACTTGAGCCGTATTTGCTGTCGATTTTCAAGCTGGAGTCTCTTACGCTTTCAAAGCAACGCGTACTCGAAACAAGATTCTGTTGCCAGAGTTATTTCCGAGTTGAGCCAAAGTTCTGGCCTTAGCATATTTGGATGACAATTGTTTTTCATGTCCGCCTCAATGCCGGCGCATGTCAGAAATATCCCTCGGTCACGCAACAGTATGTCCAGAGGATTGTCTACGCTGAGTTGTCAAGCTTGTCGGGGTCGCCAGAGTTCGCTCGGCTCGCGAGCGATAGCCCGGACAGGAAGAAGACGTACTGTTGGTTTTGAGTTATTTTGGTTAGTTTCTTCTCCGACTCTTCGAAAGAGCCAACGAGCGCTTTTTCCGGGTGCCTGCTCTGTAAATATGACTGTCTGACCAATTCTCGCTGCATGCTGAGGGTTCAGAGTTCGGAACGAGTTCTGAAAACCTGTGATCCATCTCCTGAAACTTGTGATTCTTTTCTCGTCGCGCTGCTCGTTCTACGTGAGACTGCGATGTTGTCATACACCATCGCAACAGTGCTAGAGAAAAAAGAAACCAATCACAGCGAGGGGCGCTCGTGTTGTCAGAATTTCGTCGGTCATAAGCTTCGATGTTGGGGCCTCGCTGTCTCGAATGATCGTCAGTCTGTTCGCTTGTCCGTTCGTCCTATCTGCTGATACTTGTTGACAACCAAAAGCTAGTTTGGCCTCTTCCTTGATGCCGAGGAGCACGATTTCGTGGGTTCTCGTGTCAATTCACTTTCGACGAGTGTGGCTAAGCGGTCTCCTGAACTCATTAGTTGCCCCGGTGTCGGATTACAGGATGAATCCGAGACATCCAGCCAAGTAATAGAACTCCGCGATTAACGGCGTTTCTTCCTGAGAGCGACTAGTTCGGTCGTTGGTAGACTTCCATAACGACGGAGTTAAGGCCGCGATGGTTAGTTTCCAAAGATTGATTTCCAAAGATCGACGGAACGCCGCGACGGCTCGCTTGGAGGGCAAGCGGCGGGTGACGACGTTTCTCGGATCTTTTCGCTCCGGTTCGTCCTGTCCGTCTGAGATAACACAGAGACAGCGCGTGGAGCTACGAACTTGAATTTAGAGGAAACAACTGGAACGCATTGTTTTCTCTACCCAGTCATGACACAGCTGAGATCTGTTCTGCTCCGTGAACAGCGAACATTGACCGCCATCACGAAAGCGCATGACAGGAAGTCTGTGTCGAGATGACCATACTGCTTAGTTTTTCCCCGAGTTCTTCCATCTCAACAATACGACATGAGTTCTCTGCGATGTCTTAACCCACGCGTGTTCTTCCAGTTGTGTCAGTCCGTGTTTTTTCCCGTTATTTTTGAAGAATGGGACATACGGTCCCCATCATTCCAGATCGCTCTATCCGCTAGAATAGCGCTCATATCTGATATATGACGGCTGCCAGGTCCGTGAAACAGTAGGACATGCCGCAACTGCATGTTCTACTGGATTCCAAGCTTGGGGTGCCGCCAACAGAAAAGTCTGAGAACTCCTGGCATAAGCCATGATTTGAGTGAAACCACCGGAAATACGAGGTTTGCTCGCGGGTCGGAATGACAAGCACATGCGGCTGCCAACCATAGCAGTGGTTGTCTCTCGCGATTGAGCACGCTTCACCCGGGTCTGTCGCGTTGCTTTGCGGTTTTCCAAGTTACGAACATAACGGCGCTCGCTGATGACGGTAAGCTGGCGGTTACCGACAGACTCTAGCTGGCTTCCGCTTGCTGGCGAATCTCCGCCCCACTCAGCCTTGATTCACGTCAGCGACTGAGGTTGGATTGCGATCTCCGGACATCCTTCGCATCTTCGAACACGACAGTGTTGCTCTATTTCTGCGGTCCTCTCGTTACCACTTGCTTTGGTGGCAGTCAACAATGACGATCTCTGGAAGGGCAGTGCGTCGAATGGAATTGTGCAACCGTGTTCGATTGCAGTCGCTGAGAACTGACGCACTCTGCGAACCAAAGTTTTCGATAGGTACGGCGCTCTGGAGGAGAAACATACGTTTAAACTGAACTCTTCTTAATTTCAGCCTCGGAATCGTACAGACTGGATTGTCATTGTGAGGGGCATTGTCCCGAGGGAACGAAAAATGGCACGTGTACAATTTTCACTGTCGGAGGAATGTGCTGGACACACGTCGAAGAAGTGTACAATGAAGCAGCGAGGAAGATCGAGCTCGAATACACATACGGCTGTGCCGAAGAAGACAACGCTCTACTCACTTGCAAGAGCCACCTTCCGAAACACAAGGTAAGCTTTGCGCGATGGAGACCAATACAGTTATATTAAGGTTACACTATGTACCGAGCGAATGCCACCAGCGAAGAGCCATCGCTCCTCAGATCCACTTTTCCTGTCGACAGAGCGCTCATAGAGAATTCCGTCCTCCCAGGTGGCCATGAACATTGAGTGTTGTCGAAACGAGCCCTATTGCAACAAGCATCTGACGCCCGAAATGGCGCCGCCACAAGACGTCGAAGAGGCAGACATCAGAGATCACACCGCCTTGGTCGTCTGGATAGTTGCGCTGCTCATGATTTCACTTTTGGCTGTTGGGCTCTCGTTATTGTACTGCCGCCGAAGGCGCAAGCGTCTCGAAACATCCGAGGACGAAAGCTTGATGCCTGGAGGTTCCAAATCGCTGCAGGAGCTGATCGATTGCAGCATCACGAGTGGTAGCGGGTCCGGACTTCCGCGTATGGTTCAGAGAACCATTGCTCGTCAGGTGGAGTTCGTAGAATCAATAGGCAAAGGCCGCTATGGTGAAGTCTTCAAAGCGACCTGGAAGGGCGAGTCTGTCGCGTGCAAAGTGTTCTACACAACTGAGGAAGCGTCTTGGAGCCGCGAAAGCGACATCTACCAGACGGACCTCCTGCGGCACGATCACATCTTGGGCTTCATCGCTGCCGACATCCGCGGGACCGGTGGCTGGACCCAACTGTTGCTCATCACCACTTACCAAGAGCACGGCTCCCTTTACGACTACCTGATGGCTAAAGGAATCGACGAAGAACAGGCCGTGGAGATGGCGTTGACGGCGTGTAGTGGTCTCTGTCACCTTCATACTGAAATCCTCGGCAAGCAGGCAAAGCCGGCTATCGCTCACCGAGACATAAAGTCCAAAAACATCTTGGTAGGTCTGGGAGAGGATTGCTTCGAATACATGACTTCTCTCGAGCAGATCAAAACCTTCAAATCGTCGTCGCCTAAACTCCCGCCGAGACGAAGTCTCATATCTTGTATTTTTCAGGTCAAACGCGACGGTACATGCTGTATTGCGGACTTTGGACTCGCAGTCCGCTTCAACAAGACTTTGAATCAGATCGACATCGGACCCCACAACACTCGGGTCGGAACCATTCGTTACATGGCTCCAGAAGTACTGGATGAAACTCTCAAAACAGAGAATTTCAATTCCTACTGCCAAGCGGATATGTACAGTTTTGCGCTAGTACTCTGGGAGATCACGTCAAGAATCGAACGCGATGGTAAAGCTGACGATTACAATATTCCGTATCATGATGCTGTTTCCAACGATCCGAAGTTCGAAGAAATGAAGAAAGTTGTTTGCGTATCGGAAGACCGACCCAAAATCCCTGAACACTGGTTCAAACACGCGACAACCGCCGCATTGGTTCGGATAATTCAGGAAGTGTGGTCTACCAAGCCATCAAGCAGGCTGACTGCACTTCGAGTGAAGAAGTCGTTGACGAAATTAGAAAACGATATCACGTCCAAGCGTTACCCTCCTACAGTTATACCGATTCCAGACTAGTATGAGCTGCAGACCGTAGGTAACAGCAATTATTTGTGTAATATTTATTTGAAGTATGAGTCGAAACCGAAAGAGGGGCAAGACGGGCCAGAATCGGCCAACGAGGATCGCAGAAAACGATCCTCGAAAGCGAACAAACTCAAACGTAAAGTTAAGTCTTTTTAGGTTACGTTCAAACGGTGACGGCGCAAACGACACCATGCTTGGAAAACGCGGGTTTTCCACATTCCGATCTGATACAAAGGTCCTTTGAAGGAACTTTCTCTCCGGAAATTTCCGGTGTCGTTTGGGCTCACTGTTTCCTTACAGTCGTTGGTGGAAGCATAAGTGCGGCGTTTGGCGTCCAGCAGGCGCTGCTCGAGACGGGATCTCGTAATTTAAAATAAGTGACCATCTCGAAGGAGATTCGCGCGTTTCGAAAGTGACGTCAATTTTTTACTGAATCAATTTCATATTGTATGAATCCGAGAGCATCACATCAGCGGAGCGTTGCGATGGAGAGAGCAGTGCTTGATATACGCCAGAGTTCGCCCTTTGTATTCCACCAGCGGACATTTAAAATCTACGGCTTGCAGCTCCAAGTTTTATTTCGAGGTTTCCACAATTCACATCCGAATCGGACTGAGTTTGACTTGGAATACGACGAGGACGAAGAGGTGGTTGGTGTTGGACTTCCGGTGCCTCACGATGACCAGGAAACGCGGCCTTAAACAATGCTGAGTCGTCACGAAGATTTTATCGTTATCAGGTCAGATATGAGCATAGAAGCTAAATGCGGGAACCATATGCAGGAAATCTCTCTCGACATTCGTGCAACGACTCAACATGTTCTCAAAGTATTTTCCGAGAAGGTTTGCTATCACCTCGTCGGGGTCGTTCTTCTCGGCACAGAAATTCCAACTTAACGCCGACGAAGTCGATCCTCAAGACGATTCCCGCGTCTCGGAACTCACATGTGACGATCGTACGCAGCAATTTTTTCTCGGTGAGTCGATCCGTTGACCTCAGGAGACGGGGATCAAGTCGGGATCGTATTGTTCAGTTGTAATTGTTGTAAATATCGTGTTCATACCGAAGCAAATGCGAAAGAAAAACCTTGTGCCATAAAGAGTTGTACATTCATGATGGAATCCTCCGTATCAAAACATAGGAGAACCCAATTAACTATCATTTAATCAATGAGTGAATGAATTATTCAATAAATGAATCGGGAATGAATGAATGAATCAATCAATGAATCGGATCAATCAATCAATGAATCGGAAATGAATCAATCAATCAATGGATAAATCGGGATATCAATCAAACTCAATGGAGCAAAGTGTAACAACAATGTGTATACAATGACTTAACTCTTAGAAATAAACTCGTACATTTTGGCTAAGAAATCATGTTCTTGATCATAAGTATGGATCCACAAGAATTCATTAAGAAGATTGATGATTTACGTAGGATGATATACACCCAAAGGATGGGTGTCTACGCAGAGAACACCATTTTATAACACTTGATGAGCATGCGAGGGAGGGTGATCGATCCAGACAGAACCCATGATTCGGGACATGGGTAGCTTCCCTCAAAAAAAATACGATACCTGTCTCAACTAGCAACGCCTATTTTTATTCTCTCCGATTGTGAATGAACTGTAGATTATCCGTGGAAGAAGGCAAAACGCGCAACCAATGAACTTCGCACCTAAGGGTGCGTTTGGATCTCTCTCCAAACATTGAAGAACGAGAGCTGCGGTCCTCACTCCGAACGTCGGAATTCACAATTGCCACACAAAATCCAAGGTCATGAGAGAACTGATGAGATCATCTTCACATGAAGGGTAACGTCTAGATATCACAGGGGCTTCCGAAAGGCTCAACGAGCAACGCCTCTGGTCAGAGCAGCGAGCGCAGATTCCAGAGCTTCTCTCATCGATTCATCTTCAGGGAGTGGCTCCCGTGTTTCTTGGAGTAGTTGGAAAGTACATTCGCTCACCGCAGAGTCTGATGATGGAAAGGGTCTGAGAATGTCGCATTCGAGCCCATTGCAAGATGATTCCATTCAGTGATTATACACGAGACGACTTAAGAATCCACTCACCGTCAAGCAGGAGATGTCTTCCTTTATCTGACAAGCTCGCGAGAAAACAGTAGGGAAGGCATAGCAATTCATATCGCTCAAGTCGCGTGATATCATCGGGTAAGCTCGCCACGAAAGCTTTCAGTAAACACCCAAAATCTTCCACACAGAGGTCTAGGATGGGGGCGAACTGCGTTTCACACTCGAGAGTGTAGAGAATATGCCAGTAACTTTTCAGAACGTCGTTCTTCGACCTGAAATGTTAGGGACCTTCGTTGACTTCCTTCGGCGAGGATTCGCGGATGGGAAGACGGTGGGAAGGTAGGAGACTCACAAGAATTGCATCGCCGCCGACGTCAGGGCTCGCACGAAATCTAAGTTAGCTGTTGCCGCTCTAACCGGGGAGTGGCTCTCCACGATCCGGAAGACCAACCTCAGGATGGAGCTCAAGAGATCACCTGTGATTATATAGTTGCTGAGAAACAAACCAGAAGGGGAAAGAGTAGCTCTGCCTCCGACCAACGGTTTCCTCACCATTCAACGAGTTACAGAGAATGTGCTGCAGATGATCGACAGTTGGCGCCAAGTTATCAAAGATGTTGTCCATCCACAACACGGACGCGGTTTCGTGCGCCAGGCAGGTCTGGACCAGTCTGCACAGTTGGAGCAGCGTTGGGACATCAGTGCTCCCCAGAAGCCACAGGCAGATCCGTCTGTCGATGGAGAGGAGATAAAATCCTACGAATAAAGGCAGCACTGAGCAATTCACTTGCATCAATCACAACAATTCACTCACATCAAGCAGTCGGTTTTCGAGACGGGTTCGCAAATCTCATCGAAGGTGCACATGTTGCCCAAGATTCCTATCAGGATCTCGACGAGTCGAGGAGACTTCGTGGGCGATATCAAGCTGATGAATATTTTTGGTGCGTCAAACTCCAATAGAAAAGCTGAAACTTCCTGAAATGGACAATTCCGTGGTCTTGGGAAACCTTAGCAATACAGATCAGAAATAGGTTCCTGACAAAGTCGAAGGCGATCGGGTTACTTTCTTCAGAGGTTCCCGTTTTTGCAGACCCCTCAATTTAGTACCTGGTTCGCAGACATATCCCAGAGGGTGCAGAGACGTTCTTCGATGTCCGGACTGAGATTCATCATCGATGCCCCTTCTTCGTCATCCCTCTGCGTCTCGGGCTTTTCTTCAACAGACTGTGGGAATCATGAACAATCAGATTCAGTGGGAAATGTAATACTGCGATGGATCTTGATTGGAGCTCTGGGTGTTCCTATAAGTTTATAGTATAAACTGTACCTTGATCGTGTCCAAGAGGATCTGGAAAAGCCACGACTTCGAAAAAGTGGTATCCCCGATAGAAGTTTCATTCGCCAAGTTTTCAAGGCCAGGCGGAGGGCTGGGATTCCGATCTGTAAATTAGGGACAATATTCACTCTCAGAGGAATTCCGAGCTCTGAAATGCGAATGAACCCGCGAAATCAACGCCTTGCTTGACGAAAAGTTGTGCAACAAACTGGTCAATCCGAACTTTTTTTTTTGTGAACGCCGGAGAGCCTGCTCCGTGAAGCTCATTCGCGCGGGCAAGATGGATAGCGATGTCGTGTCATGACGTTAACAATGAGTCCTGCTCCTAAAATACGCCCCACGTAATTCTCAGAGCTGCGGTAAGAAGAAGAACACACGGTGGAAGTTTTTAAGACCTGCATATCCACGAAGATTTTTCAGACGCAAACAAGCTGATTGTTGACGAATGAATATTCGTCCATCTGTGAATTTTGTCTTCCGTCGAAAATTGATAACCTTCTCGTAGCCTTCGTCGTGAATAATGAGGACTAATGAATGTCGTTCCGCCGACCGAACCGTCCCGGGGAACGAATTGGGTTCGTTGAGCCGAACCTCACGGTGGGACTCTGGTTCGACTGCATCAGACTTCGGGCTCGAACCTGAGTTAGGATTTCACATCTTAAAGGACTCCACCGATCTCACGGAGGACAGCCGATGCCATAAAGAAATTCAAAAGTTATGAGAGTCGCAGGAAATCACGAAGGCTCGGAGATCGCCAGAATCCCCCGGCCAGCTGATCGGAAAGAAATGGTGAGGGAGCCGCTCTCAATTCGAACCCGTCGACGCACCTTCGTTTTCGTCCATCACGATCACCGGCGATGGGGTGCCTAACTTCCCAAGTATTCCTAGTTTCCGAACTCTCTGGAAACGCTCGGTTCTGGTCGCAGAATACAACAGAGAAATTACAGGCACAAAGAACAACTTCGACGGTGGGCAGCTTGGACTCACTGTTTTCATTCGCAGATTTGGCGGGAGATTTGAATGTGTCCACTCTTTGGAGCTGGGAGCGTGGTTTTTCTGGGACTTGATGACAACCTCACGCTAGCGATCATTCCACCTCCATTGAGTGCATCTCAGTAGCAGCTCCTCAGTCGATACAATCTCATACAAAGCCACGTCCCCAGCGAGGGTTCTGCGAGTGGAACTTTGTCGGAAAGCCGATATCTCGAAAGTTCCCCGAAACAGCTACTCCCGGATTCGCAAATATATCGCGGATATGCGCGTCGGTTCATATGTAGATCTCAGAGACCTCGCGATCCAGAAGATATGATATTCTCCTCCTCGGAATGTTTTTCCCATTCGCAACACAGGAAACATCCCAAAATTCTTTCAGTATACAATCATTACAACAGTTTATTTGTGAATCATTCTTTCTTCGCAGCTGCAGCTGCAGCCTCTGCCGACGCCGCTTTCTCCTCCTCTTCTTTCTTGTAATGTCGATACTCGGGCTTCAGTTCCCACATATTCCGGTGGGGGTTCTTCATATTGTAGTTACAAACTTCCTTCAAGAGCTCCTTCAGGAACGGTGCGGGCTGCTTGGTGATCCGTTCAAGATCCTGAAGAAATACTTCAAATGTCAGCATGTGAAACTGATTCACCAGATTTTGTGGCTCACAGGGAGCCATGATGTTGACTCGGTAGAACCATAATGGAAGTTGGAAGTTGGAGACATTCGAAAACTTACTTTGATATTGTAGTACTGATGCTTCTCGAAAGCCGAGAAAAGCATCTCGAGCACCTGGTCTCTGTCACCTCGGGCCTTCTTGCCCTCGTTCTTCTTCCGGGCCTCATATTCAACTTGATGGACGTGCCGAGCGACTGGCTTGAAGTTTTGAACGACCCGATCGAGTCCGATGGCGGCTCTTTTCGGCTGACTCGCCTCCATGATCTTTCGGCGCTTCAGATCCATGTAATGAATATCATTTCCGATAGGACGGCATTCGCCCTTCTGTACGATGGAGCCTTCGAGGCACAATTTTCCTTGACCGCATTCGACTCCGTCTTCATTCACAGCTTTCGGCTGTGAGTAAACTGCGAGACTCTGTTGTTGGATGTTGGAAATGACGAATTTGTGATCGGTGGGGATTTTTTCGTCCTCGGTGACGTTTGACAGCTTGAACGTGATATCGTTTGTGCCGTTGGCGAGTTTGGAGATCTTTATGCGTCCGGCCTCGGACAAGGGACTGGCTTTCTCCCACTTCTCAGCGATGTATTTCGGAACCTGTAGAGATGAAATTGTACATATCAACATGGACCTCATTTGAATGAATCGGTTCATTTTCGAAGCGACTTGCGAAGTAACCCACCTTGACTAGCCACACTCCTCTGGTGGCGTTCGAGCAATCCACGTCGCGGTCGCCTTCGGAAGCCATTTGGAGGTTGAGGGGTTTGACGGAACTGCAAAACGAAACAGATCAACACCGAGCCATGAGAGAGAATGCATCTGCACGAGTGACGCTGCGATGTTTGAAAAATCCCTCGACAACGGCCCGTGCCGCAAAGTGTCTCAATGCTCGCCGTTCATATCTATATTGGGATTATGGTAGATATAATTATGTCGGTGGTTTCGACAGTCATGGACTCGATCCCAAACTTCAAGAACCCGGGAGAAGTGAAACTCAAATTTACCTGTTGCTCAGATTTGCGCTCTGTCGCTCGTTGGCACTGTCGGATTGGGCGACGATACGGACTTACACTCTATGCGTGAGCGTATTCGAGAGTTTAACACGGAAGCAACAAATTCGAACACTGTCGGAGACCGGTTCTCGAATACCGCTCAGGCTACTCTGGTCGCTACGAACAGCCGTCCGCTGTTGATATAGATGAACGTATTGTTCGAGGGTGAGGGCGAAACCGCCAACTCCGCGCGAACTGCCGAGGGGTTACTGCCTCATTTGAGCCCTGAGATGGCGGCCCCCATAGGTTCAACCCAATATCGCGGGAGTACGCCGAAGTCCGCATGTAGCGAACGCCCAATTTGAATAAGGAGCTTCAATTAGAGAGCCCATAGGAGCCTTAAGGATTGGCCAGGAAGAACAGAAGGCTCCGTATGGGCGGAACTTCAGGGTGCTCACCGTTTACCAGAATGGACTCACGGTGTTCTCTGCCTACCCCATCGTTTTCTCATATCGATGTGAATGCAGATAATGATCGATCAGGGCAAGAGTCTCTCCGAATTTGTGACGATTGGCCTAATCGGAATTTATTCGGTTGCAGGGTCTTCATTCTACCCGGATTTCCTCACCTGAGTCCCAGACATATTTCGTCGGAGGTAGGGTCCTCCCTCTGTACAGACTCACGGTGCCGTTTCTATTATTCCGATCGGAATAAAGTTTGAGTCTGACTGAACGATAATATTCACAGATCCGTGGTAATTGAGAGGGGCTTGCATGCCCGACACTCAGTTTCGAATCTGAGCATCGCAAGCTTCTACGAGGGAACTCTCGCCGAAGCCGCGAGGATGAGGCTGCCGGGAGCCCGAAAATCGATCGGAATCCCCCGAGAACGTTATCGTGATCGAGGTGCACTTGGAAGGCGGCGTTTTTAGCGCGTGTCGTCACAAGCTCCCAGATCAGCTCAGCAGCTGTTGCTCTGATACGCGCGGCGTGTCTTTCGTGCGCGTGTCTGCTTGCTTTCTCTAGCTACCGACCCACCACCCCGATTTCGTTCCGAGGCGATCCAAAGCGAAGGGAGACATCAGCCGGTTCAGACCCCAGTTTCCCCGGCTCGGATAGTGGCTCTCCCCGGTCTTCCGTCAGTTGCAACCCGCAACGCTCTACGCCTGAGGGCGCATCAAGACAAGCGCATTACGAAATCATCGGAACAGGCGCGAGAATAGAGGGGAGCGTTGATGTATCGATATCTTCCTTAAATAGGACTTTCCTCGATGCGGTTTTTATCGGCGAAATTCCAAGAATCCGATCATCCCAATTTATCCCCCATACATGAGCACGTCACTCTCGGGGAGCATAGTGATGTTTTTGACCCTGTCAGTCCTCGATCCCGTCAGGTGAAAAGAGACGTCAGGGTTCCATCTCCGTGAATCAGACTCAGTCTGCTCATCGGATCTTATTTCTCCTCTCAGCCGCATGATCATCCGGCATCCCGTAATAATTTTTTCTTGGTTGAGCAATTGTCTTCGATTTGCCTTCGACATCCTTTTGGAGCCCAGTTGATTGCTGGGATAACGGTTGCCACGTTTGTTGCTTCTGGCTCCTTACGATTAGCAGCGGCTACCGATCCTGGTCACTCAAGCGCTCTTGAGTGGCGGTACCATGTACTCCATTCCCAAATATTTCATTGGAATTCATTGAAGGTCAAAATGGAGTCTCATCCCTATCCCGTATTCCGATTCACAGCTTCAAGTTCAGCGCACTTGAGAATTCGAAATCAAACGCCCCTCCTTGTAACCTCTCCACATGCTCTCTCCCAGATACTCGACTGTTTGTAAACACTTTCCATGAGCCCACTTCGGAGTTTGAATGAATAATTACATCCGTGGGCGGCAGAGGTAAGCATGATAACACGCGGCTGACAAAGCTAGCTGTTGCATGACACGACTTCCTCCGATCTGAGTGGTCCGTGTGCGGCAGTCTGTGCAGCCGTCAGCAGACGCACTTCGAACAAGAGTCATCGAGCAGCGGGGTCCCGGCAGCGCATGCAGTGTTGCCGGAGAGACTCGCGAGAGCTCCGTTGGTCGGAATTGACGGACTTACTGATTCCGTCATCAATTCATAGAATCACCATTCGCAGTTGAATGCCGCCAGTGTTCAGACATTGTGGAACCAGGAGCGTAATCCCTAGGAGCAGAACACGGGGAGACTTCGAGGATGGAGAAATACGACAGGGCCGAAATTGTGGAAGGAGATATGCCCATTCCGTTCCCCGAAGAAATCATCGGTAGCGACTACGCAAAAATCGAGGTAGGCCTTCATCGAAGCATCTCTGAAAGAAACATTCTGCAAGCGCTCATCGGGCTGGTACCGATCTCAAAGCACAACGCCGGCCTACACCTAGCAATCGAACGCTGATTCCAGGTGAAGACGGGCTCCAGGATATTCAATCTCGTCAACTTCGCACAAAGTTCCTTGAAGAAAAATGTCAACCTTGTGATATCCTCATGCGGCCCTGCTATCACAAAGGCTGTCACAATAGCTGAAATAATTAAACGCAAGCACGAGAAAGTTTACCAGTGGAACAAGATCGGTTTCAGAGAGTAAGTTTCGCAACACTATGAAAGGGAAAACAATCGCCTTCTGCGATAATCTAGGACCTATGTTCAATCTCAATTCTGTTTTCAGAATCAAGGAATTTTGGGATCCCAACGAGGTGGGAATGACTCGGCTTCGAGTGACTCGAGAGCTTCCCACGATGCACATTTTCCTCTCAACAACTCTTCTGGACGAGAGTCTACCCGGGGTTCAGGCTCCAGAAAAGAAGGACAGAAAGACGAAGCCAAACAAAGTGAAGAAACCCCCCACCGGAAGCTTGAGGGATCCTCGTGAGCAGAAACGCTCTCGGCGGAAATCCGGAGCGCAGCCGACAAAGATGGAAACTGGCGGCGAAGAAGGAGATCAGGGATCATAACGTGTTGGTTGCCATGTTGTTTGTAAATAAAACCCCACTCATATACGTTCGTTGCGTTTCATCAGTACTTCTGGTGCGACTCATTGTCAGAAGAGTCCAGACATGAAACTGATCTTACCGCTAGTCAGGGGCCGAGCATCTCCAGCAAATCTCGGAATGAACGAGGCAAGAGCGTGGCGCAAGATTTCGTCGGGCTAGGTTTATTTACAATCGGTCTTAGGGCCGTTTCGGTACAGGATTCGTATTATATTTAGGTATCTGCGGTGAACTGATTCCTCGCGTCCATCCTTTCAGTCATCTACGTTCATTACTGGGTTAGTTGTCATCTTGACTGTGAATTCGAGATATCCCCATTGTGGATTTCGTCGCAATCGAGGGACAGCTGGAAATTCTTATGTCTCACCACCATCGAATCAAGCTGTGCTCTCCTCGGTCTGTCCGGGCATCGGAACGATGAGATTTTCTTTAGACATCAGATCATACTTCGTAACAAATACGGTGAAACGACGGCAGAGATGAGTTTGAGCTTCGAATTGATCAAAAATTGATCGGTGGTGGTAGAAAGCGTGCGAGAAGATTCGATACACTCGACGACAGATCGAACCCAGCTTGGCCACGGACGACTCCTTGATCGAGACCCTACTGGGAAAGTACTTATTACTGTTCAGGAGACAGGCTGCCCCGTCCAAAGTGTGTCTCGTGTAGTCGATTGCAGGGCATTCTCTCGGTGTTTTGTGAGCCGCACACAGGAAGATCCACTGTTCCGTCGCGGTCATCTGCATACAGGTTCCGGCAGTGCATTCAGCTTGGAGACGGACCGCAAGTCCGTTTAGCTCCATACAGAATTGTCGAAGATGCTCGTATTTCCAAACTCCTTCATCTTGGCAGTCTGGGGGCTTGAGGATGGCATCGACGTTGGCCGGTTCTTTTCTAATCGTTTGCTGGATCAGTTGCTGTACTGCCAATGTCGAGTCCATCTCCTCGAAGGGCTCATCAGGCCAGCCGCTGAAGTCCTGGAACGATAGATGGACTTATAGGAAGAAACCTTCCTCCCTCAAAACCGTGATTTTCAACTCTCCGGACCAGTTCGATGACGAATTGTGAAGCCTGATCTACCCGGGAGTTTCAGTCACCAAGAACAACGCTCCGACAGCTTTGGTCATCACGTTATCATGCGTGAGTCGACACTGCATCCGACAAAGGGATGTGCCGCTTGTCAGTTCACCAAGGAGTAGTCAGTGAATGTCACTCAGATTCGGGCACTTACCGCTGCTTTGGTCCCCGGTCGATTCCTTCGAAGCTCCGCAGGAGGTGGAGCTGTTTCAGCGGCAGCCATCCGGACAAATGTTCGGGGACCTTGTGGGGAATATGTCACTTACTCCGACTGTTACAGTGCTGTAGGATGGCTAGTTGAGGGTAGCAGCGGAGGAGTGGAGGAAACACACAGAAACAACAACAGATCTATCGTGACGCTCGCGTCTCAAGAGAGAAGCTTCGCCATCGGATCGATCCGCAGGAATTCCGGCTGTGAAGTCGCGGGAATGACGGGAATGGAATTGTCCGCCTCGTGCGATCGTCTAGAGCCAGGTCACGGCACGAATAAGCATTCAGCAATCTAGCCGAAGTTCTCCCTCGAACGCATCCGTGTGAGCCGTTCCGGTGTCAAGCAACCTTCTATGAAAGCCGAGGTTCGTTAATCAGGCTCTCGCCGAAGAACTGGCGCGAACAGTTCTCGGAGGCAAAGTTCATTCCACTGGTTTCCTCAGTCATATTCGGAGGACACCCCGTCGAATCGATCACAGGTTTGTCGCGTTCTCTTCTGGAATTTCGGGCGGTCTCCTGCTCCGGTCAGACCCGTTTAGCGGAGCCGCGAACGAGTTTCACGGATATCCACTGCGATCCTTGTTGCTTCAATAATATGGCGCCTCCCAGAGCTTAGCAGTGTGACGTTTCGAGCTGTGCGATGACGTGAATCTATCCGTTGTCAAGCTCATACCCCATTTAGTCTTGCCGTGTGCGTCCGTTCTTCGGTACCTCGAGATTGTCTTGAGTCGTCAGGGAAGGAAATCGGTGGAAGCGATCCGGAAATACCCGCGGTTTGCGTAAACGCATGCGGTTGTTTTCTCGGTTGAGATTGACTGTTTGAGATTTCCCTTCGACAACTCCTGCCGTCAAGCCCAATTGAGCTCCCCAAATCAGCGAAGATGATGCAGCAGCCTCAGCAACATGTCGGGATCCGACCAACGAAATCCAGAGACGAGATCAATCTAGTGCGGCTCCTCGGCCGGTGTGAAGAGTTGCTCGTCGAGAAAAAGTTGTCATGGAAGCTGGAAGCCTATGTGGAGAAACTTGAAGAGCTCCTCAAAGCTTTGGAGAAGCAGAACACACTCCAGCCCAGCCTCGAGAGGCTCAATGAGCTTCAGAAGAAAATAAATTTCATCAAAGGAGCGATTCAGGTTGAGAAAACGGAACCCGAAATGAAGCTTGTCGAGCAGACCAAGCTAACGCATTACCCCGACCGAGAAGTGCATCAGAGGCAGGAAACCAAAGTGAACCGTGAAGTTCGTGAGAACCTGTTTGGTAAAGAGAAGGAGAAGCAGCCCCAAGATGTTGATCAGATACTCAGAGAACAGGACGCCATGCAGCAAAGAATCGCTGAGAGTATGGTCTCGTTGGCGCAGGATTTGAAAAGGAACGCACAAACCGCGAAGCACATCTTAGCCAAGGATACCGAAGTTGTCAAGAGGAATTTGCGCTCTACTGAAGACAACTTTGGCAAACTTCAGAAGGAGTCTGAACGACTAGAGAAAAAGCTCAAATTCTCTTGTTCTTGTCACTGCACGATGTGGATAATGCTAGTGGTCGTCCTCATGGTCTTCCTACAGATGGTCATGTTCATTCGATTCTTCCCTAAACGATACTAATAAAAGACGGTGCGTTTTAGGAACGATGGTGCGCTCTGAAAAAGATCTCCCGTGGGTCGAGAAATAGTGAGTTCCCCTGATATTCGGAATTGGTGAAAAACATTCCCTGAAACCCATCATTATTCGACAAGACGGATTCACTGACATTGCATTCCGTTCACAGCCGGCCGAAAACTGTTGACGACGTCGCCTCTCAAGACGAAGTAGTTTCGGTGCTGAAAAAGTGTCTTCAATGTGGGGATTTGCCTCATTTGCTGTTTTACGGTCCTCCTGGAACTGGCAAAACGTCAACGATCTTGGCCTTGGCTAGAGACCTCTACGGGAATGAGTTCCGCCAAAAGGTCCTCGAGCTCAACGCGTCGGACGAGCGAGGGATATCTGTGATAAGAGAAAAGGTATTTCTTTCCGGACGGGCTACGATCCTCTGAATGATTGAGCTCTGCATGGTCGATCTTCGATTTGAGGGAGGACCAGTCAAGGGCTTCGAGCACTTCGTTGAATCGGAACGAAGCTGCGCAAGCTCCGATGTTGTGCATCCAATGGGGACCAATGGGGAATCTTTCGCTTCAGGTTAAGAACTTCTCTCAATTGACTTCAAATCAAGGCAAGATCCGATACCGGATCGTCATTCTGGATGAGGCCGACAGTATGACCCGAGACGCTCAAACAGCTCTCCGGAGAACAATGGAGAAATATACGAAAACCACTCGCTTCTGTCTCATCTGCAACTACGTCACCAAGATCATCCCCCCGCTGAACTCCCGTTGCTCAAAGTTCCGGTTCAAGAGTCTTCCAACCGATGTCCTGGTGAATAAGCTCGAAGCTATATGCACCCAAGAGAATGTGAATTTCAAAGGGAGCGAGGACCTAGAGTTCCTGATCAATCTCGCCGAGGGTGACATGAGGCGCGCTGTGACTTTGCTTCAGAGTGTCCACAGGATAAGCGCTGAACAGATCACAAGGGACGATATAAGTGAGTGCATCTCATCTTCGGTGGACTTCGAGTCTCAGGGTTGTCGAAGAGAAAGAAAAATGTGAATCATGGATTGTCTCATGGATTGTCTACCTATTACTAAACAAGTCCGACATCTTATTCACGGAGTCTATCTGTGCTCCAGGGAACATTGCCGGGGTGATTCCGGATGACGTTGTTGAGCAAATATATGGGGAGCCGGTCCTGGATAGGCTTACCAAACGAATTCGGGACTTCGTCCGCGAAGGGTATTCGGGAGATCAGCTGTTGACTCAGTTGCTCCAAGTTATCATCACCGACGAGCGGATCGAAGACACGAAGAAAGCTGCGCTCCTCGAAAAGTTGGCGGTGAGTACTTGTTGAGCTTCTCTCGGGCAGGAACCGGGAAACCATTTTCGAGCGCAATTTTGAATCAAATCTATCTCCCATAGAGTTTCATCCTCGATCTGGAGCATATTATTCAGACGCTCTTTCCATTCCAGATAGTTGAACACCGCATGAAAGACGGCGCATCTGAGCTGATTTCGCTCCAAGATTTGGCCGCCACCATCGTTTCGTCGCACTGAACTGAGATTACCCTCTATACGTTTCAAGTTCACTGTCATTCCCAATGTAAAAATGAGTCCTAAATATATGAGTCCTAAACCCCCACTGGTACGCTTTGTAAATCTTGCTGTTGCTCCGTACGGCCGTTGCTCCGTCGTCGTTGACAGCGTGGCCCTCGACTTTTTCGTCCTGACCGGAGCTCGATACTTCTGACTGCGGCGATGGTGGAACGTTTTCCTCTAGAGTCGTGACCCGGTCGCTGTCGTTTCATAGGCGGGAAGCACTCGAGACCTCTGTCGCTGCGAGAACAGCTTCGGAACCTGCCGACGTCTCTCCGTGCCCATTCCTTTGTTTCAATATACCCCAAGAGACCTGCCTGAGACCTCTTAGCCTCACGCTATAGCTGGTGCGCCATCGGTGGTGTAGATCCTGGATAGGTTGGCTCGGGAACTCCGACTTGGATCGGCTTTTCCGCGAAGGTCGGGAGAATCTCGGAATCAAGCTATTTAGATTCGTAATGGAAAACTCAGACACGAGCTGCTAAAATGAACAAAATAATCGTTTATTGCAAACGAATAACAATCAAGGTCTTTGCTGCACAATACACAATCAATACAGGAAACCGACTCCGGGAGTTCTACGTGATATCGATCTCGTAGGAGTGATGCTTGGCTACCGAGCCATCGACCTTAGAGAAGTAGGACATCTGACCGCATGTCTATTAGACTCTTATCCGGTTTAACACTGTTCAACTCTTTCACGCTTTTATCGGACAATAATATCACTATCAGATTCGAAGCTGGCGTTTTGCCTAGGAGTTCTCCGGCCCGTTCATCGAAATATTGCTGGGCAGGCATTTTTCGGAGTGGTTCCGACTTTGTTGGAGAATAACCTTCCCTCCGAGAATCCGATTCCTCGGAGCTCGACTCCCTATGGACGACGACAAGAGACGAAATCTCATTCAACGATTTAGTTTCTCAGAACGCTCTCAAACCAAGTTTGCATCGATTCAGTGCCTTCATATGATATTTGATACCTTCAAACGAACGAATCGGATAACAGAAAGGATAAATGTCAGGATCGGCAAACAGTAAATAACGAGAATCCTCACAAGTTTCAGTCTCGCAAGTCAGTCTCGCTAAAAGTCTATATCTTGAGTGATGATATGCATGTAGGTGTACTTGAAGTCGTGGTTGTGGTGGTGGTGGTAGTTGTTGAAACAAACCCGCTAGCGAACGACGATAAAATCGGCGGGATATAGTCTCTACCTATTGTAAGATAGAGGAGAAGACCTCGAAGAGAGAAATAGTTAGATATGCTACGAGCTACGATGGCACCTTTTGCAACAGCAATCCATCGTCCCATTGTCGCGAGGCGACCTTCGACCCCTCAATGTGTTCTGGGTGTATACTGTTTGTTCATTTTCTAGAACTATCTATCCTTTCTTGGTTCGATCTCGACCCTCAAGCTTTCTTTCCGGACAATGGCTCATCCAGCCATCCGCTCATCGGGTTTCGTTAGGATGTGAACGCTGGGACGTGTTTTCTATTCGTCGACCCACCGACCAAGTGCAGGACAATTATTCGAGTGACTTTGGATCCGGACCTCAAGTTTGGTTCTCTCGTCGTCCAGTCGGATTTCTAATAGCCACGACAATATTCACTAAGACGGTAGGAATGCCGAGGAGTCGCCAATCAATCACGCCGACCTGTCATCACAATCTCGCGAACCGACTTCCGAGAGTCCTGCCATCCACTTCGCAACCTATATCACTGTCGACCAGGCTCATAACCGGCTCTTTCTCCTTTCCTTTGTCTGCGTTGCTCGGTGGTGGCTCTCCGAATCCTGAATTTACTCATCCAAGGTCAAATGAAGTTGATTGGATTCTCTGTGTCTACGGCCCTCTCTTCATCGTCGGTTGCTGCTGCTGCTCATCATTTGTTCTTTTAGTACGTCTAATTGCACTTCTTTTTCTCTTTTGATCCGCAATCGATGCTGACTTTGCATGATGACCACACGTACGATCAATCGGTGCAAATTTTGGTGGGGGAATTTCGCTTGTTTCGTTTCATGCAATCGTCTGTCTGTTTTTAGCGGTGCACTGCGCACTGGGCTCGGGATGTGCTGCGTGGCTGGTAATGTTGCGTGATCACCGGTATGGGTTTACTGCTGGGAAGCAACAGCAGAGTCGAGTTGGGTGTACTCTTGACTAGCCTCCGTTCCTTCGGGAGCTGCTCCCTTGTTCAGTCCCGGGATCGGAATGTTGGGCATATTGGGCAGTTGAACCGGGATGGCCCCCTTCGCTTTAGTCAGCACGCCTCCTACCTGGAAACGGGAGAGCAAACTTTGAGCTACAAAAGCATGTGGCGGAACACTCCTCGATATCCTCCGACTCGGTTGCCGGTCTCGCCACTATGTATGCGCCGACTGCGGCGCCGTCTTTCTCTCGAGACCGAAATATGCAGGCGTCGCGCTCAAGATTTGTTTCTTTCGTAGGAGCCAGCTGAGTACTGCCGCGGAAACTTCCGTGGATTTTCGGAAGCCCGGACTCAAGGCCAACTAAGTCCAAAGCAGGACGTGTAGATGAAGTCGAGGGAGAACTTTGCAGAATGTTGCCTTCTCCCTCTTCAAAGCCGATTAACGACATTCGTAGTCTAGCTTGGTGAACGACTATAAGTTCCGGCTCACAGCCTATGTATTTGTCTGCACGTACCTTATTGCCGATGGCGGCGCCGACGTTTCCGACGGCGCTCCCGATCGAGAAAGGTTGCTGCGGAGGGTCAGGAAGGCCTTGTTCTGGAACAAATCGACAGGAAAGAATGAATTACACACTGAGCTACTGACACCATTCGGAAAATGTTGGATTTTGTCAGCTGTCGGATCGTTGTACTTGAGTTTGGAGCCGATTCTTCCTCCCCTCGACACCTCCGCTGAGCCTCACCCTCACAAGGGCAGAACGACAAAGATGCAATCAGAGTCTATTCGAGACTCAAAAAATGAAGCGGTGCGGGAAGCAGCGAATCCCTCGAAGCGTCCGTAAGGAAAACTAGCAGGGCCAGAGGAAAAACGCGGAGCGACGAGAAGACGGACCACTTTTTCTTCAAAGCTCTTCTCTAGAAGCCCTTGAAGTCTTACAAGACTATTGGGCGCAGCTGTCATATAGCGGGCAGAGGAGTCCGTTTGAGTCCTGTTTCTCTCTCAGCTGAGATTGCCGAGCTTGGCTCATAAACGAGACTCGTGGTGCCGCTGAGGGGATTCGAGCCGAATTCGAGATGACAGGATCGATTCCGCTCAATTTCGGCAGACAAGCAAATCAGAAAGCGGGGCCGGAGACACGATCTCAATCGAGAGAGATTCGACATCCCGACCCTTTGTTGCCATTATGCAAAGGCGTGGCTTCACCGCACCCGTAATTTCGCCTTCTTAGGAGGAAACTTTTTAATGCGAATCTGGATGGGACGAGCGAAATAGTGGCTGGCAGATCCTCGCTCGCGTTTACGCGCTCTCGGCAACTCCGTATTCTGGTTTCATAAGAGAGAAACGGATATTCACCGCTGTTTTCGGCACGGAGAGGATTAGAGGCCGACGAGATTTCCATTTTGGAGAAGGTCTCTCCTCGGCACCAGTAGACTGAGAGTTGGGAAAGGATATTCACTGCAGAGGGAAACTGTCACACTTCAGCTCATCCCTGACTTCGAATTCATTACCTCCCCCTCGTGATATTCGACTCGAACTTGTAACTTGGACTGTCGTGCCGAGATCAGACACACGTTCGCAGGACTCCTGATTAGGTTTAGAAAAATTCCCTCGAAAATTCGTTTCAGCCATCCAATCCCAGAATTTCCGCGGGCATAGCGGGTGCAAAGCTATCAACAAGTTTTCGGCACCAGGGAGAGGCTGAAGGACTGGAATCCATCTTCCTCCCAAGCGGGTTGGCCAGTTGCTCATCAGCAAAAAAAATTTGGAGGCTCCCCCGAATTCTGAAGCTATTGAGCGAAGGAGTAGATCTCAACGGGAAACCACGACCTGCTCACAGTTGTGTTCGGGTATCATGCCGTAACTCATCAGCACGGACGGTCTCACCGGGGGCAAAGTGCTTTCACAGCACGATCTCGAGCAGCGCACCGTTTCTCTTGTGTACAGCCGCTGCCTTCGGAAAAAAGGCGCTCAGCTCTCGATCTCGCTGTATCGAGACTGGCATGATCTCACAAACCAATAGTAACACTCGGATCCCGGCACATCCTGAAAGATGTCAGTGCGTCGCTGGAGTGTTTGAGTCATCCGTTTAATTGGCTTCCGTGCTGATGTTAATATTCATTAACTCATAGTCGTCAGGAAGGGGCAAATTGAAGCGAACAGTGATCCCTCAAGCTTCTGACAGCGTAATTCACTCGTTTCGACCTCTCGTTCTGTCATCGAGCGTCGCGATGGTTCAGAGCGAGCCATTTATGCGTGCACGTTATTGCATTCTTGCATTCACCGAGGTAAACTCTTCAAGACAATTCCTCGATCGCACACCACCGGAACTCCGATGAGGCCAGGGCGGATCTCCCACAGTGTTCGAAAATCCTAACGGAACGTTCGGCGTAGGTTCAGTTACAGGAGGAAAATCAGCTCGAATGAAGGAAATGACAAGAGTATCGAGCGATGCGCTCCACCGTTTCATACAGCGCGCCTAGCGTAAGAATGAGTCAAGCAGCCGAATGGACGGGTAGAGCTGAGAAAGCTAGCCTTGACAGCTTACCTCGGTTCCGTTTGAGTTCCATTTTCTGCAGGAGGATTGCGTCCCACTCTTCGTCGGTGGACACCATCCTCCGCATCTTGTCGAACATCGTGAGTTGGATATCGCCATCAGCCACTGCAGCTGCGGGCTGCGCGGCCGCAGGCGCCTGAGCGGTATAGCCGGAATCTCCTTCCATCTCGTTGCTTGACGTCGATATCGAGGGTTGTCGTTTCACAAATGAAGTAGACTTCCGATCGAGTTCTTCACCGTAAGCGATTTGCACAAGGCAGAGGCACAAGCTTGCTACGAACGCGCTTCTGTCTACGGCTCCGAACTGCTTCGTATATCGCCTTCACTCAACTTCACTCTACCATTGGTTCTCTCGGGTTGGCGCGAATCCTCAGTGCCTATACGACGGCCACGTGACCTCTGCGGGACCCTGCGGGAGCCCCTGAGCTTCAGACACAAACTCCAGAGGGCGCTTGCGGACACCAGTTGATGGCTCCCGTCCCTTCACCTCGGCCACGGTGCCCCCTCCGACAAGACCCCTCGCCACGGCCAACCCCTACCCCGTCCCCCAGTCCGCAAAAGCCCTCATCGCATGGCCCGTAGCAAAACACCCTTCTCTTCGGGCGAGCCGAAACAGAATCGAGGCGGACAAAGAGAGGAAGAGATAAAGACTAAGTTTCACGAAACTTGACGCCGATTCTTTTTGATGACTCGGTGCAAATTCCCGACTTTGATTCGATTGACTTTCTCCACGTGGTTGCGCGTTAATCGAATTCGTTTCCAACCCAATCGACTAAATCCTCCCCCGATTGCCTATTGATTCCCCCCCTTACTCCCCCGGTCGTCACGCGCTCTACGGCACCTGTCACGCAAGGCTTTCTCACACGGAAAACAAAGGCGCCAGAAACAATAATGGAGAATTTTACATCTGAATAGCTTTCCGGATGGGTGGAAAACTGAAATTTCTCACGTTTCCCGCAGTGGAAATCGTCGACGCACTTTATCGAGTCATTGGGTGTTCGCAGCCGGACTTTTTGGTCTCGGACACGATGGGATGTTTTCTTATTTTGCTGGAACAACGTCCTACTTAGTTGCCCGGAGGCTCCACCACTGAGATGGAGTTTCTATTTGGTCGGACTGAGTGCGGATTTGCTCTGTTTGGCCTCCTTCGTATTAGCCTAAGCCCTTAACGGATATCCGGGCACACAATGCCGAACCATCTTCCTGGCCGCTCAAAGAATACCGAGGAAAACAGATCGTCACGACAACGGTGGATGTCTGCTGTCTGTGGCAAACCGCTCAAATTGAGAAATTTCCGATAATCGATATGATTCGCTGAGTTTCCGGATGGAGGTTGCCGCGAGTTCCCCGGACACTGTCACTATCGTCTTAGCAAGCGTCCCTGCCCTGGAATAATTGAGAATTTTCCCGACGAATGGTTCAGGCGGGAAGGAACGAGGTCGAATGGGCATAATCGATATCGATTACTCGAGTTCGCCTCGAGGAGGAGTTCGTCCGACTCGGCAATTGACAATGCTGGCTGGAGCGTTTTCCAATTGTTTTGATGAGAGGTTATTCTCTTGCCAGGAATGTTTTTGAGGTTGCAGCATGCTTCGTCCTGTCCAGTGTCCATTTCGGTTGCGAATGAGTCGCGGAGGCCGGAAATCTCCGACCAATAGAGACGATGTTCGGCTTTCGAGCATGGCAAAGAGACATTCCAAATCCTTTCCTCTACAAAACTCATGTGAATCCATCCTAATAAAAAACGAACGCGCTGTCGCTCATCAAACGTTCCCCCGAAGAGACAAGTAAGACTCGAGCGCATCTTCAAACATCGTAGTTGCGGGGATTTTCGGGTTTTATTGTCTCGTCTGGGACCAGTGTGGCGACCGCTAGGAGCCATCTATGTGCTCGACTGAGGATATTAGTCTGGATTTTAGCAGTAAGATATGGAATAATATGGATGTCTCTGTATTGTCTCATAGCGAGTCGGAATGAGGAAGTCTGCGGCTTTATTGATGCAAGCCCTTGCATTTCGTCGAATCTCGACTGATAGTAGCGAGGAGCATTTTCCGGCATCGATTCCGAAGACGAATGAGTCACCTCGTTCTCCATCTTTCGACGCCCTGATCAGCTCGACCCATGGCCGATACGATACATGATTTGATGGACCGTTTGAAACGTTGTCTGGGCGGTTTTGCGCGATCCAATGATCGAAAACATGTTCATCTGCCTCTCGAAACGATGACCAGCAACAAAGAGCCGTATATTGAGAGAGCGATTGATGCGTTCATCGAGCTCCGCGAGAAACCCATGCTCATTCGCCCCGGGAGTAGACATATACGCCACGACTTGGCCCATGGCAGATTTTTCAAAGTTCTAGAGCGGAGTTTGTCGGAATCGGCAATGTTCCTGCGATCGAGGACAGAACCACGAAAACACATGACCTCTAATTCTGCAACATCTCTAAGGCCTGCAACATTCGAATCGAAAGGACCGAAACTTCCTGCAATCTATGCTTGCATTAACAACGCTATATTCAGAAATAAATAGCTTTATTCGCCATGCGTTCTTTTGAACGCAACCTAATTAAATATGACTTCCGTCAAGATGGTTTTACATCGCTGGATCTCTCTATGAATGACAGCATGGATGATTGAATGAGGATACGGCTGCAACGGCTCTCGTCTGCCTTCCGAATAGGTTGTCAGCAGTCAGGCGCAAAGACCTGAAGCCCCGAGCTGGACTGGCTATCTGGCTGTACATTGCCCTAAGTGCGGACTCGGTCTCGTTAGGTCTCGGTCGCACTTCCTATCCGAGCTTTCTGCGGATCTCCTTACACATAGTGCAAGCGCATCTTTTTGGCAGCGGACAGAAGATGTAACACAGGACGTCGCGGAGGAGAAAGCTCGCTGTGTTGTGTTGCCAAATCCAATAAGTCTTACACAATTGTTGTGCCAGTCTCACATCACATATTTCGATCGACGACGTCATTCCTCCCACGCCCATTTCCAAATAACGTTAGCTTCGGCGTCGAGTTGAGCAAATAGAATCGATGACCGACCTATATCGATCTATACAACAGAATGGTCATGTCTTTCCAATTCATGCGGACATAGCATTTCTTCGAGTGGGTCACGCATGAGCCCCAGTTTCTTCCGACTATGCAATGCCACGTCGGTGAATACAGCTGGTCAAAATCCTGTTTGATGGCCTCGGCTACATGTTTCTCAGTGCCATATAAACGAATGGCTTGCAATGCCGACTGCACGGCGGTTTTCTGCATTTCGAGAGGCATGTCAGCCGCCTGTAACGATACTCGGAATTATTAGCAGCTTGGGAGATCTCCTTAAACCAGGAGAGTGAAACTTGGAGGCATGTATCCACATTATTCTCGGCCAACTGAGTGCGGAAATTTCGAGCTCACTCGATGTTTCAGCAACCAACCTGAATTTGCAGCTCGCCGTCATTTCGAAGAGGCTCGTCTATGATGCTTGTAGCTGTGTTTTGCGGAGCCCAAGATCGCCTTTCGAGAGCTCCGAGTCCGCCCACCACTCCATTCAAACTCATCGGATGGGCTCTCACTGCTGCAGAGTGAACCGAAGCCGCTCGATTGATCGGCGAGCCACTGGAATGGACGAACTGCCTTCATTCCGATGCAGTCGAGGAAGAGAGACGAGTATCGACAACTGTCCGCAGAACCAGCTGCGTAGTTTTATGGACAGGCGGTGCAGCGATCGATCAGTCGCTGCTCGATCAGCCGGGCATTGAAGGAACATTGCCGCAAGTTACCCAAATGGGAAAACAAGGACGACTCGAGAGAGGAAACCGTGGAAATTGCCAAAATATCAACGACTCCGACGAATGATTGCGTTGTTTCCCAATTCACTCACATGAACGAGGCCGGCGAGCTGAGAGGGTACGCAGATCCCGGCTTTGGCAGCGTCGAATAGGCCTTGTCCAGGTTGTCGGGCTTGAGCTCCTCCATGCGCTCGGAGTACACTTCGGTACTGTACTCACCGTAGATATCACCTTTTTTGCTGCGCTTGTAGAAGTGAATGATGTTCGCCACCGAGTACATCCGCAGACCGGTGAGGAAGCCAACAATGACCGACACGACAATATCAGTGGTCGCTGTCGACGACTGTGCCAGAAAAGGACAGAACGTGAATCAGTTCGTGACTCTTCATATTCATCCAGAGCATTTGACGTTGATGCAAGATTCATCGGTTGCATACCTTGAGAGTGGCTAACCGGAACGCAGCTATTGCAGGATAGTGTTCGATCTCTCCCGGCGAAGGAATCCTCAGATCAGAAGGGTACTGTTTGTCTCGGATCAGAAACTGGAAGGAGACGGGAACTGGTGAATCATTGAGCGCTGGTGACAAACTCAGCGGAAATCTCATCTGCGGTCCATGTCAAGGAGCCATCATTCACAATCCTGGCGCTGGAAGCTTGTTCGTGATGAACACTAATTGACTCCACTCACGGAACGGTTTTCGCGTACGGACAGGTTCTGCCCTCGTTCACTCGTGAAAAGTTCGTCTTGCGACGAGGAGTCGACAGAAAAACTCAAGATCAGAAAAATCTGCGTCTTCTCGATTTCAGAAAATCCATCGTCGAGTGTTACAGGCCCAGAACCATATTGAACTGCACGTCGGAAATCGGACTCACGCGGGTCCGTCGGTGAGGCACTCACCATGATAATTCGCAGCAAGATGAAGCCGGCACTTGCCGCGATATCGACAGCGGCGAAGATTGACAGCAGCAGAACAGTTCGGAGAGGAACGCTTCCCTGGAAGACAAAGAAAATTGCCTTCAGATTACTCTGCCAATCCTGCCGCTATCGAACGCCCGGAGGAGAATGCATGTTCGAACATTGAGTCGGAAGAGTAACGGCTGCGGTCGGCGAGAATCAAGGAGCTCGAGAAAATTCACGGAGAAGGCGATGGGAGACGAGAGACGAGGAGAAGTAGGAAGAATGCAAGAGCCACTTCTGCGCTCCTTTGTTGGCGTAATTTCTCAGACTCACATCGTCCCTGGCCTGTTTGAGCGCGAACACCATCCACCACCACGATAAGATGTACACGAGGACGAAAATGGCGCTCAAGATCAGTATCGTCCGGGACGCGGAAAGCTCGCCTGGAAGGAGAATAACATGACATGGACTGAGCAGGGTGAGTTGTGCCTCAGCAACCCCTCCCGATGCTCGCAACGGTCGGGTTAGTCTACTCTGGGTCTGAATTGAGGCAGAGGTTCCGGTAAATGTCTCTTGGCCGTATTATGTGGGAGCTCTGCTAAGGATGCTGGCCGAGTTATGTGGCGAAGAAACTGAAGATTTGTCAAGACCAATGAGAAGGGCCATGAATCTCATTCCGATTAGATCTTTCAGTTTTGTTCACGTATTTATTAATGTTAGCTCATCCAGCTAAAATGCGAGCTGCCATGGATGCGTCTTGGCCCATGGTGGACGGTTCACACGACTGGTCCGAAATGATGCGTTGGGATCGAATTAACCCTTCATCGTAAACCAAGTACGGAATCGCGAGAGATGATTCGCGGCTTCCAAGGCTCTCCCGCTACTGGGATGTCTCTCGATCCAGGAGAATCTCGGGCATGTCCTTCCCGTTTTCAGTTGTTCACTTCGGTGGTCATGAAGACTCCCCCGTTGGAATCGTCGTAAACACATCTTAGAGATCATTGATGGCGGAACAGGAGAGTTTCCAACAACGAAATTACCTCATTCGATCTGGGGAAAGGACTCAAGTCATATGTCCATGCTACTTGCTCCAAGTAGAATCCTGAGTTCGACCGATTGCTGCTTCTCCTGGTTAAGTGTCTGATTGGAGGAGACATCCACACCGTATCGGTTGCCATTCTCCGACAGAAAAGACCGCCGATGACAATAACGTCATTTTCTGTCGGCGACACTTCGGTCATCGGGCCGCAGTTGCTTCAGATCGGTGGCTGGCTGGTCGCTTGTCCGCTCGCTCGGGTTGCTGCTCGCCTTCTGGCGAACGATATCGTCATGTTAACTCGGCCATCGCATCTGGGCGATCCGGTCGTGGCTTCTTTTGCCACAGTTTCCGCATCGGTTTGTCTAGTCGGGCGGAACGACGATCGACTTCTGCGGCAGCGGCTATCCTTCCTGTGTTGATATCTCCCTTCTTCTCGGCATAGCAGAACTTCGTTCTCGCGCCCGCTCTGTCGCGATGTCTTACGGCGCGGCGTACACGGATCTTGGACAAGAGCGATCCGATCCCGTCGCCCCAATCTTAACGGACCGCAGCATTCTAGATCCGCTCCTCGGGAAGCATTCGGTTCTTTGATACAGTTGGAAGAACGGTCGAATACGATGGTATGACTCACTTCGGATGTGAATCATTGAGCAAAACACTAAAACGATCTCGCGGAAAATGGCCCTTTGCTGGTTTCGCGACTGGGAAAATGGAAAGCAGCTGTGTCCGGATACAAATCATGCTGACCACATCAACGAATTCAAGCGAGTCTTAATCGTTCTCATTTATCTTACTTAGCGGATATTTTGATTGCCTAAAAATTCCGTCAGATATGAAGACGTCCGGAACTGTTCCTCATCAGCGGTTCCGTTCTGCAGTGATCTTCATTCGGCATCCACCAGTGTAGCGTTGAAGCCCTTGGAAAATGCTACATTTGAACGATTCTTCCTGTGATGTCTCTAAGAAACCGCGGGAGACCGATAATAATTGATAAACGGTTCCGATTCGCAAAGAACTCACGTTGCGCAATGCTCCCCGCGGAATTGACTTCAGCTCGTGACTTGATGGTGGATGAAACTTGAATCATCTCCTAAAGCGTCGATGAAGTTCACCTCAACATCAACATTGCTGTTATCTGATTCGTGTCGCTTGGGAATGCGCCTCGACGATGAAACTATAGAAAATACGCTTCAGTTCCGACTTGGAACGTCTTCACGATCACGATCGTCGGAAACGAATCGTAAACGCGCTTGATCCGCAACCGTGAGCCATGACTGTGGTCTTCTAATACCCAGCGCGTTCTTTCGATTTTTGGTTATTGGAATGAAGTTGAAAGTTTCAAGTGCTCTATCGACATTCAAGGAACGGGTCTTTCCGAATGATGTTTGTTTGAAGTCTTCTGCAAGTCACTTCTGACGGTTCCGGCTGCCGTGCTGCTCGCGGCGTTGTTGTTGCCGCCGCCTTTGTGAAGGAGGTCCGGACAGTCGGAAGTCGATTTTGACGCAAAGATGGCGGACAGGGAGGCCGACCGGCAGTTCATTTTTGAAGCTGACGTTTGCAATTGCCACTCTTTAGACTCGGGCTCATTTTTTGCACTTGGACATGTGAAAAGGGAGACGCAACGGCGACAAGCGTATCCAATCTTCTCCGGGGGTCGGAGCTTTCCACAGGCTGACAGACCGAGTTCATCGAAGCGTGAAATACCCATCTTCAACTAAACCGTTACAAAAGCTTACGTAACAAAACGCTGACTTCCTCGACCGCTAACGTTTGCTCTGATAGGATGTTAGCAGTCAGTAATTTTCAGGATGGAAATCTTAGACTGTTGTTCTTGTATTGATTTCACTCCCAGAACAAACAACTGCGACCAGCGACAGAAAATCGCGATTGACAGCCGTCTTCGTCGCTCAATCACGGAAAATATCCGGTCATTATTGGGAACTCCGTTTTGGAACTTAAAACTCACCGATGAAGATGTGGATATCGTGTTTGAGGATGGATCTATCTCCCTGAGTGAGATCTTCAAACTGTCCCAGCCAATCGACTTCCACAACTTTCAGGAACTCGATTTCTCGTGAAGCCTCCATCAATCGTGCGATGATCAGGATGAGCCCGAGGATCGACAATCCCTGAAAGAGAAAAAAACTAATTCCAGACTCAAGCTCTCCCAAACCGACGACGAAGATCTACGTGTTTTCATTCCTGAAACACTGATTGAGAACACCGCTGATCCATCATTCTCTTGGGATTCCAACAACAAGAGAAAAGGCACTCCAGTTACCAAACTACATGACTAGAACCTTGACATTTTGGTACAGCGCCGACGATTCCGTCGGACATTTCGAGCGATATTTCTCTCTGAAAGTGATAGAGCGCCATTTGTCGCGGTCCTGTGCGTTAGGAAGCGATCAGAGCGTTGATGGTGTGAATCTTTCTTCGTCACATTGTGGTCAACGCGCAACGAGCATAGCAACTCTCAACGCCTCGTGACGTTGGCGTCTTTTGCTCCCAGTTTCGTTGCTCGTTACTCTTCTTCCGAAGGGCGCGAAGCGGGAATCCAATATCGATCATTCAACTTTTGTCGATTGCTCCGAGCTAGAACGCCATCATCTTCTCTGCTCAAGTGCTGCCGGACGCGAGCTGAGCTTGTTACACGAAAAATTCCACATCTAGGCATTCCGTGAGAACGATGTCGTTCTTGGACAAACGAGAACTGCGAGCACGATCCCTTGACAATATGAAATCACGGCCAGCTGTCCGGACGAAAACTCTCCCAACGGCACAGCCGAATATTCTGTCAGCTGAAGGGAGAATTCCGTTCCAAAGGGCTAGCGTGTAAATGGACGAGAAGTCATCTCGTTTGAAATTAGCGTACATCGATCTGGGTCAAACCAGAGCGGCTGGCGAACGGAAGAGTTTTTCATGAAACGTTTTGCGACGTAAAAACATCACACCCAGTGCTTCCCCATTGTTTGTGTCGATGTTTTTCCCCAGTGTCCGTATAAGTGAGGAATCGCCGCCCGTCCAACTTCCCGATACATCGTGGAAGATCCATTAGCAGGGGCGTTTGATGCTTCAAGCATTGAATTCGTTTCAGATTTGAAGTGCTCGAGTCCCAAATCAAGTTCTTCACGGAATGACAACTGAAAAGACATCTTGAGCGAAAAACGAGTCGACGAATGAAGTGGCGGAACTCAGTGAAAACGGTCAAGTGGGGAACTCGAGGATCGGAAGTGACTCGGTCTGATCGAGGCTGAACTCGTCGAAGACGAGTCGTTCCTCATCCTCAAATGAAAAGTAGCGAAGGATATTGAGAATCATAGCACGCCAGACTATGTTGCAGAACGCGTCCTACCATATCTTGGAGCTCAAGAAGAAAATTGGGAAGATCTTGAACTAGAGGATAGCTCAAAAGCCTAGGGAAGTTTATGTAAGTTTTTCCGACTCACCATCGAGTACTTGCACGTCTGAATGGTAGCTCCTCGAAGATCGAGAGACATCTTGACACTGGAATCGGTCGAGAGCGACTCGGAAGTTGAATCACGTAATCCGCGCACCGGTCTTATGAGCTCTGAACACCTGACCTTCGCACCATGAGTAACTCGGGTAATGCACTGATTTTAGTATATCCAACACTGCTAAACATTCACGCACACTCCATCTTGGATGGTCTTAGGCAGCCGTACCAAGGAACGAGGCGAGTTTCGGACCGCGAGCCCGGCGGCTTCTTCCGAAAGAGAAAGTGCTCTTCTGCTCCACAACGACGGCAAGGGATGCATCTTCTCTTCCCGTCGCATGCGGCAATCGACGCAAGCCTCGCTTCCCTTTTCGTTCTTTTCTTCTTCTGATTATCAGAACAGGAGAAAGTCCACCGATCGACAGACTTTTAAGAATCGGCAAATTCCGATGGCGTTGAAATTGCGGGCACTTCGGCAGCGAACGTGCATCCACGATTTCGGGTGCCGGATTGTTTGGACACGAAGCGCGTTGGGATCCGATGATGTAGATTACCCGAAGTGATGATTCTGGGCGGTCGGGTCTACGAACCACGAGAATGTCGTTCTATGCATAGCTGTCGCTTATTGGTGGCTGAGAACCGACGACATGGAATCTGTATGACACTGACGATTGACTGTCCTCGGGTTTTCGCACTTCTAGTGCGAGAAAATCTCGACATGTATGATCACAGCCGGAATCCGTTGACGGAAGTCCAAGGGGTGAACTGGAGCAATATTGTCAGCTTCATCCATGAAATTTGAATATTAAATCATGTAACGTTGAAGATTTCCGAGGACGATTTTTCAATCTGACAGCCCCTGTAAGATTGCTCACGAATCGATCACCCCGGAAATCGTTAGTCCGGTTTTGCGGATTATCGCTCCCGCTCGGATGACTTCGGCAGCAGTGGTCGAAAGCTTATCAATGCCAAGCGGAATGCAGCCAAACATAAATAGGAAGGCTCAAACATGCGAGGAAGTCCGAGAATCAGAATGTTCCGAAAATTGAAGAATCGGAAAGATGAACGGTACTTGACAGGCCATTGCACTGCTAATATTTTCGTACAGCAAGCCACAGATAATGGCTCGAGGAAAACTGAACGACGCGGATTATGATTGGCTCCGGGATCATTACCTGAGTTTCGTCGACGCGGTACTGCTTACGATGTTATGGAGCAATGCCGCACCTAACGGGTTAACAGCGGTAACGAGCGCGGATATAGCGAGGCTAATAAGATGAGCCAACTTCGGCTGTGTAAATTTGGGCTCGTCTGGTCACAAACCAGAAGAACCGCGGCACCTGAAAGCCCTCATTCACGGCCAAGAAATGAGAGTTTCTCGAATGTTTGCTATTCCGCGCGGATGTCGCGGTCTTCAATAATGAGTTCGTAGCCCCACCTCACTTACCGTGACCAACCGCCAAATACATGTCTAGGCAGTATGATATGTATTTCTGTGGCATGGAACGTCTTCAGAGGGAAGTCATAAGGTGATTCAATTCTGAGATTTGAGAGCGTATGAAGACAGTCAACTTTGGGCGCCCACCAAGTCGACTCCTCATCGTATTGGAAGCGGGCTCGACCTCAGTTCACACCATTCGACTCGATCGACGTCGACGTGATTCGAATGTTGGGAGAATGATTCCGACCGTCAACCTCGGTGTTTTTCACAGAGCCCCTCATTCCTACAGGAGGATTCAGTCTATCTAATGTTCTCGTCCTGGCAATACGGCGATATTCTGCATCCGTCCTCCGGGTACTGTGCGCTTCCTCTGATATCGTCCTGAGGAGCCACGTGTTCATTCAGCGGATAAATTCTCCTGCAATTATTATTAATTAGCACACTCGGAAGCTGCACGAAGATTGGACTTGCGGATAACCTAGATGCGCGAGTGAACTCATCTCCAGAATCTGAACTCATGCCGAGACCTTTCATGAACTGGGTACTGGTAATCTGGATGTCCCGCCTTGAGGGTCAGACTCGAACAACAAACCCGTGAACGATTCTAACTTTTGACTGATCCGGAGACCCCAATCGCGAAACAGAATGGAAATGGTCGGCTCGAGCAAGAGCAGACGGTCAGGGGAAAACGCTAGATACCGCAAAGGATCCTCCGAAATGCAAACGCACACATTGCGCTGGCGAAGACAGCTGGGAAAGAAAGGAATCTGACCTCAGGGATCAACCAGTGCATTCCGCAGCGACGCATATTTATGTTTCCCGCGTCTCCGCGACGAGAACCAGTCAAGTATTTGGGGTGGGAGGTTCCTTCTCGGGTGTAGCTGATTCCTCCACTGAACTCTATGGATCTACGTATCTACAACGTCCTCTCCCATAAGATAGGACGCGAAATTCCTGCGAGACTGTGCATGGGGATCCAGAGCATAGCCAGAACGATCCTCTCGAGGGAAGCAGATCACTCAGCGTAGCGGACGCGCGACGGAGCACGACAACCGTCTGTACAAACAGAGCACAGAGCAGCCGCGAGAACGAGGAAATAGCGATCTCTAGGGATTACACACCGGCAGGAAAAGAACGCGCATTCATGATGCGCACTATAGCGTCTCCGGTTTCCATAGCCGTCAATGTCACGACCACGAGGCATGCTTCCGAAACTCGCCATCGCGATCCCTGGGTTCGACAAATGTTCATGTCGTCGGCTCTCGATTCGACTCTGTGAGAGGCGCTCTGCTCATATCAGGTCGGGGAGAAAGAATGCTGATATCGTTGCTGGAGCTGCAAAGGTCAGAATGAAGTTTCTGAAACCATAACGCCGATTCTAACCGTGACTACTTATAACCCGAATTCTCCCTGAGAAAAATTGTCGCACGGACGAGCGAGATGAATCCCAAGATGGGATTCGGGCTGTTGCTCAAAAGCTCCCGGGCTCTACTTATCACAGATGATCATCCTGAAAGTTGAAACAAGCATTCTGAATTGCGACGTAGCGAGACCGGCTACTGTTAGAATGCCAGGAGAGAAACTATGCGGAGAAAGTCGTGAACTCTTCTCCCTTAAGCCGGAACGGAGTCAACGACGCATGGTTCCGTCATGGGTGTTCATAGTTTGTGCCAAGATGCTTTTCTGGATATTGATGAGATTCCCTCCGAACGCGCGAACTGCGCGTATGACCGAAGCCTCAGACGCCTAGCCTAGTCTATTGGGAAATAGTTCCGCTCTGTCATAGAACCCATGGGAAACGAACGGTTCGTTATACGCGAGACTCCAGAGAGATTCATTTGTGCCGCCGCGAGGCGGTGCTGACTTTTTTCGAAGTGAATATACTGTTCCGAAGACTATATCGAGCTTGTTTTTCGCTATCCGCGAGGGAATCGGGGACAGTTGCTCCAAAATCCGTGGCCATTAGAAGGATTTAATGAAGCTGGATCAGTGTCCTGAAAATTAGGAAAATATTTTTCGTTGGAGGAGTCAGATCCCCCGGCTGCTCACGCCGACGTCGATGTGGAAGACAGACCCGTCCGTTGCATCGTTTTCGCCAGAAACTTCAGCCCGATCTTTTGACGATGCACGTTCAGCCGCGTCCCAAGTTGATAGGCCCCATAAGAGTCACGGTAATGTCACGGAAATGCTGTTGAGAAATAATAAAAAATCATTGTGCCGCTTGAGGAAAGAATGAGATGAGAGCTTCCGATCCGCGAGGAAGTGAGAAATCGATTTGCGAGAGATGAACCGGAGTCAAAGATAGTTGAAGCTGAAATTCGAAGCCGAGAATCTGCATCCCGATAAAACGAGCCGAGAAGCCTCTGTGAACGGGTAACATAAATTGCGGGATCGAGGATCTCCCTCGTTCCCGAACTGCAGTAAACATTCGGTGCTTCTCTCGAGTGACTCAAACTGGATTCACCAAAGAAGATGGCGGATGAATCGAAAGCATTCCTCCGAACCTTCGTTTCAGAATAGCTTACGTCAGTTCGCGGCAGAAGCTCACATACAGCTCATTCTATCATCGAAGTCGTTGCCTCTTGGTGCTACCGATATGAGCTTACAGTACACTACGTGAAGATATCCTTCTCCCAAGCTCAGGATCCTTCCGGGGGAGTTGAATCGTAATCCTATCAACCTGCTCGTTAGTAGTTGTCTCAGAGCCCCGGAGATTCGGACGCATCTCGATCCTCGGTCCAGTCAGATCGGCCAGAGCGAAACGAAATTCAATGGAACTTCACGACTTCATCTACTGTATAAACGATACAAACTCAATTTTCTGAACTTCGAACGACTTCTAATGACAAACATCCGACCAGGCAGAATTTCCGGTGAAGCATTCTCAAACTGATGGAGTTTTCTCACACCGGCAGAGACCACTGAGCACGAGGAATTCCCAAATCGACTGTCAGTTGCTACAAGCGCTCCACATTCGAGGCCGGTTTCGAATCGGATCCTCTCGAATAAGGTTTGTACCGCACTGGTAAAACTCTCGTAGAGTGAGAAACCCCATAGCAGCAACGACAAAAATTTATGAACATGTCTCTCCACCGTTCACATCGATGCCCTTCCACTGTCCGAAAGTTGACTGCACATGGCTGAGGTCGTCGTCGAAATTCACAGTTGGGTGTGTCTGATGCCGTCACAGATCTACTTTCTCGAGTTTTTCTGTCAATTCCTCCTCAGTTGTTTTCCTGGCGAAACATGGAAGCATGCACTCGTTAGATAGAATGATGAATATTCACTGCTGCGGGATTCTCAGTTTTCTTGACTTGTGTCCTCTGGAGGATTCCGAAAACACGAAGTGAAAGCGAAACAAATGATTCAGCCTCGAGGAATGCATACTCACTCTTTGCCCTTCAATAAGATTTTACACTCGGCGAACGTATCGGGGAGAGCCTTCCCGTATGTCTCAGGGAAAACAAACGAGAACGACAAACCGAGTGCACAAAGTGAAACGTTAATTGCTATCGGCACCCAGTCGTAGGTCATTTTTCCCTGAAGTTACAAAACATTCATTAAAATCGGCAAACGATTGCGTGGTAACGATGTAAGATCGTTACCAAAAAAAAGCGAGAAAAAAAAGAAAACGTCCGGCCGAATAACTCACGAGCGTCTGGAGCAGGGGAGCGACGACAGCACTGATTCGCGAACCAGTATGGACCAAGCCAGCAATCAGTGATCGCACATGGGTAGGATAGCATTCGCTGATTTGCACGTACAGAACGCTCCAGGTCACCTGTCCAGAAAGCTTCGCAATCGACGCGAGAGTCATGCGTATGCCCGTCGAACCTGAAACGCGCGAAACGAGGTTGATCTTCTCTCGACGCAACGGCTCCAACTTCACTTTGCGTGCTACATCCAATCAGTCACAACACAGAACTGTTTGTCTAAAGGAGAATAGGTTGACAATGGAAAAAATGTCAAGAAGATCGACTTTGATAATCAGAAAAACATGAAATCAGTATGGGTGATCGGATAAGTGCGATTGGGAAGCTCATTCAACTTGTACCACTCTGTCAGGAATAGATTTAAAAACGTTTCGGAGAAGAAAGCTCATTTCTTATGCTTACGAGGAGCCAAACGCGAGCACATCGACCCAACACTGATGGCAGCAAAAACGATTGTCCAACGCGTGACCAGTTTAAAAGCGGCGCTTCTATGGGCCGAGCAGCGTTCTTAGCAACTGTTGACGCAATCTCTGCTCCCATAACGATCATGCTTGCGGAGCGAGCATCAAGTCTCGTGCTGGAGTTATCGCGTCTTGTTTTGCGTTCGTTTCTTCAACTTTTCTGATTCTGAGCTCAGGCGCGAGGATTTTATCTTGGGGGTGGCAGCGGGTGAACATGATAAGCTTCCACATGGAGCCTCTTTGGCGTGGCGAAAATCTCGGCCGGAGGGGGGGGGGGATAAGAGCCCCCTCCCGCCACTAGCCTGCATCTTCACCTCAACCAGCGCAAAGAACGATCGATCACTTCTTAGGAGCTTCTCGAAGCCATAAATATCTGGTCAGCTATATCAAAATATGTCGTATTATTTGAAACGGAGAAGAAGAATGCTTCGATACCGCACGAGATGTACAACTCACCTTCTGGCGGGAACAGGAGCGCGCTCAAGGAAACTATTATCGCCAAGTAGGTTATGAAATACACAGGTCTGCGCCTGCAGTACTTCACCACGAAGTACGAAACAAGGCTGATCGGAGCCTCACTGACTGCCATGAAAATCAGGTTGAAGTATGGATTCGTGCCAATCTCAACCGTGAAGTACATCAGATGATAGTAAATGAACACAACTGTGCAGCTGCAACAAAGAGAATGAATTGATTCGAGATCGTATAGCATCAATTTCAACATGCAGGACTGCTCGAAGTAGGGATCGAAGCTTCACTCACTAGTTTACGAGGCAAGCGATGGTGAGACGAGCAATTTTGAAGCCTCTGAAGAGATCTAGGATGGATCCTCGTGTTCGGGACGACCGATTTTTCTCCTCCTGAGTGTTAAAAGGGAGTGAAGAGCAGATTATTCAATTGCCTGGTGGATGTTTTGCCGAGATTTCCAATGGGTTCGCTCCCAGGTCTTGGTCTCTCGTTTCTTTGCTGCCTTCCGCGTTGGTGTACTGTAGCTCGAGATTTGGCAGCGCAGATCAATGGTATTCTTCGGAACCGGAAGAAAACTCACCACTTCGAATTTTTTCCGTGCTTCCATGATAGCAGCATCGACATCGATCTTCTGCAAGCCATTCTTGTCAACGATTTTCTTGAGGATCACAGTGGCTTCGTCGTACTTCTTCATGGAAACCAGCCATCGTGGGGACTCATCGAGGAACCTGTTCGAATCAGGCTTTCATTTTCACTACAAGGAGAAGCCTGATCAATCTTCACCACACATCAGTTCCCAGAAGACATAACACGGAACAATACGGAGCATCATATCGAACCAAACGACTCATTTACGCTTGCACAGCTCTTCACAGATACCCTTACCTGAGTTACTCGTCTAACGTCAGATACCTAAATATCCCGCACGAGTGCGTTCTCATCATATAAACGCTCCGCGAATATCCACTTTTCGAACATACGATCTCTCTAAATGTTTATTCTGGTTTCCTCTCCGCAAGCTCTTCTTTCCTGTCCAAATTCCATTTTTCGCACCCGATGGGGACACCCGCTCGTGCGATGCTGAAGTTTTGGTTTTGAATTCCTTACGACTCGAATCGATGGGTCGGAACTTCTTATAAGTTGGACTCTTGAACAGCATATTGAGATTCCCACTCAAAATAAATTTCATCATTTTAGGGTGAGTTTGCCGATTTCAAGCCTCGGGTAAAAATAGCTGACCCAAACGATTTTTAGGTTCTTTCAAGTATTCTGCTTCCGATTTTAGCTTCAAACTCTTTTTCAGAGCTTTTTGCACGCTTTCACAGTCACCTGCAACAACGGGACACGTGAACGGTGGAAACTCGTCCCTCAGGCCGAGTCTTCGGTCAAAACTTGAGAAAACGGGACGCCACCGCATTTCAGCAGAAAATGATCGAGCTTGTCGATAGTAGTCGAGACTGGGAGATCAACCGAATCCCAATTCGAACAGCTCACGATTTATCCATTCGGGGCCTGATTGGTTCGAAGCTTCCGTCTGTTCAATTTCTGGCAGGACGCCAGAGACCATCGATCGCCGCCAATGTGTTGCGACGGAGATTCAGGGGTTACAGGATCAAGTTCAGCCGCCGAACGACACGTTAGTCGCTCAAGGCATGTCGCTCAATCTTGAAAAACAAAAAACCCCTGCGTCGCGTGGGAGTATTTCGTGAATCTATTTACTGGCTTAGCGAGTGATGGGAAACGAATCCTGATCCCGACTCTTGGTGGACACGAAACGCTCCGGTTGTTGGGTTGCTTCTGATCCCGATTACGTAAGATCAAGCCCACCTGATCCCCCTGTCAGCCGGCTCGCCCGCGTCGCCATCGTTCCAGCTCAGGAATCCTAGATCTTCTACAAAACATTTTCTAGAACAAGACTCCCACAAAAGAGCTCGGGAAGGCTTTCTGAATGCAGAGAAAGCTACGCGAAGAGCGCCCGCCGCTCACTTTGTGTAACGAGATCGAGTGCTTCTTCAGATTCCCGAAAACGCAATCATACCATTTTCTTGAGACTCAATCCACGGAGAAGTGATCCCGCAAGAGGAGCCGGTGCAAATCAAGAAGAGGCTCGAGCAGGCTGGAGCATACGATTCGGGTACACGACATCGATCTCGTTCCCGAACCAGGTCATGCATCCGTTGATCAAGCCCAAAAGAGCAAACGCACCCGCGATGACCGAGATCAGAAAAATCTTGCAAGCGAAACTTCTTGCCATGATGCGTGGACATCTTGTCGAAAAATTCACATGTTCTCCTTGAAACATGGGTGAGCTCACGTTTCTCGATGCCCAGAGCGTTTCTTTAACTTTCAATTTCTTTCCGAACTTGAAGCGCGAAAACGACGTGTTTATTTATTAACGCGCATTATCTATTAGCGTAGGAATCTACGTCGGTTATTTCTGCCACTCCGGCAGCTTACTATTCTGACACTGGCTCGATGCACTAATCATTCCTCCCCGATCGTAAACTATTCTTAGCAATTTATCGCTTCCACAGTTTCCATTCAAGCCAACTGGTGCTGCAGTACAGCTGACTCAACTGCCCTGCTCACATTTCCATGGAGGTGCTAACGATTCATTTGTGAACAAGCAGCTGCGACCGAAATTGTTTAATTAGGTAAACACGTAAGAAATTGCGTGTTTCTAGACAACAACGTGACGGCCTCTGTCGAGCATCGTGGTCATTATGAGTCAATAAGTGAATGAGCTGGCGATCGATTGATCCAAGGAGCGATGGGGACAGACGATTCCGCCCCGGACGGATGCAATAAGCGTTGACACTGACCTACCAACGGAAAGACGGACCGACTGTCGGAGCAACGAAAGCAATGGAATGCAAGACAAACGATCGAAGCTCTGTTGCTAATCCTATCGGCCGACATCCATCCGAAGAACATGGACGAGCGGACTGATGGTCAGAGAAACAGACGGACGGACGGACAGCAACATCGAACCTAGCATTGGATAGAGCTGGGTAACCACACCCGGAGCTATCGCGTGGGGACCAACTGACTTGCAGCAAGCTTTCGTTCTGGCATCCGCTCGGCTAGCGTCCGGCGTTCGTCGTAGCCTCGGTCATTAAATTGGGAGCCGCTGTTACTGGTTGTACTACGCTGCCGCTCCCGTTTCCGAACGTTGTTCTGATTTTCGCCCGGGTCCCGTTACTAAAAATAGTCGCTGGAGCGATCTAACGGGAGTCTACGATGCTGTCGCTAACGGTCAAGCAGAGCCGCCTGTTTTCGCGCTTGCTCCCGGCTCGGTGGCTGCTGCTATAGCTGGTGATGGGAAGACAAGCAAACAGCAAGCGGCGGCATCGGGCGCATGGATTGACAGACCAACGACGTAATTGTTAAATAATCGGGGAAAGAACGAAATCGCTAACGAAAGTGGTCGGAACTGCAGAGCGAATCAAGGTCGCAGGCTTCTGGAAGCAACCGTGATGGGCCGGCGGCGGTAACCGCGCAGACAAGCCGCGAGCTGTGCAGTGGTCTGCAATGCTCTCCCTTTCGGCGTAGTAAACGGTAGTGAAGGTGGCAGCGGCAGCGGCGGTAAGGAGTCACTTACGAGCCGTACACACGCCCAAAGCGTGCGCGGATTATATAAGACTCGATGCAGATACCCACATCATAGTCAGTGAGCGAGTTAGTCGTTTAGTAGCAACTGCATTAGCAGCACCACCCCACCACCAAACAATCAACAAACATGACCAAGTTCGGAGCTGTGTTCCTCGTGGCCGTTCTGGTGCTGTGCGCTACCATGATCCAGGTTTCGGAGTCGAGAAAGATCCTCAAGTTGGCCGCCGCTGCTGCCATCCTCCGTGGAGGTCCCATTATCCCCCTCCCCATCAGGTACCCAGTGCACGTCCCCAAGAGTAAAGTCGTCCACGCTCCCGTCCACATCCCCGTCCACCACAAACACGTCGAAATTGGTCACTACGACCACGGATTCGAACACGGATTCGGACACGCCGATGCCGGATGGTGGTAATCAGTTTTGTGACCCGATCAGTCTCGAGGATTAGGATTTTCCCGTGGAAAGGCATTTCAGCTTGTGAACAACTCATTGTAAAACTATCCTTCATCAACATTGAGGACCTTCGGAGGGCAAGTTGACGGTGGACGGGCCATGGAGCTAGCACTCTATCGCCCGCAGCCCTCTTTTTGAATGGCTCGGTGAGCTCCGCTTCTCGTCATGTCATGTGTATATGATCTGTTATTTAATGTGTACACTTGTGTGCGTGTATGTACATGTTCGTATGTAAATAAATGTAGTAATTTTAAATGTTGTCGATATACACATAGTGCCCACTCATTCATGTGATGCTAATGCCTTCCGCAGTGTTCTCGCATATCTTCCCGCCTCGAATATACCGCTTGCCGTTGGCCATCTATCTTTCCTATAAGGATGACATACCTATCTTCGATTGTCGATTGCAGTTGTCGATTGCAACAAACTTTGGAATTGGGAGAAAATCGTCGAAAAAGGGCTTAGCCCTCGTTCACTCGACTGCTGTCCCTCTGGTAACGGGTCATGGGATCCCACCCCGCTAGAATCCGATGCTCGTTCAAGATTCCCCTCAAGAGAGCGCCCATAGACTAGATCCGGTTACTGCCCAGAAGCGTCGAAATTATCCACCGGATTGATCGCCCATCATCTACGGCTCCCGATTCTCCCGGTTTTCCCGTTGCAAGAGAGCTATGGGCGGAAAAGTCCAGCGGGAGAAAATCGTATAGCGCATTAGAGTTGGGATCAGGGGGGGGGGGGCGCCACATTCGATTCCTCCGAAAAGCCAAATGTATCGTTGCAGCTTTTTCGAAAAAAAGAAAAAAATTGGAAATATCAAATTCGCTGTCGGTCAATACCATTTGAGTTTCTCACCATGTGGAGCGCAGACTGTGCCAAAAAAATGAAGATATTTCAGCAACATAACCATCAACACTTGTGATTGAAACGTTCCCCACGGTTTGGCTGGCCCATGATTCAAGCTGTAGTATCCGTCCGAACGGCGGAGGTGATTAGAGAAGTCAGTGTAACACCCAACGCGCTGTTGATATAATCTAACTGACCGTTACTGACGGCCCAATTTTAGCAGCGCGTGCCCGTAACAGATAGCAAACCCGCTCATTAAATCAACTGTCCGAATACACTGATGTGATACGACGAAAATTCAAGGTTGATTTCAATTTGATGATTGCAGGAATTCGACACTGACGGGGTTTTTGACCGAGCTACTGGATTCGAGGGGAAGCGCTTCATTGCGTCTCAACAGTGTCAGCTCGTTGCTCGGGCCGGCTCTTGTTCTTCACTTGCCAACTCCGCTGACATCCAGTTGTCACCCTTACCCTCGCCAACAAAAAAAGAGACCCGCGACTTGAATGCTTTCGTTTTCTATAAAACCTTAAGTCAACGAGCTTGAGCTGCGTTGGCAACTAGTCAGTAACGAACATGAAAACGAATCGCGGCCTGATCCTCGCTGTGTTCGCAGTGGTGTGCGCTCTGTTGGTACAGCAGAGTGAGCAAAAGAAACTTCTAAAACTCGCGGCCGCAGCGGCGATACTCCGCGGGGGACCCATCATCCCGATACCGATCAGGTATCCGGTCCACATACCTAAGGCAAAAGTTGTCCACGTACCAACGCACCACAGCTACGGCTACGGACATGGATTCGGTCATGGTCAATACGGAGGATACGGCGGTGGATGGTGGTGATGATGATGCACAAGTACCTACTCGGATGCCACAATGATTGTTTCCATGTCGTGTCGTGATCTCTCCGTGAGAATGTGTGTAAAAGTGTATTAGTCAATCAGTTAGTCGGTCGATCAGTCAGTCAGTCAACTGTTAAGTTAGTGGGTGTTCATTCGTCTGTTCGGTTTACATGAGTGTTTTGTGAAATGACGCGTTTGTCTGTATTTATTGTTCCAAAAATAAATCCAAGGATCAGTGATCCCCGTTTATCCTGTACGCTAATCCACTATGTTTGTATTCATTCTTCACGATTCATTTTTCTTCGATCACGTATGGTTAGATGGGCGCCCCCAGGATGTCAGATGACCACAGTCGGTCGATGAGAAAACGGATGAATGAAACTGTTTCCGAGGCGTCCGACCAGCAATCCGAATGCTGAATCTTCAATCACGCCATTTTGTCATCCATGGAGCATCAGTTTCAGCATCAAGCCGGAAGCGATGATAGGCAGCAAATTTCCCTCTATCCAAGCTTCATGTCAAAAGCTGCGAGTCACTGAGCTCACGGTCCGATGCCGAGCGAGACTCCCCAAAACTTCCGAAGTTTTCTCTTACTGCAATTAGCAGACAAGAAGGTCCGAAAAGGTGCATAGAGAGTCAGAACCGCGCCGAGGTGGATCTGGCAGGACATGACATACCTCAACCGAGTTGCAGATGGTTGAAGTTCCGTAGTTCGACCTCTCACTACGAAGAAGTGGCAGTCGCTCCCCGATTGGCACCTGATGTTACGTCAATGATTCGGAACCCGAGCATGCTTCATAGAGGGCAAATGAGAACCATACCGGCTTCAGATTCAATGTAGCCCGCGTCGCATCTATCTTTCCATCGTTCAAGGCTATTGCGCTCTTAGTATGGCTAGAGTTGAATCTAGTTGTCTCGATGAGTCGATTTCGCTCAGCCTCAATGACATACTTTGGAGGAAGACTGTTCATTGCGAGCATTCAATGCCTTGGAGATTGGAAGGGCTCAGTGATTCAGGAACACTCTTAAGCCATTTTACGGCCCGCAATATTCCAGAGGTCGGTCTTTAAATTGCTCGCGAAAAATGGAGGCTACGTTCGTATCCATTTCCCCCGAATAACTACTTCCCGTAGTTTCGAACTCCCTATCATTGAACATGTACACGAGAGATTTCGACCTGAACTATTCATGAAGTTTCGAACGAATCATGGAGGAACTATCACTTTATTCACAGAGGGATACGATGCCAAACATTCTCTGCTCTCCGCGGCAGAACACGCTTACAAACACTGGATGTCAGTGACAGACGACACGAAACGGAACTTTAGAGCTGACGAAGCTCTGTCTACAAGCGGATATTCCACTCATGAAGCGTCACGGACGGTGAGATCACTATAAAAACCGGAGTATTTGACTTGGACGATGAAAACGCACAGCGTTGAGACTTATCACACACTTAAGACGTCGGAACAGACTCGGAGGGAACAAAACCAGGATACATTCGACATGGCACAAAAAACTGAGGAGATCGTAGATGACGGACAACAAAACTGCTCTCAAAACACGAACGCGACCTCGTCGCTCTTCCGATACACACTGCTACCACGCTCCTTCGAGACCAGAACCCCCAAAACTATGAAGACCGATGTCGTGATGGCCGTAACTTTGCATCGGAACATGAAGCGGCATGGTGTCGTGGTGATGATGCTCGGGGAAATGAAGAGGAGTATGATGATGGGTGGGAACATGCACGATTTTGGGACGGGGCATATGCACTGGGTATCTGATGGGCACCGGTATGATTGGACCGCCACGAACGATGGCAGCGAGGGCGGCCAACTTCATGAGGCGCCTGGAGGCAGAGGTTTTCACACTCAGAAAGCCGAGCAAAACGATCCCGCTCACAAGAATCCTGCTAGCACTAATTTTCATCTCGGAATGTGTTCCGGAAGATCTCGGCGGCGACCAGCGATCAGTGGCGATCCAGAAGAGACGATCCCAGTTCTTATAGTTTCTTTTTATTGACGCAATCCGTCAATCAAGACTCGCCCTCGCACAAAAAAGGCGGGCTTCTCTTCGACATGGCGTTTCCAGAGGACCTCAAGTCCGCGAAATCCGCATCGCATCAGATCAGCCGAGAGGGAGAAACTGATTTTGATTCGTTCTTCTTGTTTCAATCAGAGTTTCTCATGCTTGGTAAGAGTCTTGTGCTTCAGTAAGCGCAATCGTTTCTTTCTTTGTGCAAGCACGAGAGATTCTGTCAACATCAGAGTCTGAATCGTGACGGCGCGAAGGACCTTGAAACGTTTGGATGACCCAAAACTGGGAGCACTTCCATCCAAGGCGTTAAAAATAGTCGAACTCAAAACTGAGTGGTGAATCATCGGGAACGAAGTAACGCCATTGGGAACTGATCGTTCCCGCCTCAGTAACGCCATTTCTCACAGCAATATCAAGACTGCGGGAGAAGACATAGAAAAAGTGATACACAACGCCAACGAGCGAATCGGACAAGCAGTCATCAAAGCTAACGAGGTGAAAGATGCTAGACATCCTCCTTAGACTGATCATCAGATGCTGGTTCTGACGTCGAATATATCTCTGAATCAGAAAGAAACCGCATCTCCTCTTAAGCGAAGGTTGTGGTCAATCCTATTCGCTCATTTTCTCGCGAACCGAGACGATTTGCGCTCATGTTGAGAGATGATTTCAAACCGGGAGCCGGACAAGCAACGGATTCTTTCGATTTATCGCTAATAGCCGATAAGTATCGACGAGTTTGCCCACTCTCATTCAGATTTTCGAGGTCTTTGTCACGTGATTGAGAGTCACGCGGTGATTTTTCACTGACAACTTCATTCCACTTGGATGGCGGCACCAGCTGAGCAACCACCGTCTACCCAGACCTTGGCCAACGAGAGCCCGCGAACTACCGAAACTATTTTTTCCACAAGAAGAGAAATTAAGTATTAGAACTCGGCAGTGGGGCTGGAAAAGCAGAAGAATACACACCATTCCAAGGAACAGAACTTGTCTAGGGTTTGAACTCACCAAGCCCAGGTGAGGAGCAACAGATCAGGTAGAGCACTAATCACTTGAAGGTATCTCCAGTCTCTGACATTGTAAGTGATCACGGGATATAGAATGAGTCCGATGAACCATCCACATTCCCCACTCATGGCAACCATGGCTCGTTTTTGAGCTCCGATTGATTCGACAGCTAGAAAGGAAAAAGTCGCGATGACATAATCATGGTAGATCACCAATCTCGATGAATCCATCTCAATTTTTCATTATAATAATTTGGAGACATCTTTACCGAGAGTGTAGAAGCTCGCAACGGTGGCCGAATTCAAGAATCTACAGAGCGAAAATGCCCAGAACGACGTCGTGAAAGCAGCTGTGAGCCCCGAGATCAGCGAAAGGCCGTGCATGATCAGTATGCAGGTTCTCCTGCCGTACCAATCGGAAACCATTGACACGAGGATCGATGCAAGCATGCCCATCATCATAATACTTTGCGATGTATCCGGCAGCCATTCTCTGCCACAGACGGCGTCCCACTGGAAGTCATTGCTCGAAATGCTGAATGCCGACAATGTCACGAGTATGCATGGTGAAGATGTCAGAAAACTTATCGCAATCCTGCCTCAATCATAACTGTCGGGCCATTCCCGATCTGACCGTACTGGTGGGACTCACCTCTTCGATGAGCGTTCTGGTGTGGTAGCTGTGATCGTACTCCCATGACGTGCAAGCGGAACTAACATTCCGTTCGATATCGAGAACAGCACACTTCAAGTCCACTCCTTGATTCAAAGCCCTCCAATCCGCCACGGAGATCGAGTCGTTTGGGCGAGCACACCAGAAATCCTGGTTTTTCGGCGCCATGAACTGGTTGGCCATAACCCTCCATGGGTAACCGAACCCCCCGAATGCGTTGACGATGAGCAGGGGGTAATGCCATGGTCCCGTCTGCTCGAGAATGTGCTCCATGCTGCAGCTCACTTCTCGATGCTGCGGAAAGGCTTCAAAGAGCAGTCACAGTTCGAGAAGCGATTGTTCGCGCAGGCATCGAGGGCAAAGAGTGCGTCGCGTTGCGGCGCAGTCATCATCACAGTACACCGTAAACCGCGAGGGATTAGAGGAGAGCCCTTTGCTTTTTATTGAGCGGGGCAATTAAGGATGCCACAAAGGACGTTACGAAGGATGCTTGTCAGCTCGGTTATCCTTAGAAAGACTTCTCGCGTCCTTGTTTCCAGATTGCGAAGTATTGATCGATCCACTGTTAATGCGTAATAACCACTGCCAGTGAGTTATATGGGCTGCTATTATCTGTTACCGTCTCGCTGTTTGTGAAGCGTTGTTACTTCGTTGCAACAAGTTCCACATCAGATCCGAGGTCTGAAGCGACGGCTCAGTGACATCTTACTCACCGCTTCGAGTCGCTGTAACCAGCTTGCAAAATTAGGAACTCTTTGGGCTTGAGTCGGTCACTCATTGCCGAATCAACGACGATCGCACTGCACTCAGGGATCCGGCTAGTTTTCCGCATGGCTTTCGGTTTCATCGCTTACATTCTGGACGTAAACGTGAGCCGCAGAAGATTTCCGACTCAGAAGTGGTTCTGCATATCTTGAAACATCATCATGAATCATAACTCGGCTCGGCCCGTGATTGGATCGGTGCGTGAGGTGAAAGTGAAGACAAATTCGAGCAAAACTTCTAATGCTAAATGTCAACAATGGGCGGCGGCATTGCCGGTGGTCGCCTCGGAAGAATTACATAACAAACATCGTTCTCATTCCGAGCGTGATGATTTCAGCATTTTCAATCGAGAAACAAAAGAACTGCAAAGTTAAATATCTAAGAATGGGCTTTTACGACTGGAACTTCCGCGGCTCACTTCGTTATGAGTTGCTAACAGGAACATCTAGCCCTTGAAACAGACGATTTGATTTAAAAAGCGAAGGCTACCTTGGAGCTCGCTTCAAAACGCAACAGATTGTTCAGTATTGACGCTTTCAGTCTTGTGGAAGGCTCCAAACGTGAACCGGTGTTCGATCTGACTCGTTCCTATGAATTGCGATCGATTTTTCACCGTGCGTTTGTTGCGGAATCAAGATGCGGCTCAAGGTCAGCATCGGGAGGACTCTGCTCGGACTAATCCATTTGGTATGTCATTGCAGTTGAATGAAAACGTCGCGGAAGAGTTCGGCTCGACAAAACCGGCCCGTCGCAAACTGAGAGGTTCAGGGTTCTATGGCTTTCTTCTTTCACGCTGGACGCCGGACTGCAATCGAGAAATCAGGGAAAGTGCCTCGATTTTATCTTGGTGTTGATCGCACCACTCAACAAGGATCGCTACCAGCCGCTTCGCAGCTAGGGATTATTCACACCGATCTCGGGTTGATGGGAATCACAAGTTTCCATTATTGGAGATACAGAGTGAATGGAACGGAGGTCTCAAGTGAAATTCGTATATTGATGCGTGCGTTGCAGACGGGCTTCGGAGACCCAACGTTTGAAAGGCCGGAAAAGATTATGCTAGGGGAAAGAACTTCACCGTGAATATCGGAGTGACTGTGTGATGTGCTCGCCAGGCGGATCACTGTCGACAGCGTCTATATGAATACTCAGAGATTCGCATGCTTACTCCATCCCCGCGCAAAGTTTGATCGAGCTGCCGGCTGCGAACGATATCCAAGAATCCTGTTCATGTTCGCGATTTCATTGGAGCTCAGACCATTCTAACTTGAACTTATTGTCAGACCTCTGTTTCCAATGATGTTGGGGTTCCGAAACCCCTGAACCACCCAGGCGTTAAGCAGGAACCTACGACCGATCGTCCGTTGGCCCGATACATTGCAGGCGCTGCACGGAATCATCGAAGTACATATCTCGAATCCTTCGACTTCAAGCTGAAGCTAACGCGTTGTTTTGCTGTGGGTACAAGCTCCAATAATGAGTCTATCTTGCGATCATGACCCAGTCATGATGGAGCTCATGGAGAGCTTCGTCCGCGCGGTGAATGAGGATGAGTTATCCGGTTGGAAGGCGCAGACAATTTGTTTTTGTTTTCCTCGCAGGTTGCGCATCGTTGCATGCCGACGCGGAGATCCACATGTGAGACCATTCACCTCGGCAGACGACGGTTGTTCGTTCTTCATGTGGAAAATCGAGGGACGGAATCGCTGGACTAGCGACCAACACGGCGAATGTAGCAGAACAAGTCAGCGAAGCAACAAGCACATGCCGAAGGTGAAGTCTTAGTAGAAAACCTAGTCATCGTACGCCACTCAATCGATTCTTCTTCGTCGTCGGATTCTCGTGAGCTCAAGCAAACGGATCATGGCGGAGTCGAGGGGCGATGCGCAAACTTTCGTTCCGGACAGCGAGACGCGGTGCCGTACCAGACTGACTTCTTTCAGTCATAGTCATACTTGGACCATCGAGAACTACAGGTTCTATGAAGAAGAGAAGATTCTCAGCAGCTCGACCTTCAGTTCCAGCGGTTACGATGACATAAAGTGGTACATTGAACTATTTCCTCAAGGGGAGACGGAAGAGAGCAAGGACTACATATCCATCTTTTTGAATCTAGATACTTCTCCCTTAGAATCACTGCGCGTCGAATTTGAGTTGACTCTCTTTTACGCTAAACAGCAAGTGATCACACATGGACGGCTCTTCAGGATAATGAAACCGGGAGGAAATTGGGGCTTCAGAAAGTTTGTCGAAAGGGATAGAGTCATGAATCGTTCGCAACAGCTCTGCAATGATGAGCTCTCGCTACGCTGCGATATGATGGTGGCTATGCAAACGGTGAACATCCCGATTGAAGTTCCGCCCATCCCGAACAAGACATCCAAACGATGCGCCGCAGATATCCTGGAGGAATTCCTCCAGAATCGATCGTCTAAGGATGCTGCGTCCACATTGCCCACTGAAGGTTCCTGTGTCCGGAAGGAACTCCTCAAGACATTCCCGCCAATATGGAAAGCAATATTCGAACGAGACTTCGCCACAACGGGCTCGTCGCGAAAGGAGATTTCTGAAATGGACGAAAACACGTTTATGGAATTCGTGCGCTTCATCTACGTCGACGGGGCGGAAGCCCCCGACAGCTTGACCAAGTACCTCCTAGCTGCAATCGACAAATACGCCCCTGAGACATTGTCTTCCACCGCCGCACCCTCAGATGCCTTAAAAATAAGTCCAACCAAGCCCGTGGATGAGGATATCTCAAGTTTAGTCGCGGAAGCTAAGAGACTTCAGGTCTGCGGGGCAGCCGCGAACGAGTCTCAATTTGTCCAGCAGGAGAAGGACCACAATGGTGAGGAGAGTGGAAATGATTCACAAACTTCAGATTTCAGCGTTCTGGAGGATTGCTGAATCGTCAAAGCTGCTGGGCGAACGTTGGACGAACCTCACAATCAGTCCGAGCTCGCCTCGATGCGTTATTCTTTGGCTCGTTCCAAGATTCCTCCATGAGATTTCACGATCTTCCCTGGAGGTTACAATCGTCAATTTTAACTGAGTGAAAGAGATGATGGGATCAACAGATGATCAATGATGTAGAGCAGTGGTTCTCAAACTTTTTCCATCCATGGACCTCCTTATGGCCCTGTTAATGGGAATGGGGGTCCCTGGGGGTCCATATGGACCACTTTGAGAACCACTGATGTAGAGCCTTGTTCGCATCTATCAGTAAGGTGAACGATCGGTAATTTAAATAAAGTGCGGATTTCATTCGATGATTTTGTCCACAAGATCTCTTCACATCTCTTGCTATCGGCCCGGAATGTCGTGAGCGGCAAGGGTGTAGCTCCCACTGGGCGCTCCAAGTCTTGGCTCAGGGCGGCAAATTGTGTGGAGGCGGCAAGTTTTGTGGGGGCGGGAAATACCGAAGCCGTCTCCTCTCTTTCAGCTCCGAATGGACCGGCCCGATAGTGGGTCTCATCAGTCCAGGCATTCGCCTTTTGTGCGCGTCCGGTCTCAATCTGACATCCCCAAATACTGATAGGGTGACAAGAAATAACCCGGACGAGCTCTCCTTGATGTAACTCCAGCAATACTGAAAATTTCGCTGCCAAACTTCGACATAATTTTGAGGAATCTACCCTTTATTTATTACACTGGTCCATTTCGAAATGACCGCCTTTGGCTTTTATACAAAATTTCAAACGTTTCACGAAAGATTGAGCTATTTGCCGCAGCTCGTTCAGGTCCATTTGGTCCCACTCCCGCAGCAGCGATCGACGGAGGGAGTTCAGACTTGTGTGAGGCTTTGAGCATGCTCTGGCCTCTAAAATGGACCACACCGAATAATCCATCGGATTGAGGTCCGGTGAGTAGGGAGGCCATTCTCCCGATGTGATGGTTCTAGGGAAATGGGTCCTGCACCACTCCTGTGTCAATTTCGCTCTATGGGCTGGCGCTGAATCCTGTTGGAAGGTCCATGACGAATTTCCGAAATGCTCTCTCGCCCACGGAAGCACCACAGCTTCCAGAATATCCTTCCGATACACTTCTTGATTTATTTTCACACCTTTGTCGACAGAAACCAGCGGAGTCTTGCCAGTAGCGCAGAAACCCGCCCAAACCATCACAGATCGAGGATTTTGGCGCCGCTGGACAATTGATAAAGATGCCGGATTCTCTGAACACCAGTAGCGATCGTTTTGACGATTGCAGGATTGCTCTACTGTGAACAATTTCTCGTCTGTGAAAACAATCGTCTCCTACAGGTTACCCGCGGCCCGACGTACGAGTTGGCGGCATCGTTTGAACCGAACAGCTTTGTCTTCGTCACTGAGAAGTTGAACTTTCTTCGGCTTGTAGGGTGTCAACCCCAGATCATTCTTGGCAATCAGGCGCACAGTCTCACGATTGACTTTGATTTCGCGAGCGATTTTCCTCATTGATATCCTGCATTTGCGTTGAACTCTTTTCTTTATCTTTTGCCGTACGCTTTGCGTATTGACGCTCCTTTTTCTTCCTCTGCCGGGGCGGTCGCCCTCATGGCCGAGCTCCTCGAACCGTTTAATGGTGTCGGATACTGTTTGCTTGGGCACATGGAGCAGTCGAGAGATTTCGCATCGGCGATTTCCTGTCTTGTGGAGAGCTATCACAGCACTACGCTCGGCCGACATGGCAGCGGAAGAGGCACGGTGAAGAGATTCGAATAGAACTTCATGGGCGGTGACGACAAGGAAGTGCGGATATGCGACCTCATTCACTTCGTTGTTTCCACCATTCGTTTCCCCGATACAGCCCATCAAATATTGTCCGAGTTATTAATTGTCACCCTGTAGTTTGCCCATGTCAACGGCTGCGAGTAACTGCTCATCAAAACGCCCATGAAGCTGCCAAGACTGCCGAAAACGCACTCACTGCCCATTGCAATAGAGCAAAGATTGAACGAATTCTGTCCCAAGGGGAAAGTTCGTTGGGTCGATTGAGCCCGAGCAAAGGGAGATTCCTAGTCATATTTGACGATCGACCTGAACGGAAGGAATCGTACTCAAATCGGAGAAACTCGTGTTCATTCCTCGGAAGAAGAGTGGGTGGGAGGAGAGGAATGGCATCAGGAGAGCGATGAGTTTTGTAGGGCGTCTGCATAAATCCGCTCCTTCATGTATGAAAACAGATTCCCTATAACCATGATCAAAGTTCATTTTAAGCTTCTGTCACCAACGCGAACGTCGGGTTCTCACAGGAGACGGGAATTCTGCCAAGAGAAAAACTCTGGAGATTACAGCAATCGACTTGAATTTCTCAGAGCACATCGTGAAGTCCGTTGGATCAGCTGATCGAGCAGACATGAACTGTTTGATTGCGAATGGTCAGGCCGGACTCATTGACGGAGTGTTCAAAATCAGACCTAATTATCGTCGTAATAGTATCGACGTCTCGCGCAGACAGCTGGCCCGTTCAGACTGTGTTTTGAACCAATTCGTATGGAGAACCACCAGACGTTCCTCGGCGAGGAATATTCTCGCTGTTCTTTTCGAGCGTCATGCAACCGTATGAACGCCAGCCCACCCTTTCACTTTGCTCAATGAAGGAGATTCTGACCGAGCTGAACGAAAGACGAACCTTCAGCTGCAGGTGAACGCGCACAGAACAGAGAGGACTCGGCGTGGATGCGATTCGGATATGTACCTTTTCCTCATGCGAACGGAAAACGGATTCTCCACGGAATGGGTCGCGACACGAATGCTGCGGCCACGGAACACTTCGAAAAAACAGACGGGTATATCGGCGCTCTCAGTTTGAAAGACGACTCTAGTGATGAGCTGTCGAGACCGCTCTCCCCAGAAGGGAATTTCGGAGGAGTCATCAGCGTGGTTGGGATGACTCCTCCGAACCTTTATCCGAAGAATTCGACGGACGCCAACTGAACCAAAAAGCAGTGGATCGTCGTGGAGCCGCCATTCGATCGGCGAGTGAGCCCACCCGATTGGGCACTCGAGGTTCTGCATCATCATTGACCCTCGCGGTGCTGTGTCTGACCGTCCATCACGTTGATAACGGCCGTGGAAGAATTCCCCGTAGCATCATCTTCTCTCCGAGCGCCCTCGGAGTTTCTTCGATTAGCGGAGTTCATCATAGATCACATCGCTCAACAGCCTCTCTCGCTTTCCACTTCCTTCTTCCGAAGCTCGATGTGAGTGTTGCAGGCGATGCTCGCAATCGGAACTCGACCCTTTCTGACTTGAACTCATTGTCAGATTCCTGTTTCCCAAGCTGTAAGGGTTTCAATACCCCTGAACTACCCGGGCGACAAGCACACAACTACGAGCGATCGTTTGACTGCCCGATGGATGGCAGGAGCTGCACGGAAGCATCGGCGCATCTCGAATACTCCGACTAAGCTGAAGCTCACGCGTGGTTTCGCTATTGGTACAAGTTCTAGCAATTAGTCTATCTTGCGACCATAACGTAATCATGATAGAGCTCATGGAGAGTCTCGCCCGTGCCGTGAATGAGAATGAGCGATCCGATTGGATGGCGCGGACGATTTGTTTTTGTTTCTCTTGCACGTGGCGCATCGGTGCATGCCGACGCGGAGATCCACATGTGAGAAGACCATCCACCTCGGTTGACGACGGGTCGTCGTTCTTCACGCGGAAAATCGTGGGACGAATTTGCTGAACTAGCGACCAAGACATGCTGAAGGTGAAGTCTGAGTAGAGAATCTAGTGAACGTGATCCACGCAATCGATAACTTCCTCGTCGTCGCATATTCTCGTGAGCTCAAAGAGACTGATCATGGCGAAGTCGAGTGACGATGCGCAAACCTTCGTCCCGGATAGCGAGACTCGGTGCTGTACCAGATCGACATATTTCAGTCATCGTCACACGTGGACCATCAAGAACTACAGCTTCCATGAGAAAGACGAGATTCTCAGGAGTTCAAAATTCAATGCCAGCGGTTTCGATGACACGGATTGGAGAATTGAACTACATCCTCGAGGGAGCAGGAAAATGAGCAGGGGCTATATTTCTATTTTCTTGTGTCTAGACAATTGTGCTTGGGAATCAGTGCGCGTCAAGTTCAAGTTTATTCTCTTAGACGCCAAACAGCAAGAGATCGAACAGGGACAGGACTTGCGGACGATGAGAAGGGGAGAAGATTGGGGCTTCTACGAGTTCGTCAAAGGGGATGATGTTATGGATCGTTTGCGACAACTTCGCAACGACGAACTCTCAGTGCGCTGCGATATGTGGGTGGCTGTGCAAACAGTGAACATCCCGATTGAAGTTTCGCCAATCCCAAGCAAGACCTCCAAGCGACGTACCGCAAATATTCTGAGGGAGTTCCTCGGAACTCAATCGTCTGAGGATGGTGCGTCCACAGTGCCCACTAAGGGATCCCGTGTTCGAGAGGAAGTTCTCAAGACGTTCTCGCCAGTATTGAAAGCAGTATTCGAACGAGACTTCGTCGGAACGGGCCCTTCGCGAGAGGAGATTTCTGAGATGGACCAAAATACGTTTGTGCAGTTCGTGCGCTTCATCTACGCCGACGATGCGAAAGCCCCTGACAGGGTAACCAAGTACCTGCTAGCTGCAATCGACAAATACGCCCTCGAGGAATCATCTCCAACTGCCGAACACCCAGAGACCATGGAAGCAAGCTCACCCCAGCCCAACGATGAGGATGTCACAACGGAGACTGAGAGACTCCAGGCTTGCGGAGCTGCCGCGAACGAGTCTCATTTTGTTTCGGCATATGAAATTCCAATGCAAGAAGAAAAGGAGATGGTTGACGCTGACCGTCCCGGAGGAGGCGTCGGCAACGACCCCGAAAACGATCGACGGGGTTCGCAGGTAAACCATCCTAACATTCCGCAGGAGAAGGGCCTTACTGGTGAGGAAAGCGAGAATGATTCAAACTCTTCGAAATTCAGCGTTCTGGAGGATTGCTAAATCGTCAAAGCTGCCAACCCTGGGCTAACCTCAGTCCGAGCAAGCCTCGATACGTTACCTCAGCTCGTTCGGAGACTTTTCCATGAGATCTCCAAATCTTCCCTCGAGGTTACGAGCGTCGATGTTACCTGACTGGGAGAGATGATGAACGAGGACCAAAAATGTGAAATCTTTCTCGGATCTGTGAATAACTTGAACGAACGGTAATGTAAATAAAGTGCAAATCTTATTGTCGGAATATCGTAGCTGTCATGAATGATAGTCAGATTTGACGATTCAGCTGAATGGAACGAGTCATACTTGGCTCGAAGTCGTCATTCCCCGGAGGAAGCGGGGGTTGGGAAGAGAGGGATGAGGGGGAACGGATGAGTTTCGGAGGCCGCCCGTATGACTTCGCTCATTCAGTTTGAAATAGGAATCTGATTCCCGATAGCGGTGATCAAAATTCACCCCAAGGTTCCATCATGCTCTCACCATCGCGAAGTTCGGGTTCTTGCAACAGACGGGAAAAGGCAGACGGGTATCTCGGCGCTTTCAGCTTCAAAGACCACTCTAGTGATGAGACCTCGAGAGCGCAATCATCAGAAGGGGATTTGAAAGGAATCACCAGCATAGCTGAGATAATTCCTCCGAATCTTTGGCCGAAGAATTCGGCTCACGCCAACCGATCCGGATACCAAAAAATCGTCGTGAAGCAGCCGCCCGCTCGGAGAGTGAGCGCTGAAGAGGATCTCCGTGCTTTCCGTCGTCTTTGCAGGTCTCAACAGCATATATCGCTATATCCTCTTCACAATATCTCTCAGTCTCACTTGTTCGTCAGCGATAGCACGGTCCAAGTAGATGGCGCACGAGTGAGCTTGGAAGCTCAAACACTGTAACGTTAACCCCATCTGGGAGCCCGCTGTACGGTGAAACACGAATCTAATCTTTCTGGATGAAGAGTTACGTAATTGAGAATAGGTTATATAAACTTATTCTTAATCTCGGGCGTGGCCCCACCGTTTCCAAAGAAACGAGAGAGGGGCATGCTGAGTCTCCATCCTCGAGGTCCTGATCGAGCGGTGAGATGGAGCTCTGACCCTCAAGGCGCTCTCTCGTACATTCTAAAGCCCCGAACCCCGAACCTTCGCTCGCCTACTTGATTCGGCAATTGATATTCCGCATCATTATTGACTCTTTCGAGGCCGTATGTGCCCGTCCATAACGTTGATGACGGCCGTCGAAGAATACCCCGCTACTTCATCTGCTCTCACAGCGCCACCCGATTTTCTCCGATTTGCGGGGTTCATCATTAACCGCATCGCTCAACCGCCTCCCGTTCGCCAACCGTGGCGGGTGAGTGCATAGATCGACCACGGCCTATCCTTGACAGCCTCAGCATCAAATCCATACCGAAGTCGTGGAAGGAAAAGATTTCCATCATGATAGATTCTTATGGGGTTTGTTGCGTTAGTTGCCCATGAAACTACCGAGTTACAGAGTACTGACATTCTGACATCCTGTCGGCGCAATTCGGCTCCTGTTCCGACCCTGGGAGATCAACAGGGTCCATACGGACTTTACGCCCAGAGGTCGCAGACTGTCACTTCAAGAATCGCTTAGAATCTGTGTTACTGAGATGCACGTCGTTGCAAAAGCCGCGGCGTGCTTCTCACAGACTACAGTGCAAGCACCGCCTAATTGAAGATTGCGCTGGGATCTCAAAGTGCCTCGGACTCCTTGTAATGCAGAAATGTCCTGAATGGTCAATCACGTTCACTCCGATATTTAGACTATGATTCAGGGAGTCAGTCGACCAGTGCTTCACCCGTACATTTGCCATGGACGGGGCAACTTGACACAAAAATTGCGATCATATTCCTGTGCACTCCTCGAATTGAATGCACCAATCACATACAAAAGACAAATACTCCCCGCCTGTCTTCCGCAGAAAAACGCGATCTCCTCTGTGAGCGTTGCTTATGTGTCAGCGATGGGCTCGTTCGACCACAAGCACGGACGTTATCAGGCGGTTGTCATCCTGTCTTGGTCAGAACCCTGCGACGCCGCGGGAGGTTCATCCCGAGATGTTCCAACAGTGTTCACGAATATTTCCGCTCAAACGCAATCGCGAGCTAACGCTCGAGCTTTCCTTCAGTTCCATCAAAGCGCATCGTTTCACGAAGCGAGGTGCCACTGCGCGTCAACCGCAAAAAGCGGACGTTTGCACGCAATGCCACCGAAGAACTGCCGACCCTTGAGACAGATACTTACACAACAGCATGAGAGATCGAGAGAAACAGCTCCTCTTGGAGGTCGCTTTGGCGTCCGGACTATTGATGGTATTTGCTCTGGTGTGTTCCGCCGTATCCGGATTCAAATTCGACGGCATATTCGGAGCAGCACGAGGGATCTTCGAACCATGTGCCACAGTGTGGGCGATGTTCCGATTTTCCCGGTGGATTTGCAGGAGATTTTTCAAGACCTTATATGTCGACGAACCGTTTTCTACTCATTTGCGATAAGGTTGGTTCCGAAGTTCGGACTTCCTAAAATTGCCGTGCTTGCTCATTGAAGCATCCACGCGGATTTCCATCGAGGTCGTCATTCTCGCGGTTTCCACCGTCTCCCGAGTCGTAATCGCTCCCTTGGTTGTCGTCGAAATTCTTTTCACTGCTGCCGATGTACTCGTTGTTCTTATTGTCGTTGTTCCTCGGCGACTCCTGAGTAGCGAGTTTCCCGGAGACAATTGAAAATCTCTTAGGCGTTGCCGACCGACCTCGGATCTCGATTTTGTAGTGACGCTCATTTATTCAAATGGGCTGGTTTATAATGAAGGCCACCCTCCAGGGACACAAATGCGCGATAATGACGAATTTAGACTGAAGGTTGTCCCTGGGACCACTAGAGGAGTTCTTCTTTTTTGTGTAGAGCTTCCGGTGATCATGGCACGACGGCTCAGAAGTTTCTCTTTTTTCCGGCAGAATAAAGTTTCACATGCTGAGCTTCGTCCTCATGTTTCGCTATAGCTCTAACTATCCCTAGACGCGTTACTCGGATCCGAAGAATATATTTTCCACGCTCCTTCGAACGGAAGAAGCGCCGGTGATGAGGTGCGCAAGCGCCGAAAAACCGTTTTACTTACCACCCTGTATATATCGGCACTTGAGAACAGGCTCACGCAAAGTGGAGCCGGATTCACCGTGCGAAGCAAGAAATGGAGATGGAACCTCAGAGAGAAAGACACTCTCAACATTACCGGCTATTCTTCGCTGACGATATCGTCCTGATGGCTAAGAACGCAAACGAACTGCGGAAACTTCGCCTCATAACGAGCGAATTCGGCTTCGAGTTGAACATCACATTCAACCCGGCGGGAAGCGCAACAGTCATATTCTCAGCACATGGTCTGGGTAACTGCAGCAACTTCGAGATTCAGGGCCAACATCTCCCTCAGGTACATGAATACAAGTACCTAGGAATAACCCTATCCGACGGTAAACGTTACCTCGATAAACAGGAGAGCATCTGGCAACAACAGGCAACAACTGCCCTGCAACGGATGCACGCTACTTCAATGTGGGGCTTCAATAGATTCGAAATCTCGAAGACCCTATGGAAAGCAACAGCGGTCCCGAAACTAACCTATTGCAATTCGGTGACTGTCACATCGAAAAAACTCCAAGACTTCCTCGAGAAGACCCAGCGCGCTGCCGGTCGCTGGGCACTTGGAGTAGCCAACTAAAAGGTAGCCAACGAATTCATCCTAGGAGAGCTCGGGTGATCCCTGTTCGAATCTAGGGAAACACAGAGTAAACTCAGATACATGAAGCGGATCCAAACCATGTCCAATGATCGATGGCCTAAGGCTCTCTTGACCATGATGGACGTAATCGGAATCCAGACAGAACTCTGCACCAGAACGCAAACTCTGTGCACGAAATACGGCTGCGACCACATCGAGTTACTCTACTCGAGCCAAGGTGTCCCAGCCATGAATGCATATAACACTCAGGTCAAGAAGAGTGTTGAAGACAAGCAAGAGCTGAGCTGGAAGCACGAGATGCGGCGTTTACGACGAAGAGATTGTGCAACACATCATCTTCGAATGCAACAACGCATACTTCACAGACGACGACTTCCTCAAAGCTGTAGGTCTCCCGGAGGAAACGCTGGACATCTCAGCAGTCTACAGAACCAAGCTTATCCTAGAAAACTGGGAGAAGGAGACCCTCCGATCTGCGTCAGCGCCTGAAGTGAAAGGCTGATTCGACTGCAATATTAAATGTTATATTACCAGTCGCAGCTGGATCAATAAACCAATACTCCATACCCATGCGTTATCAATGACAAGTCCCAAAGTCCTATATGAAAATCAGCGGCTTCGAAGATAAATCGAATGTTCAACCCAACGGATTTCCCACAAAATGTTGCTCAGGTAACGAGGGCTCCAAGATCTATGCTGGCGAGCGGCTTGATGAGTCGCGGCGGCAGCGTCGAAGATGCACTTCTTCGCCCGACGAATCACACATAGTCTGACAGGTTTGTTCTGATTGGTTGCCGCGTCTTTGACTGGTTGTGAGTAGGGCTGTAAATTTTTCGCGGCAGGAAAGCGTGAAACTTGCGTCTCCCAAAGACGCCCCATGGAAGATGGCCCCGAAAATGCCGCGAAATTCGCGGATGAATCGCGGCCCGCGAGAAATTTACAGCCCTAGTTGTGAGTCATGGCTACGGAGAGTAGTCATTGGAAATAACTTGCATTTGCAGAACTCGGTTTATCTGATACTGAGTCCATTAGACGGATGGAGACATGTCAACTGAAATTGTGAGCATTGGAGTCGAGCGAATCGACCCGAGGGAAAAGCTAGTGTTCTTCTCGCGAAGAAGCAGGCTGGCCTCTACAAACAATTCCAGCTATCTGGTGCGTACGAGCTCCTCGACTCGGGCGTTATGAGGATTGCGTTCGATAAATGCGGCGGAAGGAGTTACTCATGCTAGCGGAGCAACTCAGCATTCCAGTCACCACTTCAGCGAGTAGTGCGGTGCCGAGGTTCGGCTGCCCGCAAGCACCGCTGGAGCAACATCCACTGTGCGGACTCGCCTAAAGTTCGAGAGTGTATCCGATCAGCACACGTTCAATCACTATCGCGATCCATCCATTGCTTCGGCGAGTATACTGTATTTTTGAATGATTCTGTAACTCCACAGGAGCTTGATATGAGCCGGACAAACTTGTGTTCACTTTATACTCCGAAGACAATTCCTCGATCGCGGTGAAATTTTCGATCAGGCGCGCTATAAGTTATCATGCACTCAGAATTCCACCACGCTCGGACTTCATCTTTGCTGCTGAAATTTGTCCTCCCCTCCAACACTTCCAGAGAGCGAACCGCGGACTAGAAGTGTTGTCGAAAGCGTTGAGGATTGATCCCAACCAATGACCGCCTTGTTACGATTCCAGGCGAGTGAATCATCACCGGTTGACAGAGTCACGGGGAGTTAGCTCCGTCCCCGATCAACGAAGGACATCCCTCTGGCGATGCTGCCCAGGAACTCGCGTTGACAATGCTACTGATTTTGGTGTCGCTTTCCGTACTTCACCTTCCTACCCTCAGTCTCATGAGGAAGGAGGCCCCAAAAGAACTCAACCTGGTGCACGTTCTCACCGAGGCGGAGGGTTTCGCTCTGGCACGAAATTTCCTACCGACACAGATACTCATTCTGGGAATCGGCGGCGTACTGGCTGGGGGCAGCGTGAAGTTGAATGCTAGTCTTCTTCTGCTGCCCCATTCGAAGTATCTAGGGCTCTCAGGCTCCCAATCCGTTCCCATCTATCTGGAAGTATTGCTCTGCCATCTGAACGTCATCGTCATTTCGAAAACCGGCATCTACCGATGGCGGACCCTGAATGCAGCACCAGATGCGTTCCAACATTTCCGATCTAGGTGTTTGCTTCACATTGCTCTCGGCGAAGGATCCAAATTGGACAGAATCGCTTATGTAAGCACACTGCACTGGTACAAAGACGAAACACGGAAATTTGCTTGCGTTCAGTATTTTGACAATCTCGTTTCCTGGGTGGACGAGACTCCAATGGAGTTCTGCAAGCCGACGACAACCAAATGTTCCGTAGACTCATTGTTATTCGAGCGTAAAGTTGTTGTGTCTCACCGTCTGGGGTATATTTCAATCATAACGACGTGTAACGCCACCGAAATCAGAACGGGGCTCATGACGACCATGAGCCCAAGGGAGTCGTTGGACATGTACATGATGAATCGATACGCAGTTCCTCAACGCGACGTTCTTGAGTGTTTCGCTTATATTCGAAAACACGAAATCAGCGTTCGAACTCTTCTCAGGCCTTTCACGGTCACAGTTTGGGCTACATTTTTTCTTACGCTGATTCTTGTGGTAAGAATAGTTTCGTGGTTGAAAGTTGTTACTTTCTGTAGCGGCTTCACCACGACAGTCATGAGCCTGATTTCTGTAGTCGCAATGAACGCATCACTGAAACGATATTCTCATGTCATCTTGCTCGTATCGCTATTGTCGTTGTGTTTCCTGATGAATCAAATCTACCGCAACTCCGTTATGTCCTTCTTCCTCGATCGGAGGATACCTGGAACTTGCCTAGTTACCTATGACTGTTCGAGAACAAGGCTGTGTACAGCAGTTAGACCATTGGTGACGCTTCTTTCCCATGGACGTTGTGCCTGCGAGTTGACACACGGTCAACGATCGTTAGCCGGCAAGCCACTACGACGAGAAGTGCGCGACCTTAGAGGTAATGTAGATTCAGCGGCAGTACAGTTCTATTTTCTGCAAACGACCAAAGTTCTCCAGATCTTAAGACATCACTATCAAGGATCGTTATTGCTGGTCTGCACGAAAGTTGGCAAGACTGTTGATCGGCTCTATCAGACTGGGCTCATATCGTTTGCATCGCTCGACAGAACAGCGGATAACAGTGGGGAGGTGTCTGAGGTCTTCGAGAGTAGCGTTCTCGCGGCCGTTGGGTCATTCTACAAACGGTTCGAAGAGTTTCTATTTGACCCCGACAGGCTTTTCGAATTCGGGGATTCGGACGATTGGTTTGATTTAGAGGCTTTCGGGAAAATTCTACCGATCTTCCTTGCAAGCTTCACTCTCGCTCTCTCAGCTGTCTGTTGCGAGCGCTTGTCACTGAAATTGATGTTGAGCTTCGTCATCGAGAAGGTGCGATTTGCTTTCAATAGGACAGCTCTCGTCTTCAAATGTTTGAGACCGAATACCATGATCTTGGAATTATTGCGAATCGCCGTGGCATCGGTGACATTCTCGGAGAAAGTGTTCAGGAATATGCTAAGGACATGTCGATCAACTTTCAACGGGAGCTGAGAGTCTAAGAGTAGCTAGTCGGCGATCCTGAGTCCTCTTGTCGCCCTCATCGTCTGGGCGCGGAGAGTATACTGCGCCTAACCAACGCCGACTGCGAGCGTCGACAGGGCAGAGTAATGACGAAAAAGGTTCGGCCGAAAACTCGTGTTACGTCGGAATACCTGGCGACGCTACCCGGAATGTACTCATCGATATCCGGAACCTGATTCTTGTTTCGCGGCTTTGAATGTTCAAGACTTTCCGAATAAATTATGAGTGAAACCGATTCTGGTATCGTCGAGCGATTCGGAGCCGAATACGAGTAATTCGCTGGCAATCCGAAGGATGAATTCAGCAAGGAATCAATCATGGCGCTTCGATATTATTCCGATTTTGGAACAATTCACTAGAGCTTCAAACATGGAAACGGGAAATGTATTTTCCAGCACACCAAGTTTCGGTTAGCCATGGTCAGGATGTGAGGAGGAGGGGAGAAGACAAAGATCAGCGGGGTCGAGAGGGCTGTGACTCCCGCGGCGACCTTCCGCAGCGAGGAACAATACATAGATTCCTCTCGGAGAAAGTCTTGACCTGAATAGCATCGCGAGGGATCCAATAGCTCAACAGGTTGAGTGCCACCTATGTTGAACCAAAAACGTATGCCCGGTGGCACCCATATTGAGGGGTCTGAGGGGCGCCAGCGACCCTCATGGCACCTGGGAAACTTCATTCCTGGAAACAGATTTTCACGTTGAATTTCGCATGAAAACGCATGATGAATGCCAGCAAAACGGCAGAATGTAGGGTAACATGGGGCGTATCCGCCAGCCCCGCTGATCTCAGCTTTAAGCCATATTCCGGAAATCTTCGCGCATGGCATTCAAAAGCCCTCATCTAGGGGACCATCCACCATCCAAACTGTCCCCTAGATGAGAGCATTCGACCGCCTCACACAAAGATTTCCGGAAAATGGCTCAAAGCTGAGATCAGCGGGGTTGGCGGATCAGTGTGGGCCAAATTCATCATATTCATAAATATAAATGTGAATTTAATTATGAATCAATTCATGAATTTGGGAAATTCATAGAGGATTTCGATTCAATTTTCAATTTTGGTTTATTTCATTACCGGTATCGTTAGATATAAGGGTAACATTGTTGTATGAGAAAATTATTTCACAACATCATCGCTTGCGGGGGTTTCCCAGCATTATACCGAACTGTTTTTTACGGAAGCTCCTGGCATTTGGAGTTTTACGAGTAGAAGGAGAGACATTATTAATTCATATTCATAAATTTCTCAAATTCATAAATTAATTCATGAATTTTAGCGCTAACAGGGAGAGTCCACGGGCATGATTCCGGACTTGGTCAGACCACACTTTTCTCCCAAAGACTCCGAAAATTATGGTCAGACCGAACCCGGAATTCCTCCTATAGGCTCCGAAAAGTATGGTCAGACCGACCCCGGAATCAGCTACCCGGGCTTCCTCATACCTCATGTATTACCATCCTAATAGCTCTCCCCGTTACAAACCCGAACTCATGCTGAAAATTTATGAATTAATTCATGAATTTGGCCGAGATATGAATGTGAATATGAATATGAATATGAATAAATTCAAATTCATATTCACATTCATAAATTCCGATTCTGACTCACAACATGTAATGGTTCTGTTCTGACTTTGTCAGGGACTCGTTGCTGGGCATCACATCGTTCGACATCCTTTTGCTAATGCATGGTTGCTGATCTAGTAAGAAGACACACGCTGCATGGACAGCAAGCAAAGGCTATTTCAAGCAGACTTGAAGAATTCGCAGTCAATATTTGAGTAGGATAAGTGCTTTGCGATCCACGATATGACACACGGATGCAATCTAGAGCATGTTGTCACTGCGCACGGATTCAGGTTTCAGCACTCACTCGTGGAGGGACACGTACCGTGTCGCGGTCCGTAAATCCTAAACGAGAGAGTTCCGATCGAGCGCTCCGTATCAAGGGTTCCGAAGCTGGAATCCTTCTCGCGCTGCACTCCGAAAACCTCAAACGAAAGACGGACGTCGCACAGTGGACCGGCAGCGGCAAAAAGTCATTCTCGCATCGAGACGATTGTGACGTCTGTGTGAGGGTCTTTTGAGGCTTATATATGATGAGATTCCATGCCTTGCAACCTGGAGCTCACATGCGTGTGCCAGAAATTCAAGAAAATCATAATTTCTATGGAAAATTAAGTATGGAAAGATCCAGCAGCCACGATCGAAGTCATCAGGGCTTATCGGGGTGCTCCTGTAAATTTTCCTCGACTCCTGGGGAGCCAAACAAGCCGTTGGCATTTGATTTAGCTGCCCGTTTTTCCCCCTTTTTTGCTACGGTTAGCACGTCATTTGAGCTGATTCTTCAATCCAACCGAGCGCGCAACGGCAGTTTCGACGGCCAAACCCATTTATCCTGGGACGCCGAGTTCGGTATGCTCTGTCTTCGTTGTCGCCTGTGTAATTCAAGCTCCAAAGTAACGACAAGTTGAGGTTTCTTGAGGAGGACCGTCGAAACTGCCGTTGGATGGTTTGGTTGGACTGACGAATCGGCCCAAATGATGTGTTAACCGTTGCAAAAAAGGGACAGAAACGGGAAGCTAGATCAAATGCCAACGGCTCGTTTGGCTCCCCAGGAGTCGAGGAAAATTTACGGGAGCACCTCGATAAGCCCCGATGACTTCGATCGTGGCTGTGTTGTATCTTCTCCTACTAAATTTTCCAGAGAAATGATGATTTTCTTGAATTTCTGACACACGCATGTGAGCTCCAGGCTGCAAGGTATGGAATCTCGTTATATATGAGCCTCCAAGTACCTACCCACATGCGTCATAATCGTCTCGATGCGAGAATGACTTTTTGCCGCTGCTGGCCCACTGTGCGTCGTATGGAGAACCTCGACTCCTTTTTTATGTCAGAGATGATGAGAGCAATCATCGTCAGTGATACGGCGGAATGATCTCTAGCAGCAGGCACATGAGAATTCGAGCACGGTCGGTCATCTCTTCAGCAGATCGAATCGGTGACGCTGTTTTTCGGACGTCAGCTTGTGATGCGATGTCCATGAGTCATTTGATCTTCTGGAATGATAAGATCGTTGCTAACAGGCCGCGTTGGCCATCTGAGTTCCTGGAAAGTTCCCAATATTCGCTGACCCCCGTACCACACCAACGTTGCTGGTCACACGACATGAGCCTGAATCCCTATTTTCCTGGTCCCAGTCGCGCCGTCGTAATCGGAACCCGCATGAATGAGGACCGTATAGTTGCAAATGATCCATACAACCATAATAATCTACAGCGTGCGCGAGGTCAGCCGAGATTTCTTGCACAGGATTTCCCCACTAGGTCGCCAAGATGTGTTCCTTCGAAGCTCTTCAGTTCGTCTGATAAGTTCGTAGGAGACGCTTCTCCTGGCGTTAACGCTAGCAGCGCGCTGCCTCGCTGAAAACCGTACTTCTCTTCTTTGGATCCTCTTATAACCTCGAAGTTTCTGTACCTCGCTAGGGATGTCTTCCTTTCCATCTCCTTCTCCCGTAGGTCGTCCACGGTCGAGCTTATCTGTTTCCGGATTTCCTTGTCGAATTTTTTGAGACACGGGCGTCCGTCTTGATAAGTTAGATGGATGTGTTCACATCTGAACTGCCTTCGTAGTTCATTCATACGCTGATATGCAGCTGTCTTGACTCCGGTCATGTTCATCATTTCAAGGATGCCTCTGGCCCACCTTTCTCCTGGTAGTTGGCTTGCCCCGATGAAAAACGCATCTCGCTTTGGGCCTCCCGAGTCGTGAAGGATGACCACCCCATTTCTCCCTCGATGAAGCTCGTGGCGACTTTCGAGCCAGTCTTAGTGCCCAAATAGGATGCAGGTACAATTTCAAAAGGTTCATTATATGGAACAGCAAAATCTCACTCAACTCCGCTTACGTTTAGTGGTTCACTACTCCAATACGATGGCCATCTAAACATGATGAGAATATCGCTATTTTCTCTGTATCGTTCTACTGATTTTCTGGGAATCGTGAGACTTTGATTATGAACCACTCAATCCAGCCCGAGAGCTGAGTTGTTGTCCCGTTCCAAACACTCAGGCATGAATCGCTCCCGTCAACTCAGGGAAGAGAGTGTACTCTTTCTAAATCGAGAAGTAAGCTTCTAAGGAGATTTTTATCGAACAGAGACTCTCCGCGTGATCGCGGCGATGATCCGATCTCGTCCCATGCACTCAAAGAAACAGACGAAGCGTCGAAGAATATGGTTCTCATAATTGAGGCTCCTCAATGAGTTCGATGCGAAACACTCGCAACAGCTCACTGTTAAGGTGAGAATCAGACTGACGATCAGAATCGGTTTCATTTTAAGGAAGCACTCCATATCGAACATGTTGACTGTAGCTTCGAAGTCGAGAAAATTGCTCGATGGATCTGATCTCTATTAATACGCAGTATTGTGTTGAGTGTCTTCCTAGGGGAGCTCCTGGAGTTCTTTCGCACTTTTTTCACGCGATCCAACGAGACGAGACCACCGCGAAAAATATCGTCGATGGTCGAACTGACTCTTGTCAAGACCAGCAGCAGCGCTCCGTCGGAACGACTTCCAATGAGAGGATCGAGTGCTAGCTTCTGTAAAGTACCGACTCCACGCTCCACGCTGTGCCTGTTCGCCTTGAAAGAGATCGTGGAGCGGGCAGCTCGAGCGTGGCGAAAGCGTCAGTTGCGAAAGAAGAGTCACCAATCATCATAGCGGCGCATTTCTTCATCCAGTCATCACTCATCCACTCATCATGACTTGGTTATCCATGATAGGTACGGATTCGTTATGTTGAATAAAACGAGCGATTCTCCGATGGTCCGTGCTGTTTTCTGCTCCGGATTCCGTTCCTGCATGATTCGCGAGATTCTTCGGACGTTCCCAGCTCAGAACACGAGTTGAACGGGATCGGAATCCAGTGGAAAATAAAGTCACCAAATCGTCCCGGAAACTTGTGCATCGGATAGTTAGGGTCAAGAGGAGAAACTTCTGTGCCAGAGAAATTTCCAAGTTCGGCCTCCTTGAAAGTTCGGGACGGATCCGCATGGGATGCATGAGGGGCGTCGATTGGCGAAGCTTCCTTTCTCGAGGTCGCTATTCTTCGAGTTTTCCATAAATCAAAAAACTGGCCTGTGCATCCAAAAGAAGACTTCAAAAGGTTTCGAATGGGACCCGAACGGGCTCGATCGGTTAAGAATTGACGAAACGCGAGCCACTTCGATGTTGAGTCGAGGAGAGAGAGACGTTTCAACTTTGAGATGCTCTCAGATCGCCAAATCTGGCTCAATCTCCGAAAACTCTTTTTCGTTGGAAAGCTCTTGCTTAGAACTATCCAACGGAAGAGAAGATCCCCCGAATCGGAGCAACCCCGGCTGAGTAAACGCGGAAACAGTGGTAGGTCCCACCGACTACCACCTTAGAACGAACACCCTGTATTCGTTGTACCGTCCTCGGCCGCTTCCCTGATGTCAGCTTCGGTTCGCACTGAACGTGGAGAGCGCTGGCTCTCGTTCGTTCTCTCGAACGGTTGACTTGCAACTGACTGCAAAGTGCAGTGACGTGCCACACGGATGGCTCTGCCAGGCAGACGACATCCGTGACCGAGCTGGCACTCCAGGAAGCTGGCGTTTTTTATTGAGCATTCATTCTCAATCATCGCGCAACTCTGTTACCTATTTATGAGAATTATTCAACACTGCTTTTGATACCTATGTAGCGCGCTGACGCTCCCTTGCAGCTTTCCATTCTGGAGACTGCTTCTTCCATTTTGACTCCGCCCTCTGGCGGGCCCCTCTGGAAGTGCTCCGACAAGCGAACGTGTGTTCGCTGCCGGACCAGTTGGAACTTTGGGTGTTGCCAACCGGGTTCCGCAAACCCTTATACGATAAATCCCTTATACGCCGAGGGTTCTTTTAAGAACGGGAGTCCCTTAGACGCACATAGTTCGCCGGATAGACTTCTCAAGAGTCGCGCGCAGGAGAAAATATTCCGGAATGAGTCCCCTCAAGTAAAGCAGAGCGCACGAAGTCAGGTTTGTTCCACGCGTGAGCCCAAATAATCCATTCGGCAACAAGAACGGGGGGATGTTGGCCGTCGTTCGGATTCTTCTATGAATAATACACGATTTCCGCCTTCTGTGGTGCACTTGCGTCGTGATTGCTGAAATTTATGATCGAATCATTGGGAGCGATTTCTGTTCGTCCCGAGAGGCGATTGAAGTTTGGTGATCCCACGATCTAAGGTCCTCCATCGTGATTCACCTACCATTCGTGACCGGTCCACTCCTCTCGGGGTATCGGGAGTATATTGCCAAGTTCGAGCATGTTCAATCCATTTGGGCGGTTGAGGGAATCCCGTTGGAAGTCCAACATCCAGGTCTGTATGACCACTATGCAAACTCCCTGAGCGATATTGTGTCGAGCGTGGCGATGACGAGAACAATGATCAGACACGAGACGAGAGACACGAGACTCCTTTTCGGTGGCGAAGCTCAGATACCTACTGAAATCCGTCTTCCCTGTGCGGTGCACAGCGAAAGTCAGCGAAGTGGTCGCGTAACGTTCAAAATCCGCCAAGACTCCGCTGTGTCGCAACATCGAATGCCGTTGGAAGGTTTTCGGAGTGGTGATGCCATGTTGCCAGAGTCTGTCGAAGGTCTTACTCGTCCGCGTCAAAACCAGCATTAACTGAACGGTGGAAGTAACGTCATCCGGTCTCCTTCTGTAGTTACGCTTCCTCTAGAAATGACAGTATCTAAAGACAGCCCTCCCTCACTGAGGTTCCCCGGAACAGCTCTGGCGGCGGCTCTCGCTTCACTACGCGTTTGAGCGGTCGGCGACAAGCTTTTTCAGACAGACCACAATAGAGTAGGTGATGCCCGTACGCGTCGATCTTCTCTGCAGCGAAGATCCGATCACACATTGGTGAGAAGTGGCAGGGTATGAGGATGCCAGGTTCCCTGGTTGCAGTGATGTTCAGAAAGCTGAATACCATGCAATTCGAATGGACAATGGGAAGAATGAAAATCGTCGAGGCGACCGTGCACGCAATAATCAGCGCAGAAAGTTTCCCGCAATTCGCTGTTACTGGCGAACCGCCGATGAAGTTCAACGTAATCTGGCATGCCTTCAGATGCACAGCCGTAGGCTGTACCCACGAAAAGACGATTGACAACTGCAGGATGGTTGAGGATAGCAAAATCCATACTTCGACTCTGAACCCTTTGAAGAGGGCCATGATGTCCGTGGGTGACTGTGGAATCAAAGAATGACATTCGAGCGGTCCGTGACAAGAGGAATACCTGGACTCTAAATGCTGATCATGGGTGGAGTCGGTAAACCATGAAAAGGTATCTCCTTCGTAAAAAACCGCACGTGTTAGGTGTTGCACTTGAGAAACTTGCTTTCGAGGTTCACACTATCCAACAATCGTCTCTATCTCCATCCAGCATGGTTTGCTCTCGCGGGTCAGTGTTCATCGGTAGGCCTAGGAATTCGTTTAGGAAGCTTTCTAAGTTTGATCAGGATTCAGTCGTTCTCTTCGAATCGCCAACGATTATCATTGTTATATTTCTGTCTACGTCGCAGCTATATTCTTGCAACGCATTCTCGAGGAAAGTCTGCAAACCGAATACACCACACACTAGTGAACGTAAACTGACTGGCTCGTGGTCCTGCCTGTCGCTCATGATTCAGGTGAAAGTTCGCGAAAAGTTCTGAGATGTGATACGCTGTACAGTGATCGGTCGTTTCGGAGGATGTCAAGGGACGAATAGATGTGTGAACGGGTACTCTCTACTCGACGAGCACACACCGATAAGCGGGAACGTTTCAGATGGCTGAAAAATAGACAGGCATGCCCTTCAGCCAGAGAGAACCCGTTATACGGGTCCTGTGATGCTCTGGTTTCGCGCGCCAGTACAGCCTCTCCTCATGTACGCCTCACCAGTATGGTCGCCGCGATTCGTGGAAGACTTGAAGCGACTTCAGAGCGCTCAGGACAAGTTCCTGCGCCGCGCCAAGTTCAGAACCGGCTGCGATAACGTGACCCTGCAGAGGGCCGATGAAAACCTACGTTCAGCAGACCTCAAGTTCTTCAACAAGCTCAAAAAGGACCCGACGCGGTTCAACATGCTCTTCAACCGAACGGAGACGAATACAAGATCCGGGGAAATCATCACGCCGACGATGACAGCCCGTAGCGAGAAAGTCCGACACTTGTTCCCCTGGAGCAGCGGTTCCCGATTGGTGGGCCCTGGCCCCCCAGGGGGCCGGAGATGATTTTCGGGCGGCCCGAAGGTGATTTCGGAGGTCTCAGAGCCCGCTATGCAATATCCCCATCAAGCACTCCGTTAAACTCCGAAAGCAAGAATCTGGAGGAACGTTGGTGCTCACAAGGAAGGTGCACAACCTCGACCTGGAGTTTCGCGGCCAAACTCGGACAGAGACACGGGCCGGGATCACTGATATCAGGGACCTTATCGGAATCAGCTAAATAACAGAGGAAGAAAAATAACTGCGATACAAAGTTGGCCAAAATCGACGTTCCGGGGCACTTCTACGCTAAAAAGGCTAGAATGGCTACGAATGATGGAATTTCAAGTTTGCATTTTGCCGATTCGGGACACGTTTCCAGTATGAGTGACATGAGCCCATGACTATCTGCAAGTTTGGTCGAGAAATTCCAGGTTGAGGTCGTGCACCTCCCTTGTCAGTCACTTCAAGTTGCCCGAAGCTGGCCGAGGGAGCTATTCGGGTTCTGGTTGCGTTCTCAACATCTTATCTGCGCGAGTCCGAGCTGGTGACACTCAAAAACAAGTACCAGTCGCGCTTGAGGTGGATATGAGAATCGCAATAAGTAAGACGAAGGCGCAGTTCGAAGAGATTGTTATGCAGAAGCGAGAGCATGCAGCTCATCAACGACAACTATGACCTCGAGTAACTGTCAAGACAAATTATCATGCACGACCAAATCCGCAAGATATTTTAGAAAGAAAAAATCAGGGGGGGGGGCTGGATGGTTAGGTCGCCCGGTGAGGGAACCGGGCACGGAAACTAATCGGGAACCGCTGCCCTTGAGGGTGACATCAGTATACGCGAACATGTAGTCCTCACTGCTCTGTACATTTATCCCCGACCAAATGATAAAGGTCGTATTCAAAGAAAAAAATAAGAAAAAAAAGAATAACCACGATTACGCTCACCTAACCGAAACCCACAAACATACAACCGTTTCAATAGAATAACTGTTTCAGAGCCTGATGCTGACGTGTCCCTCAACTGCGGGACTTTGTCCTGTACTACCGGGAGCAAATCTGGGAACTGAATCAGGCTCGCTAATTCTATCCTCTTCGATATACCGTTGGCTCATCAAAATCAGGTGCGGTGTGAACACATAGAGGGCGAGGGCGCTTTTTTCCCCTTCACTATTGGTGTTCGATTCACCGAGGACAATGGCGGATTCCACGCAACGCTTCTATTGGATATCGCGCCCCTGATTATTCTCGTGAAAATGACACAGAAACATATTGTCCCTTTTCCACCGAACCCAAAGTGAATAGGTGATACCTCTCCATGTAACCTAATGGTAACCGCGTAGCGACACTCGAGATGCGAGTTTATTCGGATCTTGAGTTTCCATCATTGTTTCCAGAATATGTTTCATGATTCTTGGAAGTGACTTGTATGCAGACATCGTGTTCTGATTCCATGCGACGATCTGATTCGAGATGCTCTGCTCACGATTCTTTTCTGAGTTGTGGCTTGTTGCTACCCGTACGTGGGACAGTCTGTCGGCAACAAGGGCGTCAAGCATTCAAGATCCTCCTGATGAGCGCTACTAAGCATTTGAACCGATTTTAATCTTAGTTTTCAAACGACGCGCCGCGACGCCGACAGTGGAATCGAAAAATAGACAACACTTCATTCTATCTTTGACGCCGCGAACAATCCCCACGCAGAATATCTCCCTGCTATCCAGCTGGACTTGTGAAGCCAGAATGATCGTGTTTCGACAGATGATGCTCGGAGTCCTCGCAGCGCATTTCTCCCGAATCCTTTCTGAACAACAGTCGGCCCGTCATCGCCCCAGAGAAGATTTGGGGGGAGATATCTTGGATCCCATGGCTCTCATCACCGTTGCAGAAGAATCCGCTCTGCAATACGTTGCCGAACCAACGTCTCTATTGATCGTCGACCTTGCGGAGGTTCTATCGCAGGGCAGTCTGAAGCTCAAATCGAGTTTTCTGTCCCAGCGTCCGGCCAGCGTCAGGGACGGGAGCCCGATCGAATATGAGAGGGGGTTACACACCGAACTTTCGAGTGCCCTGGCCGCACCTCTGAAAATCATCCTCGTAACGTCAACGGAAGGAATCTCGACGAATGCTCCGTTCTACGCGACGGATTTCACTCAAAACATTCGACACAAATTCTTGTTCGTTGTTCTTTCCGCACCGAACATTGCCGCCGAGAGCTATCCAGCGGACCTGTTCCCGACTCGATTGATCGTTTTCTCGCGAAACAAAGAAGTGGAGTCACAATGTGCTGAGAACCACGACAACTTGTTCATTGGGAAAAGCCCGAAGCGCTCCGCTGCTTGCAGCTTGATGGCTATGGAGTGCGTAGCGGAGCGCATAAGCCAAACAGCATTGCAGAATCCTATCGTGTTCCTTCCCATAGTTGAAGTTCCCGTTCGATGCAACTCCACAATGTTCAAGAATACTTTTCTCGTGGGAATCTTTTCGGCAAAGCGAGAATTTCAAGGTTATCTCCTCGCCTCAGGCGGCGAAATCCTTCAGCAAGAAACTCCGAGCTGTTATTCATATATTGCGATCAAGAACGTCGACGTCACCGAGCTCCTGAAACCCTTCCAGCTCGAAGTTTGGGGGCTTGTTCTGGCAACCTCCATAACCTTGGCGGCGTTCTGGTCGAGGATGCGTCGAAGAGGATCAAGCCTAGAAACTTGGATCAAAATATTGCAGAGTACTATCACGGTCCAAAAAATCAACTCCACTCCGAACCTGATCATGGGTTGCGCCGCACTGGTGTTCATATTTTTCATCGGGAATCTCTACTCCAACAGCGTGGTTTCGTCTTTTCTTGACCCAACTCTCAAGACATCGCCATCCAAGCTCACGCACTGCCGATCGATTCTTTGGTGCGATCGAATACGTCAACTGGAAGAACTTCTGGAATATTACGAAGTTTGTGGCGTTCCCGAAAACATGATTCCGATGATAGCGAGACCTCTACGCCGAAGACGACCGCCGAGTCTCAGTCGTACTGAACATCTTCTGGTGCCTTGGATCTTGGATACGAGTGAAAGGAGGAGTATGATGAGACAATTGCCCGTTGTCGTGACTCAGAAGAGCATCACTCTGGACAGAATTTTACAGCATGGCGTACTCTCATTGAGACATCAGAAAATAGTTGAAACAATGCTTCGTCGTAGGAGGCAAAGTGGCAATAGGTTTTCAGTCGGATATCGAAGGGCGCAAGAGATGACATACTGGGTGATGGCGCGGAAGGGACTTGAAAAACCGGACGCCGTTCTCATGACCCGGAACACGACAGTGGGGCACTTCAACACTGACAGCTTTGTCAAAATCCTACCGCTTTTCGGGGTATGCTTTTCCACTGTTTTCGTCTCTGGGTGCTTCGAGCTGTGCTGGCCACATAGGTATTCTATCGGTTTTCGCCTTGCTCAGGCTGGCGTTACAGTCAAGCATAAGAGCCTCGGTTTCTTCTACGAAGTGACCCGAGCCTATCGTCGGGTTTCGGCGAAGCTCAGGGTGGCTGTTCATGTTTGGAAATAAGACAAGAAACCAGCGACGGGCGCCCTCTTCGAGCGACTCTAAGGGCTTGCAGGAACATTCGCATGGTTCCCATGGGGTCGAGTGAATGAACGACACATCGTGCTCCGACCCCTCAATCCGCAAAACCGAACGCTCAATCTTCGACAGTTCCGTGCCTCCAGGTTGCTCTGATTTTCCCGGAGTACATCATTTTCGGATCTACTAATCCTCACCAGAGAGAGGGAAGAGGAATCAGCGGCGGGCCGTGGTTCTGTGGGAGACCCCGAGAGCGTCTCAGACCCGGAGTGGAAATCAAAAACAAAACGGCCCACTTTGTCATGGTCATGGGAATCACGATAATATCGCTCTCTTCCGAATGACGCTGTTCATTCATCTCGCTCCATTCAAACTACAGTGAAGTCTGTATAACTTACAACTGGAGCATTGTCCAAGCAAACTTCACGAGCTGGGGGATTTCCTGAGCAATGCTTTTCCCGAGAAAAGCGTTTCTCTCGATTCAATGCGATCGGGAACGCTCACGTGCGCGTGTCTCGGGAATCGTTCACGCAGTGGTGCATGCAGTGTAAACGACGTTCAGCTGGTTTCTCTATCGATTCAGATGCCACGATGACGAGACAGACAAAGTTGACTTTGAGAGAAAAAGTTCGGGTCCTTGAACAATTGGATGAAATGTTCAAGGGTTGATAAGAAAGTGAAAAATTTGCAAAGCCACGGTCTATAGCCTGGAACGCAAATCGGATAATTTTCGTTTCTGTTCATAACCTACGCAATAAGTAGATAAACACTACACCTCTGCTGTGGTGTCGATTTGTGTAGCGGAAACCATGGAATTTTATTACCTCCAGATTTTTTTCCTCCAGGCGGTTAATACTCCATTCGGGGTGTGTTTCAACGGAGGATTCCGTTAATATTCGCACCTTCAGCATGGATACCACGGCCAAGGGTGCTTCGACATGGTGCTCCTACATGGTGTTCCGACCTTCTCCGACTTCTACCCATAAAAATCTGTGGCCCGAGATGGCCTCGCGGGCTTGGCGATCCTTGTACCGTGCATTGTCTGGAATGCAACTACCGCGGTTCTGCCCGATGCGATCATCAGAGAACCTTTCGTCAAGTTAACGCTACAGACTGAAGAATTGCCTTCGGGAAACCACTATGCCATGCATGAGAGAACCGTGGAATACAAGCTCGCCGCTACTTGATCTTGAATCAACTGTCGCGGCGAGCATACGGGTCACGTCAAGTTCATGCTCACACCCCAACTTGTTACAAGTATAAGGACAACAACAAAAAACAGGATGCTCCATTATGCCGTTTTGATATACTTTATTGGCCTCCACGCGAGACACGCATTCTCATACCATTGCCAAAGGACAATGAACGACGGCGTCAGTTGCGCAAAGAAGGATCGATAATGGAGAAAGCGCTCCCTCTTCAAGCATTCCTAAGCCTCGATCACTTCTTACGCGAGTTTGCAGTGACTTATGATGCTTACCTAAACATCATTCGTGCATGCATCAAACGGCCTACTGTACTGTGAACGACCCGAAGAAGTCCAAAGAAGACGACCCGTCCAAGCAGACGGACGCATTAGACTTGGGATCGAAAACAGCCGCTGCCAGCACGATGCACGATGGGAACACCCAGGGAGAATACGAAGCCAAGGAAGGCAAGGGACAGGGAGAGGCCGGTAGCAGAATGGAGACCGACGACCAAGGTTGGACCGGAGTGCCGACGCGTGCGGATCGAGCGAGTTTCCAAGCGACGAGGAAAGCGGAGAGGGCTTTGAGGTAGACTTCGTTCCCAGCGATGAGACATTCTGCTTCACCGCGGACTTGTGAATTCGGATCTTCTGCGACATCCGCCAGGTCGTCCGCGAAGCACAGCCTCGCCTGAACGCTCAAGGTGGACTTACGGTGCGAGGGCCGGAGCAGTCTCAGATTGAGAGGCTCAAAAGCATCTTAGAGATGGCTGCCACAAAGGTCGGCCTCAATCTACCGTCGCCCGCATCACCCTGGGGACGGGTTTCCGGCATCCACCCCGCATTCACGGACAATGATCTCCTTGAGCTGCTCAAGGTTCAGGGAGTCGTTGAAGCTCTTCGAGAGAAATACTCCACTTGCGAGTCCGCTTCTACGTCGGAGAACAAGAGAGTTCAGAAGCCGTCGAACCGCATGCGACTCAGATTCGAGGGAGAGATTGAACCAGAAATCACCATCGCTCACCAGCTGTTCTGGGTGACTCTTTGTCCTGCATTCCCGCTGCAGTGCCTGACTTGCTGTGCCTTTGGGCACCGGGCGGCGCAATGCCCCGAGAGTCAAAATCCTCGCTGCAGGAAATGCGGCGCGCTTGCACATCAGGCTTGGCAGTGTACCGCTAAGCCCAAGTGTATCAACTGCAGGGGCTCTCATGCAGCTAACGATTCCAAGTGCCCGGCCTATATGTATATGCGAAGGCAGCTCAAGACAGATACGTGGGCAAGATCCTCGCAGGTCTTGGGGATGTATGTGTTAAAGAGCCCGACCAGGTCGCCCCGGAGCCGGTTATCGGAGTCAAAGAGGCAGCACACGGTGAGGAGCAGACCTTTGCGGATGCTGTCCGCCGATCGACGTTCGTTCGAACCACTGCGGAGGGAGAGAGTCTGGTATGCTACTTGCCTAGGCTGCCGGTCAGGGAACAGCCTACCCCACGAACCCAGAGGCGCGCGAAGCCCTCGCGACAGACGCCCGACACGTCGAGCGCATCGGTGCTGAAGAAGGTCACTCCTAGTCTTGATGTGCTGATCGCCAACTGCTGCAATCAGTAAGGCAGTTCCGGCCATTGCTCAAGCTGTCGCTGCTGCGCTCGACAAGGGAGCTGCGCCATTTCTGCTGCGCCATGAAATATCAGTCGATCATCGCGCTGAGGCGGAGGAGCCACGTTTTCGTATTCTGGCAAGAGGGGAGCGATAAGGATGAATCCTGGGAGGGCTCGCGATGTTCGCATCGATTGCTTGTGAAGTCCCCGCGGCTCTCTCTAAAGCCATCATTAGTTTGCAATTGACATGGCCATCTGATCGACGCTCATCCTCGATATTTCCGGCCCTGATTCCTGACGCATATGCTGTGAACGGCCTCCGAACTGCTCCAGACGGGAGTGTGAGCCGATAGATGTGATTGGAAACGATGACGACTTGAATCAGTATAAGAATCGGATATTCTCGGATATTACGCTCAGGGCGGCACCTTCACTTGGTCCTGTTCACTGTCAAACTCGAATTGAGGAGAGCGATTGGAATCTAAAATTTGGAGACATCAACGCCGCGTCGGTGAGCAGGGCTGGAAGAAAATTGCGGGAAGCGCGGAAACCGCGGTTTTCGGAGTCCGGCTCACTTTCCGACGTCCTCCGCGATTTTCGACGTTCCCAGCGATGACTGCAGTGTCCGAAATTTCGGACTTTCTAAGCTGAGTTTCTCGTCGATGCCTCTCGTTGTATCGCCCCTTCGAAGCGCGCTTCATTCCATTCCGTGGTTCGGATCGATACAATCGCGGTAAGGGAAAATCGAGAGCCGTTCTTGCGGCATCTTTGAATTAATAGGCACCTCCGGTTAGCTGGAGCGGCTCCTCGACTTGTCCTCAAACACATTCTCCGGTTCGAAGAAAACGATTTGGCGAAGGCGGAGCTCAAGGTTTTCGTGAGCTCAATCGTTGACCTCAGCAGCGTCAGTCATCCTGTAGAGTTTTGGCTCGCTTCAGCCCAACGACACTCGAAGCTTCCCCAAATCGGGCTCATTCGTCTCAGCGTTCCGGTCGCGAGTGTTGCTTCTGAACGCCCCATCACTTGAAAGTATTGCGAAATGATCGCCATCCCCAAGTCGCCAGTCTACAAGATGCTCCATCAGAACGCTGGAGCATTCTCGTGCTCCGGTGCAGGCGCTCTACCTTTGCACGATTCGTGCGCAGTCAAAAACATCCTCAGTGCTCAATGCGCACAAACCTGGATCTCGTTACAAGTTGAGCTCGTTTGGGTATAAAGAAAGATTTCATGATCTCTGAACGAGTTCGTCTCCGTGCACCGGGACAAAAATTGCGTTGACGCATCATTACACCGAGTTATCAGTTCTGAGCGAGCTCTCTGCGAAAGGGTATCTCCGCATAGAGAGGTATTAAGTGCCCCCCAAGAATTTCGGGCGAACAACGTCCCCGAAATTGTCACCTGTATCATTCCAGAAATCCCGGAAAAACTTTCGATAAGCCAGAATGCTCAAAAGTATGCTCGAGAGGAGAAACGAAGGTCATCGATAAGATGGCCCCCACGCGAAAGTCCGAGGTTCCATTTACGTCGATGGCAACGGTCATCTCGACGCCAAAGCAACTGGAACGTGCTGTTTTTATTGCTATCTGTCAAGCTCCGGATCATTCCGTGGAATATTACAACACTCTCGTTCGAATATGACTCAACAGAGGAGGTCCCTCTGCTCAACGAAGACGAGCGCACGGAACGGAATGATGGAGTACGGAGGAGAAAAGAGGCGGATGCAGCTACCTCCCGCAAGTTTCCCTGCGCCATTATGCCCGTCCCCCCTTCCACCCGCCGCCGCGCCGGCCGTAGACGTGAACCGCGAGACACCGTGACTGCTCGCGTCCGTCCGTCGTCATCGAATACATTAGCAATACCGAACAGAGACTGGATCATTCTCCACAATTGTGAGCGGAAAATAACCAGGTGGGTCATGCTATTACCTTTTATTTTTTAACGTACGGTGTCTTTCCCGTTGGAAAGAGCGAGCACATTCATGAGAAGAAGAGCAAAACTTGTCTTGAGATTCAACAGAGACAATGTCTCAAGAATCACCTTGCACGATTCCATAAAAGTTATAGAAGACCAAGCGCGAGTTAAAGTTGGAGGGTAGCGAGGACCGACTGGAGGTTCGACATGAGATCCTCGAGCATGGGTTCAAATGTGCCGAGACCAAGGGTCTGCAGGAGCTTCTCGAGCATTTCACTGACTTGTCCAAGCATTGACGAAACGATGCCTGTCCCCGTGTCTTGGGCGGCGGCCACAGCTACGGCGAGCAGGAGGAAGACAGCAACTGAAAGGAGGCAGAGCAAAGTTATCATTGCTCGTTGTATCACGAGCAACCCGAGAACCCAATGCATTTAACAAATATATTCCGACTCTGGGGCTGAGTGAACAACTCACGGTATTTCATGTTGACTCTAGTTGTTGAGAAGATTGTGCTCTGTTCGGAAAATAGCCCATTCTTATACTGATTCAGGTCCAGCTCAATACGACATCGTTTCCGATCACATCGCTTGGGTCACACTTGCGTCTGAAGCTGTTTGGAGGCCGTTCACAGCTCATGCGTCAGGAATCAGGGCCGGAAAAACGAGGATGTGCGTCAAATAAGAGCTGTGTCAAATTCCCAGTAATTAGGAGTTTGCCGTAAATCGAGCCCGTCCCGAAACATTGAGGCTCATCAACCTTGGATGTCTCGGAAAGTTCCTTCATTAACACGATCGTTTCCCGCTCGTTGACGTTCTTTGCGGAAGCGATTATCATTCGCCGATTCAACTCTGTTATGCTACAGATGCATCAGCATCAGTGGCGGCGCCAGCAACCACTTTTGGGAAGCTGAGATCTGTCTGCCCTTTAAATTTTTTGGCTCCAGTCCGGAGCTCAAACGCGGTGCGGTCTGTTCCGCCTCGTATGTATACTATGTTTTGAGAAACTGATATCGATATAGATACAGTACAACCTCGATTATATCAACTAATGGATGCAGGAAAAATTTGAAATAATCAAAAGTTGAAGAATCGAGGGTGGGCGAAAATGAGCACATTTGGGGAACCTGGTACCGATTTCTCAATCAGAAAATGAGTTCAGAGGCTGATCGAGGTAAAATGATCCGGGATATGCTGGTTCTGGCGACGCAGGACTTCATTCCAAGAAATCTTCTCCAATTCAAACCGGAGGAGGGAGGGGAGACACTTGCAGGACTCATTCGTGGGCCACGATAGAATAGACTCCAGACTACTCGGGAAGGGTAGCCAACTCCTTTTGGATGTTGATTCCGTTGTCATCGTATAGCAAGATAACAGTGCTTTACAAAGATGACAGCAGCAGTCTACAAACAGTTTTGGCTATGAATTCGAATAACATCTCGATTTTTCGATCATAAGCTGCTCATCGAAGTGCGGGAACGAGTCCCCATATTTATCTGTCACAGTTTCCAAAGTGTAGGATGGAGAAACTCATGTCGATGAATCAGAGGGAATTCTCTCAAAAGATGAGCTCTTGGACGATCATTTTCGGTGCGTTCCACAGAGTTGAAATTATCGAGGTTGAAATACGAATGGTTGAAATGATCAACGTTGAAATAATCGCGATCGAAATAATCGAAGTTGTACTGTCCAAGAAAGTTTGTGAAACTAAGCTTCCCGATTCTGAGAATTGGGAAGCCCCCTGTTTACGCGCCTGCCAGCATCAGACATGGAGGACGATCGCGCTGAGAACGTCGAATATCGAGTGTGGCCCGGAAGCCACCGGGAAGCGCAGTGCAAGGATTCCCCTGAAGAATCCGAAACTGTTGACTGCGAGGTCTTCAGCTCGGAGTCTTCCCGCTGCGCGGGGATTCGACAACGAGCGTGGGGAAGCCTCGTGCAACCGCTCTCTTGTGCAGCCGTCTTCATCATCATCTCATTGAACGATTCTTGTTCTTATTAAAGAGTCTCTTCTGTTGGGAATCACCATTCCGACCTCCTTCCATCCCCACCATATCTATTAATACATGGATCCATTCATTGATGGAAGGTTATCAATGAGCGAGGGACTGTTTCCTGAAACCACTTTTTTTTCTAGCTGCGGTGATTCAGTCTGACCACAGAATGCAGCGGGAGCTGTAGCCAAATGGTTTCCTGAATTTTCCGTGAGAAAAATCGCTGATTATCTCAGCTACATCACAGAAAGCTGCGGCTCGTATCAGGGGTTGCTGAAGGAAATCTTTGAAACATGAACATGTATGTCTTTGCGTTGTTCCAAGCGTCATATGAGGGAGGACGACAGATGGGGCTCCTGGTTCCTGAGTTTAAAGAGCTGACTCTACAGGCCCCGCATGGCTTCCTTTCCGAGACGGCTGTGCTCTTAGCGTTGGGAGCTGGCTCCCAATTTCAGCACGTGACTGATCTAAGCGCGCGACGAATCCTCGTGCGAAACTCACTCGAGTAGTGCCACCACAACTAAACTGAAGTCCTGAGCCTGTTAAAACGCATGTAGACTCTAATATCCCGCGATGATGACGCCCTCTAACGGAACCAATAATAATTTCTCAGTCCGTTACCGGCTGCCCGTGTGTTCACATCAGGTAGATTATACTGCAGGTAGCCTCGGTGATTATCTGCTATCGTCGTCCATATTCCGCGGCTATCAGATTCCGTTTTGATACCCTTTCCCTGTCCGGCTTATCGCCCTTCCTTGTAGATGTCTCGCAGTCATCGCATTGTTGTCGAACACTCGGTCGAAGAGAAGTACACGGTGTTTCTCGAGTGAAATGCCTCGATGTGAGAACCCAGATGAAAGTCGTCGCATAGCGACGACCAGCGACGTGAGTGTGTCACTGTCACGAACTACCAATCTATTCATTGAACGATTCATCTTGGTCCGTGCGCAGGACGGATAAACTTGAGTTAATCGGTCTAATCATACCCAGGAAATCAATTTCCCGACTGAGAGTTAGGCTGAGCTCGGCTGTTTGCATCGAGGCACAATTAGAGAACTTCAGTTCGAACGAATCCCGCGGCTCGTATTGAACTCGTGTGCTTTCAGAGCGCTGCCGGGGTGCGCGTTGTCATCGTCGGCGGAGGGATCTCAGGCCTGACCACCGCCCTCTGCGCCATCGAAGAAGGCGTCCTCAGCGCGGACCAAATAACCATCATCGCCGAAAAGGTTCTTACTGCCGGTTGCATATGCTCAATGCAGCGAATCTCTTCAGCACCGTGAATAGGATCGGTCCTCACGGAAATCCCCGCTACGCTCAGGTTTTCAGTGAGATAACGTCTTATATCGCTGCTGGGCTCTTTCGACCTGACGAAGACGTGGCACCGGATCTTGACACGGCGGAGCGTTGGTATCGTGACAGTTTTCAACGTCTGTCGAAGCTCGAGAAACTGAATATTCCGCAAGTCACGGGTGTGAAGAAGATTCCGGGTAAGAAACGCAACCGTTGTCGCTTTGGAATTCAACTTCCGGCAACCCATGTGCCGAACGCCCCTCGCCCTGGCGCGGCGAGAAAATCATTGACGTTCAGGTATCAGGATGAAAATCGGCGACTCGTTCCAGGTTATGTGCTCAGTTCTTTCAGTGCGGCGGCAACTTCGAACCGGATTTGTGACCGTGTGTTCCCCGACACTCGGACGTTGACAGCGGAGGAATTGAAGAAATTCCCAAAGCAATACAAGTGAGCATAGAACCAGGCTCGAAGTAGACACATTCGAGTTGGCATCCTTACAAAACAGACAAACAACTTCCGCATTGTCCCGGCAATGATTTCGATTGATAGGATACTGAACCAATCAGCCTGACGTGTTTGCGTTTCTCTGAAGATATGGAGTTTTCTGCACGACCTACGTGGCGGATCCCCAGAAGTATCTGAAATACTTAGAAGACCAGTTGCGGCAGCAAGGAGTGAAATTTCTCCAACACCGCGTGCACGACCTCGCTGATCTTGCAGACAGGTTTGACATCGTAGTCAACTGCACCGGAATAGCTTCACAGTTTCTCGCCAAAGATAATCGAGTCAGCCCGATCCGAGGGCAGGTATGTCGGAGAGCATTTTGTCGTTCGAAGTAATGTACTTTGTTTTGTAATTTTCCTTTACATAGAGGACATACCTTCTCAACCTTGGTTTCTCCCGTCATGCAGGTCGTGAAGGTACGAAATAAGCCGGAAATCGACCACTTCTACTATGCTGACGATTTCTACATCCTCCCCGGGGTGGATTGGGTCACGCTTGGTGGAACCAGGCAGTTCGGCAGCTCCGACTTAAGGGTCTCGAAGAGAGATCGAGACCATATCCTTAAGGGTTGCCATGAACTCCTGCCTTCTCTCAAGGTCTGTTGAAAGCTGAGGTCCTGCATTGCAGAAGGCCGGTAATGTTATCGTGGAACCAGCAAACCGTCTTCCCGGATAAGAGGCTCGACGGCATGCGCCGTTCACGGCAGCTGTCTCCATCGCTCTGAACGAGAATCTTTGTTTCCAGATGAATGAAGAGATCGCGGACATGGTCGGTCTGAGACCATATAGGTCTCCCGTACGCATCGAAGCCGTCAGATTCCCGTCGTCAGATTCTTGGCTGGTGCACAATTACGGGCATGGAGCACAAGGAGTGAATCTTTCATGGGGAACGGCGCGCGACACGACACGTCTGATCCGAGCGTGTCTGAAGTCATCGGTGAAATCCAGGCTATGATATAACATTTTGCTCGATAGGCCTCCTCGAGAAAGGGTGTCGTTCAGACTCGAAGCTCACCCTGTTGTTGAAAGCCATGGGAATATTAAAAATCGACATGCAAGAGACAGAGTAATACCGATCATGGTGGCGGAGGGGGCAGAGGATTCAGAAGAGGACCCACGTTCGAATCTTTCAGATATTCGTCCACAGCCCTATTTCTCCAGGACTCTTCTTGACGCGAAAGGAGAGCTGAGTGTGAACGATATACGCGCTGTCTGATGTTGAGGGTCCTTCAAAGGGTAGAGAATTGGCGATCTTGTGCACTCGAAATTTTCGTCATTATAGAGTATTGTCAATGTACCGAGCGTCGGGAATTCTACACAGGGAGCCAATTGGTGCCACAAGTGCTCACTGGGTCCACCCGTGTCTGAGGGAGAGCTCCCGACTTCCTGAATCTGTTGAATCCTCCGGAATTTTTACGGCACTGGTGCGCGAAAAAGTATGTCTTCGTTGGCTGTTCTCAATCCCTTCCACAAACGCATTCTCGAAGGTTATCTAAATCATAAAGAGCCAGAAGAAGAGCATTGAGCTTGGGGGTGATTTTCCTGATGAGAACGAACAGCCCAACGCATCCGCTTGCTCCTTTTCATTTCGAAAATTCAACGCGCACACACTAGATCTGCCATCCTCCTTCAGGCTTCCTCCTTGGCGACAAATGATCACCATGAATAGAGTTCCTTTCGTTCCTATTATTGGAAGCTTCTCGAATAATATCACATGGCCAATCCTCGGGAAACATGGTGTACGAAGAAGAAGTCGTCAGTAAGTGCTACAAATATTGATTTTGAATGGTTGGCAAATGAGGGTGCAGCCTGAATGCTTCTCTCCCAGTTTTCGATTTCTCACACGCGAGCGGCTGGGATGGCTGCTTTTGCGTGGAAGAGGGGAAGGCAGAATGATCTGAGCAATGTGAGTTCCTCGTCGCGAATTGACACCATTCCTTCTCGAGGCAACCGTTGTAGAAACCACGGGTAGCTTGGAATTCTGTATTTTGTGATCACCAGTTCCTCAATTTCCATATCAGCTACCGTCTCCTGGTGCCAGGGCTTGTCCAGCCCACACGTGGTTCGTTGGGGGCTCGTTTACCCCATGGTTGGCTCGCGGTGCTCGTGGTGGGCAATCGTCGGCAAAAGAGCGAGAAGAGGAGAGCGAAGGAGAAAAACCAGTTCAAAGGGTTAGCGTTCGAGAGTGATGAAGGATGAGGTTGATGACGAACGAGGGATTCCAAAATTTCACTCGAGGCAGTTTCCAGACATTCTCAGCAGGGAATGGTTCAAAAGTCCGGTGTATAACAGAGCCCAGCTAATGAACATACAGAGATGACGACGTCAGTAAAGCTGCGTCTTCATCGGGATGAACCACACGCACGTCACCGAATACCGAGCGGCGGGTCACAGGTTCGATATATTGCGGTTTGTTTTTCGGCCATCGACGAAGATGTAGCGCTGGACCGTAGAGCGGCGAGAACATCGGTATCGGGACTCGAACATCAGGAGTGAAGAATAATCACCGGTAGAACCTCCGCGTCGACTTTACCCACAATCAGACCGAGTTATTCTCTCAGTTCCTTCAATGCGGCGACCGCAACATCGCCACATTATCTGAATGTATCTTTCGCGACATCCGGAGTTAGACAGCAGAAGAATTGAAGAGATTCCCGAAGCAATACACGAAAGCCTGAAGCTGGAGCGAGCCACAGCAAGTCACCGTCGAATTGATATTTGTGGAAAACGTATTGATAACGTAAGTCGACGATCGGAAGCGAGATGTGGGAGTGGTATCGAGTGGCAGCCGAGTCCGTGGACCCTGTGGCGCCTTAACCTGCCGGACTTCGTTTCACACGTGCGGTGTTTTGCAGACGACCTTCATGGCCGATACCGAGAAGTATCTAGATACGTTATTTTGATGATCCCCTGGCGTGGTCAGCTGCAAAACCAGTGTTTGAGATAGATTTCCCACTGCAAAACGGCGCTGGAGCTCTTCTCCGCGGAGAGATGATCAAACGGATTGTCCTGCGCTCGCTGGAACGAATTCGCGGGAGTTCTCGGGCACCACCGTGACGGAACATCGGCGAAAGATTCGTACAGCGGCGGAATCTGCTTCCTGTTTGCCTCCGCGGCAGGGTTGCATCAAGGATCTTCATCGCCTTAACTCGGGCTATTTGGTTCACACGAATGCAAAAATTGAGGCGATGGTCAACCTTAGACTCGAAGGTCAGGGTATCAATTTCTCGTAGGGCACAGCGCACGAGACAAGACGCCTCATTCGGCAACACTTGGAAAATCCGCTCAGATCGTCTCGTTCAGATCCTGGTTTGGAATCATCTTCGCGACAGAGATTCCGAATCATTTCGAACGTTTACGATTTGAAAGCACACGCGTGGGATGATCAGTCCCTAAATAGCATCACTACACACAGACGCTCCAGCTCATTACATATGATCAAAGGAGCGATGGATATTCAGGATTCCAAAATGAACGAGACACCGATCGCGAGCCACGATTCTGACGAGACAGGATCCAAGATTCAACAGTTGACGAGCGTTTGACTCTTGGAAGTTTTTCTTGAGGAGCCGCTCGGAGAACTTTGATGGGGAACCGATCGGAACAGTGGGCAGATTATGAGTGCCATAAGGTGGAGGTTCTGATCGCGGTCGTGGTCGTCGTCGTCGGCGTCTCTTATCGCAGAATTTATTAGGCTCAGACTGTGAGGCGACGAGCAAGCTTACTAATAACTCATTATCCGCCATCTGCACTTAATGCCGACGAGCAGGCGTAATAATAAATATTAATAAAAACTAATGTCCCTCCGCTGATACTAAAAGCCCTTCCCTGAGAAAAAGACCGTGTTGTGGCGGCGAGAAAAGCCAGGGGTGCGGGGTCAACTCGACTCGCCGTTTCCTGTCGTAGTCGCCTGCCTGCCTCCCTTGCTCAGACCATTTGCTTGCGCGGTCTTGGTCGGTGAGATATTTTCGGAAGCCTCTGGCGCCTTCACGGCGGCGTCTAGGAGGAGCAAATCTGAATTTATGGGACCTTTCGGTGAACACTTAGTGACACCACAACGGTATACGGGACGAAGTTGCGGGCATTCGTGACTGGTGCCAGTGGCCATCCTAGCCTCGGGCCCATCTGCTAGAAAGCCGAGCCATTCAAAGCGGACGTTGACTGCTTGCGAACATACTGCCTAAAAACTAGGCCGAGATTTCTTGCGCGAATATCCCATAGAGACACTCTTCGCTATGCTAGACGCTGCCGCCGTCGCCACCGTCGTCGTCACGGTCGCGATCAGCAGGGCATTCGAGGTCTCTCGGGAAATGACGAGTTGCCAGCAAATAATTATATCGCCGAAAGCTGTAAATTGCGACCCCATCACCCTCGGGATGTTGTCCTCCTCTGGAGATTTGGCCCTGAGCTTAAGGACTACCATACACCTTCACAGTCAATCTGGACTTTGGCAACTATAGAGGTGTCCGGGTTAAAGACGACGCTCCCGGGCGAAAGTCTCAACGGAGTCGCAGGCTTCTCCGTCGCCGCTCCCTGGCTCCTGGCTGCCACAACTTTACTGACAATGAGGGACGAATCCGAGTTGGGGCAAGGGGGAGGATCGGGGTTAGGCGCAAGACCACTGCGGGGTCGAGGGGAAGCGACGCGGCCATGCGACCAACTGGAGAGGGAGCCGATGGGGTCAGAATAGCGTCCCGTAAGGGACCCAATAGGAAGCAACCAAAACAGGGGTCGACGCTGGGGGTTTCGACTCCTGGGTCAGGATTAGGAGTGGTGCCTTGAGAGCGAGCCGTGCCGCGAGCAGGCGATGAACAAAGCGAGGATCAGAGCGAGCGAGCGAGCGAGCGAGGCTACGCTGCAAGTCAACGTCCCCTTGTGGATTATCGCCAGGAGGGTGTGTCTCGTAAATTGCACTGGGTCATGCGTTTTGCGAAAGCCATCCGTTTTACCATTGTTGTTTTCGGTGGCAGCGATGTTTGCGACAGAGAACCTCGTTCTTGCGACGTTTTCGTTCCACGGCGGTTCAAGACGGCCTTCAATTGTAGAAACTTTGAGTAGGGTCAAACGTGATTCTACCAAGACCAAAAGCTTACAAAAACAGTGATCGAGATGCGGAGCACGGCGAATTTCGTGTAGAGTATGCACTTCCCACATTTGCCGATACTTTCAATAATTCTAGAATGACCGCCCCATCTCAAGGAAAAGCGATTCCTGTTGGGGCCGGAGAAGACGTTCTCCGCGCAGTTACGTGATTGACAAAACACGTTAGTTTCGATATGTATTTGCGCTCTCTCGCGGCTTGGAATCTTCATCTCTTCACGGAAAACTCTCAAAATATCGAATATCAATCAACAATCGGTAATCGCGTCGGCAGATTTATTTTTCATTTTGAGACCTTGTCAAATCAGAGGTTTGGTATTCCTGCCGATTTGCCGGTGTTCTGGTGCGATTTGTTCTGAATCTGATTCCATCGGATTGCTTCAATGCTCCGGGTGGAGTCCCACGTTCGGCTGGCAGAACATTGAAAACTATTGAGAGGTCAAAAGTTGTTCACTTCCCGAAAATCCCGGGCTACCCACCCTATGAGGTGAGGAAATTGCGAACGGGAAGGTGAAGCCCCATAAATTTTGTTCTTTTTTTTGTTTCCCAAAACTTCCGCGTGGGCCGATGAAATACAAATGCGGCGAGCGGGACATGCTCAACGGAATCGATGGGTGGCAGCTTCGGCTTTGCCGTTATTGCGCGGTATTTCATCGCAAGGAAAAATGTCAAAGCGGAGGAAACCGTCGAGCCATTTTTGTCGCTGCACCACAGAGCATCGAGAATTTGGCCCCCGATGCAAGAGGAAAAGAAACGATGAAAGCTCCAAACGCTTTTACGACAACGTCGACGACGATGACGGCGACGGGAAGAGGAGGGATTGAAGGGAGAAAGCTAAAAGAGGAGGGAAGGATCTCTTTTGTGTTTGTATGTAGGGGGCGTCTATAGGTATAAATCATCGGGGCCGCTGATCCGTGGAAACGACTCGGCGTCTCCCGCTGGTATTGCGGGCCTTCAGGCTCTCGGCGCAGACTCTACTAAAGACTTCGATTTGAGAGAACGTTTTCCGGATATAGTCGTGGTTTCAGCGAAGAAAACCGATCGAATTTATCCCAATGATGCCGACTCATGCTACGCGAACTTTTGGGTAGTTGGTTGGGACCGCAAAGCATTTCAAGACGCAGCTTGATCGTCGAACTGTCTGGAACTCGACGAGAATCCTCAATCATCAGCCATTTCGGGAATGACGAAACGGAGTTTGAAACGTCGGAAGAAGCGAACAAAGAGGGCCAATTATCCGCGTTGAACTCGAGTTTCCTGGCACTGAAAACGAAGAAGTCGCGGAAGCGCTCCCGGACTGAATGCATCGAAGCCAAGTTGGACGAAAGGAGAACGAACAAGGGACGAGAAAAGGACAATCTCTTCGGGCTCTGACAGAGGGTGCCTGTGGGACAACCCCTCACGACGGCATCGGCGCATGTTTGAAAGATGTCTGAATGACGTCGAATGACATCTACCATATGATGCGCTCTGCGCAGATTCTATCGAGGCGAGTCGAATGGATACGATAGAGAAGCTTTCAAGAAAGAATCCCCAGTCTCGTGTTCTCTCACCGCCTCTCTCGAATTCAGTCTGGCGTGAACTACGCTATTCACGCGAACGGCAAACGATGTCTTGAGGTCGTTCCCGAGCGCGTGCTTTTATCTTGCGCAGCGCCGTTTCTCAATCCCTCCGTTCTTTCCCGCCGCTCTTTCCTCCTCGAGAATCTCTTACCAAGAGGAGATTCGGATCTAGTGAACGCTCGGCTCTGGACTTCTGAAATGACAACAGAGGGATTAGACTCGGGTCGAACCAGAAACGCCGCGCCGCGCCGTCAACGAAGCACAGCTTTTCGTGCTCGCTAATCTCTCGAGTTTGTAAAACGATTCCAGGGATCGGTCATTTCGTCGACGACCGCGTTGCCGAATCCGCCTAGAGGATTTGATAACAAGGAAAGAACATTTCCACTGATCAAGCTGGGGGAACTGCGTGCAGAAATATCTGATCCGTTCCAAGAGGGACTGCGGCAGAATCGGTGCATAGTCTCTGTACAACTGTCCGGCAGCCGGACAGCATGCGCTGACCATGGCCCTCTCCGTTGGATTCGAACGTCCGCTCGTCCTCGTTCGCTCTTCGTCTGGATAAAACTGAATATATGGTTCGCGTCAGTTCCGTTCCCGCGTCCTCATCCAGACGCTCTCACCACGGCCTCCGCCGCCGCGGTGGTCCAACTGGACATCGGAACCCCTAAGGGCTGTCAAGAAGATCAGCGGACTGACTGCTGGTGCGTCGGGCGACGCAGGGGGACCGACAAGGGAATGATTTTTATAAAGCCAGACCGGATAGGGACCACTGCTGCTGCTGCTTGTGCGTCTATGACCGCGGACACTCACCATCACCGACACGACCAGCTCCACTAACAGTGGTGGCGTTCGCTACTGCTGCGGCCATGTGGAGTAATCCCCGTCGCAAAAATAAGGATAATATTCTTTCTTCTCTTCTTGCCGCATACAGACAACGCACAGAAAAAAAATGCTGACACTGCTCTGTGGTTGTGATGACGGTTTGGTGACGGAACGAGTGAGGAAAAGCGGGGGGAACGATGAAGGGAACTAGAGAGGAAGGTGAGAATTCCCATGGAAACGAACTAGCCCAAGCGCTGATTGAGACTAGCGCTGCTGTCGTCCGGTGAGCCTAACGGCCTCCATAGAAGTGATGTCTGTGGTTGGAGCATGGTTTTGTTTATTCCGTCCCTTTATTCGAGTCCCTCGTATGGGACGAGTACAAGAACGAGATTGAAAGCGCTAGAATAATTAATCTTCCATTTTTGAGGTAGATCCGAATCTCCCCGACGTTGGGTATATTAGAGGGCTGGTGGTCGGAACCGAGCTTAACTTTTTAAAGTGCTCGTGATCCACGCAGAAATCGGCTGACGGCCGTTTTTGAGACGGAAGCTATTCTTGTCGTATTTGCCGCGACATCGACCTCTGAACTCGAGCTCGGGACTCGTTTGGAACAGCATCATGGAAGAAATGATCAGGGAGTATGGAGAATCGTTAGTCGAAACTCTCTGAGGGAGTAGATGGTTGCTGGAAGAGCATTCTATCCATTGAGAATGATTAGCTTAATACGCACTGCTCATCAGAACATACAGACAATCGAAACGGAGAATCTTCAATTTCTGCGCCAATCAAGAAACTCCCGATTCGGATGTATCGGGGAGGATGCATGAAGACACTCACTCAAGAGCAGGCCGAGATGGTCGAAATGTTCTACGAAATTCCGAACGAGGACGAAATGACAGAATGTCACCATGCCTGTGACGATCAACCAACGTCATATCAATATGAAGTATCTGAATGAATAGGGCGCGGAACGGGAGCCGTCGCAAAATAGGAGGCTGGCTCCCGGGTGTAAAAGCTCTGAATGAAATACGACTTTCTAGCCGTTCAGGCTAACAGGTCGGACTGCTTGCTGCTAAGCTGTCGACTTTAAAATGAACGGTTCTTTCACGTTGCGTGCCATACGCTCTAGTACTCCATCGTTTCCCACCGTGTAGTTCATAGCTCTCGCTCGCACTCCATTCTGACCGAATAATGGCGGCCTTACCGGAATTTTCACCGATCTGGCCCACGCTGCAGAGGGAAATTCTTCAACAGAGGAATAGCGCAGCCGGGAAGTGTGAGGGAAACGAGAGAGACGAGATGAGGAGCGAACCGACCGCAATATGGTTCTGATGGATGGTTTGGCCTGCAACGTTTCGGCAGCATCCACGGGGCAAAATAACTTCCTTGAAGTTTTTGAATGTACGTTAAACCTCGAATCACACCCCTACCGCAAACCGAGCAACGCCACAGAGAATTTGAAACACGTTCCAGGGGCGCAGCCGTGGCCCACTTTCGGATTCATCGAACAAACTCGAATACCTAGAAGTCAGAGCTCGCGAGGGCGGCCTTCAGAAAAAATTCCGACGTTCTCGATGAGCTTCGGACCGGACTCAACTCTTATGATGGATCGGTCGTTTCGTCCACGAACGATGCAACCGCAGAGCTAAACACTCGTTGTCCTTGAAGGAAGCACTCGGCCTCGAGGTTCATGGCTCTGATAAGTGCACACTTGTGCGTGGCAATAGACAATTTGTTATTCTCAGCCCACGCTGAAACAATCTTGATAGCCGCCTGCTGTACCTGAACGGCCCCATGTTCCGTCGACTGAGAGCCGTAGCTTCGAATCATCATTTCGAAAATTGTGTTCCAGCTCGGTAACATTCCCGCTTCACAGTTGTCAAACCAATTATTTCTCCACGTCGAGCCTACAAGCGGCACTTCTCCGACCCATTTACACATTTCCCGAGGGGTTTCCGATGTTTGCCAACGTCCGAAACATCGAAAACTATTCCGGGGTTCATGTCTCCGTTCAGATGAGATCCGCGAATTTTCGATTCGGGATCATCATACAGCCAAACGAGAGGTGCGATTGAACCTCTGCTATTCTGCGGAAGCTCTCCGACGAGTCGGAGGGGTAGTCCCCCTCACGCATGTCCGCGATGTCTTCCACCGATTCTGACTCCTAGTTTGTCGGTATCAGCATCATTCCGTGGATTCAGCCAAGTATATATGAAGAATGGAGTCGAACGTGGCAACGGCAGGCGTTTGAACGAAAATTTCCACGCTCGGAGAACCTGCTGGGAATCCTCGCAATCTAGCGCACGGAAAGTTCGTCTGAAAGCTCGGAAGTTGTGTTAACATCGTCAACCAAGACCGGAACATTTTGTTGAAAGATTCGCCGTGCTCGATGCTGGTCGCTGGATCTGTTCGATATATTTTCCGTCTCGCTAGCTTCTCGCGTATCGCGTCTTGTTCACTGATGGCTGTAATGCTGACGCCAGGTGATGCTTCACTCGCGGAGGACGAGGAAGCTCCGAGAATCGAATGACAATGGATCCCTCAGAAGATGGAAGTATATCCGCGGTGGCGGGGCGTTTCGCAGTTGGTTTCTCCTTTTTCTGCCTGCAAGCCCACTTGATGGCTGTCCCAGAAAGGACTGACATCACCATAATGTTCACTCGCAAAAGGAAGAATCTTGCGCTAACGCTGCCTGCTGTTCGATTCCTCGACGCTCCATTCCGTTTCCAGCTTACCCGTCCGCTGTTCTGGAAGCACGACTCGAGTCTCCCTAGCATTTGTTGCTCGAATCTGGAATGGAGTAGCTCCGAGGAATCTCGGCAGGGTTCCTCAAAACTTTCGATTCCTTGGCTCTTTGTCGGGATGTCCGGAGAATCGACGTGGAAAGACGTGTGACGCGAATTCGGAAACCCCAGACCACACGAGGTCAGTGTACATCGATCCTGGAATGAATTCGCAAGGGATTCGAAATCGGCAAGATGCACCGTTGTCAGCTGACCGTGGAGGAATACCCATTATCGAAATACGAACAGCTATTCGTAGCCAAGAGGCAGCTCGACCTCGTCGACCGACACAGCTTCCCCGCGTTTCCCGTTGGTAGACTCCGCGAGGGTCCTGGCCGGCCTTGTGTCGTTGTTGTTGTCCGAAGAGAGAGAGAGAGAGGACGAACGAAAAAACCACGGTTCTGCGGTGAGTGCGCTGGCAATGAATCGCTGCAATGGCGGCTCTAAACTCCGAAAGCTCTGAGAGTGCTCACGCGCCCACACAAGCCAGCTCCGATAGAAACTTCAAGCAACGAAACGGCAGTCTTGTGGCAACCCAGTGAGGGGCAGGCTCGATATCATCGAGTTGCCTGCCGCACAGAGTAAATGCGGATGTACCGGAGTAAAGAGAGTCGAAGGAGCCCGAGAGACGATGATAGGGGGAAAAGAAGCAAGAGAAGAGCATTCGCAAATGGAAGGCGACGCTTTTTTACTTTCGCGTCCTTTCGGAACAGCACTCTTTGGTTTGGCTCTCTTGCGGAAGAAATCGACACCTCCTACACGCAGAAGAATGAGTTTCCTCGAGAGCTGACACAGGCAACCAGGCAGGCAGGCAGGCGGACGGGCAAGCTAGCCCTCTGGGTTCTCATTCCCGTTGTGCATTTTCTTTCAATTCAGCAACGCGCGCTGCTTGCCAGCCAGGCCCGAGCGCATCGGGTCTTAACCAAACGAGTTCCCATTCATCTTTACTTTCTCATACATCCGCACTTTCTCTCAGAAACCATCAGTCGGATTCGAATCCAAAACAAGAGCTGCAGATAAAATGGCTCGTCCCAACCACCGCCCTTAGACCATCGATACCGAACGCGGTTCCCAATCATGCCGGGAAGAAACCGAGCCGCTTCGAAATCTAAATCTTAGACGCAACGGCGAGATTATCCCACGGATTGCATCGTGTTGCTTCGTAGATGAATGAAGAGGAACATCGTGACGGAGGTAAAAAGTGTGAAAATCAAGTCTTTCACTTTCGAGATCGGATCCGATGTCCTTGACGGTTACTGAGCTCTCACTCAGACAGACGGAAAGAAGAAGCCGGAAGAATGAGAACGGTCAGCAAAATAATAGAAGCCGGACAAAGACAACCCGAGCTGGCAGCAAAGCGAGAAGGAGCTGATTGGGCGCCTTCAGCCAAGGCACCGTCAGAAAAGGCGGTGGAAGATATCCCTGCGAAAAGGTGGAGGTGACCTCTTGATTAGGAAGAGACCAACGAACCATCTTGCCAGTCGGCGGCACTGCCGTCATATTACAGCTCATATATGCCGGCAACTGAAGCAGGCCGTAGTGTTCGTGCGCTAGCTGACTGGCTAGTCGGTTGTCTAGCTGGATGGTAAGGAGTCGTTGGCGGCGCCAGTTCCCTTGGAAGAGGAACCACGTAAGCCGGCAGAATTGTGCGGTGCTAGTTCCGTTTCCGCACGAGTTTGCTCTCCAAGCACTGACTGAGACTCTGCTTATTATCCGTCCGCACATTCGCCAGATACTCTCTAACGGCAGAGAACCGTCTAGGTCGTCGAGCAGACGAAAAGTACGCCTCTTACAGTCGGGTTAGAATCTCTGAGTTGAACAATCAGGTCGAGACAGCGAGTCCCCCACGACGCGACGTCGTCTTCTGATATTGATGAGAGGTTTTCATTGGTATTCATAGCGAAATCAGCATCTCGGTTCCACTATTCAACTCCGCCGATTCTTACGAACCTTCGAGATAACATCCTTGGTATGAAGGTCCACGGTAGGATAGATACATGTTAAACGAGAAAATCAGGCCGAGAGTGCTCGAGCTCTCGGTCAAGGAACTCGTTCATGCAAGATACACAATGAGACGTAATCTCATGTGACAGGTCCTGTCTCGCCTGGGACCAGCACCAGCATGCTCGCACTTTAGAATATTGTGCGGGGTGCTCGCCTCACTTCCCCTCTGGTGGGTACTAAAATTCTGTCCAGAACGGAGAGAAACGCTGAACCGAAGGAATAGCACGGCTTGTCCTGGAGAAACGTAATTTTGCATAACTTATGACCCTCCCTGGCTGGACCAGAAGCCACGTGACGGCAACGTCCGAAGACGCACGGTAGAAGCAAGGCATCGTCTGGCGTACGATCTCGGAATCCGATACCCAGAGGACCGAGTTTGATGTCTACATGGAGCTTGAGATGGAACTTTTTAGTGGCGTCTGAGGCAACATCCGCACGCATGAGTCATCGCACGAAAGTCGATTTGGCTGATGGCGTCTTCATTCTGTCACAGCCAACATCCGGCTTGTATTTGTCGTTTGCGGAATTTACGACATTGCGGGGCTGACTGAGAAGCGATGCGGCGCATTACGATGCGATTGTGCATGCACAATGGAATTTGCCGCATTTGGTCGCCGAGCCCGCGGTCCATTTGACCGAAACGGTCCGACAGGGAAAAAATCGTAAAAGCGTCAACCATACCCTACCCGAGCGACGCTCCTTCCCTATGGCGAGCATAAAGTTTGTCGCAAATCTCCCATGGCATCCGCTCGGGTCTTCTAGTTTTGTTCAAGGCCCCTTTGATCGTTGTTCTCGATCGCTGCTGTCCGACCGAAGCTACAATTATTTCATCGAGAACTTCGACGAGTCTTGCTTGTCGGAGATAATTCGTGCTCTGCGAGCGTAGCACGCTCCGAGTCGTCCAGACGGATGCAGCCAGCGTTTGATCCAAGCGGCTGGACCTGCACGAGGTTAATTGTTGTCTTGGGAAATTCAAAAATTATCCTGCTTGAGTACTTTTTCCGATAACCGAACGAACATTTCCGCTGCGCACCAGTCTTTGTGTGTTGAACGGAGAATACCACTAGGTGGAACATGTGGTAGCGCTGCTCTGTTTCGAGAACGCGGACCGTCTCTGACCGCAGCTAGATCTCACCACGTATATAACGGATATTATTCTCTTTGTTTCTGGGAGCTGTTTCTATCTAGAGCTTCCTCAAGAGCACATTCGCCTCTTCGCTCCATCGAGGTGAATCGACATCTTCAGAAACCGATCCCCCCCCCTCCCCTACTCCCCTACCCCCTGACTAGGGCAGAGAGCAGTGGTTCCTTGCAACGATCAATCAAGGGTCATGGGCTACAGAGAGAAATAGTCAGTACGATGTGTTGAATCGTTATCAGACCTCTGTACATCCCGTCTGCCGAGACGCAGGAAACAAGATACGCTACGGGCATCCTCGTAGGATGACCATTTTAGTAACAGCAGTTAGCGCACAACGAAGACGACTACATAGACAGCGGCGCCGGCGGTTGCGCCGGCAGCGACCCTGTAGCGCTGGTGCCGGCGGGTTGGGAATAGCCGTATATTATTTAATGTCGACTAGTTCATAATTCATAACATGTTGAAAACCGTGACGCGTTCTATGTGTTCTGATGTCCGACTACGGAAGGACGCGTGTCACCCGTAGCCGCCACGACATCATCCTCAATCTGTTAGCCTCATGCGGCCTCGGTAGCGGAGTAAACAATTCATGACAAACAAAAACGGAGTTGAAGCCCACTTCACTACACATGCGTACGTCTATCCCAGCCTAGGCTATAACACGGTCTGGAGCAGTCGACGCCCTGAATCTGAATCAACGACAACACGCCCAGCAACCGTTTCGAGTGATTACTTGACATGTTGGTGATCATGCGTTTCCTGTTGGAGTATATTCTGCTCATCCTAGTTCGGAGCCTACTCCGCTGAGGTCTTCCCACTGGGAGACTCGTGCGACGTCATGTGCATGACTTGTTTTATTAGCTCCTTCGATCGGAGGAGCCTCGTCTGGCTCCAAACTTCGTTATCAGCACGCGGATCCGGAATACTCGAGTTCTCGCAGAACTTGGGTCTTTCTGACGGCGCTGGAATGATCTTATATTGCTTAGGACGCGTGTGCTTTTCTGCGATCCCGGGTGCGCACAGCGACGAGGCTTTGCAACTGCTTCGATTCCCTCCCGTTTCTCTGCTGAGCTGGAGCAGCTCATCATAGTGATGGTGAGCGTCTTCAGGAAGCGGGAAGGCGTTAGAATGATTTTGTCAGTTACCCAAGCAAGCAGCTCAATCTTGAAGCTGCATCTCGTGGTGGGTCTTCATAGAAATCTCCCTAATACAAAAGAGGGCGGTTAGATGTCACTGAAGCATGGACTGAGAGAGGAGTCGACGACTGAAGGGGAAGGATTCTCATCGAGAAGGACCGGGCGCCGCGCTTGAGAGCCGCGCCGGGCCGCTGATAGGTCCTGAGGGTTCGCCCCGGTCTAGAATTCGGCCAACTCAGAAGCACCGGCCTTTGACTGGTGGTGCGTGGAAACGCATGAAGAGCTCTTAAAGGACGACGAGGACGAGTATAATAGAAGGCCCGCATAACAAAGGGATCTGTTCCATTCACAACATTCATCGGGGGATTCACAAGCCTTTTTTTCCGTGCCGCAAAACGATTCCGCAACGAGAGGAGCAGACGACTATTGATTCCGGAAAGACAATGGGCAGCGTTTTTGAGGGATTCTTTGTTTCCAACGGTGCCCAGGTGGTGGTGGTGGTGTTGAAATGCGGAGAGGAAAAGGAGGACTCTGGAAGATTTCAAGTTGGGAACAATAGCTGCTCTGTTGACAGGTTACCTGCGGGAGTCCCGGTGCGGTTCGCTGCCTCAGCACTGATTGGCAAGCCTGCCACCTACATCTGCGGGAGCGTTTGCTGCTGCCTTCGCTCCTTGCGCCGCTAAGCGCTCCTCGAGATTTCTGCCACTTCTGGGATTACGTGAAGCACCTAATGGAGCTCTCATATAACGGACGGGGAGAGGAAGGGAAAAATACTTGTATCCTCAGTTGAGAGTTGATGGATGACGGAAGCACTCAGAAACGACCGCCTACAGAGAAAAACTTGTGCTAGCTCCAGGCTTTAGCTGACCACCGAGTCTAGCGCTGCCTCCATCCTCACCCAAATTGTTCAGTTTGGTCAGACCCCTATTGAAGTGATTGGAGTTCTAAACTCTGGGGTTCTCGCCTCTCACGAGACCGTTGCGGCGCCGCAACAAGCCTGCTACCTATCTGGCGACCTAGCTAGCTTCAGCTCGACTTTTGGGGGACATCTGACCGGGATAGCGGCATAGAGGACGACAACGAAGTCGGCATGCCTCGAGTGTCTCTGGCATGCGGGGATCTGGCCCCTGTGCGTAGCACACGCATTCAAATAACAAACATTCGCGTGACCTCAATTTTCCGCTCGCTACACTCGCGCAGATGTTCCTGCCACCACACTCTAGGCTTAGTTATGAGTTGAACTGATCGTTCGGTGCTCCGTCGCCTGTTGCATGGCACAATCTGTAGGGGAAGCATGAGCGCTCAGAAGATTACAGCTTAGAGTTACGACGAGGGTAACATCAGAACTATGTTCATTGACAAAGGGACAACAAAGCATCAGCAACTATAGTACACAAGGAGTCACTGAATGTTCGTCTGCGAAATGGAAGCCTCGGATGCGTGAGTTGCCTTTATTAAGGGCAGCGGAAGTGCTGCTTCCCAGGGGAACACCGGGTAAGTTGAATTCGGCTTAGGAAACACTGTTTCCGGGAGAGTCAGTGGAAACGGTTCGCAAAGTTTCGGCTCCGTGGTTCTGACGGGTATCCGTTTGCCCGTCTGCGTGTGGCGCTTCATGAGGAAACTCCGCTCGAAACAAAAAAACCCGGTCGGGTAGTTCAGTCTTCGACTGAACTGTTAGTTGCGTGGGACACGTTCCTTGGTCGGAGTTCATGTTCAGGGTGTTGAACTCTGTTAACGGCGTAGTGACATCATCAATTAGCGAACGGTGCCAGATCGATTTTTGCATTTCGGAAGGGGAGTTCCGGGAGGATCCAAGCGGTCTCAACGAATCGCGGCTCCCTGGGGGTGCAAACCCATGGTGCACTAAGAGGTGCGAAAGCCAAGGAAATGCGTGTAAATTCATAACTGCGTGCAATCCGTGTTCGAGTCGTGTACAGTATGGCTCGAGTCGTCCCCGGGAAAGTATCACAGTTCGCGGAGTGGACCCTATGGTGAAAAGTCAGGAAGAATTCCGGGCGGTTGGTAGCGGTTCCCGGTTCCCGGAGTGCGAGCCCGAGGTGCACAGAGACCCTGAGAATCCATGAAGGGGCAGTGGAAGATCGCTCGCGCGTCCCTTCCATGTGCCGCACGGAATGGAAATCACTGAACTATTCAGTTGCAAGAGAAAATTCGGTCGACATTCCGTTGCAGCTGACTGAATATATCAGAGGTCAAAGAGATACCTCCGGTGTTCTCTGCGTGAATAAGTCGTCTAACCGCGTGTTGACATTAGATCAAACAACGTTAACGAAGTAACCGGAAACTGGCCTCCGCAAATGTCCGCGCCAATGAAATCATCGCATCGCGCGCGAAAAATCCCAGCCAATGAAATCATCGCATTGCACCTACGACTTCCGTCACAACGCCCTCACTCTCTTCTCCGGATCAGCGATCCTAAGAACGTGTCCCACGTTAATATCAGTATCAAGAAACCGACTGCTTAGATGGGCTCGCACACGTTGCACGATGTGCCAAGATCCGCTTTCCCGTGGTATGATTCGGCCGACATTTTCCACCGAAGTCCTGATGTACGTCAAAATTCCCTGCGCACGTTTTGGAAAAATTAAAGAAGGTGTTCCTTCCTTTGAAACGTAACGGTCTGGAGGCTCCGACGAGCTACTGTGGCCTGATGGAACTTGTTCACTAGGGCTCGAATCGGGACGAAGGCATTTGATCCGCCGAAGAAATTCCAAGGCTCCCCGAGAAGTAGAGCAGAAGTAGAGGATGTCAGATCAACCGCTCTGAACCCGGAACACGAACTCCTGTGACTCGGGATCGTTTTTCTCGTTCGTCCTCTTCTCTTTTTCTATTTCTCGATCCAATTACGCGTGACGCAATTTCAGCCAGAACAGAATAGCTAGACAGTCACTCAGTCGGCAAGCCAACCAAGCAGCAACAAAAAGTCTCTAAGAAAGGTTGCCGAGAAGGAATGATTGTTCGCTCGTTTCTCCGGTCTCCAAGAATTTTCGTTTGAACTCTCCTCACCCTCCGCTCTCGTTTCTGAGCACTTCAAAAGTATCAACGCTTTTTGCGACGAAGAACCTCATCAGCCTCAGAGGGATTCTTCTGGACCTTTAGAGTCAAAGGGTCTCTTTTGAAACAAAATACTTCTGGAACTGAGACGGTCCCCGATGATACGGGACTGCGCTCGATCGCGGAAAAATGTCGCTATCTCGTGAAAAATCCATCATCCGATGAAGGGCAAAAAGATCAACGCCTGAACGAGTTTGTGCCTCTCAACGAATCCGCTTGATCCCGTTGCCTCCACGTCGGCGAGAGATGACCTCCAGAGATGACCCGTCATCTTCCTGATATCAACTTTATTGTGGGGAAACTTCACAGTTAGGAACTTGGTGAGTTGGTCCCAAGCCGCACTGTCCACACATGGAGGAGCATCGGTTCCATCTATAAATGGAGTGAATGCCTCACTGACTTCGAATGATTATGTGATCAAAAACTCTCACCCCGACAGCATTCCCGAGCTTCCTATCTATCCTGCGCCCATGGGGTCGCCGGGTAGTCCTTTTCTTCCCAAACATTCAAGGTCGTCTCCCGGACGGCGGTGCGCCAGTGTTCGCGGGAGGCTTTATGAGTCTGTCAAGACAGCTTTCAGGGTAATGACAATCGTTCTAGTGCTCGAAATGAAGTCATAATCGCAGAAGGTCTTCACATACTTCGCCCAGCTCACGCGCGGTCACTCTGATCGCCTGACCTAGAGACTCGTCGTGGACGTAGATTGGTTTCGTATTTGGTGAAAATTTCGCCCTCTGTGAGCCAGCACCACAGGCGAAGACGCGTTCGTCGAAAAACTTCACCGTCGCACAGTGGGAAAGGGTACAGCCGAATAAGCATTGCTCCTGGGCCTTGAAGATTTTTCAAATCTGATTGTTGAGGGTGATTGGCCTCCTTTAGTAGTTCATTTTCGTCTATGGCGTCGATTCTGTCTGACGCGCTGTTTTAGAATTACAGACTGTTCTTTTAAGATGAAGATCGGAAAAACTCTAAATCTTTAAACAGCTCTAGCTCGGAAACGAAAAAAAGATAGAAAATCGCGCTCGGTTCCATCTGAAAGCTGACGTCGAGAGCTACAAAACGGTGTGCCCGATTATTCTTTCTCGCCGTTTTTTAAGCACTCATTTTCGTTTTTTCGTTTTTCGAAAACTTAAAAATTCGATGAATCTGCCTAAATCACCTCGATCGCGTTCTCCATCATGAATGCCGCGTTGATTGTAGGTACTCGGGACACTAACTCTACATGCAGTTCGATTTTCAGCCCGATCGGAGCAGTCCAAAGAACCTTAATGACCGTTTTTTCACTCAGAACCCCTATATTCGGGGTATCTCAAGGTATGTTCTATGGTAACTGCGGAAAGTTGAAAGTAAGGATCTCGTAAGGCTTGTTGGCCCAGAAAAGGGCCTTTTTTTTGTGGCCCTGAGAAGGGCCGTTTTTAATGATGGTTCTGTGCTCGATTCCGGACACCTCAGTCTTCGTCGCTGTCTTCGTCGATAACCGGAACGATGGCGCTATCCCGGAACATCGAATCTAGAATTGCCGCCGGTCTGAGGATCCTGGAGAGATACCGCGCGTTAGATAGGTAGTACACTACCGCGGCGACGTGTGAGCAACAGCCCACAGTGCGTTTCCCGTTCGGACATTCACAACAGTAACGCCGAACTCCTTTGCCTCCGATTGATTCCGGCACGTTGTCAATGTAACATCTGTACTTCGTGGACTTCTTGTGACGTGAAGGGACTTCCAGTTTGAGGACGTTACTGTTTTCGCAATGACACTTGACATTGAGGGTGTTGTCGTCCTTGATCATTCCTGCGAGGTATGAGACTGCCTGGGCGAGCTGATATGACCCCGCGAAAAAGATCTTCAGGTCCCTCTCTGTCATCTCTGGGAAGTCACGCACGGCATCAGACGCGATGGGAATCAATGTCCGACTTCTGAGGAGATGCCACCGATTCTGCTCCGCCTCGTCAGCCAACGTGTTCGGGGGATCTCGCGTATGTAGCGTACGTCCTACAACCTCATCGAACATCGTTTGGTCGGATCGAAGGCGTTGTCCGAAGGTGTTGTTCAGGCAGCACGCGATTTTGGTCAGAACTCCGATCTTCGGCAGCATATCTTTGTCGATTCTGTGATCCAAGCTTCTGTACATCTGCTTGATTAATCCCCGAGGCGGTCATCATTCCGCTGAATGGTCTCATGGGCTTTCTGAATCTACTTGGACAGCCGTCGCAACGTATGCGAGGCATCTTGAGGATCTCCACTGATGGGAAACAACGAAGATCTATCGAAGATCACTCGACGATACGACGGAACCGATGCGCGCGCGATAGAGATTCACTCGCGCCTGCCGGCTTGTTTACAATCAGCGCGAGAAGGTCTGCTCGAAGCGCGGGTGAATTCGAATCAAAGGCGCGATTCAAAAGCCTTAGCCAACCTCAGAGATCATATAACCTTCAACGTTTTTACCATTTTACCAACGCAGTTACCATAGAACATACCTTGAGATACCCCGAATATAGGGGTTCTGAGTGAAAAAACGGTCATTAAGGTTCTTTGGACTGCTCCGATCGGGCTGAAAATCGAACTGCATGTAGAGTTAGTGTCCCGAGTACCTACAATCAACGCGGCATTCATGATGGAGAACGCGATCGAGGTGATTTAGGCAGATTCATCGAATTTTCAAGTTTTCGAAAAACGAAAAAACGAAAATGAGTGCTTAAAAAACGGCGAGAAAAAATAATCGGGCACACCGTTTTGTAGCTCTCGACGTCAGCTTTCAGATGGAACCGGGCGCGATTTTCTATCTTTTTTTCGTTTCCGAGCTAGAGCTGTTTAAAGATTTAGAGTTTTTCCGATCTTCATCTTAAAAGAACAGTCTGTAATTCTCAAACGGCGCGTCAGACAGAATCGACGCCATAGACAAAAATGAACTACTAAAGGAGGCCAATCATCCTCAACAATCAGATTCAAAAAAATCTTCAAGGCCCAGGAGCAATGCTTATTCGGCTGTACCCTTTGGCCGAAATAGGATGACTTAAGTGAATGAGTGAGTTGAGCCCCCAAAGCCCATGCATCGTGTACACTGATGGCTCAAAATCCGGCTGATCAGAAATTTCAGGTCACGTAAGTTCTAGAGAGTCGTGAAAGTCGGCGAAACTTCGGCGAAACTTCGGCGAAAATAGGCAAACTTCCCGGGTCTGAAAATGCACTGTCCCCAAGTGTCCCCCCGGAACTTTTTTTTTTAAATGACCGCCTTCCAGTCCTCTTTCGGATGGAACAGAGAAATCTTGCGGAAGTTTGCGGAATCGAGCGTACGGTCAACTTGTAAGAGGTCCGGAAAACTCGATCAAGCGGTGGTCATCCTCATCCCAGAAGAGTGACACTCAGCCAACTTCACGCCAGAACCCACGTTCATTTGCTGAATGGACTCTCGTTACGACGAAGACCGTTGAAACGAATTTCTGGATGATAAAAGGAAGTTGTGGTTGGCTAGCTGAGCTAGCTGCTGATGATGCTAGTTGCAACGGGATCATCTCGACGACAGTCCTCGAAGCTTAGAAGTTGACCGTACGCTCGATTCCGCAAACTTCCGCAAGATTTCTCTGTTCCATTCGAAAGAGGACTGGAAGGCGGTCATTTTAAAAAAAAAAGTTCCGGGGGGACACTTGGGGACAGTGCATTTTCAGACCCGGGAAGTTTGCCTATTTTCGCCGAAGTTTCGCCGACTTTCACGACTCTCTAGAACTTACGTGACCTGAAATTTCTGATCAGCCGGATTTTGAGCCATCAGTGTACACGATGCATGGGCTTTGGGGGCTCAACTCAGACATTCACTTAAGTCATCCTATTTCGGCCAAATTTCCCACTGTGCGTCGGCGAGAAACCAACGATCACAGGCTGGCCCGATGTGATCTCCCCATGAATAATCCCAGTTACCATACAAAACCTTCTCCCCATCTGTTGTTCCGAAGTGAACAGGAACCCAGGAACGTCCCGCATGGATACTGTGATATATATCTCGCATTTATCAAGGCCCAATTCAAAGATTGTCCTTTCGTCAAGCTGTGTGCTGGCCTGATTCCTATGCCTTCTATTCGCCATCTGGAGGTTCAACGTACGGATCTGTGGCCGGATTCAGTAGCTTCAGCTCATGATATTTCAAGAAGCCCGCAAAATTGAGAGAGACACTCCGGCGGAGAAACTCCGACGTCAATCAGCGACTCCTGAACTGGAATCCGCGTCCAGTGGGTATGGGGCGGGGGGTTTCTTTGTGGAGATGAGACTTCACGGAATCATCCCGGCAGATCTCTACTTCGGGTGATTGATTGGTTGATTGATAGTCAGAACGGTCTTTTCTCGGGAAATTCAACCATCAAATATTTCCAGAACTACACCATGTATTGCACGTAGTTCATCTGAGCTCGCTGAACTCTGCAATTCTGTTATCGAGCTGTATAACTTCCCGGTAGCCTACTCAAGCGAAGCCTTTGGTGTCTCTCTTCAACCGCTCGGACAAAATCGGCGAACCAGACGACGTCGCTACGAGCTGCTCAAGTATTAATGACGACAGAACATCACAAGATATGCATTCGTATCCACCGACCAGCAGAAACATTCGCGCAGCGATGTTGATCTGAAAGCTGCTCGCCACAATACGGTTTTGAGTCTCTCTCAGCGTTCTATTTCACATATTTCCCAAGAGTAGCCGCTGACACGCCCCGACACTCTTGAAGTCATCCCAATTCGAATTCAGAAAACTCCAGAACCTAAAACGAAGAGTGTCCGGAGGGCGACGTTCGTTCGGGATGAATATGGTCGAGGAGGAACCGTTTCAACCGACATCAAACTTCGTGAGTCTCTGAACGGAGGCGAGGAACGCGATTGGCTGCTCCCCGAGGGAATGTTTCTGGTCGCGGGCATGATTCATGTGAATTTCAACAGTAGAGGGAACCGCTCCACCGTTTGTCGATCAACGTCGAGCCCGAAGGATTAATTCCCCTTCGAGGCCGTTGTTATCTTTGGTGATGTCGCTCTGAGGGAAGAGGCTGATCCTTGGAGAAGGGGATGCGAGGTCGACGTTAACGGTGGTGTGATTCTCGTTTGCTTTGACTGTGCAGTTGGGTGAGTGAGTTGGCACGTCGGCGAGCGGATAGAATGGCAAAATACGGCTGAGGCAGGACCGGTCGGGTCTGCATTGAATATTTATGGGGCTGCTACTTGAGGCTGAACCTGGTGTTGTGATAAACAAAAATAACAATAACAGTGGTAATAAGCCGTTCATTGTGCTTGCCGTTCTCGCAGACCGGACGGCTGATCGCTTGCCCGCCCGCCCGATGTCCAAGTGGTCTTCTAATATGACTCTTTCATCATGTCGGCAACTTCCTTTCTCGCCTACGTCGCTCGTCTGAGCCTGTCGTCGTCATCATCACTTGTTCTCTTTTAGCCCGATCGGCGGCGAGCCTCGTGTATCATGGGCTACATTTGATCGCGCGGCTACCACGCACCTAGCAAGGTATTGACTCGGGCACGAGTTACATCGAAGAACACTGGTTGGCGCATAATGATCACTCTCGGAACGGAAGTCGTGACCTCGATGGCTTCCGCCTTAAATACGCTTCCTCTAGCATCGTGTGGTGGCGACATTGGGGCACCTCTAGTTTGGGTCGTTCGCCCTGGATGCCGTCCGCGTCGTTGTCCAACTCAGCGTCTTCGCCCCAACTTGTCATCCTCGTCTCCTTCTGCAGGCCTTCACGCCGTCCCCGTAGTCCTTGTCGTCTCCACAGTTCCTTTGTGAAAACGCCGTTGAGCTTTAAGTGTCTCGAATCCTCTTGACAGGCGTCGGCTGGTCTAGACAGAATGCCGGGCGCTCCGTATCAAACCGCTGCGTACGCAGTATCACTATGAGCTTGAGCTTGGTTAGAGATGCTTGAATGAAGAGGTTCGGCTCCAACGCTCGATCCTAGTTTGGGCGAAGTCGTAGAAGGTCAGACATTCGCCTCCTCGCGTTCCTGGATTGGCGCAGTCGCGAAAACAGCGATTGAGCAACGCTTAAGCAAGAAAATTGCTCTTTAACGCAGGAAAATCTGTGATCAAGACGCCAGGGTCCACGACTGTGCCTCCGGGTCGACCCAAGTCGATTGCTTCACAAGTGACGAGTTTCACGATCCCTAGATGCACCAGATGCCGACCGCGGGTCAAAGTTCATCGCTCACCGTTCACTGTTGCATCTCTGCGCCGGGCCGCCGAGGCCACGGGTTCAGCTCATAAGTAAGAATGGAACATGCACGTAGTGGGACAAAAAAAACAAGAGATGCAAACACTGCGACGCCTCACTTTTCCCTCTCTATCTCTCTCTCTCTTTCTCCCCTACTTTGACTCGCTATCTTTCGGCGAGCGTGATAGACCTTCGTCGCTGTTGTTCCCGCCCCCCTCCCCCAATCCCGACCGTTCCTCCCCCCTCGACTCTCGGTGTGTCCCTCATCGTTGAATCGTCCCCCTGCTTACTCCACCCAACAGCGACGCGTGGTCGTTCGGTCCGGCTCACTCTGAATTTCAGTCTCGACAAACCGGACCGTGTTTGCCGCTTTTGAGATATACGCCGCTTGAACGCAAACATATTTATGGCTCGTACCAGGAGAATGGCCTACGCATTAGCTAAAGACTAGACACTATACCCAGATATATATACCACATGGCCAACTCTCTACCTGCATACCAGCCTATTCACCCGAGAAGGCAACTATATACCAGCCGACGACTTGCCTCTCGTCACCGCCTACGCGGCGTCGCCAGACATCGCTGTCTGACAAATACGCGCCTGAGCGTGAGGTTGCACCCGCAACTCCGCCTTCTGCGCGCATTCCCGACTCGCACAAAATCGCTGGCATCGCTCAAGCGATCCGGAAAGTTACGGATGAACTTTCAGAGGTTAATCCGCATGCGAGGTGGGACGAGGAAAAAGTGGGCGCAAACTCTCCGCTATCATACGGTGACATGGTGTCGGGTGATTGAGGGAGTTGACGTCTAGCTGATAGCCGCTCTGTCTGGTGTAGGGATTTACCAACAACAACAACAACAACAGCAACAATCATGAAAAGGACACCCGCAGCCAATTCCGTCGATTCTCCCGGGCGAGCTTCATCTGAGTGAGAGGAAGAGAGGGATATCTCGGGAGAGGAAGTTGTGGCAGCACAGCCTCAATACGGCCTCGTGCCCTGTTTGAGAATGAGCAGCAGCCATGTCTGGTAACAAACCAAACTATTCGAAGCGAGGCTGCGCGATTCGAAGTCAACTCGACTCCGAGAGGGTTACGCCGTCGCCGCCGTCGGATTGCGTGGTCGGTGGTAGACGAGTCCTAGCATCGCACTAGATTGAGAGGAAACCAACTTCGAGCTAATGAATGGTGCAAAGTTTCGGTTGTCCCGTTGATCATTGAAAGACCTTCTCGAGAGGCTCCGAGCCGACTACTATGCGAGCGCTCTGTAGCGCAGTCGAATACGACGACGAAAGTCCTCGCCTCCTGACGCGCGACGACGGCGGAACCCCGCGGAAATTGGCCGACACTGAAGTGATCGACGAATCCCTGAAGAAGAACACGTTGTTCTATGTCATCCTCATTGCGTGAACCGGTTGAGAGAAGTCTCTCGGTCTGACGCAAGGGAGTCTCGCTTTTTTTCTCGTTTCCTTCTGCAGTTTCAGGTTCGGAAAAAAGGGCTCGAAACAACCCCGCCAGTCAGCAGAGCAGACGAAGCGAGAAAAAGTCTTTCAATTAGGGCCCGCAGAACGAGAGAGGACGAGCGCAACGGAAAGAAGGTGGATAGAATTAAGAACTTCGCACAGGTCCCTCGAAGCGGTGGGCTCGGTACCTCAGTGGCTGCAGCAGCGCGCCGCCGCGGCCGCCGCAGGTGGGTCGGTCGCATTTTTCAAGAAGTTTCCTCGTCTCAGGGTTCATGCGTCACTGGACTTGAGCGGCGGGCATCTCTGGACCGGGTCACAAGTCCCGGCAGAAGACCACTTGTGGAGAAAGCGGAGAAAGAGAACGACGAATAGGGAAATTCAGGAGAAGGGGACAACTCAAGCGAGGCAAGCTTCAAGGCTGCAAGCCGAATCGCGACCTTTTTCTATTCGTGAAGCCGGATTCAAGTCCCATCGGCTTCGTCTCTCGGATTGAAAATGCAATATTCTTTGCGTCCCTCCTTCTCTCCCCCCTCCTTCCCATGCTTTGGCTTACGCGGTTGAGACATCTTCTTGAGGTCGCAGAAGGAAACTATTCTGCATTTCATGCACCGGCCATTGTATCGAAACCCCGCACTCTGGATCTCGAGGATCCAGACGACTCGGACCGCCGATTCGTCCGTGGATGAGTCGAAATTCAAATATATGCTTATGCTGATACCGGACATGAGAACTATCAGGTAGAACCACAATACGGTGGAAATCCCTGATCAACAGATCCCAACAGAGTTCATTTGGCTGATTGAGATAGATTCTGCAGGAGTACATGCAAGGTTTCTTGCATACTCATTATTCAATTGTGAATCGAAGAAGCTGCAATTTATCGGTCCCAGGCACCGATGGATTTCTGCAGGATGGAAGCTACATTCGAACCTGTTCTATTTCCATGGAGCGTTATACTCCAAGATAGTAGTCCGGATTCGAGAAGTTCCATCATCTGTTGTTTGCCTACGTGAGCCTATTCAATCAAAACGACCGGATCCGCGATCCAAATCTGACTTGTTCAACTAACTCGGACTTCGAGGGAGGCCAGAGCGAGCTGGTTCAGTGTCGACTGCGATCATGTGCCACTTCTAAAACACCGAGCTCTGTTCCATTCGAGGGTGCCTGCACTGGGGCACACGCAGGCTTCAGGCACGTTGTCGAACGAACTGAGGGGAAAAAAAAGAAAGCGTTGTTATCGCGAGTCCGTGAATGCGTGTCGATCGTCATTTTGGGCGGGATTTGTTCGCGGGAAAATTGGCTACCATTAACTTCTCCCACCTCGAAGGTGAAATACAGCTTAGAATCACGAAAACCACCAGTTTATCAAAGTGAGAGACCATCGACAAAGCCTGTTGCCTGACCTAGGTCCTTCCCAGCCGTTGCCGTCGGTTTCCGTTCTCGATGGCTACAGTGTGTGTTGTGGACGCACAATACATGTTTTCAGACGAGCCGGCTGCACGCTCCGGAAGCGTGGCTTGTGTTTGCTTGGGCTAGTTTTGTACTTTATGGCCTTTTTCCTCTCGTTTTTCTTCCGAAGAATTTTCCTCAGGGAACGAGCGGGACCGCCAGCTGTTGACTCCAGCTTTCTCAAGCCTTCAAACTTGGTGAATAGCAGACATTGAAACGTCAGTCACTTTATAGCTGCCGTCCGGAAAGCCTGTCCAGAAGGCGGCCTCACTGCACCAGTTGAGGTTCCGCGCCGGCTGGGTCGGTCAGTAGAACTTCGGACAATGTTCTCCATCGGTCGAACCCTTGATGACAGGAAGTGCGGAAATTCCTCGAGCCTCGTCGCGTCAAAACGGATTTTCCACGTGCATAAATTTGAGAACAGCACGAAAGTGCTCGCACCTCGGGTACGCAGTGAGTGAAGGTTCTTTTGTCGGAGCGAAAGTTTCAGCGGCCTTTCTTGCCGACACTAAGCGGCATCAGAGCAGGCTTTTGCTTGTTTGATACTTTGGCTTCTCATACATAGTACGACGATGTTGCCAATCCCGGAGGCCGCGCACACACGTGCAAGTCATCCGCATCGATGGGAGTCGTTGCTACTTCCTCGCCAGGTTGGATCTCGTAGGAGTTTCTGGATTACCCGGTCGACGGTCACGGTGCGCTTTTCTCGGGCTACATCCGACAGCTATACAAGCTACGTGACCATCATAGATTGAACGGATATTCATGCCAGTTGGCGGGACGTCACAGCCCTGACCGACCGGAACCGACAAGCGGGATACCAAATAGAGTATACTTGTACAGTTCGGATTATTACCATTGAGGACGTTGTGCAGCTCCTCCTGGGGACGTACCTCCGGTACGCAAGCAAAAGCCGCTCTCCATCAACGCGAAGAAGACGAAGCTCCATCTTCCGATTGTGAGATAGAAGAGTGAGATGCTCAAATGTTCTTCTGCTTCCGTCTCGTCTTCCAAAGTTACAGTTCATCCCGGGAATCGAGGTTTTCTACTTGAGAAAAACTCCGAGTCGTCAGGGGTTTTGCTCCCTATAGAGTTCACGGCGAAACGAGCGGTCCGAATTCTAGGACGGAGTGTGGATTGAAATTCCCGCTGGATGCATCCTCTGCGCAGCCTCAGTTCAACTGTTTCCATTAATTAATGGGAACGAGAAGCGCACACAAGAAATCGAGAGCGGCCGTTATAAATTACCTGGTGGATTCTTTGGAGAGTCGGTCGTCGGCTTGTGAGATGAGAATTGACCGAAGCCGGATTCTCTTCCTAAATGAATCATTGTTAGTTAGTCATGGATTAATCAGAACGGATGGCACTGGGAACGCTGTTAGGATTAAATGACGAATGAATCCTTGGATCCGCTGAGGAGACTCCTTCTGGCTCACATCTTCGGTCCGTTCATCCGAGAGACTCGTTCGTCCCCTTCGACAAGCGCTTATCGGGGAATTGCTGGGATGAGCATACGTGGGAAGCGACGACGTAATTCCTGAGCCGTGATTTCGCATGCTCCTCATCGAGCTCTCGCTCGGTCGTTGCTGTTCCCTGCCTTTGATTCTCAGAGCGGAATCGCTGCCATTCGAATTAATTCACTTTCAAGGATGTAGATCCTAATGAAATCGAACTTCTATTCGGGTTGCATTAGTTGTCCCTAATGGAAATCTTCGCCGAGCACTGCAGAAAACCCAATGAGGCCACTCGGGGCGATGCTAGAAGACCACGCGCGAGGAAGCTCGCTTGCCCGCTGGCCCATCGGAGCCTACAGAGAAACAACGATTCCACTTCTCCTCTGGAAGTACGCTCGACGTTTCCATTAGAGACTAGAACTACAATCGAGACGGCGGCGCCTTCCGTCGAATTCTCCGCTGAATTTTTCACCAGTTGCTGGAAGGTCAGCATAGATTCTATGCGAGATCGGACCCGCTTGAGGGCCACTCTCACCCGTAAAGTCTGCAAAGGCTGCGACATGATGTTAGGCTCTCGACCATCCACGTCAGGTGGATTCGCGTACAATCTGGTGGATTCAAGTCTGAAGAAATTATCGGAAAATTCCGACCGGGTTTTTCTCTTGAATCATGAACTCCCTGCTGACGGAATTTCAGCGATATCCGGCTGTTAGCAACAGCGACCTCTCCTCGTCATCACGACAGCCATCTCAAGTGCAAATTATGCTCTTGAGGAGGCCCTCGGATCTGCCTGAACGGACTCGGAACGAGCTCTAGATAATGTTCGCCTCGTGGAGTCTAGGGGTCCAAGGTCAAGGCTCCATAACATATCCAAGTTCTGACTGCTCACTTCCAATTTGCAATCGGAACTCCAACTTGCAAGGCAATGAGTCTCAAGCTATGAACCCGGAGACGTCCCCCCTGTCGAGAAAGATGCTCAATCCGCATGAGATATTTGGTTCGAGAACTCGATTTTTTCCGGATGACTAGTCCAGCGAATATAATCAATGCAGGTCTGTATCCAAACTTCTCGTCGCGAACCGATCGAGCATGCCTCGTCTACACATCGACGTATCGCGTCCGGGGAATGCACCACCATGCATCTGTGTGAAGTGCATAGGGAACTGTCGCAACCAATTTGGAAATGTCTCTCATCTCGCGGGAAGACAAAACCTAAATTCAGGGACGAACAGAGGGCAAGCGGGCTCTTCATGAGTCCATCACAAAGTATCCTCTCGTCTTTTAGCGACAGACAACTGAGTGGAGACAGATGTGCTTGGAGTAAAATACGGACAGGCAGCTGGACAAACGCCCAGAACACGACGCGGAAGACAGCTTTCACACAGAGATATTGCAGGGTGGCTGTTGCCATCGTGTTTCCTGGTGATGAATCGTCGCATTGAGATGGCCAAAGCTCCGGATTCAACGTAATCGATTGAGGATCGTATACCGGGTTAATTTCTCGTCGACGGCGCCGCCGCAACCTTCCGAAGACGCACTTGTTAAACGTTCCAGACTATTTATGTATTCGAGAACGAACCAGCACGTCCCGTTGCAAGACTGATGCTGCTCTGGGGTAGCCAGCCAGATGGCCAGCCGGCGATCCGCCAACTTCGGACCGCGTTGAACTCCCACGGTGGATTGCGGACGGCGGCGCCGCGGCGCGTGGACGCATGAGCGAGGGTTGACCCTGAGTGATCCATCTCAGAAGGGGCACGAGGACGACGTTTAACTCGATATCAGAGCACCAACAATCCTATCCGGTTTTTTCCTCCGAACAGTCCGCCACGAGTTCCCGGTGAACTGCGGCCGAAAGATAAACGATCGTGACAGGGCCGCGTATAGAGATAAATACCCACGGGTTCTGTGCCATCGTGACGGTGTAAAATATCTGAACCCGGGAGAAAATAGCTGAGGCCCAACCCGGAGTACGCAAAAAAATCAATCGTTTTCCGTGGGGAAATCATGTGAATTCCGCATAATTCGCGGTTGATTCCGCCGTGTTTTCGAAAAGTATCACGTGCTTCCCGTCCGCACTGTTCCGCATGGTTCCACGATGAATACGATGACCATTAGAATGACGAATAATCATCCACGGTGTGCATTGCCGGATCGTGATGATGGAATAGGCGGCACGGCCTGCGTTCGTGTTTGCTGTTTACGTCTGCATGGATTGCATTGTGGCTGCAACCGCTACCTAACGTGGGTCCAGCATTGTTTGAGGTGCCGTCAACGGACGAAAGCGAGCCTCGCCGCCGATCGGCGCTGAACGGAAGGAATAGAGATATCGAACTGGATGAGCCCGAATAAAAATATGGACGAACCCCACACTCTCATGCCCGCGAGCTAGTTTCTCAACCTAACCGAGCTCTTCCGATGAAAGCAAGGCCGGCAGACGGCTTGCTGGTGCGTACGCAGCCACGCATGTGGACCCTAGAGAGATGCGGCTCAGCCGCACCAACTCGATTGGGTAATAGCCTCTGAGTGTAATCCGATGAGATATGCAGAATGGCTTCGTGCTAAGCGGTCGTTGTCTTTTCCTGCCGTCGTCGCCGCTAACGCTGTCGTTGAGACTGAGACCATCGACTGTATGCACGCCAGAGATCTCTTTGGTAAGTCGGTCGGGCGGTCGGCCGGTTGGTCGCTGTCTGGCTAGGACGGACGGTCGCCAGCTCGGTCAGTCAGTCACTAGGCCATCAGAAATCCACTGGGCCGAAAGGCTCGTGCTGCTTATCATCAACCAGGCCAATAGTCTGGACAAAAACTCCAGCTCGTACCATTCGTATTCATATATTCACGATTTGGAATTCCGTAAAAGACGGAAGAAGAGATTTTCCACGTTTGCAAATGGTGCTCTCTTACGGTCCAGAATAATGAGGACTGGCTACCATGAGACTTATTTCCCTCAATCAAAGGCTGCGACTTTCAGATATGAAAACTTGACGGCCGATATTGAGAGTCGAATCCATGGCGACCGGATGAGCAACAGCAGGCCTGGAGCCTCTGGCAACCTCCGTACCATGATGTCTTTCTACCGCCACGCCGAAAGAGGGAGATGACGGCACTCGCGACTTGCGACTCTTTCAGGCCGAGGTCGAAGACGGAATGTTCCGCTCAAACTCTTTTCGCGGTGCTCTTGCAAAAGAAGGCAATTTCTCATCAATGGTGTCACACGATTCGTAACCGTTGTCGCTGAATGCGGCTGTGAATGAAATTAACCTCCTCATCGCGATGCACCCTCACTCCCACCTCGTACCACACGATGGAGACTCTCTGGGTGCTTGATGCGGGCTTTCTCATCGACTGATCGAGTCTTTTATATGCAATGTCTTCCCCTGACACAGGAGATGGTACGAGAAACGAGGAGAAGACGCCACTGAGGCTCCTGTCCGCCCTTCTCTCGCCCTCTAGTTTATTCCTTGTCCCGTTTGTCTCTCGCCATCCATCCTATTCCCCTGTTCAGCAGAGGAACGGTCAGCACAAGTGGGTGGTGTGCACCCATATCTTGTTACATTGTTTTATAGATAGCCCGTGTCTCGACCTGACCCCGCAGCCACAGCGAAATCCCACTCTTCTCCCTCCAGCGTTTATTGAGGAGCTTTTCTCTCCCATTGGGTTCAGGAGTGGTATCGGCTGATTTTGCGAATTTCGGTCGAAATGCACTCGAAATTTTTCATCCGAGGTAAAAACAAGCTTCACCATCGGAGAACCGAGCTTCAGGGTTGTCTGAAACTCCAGACAACACTGGATTGTGAAAGCATAGCGATCGGAGCGGTCCGAACGAGGCAATGAATTGTAGATCTCATGACGAAAAAAGCCGAATAATCGATGTCGTAATTGATGCAAACGGGGATTGATTGTTTCCTCTCTTCCCCCCTCTCCCGCTCTCCCTATTCGTTCGTTTTGAACTCAGTATAAAATGCTCTTCCCCGTGATGAGCATCACGATCTGATGTTTAGATTGACTCTCCAACCGATTCGGTCTTCCTTCCACCAACGAAGCTAGCCAGCCAATCGAGTAGATGGACTCGCCCCCGTTGGATGAGCTTCGCATCATGATGGCGGCCGCAGTCGCCAACTGTTTTGCCAGGCAGCTAGCTAGCTGGCTGACTTGATAAATGTTATCAATGTCTTCGGACACTTGGATCGATGTGTAGGAGACGCTGTCAGCGCCGCTTCTGACTCGGGAAAATAAGTGTTTAATGTAGGAGCCAGGGAACGAATCGAGTTGCTCTTCACCACTCTCACGGACTGTGTTGCAACGAGAACTCAAGCTCGGACGGCGGGAAACAACAACTCAAGAACTGGTGGGAGGTACCAAGGGAGGGAGTCGAGACCAACGTTCGTAGTAGAGGAAAATGCGGAAATGTGAGGGGGAGACAGAGGCGCGAAAACATTACGTTTCATCTCAGATTCAATCCTGGCCCCGTGGTTGCGTGCCCTGTGAATCTGTGACGTTTGAAATTATATGAATGAGCATCACCTTCGAAGCCAGCGCAGATGCGGCTCCGTTCCATGATTGCTCTCCGCGCAAGGTAGTTGTGCTCCGAGAGCACGAGCTCTGGTGCAGAAGCCATAGATCTGTTCCCGATACCCGCTCGTAGCGAAACCGGACGGAGGAGCCGACCAATACTGGCCTGATTGAGGAAGAACGTTGCCGGAATAAGAGCAGAACACCGAGTACTGGTAGACATAGGCAGTCTGTGCTGCTCCAGCCTCGGGCTAGACCTTCTCCTCTTCTGCTTCAAGTCGAACGGCCGCGCCGAGCGGAGAACGATAGGCCTGCAAGCCGTCCGGTGAACGATGCTATGACGTGAGATGTCTACGGGAAAAGCTTCTTCTACTTCCCAATGCAACGCATCACATCCGATCGATATTTTCAGAGGAATGAACATTTATCAACCGAATCCAACAAAAGGAAATGTTTACGGGCCTTTCCAATCATCTTGTAGAAGATCTAGACTAGAATGCAAGTCACGAAGTCGATGCACCTGTACGGCAGTGTTCTCAGTGCATATCTATGCACCCAAGAAGCTGAGAAAAATACATTCTAGTCTTCCGGGGACGTTGACTGCGGGTTTGGTCAATGATCCGTCCGAGGCACTTGTTGGATTGTCGGCTCGTCGCAAAACGAAACGATTACCTCTTGCGATTGGACGGTGAGCACCTATTCGCCATAAGGGCTCGGCAGTATCTGTGTGCTCTTTTCTGTCGACGACGAGTTCAGCTGATTGTATCGTTGAGCGAATTCAGGTTGGATATTCGGGGCAGCTCATCGTCGACGAGTATCGATCGTCTGTGGAGATTTCAATCGGTAGGAAGTTTTTACTCTCCTGATTCGAATCCAAACGTCAGCCACCCTTGCTTTTCATGGAGGCTTGAACGGGGTCGAGGCGGGCGCTTGAACCATTTTCAGAAGCAGCTGGCAGATCTATTCGGATTGTGCAATCAGCTCGGAGCTGAGCTCTTAGTCAGCTGTGGAGCTGAATGGGACTCAAGCGCGGGACGGCTCGACAGGGATCTGTGCGGGCTTTCCTCGACGGGCAGTCAGGAAGCTTCCTGGGTTCCCGTCAGGAAGGGCGTCTGTCGGTTGGCCGGTTCGTTGGTTGGTTGGTTAGGGACGAGGAACCCGTCTACTGGCTGCCGAGATGAGACGGACGGAGGGATGGTCTTCGGGTCGCTCGGGTCTTCCGATCTAACCGCTCCACGGACTTTAAACTCGGGTTCACCTACCAAGTTTTTCCCGCCCGACTTGGTTGGCTGTGGCGGTGGTGGTGGTGTGGCGGGTGCCGTCGCTTCTGCTGCTCATTCAACCCTACGTCGTACAAGAGACAGCTTCATCGAGCTGTCGCTCACGACCGCATGTCAAAGCTGTCAAGACAGGGAAAAGAGGAATTTACAAATTCAATCTTTGCTACGTTGCCGAACAGAGGAACTAACAGGAGTTCCAAATTTTTTCCCGCTCTGTGACGTAATGAAACAACGTGTCACTCGTTCCGTTCAATTTCTTCATTTTTCCATGCTAACATGGAAAAGAGAATTCCGGATTCCCTAGTTCCCGCTCCGGGCTGTGCAATTCTATAAGAGAGCCTTTGCTAGGAGCGACGGAGGAGAACTTGGAAGATCGGACTCGTGGGAGCGGAGACAGCGATACCAATCTAGGAATTTGAATGCTCTCGACTACGATCAATATCATGTGGCCTTAGAGCTTTCCTGCGGCAGAATCAGAGGGAACTTGAGAAACCTTGATCTTCCCGCGATAGTTTGCGATGGTTCTCGTCCCTACGTTGTCATTACACCCTACGTCGTCCCTGTTTGTGAGAATGTTGGGGCGAAAAAGCCACAGATTCACGGAATTCATAAGAAAATATCTAGCGAAATATGAGACGGACGCTTCCAGACGCGTCGGACGAGGATAATACCGCCTTGATCCACGAAGAAATCAGGACCGGCACCGCCAGGTACGTTAGTGTTGCGTCCATGAAGCTCGCTGTGTATCTGATCCCACTATGAGTGCGTTACCGCCTGAGCGGCAGGAAGCAACGTTCAGCCTCGCTCACCGACTCGTGTTCCAGCTGTCCGGCAGCCGCTTTTGAGATGAACATCCGAAGCGCTGCTCATCCTCCACCTTCTCTGCTGTCTGACTCTCTTCGTGCTCTCCCGCAAACAGGCAAGCAGCGAGCCGGGCGGCCGGGGACGAAGCGGCCTAGCAGGCAAGCAGAAAGAGCGCAGCAGCCGGCAGCTACTGATGCGCGTAATAATATAAAAGTGAAGCATAAGATAGGCATCCGGCTCGCTCCGTTGCCTACCTATGGCTCTGCGGCTTCATGAGACGGTTCAGGACGGCGGAAAAAAAGAAGCCGAAACGGGAACCACCGAGCTTTCCTGAAATTAGCTTGCCGTCCCCAGGGTCGTTGAGCGAGCGTCAAGAGTTCCAACGGTGTCACGCGGAAGATGAGAGCCACAGAGAGAGAGAGAGAGAGGCCAAAAAGCGAGATGCGATATACATGCGCTTCATTCAAGGTTAGGGTTAAGATGAATAGACCGCAGCCGCAGAGGGAACGAGCCCTTAGACCTCTTGCAAACCACCGCGGAACGTTGGCTCGGCCTGATGCGTGCTCATGACTCGGCGCCGAGTTCTGAAGGATTGGAAGTTTCGTTTCGGGAAACCTAGAACGTTCTAGATTGAGTTCCATTCACTTCACTTCACTCAGAGTCGAGAGAGCACGCACTACGCAGGTAGGACGCACGCCACTACGGATCCTCGGAGCACTTGAAGCTCGTGCGCGGCCAGACAGGCGGCGAACGAGCGTGCGAGCGAGCGGGGGCCTCCAGAGCAACCGACAAGTAACTGTCCGCGGGAATTTTCAGCGAAGATTTATGTCGGCAATAATTTTCCGCAGTGCACTTTTGCTGCAAACAGACGTTTCGTTCGTTTGTTTTCGTCATTTCGTTTTTTTTTTTCCTTTCTTCCGTTCTTCTACGCGTCCGCCCGCCCGCCAGTCCGGTCGCTCGCTCGTTCGCTCGCCCGAGAGTGCTGACTCAGAGAAGAAGTGGCACTAGCTCTCTAATACATTATGATAAGACTGCGTCACTCGCTTAAGTTGCCCCCGTGTGTGAGAGTGTTGCCGGCCGAATGTATCAGACTAAAGAACGACGGAAAAGAGCCAGCCAGGCACCCTTCGGACTTGAAGAACTGGCGCCGACGAGGAGGAGAAGAGGGGCGATGGAACGCGGGGCATTCATTTGAACACAAAGTGCCATTTCGCAGCACCGTCTCCGTTCCCGGGAAGTAACAGAAGGTAACAGCGGTAGTGCAAACGGAGCCAGGCCAGGGGCATCGTGAGCGCAAAGAACATCTCGTACCGGACCCGCGGATTAGGCAGCAGATGTGGCAAGGCTCCAACACGCGCTCTCGCTTGGCTCGCCCTGACAAGGGTTCCAGTTAGACACCCGGCATGGATGTTTGGGCTCGTCGTATGCATGTGAATCTGCAATCTACACTGGGGAGCCACAGTGGGCCCCCAAGGAGCCAGCAGCGACTCAGGTTCGCGGGAATAATAAAATAAAGATTAGCGTCCAGCGTTCGGATCCGGCTGAAACATTCTCCGCCTCCCGCGTCATGCCATCGAGTTCTGCTCAACTGATCGAGGTGTTGATTACCGGGGTTTGGAACTCAGGGAAACTCCATTCCCAGCTCCCATCCACTGCGAGTCATTCCGATTGTAATGAGTCTGTTAAGTATATATTCACTTTACTTTGGCTCACTTGTTGTAGGATTTCATACATAGCTACCTGCAGGGAGTGAGACCTCAAAGAACAAACTGCAGAAGCGATCCGTCACCCTCCGAGTGCTGGAATGAAGCACACAGATTCGTGACTTCACTCTTCCGAAGTCATTCCAGGAACGATGAGCTCACTCGTCAACTTTAGAGTCCGAGAAATAAACCGGGACCGCTCTCACCAAGGTTCGTTTCATTGTCTCTAGACCTGAGGGGAACGGCCGAGAGAGGTTTTTCCTCCGTTTGCCTCTCAGTAGTCTTCATTGCCGAAACGCAGATTCTCGTTTCGTGTGAGTTATCAACGACTCATGTGAACTGTGATATCACGGTGGCAGCGGGACACCGTCGCACGCGAATCACGCATGCTAGATAAAATGAAAAATGAAGTTGAACTTGCCCACTTTGTTCGTATCATCACGATTTAGAGCTACAATGAATTAGCAGAGAAAAAGTGACACCGTCCATTCAGCGCTCTGAATGTGGGTTAGCAGTCGGGTGATTAGTCATGCCGGGCCTGACTACGCGGTGTTGTCCGAGTTACGTCAGATGAACATTCGTCGCGTGCCCCCTGCTCTTCCCGCAGAGCACTGCCTCTCGTTTCCCCCTTCTCTTCTTTCTCTTCTTAATCTCAAACTGGTCGATTTTTACGCAATTTTCTCGGGCGATTCCAGGCAATCTGCCTCACTTCTGCTTTGACTTGCAGAAAGACAGCATCCAGATACCTGCGTGGTGGTATCCTGATGGAAGCCAGCCTATTAGAGCTCGGCGGTCGGAGGAGCATCAAGAGAAAGAGAGGAAACGAGGAGGAGCTCTGGGGTCACGAGGCCGGTGAGATGAGAAAATGAGCTAAAAATGGGACAGACATCGTCAGCTGCTCGTTGATGGATGCGTTTACAGGGGCGACGGCTTGCTCTGCTGGATAAGCCATCAGAGTAGACGCTCTCGGATTCATTTCCGTCGACCACAGCCGCGACCTCAACAAGTTCCGCTCATTTTCAGACCCTTGCCGTGAGTGAGTCGCCCGTTATATTCGTCGTGCGGGCTCTAATACTGTCCAATACGTGATCCGTACGTTATCCAAACACGGAAGAGCTGTCTTTTTGGAACTTTGGAACAAAATCCACTTTCGCTCGATCGCACCAGCGTTATTTCACTGTGAGAGTGGTTGTGGAATTTGATTTTAAGTGACTCGGACGAAGAAAGTTGTTTCGGAGGAGCTGCACTGAAGAGCTGATCTCGAGGGAGACACGTCATCTGTCTGAAAGCGAAACCAAAAAAAAGAGAAGGCCCCAGCTCCAGACCTTAATGTGGGGCGCAGCACATTCTACTGCAGCAAAGGCGACCTGGAAGGTGGGAGAGATGATGTAGAGCCGTCGAGCGTCGAGCGAAGAAATCTTTGAGGGTTGGCGGAATGGCCGCCCGTCGGATCGTCCGCCTCGCTTGGATGTAGTGCTGGAGAAAATGGCAAAGTTGTGGAGGGGATTGCTGACGAGGCGACTGCCAATGAAGATGGAGTAGCGGGTCAGGTGGGGTGGATGGGCTTTGCGGCGTTTACCCGAACACATGCTCACAAACACCCTTAAAGCCGGCAAACATGTTTCGCTCGTCGATTCCATGCGTTCCTCCCATGAATCAGTTCGATTTCTCGGAATTTCGAAATTGGTCAGACACTCCAGATGAACAGCTGATCTTGAAGGAGTTTCCTGCGAAACCTGATCTTTTGATGCAGAAGGAAGTATCCTGTGTTTTTTCCGGGAACTTCCAGGACGAGACTGTGGAATCCGGGGAATGAGCGGCTCTGGAATGTTCTTGGAAGATCACTGAGACTCCCTCGGGCACCCCCGGCCCCGCGGAACAAAAATAAACGGGAGCTCATGGGGACTCCTCGAGATATCTAGTATACAGGATCGCGACGAGGAGATGTCTCGGATTGATTTATTTTGAAGAACCCTCTCATCTCCGGGTACGTGGCGTACATCGAATCCAAGAGTTCTCGTCCGCTAGATCTGCAAAAGGTCTGAGAGTTCCCGCACTGGGTCCAGCGAATCAATCTCGTTCATCCGAGGTATCATCTAAACATTATGCCAGTTGTAACGGCCGAATCCTGTACTGTTGCGGTTGGGGAAAATCCCTTTTCTAGAGAAGGGGATTCATTTCAAGATCCGTCATCGATTCGGTGCCCACTAATAGGTCACTCGTACATAAATTCAATCCCTTCCGCCTTTCTGCTGTCGAGAGGTGTTCACATCGCATCGGCTCAATCTCCTCTGATAACGGCTTTTCAAAATCGAAGCGGAGTTTCCGTAGTTCTCAAATACTCTCGAACGTAGTTTTCGTAGACTCCGTCGATAGATTGAGCGGGTAAGGGTTTTTGGCCGAGGGGGGGCTTGAAAGCAATTCGATGTCCTCATGGTCACACCCTCATGCCCATGTGAGCATCGAACGATCAAGTGAGCGAACGGACCAAGGAACAAACGAAGCAAGGAGCCCTCACGAGCCGCCCTTGCGAGCAGCCGCCGAACAGCCCTGTGGCTCTCGAAGTTAAAGCCCCGCTCTGGGAAACATTGGATTCGCCTTCCGTTGTCTGGGGAGTTTGCTGCGACCGAGCGGGCGAACGATCGGGCGGGCGGTTGGGTGAGCCAATCCAGTGCAGCATGCCGTGGCCGAGTTGCACCAAGCCTGGGGGCTGCTTCTTATTGAGGAGGTGGACCAGCGAGCATGGCAGGAATTGATTGATAGTAGATCGAACTCGCGTTCTGATGAGCAAGCATGCCTCAGGTAGGGCGCCAGACCGACCCAACGACCGACCGACCGTTCGGTGGGTGCTCAGGCCGCGGGGCGGGCGGGCGTTCAGGGAAAAGAGGCGAACCGAAGCGGAACAGAGGCTGCAATATGTACGATGTTTTCTATTCCCAGTTGCCTGTTCATAAGGACCAAATTGTTCCAAACGCTCTTCACGCGATCTCCTCAATAGCGGCAGTGGTCGAATGTAGCAACAGCAAAAACAGTGATAAAAACATTGTAAACCTTTGTAATCATGCCGGGGTCGAGAGGCGTAGCAGTCAAACGCTGCACGATATTACCGGGAGGTAAACTCAATTGTTTCGAGCAATCGACGAATCGATAAGCCAGCGCTCGAAGGCTCTGCTGCATCGCGAGCATCGGATCTGCTTGTCTATTCATTTCTGTAGCTCTGTCGGTGTCTCCGACCCACCGCGAGAGCGTGGCCTGCTTAGCGTTCGGTTGGCTTTTGGCCGTGCAGTCGATAAGCGCACAATCGTCGGACATGTCTGGTCTGAAGATAACGTAGTCAAACAGAGCAGATGGCAGCTTGGTTGCATGAGTCTACGGAAGACGACGGCCTCGTATCAGTGACATCTCTGCAACTGGGTCCAACTGCCGAACAGTCGACTGTCCATAACCTCGCATGGAGGGACGAGAAGCAACATGCCGAGACTGTGTGACAGTGACTGTCTTTCTTCTCGTCCGTTTTCGGTCCTTCTGTGGGTCCCGTTTGGTCGTCATTGGCAAATCCGCCATTCTTGCCGATTTTTTCCCTTCTCATATGAAGCTTATTGCAGCGCCCGGGCATTGCGGCGAACCACAGACCGGGATTATCCAACCGCAAAAGCGACACATGCAAATTCACCCCTGGGCGAAACGAAGAGGACTGAACGGAATGAAAGAAGGCGGCGGATTGAAACGCCGTTTTGACAGGACTGACACCGCATCCGAATTCAATATCGATCAGTGCAAGGCAACGTGTCCTCACCGTCAGGAAGCCTCGAGTTACGGGCTCGTCGATTCCCGTTTGTTTGCGATGCCGGGGTGTTTGGTAAGCGCTATAACCTGTTAGGCTTCAAGGTTCGCCTGTTTTGAAGCCGCATCGATCATGTTCTCGAGTAGGCTGCGCTTATTAATGTCATCCATTATCTCTCGTCTATGGATCACTCACGCGAAGTTCGCAAGAAAATTACTCACTCCCTTCGTCTGACGCGCTCTCTGTTCGAAATCTGCGACTCCGTGGTCGAGTGTTGAACTTCGACGATATTCACTGAAACAGGGGACTCCTCTTCAACGCATGGATTTGAACTTGGCCTCACGAGTATTTGTCGTCATGTTTCTGAAATATTCCCTTCATCAATGCCGAGTAGAACTACAGCGGCTTCGTTATATTTTTTTGTGTTCCCGATATCAAGCCAGCGTGATTAATCGTTCGTATGCGAGCTCTAAGGAGAACGAGATAATGCGGATCAAGCCTCATCGCTGATACTCATCGCGACCTTCGCGTTTTGTTGTGACCCACCATAGTTCGCCAATTCGTGAGGTATTCATATCTCTGCTATACTCCCCCTAGCCCCGCTGTTCCCGCCGGATCTAGATCTCAACAGTAGTCCGGGCGAACTTCATTCCGGGGAATGGGTTTGGCGTACATTCGATCTCTCTCGTCCCTTGTCTACCATCAGAACCGTTGCCTTCGGGTCGCGCACGAGTTTTTTCCAAAGTCTCGTCATCTTGTCCGACGGGATGGATTCCATCCGAGCGGCCGTAACTTGCACAGCAGACAAAGCACGGACACACCTGATTCTTCGACTCGCGACGGACCAAGCTGAATCATGAGGCGCCAGCCAGCCAGCCAGCTTCTACCTTCACCATTGTACCTGTGTTGATAAGAGCCAGTCACGCTATATTGATTTTACATTTGCCACGGGCTGCGTACGATATGCATGTCCGCAGGGAGGGTTGGCGCCAGTATTGAAATAAACACGTATGCCGAGAAGCTCATAATTCTTGGAACCGGAGATTTGCATCGATTCACGGCAGTGATTCCAATTTCATATAGGAGAGTGCGTTGTCCATCATAGCCAAAAAAATATTGATGATGCTACCTACCCCGAGATGTAATCAGCCGCGTGACCGTAGGCAACAATTAGTTCAATCTCGTTAGTTTCAGACCTTGATTTCGAGCTGTTGCATCGATGCGTTTGGGTAGCCAGCTGTGGATTTGATAGCATGAACACGTGTGGCGAATGATGGAACCTCTTTTTTTTATCATTGGGCCAAACACTGCATGGCAAGGGCCTCAGTTCCGGACGTTTGCGCTCGGGATTCGGAAGACTCGTCTAAAAGGTCAGAACGTTATCCAATGTGGATCAGCTACAGTCATGTGATCCTTGAGGTTGGCTCTTATGAAACTCGAAGAACATCCTATTTCCATCTCAGAAGATGATCTCGTCCGCAGTAAAGCCAACACCATTTGTTTCCAATCGGATAGCGATGAAAGCGAATGTCTGATCAGCACCGTTTGTACAGGGTCGCCACTTGTCGAACGTCACCAGAGCCTCAAGAATCGAAAGTGACATATACACACTAGCGTAGCCAGGGGGGGGCCGGGGGGGGCCCCCCCCCCCAAGATTTTTGGATCGCCCATAGGGCTCCATGTTAAAGCTCAGCATCATCGTCCGTTGCCCCCCCCAAGATGGTGCAGAAATGGTCTTGGCCCCCCCGCAAGAAAAAATCCTGGCTACGCGCCTGCATATACATATTCAGCTCTGATACCAAAGCTGCTCAAAACTTTACGTAGGAGGTTCTAGCACATGTTTCGTAACTCATAAATAATGACGCTTATAACTATGGATGTAGCTATTCAGTGGCATTTTGGGAGCATTCGGGACAATTCCCATATCGAAAGAGTACTAGTCTAGCTGGCTATCGGGAACAATTTCAAGATGTCGCGGAGCATTTGCGTCCCGATCTCTGCCGATGACGTAAATTCTAGAAGAGTCGTCTAATGGCAGCCAGAATCTTAGCTCACGGTTGCCTGGTCGCCGAGCGGGAAAGTCAAGGAGACCATGAAGTCTTGAATCTGCCCGTGTAGGAGCCATCCCACCCGCGAGAAAGACGTACACGAAATGCTCGATTCGTGGTGGCTGTCCGCGATATGTAGCAACGAATATTCTAGGATAGGAATATTCTTCGGGAACTCATTCGCTGTGATCGCCTGACGTGCTTCCTGGACGTAACTCCGCAGTCGATGAGGACCGTTTTGCATGCCAAACGAATTGTACGTGCCACAAGTTCGCGTTGTCGATGACGTCCGTCTATGGAGTTGAGATGTAGCGTTAATAATGGTCCTTGTGGTAATAAGCACTATGGGCATGTCATACAGAGATGAATCGACCCTCAGGAATCCAGCTCGTGGCCCTCAGAATTCGTCATCTGAAGGTCACTCTTTCCGCGATGGAGTCTCACCTGCAAAACAACGAATGACAAGGTTATCTGGTGCAGCGGAACAGAGCTTGAGCTCGTAGGCGCATTCCCGGCTCCCCTTTATCTCCATCGGATCTTTGTCGCAGTGGAAAACAAGCTTGACTCCTGAACGGTTCACCGCGATCACCCGAGAATTTGCTTCGACTGGAAGTTCTCATTTCCGACGACAGTCGGCAGTTCTTTCTGTTGCGACGAATCCCAACGCCGGTGTTGCGTCCTTCTCGACACTCCCTCGTGATAGTTCTCCTAAATGAAAACTATAGAAAAGAAGGGAGTACGTCGTCAGGCGTTTCGTTGTGGTATTTAGTGAGTCGATTGGAGTTGGTCACGCGACCAATCACGCGAGCTTCCCTTGCGGTTCATAGCGACTAAGGCGGGAGCGAACAACGGAGCCCGAGGAGGAACTCTTACCACCCCTCCGCTTAGCTTGGCCACCCTCTCACAACCCTCAATCCTCGAAACCTTCCCGATCCCGCCCCTGCCTGCCTGCCTGCCGCCATCACCACCGCCCAGCTTTATTCCCTTTTATTCAAGTCCTACATGATTAATTGTGAAGCCCTCGTCGTGCAGAAGACCCGGCGACGCTACTGCTGGTGCGGCTCCCAGCGATCTCATCCTCTCAGTCAGTCAGTCGTCACCACATACTACACAAACACCCCCACAAGCATCGCTTTGTCTCAGAAGCTGTGGCGGAACAGTAAAACAGGCTCAGGCGGGGAAACATTCCTAATCGTTGTTGGCTAACATCCAACACTTGGTTTGTACGCCAGTCGGTCTGTCCGCAGCTTGCGAAACGGTGTTTGCTTTGCGCGTAAATGGAACATTAATCACTGATGTGACCAGCACCAGCAACGAAAGCACGAACAGCCCCGGATGGCGTGGCGCGCTCCTCTCGTCAGCCGTTCTTCGGTTCGTCTCTCCTTTTTCGTGTCATAAATCTGCGAGAGCTCCGCCGACAGACGGACGGACGGACCACCGCGTCGTGGCGGCTACGCGAGACCCTGTCTATCTGTCCGTCGTCGTCGGCGAGCCTACCCGTCTCCCGGTCGTTTGTTCGGTGGTATATGTAAAGGTTCGTCAATGCGTTTCTTGTGTTTCGGAGGAGCAGGCCAGCAAGATGACAAAGAATACAAGTTAGGTAGATATATTCGCTAGCCGAATTGGACGAAGTACCGAGACGCCTCCCAAGTCCTCGGTGTCTCGCTCGATGGTTCGCCCGTCCTCCCTGCTATTAACTCGGGTCACGTTTGAGGGAAGATTAACTTGACGAAAGCTCCAAACAAAGTCGCTTCTGACAGCTCGCTCGGGCACAGGATGGACTCGCTCCCGTATTTGTAGTTTTTTGCCGCGACAAACTTGAATCCCCTCCTCGATGTCCCAGCACTCGGGATATCGCTACGTTCTGTTCATTCGTTGATATGGGATCTATAACAATTTGGGCCTGTATAGGTCTAACATTCCCGCTAATTGTAAGGTCTTGGACCAAGAACCACGTTGAATGAGCGACCTCAATGTGGAATCGCGACGTTTCGGATCATGACAGTTCTTTCCCATGGGAAATAATATCCCTATGGGAATGGAATGAGGGGGGGGGGGAGCGGACATATTCCAGAAGCTGAAACCTTCGGGCTTTCGAGTTTTATGCTCAATAACGGAAGTGCCAATCTCTGAACAGCTGGGGCTTCGTCGAATGTTTCGATCCGCCCCAACTCATACCGTTGCATGCCCCCTTCAAGCTCCGCAGAGGCTGCCTCGATCACATCCTAGGACAGTGCACTCTGCTCTGCAGCCCGAACTCCGATTCGGCGATCTATGCATGACCCTAAAGGCTCAATTCAATCGACCCTTCCACCAGATCGAAGCGGAAATGTCTGCTTCGATGTAGTTCGATTAAACAGAGTGCACTGCATCCAGAACCGGAGGGTACGATAGGTCTACGGTCTACGTCATTTCGGTACAAAGAAGATGGGAATCATCGAGTTCGTTTCCGAGCACAATAGTTCGATATGGAAGGAGTGAAAATCAGGAGGAACCAAAAGACTTGATCGAAATGCCCCGAAAGTTGGAAAAAAATTTGCACGTCATCAGCAAGCGATGGCGGAGGTTACTTGGAACACCGAAGCTCCAGATCGAGGGAGTCTCAGTGAGACGAGAACGATGTAGGCAAACAGGTTGTAGCTATTTTTGAGCATCTTCTTCTGAAAATAGAAAATTGAATGGCTTCTTATCGAGCTAAAAAAATATTTGGCTGTATCCGTAAACAGAGTTCTCAAGACTCTTCCTGTCGGGCGAGAACGCGAGGATTCGACAAAAGTCACCCTATTCGATTTCAGATGGCTCAAATTGAGAGAAATGATTCATGATATATCAATGCACATCGACAACGGAAGACTCGTGTCGCTGAGGGCCACACTCTGAGGCCCGGGCTGAGGATCCCAGGATGTCTGTGGAAGAGCCGAGGCACTGGGGGACATTCGGCTCCTGCCGAAGAAAACCCACTCGCATCGGGCGCCATCGGGTCTGGCCCTCTCGATCCCAAACTGTGCCCGACATGTTCCCTCTTCTGTTTTTGTGGATCCTTGTGGTTCGTCGTGGGTGAGTCTGTATCTGCGTCCTCTTCTTCGCTTGTCGTGGCCGTGATGAACGAAGACGTTCGCCCGTTTCTCCGACTTGTTTACCTAAAAGCCACTTTGTCTCCACCCGACTTAACTCCAAGTCACTGCGACGAAAGGAGCGCAATGGGAATTGCCAAGTTGAGATTAAAGTGAAGTTGCCAGTTCAGAGGAGCAGATTTGGCAAAATGCATCAGACCCACGTCAGGGAGAAAGTGAATGGGGAAAGCGACAAAAGTGAGATAATCGAGATGAACAGACACAAATTCGACACGACAAACAAGAAAATCGAGGTGCTGTTCGCGTGTCAAGCTTCGTGAGACCAAGTTCTACTAGGCAGAAACTTGACTGCGTGTGTCGAGTGTATCGGGGTCACCGCTGGCTTTTCGCAGTGCAGCTTTTCAAGAAACGGACTCAGTGAACTTTCACAGGTCGAGGCTTTTGGGATTCCCTGTGAAAATGACTACCGAGAGTAAGATGTGAAAAGGGGACTTGTTGAATTTCTGATCAGAAGCGCCAAGTTTTCCAGCGAGCCGAAAGCAGAAGTTTGGCCGCAGAATGATCGTCCATCACAGAAGCCGCGGGACTTTCCGAATTTCAAGTTCATTGTCGGATTCCAAAGCTGAGGAACGCAAGAAAAAACGGACTAGAGCCAGAGCGACGACGTCCACGCCGACCGAGTGAGCTGCCAACAGCCGAGTTTATGAACGGACAAAATCCTCGGTCGCAGCTTACTACCGGGACTCTTAACGTACTTTATTCTTGTTAAGCCCGGTCGCCGGCCGCTTAGCTGCCGAGCTGGTCGGGAAGGTTGTTTTTCGGCTCGAAGCCGACTAGTTGGCTTCGTTGGCTACTGACCAGTGGTGCACCATGCCCACGCAGACAGGGAAGCAAGCAAGCAAGCAAAGGAGCAATCTACCGACGACTAAAAGAACCAAAAGACGACGAGCAACCATGAAAACGACACTCGCAGGAACTCCTGACAGTTGAGCTGTCTCATTCCCCCGCTCGCCTACTTCCTCGCGAGCGGATCGACTAGGCGTGCATGGAAGTGCATGCCCCCGCTCTGCGAGAGTGTTAGGGAGATCGTGTGCGTGTGTTGCGTTTGTATGCGGAGCTGTGTCTACGCAGGCGTAGGCGGAAACGACTGAGCGAAAAGCGACATCGGCGGCATTTCTCATAGTCACCAATGCAGCAGCGGCTGCAGCAGCAGCGAAAACAACATTCAAGTCAGTCAGCGCGAGAAATAAGCAAAAAGACGGTCGACCGACAGACGGATCGACAGATCAATCTCGTCGGTGGTAGGCAGGCGCGTGTTCTGAATCCAGTGGTGGGGTGGTGACACGCCCGCCACCACGGCCACCGAGCCTGCCAAGCTGTCCCACCGAGCGTCTCACCGAGCGACCGACTGCCGGATAGTGGCAATACATCTACGTTAGAGCTTTCCTTTCTTTCGTTGGTTCTTCTCGTAGTCGTCGTCGTCGTCGTTGGTTGACGACCGAGTAAGAAAGCCACCCACGGCTGAGATCGCTAGTCACTGAGCCAGGTAGTCCCCTACGGCGGCTCCACAACCACCACCATCACCTCGGTTTCAGGGGCACAGACCATTGAGGAGATGGTCGGTCAGCTTTTCCGCCCTCCTCGTCCCTCCGTCCCCCTTTCGGGTTCTCCTTGTCGAAGACGACGAAGGAGGAGGAGGGAAAAAGGGGCTGGCTGGCTGGCCGGCCGACTGGCGAAGTCAAAGGAGGGTAATGTGTTTGTTTTGTCACAGGTGCGGACCAGCGGTTCCCGCCTCGACGCTTTGGAGCGACCGTTCTTCTTAGCTAGCAAGCGTCTCGTTCGCCCACTCAGTCGCTCGCTCGCTCGTTCGAGGGTGCTGCCTCAGGGTTCCGATGGCGGTCGTCGTAATAGTACTAACAGTGGAGGTAGCAGTGGTGCCCCTCGCTAGTAAGAGGGTGGCTGGCCGGGTGTGTGTGTGGGTGAACAAGAACGACCAAGCGAGCAATGGCGAGCGACTGCTAGCCTCGGCTAAGAAGGGCTAGCAGTGTCAAGGAAAAGCAGAGCACCTTAGTGACTCTTTCTCTCGAGAGGGCATTAGCATTCAGGACCCTCGGATTTGGGTCCCACCAACTGGCCATGCGGAACGACGCCGCTGACGCCGCCATCGACGACAGCAACAACGACGACTGCACAAAGCCAATTTCCCTACCCAGCCCAACTCGTCCCTAGTCAGACCGAGCGAGTGGTCTGCTTAAGTGGTCTTCTTTTTTCAATGCACTACGTTCGTCTGAAGACGGGCGAACCAACGGCAAGCTGACCGATGATCAACACTGACGATCGTGAGTCGAGACGTTGAGTTCGGCTGGCTCGGATCATAAGATCGCATTATCGAGCGTGTCGAGGGTGACGCGAAGTTCTCGATCTTTGGGACCTGTTGAGCTTGTAGAACTTTTTAGGGCCAAGAGAAGATGAGCAAGCCATATGCGGTCCCGACTCCCGCACGACGAACTGTGGGAATGCTCAAGCTCAGCACGAAGCTGACGCCCGTACGAAGGTCGAGCTTCGAAAGTCGAGCATCAGGGCGAAAGCAGCTCCAAAATATCCAGGGACGTATTCTCCATACATTCGACTCTGCGAAGATTCGAAGCTGGTCTCGTTAAATTGGCGCTGGCAGAGCGTTTCGGTGCGCACAGCGAGCGAAGGGTGCGCGGGGAAGGGCGGGGGTATGTGGGGAGAACGGTGTGTTTCATGCGGATGATAATGTCCTAATCATTTCGAACAGCCGACTCTATATTGGGCTACTTTACGAGCCCCGCTTTTACGGCTACGTCATTATCACAAGCTCTCCGGGAAGGCCGATGTGTGGAGTCCTCCGTTTCCTTCCTTCCTGGCCGTCTGCCTGCCTGCCTTCCGTCGTCGTGAGGGCTGAGCCGAAGCGTAATGGCACCACTTGACTTTCTCTTATTCTGGCTGCGCGGCCAATCAGTACGATGGGAACATTTCGCGCACCTGATTTTCTTGAAATCGTATCGCCGACTTCTGTTGATTTCGATTCGGCTCAAAGCAGCTCGGAGTCGACGACAACGACGACGATCACGATGAGTTGTCTAATCATCTAAACAACAATTGAGTTTTATCCAATCGAAACCATCCGAACTCGCTGAATCGGGGCGAGAGGAAGAGTGGCATTCAATACGTCCGAGATCGACTGCGGAGCTTTGAGCGGAAAGTGTGAAGAAATTTTCGTCGAGCCGTTCCCGAAGTACTGGATGAGTCCGCAGCGGAACGAGAACTATTCCACCATTCATTCAGTCGGTCTCTCTGAGCGTGGTTGTGAATAGCTTTCAATTAAAACTTGGTGCTTTTAATCAGCGCAAGCCGCCGAGGTTCTGCCTCTGCTCTAGGTTGACTTCAAGCTCTGATGGCGACCAGGATTGGGGATAGGCTCCCTACACAACTACTAACACCACAACTGTCAAGCAGTTGGATTTTGCAGGAGGGACATCGAAAGGACCGTATAGACCACCGCCCGTATGAGCGAAGGAAAAAGTAGGTCCCGTAGATTTGGTTCCATCCCCGTCATAGCCATTTCTTTCAAATCCTGTGATTGAGCAGATTCCTTCCAGGAGTCCTGTCTCAGATTCGTTGCTGATTCCGAATATTAGGGATTCGGGTTTTCGAAGCCAGCAGATCACAAGATGGTAATCTTTCTGGGTTCGTCATATATGTTCGTCTGTTTTGATCAACTTCGAGCGGCGCGGCGTCTTAGGTCGCAACCGCCTTCAGCTCTGGAGAACAATGGAGGACCTCTCGCCATTTTGAAGGTGAGTATCACTGACTGTGATAGTTGCTCGTGGCGAGGGTTAAATCATCTCGCGGAGATTTTATGATCTATGATCAAATCCTCCAAGGACTGGATCCAATCAGGAGGCGTCGGCATCGGGAGAGATCGAGTGTAAGACGACCTTAGACTTCCGACAAAATGAACGATCGTGCGCAGTGGACGAAACGACCGCCGCTCTTCATAAATCTATAAAGCGATTAACACGTGACGTTTCCATAATTATTCGAAGCTCGGTGTTACCCATGGGCAATTATCTCTGGGGTTTGAATTTCCCTCCGTCTGGCCGCAAATATCCGAATGCGGGAGATCTAGCAACGACTGACGCCATATAAGGTTGGGCAACACGTTGCCTACACCGCGACGATGTCTATGTGAGGCTTTGAAGTCTACTTTGCGAGTAGTTCCAAGCGTTTCCGTTTGAATGTCACAGCGGGATCCCGCAAGCGAGCGGCGGGAATTCTTCCGTAAAGGTCTAACCGAACCAACATCCAACTTGTAGGTGTGCGGCTTTTTTTTTTTGCCGTCGTCGTCATAATATATGAGAACGTCCTATTCGGACTGACGGCCTACATACTTGACTCTGCGCACAACGGTTCTACAGCAAGCAAGCCTCGTTACGGTATGAAGTGCAGCGCGCCGTCGTTCGGGGGCGGAACGTGAAGCTCATATGTCATTGAGCGGCGGCGTCATTCGACAAAACTTGTTGGAATCCGTACCAGCTACACGAAGTCATTGGGGTCATGTCTTGTTGCTTTGATGCCCCCGGTCGGACCCCGCGTTCATCCCTCGCTTGTCCTCTTTACAGCCGCGAATCCCCGTTCACTTCAACGTACCTACTACAAGCTCTGCTTTGAACAATTCGCGTCGTGTATGCTGCGTGCGCTGTTCGAGTAAAGCTTTTTGAATGCACAAAACGAACCTACTCAGCCCTGACGACGCGCACAGGACGGTGCGATGATATCTGATTCCATAATTCGTCGAAGATTTATCGACACTCCCACAATCGGTTCTGGATAATTCCTGTGTGTGGCTTTTGCGGCCGATTCCAGGCCGCTTTTCGCAGTCGCTGCCGGGGCTGTCGTCGCGGGACACTAAATCAGGAAAACGACATCGAGCCGGGTATCTTGGAGAACATCTCCCAGGAGAACAGTGCACAGGGCGGTACATAGGCCCGGCGAAGATATGTACATAACGGTATCAACACGGCCTTCGCGACCATGACCTCGAGGCGGCGGACCGCCTCGCGCGGGTCGATACGCAAGTTAACGACGAATACTCGCAGTTAGCAACAGAGGTAAAGTTCCGAAGAAGATCGCAGCGTACACAGAGGAGGCTCGATATAACTGACGCGAGTTCAGTTGTGTTTTTTTCGGTTGTGTCTCGACCGCTGTGAACGTGCGAACTCCGCGTTCGGTCATTAAGAAAGATCGTTCTGGACGGAATATACTATTCTATACACGGCTCGTTTATTGTCTCATGCTAGCCGACATAGTCTCTGGGGATAGGGGGGATCTGGGGCCATGAGATCACGATTGATTGATCACTTGCGAAGGAACAAGAATAACTAACGTACTGCAGAGCGGCTAGGTTTCCGCGCAAACTTTGGATGACTTTTCCGCGTTCGTTGGAACGAGTTCCTCATGTACAAACGCGGTATGACTCCGAGTATGAGAACCGAATACACCAGACTCCGCTTGATCCACCCATCCTCAATCCAAGTTCTGCCCCGTTGAATGCCTGACCGACAATCCGGGGTCTCATTGAAGTTGAGCTCGATTGGGAAAGAAATTTCGGAGCAGGAAATTCCGGGCTGAGTCAACGGTAGACCTCCCAACCAGAAGAGCGCCCGAGCGGATTTGTCTGTCTCTTGGCGTTGACTACTCATGTTTAGTCAACTCAGCGTCGTCTACATACAAAGTCACCTCGTCATATTCGGCCTGGATATTGATGAAACCTGCTTGGGGCGCGGGCAGGCGTTCCTTCAGATATCTAGAAAATCATCATAATGGTCGTCCACAGGATACACGATTGAATATATCGAACCTGATTGATGAAGTCCCGCTTTTAGGGGTCCCTCAAGATCCTTTTTAATGTTATTTGTGCGAGTGAGCAGCCGGCACTTGGAAACCGTTCTGGATTCGATCCGGAATGGGGTCCTCGCAGATAGAGGAACAGCATCGAAATGTTTTTGAACTCGACGAGAATCGATGGTCATGAGTCTGAAATACACTTCAATGCATGCGGAGGTTGCTGAGTTAAACTTCCGCCAAACGGAGCGACGACAATATCGAACGATGCCGGAACAACGAACTAGACGCAATCTCTTCCCCAGATTTCTCCTCGACGGGAACCCGAGTGGAACGGATGCAAACACAACAATGCGACGCATTATTGGAGACCGCGTTATCCAAACATGTGTCACCGGTTTGGAGTTCTCTCGAAGACGGACACGATCCCCGGAAGGAAGACTCGATCTTCGAACAAGCTGTTCGTGCGCTGGTGGCTGCGTCGTGTGAAAAGAAAGTGATGAATTTTGTATCGAGATGAGCCGCACGTTGCGCACGGGCGTGCTTCGTGCACGGCAACACGAGAGCGACGCTATCCATTTCCAGCGGAGGTGGACCACCGCGGCCTTCCTGCCTGCCTGCCGGCCGGCCGACGTAGAAGGCCAGGGATCCATTGAGGGCGGACGGGCGCGAGTGCGATTCGGCGGGCTAGCTGGCGCAGTCGGACGAGCTACGGACGAGGCTTTATTATCGCAACCATTACTCTCGGTGGCATTGCTCGATCCTTCTTTCCGTTCTTTTGGAAGCCCGGCTGCCACTACTGCTGTTACGGGCAGCAGTGCTCGCCGTCGACGCTGCGACCACAGCTCGTGTCGTTGACAAGCTGCTGGATACGGGAGTGCTGAATACGAGCACCCTGGAAGCCCGGAACCCTTTCTTAGAGCAGAAGCACAGCGACCTTGTCGGCAGCTCAGTGTGGTTTCCAAGGTAATCTGCGAAGGTTGCAATCGAATCGTGACGTGAACTCAACGCAACGACGCAGTTACCGAACAGACCGCCTTCTTTCTGCTACGTAGCGCATGATCCGAAACTCGCTCCGGCCTTTGAAACACACATACGCATGTACGCAGGCACGTGCAGTTTGCGAAGAGGTCCCCTCCGTCCAATACGTTCGCTCAGGGCCGTTGAGTACGATTTTTGTAAATTGTTGCGAGCAATTAGGAACGATCATTAAACCGCTTCATTGAATCAGACATCCAACAGCGCCGAAATTCCGGCAATCAATTCTTCCTCAGTTACGGTCGCTTTGCTGAACGGATCGGTTAGGCGGATCACAATCGAAAAGCGCTCGTCATGCGAGGCGGAAATCAGGTCAGGATTCTTCCGAGTGCTTGATGAGCGGAGCATCGATAAGCTCCTTCAATAGAAATAGAAACGCGCTGGTATAGGGCAACCACTTCCCGATATCTTTGATCTGCCGGAAGTCGCGAATGCTTCTCAGGTATCGGACCTTTGCGAATGTTCGCCGGCGGAATCACTCAGATTCAAACTGTCTCGATTTTCAAATGCTATCAGATCATCCTCGATTCCCGCTCCCGTTTCATGTTCTGGTGACGGAAAATTACTTGTTCGCGAAGTTATTTCCCTGCCGCCAGCCTGCCACAATTGTGTTCAGATTTCTCCCCGCGTCTTATTCACGAGATCTGTCGAAACTGCTCTCTGGAATGCATCGATTCCTCGAAAAGCGTTCCAAATTCGTATGCAAACGTCTTCACATGGGAACTTGTATCATTTGAGAAGGGAATATTTCGAGCACAAAATATCCTACACCAGCACTCAGGAGAATTGAGTTCTCCGAGTCTGAGGCAAAGACCTCTGAAACGCGCCACGCGCCTCCGTTCAATGTTGCCATACCGGTTTTATCTCATGGAATACAAAGCTACCGCCGCCGAGACAAGTCTTTTATAGAGTGAGAGTAACCTGCTTAGACAAGCACGTCTCATAAAGGTACCCGGATGAGTGATCCGTTAGGACACTTGTCGAAATGTCTGCGGGCTCCTTCGGATTCCAAATCCCCTAGATCAATCTCGAGACAGATATCGGACGATCTTGGACATAGCCAGAGCCGAGACGCTACTGATTCGAAGAAGAAAATAATTCTCAGCGAGTGTATCAGGATCATCCGCAAGTCATATACATATATTCGATGCACATGTCTCACGCCGGCTAATGTAAGTGCTCTTCGAAGGAAACTGTCACCTTCGCTGTTTCGCTGGCCTGCCGTCATTGCGTCTCAACGAGTGTAATCCCATGTGACGGGTTCCCATCGCGCTCCCTTCTTCGCAGTTCCGGATCATAGTTTCTAGCTAAGCCGGATGAGCCATCAAAACCTTGCGTCCAACGAACCATACGTTCATCGATTCATCTGGCGCGGGTAGAATTCCGAGCTGAGAACGGAGCCAAATCTCAACATACTAGGCGACGAACCTAGTGGGGAGCATGTTCCGTTGGAGAATCAGAAATTAATAACGCTGTGTCTGGTCCTAATAGTTGGAACTTGACTTTGCATCCTACTCGCGGAGGTTACAAAACCTCAAACTTGAACGGCATCCGAAAAAGCGAGTCTCCGACCTCAAGTATTTGCAGGGAATGGGAAAGCGCTTTCGGAACACGCTCGTCTCAAGCTTCGAGGAAATGGGGAAGTGAGCAGACGGAGTCCCAGAGCACCTTTAAAAGCTTTCCAACTTTCGACCAGGTAACGTACAGACCCTAAGCAGTCGCGTTCCACGAGAGCGAGAGACAGCGATCGGGTGCGAGAGAGGGTTAGAGAGATAAAATTGGAGGATGGGAACGGAGAACGAAAATCTGCTCGAATGCAGGACGATTTAGTCCAGCTGCAAACAATTGCTGCGCATACCGCCTGCTCCTGAGTACTTGTCGGCGTCGGCGCAAGGATATCCAGCTCATTCCGCTTGAATTGGTCGCTCGTTTCGGAAATCACAAATCAAGAACGTTTTCGTTTGACACAGTACAGACTCTCCTCACACCAAATCGAGCAATGACACCGGAGCTGAAAAACTTTGCGTCGAATTCTTCAACTGTCAGGTCAGAAATACCGTCCGAAGCTACTTCTGACTTCTCAGCATGGTTCCCATTCAATTGAGAGGAGTGACGAATCGATGCTTCTTGCAGAAGAGGAAACGCCGCAGAATGTCATTCAGATGCCGTTTCTCAACAGAGAATACACGGCTCGCATACGTCGGTTGAGAGAACCTCACCACCCGCCAGAGTTTCCGTTGTCATCGGTGCCAGCGGCGGGTTTTTTCCCCGCCACCGAGCCGACGCATTCGTTATCAGCACGAATGTGAGAAATACCACAGGAGTTACGAAAGGTCAAGTGGCAGACAGCCACGAAACGACGACGATGGATGTTTCTTCAGAGATGAAACGTGGAAGTGAATTCACTCCGAGAGCGGGGGTCGGGGTTCTGGTTGGGGGGGCGGGGGAAGTGTGGTCTTCGCAACAGAGAAGGCTGGAACAGCAGTCGTTGGGAGTTACCAAAGGAGCAGAGCAGCGGTGGAGCAGAGAGGAAAATGATTCATTTGTTTTCTAAATTCAAGCAGTCAGACGCTTTGAAGGTCAGGCGCCCAGCAGTGTGTGTTCACTAGGGAAGGAACTCTCGACCTTCATCTGGAGTTCTGGACGAGCGTTCGTCCCGTCCCACGAGGGACGCGGCAATGCCGCGCTCAGAAACACCGACGGCACCCCCTCTTAACCGGATCCTTCTCGCTTCTGCCCCCGTCAGGAGCCATAGGAATTCTGTTTCTCTCCGTGCCGCTCCCAACTGAGTCGCCTCTTCTGGCGAGAGCAAGACAATCTTCTTGCGCGCCCCTCTTCTGGGTGACATTCTTAGAAAGTTTTGGCGCGAGCATCTGTAGGCGCCGCACCGCTCCTCTGGATCCGTGCGAGTTTCAGACAGAGGAAAACATAGCGTACACGACACGAGGAGGTTTGCCGCCTGGTTTACGAGCCAAACACAATAATGTTGATTGAGCTTCTTCGCCATAAAAAGGCATCTCGACGACAACGACGAACGACGGCCGCCACATTGCAATATTTCGTGAAATTTTTACAGCGTCTCTCGTGTCACTTGCCCTTCGGCCGTTCCAATTCTCTTTGGCTCTTGTGTTGTAAATGCCTTGATATCGGACCATGAAATCCGGCCGGCTCTCAAAGAAATATCTGCCAAGCCTGGACCTCCAAATGTTTGACCTCAGTTCTCAGATACATCCTATTCCTGCATTGTTTCGCCAGCTCCCAGCTGCAAGGCGCCGCCGGATGAGGATGATACGCTTCTCTGAGGGGGACGTAGCGAGGTATCACTTCCTCCGCCAGAAGGTCCCGGGAACGGAGCAATACCGTAGCTGTAGTAGTAGCCTGCCTTTTAGGATCCAATCCGAATCAAAGATTTCTTAGTTGAAGAGGGAGGCCCTGGGCTGAGCAACCTGCGTCTGCTGCAACAATGGACAAGAAAAATCAAGGCGGATATCTGAGCGCTCAAAGTGCCCTGCACCAGTGGAATCCAGAGAAGGAAACATCTACGGAACTCGGAAGTTCGTTTGCCCGACGTGAGAAAGTTTCTGTGGCACCCTCCGCCAACTGAACGTGCGCGGCCCCCGCACGTTGTTGTGCGGCTCGTCGTGGGACAATGCAAACGCGAAATTCATGCTACCGGATCATAGGAGCTGGCTTCCAGGCAAACGGAATCGGGAGTTGCACTATGGCCGACCGGAAACTGAGACGGAAGTGGAAACAGTGCTCCCTCGGTGGCTTGCTGTGAGCCCTTTCAACGGCAGCTTCTTTCTCCTTATGGCTACTACCACAGCCGCCGCCATCGTCGCGCCGGCAGCAGGCGGAACTGTTATGCAGACAACATCACTGGACACACTTTTGCACGCTCGCTTGCTCACATCTTTTGTATGCTCTCTTTTGCTTCTCTGTTTCTTTCTGTTGTTTCTGGCGATTCTCATTCTTCTGGTCGTTTGCTCGTCGACTGTTCGCAACTCGAGGGTGGACAGTTCTGCAGATCGCCATCAGTAATGTACCCAACAACAACGCCTGCGGCGACTTCCTTATGCCTCGAATGAATCTCATCGGAGGGGGAATTTCCGAACACGAGAATGAAGTCGAGGTGTGCCACTTCGGAGGACTTCCGGGACATTCGACATCCATTGATTGGGTGTGAGCAATCCGGTCCTATGCGTAAGTTGACCTCGAGTGGAATCAAGCTCCCTCAATTGATCACTAGTTTAGTTTCCGCACTACCATACCTATGCATAGGTGCTAGTTTTCGCGGGATGCACGGATCGGCCTCGTGGTTCTCGAGCGGCTTGAGCCTATGCACCTTTGATCCGGCCCGATCCGCTTAATCAGCCCTAAATCCGAGGTCCAGGAGCAGGTTGCAGCGCAGTCGGAGGCATCCCAGAGAATGATTTCCGCTCATTTTGCTATTGATTGTGACTTGACGAACGAAGCGAGTCGGGCGAGAGAGGAAGAATTGGAAACAGGTTGCGACTCAATCGAATCGTTGATCCGCCGATGGTACTTGATAGTCGCGGCGTGAGAATGGCTATATGTACTGATGTTTTCCTCGCAGTCTCTTCAATGCGATGTCTTCTTTTTTTCCCGCCCCCTCACCCGAGCCCTATGATGGTTCTTATCAGGGCGGAGATCGCCTCGCTCAGTGATATCACTACCGCTTCTGTTTTCTGGTTCGTTCTGCATATATTCACTGAAAACGGAGGAATGGGACTGAGAGGGTGGCCATTGACGCCCGATCTGAGCCGTTGTCCGACGAGTTCTACCACGACACTCCGGCGATTGCCGACTCTGCAGTTCATCGAACTGAACTGCGGCTTCACGGGCGCAGAGTCAGAGTATTTAAGAAACCGACCGTTCCGGACTTCGATCGCTGGATTGGCTGAGCTGAAAACCGCTGAGTTCGCGTCCTTGTCCACGAAAATGGATTGAGCTTTCCGGAGCCGTGTCTTCCGGACGTACATAAGAGTTTTTTTCCTTTCTATGCAAACATAGCGGACTCCCAGCAGCACTGAGCCGTTGTGTGCTCAGCGCCCAAGGCACCGGCGCGCTGTCGGACTTTAATTTGAGGTTCGGTTCCCGTCCCAGCCCATCAAGCTCTCGCAGAGAGAGCCGATCTATGTTGTGCGTCTCAAGACAGCCAGCTTGGCGGACGGCAGGCCAGCGGGCTTCCCAAGAGATTCATTGGAAATTTGCGAACGGCCGGCATGCAAACGACCTTTTCCGTGAAGTGTCCGTCTCGAAAACGTGTTTTAACAACTTGAATTTGTTCCCTGCAGCACGGTACGCACTCCATCATCCGTGTCCTGCGAACAGATTTGCGTAGCCCTCATCCCCATCGCCTCGGTAGTTGCTGTCGAGGTCGTTGTCGTCGTCGTCGGTGGCCTTGAACTTCATCTCAAGGGGCCTCTGGACAGCAACTCTGGCGTTACACGAGAATTTTTACGGAGGATTCCGTTCTTGAAAGAGATCCGCCTCCGACGATTGAGTCGATACTTGGTTGAAGGTTGGGGACATGTACGTCGGACACCGGATTGCTACCCCACTAATGACGAAGCCCGTCGGTTCACGACGGAAATAATCTCGAAATTCAATTTTGATCGTCATTGTCAATTGAGTCGACGAGTTATATCGGGAGTCCCCGATCTGAATTATTCCGAGTGAGACGTGTTAAGTCTCCGGAGTCCGCTATGCTTCGACTCCCACAAGTGTCAGTGGGGAAGAAGTCAGATTCGGAATGCTTTCCGAGGAGACGGAGAATCCTCGGAAAAGAAAGTAGGGAGGAAATGAGCGGAAAAGGAAGAAAGAGAAGGGGGACAAAGTTTAAAGGACTCTTTTCTCTTTTTCCTCAACTTCTCTCCTTCCTCGGGGTTAAATAGCGAAAAATAGCTCGGGGAAGGTCTTCTCTAGTGCCGTGGGCGTCCGCAGAGGCTGAGACGCGGCGGTTATTAAACCGAGCTGTCGGGGCTCGTTCAATTCCACTTCTTCCCCGCAGGAGCCGAACTTCTTTTCCATTCGTCGGAATTAAGTCGTCGCGAAGATGACGCCCGAATAGCGCCGCACTCCGCGAATCTTGAGTTTGAGAACACTAATTCAATCGCGTTCGAATCTTTCTCTTGATGGATGCGCGATGCCGAATCACCCGGCTGTGAATCGGCATTTTCGGCGATGATCATCACGGAATCTCCGCTCATCTATTGCGGATTGAGAGATTGAACATCGATCGTTCGTTTGGCGGAAGTGTTTTGGCATCAATAATGATGAAACCTTCACCGGAACAAAAAGTCGGTGAGATGTGGCGTACGTAATGGAGCTCGTTCTCGATGTTATCGCAGGAGGGAACATCTTTAGGATTTTGATGCCGTTCCTAATGCCTCGCTAGGGAAGATGGCGACGAGAGAAGAACGAGAGCATGAGAAGAATAGCGAACAGCCGGCTTGAGAGGGATCGCGAACGACATCGAAACAAGAAAATCATTATGGGATTTATAACAGATGTCCCTCCACAGCAAGCTCCTACCGTGATGAAAGAACGAAGGGACGAGCTAGCGAGCGAGCGAACGAACGAACGAACGAAGGAATGAAGGCAAAGAGCATCGAAGCGAGATCAGGAACCGAGGCTGAGCATCGATGACTCTTAGCCCCTGCGACCAGCTCGCGAGGTTTTGCCTGGATGGCTGCCTGTCTGCCCGCCAGCCAGACATACGGATGGACAGACACACAGACGGGCAAACGGAGAGAATGGGGAACGTAAAGAGGCCATTGAGCCTGTGCATTACACAACACTGAAGTACAGCTAAGCCTCATTTGTTTCTACGCTCGTTATAGGAAACACAGCGACACGGAGGAAAAAACTAAAGAGAGAGTGAGAGAGAGAGAACACCCACTGAACAGCCACCAGAAGCTTCCTCGGGTTTGAGGTGAACTCCTGCGCATTCTCGGTGGCAGACCATTCGACCGTGTGACGAGAGTATTCAGAGAATCGATCTGATTCTCACTCGAGTCTCTGCATGGAAATTCTCAAACGTGGGTGAGAATCCCCACAGAAGGGCTGTGAATCACCATCTCCTCACGAGCGAATATTCGATCGGAAACTTGGACAAATGCCGACTGAAATGTCAACCGATTAGAGTTTCCGATAATTCGCTAGCCTTCCATTTTGAAATCTCAAGGGTTCAGGGAACTTCCAGCGTATCTACGATGCATCCGATTTCCGCCTCGCATGCCGATCATTGATCATGTACTTGAGCAGTAGGGTACCCGCAAAGTTTCATCTTGGATTCGGCGATGTCGATTGAGCTGGCGCGACGAATTGCCACGAACGCGGTGTCAGGCCTCTGGGTTGAACCCTTTGCCGTCACATGGAGTCGTCGTCGTTTATCAAGCGGTTGCCGCGTGGCTTTATTCTCCTCCCGCGTTCGCTTCAGCCGCACATCTGAATTCGTCACGAACTGACACCAAACGCCACGATAAACCTAATCTTGGCCTGGGTTAACCGATCCGTTCCAGTAATTGCAAAACACTCCCCACCCGTTTGTCGTTACCCGGCTCTCCTTGCTGCCTGCCTCCTGCCTTCGTAGTCCTTGGGGCTGCTTGCTTGCTTGCTGGTTCGTTACTGCCGGTGGTGGGTGCCTCCTCGAAGGGCTACTCAGGAGAACGGAGGGCTGCAGCAGTGGCGGCCGCAGCCGCCGCAGCCGCTCAGGAGAATGGAGGGCTATGGAGAGACAGAGAAAGAGTATACGACGACGGAGACGACGAGACCAAGAGGAGGAGGGATCCTGGATACCCTCGCCTAGGCCCGGCGCGGTTCGCCGTCAGACCCAAACTGAATTCGGAGCTGTGAGGTTAGTTCGCTCGGATTTTCCTTGGAAGTCAATGTTTTGATGGACTTGTTCTGTGTGTTCGGCAAAGTCTAACCAAATGACAACGTGTCAGCGCCACTGAAGACAGGCCAGGATTATAATCGTCGAAAAATTCGAGACGATTCTTCTAGCGGGAAACACACGTGACCGCATTCTCGTTTTCGTGATTGTGTTGTTGATGGTGGCGTGCGGGGGCGCGCGCCCGCGCGAAATGTGACGTCTGATTGTGGATTGTGAAGGAACTTGTTCGTGAGTGGTTGGTTTGTTGTTGATTTTGTTTGTGCAACTCGACTGTGCCCGAGTGAAATCATTCGCTCGCGGATCCTCCTAAATTCATCTCGGATAAATCTCGGTGCAAGTGAAATCTATGTGAATCGGATTCTTTTCAAAAAGGTAATGCGCGGTAGTCTACGGTCGAACATCTCGGGCCACTTAACCTTAGAAACCTAAGTGTGAGCCTCACTCAGCCAGAGGCTGATTCTTGAAATGCCGTCGAATGCCAAGCCTCTTTAGTTCCCTGACGACACCTGCGACGACGATTAATGCTACGTTCTCTCTCGGCCGGCCAAACGCTATTATCGATAGGAATGCACGGTATGCCTCGCGTTTGGGATTGCCCGACAGCGGACTGAACAGCTTGACCCTAGAAACTGTCGGCGTTCACGACATCGGAGCATAAATATAGTGTACGGTTTGATATCTGGCGGGAAACGAAGCAACGAGCCCGAAAAATCATTCTATCGCACCTCCCTTTACAAGTTCCTCCGATTTCGTCAAGTCCGACGGAGTCCCACTTTGCGCTGCGTCGGCGCCGTCAAATGAGAACTCCAGAATCAGTTGGAACATCAGAAATCCGTTCCCCACAGAGCCGTATTATTTCGTCTTCACGCACGAACCTACCTGCATTCGCGCATCACAGGGTCCGTTAGAGATGCCTCTCACTTCATCTTCATCGATTTCTCGCTGAAATCGAAGGCGGCGTCGAAAATCAGTGCGTCTCTTGCGATACGACAGCAAAAGGCAGAAGAAAACGAGGAAAACAGAAGTTTCCGGTCGGGGCGACGGATGAAGTCTACGAGAGATAATTCAGAATTCGGGAGCAGGTGAGTCCCCGAGCGGAAGTATTAGTACCGGCGAGACAGGGCAACGATTGATCACCCGAAACGGAGGAGGAAGCAGGAAGGAGCTCACTGAATTAGTGAGGATAGCCGAGCAGGATGAACAACGAGAACAAAAATTCACGTTCGAGAACGCCGCTCAAGGCCGCAGGTGATCGAGAACCCTCGCCGCCGCAGTGGCGCGCCGTTGCGCTGGAACACTGCGGCGCCAACGCAGCTGTCTCGCCGCGCCGCCGGTCGAAGTGCACTGGACTCGTTCCAAACCGGGATCGAACCGCTCTGGCATTCGGTTTTGTTGTTTGTGCGTTCATCGTGTCCGTCCGCTCCTTCGCTCGCTCATCGTGTTCCTGCGACTTCCCTCTCCTGTAGTAGTAATTTATAGCTTGCAGTCTCGTAATACTAAATTACAGCAGCAGCAGCAGCAACGAAAGGCACTTCGACGGAAGTCGCCAATAAAGCGTTTCCGGTAGCCTGAGGAGTCCCAAAGCGGCTGCAGCTCCCGTGGCACCAACGCTCGAACCAACGGCTTCCCAGATCAAGCTTGGTCCAGTTCGGTATCCGTTTCGACGACGAATTCTCCAAATTCCCGCCTCATCGAGCCCCCAAGCAAAGGTCTGGGCCGGGTTCACACCCACCAGCTTCGCAAGCCGGGCAAAAGCAGGAGCGAACCTAGCGATCTCACCTCGTGTCGTCGCGGCTGTCTGGTTTCCCGGACGAATAAATTACGATAATGCGTTACGAGGTCATCAGCCGTGGCTCGTTAACACCTTGGAAAACAAAGTCAAGGTTTTGACTCACAGCTTATCAGCAACGCTGTTCGGACACAGATTGAGACAAAGCGGAAAGAAAACATTTCGGACTCCGAAGTGGCAGAACCAAGGTCTAAACACTGAAAGAGGAGTCCTGACCATTGTGGTTCAGTTCCGCGCTGAATTTTAACACTCAGCGAGCGTCCGGGGAAACTCGCGTGCCGTGAAATGGACGACTTCTATATATTGAGAGCGATGACCGGTGCTCCGAGTCGGGTTCTCTCGCGCATTTTATGCATCTGTGCGTGTGGGCTGATTGGTCAAAGCCCGCACCGATCGACTGACTAATCGAATCCTGAGTGTGGATCCGACGGATTCCGACTCTTATTCCGATGAGTTGAAGAAATTCTCTCTCGAACGTCGAATCGGATTTGCGGAAAGCCGTATCAAGGACTGCTTATCGCAGAGTAGAGCAGCTACCTTCCCGCGTCCGCACAGGAGTCGTCGTTTCTAGTTCATCTGTAGAGAGTTCGGTTTTCTACGAGCGGCTCGAATTCTGCAGTTGAGTAGTTTGTGAGTTCTTGAGCATACCTGACTTCCGCCATCTAAAAATGCGCTGAGCCGCTGTTTTGGAAGCGAGCCCGATCCTTCATGATCGAACAGCATCGATTTCACTGTGCTCACATATCGATCGATGAGTTACCGGGTCAGTTCGCTCCTTTCAACAATTTGTAGAGCACGGCCGCTGGACTCTCAATGCAACGACAAGAATGTCAGCAACAAACACGACGAGCAAAACGACGAGCTAGTCGATCGGCTGGGATTTCCATGTGAATCCACATACATACATCTGTCGCGAGTAGAACTCTCGCAAAATACAGGAGCTCGACAATAGGTCACTTGATCGGGCATGAAGGGTCTACGACACTTCGGCGCGGCCATTTCGGCGCGGCCATTTCGGCGCCGCCGTTTCGGCGCTGCCGTTTCGGCGCGGCCCTTTCGGCGCTGCCGTTTCGGCGCTGCCATTTCGGCACCGGCCGTTTCGGCGCTGCCATTTCGGCACCGGCCGTTTCGGCGCCGACCATTTCGGCGCGGCATTTCGGTGACCGCATCGCCGAAATGGTCGGCGCCGAAACGGCCGGTGCCGGAATGGCAGCGCCGAAACGGCCGCGCCGAAAGGGCCGCGCCGAAACGGCGGCGCCGAAACCGCGCCGAGCGCCGAAACGGCCGCGCCGAAACGGCCGCGCCGAAACGGCAGCGCCGAAGTGTCGTAGACCCGGCATGAAACGTTTTCGCCCCGTCGACGAGTTCGTCGGGCGGCCAACTCATGCGCCCGGAGAGCAAAAACAAAAACGAAGAAAAAAAAGAGCGCAGTTCAAAACCAAAACCTACGACTACGAGAGCGATACCGAGAGCTTGAATTCTGAGTCGAGTTTGTTATTCATCTCCCCATTCCCATTTGCCCCGTCTTGTCCGCTGGCCGAACCCTTGAGTGTGTTTCGGCCATATGTTGATTCGGCTCGGAAAGAACCCTTTCACGGGAGCATGCTATGCCGACGACAATGTGCGTTCCCTGAATGATCCCAGACGGAAGATGTTTCCGGGCGCTCCCACCGCAGAACGACATTAAAATCAGATGCGTGATAGTACGAGACGAGTGGGGATAGAGGAAGATTTGCGAAGAGAGAATGGCAGAGAGAGAGAGAGAGAGAGAAGGGAATGGTGGTGCGCTTATGGCGACGGGGACAAAGATTTGGAGCACGGAAGTTCGGGCGCGCAGAAACACAACAAACTCACTCACTCACTTACTTACTTAAGGCAGACGCAGTCCTGCGTGCGCCCGGAAGGGGTTTGGAAACCTCGGTGCGGAAGGACATTGATGCACGCGAGCATGCGTAAGTTGCGCAGCGTTCGTAAAAACGGTCTTCGCAGGGAGGAAAACGCTCCGAACTGTGGAGGGACATACAAAATCTTTCCAAATCTTCTTTGAGAAACGCATTTGTCGTGAATATCAGAGGCTTTCCAATTCCTCCGTGCTCTCTGTCTCTCACTCACTCCGCCAAGCGTGCGCTGTATTCTCTCCTATCCTCGTACCGTTCCTTTCTCTGCTCCTTCCATCGGCTCCCATCTTCCCGCTCTCTTAACGCTCCACCGTGGTTTCTCTGGCTTCTGCTTTGACTTACGCGCTGGCTTCGATGTTGTTGTAGCCGTTGTTTTCGGCTGTTTCCGTTTTCGCCGTCGACAGTTTTGTCGTTGTTGTTGATCATCATCATACAGAGTTACGAAGCAATCGATTGCCATGGCCGTCTCTTCGTGGCTTCCTTGCTCTCGCCAAGGCTAGTCTCGCGGGCGCTTGCCTTGAAGGCCTTCTCTTCTTGTTGTAGTTTCCTCCGCTGCCGACTCCATCCCCGAAACCCCGACCGACCTCCGATCGGCCTCCACTCCATTTCTGCTCCTTCGCCCTGGAAGAACGCTCCTCAATGGACCCCCGAAACAGACCCTCGGCAACCCCCCCCCCCCCTCCCACCAGGAGAACGGTTGTCTCCTGAAGACGATTGATCCTGGGAGAACAACTTTTATTGATGGAAAAAAAAGAGGAGCGAATGCATTCATCTATTCCCCTCGCGTAACCATCATGATCCAAGCTTCTAGAAGTTGAGAATGAGTCCTCGTTAGCTCTGTGCCAATCCTCAGCAATCTTGCACGATGCCCTCATGTCCCCTGTCACTCCAGTTCACTCTGCACCGGGGAGTCCAATGCTCGCACAGGAATAGAAACAACACCTGGGGATCCGGGAGGGCCAGGGACTGAATGGAAGGAGGAGGCTTCTGAGGCAGATGGATGAATCACTGCGAATGCGTCCCACAAGCAGGGAACGGTGCTTGCGTGATTTCCACTGAACGAAAACTTCTCTGTTCTCCTAAAGTTTCCCTTGTTCCTGGTCCTCTCTGCCGTCTCACGCTCCTCCGCCTCCTCTTCTTTCTCTCCGCTCTGCGCCACTCTATAATTATCCCCCGACATACTTGGCGCCGCCACATACGCCCCTAACCCGCCGTCGTCGCCGCCCCTAACTCGCCCTCGGCTCATTCTCGGGGCTTGAACGAAAAAGCTTCAATCGAAGGAGAATTTCCAATTGGCTAATGCCTTCTTGCTTTATCTTCGACTGTTCTTGTGGTGTGCTGCAATCAGCCTGTTCCTCAAAGGATAGAGCGGCCGCGGCGAAACAGATAGCGGCGGCAGAGGCAAGCTGGCTGCCAACATCAGGGGCAATGGCGCTGGCCGACGAGGCAGCCAACGTGCCCAAAGCGTTCGTTGGCTTATCGCGACTTTCCCTCACGCTTTATCTCGATATATTTTTCGTCTTGTTTCCTCTCTATCTCTCGCTAGCCCCCTCAAGTCTCAGCCTCCCGTTGAACCTCGTGGCAACAACGACGAAGGCGGCGCGCAGTGGCTGCGGCAGGATTTGGTCGAGATGTAAGGAAAGCGAATTCTGCCGCGAGCGAAATTCCTCTTTACACGAACGATATCGACCGCGAGTTCTGTTTGCCAACTTTCGGGGTTGGCGCGGTAGAAAACTCTTCGATGTTCAGTTTTCTCCGGCGGAATTTCGAAGCGGATTCTCTCGGGAATCCATGGGCTCTGATTGTGAGATATTTTTGCTGAAATTCGGAGACAGCTTACGACCTAAGTACTGCTCACTATTGCCGATGTTTCAAAACGTCGAGATTTCGGGAGAAAGAGACTGTGTTGCGGCAATTTGTACAATAAATCGAAAATACTCCGCCAGTCTGGCGGAAAATGCGCATTGATATGTACCTACTTTGCCAAAATCTGATGACGGAACTGGGAGATATTCAAGGGGTCTCGAGGTTATGCTTCAGATCACTGCAGTGGCATGCTTCTCAGCGAGCTCGTTGCGAGGTAGCTCGTTAACAAGGTCTTGACGTCCGTCGTTCCAAGCTATCCGACATGAGATACTAGCTTTCGCAAGCGCCCAAGTCATCGAGAGCCCAACACACGTCACACTAATCTGACGCCGGGCAAACATCGTTCAGTGAGAATCAAGCCAACGGTCAGATGTGGAGAGCTGAGTTGTTTTCTGGGCTGTCGCTTGAGGGTGTATTGAAGTCGAGTCATGTGTGGCGACAGACTGCATCACCGAGTGTCAAATATAGTTGCCGTCACCGTTTTCGGTGGCTCTCTCCGATGCGCTGCTGATCCAGATCTTTGGAGATTGCTCTCTATCCAGAGAGAAGGAGAGTTCACCGTGAGATTTGTCCGTTCATGATCCGACGGGACTAATCATGGCCTCGCTGTTCTCGAGTTGTTTGCTGGCAGAACCAGCAACGCCGACGTCGATATCTTGTTGGAAGCGTTTTTAGATACCCAACAAGATCTGTAATCGCGAAAGTTCTGTAGCGGCAAAAATTGGAGAAGGAAAAATGTACGATTGCAAGCCATTTGTCTCCAGGTTGGCTGAGATCGTCCAGTCTAGCCTCTCCCTCTTGACAAATCCTCCTGCTCCGTATCTCTTCGAGTGCCCACGCCTCTTAGTTGACGGGCGACCTTGTTGTTTTTCTCACAGTGCTAGTAATTCTTGCCGGTAGTTCCTGAACAAGTTTTTGTTGTTATCCCCTGTTCACCGGGATGAGAGGGTTCTCTTCTAAAAGAGCGTCAAAGTAAACGACGTTTAAGGCCTTTAGAGGTCACCTTCGGCCGAGCATGCTTGTCTCGGTGGCAGGCGACAACAATCCTGTTTCGCGCGGGTCAGGTGGGCTTTTAAAATCGAGCGCTAGTTCGTTTTACACCTCTTGGAACTTCCAATCCAAAGCTTTGCCCGGTGGGTGGTCGAACCTTGCTACTTAACTTCAAATCCAAGCGAGGCCTTGAATGTTGTCGCGCGTTTCCCGGTGAATTGTGCCAATGTGCGACAGAAAAGCAGTTCAGAAAATGGTTTCGTCAACGAATCTTCGCCTTCGAAATCGACGAGCTGTTCACCGCGGGCGGAAAACCAAAGATTGATTGCGGAAGGTGCGTGCGGCTGAAGTGCACTATGAAACGCTGCTCCAAGGGATCGGCCACCTACATATCAACCAATTGGTCACGCAGTGCTCCAGTGTAACGGCAATTAAATTTAGAGCGGAAGAGGGGGCTCTGAAGGGGTGGGAGGCATTAACTCGCGTGCCTATCAAAGCTCGCAGAGATTTGAATACTTCGTTCAGATAGGAGTACCGGCGCCGTTTTATAGCGTTCAGCCGACTGCATTCGTTGCTCTGGAGCCCTCGAGAGGTTTCCCCTTCGGAACCCTCCCGGATAGAGGATTTCGCGCGGCCCGGGCGGACCTGGCGGTCGAGGATGATGAAGCAGAAGTGATGACAGAGATCGATGAATAAAATGAAGCACCAAACAAAGGACCTAGACGAAACAGAGTAGCGACCGATGTATGGAGGCAGCACAGCATAGTACAGCCCGCAGAACGTTGTTCAGAAAACTCCTAGAAACTCGTTCTGGAATCAATCCGCGGCTGCTACATCAACCCTCTAATTTCACTTTCGGTTCAGATTCATTGTCCGTCCATCTGCGTTTGTAAACAGCGCTCCGAGAAGACGGATTGAGGGATAACTCGCCTACATTGAGTATGTTCTATGGCAACGGGGCGTTCTATGTTCCCCACACGCGAAGAACCATCGGTTCTGAACTGAATTCCGAAGGAAAAAGCTTTATTCCTCTCCTCCTCCGTCGTCTGGTCGAGCGCCCCTTCTTCCCTGGAGCGGACCAGCGATCACGAGGAACGCGGACGAGAGAAATAGGAGCGGTGAAGGTATCCGAAACCTTTTTAGATTCAACTCTCTCCGGAAACAGCTGGCTGGGGTCGCGCCCGTGGCCTGGCAAGCGAATTCGGTGAGACTGCCGGCAACAGCAGCCACCGCGAGCACGCGCAAGCGCTTGCACGCGTGACGTATGTCAAACGAAAGGAAGAATATTAAAATCGTTCGACGCGGCCCAAGCCTTTCGTGGCCCGACAACTCCTCCGTGGGCTTTGCTCGGTGTGGGTTGCCGAACTGTGGCGAGTAATATTCGAAACGCTTCAAATTGAAGTGGCAGCAACAACAGCAGCGAGAGAGGTCGACGGTGAACTGGTGAACTTGTCAACCTCGGCTTGATTCGAAAACTCGAGTTGAGCGAATCGCGAGTCTCGTGTGAACCATCAAACGTACAACCGAACTACGTACGGATCAAGTAATTATCGAGTCAGGTGTACGATTGCTAGTGTACAATGCGTATGGCTCGCTAATGCGTAATCTGAAGGCTCAATGTCGAACGAAACCACACTCTTCAATCTGTCTCCACCTTCCGCTAACTGTAGAGTCATCTCGAAACCAGCGGTGGTGTCGACGAGAAGAGAAACAGTGCCCCATTTTTCTCAAGGAACTGTTCGTCGAAGGTCGACACTTCCAGTCCTCCTTGCTTCCGTTCGTTCGTTCGTTCCATCCATCGTGCGTTGCTGTGTCCGGTGGTCAGTCCTTCTGTTCTTCTACGAAGAAAGTAGCTAATATATTAGACGAGAAAGGAAGAAGAACAAAAGGGGACGCCACCGTTGATCTCTGGGTCGAGTGAGAGCTCAGCAAGGACACTCTTGCGCTGGTTCTTCGGCTAGCGCACTTACTCCGTACAAGCCACCGCAGCGTCGTCAACGACGACAGCAGTGGCGTTGGCGCCGACAAAAGATAATCCTCGTTTCTCGTTCGTCTTATTCGCTGGCTGACTGGCCGCCCGACTGGCTGGCTGGCTAGCAATCTAGTAGCTTCGTTGTCAGCAGCTCCAACGGTGAAGAACGTTGGTTGCACCATCTGTGCCTGGTCTGATAAAGGCGCTCGTCGTCCATGCCAAAAGACTGGGGGAGGAGGCGCCAAGGTGTGAAAGCCGGCCTAAGACTGGGCTGGAACGGCGCTAGGGACAGTGAGGGCCCTTGTTGTCGAGAGTCCCTTCTCCCCCCGCCACCGCTCCTGCTGCCCGTCTGCTTTAATTAATTGCTCATCAATGATAAGGCCTGATAGACCTGGACAGTGGCGAGCCAACTGATAGAGCACGAATTCCTCTTCCCCGGATACTCCCGGCGGAGTGTCGGGGCGGACCTCTCGCGGACCTTGTAGCGAACCCACAGCGGACGCCTCTAGAGGACAGACTAGCTGTAACTGACCTGCGGCGACGACTGCGGGGGGAAGGGGGGCCTCGAATGCGGACTGGTGGGTGTCGGGAATCCTCCTCATACTGTAGACCACCTTTGGGGCTCTTTTCGCCACCATGCCTCGGTCGTGTGTGACACTGTGCGAAGTCTGCCCTATCCGCCTCCGTCGCAAAGCCTTCATCCATTCAGGCGCTCATCTATTCTCATCTATCCGCCGCCATTCATCAACGCATCTCTCCTATTCATCTGTTCCGCAGTGAGGCTGTCATCCTGTCCGCCCGTTCTTCTCTCTGTTCGACGACGTACTTAGTAATTGAGAGTTAATTACAGCTTGCGGTGCCGAATGGTCCGTCTAACCGGTACGGACAACGTATGGCTGACTCGGCTTGAGATGGATGTCGACTGTTGTCTGTCGTCTGACGATGCGTACTCATTGTCAGACAAAGAGAAAGAGGAAAGTGAGAGAGAAAGAGGAAGATCCTTGTCGCACCGAGTGGACAAACTTATCGAGGGCCAGCCACATCGAATGACTGACGGGATCGCGGGCAACGGGCGGGACGTCGATCGGTCGCTCGTTCGTTCGGTCGGTTGGTCGGTCGCAAGGACAGACAGGAGGACAGACTGAACGACATGGGGTCGAGGAGGGACGTGAATAAAAAGAAACCGGAGTTTATGTCGGAGGGCCAAGGACGAAGTGGGGAATCTTTTTAGCTAAACCAATTTGTAAAGGCTGAAGCACTTGCTCTCCTTGGACTCGTTCGCCCACTCGCTCGTTCGAGTGGATGGAAGATAGTGATTGGATTAACGGGCGAAGAGACACGGCAGAAGAACTTGATCGAATGGTGATCTCAATTTTCTAACCGTAACACATGCGCCCATCCGATGCCACGGACAGAGTTGCGTCTGCTGGTTGTCCTGTTGTGTTTGCTGCCACTTCCGTCGATACCGGTACGCTGCTCGTGTTGCTCCAGCTGGCAAGAGATACCTACTACCGAGGGATAGTGGATCTATTCGATCTTGCAGCAGCGCATTCAGAAGAAGAACAATGAGCTGTCTATCCTGGCACGCCAGCTAGCCTTTCATGAGAGCTTCCAAGTCACCAAGCCACCGTTCGTGGGCTGGCTGCTCGGCAGACGCTTCCAGTGTCATTTCCATGCCAAGATAGCCTTTTGCCTGCCTCCTTGCTTGCCTGCCTGCCTGCCAGAGTCCCCAAGTCGTTGGGTGCTCTCTTTTCCAAGTTTCGCGACAAGGCGGCACACTTCGTAGACACTAGCACGTAACTCACGTCCCGTGGGCAATGAGATTCGCTGTGCATTCCCCGCGGGATAGGAGAATTTCGCGTTTTCTCGCAGAGCATTCTCAGTTTAGAGCAGGAAGCTGAGATTTCCCGTTATTCCCGCGGAAGAGGCAACGTAATCGATTCGTAAGACTGCAGCACGAAGTGAGTTGTTCTCCAGAGAACTTACGGGAAAGGTCTCCTTGGAACTTCATATACACAGGGTTACTCCATGGATGAACCCTAAGTTCGCCCCCGGAGGATCGCGTGTGCGATGTTTGCCTCGAAACAAGAGGGTCCAGCTGGACCGAAAACGTAGGGCAGACGTGTACGAGCGCAGAGGGAGCGAGGGCGCTTTCGCAACGAAGCCGTCGCTGCGCTTTGTAATGGATGACCTGACATTGCTCGGAAGGCCAGTGGGTCTTCGGCAGTGACCGACGTTATTAAAGTTTAACGAGACGTCTTACACTAAGCCTATCTCGACTTTAATGATTGTTCCATCAAATTGCACCTGCCGCCCGAGATTCTCACGTTAGCAGCTCGTTTTTGCTCGGTCTTTCCGCGGAGACCGCTACCAAGACCACTACCGAGACTAAAACGGGCACGGCGAGCTCTTCCCAGACTGCTGCGCTCGCCGATATTCACTCACGTCACCGATCTGGGTTTGAGGTCCACGAATATTCTCTGGGTGAATGATGTTCTCTTTCGGACCATAGCTGTGTTTCTGTGCGCCGGCCGATTCGCGCTTTTCGGGGCCGAACGAAGTTAGGGCTGCATGAAGAGCAGTCTAACAGAATCTGTGTGTTTTTCCGGCACCACGGAACCCGACGACGTTCGCGCGGTTTGTTGTTGTTGTTGTGTCTGCTGGGGATGCAAATGTGTTTCCAATCTAATAGTGTGGATCCGAGCCGCTAGGCCGGGCCGGCACACGAGATAGGAGCCCTTAATCCCTAGCACGTGAGAGACATGCACTTTGCGTTTCCGCCCCGAAGCGTACGATGGCAATCGGCTGAGAGCGCGTCGTACTCGAATGGCACGGAATTAATAGAGAAGAACGTTTGACCGATCCGTGAGGCTGGGAGCCGCGCGCCATGGACCGCAGTCCGTCACTCGGTCAGTCAGCAACTCAGTCACTGGTTGGTAAGTCTGACCGTAGCGCCGAGCGGGTAAACTATGTAATTGCTGGGGTAGGGCAGCGTAACAATCTCAGGGTGATGAATGCCGATCGGATTCTCAATTGGCGGCCGCTCCAACGGCTGGGAGCGTGCCTGGGAGGGGCCGTTTTGAATCGTTTTCTGGCTGCCATCGCCGGTGGTTCGCTTTTCTTAGGGCTGGTACTCATTGAGTTACCGCTGGATGCTCCGCGGTTCCGTTCTTGACGAGTCATTCGTTCAACACACGACGCGTTGGCATCCTCCGCCTCTCCGAAGGTGAACTTCGGTACTGTCGATCAATTCGCTCGGCAAACCAGCCGCGGCTTCCCTCAGGTCAGACTTACGGTGAGCGAAACAGAAATTTGATAACCGGCGGTTTCCGCGTATAATGCTCAGAGATCTCATGAATGAATCGTGATCCTGCGGGGAAGTTAAATCTCAAGGTCCGGGATCTTCCCCGGGGTACCACCGGCGCTCGAGGAGGAGGAACTGCAGCGGGCTTCCTTGAACAATACGCAATAAGGAAAAGCTGAGAATTCAAGATCCGCTCTCCTCCATATCGACAGCTCGGGGCAGCTCGACCGGGACTCCCGAGGAATCCGACGAGCTTCCGGGGTCAGGAAAAGACAGAAGAGGAGTCGGGAGACAGCAGCCGCGGCAGTGGCGGCGGGCGGCGAAGAATATTCTAAGCCAGATAAATGAGATCGTCACAGTTTCACGTTCACACGGCTTCTCTCCGAAGGCAAGCATGAACAACGAGGAGGTCATACATAGCTGCTGAGAGTGCAAAGTCGTTTTCTCTCTTCTGTCCTGGTTTGCCGAGTCCCCGTCGCCCATCCAAACTTTCCCACAGTGCACACTTTGCCCACTTTTCCAGCCTGGGTGAAGAGACGAAGCGAAAAAATGTCTCTCTGCGAAAGCCTGTTGTCATTCTTCTCTCTTTCTTCCCCTGTCTCGCTTCGGCAGAGGTGTAAATCAAGACCTCAGAACTGCAGTTTTTCTGGAGCCAGTTTTGCTCTCATCTGGCAGCGGGCAGGGGAGGCGGGGATCGGGGAAAAGGAGGACGACGAGAGGGAGAACGCGGGAGAGTTTGGATGCAATAAAGAAAATGGGCTGTTTGCCTTTCTTCGAGTGGTGGAAGGACGTCCTTTAACATCCTTTATATTCAAATGTCTTTGTCTCCTTCGTGCAGAAGCGTTTTTCTTCCCTCGGCTGTTGCCCTGCGCTGCAGCGACTGTTCTCGTAAGCGCGATACCGAGAGGAGAGCGAATTAAAGCCTGTTGCAAAGGTGCCATACGCATATGCATGCACGTTTTAGGTCAGGGTGGAGAAGGCCAAGAAACGGTGTTCCGAGATAACTCCCATGCCGATGACCTCTATGCGTGGCCATGTGCGTAGTCTCCCTCCACAAATCCCCCTGTTTCGGTCGTCATCAGCCAGAGGCTAACAACGTCAACTTGCTTGCTCTCTGGCTCGCTCCCCGGTTGCACCTCCTCAGTGTTTCTGTCTGCATGCTCAATTCCAATGTTGTTCCGAGCGGCTGTTGATTCACATAAACTTTCACCTGCATGTTGACTCATAGACCATATAGTTGTGGTTCGAGGCGATTGTGGTTCGACTATGATACGGTTATCAAGTCCACGAACTTGCTGCCAGTCAGCGACATAGCCGCATAAACAGGGGCCACCTGCATCTCTGTCGGAAAGGTCGATGCTCGTCGATGAAAAAGTCCCATCCTAGGCTGTATTCCCCAAGATACCCGAGTTTTGGCGACCCTACTCATTGTGAAATGGGGGAAAAATCCCGATTTGTATCGAAAGTATGGGGCCAGATGGATGGAAAGTGCTCTGAGTGGGCGGAGGCGAGACGAGAAACAACTCTTTCTCTACATTCAATTCGAGTTTAAGTATTAAACAGGGATGTGATGAGTGACGTGGATGAGGCCGTGATCTGTTCCATTGCTTTCGTCCGAATAGTATTAATGTACTAATAACGAGTATAATTATAACGACATTTGTTCGTCGGTCCGTCTGTCGCTCCATCTATCCTGGTTAAGTCATTACTGGGAGCCTTGATTGTATTCCCTGCCTCTGTGAGCTTGCTTCTCGGCTGGCCGGCCGGCCGGCCTGCCAGTCGCCGCTGCCTTTGCTCCCGTGGCTCAGGGTTCATCGATCCTTGTCTCTGCGGTGAGTGCGTGTGCGAGAAACTGTGTTTGCTGGCAACATTGCGGCGGTGGCGGTTGCTGCTGCTGCTGCCACTGCCGCCAATGCCGTTACCGCCACCGCCAACAACAACAATTTACTCTGCTCCCAATGATTAATTCTCCCGATGTCTCGGTTAATTATCGAAATATTTTAACCTAGACTCCATTCTATCCTTCAACAGCACCGACGCTGGGAAGCTAACACCCGCGGACATGCATTCGGCACCTTGCCAGAGGAATCGGAATGCGTTCTTCGTTTTACGTCATTAGGGAAACCATCCGAGGGGATCTAGAGGGAAGGCCGAGGTAGTTTCGCGAGTCGGTAGAGACCATGTCACAGAATCATTGGCAGAGGAAGTGAGGCAGAGCGCTTGGAGAGCTCGAGGCTTGACTCGTCTTCATCGGCTAGTTCAAAACTGCCTTTATCCGCTCCCGCCAACGATCGACGACAGCCGACTGAGTTTTTTTTAGCTTCACCCATTCGGCACCAACATCTCGTTATCCGCCCCGCTTTCTGCCCGGTACAATCCAGGTAACGAGTTCCTCCAACGATCCCCTAACAGTTGTTGTCGATCCAGCGACAGCGAGCACCACCACGAAGACACTCAATAGAACCCGCCGACGGTGGTGTCGTCGTCGTCGTCGTCGCGTCGACAAATTAACCGAGCGGAAGACTACGGATTTCGTCGGCTGTTCCAAGCAAAGTTGGCTTTTCTTCTCTTTCCGGCAGAGTCTCTTTCTCGCGGTAGACAAGGCAACGCAGTTGAAATTGGCGTCGTATTCTCGACATCCTTCACGATGATGGTTATGGTTGTATTGGTACCATGGTATCTTCTGTTGAACATACAAAGAGGTGCTGCAGTCTCGGCCATTGTTATCTCGCCCCAATGTACGACGCCGCGGCGTCGTTGTATGTGATACTATTGTGATACGTTATCAAACAGAACTGGCGGTGGAAGCAGCTCAGCTGCGAATGTTGACTTTTCGTAATATGTTTTCTCAAAAGCTTCTATCTGCGTTGCTGCTTCCCGTGTACGCGCTCGATCCCGTCGAACGTTGACTTGGCATGGAGGCCAGACCGGCTCAACGGAAGGTTGGCTGTTAGGTTGGTTGTTTGGCTCGCTCGCTTGCTTGCTTGCTTGCTCAAAACTTCGTTCAAGGTTGGCAAACTCAAGAAAAAGAGAGATGATGAAATTCCCTCGGATGAAGCTGCCGAACCGACTTCGTCGGCTTGTTCTCCTCCCTCGCCGGAGAGAAGCAGGCCTTAACGTTTGCTACAGCACAGCCTCCACCGCCATTGGCGCTGCGCTGCTACCACCCACAGCGCTGTAACCATCGACGACATTGTCACATCCGCCCGCCGAATCTCGTTTATATCATCGAAGATTTCCCACGCGGAATAGAAGGGCTCTCATGAAGCAACGTCCCGAAATGATCGCTGCGAGTTCTTTCTCAAACTCACACCGATGGCTCCGAAATTTATGCCGTATACTGCGAAACGGGAATCAGAGCTCGAAACCTTGGAGAACAGCCAAAGGAGCTGATACCTTCAAGGACTCGAGGTACCACATCTTCGGCAGTGGGGAGAAAGGATTCCGCAAATTATGGGCTCTCACGAACGCGAGACTCTGATCACCGATTCGCTTCTCTAGAGTCTAGAGCATGTTCGCTCGAGGTCTCGGACAAAAACAACAATTGATCGGAACGATCGACCGACAACCTATCCGGGGTTTGCCCAGCTTTGCGTCTCCGCTGAGTCATTTCCACAGCGTTCACGCAAACTCATAGATGTAATAACACAAATGATCTTTCGAGTTCCAAAATAGAAGGCTAGCCTCAGATAACTGGTTCAAGATGCGAAATCCGACCGACGCTCCGTGACCATGAATTGCAATTTTGATCGGCAACAGCTACAACAGGCCTCGACAATTTGGATGGCGCTCTGTGCAGAAGACAGTGTGACATTTATGAGGACGGACGACGGTGATTGAGTCGGAGGTCGTCATGTTTAATGATCGCTCCGTCCTCCCTAACGAAGGTTCCGGACTGCATGCTGGAATCTCAATTGACACGTTTAAATGAGTTCAACACCTAGAAGGGTTCGCTTCAGCTGGGAGCCGTCGGGCTGTTGCAAGTGGGATGCACGTCACGTTCGATCCAATTTGTAGCCGGCTTCTCGGTGTTAGCAATCTGCAGTTGACAATGTCTGTCGTCTTCTCCTTCGTCTCCGTGTCGGGGACGAATTTTGTGCTGAGCAACTTCCTTTTTGTTGGCCTACTCCGGAACGGCCAACCGACCGACAAAGCGGATGACCGACCGACCGACTGACTGACTGGCTGACTGTTTGATCTTGAAATATCCTGAATTTACGTCACCTCCATGGCAACGGAGATCTAAGAGATGAGACGACTTTCCGAGTTTTTGACGCATCACAATTTCTCCGGACTTTCCCACTTTTGCTTCTGACATTCACATCGAGCGCGCTCGGAATACATATCGAGGGTAGAATGAAGATCCGCCGCGATCCACTCGTCTTTCAGCTCAGTTCCGTTTAACCTGGCTCAAAGTGAGACCCGACCGCTGAGGCGCAGAAGAATTTTCGGAAAAAAAGATTGAAACCTTATGATGGAGAGACAGAGACGACATGAGGAAGAACCTCGACGGAATACCACACTTGAGATTGACGTCTGAGGCGACAGAAGAAAAAAAATTGACATTGAATTCGAGACGAAGCGAACGTCGATCCGACCGACCGAGCAAGGAGAATTCCAGATGAGACGATGTTTGACGGTCACACGGGCCGGAGACACTTCCGAGTCAGGAGGAAACCGTCAGAATCAGCAGGAGTACGATGAGTGCTGGTTGGTCGTACGGCCAGCCAGCCAGCCATCGAGTCAGCCAGCCAAGGGTAACGCAGAAAGGAAGCGAGACGGAGGAGGAAACTAATTCTAGCGTCAATCTCGAATCAATGTCTTCTTTTCGCTATCGGTCCCAAGCAGCCGGCAGCCAGCCACCCAGCCGCTCGCGAGAAATGAATGCAGATTTCTGAATCTCGGTGTCAAAAGCGGTCTTTCACAACTCGGCAGATGTGCTGGCAAGAAGAACTTAACGAACATGAAGAAAATCTAAGTACGCGATCGGAATGATTGGGAAAGTCGGTGCGAGACAGGATTCCTCGAGCTTTCTTCCATTCCATGGGATTGGAGCTCGCCTGCTTCAGCGCCGACGTGCGACACTCTCATTCTTCCAACTCCCCTTGCAGAATTGGAGAATTGCTAGTTCTCAAACTAGCTCCCGTATCAGCTCGGATGTCGGATACATGGAATGTATGTCGTGGGCTTCGGGTTTTCCAGAATTCGTTCACCGAGAAGGAGACTTAGGAAAACGAGAAGTATGAGAAGCTGGGACTACGTTCCCGAGTGCGGGCATGTGTGTATGTATAAACGTGGAGGTAGTTCCAGCAGCGGTAATAGCTTCCGTTGGTGTAGCAAGCGGGATGACGACGACGACGACGACTACGATGAGTATAAAAATCCGGTTTTTAGGTTCTCCCTCCGCGGTTAGGTGCTCGCATCCTGTGAAGGAGGGTTTGCGTGAGCCTGACAGCAGTTTGTGTCGGCCGCCGCGTCAGCTCTCGTTGCGGCATTTGGGGATGTTCTTGCAGGCGCATCCGCGGTAGCGTTCGCAATGGCGTTTTGCGGACGCGAAGCATTTCGAGACAGATTCCATCTCCCAGAAAGTCTACCTAGCGGCACTTCGTCGGATCTAGAAGAACTTCGAGCACGGCAGTGGGAAAAATTGCGACCATCTCTTCCCCCAAAAAAGTTTGAAGCCGCCGGCTTATCTTGACGGTCCCTTCTGCGCGTATACGCCATAACATATAGACAGGTTTTACACATGTAGGCCAGCCCTCACCACGCGCTATCGGGATTGCCATAAGGTAGCTAGCTAGCTACCCTAAAACGGGTGGATGAACGAAAAAACGAGCACATGAGCCCTAGATGGCATGTCCGCAGTGTTTGTGGTTTCGAATGAGTATTGAGAGCGCCTGAAGTATCTCTGTAAGCCATTCGAAATTGAGTTTCAAGCTCTCGACGATGCGCTCATCGAGCTGATCGCTCATCGAATTCATCCAACCAGCGAGGGAATCCAGACCGTTGCACAAGTTTCCGTGTCGGCAGTCTCTTCTCGACTTACGGGTTACGAAACTGCACAGCGGGGAGGTATGCGCGACTGCTGAGACACAAACAAGTGGACGTCGAGGGAGCGGTATCGCACGGGGCTATGATCGCTTTTAATGAAGCGTCTCAGAGAGTCATTAGGAAGGATGACGCGGAATATCAGTGTATATCTTGTCCTTTGAGCGGAGACCCATCATACTCATGAAAGCCGAGCGCCTTCTGGGGATGGTATGAGGGGAGCTCAACGAGCGTCGAAACTTCTGAATGTTAATGTTCGCCCTCAACAAAATTTACATACGAAAAGTCGGCAGCCATTTCTCGGACCCTCTTTGAGAACTCGCCAACTATCCAGAACGTTACAGCTTCGCAACTCAGCTTCGGATTGTGAGTCGGGATTCCCGGCTGTTCCGGGGTTCGTCGGAGCTCAGCCGATTCAGCGTTGGCTCGCAGCCTCACAGGTTGCGAGAGTTGAGAGAGCAGCTGCGCGGGTTTTGTCGGGGAGCTCGTCCGGTTCCCGCGTTCCCTCCGGAGTTCGGAAGACCCGTCGTCGACGCAGGTCGCTGGCAAGGATGCAGCAGCAAAACAAGGTTTCTCAGGCTTTCTTAGTGGCTTGCTGGCTGACTGACTGACTAGCATTAGAGTCTCGCCTCAGGCCATTGTCGGTACTTTACCTCTGATTGCGAAGCCCACCACAGAAGGAGAAAACGTTCGCCGAAGCCTGAGCCGCAACGCAGCGTCCATGGTCTTCGGGCCCGTCTTGCCGCAACTCGCAGATCAGCGGCGGCGTCAAAAACAGACGCGGTAACAACTGCGACGGCTACCTGGCTTCGACACGGATTGACGTCGTACCCGGCCGCTCCCTCAGCTCGACCAGCCGAAAACTAAGGCACTTTGATAGGATTGAAACAAAGCAGCACAGTCAAACAACAAGTGCCGCTGATATCATAGTGGCAAAGGCAACTTGAACTGCGCATGCTCCAGAGTCTGCGGAAATCCTTCCCGATCAACTTCGGGCGGTGATCCGGGTCCCTATCCGGTTCTCCGAGTCGCACTTGGTACGTTCGGATGAAATCAAGAGAGCATCCTGTCTTCTCTTCTCTGAATGAAGGGGGAGACCGCGAGCTCTGCTTCATCCCTCGGGATGCGGTCGCGGCTCGCAGCGTCGTCGAGGCGGCCAATTGCAATGCGGTATTATGGTCAGGTGATCGTTCAACGGAGGAGTCCGCCATTGGTACGTAATCTATCAAAATTAATGTATTCCATCGCGGCGGAGAGTAGTGGCAACCCCGAACTCGTTGCGGGAATTCCTGCTATACGGCAAGCTTCGCCAAATCCTTCTTCTCTCGCCTTTGATGTAGAAGCCGAGGGTGTTATGCGGGAGGGTGGGCTTGCTCACCCACTCGCCTGCCCAAGCGTACGACGTGAAGGCGGGTGGTTGTCGATCCACACTTTTTTCTGTTCCCGTCCTGAGATAGTGTTCGATCGCCACCCCACCAGCCGTCCGGCGAGTTAGCGAGCCTGGAAGCCGATTGCTATTGGCGTCACGTTCGGATGAGGCGACGGGCGACTTAATAACCTAATCCGACAAGCCTGCGCGATATCGGATATCTCGGTTTCACTCTCCGAGCGGGAGCCCGGTCGAGACAGCGGACAAAGAAGCGCGAATCAAAGTTTGTTCCAGCGTTCTTGGGCATGAGTTGGAGATCCGAAGGTTCTGCTTCAAGCTCTCGGAAAGAGCATCACCCTCCAAGGCCTCGGAAAGCCTCGAGAAGCTACTGGAAGTGATTTATTCATCTCCGGATACATCAATCGATCCAAATCGAAATTGATGGAAGTTATGACAGAAAACCGGAGAGCCAACGAACTCGCATAGAAGACTTGCACGAAGAAGCTGCCGAGCGTAGCGAAGCGAGTGGGAAACAAGAACATTGAAAGAAAACTCCGGATGCTCGCATCCTAAATAATAATGGAATGATATTGCGGACGGATCCGGTTATGGTCTGGGAGCCGGAACGGTCACAGGGCAAAAGCTTAGCTCATTATACCTGATGGAGATGTCAATATTGAATCAAAGAGAGAAATAATGGAGGGTTGTTGTTTGTTGCAGGGAAAAGAGAACGCCCACTATCTCGTCGAGCATGGCAGCTTCCAATCTGAACCACGGTAAGTTCCCGAGATATCAACGGCTAACTATGTACAGCCACCAGCGGTGTGCAGCGGTTTCGTCTTGTTTTCCACGCCGCCAAATCCCTCGTTTTTTTCTTTCTCTCGTTGTTCCTACTTCTACTTTCCCATTCGTTCTCGGTCGGCCCGTCGCGTCGGCCGACTGGAAGACAGACGGACTGGTTAGATGGCTGGCAGCCAGCCAGACACGAACCCTTTCCGGCCCAACAGAACAGACGGGAGCATTTCGCAAAAGCAGTCCGTCTGGGATCCAGGTGAATGCCGTCCTAACTAGATCGCGTTGGGAGTTGAGCCGCGATTGGGTTTGGAGAAGTTGAGGCCATGGCTGCGACAGCCGATGCTGCTGCTGTTGTTGTTGTTTCCGGAGTGAACGTTTTGTAATAAGTGTCGAAGAGTTCGCCTGCCTTGTTCGGCGGTTGTTCCGACGCTCGGTGAAGACGACGGCGGCGGCGGCGGCGTCTCGGGGAAGAATGAGATCGACGGATTGAGGCAAGCTGGAGGGCGAGCACAGGGGAAAGGAGGAGCTTTTCGAGGTCAAAATCTCTCTTACAACGAAATTGATCGTCAAGGATTCGAGAGACGGTGGCAGGCTGCACTCCTCTTCTGGAGGCGTCCCGTTCAGTTCCTTTTTGTGCCTTTGCCTCTCCGCTTGGCGGATGTGCTCCGCCGCATCCAGCGTTGACAAGGCTTTAGCCGGCCCGGGAAGCGGTAGGGGACACATTAAAGGCGATCCATCACGGACCACGCCAGCCAGGTCAACCGGCGGTCCTCGATTCCCGGCCGCACGGAACGTCTGGGAGCACACGGATGACGTCACCCACAAACCTTGCTCTTGGAACCAGACGAGATCAGGCCCAGCAGACGCCGAAACCTTTACCGAATGTGAATCCCGGCAAGCCGGACGCACCAAGCTCTTGCTTGACCCAATCCGTGGAACACGATCGCATTCACCTTGTTGCGAATGCGATAGTTCCATTCGCGTCGTCGAGCCCTGCGTCCAATGTGCGACCGAATTTTCCCCGGTGGACATCAATGCAGGGCGGTTCGGCTTCTCGAATGTAGCGGGAGAGCTACCCTGCACCGAACGACCATGTGAGCTGCAGGCGTAACACAGCGGGGTTTGAGTCCCAGTGAATCTAAACGAGATCTTTCGAGTTGGCTCAAATTTTCACGCGCGGGCGAGTTCCGTCGTCCGCCAGGGGGCGTTCGCGAGGGGGAAGCGATGGTTCGAAGTTTTCTACCTGTGTCCTCGACGTGGAATGTATTCCATTCTTGTGTAGTAGCTGTAGAGGTTGCTGTTCGCCAACTGCGGGGATTCCTTTCTCAGTCGCGGTGGAAACCTTCCGGGGGAGCAGTGTGGAAGAGGTTCACAGCTCATTTTCCCGCGGAAGAAGATTGAACGGAGTCGAGGTATGAAGCTCTGGAAAATTATTCATCATGGACTCTAATCTTTCTCCCAGTTTCTGCATCCGTTAGCTCTTTGTGATTGTATGCTGGAACTGCGGTTCGTTGGTCGGAGTGCTGTACCATTCACTGCGGAATGAAAACACTAAATGGTTCAACAGAGAGAAATCAATCAAAATCACCTTTGATATCTAGGCAGTGCAGTGGGTTAGAAACCGTGAGATGAAGAGTCGGCATGGCCAGAATCGTGCCCGAGTCGTCGGCTAACTGACAAGGAAACCGTTGCAAGGCATCGAATTGTCGCAATCATTCCGGATCTCATGAAACCGACACGTGACGATTGAAGAGAACAGAGAATAGCGCGAAGAAAGTCGAGCGGGAATGAATCGCAACTTTCCCTCGAGCGCTCGTCGTTACCAATCCGAACTGACGAACAGACCAGCTCTTGCGAAAACTGAATGGTCGCTCGCTTTCTCGCGCGCTGAATTTGAATTTGCTTCGGCAATCGGCTCCAGTCTCTCTCTCTGGTGGAAGATTCTTTCGCAGAGAAAGGGACCTCTGTGTCTGCCCCTGCCCTCTGCCCATTTGTCCCTTCGACCCTTGGAGCGTTCGTCGAGTCCCTCGACGCGGGCTGCCCGGCTGGTGGGTGTCCACCCCAAGTAATTGAATCTCAATGGCCATCGTCTCCGCAGCCGCCGCCGCCGAGACCGTCGCTAGTGCCGTAACATAAAACTGTCCGTCGGCTTTGCGCCTTCGAAGTCCTGTCTCCATAAATTTCGAACGGTCCGTTAGAGAAACCAAGCAACGAAAGAGGGAAACGACCGAAGGAGGTAGAATCAAGTTTTTTTCCTTGGACGAATCGACAGCACTCTGGCCTAGCCTCCGTAGTTCTCGTGTGGCCAAACGGCGAGAAGTTTACGGAAACAATAACGGGAGAATAGCTGAGTAGGATACATAAATTCGGAAACATCCTAAAGACTTCCTTCAACATTCACGGGGTTGCAGTGTGCTGCTCAATCATTAGCAACTGTACACTATCCACCTTTCAACACCATCGTCGGGACTTGAGAGCTTAGCTTCAACCTGAAAAGTTCGTTGTACGCGAGTGTCTTCCATATATCGGGTTCGTTAAACGAGAAATTCTCATGTACATTTATGGATGTGAATTTCTGGGTGTGTCTTGGAAGGGCTTGCGTGAATGCACGCGTCCATGGTTGTTTACGAACTGATATGTACGTGTACATGTACCTATATCATGAATACGGAACTGATACACATCCATATTCGGACGATTCTAGGTTCGAGTGAGCGGATGTTGACATATTAGTATATACACGTAGCCATCGGGGCACTTCACAACACGACCGAGTCAGAGGGTTATACTACCTGTGAGTCCTCTCAACCGATCCCTAGCTCCTGATTGATTTTCTCCCCTCCATTGATTCATTTATTCATGATGGCCATCGGCACAAGCAACTCTCGAGCGGGATGTCCACGTCCGCGGTGCTCGAACAGAGAAGAGAGAATATCGATTGCCCGTACAATTTGAATATTGAAACCACGCTCTGCTTATTCTCCTCCTTGGTTCGTTCCCGGGGTTGCTCCCACTTTCGTTCAAACTCGCCCCCGTCGCTCTGGTTCCTCGTGGTCGTCCGCTCGCGTAGTGAGCATCGATTTTGAGCTTCATTGCGGTTGGTTGGTTGGGTGGTTACTCAATCATCAATGATCGCCGCACATTCGAATGTTGCCAATATCATTCCGCCACTGCTTCTACAATCTATGGAACCGAAAAGAGCCGACTTTTGGAGTCCTTGGGCGCTGAAAGCGGGAAGAACAGCGAGGAAATGGTGGAAAAGGACGGAGGGAAAAAGCGGCAAGGACGACGCCAGGTGCGCCAGAATTAGTTGTGAAGTGACGTTCGAAATTGAAAAATGCCTCCAACCCGTTCGTGCAAAAGGAGCCGACCGAGGGTTCCGTTCTACGGTCCTTCCCGAACAACCAATCGATCGACCGATCGATCGTAGCCATTACCGTTCTCCTTCTCCTGAAAGGGAAGCGAAGTGGAGTGGCCCTGACGGAAAGGCGCGGGTGAAGAGAGCATTTGAGAGAAAAAGACTTGACCTGTCTACTGAGAAGCAGTCCTACTCCGAGGTGTGAGCATTGTGGAGAGTCGGTTCGAAAACTTCTCCACCGACATCAAATCTCAAGCCGCCTTGTGATGCGACCCCTCTGTTTCTTGTTCAGGCAACGGTGGATGACGACGACGACGACGACGAGGAGGAGGAGGAGGAGGAAATATCTTAAGCTGGGACCATGAAGAGGGAAAAAATGTCTCTGCACCTTGATTGAAAGATGAAGCAGAGGTCGGAGGGGAAAGTTCCCCCGCTTCGTTATTTCCTTCTTCCTTTCTTTCGGTCATTCCTCGCTAATATATTGATTATGTCCGCCAGCCAGGCAGCCGGTGACCAAGCCGACTAACTGAGTGGCCGGAGCCGGTCGGTCGGTCAGTCAGTCAGTCTCTGCTGTTATAAGATGCAGCACCGGGACGTGCGGCAGGAACACCGGCACGAGCCGTGAGGGAAAACCCGAAGCTGGCTATTGCAGCTAATAAGGGAACAACGGGAGAGTGATGGACAGATTGATATATCGCGTAAGTCCTATTCCCGTTCGGCGGCAGACGGCTCGCGTGACAGAACCTCGGTTTTTTTTTCGGTCGGCTTGTCCTAGCGGGCTCATCCGATGCCAGCTCGTTCAGCCGCCCGCTTGTCCCGACCAAGATCGAGTTCTCTGCATGAGCGACCCACCGCGGATCCGAATAGGCCGCACCCGCTGGCATGGCAGCTGTGGTCGCGAACCAAAACGCGAGTTTGGCTTCTCTCCGGCAGCGAGAGTCAGACTCAAATCACGTAAATCGCCTCTTCTTGCTCTTAATTGCTCTCGAATCGGCGGCTTCTCGTGATGGTTCCCGAGCTGAGTTCGAATGAAACGCGGACATTCGATTCCCGCTGGAATTGAGAGCGCGGAGCTCCCGTTTCTGCGACTTGTATCGCGAGCGCGACCCTATCGAGCCGAAATCCAATTCCACGTTTCTCGAGCTGTTGGATGAATTGGAGGAGGAACGAACACATATGGCCGCAAACAACCCAACTACCCGTCGGAGCGGACGTTTCAATCCCCTCAAAAATGTTGGAGCATTTCTTTGAGCCTTTCGAGAGGATACAAGACGCGGGGGATGAGCTGAAGAAGTAGCGAAGAAGTTTCAAGTATAGGTAGAAACACAGGTCCCGAGCCTGTGGCCGCCCACGTGATGAAAGTCGAAAGAAAAACTACATTCGCTCACGGAGTAACGACTCCGAGAATTCGATCTGTTCGCGAGATGAGTCTGTCCGCGGACCGTTTCAAAGTCAGCTGCTCGGACGACGGCGACTTTATAGCATACGGAGATTGGATAAGATCGCTTCCTCCCCGGCCAGCACACCCTTCGGTCCCCGGAATCCCTTCCCCGTCTCCTACAGGCCCCGCCGCCGCCGCCGCGGACGATCCACCAGCAATCCAAAAACAACGAGAAAGGAAAAGGTCTATAACCCAGCGCCGTTCGAGCAGTTACTAACTGGAGTCGTAGAGGAAGGAGTGCAGGAAACAACTCGAGGCCTGAATCGAACTGGCCTGGTTCGGACTGCTCGTTGGCTATTATTTCGAATGATGCTCCATTTCAAAGTTTGGCCGTTCCCGGATTTGATTGGCTGACGTTCAGTCTCTCTGCCATGAAGCGTTTCCTGTTGGATGAGAGGAACACATTTTGAGAATTCCCGATTCATCTCCAGAACGGACACTGACGCAGCAGCCCACGAAAATCGCAGCGAGGGTTATGTACATTGGGTATGCATACTCCACATAACCCCGTTTCTGTCCTCTCTCATTCTCAAACCATCGAGGCAGACGTATGCCGAAAAGTCATGAGAAAGAAATTTCCAATTGAATCCAACTGTTCTATGGGCTGAGCTCGGGCGAGTCGAGTTCTCCCTATTGCACGAGGCGTGCGTACATTATTCAGCCGAGATGACTTTCTGAAAGCTGCAAAGTCTACCCATTGATTCATCCCACTTTCGGCAACGAGCGTTCCGGCTTCGCGAAACTCGCAGAAAAGAGGAAAATTGCTTAATGTTGAGATTGCACATTTGTAAAGAGAGTTTCCCGAGGTTGATATTTTCGGATCGCCTCAAAAGAGCTCCACCGGGTTTCCACCTCCAACTCCGAATCCAGAGAGTTGAGGAGAGAATTCATGATTTCAGATCAGACGATTCGGATCATATTCGACAGCTGAATCCGATTCGATGATTCTGGAACAAACTCGAACCTCTCGAAGATACTTTCCCCGGACGCCAAAAGGGAAAAAGCATAGGATGTGAAAGAAACATGTCAAGGATACTGACAGTGCCGTGGGCACTCAGTTTCTGATGACAGGTAGACCATCGAACGCTTTTTAGCTGCAACACATTGTTTCTGGCGCCACTGTAAGAGCTTTTGAAGGTTTGAAAACGAACAACGGGGATGCGTGCCTGCCTCACACACCCTTCTCGTAGCTGTGCCGAGCCCATCGTTTCTACCTACACCCATTCTCCGATGCGGCACGCAGCTTCGAATGCCCAGAAGCCGTCCCGCGAACCCTCTCCCGTGACGCACTCCTGGCAAGGCAACAGAAGTGGGGGAGAAAGAATGTAGTTTGTTCGCGGAGGGGTTTAGTCCGACGGATTCTGCAATCACTATATGCAGCACCGGCAAGGAGCAGAATGTAACTAGCTTGCAGGGCAGGCTGGCAGCCAATTACGAGCAGCCTTTGACGGTTCGCTCCGGCTTATCCTCGTACTTTTTCCCGAGTTCCTCATCCTTGCCTCTTGTGTCCGCCCTCTTCGGTTCCCAGGCTCGCTCGCTCGCTCGTTCATGGCTCTTAGATTTCAGCCTACTGTGGCAGCCGGTAGAGTGCTGCTGCTGTTGCAGCACTGGGAGCTTTGCTGGGACTCGTTGCCCACAAGAGAAGTTCTTCGTGGCCTCCAAGATGTCCTTCGTTATCCTTGGTCAACTCCATCTCCTGCGTGGTTTCAAACATCATCGCTGGTTTCGATGGAGATTCACGATTCACGGCCTGTATACAATGTTGGAATCGGCGGACGATGACGTCATGCACCAACTTGAGCTCAACACTGTTGCAATGATGCAAGCCGAAACTCTACCTCTAATGTTTCTCTCTGTTCTCCACCGCGTGAGGAAGAGATTAATCGAAGTCCTTTACCTTCTCTTTTGGTTCTCTGCATCGTTGCTGTGCTGCTGTCCTTTCTACCTTTTGACGGCCACCTTGTGTGAGCGATACAAACTGCTGAAGGGAACTACGGCCAAGGCCACCGGACCAAATCCGTACGCTGCCGTTCTCGAAATCCGTTGCCGTATAACAGTGCTGCAGTCGTCGTCTTTCTTCCTTTGTTTCCGCGCTCGGTTCCTCCACGTCATCGTCATGGTTGTTGCTTGTGTAGTATCTTATCGAGATGGCCATTATTATTTCGTTTCGGCCTTCTTGTTCTTCCGTTGTTGTTGTCCAGCCCGCTCTTTTCTGCAGGTTGCACGACCGCTGCAGAAGCTGCCGTTCTCGCCGCTGTTGTTGTGTCTGCTAACGAATAGCAATTGGCAGTCAGATGGACGGACGGACGGACAAACGAACGAACAAGGTCGATGATTAGGGGATCCTAGCGTGGCTGCCGCAAACAGTGTTCCTCAGTGCTCTCCATAGAACTTGTGTCCGTGTTTGCTGCCGTGCGTGCGTGCGTGCACCTCAGACGGCGGCCGAAAAGAAGCAAGACAGAGGAAAAACAACAACATGAAGGTCACCTCTCGGAACAAAGGACGAACCAAGACGAACAAAGTGCTCCTGCTGCTACCGTTTCCAGCACTGCCATTGCAGATCCTGATGGAGGCGATGGTGGTTGCGTCCGCCGCGGCCAAACGAGAACCACGATGAATCTGGTCGCAACAAAGCCGCCAAGGACAACTCCAGACCAAAGGCCGCAAGGCATCAGTCGGACCCGCCGACCGAGCGGCGCGGGCGCGCCAAGCGCGCACCCTCGCAGGTCCAAGGAACAAAGACTGCAAATTATAAGTGACGTCGGGTCCGGCACCACTATGTAACAGTTCCTGGTCGAAGTGATCTTGGCCTAAGGTCAAAGTCCGGAATAATCTGTATTGATAATGCTCCGATAGCCATCCGTATATATCTGGCTGAAGCTTTATCGACGACACCCACTTGGCCCTGGAAGACACAGTGAGAGCCCATTTCCTCGGTCCATCTGTCCGCAACTCTGTCTCCCGTCTGTCCGGCTGTTTAGGGCATTTGTTCTCTGACCCCAAGCAAGCAACGAGCTTGTTTAACGTGACTGGGCTTTATGAGGCGTGCGTGTCACGTCTGACGGCGCGTCTGCCACCCACTCGCGGGCGGGCGGGCTCGCTTCCTCACTCCACTTCATCCCACTTCTCCTTTTTGCGTCCGTATGTCCGTCCGACCGTCCATTCAACCGACCTACCGACAGACCGAGCTGCCCGCAGCCCATCCCGTCCTCGCACACCACCTCTGTTGGTCCCCTTGTCGTCCTGTTCGTTTGTCAGAAGCCGAGGACGTCCGTCTCCTGTCCGACGAGGAGTAACAGTGGCAGGGAGGACGACAACTGCGGACTCCACCACCAACGCTACCGGGGGGAAGGCTGGTCTAGTATTGTGAAGTCAAACAAACACGCAGAGACAAACCAACATGCGTTGCCGTTGTCGTCAAAAGAATGAGGACCACTGTACGTCCGTGGCTTTTGTGCAAGCGTGCAGGCAGGGGATGGCGATGTGTCGCCCTGGGTGTCGACCGTGTGCGCGTGTGTGCGAGCGTGAGCACGCCATGCTATCGTTTGCCCGTTCGGCTCGGAGCCCTCGTCCCGCGATTTTATACGTTGTTCAGTGTAGATATATTTCGGAGATACGGCGTCTGCCTACCAGCCAACCAGCTTGCCCGCCTGCCTCCAGTTTCTGCCTCCTAGAGAAACGGAGGAATTCGAGACGAGGCGTGGGCGAAACCTAGAAGAGCCTAAAAGCGCGGTTGCAGAAGCTGTCCAAGGGCAGAAGGGACCGGGGATGAGAGGGATCGGCTTTATGGGGGTAGGTGGAGCAGCAGCAGCAGCAGCAAAAAGGAGATCGTCATTGAAAATATGATCACGTAGAGGCAATTTTTGACTTGAAGACCGAAACTAGCCGGCTGTTTGCCGGTGCCGTAGGAGGCTGGCTGGCTGACGCAGAAAATAGCTCACTATATAGGCCGTCCAGGAAGCTCGCCTTAGAGAGCTTGTTCCGACATCCTGTTTGACATAGCGCTTGATGTTGGATTCGTAATCCGCCACTACCACAACCGCCACCAGCAGCACCAGTGCCGCACGACGCGCGCGCCGCAGAACGGCAGGACGAAAAAACGGGAACCTTTTTTTTTTGGTTTAAACTCGACCTCCTGGCTTCGGACTCGGACTACGTCGGACTTTCCGTTTGGAATCGAACATGGCTGGCTCTTCTCACGTTCAAGCTGGACTATTTCGATTTTCCACCAAGAACGTACAACAATCTTCCTTCTGGCGCCGTCATCTGGCTCGGTGTTTTTCCACGAGTAGGTTCTACTTGTGCAGCTTGGAACTCTTTGGACATCGGGGAGAAAGTCTTTCGCCATGGCGAACCCAGTAATTGGGGATTTGAAGCGCCCACACTAGAGGCCGCGCAGGAGAAGACGACGCAGTGGCGCACTGCGTGCTGAATTCAGCCGTCCTCGACTTCCGACTCAAATGGAAACAGGGAAAAACAGAGCGGGGGATTTTCTCAATTTTACGGAGTCCGCTTTCCGCGCCTCCGCGGAGTTCTCGAGGTTTCTTTCTGGATTCCTGACTTCGTTGGGCTCGATGTTCGGCGGAAAATAAGTGAACTTCATCGAGAACACATTCCGAAGGCGGGACGGGGTGGGCTCCGAACTTTGTGGAACGCTCATCGAGTTCCGAGGTTATTTTGGTGGGACAACGAACCTTTCTCATGGTTCGGCGATATTTCAATGCTTCGGTGCTTTTCCGTTGGAGCTGGATATTTTCTCGTTTCCCGAAAAATTCCTCGCTCTCGGAGCTATTGAACTTCAAGCACGGTCTCTTTCAAGAAAGAATCGCAGGCGTAAGGTTTCGCAAGGTGGAGATTCATTTAACATGAGTTGACTAGTTTTCGGGTTCACATGACGGTTCTCGACGATTTTCCGTGCGTTACTTGTTTCTGCTTCGAGTTCGCTACCTATTCGCTACGTCTGAAGCTCGGCCTTGTGGAATCGACGTCGACATCGATTCCACTCATGGTCGTCGGGGACGAATCTGGATCTCTGTGGACTTTCGGAAAAGGACGCCGAGCTGGTTTGCGAAGCGGACGAGCACGCAGACAGCGGGCAAAGCGACCTGAGTAGTTTGTTTGAAGCCCAGATTGCTCGAGGCAAGATATTTCTAATATCCGCTCTCTCCCTCCCAGACCTCTTTTGCTGTTTCTCTGTCCACCTGGATGCCCGTAGGAGAGGCTATGTATTGGAAGCTCCGCAGGCTGAGCGACTTACAAGCGAAAGTGTCTCCCGCCCGCTTGCTTGGCAGCGAAAGTTCCTGCTCCAAAATGTCGAAGCGTTTACAATCAAATACTTTCCCGAATGTCGAAGGGCTTTTGAGTCGAGCACTTCCGCAAGTGAAAGTCCGCGGACCGGGAACTCGAACTCGGGTGCAGACGCCGGTGAAACACTGAGAAGATTCCGAAGAATCCGAAAAATGGCATCCAGGGGGCCGACTGCCCGTTCAGACAACGTCTTGGGGTCCTATGATACTTTGTATTGTCTTGTGGCCTTGATCAGACGCTACTCTCCGCTCTTGCTTCTCGAGATTCCGACGACCAGGGAGTCTGGGGTCTGGGGAACTTTTCCGTTCAATACAGCCTGTGCCTCGGGCGCATTGCGCATCGAACGGAAGTATGACTGGACCTAGGAACAAACAGGACAACCGACAGGACACTCAACCGCACAACGGTCACGTGCTTTCCTGGAGCCGAACTTCGGTATCCCAATCGTAGGAAATTTCGTTTGACATGTCCTCCGACATGACCTTTTTTTTGTTGTCCTTGAAGAGGCTTCTTGTCCTGTTTCGGTTCGAGTACAAATCGAGTGATGGAGAACTCTTTCCTAGATGAGGACGAATCTGTAGGCCCTGGCTCGTTCCACTTGAGTTGATCGGATAGGGGAACATAGAGATTTGGGCTAACATGTCCACTTGCGACATCAAAGTGATTCGGTCTCGCTGGAGGACGCCGCGCTTAATGAGCGGAAGTAGTTGTATTCCACTTCGGAACATGAACAGCGATTGCTTCTAGCCTATCGAAGTGCTTCGACAGAGGAGGAAATTTCCTCGAGTCTGGATGTCTCCAAAGCAGCTCCTCGAGCTACTCTAGTCTCCGCTCCTCGAACGAATTAGGAAACTACACAGAATGTGTCTTCGGAAAGCTAATGCAACTTGGAAGCATAAGGTGACTTATGGAATCGTTCTCCACGAGTCGCGTAACGTCGACTTGGGACGATATTTGATGTGAATCCTCGGAAGACGCGGTATGTCTGCTACTTGTTGAATTCCACGACTCGTTTCGATCGAGACACGAAGGACGATGTCGAGCGTCTGCTGATTACATAACGAAAATCTCATTCCATCCTTCCCAGCGGGTGACACCCACACATCGATATACCGACGATCCGTCGGAGATTTCTCCAGAGAAGAGAGAACGGTTTGTATCGTTGGAAAAAGTTCCATCCTCTCAAATTCATGGGGAATATCACCAGAATCGGATGACAAAGGCTGGAATTTCATATTCCTGCGAACATGATAGGGCTGAGACTCGGACTCCGCGATGCGCTAGCAGCGGAGAAAGACCGCAACGATCTAAAACTTTACCATCTCTTTTGAAACCTCTGTGTTCAGTCCCTTCGTCCCTACATATCGGCGGGATCGCTGGAGCTCACAACTATTAGACGGCTGAGATTCTCCGGAACACGCAAGAATCGTCCCTAGCGCGCAATACAGTCTCCACCAAAGCCAGCATCTTGCAGCCATTGCGAAAAACAGCAAGCACATGTGACGTCCGAATATCAGCCGCGTGTTTTTTTCTGTTCCCCCTCGGTTCGGCTTTATTGCGACAAGGCACAGCTCGATTTGTTCCGTATTCGAGCGGGCTTCGAGGTCACCCGGCTGCAATAAACAGAAGCCAGACTTGGGAGTTCAGCATTGGGGAACCGCTGTGCATCGCGACAAGTTAATTCGGTCTAGCAGGACCGTGGTGGACGATGATGCGGCCGTCCTGCGGCGGCCGCCTGTTTGCATGTTGCGCAAACGGGAAGTCTGTCAGCAACCTCGTTAGAAATTGCCGTCCGGTTGCCATGCAATGCATTTTCTATCCGAGATGTTTAACTTTCCGAAAAGAGTGAGATTTGTCTAGCTGACGGACGGCACCGAAGTCGTTTCGATCTCCGTAACTCGGCAGCGGCAGGCGCCGCTAATTTGCGCGTTGCAGGATCTCACGGGAAATCGAATCGCATCGCGATCCGCTTGCGGGGGGCGTTGTCGCCCTTTTCCGCGCAACTGATCTCTCTCGCTCCCGATCACACCCGCGGCGATGATTTGCTGTTGGTAGTTTGCTGACGCACTGCGAGCGGCTACGATTTCTGTTCGGCTGCGGTTTTCTGTCGGCGACTTCATCGGCGAATCTTTGGGGCGCTATCCAACTCGCTCGGGTGCCGTGGTTGTTGGACTCCGTGGATTTTCTGAACGCAACGCTATCGGGCTCAAGAGAGCTTCGACCTCTCGACCCTACCGACACAAAGGAATTAAAGACTCCCACAACAATTTCCAGTCAATCATCATTCGCCACCGCACAACGTATAATTGTGCAACAGAAAAGAAAAGAAAAAGACGCGCGCATTGTCCTCAATCGCTCGCTCGCTCGTCCGCCCGCATCAGAATAGTGTAACGGTTTTCATCGCGCGAACGATGAAGTACCGAAGTCCGCTGCGTCGCAGATGGACTTCGGTTGGGCTCCGCCTTCGTTCTGTGGTTGCCAGCAAACAGAAATAGAGCGATGTACGGAAAATAAACCACGATTTTGAGCTTTAGTGTCGATCCGGGTCCACTGTGTTCTGCAAACTCTCTTCACAAACTTCTCGTTCAATCGTGTATTGTGAAAACCTAGAATCTGAGTAACTATGAGATGAGACAAAACACATCGTTGTAGGGCTCTCTAAATGCATCGTGAACGTTTTGTCGTGTGCTTGATGTTCTCTTGCTTCGTTTTTGTAGCATGGATGATTGAAATAAACACCATCTCGTGTTCCGACAGTGGATCGATCTCGAAAGTTTCTCAAGAGACGTTTCTCTGCCGCTGTCGAATCAATTCACGCGTGAAAATAACGGCACGTCCGGGCTCGATGATAATCACACATGCAAATAGCTGCTCTCAAGATTTGATTCTTCGGATTTCCTTTCGGCTGATGCGCACGTCACGTGTCGCTCGGGGGGCCCAATAAACACAACAATGGTCAGTGCTGCTGGCCATGGCTCCCTGATGTGCGAGCGACTCCCTCCGGACGAGCCTGCCGAAACTGAGGTTTTGAGGAACAGAATGTTGCTTCTAGTTCGTGATGACTCAAAGTCGCGTTTCTTCGCCATCCGACGTCATTTCGGTTAAGAAATCACCGCGAATCGGGCAAGATTCATACGAGAATAGCCGAATTTCCGATCTGCACTCCGAGAAAGCTTGAAGAAGTTTCCGGTTTTCGACGATTCGTGCGGGATTTGCACGTGAATATACATATACGAGCACTTCGGGGTTGCCTTCGACGAACCCGTCGCACATTAACACGGAGCACTAGATCTTCGTCAGCATCACCATAAATCAGCAGCGCGCTTTCTTTTCCGTCGAAAAACAACATTTCAAGTATCTGACAAAGAGAGTCAATGTTTGTGAGTTACAGTTCGACGGAAATCCACAAAAATCTGGGCCAGCAGATAAATTTCTCTCACTTCCTGTGGATACCGAGATGTTACGGTGGCTTTCGATTCGTTCTTAGAGGGCTTGCTCTTTGTCAGAGAGTTTTCCCACCGTCCGTTCCATCGTTCACTCGTTCTTCGGTTCGTTTCATTTCGTTCATCCGGGGCTCACGCTACACCCCGTACACCTATGATGGCGGCGCAGTGGTGGTGGTGGTGGTGGTGGTAGCCGCCTGCGGTGTCGGTAGCGGTAGATGAGGATTTGGTTTTTCTCTGAAGGGAATTCCGTGCTCGTTTCTTCCCTGATTCCAGCGGTTCATTCGCCCAGTCGAGCTTCCAAACTTCACTTCACTGGCCCGGACTTGAGCCTCTCTCGAGTTCCGCAATTTGTTGGAACTCGGGTTCTGGGATTTCGATCTCTTCTCGTTCGCCGCTGTGTTTCCGGTAAAGTGACCACAGCCATGTTCCAGCAGCTGAGCAGACCTGCTGACGAAACCGAGCAAGAGTTCAGCTTTCTCAAATATTGTGCTCATAGAGTCGACGTGCTTCGAATGAGCAAAAGTTTGGGAGTGATAAGTTGTTTGGTCCCCTCGCTCAGCCTGTTTGACGGCTCGGCTGGATGAAACGACGTTTCTCTCGACTAAATCCGTGTTCCTGAACCCGAACGTTGGGGGTTTCCGGCCGTTTTGTTCGGAAACGAATAGAAAAACAACGAGTTCTGTGTTGCAAAGAGGAGACCACGGCGCGAATAAACCTCGGTGTACGCCTCGGTGGACTTGCTTATGGATTCTCCGGACGGAACTTGCAGTTTGTCGTGTGTTTCGAAGCGGACTCCATCCGAGGAAGTCGATTCATGAGCTTGGTGGCTCCAGGAGCGATCGGAAGTGTTGATCTTTGTCAATATTTCACCGAACATGGTTTGAGCGACAGCACCCGCCACAGCCTAACTGGACAAGCGGGGTCACGGCTGATCTCTTCGCACGGCGGCGCCGGCGTAGTGTTTGATCCCCTCACGTCGACGGCGGCGGCAGCGGCCGACTTTCCGAACATATTTAGAGTTCATTGAATTGAGCACGCAGTTTTGAACACGCTCGGTCAGCCGTACATCGTTTATACGCGTCCCGAAATTCAACACAAGACCTAGAGACACACAGAGGAAGAGAGGGAGACAGCGGAAGGGAAATAGGGAGTTCCGTGGAGCAAAACTGCCAAGGGTATCTCACGCGAGGAAACTAGAGTTAACGGCGACAGTCGGACAGCCTGGACCCTGTACGGGAACTTTATCACGTCGGAATCATGGAGATTGATCAAGAATAAAACGCTCTTCTGCACCGCATAGCGGGCGATGGGCGTTTCGGGCTGAGCGAATGTTTCGCGACGACAAGCTCATCCGAAAGGATGAGATGTCCCTCATACCCGAATACAGCTCACGTCTCAAATCCAAGGCAGCTTGGACTGTAACCACAGCAAAACGCAGCCGTGGTCGTGTTATTTTCCCGTCCCGGCCGACGTTTCAGGCACACCGAACTAAGCTTTCTGGGAACACAGCGCCCTGATCCCCATTGTTGCTCCCTTTCCCCCTCGTCGAAGGTCGGGAAACTTCCGCTGATGGTCGCTTGGCCTCTGTTTCCAGCAGCTCATCTGGATTCATCATGATGTCGTCCTCCAACAAAAATGTTGTTCAGAATGCCTGGAATTTTTGTGAACTAAACCTCACTTTGGATGAATCGGTGACCGGGACGAGAACCGTTCTCAACTGTTCTTAGCTCATGTTCTCTCGTGGAGGAAAGAGAGCAGGCAAAGGAGAAAAACCGGCTCCAATGTCCCTTTGTTCGTTGAACTCTCGCTGGGTACACGCTTTTACTCTCAAGTCTTAGTACCTTGTCTCTTCTTAAATAAGAACAGAGAAAAACCTCTGCGTGGACCTTGAACGCACACAACGATGTTTGTCGTTGCAATATTCGAGTTTCCCGCAAGGACAACGCCGATGCAAACATGAACTCAATAGATGGTATGAAAGAGCCCTGCTTTAAAAATCGGACGAGCGGCCAGCAAGGAGATATCTTCTATGGAATGGGACGATGATCGATTCTCCGTCCTTCGATGGGGAAAGAGAACTACAAGAGCAGTTTTCTAGAATGTTACTTCCTTGGTTGGGAACGTGCCGAAAACTCCACAGCGCAGTTGGTTTGCTGCTCAAATTCATTCTCGGGAAAACTTTCTGGAACGTACACCGATGAGGATCATCATATTGTAGATTGACCTAACTCTGGAAAGGGACTCCTGTACGTCTAGCAGTAGCGTCATTACTAAAATGAGCAAGAGCAACGTTCCCACGACCATGCCATCGAATGCCGAGAGAAGAAAGAGACCATTGTGTGTATCGCTCCTTCTCCAAGCGTAACACACAACGTGTCCCGTGCCTTCGAGCAGAATATGGCGGCAGACGTGACGCTCAATGACACCGGAAGATTTGCTTGCTCGCCTTTGTTATTGTCGTTGTCGTCGTTGTCGTTTGCCTTGTCAATAATGAGATGTTCCTGCTTGCCCTTGCGAGTTCATGTCCTGTGTTCCTCTTTTATCTCACTGTTCATCGGCTTGCCGCTCAGGAGGGAACCACATACTTCCGATCCTACCCGGTCTCACCTCTCCCCTTTTTCACAACATTCCCGGAGGTTGGGTCCATGCTTGAATCCTCACTGTGGCGTGTGGATACAACTCTGTCATTCAACTTAAACAGCGGTCCATGGAGGACCATGTGCAAGATTTCTCACCAGGATCGATCTCTACCGGTACAACTAACGGCATTGCTTACACCAATACTACGTACTAGGAAGCGATGGACTATTATTCATCGTGAAGCTCGCAACGACTGCCGATGAAACGCAAGAACGAGCAGAACAACGGATCGAGTATCGGAAAGGAAGAAGTTCTTGGTGAGAGCCAGGCAGGCCCGTGGCTCTTCGATTCCCATCTCTTCCTTCCAGATCCGTCGTGGCTCGAATATCTCTGCATCCAGGCAATACCCGGTCGACAACAGCCGGGCGATTAGAGCCGGGGAATTATTCACGTTGCGCAACTTGGAAACTTTTTTTCCGACTGAGCTTCAAGCAAGCCAACTTGTTGAAGTCTCGATGATTCGCCGGCTCCCTCGGCAGCTTCTTGCATACACATCAACACACACTCGCACAGACAACTGCAACTGGCGTTTTGGAGATGGCGTATTTCAATTTTTTTTCGTCATCGCTTCCATGGGGAAACCGAGTCCGAGCTATCGTTCAAGCTGAACGTGTTTTGCGAGTCCCAGATTCTCGCTTGCTGTGCTCCCTGACCTCCTGAACCTTTTGCACATCTGCCCCCATCCTATTTTCTTTCTATTTTCCGCCCGCAGGGCAGCCTGCTGACGTTGATTGCGATTTAAGAACATAACAGACGCAGCAAGGGAGGCGCCGTGAGCAGCAGCAGTGGCAGGGGCCCGAGCTGAACGCTTTTGAAGGGGTAAGCTTGGGCAAGGTCGAAAAATGATGCGTTGCCAACGTCGAACGTTTCACTCAGGCCAGAGAGCGAGTGAGTGGGATCGAGGCATGGAAAATGGATGGGCAAGACCCACTTCCTCAAGGGCGATGGAACGCAATTTGTTGTTTGTCTACGTCATTGCTCAGCTTCAGTCTCAGCCAGCTTCCTCTGCTCGTTTTCCCAGGGTGCGTAGGAGGCGGAAGAAAGGAGGACTGAAGGCGCACAAGAGAGATAACAACGAAAGAGCTTAGGCATCCAATGATTGGAGAAGGCAACCGAGGCGAACGCACGCCGCAAACAGTGGAAGTCACCTCAGGGGAACTTGGGATGGTGCTTAACAACGTTCGGAAGAGACCAGAGAAAGCAAAGAACAAATTCATGGTTCGTAGTCCTGTTCGAAGACCTCGGAAACCTTGGGAAAAACTGGAATTCGCAGGGAAGGAATTTGGAGAAACGCAGAGAAAAATCGGGAGCGGGAAAAAGGGGAAGACGCAGGAAATGGGGAAGCTCGGGGAGAGGCAAACACGGGCGTTGAGGTGATAGCTAGTCTCGCCGAAGAGGCGAGAATGATTGAGGAGAGGCACGGAAGCGGTGCCGGAACGATCAGCCGCTCAGACGGACGGATGGATGAATGGGTAGGGAAGAAGGAACGAAGGAGGAAACGGCTGAATGGACGAGACTCACAACTAATTTCCCGTTGGCTCATTATCAGGAAATCTGCCAATATTTCTCCATTATCTTCTTCGGTGGAAAGACGTCCGGAGGAAAGCTGTTCGCATTTCTTGTCTGAGAGATCAATTATTGCTTCTCGTGCCGTACTGGGCACTGCTAGCGTTTCTGCTGCGGCTCCTCGAGCTCCTGCTTCTGTCGACGGCTGTTGTTGTTGTTGTTTTTGTTGCTGGGGACCTTTGTTTCTCCCAGCACTGGCTTGATCCAAGGCCGCAAACCAGAGGGGACTCTTGAAACCCATGGAATCACGCGAGGTTTGGTTGTGACCCGCAGGGTTTGAGCCTTATGCTCGAACTTTCTGGTGTTTCTCCAGAAGGCGCCAACTCACACCATCCACATCAGCCTAGCTCGTCTATTGGTCGAGGAAGCAGCAAACCGCTGGAGTAGGAGTAGAAGGCGACGACGTCGACGACGACGCAGGATGAGGAACGATGGCGGCACTGACTTTAGAAGGCGGCTGCAGCTGTTGTACTATGAGAAAAGGGACGGGAGGGTACGGGATCATGGAATGAGGGAACTGGGAAACGGGGACGAAGAAGGGGACCGGACCACGGTCGCGAGAGGGGCAACATCTGCTCGCTCCAGGCAGCTCTGATTACGCGCAGGCAGAGATGAAATAGCGATGCCTAAACACACAAGCTTCCAAATGTTTGTCGAGGGTGACGACTACGCTGCCGACGACAACGTACGGCTATGACAGCAACCGACGACGACGATGACGACAGTGGCGGCAACGGGAACGACGCGAAGGAGCTCGCTTCTTACGCCCTCGGGTCTCGTACATCAGTTCTGCATGGCATACCCGGGACGACTCGGCCAGGCGGAGGCGCAGTAGAGCGGGAAAACTTTCAGCAGGGCACATAGTACCCTGGAACGACCGAGCGCCGAATGTCAGGTAAAAGATATTCCGAATCGGAACGCTGACCAACGGACACCTGGGTCCAATCTCAAGTGGTCAAGGACATTCGACGACTGGAATCCGAGACGCACTGCGAATCGTTCAGGAAGAAGATATCCACCCCTGAATTCGTGTATTTACGAGCTTGAGAGATGAATATCTTGTCGATCTCGATACGGACGGAGACGAGGTCGCTTGTGCGCCGCTCTGATATGGTCGGAGGTCGATATTTCTGTTTCTCTAAAGAACTTCGAGTTTTGATCCCCCCGCGATTTCCTCGAGCATTGGAGCCTCTCTTTGAGCCCGATCCTGAATGTTGGAGGAGAAGAAGAGCATTCTGTGACTGTCGGAAAAGTTCTTTTCAAGCTGGTGGAGACCCTAAATTCATGAGAATCTCAAGATTTGCTGCTGCTGTTTAAAACACGCGTAGTTGGAAGGTTAGCGATCTCGTTTGAGAACGTGCGTGACCACTTCCGTCTTTCAGGACTGAAGATGGGTCGCGGCCCCGGTTTCGCGGCGTCGGACCTCTTTCGAGGTAGATCTTTGAAGAAGGTTTTCATGTATTACGCGCTGTTGGACCCAAGGTTGAAGTATGCGACATACGTTCTTCAGAATCTCGTGTGCCGCTCGAATCAATACCGTTGGCAGTGTGGAGCGCAATACGAATCGTAGTCTCCACTTCGTTGTTCTCAAGATGCGAGCTTGGAGAGTATTGTGTTACAAGATATGACATTATTGAACCGGTTCGATCTCTGGAAAGGTCGGAAAAAGGGGGAATGGAGGTTTTCTCCCAAGAGTTCCCCCGCCCGGAATGTCTGCATGAGGTCCACCATCGAGGTAAAATTTCATAGCCGTAGGTCACCGACGCGAAGGAACTTTGCTTGCCAGCTGACCTGGTGGTCACTCATGACCAGTGAGTGTTCCTGGCTGTTATGTCCAGCCCAATCACACCCATGGGGTCGCACAGGATATGGCTTTTGCTATTTGCCCGCAGCTCAGTGAATGTCCACCAGCGGTAGTTTCAAGGACGTTCCAAGCCTCACCGAGCCTCTCGCAGTGAGCCTTGCCTGATTCAACTGTGTGTTGGGCAACCGCCACCTCTAGTTTTCAGCGAGCTCAGGCTAAAGTCAACTCCTATAGGAGCGAGATTGCCCGACATAAAACTGAATGATGACCAACATTACCAACTGCGTATTTTAAATTTGGAAATTTTCAATTCTCTGTGTACGAGCCCGTTTCGTGCGCAACAGACATCGTGCAGTGAACTACCGCAGTGACCTTTGACTTCATTCCCGCCGTATGGATGTTATTGAGGCGACAGAATTGCAACAGACCGCCATTTGGCGGGAGTGAGAGAACCACCAGAGGACCCGGGAGAAGGGAATAGACAGGGAAGGTGGGAAACCTGGGGGGGGGGATTCGTCGAGGGGAAGGGTTGAGGAAAAGCGCGGAAAACTGGGAAATGTAGGGGAGGGAAGCTCTAGAAACGTTCGTCGAAAATCATGTACCCAGCTGCCGGAGACGATGACGACAAACGACATCAAGAACCGACTCTGGGACCCTCGACGAACCTTGTTTTGCTGTCGCTCACTTCGTCTCAAGGAAAGACGTCACGTTGCACATTCGTTTGATTGATGAGTGAGTCGTTGGTCGTTAGACGTCAGCTTGGTTGCAAGTGCAGACGGAAGATCCCGGACGAAAACGAGCCGGGACGTACGTCTCCATTCCCTGAGAGGGACCGAAATGAGGTAAATGCATACATTCATCCCTAACAAGGTTCATTACTGCTTTTCAGGAACATCATCCAAATGTGACGACCGCGCATCAGGTGAGTTGGGCTCCCTCGGCTTCCGTTGGGGAAGTGATAGATAGATCAGCGCAGGGAGACAGGTGATCTAGTCGACGAGACGAAGCGGGAATTCCGGACGAGCAGAGATCCATCCACATCTTCCAGAGCCCTTTCCAAATAAACTCTGACGACCCAGTCCGCCAAGGACGGATGAGCTGATAGTTCTCTTGTTGTTCCCCGCTGACAGCTCTATTTGTACTCGGTTATTCCGCTATGGGCAAGCAAGTCACGCATCATACTCTATCATAACGAGAATTCGTGATGTGCGAGAAATATTCCTCCTCGAGAAACTTCAGAGCTCGATTCACAAGAGGAGCCGCGAGACGAAACCTGCATGATGACGCTTGATGATCGTGTCGGGTGCCCGGCACCGGGGACGTCCATCGACGTCATCCGGTTAATCAGATATATTTGATGAAAACAATCGTGCGAAGAACGGGATTCCTCGGGGAAGTCCCTTCGTAATCGAGGGATTCGTCGATAGTTGATCGGACCGGGTCGCTTTCGCATCAGCCTACGACCAGGCTTGGATTCATTTCGTTCCAACGAACGAGACATCGATTTTTGGATTCGATGACACAATCATTGCTGTCGTTAGTCTCAGTCTCAGCCCCAGTGAAGGAGCACCGCCCCCCTCGATTGCGGTTCCCAGACTCCCGGACCCAGGAACCCAACTCCTGATCTGTGCTGTCCGTTTTCCTGATCCTCGAGCTAGGTTGGAGGTCCTGTTCGCGAGGATGCCAGACAATCTATTGTCCTTCTCTCATGTTTCACTAGCACTGTAGCCAATTTGTCCGCGTGCTTGGACGACTACGGAGAAGCGAGCCCGAGCTTCGCTGCAGCTGCAGCCCTTCTGGGAGCGGACTCCGCAGCAAGTGTTGTGTTGTTGTCGTTGAATAACAAATAAAGCCACAAGCGAGTTGCGTAAATCGCCGTTTGTGTCTCGCAGTGCAAAAGTGAGTTATGTATTTCCGCAAAAGAACAAACAGTGACAGCAGAGCATGCAGGGTCTGCGGAGTGGGACCACGCACCGCAGATCCACTGCGGACGGACCGAGGCAATGACCACCGCACCGCTTGCAGCGGCTGTTGATGTGCTGTGTTTACAACGCATTAATTCAGATGCATCATGCATAGTTTATCAGCACGCGACGAAGGAACAGCACACGACCACGACATGCTCGGACAAGGGAAATCAGATGTAAGGAGGAAGCCGGTGAACTTTCCCCGTTGAGCACATGGAACAGTTCCAACAGGTCGGCGGAGGCTAGAGGTCGACAGTTGAGGGCAGAATCGCGACAACGCCGACGTTGCATGTGAGAACGGAAGCCGTTTCGGGTTGAGAACGCAGCCCAAAGTATTGAGAGGAAACGGACGACCTCTGGCTTCGTAGGAGGAGGACATCGTCCACGTCGACGTCGACGAGAGGGACTGCGAGTCAATCACGAAACATACACCGTGGATTCCGAGGAACGTGAACGAAGACCGAGGAAAGGGGTATAAAAACGATAAGCACCGACATCACAGGACAGAGGGTCAGGAGAGAGGATTACGGTCGATGATTAGCAGCGGAGAATGAACAGGACAGCCAGGGGCAGCGGAATCAGGATGATAGGAAGATACAAGCGATCAAAGGAAACCTGGACGGCTGAACTCGGGAAAAAAAGGGAATGTATGGAAGGCTTGCCCCAAACAGAAAAGAGAAAGACCGATGGTGAGAGTGAGCTGGAGGGGGCGGGTAGGGGGGACTTTCCAAGATTGACATTATCATCGCTGAAGAATGCCCGGAGGCGCTTGTAATCACGCCGGTATCTTGAAGAAGACGTAAGACACTACCGCGTGTGTCCTTGCCCCGAGCTACGAGAGTTCTTCTTGGGACAAGGTTCGGCCCTTGCCCAAACAGATTTGTTCACAATCGAGGGGGCTCTTGCTGAGTCGGCTATCTGATACAAAATTCCGCGATCGATGCCGTTACCCGCTGCTTTGGAACGATGGGGAGGGGATTGCTAGAGGAACGCCATTGCCGTTGTGGTCGTGTTCACGTTGATCATCGTGAGCTCCATTGTTATGATAATTACTCTGTTCCGACGTTCAATGCCCGGAAAGCTGACTTCTGCTGCTCTCCGCTGCCCGCACAACAAGTAAAGCCAGCGAACGACACTGATCCGGCATAACGAATCCTCGTTCGCTCGTCGCAGATCCTTCCATCCCCTGCACTCCTCCATCCGGTCCCGTGTGTGTGTATATGTTCGCTGAGTTGCTCATTCACCTCCCCCTTGTGCTCCTCATCCCTACCGATTCCCATTCTTAGCTCGGTCGTGCCTCGACGAGCCGATGTTCCTTTTTTTCCAAGCCCGGCTGCTCCTGGACGGAACCGTCGTCCCACGCTCCGTACGAAGTCCTGTTTCAGTTCGGTCGAGTGGCTGGGCCAGCGGAGCAGGAAAAAGTGGACTTGGAGACGCTGCTGTAAATTTTTATGGCCGGAGCGTCTCCAATTAAATGATTTGATCTCTCCGCATGGCCTCAGCCTTGTTCGCCTGGCAAGGCAGCCACTCGCTCGCTCGCTTCCTTGCTCGCCCGCGGAGCAAATCGCTTCGAGTTTTTGTCGCGGTCATTTTTTATCCGATATGTTTCTACATATGCTGGATTCCCTTCCTTCTCCCAGTCGTGGACGTCGCCGTCGTTATTGGGGAAATCAGTTTCTGATTCGCTGAGAAGCCTAATTACATCGACCGTCGCGAGTCGCGAGTCGCGGCGGTCGAACATCCAGTTGTGCCGTGTGTGAAACCTGCGAGTTTCGTCTCCTTCCATCGAGATCTATCCAGAGAGAGAGAGAGAGAGAGAGGGAAGGAGAGATTGAGTTCCCGTCGCCTACGTCGTTCTCCCGAAAAACTCGAGTCGGAATTCGGGAAAGCCAAAGAAACGATCGCTGCAGGAACTCGCCTCAGGTAAACTGTGCGGAACTTCTGCGGCGCCAAACTTCGGTGCTAGCCGAAGTTTCTCGAAACGTCAACGTTCGCTGACCTCCCTGTTGTCGCTGCGGTCGAGCGCTCGATTCCAGCGGTGGCATACGCTGGCAAGCCTGTTGGTCGGTCTGGCGACGGTTTGTTTGCTCGGTCGGTGGCTGGAAGCCTCCAAGGGGGTATTGTGATGCATGGCACGCCAAATTGTTTCGTTATTATCATTATTATGTGTTTGTGGAGCGCGGTCCGGTGAGCACAAAGCTCGTACGGCTCGCCTACGCACACGCTTGATGCATGACATGGCATTGCCACGTCCACGACATCGCCACGTCCCCGCCCCGCCCCGCCCCGCCCGCCGAAAGGTCTAAGGTGGCGGCTTTCAACAGATGACGTTGTATCGATGTTCATTCTACCACCGCGGAGTAATCATCGAATCAGCATCACCGGACGCGGAGCGGGAATCAAGCCTATCATGACCTGACACCTTTTCCAATCGCGGAGAGTACTTCAGTTGCAGCCGGGGGCTAACTTCTGTGCGAGCAGAAGACTTCCGCCTCGGCTGATGAAGACTTCGCCAGCTCATTCACTTCACTTTTTAAAATTCCCGCCAATAAATCATCCCGGACACATACTAGAGACTGTGGCCCACCAGCGAATGGTGTCTTACATCTCAGGCTCATGTCAAATGGATGCTGCGGTCTTGGATAATTCGCTCTGGAAGTAGCTTTCAAACCGAGGAACGCGTCGAGTGAGAACATTAAATCACGCTGACTCGGTGACAGAAGCTATCTGGCTCTGCCCTCCTCTAAGGCCGGACGGCAATTCCTATGGACGCGCGGGAATTCCTGGAGCGGGCGATGCTCGGGGCTCGGGATAGGAATGGGGGCTGAGACGGGTGGTTTGCAGCATTCTCTAAATAGCTCTTGCTGGAGACCCCGCGACGTAACGGAACGAATCCTGCCCTGCCCGTGCTGCAAGTGCCGAAGAGTTGACGCTGGGGAACTCCCACCTCTCCTTGCAAGCAAAGGGCAGATGTCGAGGACGTCGACGACGACCACCGGCTGTAAGGTTCACAGACAGGGCTCGAACAGGTGCTGCACGATGCCTAGACGCACACAAGTTCCCCACACATGCACCGGCCATGATTAGGATCTTATCCCGAGCTTAATTTTGTTGTGTCGATGGATTCCAGCCGAGCTAATACCCGAGTGATCTCGGAAGTCGAGCGCAATGTCGACGACGCGTTGAAGGTGGCGTTCGTGGATAGGGATCTTTTTTTAGCGATACGCAATTTGCGCCTCTGCACTCGAACGGAATGCTGTACAAACTCGGGGGACTCGTTCGCTCATAAGGGCACGAGCCGAACGGGCCTGCTCGGGCCTCAATGTAGGCTACCCCCGACCCGCGTCGCGCCGGATGACACTTGTTGAACCCTTCCTCGTCAAGATCTAAAGTTCGCACTCGGTCGCCTGCTTCCACGGACGGCGACCAACCGAAAGCAGAAACGTTTTTTCCCGGCTGTTTGCTCGCTTGTTTGTATGTTTGCTCGCGTTTCATTCAGGAGGTGAGGTTGCATACTACAGGGTGGGTGTCGCGGAAGGGGGGAAGGGGGTTTGCAGCGACAGCAACATCAGGGCGGTCTTCCCCGGACAGACGGAAGGACGGTCAGACGGGAGTTTCATCTCGCCCGAGTTCCTCTGTTCCATTGGCAGTTTAATTACGCTGCGCCCCGAGGTAGAGTCCTCCTCTCTGTTTGTAGAAAGGAACTCCGCTGCGCGTTCGGGTTGCAGCAAGCGACCGAGCAGGCGCGGGCGGGCGAGCGAGCGAGCCGGCACGGAGGAGATTTCGTGGTTCCGTCAGGATGATAAATGAACGAAGCTGTGTTTCTTTGCGGCATACTTTCCTCGAGTGTTCCGCCAGTTGGTCGGTCGGGCTGTCGCTTGGTCGACCAACCGCTCGTCCACTTCGGGCGTTCTCTGGCCGTGAAACTGGCGCCGGCCTGCCTTGCATTGTCGGTCGGTGGACCGGTCGCTTGCTTGTTCGCAAAACCATTTGAGTTCGCGTTCTATCGGAGTTGCAAGCGTTCGCGAGCGATATCCATAATATGCGATCTTGCCGCGTGCTTGGGAACACGCTTTTGTTCATCTTGGGCAGCAGCTTCGTCGTCTTTTACAATCAGGAGCGACGGGATCAAGTGGTGCTCATCAAAAGTCCTTGTTTTGTTTGCAGCTAACGATGGCTTGTGGGGCTGGCAGGCTGGCTGGCTCGCTTCTTCAATAATCACCGTAACAAAATTTCTGACTTGAAAGCAAGAGTCATGGGCTGGCCATCGATCCAAGAAAATCGTCTCGATGAGAAGAGCCAAGCCGGCGCGCCAGGATGGTGAGCTCCCTCGGATGAGGAACTCCGGCATTCAAGTCCAGGTTCGTCGAGGACCAGCCTCTCAAGCCGCAAGTAGGAGACCGAGTCGAGCCGACACACATTCGTACGAAGCAAGCTGAGTGAGCTATGGAAATCGGCACGCAGCCCTTGGCGAGACGAATAGCAGACATCAGCAGTACGCCGAGCGAGGAGGCAGAAGCAACTTGCTCCCTCCGTCTCGTGCGCTTCTGTCTTTTCTTCCTCCTTCCCCTTATTCTTGGTATCACGCCATTACTTCGTCACTCGCGTACGTTGCTAGGGATTGACACGGAAGGGGTCCACCTGGGTAGGCGTATGGCGGCCGGCGCCTACCCATCGTCCTGTCCGCCAGTCCGCTTCTGGGCCTGCTCGGTCGACTACCTCTCGTCGCGTTTGAGTGATTGCTCGCTCGCTCGCTCGGTTGCAGGAGCCGTAGCCGTTTTTCGTAACTGAACTGAGCGACTCACTGAACTTTACTTCGTCCTCCGAACAACTATCCTAAGCGCTGATGTGAGTCGCGGCAACACTGTGGCGTCACTCGGGAGAAGGAGGTTGGATACAATCGGCCGATAACAGACGAGGAGTAGGAGTCACCTACATACATTGAAGACGAGAGTCAACAGACCCGCTCGCTAAGTATTCGGTGGCTCCTTCGAACACTCGGTTGGGCTTCCAGTGATGTTTCGGTGACGTCCGACGAGCCCGGGCGACGCGAGCTTGGGCCTGATTGAGGTTCTAAGTGTACCCGAGAGACCTCTCGATTCACCTGACGAAAGATGCTACTCGCCCGGCTTCTCTACTTCGCTTTCAGTGGGTCACTGGCTGGCAACCCACCTGCGTAGCTCGCTCGCTCCCTCTCCACCACGGACCGTGGCAACTCGATGCTCTGAGAGTCTTCGGATCCTCTAAATCTCGAGTTTTTGCCACGGTCCCCAGGGTGGAGTCTTTCTGAGGTTCTCCGCTAGGAAAGTTTCCACACATCCGAAAGCCGTCGTTGGAGAAGCCGCATTGCCGGGCAGACAACAGACATCCGACAGTGCTCGATATGGTGCAGTGTACTTCAATTCGCAGCGTTCACAGTGGACCATAATTGAGCGGAACCCGTTTCCTTCGAAGCTTCGAACTACCGCGGGCGTTGACCAGAGGCGTAGAGCGTGTTCATTTCGAACTTTGCCCCGCTTCCAAACGAAGGCGTCTACGTTGAGTTGACTCGAGTGAAAGAGTACGCTTTGCCTGGCCGCGTGTGTCCTTTCGGGGTTCAACGGACCCGGGCCACGGAGGAGTCGCTAAAGCCCACCCGAAGACTTTTCGGTCCGAAGCTCTCGTTCCGATGGTAGCCCGCCGCCTCCGGAGTCCGGCAGTCAGCGCGTTGCCAACTCATTAAAGGTCGGACGTGCGGACTCTGGAGAGCAATGCGCGATCTCCTCCTCCTAAATATGAGCTCTGTCATCCTGAGGGGCGAGTAATTTGCTCTCACCGACATGCAAGCGCTTCCCGCAGGGAATACAGCCGTGTGTCACAGTGGGCAAGAGACAAACTTCTGCGACCGCAATGATGGAGGCGTAGCTATTCATTTCGAAACCGAGCTCCCCGACCGAACTGAGAGAGAATTTTAAGATCGAGTTGCGTCGTTCGCATCGGAAGTGGAATCGAACACAGCGGATGGGGGTAGTTCGCGCAAACTGGCGTTGAAAATGGGACGGGATCGGCATATGTTAGTAGAGAACTGCGTGAGCTAAAGTCATTGCTTCGGAATTCATGCAACAGTGTGGCTTGTTGCGTCGCCATTCCACCCTATGACCGTTCCCCGAATTCCACTCTAGTATCTGCTCTGCCACTTCCATTGAGCTTGACATACATATTCCCATGCCTCTTTCCCTGTTCCTCCTCTTTTCCCCCTATATAGAAGACGAAGAGCAAAGGAGAAGGGAAGGGAAAACAGGAGAATCCATCGAGGAGGTCCGCTTCGCCCTCCGCACCACGTTGGAATCTGAATACAATGGAGCGAACTTTTCTGTCCATAGCCGACTACTTATTCGGGAACCCCGCAAAGAAAACTCGAGAAGACTTCTGCGCTTGTGCCTTGTGGCGATCGCGGTCGTTGTGGTTGTAGCGGGTATGCGGGTGGGTAAGTAGGTGGGTAGGGACGAAAGAAGGTAGGTCGGGCGGGCGGCAGGACGGCAAGTTTTTTGCTAAGTACCCACCACCGCCTCCGTCTTATCGTGCACGATGTGTACATATATTGCCATGCAAATGCGTAATGCCCCACAGGAGGGCATTTGAAGGTGGAGGACATTACCACCGCTGGCTCGGACTGGAATGAAAAGCTCCTGGTCTTTTACGTAGGTACCTTTTCTTCCGTTCTCCCGCTCTTACTCTCTCGCTCGCTCGCGTTTGCTTCCATGCCGTAATCCCCAGCAGGCTCTTTACCTGAATGAGACGCAACTCTCGAAGCGGGAAAGAAAAACTCCGAAGCCAGTCCTGTTCTCACAACAACACGGCTGCTAGGATCCCTCTATTACGACTGGTAGACGACATACAAGCTGAGAAGAGCGGCTTCCGGTGCGGTGAGAAGATCTACTCTTTGGCTTTCTCTTCTCTCTTCCCAGCGCCGTGATCTCGAGCCGATTCTGAGTCCCATTCGGAAACGCATGCTCTCGCTCGCATGCGAGAAGGAGACGCGCCCTGGGTCGCTGCGGAGCAGGGTCACTCCAACCTGAGGCCCTCTCGGCATCCGGTGCTGAACCGAGCGAAGATGACGACGCTAAGCGCGAAAGCTTTCGGTAACAGGGGTCGCTACAGTCGAACTTATCGTTCTTAGTCGTAGTCGTCGTCGTGAATCGGATCGTAGTACTACTGGCGGTGGTGGAAAGTGAGCGCCGACTTCCCTCGCCCGGCACCAGACGCACGAAACACGACCAACCAGCCAGCCATCCAACGAACGAACCGGCCGGTCGGACCAGCAGCGCTATCCGAACGGTTGAAGCGAACCGAGCGAGCGAGCGAACAGCCGGCGAGGGTTGCCGGTGTGGTGCGAGTGAATCTGAGCGATCCTACCAGGACTCCAGTGAGTGAACATCTGCCTACGCGCCAACAGCGTCGACCGCGAGAGCTATTGCCAGCAACTGCCAGTTTCGAAAGTTTTTTGTACTGTGAGCGGGTTGTTGTAGAAGTACTTTGTATGTTGTGCGCTACCGAGCTCGTTCAAACACACGCTTGGATTTCATTAATTTGGTGTTTTGTCAGTGATTCCGTTCCGATCCCTGTGCTCCGATTGTCAACAGTTGTCTAATCTCTGAGGATAACAGAATACGGAACGAACGAACGCACGCACGCTGCTGTTCACGCACCGACTGTTTTTTCCTCCGCTTCTGTCGTCGCCTTCACCTGTACAGCAGTTTTAATAAGGTATGTACTCCTGACCGAGCGGTCTATCTGTCTGTTTGTTTGTGTGTTTGTCTTTCTGTCTGACTGACTGACTGACTGACAATCTATCTCTGTATGCATGCGGAGAAATTAAAGGCGGTTAGGAAAAAACAAGGACCGACTGTTTGCGTGACGTCGACTCCATTCCACCGGTTGGTCGGAGAGGATTAGAATTCGCGCGCCTGATTTGGTTAGAAGAATTGATTGTGGACGATCGCTCGTTCGCTCATACCCCACAAGATACCGCGCGATCTGAACCAGGGAGCGAACAAACGAACTAACGAACAATGCAACGACGAAGAGCAAACACTCAAACTACGTTCCGCACATAATGCGGAACGATGCACCACCGGCGATAGCGATGGGGTTGAAATGGATGAACGGAGAAAGCCGACGCGTTCGTACGTTTGCGTCGTTCGTTCGCTCGCTCGTCAAACGGTTACGGTGGAAAAATGCAAAATGACTTCTCAATATTGAACACATTCCGCGTTTCCGAAAGTCGAACGGTCCGGCGTCCATTGTAGTGTGTACGTATCGACTCTTCGAATTGCGGCACGGCGGCGGCGACGGCGCGGTGTGGAAGACCTTCTCGGCTTGTTCACTTGCCACGCTGAATGGTGAAAAACCATGACGCCAAATGCTGCTGCTGCTGCTGCGTCAACAACGGAGGAGTTTGAGTGGATCGGAAGAGCGGATGGAAGATCATTGAATGAGTTCTCTGTTTTTCCTTCGCGCAGCTTTTCGTCTTCATCTTTCTGGGTGTCCCACACCGGCCGTACCGGCATCGTCATCACCGAGACGGGCGAATAAGTCGATGGATGGATGGAGAAAGAGTCGGGAAGGCAACCAAGCAAACGAGTGAGCGCCATGAACGCTGAAGAAGCAGAAGAAAAGCTACCGCAAAAGGCAAAAAGTCGTTGTTTCCCATCTGGAGCACTTTGGCCGTTCGCCTCCATTTCGCATTTTTCATCTTCGTCCCCCGCATCCACTCCATCTCCGAATTTTTCGACCGAAACCAAACGAAATTGAGATATTCCGATAATTTGGACAGTATGCCTCTACGAACCTCCTGCGTAGCCTTATGGCGACTCACAAAAACAGAGAGAGAGAGAGCGAGATAGAGGAAGAGACTGAATTCCATTCCGCTGGATCGGCGAGAAGGCCGTTATAATCGTTTCTTGTGAGATCGGTTCCGGTATCGCAGAGGAAAACGTCAAGCGCTGATAAGGCGAAAGTGACAACAGCCGTCAGAGCGACTTCGGCAGACTCCACCAGAGCTCCGACTTTGATGGAAAGATCATTGTCAGCAGCGAACATCGCTGGATGGAGCGAGAGATTCGAGGTCGAGATAGCCTCGCTCGTTATCGGGATTCACGGTTCGGAACCATTTTTTGAAATCACGGCAACTCAGCGAATCGATCGGGATTCGACATTTGCCCGGGTGACACAATGAACTCACTCAGGAGACCCCGTTTGCCCTCCTGTTTGCTCCTTGCGACCCTTCTTGTCCGCGAATGCTACACGACAGTGTACGTGAACGACCCTGTTATCATATGAATGTAGTTGTTTCAACCGAACTTCCAGCCTTGGTGGCTCTGGATTACGAGTGTCAGATTAAACATGACATACAACGACGGAACCCTTGAAGGTCAGATTTACGCGAAATTTCACCGTTCTCTCGGGCATTTCTTGTTGCTGTGCGGAGGAGCAGGGAGAGAAGAACAGGTTGCTATCCGTCGTCAAATCCGTCAAACGGCCAGAAGGACAGACAGATCGACGGATGTTGGAATTGAAACAATGTAACATCGGAACAGGTCGAGAACAGGCGCCTCTTTCCCCCACGTTTTCCTCCAAAACTCAGAAAACGCCATTCACGACGGTGGATCTATCGCCTGACTGACTCCGTGATCTATTCGTCCACACCCGTTATTCGTACGCAAAGTTTTGCAACGTTGTCCACACGTGGACGCGTTCGAGGCGGGTCACTTCGTTGATTTTTCACTTGATTTTCATTCCAAGTTTTTACCGGTTGCAAAACGCAGAGCGAAATTCACGGAGATTTCCTCCGGTTCTTCTTTTTTTTTTGGGAGACAGATTTTCCGGTGGTTTTTCTGTTTATCTCATTTCTCGCCGGTGATGGTGCCGAAGCAGCTGGCGTCCCTGGTGCCCCGGGACGCGCTGAATTTTATGTTTTTTTTCTCTCTTCCATTCTACTTTTTTTGTTGTTTTCCGTAAACAAGATATCGACACGAAGAACGTTCGTCTTCTTTTTTTTCCCCCTATCTTCCTCCACGTGCTTCCAGCAGTGCTCATCAATCTGTATCTTCCTCCCGGATGAGACGTGTCCCAGGCTCCGATATTTCCGAGATTGATTTCTTGTGGTGCTGGCGCAGTGGTTGTGCGGACCACGCCGCGCCGCTCCGACGCAAAGTCATTTCCTGCGTCTTTTCGAATCCTCTCGAACAAGTGTTTCTTTCAGGGCTCTCAAATGATACAATGCTGTTTAGATGTGCTTTTTTTCTTCTTTCTTCTGATTTCCTCCGTTCGTTGCCTCAACCCCTTCTTCTGGAAAGGCCAGCGATTCCATTTCGCTGAGTGTTTCTTGCGGCGGCTGTTGCGATCCGAGTCGGCTTTTATTCAGAGCCGCCCGCCCGCCGCCACCACCACCGACCATCCGTTGATCTGACTCCTTTCTTGCCGGCTGCCTGGTTTGCCATCACTGGTTGTTGTGCGGCTGGCTGGCTGGCCATTCGACCCTCCGACCGGCTGACTGACCGGTCGGGCGGGCGGGCGGGCAAGCGAGTCGCACAGAATCGCCAACAGTTCACCGGCCGGTCTGGCGACCGTCGCCGGCGCCGGCCAAGTCGTCGTCGTCGTCAACGACGACGTCAACAGCGCCTTTGGTTATGATATCAAACAGTTTGGAAAAAGACAATGCACCCAGCTGTTCGGTCTGTTCGTTTATCCGTTCTGTTGGGTCAGTTCTCTCACTCAGTCAGTGGCGGATTCTGTTTGAGAGTCTGGTCTTCGGCGACCGCGACTTTGTCGAACTTCTTCTGTCTTGACGGGCGTCTGGTTCTCCAGAACGCCGAAGAGAAATAAAAAAGTAGACACCGAACTTGCATCAGACCGACTCGACTCCCGGAGCTCAGCCAGCCACCGCACTAACGAACGGCACCGCACGGCACTTGTCGTCGCAAATGACGAGGTCTCGTTTCGACGACGACGACGCAGAAGACGCAGAGGGTCTTCGCGATCTTCGCGACGCGACACCAGCTGCTGCGGTCAGTTAACTTTGGTCGACGGGCGATAAACTTCACCGGAAGACAACAGATGAAACTAGGCGGAAGATTGGCCCGACGCACCGTCGTCGTTGTCGCCATCGTCACAATGGGTTGCATCAACGCGAACTAAATCGTACGTACTGCCCCTTGTCGCGTCAGTTCGCTCGCTGCAGCAGCAGCACTTCTTCTTGGCTGCTGTTATAGCGGTAGTTGTGTAATTACAGCGTTTGACGTCGACGTTGTTCCTTCGTTGGTTGTTGTTGTTGTCGACGTCGACGACAGCAGCAGCAACAACAACAACAACAACAAGTACAACACTACGCTCGATATCGTCCACCACAACGTGGGAAGAATCTCTCCCTCCTCCCTGCTTGCTTGCTTCCTTCCGACCGAAGAAAGTTCATCTGATGAATACGTTGGCTGTTGCCTTTTCCGTTGTTTGTCTGTCCCTCGTCTTAGTTCTTTGGTTCGTTCGCTTATTCGATCGTTCGTTTGTTCGTTCGCTTGTTTGTTGACCAGGCGCACATGGACGAGGATTCGGGCGGAGTCCGATTTTCTCAGCGAAAAATCTTTCCATGACTCATCGAGTTTCAAGGAACTTTTCCACTCCGTCAATCCGTTTTCCGGTCGACACTTAGATTTCACGAAATGTCGTTGTCCAGCAACAGCCGGCTCCGTTTCGGAGTTGGTGTTTTTCGTTTTTTCGTCCAAGAATGGCTCGTGGTTTCCGTCCGAACTCGAGCACGGCGCCGTTGTTCCTCCGTTCGTTCAGTTCGCTTCGTCGGTCGTATCCGCAGACACACACGTTGTAGTTGTCGTTCGGCGGCGGCTCCCGATACGAGGCCGGAGGGAGAAGAAACAAAACGACAGATGAAGAAGCGAATGAATCTGATTCCCCGAGGAGCCCACAAAACACGGGATTTACGTCCTCAGATCAGTCCGGGTAGATCTGTTTCCCATGTACAGCAGAAGGAGGAAACTGTCAAGCGGACTGTCGGCGATGCTGCCAAACCGTGGAATCCTTGAAACCTAACCTCGACAAAAATTCAGACTCAAAACAATCTGTAGAAGCACCTGCCTTCAGAGGATCCCATCTCTTGCGTTGAAGATAACCCTTCCGCACCCTTCCGGATGATTTTTTTCAATTTTTTCCAAAACCTTTCGAAAACAAACCCGATGTCAAGCTCTAGCTCGAGCTGAATCTATAATGTAAGAACGGAGGTTTTGAAGTTTCCTTTTCCGGAGTTTCTGAGAATCCCCAACTCCAAAGAGTCTCGAGAGTGAAATTCCCAACTGGGAACAAGGGAAAGGCCCCAAGAGAAGGAGAACGGACAGAACCTTGAAGTCAACCTTCACTGCACGTCGTGATTGATTCGAGTAAACTTTGTTAACTGAGAAACGTGCTGCCTATGCACGAGAGGGCGCGGGTCCGACCGACCTTTTACAGAGTCGGTTTTCCGTTGGTGGGACGGCAGAGTTCGTGATGAAGGCGTACGACGAGATGAGAAAGACGGACGGACGTACGTACGTACGGTGAGAGGCCTAAACGCGAACGAAGGAGTGGGAGCGCGATGTGCTGTCAGAACGAAGCTGAAGAAACGAGAGAGAGAGAGAGAACGAGGGACGAAGCGGAGGAATTAGAAGACAGCCAAAACCAAATAAAGTCTTCAGACTTCATTTAAACTTCAGACAACGTCTTTCACGGTGGCCCACTTGTTGATTTGAGCGAGTTGCTCCTCCGGCTGTACGTTCATAGATTTACTTGCTTGTCTAAGCGCTCGTTGCTCGCTGGCTCGCTAGCTTTTAACGGGAACTAATTGCCTCCGAGAATTTGAGCGGCACGAAGACCGCCGCGACAACAACATCAACAACAAATTTGCAAATACATAGCCACAAAAGTCTCTAAGAGATATTAGCACCACCGACGACATGACTTAACTAACAGAGAGGGAGTGAGGAGAAAAGAAAATGGAATTGAGTCCACGTTTTTCAACTAATCATGAAACTTGAACATCGCCCCTGAACTCAAGACGCCACCAAAGCGCCTGACTGGGCGGCGCGGCGCAGGGCCCGATCCGACGGGGAACCACGACTTCTGATTGTTTTTCCGCGGAGGCACCCGCAGGACGCAGGGCAAGTCAGGAGGATCAAACCAAAACGTATTCGGGGAGATTCTCACCATGCTTCCGCAAATCGCGATCGCAAACTATCGACATCGACTGCAAACTACTGCGCGGAGTTCTATCCCGCGGGGAAGCGCACACGATCTTTTTTTTTTGGCGGGCAGCCTTCGATCAATCGAAGCGAGAGGGGAAACAAAGGAAGAAAGCTGGCGAGGGAAGAGGAGACAATCGCTGCAATGGACAAGTGCTTCTCGGGAGACGTACATTAGTTGACATTGAGGAGCTCGGGAACATCTCATCCCAATAAAAGCCTGTCTTTGAGCCTTCCTTGGTGTAGTTGCGTTCCGAACAACGTCAACAACGATCCGAGTCGTTTCGGAGCGTAACCCAGAATCGTAATCAAGCCGTTTCCAGATCAACGCGCCTGTTCGGTTGTGGCTTTTCTTCTTTTCCACTGTTCCCCCTGAGAGTCTGAGCTCTTGAGGGAATTCTTTTGAAACTCTTCTCGGTGTTAACGATCGGATACAACTCTCACCGATAGTCCGTATCTACCTCAGATTTCCCCGCGTTGGTCATCTGGTCACACTTCTGAATCATAGGAGTTCACACGGCCATAGGATATCTATCCTTCAATTTTCACATCCAATCCTCGCTTGCTCGCGCCGTTTTTTCCTTCGGATTCACGAAATAGTTTCATTTTTCGACGCCACGGTGCCCGCTTTTGTGGGGAACGTGTTTGAAGAAACGAACGGAATCGCGAGCATTCAAAGTCGGCGGTCGCGTCTTTTGACGACGACGAAACCGATGAAATTCGACTTCGGGAACTATTTCTGAATGCGATTTCCGAGTCGGACGTGTCGCCGACGCCGCCGCCGTTGCTGAAAAGACTTCGAGAAACACTCGATTCTCGAAGAAACTTCGTTTTCCCAAGATTTGTGGGAGGACGAGCGGTCACAGCTCACGGCTCGAAACTGAAACGGCCGGCTTCGCATCGTTCGTCGCCGTCGGTCGTATCGAAGACGTCCGAGATTTTCTTGGGAGCCCGCTCAGCTTCATTTCTTGTTTTCGTTTACTTTTTCGGCGTTTTCTTATTCTTCTCCCATTCCTTTCCATATACGGGTGAATGAAGCGAACTCGACTCCAGTCCCATTTTCAAGTTTCACTCTAGCACGCAGTCAGCGTCGCGGAATACGCGGCGACCCTTTGAAAGATCTGAATCTTCTTTTTCGGGGCGATGTTCGTGATTTACACAAAGGCAAAAAATTCAAATTCGTTCACGACGACGGAAACCACGAAATTTTTGAGAAAGAAGCCGACGAAAGAAACAAATCTTCTTCGATGCCGCACCACAACGGCCGCTCCTGTCGCCTCGACGTTACCAACGTGCCGTCGTCGCCGTCGCCGCCGCCGCCACCGCTCTCTGTGTGAAGTGAAGAGCGACTTTTGAATGAACACATAGATGGATGGGAGAAGAAGAAGAAGAAAAAACGATTTTCGGAGAAACTGAATGAATGAACGAATCCGAATATCAAAATCGAGGATATCACTGACGGCGCGGCGCCGGCGTCGGACACGAGGAAGGACGAGTCGCAGAAATGGTTTGTTATCTTCTTTTGTGACACGGCAACGCAGGATAAAGTATCGCGTCCGGGTGATATATCGACTGAATTCGTCCATCATGTTCACGGCTCCGCCCGATTCCGCTCGAAGTCTTTGATGCGAGGATCCCCCAAGATCCAGAGCGGAAGGCTCATTACTTGCTTGTTTGTTTCTTTGTTTATTCGTTTGCTTATTTGTTTCCCCTGTCTTCGTGGAATGGATCCGCAAGCCATTTACTAAACATCAATTTTCCCTCGGCAAAATCAAGTTTCAAAAACGAAATCAGAGTTTCTGGCGCGATCGGGTTGCACGTGACATAGTTTTTATGGAGCTTATACGTGAAAGCAAGCCATACCTCTAGCGCCTGTTCATCGTTTGATGGTCTCTAGTAAACTCGGCGGTCAGTTACGATGCAGTTGTGCAGCTGCAGCGAGAGTCTGGGTGAGAGAGGCACTTGTTCCCTACTTGTGAATCCTCGCGCAGTCGACCGCCCTTCCGAGGGAACTCTCAACAAGGAGAGCCCAAGGAGAGCCAAACGAACTCTCCGGAGGAGCGCCAAAGGAGAGCCTGCCTGCCTACCAAGCCGGACGAGCAGCCACAACAGGGTTGCTGGTGGGTTGACAGCGAGCAAATATTTGCTCCGTCCGAAATGCTTTGTGTACTTTCGAGGTGGAGTTCTCTCCCGCGGCTTCTCGCGCTCATCGTACGCTGTACGCGGTTGGCGTTGGCGTCTAGCGTCCAGGACGAGCTCGTAGCTGCCAACGGTGTTCGTCCGGAGTCGATTTCGATAATACCAATAATCAACGGAACGGGATCGAAGGCAACTCTTCAAACATATACCGGTCGCTACAGGTGGATCATCCGCGATTTAACTGACTCCCCGCATCCGCTAGAGCACTGTCCGACGTCTTCGAGTGCTCTCTTGGTCTCCGTCGCCTTCACTGTTAGTGCTCCGGTCACTCGGCGGAGCAACTGACTGAGAGAGGAATCGGAAACTATTGTGTGAGACATCACTATCGGAGAATAAAAAAACTCCATCAACGAAATAGCTTCGCGATACCGAGGATAAGTGCTAGCTGTTGCTTCTAGCGAGCTGCACCAGACGGGAGACGTCGGTCACCTGTACATAGGTACTACACACGTTGCCTAACGTCTTTTAGCCGCTGGAGCCAACGGTGCGGTGCCGAGGGCGACGCTACGTCGCGTGATGTGCCCGGCCGGCGGCGCGCCGTTGTGACCAACGCCCTCGCCGTAATCAGTGGGGAGCTAGGAGTTCGCCAACGAAAGTTCTAATTGAAATCATTGATTCTGCCGCGTGCGCGATACGAACTAAGCGAACAGCGAGCGCGCGGGCGGGAGATCAGGTCATGGAAGGACCAAGAAGACGATGGAGCAGCAACAACCACGGCAATGGCGGTAACTTAATGTCTTCATCGCTTGTCGGAACTGAGCGTCGTCGGGGTGCTCCGACTCCGAGAGGCCATCCCAGAAGATCCAATGACTGTTGTTGCTCTCTCTCTCTCTCTCTCTCGCTCCATCTCTCTCTGTCTGTTCTCTTCGTTGTCATTCTGAACTCACTCGCTCTCGTTCGCTCTCTTGCTATCGTTACTCGGTGATCGTAGTGCGCGCATATTGAACGGTAGAGAGCGGCTTCGTAAGGAAGTCTGCAATTCGACTTCATAGTGAAACGGTTCTCTGGGTTCGCAGTGGGCTCCGCTGTCTGAGAGGATGATCGGGAGGGTGCACACACTGAATGGAAGTGTGCTACGTCCACACACGGCATGCAAGAAAAAAGTCGGAGACGGAAGTGAATTCGGGGTTCGCGGGGTTTTTGGGGTTCTTGTGAGAATTTTCACGGTCTGAAATCTCGCGTACAACCTCCGCCACGGAGCCACCAACCCAGGGTAGCAGGGATTCAGGACGAGCAAGAACGAGTTCGGAGGGGCATAAACGACGACGGCGACAACGAAGAGTCGAGGATCTCAGTTGCCGGCAGTGTTTGCCGATTTTATTGGACGGCTCCTCTCAGAAACGTCTCCGAGATTGCGTGCTGCTGTTTGTAGTGCCACTACTACCGATGACGGTGGCGGTGGTGGCGGATGCACTTCCTTCGGTGATTTTTTTTTTTCATCTTTCCCTCTCGCCCTGCTCTTCAACCCTGAAAACTCTCGAAGCGAGCCGCCAGTGGCTCTCTCGAAGATATTCCCGTCAGCGTCATCTTAGACGACGGTGGCGACAACCGACCACGACGACAATTCAAAGTATGATATGGCCCCAGGCTCCGTCTGCCGTCTTTCAAGCTGCTAAGCTGAGAAAAGTTATTTCTGGAACTGAAGCTCCAGCTCAAGCTCCGACAAAGTTTCGGAATTTTGAGTTTTGTGCGGATCTCGAGCCGGAACATAAAATTATGTCGTCCTGGGCCGTGCCGTGTCCTGAGGGGAACTGTGTCCTGGAACGGACCCACCCGCCCTGAATTTCACTGTTCGGTTCGTAAGTCGAAAACCTCAGATTCCTTTTCTTACCCTTCCAACTTCGAAAGCTTGTCAGCCTCGTCCGCGTCAGAAGTGCTGACAGCTGGCGGTTTTGGTTTGGTTGGTTTTCGATTCACTTTGGCTCGCCACAGGTAGGCGAACATTGAGGACGGCTGCCTTGCTCGCTCGCTCGCCTCGTAATTTGGCTTGCCCACAACAGCGAAGTGGACGTCAACGTTAACAACAACAACGACAACGACGACTGTAGCGGCAGCGAGTGAGTTTTTAGGTTCGCTTCTTTCGCTCTTGCGGCGGTGGTAGTGGCTGAGGCTGCGTGAGGACTTCCGCTGAAGGCCCCCGTTGTTGAACGGGAAAGAAACCAACAGAGGAACGAGGCAGGTAGAAACGAAACGAAGGCAGTGAGGTTCGCTCGCTCGCTCGCTCGTTCGTTCGTTCGTTCTTCGTTCTGTCCGTCGGTCGCGTACGCCGCGCCTACAAGAGGCCCCGCCGCCGCCGCGTCAGAAGAGAATCTTTAATGGTGGTGCCGTATCCCAAACGAACGAACGAACGAAGCGAAAAACGCCAAGTCAAGATACGAAACAACACAGAATAAAAAAAAGGAGCCTCAACGTCTTCTGATGCCCGCCCGCCCGCTAGCCACCGAGTTATCCCCGCGCAAAGCTCCGAACCGTTCGGACGGCCAGTCGATCGGTCCGTACGTCCGACCATCCGTCGGATGGTACGAGGCGCTCGTGGCGAACAGGTCGTGATCAGTGCACGAAATCCGGATGCGAAGGTGGCGTCGGAGGTTCATACGGAGGTTCGGATTCATGAATCCAAGCAATAACTGTGTTCGTCCGTCGAGCGATCCGTCAGTCCATTGGGGCGAGTTGAGAAGTTGAAGCATTTGTTCGTCAGAAACGCATTGTGGATTGTTGTTCGTAGCTTTCACCGCCCAAAAATAGAGAAGACGCAGCTCTATGGGGCAGGAAAGCCAAAAGAGATACACGAGGGGTCCGGCGGGGGTAGGGTGGGAGGAGGAGGAGAAGAAACGGAACGAAATCGGGACACAAAGCATCCTCAATTCTCTCGCGTGAGTCCTCATTCTACAGTCTCCTCGATCACCCACCACAATACAATATCTAAAGTACAACTTGGGGCGCGCGCGCGCGTTCGGACGGCGGGCCTCGTCTATGTAGTTGAAGTTTTCGGGTGAAGTTCCGCCTGCTTGACCATCGACTTCAGTACAAAACATGGGACCTGCCCCTTCCAGAGATAGAAGTGGAAGCAAGCCGTTAGCCGCGATGAGGATTCGGGAAGGCGTAGTCTTCATCTCGGCGGCTGGTGGGTCAGTAGCGGTGAAAGTAGTAGTCGTAGAAAGTCGTCTTGTGCGAGTTGCCGTGCTGAAAAGGCTCCACCTTGTCGACGGCGGCTTGGAGGGAAGAACCGACAGACGGACGAATGGACGGACGGCGAACTGTCCAATTTAGACGCACCGACGCCCACCTCGAGTTTTAGGCCTTGTTTTGAACTGCTCATTAGGAGAACGCAAAGTCTTGAAGACTTCCCGTTGCCGAAGAGTTTCCGTCCGCGGGCCCAGAGAACGTTCGGATCTATCCATCGGTGGATCGTGGATCATTAGAGCTGGAAAACGAACTTCTCCGGTTACGGATCATGTAGAATGAGTTCGAACGCTTGGTGTTTGCAGGAAGCGGAGAAAGCTCCCGGCCGCCAGCCAGCCTTCGGTTTGCACTTAACACTTGTCAGGCTAGGTGGAAGTGGAAGGTCCCCCTCGATAAGCACCATGATGAGAAACGACGCGACACGACGTTTCCATCTCAATCGTTTCCACCTCTTTTTCTCACACGGAACGCGAGTGTTCAGAGCTTTTCCACCAGGTACCTAGCAGCGGTTGGAAACAGCATCAGTTTTTGTTCGTACTGGAAGATTCCTCTCGCGAACGGATGTTGGCCGCGTTGTGAGATTGCTGACTCGGGATAGCTGCAGCAGAATCGGCCGTGGGAGACTCGGCTTTAATGTTACCGGCCTCATCGCATCGCGGATCGCCCACCGGTTCGCCTAGCAAATGTGTAAACATGCCTGCGGCGGCGGGCTCGATGTTGAGCTGACTCACTGGCTGGTCGCTTGGTTGGCTCTTTGGTTGGGTTCTTACTACGATTTTCGTATCTACGCCTATCTTCTCTCGTTTTCCACGCACACTCACAAAGTTTGTCTATTTTTGGACCGCGGCTTTGATCTTCGGAAAGCCAGCTCTGTGCCATTCGAACTCTGTCCACGGCGCGGTAGTCATCAAGCCCTCCAGGCGAGAGACTTGAGACCTGCATATGTATCTTCCTCAAACGAGCGAACACACCGACTCATGACTCATCGCGACGTCGATACGAACCGCGATGGAGCTCCGTGACATTTTCCCAAGTTTCCCCATCTTTTCCCGGGAATACATGACTCAGTAAAGCTCAAAAGGCCATGTCCTCTCGTAACTCAAAATTCGTCTTCCCGATAGCTGTGCTTCCCGAGACTGATTTTCATCTTGAAATTCCATCTGGCAGGGTTTCGGTCTTCGTTTTCATCGGAGGAGAACGGAGGAGATCGGAGGGATCGAGGATCAACTGACTGTGCGTCAAGGATCGTGGATCTCGTCCTGCGTTCCGTCCGGTTCCATCGAGGGCTGGTTCTGAGAGCCTTTGTGGTGAAAGCGATCCAAGCTATTTCTGGCCGAAACGCGAATACTGCGAGCAGGCTCGGTTACGGCTGTTCTCGTCGTCGCTGCTCTACTCGGGTTTCAGTTCGATTTCCGACGAGCGGGACTCGCTTGCTCTCGGAAAGGGGAATCGCTCCAGAACCGGCTTCGGAACGGCTTCTCGTTACGCTTCGGAGTTTTCCCTCGGTTGTTTGTCGGTCGCTCGGTCGGAAGAGAACGTCCATGCGGTTTCCGTCATTTACTGGTCGTACTTGGCCGCTGTCAAGCTCTTGCCTCTTGGCAAAAAGGTCGGTTTGACATCGAGCGAACCTTCCCGTGGGTGGCGCGCAGAACAGATCGGAGGTATGGGAAATGAGAACTTTCAGAATCAGCGTCACAAATGTTCATGTTCGCTAGGGTCGTTTTGTTGGATTCAAAACACCTTCCTCGGCATCCCACGCATTAGACTTCATGAGTCCGCCCTTCATTCTGAAGTCAGCTGGCCGACTTGGCGGCGGCGGCGGACAGCTAGCCAAGCGAACGGCCCGGTTGTCAGACAAACAGAAAGGAAGACAGGTTGAGCTGAAATCTTTTGTTGCGATGTCGTTGAATCGAGACAAAATTCGGAATCAATCATAATCTGACGTCGTTGACTGAAGTCGTCAATGAAGACAAGAAGACGAGCCGCACCGGCGATAGGCAAGCCATGAATAGAACGAGAGGAAACAGAAAAATCTTCGCTTCAGGATCGATGCTATTCCGCTCGCTGTAGGAAGTGAACGAAATAGAGCGAGAAACTGGGACTCGCCGTGAGAATGCTCGACTCAGAGTTGGAGTTTGCTTCCCGTCGACAGATCGGATCGGTGCACGCTGTCCTTGGCGATGCTACCTTCTTTTTGGTCCTCGATCCTCGATCGTAGATTCAAAGCACGAAACAACTCTCGAAGACGAGAGAAGGCCCGAAACCTTCCTCTTCCGCGCCGAGCGACTTTTGCTCGAGGGACCTCGCTTCTTCTCCCGAGCGGGCGTTCCCCTCGGCGTCGTCGGTCGTCTTCCTCGACGCTCCTGTCTGAACTCGCATCCGGCTTGTCCTGGTTCAAATCTAGGCTTAACAAACCGGAACCAGAATATCCCGGATCGGTTTTGAGAGAAGAGCTCGAGTTCTTACCGGACTGGATCCCGAGAGATATTGCGTAGGGCGCTGAAATCGAGGAGCTCGAGGCTTCGGGGGAGAAAATATGAAGCTGTACGGGACCATTCGCGCTTTTGCTGAGAAGCAGCGATGGTTACGAAACGTGGCGTCTCCAGTGCGACCCGGAGTGAAGCAACTCGGCACAGAAATCTTTTCAACTTTCTTGTTCTTGTGCCTCGCTCTCTTCCTCTTCACTGACAATGACTGGGCAACGCCATTCGACCGAGCAAGTAGCCGTCGGCCTGGAGTCCTTGACTCCGATGCGCGATGCTCGCGTATCTGGACAGCCGGTCTGTCTGTTTCTGAACGTCATCACGTGTGCGTATGTGAATGTGCTTTCATTTGTTCTGTCGGCAACAGCTCCGACCGACAGGCCATCCAGCCAGCCAGTCAGTCAGTCAGTCAGTTAGAGACGCAATTCCAAGTGCACGCATCACAAAAGAGGGGCGACACTAAAGGCGTTGATGCCTTAGCATCTGACTGAAAAGCAGAAAGGGAAAGAAATTGTTGCTCTTCGAGAAGCAAACGTGGATCATTCAGTCCTTCGCTTTCTTTCGTTTGGTTATTCATTCGTCTTTCTGTTTATTCGCTCATTTGTCGCCAGTTTGTTATCAGCTCAACCCTTTCCCGGTCTTCTGATCGTGGTGCTTCGGTTTACTATGGAGAGCGCTACGCTCCGAAAGGGCAAGGAATTCAGCTGACTGAGAGAAATCGCCTCGACAAGCGCCAAACGATGAAGAGCTCGTACACCATTGAAAGCAGCATTCGGCAGGATGAACTCGATTGCATTCCGTGAATGTATTCGACTGGCTTATTTGTTTGTCATTTCTTTCCTCATCCGCCCGCCTGCTTGCTTGCTTGCTCGCGTGCTTGATTGAACAACAATGACATCGTGTTTTTTTTTCCGTTCACAAATATTCCTCGTGAACAAACGTTGTGACAACATGGTCCGGTGTTGATTTGCGACGCGCGAGAGCAGAAACTGCTTGTGAATTTCCAACGTCTGGAATTATTCAGTGGACAATGGAAGCTTGAAAAGCATGTCCGATGATTTGTCTGCAACTTGTCCCCTCCACTTGCGAATTTCCTCATTTCACACCTTGGTGCAGCGAATGCCGGAGAAATGCGCAACACGCTGTCCGGAACGACTTTAATCGACCGACAGTCGTTCGCAAGTCGTAGTCATGTAGTTTCGTGCTGTCAATCGCTTGGCTTGTTGTGGAACCAACGGGATTGAGGGGAATGATCACAGCGGGGAATTCGGGACGACGACGGTCAATCGATTCGCACTCAGAAAAGGCGGATTCGGAAGATTTCTGACGGAAGGCATTCCATCCACCATTCTGTTCCACTGAGGGATCCGCGCCCACCAGAGCGTGTCCGCTGCGACCGCAATGCTGCTTTGAACTGATTTTCCTCCTTGTTCTTGTTAAAGAGGAACCGGATTAGCTCTAGTTCTGGCCATGAACCATTGACGCACCTCAAGGTCCTTGACTCTACTCAACTCAATACAGGCTTCCAGAAGGTCATCGGTGATTGGTTTCTTCGTGTTTGGAGAACATCGGCCTCAACAAGGTCAACGAGATCGAAAACAATGTCCATGAGATAATAGAGTCCGCGCAGGCAGAACAAACTGTTTCATTGACATCCGGCCAGAGGTTCTTCAGCCGAAAACGTTGTGATGACGAGGGAAGACTCATACTTCGACAATATCTTCCATTCGTTCTGACCCTACTTTGTTGCTTTCGTTTGCTTGTGCCTGGGCCTGAGATTCCCTTCTCAGGATGTTATGCCGCTGAGGACACTGGAGCAAAAACATGACACGCTTCCGGAGATTTGACTTCTCACATTCAGAGGCTCAAACTCTCTGAACGTTCGGGGCCGGCTCGAATTCAGACAGTGAAGGATCAGAACAAGCTCCCGACCTCTCGGTGGTGGCCGACAGTGAGAGGGTTAGCGAGGGGCTATGAACGACGGCGGCGGCGGCGGCGGCGCCATGAACAGCGGGAAAGATAGCGAGAGACAGCAGCGGCAGCGCAGTGCGATTTTGACAAGGCAATTTTCATGTCAACTCGCTTCCCTCCTTTGCCGTCCGCGCTCGCTCGCTCGCTTCTCTGCCCGTCTGGATGGCTGGCTAGTTGCTTGCAGCAGGCGCCGGCGCAGCCGTCCCCGTCGCCCTTGCTGCTGCTTCTGCTGCTGCAAGAAACGACGACGAGGAATAAGAAGAAGAGACGAAATAGAGCGAAAAAGTGTGCTGTGCCGTGCTCCGAGAGCAGCGATGGCAAAAAACGGACGAACGTCACCGGCTCCTCTTCGACGACGACGACGGCGGCGGCGGCGATGGCGGCGGCGGGAAGTGGGGACGCAACCGTTTGCAAAAAGTGAGCAAGCGGAAAGCACGAGGAAGAAATAGCGAGAAAGACTAAGCGGGGGAAGAATACGAGTATGACAGCCGACGACCCGAGAGAAGAAACATAGACGAACGTAGACGCGAGTTCGCCATGGTGGCAAAGTGGCAAAGTTGGCAATCGACATGGCTGAGTCGACGCGTCTCGAGTCTCGACTGACTGATGTGCTTCTCGTTTGAAATCAACCTCCACTACTGTCTGTGCAACTCCTCTGACTCTCGTCGCCGTTTTCCTTCCCGCTGTATCACCCCATGTGAGCTGTGATGTACATATATTCACCACGGTGAACTGTTATCGAGGAATCTTTGAGCTCGCGCTCAAACGGCCCTCAGCGAGGCCGCCATTTTCCCGCCAATTAAGCGGGTGGTCGACTTGGCGGGCTCCACTTTGCTCTCTTCATGGACCCACCGGAATCGTTTGCAGTTGAGCTTTTGCTCTTTCCAAATTTGGACGCCGAGAAAGCTTCCGTCATGATTGTAATTGCAACGCATCCGCCTGAAATCGAGACAAATCCGCTAGGGCCAAGTCTCATTGACGGTTTCTCTGGCGTGGTCGGAGCTCGGGGCCGAGTTATCTCGGTGAACGCCGAAACGGGATTGGGCTCAGCAAAGGAAGGGAGAAAAACTTGTGAAAAACTATTAGAGAATTCAATCACCCGGCTGGCTCGGCGTTCGATTACGGACGCGTCGATCGGAATCGAGATATCTTCATGGATCCGACAGACGGAGGAGCAGGAGAGAAGAAAACAATGGCTTCTGGAATCACGATGGAAATTCTGATTGAAAATATCTCATATGAGAATTCGATTCTAGATCGTTTCTCGGACTCGCTGACTCTTCGGATTTTGATTCTCCTTCCAATCGCTTCGAGCATCGTCTGGCTGCTGCTCTCTTGCTTCATTCTTCCTGATGAGTTTCTCCGTTCGATCGATGATGGGAATGTCTGGCAGTCGGGATTGTTTGGATGTTCCCCAGCCCGAAAGATTCCCCCCTCCGGTGTATCTCGGAAGTAGTGCAAGACGATATGGAACAATGAATCCCGAGCCGTCCAGACATCTGATCAGACAAGCGAGGCAGTTAGCCAGCAGTCCATCGTCTACACACACGTCTACACTCAGTCAGTCAGATAGAACGTGGTTTTGGCCACGAAGAGAGAGTATATACGCGACGCCGAGGAAGACTCGTAGCTTGTTTGGACGGGGACGTTCAAACTTCAGCGTCGTTTCACTTCATCGACGTTTTTCGCCATCTCTGCCTTTTCTCTCTCTTTCGGCCGTTGTTCCTCTAAGGTGTGTTGTTGTTGCTGCTGCTGCTTCTTCTTCTGGTGCTGTCGCTGACGCTGATGTTCATGGACCCTCCCTCGGGTCGGGAGGATCGGCCGTGCAGCAGCACCGTGTTCAATATGAGAATGCTCATCAATAAAAGGAGGCGCGCAGCGTGTGCCAACCAACGCCAGTGAAGTCGGCTGGAGTCGAACGCTGTTGTTCGTTTGAGTTGTTGCCTGACGTATTTCAGTTCAAGCTACGACCGAAACAGTTGCTCCGAGTCCGCGCGTCAGTCTGACGCAGTCACTCAGTCAGCTTGCTTGCTTCAAACCGCCACCACCACCACTACCACCACCGCAGATATCATCGCCAGCACGAAAACAACACAAGAACTGAAAGACCTGCTTTCTCGAGAAAAAGAAGAAAGGGAAAGAAATATAATATGGACAAACAAACGTGCTAGCTTTCTCGGAAAGCCTTTAGAACCGCCACAATAGACAATGGAAGAAAGAATGGGACAGAGAGGAGGAGAGAAAAATTGGGAATATCCAGAACTCGGCTGTATACAGGCATTTCTTCTCAGCTTTTCTGACGTAGTCAGTCGGATTGCGGTCAAGCTCGCCCAAGAACCCCCCATAGTTCTGACTTCCAATCGAAAACTCCCCCGCCGGTTTGAAATTTTTCCTCATTGGCGGGAACTCTCGACGGGCTGATGCGGAATTCGCCACGTGCCGCTTGGATGAATCAAATGCGGGTTCTGATGTTTTGGAGTAAACATCCAAGGATACCGATTTGAGATACCATCGTTCACATAGCAAGTTGTCCTGGAAGTGGCAAGAGGTTCACCACTCGCGAATGTCGCTCGCTCTCGGATATGCGCGACGAGGTGAAATGTTGTTTCTGTGGAAAGAACTTCAGCGCACTGAAGTCAGGACTGAAGTCGGTACGCCATCTACAGAAAGAAACGATTTGAAGGAGTGGCTGGCGCCACAGGCCTTCGCTCGTCCGTCCGTTCTCTCGTTCGGTCGCTTGCTCGTCCGTCCGTCGGTCGGTCCGTCCGTCCGTTCGTCCGCGCGTCCGTCCATCGGTCGATCGTCGTTCGCTCTATCCGCTCCCCCTTGTGGAGAATAACGAGCACGTTTCCGAAGAAAAAATCGTCGAGAACGAAGGCCCTTTCGAAGAGAAAAACAACAACATAACGAAACCAATCCGAAACTACAGTGCGGAACAATCGAGTAGCGAAAAATATAACACAACCGAAAATCTCTGAAAAACGCTGTAAGAATGTCAGAGACGTTGCTTGACACTTGCAATGAGTTCTTCTGATTCGTCCAAGGCTGGTGAGTTCACTCGGCCCTTTGAAAGTGAAATGGACAGGAGTCACGATTGAGATGCCGGATGGACCTCGTTGCCACCGCTACCACCGCCGGCATGTTTCAAGCTTAGCAGGTGTCCCTGTTTCACAACAGCAGATGTTTGCTTGTCTATCCGGCTAGCGTCGGATGTTCTCGTATCTGACTGTCGGGTCCGAACGATTCGATTTTACTCTCATATCTTTGACAAAATCGATTACCACACGAAAGGAACACGTGTGTTTTGATAAGCGCCCTTGATAGCGGTACGCGCGTGTTTCTTCCTGGCTCTATCGAGATGTCGACGACGACGGCAACGATGGCGAATGCAATCATCATCGAATGTTTGGGAAAAGCGAGAACTGGATTCCAGTCTGGCTCGACACCGACGACGACGACGACAATCCGTTCCAGGCTAGCGGATCTCGGGCTGTGCTGGTCGCGGATTTCCATGTTTGACGAGAATTTCGCAGCGACCTCGTGCTCGCCCAAGCTCGAGCTGGGCCGGAGCTGAAGTTTGGGGGAAACGGTTCGACAAGCGGTCCCGTCCGTTTTTCGTAATACACGTCGAGCTCGGTTGGAGACAATTTGTGAGGAACGCGACTTCCGACTCGGAATGTCCCTCGTCGAGTCATCCGGGCGTCGCGTCGTTCTCCGGAGTATTCGTTTTGGGCGTCTCGCTGTCCCATCCTCCGGCTCGCTGGCGCCATCTCCGTGTGACGACTTCGTGCGGCTGTTTCGAAACTGCGCATCCGTTTATGTGTCACGCTTCCCATGTGCGTACGTCTGAATGTTCGTTGGTCGGCAAGACTTTGAGGCGGCGGACTCGCATACTAGCTAGGCTCGGAATTCACGTCGATGGAAGAGAATGCCGACGGTGCTCAATCATTGTACAATATGCTCAATAGCTTCAGGACCAGCGCGGCCTGTCGATCGAGAGAACAGACCGCAAACAAGAATGATAATAATCCATAGTAACTCCGACTGGGGGAGTGCGTGCGCGATTGAGCCAAAGGGCTGGTCGGCCATCCCACACCATGGTGGTACCATCCGCTCGTGGTGGTACCATGGTCACGGGGTCACTACACTGCAAACACACAACAACAATACAACGACACAGCGCGAACGGACGGACAGACAAACGTGCGGAGTGACCGGCGGAAAAGCTGTTGTTTGGGTCTGTGCTTTCTTGAAGTTTCTGCGTCCGAACAACGCTACGTCGCGTCGTCGGTCAAGTCAGGGCTCGCTTCAAGCGACCCCAGAATAATTCACCAGTGTCGAGACTCGCACACTCACAAACAAACATTCGCAAGAGAATTAATGGAATAGATAGGAGCCTCACATGGAAGAAACCTCTCGAACTGAACCTGAAAGAACCTTTTTTCCTCTTTCCAGGTGAGTTTACCACCGACTATGCACATTCGACGATCTCCGAGCTTTCCGGCAATCTATGAGGTGTAGTACATCGATCTCTGACATTTCTGTCGGTTCCTATAGATGCGGATTGGCGACTCTAGTAAACCTAATCTCAGAGAGCCATCATTGAGAAGACAAACCAAAAAACTAGCGGAACACAGAGAGCTTTTGCCGTGGACTAGGATCATGCGAGATTGGACGTTTCAGAATCCGCTTCTCGCTCCATCCTATCCTATTCGTTCAGTTTTTTCTTCTCCACGTTTGATTCTCATCTACGTATACGTTGAGGCGGTCTGGGTAAGAGTAGAGTTCGGGGGCGAATAATTCCGTGCCAACTCAAGCGAATATCCGCGGGATCCCCTCGGTTTTTTTTCTCTACTGCTGATTCTCTCCTTCTACGCCCCACTATTGGTCGTCCTCACCTTTTCTCTACCGACAATGTCTGTCACTCAGTTGGTCACTCAGCCACTGAGGTCGTCCGTCTGTCTGATTCAACTTTTTTTTTTGTTCTGCCTCTTTCGGCGGTGCCGTAGATGGAAGATTGCCCAGAGAAGACAGGCTTCTTACCTGTGGCTTTCGTACTGTTACGCTACGATGCACGTTGAGTCTACTTTTTCGTTTCTTCTCTTTCTCCTCCGTACCCCGTCTGCCCTAACATGCCAGATATCAAACTAAACGCCGACGATGAATGAGGAACTTCGTTTGTTTTTGGTACGATGGCGTCGCGATTCCTTGACTTGGGTATTATCGATAATTTCTCGATAGTCAAGCTCGTTCTTCGGCGATGGGATCGACGAAACTTCCTGGTCTCGGCGCCGAGGCTCGGTGAAAACTCGTCAACATCTGTTGGCTGACGGCGAATAACAGCGATCTGAGAGCTCGGGGAGAGCGCCGGAACGGGAAACACGACGCAAAGCCAGAAAAGAACGACATTTTGGAAGCGTGTTCGGAACTCTGGGTTGCGTAATACTTCAGAAACTTTCCGAAAGGAAAATACTCGACGCGGACGTCGTTGACAATGGAAGCAGCAGGTGCGCCGCGCCGGAGAGTGTTCGGGAGAAGACGCCCGACTAGGGTATAAAAAGCATCAGAGACATCTGGGCATCACCACGGCGAGGGACAGAATCTTGAGCGATAATTATTATTACGGGAGATAAACGGAGGGAGCTTGAAAGAGTGGTATCTCTGTCGTCAGGAATTGTGTGTTAGTTTCCGGTGGTGTCGGTGATTCATCCCCAGAACTGGTGGTTCCTCCGTATCCGAATCCGTTTGGGAGATATACTCCGGAACGATTCTCAAGAGACTTCCAAGCACTACCACAACTTGGGTCAAATACTCACGAGTGATCAGCGGTTCTGACACAACTCAAACAGACATGCGGGTGGGCAGGCAGGCAAGATGACGCATTGTCCATTCATATATCTCTGATCCATTCTTGCATTCCATCCTTTGGCTACGCGGCGGCGGCGGCGTTTCGGTTAGCCAACGAGCGGTTTCCACGCTCGTTCCTAACACGGCGTTACCACACACAGACCACGATCGCAAAATCCACCTCCCGCCGGCATTGTGTCCATCATTGGTTGCACACTTGCTTTCCCATAGAAGACGGTCACAAAGTGTCAGCCAGCTATCTCTCCGTACTTTCAGCGTATCTGTCAATCTATCCATCCATCCATTCGCTGGGTCAAGAAACAGACCACCGTACCACGTCGTCGACGACATACAGATACGCGAACGGTCGACGGTGAGTAGAGCACTCAACCTTCAAGCCTCAGCTGTTACTTAACTTTGCGGCCCGCCGTATTTAGAAACGATAGCCGATACCGAGTTTGCTGAGTCGGGTCGAGACGAAGACCCGCGGTGGTGGAAGAGGACGGAAAAGCGGTCGAAAAGGGAGACGGAGGAGCAAAGAAATCGGTATTTTGATCTCACAGCACCGTCGACAGAACCGAATAAGGCCACTCAGGGCCCGCACGCAGGATCCTCCAAGGTCTCGGATGATTTCATATTTGAATTCCAATCAGCGCGGCTATTCGCCTCGTGGTCAAGGTCCGTTCGGGTTTCCGCGAGATGAAGAAGAATCCCTCCTTCGTTCCGTTGATTAACTCGAATACTCAACGAACACGTCCCGCCGCATGCACTGTTTGATTCTGGTGGGCACCGGGGTGAAAACACCACTATCTGCCACGGAATTCTATCAACCATGTTCAATCGAGACAGAGATAAGCATCGGTGGTTTCGTACTAGCGAACGCCATTCCTCCGAGCCGTCTCTTGCCGATTGACTGATAGTCTCGATAGTCGGATCGCAGCTTTTGCGGATCCATCTTGTCCGACGCAGATAAACCTCCGTTATGCTGTTTCCTCCGTATCACTCAAACAAACGCAGCGGAGCTTCTTTCGATGAACTTTCTCATCACCCAGAGCTTGGAGACAATGTCTACGAATGAAACGAGCGAACCTATTTTCGAGCTGTTATCTGCAACCAACTCTCTGCTAATGGTTTCTGGGGGGTGGAGGGCAGGAATCACTCGAAATCAATCGGTTTGAGACTCGATGCTGTTCGTTCTCCATCGACTTCAAAGGCTGCACCCGTTCGCTTCGTTGGATTAGCCAAGTTGTGTAATATGTAGAAAACGACCCGACCTCTCAGTCAGTGATTTGTTTTCCAAGCTAACGCGTGTTCTGAGCCCTCTCCCATCGTTTCCATTGCTCTGGCAGCTTAGATCTCTGTCGTTTAAGATCACGGGCTAGCTGACTAGCGTCTAGAGCGTCTTTAGCGTTTTGTTCAGCCACATACAAACAACTTAGTCTTAGCTATAGCAGCGACGGCAACCAACACATCCCTAGAGGCTCGTAAGCCGGCTGGCTGGCTGGCGAGCTGGCGAGCTGGTGGAGAAGAACGAGGAAAAACAGGAGAAAGATCAGCGCCAAGGAGAGCAGGCAACGCAAAGCAGGAAAAACACATTATCAGCGCGAACGACGGCGCAGCGAAGCCAAGGAGATCCAATGTCTCTAATGAGGAAAGCGTGAAGGCCGCCCTCTACTCCTTCTCCCCCCTCGCTTGGCCCCCCCCCCCTATTCCGCTGCGTTTGGCAAGCCCCCACTCTTTTGCCACGGTCAGACTTTCCATAGCAGGCCGGCCGGGCGGGCAAGCGAACGGGCTCCCTTCACAAGGAGGAAACTCTCGCGTACGATCGTGTTCGAGTCGTAGAAACGACGGCGATGGCCACTGCAGTCGAGCACCAGGCAAACAAGCCCCAATCCAGCACGTGGAGCGGCGAAGATTTATGGCACACTCGTTCGACACATAGAGGAACTTATTAGTCCGGTCGGTCGGTCGGTCGCTCCGTCGGTCGTCAGTCAGTCAGTCAGTCCGCGCGGCCGACTAACTGAATGACTGACTGACTGACTGTTTGTCTGTGTGTCTGTCTGGAACCGTCTGTTCCGTCCCCGCACCCCATTGTCGTGACTTTTGCTCTCTCTTTCCGTTGGACTGGCAGCACTCGTCGGCGCTGGCTCCTCTACTTCGATGCGTCGAAGCTCAGCCTGATTCCAAAGTTGGTATCGGGAGTGTTTAGACGAGGGAATCGAACGTTTTCTATCAGCTAGGGAGCAGCTTGCTCCTTCCTTCGGTGTCGCTGCCGTGCCTGAAGCGGGGCAAAACGTTTATGCTACCCCTTAATTTTCGGGAACACCCACGCTGCCCGTTTCCCGACACACTCTCGAAACTCCCCGGGAAAATCTTTTATACGGGTTGCGATTTTCCAGCTCCATGGTATTACTTCGAGTCGCGACGGTGTTCCGGGAGGAGGGGGAGGAAAAAATTGTTCCCGAAGGCCGCACAGCAAGCCGAGCCGGAGAGGAGAAAAGTCTCCTGGCCAGGCCGGAAAAATGAAAGCAGGAGAGAGTTTTCGAAAAATTGGAAAAAGGGACTGAAGGACAAGAAGGATCGGCATCGACTCAAATTCCAGCGGAGGCACACTTTTACACACACACACACGGCCAAGCCCACGAACTAAGGCTTCTTCCAGTATTTATTGTTCCATAAGAAAGCCATCCGACCGTGATGATATCAAAATCTGAGAAGCTTTAAGAGAATATGAGGAAATGTTGGAATGGAAATGCGCGCATGTTGCTGAAGCCGGAAAACCTTGAACCGCAGTCTCGAGTGAAACTCTGGTCCTCGATTTGGGGTTTTGTAATCGTTTGGGTCGGTATTCAACTCGCGATCGTTACTTACCCTCCTCTTTTTGCAAACGGCGGCGCGCCGGTAGTTGTAGTAGTAGTCGTAGGGGCTGTGGTAGTCGTCCCATTCTCGCGAAGCGTACAAACACGGACAGAGAATGAGTGACCGAGCGAGCGGGTGGGCGATAGATAGAGAAAGGCTCTGATCGAGGGCCGTCATCAACTGCTGACAATTCGCGGTAGAATTGCGGCTCAGACTGTAGGCAACCCTGTACGCCAAGCTTGCGGGTCAGAACTCCAGTCGTCGCCCGCTCGATGTACGGGCGGCCCGCCCGCCCAACTGAAGTTGCCACTGATTAGAGTTAATCTCAACCAGCGGGTGCACTCGCAAGTATAGCCGACAGGCGGATCCACCGACAGACGGGCAGGCGGACGTACCCGGATGGATCGACAAAGCTGTGCCGCCATTGAGTGAGCAAGCAGGCAAGCGAGCAAGCAGGCAAATGCGAGCCTGCCTGCTCTAGGACTGGCGTAGGCATGATTTCCAATTCAAATTTGTGTGTGTGTGTATGTGACCGCCTCAGGATTGAACTAGCGAGCGAGCGAGCGAGGATTGCTCTCGATGCCAATTCGTTTAGAGCATTAACAACAGACGCGTCGTCGTTTCAGTAGAAAGCCTCTCGGTGGAGGCGATTCTCCAAGGCTCGGGTTTGGTTTGGAGATGCATGTGGTTAAAGCTCGAAGGACGAGTCCGCGACGGTTTTCCAGTTGACTCGGCTGTCGTTGGCAGTTTCCCCAAAGCATCGTTTGATTTTGGCGGGGAAAACGGAGAGAGAGAGAGAGAGAATGAGGCGGAGCGGATGGAATATCCATATAATCAGAACCTCGGGCGACCAATTGAGATATAATACGCGCGAAACAGGAGGCTCCGTGGACCGCTCTCGACGATCTCGCTCTCACCAAGGTTTTGAGTTCGAACCGCAGCCGTGGTTGTGCTGACAACTAGACGGCAAACAGGAGATAACCGACCGCTACTCAGGCGTCTTGTTTCAAAAGACTTCTTCCTATCTTTCCTTCGTCCCGCAAACTCAGGAAAGGAAACCTATTATTTAGAGAGGCGCCCATCGGATTGGTGTTTCCGGATGTCTCAACGACAGAATCCGAAAATTTCATCGCTGTCGCCAACCTCGGCCAACAGAGCGTTATTGAGCCCATGTTCTAGCTGGTGCTCTTCGGTTCGTCACATCTCGACAATTTAGACAGTCAGATTGGTTCCTGGGAGGGCGAATAGAGCTTGTGAGCTATCCGGGGGTCCTGTGATTTTCTCCGGGATATGGTCGATAAAGTCGTCACCGCTTCCTCGGAATAGTTTCAGCAAGAGAGCTCGGGGAGAGACTTTCAGCGTATGCAGACTTTTTGAGTTGTTACCGATGAGCACTACGATAAGTCCCGAATTCTAGGGATTGTGTATAATTCAGTACTCGAGCGCCCAGATCCCGTCTTCGGATCCGGAGCGCTGCGTTGCAATACACTGGAAACACTCTCATGTCAGTTCAAAGTAGGAAGCGTGTTCTTCTGGAGCCGGTTACTGGGTACAGAAGTAAGAGGGAGAGTATTGACTAAGAAAAAACCAACTGCTACGGGGTCGTCTCTGACTCAACTTGCTGGGCTAGCCGGTTGGCTGGCTGGCTAGCTGTCTGTGATTCCGTCAACCCGCTCGCCTGAACCAGATACCGGTCGGTTCCCAGTCACCGTTGCGTGGAGTTCTTCTTTTTTTCTTTTTCGTCTCTCGTTTGATGGCTTCGGACAACAACTTTGATGCCGAAAGAGACGGTGGCGGGGACGACGTTGAATGACGTCGCCCGGCGGTTGTTTTTACCTCCTCTTACTTAGTATTCGTAGCCATTTTTTCGTTCGATCGTCTTTCTGGTCGTCGCGGTCGTTTCGAGGAAAATCCCATGTCCTGAATGTCGAACGTGTCGTAAGATTTTCGCTCGGGAATCTATCGTTCTACGACGTTTGATTGTGAGTCGTCCATCGATGACATCAGCGAAAGGCCATAGGAATACATATTAACCCCTGCATTCTTCGCCGAATTCCGCGGTTCTGGACGAGGTCTCCATATGGAACTCGAGGGACAGAGAAACATTGGGCATTCGTCATAATATGCTCCTATTGTGGATCATGGTGCCGTGAGTTGAGGAGCCGAATGGGTTTCAGAAGTAGATCCACGTATTCGAGACACCTGCTCCTTTTCAAACTGTCATCCGCTCGGCAATGGGGTCGTCATCGTCGTCGTTGTCGATGCAAATGCCGTGACTCAGAATGTTTGCGCGCCGTAGACGGCCGGCGAATGCTTCCGGACACCAGCTGCTCGTAGACCTGCTGGTGTGCTCATGAAGCCATCATCCACCATGAGTTCGCTCGGTCGCTCATTGATCCGCGCAACAACCTGGCCGTGCTTCCGTCCTTGGACCCAAGAGCCCGCAGCAGCGCTACTCGCAGTATCTCATAGTGCCCCTCCGCTGATTTGGAGGGCTACCAAAATGGGTGGTTTCGTTGAGGATTGTGTACACCTTGCCCCTAAATCCGAACCACGTGATGAACGCGGAAACTGAGCTGTCGTACAGTGCGAGCGGTATCGCGGTAGACTAGACAGACCTGTTCCGTATTAATTGGTTTGTCGCTCAGCAGGTTCCGTAGCAGTCGAGAAACAGCTTTCGATGCGACTTCCGGGACAGATGTCGCTTCTGGCGGCGTGGGAACGACGGCACCGGCGGCGGCGGCGCGCCGTACCAGGCCACTGCGATCTACAAAGTGGTTTCTCGGATGTTTTTATTCTGGACTCGCCGTGTTTTGCTTCCGAGATGCCTCGTCTTCGTCGTCGGCGTGTCCGTTACTCTATCAATGTCTCCCGTTTGAGCCAAGGGAAAAACTCAAGTCTCAATCTGGATCCTCGGGTGGGGGGCCGGCATGAATATGGCTGTGCTGTAAGGCAACAAGACCGAAAGCGATGAGCGTCTCATCCAGCGGCTCTGCCAGCGCGGCGGGCGCCTCTTCGGTGTGTGTACACACTACATACATAGTTCGGTTTCGGTCGGCGGGGTTTGATTGAATTGGTTCTTGGGAAGTTTTTCCGCCCCGTGGTGTTGCCACGCTAGGATCCACTCGTCACTCTTCGTCTGCTCGTAGAGCAATTAGTTTGTTTGGACAACTTTCCAACAGATGGTGGCGTTCTCTCGAATGTTATCTTGGGTCTGCAGGTGGAGTAGCCATCGAATTGCTGCTCGTTTGGGATCGTGGATCGGATCCGAAGGGTTAGTTGCTGTTGTTCATCTCATCGATCGACGTTGTCTTCGAACTTGCTGTCGACATGCTCCATCCAAAGATGCTCTGCTGGGCTATGGGCTGCAAATCGCAAGCTAGAAGGGCGACGGAAACAAACGCGATACGAGTTGGGATGCAGTCGGGGAAACTTCTCTCGACATCCCCCCGACCTAAACCTCAAGATTGAACCGACTGGAACTGTCGTGTTTTTATTTCTTCCTCCTCTGAAGTCGTCGCTGTCTTCGAAGCTTGTGCCGCCGACTTGCTCGATCCGTACGGAAATGAGTGAAATGCGACCGATGGCGACAGATGTACAACAGGACAACGTAGGATAATCTCGATTGTCATCGCGGCAATTTATTCAGACTGCGCGCACCACGTAAATATTTTAGCCATAGCTCACGGAGCTGAGATCGATCCATACGAAGTTTGCCGGCGGAGGGAGCCGCCAGCGGTGCACGCCGGTAAGGTAAGCTGAGCCAGCCAGCCAGCCAGGCGGGCCGAGCGCCAAGTTTATCCCCTGAGCGCGGATGAAATCGATCAGCAACTCGAGAAACTCATCGACGCTGCCTTTGCCTTCGCCGTTGTCGTCGTCGATGGTTCCGCTAGTGCAAAGCTCAATTTGTGTAATGAAACGCAACACCTCGGGAGCCGCAGAGCCGGCCCATGCGACCTTACAGGCTTCCGTGAGGAGGACGAGAATGGCGCAACTTCGGCTGCCGCAGTAGACATTGGCGCAAAAAAAAACGGATTTACGCGTTCAGAACAAATCCAGGAGTGCCGGGGCAGCGATGGCGACCGAATTCAATGACTGACTCAGGGCTATTAATCTTGAACAAATGCACTTACCCGTCGATCGCGTGCGAGGGCAGCCAGGCACGCTGGCGCACTCGCTTGAACCGTATCTCTCGCAATAGCTTCACGCCCTACATACAAAGGATCCGCTTGCGAGCGTCTGTTGAGCCTTCCGCTTTTAGTCGACGGCGGCGGCGGCGCGGCGCTATGGTTTCCCCGCCGGGGACGGCGGCGGGTCTAACAGCGGCATAACCAACGAAACGGGCCCTTAGCTTAAGAGGCGGCGCGCAAGCGGCCCGGTCGGCGGCTTGGCTCGAGCAAACAGGCTCCGTATCTGTTCAGGGTCTACGGGTTGCCTTTTTCTAAGTACGTATCTATTTCCGCTTGGCTGAGCTTTCGTTGGTTCGTATGTTGGTTGGCGGGTCGGTCGGTAGGCGCGGGGCTCGTCGTCTGTTAGTTCCTTCGACGGTGCGCTCATACTCTATTTATTACTCCACTCCATGGGATATGAACTCCACCGCGTTTTGGAAGCAACGCAGCGGTCCCATCCCGGTGAGGAGAAGGCTTTACACTTTTTCAATAGATCGTTTGCGCGCTCGCTGGCGCATGTACCTTGCGTGGCAACCGGCGAGTTAGTCCGCCGGCTACGAACACAGAAAAAGCGGCGGATGGTCTCGGCGGCGAGAGGAGAGATTTCAGAGCTCTCGGCTTTCCTGCCGGCTTGCTTCCCTATCCGGATGGCAGTTTACGGCTGGTACGGGAAGGGAACGTATAGAGTCAGGGAGGCAGGCAGTCGACTCCGTGAGGTATGCCTTCCACGGCTGGGACTCGGGCTCGGTGGGAAGCGGCCAACCCGACGGCCTAGCAGCGGTCGGTCGGGCTTGTCGGCGTTACGTTCGTCGTTGCCGTCGTCTCCTACGACGGTAACGCACCGCGCAGTCATGTGTCTTCATTTGCTCTCGTCGACGCCTGTAAAAGTCCCCCCAGGATTTCTTTCCTGCTTTCATCCAAAAGTCGTCGGCCTGCACCTACTCCGTCCATGTCTGTTCAACGGAAGTTTGTACAAGCGAACAAGTTCGTCGACAGAAGGCGAAAGAAGAGGAAAAATGAGAGAAACGAAGGAAACGCTCGGAGTTACGCCGCGCCGGGAACGACATTGCGACGACGGTCAATTATGTCGCCGTGAAATGTTTCCAAGTGGTGGTATTCTGAAACGATTTCCTGCTACAGCGCAACGTAAGCCTCGAACCTGAGTTATCGTTGACAAAGTGTAGGGGACACCGCTGACTCTGATCGCTTTGTTGTTAAATATAACTTATAAGCTCCGGTGAATGGAGTTCTCTCGAACAACGCACTGGTTGCCTATCGGCACAACAGGCGAACCCAGGGAGCACGAGCCCACATTCCAAAAAGTGAATCGATTCAGGCTATAGAGGCGAGTACTGTCCTCCACACTCTATCTTGGTATGGCTACCTTTTTTCTCCGGGTCGTTTCCAAGCTTCCAAACTCACATCAGTAACACATGTGCTCGCTCGGGTGTGTGTGGTTTGGGTGCTCCGCATCAACCTCCTTCGTTCTCTGGAGATGAGCGAGCTAGCTAGCGAGCCACCCACCTTCTCTCTATTACCGTCTTTTGCCGTTGTTGTTGCTGTTGCTGAGCCGCCCGAGTCGTTGTTGTTAGCCCGTGGTGTTGGCCGAAGATGGCTCGTGCCAACTTCTAACCATGTGCTCGCTTCCATTCGTTTCTTTCGCGGCTTCCACCGCAGCTGTCGATGTTGGTGTTCATTTTCGCGTCAGTCAGTCAGTCACTCTTTTAGTCAGTTAGTCAGTAGACAGCTCGAGCGCCACGTGTGGGAAGCTGACTATCGATCTTTTCCCTGGAAGAAGAAAACGACTCCGGTGCTGCCGGGCCCCCTGACGGCTCCGGCTAACATGGAACAGACGCGGAATGCTCTATTTCCATGATGGCTCACTCTTCAATCCAATTTTCCTCTTCCCTTCTGCCGGCGATCGTTGCGCATCCGCCCGAGCGCGCGCCGATCCCAGTCCGCACTCGAGTAACCCCAGGCGGTTGTGGAGTTCGTCACTCGGTGTCTCTTGGCACACATAGTGTACATACACCGACAGCCTCCAGACCTGACCACTTGTCAATGCCGAAGGTCACCGATAGCCTAATATATGCAACACAACGGCAGCCTCGGAGTAGATATAACAACCGGTCTCCCGCCCCTCGCCCGTCCTAGTCTGGCGCACAAACGAACATACATAACCCCGAAACGAGCATACGTACGTAACTATGTACGCCCGTGCACACATACAGCTGACCCTGCCTCTCCGATTTCTGCAAAGGATCGTGAAATAACCCATGCCCGCAACATTGCGATCATCCCGAACGTTGACCCACATGTCCTAGGTCCTGGGAGGTTCATCATCATACAAGATATCCGAGACGATTCCTTTTTTTTGGAGGGAATAAATGTTGACGCATGTCTCGGTTTGGAGCTCCGGAAGTTCAGGTGTGAGCGGGTGTCGCAGTATTTAAGTTCTTTCTTCTCTTCGCGCAGCTTTGAAAGACCCGCAGGTGGCTGCCTTCCTTCGCCGCACGACTTCGTGTTTGCACAGTCTCCGTCTCAAGATGAATTATCTTAGCACGTTCAAAACACCGATGGATGAGGGATGGACGGATGGATGGATTGCTGGATCGGCAAAGAGCGGGCTGGCGGGCGGCCGTGAGCTCCCTATTTAAAATTCATCCCACGGGTTACAATGGTTTTGAGTATGCACGAGAAGTTCCGCTTTGCCGGCACGAATTTGAAAGACAATCAGGGTCCCCTACGTCTGTCGACCGATTCGAATGAACAAATTATTCACTCCGAGTTTGCTCAGAAGCTCCACATGTTGGAACGAAATCTGCGTATCGCTTGCCGGAATATCGTCGAACGTGCGGATGGTTTTGAACAATGTCGAGAACCGTCGGTGCCCACTTCCTTATGAACTTCGGAGCGAATTTCACGACAGGAGGAAACCGAACCAGGGAGACTGACTCAGGATCGCGTCGACCGAACGGAGAATGTTCGACGGCAACCAATTTCCGGAGCTTTGTTCTTTGAGCGAGATTTGCGATAGATTTCCCTCAGAAACGGACTAAGATAATAGAAGATCCATTGGGAGAGCCATCACGTTTGCAAGATTACCGAGAGCGTGAGTGATCAGGATGAGAGCATCTGAGAAGTATACAGTGAATAAACGTCCGGTTAAACGATTAGATGAGCTCGGAGGAAAGCCCGTGCAGTGAAGGATTCCGCCTGAGATTACGAGGTCCGAACCTCGGAATAGACCCGCAGGTCGTCCAATCGACCCTGCTTCCTCTATCTCGGATCGCTCGTCCGCTTGGTCGTGGTGGCGAAAAGTGAACACCGCCCCGCCGTTGTCGGAGGAAAAAAGCTAACCGATGGTCAAACGAAGACTTGACGGACCCGCGGATCCGTAGCAAGTCCGAAAGACGGGCGGACAGACCAATGGATGGACGAGCTGGCGGAGCAGCTTGCAAAACTCTCCGATACGAAGGAGCAATCCGCCAACCAGAGTCAAACATCGGAGAAGGTCTTTGCCTTGTAGTCGCTCGTTTTCTTCCGCAGCCAAGATCGATAGAGAGATAGCAGGCCAGCGATTGATTGGAGCTTCCTCCAAATATTATCTTTTTTCAGAACTTTCTTGTTCGGTCCGCGTTTCGTCCGCCTGTTCCCTCCCTCGTTGCGCGCTCGTCCGCCTGTCCCCCTCGATGCCCCCACTCTCCCTGGCAGCTTTGGTCACGGCTGGTGGCGCAGCTTGCACATCTCTCATGCCGTATCTCTTTTTTGAGGGCTCTCGAGCTTCCTCCCGGTCAAGTTTCTCCTCGTGCATTTTCACAAAGTTTTTCTCCGGTACAACTAGCTCTCGTTGTTGCCGACTCTCCATTGGTTTCTGCCTTCTGGTCCAGATGCGGAACGAAGAAGAACGTGCATTCGAGTGACCTCGTGACTTTGGTTGAATCTCGAAGCGCGATTCAGCTCGGCGTGCGCCACCCTTCGAGGACGGAATTTGTATGCGCTCGAATGGTTCCAGCAACAGCTGGAAGAGGATTCGAATCGAAATTGACCATGAACGATTTCCCGCTTCGTTAGCGTGCGCGGTCTCTAAATTACTCGGATCGTAGGATATTTATGAAGCCGTCCGATCGGGAGAATGGGGCAAAATGACAAATTGTCGAACAGATGGGTAACGGAATAGACATACATGATCGTGGAAATATGCTAACGATAGATTTTCCACTCTGTTGCAGGAGAAGAGCACCGATATCGTCGAGCGCCACCGACTCAGTCATGATCGGCTAAGGTAAGCGTTTTTTGAAGACTCGAGTCAGTGTCACATAAGCGCGAAAGCTTCAACATTCGCTTGGCAAGAATCGACCTTCCCCAAAAGCAGCGGAATTTTCCGACTCAAGCACGTCAGCGGCCGATTGTTCCATAAAACGGCGCAAAAAGTGAGCGAGAAGAATATTTCCAGAGGAATAACAGCTTGTCTCGTGGTTGAGGTTGCTGAGAAGTTTCCAAAAGATGTTTGCGAAACTTTTTCTCTTCCTTCGGGAATGTGCTCCGCGTGCTGCTCGCACGATTTGAACGCAGGTTTGCCTGACGACTTAAATCAGCCTGCTTGCTCTCGGAGAAGAGTTTTAGGAAGGAAATCAAGTCGTGGAAAAACAGCATAAACAACAAGATCGTGTTTGGAGTCTCGGAATTCTCAAGGTCTTCCAACCCCGACCTGGTCATCTTAGATTCCCTCGAAATAATGTTTGGAAGATTCTTGGGAAGAACGTAAGGCGTGCGTAAACGCGCTCATTTGTCCGGCCGCAACTCGTCGGTTCGTTTGTCGTTTCGCTTCAGCCGCGGACGAGGACGAGGAGGGAGAGGAGATGGCCTCGGGACTGTTCAAACATCCATGCTTCTCGTCGAGGATCCGATGTTGGTCAAAGAGAAACTGCTTCTACATGCAGTCGAAAATTTAGCTAAAAACTTCGCTGACGACTCGATTCCAAACGTCCTTCTTCTGTCGATGCCGGCAGAATCGCTCTCCATTCCACCTTGTCATCCTAGTTCTCCGGCGTTCGTTTTTGTGCCTCATCGTCTGCTCTCATGCCGCCCTCGGTCGACGTTCGCTTCAATTCGATTAAGAAAGAACTGCCGCGCTTGTCGGAATGGAAAATGCACCGAAACGGCTTCGACTTCAACAAGAGAGAATGAAAGATTTGAGCGGAACGATAGTTTGAAGGACCTCGACAGCGTTGATACTGGTGCCGCTACTGTTGTTCAGCAGTCTCCGAAAATGTTGCGGGAAGCCACTGAACACCCATTCTACTGCTGCGCAATGACAACAACGCAATAGTAGTCCCCTTAAACAGGCACAGAGTGATGGATTCACTAAATTCGAGCATTGCTCGAGCACGTGCTTACGCACACGCATACGCAGGTTCGTTTGTGATTCAGACGACCGGACGACTGATATTCTCTGAGATTTTCCGCTGAAAAGGCACCGGACACGTCGACAGAGTCGGGCTGTTGTGAACAAAACGGCCCGAACGATCTCGATCCGCTACAACAGAGCTTTCCGTTCTCTGGGACAGCCTAGCGACATGATCAAAGTGGAGTCTGTTGTTCTGTGTATCGAAGTACCTACATCCGTTTCTCTGTCCATATCGATGTTGATACACAGGCATCGAGGCACGTTCGGCAACAGGCACGCAAAGCAGTTTGTGTAATTCTGCCGAGCTCCCACAAGTTGTCCTTGAGCTTGGGAACGTCCGAATAGAGCTCGACAGCAGCTGGATGGGACTCTGATAGGAGCCACGATCTCCTCGCAGTGCAGAAATTTAAAGGGAACGCAGTTGCTCGAGATGCACCGTTTGTTCAATTTTATGCAGAGACGTCGCGGAGCGCATTCAGTTTTCCCATTTGTCGTCCTGCTGCGTTCGTTCGGTCCTGTCCGGTCCTTGAACAATTGATTTACTGCAGGATAATGGAGGTTTCGTTATTGAAGACAATGGAGGAACGCTTTCTTCTTCCTTTCCTTAAATCGTCCTTTCTCCGACGGCGCGGCGTAGGACGTAGGGCTGCGGTAGACAGACTTGTCTTCGAGAAACCGCACGTGCCGCAGGACGAATATGCACTGATGCTTGAAACTCTCAGCTCGTGAAGGTGCGTAGTTCGGCTGGCGTCCTCGCGTGCCTCGCAATCTCGGCCTTGTGTTTCTCGCCGTAGTGGAACCCATCGTCGTGTTAAAACACGCGAATTGCACAGCCGAAACTTGAACGAATGAGGGAGTGAGCCGACGAAATAGGTGGTCTTGTGCTCCCTATTCGAAACTCAGGGAAACTGATTGGATTTGAATAACAAAGCCTCAGACTCACAATCGAATTACAAGTCCACCTTCCTCCACTCTCGTCCCCTTCGTTCGTTCGCTCGCTCGCTCTTCCTCCTGAGGGTTGCGTTGGCCTCGCCTGGCCTGGCCCGGCCCGGCCTGGAGACGAGAATCGGGAGTCCGGAAGGTGGTGGTGCTGGGACCTTTGGCGGCTACGACGACGGCGACGGTGGCAGCTGCGGTGGTCCCGGTCTCGGCAACGAAGACACAGAACCTACTTCGAAACAGAAGACTGCGACTGTGAACTTGGCTTGCTCCTGCCTCGCCTGCCCCAAAAAGGAGTCACTCGCTCAAGTGGGCGGTCCGTCTGGCACGTTGTCCTGAATGCTAACTTCTGACCTCGGGCCCTCTCCTGGGAATTCTCTAACTTCGTTAATGAAGCCGAATTCACCGCTCCACGGCCTAGATTTTCCCCCGGTTTCCTCCTCCTCCACGACGTCTGCGTTCATTCTGATTCCAATCCGTCATCTCCGGTGAGACGTCATCCTGCGGCGACTTGGATTCCTTTCTTTCCTCGCTCTTCCAGATATACATATTCCAATACGAAACAGGAGCTCAGACAACGAGAGTTCGTGCTGCTATTTGTGCTGCTCTTGTTGTTGTCGTCGTCGTTGATGTTGTTATTCCTCGCGTTTTCGTGGTTGTATCGTTGCCGATAAAGATTTTCGACAATGCGTACTCTGTTTTCTCCATTTGCACAGCACAGCGCGGCTTCCGACCCACGGTGGTGGATGACCTTCGCGGTTCGCTCGCTCCATTACGGTATTATTGTAATGTGATGTTGCAGCCAACGCGTCTGGTGTGCGGCTGCTGTCGGTGTCGACGTTGTTCCTGCCTCGGGTGAACTCGCATCGAGTTCTCCCGTGGTTCCCTTGCGACGGCTCCGCCATAGCCGTGGCTTGGAAACAAAGTCGAGTTTCGAGCAGGATCTATACCTTTCCGACGCATCTTTCTCTAGAGCCTGGGAACAAGATTTGCGTTGCGGGCCGAACTCACTCCTCTTGGTTAACAAGCCTGAGCTCGGTCGTTATTGATCGTTTGGCGGAACAGGTTCGCGTAACGCAGCTCGATCTTATCTATCGCAACTACTCTTTTTTGCCGCTCTCCCTTGTTTGGTCTTTCCATAAAGCTGATCGCGCATTAATTAGGGTCCTTTTTTGAGGGAGCCAATTTTGAGAACCGCGCGTTCCGGGGGCCCCCTCAAGACACTCGGGGTGAATTGCGTTTTGAGAAAGCGTATGCTACGACAAGAGTCTAAGAAGTCGTCCCACGGAAGTTATACTTAAGACGCAAAAAACGAAAACTCTGGCAGCATTCACCATGCGAAATTGAGTGCTTCTGGAGAAAGGTCTCGTCTGTAGTAGTTGTCGTTGGATCGTCGCTACGGTAGCGATTGGAGGTGAACCTTTGGGAAAAACCTCTGAGAGGAGACCTTGTTTGTGGATCCATCGGTGAACGAGCAGCTTGTTCCACCGGTCCGTGTTTCCGCCGTGTATCTTTCCCTCTACCGCGCTCTACTCACGCGGTGCTCGTGTAGGGAACGACCGCGCAATCGCGCAAGCGGGCGAACCAACCAACGACCGAGCGAGCGGGTGGCCGAACGAAACAGCGAGTTGAGTTAATTCAAGCAAATTTGATTTAGTCGCGAGCTTTTTTGTCTGCGCGCCTGTGTCTATATGTGTCCGTCTGTTTGTCGGTCGGTCGGTCGATCGGCCGTCGTCGTCGGTTTGTTTCTCTATCCGTCCGTCCGTCAGTCTGCTCCGTGTCCGTGTATCCTGTTCGCCTCTGTGTGCGCGTCTCGTTTGCCCACAAAGGGGTGAATTCATTTGAGGAGAAGAGAGCTCCGGTGACAAACCTTTGATTGGACGTCGCATCCGACACAGAAGAGCTCTGTCTAATTGAGGTTCCTCTGTCGGGTGCTCTAACGCTGGTTATTCGAGTCTCAATGATTGATGACGTTCTCAAAGTCGAACTGATCGGATGATTGATGGATGGCTGGTTGGCTCGCTGGCTGCATCGATCTACTCGAAGCGTCGTCGGTCGTCCTCGCGGCAATGCTCGCGGACGTCCTCGCAACTCTTTCGGTAACGAAGACAGCGCGTCCGGTTCGCAGTTACCGAGTCGGCAGATTTGCCATGCGACTCGCGGCTTCGTGCCTAGAAACAGTTTTGACGACGGCCGATACTGAAGAGTGTATTGTGATAAGCTGTGTGAACGCCGGAACCTATTCGCTCACTCCTTTGGTAGATGGCAAACCTTCAACGTGCTCTGAGTGAGTGTCTGGCGCGCGGCGGGATCGCAATGAAGCAAGTACAAAAGAAGAGGAGATCTTATTGAAGAGTCTCTGCCGACCAGTTTGCTCAACGGCCATCGGTCGAATTTTTGTTGTTGAGATCGAGGCTTAGCTAGCTGAGGCTTCAGTGTTTTTTTCCCGTCTCCTCTTTCGAGCAGCGGCTTTGTTCGTCGCGAACGCCGCCGGTTCCTGACGACGCTTGGAGAAAAGAGAGAACCGCGCCAGAAGCACAAGAAGGATCGCCTCCATTGACGTAATGAACTCCTTGATGAGGGCTCGCTTCGAATCAGAGGGCCGCTGACTGGCTTGCGGGCGAGCGGGCGGGCTTGCGTCCTGCGCGAACGACTGACTCGTTGACTAGCTGCAGCTTTCAAGCCCGCTGTTTCTTCTTGCGCTGCGGCACTCGAGGAGGCGGAGGATGAACGCGACGGCGAGGACGACCACGATCACTAGACGCGACCTCGTCTAGGCATTCGCCCGACACGGCCCCGAGGGTCGGGTTTTTCATTTCTTTTCTTGCTCCGTCAAACAGAGGAGCAGCGACAGATGAAACATAAATATTTACGCTGGTCAATGAATATTTCAACCTTTGCCTTCCGCAACGAAAACCAGACACATGTGTACAACACACGTCCGTCGACTAACGTGTTGGATGCGCGGCTCCCCTCTCGTAGGTCCGATCCGCTTTGAATCTGTTGGATACGAGGAGAGGAAAGTTCCAATGTTGCGGGAAAGAATGCGCGAAAAACATAAGAGACGTCAAGTTCTCATTCTCCTCCATTCATGGGATCGGAGATGGCTTTTTCCTCACTTTCGATTAGCTTCGGTCCAAGTCGCCGATTCTGGTAGGATTTTCCGCTTCTGGCGGATGCGTAAGTAGCGTTCGTGGCTATTAGAAGAGCATCCGCCACCCAAAGCTCGACGAGGAGACGAAGGGAAAAGCAAAGACGACAACGACGGTACGAGACAAAAGCTTAGCGGAGAAAGGAAACGATTTCTTCTTATCCGTCTGCTCGGAACGAAACGTAACGTAGGATCCAAACGATGGTTGGATTCGTTCTCCTTTGCTCTCGCGTCTTTCCGACGATTTCTCGATGCGCGGGTTGCAGCATAGGATCCATGAGGTAGAGAGTCAGGCGCACGAACGAACGGAGAAACGAAAAAAGCGTACCCGTCTACTCTCCGGAGTAGAACTTGTTCAATCGAAAGATCGTCCTTTTTTCGTTCTTTCGTCGTCCCCACTGACCCCATCTGCAAGCGTTTTCGATCAACGATTGCTTCTTTACAACTCTTGTGACGAGCGATTTCGACTCCTCCGTTTAACCTTAGTTGTTGCGTCTCCTGACATTTGCTCTGAGCGACTCATGGCCGTGGTGCATGGGTTCCCAATCGTCAATTGCAGCAGATCTTCAACTCGGAAACTGGGTCTGGGAATTCTGACGACTCTCGAGGAGAAATCCAGCCCGACTCCTCCCGAAATCCTCTTCCCGTGTCTTGGCACTGGCCTCCGCGGGATTCTCGTTTTTTCGGTCGCAACAGCTTTCTTTGAGAGGCTCGAATCCCGTTTGAGGTTGTCGGGTTCCTCGTCTTAACTCGATTTCAGGGCGGCGGGCGCGGCGTGTGGTTTGCGGAGGGTTTCCTCCATCCGTTCCCTCCTCGTTTTCGTTCGTATCAGTTGCGTTGGCCTTGTTAAGGGAGTAACGTTGTTACATGGCGGATTATTGAATCGCCATCGTTGTTCGTGCTCCACGCTCCGTTACTTCTTTCGCCGCAGTCGGGAGCGGAGCTTCGTTTTGGTAATTTTCTGCAGACTTGAACAGAAAGCGAGTGAGAGACAGACACACCGAAAGAGAGAAAAGAGGAGAACAGCCAGTTCTCCTGAGATCTCTCAGCCGCTGCTGCTGCTGCTGCCGCGTTTTTTCTCCGCTCTCACGAGTCGGCCACCCAGTGCCGCTCGGAATCGTTCTCCTCCCTGCAGTCTGAAAACCTGCCGACGCTCGCGGTCTGCGAAGAACAAAGGAAAAAATTCACTGCTGCCTCTTGAATTACGTCTAGCACCACCTCGGGATCTTTGGGGAACGATCGAGAACCATCGGACACTACAGCGAAATCAGCTGGGGAAGCAAAGTCGACGAGCGAAGCAAAAAAAGCAAAAAGGAACCCCATGATAGATGCTAAACCGGGTCCTGTAGAATCTATGTGGAGGGAATTTTAATTTTCTCGATTCCGCAGCTCACTGGTTTCGGATTCAGTTCGGGTTTTACGTTGTGGCGACATGAATATGAGCGGAGTCGAGGGCTATCGGAGAATTAACTCAAGTCGTCGTCCGGCATGAGAGTCCGACCGTGGCGCTTGTTTCGGAATCGAGCAGTACTCGAGGTTAACGTAATGACCTCGCTTCTTTTCAAGTTAGTTAGCAAGGCGAGCTGTGCAGGTCTCGATACACGAGGAAATCGAATCTCGGAGAATCATTCTGCTTTCCAGCTGGAGCGTGTTTGTAGCATTTCATCCGTATTTTAGGGATTCGTGTTTCGTGTCGCATTCGGCGCGCGTCGTGTATCAACATGCATTTCTAGTCATTTCAATGTAACCAGTTCCTTTACTGATTGTGAGATGTTTTTGAGATACAACATGTATCCTCCGAACAAGTTTCTGGAGCTCGCTGCAAAAGCGCAGCGCCAATGTTTCAAGCGGAAACTACTCTTGGAGCCCTGAACGAATATCATGTCTGCTGATGACGTGGAACGCTCTCCGAGCGAAGCGAGGGTACAGTTTGAGTGGAGGTAACGAACTGCCGTTCCAGGGGAGACCGGTGTCCAGTGAGCACGCTCCCTTCAGGTATGGAAAACGAGAGAAAACGTCCTAGGATGAGGACATACCGTACTATGTGATCACAACTTCCCTCGTCGATATCAACGATACTTCACCTTTCCGAATTGACGGATGAACGAAGAAACATTTCGGAGTAAAATTGCGAAACCTACTCCAGGAACGGGATTACAGCCCTTGTTCAATCCCGCGCAAGTGACTTTCCAAAGTTCACCGAGGCAAGCGCTCGAATCTGTTGCAGCATACCCGTTGCTCTTCCGCTGATCCTACCCTTACCATGTTTCGTATATGCCAGATTGCCGCGGGAGAGCGTGTAATATTTCTATATCATACGTGTCATGAACATTCAGTGTCAATAACAGTGGGGTCTCAGCTCCATCAGTGCGCTCGCGGGTGCTCTCTTATCGCATCGACGCCCGTTCAGGAATCCATAGCCGTTTCGGAGTTCGTCGATATGCCCTGCCCAGTCGGAATCCCATACTCGAAGTATCCGTACGCCTACCTTTAGCAGACTCTCCAGCAAGCTGAGCCCTCTCTAGCTCAGGAGGTAGGGGTCGCAGCAGCGGCGGCAGCAGAAGTGTATAACTGTCTGAAAGCTGGGATGGGAGTGTTATTACATTTAACGCTTTTTTATTCGGTAGGAGGGTCTGCTCTCGTATAGGGAGCTTTAGGTAATAGCGGGTTAGAGAACACATTATCGGATCGTGCTGGAGAAGCAGCAGCAGCCGGTACCACCACCACCCTCGTCTGCTCTGCCTCCGTCGATGCCAACATCGATGCCTCCCCTAGAACAGCTGAGGCCAAAATAGATAAATATATGGGTGTGTGTGAGTGCGTCTTCATAGTCGGAAATTCGAGTTCGCCTCCAACTGGCGGACGGAAAACCATTGTCTTCCTCGAGCCGACGACCCGAGCAACTACGGCTGTGTCAGGAGAGCGCGAGAAGAGCAGCGGAGAGGACTTGGCCCTATCAGATAGTTGACGACGAATTTCAAGACAACGAACTGAGAAAAAGGAGGAAAGGAGCCGAGGAAGAAGATGAGACGCAATAAAGCGACCGGGGTGGAATCGCCTTCGTAGATAGATCACTGATGGATTCGAAGTCAATGACATTCTTCAACGGGCAAGCGGGCCGACGTAAGGGCGAGCCGGCGGGCGGGCGGGCGGTTTGCGACCCGACTCCGAACGAACGAGCGAGCGAGCGAGCTTGATAGCATCGCATCGATAGCTTCACCCCAGCGCCCCGGACTCTCTTGCTTTTCCATTCCTTCACTGGAATGTTTTCGACACGGGAGAGAAGTTCAGGAGGTCGCTCGATCTCAATCCCGCAAACTCACGGCCCACCTCGCTCAGTCTGCCATCAGGATCGCTCCGATTCTGCATCCGAGGTTGTCTACGTGCTTGGCTTCCGCACGGGCGGTTGAAGAGTAGCTTCCGTCTTGGAATCGTGCGTGGCGTTGCGCTGTAGATACTGGCACCGCTCCAGAATAGCTGCACGCAGGGCTTGTTGGTGCGTTTTTGCTGTGTCAATTCAAATTTCGGCGTCGCTGCTGCCGCCGACGATCCGAGTCTCTTCGGGCTCGGAGGGAAGTGAACGAAACACAGTCAAGCTATTCAGTTGAACGGGTTCTGATTCTTCGCGCCTTGTTCTGCGTTCCGTGCCGTCGAGGCAACGCGGCGCCGCCGTTTCTCGACATGGACCCCTGTTTCCTTTATCATGCAGTTTCATTCATATTCACTTCGACGAGAATGCGAAGGGTTATACCATGACTCGCTCTCTGTGTCGTCATTTGCCAAACTACTCACACTTACTGTCGCCACTGCGTCTGCCGTCCCGAAATTCTCGGCGGCCTTTCGAGGAATGGAGTGCTGGCGGCGCACGTTTTCCTGCTAGCAGATACTCGTTCTCCGCACAATTTCTTTTGGACTGCCGCGGTCAGCTCGTTTGTTCAGCGGAGACAATCTTTGGGGCTGCTGACAGAACCGGGCACCCTTGAGCCGCCACCAGAGAACAGGGGTACGAAAGCCTGTCGGATGCTTCAATCCATTTCGAAAGGGCGGCTTTTACGAAGTCTCGTCTCTCGTTCGGGCAAGCGAACCAGCGAGAACTTAGGGGCGTGCGGGTGTGCAATATCGTTAACACAGTGCTCGGTAGCGAGGACAACGTCGACCCATCAACTCTACTAACTTGGCTGCCAACACTAGTTCAGCCCAAGGCCGTTCTCGCTTATTAGCTCTTCCGTACGAAGGAAATCTCTTATTCCTCTCACTCTGGTTCTGTGCTCCGTTCTGACCTTCCCATCGTTCTCTTTCGCCCTCGCGTTCGCGGCGGCGTCGAGTCGGAGAATACGAGTGATTTGCGTATATAGAAATGCTGCACGTGCTATAGCGTCCCTGCTTTTCGAGTCGAAGGTTGTTCAGCAAACAACAAGTCCAACAAATACAAAAGAGCTCCCGAGAGCGATGATGAAGGAGACTAGGGCAGGCCGCGCAGCGACAATCACGTTATGATGCGTCAATGCCTTTCTAGTTTCTCATGCAAATCGAGCCACTTCCACCTCTTTCCCTCAATCTTCCTTCTTTTCAAGCCTGACGTCTTTTGAAACCCGGTCAGTGGGTTCATCAGGCGAGGCTGAAGCATGCACCTCAATTCATCCTGCTCTCGGAACCATGGTTCTCTGCATCTGACTCGATGATTTCGCATGTCAGTATTTCCTGTGTAAATGACGACGATGCGAGCAGATGACGATTTCGAGCTGTCCGTCCGATTTGAAAAAAGGGCGAGGTACCGTTCGGCTGGCCGAGCTCGCTCGCTCGCTGATGCTGCCATCTTTGATTTAGTTCTGATGACGCGACGAGGTGTGGCGTGCTCCATGCAATAACCCGGGTCGCGAGAGGGATCTTCCGAGAGATCGTCCGTCGGTTTCAACGCCGCCGATGCGCAGCCAGCAGACAGAGAGACTGAGCGCACAGGCAGAGTCTGTCCAAAAATGTCAAAATTATGAATTTCAAGATAAGCTTGTAGTCGTGCTGGCCAGCGAGATAACAGACACGCAGGAGATAGAAAAGCCAGCGGAGCACCGTCTGATAAGCTGGAGGAAAAGATTCGGACCCCGACGACCTCACGAGGTTAACGGCACTGTTCGACTTTTCACAATGAATCAGAGGAAGGCCATATTTCGAGGATACTTTGTGCCCGTTCCGTTGATTCTCTTGGTCGGTTCTGCTTGATTACTGGGTGGGGAGACATTTTTCGGGGCTCTGTCAATCAGTCAAACGAACCAACAAGCCGAATGACAGCGGAACGACAGCTGTAGTGCACTTTTTCCCCTTGCATAACATGAACACACTTCGTCGCGTGGATGAGAGCGTTGTTGAGTTAACGTCTCGCCCCATCCCGCCCGCTCAGTTTCGCCTTTGGGCTCCTCGCTGTTTGCGGTGTTCGGACTCGGGCTCGCTTTCCGCCCCCTCCGAGCTGGCGCTCTGCCGGCTGGCTGGTCCGCTTGCCCGGCAAAGTTGTAGCGGAAGCTGCGGCGGAAGTATTTAGGATCTCTATGAGAGGAATATAAAAAAAGGGCGAAGAAGAAAGAGGAGGAAGATGTGAGAGGAAACTAAATGTCGTTGTTGCCCGCCTCAATGAATATGTGTGTTTGTGTGCGGGTGAGGGCGTGTGTGTGTGTGTGTGTGTGTATGTTCTCGTGTTTGGAGAGCAGCCAGCAGCCACTCAGCCGCCGGAACATCCTACCATCTATCCGACTCATTACTGCTACATGTCGCCCCCTAACAGCACTCGTAATGCTCTAATTACCCAACGGAGCACCAAGTTTGGTCCGGACCAGAACGTCGGTTTCACTCGTTCAGCTTCGACATTCCATTATAGCTTTCCATCGATTCCGAAACTACTGTCTAGAGTTCGAGCTCTTACGTTTAGCGAGGCTCCGACGAATTTTTTTAACCTTCCTCCTCGTGTCTCCTCCTCTTCTTTTTTTTTGATCGAGGGAGCTCGAGAAATCCGAATCGCAATCATGTTTGATGCAAACAACCGGATGCAACCGTCTCTCTCTGAAAACTCAGATTCCATAGACACAGAAGCTAGCTGGAAATTCTTGTCAAAGGGCGGTGGAAGAAACGTTATCAGCACGAAAAATCGTCGGCAAGGTCCTTCGTCGGAGGTAGACTCGGAGCTAATTGAGGAAAACTTTTTTTTTCGTGACAAATGAAGTTTCGATCGGGAAGCCCGTAACGGAGATGGCGATGGGCAATGGGAATCGTGGTCGAGCAGTAGACTATGGAGGTGATGGTGCCTGCCGCGGAGAGTCGATGGAACTCGGTTGAGGTCAATGAGGTGATATCGTGGACGCCGCGGCCAACTGGGGTGTGAAACGTTAATGGAATGCGTCCAGTCACTTTAGACCTTCACTAAGGACCAACCAAGCGGCTTATCAGGTCGTTGCAGAGATCTCCTCGTTCCCCTGCTTACGGCGAGAGCGAGCGACCGGCTAAAAGGATGATGGGGAATATTTTGCCGTCAACGAACTCGCTCGACACTGCTGCTTATGTGCTTGTGATCGGGGAAGGGAGAACGCCCGTCCGCACGAAGCAGAATGGAAAAACGAACCGACCGAGCAGGCTGGCACGCCGGCCGGCAGGCAGGTAGTCACCGAGAACGAACGAACGAAACGATCGAGTGCTGAACCCCTTCAAAGACTCCAATCCCGTGGCCTTCCGGTCACACAATGCTTTCCTCGAACAATCCCCTTGTTTTCCACCGTTAGGCACGTACGACATGAAAGCAACATTCCCCGTCCAGTCTCTAACAAGCCTTCACCGCCGTTGCCGGCGCCGTGCTCGCTGTTGCAGTTGTTGCTGGTGGTGCAGCTGCGGCAGTTGCTCGGCCTATCTCACAGCTGTACGAACAGGGTTAGGTGGCGGATGTCGAGGTTTTCAGCACGTTTTCCGTTCAGCTGCAGAAGTCGAAATCGCATCGCAGTGTACGTGTTTGTCGAGCACACAGAACACCTAATAAATCTTGGAATGGATGAGTCCGGGTGTGGCTGGATCTCATCCAGGTCGCTGCACCTGCTGACGGCCCTCCACAAAGCCCCGTTATAACGGACCCAAATATTATGGATACTCGTCTTCAGCAGACCTCAGTAACAACTGAACACATCCGGCGCTTTTCTCAAGTTCGTTGTAACACGGACCGTTTTTTTATATCGACAGAGAAACTTGGCTCTATCCTCCATTACTTGGAACAACTTGCCCTCGCGAGAAAGTCATTTCACTGGAATGGAGGACGTCCCGGCGTTTTCTAAGTCGTACCCATACGTGGGGGTCACATCATACCAATGTACGGAGGAATCAATCAAGAGTTTAAGCTTTCTCTCGCCCGCGGCCCGACGACAGCCCTTGTCGCTCGCTCGCAGATCCGAAGAATGAGTCAAATCGAACACCTACCCTGGGATAATATTCATTTTGACCGAGTGAAAAAAAAAATCTCCAAAACGACGGTAGCCTGGCCGGAAGCGTTCGATGCGTGCGTGTATGTGTGCGAGGGCGGGTAGGAGCCGAACGACGCGCGTGTCCTGGCACGTTGTATTCGGCACTTTCGAAAACGTGCTCCGCCCTGAAAGCTATTAATTTATTAGCGTTACGTTGTGACTCCGCCGGACTTTGCAAAGCGGGTCGGCAGATCCTTCGAAAGTTGCTTCGTGTTCACCACCCGCCACCAACGTCCACCCTTCGCGAACAGCAGCTGCCCCCACCCTGGCCGCGTCTAAACACCCGAAATCTCAGTCCCTCCTGGTGCTTGCTGCTGGTCCAGAGATCCGCGAGCCGATGTCGGTAACACAGAAGCGTAAAACGCTCCAGTGCGAAAACGGGGTCGCTGTTCGGGGAGAGAATCGCTTCATGATTTCAGAGCTCCCTCTTGCACCACCGTTGCGCGCGGACCAGGGACCGGCTCAAGGTTCGGGTTGCCGTGGCCTCGACCGCTCCGGAGGCTTAGCAGGTTAACAAAGTTCGGAGTAACTTTTGAGAGGCAGCGCAGGACGGTCGAGCCGATTTGAATCCCCCCGACAATTGCGCAGTGGAGAATCGGGAACAAGCACAAGCACACGCGGAAGCGTCGAGATGAGGAGAGAGACCGAGAGGCAATCCGCGTGAAAACCTGACGCGTTTCGCTCGTCAACGATGCACGATCAGTCCTCATCGCTCGAGCTTTTCGCTTTGGTTTCCCCTCATACATGCTCATACTTCCTGGAATGGTATCGATGAATTACAGATTCAACGTCGGCTCGTATAGTACATCCAAGTCGACGATTTCAAGATACGAAATTGCAACGCAGTCACAACTTTAACGAATCTCCTTGTCATGGCGGGGTAGTAGACTGTCCAGCGCAAGAACAGGGAAATGCGGCGTGAATATCGCGTCCGTCCGACAAACGGTGACGTCGTCTGTCGATCATAAGTTTAAAGCGGTGCTTGCGCGCGAAGGGCCGGGGTGCGGCGACCATGACGAGGGGAGCCGCGATAAGCTACGCGTCATTGTAGTGAGACGACGGTCATGAGTTTGACCAGGGCTTACTCTTCCTGGTCATGGTAGTTGGCGAGGAAGGGGAGGAAAGGAGCTACGTGAGCCTGACGCAGCAGAGTTCATGTAGTAGTCAAACATCGGAGGACGGGGAGTCGGCCATCGTTGTGAAGGATCGGGAAAATCAGCGGTTCGCACGCTTGTGCAACTCAACTATCGTCCTCCTCAGTTCGCTTCAGAGGATTTCTATGAGAAGAGTGACGCTTGCGGGGATGGTCCGGAGCATTCGAACAATCGTTTGGAGTCAAGCCGACCAAGCAGCGATGGAGAACTTGAGACTCTTTTGCTTCCGAGTTTTTCCCCAATCGCAACTCTTTTCCTCCGCCAAGTCAAATCAAATTTCGCATTGCTCCATTTGCTCCTGAGGGGCTCTGTAGGGTTTTACTCGGTTTGGACCATTGGCGGCGTTGTTACCATTGGCGCTGCCATCTTTGCGGTCTGCGACAGAGCCTCCATCTTGCTGTGGCCGAGTTGTATACAAGTCATGGCCACCGTCCACCATCACGCGATTCGATCGATGCTACTTTCGGTGACATATCACTTGATTCATGGCACGAATCGGTTCCCTTCTGTTCTCTTCCAGCACGGAGTGTCGCGGACGAGCTTGTATCGATCCGGCCAGAGCCGACCAGGGTTCCGTGTCTAAGAAAGTGGACACTTGGAAGCGGTTCCGCGGTCCTGGCTCCTCAGTTTCTTCTCGGGTCGACCATCCTGCCCGCTACTCTCCTCTGGTCAAAGCGGCTGGTATAATCCAAGTTCTGCACAAAAAGCTTAATTAAGGTTACTTCAAGTGAGGCAATGGCCAGAGAGTGGACCCGGGCCGACTCGCAGACGGAGGAGAAGCGAGCGTGCGAGTGACCGAGCAAGGAATCGAGCGACGCAGGCCTGATCCCAGCTCCATGGAGCATCCGCTGTGGGAACGACAAAAACCTATTGGCCGAGCTTTAGAGCAAGCCGAAATTGGGAATGTCTTGAGATTCCTGCGCTCTCTTTTTATTTCTATACCAAGCCCGAACCAATTTGTAGATGCCTCACTGAGGCTTTGATCCATCGGGTGGACGTTCGGTCTGCCGAACGTCCGCATGCTTCGTTCGGCCTCGGGACAACCGGCTGCTGTCGGCAACCGAGACTCGTCAGCGGAGTCGGACGGGACGCTCCCGCGGAAGCTCCTGACGGACACCATCAGCTTGTCTCAATTGAGAGATAAACGCTGCGTTGACTAGCGGTAGGACATAGTTTGTGTCGCGTACGGGGGCGCGCGCTCCACTGCTCCCGTCCGCTGTCGGCACTGCTATCCTGTCGCAACTTGGCTATGCTGGTTGGTTGGTTGGTCGGTTAGTGTTCTCGCTGCCCGGGGCCACAGTGTGTGAAGTGTCACCCCACCTCCATCAACAACTTCATTCTGTGCTCGAGGCAAAAGTCTCATTAAATATACTTTGCTAAGCGGCACGATGCGACAAGTTGAACACAGCCCGTGTTCCTCGCTCTTCTTTCTGTGCGATGCAGAAAGAGTCGAGGCAACACTCGGCAACACCGACCTCGCTACCAGAGGGATGTAGAGAGACGAGGAAAGCAGGCAGCGGCAGACCGGGGACTCAGAGACAATCAGGACGTTGTATCTGTGACCAACGGGCCATGCGACGCAATCCAACCCGCTGCAACTTGAGTGAGTGGTACAAACGGCCCGACGTTAAAGTAGTCCTCCGCCTCAACGGCAGGCCTACTGTCCAAACGGGCTGCAGGGTAATGGCGACGTCGACGGGAGGGACGACTCACCCAGCAGCCAGATCAAAGGAAAGGGGACACAGAGTATCCAACCGTCCGTGAACATGGCCACCTAAGGCCCATCAACATCAACCTTGATTCAGAGATTGGCCCCTGTGGCCACATTCTCTCCGGGAGAAAGATGGAGAGGCGGGAGACAGGCTCAAAGCCTCGACTTCTATCCGTTGTTAGGTGCATCGTCGCGTTTCAGGTGATTCCTCCCGAAGCTCAGACATAGATAGGAACTAGGCCCCCGGTCCCAAGGCGAACACGTGGGATCCAAGACCGTATGACATCGAGTCCCATGCTGTTGTGAAATGGTGTCTCAATCAATTCTCCCTGATCGGTTTGCCCCAAGGAACGACAAGCCAAGAGTTCCTTGGTTCGTTAAGAAAATCGACTTCGTTTTACCCCTCTTCCTCTTCCCCCCGTTTCGTTATTTATTCGATTCAGTATCCTCAATATTCTGCTTTCTCTTTCCAGGCAACTCGAGCTTACCGTTTCGAAAAGATTCGACTCGTCGCACCGCTAGCTACAATTCTACTAGCAACATGTTCCTGCGCTACCTGCTCGTCGCGTTGGCCGTGGCTTCATGTACGTCGGCAACGGATTCGGCTTGCCACGCCAACTGTGTTTGCAAGTGGAAACAAGGCAAACGCTGGGCGAGCTGTCCGGGCAAAAATATGATCACGGTTCCCAGCGGCCTGCCTTCGGAAATCCAAGTGATCGATCTGGAAAAGAATAATTTCCACACTCTGCCAACGAAAATATTCCAGGAGCGGGGATTGACCAATCTCCAGAAGATCTACCTCCAGCACTGTCGGCTCGGCCGGATAGCGGAGGATTCGTTGCATCAGCTGACGAATCTCATAGAGTTAGATCTCTCACACAATGTCCTTACTGAAATCCCCACCGAGGCGTTGATGGCCGCGAGCCATTTGCGGAAGCTCCATCTGAACAACAATCCAATCTCCGAGCTGACGAACGGCTCGTTCAAGGGACTCACTCATCTACAGCACCTTTCGCTGTCCGAATGCCAAGTGCACCATGTTGATATGGCGGCTTTCGCGAGCCTAGAGTCCTTGAAAGCCCTCTACCTTGATAGTAATCGACTCACAACACTGCGCGCCGAGACAGTGTCCACCCTCCCCCGAATCACCGAGCTCACCCTAACAGGAAACCCTTGGCATTGCGACTGCCATCTCGCCCCGCTACGGAAGTGGATGATTCGACGGAGCATCGGCAACCTCTACGCGCCCCACTGTGCCTCGCCCGAACGCATACGTGAGGTATCGTGGACGGAGCTTGACGTGGAGGATTTCGCATGCCTGCCCGAAATTGCTCTGCAGCTGAACATGCTGTACGTGCACGTCGAAGAGGGCGCCAACGTCACTTTGGTTTGTGGAGTTCGCTCGCAACCTGTGTCTGTGATTCGATGGGAACCAGCAGAAGTTTCAAACGAGACTTACATGGATCCCGATCGTTTCCATACGAAGATCGACGAGGCCCAACAGGGCCTGCAAGTGAGCTATCTCTGCATTGATCACGCGCAGCTCGACGACTCCGGCGTGTATGTTTGCGTGTCAGAGAATAAGGCAGGAATCACGGCCGCCAACTTCACCCTGCATGTCGCCAAGCAGCTTTTGAGCCCTACCCACCTGGGTCGGACGGGAACCATCAGCGTTATCGCGTTCTTCGTGCTGTTAGCAATCCTGATCGCGTTAGGGTTATGCTTTTTTGTAATGCGTCAGAGATATCGAGCCAACTCAGACACGAAAGTCCCTCCGAACCAGGGATTCCTAAAGCAGCTTGCCGTGGTGAAAACGGTCAAAGGAGCTCCAGAAGTGATTCCGGTCGTAGCCGCGAGCCCTAAATCCGAATTCGATGGAGTGGACAAGCGGGCCGAGAACGGTTCGTCGGGCTATGGCTCGGATCAGACGCCAGACCTCGTCAACAAAATCGGATTCGACAAAGAGATTCACTTATACAACGGTCCAGTCGGCAACGGCTACGCGAACCCGGCTGACCCAGCGTACAGACATTCGCCGATGATGAGCCAATTGAACACGACCTACCAACAGGATGACTATGCATTGGGTCCGATTCCGGGTGAAGCGGGACTTAGCAGAGCGTACTCGCCCGAACCCCTACCCCCAGTCCATCCTGCACCCCATTGGCAGCAGCAGATGCCGCCGCCCCAGCACCACCACCTGCACCATCAACAGCAGCAGCACGAGCTGCAAGCGGCGTCGAGCGCCTTCTATAATGGACTTGCGTCACCTCAGCAGAGATGGACGCAGCCCGCAACGTCTCCTATCGACGTCGGTGGCTATAGGAATTCCACCAATCAGGCGCAAATGGTCGGAATTCCCACATCGCCATCTATGTCGCAACAACAACAGCAGCAGCAGCAACAGCAAAACTGGGCACCTGCACCGGCGGTTCCACCTAGAGCACCTATGGCGGCTTTAGTGTCACCACACGGTGATACGAGATACTCGCCTGACGAGGGCTACGCTGAAGAAACGATATGTTATGAAGGAACCGAGGTATGAATAGAAAATCTGTAATAGGTGTTCCAAAGACCCTCGGGTCCTTCTGTAATATTCTCTGTATGTATTAGCGTGCACTCGAACCTCTGTCATTGTTACTCGACTCGGAACTACCGTCGCCACCACCGCCGCCGCCAACCGCCTCAGCGACCGGTGCGAACAAAACTCAGGGTACTTCTTCAAATGGTACTTTGACGCGACTGCAATCCAGTCAGTGAGGTCGAATTCGTTTCGCCACAATCGCGGGTCCCTGGGTTCCTACATGCCCAGGGTTGTTTGATCGCGCTTCGGCGGACGAAAACGACGACAAGTACGCCACCCCCGTCTTCAAGGTGCTCAACGTGAGTGGTGACTTCTGTACATACCATTTACATAAATAAATACAGACACTACACTTTACTGTACATGTAGAAAAACCAGAAACCACCGCGGAGGGCAGAAACAACGACAGGAAATTTGAATCGCCGCTCTTCCAAATGGAACCAAGGATTAGGAACTGTCGCGACAAAAGTGTCGATGATTGTACATAGAAATGTGTCCTCCTCTCTACCCACTCGACCGAACCTATTCAACCGTTGTCCCTGAAATCGTTGAAGCAGTGAAGGCGTCTCCACCGAAAATCAGCAATTATCAATACGTGTCATCAGCGCGCTAGTTCTCTCATTGTAAGTTACTCATGGCAACTACATACGGCTTTGTTTGGAGCTGCCACCCACCGAGCCCACCCTTCACCCACCCACCACTCACCCACTCAGCGACCAGACGAGAGGAATCGAAGATTTCGATACGGGACAAGGTGCTTCGACTGCCCGATTCTGTTCGCAAACGCGTATCTAGTGGAGATTGGGACGCACAGTCAGAGGTTTCCGACCCGACTTCCGATTGGTCTTTGCGCAGTGGGTGACCGCTGGATAGAAAGATGTTGGCTCGGTTGAAGGGAGGGTGATTTGGATTCGAATGTAGCTTGGTTGACTTGACACAGTCATCGGAGCGAGTACGTGAGTGCGCATGGAGAGTGTTTATAGTAGAAATTATTCTGTACAAACTCCTTCGAACCGTCGTATTGCTTATGAAACCCGTAACGCCTCTCTCCCCATCTTTCTTGTCGAATGATTTTCTATACCTCCGCTGAGTTCAACCGTTTTGACTCCCAGCGAGGCGTCGGGTGACGTCGCTTGCCTCAATGACGGGGAGCCTGGTGCGAAAATCAAAAGTTCCGGCGATCGAAACTGAAGCAGCCGCAAATATGCAACTGCGAGGAGGGACCGATTCTGCTGTTGCGTCTATAATTCATGGGAGGCTGTGCGACTGATTCAAATCATACGAGAAAGTCATGAAAATTCTCTCGTTCCGATTGGAACACTGCAGGCAGGCGACGTTTTGTTTGTAAAATATGAATCGAGGACAACTTGTGACAAAAGAGAATGAATTTCCCGAAGTGGAAAACAACAACATCAATAGACCGATCCCGGACGTGTGAAGATTTACAAGAGAAACAACAATTTGACATGAATGTTCAGACGCCCAACGAGAAACACAGCGGAAGAAAGACGGAAGTAAGCGGGCTTCATGATGACATGTGAGCGCGTGCCTGAAGGGCCTGGAGGACATGTGTGAACTCGAGTATGACAAATAATATAATTCTAATTTATAAACACCATTATGTATTGATGAATAAAGTACATACAATGTAATAGTAAGCCGGATCTTAAATGCGCGTTCTCACTCGTATTTCAAATAAGTAGAATTTCCTCCCCAGGGATCTCTTGGATCGTACAAAAATGAATGTGGACTTTCGCTGTCGTATCCGAAACCTATCGCATGCATTCAACTTGGACCAGCAGCTTCAGTTAGATTCGTGCGTTTCCGACTGTTCCGGATGCACAATTGTTTCAGGGTGTAGGAGCGGTAAGGTGACACGCGGATGATCGATGCAGCGGGCAAATCCCGACAAGGTCAGTCGCGGCCATCACACGTCACAGGATTTTTTGTCACTCCCATGGTTGTGATGCTTCCGGCCTCTGAGTGTCAGTGGGGAGTTGAGGCTGTCGAAACAGCGATCCTTCCCCATCACACGGCAGGATTCACTGAAGTTGTTGAGCGACGTCTCGTATTGGTTTCCTCCAACTCTTCAATGCATACGCCTAGTCTATCGAAGAGTGGCAAGACAAAGTTCCTCGAGAGCTGTAGATCACTCAGCGTAAGACCTTGAACGGGAATCTCGGCCTGAGTGCGGGCCAGGTGAATTTTTCACTACTACAGGATTAGATCGCAGTTTATACGGAATGCTGCCACGTTATGGGCGTTGTCACCGCCCGTGCAGAAGGACGCACGCGTTTCCGAGAATGTGATCGAGGCCTCGGAGAACTTTTTCATTCTTCGCCCATGCCCGTCTCAGTTTTCACTTTATCCAGAACTTGAGCCTCACTTCCTTCTGTGATGGTTACAACAGCAAAACCTGGTTTCGGAAGCATCGGAGTCCTGCTTGCGGCCATCCTGATTCTCGCGTGCACTCATGATTCACCTGGAATCGCGGGAATTATAGCATCCGAGACTTGATGCCAGCTCAGCGAGAAGGACCTGGATTTCGACTCAATCATAGCTATTCCATGGCGTTTCAAGACTATTCCCGAGTAACCGGACGAGAGCGATCAGTTTTGCTCGATGAAAAGAAGAATGAAGCGCCTGACGAGGCCTCGATGGGAACAGATATTTTCGAGGAAGAAGCAGGAATCCCGGGCACAGCCAATCGCGCGGTAATTCTAGATGCTCGGAATCTGATCCACTCGAAATATTCAGAACCTCGTCTGTAAGTCGGCTGTAGAGGGCTCCTTTGACGTGATTTCGATAGCATGATGTAAAGGCTTTCGAGACCCTCCAAGCCAGAATGTGGAATTGCCTACCCAAGAAAGAAGAAATGGCAAGATATGTATGTCCGCAACCAATCCGAGTAGGAGCTCAAGTCAAAGCTGGAAAAAATCTCGACGAACCAGCCCACGTCTGTTGGCCGTCTGATCCTGCCAGTGCTGTTCCTCCTCTGCTTTGATGCAAAGCATCACACCTAACTCCGCTGAAACATGCTCCGATGCGTTGCCGCGGGAGAGAAGGCCCGACTTATCCATTCTGCATCCAGTATTATTAAGGTTAAATTGTTGAGTCTCTTTTATCGCGAATTTGTATCTAAGCACCCCCGTAACCCATCACAGAACGGATTTTCAGAGCCGTATACATGACCCTCTCCTCCAAGATAATCCTCTTGAAAACTAGTCGCTTTCTTCCTACCGCGGTGAGTGTGACCCCTCGCCCCTCAGCTGAGAAGTCCTTGCGCCTCAACAGCTGAAGCGCGCCCCACAGTTTGGGAACCGCTGCTCTAGAGCATATTCTTAAGATCATAGGCGAATTACCGTATTTTCCGGCGTATAAGACGCACCCCCTCGTTTGGAGAAAAAACATGATGAAAACATGTTCTGATTTTTAAACTTATAGTATAAGACGCACCCCGTTTCTAAATGGCTTCATTTACACTTTTCGAACTCGATGACCTTCAGTTTGAGCCCGTACACCCGTACGCTCTCTCGAGGAATCTTCTTGTTACCTGCATGCACCATTACTGATCGTGACTTTTCTCACGACTCATACGTCGAAACTGCTCCCGGAGCTGAACTTCTAAGCAGTTAGTTATGTTTCCGCGCTGACCACGCCGGGCTGCCCGGGCGCCAACCTCGGAACTCCAACGTTCCCAAGTATACTCATCAGATAAGACGCACCCCGAATTTCAATACTCAACTTCCAGAAAGAAGGTGCGTCTTCTATGCCGGAAAATACGGCACTGCGGAGATCAGAAATGAGTGCACGGCTCTAATCCGACGTGGCAATGAGACATACTTTACGAGGATGCAGTGATCCATGATTTCCGCAAGAAAATCGGAGGCCGGCGGACATATCCAAGGATACGGTATATGGATTTGTAACCCGTTTCGGATAGAGAGCAATGTCCGCCGATTATACGAGGTTTGGTTGACCAAGCTCGAACTCGTAACTTCATCATCATCTGACTGTGGTATGTGAGCGCACGATGAAGCGACGAAACGTTGATCAATCGATTCGTCAGATGGCCTTCAAGCAAGTTTGCTGTCGAGCATCATGATCACAGCTGGTCCTTTTCCTCTTTGTACAGGCGCGAAGCCTTTGACAACACGACGAGGGAGGTATGGAAAACCCTCGCACACAGCCTACTCACGGGAACTGGTCACGGAGGAGTCACTCGGCAAACAGCCCCATCACGAGGTGTGTCATTTCGGAATCAAATTCCACTCTATCATGGATGTATTGTGAAAGTTTCCCTGTCAAAAGATCTCCGATGCAGTTTTGCGAAATCGCGGTTTTGGAGCGCGGACCGGGAATACATGGGACCTTCATTCCAGCAGAATTCTCAGAAGCCTAAACTTTCAATCGAATCAGTAGGTCCCTAACTGTTGATGAAGGCTCAACTATTTGAGAGCCGATAAGGTTCAATGCGTCCACTCCCTCGGCGTTCAGCTGACATATGGGGCCGCTCCAAAAACTGGAAGGATTCATCGAGGAGGCTCAAAATTCTTGACGTGATCGGCGTGCCAACTATGGGCACCGGTCTGTAGAGTAACACCGCGCTGCAAACTCGAAATATTATTGAGCTCGGCGTCATCCATTGGCGGCGGTTCGTTCGCTACCTCGGTGATGGGTTGTTTACCTTACTTGCTTCCGAAACCGCTTTCAATTATGCACTAACTCTAGCAAAACTTCGCTTTGATCTCTCTATCTCCGTTTGATTACGTGGGGACTAGACCCCGCAAATAACCGCAAATTTCGAGAATAACCGCGGCTAACCGCAAGAAATCTGCGGAAAACGCGATAGGAAGAACAGTTGGAGTGACTAGAGTGCATGTTCCCAGTCTTTCCTACCGCAGTTTCGCTCAATTCTTCCGCAATAGCTGGAAACCACCTCTCAAGAAATTACCGCGGTTGATAACCGCGCGTGGTCTAGCGGTGACGCTATCTCCGCGCCGTGCATTCGGCGCCAACCTCGTGAAATTCGACCTTGGTTTATCTCAACCCCGGGAAATCTCAAAGGCTGCGTACACGACCGCAACCATGAGCGGAATCGTGGACGATGACACAGCCGCCGCGAGAATTCTACGTGATCGGTAAGCACCGGTCTGATCAGCAGGCCGCTTGCACTAACGACCCAACTTGGGAACAGACGAACCAACCAACGGCGAACCGGCGAGGGAGAGCGACAGCGCTGGGCGGCCGGCTGAACCTGCGGCAGAACCAATGCGCTTGATACAGATCTCCTCCACCCTCTGTTCCTCGTTTCGTCCTAACGGATCTCAATGAGGCCACTACTCGAGAGCCCAAGGGATCTGCGCTGCTACGTCCGCCGAATGATGTATCCTGCCCAGCAACCAACCAGCCTACCGACCAACTGACCGAGCAGCCAGTCAACAGTACCCGGATACCCTAAACACACTTTGCTCTTTCTAAATTGGCTTTTTGTTCCGGCGGCACCACCAGAACCGGGGAAAGCACTCGGCCTCCAACCAGGCGTAAGACCGACGAGAACAGCCCCGCGATTCCATTGGTTTCAGGATTTTGTATTCATTCGATGACAATCACAGCTCGGTGGAGAACAACAACCGACGACCTGCTGGACAAATAGATGCCACATATTTGACAATGAGGTCACAAGCAACTCGAGGAGAGATGGATTCGCTTCCAGCAGTTATGGTCAGAGCCACAGGACGTGGCGGCAGCGGAGGTCAGTGCTGGAATTGTTTACTCAACCCGTCCTCAAATCTGTTGACCGGTTAAACATTTGGCAAGGTTGGTTGACGCTGACAGCTAGGCAGATCTGGAAACTGAGACACTTCACGGCTTGTCAACAATTCTCCTGAAACCATTTGGAACGCACTCTATTACAAGGACCAAATTCAGCTACACTGTGCACACAGACACACCCCGACTTTACAGGAGAACTAGGTAAACATCTCCGCACACCGAGCACTCGTGAGGTGAGCTCGGAGCCCAGTGCGGAGGTGACCGGGTTATCAGGAACTCTGACTTAATCCGACTCTTCCCAGCGATTCAAAGGACGGTGGATATCCAGACGGAGCCTGGGGCCGTAGAAGCATTGTCCTTGCCTCCTCCTTGGGAATGAATTGGGGACCAAGCCCAGCAACCGACTGCTCAAACAAACTGCAAAAAAAAACATCGGAGCGAATGATCGAAGCGAAGCCCCTATCAAAAGGATAACAGGATAGCATTATCCTCGGAACGCAATCCATCCCCTTGACAGGGAGTATGCACACAAAGAAACAATGTCGAACTAGAAACGCTTGTTGAAAGCCGGAGCTACGCAGGTGGTGCTGAATAAATTCGTTCAAGGTCGGAACGCGTCTAGGGAGAACTACGGAGTCGCGAAAGTTCAGATTTTTCAATTAACTGCTTTCGATCTACATCGTCGTGCCGTCTTAGACGACGCTGATTTGTTCGAGATCGCTTCGGATTGTCATTTTCGCCCTTGACCTTGCCCGCGGACACGTTTCCGAAGACCTCGCCGTTCCATCGGGCTCGCGATCGAAATCGCAGACGAGTTCGACTCGATCTCAAAGATATCATCAACTCCGAACGAATTGCGATTCAATTCTGCGATGTAGCAGAACTCGTACGTGATTACAAAAATTGTGCAGGATCGACCGAGCTCAATGCAATCGGTCAGGCTCGTTCGCAAATTGAAACTCCGTGGATAGCTAGAAGCTTAAGCGAGGGGTAACTCACAACCAAACTTAGAAAGACCGGCAGACAAAGTTTTCCGAGTCTGAGAGGTTGGATGGGTGGATCCAGGCCGAAAAAAACGATAACGGATGGCGGGAAGGACGAAGGACCCGATTGAGACGAGCTACGACGGGAACGAGCTCGGAAGCATCCCCTGATTCGATAGATAAACTCAGCCGAAATAGATCACGAACATCAAGAGAAGGGTTCCAGCGAAAGACCCCTCCATCATAGATATGCTCATCCATGTATAATACAATAGGATCCGCATATCGAGGCTATGTGATTGCAAGAGGGCAGTCGAGAAATGCGGGACAACTATTCGAGCTCTGGCGGAATCGTCCTTCCCACGTCATCCGTCCAAGTTGCGGAATCTGCTTTCGAACGCTTCGCGCAAAATCCTCACCAGCCCTGGATTCTCGTGCGCGGACTCCGGTTGATCCAGTTGGTCGGCCGTCTTGACCGAAGTTTTGGACGGATCGCTCAGATCCATTGCCTTGAGTCGTTACAAGAACCATGCAGGATTTCTTCCTTTTTAGAATTCAAAGGAACTCTCTCAGGAAACGTTGGCTCTTGGACGGATATAGACGAAACACAGTAAATAATCCCGAACCGTCCACTGCGAATGTGCCAGAACCCATGCGAGACGATTGTCTGAGCAGTTACCTCGACGCAGAACTTGAGGGCACCGAGTGGCACGGTCCTTTAGGCTGCCCTATTTCTAGAAAAGCCCGAAATCAAAGAGCGAAGGCAACAAGACCCGCTCTTCGGGTTTCGACTCTTTTATAAGCTATAATCGACCGTCACGACATCGGCTGGGCCCATCCTTTTGTGCTCTTGAGAAACGACCATTGGGACCATTGAATGGCTGCTCTTCTGAACTCATGAGCGCAACACAGAACCTCCAGAAAATGATTATACAACTTCGTGCAATCCAACTTTACGACTCTCATAGACGCGATCCCAACACCTACAAGTGGGCCATTGAGTCGTTCCGATCGCGTCCGGCATTCTCAAGCTGATCGAGTCGATTCGCTTCTAAACCGAGATTCCATGTGCTGTGGAATGGATGCATGTGGATGCATCCGAAACAAACGGCGAAGCACAGATCGGGAGTAGATGTCGCGGGACGACCAATTCTGAGCAATGTTGGAGTTTGAAGGCAGGATTCCGAAATTACGATCCTCTCACACTCCGTTCCGAGTAAACTTCCCAACTGTGCAGAACATCTTCTACGCAAAGTTTCCTCTCACCACTCATTTTCATCTCTGCGCTCCGCAATTTCCGTGACCCCAGCTCCTTGCTGTACTGGCTCCTGAGCCGCTCTCAGGGAGAAGCGCCGAACGCACGGAGTAGCAGTTATCTAGTTTCGTCAGAATTTACATATTTCCGAAACTTTACAGATGAGACTCGGAAGCGGTTCTGAGTTCTTGACCGGCTGTCCGCAACAGTTAGACGAGCTCGTTTGCCGCAGCGGTTCCCTTCCGGAAAAAATTCTACTCAGACGCTACATGAATGAGCCTCAGAAACTAGGGAAGCTCGGTCAGGGTAGTTCGCGATCGCCTCCCCTGTGAGGGGTGTCTTCGCAGCTCAAAGCGCCCTTCATCTTGTACCACCGCGCTAGTTGTAGCTTCCTTGATGCGAACTTGGATAGCAGACTCGTTTCTCTCGATCGGGCTTCATGAACTGGTCATCATTGCCATCGGATTTCCGAGCCTCCGAAGGGCGTACCTAACTGAGAGACCGGGTGGATGAGTTTATTTGTAACTGGTAGACGAATTGCGCACCCAGATACACCCTGGCTCAAAATTGCTGCCGCATTCTGTGGATCAGACCGCTCCAGTCGCCAGCGGAGAGTTTCCAGCAATGTGGATTCCCGAGGTTAAATTTGCGTTTCCAAGGTTGCCGCCGGGGATGCTCGCATCTGTTGACAGGTTCCGGAATCCCCTTACACACCACACACCTGCACACTTCTTCAATTCACGTTTGTATCCGTTCGTGCTGAACAGGTTATCGGGGGCTCCTGATTCCTCCTCGTCCGAGCGATGATGGGAATCCTCAAAACCGGGAAAACTCCGCTGAAATGCTGTTTAAAAACTCCAGACCTGGAATCGAAGAATAAAGATTCGCTTGTGCAGGTGGAAAAAGCGAGAGGGCTTCTATTTTGAGAATCCTCAAACCCTTCCGCCAGAGGCGTATTGACGGGACAGACTGCGAAGATTTATCGTTGCCGCAACACATCAATCCGGGAAACGGCCAATCGTGATCTATTTTCCGCTCAGGTGCCTCTTCATGTTGTTATACAACCCAGTTGCCGCAATTCATGTTCGACAAACATCAGATCGACCATCAAATCTATGATTTATCATGCTAGGGATTCCTAGGACGCATCGGGCAACATGGACGCTCAGGATCGGCTCCTCTGGTCGTTTACCTCCTATGATGTCCGTTTCACTTCCGACCCAACTACTTAAGACAGCGTTGAATATCAGTCCGGAACGAATTCGGAGCCTCCGCCACTTTCAAGGCAGGGTTCTGCAAAATGCTTTCTCATCCATCCGAGTTTGAGGATTGGCGCGGAAGCTGGGATCCCACTGACTGAGTTTTGGGTCAATCTTCACTTCTCCGGAGTTCGGTTCGAGCCATCGCACTGGGCGACTGTCACAATTCAGGAGCCAAAATCGCTAACAAAATGCCACATATGATTCCAGCATCGCAAACAGTTTCAGTGCATTCATATACTCTCGATTCTCCCCGGTTGTTCATCAGGGCCCATAAAATGTGTGGCAAATTCAATGGGGAACAAGTTCGACCCTCCCCAGTACTGCGGCGGCCAGCTTGCGTGGTTGGTGAGTTGAGATACTCATCGGAGGACGCTAGGTGGAGGCCGAATGAGTAGTTACGCTGGCCCGATAGACATCGCTATATTAATAAGCAGCACGCCCCTATAAGCTGCTTCTCCACTCTTCCGTCGGGCATGAAGGCGTGCACCCGCCGCCAGTACAGTTGCCGGCCTTCCGGACAGGCATTCCGTTTCACGCTGGCCCTGGGTCCGCTTTCTGGTTATCGGTGAGAGCGCTGTGGGGAATGTAAGCATACACCAATCGCTCATCGAGCCCTTCTGATCCTAGTCATGAGGCGGACTTGGGCCGGTTAACTTGCAGCGAGGCTTCTCTTTTCGTGTGCTTCATATGCTAGAATCCCAGACCCGCCATGGGCACAGTTGGACCGATTTCGACGAGCGATGATGTTTCTTGGAAGACAACCGAGGCGACCATGCGACTTCTCCTCCCTGGATATCAATTTCTAAATATTAGCACCTTTGTCTACTGCTTGCGCTAATCACCAATCAATCATTGTCAATGACTCTCAATCCTTTATAGGTTCGCACAGCGCTCGGCGAACAGGGGAAGCGTCATAGACACACCGCCTCGTACTCGGTTCTCACTCACTCAGTTCAGATGTGAATAAAAATGCCACCGGCATCGAGTTAGTCAGTCAGCCAGTCGGCATCCAGACGCCCAGCTCGTAGTTCGCTCGCGGGTTCGCTATCGCGAAGTAGCTTCGGCTCGAACTTAGTGGGGGCAAAGTTTTTTTCTTTTCGTCTGATTAACAGGCTCTGTCTCCCGGCGGCTTAGAAGGCAGAGAATGGCTGGGTTCCGTTTTCACTGTTTTTACCTCTGAGGAAGACTGCGGAAAAGGCTCCTCCTGCCCCTTGCTGCTCCTGCTCTCGAGAGCAGGCATTGAACACACGGGTGCGCCGGCTGGCAGCGGGAGGAACTACCCACTGACGCTGTGGCAGAACTCTGATGGGGTGTGAGAAATGCTTTAGGCGAGGAATTCCGTCCGTGTCGGGGTTTTTTGAGACTGTGTGTAAGTTCAGATCCCCGAAAGTGGAAAGTGGGGAAAATATGGGGTGCCCAGTCTGTTTCTCGACAGGAGCACTGAACGCTGTGCCTACTAGAAAAGAACGTCAGTTTTTTCCTGTGGATATGTCGCAGCCTGAGGAAGGTGCGCAGTCTGAGAGCTCAAGTTTTCTGAACTGAGAGGGAAGTTCGAAGAGAGTGTAGTCAATTATTTGAATGGGTGCTAAGTTCGCCTCTCCTTCTTATATTGCACTCTTAGCAGTCTGCTCCCTGTCGCGCTGCTTACCTAGGGTATCACAATCGAGATCGGTGTCTGCCTCGCGACGCTGGCTGGATGGCGGCCCGACCGGCTGCTTTTTCCCCTTTTTAATTTAGTTTTTAGCAGTCACTTAAAGACACCACCAACGCCACCCCCTTGAGGGACGCTGACGGAGGAAGCTGTCTGCTTGAAGAAATAAAGCCGTCGCTAAAGACTGTGTTCACTTCCCTTAATCAACTCCTCCTTAAGTTTCAAAGCCGAGGCGGAATTTCACCCTCGATCCATTCGAGCTTCATCAAGTTCTTTTTCGAAGTTTTCGGTATAGAGTACGTCGAGAAAAATTCGAAACTTCTCGATTTCCTCCACTCGCTTTGCCTGACTGTCAGTTCACTACAATCAGGTCTGAACTAAGTTCCTCATTCTTCTCCGGGTCCCAGTTCATTTTGTGACGTCGAAGATGAACCGATCCGTTAGATCACAAGTTCAGAATCCTGGATTTCGCATAGGACCGTCCACTGTATGTGGAACCGATACAGCGAGATGCTCAAGCGGGTCTTCGTGAAACAGATCCCGATCTATTGGAGATTTAGGAGGCCTCTCTACTCGACATCCGAACGCTGGGAACCGAAAGAACTAATTTCGTCCTCTGAAGTCTCTATCATGGACTTCACCAGTTTCGTTCCGGCGTGGCGTCGGAATCGGTTACGAGGTCCGTTACGGAGTTGAGTTGCGAAGTCAAGTGAAGACGAGGACGACACGAATCCTGTCGATCGGGAACGTTCTCCATCTTCGTTGTCGTCGTCGCCGTCTTCGCTGGCGCCACGGCCGTCGTTGGGAAGCCTGTGAGGCCGCCGGCCGCCGGCGCGCTCGGCTGGCCGACTATGGCTGCTGCCTGTGCTCGTCGTAAATCCTCGCGTAATTTGAAACTGACTCTTTGTCGTCCTTCGTTGCGCTCATTTGAAGCGGACCATAACCCCTGAATCCTTAGCTCTGGCTGCTGACTTTGACTCCTCAGTATCACGAGGGTAAACTAGATAGCTCGTTGGATGGCACCCTCCGATTTCCCATCTTCTTATATGCTAACCGGGTTGTTTCGGAATTCCCTGTTCCCGTCGTCTCCCATGGAACGAAACCGGCAATGGGAGCCGCCGCTTGTGCCGCCGTTGTGACAACGACGAAAAAGATACGACGAGCTTGCTGCAATAATAGGTGTCGGCTTTCGTTGTAAAACGTCGCGCGCGATGCTATTCCTCGAGAGAAGAACAACCAGGACACCAAGTAAGCAGGAAAGCAAGCGGACAAGCAAGTAAGACGACAAAGTCTATAAATTCTTGCCGGAGGAGATACTTCGTTCGTCTCGCGTGCGCCCTCACTTGTCCGCGAGCAAGAAAGTGTCTCTGTTTGTGAGATGCTGGGCCTCGCTTGTTTTTGCACCGATTGATACTTCCACACCGACAGGACATGAGCTACAGGGCACGAACCCTTGCATGTTGTTCGTGATCATCCAAAGGGAGGGTTCACAATTCCGAGAACTTATTCCGACTAGCTAGATGATAGTAGCCTAAGACGCTGAGTTCGGAGGGATTCACGACGCAATTTCGAGATAGCGATGAGGGTACGCAACAAGGCCATCAGGCAAGGAATTCAATTTGAATCACATCGTCCGTTAGTGGTAAATAATTTCCCCGGTCGCGTTCCCAGAGTCGGTTCTCACCGGTTGATTCCTCAGACCAGGTCCCCTTACCAACGTATTAACACTCACCTTGGGGTGAGATAAACCGTTTGTGGCATATCCCGAGCGCGATACAAGCTTCGAACTTGAAACCAAGAATTGGACGTGGTCAAGAAAATATTCGGCAGTCGACAAGAACACCGAGAGCGGTCAAGGCATCGCCGTTTTGCCGGAAGTCACTGTAACGGAAGTCAGTCAATACTCAGTCAATGAAAAAAGCTAAGATTTGTGCTTCCGACCCAAACTGACTCCAGCTTTCCAACTGTGTTCCGTACCTTACAGCCAAACTTCCCGTTTCTCATCCCTTCTACAGGAATTCCGAGCGAACGCGCTCCATTCTCATCTATGAAAGACAAAATCCCGCGAAGTGAAATCGTTCCAGACGCCCATCCCGAGGCAATACATCCCTAATAGTTAACTTTCACATTTTGAATCATCCTTTATTGCGATTTGTTTCTTGTTTCTGACTTATCTCGATTCAGTATGGATGGACAAACAACACGAGTGGCATTGAGTGACGCCGAGAGGAAGAGGCTTCACCATCAGCCAAAATACATACACCATTCCGAGCTCTGACTCGCCGTTTGCATCCGACACTGATCCATAACATTGCATTGACAAGCGACCACAAACGTGCTCTACGACCGAAACGGCCCCGGTTTTTTTTGGTCCGAAATGTGAAATAGAACTTCGAAGTAAACTTTCCCGATGGAGCTCCTTGGGCAGCTCAGTACTCTAATAACAAATCCTCCTGGAGATTTGGCCCGGCTGTCTGGACGAAGTTGACAATTGGAGACGCGCCCGAAGGAGTCAGGTTAGCGCTGCGGATGATGTCTCAGCTCGGATTTGGACCCCTGGCAACCCCGCAAAGTGAGTTTCTCGGCGGTGTCCGACATTTTCGGGGTGCAAAGGCCAGTTGTGTCACGGACAGACCTGCCAATCTAGGAGACATGGCTGGCCTAGGGTCAGTCGGTTGTTGGTCACATAAACCTCGCTCTGCGACCGCTGACCTTTTCCCGCCCCTTCGACAGGAATACAGAGTGACGCTGGATTTTACCTCACAAAGAAGATGGCGTTCCGACATGTTCCGCAGCAAGATCCACTCGGAGAAACTGGGCATGATCCTGAGCTGCTAACGAGCAGCCAACGGTGCATAACAACTGCTACTCGGCGATAAGTTGTGCATCATCAACAGCCATATCGAAACACAGCAGCCTGCTACGTCGCTTGTCTGCCGAGCGTGTCTACCACGCGCTTCCTCGCAGATAAGATGCATCTTCTAGAACTTGTTGCCGCCTCCTAGTATCAACCACACATCGCTCTGCCGAGAAAAATGAGCGACTCGTCAGGAGAAGGCAGAGATGAAGGGCAGCGATGGGTATTGCCGAGTACGAAATCGGTCGCATCAGTAAAGAACACTCCTTGAGGAATAATCAACAACTATCAATCAAGCGGTGTAGTCTCAAGGGTCTCATCGGCCTCGGTGCTCTAGGCTGCATCCGCAAAGCCGCCACGCCGGTGCTTCCTACCTTCGGCTGCGTGGCGAAGCCTGTTGTCAGTGTCGTCCTAGAAACGCTTGCCGCCTGAGACTCGACCGAGGAACCTAGAGATTAACTGGGCTACGGCTGGGCAAACGCTCAGTCAGCAGAACGGGGTTGTTCGTATGCATTTTTTCATCGTCATGGAATCGGGAGAACAAGGAGTAGTAGAAAGGAGATCCAGGATCATATGGGGCTCTGGGAAGCTTCGGGGAAAGACGAACACCGGTATGAGGAACAGGGAGCACCAGGAGACGGAAAAGCTTGGAGGAAATGAGGATGAAAGGGAGGAGGTTGCGCTAATCTCTATAAAACAGCCAAGTGCCGCCGCCATCAAGACGGTTGCTTCGCCTTGCTCTCTGTCGCTACCCAGACAAGACAAAGTACGCAATCTCAGAAAATTACGACCCAACTCTCCGGCGGGCGCACGGGCTACAGTAACGAAGAACTGCTTGAATACGTACGTCGTGTCTGCTGCTCAGCCGAACGACCGACCGACCGGCGTTGCTATCAAGGATCAGATCTTGACAGAGCATCAAATGAGTTTGCATGTCTCTCGAGAACACGTCTCGCGAGAAGACGGACAGACCTACTCACCGAGCAAGCGGCCGAGCGATCTATGGAGCCATTGCTGACATACGGAGCAACGGACAGATAGAGCGACCGATATTACTCGACGCCGCTTCTAGATGCCCGCCCTGATGATAGATGACAGTCATGTTAGACAGCATCCAGACCCCCGCCGCTGCTGTTGAGGTTTGGGATATTGCACAGGAGCAGCCGAGATGCCCCATGAACCCTTTTCTGCATATTCTACTCGTCATCGCGTAGCTCTAATTGCTCCGCTCGTCCGGCCTGTTGCCAAGATGACTCTGGGTGCATGAAGGACAGTCGCTTGATCGGGAACGAGAAGTGACAGCGTTCAGCATACAAGAGTGCCGTAGGAGTTCCCACTCGAACACTCCGTCAAGGATCTCCGCTAGCAAGGTGCTTCGATATATCATGGGACCGTTAGCTCCTGGGTGGTGTTTGCCTGAACCCTTGACGCCATCTCAACGTACAGCATCTCCAATGAGAGTAAGGAATAGATGAAACCCATCATTGCTGCGGGTTTTTGTCTGAAGATTCTAGGAGAAAGCGTCAAAGTGTAGGAGCTAAGATATGATGATTCATATCAGATTTCCAGATCCGAAATCATTCGACGACTGTATATCTTTGGGTCACGTTTGCATCCGATCGACATGTGTTCAGAGACTCGAATTGGGGATGAATTCGTCGTCGAAGTGGTAATGCACTATGTTAGCAAATTTTTAAATCAAGCGAGCTAACTTGCGTTAAGGGTAACGAAAACTTTGCTGCATTTCATATGAGGACTCTCATCTCGATGGGACCATTCCCATAGATTCTCCCGCGGTCGGAACACTGATGCGATTGTCAACAACGGCTTACAAGCCCTCACGGGGCAGAGCATACGGCCCTGCTTACAACGCCGGAATAAACGTCAACAACAGACAGTCTGTTACGTACTGCCTCGTGAAAGCCGAACAACAACCCTACCTCAAGTCCTTGTATTTCGTGGTATCCAACTCTGTGTCCTGTGTTTCTGTCCGCAAGCGGACGGTGGATATGAGGAGTACTTGTTGCACTGATTTCGATCGACGCGTCTAAATCGTGTTATGCAGTGCTCGTGAGTTTTGTGTCTGCAGCATGCGTCGTGTGTAAGATTCCATGCACACAAAGTGGTAGCTGGAACGATTTCCTTGTTTTTGCTCGAACGAAAGTTCTCTGGGAGGAGTAAAAGCCGCGGCGTACTAGATGCAAAAGCAGTTGATTTCCTCGTCGGATCCTATGCGCTCAAACCCTCTGCCCTTTTGTGGAGGCTGCGGCAATGTGCTCTAGCGCATACTCTGACCACATTGTAATTTCGTTGACGTTGGAAATATCTCTTGCTGCTTCCATGAAGTCCTCATTCCGGTTTCTCTGAATGGGAATGTTTTTGGGAGATTACTTTCGAGTTCCAACAGAGTTCGCGTCCCATCTGATATCCAAAACTTCCCATAACGTCAATCCTATCTCACTGGGGCAAAACTGGCGGTTCGCAAGAATGCCTTCTTGGAGTGGATGCCTGTCAGGAGTTTGAGCGGAATTCAACTTTTTTCTCGGTCCGCAGAATTCGAGGGGGGGCGCGCGTTGATTACTTCAACTCGATAAGATAGCCGGGAAAAGAAATCTTCTCCCGAGGAAGGAGTTGCAGCTGCCGAGGGTTTTGGTGCTAGCGGCAGAGAAAGCTCACTTCCCTGTGTAAACAGTTTCTCAGGTCAAGTATCACGTTTGAGTCGCTGCAAGAGCCTCCGAAAAGGCCCAAGTTTCGCGAAACGTTGAATTTTTTCTGCTCTTCTTCCCGCCGAACTATGCACGTTCTCAGAGCTGCAGTGAGAATGCATAACGGTGCCATCTCGAGCCAAATGCTCGTTGCGCATGTAGCCGAGCCCACCCCTAACAATTCGTCGGACGGCCAGCCTCCTACTTTTCTGCAACCCACATTCACCGGTGGGAAGGTAGCAAAATAGCAAGGAACCATACAGTTCTGCGTGCCTCGAAGTGATTTCTCACCGACTGCACGATGTTCCAACAGGCTACCCTCACCCAGCATATCCCCACCAGGTTATTATTCGTAATTCACTAACGACGACGGTGTCGTGCGAGAAAGGAGCTTTACGGGGAAGCTCCCGTGGGAAGAGACTCTGAGCATAATAGTAGGAAGGTGGCATCCATGGGGTCTGCACTCACTTTCGAGAAAATTCGATGTAAGAAGTCCAATATCTCGTATTGAAAACCAAGATTTCGTTCCAGAGGTGTTACCTACATGTGGACGAACAGAGTCCAAAATCATCTTGTACGTAGGACTAGCATAAGACCTTTAGTACTACTTTGGAACGTGCCTGAACTGTCCAGAGTCGTTATGAAACTTTCTTCGTTGCAAGCTGATGTGCGTGCGGACGATGCTCCTTTGTAGCTCCCGGGTTTGGCCGCATTCGACATTGGTCTCGTGCCTTGAACTCGTACAGCAGAAATGTGATCGTGAAGTTCGCGAAATACCGTTCCTCTTGATTACTTCGTTCCGTAATCGAGAAATGGGATGTTGAGCTAAAATCTGGTCGGGAACCAGATGATATTTCCCCAAAGCTCGATAGGAATCGGCGATTCTTTATTCTATCCTCGACAGCACGGACTTCTGCATCGGTAATTGTTCGACGCGCGGATTCCTCGACGGATACATCCTCGATTTTTTTGATGAAATGAAGCTGGACATCAAACGAGAATTCTCGCGGATCTCTGCGGAAATTGGACAATATCACGTTCGCTGAAAACGCTGACGTCCCGACTTTTTCAGCCAGGCTTAGCAACTCGCGGTGAGCTTGTGTTTTATTCTCCCGTGGATCGAATGCATCCGCCGCATATTTTTCAACCTTCAGAATACATTATCTGATGTGACGGCTCGTGTTGTTCGTTCTACATCGTTTCCAGGTGCAATGGAGGCACTGGATCGATCCAAAATGGAGTCTGATTTAATACTGCGGTCATTCTCATTAGGTCCGCATTAGCTCTGAACGATACGCCCGAGCTCAGAGAATCACCACCTTCTCTCTGAAGGTCGAATTTGAGCACATCGGGTTCATCGCTCATTTCGAATCCCGATCTATGTCTGGCTTCAGCTGCCACTGGCAACAAAATCGGCTCAGAACTAGGAGTTTAATTGATTATCGATTACAAAACTGAGTGAGGTTGCCGTAGAACGTCGTTTCGGGTTTGAGCACCAAAGGCTCTCTATGGTCGAGGATACCCACGGCCGAGTCCAGTGCTAAATCAGAATCGCGACCACGCGCCGAGCTCCTCACGATGGATGCAAAAGGATGCGTCGCGCATGCGCTTGCGTCACGTATCGAGGACAATTTAGGAAGTGAATAATGGTGAAAAACTCAGGTACATGCTGAAGGAATATCTGGCAGTTGTAGAAACTCATATCTGCTATATGTCTGTGTTTGAAAATCCGAATACGAGAGCGCTCCCATCCAGATAGTCACTGACGCTCGACAAATCGATCCACTCTCTGCGATGAACGAATGATACGGATGCGTGGCAGTTCAGAACTATTCCTCGCACAGACACGTGAATCAGGACGAATTTTTTTCATTCTGGGGGTGGAGGCACTATCCTCCACCAAAAACTTGGGAAAGAAGATTCGTACCCGATGGACACACTCCTGATGCTTGCGATGGGTGCGAATATCTCGGGGCTCAATCATGTCTATTTAAATCGGGAGACCGAAGAACCTGGACCAGAGTTTCAGATGAGTGTTCCCCAACCAGAGTCATCTTGGCTCTCCTTCAGGCTAATGTACTCGGAGCAAATTGCTCCAGTGCTGGAGCACGTAGAGATTCCTGTTGGAAATACGTTTTTACTGTACTCCGTTAAATTGTTCAATTCCGATTCAAAGCATAGTGAGAACTGGTTATGGCGGTGCTCCAAGGAAATCGGTCATCTTGCATTCGTTCCAACACGGTCTGAATCGGAGCTCCTTATCCCGAAACAAGGGTGTAACTGCTGAAGAAGTGACCATAGCTTATTCTGTTAACGACCGTTGTGAACTTTGCCCAATTGAGGCGCCCCGATGCTTTTAGTTGCTTTAATTTTGTATTCAATATCATCATTCCTATTCGATCATTGATGTCGCCCTCAGCCATAGTGGCTCTGGAGGAAACTCACAGGTACTCACGTATCCTGATCGTAAATGATTGGATTGGCATACGTTTGTCCATCTTCTTCTATCCTCATTCAGACTGGAGACATACCCCTGCGATATTGATGAGATGGGGTTTCCGTAGCATAGGATTCGCCTGAATAGCGTAGCAGTTGATTTGTTCGTTGCATCCCGAATCCGAGTCCATATCACTTGAAGAAGCAACGGGGATTTTGAGTAACTGAGAATCTCACTGTGTGAGGCGAGGCGACAGCTCTTAAGGCCGAAAACCAGTCGGACCGAAAACCCATCTGAACGAAAACCCATCAGGCCGACAGCTTAATCCGCCGGAGCCCCATTGGTTCCAATCGAAACAAGATCTCGCCAGAGACCAGTGAAGCTTCTGTGCTGTGGGTTTTCGTTCCGCTAAATATTCGGTCCGATTGGTTTTCGGCCAAATGGGTGCACACCGTAAGGCGAATCCGAAATCCAATCATCTTCAACCGATGTAAAATTTGATGAGACCACCGGAAACAAATTTCTTCACTCCAGTAATATAGAGGCCGAGGAATTCCTCAACTGTTGCCGGGATGATTCCGCGAGAAACGACCCAGTAGCAATGAACCCAAACTTTGAACAAGGAAACGACTTCGGTTCGGCTGAAGCACGCTTTCTTGCCCTCGATTTTGAAGCAAAAATTCTTATTGACCCTGCTTTCGATTTCGATGGCTTTCTCGAAATTCAGGAGAACGTCGTGAAGCTCCGTCGAGTTGTGGCGAGTCTCTTCACTGATCTGATTCGGTTTCACACCAAAAAAATTGTAGGCAATCGTCATATAGAAACACGCTATTCGAAGAAACTTCGGAATGGCTTTGATCATCTCTTTGCCCCAGGCTATCTTGTTCTCTGCGACAATCTTGTATCCACACGAGCTGATAACCTTGCCAGCGATAGTAAGCATGCGAGCTTGTGCGGACGCCTGCAGTATGTTCAAGGGTTTGCAGGGATCGAATCGCTCAGCATTCGGCTTCTGCGACGAGACTGGACACGACGGCATGATGATGCATATCCAAAGTAGCACACAGGGAGCATAAGAACACGGGAACATTTTCTTTGTCGCGGCGTCGAGACTCGGATCTTTATCGCGGAACGATCGCTGAGCGGAACGATGGCGCTGGGGCGTCGAAAACTTGGAAAATGTTTCAAATTCCATCATCGAGCTCGAAATCCTGTTAGAACAGAGGATGTTTATTCACGGTGTTCGATTGCATCACCTGAGGCAATATCGGCTTTTGAAGAAAAGCATTATGATCAATCACGCCCTCTTGAGCGCTCCATGATATTCGTTGCGCGTGGAGAGGCTTTGAAATGACCTCGAGATTTTCTATTTGCATTTGGCAGCCCTAATACTCGAGAACAACGCCCAACCGTCCTCGACGATGGACAAGCAGGGAACTCACGTCGTCGCTTCGAGGTTCGGACCCTGTTTCCCGTGGAACCCTACCGTCTGAGCTACTCCCCATTGGCATCCCTATTTCAATCTACGGTCCATGCTCCAGGAGCTATTCAAGATCTCATCCTGTTCATTACACAACATCCAATGCGGTTAACATCACTCATTCGCTTCCCCGGATAATCGAAGCGTTCATTCGGTTCAAGATGCGGATCGCGGTCCATCCAAGTGAAAACAGCCCCGCATAATCGGTACTGGTAGCCTAGTCGGTCACCCGCACTATCTGAGATTGTGACATCAGAATCGAATTTCGGAAATCCGATTACTTCTTGCCATTGAATGATAAGGATGTTCGATCTGAGCTTGCATCAACGCTTTGCTACCTAGACCGCTATCGCCGCGTTGATGAGCCTCTTTATTGATAGCCTTAGATTGGGTATACTTACAACGTCAATTCTCGCGCTCGACCGGAGTCGGGAGATTCAACAGAGAAATCAGGGACACCAGACTGGGGTTTGAATACTTGGATATGGGACAAGGTTGCATGATCGAATCTCAACAAAATCGCTGTTACAGTACGACCTCGTTATAACGGACTCTGATAAAGCGGACACCGAGATACAACGGACAGTTTGGTTTATCCCCGGCTGTGCGCCGATCTTCTTCCATATTGAGAAGAACGGATACAGCGAACTCGATCAATACGCAGACTCGGTTATTACGGACCGATCCTGCGGTCCGATGCCTAACTTCTTTATGGTGATCAAGACGGTTACAAGAGACTCATTCCGGTGCCGCGACTCGGCAACGATTGGATCATCGAATCGCTTGGAGCGTTGCGCGCCGATGCGCACGTTTTGCAAATTGTCGACGCGATTTCAGAAGATATTCTCTCGGCATTGTTCATTTCTGTAATAGTTTGTTTTCACGGTCCCTTGAAGTCGCTCATAACGAGGTTCCACTGTAGCTGCGCTTGAGCCACGCCGCTGAGTGGATTTGTCCGTAGTATCCCGAGTCCGAGTCCATTACACTTGAAGAATCAACGGAGAACTTGAGTCATCAGGATTTCACTGTATGAGGCAAATCTGGAGTCCAATCATCTTCAACCGACGTAAAATTTGATAAGACCACTGGAAACAAACTTCTTGACTGCAGTAATATAGAAGGCAAGGAATTCTTCGACTGTTGCCGGGATGATTCCATGAGAAACGACCCAGTAGCAATGAATCCACACTTTGAACAAGGAAACGACTTCGGTTCGGCTGAAGCACACTTTCTTGCCCTCGATTCTGAAGCAGAAATCCTTATTGACCCTGCTTTCGATTTCGATGGCTTTCTCGAAATTCAGGAGAACGTCGTGGAGCTCCGTCGAGTTGTGGCGGGTCTCCTCACTGATCTGATTTGGTTTTACACCAAAAAAATTGTAGGCAATGGTCATATAGAAACACGCAATTCGGAGGAACCTCGGAATGGCTTTGATCATCTTCTTGCCCCAGGTTATCTTGTTCTCCGCGACAATCTTGTATCCACACGAGCTGATAACTTTGCCAGCCACAGATATCATGCGAGCTTGCGCAGACGCCGTCATCGAGTTCAAGGGCTTGCAAGGATCGAATTGCTCAGCATTCGGCTTCTGCGACGAGACTGGACACGACAGCATCAGGATGCATATGCTAAGTAGCGCATAAGGAGCATAAGAACACGGGAACATTTTCCTTGTCGCGGCTTCGAAACTCGGATCTTTATCGCGGAACGATCGCTTAGCGGAGCGATGACGCTGGAGCGTGGAAAATTGTAGTGGAAAACTTGGATATCGTTCCAAATTCAATCATCGACATCGGAGTCCTGTTAGACCAGAGGATGTTTATTCACGGTTTTCGATTGCATCACCTGAGGCAATATCGATGGTTGAGCGAGAGCATTACGATCAATCGCGCTCTTTTGAACGTTCTATGGTATTCGCTCCGCGTGAAGAGGCTGTGAAATGACCTCGAGATTTTCGATTTGCATTGCGCAGCTCTGATACTCGATGATAACGCTCAACCATTCTCTACGATGCACAGTGGGCCAAAACGCCAAAATAGGGGGACAAAAGTCAGGTCTTCAGATTGACCCCAAACATGTTGGAAAAGGTTTTCAGATGGTTAGAACTCGGAAAGAAACACTTTTTACCGACTGAACAACGCATGGTGAGCTCATGAAAATGATGCAGTTTCCAGCGAGAAACGGCAAACTAATCGAATCTGGAAGGACACTGGATCGGTCTGGCTTCTTCTCGGGAGATGTCGCATAAGATAGGCCATGATGTCTAGTTTATGAAATAACTTGCAGACCTTTGCGGGTTTTTGCGGAAAAAAAAGTATCAAGCTAATTTCAAAAATCAATGAGTAGCTCTCTCCCGAGACTCTGCATTGGCTTTGACGGCTCCCGGTTGGAAACTTGTATGAAACGATACTGTGAGGCGTCCGACCTGATGGTCCGGGGGGTCTCCATCGTCATGTCCGCTGCCGCTGGCACGATAAACTCGGTACTTCAGGGACATTGCGCTAGAGACGAGAGCTTACAAACAAGCTTCGTGTGTGAGTGCATACGGAGAAAGACAACTCGATGCCGGCACCTCGATACCCAGAGGATTTTGGGTTGGAACCAGCTTGTGGAACCAACTGAGCCTTCGAGTCGATCAACCAAAACCAGGATTTGGGAACAGTAATGATGGAAACACAGCGCGGATGTTTTTCCGGAAGGCGGCGGAAAGCGCTGCAATCACTGGACTGGATGAGAGACTTATCAATCGCTTCAGAGTCATTCTGTCGGCTTTATCGTCGAAATCAAGGATTGACGCGGAGAAATCCGAAGCTTTTGCGAGAGGAACGAAGACTCTTTTGAGCGAACTCCATCCAGGATATCGACTGACGCCGACAGTCCACAAAATATTGGATCATGGTGCAAGTATCGTTCGATACTATCATGCTTTCCCCATAGGCAGCCTAACAGAGGAGCCGCAGGAGGCTCGGCACGAGGAGTGCCGCCGATATAGGCTAAACAACACACGGAAGACTTCAAGAGTGGACAGCACTTCCGACCTCTACACGATGCTTTTCGTCTCGTCCGATCCTATCGTGAATTTTTACCGAAAACCTGAGGAGACAAAGCGACATTGGCATAGGGAGGATCGCGATCTAGAAGCCTTACTGATCTCTGAAGCAGAGACCCTTGATTCGATCCTTACAGAAACCGTTGAGAGCGGCTCTGATTTCGAAACTACGGGAGCGAGCGATTTCTCGGATGAGGAAAGTTGGCCTGAACTTATCACTGAGGAGCTTGAACTCGAGAGCTACCTCGATTGAAATACAGAAAGAGATAAGTTCAGTGTTTTCTCTGCCTAGCCCAAGTCTCTTGATTCGTGTTTTCTCTCGATTTTAGTTTTTTTTGCCTCCTGAGGGACTCGGGAACGTCGCGAGAATGGACCGATCTGACTTCTCGATATAATCAAGGTTTCAATGGTAGGACGTTGCCGAATGACAAGAAAGGAGGTGTATGTTCGTTTTGAGGGGCTCAGGAGTCCTTTCTGCTGCCAATCTAGACTTTTCCAACCCAAAAGAGTCGAAACAAGTGAAAAAATAATTTTGTCCTCCTATTTCGGCATTTTGGCCCACTGTGCGATGGATCAACAGGGAACCCGCGTCCTTGCTTCGAGCTTCATACCCTGATTCCAGGGGAACCCCACCGTCTGCGCTACTCTTTCTTTGCTCTCCAGTTCCCGATACATTCGAGTCAAAACAGCCCCACCGAACCGGGACTGGTAGCCCAGTGGGTACCCGGACTAGCTGAGATGGAGACATCAGAATCGAATTTCGGGAATTGGATTGCTTCTTGCTGTCGAATGATCAGGGTGCCGGAGTCGGAAAATTCAACAGAGAAATCAGGGGCACCAGACTGGGGGTCAGATACTTGGTAATGGGACAGGGCTGCATGATTGAATATCCACAAAATCACTGTTAGCTTGTTTTAGACCGCTGCAATGAGTGGATACCTGGCCTCTTGGTGTTTATGTCGACAATCTGTAGGGCATCAGTTGCGAGCTCAGATGGGAACGTCCCGCTCGATCCAGTTGTTGGCATGATACGTCGACATCGGCGTCGCGCATTGGACGAAAATGTTGCATGTGTATTTTCCGCTGTTCAGCTGCCTCCGTAGAACTTCGTCATACATGGAACGCTAGAAACACTGCCCGACCGCCGAAACGCAACAAGAAAGTTGTGAACTAAGTGTTCGTGAGTGCAGCTCCTACAATGAGTTCAAGGGAAGCAGGTCTTGCGGGGCATAGTTTTCTCGTTATCAGCTGAAGATTAGGAAACCTCTCGGTGTCTCGCCGCCATTTTTGAACTTCGCGCTCCTCTAATTCAGAGACCGTGGACCCGAATCGCACGAAATTTTCCTCAGGGATAGTTCTATCATAGGTCTACATGATCCCGAATTTCCATGGATCTGGCTCACCCTGGAGCAGAGAAAGTCACGAAACCCGAAAAATCGATGTAGCAGCAAATTTAAAGCGAATCCGAATCAGTCTTCAGATTCGGAACCTACGACCCCGAATTACCCCAGCTTAGCCATCAATTTTCTTGTTACGCGATTTCTTTTGTCGGGCAGTGTTATCGAAACGTTCCTCGAAATGCAATACTAGTGATTCGAGGCATTACGTCACATTCCAAAAGTCGACCTTCGTTGAATAGCAGCATCGATCCCAAAAAGAAGGCGCTCGAATCGGGCCCCTCTCTCCGGGCATACTCTTCCGTAGTATGTCGAAGGAATATCGAGCCACCACAAAATGAATGCAACAGGATTGTTTAAGCCGGGAATTTTGAGTCGCATACTGATGTCGGCCACGCAGATCATAGCGGTTCATTGAACCAGAACTGATCGACCGGACCCATTCCTCCGATACACAGAGAGAAGGTGGAGAAGACTCTACGGCGGATGAACTTTGATTGTAACGAGGAATTAAAGCATGTAGGCTTTGCGGACGTACTTGTTTACCGATTTAATCCGATTGGATGCCAGACAGACTCGGACGAATCGTAGTGCGATGCTGAGCCTCGCGTATCAACCGATGCTTGATATTCCGACGTGGACTTTGCAGATAACTTTCAATCGACGCACACTTGAGCCAGGGAGCTGCGATGGTTTTCCTTGGCCGAAAGTGCAGCGAGGGAGCGTGTCTCAAGTGACATTTTCGAACCACTACAAAGATTAAGAACACGACAAACTCTGACATTGAAGGTCAGCTTGGCGCTGGCTACACTTGGTATTCAAAAACCACTCGACACATCATCGAACTTTCCCGTAGTTCTCACTCTGACTCCTTTTCACCTCAGCAGGTTCCGACACCATGATTCAATCAGCGTTTCTCAGGGAAGCCCAAAGTGTCGCCAAGCTCTGTTCTGACGGAGCCACTCGGTAGGGTTCATGCCCTTGTTCCGTCTTCAACGCGTGTAACGATACACCGGCATCCGCCCCGGTCGATCCTCGTTCCTCCAGGTTCCTGAGAGGCAGCAGCGTTGTCGCATGCCGGTGAAGTGCTTCGGAAGCTCGAAAGGGTAATCATCCAGGAAGCCCCCTCAAGCTCAATGAGGGCAGATTCCACTAGTGGTTGTCGACAAACTCACTTCCGATCGTTATTCCAGGGTTCGGCGAACCCCTCTGGAAGGGATTCGCGTGAAGGAGTGAGCTTTGTTGACGGGCGGCGAAGGACTCGACGGGGTTTCTTCCGTTGACGCGCGATTCCCCGATTCGAAGATGCGTGCAACCGAACATTCCTGATCATTACGGAATCGATTCGAAGCAACGGCAATCTGCTTCGGCTGATCATTATATGCCTGTACGTGTTTCAATAATTTATGAGTGACAAAGTTCTCTTAGCAGAGTTCGATAAGTTCTCGGAGCCATGTTCCGATAAATCTTTCGAGTACCCGGAATCACGCGATCTAGAGATCATCTCTTGTTGTCCGTCGCTGTGAATCAATGCATTACTGTTTCAGGCGAAGTCGCAACGCTTTAAGATATTTCCGCAAGCAACTGACAACATCGGCCTCGGTACGCCGCGCCGCTCGCTTTCATTGCGATAGTGAGGTGCGGCAAGTGAAGCGGAATCATGGAGCTTACCGAATATCGTGAACGTATCAATGGCTCTGCGGAGGTGCGGTAGTCTGTTGCAACAATCAACGATTTCGATCCCAGACGCGGAAATGAAGATTCCGTTCCGATCGGGTTTTATTTCTGTTTGCTTCTCCACCCCCGACCGTATTTCTGTGTGTGAAAGGTCCCTCGTCGCCTCTGCATCGACGTCCGAACACCCAATCGTCAAGATGATATCCGACACGCATGGTCTTCTTGATGTCCTTAGCTCACAGATTCTAAGAAACGTACGCTTGCATCGGATGTGGGGGCTCAATAGGCAAAAAAAACAAAATCCGTGGCGTCCCTGGAGCTTAACGACTCCAAATACCCTACCCATATGTACCATGAGATACCCATATCAATTTGCAGATTTTTTCAGGGCATTTGCTCGAAGAGTTCACGAGGTATCCTTCAGTGGACAGCGGATCCATGGGACAAAGAAGGTTGGGAAGAATTGATACACACAATATGAAACGAAGCTACCAAGACGAATGATCATCGATCTGCGCCGAACTTGGGGAAATTAGCCTCCAGCGCAGCGCCGAAAGATCCGCTACGTTTCCACCGGCTCTCGTTAGCGCATGTCATTCGACAGTCAGACCCCTTGCGCGTTGCAGAGAGTATTGAGCTCGGATAGTTTTAATTGACAAAACATTGATGGGAAACCTGGAATTTCCTTCTGCGACCCGGATGTGGACTAACGTATTCCGCTTCTGAATAAAAGATCTGGATAAAAGATTACTCTGTGAGCCAACGCCGGCGCCGCTTCCTAAAGTTCCGCAATCGGGTTTCTTCAAGGCTTTTCCGCGGCTCCGAGGTATGGAGAGACAACCCGTTTAGGGGGGACGAATTCGGAAAGACTCACCACACCGTAGAAGAGAAAATACCAGATATCTCTAGATTCGCTCCCCGGCTTCATAGTATCACGCCACTATGATCTTTCAGTTCGAACGCTTTGAATCCGGGCATGCCAATAATTTGACCGTCCCAGCGAGCCTTGATGGAGCTCTGTGTCACTCGCCGTGCATACTCACCGAGTCGCCGAAGGCCGACCGTCAAAGGTGGTTTTAAAGAACGGATTCCAATATATTCCTGTCGAGCTAACAACCTGACCCAAAAAAAAACCCTCCCCAAACGGAGAAAAGCATACGGCCGCTTGGTTGAAGGTTCCAGATAACCCAGAAGGGCCCAGATGACCAGCCATGGGAAGCTTAAGGCGTTCGAGATTTATCCTGAAATTCCTCTGGATGATATTCAGGCGATGTTGTGTTGCAACAGATGTTCATGATGGGGATTTTCTCCGGATACCTTTCAAAATGACAGGTCCCCTCTCAGAATTAGTCGGGTGATAGGGCTGCCCCTCCCGGTTTATTTTGGTAAACTATCCTCCAGGTCCGAGCTGAATCCGGCCGCAACTAGAATCCTTAGCATGTGTACGTGCTTGATTTTACGTGCGGCGGAGCCTGAACGATCCAGCTCTATTACTCAGCGGTGCTTCAGGAAAAAATGACTGCCGTCCGGCCCGGTTCGTTAATCGTCTGTTGATTAGACGAACGAAAGAGATGATGCCCATGGGAAACCGAGAATCGACAAAGACTTCCAAGTACCGGCATCGAATCTGAGACGTATCCGTACAGCAGAAGGCACGATAACTAGTTCTTCGGATAGACATGCGAGAAATGTATACGTTAAGTAGTCATAAGGTGAAGGCCGGTGCGCGACTTCATTAGTATGACAGAGAATTAGACTCGAGCAGGACCGCTATTAGCTTTGTCGCAGCAAACCGACCGCTTTGACAATTAGATGGATTTACTAGGCAGAAGTTTCATGAGTATACATACTTGGCTATCATTCGTAATTGAGTATTCAAACTCTGTTGTTTGCTTCCTCTCTCTCTTTCTCTGTCGCCAACCCACCCATCCACACGACTAACTTGCGTTGACGAAGCTATCTTTTGATGCAGACGACTGCTTTGCATCGATTCCCAATCTGCATCTACTCCAATTATTGCACTGCTTCCTTCGAGCATGAAATTTCAGGGAAATCTGATTTCTCCATACTGCTTTGTGGATTGCGTCTTTCGAGGGCTACTCATCTGTCTATTAGTCAATCCATTATCCTATGCTATCAACAGGCTCTCCGCTTTGATTAGTCGGTAGGGCAAGGTAATGGAGCGCCAAGATAGCACCGGTTCACTATGCTTCCAACGCAAGGACGATCCTGTGAGCTTGACGACATTTCTGAGCCACGGTGGGGACATCAAAAATGCTCGAAATCAGCTCGAGATAATACAATACTCATTCCCGGAAGGGGTCTGCACCAAGAGCAGTATGGAGTCAAAAGGACGGTCATGAGGTCGCCGCAGCGCTCAATTGCCTTCTTGCTGTTTGACAAAGCGCTTCCAAGCAAAAGACTCAAACAATGTCTTCCCACACTTCCCCACATAAACCCCTTACGAGAGCAACCAGCATGGTACACTTCCACGACTTCCGCGACCGCTGAACCGCTGGAAGAAGAATGACAAGATGTCTTCGCAAGACCGGAGATAAGTGCCTGCGAATTGCACGGCAAGGATGGGAGACAGCAGGAGAGTGAATTATCTGAATCTCTCCTTAAGGAGGGAAAGCTTTTTTGTCACCGGTCCATGGTGGTCTCCAAGAGACGAGACAAAGAGAGGACGTGCTGCGGGGATCGCGACTCGCTCCAACGTGAGATTTCAAGGGGGGAAGAGCCCCAAGGTTTTCCGAAGATAGCCGCGACCTGCCCGTTATCTCACAGACTCCCCCGACGAAATGAGCTCGAGCGCTTTTCCCATTAGCACACCTGCTGAGGTCGCACTAAAATAATGGTTATTGGTTTTCTCTTTTCCATCAGATCTTCTCCATTGGACTCTCCAGCTTCCTCACCGCTCTCGACTTCTCGAACGCTGTTTCCACATTCACGCTGGTTACGACAAAGTATCGCCGCCAGATCTCGACCTGGCAGAGCGAAGCCGTGGAATCTCACTTCGACCGACGTGGTAGCTGGCCACCGCGCCGGCTCTTGCGGGTGTCGGCTCACGGTGCAGCTCATTGAAAGGTAAAAGCGACACTCGTTCTCCGTGAGCAGTTTCAAAGATGGCTGATCTCATTTGCTAGTATCGAAACCGGCCACGGAGAGCTATCAATATTTATTTTTTGCAGTTTCATCGACGCGATTTCGATTTTTCGACTCAAGTCGATGATCTGATCATGGTAACGATAAGCTGTCTCTCTTCATCAATCCACTCATCGTTTAGCTATCATCCTCGCGGTGCGGAGCCCCAGGAGATCATCCGTCGGCCCCGGAAAGGAGCTCTCTCTCTCAATAAGAATGCTCCAACTGGTTGCAGACTGTCCGGCACGTGAGCTTGCCCATCGTAGTTGTTCGTCACTATCCAAGCATCGAGCTGGTGCGTCGAACGAGAGCTTGCGTTCCCCCTTCTATTCAGAAAAGCCATGTGGACCCCGAATTACGTTGCCGTGAGAGTAAACACCAATGTTTCGTCTGCAGTGTGCATCAGCGTTGCGTTCGGATTCGTGGACACCTCTGGGAGATACACTCGTAACAGGGGAACAAGTAGGAGCGGCGGTGGAAGTTGTCGTTGCTGTCGGTGCCGATAGAAAGCTTTTGGGAAAAGTTACGCGACGATGCCGCTGGGAGGAATATCGGAACGCATCCGTTTCCGGCAAATGAGTTTCCATATTCGAATTGAAACCGGTCGGAAACGGATCCAGACGGAACGACACTTGCTGGCTGAGTGACTGGCGACGAACGACCGGCCCAGCTCGAATACGACTCGCTAGTCAGCCCTTCAAAATTCAAACCTCTCGAATGCTCGAATGGCAGCTGCAAGAAAGATCGTCGCGGCATCTGCTCGCCGCCTGTTACCCGCGCTGAGTGACTGACTGCTGAGAAGAAACGAGGGTGGGGTTGGAAAAAGTTTGCGAGGGATCGATGATTCGAAAAAACTGCGCGGAGGCCAGTGTCTCCATCTTGGCGGTGTTTCGTCTTTCTCGTTTTCCTCGGAAGGAGAGAATCGATCCCGTACGGTATGGAGCCCTGCTTGCGAGGCTCACTCACGCGCGTCGCTGGTGGTGCGTCTCCTGTTGCGCAAACCATTCGTCAAAACGACGTATTCTAAGGCCGCAGAACGGAAGAGGGCGTTATATTCAGAAGACTTCATCATTCATCGCGAGTTGATACTCTTCCGCGACAGCGAGCGAAGCACCGAGTGATCTGACCCTGCCACTATCGATGCCATACGGGTAGGGACGGAGCGACTCGCGACAAAGCGGAAAACCGCTCAGATAGCTTCTCGGAGATGAATGAGCCTCGTTTTCCTAGCGGCAGCATTTCACAATGATGACGCAATCGACCGAAGATGACCGACGGATCCGAGAACGGCATTCCTTGAGAAGGCCAAGTGGTTGGCGCGATGTGGTATTTGCATCGAATATCCGAAGTTGGCGAACCCGAGCTTGGGCATTGGGTTCTATACGGTGTGAGTCTCACATTTATTTACAGAATCCAACCATCCTTTGTTCCCACGAGCGGGTTCGCTGTAGCTGGCTTCAATCTTACCCCCAGCGTATATGAGGCTTTCTTCGGAGACTCCGGGGAGACGGGGAGGGATTGGTGAACAAGAATCGTGGCTGCAAATATCAAGGACTCTACGCAGTGATTGAGAAGGGGCCAAGTTTCACGAATAACAACTCTTACGTAACGGATTATAGAAGAAGGACTGAAGGCACAGTGTCCCAAAACTCTATTCCGCGAGAGCCTGTCGTCGGAAAACTGTTGCCGCCTACTATCAGAACATCAGAACTAGTATGTGGAGCCTGTATATTTCAAAATATTGAGTGCTCTTCACAGCTATCGCGGTGTTTGGAAGCTGGTTCCAGCTTGTCGAGTTTTCGGGCGCTCCGACATGTTTCATGTGGAAGCATAGGGCATCATGCTCATTCCGACAGCCTTCGGCGGGTGTTGGAGTCGTCGAAGATGAAAAATGAACGGGTTTTCAAATTTGTTCCCCTCAATCCTCGTCACCAGCCCTAATGTTCGATGGCGCGCTGAACAGTGACGTCAGACTGTGAAAGTCTGAACTTGTATGGGTTCTGGACCGTTAGCGCGCATTGATTTATTGGAGGGCCAACGACGATACTCAGGCTCATGTACCTGTTTGACATTAATAGGGTAAACATCCACCGTTCCGAAACTTCGGGAACTGTTACTTAATGGATTCCATCGTGTCCGGGAGACCCTTCCCACATCTGTCGTTGACGGTCTAACAATCTGATTTCGGAGCCGTTTTTTTTGTCGACGCAGAATTCTTGAGAGGGACTTTCGACACCGGAACGCCCCTCATCCGCGCCGATCCTCAAAGTTCTCAAGGATCAACCATTCTAGCCTCTCTTTCGTTTACTGGGGATCGGAGGGAACGGCACTCAGTGTGAGCTCTGTGAGTATCGTTATGCTGCAGCTCCGGCAGATAATCAACAAGGCCTCTCCGAGACTTTTGCGACTCACAAAGGTCTTTGGTAATGGAAGGGCTTGTGAAAGGTCCATCCGATATTCTCCGCCGGAGGCGGAACCTAACTCCATAATAAACTTGTTCAACATAAATTAGCTGCGTAACTGTTTGGAAAGCAACGTCAGTGATGCGTTAGGTTTTGCAGTGTTCGAAGCCAACTTCGACGAGACAGAGATGAACGAGACGTCGTAACGAGACAGGCGAAACCCTATCGGGCGACCACCCCACTCCACTCGAACTCGGCCAGGCGCTATGTTAGGGCGGCTTCAGCTAAGACCTTTTCGCAAGGTCTGATTTCCTGGATGTCTGCCTCCGTGTATCGAATTGGAGGTGAATATCGGGACTATTCCGCTTCTCGCCGCTCGCAGAGTCAGTCCGCTCGTTTTTCGGAACGCTGCGGTTGCTCGTTTGCCCTAGACGAGGCGACCGCAGCATTCGGCGGTAGGGAAGCTAAAAACGTGCGGTTTCTGATCGGGACTGAGTCCGGTTCGTTAGCAGGTGGCAACCGAACACAGCATTAGATTAACGGAAGAAGTAAACAGGCGACTGCCCCTCGCTCGTTGCTCCCTCCGGCGCAGACGAAGCCGCAAACCCGGGCCTCGCGGCTTGGCACGCCGAGCGCCAAGCGCAGCGTGTATTGTCAGACGAGTCGACAGACGAGTGCACGCATAACAAACGTAACGGCGAAGGTTTCGTCATTTCTACGCAATGCGTCAGCCAACGAATTCATCAAGCATTCATGTTCCATCCGACAAAGCACGCAAGCCGAGTCGAGTTGAGTAGTGGCTGACTGGCTGCTCGGTCGTTCGCGCGCCTGTCGGGTTGCTTGCCTCCTTGCTTGGTCGGTCGCTTGGCTGGTTGGCTGGCTTGCTGGCTGGCTGGCTGGTCGGTCTGGCGCTTGCTCGGTGGTAGTTGCAGTGATGGTAGTGGTAGTCGAGACATGCCCCCCGCCCCCTGTATGCTGACAACGGTATTCGCTCCAGTGCGGTTGCGATTCCGCTCGTGGGTTCTTCACCGTGCACGGCTGCTGCAGATTTCTGAAACATACAACGATTCGCGCGTCCACGCTTTCAATTCATCTCCCTCTGTTCCTGCACGGCTCGCGTGTATTTCCAGTTCCCGAATTCCCAAGCTATGCAGCGCCGATGACATGACGTTGCAACTCGCCACGTTCGCTTCCACGGAAAATCTCGTGCGTTCCTCCATTCTGGTGCCCTGCAGTGCAGCACCCCACACTAAAGTTAGAACTGAAGGCGAGGGATCAACCGGGCTTTCAAAACGAAAGTCAAAGGTCTTGCGCCCTTATTCGAACATGATCAATCTAGTCGATTCCCTTAGCAGCCCCGTTCCTCGCAACACCTTTTCCACTCCCCATTTTTACTCACTATTAGAACGGGGAAATCACAATGGAAAATTCATCCGGGAACGCGAAATGAATTAACGCAGTTTCCCGCGCTGGGTGGATAAATGGCTCCAAGGCGAGCGGTCTTTTCCTGAGTTCGGGACCAAACACCCTATCGTGCGTCGAAGGAAAATCCTGCTATTACCCTGATTGCTGCGGCCAGTTTTTGGAGCGAGATCGAGTTGGCCGGACGACGATGATGAAGTGCTGCCAAGGACATCTCAAGGCCATCCGTCTTCTGCGCTCCGCTTGAGACTCGAATGACATTTGGCAGCACGCCAAACACCACCGGGAGTTCGGTGTCCGCTGGAATATGAATAAGTTGCAACATTTCAATGAACACGCCCGCTCCGTCGGGAAATCGCAGGATTTCCCCGTGCTATGAGTAGAGATTCATCCAGACGAATCCCCGAGCGCGATGTCTAAGGGTGGAAGCTGCCGTAGGTGCCAGAATGCGCTTCGAGAACGTCCCTAGTCCCAAACGTGAAATCCTCACCGGTGGTAGAAACTTTGTTGAAGAAGCTCGTTGGTCGGCTCGTTCTCCCTGATATCGGTTTTGAGCTCGATTCTGATATTTGCTCTCTTTTTTGATCATCGGCTCTGCGAATAGGCCGGGTATCCGTGCTGCATAGACGGCGGAGACGATATGCAATTCCACAGTAGTCCGAGAAAGATGAGAAGCTTATCCTGTTCACCTTCGCTCGCATCAGACTAGGAGAGCAGAGGAGTCTAGGCTTGGACGGAGAGAACGGAAATGATGGCAGTGGGGATGATGACCATGACGACGTCGACGTTTTCCATCCGGCGGTGGTCGGTGTGAAGTCAACACCTATTCACACGGCTAGATACATCAATCCATGATATATGACGACGGAAAGCAGGCCGGAAGATTCCAACGACGTCCATGACGGGAGAAGACTGCCGAGCTCGCCAGTGGACTCGCAGGGAGCAGCAATGCAAATTTTCAGCCGCTCTGAAGCACGATGATCGTCTTCGGGTAAACGATAGACTCCTATCCTACATTTGACGCCGCCGGCCTTGGGCCCGGTGGAGTCGAAACTGCGGCCTTCTCGGCTTTCTTGGATGCTAGCCGCCGCCGCTCCGGCGGCAGACTCGCCGGACGCAATGTGGCGAGAAATTGACTATTTATAAACATTTGATCCGCCCTTGCCGGCGACGTCGCGAACACTTCTCCTCGATAGCGAAGAAGGGAACAGCGCCAGCCGCCAGAACAGTAGCAGTGCCGTCGAAAAACAGCATTGGCATTATTGGAGCCTGGAGAGCAAACCCTTTGTAGCATGTTACGCTTCCTTCTCTTGCTTCATTACTCACACAGCTCGGCCTGATAAAAAGATTCATGAATGGTTGCTGTAGCATTCATGGCCAAATTTCCTTTCTCGTGAGTCTTCTCCTCATTCGTTACGTAACCGAACAAAAGACGCGATATACATACAACCTACATGCCTAATAGTGCATAATACACATGAGGAGAAAATAAGATCGGGCGCCGTGCGGCGATAGAGCACACTCACCCTGCGACTCCGGTCCGTGTCCCCGGGACTCTGCCCTTTGTTTGTTTTTACGTTTTTTCGAATGTTTGTCCTGGTGGCGGTCGGCTCGTTCGTTTGTTCCGCTCTTCGGTACGCATCCTTTCCAACTTAAAACACTTTAACCAACTTGATGAGGAATAAACAACAAACTTGCTGGCACAGACAACCGAATGGAGACCCGAACATCCTTGAGTGTGGCCGCGATCCGAAGCTTGAATTCCTAACCCTAATCGAGTTTTGCATACGCTCATCTTGAGCGTTGGCTCGAACTGCTGAGACTCTAGGCATTCGGCCACATTCAACTCAAGGTTGCTCCAGTGCGATGGCATCCTTGTAAATTCTGGCGCGTTGCTGGGACTCCAGTTGTTACACGGCTTAAGAAGTTTCGAGGCCGGTCAAGCTCATGCGGAGTGTACTCAAGCATGGCGAGTTGATTCTCCCGAAGACGCAGAGCCTGACTGGAGCGTGTTTGCTAGGCAGGCGGCGGCGCGGCGTCAACCAGAGTGACTCGAGCTTGCTGGGGAATTGGCTGGTTCGAGTGCCCATTTGTGTTGGAACACTAGAGCATCCGCAGACACATCCACTGCGTCCTATCAGCGTTCCAGAACCGCGTTTGACTAGACGGTGTGAAGTCGAAGCGAGCTATGTCTTCAATTTCTCAGAGGGGAGATAAGAGCGGACGAATATTAATAATAATGAATGATAATTGTCGCTGACCACCAGAGCGACCACTGTGTCCCACTATCGTGCCGGCCTCCCGACCACCTCTTTCAGAACACGGAACAACGACAAAGGGGACAACGCCAGTCGAGCGAGCGGTCCTACGTGCTCAAAGGAATCGGGTGGAATAGGGGGAGATAGTCTTCGGGAAACATGGGTGGGGAGGAATAAAGGGAGGATAAGTGGGCGAGAGTAGCGGATAATCTTCAAAGACACTCTTGGTTGGGTGCGAAATAGCCCCGGTTATCTTCAACGTGTCTGTGTCCTGCGCCGCTGTCTATCTACGCTTCACCGAAAGAAGTGCACTTAATGGCAAAATTATCATCGACACTTCGCGCTACCTCCCAGTGTATGAGCGAATCCACTCAATTCCCATCCTTCCTGTCGGTGACTCTTCCTTGTTTCGGTCCCGTCTTGTTTTCACCGGTGCCTGGCTCGTTTTCGATTCTTATACCTCCTTCTGCGCGTTCCCACACCTCTTCTACAATCTCCTCTACTTCTTGCACCCGTAACACTGCACATATCTCCTTTCTTCCAATCTCATGCATCGTCGTCTGGAAAAGACGCGTTCCTGTCCCGCGAACCGTAGCCTGTCCCTGGTCGTACTTATCATTCTCACCCCATCGGCTCTGCCTACGTATGTTTCACATTCTTTTAATTCAGTCTTTGAAAGTTCAGACTTGTCCAGTTTCCCGCCATGAATTGTAGACCCTCGATATCTTATCCGGGGATACCGGGAGCGACAGAAATGCAGCGATTCGAAATGCCGTGACCTTTGGAGGCGGGCAGAATACCACAATCCGGTGCCTGCATGAAGTGCCCCGGTGAGATTCGAGACTATGGATGTCGATGATGCCTGCCGATGGCATTCCCTCCAGGAACCGCTTCCAACCGACATAGGTTGTCGGTGTTGCTACAAACACTATCGCGATAGATTTGAAGTTATCAGGCGATTCCTGTTTTCTGTGTCGGCCTTTACAGTTAGGGTTCGCATCGATTCCGTCGGATCCGGGCTAGCTTCCCCTGGTGACTCCAGGAAGCGGATCAGAGTCAGGAGTCATCCAGGACCCTCAGACATCCGCTCCTCAGCTCCCCATCCATCCCTCGAGCCTGGTTCCACGATGTCTGAAGTACACAGACTGTGCATCAAGCCCAAGCCGCGTTGCGTGCTCCAATCACTCCTTGTTTACAGTCTGCTGAATCGCAGTGCAGGCGCAGTGTTTACTTAACGTGAGGCATTGCTGATGATGATGTTGTTGTTGTTGTCGCAAACTGAGGCTTGGAGCGCGGCCTTGACGAGAAGCTGCTCGTGAGTTTCTGGGTGTGCTCGCTCGCATCGTTGGTTGCTTTCTCACTCGCTCGGCTGCGAGGAACGCTCGGTGACGACGGGCAAAGGAGTAATATCGAAAAGATGGAGTATCTGGCTATGTTCGAACACGATGATGCATGGGAAACGACAGCAAACATCTCGAAGGCGTCTGGGAGAAGGTTATAATTAGCGCGCGCGTGGAGTCAGCCCTCCCCTAAGCTTGGTTGCTGGTTTGCTGGCTGACGGGCTCTCCCGCTCGATCCCTGTGAGCCAGGCCGCAAGGAGAACGTATTAGCCGGATGGTGATGCCGCTGTTGCTCGCCTGACGCGCGGCTCGCTTCCCGGGCTTTAGCTAATAAGCCTTCCGTCCCGCGTCGCCGGTGTTTCGCTGATCTTCCTCAAAGACCACGGAAGACGAACTGGCGTCTTTTCCCTCCTTGGAATTTGTGTTGTGATCCGATACTTGTTTTTGAAACGAACGCGCAGCTGCCTCCTCAAAGCCAGAGCGGTAACGATGTCTCTCTCGGAAACTCTCTCGGACTTCTGGATGTTGGGGATGCTCACCAGTAAGGACACTTCGAGGCTGGGTCCACGATTCACGCGACGAGATTTCCCTCAGGAAATTCCAGGAGCGGGGTCGAGTTCTCCGCTTCGTTCCCAGGAGTCCTATCTCTTGCATACGCATGAACTGAGATTCATGTGTCATGATGTTCTATTACTAATAAGTTCTATGAAGTCCATAGAAACTCGTTATGCTATTTCTTTGCAGAATGAAATGCACGTGAGCACCTTGCGGAAAGTCGCGCGGATGTTTAATGAAAACGACGGGATGCAAGCTGAAGTTTCGCTCCCCCCACCTCAGCCGCAATGAGAGTGAAAATTGGAGAAGAGAATTGGATGAAGGAAGCGAGTTTCTGAAATGAAAAAATGCCGTGGCTAATGCAGGGGTCCATGGATTATACCACCCGTAAGAATAAGTAATTAAAGCGGCTTCACGCTCTTCACGCCTTGTTCATCTCCACGAGAACGAGCGATCAAAGCCAGCTCCGGGATCCAGCAGATCTCGACCCCTGGATTCTTTTCTTCTCTCTTCTCATCGCCCTCGTAATTTTTCTCATCATCGTCGTTCGAAAACTCCGAATTCGCAAAGCCTGGTCATCCCTCCGCATGACTGCTTGTCCACCGGCGAGGGGCTCCGTTCCTGCGCACGCGAAATCCTCGGATCCGAATTTCGCGTTCCAGTCCGAATGCAGAGGAATTCTTCAGTCATGACCCAACGTGCACCTCTACACCAATTTTCCAAGGCTTCAACCCAAGAGATCCTTCGTTCCAAGTCGGGACAGCGCGTGCCTGCACGTCGACATCCTCAAGCTCGCTTCCCCTTCGCCTGCACCTAGCCGTTCGGTCGGGATGTTCGCGAGTTTTGAGTAAACTTGCACTAATTGATGCAGTGTCTAAAACAGCCGGTCGTCTGTCTGAGTTCCAAACTCATGGGCCAACGCTCCGCTATCTGACTCACCCAGCCACAGGAGCTCCCTTATTTTGCCGCCAGCGAGAGGTCCGACTGATTCGACAGCCGGACACACAATCACCTACAGGGGCTTCTGAAGTTTAGCGGGGCTCACAGGCAGGAAACGGGTACTCGAGTTTCCGACCTCGGAGACATTCAATTGTAAGACTCGCCGAGATTTCCTATACTAATCCACATACCGATATGGCAGAGAATGAGTACTTGGCTGGAAGTAAAGAATAGTGGGGTTATGATGAGAAAACTCGGCTTCTGAAATTGTCGAGATTCACGCGTTGTCACTTTGCGCCCGATTCTGAATCTTTCTAGGAAGCGGAATGATGTGTATTATGATTGAGGTTTTGTGTGTTGGTGTGTAAGGTGAATTTTGAGACGCGCTCCTACTTCGGAAATAGGTCCGTGAATGATACAGCCAAACTTCCCTCCATGCATTCTCAAGGCTCATTTCGAATCAAGGGCGTCCGCTTCTGATAGTGAGACTTGTTCTAACTCATTCCAAAGTGACGCCTTCACATATCGCTTGTGAGCGCTTCTTTCTGCCTGACCCTTTCCTGCTTGTTCAAATCCTTGAGGAGCTTGGCTTTCTTCAGGCCGGTTTGCCGAGGTTCCGGCGAGCTAACCAGCTCACCTCGATCCCAGCCGAGCATGCGAGGCACCCGAGGAGGCAAGCGGGCGAACGGCGAGCGCTCATTGTCTTAAAGAAAGAGCCCAACTCTTTGCAAAGAAAATAATTTTCCACAGAGCTTGGAACAATGCCCCCGGCGGCCCGCAATACGCTTACCGCAAAGTTGAGTCAGGTCGCTTCATAAGCTTGGTCGATGTTGCGTCGAAGCTCGCTGATTCCCCTTAGGAGTAGCGCACCCAACAAGGCGAAAACGAACCATGGCTCGAAACTCTGCAGCAGGACGTCACACTCCTCTGGAAAAAAGGAGACTCAGGGCTCTTCCAGTTCCCCTAAGAACCATGGCGAAATTCGGGAATACGAGTTCGCTACTGACCTGGGAACCAGGGTGCGTTCCTGTCGACATTCATGAAAGAACACTGTGCTGTGGTGGGAGCGATATCAACAGAAAACCTGTTCAGCATCGCACCGCATTGAGCAGCCGGGTCAGCAGCAGGGCGTGATCTCGTCGTTCGTGGTCCGTCTCGAAGCGGAGGGATTCGTGTGAACTTCCATTACGAATAAAGTAACGTCCGTCTTCGCGTCCTCTTGTGCTTTCGCTGGTCCACTCCCCTCGACCGCTCCGACGGTCATCCCCTTACGTCCTTCGGCGTTCGTTCCTGCAGGCATCCATCGAGTCGTCGTCGATGACCAGTTTGTACGAACGACCGACCAACTATCCGTCCGTCCGTCCGTCCGTCGGTCTCTCCGTCGGTCTGTTGGCCGGGCGGTCAGTCGGATCGTTTGTACGTCAACGTCAATAAACGAATAGCTAACGAGGCGAATCTTCGATCTAGATCAGTGCCAATGGTGCCAACAGCGACGAGGCCTTCGTCGCCGCGTTTACGTCGTCCTCGTCTTCGACGTGGATCGCTGTGCCATCTTGCCCGCGAGCGATCGGATCAATGACAGCTTGTTGTGCGATACGAACTTCCAACGAAGTCCTCTCCATTTATGTGAAGGTCACGGCTCTAATGCTCGGGTTACTGAATTCATCGGTCAGAACATCGAACTCCGTCTCCGAATGTTTGAACGAGGATCGCGGCGAAAACCTGTCCCCGTGTGGGAGAGGGAAGTATGACGTCAGTTTTACCCGAAACTGTGGTAATTGGGACGACTCCGAGAGAGGGAGTTAATTGAGAGAGAATAGGACAGCGACCTAGGACCAACAAAAACGCTAGAGGTCATTTCAGGGAAGATCAAGGGCCCATGACCGGGTATCATTATTATAAGGTCGCGTTCTTTACCGGGTCCCTGTTTCCCCACCACCCTCCTATTTCCAATCTCCCCGCTGTCTCTTCCTATCTCTCTCTTTCCATCGTGGGTTTCTCCTCTAGCGTAGCCTACTCAATTTTTGACGACTTAGAAGTCGAAAGGTTCCCCGTAGAGATCCGGTCAATGATTCTTCCGGCGGATGAATTGTCTTTGTGCTTTGGGGCTCGAGAGTTAGATTTCTCCCCACTGTGGTACCCCCCGTCCTTTCCGTCTTCTTCTGCCCTGCTTGGCTCAATTTCTTGCTCCTAGATCAGGCCTTTGTGGGTGGAGGTCCTCGATTCCAGCTAAGGTTAATTGAACAGGTCGGGAAAGGAAGGAGAGGGCTTCCAGTGGACACGGCTTTGAACAATCAATGATTTTTGGGAAGCTCCATCAGTCGAAAAGGTTGCGGAATTTCAGCTTTGGTTCATTTGCTTGGAAGAGACAGAGATTGGTTGAAGAATTCTGGACGAGCGAAGACGCCGGAATCTAGGAGCAGACGACGAATCAGAATACATGTAGAAGAAAACAACTGAGAAAATAGACCGGATAGACTCACTCACTCACACGGGGGTATAAAAGACGCGACCAACCGGAAGGGTGCAAAGGGGACGGACAATGGGCAAACTTTTGATAGGAAGAAAGAAAGACGGACCCCGCAGTAGGGGAACACGGACGGAAGAAACGGAGGCTCGACCGCCACACCTCCTCTCCTCTGTTCCGTCTCTTTGGAGCTTCTGTGTGCCTCTCTTGCCTTTTTTCCTCGGTTAAGGCGTCAGCTAGCCGCCAAGCGGACGTTGTTTAGCGATACAGTAGAGCTCGCGCATTAGAGTGCCGACGACCAAGGATAGAAAGAGTGACTCTTCTGCAGTACTCTCGAGCGAGCGCTTCTCAGGCCGATCATTCGCCTGTTTCGGTTTGTTTTCCTACACTTTAGTGCCTTGCTTGAACCGTTCCTAGTGTATGTACTCAGCTATCTCGTCTCTGCTCTCCACGAGTTCTCTCCTAGCCTCATTCTTATCTTCGCTCTCCGTTCTTCCTTTTTCCTATCTTCAACAATCTTTCTGCGTTTCCTTGCGCTCGTCTTAGGTTCCCACCAAGGTTCACAATTCAATGCTTCCCTGATTTTATGTACTTCTTCCATTCTTCTCTTACGATTCCGAGCGTTCTGTTCGGGACCCCAACAACGTAAATGAGCTTAGTTCAGCCCTCTACCAAGGTCTCGTAGCTTCATCTGACGCCGCCGTCATAAACTCGGAGCGAGGATCTCAACTGACGAATTTCTAAGCGACTATCAACGCCTGCCTTCTAAGTCATAACAAATCATCTTCTTCGAGGAGTCCATGTCGAGGGGTCCTCGGTACTCTCACCTGGAAAATGTGAATTCATTTCTGTCCTCCCGTGATGAAGAGGCAGGAATCGCAAACGCTGTAAAAATCGAATGTTCCGTCTGCGCGGATAAGGGAGAAAACGATTCCGTGATGAGTAGGAAATCGGTCACATCGTGTAAACCTTGGCCCGTGTATGCTTGTATAGCCCAAGCAATCGACCCGCTACGAGTTTCATCTGTGCAGTCCTGCTCTATTGTCATGGTGCCTTCGATCTGATTGCTAATTCGTCTTCGCGATTGGTCGCTTCCCGCATTGTCGGAATGAGGGTATCAAACTTGAGAGCCTCCGTCTGTTGAGGCTGGTCTCTCGTTTCTCTGAATTCACTGCATATCTGCTGTGTACTGCTGTACGCCCCGGGTCTTGGCGGGCACGTGTCGGTACGGTCTTTTTCCAAATCCTCCGGAGATGACTCTGTAAGCTCCCAAGGACCGACAGGGCTCGAAGCATGGGGTCTACCGTCGATGGCCAATGAGATTTCGGCATTTGACCTTTGGAAATGTGGTTCCTATTCTCTGGAAGAAACCCTCACCACATTGCGCATGTTCTTTTGCTCAATTCCGGTCTCCTGGAATCTCTCACACGTTTTAGTAGCTCGCTTCATTGCCAATAGATGAATCCATGAATCCTGGACACCGCACCACAGGAGTTCTTGCACTCGTTCGCGTACACTACTGAAGCAGAAGCCATCGATCCACTTGGTGACGCTTCACACCTTCGTATACCACTTGCCAATGATATCTTTACCCAACTGGCTCACACGGAGCCCGACACCCCCCGAGAACGATACAGACTGTCAGGAAAACTTGAAAAAATCGGCATTCTCCGGCTCAGGGCATCGCCGAAAAGTTGACGATCCTTCCTTTCCTGGGTCCAATTTGCGCCAACCTCACGCGCGCCTTCCCTACACCGCTCCTCAACTCAGTCTCAGAGAGTAATGGAGGACGTCATCAAACATCGTTGCGAGAAGCATTATTACTATCAAGCCGATGGATACGGACGCGAAAGTCGTCGTCGCTGCTGTCGTCGAGTCCATTGTTGTTGTGGCAAACTCACTCCGTCTCTATTATTCTCTCTATCGTTCTCTCGCGTTCTCTCAATCGCCCGAATCCGACGTCTCGCTGACTGGCTGGGGAGCAGGCAGGCAAGCAAGCGGGCCGCTCGGGTGGTCGTTCGCCCGGCCAGCTAGCTAGCTGGCTCCCATTCCGTAACACACTCGGCGGCAACGATGATGGTGGTAGCAGCGTTCCCCTCCTAGTAGTGGTGCTACAGCAGCCAAATGCGATTATCTTGTAGAGCTCGCAAGGCCGCGTGAAGTTGCCTCCTCCCTTCCCTCCCTCGTTCTCTCGGTCGGTCGGACGCCCGCTCGCCTGGCAGCCCGCACGCCACTGTTGGTGTACCAGAACAACCGATTGCAAATGAAACTGGCATCCCATTCCGTTGGAGAGGCAACTCCATCCAACTTCGAGCTCGTTCAAATCGCTGAACCGAAGCACAAACCGATCGAAAAAGGGTTCTAAATTTTGATGGACACGAACGCTAATGTATGAATGAAGCCCATATAGGTATTGCCGAGTGCTCTACGGATTTCTGGAGCGATATCTATCGACTGCAACCAAAATGGGCTAGAAGTGCGCGGCCATTTCGTCTGCTGGCAATGCTCCGAAAACACAGAGCCAGCTCTCTAATAGGCATTTGCTGCGCTGGCGATCAGACGACATCTACATAGGCTTTACAGTGGCTATTGATGATTACAGTAATGGAAATGATGATAATAATGCTGATGCTGATAAGCGAATTCGTGCGATTCTCTCTGTTGGCCCCTAGAATCGAGCTCCGATTCCTCCCCTGCGACCGAATATAGGCGCGGAAGCGGAATCATGGATTCCCAACCCAAAAGCCCCAACCCTGCTCGACACTTTGTTGTTCTCTCGAGCTCGAGGGAAGTTGACAACACCGATTTGGAATCGTTGGGCGGCACACTCGGAAATTTGCACTATGCACTGACTGATCGCCCAAGAGTGTCCCTTCCTCTGCATCGGCCGGGACTCACCCCATTTCGAAACGACTGGAACCGAAATCTGAACTGAAATAACTGGACTCGATCAACTCGAGAGCGACCCACGAAGTCAGTACCTGTGATAATTGTTCGGAAGCCGACATTACAAGCTACGAAGCAGAAGTTGTACGCTCATGCAGTAACATTGTGATGTTCATGGATACCATCCGCGGACATGCAACGGTGGTCCCGCCTAAAACGCCCGCCCCACGGAGGCTGAGGGGTGGAAGGTTAAAGTGTCGTGCGCAGCCGGCGGAAACCAGCCGAGATGCTAATTGAAACTAAACGCATGGTATAGGGGCCTGATCATGGTGCTGGTGTGTTGTCGCTGAAGGAGAATGATTCTGACCCTTTGTCCCTGCTCCGGACGAGAAAACGAGAAAGAACACGCCTCATCCTCCCAGCCATCTTTTGTAGCGGACAATGTTTATTGACAGAAGTATCAGACCCCATCACTTACGCCTGCTACTGAACACGATGCTAGGCCTAAGATAAGTGACACCCTGAATCCATGGTTCCGGCCCATAAGGTTGTGATTTCAAGGATGTATCACAACACAGTGGGCATCTCATTTGTCCGTGGCGCAGATCGGACAAGCTTCTTCGGTCGCCAACAGGGAAGTCATGTTTGTCAAACTGAAGGCTCGGCACCACGCAGCGCCGATAGTGTCAAGTACTATTTTTTTTTTAATCATAACGGGCAGTTTATTAAATTTTCCATTACGGTCTGAACGTGTGAAAAAATATTACACGAGCCAAGATCGACCCTTCCTGTGTTGCATTGAGTTCGAGTTCTGGACAAAATAAAGCGGCGGCGTGACGCAAGTTTCGACTCCTTTGAAGGTAACCCCTGCCAATCAGGCGGGCGAGTCAGAGCTTCGCAGACCGGCATACTGTCGTCAAGATGGACGCGGTCCAAAATTGTTACGGTGTAGTGGGCGGACGTAAATTCATCAACGAGTCGGCCTAAAAACTGGTACTCGTGGTCGTGGTGAGTTTATTCTGGGCTCCACCCCTGCCAGAGCACGATTTGGAAACATTTTGTTGCGTATTGATGCCGCAATGTAGCCAGCTAATTTGTTAGAGTCTTTCCACTGAGTTCAGCCCTAGATTCAGTTCCGGTCCTCCCAGAACCTAGAGGTACATCGTGTACCCTCGCGCTGACTAGAAATTCAAGGATAGCATCTCGGGAGGAACACGACCGAGCTCTGTAATCTTTGTCACCGACGAACGGGAAATGCACTCGTTATGATTGCATTACCGTAAAATCGCGCAGATAAGACGAACTGGCGTGAAAGACGCGCCCCGATTTTTCGTTCTCGAGTGAAAAATACTCAAATTCTAGTTCGTCCCATCGTACAAGACGCACGGCGTTTTTTAAAAGCGCCCGTGGGGGAAATTCTGTAGAATTCCGGGTGAATCTTCGTTCAAATCTCCAGAAGGACAGTTTTGTAATAGATTACATACAGTCAAGTAGTTGAGAAAGAGCGGTAACTTAATGCAGACGCTCATAGATTCTCCAAATCGCTGATATCTGTGTCATCGGTGTCAAGTGTCAAATTCACCATATCTACGATCAGCTCTCATTCGGATCCTTCGTTGTTTCCGTCGACCATCGCGTCATTTCCACTTCCAACTAGTGGTTCCAGTCTTCTTGAAGGATCTGACGACGATTTTTCATCGATAGCCTTCTATGCTTCTTCAACCCACAACGCAACCTCGGGAATCTCGCAGCCTCGACGTGCAATGTGGAGCGTCGACGTGCAATGTGAACTGCCTTTGTGCGGGAACCTCCATCAGATGAGGCGCACCCCGAATTTTGGACAATCTTTCCGGGAAAAAACTGCGTATTTTCCACGCGATTCTACGGTAAGTGACTTCGAAGAAAGTCGAAGTGCTTGGCACGTCTAGAAGAACTTCTGGGGCGACAGCACAGAATACGCGAATGCTTTTTCCATGGAAGAATCACAAGGGAACACGGCTGTGGGCGACAGCATTCAATACGCAGACAGAGCACCTCAGGAACTACATATTTACGTTCCGCTGAGACTCGCTTCCGTTCTTGTTGTATCCCAGTCATGCAGCCGATCAGATTTCTTGGAACAGAGCTATTCTTAGTCACAAGCGCTAATACTGAATCACGGAAACAGAGGAGACCGCAGGATCTTTCCACAGACCGAGCAAAAAACCGTTAATTTGTTCGGTAAGCGTGCTCCGCTGAGACGCAGGATGACTGAGAATGGGAAAGACCGCTTTCATCTGAGTTATTTTCGGCTCGAGTAAACAAGATCTCCCCTTTTTGGACTTCTCCATTCCGTTCCCTTGGTCTTCACGCCAATTATATCGACTTCACGGCTGATGTTCACATTCCCCCCGAGCCCACTCGAATCACTCGACCCAAAGTCAGCCCGTAAGACGGGTTGGACAAAGCAACGATGACAATGCCTCTTTCAAATCGTTGCGATGGGTTCCTCTTTCTGGATACAATGAGGATGAAATGTTTTTTTCTGGTTCCGATATCGATTTTCCGGAGTAGCCGAAGGCACAATGAGAGACATTAAAGAGAGAGTTTTTATGGCCATAAAAGGGTTCAGAACTCTGCCCGATTGATGGAAAATGTATGTTCTGGGACTTCGTCATGGTATATCTCTTGCGGATAAACTCTGTGGAACTTTCAGAACACCAATTTTCCACCCGTCAGGGAGAGGTCTGAACCCTGAACCGCGCTTAAATCTGCACCGCCAAAATTAGCCGCGCTAAGATCGAAAGCGCTCAGATCAGTCCCGCGCTGAAATCGATCCGCGCTGAAATCGAAGAACACGCCCTCCCCTCACTGACCGAATCGGAAATGCCTATGATCACCTAACGGGGTTCTGTCTGGGGTGAAAAGGAGCGGATGTAAGCTCTGAATTCTTCACCCTTTGCATGGGAAACAAATATGACTATGCTCAGTAACACTGACGGCCGATTTCTGGGAATGTTTCAGATTCCATCGGTCGTGAATCCGAGCTCCCCCGAACTGCTTCATCCGCTCAAGTCTCTGAAATTGTGCGTGAAACATTGACGAGAATCAGTTCAGTAGCAAATGTCGCTCTTGCCGATTCAGACCAATTATTAATGCAAGCCTTTCCCCGGGCCGTTGCTTCTATTCCAACTTTTCCTGACTCTCCCAATTTCCCCCAAGTTGCTTCTACAGTCCCCGCCATCAGAAGTCCCTCCCAACAGTTCCTATTCGCTCCCTCGTTTCCGCGCTCCGCAGTCGATGCAACTTTGCTTCGAATCGGATGTTGGAAAGCCCTCCGAGTCGATGACTGACTGCTGAGCTGATCGACTAGTTTTGGAGCTAACTTGCTGCAGTCGGAGACTTTTTTTCCCTTCCTTAATTACGTCGGATGAACGAATCAGGGCCTATCGAAGCCCGACGCCTTGAGAGCTATTATCGCTCCAGATGTGGCACGCCCGTCTACAAGCCGCCCAGCCTTCAACGCAGTTCTGCGGAGAACATCGATGCTCCTTGCAATGGTTGAGTCACCATGAGGAGTGAAAGACCCCACGCCCAGACTTACGTACTCTGAATTCGTACTCTCACAAATGCAACTGTTCGGTTTGGGAAACGGCAAAATATTGACTTCCGATTTCTGATTCTAGCAGATTGATTCGGAATCGACAATCAAGTCCAAAAATACAGACAGCCGGAGAGGGAGGAGGGAATCACAGCACTGAGCCGCACTGAAGGTCGGATTCGTTGTTCCATCGTACCGGAATAGAAGTTGATTGCCGCGTACATATTTCATTGACTGGTTACTAACTGCGTTTGGTCGCAGAGACACGAGCGTGGAATAAGCTCCTTATTCGTTGTCTCAGATCACAATCAACAAGTTGTGCCACATTCTCTATGACTGTACGATTCATCAACACTGAGCACCGTCGGAGCGTATATGTTGGCCGGTGAGTCTGGCCGGCTGTCCGTCGGTCGCATTCTGGCTCTCTTGCCTAATAAATAGATGAGTGCCGTATAAGCTGCTAGGTGGGTAGTGGAGCCAACGACAAAGGAGCGATGACCAACTGCGTCCGGCGACCTGTCTATGCGATCGGCCTTTTGTCTCTCATACTGGGCGATATTCCGCTTCTTGATGTTGGCCGAGATACAATAGAGGATGCGAAGGATGATCATGGCCATATTCGATGCAGCTCTCGCAATGAAAACGGCGGAGCCTCCTTCAGTGTTATGAGACTTCCACGTAGCTAATCAACGCTAAGAACCTTCATAAGAACGGACTCTTGTCACCATTGGCTTCGGCGCGTCAATACAAAACATTTAGGTCAAGTCGACGCCGGTTACACTCAGGCCCGTCTCTTTCTCGCGGCGATCATCGGTAAGGCTGCTTTCTCGACGTTTTTGTCTCACATATGTTGGGGTCACCCGACATTGTCCCATTTCCGGCGCTGCTCATTAAGATCGTCTGATCATTCGAACTAAACTTGCATTCTAGATTTTGAGACGCATGCGAATGGCCACATTGTTGCAGTTGTTATCCAGGATGCCATGCGCCGACCTCTCTAATCCAGAACTGTCATGGGTATCAGGTTTTATCGCATGAAATTCAACGCGCGGAAATGTTGAAAATTTACAGAACCCAGTTAAACTGCGTTCGCAGAGTTCGCTCCGATTCACCAACTCGCGTTTCTACATGGATCTTCCCATGACTTGAGTTCAGCGCGTTTGATTAGACATGTGCGCTCTCAGCGTTAAACAAAGCATCTGATTCGCTGATCGTGTGGAGCGGCTTCGTCCCAACGTGAACAAACACGAACTAAATCGCGTAAATCGGCCGCGCGGTCGTCCACCACGCCGATCGTTGGATGGCCAGTGCAAGAGCTTGGAGTCGGACCGAGCATTGAATGGCTGAATTCTCAAGGCGAGGTTGAGGGGTAATCGGCGCCGTGCATCTACCGCGGCCGACCCCGGCTCCCGCTTTTGGGCATGTGAACTGTAGTGGGACGTCTCGGGTACTGAAGCCTTTCGCAGTTCGTGCTTCGAGGTTCAGCTGGAGGACAACGCGCTGGGGACTCACGACCGTGACTACTTGACGATGTAGGAAGATGATCGCGCATCAGCTCAAAGCCATGTTCGTCTCGAAATAGAACCGTAGCGAGGAGGAATCCCTTGAACCTTGTTGCTGACTGTTCGGAGGTCGTTAAAACTGAACGCGACGACACCTTTGGAACGTCCGCCCTTGTCGTCAACACTTTGAGCGGCAGCATACGCAGCCCGTGTGTTGATAGACTACATGCGACGCAGGATGTTACGACGAACAGGGTTAACGATTGCTCAGGGCCTCGAAATAACCTCGCGGTTGTGACCTATATAAACGAAATTGGCCGGATCAGATGACGGGAGTTTCCCGTAGGTACTTTATACTCTTCCCCTGCACGATGGGTAGGAGTTTCCAGAGCCGGCGGAGTTGATCGGCACGGGTTCATAACCTCAGGTGAAGCCAACTTCTCATTCGGACGGGTTGGTCATCTGGCATGAAAAAAGTGCGAGCCCCGAATAGTGTTCGGAACTCGGCTTATCTCAGAGGAAGCAATGAGATCTCGGCGTCGGGCCGTTTTTTCGGTCGATGGATCGTATAAATGAATCTTTTTTTTCTATCCTGGAACCCATCTAGCCCCTAATATGGTGCACCATTACATGGAAGGCCGCGCCGGGCGCACGGACAGGCCACAGTTGGTTTAATGATGACAGCTAGCTATACAGCACGTTTGAGAGCCCCCAGCAAACTGTCCAAACATTATATCGGGAGAAGGCAAGAGGGCAAACATGCTTCACATCGTATCACCTTCCACACCGACGTTTTACGCTCTTAAAATATTCACGCAAGTCCACCCTGATGACTATTGGAAATGAAACGAAGATCACTATCCCAATCACTCAGAACCCGTTCAGTAACATCCAGAGTATCTCGCCCCAATGGGACACTCCAAATTCAGAACTCTTCAATGCCGGGGAGAGGATGTGGAGACTGCGGCAGAACGACCGCATAATCTGAATCCTACGTTCGTCTGAACTTAGTGCTGATAACGGTGAAGGAAATTATCGATGGCGGTGAATGGCTGGCATCTCCCTGAAGTTGGAGTCGAGTGCAGCCAGGTTCATCAGAGTCGCGTGTAACGCGGTCATGTCGTCGCTCGGAAATCTCGCCACTTGTCCCGACCATTCCAAGAGACGCACGTCATAATAATCTCGATTCCAGGTCCCGTTTATAGCGCGACCAGAATACAGAGAATGTTGGATCAGAGAACGCGGAAGTCGTGCTCTGAAGCAACTGGTTTACCAAACCTGGAACTTGCTGGATGCCAACGTGAGCTCGATCTTGTTGTGCCACACGCTCCAGGGTTGTTATCTTATCGGATGATTTGGGTGTCTCATTCGACGTGTTGCTCGGACAGCTCTGTTAGGTTTTCGTGTTGTTGCGGATTCGCTCTTCAGAATCAGATCGCCGTGCGCCTTAAACCGCGATATTCAGGATTCCCCTGGCAGCTGTCTCCGAAGTGGTTCATCCTGAGAGCTAAGGATTCTCTCCGAATCCTGAAAAGAGAGGAAAAAGGGGGAGATCGCTCCACAGGTCATTATTTCAACAGGCTTTGGAATCGGAAAAAGATGATCCCACGAATAGCGGCGATTGAGTTACCGAGACTCAGCGCGAATTTCGGGTTCGACACTGTTTTCCAAATGAGTTTCATTTCGATGAAATCTCTCCTCTGCGGAGGCAGGTCATCGAGTTACGTTCCGGCAATCGATCTGAATGATGAAAGAGACCTGGTATGATAGGGGCGAGTTGAAGACGAGATTGGCGTATGAGAGACTTTGCAGCGACCTTGCGCCGTGACGTTGGAATATTCCCCACCGACACGTGGCTCTCAAAGGAGATGGTGGGAAATTCGAGAGTTTCCTGACTCCGTTCTCCGATACTCCCAATAAAAGGAAACATTGAAATTTCGGAAGTTTCTGGAGAACGAAGACATAATCCCAGAGTCACATAAGCTTCCATTCCAGCGGCGGCCAGCTGCTGTGGAGACAAAATCGCTCAGTGGCTCCAGGTCACCACGGCGGGCGAAGCGATACGCTTTCACGGTCAGAGAGCAAGAATTCGGGGAAAGTCCGGAGCGCCCGAGCACCGGAGCTCAAGCTCCGAAAGAGGGGGGGGGCGGATAAATGCGTTATTGACTGCGCGAGGTGTGATGAGTGATTTCCCCAATCGGCGATCCAATCTTCGACAAGCGGCGGCGTTCCAGGCGATCCCTCTCGTTGCCCACGGTTCCGCTGCCACCACATATTTCTCTAAAATTAATGTCCCAGAGCTTAGTGCTGGCCCGCGACTGAGCGGTAGCTTGGTTGGCGTGCGAGCAAACCAGTCTACGGCCCTCAAATGGACCAATATCGGAGCCTTCAATCCCCGGATCTTTTCCCCACTAACCCGAACCGAGTCCAATCACATTCCTCAGCCATATCTAGCCAGAGTCATCAGATGCAGGCATGGGACGTCGACCACCACTGGTGCTGAACGTCGACATCGGCAGGTGTCTATCGGTCCTATTCGGGCAGCCCAAAGCTAACGGACTCGCGCGAGGCGAATCACACTCGACAAAGAGTGAGATAGGCGGAGAAACGGTGGTCCACGTACAGCTCGTCGCCAACGCTCGTGCTTTATCACGGCGTCCTTGGAAACATCAACAAGCCGGGCGCGAGCAAGCGAGCACGGTCTCTAATCAGCAGGGACCAAAGAACCACCATTTGCCCCCGTTCGCTAACCCATCGATGCTGATTAGAGCAACTCCAGCATTGGTTAACACGGGAAAGAGCATACCGAACAACCTCCAAAGAGCTGCATTTAGCGGCTAGGTCTGGGTCAAAAGATCCCCGTCCGGAATGCTAGCCGTGAAGTACCTGGAGAACAAAGCAGGATGGTTCGACGGTTCATCGATCAGCGCAGCGCGATTTTCGGTTTCGTTTGGGGAGCTCAAATAGTTCTGCAAAGCTCCTTGGGGTCTGAGCGCAACATGAGCTGATCCGACGTAGAAGTGAAGGCATACGAGTTCTCGAACTTTTTGACAAAAGTGTGGGGAGAGGAAACAGTACGCCTGGAGGAGGCTCGGGTGGAACACCCGGATATAGGGCAGACAAGGAGCTCATCAACTTTGAGCTACTTTCCGAAGGTATCCCAAGGGCAAAGGAGCTCGACGCAATTCCGGCTAATAGCCTTCGCACTTCGAGGTAAAAGCTGGAAAGAACCGATCGTCGAAGTCGCGGATGCTGAAGGTTGGAAACCGTCAGAGAACGTCGAAGTCGAAAAGGAGGAAAAGAAGCGACACCAAGATATAAGTAAGGGGCGAGAGAAATTCTGAAAGGAATTTCCGCTTTGTTCTCGTTGGATTCCCGCTCTTTTTTTTCGTTCTAGCCGCGACCTTGGCGCCTGGATTCCTCTTGGGAGAAGACATTTTTGTGCCCCCTATTATCACGATTCACATCTGTCACCATTGACCCGTTCGTTGTTTCGTTCGACGTCCGCAGTCCCGGTGGCGGGTTTTCCCGCTGTTATTTCGCGTGTCTTATCTTCTGCACAGCTTTCATTTTTAGTTTCCGTCTCAATCCCCCTGCTTCCTCTCCTTGTCAAATTTACTGCGATTTCTATCTTTCGGATGAGCTGGTCTAGATCGTCGGCGTCGAACGTCTCCAGTGAGTCCTTAGGATGTGAAATATTGCTTCTTTGTCAAGTCGATAACCTATCATTGCGCACACGTGCAGAGACGCGCGCAGGTACCCATATGTATCAACAGTGGAAGAAGCAGCACGAATACTTGGACAGAGTCCCGATTGGTCAACTCGGCGTCCCGAACCCCGACCCCGCGGCGTCATGGGCGATCGTTTGAAAGCTACAGGTGATACGTCACTGCGATCGTGAAACGTGGAACTGCGATATTGAACGCATGCAGCTGAAGCCGTTAACTGCGATGAACGTAAGGAGAGCAACTCTAGCCCAGGCCAACAAGCCTTGAACGCAGCGAACGGATGGGGTCACTAAGGCAGCGAATATGTAAAGAAGCCAACAGGACGTTGGCTGGAGGCGAGTATCAATTTTTCGGTCGTGACTTTTACTGCTGTTGTCGCTGACATGTTAATGCCGCCAAGTTCGCTCCGTTGTAAATCGCGTACATACATATCACAGCAAGGTAAAGCAAGTCAAGGTGAAGCGCGGTTGAGCGAGGTGAGGCAAGGCTAGCACCAATGATCAGGGCTTGCTTGTCGTACGAGAGCGCCGCGCGTAGTAAACAGTGCCGCGGTGTGAAACCTTACGTAGCTCGAGCAGCAGATGGTGGCAATACAATAACAACAACAACAACGACGATAAGCCGTAATCCTCTATCACGCGTTGAGGACCGGTTCCGTGACGTGTCACCTGTCGAGGACCGGGCGCCACTACGAGGACTGCTCCTACAGCTGTTCCTTTGACAGCGCCTGGCGCAGGCGACGGGCTTCCCAGAACGCGCTCTGATCGTGGAAGCGAGACAAACCTTTCGGATCGCATGAAGGCGGGAGGCTCGCGAAGATCAAGTTTGCAAGACGAAGAGTCCGCGCAGAGAGATAGCGAACGAGAGAAATAGAGGCAGAGAGAGATGGAGGGACGGAGAGGAGAGGAACATGACGAGGCATCGCTACAAGAATAGGCCACGGTTATGCGCTGTAAAAGTCCCCGTTCCATGTCTCTTTTTGAAATATGGCCACCAAGTTCAGCTGCTGCGTTTGCCACGCAACGCGTCTGCCTCAGTTCCCGTTCAGTTTTCGTCCTCCATCTTCTGTAAGCCGCGCAGCAAAGGAGCGCGAGCGAACAGATATTTCTTACCTCCCGTGCATAAAAGCGTGCTCACTCCCTCTTTCGGTCGTTTATCGCTGCGGCTCCCAGTCATTCGGTCATTCGTTCCGACATGTTGAACGAAGTCGTCGTCGCTGCTTCTGTTGGGAGGTGTTCCCAGCGTGTCTCACGCGACGAAATACCCGACTCTCGCGTGGAGTTTGTTCACTTTCGCTGACGACGACCTAGTCAAGTACGTACTCGCTCGTCACAGCGGCACCAGAATGCAAAGTAGGCTGACGAGGTAGTCCGACTTCCGTCGCGAAGGCTACCGGCGCTTCCATCAAAACTAGAACCGTGACGATCGCGATTCCCGGTGCTATCATTCACCGGGGAACAGAGGTGGCTTGGAACTTACGCCCAGACCGTCATGCAGATCCGAGGGGAACAGTATCCGTTGCCAAACAAGCTACTCGCCTTAATTGCTGAGAGATCGTCCTCATCATGATTTCTTTAGCGAACTCATTTAAAAGCGCAACATTTGAACACGTCGTGTCTGAATTCAGCCGTCGCGGGAGTATGTATCCAGGAGGAAAGGAGGAAACTGGGTTCATGTATCTCCTTCGGAGTTGGGGTCGACGTTATTGCATGGGCCTCGATGTAAGATTATGATAAGAGAGTTATTCAGAGGAGAAACTTCGTCTCCTCAGGAGCATCAGAAGACGAGTAAACCACCGACCTGCTAGCATATACGTCTGCCTCCTCACTCGAAGCTTCAACCGAGGGGGTTCAGAGGGAATGAAGTCGGCGGGGGTTCCCTGCGCCCTCGGAGGTGGAGGCATGGCAGCTCTCATGAGGTCGGGTGCGTGGGGGAAACGAGCCGCCAGGCCGCCGAGAGCCACGGACTAAACACTGACGCCGGCATCATAATGAAATTTCAAGCAACGATGGATGAGAAGTTCAGAAATGAAAAAGGTTGCCCCGGTGCTCCCTGCCTGGCCAGCTGTTGCTGCAGCTCACTCTCGAATTTCAATTCTGACTCTTCACGCTGCTAACGCGGACTTATACTCATCATGGCAGCGGAATTCTGAGCGCCCGGATCAGCTTGCTCACCGCGGGTCCAAGGGTCTAAAAGGGGAGCTCCGGGTTTCTTGCATTCTGCGAATCGTCTCATCCAATAGTAGCCGAATCAATCTTTCCGACCGTCCGGCCATCCCCTGAGATGTGTACATATATGGTTGTCCGTTGGAGCGTCATCGATTCCCGTTCTCTGAGTCAGGCTAAGAGGATTACCGCATGACAGGGTGTTGTTCGTCGGTCATTTCTCGTCGTCGTGTTCCGTATCCCTTCGCTGTTCTGTCGTCGTGCTGACTCGGCATCTCTTCGCGATACGACTTCCGTCATGTCAATGCGTGCGGCACGACGACCGACTCATTGGGAGATTGTCGATCTGACGAGAAAATCAGGTAAGTGTTCTCCCCGACGGGACGGATCTTCAAGCCCGATCCGGAGCAATGCGGTGAGGACTTCTGTAAACGCTTGTTCAACCGTGCAAAGTTCGCGGGACGGGATGATGTTGAGGATTTCGACTTGAATCGTGAACCTTGCCATCAGCTCTCCAAAATTAGAGTTTGGCATTTCCGAACAACGGGATTAGGAAGACGTGAACTGTCCGAGGAAAGAATATCTGAAGACTTGGGGGAATGAGAGCGGATGAGTGTTTGCGCGTTCAACCGACTGCGAACCGCGCGGAGGAAGATTGCCAGCTAGACGATCAACAATGGAAAGCATTAATTTCGAAACGCCCGGGTTGTTTAGAGCCCCCAACGGGATCAGAGGATGCTGGGAAGTTGGGGGCATTGGAAAGCAGAAAGATGAGGAAGTGGAACGAAGTTCTTAACTTACTTGGACTCCACGCAACTCGTGCTCAAATACACGGATCAGCAGCTGGAGCTTCAGTATATCCCTGACCGTTGATGGGGTCAAGGAAGTCTAACGGGCCGGGGTAGCCAGTGGCCCAAGTTGCGTGAGTGCCGAGCAAAAATAGCCACAAAAATCGTCCTCGACCACTCGAAATGCATTTTTTGACGCAGGTTCGAGTCTTCTCCGTAATTTTCCGCCTCGAAATAGAACCAAGAGTCAGTAAAGAGCAACCTTGAGGGACTGCCGTTGATGCGATGACGTCGGTGAGTTTCATAACTGTCAGTCGTTCGCAAGGTCGGCCGCTTGCCCTCTTGCTACACGCCCTAATGTTGTGCCGGCGTTGGTTGCGGCGTGGCTGTATTCGGTTGGACAATTACGTGATGCAACGCAATCGTTGCGCTCCAGTCGTCGCCCGCTACTCCCGCTCCGATGTCTCTCTCCTCTCCACGAGAAACCTTCGAGGAGGAAACCGAGTAAACTTGGTCGCAACGAACACGGAACGAGCGTGAGGAGGAGGACATGGAACCCAACGGCCAGACGGCTAAGCAAAAGGGTTCTGCCTCGCGCCGCACAAACTCCAACAGCAATTAAACCGCGTCCAGCGCGAGTCTGCAAACGCTTAGTTGCTGCACTTTTTCGCAGATGCGACAGGCTTGCGCTTGATCACACTTTCGGACGGGAACAGAGTTCACTAACTGACGCGCGCCGAGTCAGAAGTGGTCATTGCAGGAACTTTCTCCTCTCACTTACATAAGGGAGTAGTTTCTGCTGATGCGGATTTGTTTTGCCGAAGGATCACTGAGGTTTTGAATAAAGCCAACAATGAATCCACGACGGAAGCGACATCATAGGAGGCAGTGACTACCACATCGCCGCCAACAACGAGCGCGGAATCGACGCCATCAACAATCGCGACAACGACGACGTATGCGGCCGCGCCTGGAATAACAGCAACAACGACGGTGTCAAGGTGACGGATGAGAACACGTATAAGCTCTTAGACGCGGAAGACAGAGTTTTTCTTCGGCTGGTCCCAGCTCCGCGACAGCCGTTGTGTCGCCGTGCGCTAGTTCAAACGACGGAATTCAGTCTACTTTTTCGCTCTGGACTGGATTTTCCACTGCTATGGGTCGGATCATGATCAGATCTGCGCTTCAATCGAACATACCCTCCTAGTTCGAATGTGAACATCAATCGACCTACAAGAAGTCTCGAGAGATCACTCCATTTCCGGACCCTACTTCAACACAAATGATCTCCACAGGGGCATGATGCCCTCCCACCTGACAACCTCTTTTTCCCCGATAGCGAGACTCCAGTGTGTCGCTCCATATGCGCGAATTTGCGTATCAAAAACAGTTCCAAAGCTATGGGGAAAGTGTTTTGACGAGGTAACGTTGTTCAGTGACGCCCCTGATGTCCACCCGGTGGGTGTCCGGTTTCCACGAGAGCGTTCCGGGATCAGATCGCGTCCCTGATCATCAAAGACTCGATTTTCAGGGAAATCAGCTCTTCGCCCGTACGCCGAGGCCCAACGTTAGGGGCAAGAGCTCGTTGAAGCGAGCATCCCGAGGAAAGTTCAGACTTCTGGCCTTTCTCTCACTTTCACTTCCTCCCAAAATGCCTCGAAGCAGGGAGTTGTGCTTACTCCATTTACTGCTCGTTCCGTTACGCCCTCCCCTCTGTCCGTTCGGCCTTTTGGCATCCATCTGCCCGTCCGTCTCCGCGTCTGTCTGTTGTATGTTCGCGGAGGGGGAAGTCCTCGCTGTGCGATGGCTTCGTAGAACGAAGCGGGCAAACTTCACCGAGAGAGAAGAAGCTGGACGCCTCCGCTGTTAGCTCAGTCTAAGATCACACTCGTCTTCCAGCTCCCCCAGTCGTGTCGGATCTGCAGCCACCAACGACTGAAGTGAGGCGCGCCAGCCAGACCGACCGACCGACCGACGCACAGTGTGCAAAAAGTCGAAATTAGGTGGACAAAACTTGATATCAAGAATTTGGATAATAAATGGTAGAAAGTGTTCTATGATGGCTAGAAGGCAGCACGCAAACGTTTTTTCCGTAATCCGACACGTTAACGTGGTGGAAAGGGCAGTGGGGAGCGCGATATCGAGAGACGTCTGGTCTCGGCGCAAATAAGTGCAGACAAGTTCCACACTCAAAATCGTTAGAAAAAACTCATCGATATGGCTCAAACCTCCTCTAGTGAGTAGATTTACGTCTGTATTCCAGTATTCGGCACGTTTCCGAGCTGGAAATAGCTTCCAGGACGTCCTTCTTCGTCTGAAGAGGGATCCATATTTTTTCTTTGAGATACCATATTTTCGGGGAGCAGAAACTATACTCTCCCCGTCTTCCCCCGACCTGAAATTTCGACCATAATATGCCCCATGCTCCCAAGTATCAGACCCCTTTCGCTTTCCCTGCGCTTCCGTGCGCTAACTGATTTGTGAGCATTTTTCCAGGAAGATCGATCAGAATTCCAAGAAGCTGGTTCTTCGGAACTTGGCACGCGGCCCAGCACGGGAAGGATCTGGATGCTCTAGTTAGAAGTATTCTTGATCGTGAGAGCATCATGCTGGCCGATGTTAGCAACGTATCGGACTTAAGAAACCACCTGAGTCGATGTGCATCGAAAATTCGTGAGAAATACGCGCGGAACTCGCGCAAGTTGGCGGCATTCCTGGAGAATGAACGCGAATGGCTCGACGGGGAGCCTCTCTCGTTCTCCATCGAATCCACGGTTTGCACACCGAGGGTCGCGAAGGGCGGGCGGCCGCAGAAGTGTTTCGAGGATTCTTCAACAAAATCCAAGAAGAGAAAAGTTGCCCCCCCTGCTTGACGTCAACCCTGCTGAACTTATGCACGCTGCTCACCTCTCGTTGCACGCATCCGGAGATCGGCTCAAGTCACGATCAGTCAAAGATATCGCTGAGAGGCCATCGTCTTCGCTTTCAAATACTTCTATCAGTACCGGCCTCTGTGCCAACGCCCGAGAGTTCACCCCTGAGGAAGCCCTGGCCTTGTTCATAGACTGCCGCTTGACAACTGGAACATATCGCGAGCTAAGAGAGCGTTCTCGAGCACTCGGTCACAACCTACTACCACCGTACTACAAATTACAGACTGCGAAAAAAGCCTGCTGTCTCCCGGTGCACGGTATCTCAGTCACAGAAACGAGAGCAGAAATTCCTCTGCAAGATGTCCTAGATCTCACCTGCGAGCGTCTTTGTGCTGCTGAGCGTCTACGTCTGGAGCAAGCAGTCATGGAGGGACACAGAGAGTTTACGCTCCTAAGCAAATGGGGCTGCGATGGTAGTGGGGGCCAGAGTCAGTACAAACAACGGTTCAGTGAATCCTCCATGAGCGATGCATCTGTTTTCATGTTTTCTTTCGTCCCCCTGACACTCAGCGTCAGTCAAACCCGAGAGCAAACATGGCAAAATCCAGTTCCAGGCTCCACTCGATTCTGCCGCCCCATAAAATTCATGTTCATGAGGGAAACCATCGAGGCAATCAGAAGTGAAGTTGACCTCGTGAAATCTGCTAGTCGCCAGCTGACTCCGACCAAAGTTTCAGTTGACGGTGTCGAGATACTTGTTGTACATCAAATGGTCCTGACAATGGTCGATGGTAAGGTGGCCAATGCTCTGACCGATACAAAGTCCTCGCACCGATGCTACATTTGCCAAACAACCCCGGCACAGCTGAAGACGCTCTCTCAGCCTCCCCCGGATGTCAGCGAAAATTATTCCTTCGGCTTATCTACTCTCCACGCGTGGATACGACTATTCGAGTTTCTTCTTCACCTATCGTATAGGATCACACTCAAGAAGAGACCAACGACCTCGGAGGAAAAATCCCTAGTGTCTCAACGGAAGAAACAGATTCAAAAGCAATTCAGAGATGATCTAGGCCTGACAGTTGACACTCCCAGACAAGGGTCGGGAAACACCAGTGACGGCAATATGGCGAGGAAGTTTTTTGACGCAGCCGAGGAGAGTGCTCGCATAACCGGTGTCGACGTGGATCTCATCAAGCAATTCAGGGTTGTTCTACAGGCTCTGTCATCTAAATTCGAACTGGACGCGGACAAATATGATCAGCACGCCTCTGAAACCAAAGCTCGGTTGATTGGTCTCTATCCCTGGTGCGATATGACTCCAACAGTCCATAAGATCTTGGATCATGGTGCTCAGGTCGTACGATATCATTCCGTGCCCATTGGTTTGCTGACGGAAGAGTCGCAAGAAGCTCGCCACAAAGAATTCCGCTCTTTCCGTCTCAGTAACACCCGTAAGAATTCGAGAACGAATACGAACTTCGATCTCCTATCGATGTTGCTGGTTTCTTCTGATCCCCTCATAGCGAGTCTAAGGAAACTAGTGAAACGAGCGCCGAGACCGTTAGATCCATGTGTTGCGGCTCTGATCAAAGACACCTCAGGTGGAGGTACGACCATCGATGAAGACCTAGACTCGGTTGACTCGGATCCTGAGAGCAGCGAGGATGAATCTCTAAATTGATCACTCTGGGACCGTACCTCCTGAGCGGTTGAAAACTTATCAAACCCAACCCGTGTCAACATAATTCAACTTTTTTGGCAAACACCTCAGCACACTTTGCGTCCTCAGCGATTTAACTCTAGCTCGTGTTCATTTTTGAGAAGGCTCAAGGCATCGACTCTTTGCGAAAAAAAAATGGCTATTTTCTGCAATTTTTTTTTCAAATTCAATCGTGTTTATCCTTTTGACATATTATTCTACCCTTCTGTAGGCTGTCAGTATCGAAAAAATAATCACAACAGTTTTGTCCACCTAATTTCGAGTTTTTGCACACTGTGCGACGGCTCAAGCGGACCGTGTGAGGCATAGGAAGGCAAGGCTTCGTGCCGTTCGTTAATGACGCGTTAGACCCTTTCTGGGGCTCGCCGTTAAGGCGATTACAGCACCAACAACAACAACAACAACACGACGACGTCGACGGCATCAGCAGCAACAACAACGACGTCGAGAGGGCTGGCGGCCGATAAGCGAAGGGTGAGATGCGGCCGTTATCAGCTGATAGAACCAGCCAGAAGCTGCTGGAGCGGTAATCGTAACCGTGGCAAGTCTGAAGGCTGCAAGTACCCTCGATCCTGTCCACAGTGGTCTCCCGTTCGTCTGTCAATACGTCGTTCGGTCCTCTAGGTACTATGATACCCCGTATCTTAACCACCAGGACGCATCATTGGTCCTACATGATCTATTGCTATTCACTGTTGATCCTCCAGAACGTCAAACGCGTTATTCAGGACCTGTGAATTTGGAGAACGTCGGTGTTAGTTTTTTTCAGAATTTTGTGAAACCGAATCTCCTAGCATGGCCATCTACCACGTTTCCCTCCCCGTATCGGTCCGCGTCTGTCTTCGTCCGGTGCTCGTCTGATCAGCTGATCGGTAACATCGGGAAAGAGCAGACCGTGCACTGCAGCTAGCCCGCACTTGCGTACGCTGATGTCTTTGCTCGCTGGCTCACTCGGTCGGTTGAGAAGTCTGGCGTAGGCGGACCGGAGTAACACAACACTATAATGCCTCGAGTCTGCTGCGAGTGTTTCCTTCTATGTTTCGGTGTAGCTACCCCGGGCAAGAGCTCTTGCGCACGGAGCGAGACATGTAACTCTAGATCAATGTGTCCGAACAGTGCTCAAAGTGTTCACTCAAGTAGCGAGGAAGCTTGAGCTCGGGCTAGCTACGAGTTCTTCGCCACTTCATTTCTTCCGTTTCGCTTGCACCCGTTCCGCCCGGTTCGAATTGCTGAGGATCTGTGTGTGTTGTGTCCATAGCGTTTGAGACCCGGGCCGCATTCGAATGAATCGAGAACCAAAACATATTCGCCTCGCGCATCGGCTCTGCATGCCATCAGCTGTGCTGACGAGTCTCCTGATCCGGGAAGACATAGTTCCCAAGAAAAAGGATAGCAAATGCTTTCTCTGATTTTCCGCGGGAGCTCTGACGAAATCTTCAACGGAATCCCGTTCGCGATCGTGAACAAAGTCTCGAGGAACTCAAACAGAAAGCCTTCCATATTTCGACGTTTCGTATGATATGATCGGTCGAGGTACTCGCAGTTTCGTCGTCAGGATTGGGGTATGCTACAGCGAGGTTTCGATTCGTTTCTCGAACTGTTTTTCCTTCTCCGACTCCGTCGGGAGAAATCTCACGAAGTTCTCTCCCTCCCAGCCCGAGATTGCCCCGGGCTCCCACATTCGTCGTCGTCGTCGTCGGAACAACATCACTTTCGAATCGTTTGTCGCTCGACGGATCGCTGCCTGGTCGACCGGACGGCCGTTCGTTCGTTCGTTGTAAGGGGGATTATCGCTAATCTGAGATAAGTTCCCTACTGGCCCCTTGGATCGGGAACGAGGAATGACTCAGTTTTGAATCAATTTGAAGAGGAGAATGGAGGAACCGGAGACAGAATGAGGGAGGAATCGTAGGATAAGAGTGCTGCGACGGCGAGATGGTAATCCTCACAATGATTGACACCCCGATAAGGTCGGCCACGAAGTGACAGCGGCTGACTGTGATGCCGCCGCTGGAGCAGAAGCAGCGGAATTTTCACTTTCTCCTACTTCCTTCAAGTGTCCTTTCCTATTAGGAGGAATCAGAAAGTGATTCGAATCGAACGACAACGACGTCGTGGGGTAAAAGCGGCCCTTACGTCAAACGCCCTCTCTGCCCTTAGCAAGCCTCAATCCGCGAAACTCCCATCATTCGATAAGGCCATATGACAGATTCGGAAAGATCTCTTCCCGTTTGCTCGTCCGTTCGTTCGTCCGTCCTTCGGGAAATGAGCCTCAGAGGATGCGGGACGGACGAAGGGAGGCTGAAACGAGAGCATCGAGTGACAAGCAAGGCGGACGGGAGCGTCCAAATTTTCCACCGACGACGACTTCTTGCAATGGAAGCGTTTCGAGAGTCGTAAACCGTGTTTCTAGGTGAGGAAACATCAGGACAGTGATATGGCGAGACTCGTTGCGCTATCCTTCAGATTTACTGCGCGAGCTCTCAGCGTTTTGTTGCTCGTCAGTTTGGCCTCCTCCTCGTCCCCCTCCTCCTGCTGATCGTGTCTTCGTCTCCCGATGTTGTAGGCCTCGGCTTTCACCTGAATCCTCATCCGATATGGAACTTTTCAGGATTCCCCAAGGAGGATATCCCAAGGAGTGAATCGATGAGCGAGGAGAAGGAATAGCAGAGAAAGGCAGAGTTGGATGACCTGCGCGTATGGGAAGGTCTGGCGAGTGGGAGAGTTCCAGAGTTCTTTGCGTTGGCCAACAGTCGCCTCGTCCAGACATCGCACTGAGCTGAGTTTCCGGTCGACAAATCCACTAGGAAAAGTTGCAGTTAAATCATTGTCCTCCCCTACAGCTTGAGTTGCTGTTACCGCGGCCGGTGAGCCCTGAAATGGATTGCTTTGATTGGAGAAGTTGCCCGAGAGGATGGTTCGTGGTCTCTTGGCCAATAGACTCCCTGGCGCCGAACAGCAGCCACAGTCAGATTGGATGCCTCGCTTGCCGTTCTCCCGTCCCAGTCCTTTTCCCGTTGTCCCACCCGAGGCCCACTTCCCCGATCTGCCGTCCGTCCGCCTGCCAGCCTGCCTGACTGCCTTCCTCCATCTGGGGACATGCAATCGGGTCTAAGATGTTCTGCCCGAGGGAATATCACAGTCGATATCGATTTCATATGGAGGCACCGTCATTGAGGATCTCCTGCGAAAAACTCTCGTTTTCTTCCCTTATTCCTCGAACCGATTGAATTCGATGGTTTCAACGTTTTGTGATCCAGACAGCTTCGGTACTGTCGTAGTCATCCGATCGGAACTTGAGAGCAGAGGTCTCACTCAGATCCTCAATAGCCGGATCCCTCGAAAGGTTTGTGGTAATGTTCGCGTAACCTTCGCGGTGGAAATTGGAGAATTCTTCTCCGAGCCATAGAACTATCCCGTCGCCGAAATTTCTCAGGAGCAACAAGGATTAACCTGGATGTTGGAGCGTGAGCTCAGCTCTGAGGAGAACACGCTTGAAAGCCGACATTCACTACCTGGCCGTGTCACAAGGGGTCACGTATCGGGGATTTCTCCGCTATTCGATGGTGGTCTAACGTGAGTCTTCCGCCGAACTCAGGAGAACAGGAACACGTTTGTACGAGAGAGACATGTACAGTCGTTAAAACAGTGTCGCCAAATGTTGGCAATAAAGGAGGAAACATGCTCGGAGTTGACATCTTACACCCTTGGTGAAGTCCTTCTGTTGGCGAGATTCCGCATTCCCGTCGAAACACCAACTTTTCGCGACACAATAAGTGACTTTCAAAGCCGCACGTGGAGATTCCATCAAGGCTAGAGATCCTCGACGCAAACAATCCGACCAACGTCAGAGCGGGTGTTTGCTCAACTAGGCTCTGCGGAGAACGATGACAAATAAGTACTCCCAAAGCAATCGGTTATCTACCATGTTTATTTTAAGTTCTTTCGTGGTCAGTGATGGGTATCAGCGCTCCGAAAACCATCCGAGGCTCTGACTTTTGTACAAAATACCCGTGTGCAATGGGGGTTGTTTCTGATCCGAATCTCTAAAACCGCGAATTGTTTCCTTATGAATGTTTGTCAAGCTTTCTAGGCATCAGATCTTGATTTTGTCTGTCGGCTGATCCGTCCGAGACGAAAAAAAAAATCGTGAAACTCCTGAAGTATCGTGAACCCTTAAATAGACGCGAGCGAATTCAAGCAAAACTCGCCTCAATTGTCATGAATCATTCTGTAAGGGAACCCTTCCTCTCGCGCTGGCATCAAGTGGAAGAATGCGCATCTAGCCAAAGTGTGACGCGAAAAGAAGTTAGTACACGTCTCTGGTCCGACGGATGATAAAGTGAAAACAGAGAAAAGCCTTCTTTTGTTCGACGGAGAGAGTCATTAGCGTGGTGACATTCCCGCCGGAATTGCCTTCCAAGAAGGAAGGTTTAACGAATTAAGAAACTATTCATCATACTGCGGGTTAACTGCACGTATCGAACAAAAAACCAAACTCGCAGTGAACCTTTCGAGCATGCAGTACGAAAGTAAGTGCGTAGGCGAGGATCCTCCCGGCGTTGCAACGCAAATAGACGTAGCTCCTGTTCCTGCGGGGGATGGATGCTTACGTCCGAGTGAGCGAGAGAGAAAACCCCACTAGCCAACAAGAGAGCGCGTTTCGGTGCAGCTACTGCTACTGGCATTGCTGAAACGACAGTGGAGTGTGAGCAGTATTGTTCTTGGCTGAGATCTCGTCAGCTCTGACGCGGCTCGACGGAGCTGTTTCTTTGAGATGCAAATGTCCTTGCTGACGTCCACGGTTGGGTCACTCTTTGTCTCGTTGTCGTCACTGACTGCCACGACTGTCGACAGTGTCGCCGGGCGTCGTCGCTTGTTTCCAACGGTTCCAGCAGCTTTGCGGCATAGCTTGACAAAGAGACAGGAAACACCCTCGGGATCTGACCCCAACTGAGCCTGGCGTGGCGGTCAGTGTGCCAACCCCCCGCTCGCCCGCTCGTCCACCCGACCGACCAAACGAGTGCTCGCGTCCCCAATCAGCAAGCCAAGAAGTTCAACCTGGCCGAAGCCATTCGCCCACGTGAGCGCGCTTATCGCGAGGCTTGCCCAGCGATCACCGAACGAGGCAAGTGGTAACGCTTGGTCCCAGTGTTTGCAAACAGCGGACTCAAAAGTGCTGTTGCAGTCCATCAAAAAGCACCGGATGCGAACAAAGCTGCCATGGACGCCGCCTCCGCCAACGCAGACGATTTGATCTTCGCAGCGAGACTTGAGACGACGGACGAGAACACGGAGGGGCAGTCACCACGCAGTCAGGCGTCTCCCACTCCAAAGCACCGAACCGACAGAGCGGGCAAACGAGACGATCGCCGCGCCGCCCAGACCGACGTAGGCGGATCCCGAGAGTTATTGGCTCACTTTTTGAGAGGTAGTCTCAGAGGGAAGCGTTTCCTATTAGTTCCAGTATCCCAGTTTCCTCGGCCGCACTCCCGAGCCGGACCGGCCGATCCGCCTAGCTCCAAACTCAGTGATATTTTTGGCCTGATCGTCCCACCGCCAGACCCTGGCTGTCACCCGTACTTCGGTTCTACCCTCGACGCTGGTGTTCCCTCTGGTGAGCTTTTCCCTGTTCTCAACGTCTGCCGGCAGCAAGTCAGAGTTTTTCCGATATACCCTCCAGAAATCGCTCTCATCTATCGAAATGTAGGGAGAAATGTATTATTCGGAAGTTTTCAGTTATGTTCGAAGTTCGAAAACAACTTCGATACGGGCTCGGTTCGTCAAGCGATCTCTACATCACGAAATTAACGGACGGCCCCTTTCTTCAGGAGAAAATGAATTTCAACGAATTTTCGCGAGATCTATGTACTTCGATTCGCTGGAGACTGCCAACACGGGGAAGGTCATTCGAGGCAAATATAGAAGAAACAAGGATCTGTCTACCTCGAAGTGAACGGACCGCGGCTCCTGAATAGGGAGAAGCGAGCCGGAACTTCTCCTCAAGCACTGTTTTTCGAGCGGGGGTTTGAACTTCTGCGAAAAGGATGCGTAACAGGATCGAGAGCGAGGTCATGAATCCGGCTTTCCAAGAGTTTTTTGATGTTGTTCAAACGTGAATCCCCTCGGACTCCTTGACTGCGCTGCGATCATTACAATATCGTCAACAGGTCTGTTCGCTCTGACGAATAGATTGGTCCTGCTCAGTTCGAGAGCTTTACCCCCATTAGCTGGAAAGTGCAAGGTCGAAACAGCCCACCATGGATGAGGTCCGCCTTGAGAGAGGATTCCTCCTGGAAAATTCTGCACTGCGCAATCCGATCGAGCGTAGCATAATCTGGAAACACAATCAGCCCGGCAATAGGTTCTCCTTTTCAGTGTTCAATACATATATATGGAAATAAGTATAACAAGCCCGATAAGTCTCCGATCGGAAACAAGGTTCCGGCAGCGCGTAACTCGGCCAGGAGTGAGGTTTCTCTGAACTACTGATTCCTCCGGATCGGAGAAAGACGACCGTTGGAAAATAAACGGCAGCGAAAGAGGATTTACGTAGCTAGTTAGAATCGGCGAATAGATCGCTGGTCCCAGTTACAAAAAACCCACGCCCTGAGCCTCGCTCTCCGCATTCGTTGAGAATCCGGCACGGAAACCGTCGACTGAACATGATTCCTCAGAGTGCAGAGCGGCTCTGATAAAGGAGGGCTCGATTCTGCTGAAAAGAATCGACGGGACTAAATAGATCGTATATGTATACTGCCGAACAGCGAGTTCTGTCATATCCCATCAATACTAGAACATGTCAGAATATTCACCGCGTCCAACACCCTCCATAGCGAACAATTGAAAGTTTTGCTTGAAGTGACCTCGTTGGTTTTCCGATTCGCATCTTGGCGTAGGGTGTGGGCATCTTCTGGGCATTTCACGGCAACTCTACGAAGTTGCGTGCTCCAAATCGCCACGTAGTTCTGCCCATGAACGTGATCTTCATGGTGTTGATCAGCCCCGAATCTTGTACTTATTTTCATCGGCTTCAGGTGCGTGGACGATGCCGGTCGAGTCAAAATTCTCCTAGTCGTATTGTTTCGGTCTCGCTTCGCTCGGAGGGCGCTTCCAATTATTCCAATCTCGAGTCGGAGTTTGTTTTCCTCCCACTTCAAATGCAAACACAGCTACATGAGTCCAGGCGTGCGGAGCAGGATATCGATCATACGGAAGCTCGACGAATCGATTTGCAGGCTCTTTGCCGGTTCAACTCGATGGACACATGGATCTTGTTGACTCGATTCGATTCAGAGTGATCGGAGCGCATACACGAGACGGTGCAGCGTTTCCTGGACAGATTCTGGCGTGATTCGCGATGTTTTGACGGAACGTGTACTTGTCGGGGAAGCGTTTGCTCACTCATAACATTTCAATAAATAAAACCCGGATGCCGCAGCGAATGTCCTTGGGCGCGAGACGTTTATCGCTCTTCGAACACGGCGTGAATAATGATTTGGTGCTTGTTTTGTTCTCTGTTCACGGGAGATACCTCCACCACAGCACGGCCGGGTACATGATACACGTTCAGCCACCACTACGAAAAGCTGCATCGTGCAACAAGCTTCACCGTAGCATCTTGTATCTCTGATATGGATTTTACCACGGCCCCGCAGCCACTCGTTGGTCTCGGAGATGCGCAAACTGTGTTTATACGCTGGGTACATATTTACCCAATCTTTCGAAGTCCATTACTAGCTCAGCAGCACTACTGCGCCGACCGCATTTATCTACCAAGAATGCGCCCCGCGCGCCCTCACCAACAGCAGCCATTGCGGCGCCGCGCCGCGTCCGGAACTCCATCTCGGGTCGGGACTTTTACAATCAATATCTACATTGCATCGGTATGCATGGGCACTCGTGGTCGCTCATGCGCTGAAGTGAATACAAAGGACGAGTGATTGAACTCGAACCCGTTCTTGGTGGGAACGGCCTTGTTCATTGTCAGTGTGCCGTCGACACCGTAGGTCGAATATTTCGTACGCCATAGTTCTTGCGATACATTCGATACACCGAAATTCGAATACACGAACACAGATCCTCCCGCTCACTTGGTCGTCCCTGCGACATCGACGAGGACTCCGTCTGTAATTCGAAATATTCTCACTGAACACCGGGAAGCGTCCACAATAGAAGGAAGAATCGCACATCCAAGAATTCCACGGTTCCTATGAAGGGCCCGGTAGAGGTACATATTTCATGCTGTTTCGCTGCTTCAGTCGGATTTACGTGAAGGGAGTCTGCGGAGGCCGGGAGACGGCCTGTTTGCGGGTGTTTTGGCGTGGACCCTCACGAACCCAAATCTCATCTGACAGCTCAGGAAGACCAGTAAGAATTCGCAGTTGTTCCTTCGTTCCCATCTTCAGAGGCGAATTTCTCCACCGGCCGTGTTCCACCTTGTGTCGCACAAATTCCAAGTCTTTTATCTTGGACGGGAACAACAGCAGCAATGCCAGCCGTGGCAACACCAAAGACGGCACCGCGTAGAGCAGTGCGTAGCATTTTTTTCCGGGAGCTCATTTGCAACAGCTGACGAGCAGCGGCGCCAGTAAAAGTAGCAAACGCTGCCTTGTAAGAAGCGTTGCTGAGAGGAAAATGTAGCACGCTGAGGCGTGTTCCCCGGTAGAACAGGATTTCGAGCGGAGAAGCGAGTTCTACAGTCACTGGAAAATAAAACAAATCGGCTTCGAAATACCAAACAGCTGCAGCTTACCTCGCTGTCAGCGAGAATCGAACGCACCGCAACAACAGCGGCAATATCGGAAATCGCGATCGACTGTGCGTCCACACTGGCCACTGCAAATCAGCTTGACGACCACTGCTCATACTTTACCACTCTCGCGTTCGATCCGAAATCACACAACGGCCTACTCACATATTTCGAAGAGCTATTCAATGCTAGGAGAGCTCAAAATACATTTGTCAGGTTTTGCTGTATGAAGTGGTAGGGTGTATATTTTTGGAATGCTGAGAATGGGAATCCGCGAAACGCAAAAAACCTTCATGAGCCTCTTCGGAGCGGTCGTCGAACTTCGATCATATTCCTCACGGAATTGGAAAGTTCGTTAGGGCAGCTTGATGGCAAGACGAAAACTCTCTCGCTGGGCTAGCAGGTACCTGAGATGCTGCATGCCATCCTGCGTGCGTTTACGAAGAATCGAGTCTGTCTTGGTCAGGAGGTCGGCACAAGATTTCGCTCCATGAGGGGAACAAGGAGCTGAAAAACGAGATGACTCCCAAAGCAGTTTCGTACGAGGTCGATGGAGTTTTTTGAAGTTACTTCGAGGCAATCTTTCATCCAAGAGAGCGCTCGTCTTCCTTCCGGTGAAACCCTGGGTCACAAATCATTCGAATGCTCGTATCGTAGACGTAAGTTGTCTGTTGATTCAGTCACCCAGGACAGTGCCTGATCCGTCTGGTGACTAACCGACCAACTGATTGTGAGCAAGTTGGCTGGTTTTCGATGCAATTTCCTGGGCAGGTAGACACAGCCTGAGGGCGAGTTTCTCCCTTCGGAGCTTCGTTTCCTAGGTCCTAGGCGATGGTCCTCTGTGTGTGTGTGTGAGTAATTGAAAACCATTTACAGCACGAGCTCTCACGAGTGGAGATCCGTCCGTCCGGTCGGCCGCCCGGTCGCTGGTGGCTCCGTGCGCTCGTTCTTTCTTTCCTTCGTCGGATGGACCACGGGGACAGAACTGCCATTAATATTTATTATCATCGTTCCTTTTACCGTTGCTTCCTCCGTCCAACAGACACCGACAAGCAGACTCACGGACTCACAGATGAGCGCTGCGAGAAAAAAGAAAAAACGGGAGAGTAGGAAGCGAAGAGCTACTGCGTCGCGGCACAGACGCGACATCCGAGGTCCGACCCGGCTCCTCGTCGCCGTTCTGAGCAAGCTGTGGGTGGGGTGATCTTTTTTTGGCTGCTTTCGTATGGGTGGCATTTCCTCGAATCGTCCTCCACCTCTCGGCCAGCAGGAAGCAGTTGGAGGATGGATCCTAAAAGCGTCCATCAGATCTACATTAGACGTGGGCTTATGTGCATAATCCCTGCCTCCATCCCTCCTCAGTCCGTCTGCCGCCATTTCCGTATTCACAAACGGAGAACCCAAGAGTTTCGCTCTGCTTTCGCCCCGCCGTGCAGATGCCGTAGCTCACGCAGATACGCTCACTGGATCTCTCTGAGGTTTTGGACGGTCTCCGAAACGCCCTTGCGACGCGCGAGACAAGACGGCGTTGTTTCTTCGGATGTACAATGGATGGAACAATATCTGATTGCCGGCCATGTGAGTGGGCAGGTTCTCATGAGCCATCGAAGCCGGAATTTCCTCCGAGACATCAATCGTCTGCAGCATGTGCAACGAAAGAACCCTCGGTTCTCAAACTCCAAGTAATTTATGACAAAATAGTTTTTCCAATTGATTCTCATTTGCAAACACTGTGAGCTCTGCACAAGATGGATCGGTTGCCTCACTCACTCAGAGTCACGCACGTCGTAGAACGGGATCGTTCTGATAGAAATTTACGTTACGAAAGATAACCTGCGAGCGCAAAAATCGGTCATAGTTCTCATCAGTAGAGACACATTCTTCGGCCCAATAGGTATAAAGATTCGTGCAGTGCGACAAACTTTTGAAAAGAGGAGATTTCTAATCTGAGAAGCTCTCGCGAAAAATTCGGCCATGATCGAAGTTAGTCGAACATCGCGATGATTTCGCATTATCTCGGGAGCCGATGAGTACCCGGGATGCAAAAGACGACCTTCCCAGAGCCTGAAAGCCACGAGATCACAACGCAACTCTCGTCCTAGAGAGAAGATTGGCAAGAATAGGACGGAAAGGTCTCCCGCCTATACGGCGGCGGATGAAGGAAGAAATGAGAGACTTCGTATAAGATCTTCCATTAGATCAGATTGCTTGGAAAGTGCCGTGGCGGGTATCACTACGACAACTTGCGTCATCCTTGGCTGGATACTTCCAGCAAAAAAGTACCGGTTGCGGAGCTCCGATTTGTCCAGGCCACGTAGGGAAGTCTGAAAACTTTCCGGAATTTTTCCGCAATTATACAACGTGCTTACTGTAAAATAAAACACCCGGTTGTATGTTCCGCCGACGGGGAACTCTGAATTAATACACAAACTCTATTCCTATCTACACTCTTTACATGCAATATCGTCATTGCACTCTTCTCGTCGAACGACCACAGGGACAACGACCTCCGATGGTTCTTTGTCGTACAGTGTCCTGTACTGCGTCCGTCTCTAGCGTTACGACTCGGTCTCATGTGCACTGAACGTGCAGAAAGATGGAGTGCAACCCAACAGACCACGAGAGGGCGAGCCGTTTCCAATGAGAATAGGAAGCTCCTAATTTTGTACTAAAGTAATTATCAGCGCTAATTTATTGTCCTGCTTCCTCCTCCTGCTGCTCGTTCTCCGATGCGCCGCTGTTCTCCTGGTTCCTGGTTGTCGTCGTCGTCGTCGTTCCCATCGAGACGAGCGTCGCCGCTGCCGCCGCCAACCTCTCCGAAAGGGAGCACTAACGATTTCCGCTTTGAATTTTTCTCCCGTCTCATTCTGACCCGTCTGACCCGAAAGCCCGTCTAGCGTAATGTTAGTTCGCCTATTTGCTCAAACGATGCGCTCAACCAACTCCCCCACTCTCGGAATCCACGAATGATTATTGGCAAAGTTCAAACTGCAGCAACAACGAGAACAACGAACGAGCGGACAAACAAATGGGGCCGTAACAGCCGATGCTGATTTGGCTCCGGCCAATTAACGAGATTGTCAATAGGAAAGCACTCCGGCCCTCCGGAAACTGACTCAGATTACGTGAGAAACAAAGATAGATACATAGATGGCCACCGAGCGTATCCATCGAGGACTGTAGTCGGAGCATCTCCTCGTGGCGAAACCATGAGAAGGCAAATAATGCTACCTGCGGACAAGCAGCGGCTTGCCTCGAGCAGCTCGAATCAACCCAACAGCGAGTCAAAACTTTCCGATCGGTTCTCTATTCTGTGGGAATGAGGATGAATACAAAAGCCTCGGACGGACGGACGCAGAGTCAAGGACCCGAATCGTGGTTCAGCGGGAACGAACTCGAGCTCGATCTAGAAATGATTGTGTGGAGGCTACTCAAACAGAGAGAGGTCCGACTCGAGTTCCGAGTCGAATGCTGCTCTCATTGAGATTCATGAGAACCGTTAGATCGGGAAGAACTTTTGGTGCGGCTAGACTGCTTCGTTCCCGGGAGTCGGTGAAATTATCCTCTGTCTGTCTGTCTGACTGTTTGTTTGTTTGTTTGTTCGATTGTGCGTCCGTCCGCGAGCTGGGCCATCAAACTCCGACGAAATTAAGTTGGTCGATCCATATACAGTCTGCGCCGACGTCCATTGGCTGAAATTTGGAGCGGAATCAGATCGAATAAAAACGAACGATGCTTATTTGCTCCGTTCGATGAGTTGCCGCTGTTTGGTCACTAAGTTAGCAAACTAATTGAAGTCCGTATCGAGCTGTAGACGACGACATCGACGGCGGCCTCCCTTGAATCAGTGAGCGAATGATTGTTACGCGGGGAATCTGACGTCGAAGAGCGTCGAGTAGAGAGGAAACGAGTTAGAGGGGGAAATGCCACGCAAAAAGGGTTTGCGTTGATTCCATCGGCTCAAAGTGCTCGTCAGATAGCTGATTGATTGATTGATTGATATTTATTGACCATTATCTTATCATATTCACATCTTCAATATAATAAGATACCCTAAATAAGGGGCGATGTCTCAGCTGGTCCATGCGGCATTCTTTCTTGCGTTCCTTTCTCGGTGCTGTTGTTTCCCACTCTTTCAGCATTCGCTTCGTGTGGAGAATCATCTTCGGGGTACTGTCTTCGTGTCGTCCAATCCTTTTTCTTATCATGCACGCAGGTTTCTTGCATTCTAGGATTACATGTTCGAGAGTCTCTCTCTCTCTGCCGCATTTCGGGCATGTCGCTTCAATGTTTTTTTAACGCGACCTGTATCTTCTGGTCTGTAAACATCCCGCTCGAGCATTTGCCAGCAGGCGACTGCCTTTCGTGTTGTCGTATAGGTGTTCGATAGTCCCTCGAACTTTTTGAAATTCCGGTATCGTTCTAGGGTTTTCTTCCCCGACATACTATCAAACCAATTCTCATCTTGTTTGGATTTGATTGTTTCGTGAACATACTTTTTGTATATTCCTGGAGTTCTCCGAGCTGTCTTGCTCGGCATTTCCCTTAAGTCTACACATCCGAAGTATTTTTTTCAATTCCCTGCTTCTTTTTAGGAGCCGGGCGGTCGTCTGCTCGCGTTCTTTCGCTTTCGTTCTTGGGAGACACTTTCTCCCCTATAGCCCCGCCAGCATTTTTTCGACTTAAGGTCTTCGAGTATCGCCTCTGCGATCGGAAAAGTACACGAGACCGGTTCAATCTCGACCGACTCGCTCTCTTCCTGCATGCCTGATTCGTCGGCATACACTTCATAATTGCTGGCGGCTGATTCCACTCTTTTCTCGACACCAACGCGACGGCCAATCTCGGCGCCGTGTGCCGTAGTCAAGTCTGCATTGGCTTTGATCAAGTCTGTCTTCGACTTGACATAAAGCATGCCGGGCATTCTCGCCCAGGTGACGTTGCTGTGGTCGGCAGCAAGGCTTGCTCGCAGCCGCTGCAAAGACCGGACATACCTCAGAAATTTCTGTGGATAAGTCCCACGGGGGTTGTATCCTAAGTCTTCGTCACACCACCACTTTGTATTTCTGTTTTTTCGCCTTTTTTTCCGGAATTCTTTCCGGAGCTTCGCACCCACGTTGTTGTGTTTGCGCGCGCGAGCAGACTGTTGTGGCAGTGGTCTGATTTCTGTTGTCGGTGACGATGGCGGCAACGGGCTCGGGTGCGCAGCGAGTGATCTCCCAAACGTTCGTCAGCTTGGTGGGGGAGCGGGAAGCGGCAACGAAAGATAGTTAAAACCAGAGGGAAGAGAAATCGACCAAAAAGCAGCACGCAAACAGCCCGGGTCACGTGGGGATGCGAAACGGATTGTTCGCTCTGATCGCATACATTGATTGCACGATATGGGGATCGTCTTCGGTGTGCGGCAAAACTGTGGAACGACTGAAAATAGCGAAACAGACAATCAGATAGAGAGCGAAGTAGAACATCGGAAGCCAAAGAAGTACATGACCGGGTCGATGTACGCGGATACTGCTGAATTTCACCCCCTCCCCCCCTTCACTTCGGCTTGGGATCATCCTAGTTGCCGACACATAGCCGTTGCTGTTTTGCCTCGATGCAGTGAGTACATCGATCTCGACGCAACCCGAGAATGTTGCACCTCTCGGGTGTGAACGTTGCGCCGAGGAAAGGGACTCCGTCAGCGGAACGTATAATATTTCAAAGCGCAGACCAGAAAGCAGGTCTCATAGTCGGCGGTCCCCGTTCATCAATCTGTCCGAGACTGCCAATATTCCTGCACAAACAAGAGAGCCGTCGTCAGACCTGCCATCGCCGAAGCGAGAAGATTTCGCCCTTCACCAGACCGTCACAACGATTCAGTTCTGCTTATGTTGGGGCACAAGAAAAAATCAGGACAAGGGAAAAAATGCAAGAAATCCAATGAATTCTTCATGATGAGCGTCTTGATGATGCTGGTAATGATAGAGGGCAAGAGTTCAAGTAGAGTTCGTTGTTTGTTCATAAATTCAGCGCCGGAGGCAACCTTCGACTCAGCTCCACCTTCGAACACTATTATGAACGGGGACTGTATTAACAATAATGAAGAGGAAGTCTTCTCTCGAAACAATAAGCTTCGTCTTCTTCGTCGTTGTTGTTGTTGTTCTAATCGTCTACCTCCACTACTTGTCCTCAACGATCTCCGCCCCTTGCGTCACCTTCCTAATGGATAAAGAAAGCAACGAGACTCATCTATCTCGATCCAAAGATTCTACTTCGGCGCAAGATTTGGCTATCTTCGATTCCAATAAGAATCTCCGTTCGGAGTTTTTCTTGGTGGATATTCGCAGATTTATTCGTTTCGACAGACGCCTTCCCGGTGGTACTCCTCTCCTCTCTGAAATAGAAATCAGGATGGAGAGCACAACAATCAGAGGCAGACAGGCTAGCTGGCAAGAAAGCGAAGAGAGGCGACACGGAGGTACACAGGAAAGGACACCCGAAAAAATGAACCATACCCTTGGGGACCGATGTTGCCACCGTGTTGGCTCGATGTCGCGTTACATTTTGCAGGCTACAAATGTCGCGTCGTCCTTGCGAATTCCCTCCTCAAATGCGTTCCTGAAGCGGAAAGTGCAAAGCCTACAAAAAATGTCTCCACACTCGGTGTCGTGCGCTGTCCCGAATTCGACACCGTGCTCTATTCTCTTCTCCTTTGCGTTGTTCTCCCGGTTGACGTCCTCCCAAGGACCTTGCCCTAAACATATTTGTACCTCTCGTACCTCCTAGCCCGCCGGTGTCTCGCCAACTTTGGCCCCATTCTCCTTGTTCCTTCCTCCTTGTCCTCCTGCTCTGCTCGAAATTCGCTCTAGATTGATACAGCCTCTTTCTCGAATTTTTTTTGGGATGCCCTTTCCGAAGCACAGAGACCCGGAGTTTCCCATTGTTGGAGTCGTAAGAAGGAGTACGAGTCTGCGATCTTTCGCTGTCAAAGGCGTTGAAAGTAGACAGTGACGAAATAATTTATAGATCTCTGCTTCATCCCATTCTGAAAACAGACACCTCGCGATGGGTCACTCAGCGTCTCTCGGACCACGCTGTCTCGAAGATTGATTGAGAATGGAAACCTGTGAAAAGAGGCTGAGGATGAACGCGGGCGGAGAACTGATTTCAAATGATCACGCCCGTGCTGACAAATCCAGTTCATCTGCATTTTCCCACAAGCTTAGGCTAACATATGGAGACGTGACGACGAGGAGAGGGACGAAAGCTCCTGAAATTGCTCGATGGTCGTTCGAGACGGTGTAACATGTGCGACAATGCGCAATCTTCCCATGAGAAGCAGGGATTACAGCAGATTCTCTCTCCCTGTTGCCTTCCTGAAGCGCTTTCCCCGTTCTTCTCCGCCCCAATGGAGATCCGGCGGCCGACTGAACAGCCCACAAGTGAGAAATACGAGGGAAGCGAGAGAGAGAGAGAGAGAGATGAAAGATGGAGAGAGAACAATACTGCGAAAGATAAAGACAACAAATGAGCGAAGCACCTTGAACAAGAAGTGCAAACAGGCTCGGAGCGTAGATCACGTGTCGGCGTCGTATGCACCCACTCACAGCATTTCTCCTCTCCATCCTCTGAAAGACCGGTTGGTCCTCCACCTTGCATCGGAAGAACGACCATATTGTCAATTATTCTTTGCATCGCGTCTCGTTCTGCCCGCCCTCGTCGTCTTCCTAACCCCGACCCACTTGTTCTCCTCCACCTCCTTTACAGAGCGGGTGCTTTTTGCCCTTGTAACTCTCCACTTATTCTCCCTGGATTCTCTCAGATCATGTGTGTGTCGATGCAGATTCCTCGTCCTCGTCGTCAGGATGGCTTGCAGCCAGCGCCCAGGGAGAGAGAGAGAGAGAGAGAGAGAGAGAGAGAGGAAGGCGGCGACATCAACAGTAGTTCCTCAGATTTCCGAGGATAAGCTCAAGCACTCCGTACGTGAGTCACACCCAGTACCGCGGCTCGTCTTCCTCTCTATTTTCGACTCGGTGTTCCTGAGCGTGCGGCGGCGGCTCGTGTGTCTCAACTCTTGTTATTATCATGTTAGTCACTACGCTGTCTGCTTACTTGCCTCCCTGGGAGAGCTCACTCGCTCGCCGGCTCACTTACGTGCTTCGTTGCGAAGAACACGGACGACGACGACGACGACGGCGGCGACGATGTGTTATTGAGTAATAGCAATGTTTGAGGTCTTTGCTGGTTCCGCTGCCGCCACCGCCTTTCGTCCAACTGCGAGCATGATGTAATGACGTCGAGTCGACTCTTACGGAGCAGCACCAGGCCGTGAACATATTGCTTCTTGGCAACTTCTCTTCTGGGCTCAATTTCGTCGACTTGCTCCTCGACTGCTGTAGCAGAGTGTTCCCGGTGTCGGCATGGCCCGCCTGGCAGACTCCCCGAGTGAGAGCGGTGAGCGCTGATAGACGCACTGACTGACTGGGTTGCTGACGAGTCAGGGACTCCGGCGGTGTGGCCATAAACAGGAGCCATCGGGGGCAACCCGACTGCTCAGAGTAGATCGATGCTCGCCTTTCGCCGTCGCGTAGTACCTAGTATCGACAGCAGCGGCTTGAAGGACCCACAGACCGCCGCCTCACCTCGTGTCTGAAAGCTAACACCGCTTCAGAACGACAGGCATTCACTCGCACGCGCACGCTCAGTCACTCACGCTCTACAGCCTGGCCGCACCCACAAGTCCTCCTGAACATAAGACTTGACGCAGAGGAATTCGCGGGGTCTTTTTAGAGCACGTTCTGACCCTGGTAAACGTCAGTCAACCTGGCAGCGTTTCTCTCTTTCGCGTGAGACAAGTTACCCCCAGCGAAGCGCCCCGATGCTCGGAGCCTAGCTCGAGGTAGTTGAAGTTGTCGACGCTGCAGCGGACAGCTGATAGCCCCTTACACTGTTGAAGGCTTTAAAATTGCTTCCGGCAATTCTCCAGTAAAACTTCCAGGGCACGACAGGGAAGTCCAGCTGGACGCAGCGCACCTGATACAATATGTAGAGCTTCAAGGAATGCGTGTCTCATCTCAAAACTCTGAAATCCAGTATCGTCTGGAGCAGCCGAATCGCGCTTTCGTAGCCCAGCAAAGAAGTTATTCATCTGTTGTGGGCCGGACCATTGATATAATCGTAAGTATAATCGCGTAGATAAGGCGTGAGGGTACGTTAAAATCATGGGTTGTTGGTGGTCTGGTCTCCGCTCATGAGGGTTCCATAACATGAGGGTCATTGCCTGTGTTGCATGGCACATGTATGATGGAAGTACAAACTATGCGCATACAAATCCAGTGATATTTCGTTACATTGAGCCCGAACCGGGAGTTGCATTCCTCGTAACGAAACATTGTTGCTTATTGACAATGGTACCATTGCGATGCGGGCCATATCAAACTTCATACTCATCCTGTTCGGAATTTTTTTCATGACGATATTCGTTGTTACAGAATCATTCTTCATCCATTCATTCCCACGAACTCGATGCGTTGCTTTGCATTGTTCAAACTCGATGCCGAAACATTAAACGATGGAATCAGCATAGCGAAGCCCGTTTCGCACCCCTGATCCAAACGACGCGAGTATGCCGTTGCTGTCTGTTCCCGCGTCTGACCACCTTTTGGGCGAACAGGAAAGCAAGGGTCAGAGATGGCACTCGTGCGCTCTGGGATTTGTACCGTGCGACGACCGTTTAGGTGTGAACTGTTAGCGCTGAGTTATTGCCTTTTACGGCTCCTTCGTGCAGTGAGTCCACTTTTGCTGCTGCTGCCGGAACGGGGCCAGAGTCAATGGCTCGTTACGCGCAGATGGCATAACCGACTCTCGGGTGGGTCCGGCGATACAGCCAGCCAGCCAGTCAGCCGGCAACGGGAGGGGCTGTTCGACGGGACGGGAACGGAACGAGAAACTTCAGCACTTGTCTGTCTCTGATACAGGCTATGATTCCGAATCGAGAGAAATTCGCGAGAACGGGACGAGAGCGAACAGCAAGTCGGATTATCAATTCAAATTATAGCCGTCATTGGACCGAGCAGCACCAGGGCAGAGCGCAACGGAAGAGGTAAAGCACCAATTTATGGCCCGCAAGGGAGGGATGCGCGCGGATTTGAAATTTACTCTGCTAACGTCTTGGCGATCACTCGTCGCTGATTGGAAGTGCCCCGGTCCCGCTGCGGGATCTCTGTTACGTTGTTTCACGTCGTTTGCTCCTCAGCGCCGATGTTTTATCGATGCGTCGAGCTAATTGTCGGCGTTTGTCATCGACCTCTGAGATTCCCTCCCATTTTTTTCCCGGTTCCCTGTCTAGCTCGGGTGAGAACCGCGATCGGCAACGGACTTCCAAGCTCGTGGGGTTTCCGGGGTCCACGGAAGGTTCCACCGAAGAGCTTTCGCGCAATCAAATCTGAAAATATCCCAGGACGATCCGAGCCTTGCTCGAGATCGGGAATTGAGAAGACGGATCGTATCTCAGGTGGCTACTAGAGAGAAAGGAGATGGACCCAGCGCCGGAGAGGCGGTGAGAACGGTCGTCTCGATGGCAATAAAAAGGAGCGGATGGAGATTAACGAATGAGGGCGACGATTGCGTGGAATCAAAGTTTATGGACTAGACTGTGGCTTACGGCATCCCGGTAATCTTTGTAGGTGGGTCGATAGTGGTGGACGGCGACCAATTAGAGTTAATCCCATTTCTTCATCTCGTCATCTTGCAATATTAACCCTGAGGGATTGCTCGGTATGCTGGCTGACCGACTGCTCCCTCTCTCTCTCCTCTAACCCATAAGCCTCCGCGGCCATGGAGGCTGCGGAGTTCGCGGACTCTACTCGATCGAGCGGCTCTACGGTGGTTTCACGAGGCCGGATCGCTAGAGGGGCCACTGGAGCTGGCGGCGATGCGCGGATTCATATTTGGTCGGGCCGTCACAGGCCTTGATCGCGCAAGAGATCAAAGCTAATAGCCAAGTTTGCCGCATGATAGATAGTCGTCGGTCGACTCCGTGGATACTTCCACCTCACGAAATTTGTGTCGGTTGAGAGAGGCACTTTGCCACCGCCAGAGCTCCCCGTCCGAGATGGAGGACCCGAGAACAGAACGCTTCGTAGTTTCCCAAACGCAGACTACGCAGATAGAGAGACGCAAAGTGAGGTCGAAATGGGAGGGAACTCTTTGTCTATGGACTCCTTGATGTCTTCTCCTGAACACTATATACTATCCTGACTACGAGCTCTCTCTCTGCAGGCGCCCTCCGTGCTGCCCTATGAATTATCGTTGAAGAACATTCGATATCCTCCATCAAAGGCTGTACTCCTGGGAGATGTGCAGCAGCAGCAGCAGCCCGAGGTGGGGTGGTCGGAGAGAAGAGCCCCTGGCGCAGCCGTTGTGCACTAACCCATTCCTCGCCGATGGACAGCCGGAACCCCTCTAAGATCGAGTGCTACTGCTGGGTAGTTGGCTACCGCGGGAAGAATTGAGACAGAAGCTGAGAGTTCAGGGCTAAAAGGCCTGTAACGAAACTTCGCGAAGTCGATCCGAGGGATCTCGCGAATTCTCCCCTCATTAGAGCCAGCACTCAATGTTAGTGCGTACTGATGGCCTTAGATAAGCGAAATATCCGACTGCAAAAACTCAGGTGAACACTTGCGGCTTGTGGAGCAGCGAAATGCATGACCACTGGGCTATCATGTCCTCCATCGCATCAAGTCCATGACCACACTCGAGAGCGCAGAAAACCCATAGAGAGTTCATTCGCCGTACCAACCGCCCGTGTTTTCGAATAAGCGTCCCGAAGGCCAACCATGCTGAGCTGCTAGCGGCATGGCGTAAGCTATCTGGCTTGGGACGCCGTCTGGATTGAGCCTCGGCGAATCTCCAGTCACAAGTCACAATGCAAGTTCCTCTCATGGACAGGAGATGGAGAGTGTTGGTGTGAAGCGTATTGCGTCGTGACATCAGAGAAAGTCGTTGAAGGGCTTGCTTTTGAATCGATTGAATGGATTCTGTCATGGTGCTCAGCTCTGATTGGAAACTCTCGGGTTTGGGCGGAGGCATTCGAAGGGCGAATATCGAGTGGAGATTTCCGATGCCTCGCCCGAACGGCTGTGTACTGAATTTCGTGTCATCAGGGAATGGTTGAGAGATTCAACATGTGTGTTGTGATCTTTCTAATCTTGAATCGATCGATACGAAGTCTTGTGAAGAACACACCGCAGCCATGAAAAGGCTGCAGCCATCATCGACTTCGTGCGATCGCATGATGTTTAGCATTGTGCGCATGATGAGTGATGAGATCATAGTACTGTGTTTGTCTGCCGACGGGCAGCTGACCCGGGAGGGCGACTATTTGAAAACGCAAGAGTAACAGAATCGCAAACTCATATTAACGAGACCGTGTTCAATCCCTCAGTTTATCAAATACCATGTCCTCGAGTTTTAGACGCATCATGAAAGTCGTGGCAAGCTGACTGGTGGAGGAATTTCGAGAATGAAACCGTTCGCAACACCTTTGAGGATATTTTCCTCTCTTATCGAGCTTGTTTGCATCGACCAGCTCTACTTTGCACCGAGTGGAGACTCCCAGATAGAACGATTGTCTGACTTCCCGAGCGGAAGACCCACCGGAAAGCTGCGTAGTGACTCAAACAATCCAGGTGTCCCTCAATGCCCCGAGTTTTCTGTGGTGAAGCATTTCCAGCTTTCGATATCGACTCAATGCTGAGCAGATCGAGCCAGGAATCGAGATGGGCAAGAGGCTCGGAAAGGTTGAAGATCCCTCTCGACGGTTTCGAAATATGCTGTGGAGAAACACCTCTAGGACGAAGAGAGAACTCGGAACCGAAAGATAATCTCCGAGCCAAGCTTGAACGTCTTTTTCCGGAATGGAATGCTTTCACAACGCCTGCGGTATCACGGCATCCGTCGTCGCATCACACGCCGGAACCGCCTGCGCCGTACTAGAAACGGTCTTATGATCCTTGTTTTATGATCTCGTCGAGTGGAATTTCTATGCGAACGCTCTCCGCCGTAGTGCCTGGAGGGTTTGCACAGGTTTATGAAGTTTTTGCAACGAGGAAACACTTGGGAAGGAGGATGGATTCCTGCAGTTCTAACACCTGAACGTGTCAGCTGTATTGGGAGAGCATATATTGATCCGTGGAAAATGATCGCTGAAACCCGCTCTACAGGCGCTGTCGGTGAGGGAGGGCGGTGGCGTTGCCGTGCCGTTGTCGGAATTCGGATCCGACGAGAAGAACCCAATCCTCTATAATTGAAGCACGGTTTCCAGTCGGGTTGAAAACGGGGTATTCGAAGACGAAAGTGTGGAAGAATCATGAGCGAGCGACCGAGCGCAAACGGGCGGCTGGGGTGCGCGCGCGCGAGCAAGCGACCGAGTGCGTGTGTGTGAAAGAGCGATAAAGGGAATTGAAGGCACGGAATGAGTCGGGAAGAGTGCGGAAGCAAGCCGATTCGCGAAAAAAAAACAAGTTGAAGTCTTTCGTCTGAGCACTGTGCGGCAGCGCTTGAATTAATTCTAGAAAAACAGAGAATTTTCTGAAAATGTTCAACCAACCGGTCCCGCGAGTGTCCGGATAAACCAGCCTGAGGCAGCCGCACCAGCAACGGCGACGGCGGGTTTGAGATGGAAAGACTCGAAGAATGACCCTGGAGACCCGTTCCGAATATCTCATTCAACTTTAACGCTTCCGACAGTTCCTCCGGTCGGTCGGTCGGTCGCTTGCCCCTCCGCTGGCTCGCCCCCTCGCTCGGTCACTCGCTCCGGTTCTCCCTTCTCCGGACGCCGTCGCTTCTCTTCTGCTTCTCACGCTTCGAATAATCAGTTGATCGGATACAGAGTTTTTCCCCGTCGCTCGGACGACGGCGATTTATGATTTGAATTACGTCAATTTCGAAGACAGGACACAGCGCCGATCCAGCTCGACGGCATGGCAGCGAGAAGTGTAACAAATAAACTTCGGCAGAGACTCAGAGCCGTCCGAGAAAATCATCGCGAAACATCCGTGGGTGATTCCGGAGTCAGATTTTACAGAATGTTGAAGAATTCGACATCTTCGGATAACTTGTTGATCTGGCTGAGGAAATCCTTCTCGTATTCTGCCGTATCCTTCCTCCGTCCTCGGGAACACGCCACACGTCGTGATCGGTGCGACTGCGAACAAGTTTCTTCATTGGAGGCTCACTGGCGAAGTCGATGAACTCGATCCCACATCGGGCGCTACGTCGCTACGAATTCCACGCTGTAATTGGGTTCAACTACAGATTCTCACATTCCTGATTTGTGAATAGTCATTCGGGATCGAAGTCCAGCTCGCTTCGCCTCGCTTCGTAGGCTCAAAGTGAGAACCTATCGATCGCCTATTGTAATCCTCGCCAGAGCACAGCTGAATCGAGCCTGTTACCCAACACCGCGGCGATGTTCTGGGGAGGATTTTGATACGATTCTTGCGACAGCGCAGCGTGTTGAATTGGATTCTATTGTCTCCCAGTCTTTCTCTGTTGCTTTGTTCTGCAGAATCCAACCATTCCATCGTCGCAACGAGTGACAAAAAAGTAATGCCGACCCGACCTGGAGCAGGTATTCAAGCTAAGGTCGTATCGAAGACGTTTTTAGTCGCGTCAATGATCATTGGAATCGATGAGAAGCGACCGTACGTCGACTCCTCCGTGTTCCCCTCATTATCTTAATCCTCATTGTCTGCAATAGAATTACTTTCATCTCTTCCGTCGTCTCCAAAAACTTCCAAGTAAGACGGAATGCATCAATGGTTGAGATCGGAGAACGCCACACTCAATCAATTGAAAAAGTTCAGTCTTCTTCTGTCTTGGAATCTCTTCAATCAGCTACATGCTCCTCATGTTCCCATTCATTCGCAACCATTGCTTTTCCAAGAGAGCTTCAGGTCGCGCCTCATGCTGGAGTTGATCCCTTGGGGTGCGGGGAACGACGGGGTCTGTCAATGATCTCATCAATCAAGGACAGTGATGGTAATTAGCGCGCGAAAAACACTGGGACGCAGGTAAGATTAGGAGTCAGGTGACCTCGGATCAGGATCCAAGATCGTGCAGTCGTCGGCGGAACGGATTCGCTCAGTACTCAAAAGCGCTTTGTCGAATTCTGTTGACGCCATAGGCTCAGACCGAAGGCCGCGTAGGATTGCAGGACATTAAACTCACAGTAAACGGGTCTTCCTCCGGAACTCGTCTCAGATGACGAACTTCTCGATGCTCGCAACCCCGAGTTTGAATCGGCGGTGGCGGCGGCGGCGATGGTGTCCCCAACAGCGACTCGCAAGCTTGGAAGACTTGGTACAGAATACATGCATAGCTGTTCTCGTCCAAAACAAGTCCTATTAGCTTGTTTCCCGAAGTGCGTTTCCAGTGCTCGATGGTGCAGGCAGGAAGGGATCCCGTGGAAGAGTTCGAATGACAATTTATTTCATGTCCAACTGCGTGAGGCCGCAAACAAACCCGCTGCCGAAAGAGTCGGACACAGTTACACTGGCGCTCACTGAGTCTCAGCGCTGTCAGCAGGCGGAAATAATGTTATGTGTTCACGTGAAAAATGGTCAAACGAGGAGCTTGTCGCACATTGCCACGAAGCTGCTTTGGCTTTTCCGTTTAATATATCCACCACTACCACCGCCGGCATCACCGCGCCTGCAGCTCCCGACGCCAGCAGTAACAGCAGGAGAAGTCGGAGGAGCCAGCGAAGGAACCCGAGGAGCAGGAGGGAGAGCGGGTCCAGGAGGTAACGCAGCACCACTATTGAGCGCCGTGTGACACTTCCGATGGCGGGTTTATTTAGTTTTTCAACTTTCCCTCCTAGTCTGATGTGTCTTCAATCCTGGCTGCCCATATTCCTCCTAACTCCTGGTTGGTCGATATTTCAAACGCTTCCGCCGTGTTACATCAGATTAGTCTTTTGTAGCTTGACTCGGCGCTTTCTGAAAACGCTGGGCAGCGATGAACTTTACTCGGGACGGCCCAGGGTAATGTCGGGCACGTAGGCATGTTGCTGAGCGAAGTCGGCGACTCTTTGGCTGCTGTTTATTCGTGGTAGTTAGTCAGGAAATGAGTCTGTTTCGCCTGCTCTCGTCCACCTAAACTGTTCATCAAGGATAGATTCGACTACCCAGTAATGGGGCATCAAGAAGTCGATCACTTGTCCGTCAAGAAGTTGGTTTCGTGAAACGGTGATTGCTTCTGATAGGGTTTCGGTAGATTCCGAGGAATAAGATTCAACTGGACGACCGTTAGCAGCCCTGCAAGTGCAATAAATTGCACTACAATCTGATCGTTTTCTTTCGCTTGGGCCTGGCTTCTGGCCCATATCCTGAGGAAGAGCGGGCACGCAAACGCTGCAGCTCGCGGAAGAAGGAGCCGAGCGGGCGCTAGATTTCGTTTTATCAAACCAGCCAGCCTCTAGGATAAGGCGTCCCACGAAAAAGCTTAATGGAAGACGTGCCATTTACTCGACAGCAACCATCAACTCCTTCGACCGTCAGATCTACGTTCTCACACCTAGGACAACGAACCAACCGACCGACCGACCGAAGGAGAAACGGACTGACAGATGTGCGGACGGGCCGACTCGCCGAACGCTTTGTGAGGACATAAATTGTGTCAAACCGTGTTGCCTCGCGAGGCAACGACTCTCCTCACTCTCTTTGTCGTTGACGTTGCCTTCATTTCTCCCTAAGCGCTCCCAGATCCACACTCTTTGGCTTCTGCACTCCCCGGTGTTCGCATCCTTCAGGTTAAAGCTCCCGGCTTCGTCTCGCAGGTCGCCTTTCCGTTTGGGGTCCGAAAGTAGCGAACGGACGAGAAACAGAAGGGAGCCGCCGCAGCACCAGCATCAGACGCGGCCGTTACTCAATGTGCTTTTTGCTAGGGTAGGCGCATTTCTGGAGTTCTCTCACGTCGCCCACGGCACGGTGATGGACTTGCAACCAGATTGCAGCGGCTGTTTTTTTCTTTTCTTTCTTTACTTCTCTCCGCCTCTCGAATTTTTTCCTTCTCCAAGCTCTCGGCAAAACGCGCTTCGTCTCCAGTTTTTTCTTGTTGCACTCCAGCACCGTTCTCGGACGTCAGTTCCCTCTGTCCGGAATATTCATGCGAGTTCCATCTCTATCTCGTGAGTTTCCGCCAATATGTTGCGCGCACTGCTCACTTCAAGCCTTGCACTCGCACTCCTCTTTGTGCGTTCCGTGGCATTGCTAAATCGTGCCAAATACAGCACGGCGTTCGATTGCATGCGACTCCTACCCCTTGTCCTGGTCCGCCGCAAGTGGTAGAAGTCCGCCGCTTGAATTCAGCCAGCAGAAACAGCGCAGTTCGTGATGACTTTGGGGAACAATCGAAGACTGTGTATCGAGGTTTCGGAGCTTGCTCGCTCTGAGTTCACGAGATAATTAAGACACAGGATCTCGGAATAAATGATCGATTGATGGGTCAGGTCGGTCAGATTCACCCCAAGCAAGAATCCGTCTTGGGGCCCGTCTCGTGATTCGTGCGAATAAGAGAGCCATTTGTCCAACTGCGGGCTCGTGCTGATAACGCGGAACCGCGTTATCAGCACGAGCCTTAGGGGAACTCCTCTTCGCCCTTACGAAATCAATTCTCCAAGTTCCCCCACCCGAACGTGAACTATGAAAGTTCCGTCGAAAGGGTTCTATGTATTTTGTCTTGGGCGGCAACGAGAATTACTTGTCCTAATCGGCAGTACGAAGTGGACAATCTCTCTCTCACGGGAAATACCAATACACGGCAATACCTCCCACATGTCGATGGGTGTCGTCATTCGTTCCTCGACTACAGGAAAACCTTCAACCTCAACCTGAACTCTGGGAATATCCTGTCTGGCAAGGGGGAAAGCCTATTTGAGCGAAACGATGCGCCCGGAAAAAAAGTGATTCAATCTCTGGGGCCAACAACGGGTCTCATTCGTAGGTGCCTTGGGAGCAAGGTTGAAGAGTGAACAGGCGCTGTTGAATGGAGTTGGTTGTAAACATTTTTACATACTGGACACCAGACACAATAAAGCAAGGATAGTCTGTAGCGAATGGCGATGGACGGAGGATTCCCCGCGAAGCAGCCGAAGATCGCAGAGATTCTAGACGGGTGCTGCACTGTGATGCGGACGAGAGAGGAACGTCTGCTGGTCAAACATAGACCTCGCCGCGAACGTCGACTTTCGACCTCGACCGAGTCCTCCACTCATGGAGAAAGAATGAGCTTGGTTAGTTTTTTGTCCGGACTCATTTGCTCGGTATCTGTCTGCTCTTCCCGGCCAGGCCGCTCCGGTACTACAGACACGACCGTCCACCGTTCCTGCAGGGACGTGGCGTCGGTCAGCGGCGACGATCATCGGTGGCGGTGTCGCAACGATTTCGACAATCGCTAGCTTTCGTTGTGTCGAGGAGCCGAAAAGAGGCTGTTGGTGATGCCGAGAATCTGAGCGGTGGATTGTTGTTCGGGAAAACAGCCATCGCCTAATTGGTCGTCGTTTTCTCCGTCGCAGTCGTAGATGCTCTCTGCTGTTCCTGTTGGGAACCAACGCGAAGCCTGGCCATCATAATCTTGCAGGCGTTTCCACCAATAGCAGGGCATCGCTAGAGGGGGCGTTTGTGAGGCTTTGTTCTCATGGAAGGCGCCAGGGCTCAATAGCGACTTTAATTGCCACTGTTACCGGCATGGTGCTCTTATACGAAGTTTCCTCGTCGACAGCAATTCTGCCACGTTTTGCGCAACGGTTCCTTCGCTAGGCTCGGTTCGAAACGATTCATGCATCGAACAACTGGATATTTGTCCTCCGAAACCTTGACTGAGTATCAGCTCACGAGAGAGGTCTTCTCCGCGTCTTACGCACATACGACGAGTTCAAGGACGACCGAAGCTACCTCAAACGGTCTCGAGGATCACTTCGAGAATCTTTGTAGACCGAGCCGCGGCAGATCCTCTGATCTTTGGATGTCGATGGAGTAAAAGCTTTTACGTCGAGAAGTGTTTGGACGAGCAGTTGGAACGACAAACCCGACGTCGGCATCGTGGGCGTACACATGGAAGCTGCTTCCAGGGATTCTGCTCTTTGAAGGGGGAATATTCATATTATGAGCGATTGGAACTGGTAGAAGAGAAACAGCACAAAAACTTCCCCGATTCACCAGGAATTCGTTCTTAAACAGATGTCACGCAACGTGGCCATTTCACACGGTTTTTGGGTTTCGGCACTATCGGTGGAGTTTCCATATGTGGAATATCAGGAATTCTCGGAGGAGATTCTAAACTGTGTCTGGCATCCCCACAAACTTCCTCGACTCAACGCGTCGTGCCGCCCTCCCATGAATGACTACATTGGGTTGAAAGAATGTCCGTTAATGGACGTATCCTTGGAAATCGAGATATCCCGATGGAATCAAGTTACGAATCGGCAGTCAATCATCGGGTCGAAATCCCTATATTTGACGGTTCGAATCCACCCTGTGTTCAGGGGGTCCTTAGTGAAGGAGATCAAAGGTCTCTAGGTAATGCGACATCCGACTCGACGTTGCCATCTCGAGCCGGCTTCATAATCATGAATCATCAAACATAGCTGACTCTCGCCTCGCATTTGTCACTCAGGGGGAGCGGGGAAGAACAGTCGTAGTTCTTCACAGGTATGCAAATCATCCCTAGCTGTGTTCCCTTCCTCGGACAGAAACCTGGGCAACCTAACCGGTTGGAAACACCACGAAAACATTCATGCATTGCAATATCCTCAGTATCATGCGCGCTGACAGAGTTAATCGAGCATCAAGCCAGTATGTCCGAACAGAAACGACAGGAGAGGGAACAACGACGGAAGTCAGAGACTTCTGTCCGCAGACGGATATTCGGGTTTTCGGATATCAGAAACCATAGATGTCTCATTCAAACCATCGTCTCGGCGCTGGCCGTTACAGCCTGGCAGCGGGAAACGAGGTGGAGGTGGTTGTCCCTGGACTATTGCCTCAAAAGTTGCAGTAACCTGCTTCTCAGCGCAGATTCATTCATCATCAAACAAGAGGGCGCGGTCATTTCATTAGGTGCACGTCAAACTATTTTGGCACTTGTAGCATCTGCCGGAAACATGATTGATCCACGAAGCCCACGGAAATGAGTTTCACGAACTCCAACCGAATTTCGCGACACGAATTAGCCCTTTGGCTCACCGAACTCTGCTCGTCATGCATCGTGATTCCATAATAGTTGTTCTGAGCGCTCGCTCCGGACTAATATACATTGAATAAATTACGATCAAACACACCTTCACGCGCACCGAAGCCTCGAGCTCGGTCACTCTCTGCGGAAACTCGAGTGGATCACGATTCAATTTAGTTCCGCAAGAGCTTCCCTCTTTCAGCGTCACTCAATGTCACTGTGAGTCTCAGCCGATTGATGCTTCCGAGTGCAGGCGGTCCCACGGCGGAATCAGTTCCTCTCTAGAGGATCAAAGTTGAAGAGAGGAAAACAGTGCGGGATGATTCTGTGCCTCAGACTGACATATTTTCGATAGCGGTATAAAGCACGAACTCGTGAAGTTTTGGAGACACGAATCTGCAGCGAGCCATGATCGGTGAGGTTTCGCCGTCGATCGTGACCTCGAAACCCAACCTTCCGACTCTGTACGGAAAATTTTCAGTATTTCTCAGACCGCTCACAGGTGACATCTGTTGTCAGTTCGGAGTTTCTCTCTCTAGTTCGGAGTCCTCTTCTCTGAGTGGGTGCAATATCTCAATGATCGTGCCTCGATGCTTGCACTTTCCGTCTGAAAGTTCAAACTCGATCCGATTTTGACGGCGTTTCATGAACGTGGGCACCACGTTTCCGAAAAAACAACGCGGGTCCCTGGCGAAGCGTTCCATCAAATACTTGAATCGCGACGCGACTGTTGTCAGCAAGCCTGCGTATCGATTTCTCCTCGATCCCAGAGGGGAAAAGCTCCGACTGAAGCTTTGCCACTGCTACGATTTCTCAGCCCCCGTTAGATTGGATCTTGCGACGTTTCCGAGTTGAGAAACTCGAAAATTCTCGAACTTTCTGCCCTGCGACTTCGCAGGCGCGTGAGGGAACGAGCCGACTGGAAGATTGAGCGCTTCCTACGCTTTGGGGCAGCCAGAACCAATCAAGATCAGCTGGAGGGCTTCTAAAGAATCGCTCGAACCTAAGAATGATGGATTACAGGATTCCTGAGAGCCGTTTTCAAGCTAAGTTAAAAGATCTATTTAAGGACGAGCTTAAGACTCCCCAGACCAGAATTGGAGCAGCTCAAGATTTATGAGCTTTCGGCCACCATCGAACACTGTATAACAATATTTTGAGCTTGGTCCGTTCGCTAGCTGTCTTCCTGGCCTGTCCATGCGGCTCGCACCGCCAAACCCACTCGGAGGACGATATTGTTTCCTGAAATTTGCACTTCTCCCACTCAGATTCTTTCGATCCGCTCGATGGTTCAAATTGAATTTCATATCCTGGAGGAGATTTCACCCAACAGGTTTTTCCGATACGCCGCAGCTGAACTTCATTCTTGATGATGCGTTGCTCCTCTTCTCAGGATTTGTTCCCCAGGGTGATTTTTCGTTTCCTGGATTCTCCTCCGAGATATTCCCTGCGCTCGGCTCCTTCAAAATCCAGCGTCTCTGTTTTTTTCTTCTCCCCAGAATACTCTGCACCGCTGGTTTTTAGCTATTTGTTGTAGCGTTTTTAAGCAAGCCTCAAACATATGTACACAGTATCTGGCCGGACTGCAGGGGTGAGGGGGAAATGGGGAGACGGTGGTGGAAAAAATGAGGAAGACAAACCGATTTCAAGCAAACAGGAAGCCATGTAAAAAAAAGCGAAGAACAACAGTGGCGCAACGAAAGGTTTTTTCAGAGTCTTTCCAAATGTGCTGCTCTCCCATCGAGCAAAAAACCAACCATGACCGTTTTCCCGCGTTGGCTCCAAGTCGCTACAAAAACATATCCTCTCCGCGTAGGCGGAGGAAAGTTGCGAGCGCAGAGGAGTCCTCGTAGATAAAGAGGGATATTCGGATGGAGGCGATCGAGAGGAAGAGGAGGAGTTGGCCTGGGAATTAAGCGTATCGAGAAAAGAACAAACAGGGGTCGCGCATGGAACTCTCGGTCAATACTGGTCTCTGGCCGTCCCACACGGTGGACCGGTTGCTTTGCTTTGCTTCAATCTCGTCTTTTTCTCGATAACGTAGAGGGTCACCAGATGGAGCGACAAACCGAAACGGAAACTTCTTTCGTGTGGAAGTGAAGTGAGCGCTGGACACTCTCACTGGCGGCTGCTCTGCGGAATGAAATCTCGGTGGGGCGAAATGAAATTGGAGAAGCCTGGTGCGGGAGATTTGAAATCCGAACATCGATTGGAATTAGGTACGTCGATTCGATGCGTGTGGATTGGATGAGTTGAACGCTCCTGTATCAACCGATATCATGGAGCATCTCGCCAACAGTTCACACTCATCCAGGATCCGCCCCTCCCGCCACGATTCAAGAATTACGAGGAAAATCGTAGGGAGCCTGTTTTAGAGGGAAGTATAACCCTGACGCAAAACAACTGATCTTGAGTGAGGATTACAATCCCTCACTAGCTGCAATGAATCAGACCATATGGTGTCAAAGATCATCGGAAACGGAGGAAGTCGACCGGGTGTACTCGTGATGAAGCGGGAGAAAGAACAGGAGCTACATATATCGGTTTTAAAGATGACCCTGGGCGAAAGAACCAAGTTTGGACCGTGCGGAAAACGAGGCAAGCGAGCGAGGAACCCGGGGTAGCGAACTAGAGAGCGCGTTGATTTCGAAAGTTTTCAAGAAGCAGTTTCCCTACCCTCTGGACTGTGACCGAAGCCATATCGACAACTTTTCGGAAGCAAATCTTACGTAACGAATGTACTTTTTTCCGCTCGGCCTTCTCAAAGTATTCCCTTGCGCTCGCAGATTGACGGAAGCAGTCTTGAGCCGACGGGCGGGCGGGCGGACGGGTGGAGCGATGGAGAAGGCTGAAAGGGCGAATTCGGGGAAAATGGCAAAAACTTTGAGAACACGAGACGGAGAAACCTTGTACTTTTTTCCCTTTTAATCCTCTTTTTATTACGGAACGGAGTGAAGAGACGGGGGAAAAGATGGCAACGGGAGTAGCCGACGAGGCAGCGATGGATCCTAGGACGAGGATAGGGGAGAGGATGGAATCAGGGCAAAGACGGGACCGGGGGCAATCAAGGTAGACGCTCCATTGCCCGAAGGGTGAAGGAAACCGTCTATGGGACGAGGGGGCCAGGAGCCACGCGAACAACTGCGGAAGGCAAGCCGACCACGCTTAGCGAGGAATCATATCCCCTCCCTTGACTTCCCCTTTCCCCTGCCTCGACGAGACTTAAAACGAAAAGAGAGTTTGGCACGGGATGCGGAGAGCTTTCACGAAGCAAGAAGCGTTCGTTGTGCGGAGGACGCCGATGTGTATGCGGATAGAACTGGTTTCTTGTGTGTTTTGGAGTCGGAGCGATAAGCGCGCGTCTGCCATCTGATGAATGGCTGTTCCATTTGAGCTGAGGCTCGGGGCCCGACAGTCTGCCATCTTGAACCTCACTCCCCCGCCACCAGCCAGCCAGCCACCCACACTCAAACCGCTTCTTAGCGCCATTTCTCCTTTTGCAGGCTGAGATTGCCTTCAAAATTTATCCCGCCGAAGCAGATCTGGCTCAGATTCTTGCAACGCAGGAATTTCGTTTTACAGACAACAGCAAACGCTTCTCGCCGCTTAGTCTAATCTTAAGGACGGTTCCGCTCCACTCTGGGCTCCCCATTGGTTTCCTTCTCTCCCCAGTGGGTTCTTTACTGGGGAATTGTTGACACGGTAATACCCTGAAAAGTACCGCTGAACGCAGAGGCCTACAGGGAAGCTTACGAGGAGATTAAAATATTGGAAAAGTAGGCGGAGCAGACTCCGGGGATCCTCGTCAGTGGCCGCTGGTTCTCAAAAGGAGAACTCGTCGCAAAAACTAATGCGCGGACCAAGATGGTTTTGACGGAGACTCGCGGCTCTCCCGTACTCTACGGTTTTTCTACTGCGATAACTTTGTATCGATCTCGAAACCAACCTCATGTTGGTCGGAGGGCTTGCGTCCACATAGCGCTTTCGGCAAACACTCGGAATTGGAACACAGTTCCGAGTCATTCCCGCAGTGCCGGACGTTCCGTGTGTCGGCCGAATGCGATTCCGGCTTTCGTCTTCGTCGGACGCCGCAGACGATCGAAGGAAGGTAACCAGTGTGAGGAAGAAATCAAATACGATTGCGCTAGATTCGGGATTGGGATAAGACGCCTTCCTGAAATAGATCCCTCGGAGAACTTTATTTGGGCCAATACACACGCACGCAAGCAAGCTTCAGAAAGCACTGTAGGAGGCGTGAAATAAACTCCCTAATTCACCGGCACGAGGAAGAAACGCCAGCGTCGATTCCGACTGCCGGAGCTCTAAGACATTCAGGAATATATTAACTTGGCGCGTCGCACGTTTTCAACCCCGCGGCAGTCAGCGTGCCGGGACTCCCACAAAGCATTATTAAGGCGTCGCCGATACAGACGGTGGCGGCTATTTCGCAGCGAGACTCTTTCTCCGGCGGCCGGCTTCATTCACCGTTCGGTGTCAAAAAAGCAATGCGGAACATAAAAGCAACGACGACGAAGACGGTGCCATTGCCGAAAAAAAACTTACGCTGACGACCGGATCTCGTTTGGGAGCCGGTGTTTCACGCAAGGATTTAACTTGTCAACATTGCTTCCCTTCGCCCGCCCGCTTTGCTTTTCGCAGATTTTCCCTTGGCCCGACACATTTCTCTCCATTCTCGACTGTTCGAAGACCGAATGTGCCGAGAATCAGAAATTGCTCCGACAACGAAAGCCTCCATCGACAACGCAACCAGGATTCCGCTCCACATGTTCCGCTCAACCGTTGAGAAGGAGCCAAAGTTCCCTTTTCTATTTCGTAATTTTCGTTAGCGCAACCGCTTACTTTGACACTCGTCGAGGGCCCGGTCAATCTCCTGCTGGTCGTTCAGTTCTTCCGGAGAGTTCAATTCTTCCCAGACCCGCGGAATGACGCACGTGCCTACCTAGCAGGAGGGAGTGTTTTCGGCGTGAAAGATTTCCTCTCGGTATCTCTCAAACATCTTCCTCGTTTGTCACATCAAAGACGAGCCTAGAAGATGGGATTGGAAGGAATTCATACAATTCAAAGCATTCTTGCTTGATTCCTATCTGAGAGAATCGGATTCCAGGCGTGGGTAGATGAATTATCCGGCATTCTGAGATGGATAGTATTTCCCTATTGTTTCTGCTTGAATTTTCCGAGAATTTGAATCGGATACCCTTTCCAAATTGTACCGAGCTGTTTTCCTTTTTTTCCAAGGAACGAAACCTGAGCGAGCAAGTTAGAAATTCATATATTCAAATCATGCAAGACAAGGGAAACGAGAGAAAAATTTCCGTATCGCAGGGAACCTATGACGCGTCGCTAAATATTTGCCTTCAATAAGCTGTAATGACACATCAAGTCTGTCTGGCGCTCTCCTTGAAATCCTCTGAGGCAGACTCTTACCGAGCCTCCCGCCCCCGCGTGTTCATTCGTATGTTCCTTTTTCACATATATTTCACGTGTGTACATCATCATGCATAAGGAGCGCCACTAGCAGTCGGAGCTGTGCCCGAGCTTGAGCTCCGTCGTTCCCCGAACATGTCAATAGTCACACATACGAGCAGCGGGGAGAAAGCGCACTAGACGAATGATCGTCGCCCGAAGCTTGTGAAGTTTGTGAGATGATAAAATATGCGTCGGCGACACCGAGTCATCGATTGGCCACCGTTCACAGGGACGAGAACACGAACAAACGAGCGAACGAACGACGAGAATGGCTTTTCTAGCGGACAACATCACACGGACACCTGGCTTTGTTAGCCTTCGACAACGCAGCATGCGGCGTACAACCACAATCAAACTCCGTACACATATCTCTCGGATTCTCCCTCACAATCTTCCTCCATCTTTCTCTCTCACTCCTTCCCGCTACGCCAAACTTTGTCGTTTCCATGCAGCTGGAGGCCGGCAGCTGTTGTCGGATGCCAAGTTTTCCCAACAAGGTTCCGTGTGATGCCTGCGGTGCCTGTCCGCCCGCGACCGAGTCGCTCGACGAGTTGGCCTGCTTACGTTTCCTTTGTATGGATGCGGTCAGTGGCCAAATGAATCGTGAGGAAACTCCCCTTGAACCGGGACAGAACCAAGCAGGTTCGGACGAGCGGCAAGACAACCGTAGGGGAGCCTGGGAGGGCCGGGGGTATCGTTGAGGGGTTTGGGGGGTGGATATAGGCGAAATCGAGATGAGAAAGAAAATCATGGGGGAGGTACGGAGGCAAACGACAGTGAACTAAGAGATCCCGATGGGGAGCACACGAGGAAAGCAAACGAGAGTGTTTGGCCGTTCGACACGCAGGGCGGGGCGGGGTGAGGTGAGCGGTGACTCATTACTGTAGGATGTCAATACATCATGTATTGAAGAGGGAGATGCCGCTGCTTAGCCCACGGGCTTCCATTCACTTCCTGCTTCTTTCTTAGGCCTGCGTGTTTCTTGCCTTTCCTTTCGTTTGCTACCCCACCCTACAAGCATCCACCTACTTGTACCGCGGCAGCAGCCGAAGAGGACGAGAACGAGAAGTCGTTCTCTCGTGTCGTTGATCTCTGTTATATATTTCGTCTCTCGTCTGTGTTCCTCGCCCGTTCGTCTTCGAGAGGGCGGACGGACTGAGGCCCGGGCTGCTCTCCCGTTCGGGCCTTCCATCGACCGGTAACTGATTCACAATATTTCGCAACCTCCGGGGACTCGAAGCTTGCGAAGTAAAAGCTGATGGACGCGATCGTGTGCGAAATTCCAAATAGAAATCCGAAGGCCTGCAATCGATGCTCGTTCCTATACATTCAGGAGAGCTTTCTCCGTCTCGAAGCACTCCATATGGAGCCAACTTTCGCAACAAAGGCTGTTCCGCCGCCGCGAAAACCTTTGATTTCCTCAGCGATTCCGACGTTGATTTCATAAGATAAACTCTCACCATCCCGAAACGCGAAAGACTCCCGATGTGCGGGGTTTGGAGGTCGTTCCCATTCTGAATTTCATGCTCACACAGGATGGACAAGGATAAACATGGTGAGGTTATGATCTTGCGGGGAAAATCGTCTAACATGCGATTGATGAGCTGGAGAAGGACACACAGATAGTGCCTCGATAATATACCGCAGGTTATGCATAACGAGTTTCTTATGATTCGTAGATGCGAAATGATACGTATACATGTCCCAGATCAGAAGATCGCGACTGTTCGATGGGAATGAGGACTACTCCATCGAGTTTTTCCATGGTTGCCGAAATCGGGAGTTTTTCAGCAAGGCAGCAATGAAACAGATGGCAAAATCAGATGAAATCGAAAGGTGACAACAAACGCGGATGGTTCTGAAATCGGATGACAACGGGTATCCCGCCAGATTATCGTCGCCGGTGGCGCGGGTTTGAATGCACGGGAAATCAAGATTGCAGCCGAACGGCGCTCAGCTGTCATCTGACTTGACAGCCTCTGGAAGTGAATGAATGCGTGAGCCACACATATAGGTAGCTGACGATAAAGACACGGATAGCGCTGATTCCCTGTTAGGACGCGAAGGCATGGCAATGCAAGAGGGAAATGAGAAATGGAGGGATTCCCCCGAGAACCGAACTCTTTGATTGACTGGTGGATCCGAGAGGCTGCCAGGTCCGGCGGCATCTCGCGTTCAGCACAGCAACCATAACCAGCGAGCCTCTTCCATCCCCGCCTGACTCGATCGGCCCGTGCGACGAAACGAAAATCATCGGCGGAGCGAGAGAAGCCAGCTGGCTCGCGGAGCTTCGGAACGGAATACGGTGGGGATGGGAAGTGAGGGTTTCAACTTTCATGATCGATGGCTTGATGGACTGCGAGCGGGCCAGCGGGTTCGACGAGAACTTTCTCAGGTAGCGTCGCGTCGTTGAGTCGGCTGGCCAGCCTTCGGGGGTTCAGAACTATGTATTTTTACGCCGAGGCGGAAACTTGCTTCATGGCACCGTTTGTCTTCGGTGAATTCGCCCACTTCTCCCACGCTGCCAGAGGCGGACATTAGATTCCAAAGAATGCAGGTGTTTGCAGCGGCGTCGTCTACCACCAGCACTCCGTTGTGCTCGTTTCTCCGCTCGTTCGTTCGTTCGCGCGACCGGCGCCGGCGCCCCGCAAACAGGGTTCCCGTTCGGCTGTAATGTATGGGCATACCAACCAGGATGGGGCGCATCGTACACTATGGACACCGAGATATGCTAAGGCATCGTCGAGCGGGCGCAGCTAGCGGCAAGCTAGGGTAGACAGGCAGGAGAAGCGGGAATCAGGTTACAAATGGACGAAAACGAGACATTCTTCAGATCATCGTTCAGATTTCCCCGGGTTTTCCTCTTCTCGGTTTCTCCGATAGGATGAACATTTGCCTCGGATTCCCTCCGCGGGTAGAAGCAAACAGCGAAATAGAAGATCCGGGTGTTGCGAAAGTACAATACGACAAAGAATTCCGGGATGGAGGTAACGCTCGGAAACATTCTGGAACATAGTTTCTCCGGAAGTTTTAGATCAAGAAAACACTTCAACAATGTAGCCCTCAGGTCGTGAGGACGCGGCACGAAGTCGGATAGGATGCACAACGGAGTCGGACTATTACCTGAACGGAAAATACCTGAAATGTTTTCGATCGGAAGTAGAAGGCCGAATCGCCTCTTATCATGATACTGTCGGGTGATGTGATCTCATCATGATACTGTGATTTGTCCATCACAAATGATCGACGGTGGCAACAATCGTATCTGGGAGACAGGCGGAGAATGAAACAACGAAAGAGGAGAGTTGCTCCAGGCACCGGCCAACAAACCGAGCCGGAACCGGACGAAGGAACCCCTTTCTACTCGCATGGCGGACTTTATTAAAACCAATCCCTCAGGACACATAAAGACACACGAAATCCTGATTGCGTCGGCGATGCTGCTGTTCGGCAGTTCGTGAAGCTTGCCGTCCGTTAGCCTGAAGCCGTTTCCAAGCCAGACAAGCTTTTAACTGCGTTGATAGCTTCAGCGTCAACGAGCCAGCACGGGCAACGTTGTCGGCATTCGTTGTATTACGGCCGATCCCTGAAGAGTCTTCGAGTTGCTCGCCAAACAGCAATATAGTCGAGATTCAGCCAGATCTGGTTGAAACCCCGTAGAAGTCGTTAATCAGCCGGCGAGCCGTTGATTGCACTTGCATCTGGAAAATCGTGATTTCCAGACTGTCTTTCCTCTAGGGACGGATGTCCTGTCGTATTCGTTTCGTTAACAATGTATCGTGATCCGGCGGCCGCAATGGATTTCGTAATAAGTCCGCATCATCGTTGGCGTCGGATTGAGCCCGAGGTAAAAGGTCGCCTCCAAGGTCTCGATGGATCTTTCGAGAATCCTTTTGTCGTTATTTCTCCTCCTCTCTCCCCCTCTCTCTCGTCGTCCTTCCGTGAAGCAATCCAAATGGTGGCCTTGTGCGGGCTGGGACGCCGCTCCTGAGAAGACGACTTGGTGGAACTTACATTTTCCGGGACATTTAACTTATAATAAACTAAAAGAGCGGTCGTTGATGCTGCTTCTACTACAAATTCGTTGCTGTTGAAGAGTCGTTCTCTTGAGCTCGTTTTAATTTTGCGAGAGGGATTGAGGAGCGGGCGCATGTCTGGCGATTCCGACGGGCGACGTCGTCGCGCGCGACGAAAGTGAGACGTCATGAGGGGAGAAAGCAAGGAGAGATGAACTTTCCGGCAAACAGGCAAAACGACCGACAGAGCGCGAGATCTCGGGGAGGAAAGATCTCATTGCGACTGACTCTTGGAAGCCTGCAAAAGCCGCATTCTCTTTCCGGTCTGACGGAGAGCGCCGACTTCAAATATTTTCACTCGTTTCAGAAGCGGGTCCGCTGTGGCGACCTCCAACAATCATCTCAACCGCCAAATCGGTGCAACTCGCTCGTAGAGAACGACCGGCATGTGGGAGCAGTATTCACGCGAGCATGAATGCGTAGCTTCGAGACAGAAATGTTTATAACGTTGACGACTCCAGGAGCGTTTGTGTCGTAGGCCTTCCACGAACATTCACGCAGCTCAGGCTGTAGCTGTCAATTAGACAACTGTGTGCGATGATTTTCGCGATGTTCGATTGCGACGCCTCCGTTAGCCGCTTGAATACGACGCGGCAACTAACTCACGGCTGCTGGTGTACACGTATGGCTCGATATTTGTCGTTCATCTCAGGCCTACGCGGCGCGCAAATTGAAGGTCTACTCGTTTCGAAGGCTTGTTGCCAACTGACGTCATTCGGAAAAGCTCGATATCTTGATGAACTTTGTAACGGGTTCACTAATGTATGTGACGATACCAATGTTGATGAAATGGTATGAATATTGAGAGGATACTATCAATATCGATGACATCATAGCAATATCACTAAGACAATATCAATGTCGATGAGATCGTATCTTCATTGATGAGATAGATATGATAGAGATAGATAAATAGAGATATGATGTGTCAATATTGATGAGATGATATCAAGATAGATATGATCTATCAATATTGATGAAATAATATCAAGGTCGATACGATGATATCGATACCAATGAAATTATATCAATATTGATGACATAATATATTGATGAGATAATATATTGATGAGATAATACATCGATAAGATAATATATTGATGAGATGATATTTTGATGAGATAATAGCCTGTTGATGAGCTGATAGCCAATTGATGATATTGGAGCAATATTGATAAGATAAAATCAATATCGATAAAACGACGGTGAAGGATGACTTCAAGACCCAATCCAATGTCGGAGAGCGGCTTTCCATGGCTCACTGTCCTCTGGCACAGGGATGCGGCAACCTCGCGGCACCGTCCATGGGACACGTTCGACATCCGTGGAGGCCTTCGGAGCAGAAAGTTGCAAGTTCATCGAGCGGGGAACGTTGCTGAAGGTTCGCAGTGAAGCAGTCTCTTCAAGAGCGTCTCTTCCGAGGATAGCGAGCTTTCCTGCCTCAAGCACACACGAGAACCAAGAAGGGCGTTCATTTCTCGAATCGTTTCAAAAACCAGTTTATTCGGATCTCGTGAAACCAAGTTCCGAATATTTTGCCACAGCTCGGAATCTTGGCTCCGATGTAAACGTTGCCGTGGTGTTCTCTGTCTGTCAATCGGCTGTGATGATTTAGAACACCTGTACGACGCGGTTGATTCAAGCAAAATCGAATCTACACTCTGTCGCGAGAAAAAAGACGGATGAAGTTCGAGCACGTCTCGTCTGAGAACGTGATGAGTTTGACGCAAGTTTCCCGTGACTCCTCTCCGCGAACCACGTAATAAGCCGCCAGATCGGTACCGCACGAATAACTCTTATTCCTCCGACTAGCACTTCGTCGATTCGCTTCCCATCGATTCCAGTGCGGTATTACTTCGGGCTGGCAGAATATGCCCGACGACTCCGATATGGCCGCTCAGCGTTCCGTCGCTAAGACGGGCAAAGTTGCTTGATTGATGACGAAGCAACTGGTCAGTAGTAGCCATCACCTAGAAGCAACGGCATAGCCGACGTCTTTATCAGAGTTTTGATCTCTTTTGCTGGCTAGCGGTCGGCGACGACGAAGGAGGGATAGGCGGCGACTGTCGCAAAATTGGCGCGAAACGAGCGATCGACGTATTTCGATGATGATTCTTTCTTGTGATGTTTTCAATGAAATGTTCTCGGGTGAACACTACGAGCAGGATACTGCCTGGAGTAGGAGTTGTATATGTGGCTTCATTGCTGCATGTCGTCTGTTCTTCAGAGCGAGACTAAACTTCCCAAAACGCGCGCAATCATCCGCATACCGAGGAAATTCGAGCACAACTTGTATCGAGTGCCAATATCGCTCCAACCTCAACCTTCATGCCGAACGCCAGCTTCCGTATACATGTGTTATTGGCAACCTGAAGATGATGACTGGCTGCGTGGGAATAGGAATCCGAATCGCTGAATTCTCGAGCATCGGGCTCGGATGTCATCTTGTTCTTTATGCATGGCTTGACTGAAGTACAGGATTCAGGAGAGCAACCCTCCTTCGAAGGGGTGGTCGTTGTTGATTTCCGGAGGGCCGCGATTCCAGAATTCTCTCGCGACCTCTCGACGATCTGCGCAGTTTCCTGAGCTCGGCTTCGGTGACATAGGTTACTGAGGCTCCTGAATTGCAGCTGTGTAGACCGAACAGCGCACTGAATTTGATTTCCGATTCCGTTCAGGGAACCATCGGGATCCCAGAATTCTTGGCATTTTGACGTAGGACTACGTCTAATGAATTGCTTCTAGGGGAGCATCCATCGACAATTTGAGAGAGGGCTCTCACTCTCGCCTGCAACGGAAGTTTACATGGAGACCAGCCGGCGGCTTTCTGCTGTCGACGTTAACACCCATACACTCACAGGAGGGCGCTCCATCGCCCGCAGCATCCATGCTGACAGCTCTTCTCCCGTGAGGGCGCTGCCATCGCCGCTTCGGACGGCGTCTGCTTCGAACGCCCTAAGCGCGAGCAAGCGCTAATGCTGGGCCGAAATCGATGCTGCGTATTGCCACCTTTGGCAACCACCCGTCTCACAGTCCTTTGTCACTACTGGAAGCACTTCAACTTCAACGTGAACGTTCAAAACACGAAATGAGCACTTAAGCCAACAATTACGTCAGCCTCGTTACCTTGAAACCGGCCAACTCTCTCGAATCGATCTCCAAGGTGCTCACTCCCAGTGACGCTTCCCAGATAACCGGCACAGTTCTTCGCTCAACGAACCACGACTAGAGCCATCGTATCATAGAACAAAGCGAATACTCGATAACGCTCACGCGGCGCGACAATCTTTCAGCTTCTCTCGTGACTCGTGAACGTTTCCATGTCAGCGTAGGTAGATGTGTCCAACAAGCAACAGCTACTTGTGAATTCATGAATATATGTTACTCAACCACAATGTCCTTCGCGAACTCAATTTCGACCCCTCTTGAGAACATAGATTCATTCCGTTCGACTTTGAAGCTTCCTGCTCGCCCTCTCTTCTGTATGCCTCAGTGATACGGAGACTGTGGTTACCGCGCAAGGTGTCTCCTGTCGACGGATTCCAAACGAGTTTCGTTAAACGGGTCCCCGTTCGGTGCGATTTGGAGGCGACTGTTTCGGTCCGTCCAAAACTTGCTCTGGATTCTAACCCCGTGGACTTCGACTCCCCTTCTTGAATCTACGTGTGTAGAATCTATGAATTTCTCAGAAAGGGCTTCAATACATCATAACAACTGTGACCTCGTTTTCAATCACTTGTTTAATGCGTCCTACAGACAAATCTCTGGCTTACGCTGGAGAACATGCTCGGTTGTAATCAACCACCTCAACGTTCCCTGAAAATTCCTTGGACGTTCGTCTATTCGGACATCAGCGATGGTTGAGATTCAACCTGACGACGTAGTCCTACGGAATACACGATTCAGTCACTGACTGAATCACTGAAGTTTTTTCATTTGATCATCACACGGATCGGACCACGGGTTATCAAGGGATAGAGAGAAGTTTCGAGCGAGCTTGGATGGAAGTCTCTGAAAGTCGCTACCTGAAGCTGCGATTCGGCACAGGCTTCGGATCTAGATGCAACCCTCGATGCACGAGTGTTAGACCATCCTAAGAGTTCAGAAACCGAATATTCTCCAAGCTTTCACGCAGCGGAAGGCACTTCAGTTTGTGCAGGTGTTGAGCTGAATCCGCTCATTAGCAGTGATACTCTCATAGGAATGATATTGAACGACTCTCGATGAATGCCTGGAGTATGCGAACGTGACTGCGTCTGCCTTGCAAGTTCGTAGAGCCTCATTCAACGGTGGCGGCGTGGCTGTTACTGCTATGTTGTTATATTGGTCGGCTCCAGTGAGGCCTGAAGATAACGCTACACTAAGCCTAAGAGGTGATTAAAGCTCGTCTGGGTGTTGATGTAGTCTTTCTTCTTGTCTCCCTCATCCCATTCTCCGCTTCCTTCTTCTGATGCTCTGACTGCCGCTTCTAGTGCATCTGCTGCTCGCGTGGCCAGCTTGAGATAGCTCCGAATCGACTCTTCCATTGCACCCTATGCTCGTCGTCATTCAAGCATCTGATAGCCTTCAACTGACCAACTCATCCCGGTCCGATACGAGCCGACACGCGTTTCGTTATGCCACGTTGCAAGGCCTCGTGTGCAGAATTGTTAGGATCGATCAAACTTGACTCGTTCGAGACTGCCGTGCGTCTTCTCAGATGTAAGATCCGTTCCCACTTTAGAGTGCTCAACCTGTATCCGTGCAAACTTCATTCTAAAAACGTTCCACGTCCATTTTATTCGATTTCAGGGTTTCGCCACATATCGCATCTGAATCGTGTTCTGAATCTTCTGCAAAGGGTTCAGCGATAAGCTTGTGATATTCGCTCGTTCTATCCGCCGAATCCGCGTCAATAGGCCAAGTCGCTGAGTCTGACGCCCTAAAGTCTGGCGCCGATGCCACCGTCCGCAAGGCTCCTGGTGCGGCCAACCGACTGGCTGACAACAGGGTCCACAATCCCAAGCTATATTCGGAAGGCTTTACGTGAACAATTCCGTATCTGTTTTGCTTATAGGCCAAGTTCATTGCATAATCGGCCATTGTTTTGTGAAATCGTCTTGAACCAAAATTGGATGAAATCAAGGTTGTTGTTTTCGGGCTCTCAGAGTCGGACTAATCAGAAATCTCGGTACGTCATCGAGGATTTTGGAACCGAATAATTATAAGCTTCTCGACTCTGCTCGTTGGGCGAGATGGAATCGAATCGACCCAGAGATCTAGACCAGTGATGCTGCTCCCGGCGGCGTAAAAAAAAGCGAAATTGTTCGCAACGTTCCGAATAATCATCCTCTCGATCCGAAGAGCGGTCTAATGGAGCGAAAGCCCGATCGATGTCCCGGGCAAAATCGAAAAAAGTTGGTGCCGAATCCGATCATCAAATTCAAGCACGAGGTGCAGCATACCTTCTGCGGATGAAGTATCACAGCTATGTTTCGGCTGAACAGTCCTCGTCCGACGCTGAGGATAGCCACATGAAGACTAACTCGAACCAGAATGAACCTCAACTGCCTGTCACCCATATGATGACAAGTTTTTGCGAAATTTTCCAGCGCTTTTGCGCACCGAAAACGTCCAAGGACCATCCCCAACGATGTATCGAGCAATAGCGGAACGATGTTCCGATCTCAGATATTAGCAACGTCAATCGCGAGTTTCTCAGGAAGTTCGAATCGCTACGCGAAGATTGCCAAGAGGGAAAGGGGAGGTTGATTCAAAGACTCTAGGCTCCGTTCATCAAGGATCACTATCGTTACTGCTACGATGGTTGAGGCTGCCTCAGTCGAGGTGCTACTCCTCGTTGCCCAACCTCCGGTGGCCATAACTCCGCCCCATTGTCAATCGATTTCGGGCAACATTGTCGCGCTGTAAGGGTCGATGAAGGCCTACGATTGCGTTTTTCCAAATTCTTATTCCTGTACGGGTCCGAAATCGAGATATCGCTAGTCGATTCCGGTGAGTTGTTCCTCACAAGGATTTCCGCTAGTCACGGAAAAATACTTCCTCACGAGGAGATTTGCGTACGAAATCGAATCAATCAAAACAAATACTATGATCCTGCAAGTCGAAGCCTATTTGTAAATCTGAACGGATCCCGGAAGCTTCGCATCTTACGACCGAACTTGTAGCAAAATCCCATATCCTGCATATCTGGTAGAACAGATTCCGGAGCGTTCCAATGAACAGGTTTTTGACTCGAGTCTCACCTCAATAGGAGAGATCTCTTTGTTAGCAACCCGACCGGTGACTGTCAGAAACGGGTCAGTACTGTTCACATAACAGGCTGCCGTATCGGGGCTTGGCTCAGCAATAATGTGGACCTACGCGACAGAGAGGCGTCAGTTTCTCTTTCGTTCGGCACAAGAGTTCGACCACTGGACGTCGACCGACTACCTGTGCGTGTTCTACGGCAGACAGTCGACCACGCACGTACAAATTTCATTCGAGAGGATCGATTCCAAACCAAGCTGGATTTTCGAATTTCTGTTCCCTGCGAATCAACATATTGGTACAGGGGGGCCATGGCGAGTTATGTTCCGATAGCTAGAATTCTGATTTTGAACGAGCGCCTGGGGCTTTGGTGGGCCACTGTTTTCGCTACGACCGGCGACGTGAGCGCCATGAATTTTCAAATCCGTTCTAGCGAGGGGAAAACCAGACCCCGGCCGGGAAGCTTCCGATCTTCCCTCCACGTTGGACGGAGACGAGAGAATAGGATCTGCGAATTGATGAGCTCCCGAATCGATCCAATTTTCTTGAAATCAAAACATTTCAAAGGGAATTAAATCGGATGAGTCCTGGAGCGAAATTCGAGCTCGGAAACCACTGCACAACGTTTATACCTCATCTCTACGTACCCCAACTGCGAGAATTGCTGCAAAGAGCAGTTCGCATTTCATCACCGCGACCCCGCAAAGGGAACACGATCGATTTGATCAGATGGGACGGTTCTGGATCTCTTAGGTCTTATCACACATCCATTACCGTCGTAATCATGAGGACCATTATGTCCGATTCTCGACGGACGGACAAGAGCACCGTTGAAGCTCGTTGAAAGTTTGCATGTCCATGAATATTTATCTACCTATCTGTGAGATCCGATTCTTTCGAAGTCGATCCGTTACCATATCGCCCTTCAGCGCAGCCAAATCACAGCTAACCGGATCGCTGCTTGCACATTAGGTCCCCTGATCATTCGCTCGATACTTAAGCCGCTGTTGAGATTTATCGTCGTGAAATTCAAAAGGTCATGATGACAATGGCCGCGAAACGGAATATTGCCGTAATGAATTCGCGCACCGTTTAGGAGGTTCTTCGGACGATCAAGCGCAGGCTTCCGGATAATCCAGATTTGGAGCAAAACTTCATCCCTACCCCCGTTCCCTCAAGGTGGTCCCGAGAAATCGCGTCGTGGTGTATTTCTGCAGCTTAATCCTTGCGGAATTCCGGATTTTAAATATGTGTTACCTTCATTCTCCGCGGAGGAACGCCAAAACAGTAGACCTAATCTAGGGCAACTTCAGCCAGAATCATGGCTTTGAATCATGAATTTGTCGCAAGGAATTGTGTCCAGTCATAAATGGATGTTCTCCTACAGCGGACGGAGACCAGTTTCGACCAGAACATCAGCCCGCGGTGGAATACGGATTCACACTGGAACGGAGCCTGCCGGGACCTGTTGGGAGGTCGCGCCCAGTTGTGAACTCCCGGTCAAGCTCGAAGTTGAGCGTTCCTGTTCGGTACTTGGTCGGCAGCCCACTACCAAGAAGAGTATCCGGGCGAAGGAACAAGCGAGAGTCTGACGCCAAAGGCGTAATGTCGTTATAAAAGGTAATGGACACCGGAGCGGGAGCCGGCGGACGCTTGTACTTTCGATTACACGCATCGCTAAAGCTTCCAGGTTCATATCGGGCTTACGTCACCCTACAAGGCGTTCGCCGAGCAGCCGGTTGAGCGGTCAGTCGGCAAGCTAACACGCCAAGTTGGCAGTCCGTTCGTTCGCTCGCTCGCTCGGCAAGTAAGCCGACTATCCAGCCGCCAACAAAGGGAAGCAACCAAAAGTTCTTCTATTAACTTCGTGAAGCGTTTCCTATCTCTGTGTTCCCCTGGAACGTCTTCTCGAGTGTCGGTGGTGGTGGTGGCGGTGCCGGTTCAGGCGTTTAGAGGGCGAAGTAAAAACGCGTAATCTATGGCCACCTTGGGTGACTCCTTGGCTGCTCTCGACGCTGGTCATCCTCGGATAGAGGGGAACGACAAGGAGCTCAAGGAGGAGAGGAAACCGGCGCGACGGAGTCTCCGCTGTTCCATTGTTTTCGGTCATCTGAGGGACTCCCTGCGGGAATCATCCTGGGCTTTCTTCCACAAATCGGCCCAGCGGCTTCCCAACTCCGGCGGTCGAACCATCATACTGGGAGTTCTCGAGTTTTTCCCACGTCGATCAAAACCTTCAGCTCTTTGGGATCGATTGGGACTGGTCCGTCAAGGAATTCCCTCCTGCGGGAGTTTCAGAGCTCTTCAATCGTTTCAACATCTGGTATTTGGAGACGTCGGATGATCATGGGCACGGAAACTGCGTAGAATCACGCATCGACGCACGGAAATATGCACGCATTCTCGGCCCTGTCCATCGACAGGTTTGCTTTCCCAGTCCGGACTCTATTCCAACCACGGTCGGTGCCATAGATGCTTAGAAGAGGCGGAAGTTCTTCAGACATTCGAGCCGGGGAGAGCGCTCGTCGTCCTCTGGCTCCGGCGTTCTCCTTCTGCTGGTTGTTCCGGTGTTGTTGGTCGTGTAGCCTGTGTCTGGGAGCGGAAATCTTCGGCGGTGTGAGGAGAAGTCAGACGGGGCTCTGTTTTGTGTACACTGAACCTTTTTACGGAGTGCTTCTCTCATTAATCACCTCCTGCTTCCCGCATGGTATTTTTTCCTCTTCCCTCGCTCCATCCTTCTGCTCAGCTCCTCTTTCCGCCTTTCGGATCGTCCGATATTATCGGATTCTATTCCCCTCTCGCCCACGCTTAGAAACTTTTGCAGTTATTCACCTCCTCATACCATTTAGCCGAAAATCTGGGCGCGAACACTGAGCGAAACGCTGAGCTACTCAACGAACCTGTCGGCAATCCGCCGCCATATGGTGAGATAGTTGAAGTTTACGAGCGACTTCCGACGTTGAGCTTGTCGTGCAGATGTCTCATGGAGGGCCTCAGTAAGTTCCGATTCGGCGACGCGGAATCGCTCATTGCGGCTGCACGGGGCTTATTTCCTGTCGCCAGCGCCCGAGGGCTCTAGGCAAGCGTTGGTGCTGTCGGCGTGGGTGCTAAAGCTGCCGCGCCGATAAGAATAACGTACGACCTTAGCAATCCGCGGAGAAAGGTGGACGCCACACTCACAGACGCACAGTCTGTGGACGTGTTCTGAGGCCTAGATCTGCTCATTAGCTGATATTGGATAATTCGATCCATATTGCCCGGCTGCCCGGTCTTCGGTCGGCTGGATGGCGGACGGGCGGCCGGGAGGGCTGCTGGCGAAGCCGAGTGGTGTGGCGTGCGAATCTTTCTCTTCCCTTCTCTCTCTCTTTCGCTTTCTGTTTCCATACGTTCGACCGAAGACCTACGATTTCCTCATTCGGCTCGATGGCAAGCTTGCATCGAACCTGCACAGCTGTGCCGAGGATTCCGCAGTGAGATAACCGTCTGGTGGCCACTCACTGACTAGCTGCCTTTTGGGGAGGGGGGGAAGAGGAGGGTGCGGAGAACAACGGCGGGATGCAGTCGACCGACAAACTGTTCATCCACAATAATAATTTTTCGTCTAACGCCGTCGGGTGCAAGTCGTTAGCTGCCAAATCATGCTCCGTTCCTACGTGCAGCACCGCGCAGCCGCTCTCAGAACACAAGCAAATCGACACCGAGGCCTCCGCTGGCCGTAAGTGCCCTCGCCGCCATGGTGGCAACAGCGCAGATCTCTGCCAACAACACCGCAACGTCCGCGACCACGATGTCAAAACAAGCCATTCTCGTTTCCCGTTTGTTTCCCTCTGTGTGTTGCCCACTGTTTCCCTAACTATTTGTCTTTTCGAGCAGATCCACGACCAAATGAGCCTGCCTGACGCTCTGCGAGCGAACGCCTCGCAGTTGCCCCGTTCGAAAAGCCTGATGTTGCATGCTACAAGATCCCGCCGTAGTTTCTTCCCTTCCTACCTCAGGAGGTTGAAATTTCGAAAACTCGATGCTCAAATCCGAGGCTAAAGGTTATCTGATGAGCTTATCCCGCAAACCGTATGACGGAATGTCAGAAAGTAAGACGTCCTCTAACTCACTGTGCGAGGGACGCTTCCTTCAGTGGTGCATTCCACGAAGCTAGGTTTTGCATGAGCGGGTGAGTCAGGTCGGGAGCTTACTATTTCCGTCGTTTTCCAGAAGGCCTTCCATGATACGTACCATATCATAGAGGATACTAATGAAAAAATGCACTTTGAGGAAGCGCTCCATTCTTCCTCCGGCAAAATGCTCTCGGCAATTCTATCGACTCGGTGAGGGCTTCTTCACTGACCCAAGCTCTCGGTCTGCGGCTATTCAAGTGAATGATGGTCTTCAAAAAAGCCACAAAAATCGATTTACTCCTCACGGGGCATTTCTTGTTTGGACGCAGTTGATTGCACCTCAGTGCTTTCGAACAGTGGCTTTGTAGACCGCTGAACGCCTCCTTTGCCCTCGATAGCCGGCCGAGTGCGGCAAACACCTAGCAGAAGAGGCTCAACGAAAACTCCAATTCCGACATGAAGACGTTCCCCCTGAACACTCAGAAAACTCAAGACACTTCTGGATAAACTCGAGTCTAGAATTTTCGAGCGTATCTCAAGTCTGAATTCCCAGCGAGAGCATTGCCCCAAAAGTTCCACCACACTTTCTGTTCTAGAATTCATCTTTGGAGCTAACTAGGATCGTCACGGAATCTCAAAAGTCGGGTATACCCGGGAGAGTTGAGTTCCATGGAATGATAGTTCGTTCTGGAAACTGTGCTCGGAATCATTATCAAAGCTCCGAATCGAAGCTTTGAGCTCTCCGAGTTCGAGGAACTTGGTAATTTTCATTGAACATCATCTTTCCGAAACCTGAGAGTGTCGGCCCACGGAGAAAGGATATTTAAGAAGGCAGCATCAACACTAATCGTCGGAATCAGCCGCGTATCGAAACTGAATATCTTGAGCCACATCGTAGATTCTGTGTTGATAATCGGGAATCGCAGTCTTCGAAACCCAGCTAAAGTTCAGAAGGGCTCCGGTCGAGATTTTCTGAATTTAGTTCCGAAAGAAGCTCTGGAACAGAGGACGAAGAGAGGCGAGATTAACATCTTTCGCTCATTAGCAGCAACGGCGCGCGGCGGAGGCAGAAGCCGCGCTGCCGAAGCTGAGAGCAGAGGAGACACTCGCAGAGCCGCCCAAGCGAGGAGGCAGAGGACGGAGTTGAGGACGAGAGCTGAAACTGAAGACGGAAGAAAAACTCCGATTTCATGGTCGGCACTAGGCTCGGTTACGCCTCGGCTTAGCAGCCCCGCTGTGATATTGAGCCTTTCTCCGTCCGCGGCAGTCAGCCGAGCAGACTGCGGGCGGGCGTACGGACGGATGGAGCCTTCGTTTTCGTCGTTCTTCGTCTCCTGATTTCCCAGCGCTGTCATCCTTCCGAGCATCGGAAGAATCGAGATGAACCTTCCAAGATTCTCTCCTTGATAGTTCGCTCGTTCGTTCGCTCCGGAGCTCGCCGTTTGACAAAAACCATACCTGCTGACAAAGATCTCCCTGGTAGCATGTACGTATGTATGTATCTGTACGAAACTTCAGTTCGATGACATAACTTCCCCCTTTTGACTCGTTTTCCTGCCCATTCAGGTAATTCCCAGACCAGGAGTCACGTTGCTTCAATGATGCAAAGCGAATGGAATTCTCGTCGTCCTCATCAGCTATTCCCGAGAACCTTCCCACCTCCTCACATGGGATTTGATTGAAAGAATTGAATCTTTTCTGAGCGGAAATGTTGCGAGAGAGCTGATCTGAGCAAGTTTGTTTCGGTTTCCTCAGTTGCGGAAACATTCCCTACAAACTGCAAAGAAGTGCCGCTAGCCTTTTGTTGAGCGGTTCACGTCTGTGACTCCCGCAAGATAATCTTCGAGGAAGTTATTGGCAAAAAGGATTTGAGAGCCGTCTGGAATCTCAACAAACAGCCACAACGACAAGCACGACAGCAAGCTGAGTATCAGAACTGTTCGTTGTATTTACACAACGTCTGCTCTTGTTGTGTACCGAGCCAATGTGGTTGCCGCGCAGCTCAAGAGGGTGTCAGAACTTTTGTGTTCGGTGCGACTCAAGCGAGACGACCGAGCCAAGCTCTCACGAGAATCGCCCCATACCCACTGCAAAACCTTCATCCGAGTCAATCCCGTTCTCGCGTCAATCTTACTGTTGAACACTGTGTTGAAAGGTCAAAGGTCCTCGCCAGCCACACACGCGCGAACATGTAACTTGTCAATGACTTCGTCTCAAAGCCCATACCAGGCTATGATCTCGGAGCGTCCCTTGGACGAACTGGCGAGCAGAACTTCTCCGTCGCAACGAGGATTAATCAGCTGTGACGGCCTGCGTTGCAGCAAGATCCCACTCTGAATTTGACTTGCTCTTTTGAATCTCTTGAATTTGTCACCGCCCGCTGATCGAGAGATGAACATTGAACATAGCCATGCTCGAACCTTGGAACATTGCCAGCCATCGTCGTTCCGGATCACAATCACTACTCAGCCAGTATGTATTGTAGGAGGGAGCCGTCGACTCGAAGAGCTTCGCTCATCGGGACCGGCTGTGGCGTTCGCAGAGTAACCGAGCGAATCTCCCGATTTTCTTATCACTTTCGGTTTTATTTTCGGCTCTTCTGTCAGATGTCTGGCTGCGCAACTGTCCGTTGGTTCGTTCGTCCGCCCGATCGCGGGTCCGTTCATCTGAGACTCTGTGCGTGTAATATAGTTGAAGAGATAACTCTCTTAGAAGAGAAATCTTTCCAATATCTGGCCGTGCTCCTTGGGAATCACATCTTCAGCGAGCGAGCAAGCAAGCCAGCAAGCTGTACCCCGCGGGAGGGGCCAGATATATTGAGAAAAATTGAGACTGAGAGTGGCACCGAAAGGCCGGCCAAACACCAGCCGCCTGGGCTTCTTCGTTTCCGAAGACAGACGACTCAACCCAGACCGACCCTTCGTTGGCCCTGCGCAGGAGGTGGCTTGCTGCGCGAATGTTCGACTGTCGTCTGTGTGAGTGTGTGACTCCGATCATTGTTGTTGTCGCTGATATTTCGGCGTCTTGTTTTCCCGCGTCTATCGACAGTGTAATAAAATCTTCCTCCGGCTCAACAGCGTCGGAACAAAATTAGCTCGAGAAGAAAGCATCGTCGTCTTTTTTTGTCGTCGGTCATCGTTGTTCCGGAAAAACAACAGACAGACCCAAAACACCATGAAATTGGAAAAAGGACGCGCTCGAATTGTGACGAATCGATCGAGGCGGGACAGGAGCCGGGACGAGAACCGTCAACTGGAAGTGGATGATGAGGGAACGGCGACGAGATACACACGAGACACGGAAGACGGAACAGCTTCTTCTTCCGAAGTTTCGACGAACACTCAGATGGATCCGGAGAGCGCATCAACAGCGACTCGATCCAATAATGTAGTGAACATTTCAGGTTTCAGGTCATCGACAAATTTATTGGATTAAAGGGTGATCGTCAGGAGGTTCGGGGAGAAATTTTTACAGGATGCCACCTAGGGGCAGGATAGAAGAACCAAATCAACGGGAGGAGGAGGTAAGGAGCCGAAGGAGCCGAGAGGTACGAGGAGAGGATGAGGGACACTGTTGTTGGGTTTCCGCAGACGTTGGCGTGATGCGTGCTAAATTGAATCTGGAACCGAGGTGGAGGCCTCGGCGCATCCTACCCGCATTGCCGCCACACGAACGGGGAAAAAACGTTGCAACAGAAGCGCAGAAAAAAGGGGAGGGGAGGGTAAGGAAATAGGAGGAGGAGGAGGAGGAGGAGAGGATGCGCAAGGTGAGAGAACGACCGAGCTGGCGAACGGAGGAAAACACGAAGAGCTGGGAAGGAACGGAGGAATGAAACAAGGGAGCGGATGGGGCAGAATGCCATATTCCCCTCATCCAGCTCGACCTCTTGGGACCGTGGCCAATATTGATGCGTCTGCTCTCGAGGGAAATTTCGAGTTTTCATTGCCACTGGCCGCGGTCGCGGGACGACGGACCGCGCCCCAGCCTTCCCGACCCTTGTTCTGATCTCCGCATCCTACCCGCCGTCGCAGCCATAAGCCCTCGCTGATAGCTCGATAAATCCATGCTGCGCCGGTTCAGATGAGTGACATTGTGATACGCTTGGAGGGAATGAACTCGGCGAAAAAACTTCAATGAAATTTTCGGGCCCAGATGCTTCTTTCGGACTACTCGAGGGAGATCGCGGCGTCATATACGAATGCTGACCAAGTTTCTGTCACTAACCCGAACAATCTCCCAAGAACTGAATCTGCGGGACGCCGTGCCTGGAAGTCTTGGTCGCGGATTCATGAAGGTGATCTTAGATGACCTGGGACCTGCTCGAGTAACTTTTCCAAATCAGCGCTGGCGGACTCATGACCGCAGGGCTCGAAGTAGTGTGGAGGGTGAACCCCCTTCAATCCACATTCAGATGACCCGGACTGGCGCAGTTCAACAGACTCGAAACCACCCACTCTCAGTATGGAGCTCGTGGGCGACGAGAGTTGCGTGCCGTGCACGAATGTGCACGCAAGTTTCAAACCTCAGAGCGATGCAATAGCATTGACAAGCTGAAGATCCCACCGTGCGGACGTCCTAGGGACCCGGGTCACATTAGGGGTTCGCATCGTCATTGACTCCTCAGGCATAACTCGCCACTGAAGCCTCACGTTAGGCTCCCGTAATGCGCAATGGAATCACCAAGAGCTCGTCCGGCATAAAATTCGGCAGCTGCGTAGTATTCAAAATCTCGGTCAGGTGATCGGTGAGCCAATGACGAGCTCTGTTCGAGCCGCAGCCACCTCCGGTAACTTATTGGAAGAGAGTATCGAGCCTGAGCTGATTGAATGTCGACGATCACGGTGTGTTCAACTCCTGTACATCGCATGGGTCGAATAATCGTCGGCATAGTCGTCAGGTGTGCTTGAGTCTGAATATGAAGCCAAGGGATAGTCGCTGTAGCCAAATCTGAATTTGTTCCAGACCTCGTTTGTTTGGACTTTGGACTATTCTCAACATAAAACGCTCTAGGACTGAAAAATAACGAAAGCGAACCGAGAGGAACTCAGAAGAACCATGCGGAACTCCAGACTCTCTCAGTGCTGCTTTTATCGGGACGATTTCTCCTCTCACGCCTGTCGACGGTGCCGCCCTGTGTTCTCCAGGGGTCAAAGTTTTTTCCAGCGCGCGGGAGCGTTATCTTCAAGGAGAACGAACGATACCTGTTGCAGAAGGTTACATCGAACGTCGAGGAAGGCGGAGTAGGATTCGAAAAAAGCGACACGGAAGTTCTCCTTTCCGTCGACGAGGCGGTGTCCCGTCGATACGCTGCATGATCTCGAGCCGTCCATGGCCCTACGCATCGAAGCGGCTCACGCGGGTCCCGAGAGACCTTCGAAACAGGATTCAAAGCTGTTCACAACAAGGAGTCTGATGTTTTTGAAGTAAAAGCCTCGTCAGTTAAGGCAACGTTGCTCTCGACGCGTCGATAACTGATTGCTCCCGAAGTTTCTTCTTCAGACGTCCCATAAAAACTACGCAGAGCGGGACGTCGATTAGTCGGAAGCGTACAGCTTGCAAAACCGAGCTCGAAGCCCGGAATCCACGGAGGTTTCGGGGCTTCTTGGTGAAATTACTCATCTACGGTTTATCTGGCTGCAGAGCACTCAGTTTTCAACGCGGAATCCACTTTGCCCCCTGTGAAGTGTGAGACTACTTTGATTTATTACCCTCCTCTGGAAAATTCTCCTCACCGGATAATATATGGAACTTCCTTTCCGTCGCAACTCCATTTTGCATATTCTCCAGTCTGAACTTATCATTCGTTAGCTGCTCCTCTCTTACTTCTGCCAGGAGCGAGCTCGCGGAGTTCATGAGATAGGAGGAGCGTTTTTCCGAGAGGTGGTATCATCTTCGTCTTCCAGGGCAAACTCGAGCCCAAACCGAACCTATTTTCAAGAACGGCCATGAATACCCAGCAGGGACGGTCAGAATACGAGACCTCGGCAAGCGAATTCGATGTCTCATTTGAGTTTGAGAGGATTCTCATGCGGAGGCCCGCGCAGTCACTTGTAACGTTTCTGAAATATCCGATATTTCCCAACTTTGGACGAGCTATCGAAATGCTCGGACTGCCGTAACCCTATGCTGGAAGCCATTCTCTGCAATATGTTCGTTTTCCTGAATATATATTCGCCGATCTGACGAAGCGCTTTGAGAAGCAACCGAAATAAAGATAAGGTAGGAACGAGAGCTCAGTGGCGGAACGAAACGCTTTACGGAAGCTTCGACGCAAAAATTATTCCTCGACGACAGAGAATATTCGTGCTGACGTCAGCCCCGCTTGGTTTTCAATATCGGAAGGATGATATGAATCGGGGCCGTTTTATTGTTTTTCATTTTTGATTCGCTGAAGCATAGGCGCTCTTCTCCTTTACTAGGAGGAGGAGCGGAAAACATTGACATTATAGCGCTGCAATCTGGAGGAAGATACCTACCGACATACATATATATTACAGACGCATCGACAGAAGCATCAGGGCACAAGGGTGGGGGGAGGGGGGAGGATCAACAATTCAAGCGCTAGCACGTGATTCCGAGCAGAGCGTTCCGTTCAAACTTCCAGAGTATCGGGAGGATGTCCCGCAATCTGAGTTCAGATCGGAGAGCGCCTAGGTGGAACTTCCGACGGCTCTCCGGGAGGATTAACGGCTGGCCCGCGTCAGCGATCCTCGAATATGAAGACCTTTGGAATTGGGAACGATCTCAGGTCCTGCGGGCAGAGATTCGTTCCAATCTGAGGGTCCAAGGACATTCATTATCTTGGGACCATCAGTCGTCGACGGTTTGAAGGAAGGGTCTTCGGGCGAGGATGGCCATGCATCGCTTCACGCAACGCACTCCAAATGACTATCTGATGCGTATTATGCAATCTCTGTTGGCTCTCACTCAGATCCGCTCTTGCGTTGTGTGACAGGAATATCTCCTTATTTAGGTCGCGAAATTGATTTACGGGACACGAGACCAAGCTCGGCGGATATTGACAAACTTTCGCTGGACGACACGTAGACAATGTCTCGCCTCGTACCCTCTACCAAGCGGACAAACTGTCCGCCGGAAGCGGAAGTGCGTTCTCCTCGTCATGAACGTGGAGGACTTCCTGCAAAAAGCGCAGTCGTCATGAAGATCATTCCGCCAAAAGGAAGGATAGCCAGCCGCTCGGAACTTTTGGTTTCCGAGAAATTCTATGGTCGGCGCTTGACAAAGCTCCACTCTGTCGCTCCTATGCCCGACATCAAAACCATTATCGGCTTCTGGATATCGCTCCAAACTCCACTAGGTTCGATGCAAAGACGATTTAGACGTCGTTTTGTTGTGTTCGACTCAAAGAGGCACGGTCACGCCTCAACAATAATCGACCGGGGAGCGTTGGTGGTAGGGACGACTTTGTGCCCGCTGCGGGCCTGCAACCAACCGAACAGGCATTCGAAGCGCCGACCGATCGGCATCAGAATCATCAGCCCCCGCTTCTCTGCGCGCCCCTCGCGGGCCATTTGTCGACAAAGTATCGAATATCGATTCCGATTGATTCGAGTCTCGAAGTCTTGAAGAATATAACTAATTGGGGATTTCACTCGACTCGGAGAGTGGTCAAGTCCGCGCTGACTCTGACTTCGGCGGGCGGAGTCATCTCGTCAACGGAAATCAACAGTTTCGTTCGGTGGTAGAATGGATGATCGCCAATTATAGCCAGGTCCCGTCTGGTGTTCACTGGGGGGAAATTCTTCTATTCTCTGCTGTACGTAATGTACGAGCTCGACTTGAGAAGATTTGAGAGAAGAGCACACTAGTTCGATCGCTTTCATTCGCCGATGATTTGCAAGTTCATGGGCTCACCAGAGACATGGGACAGCCTTTCCCACCCCCCTGGGTCAGCCACTGACCGGGCCCGTACAATGTTTTCCCCGCGTTTCGTGGCGCGTTGAGCGCGTTTTCAACATAAAATGGGTGGGCGGGAGTTGGGCAGCAAGAAAACTTGCCGGTCTAAGAGGGGTGAAAAGATGTGTATCATAAATCAAGGTCAAACAAACGAGCGTACATTTAGCGATGTACGCGTACTTGCCCCCATGGCATTGTAGCATTCTCGTTGCGTCGACGGGTTACGACGTGTGTATTGAAGATTCCGATTTCGGGACAACCGTGACGATTCCGTTCCCGGACCATGGTTGACAGGCGTGGAGCCCATGGTCGACGAAAATGTTCCTAGCTACGAAGACAAGGCGACGCCATTTCACAATCTTTAGCAACGCAGAAGGATTCCTGAGAACCCCATGAGCTGCTCAAAAAAGGGCACCATGAAAGGGATCGCGTCATCGCACGAAGCGCAACCTGTTCCCGGACTCCCCAACGCAAACGATGACTTCGGATAAGCTCCGTCGCCTTACAGGAAGTCATGTTGGAGACGTTCAACCCAGTCGAATTACAGAGCACTACGCGACGTTTCTGAAGTATCATATATGTGCATTCATATACCATGGAATCTTTGTTTGCCTGAAGACGGCAGTATAAGCTCTGAGAAGGGCTTTAGATCTAGCTCAATGCTGCATTCCTCACCCCCGTGATTGAGGAGCCTTCGATGGGAACATGCGGAATCCGACTCCATGTCTCCCTGAGGATGAATCGAACTCCGAATGAACTCCGGTTCCGTCACCCAGGCCGACTGCCGCGACTCGAGGATCGTTGTTGCGCGCATACTCCTGTCGGAACAGGGATGCAGTTTCTGAGAGTCGTATAACTGCCGATGCGATCGAGCGCAATGAGGGCCAGGTGCATTCGGGCACGGTATAGCCTTCTATCTCATCTTGAGATTCTGCGGAACGAAAATGTGTTACCGGGAGGAGGGCATTTTCAAATCATAATTCTCAGTTTCTGAAATTCGATCCCCCCGTTCTGGTGTCGTCGACCGAGTTGTTATCGAGTGTCACGTGGGTAGGTCCTAGATTTCCATTCCCTCCCGATACGGACAGCAGGAAGCGAAGAGGGCGAGGAAGTTCGAGAACTCCGAAGGCTGTTTTGAAGCAGAGAGCTCGGTTTTAAAGGTGCTGAGTAGCAGAACCGTCAGCCGGGCGAGGCTCATGAAGGACTGGGAACCGCGGCCCGCACCGGCTGTACCTGTACGGTCCGGAACTTGCCAGAGCTTGAGTTCGAGAGTCGTAACGTGTGATTGTGGTTAACACCCGAATCCGATGACCCATGGATGAATGTCTCAGAACGGCTATGAGTCCGGTTTCCACATTTGATGGGAAAAATTTGATAGAAATGGGGTGCTCCCGCACGTATTCTAGTATAGAAAATCCTCGGCGTTGCCGCCGCCTTATAGCAGTGCGTACTTCGTAACCTGGTGCTACGTGGAATTTCCCATGCCGCTTCCATCGTATGATTTCAGAAAAATTTCGATCGGAAACTCAGGATCCTTGAATTTCCGTCGACTTCCCTTCCCCAGGTGCCATGAGGGCCCTGTCATTCCTCAATCTCATCCACCGTACACACGAAAGGAACGGTGATGCTACCATGGACGATAAGGTCACCGTATCGGAAACGGCCTCCTTTTCTCATGAGTGGGATGATCAATTTCCCGGCTCACAATCAGATGAGAGGGTTCCAGCCCAAGGCCTGCAAAAACCTACAGCGATGTGGCTGCCTGCGAAACTACGATTTGGCGAGAAAAAAAAGGTTTTCGGGAATCCATCGAATGGTCGCTCTGCGATTTCATTTCGGTATCAAAGAGAATCCAGCTCGAAGAAGCTCATGCCGTTCCAACGCGCCTGCCTCGCTCGCTCCTGGTAACGAACAGACGAGACCAACAGGTTTCCCCTCAGAATCTATAGGTGACCGGAACGTGATAGCGAAGCATTCCGACGTAGAGTCGAGAGCTTTTCTGTATTCTCAGAGATGACTTGCAGAATATTTGCACTCCACGAACCGACATTTATGATCTCGAAGATGACAATGACATGCTTCCAGAATCAGCGATACGCGTAATCTTGATTCTCGAATCGAAGCTGTATCGCCCTCATTTCAGCCTGACTGATTCGGAGAGGTCGGATTCCTCCTCTGTGAGCTCTGGGTGGAGTCATCCCATGAGAGAGGATGAGTCTGCGAAAGTTGCCGGTGACTCCCACGTTTTCTCCGTGACTATCGCTAGGCAGTCAAGCTGGTAGGCGCCAAAGCAGATGAATTGCCACTCGGCGGGCCAGAAAACTCATCGAGCGCGTAGCGAGTCAGTTTAGATGGCGACGATCCACTCACAATGAGACTTGTTCGCGTTAAAGGGGAAAGAGTGGACGAATTCCCTTACCCCTATTGAAAACAGACGTAGTCGTTCACTGACAGGAGCCCCGTAAAAACACAACGATACCAATCGAAAACAGACGTCCATCAACATGTGCTCGAAATCAACAAGGTTTGACGGCAAGGCCATCATCGTGACCGGTAAGTAAATTGATCGACTATCCAGTGTCTGTTACAAAGTTTGGAGTTAACACTAGTCAATGATACCAAGAGCTCGTGAAGCTCAGCTAGAAATACAGAACACTGGTAGAAGGAGATCTGTTGAACTCCATGAGAAGCCGTCGATGACACAGTATAATACGATGTTTCACGCAGGGTCGAGTTCCGGTATTGGGGCCGCTTCAGCGATAATGTTCGCGGAGCGCGGTGGCAACGTCACGATACATGGTCGGCGTGAAGAGAAGCTCAATGAAATCGCCGAGAAAATCGAAGCGGTCTCGGGTAAAAAGGTCGGTCGAAACCTTAGCCTCATTCGCAATGTTCACATGCGGAAGGAGATTTTTGAACCAGTCCTCTTTTGAGCGACCAGGGTATCCCCGATGATGGGATGGTTCTCGATCAGAATCGAAAGCTGGAGGCATTGGCTGTCACGCTTCTAATCTAGAGTGATCAGGATTGCTCCTCGAGCTTGTCGATGACTTGAGATTCCGATAGCTGCTCCACAAACTGAGTCCCCGCGATTTTTACAGCCCGTGACAGTGGTTGGCGACATCACATGCGAAAAAGTTCGCGAAGACCTCGTCAACAAAACGCTTGAAGCCTTCGGCAGAATCGATGCCTTGGTGAACAATGCCGGAACGTGTTACCCTTCGAATTGGCAAACCGACATCGAGAAACTGCAGCCAGTCCTGGATCTCCACGTTGTAGCTCCTCTGCACCTCTCTCAAAAATGCATGCCCGAGTTGATCAAGAACAAAGGCAGCATCGTGATGGTTTCATCTATAGGAGGACTGATGGCGGTGAGTTGCTTGTATTCAAGGCCGGAAACGAGAATTTCCCCTGTTTCTGTCGCAGTCGTGATGCAATCCGGACGAAAACATTCTATTCTGCAGCCTGGAGGGTACCTCCATTATGCCATGGCGAAGGGCGCGATGCAGCAGATGATGAAGGTGCTGGCCGCTGAAACCGCTAAGCTCGGCGTGCGGGTGAATTCAGTCAAGTGAGTTATTGAGACGAAGAATTGCTTCGAGAAACCAATGGAAGTCGATGTTGGAGACCTAGGTATAATTGGGCCTGTGAGCGACTTCCTCAGGATGACCACGGGGATGGCTATGGAATCATTCCGGTATCGAAAGTTGTCGCGAACAGCCTGGCTATAAATAGAGAGTAAATACTGGAAATTATTTTGCAGTCCCGGTTACATCGCTACGGACATTGTCAGGACCCCAGAAGTCAAGGCTGCGTTGGCTGCCGTAAGTGGACCGCTTCGAGCGTAGAGGCGATCGACCGAGTGGAAAATTGAAAGGAAAATTCACTCTAAAGTCACTGGATGATGATAAACAATCTAAAATTCATTTTTCAGAGATACGCTGCCAATCCCGACTTCTCTTTCCAACCCAACGGCCGAGCCGGTCAACCTCACGAAGTGGCTGAGTTGATTTGTTTCTTGTCGAGCGATGCGGCCTCGATGATTACTGGAAGTACCAACACGGTCGACGGCGGGAAAACCGCAATTCTGGAGTTCAAGTGAAATCTTCATTCATCCAAGGATCGCATCCGGAGAAAGTGATGGAGATCAACTGTTAACTGATCAAGTCCGCCCGGTTTATAATAGACTTGTCGGCGAATTCGAACTCACAATCATACTAGTGGTTTTTTCTTTTGAAGCGAATAGATAGCGCAGTTGATGCGATCGGAGAATGCGGAGAAAAGTTCCATTGACGAGGAAACACTGCGTCATCGGAATCGAGAAACCTCAATCGGATCATAATCATGGGAACCGGATGATTTCTCGCAGCGCCACATAGGTAACTTTCCGGCGTCACTGAGCGGTAAAATCGGGACTTGCTCAATTCAACGATAGGAGGTCTGAACTGGGAAAACCTCATGAGCTCGAGCGCTAGGTCGAAAGCGCCGCACTCAGACGACTGAAACAGCCAAGCGCCAAATTCTCAGATGGTCATCGTTTCAAATTGTCTAGAGCCCCCTGACCCCGCAGGGAATCGGCACGAAATGGGTGTGAATAACTTTTACCAGCTCCAGTCAGTGGTGGAAACGACATCTGGCCTCTGTAGAGGCAAGCGTCGTTCAGGGCTCGTTAAGAAACGTGTCTCAATGTCTCGTGAAAGGTGTTGACATCTGAATACTGTACACGGAACGAGCCGAATTGCGGGGTCGAATGTGAAAAATTCGCATGTGAACGACGAAGAATTACTGTCCGCCGAGTTTCCAGTGGGAGCATAGCTTCCAGACGTCGGTCCATGGCTCATGAATTGAGGAAGATACATGAAGAAAGGAAAACTATGATCTCGTCGAGCCGCAAAGTCTAGCAGAGACTTGGCGGTCTCCGTCGATCCACGAACATCGCGGTGAGCGTTTCGACTTGGAACGAATTTTCTGATAGAGGTTGGGAGTTCAAGTTCTGGTCGTGCATGTCAAGGAGCCGCCGACGGAAACACCGACAAGGAAGCATACGTGTACCTCATTGCGTCAAGGACTCGTGGCACACTTTTGGTGCGGGACGTCGATGATACTTCTGCGCATGCAGCGGTATGGGTATGTTCCAGAAGATCGGTCTGCCCTTCCAAATAACTCTCGGGATGATCAGTGAGGAAACGAAAAAACTTCGACGAATTCTCCAAGAAAACGGATCGAACCAAAGATGAAATAGGCGTCCGCCTGGGGGATGACGAGGCGTCTGATTCGAAGGTGGCGAGTTTCCTGGGCGAGTTTTCTGGATGAGTTTCCCGGGCGAGTTCCTCGAAGCACCGATCCTGAGAAGAGTGAATGCTCCACAGAGCTAAATATCGGGCGGAAAGACGAGTTCTTCGTGTTTGCCGATTTCAAATCGGAAGGAAAGACAGACTTCGAGGGGAACCATAATTGACTCTTTAATTGTCAGTTTCGCGTTCTGGGTCCCGAACTTTGAAAATGGCAGAAATATCTACTGCCCTCGCAGGCTTCCCGACAATATGTGCGTGGCTTCGACGACATGTGGCAGAAATGAACGAGCAAAGAACGAGCGATCTTTATGGACGTAATGAGTCATTCTGCAGGGTCCTCGGCTTTGATTTATCTACGCGGGTTGCATTCCCGATTCACAACTCGGATTTGGCCATGTTCCTCGGAAACTCGAAGTACGGGAAAACCGACTGACAAAGGTCGTCGTGGTGGAGACTCGATTCGACCAAGGGCTTGTTGTCTATCACAAGAACCCCTCCTGTTTGGGAGTAAGGGGGCCATTCGATCCCTCGCAGCGACAGAAGTTCATCACCTTTGACAAAAGTCGAGAGGACTCTCATCGCCTCTAGCATATACTCTCTATCCGCGTCGACGACTGTATGATGTCCGTCTAAATAAGTGCCGGTGAAATGGAGGAATGGTGAGAGGTGATACGCACCAAGCATCTCAGGATCATATGAATAATACTTCTTCTCCAGGTGTCTTTCGAGTCGATAGACGTACACCTGCTCGTTCACCCGTGAAAAGGTCTTGATGAACGCGTTTGACGGACAAACGAAGAAACCATCTCCGATGAAATTTCCAGCTGCGGTGAACGGATCCTCGAACTTCTTCAGATACTTTTCAATTACATCCCGTTGAAGAGCTTTGTCATTCTTGAGGTCGATCTGGGCTCCGAGAGCCACTGCAACTTCCGAGCAGGCCTTCATGAAAGCTTCTTCGGTCATCGTCTCCGGGTACTTCAAACCGGTTATGACAGCAAACATCGAGCCTTCGTTTCGTCCATATCCAATCATAGTCTTAACTTTGATGAAATCTTCTCCGTGGTTTCGTAGATAGTCGTCTGCATTTTTCGGAATGAAAACTCCGTCCGCTGTCGGATAGAATAGCATAGGAAGCTCGTCACATGGAGCGGTGGCAGTATTCTTGAGCAGATCGGCCGCTGCGATACCCCGGAGGCACTCAATGAGCTTCTCGTCGTCGGTGCACCCAACCGCTCTGGCAAGACACTTTGTCCTGGTTTCGACAATCTTCGGATCACTGAGAACATTCGTGATCACACCGGCATCCATCATGGCAGCATGGAATAATTTCCTCTCTTTGTTTAGCGGGGTAACGATATGCGCGCTGACTGACATTGATCCAGCGCTGACTCCTATGATGGTCACCCTCTCAGGATCCCCGCCGAAAGCCCGGATGTTCTCCTGGACCCACTCCAGGGCCAGGCGTTGGTCGAACAAACCGAGGTTCTTGAAGTCGGAGTCCTCCACGTACCCAAATCCGAATACACCCAGACGATAATTCAGGCTGACTGTTATGAGGTCCTCAATTCCTGCGAGGGGCGCCATATTGTACTCCACGTGGCCACCAGAGCCCCACAGAAATCCACCTCCGTGGATGAGTACGACGACCTGTAATGATAATTCGAGGTTTCGGACCGAGCTGGTTACTCAGAGAATGCCCCGGTAAGAATCCTGGTATGAAGTTCATGCTTTTTGATACTACCAATCATACAGTTATGGAGACGAAACACTACTCACCGCTTTCCTGTCGGAGCTCTTGGTCCCTGCTTTCCGGAACACGTTCAGGAAGAGACAATCCTCCGAGTCCGTTGTGTTCGAAAACATTTGTAGAGGGAACACGATTGGTTGCGGACAAGAGAATCCATATTTGAAAGCATCAAGATCCCCGACTCGACCAAACGCTTGAGGCCGCGCGAAACGTAGATTTCCAATGGGAGGCTTTGCATATGGTATGCCCAGAAACGACTCGATTTCAGCATCGAGCACCTCGTGTGTAATGCCTGTGATTCTTCCTAACGGTGACTCCACGAGCGGCTCAGCCGAGACGAGGACAGCGCAAAATAAGATCAGGATACCGGCATCCATCGCGTTTGCCGACACTTCACTTCACGGCTTGATCCAGATCCCAAAGCGGGAGCAATGGCGGTAAAAGTCGTCCCTGTGGGAGAGTGCAATACCAGAGATTCCGGACAGCGCCATTTGATCTAAAATGAAGAGAGTGAGGGGGAAAGTCAACCCGCTGAGGAGAACTGCTAGCGGCGCGCCAGCTTTGAAAAGTTCAGGGTGCTGCGCGCTGCACCGTAAGGGTTCTGAGCTCACCGCTAGGGGTACAACGGGAAGCGAATCATGATACGATTATTGTCAGCACATCTTCCCGTCGAAACGCCAGGCTTGCGCTAAGTAGTTGCAAAGGCATCCGTTGTCAATCGGGAAGAATGAATCGAAAAATAAATGGTTGTTTAGTTGTGACGAAAATGAGGGCGCTCAATCTAGGGAGTTACAGGACCAAGAAACCGTTAGCGTCTTCCTCGGGAGCTGCTCTCATTCAAAACTGCGACTGCGCACAAGATTGAGCATGTTCATCGGAGTAGCGCTAACTCAACCTGAACTAAGAAACCGTAATCATGAATCGCGCAGGTGATTTCATGACTTTACAGAACGGTGCTCAGCATGGGAAGAAACTTTGGTGCGACGAAAGTGGTACTTTTTCAGCTGAAGGGGTAGAGGGTACGTCAGTTTTCTATTTCAACAGGAATGGAACATCGACAGACGGAAACCTGTATTTGAGGTGTGAAAAGTGGCGACGGTGAGTGCTTTTCTATTGATCTCATGCGGAGGCAATATCTCTCATTCCTGATTAGAACGCCGCGCACATCACAGATGCAATTTTGATCTTCACAGCCGCGACGGACACTGCAGAGTGACCGCAAAAGTTTCCAACGCGGGGGAAATCGAGACACTCCACGGTGTCCACAATCATGGGCCACGTCTCGAAGGTCAATGTCCGTTGGTGCGGCAAGCTCGGGGTGAAGTCTTGGATCACCTGCGGGAGCACCCCAATGCTTCGACTTCGAAGAGTGTGTTAGATGCGAGACGACGGTACCTGCCCCCTCCAGTCGCTTTGATAATTTTCGTATCTTTACGCCTTTCCGGTGAAGCAATCCATGATCACCTCCAATTTGATGTAGTTCTGACGTCCACAGCTTACCGATGGACGCGGCCGTGAATCTGATCCCGGTGCAACACTACAGGACAGCACAGCGTCATCGTGCCAAAGGTCGGCCCCAACAAGTGCGAAACATGGATCAGCTTCACCAAGTAATAGCGACGTTGGATATGGCAGGATTCACTGCCACACACGACGGGCACCGTATGCTCAGCTTCCGCTGCTTGGAAGGGAACAGCCTGCTTGTGACGACACGTCGACAATTGGATCTTCTGCCGGCAGCAACAATGCTTCATGCTGATGCAACTTACAAAGTTGTACCGAAGGGGGACTTCGGGAAACAGCTCTTTACGATACATGGGAATTTTGGGGGTCAAGTGAGAATATTGAGCCTTCGTATTTTCCGCTCTGTCATGAGCATATATGATTAGATCCTGTCCAATGCGAGGGGGCTCTGCTTGAATTTATGATCTGATTTATTTCTCCCTTCGAGGTTGGAATGGTGGCGTTCGCCTTTATGGAGTCGAAAACAGCAGAGGCGTACGCTGAACTGTTTAGGGTCCTGAAGCGAGAGCAACCACAGCTGCATCCACCTGCATATATGGGTGATTTTGATAAAGCGATGCGAGCAGCGATGCGGAGGGAGTTTCCAGGCGTTCGCATCTACGGATGCTTGTTTCACCTGGCTCAGTGCCTCGTGAAACACGCCAGTGACCCCGCAGTCGGCCTCGCTCGTGATATCAGGCGCCCCGGGAACGTGCTCAAGAAGTTCCTAGCGTTTGCCTCTATCCCGCTCCTACCTGCGGCGGATATCCTTCCAGTCTTTGAGCGATGTGCAGCAGAAGCCTTGCTTGTTTCACCTCAGGTGAGCCCTCCGAGGCCGGTATTTCGTCAGTCCTGATGCTCACCATTCTGCGCAATTATTTCAAGCGTCTCTCCTCTAGTTTCGTCGGTTTATCGAATATTATCGCAACGAATGGCTTCACGGAGTTGGTCCCGCCACCCTATCCTTGTACAGGGCTCCTTGCCGTACAAATAACGCCGTTGAGGCCAACAATGCATACCTGAATAGACATACGGTTCCCCACGGGGCGTTGTGGGATTTAATGCGTAAGTTTCTCCCAGACCGCTGTTGACTGGACGATGCAAGATATGATATACTTTTGTGATAACTCGACCTCTTCCAGCCGTCCTATGCAACATTTCTCAGGATACGGTGATTGACAAGAACATCCGTGAAAGGGGAACGCGTAAGATCCGATCTGTGCCAAGCAAGGCTACTGTCAGCAACGAGAGGAAAATTCAAGAGAGCTGGGACCTCTTGGACGCAGGGCTGATAACGCCCAAAACTTTTGTCGATCGGGTCAAATACAGAGTTGGAGCCAGTGAGTCATTGTGCTTGCACACGGAATCTACAAATCCCAGCTGGCATCAATCTGTGTTCGAAATATACTTTCCACTGAACGCACCGCATTTTCCAGCTGCGCACCTCCACGGACTCAACGTCCATGAGGTCCCGGGGGATACGAACACGACTGCCGAGTTAGAAGGATGGCTCGTTGCAGCTGAAGACCATGACTATTTGCCAAATCTGCCGATCACTTGGGATCACTCGTACGCTCGATCGCAGTAAACATCATTCAATGAGTCCTTCTCAGACACAAAAAAGCCTCTCTCGAGGCTGAAAAAACGGCCTTTTTCAAGGCCAAACATTTCTCGAGATCAATGCTCCTCTACAGCTTTGCCGGCAGTACTCCACAAGAGAGACTTTCTACAGTTCGTGGGAAATCGCCGTCAGCATCGGGAGCCAAGAAAGCACCCTCAGAGTTTTGAAATTGGCGGGCCGCTGTTCGTTGTGCTTAGCGGCTAAAACGCTCCCCCTTTCCCTCTAGTCAGCCAGATCTTTAGATCAAATGGCGTAGACTCAGAGATTCGATTGTTGTTCACATTCGTAATCAGCTGTTAACGGCGATGTTCAAAGGTACACGGAACCGCCTTTGTCTTGTTTGGTCGGCGCGGAGCTAAAACAAGCCGTACAGGGGCTAAGGGTGGTGACCGACTGTCACATATTGGAGATCCGTCTGTTTCCGGATCAGACGTCGATTCCGTCAACAGAGCTCGATGCCACGAAAGTGTCCCGCACTCCAATGAGAGTCGAAATCTGTCAACATCCGAAACATTGATCGACGGAGGAGGCTGTACTTTAGAGACTTATATAGAGACCAAGCGGGTTGAGGCTTCGAAGTTCATGACTACGCGTATGGAAACTCCAGGAAAGCGGCATGATCTTTGCGGTCCGCTGTCATCTTGACGAGCGTTCTCCTTAGTTCCGATCCACAGTTTGCGCGTAGCTTGGCAAGGCTCCAAGGATCATTAGAATCAAAATGATTGAGATGACAATCCAGAAGCACTCTCGTGTCAACTGTTTGCTCAGCGCTCCCATTTACAAAGTCGAGAGTGGACGCATGCTGCGAGTTCCCCGTTGGCTATGAAGCAAGAGATACGTCGACAAATTTTATGAGATTGATCGACATACACGTAATCAGAATAATAAAGGAGAGCCGTAACCGCGATGAAAAGAATGACCAAAATCGACGATTTTTACACGCTCACGCTGAAATGGCCGAAATGGCTGCACATGACTTCATTTGGAAACTTTTCTAGTATGAGGGACACAAACCCAGGACTCTCCACAAGTTTGGTCGAGGAATCACAGGCTAAGGTCGTGCGCCTCCCTTCAGAGATGTTCCCCCTTTTGTTAACGAGAGTCACAAAAAATAGGCCGAGCTCGGAGGTTCGAAAGCTCATTCTGAATCTCTATTGTACTTTTGTTCCGGACTATCGCGATACATTATTAGAAGCTTCTGCTGATTATTATCCGCCGGATTAGAGAAACCTGAGTAAATTATGGAAAATATTATACAACGCGTCTGTCGTGTCTCGCGAAGTATATGCTCGATATCAATCGAGTGATTCTCTCGGAAACAGTACGCTCAACTCTCAGTTTTGGGAGCCGATGGTGCGCCGCGCGCCACCCGATGGCGGGTTTGTCTCCCTCTCGCTCCACCGACCCCGACTCGAGCCCCTCGTCACTATGGGAACCTGCTGAGCGTGCACGCAGTCAGCTGTTTGACCCCATAGTATGACAGCTCCGAAACTGGGGAATCTATTCGAACGCTGAAGTCGATTCCGATCCTATTTCATTTGTGCGGACTCCTCGAAAAAGCCAAAGTCAAGCATGAGTGAGGAGGCAGAAGTCGAGCCGGAAACCGAGGAAAGCCGCAAGGATAATGTGCAAGTTTGTGTGAGATGCCGGCCTATGAGTGAATCTGAGATTCTTGCAAACTACAAAAACATCATAACGGTGGATCATATTGGAGGGACAGTCACTGTCAACAGCTCAAGCCCTTCCGAGCCTCCAAAAGTAAATTGTCATTCACACCAAGCGAAGCAATCAAGAGTTATTTTGGATGTGAGGTTCTCCGATTGGTATTTGACACGTGTCGAACCTTCGTCAATTTTCCAGGGTTTCACATTCGATCTAGTGTTCGGACCCGATTCGAAGCAGGTCGATGTCTACAACAGGGCCGCTAGACCCATCATTGACAATGTCTTGCAAGGTAAGCTTATATAAACCCATGACCGGAAAATCCATGCTGGAAGCTTTTCGGAGATGGTCTGTCAGCCGTGAGTCTGCATCCACCAAGGTTCCTAGTAACATCGAATATATCGTTTGCAAGGCTACAATGGGACAATCTTCGCTTACGGACAAACTGGTACCGGGAAAACGTTCACCATGGAGGGAGACCGAAACGTGCCAGAACTCAAAGGAATCATCCCGAACTCTTTTGCGCATGTATTCGGGCATATCGCGAAAGCCGCCGACAAAATGAAGTGAGTACACTCTTCATGGAACAATATCTGTCTGATTGGTTAACTTCCACTGCTCTGGAATGTCCCGAGAAATCTTGATTTGAATATTGGACGGTCAACGGTGAGCATTCTGAGTGTTTTGACTCATTCAGACTGACTCACATTTCGCAGATTCTTGGTTCGTGTATCCTATCTCGAAATTTACAATGAAGAAGTCCGTGACCTTCTGGGCAAGGACCAGAGTGTGCAACTTGAAGTGAAAGAGCGGCCCGACATTGGAGTCTATGTCAAGGATCTTTCGTCCTGCGTTGTCAACAATGCGGATGAACTGGATAGAATTATGACCCTCGGGAACAAAAATCGTGAGTAAAATTCTGACCGATGGGGTGGCCGACTGCACTCTTGCATTCAACCACGGAATCGGAAATCCAAGACAAGACAATCAAATGCACTTCATCGAGGACGCACGGATTAAAAGGTACCACGTCTCACATCTTTCAACTCGACTCCATTGCAGGGGCGGTCGGCGCAACAAACATGAATGCCCATAGCTCACGCTCGCATGCAATTTTCTCCATAACAATCGAATGCTCTGAACAAGATCATGTCAGGATGGGAAAACTCCATCTCGTCGACCTGGCGGTAAGTCCTGATTCTGAACTCGCTTAGGTCAGAGATCCCGTGACGTATGCCGAAAGACTCAAATCTTCAGATGACACGGAAGCTTCTCAACTCCGTGCACATTATAATTTGTTACATATCGTATTTGTTCCTTTTGTTGGAAAGAGGGAAGCTCCGGTAATTGCTTATCGGTTTATTCAACGACAAAACGAATGCCAAAATGATCATCACGGCAATAGAACAGTTATAACCAACGTCTTCATCACCTTTATGATGTCAAACGAGTATCGTCAATCAGGTTGTAACTCATTCAGTAGAAACGGTCAGCGTTGCACTAGAGTTGATTGCATCTGTGAGTCATGTTTCAGTCGAGATATGCAATGTCGCGTTTCAGCATTCTCATGTTCCCGAGTCGGCGAAGGCTCTGCAAATCAGTTCCGCTCCATTGTATGGTGCCCTGGGGTAGATTCGCAGACGATTTGTAGAGGTGGTGATGACTTCCCTCGGAGAAGGTATTGCTCCTGAAGTTGTTGCTTTTCCCTTTCATCCCTCGAATTGGCGGCACTCGTCTCAGTTGATGTTTCCGTAGTCGACTTTTGTCGCGAACATGGATCTATAGATCGCGTAGCCAATGATCGTCGCGAGCGATAACCCAGCCAAGGTGCTACCCACAGCCACGGGGACTGTCCGATCGTAGTTGTATGGATCCAGCGTATGGGCCATGGCCACTTGCTGGCAGCGGTAGAGGGGTCCGTAGTTTCCAGTCAGCTGATAAGCTTGAAGCCGAATGTCCTTGAGCTTAACCATGATTTTCGAAGACGAATTTTGATGCGTCAGGGCAAGCGGCGGATAGAGGGGACAACCATAGGACTGTCCCATGGGCGTCAAAAACAGACTTATGTTCTGCGTAGCCGACGCGTAACGTCGTCCCGGATTCAGAGCTCCTGGGAACAACGGCGAGTTCGTGTTGTACTGTACTTCGACTTTATTCACGTACCATGAACTGGGTGCAGGTTTCCTAGCGAAATGCATTATGAACTTGAACAGTGGCCATTGAACTTCGAATAGCGCTTCTCGTGATTCGGTTGGACAAACACCTCGCGTTTCCACCTCTCGGTTCGGGGGCATTTTGATCGATGCGTATTGCTTGCCCTGTGCCGTAGGGTACTGAATGGTGAACGTCGCCTGGAATCTAGCCAGGATGCAGATCGTTCCATCGCTATCCCACACGGCCAGTGAATGCTCGGGAGCTTTGACTCGGATGGCGGAGCTCCGCTGAGCCAGGGCGATCGGTTCGCCGCGTGTTCCGTTGGAAAATGGTTCCTCCACGGCTGGTTCATCGGGATGCTCGTGGTTCTCTTCGGGAACTGCGCTGTCTGTTGCGATGATCCGCTGTTCGGGCAAAGTGAGAGCACTGGCGTCTTCGTATTTCGAAGCATCCAGCGGTGGGAACACCACCGGTTGGCGGAAAGCACCAGCGGACGTAAAATGCACGATAGCGATCAACAACAAAACAATACGCTGCGACATCTTCATCTCCTGCGGAGAACGGCGGCACCGTTCAGGCAACCTAGTGTAGCACTGCGGTCAACTTGCCTGCCTGCCTGCCTGGTTGCTTCCTCGCCAGTGCCGTGCTTGCTCGTCTGCGTGTTCGCTTGCCAGAGCGCACTCCGAGGAGCATGGACTCCGCTTCGCCAGAGAAATGTTGGCGCCAACTCCTGTGCGCTCGGATGTTGGGAAGCTATTGAGACTCTGCCGCAAGTCGCATCAAGAGAATTGGACATCTTTTTCAACTGAGGAGACCACATAGCTCCCGATAAGTTCGATTTGGTTTTTATGATCCCGTTTCACCAGGGAGGGAATAATGAGAAGAATCGGCGTGAAGTGAATATCTTCTTCTTCCTCAGGGCTCGGAGCGCCAGAGCAAAACGGGAGCTTCCGGCCAGCGTTTGAAAGAAGCTTCGAAAATCAATCTCTCACTATCGACGCTTGGCAACGTGATTTCAGCACTAGTCGACGGGAAATCCACTCATGTGCCTTATCGCAACTCAAAGCTGACGCGACTGCTACAGGATTCGCTCGGAGGAAATTCAAAGACTCTCATGGTACGTGTCGATATTTAACGCGAAACCTGGATAAACCGGGTGTGAGGAAGAATTCTGGGACGAAAATCCCGCGGAGACGATATCCCGTATGCGAGAATCCCGCGAGGAAGTATGCACTTGGAGAGCCATCGATCTGCAATGATTCATTTGCCGAGAGATTCTCGTTGGCGGACTCTCAATTTCCTACCTGGTACGTGAGTGTTGGATATATTCCTGCAGGTTGCCAACGTTGGTCCAGCGCAGTATAACTATGAAGAAACTATCAGCACGCTGCGATACGCCAACCGGGCAAAGAACATCCAAAACAATGCTCGAATTAACGAAGACCCCAAAGATGCACTCCTGAAGTAAGTCGATTGGACCGGATGATAGTGTGGTCAGCTAGGCGATGCTCTCTTCGAATCAAACTGAAACGCCGATCAGGCTCCGTGTGTGGAGACTTCTTGAACAGCTGAAGCCCATTGCAGGAAATTCCAGAAGGAAATCGAAGATCTCAAGCGGCAGCTCGCGGAGGCAGATGGCGAAAGTGGTGGCAGCGGTGCAGAGGACGCTGAGGACGAGGCTGCCTCGAGCGCGCAGTTCGCGGGGCAGACGCCGGGTCAACTGAAGTCCCAGAAAAGTTCTGAATTGCAGGAAAAGCTCGCCTACCTCCAGAAGAGAATCATTGTTGGAGGTGAAAACCTTCTAGACAAAGGTACGTGAGACATCAGGGCTCTGTGCAATTGAGCATGGTAAACAATACGCAGCTGTACACATCCCAAGGCTACGACGAAGTATATCATATGTCAAATGTTCCTCGATCTTTGAACGCGAATTTATTCGTTCAGCGGAAGCACAAGAAGTTCTTCTCGAGGAAAGCCAGCGAGAACTCGAAAAACGGAAGGAAATTGAGGAAGCGCTCCGTGAGGCACTCCGGATAAAGCAAGCCGAACGTCTAGACATCGAAGAGCGCTATTCTGACCTTCAAGAAGAGGCTGCTGGAAAATCCCGAAAGTTGAGGAAAGTATGGAGCCTTCGACAAGCTGCCGAGGCGGAGATCGCCGATATGAGGCGGGACCATGAACGCGAAATGGAAGGATACATAGACAGTGTGCGTCAGCTGAGCAGGGAACTCAAGCTCAATATGCTCATCATAGACACTTTCATTCCGGAGCAGTTCCAGGTAATGCAACAGGTTCGGGCTGCGGAACGGAGATTATCATCAGTCTACGCTAGGACAGATCAGACCACCTTTTGTATTGCAGCAACTTATTGAGAAGAACTCAACCTGGAACGAAGACATCGGCGAATGGCAGCTGAAATGTGTCGCTTACACAGCGAACAATCTGAGCAAGCTGGAATCAGCCGCTCCAAACGAATCTGAGGAGCAAGTGTACAGTCGAGACGATCTTTTCCAGACATACAATACTGTGAAGCCGCGGAAAACAACTTGAGCGACCAAACTTCTTCGAGCCGATCTTCGCAGAGTATACATGAACTGTTTGTGGCCATACGTTTCAGGCGCAATAAACTCTCAAACGCAAACATGAAGATAGTTTTCACTTCCTTCATCATTCAAATGACATTCGTTACTGACTTCATGAGACAAAAAGCTTCCCGGGTTCGCTGAGTCGAGCATCATGATACTCAGCATGTTCTGACTGAGAACGCTCCTGGAATGTCAGGTCACACATTGACGGCATCGACATCAACTGTGAAATAACACATCAAAATTTATTCGCTTTACATTTGTGAGATGAGAATTATATCAGAGGAAAAATACGGTGCTCTCCATTTGCATCCTGCGAAAAGTTGACGCTTGACCTTCCCATAGAGACATGAAGGCCACGTTTCACACGAGTCTCGGGTACAGGCGAGGCCAGGGGACGAAGGCTTCCCTTGGAGGAAGAAGGCTTCGTCGGGCAACGAGGATCGGTTCATCGCGCTGATCGACTGCGAGGCCTCCATCGAACGGGGACTCATCTGCATGCTCGTGATTCTCTTCAGGCACCACGCCGTCACTGGCCATTATCTGCTGTTCTTGAAGGTCCACGTCACTCGCATCCAAGTATTTCGATACGTCCAACGGCGGGAAAACGACCGGTTGACGAAAAACAGATCCATGCGTGAGATAGACCGCCGCCGACAAGAGCAGAAGTGTGAAGGACCACATATTTCACGATTTCGGTTCGAATCCGTTCAAGCTTCCGGAGCAGCTTGCGTAAGAGGTGGCAAAAGGGCGTTCGAAGCCTTACTGCCCTCCCACAATGCTTGGCGGAGCCGGCTTCCAAGAGCTTCCTCTTCCTCCGACGGCTGAGCCGCGGATTTTGGAATCCTCTGATGATGCAACCTTTCCGGTGAACGAGCTCCCGGTGGGGTTCCGAGATCGAACGAGAGAAGACATAAGAGATCAGTTTAAGTCAGGCACCGCTATCGACCGGGGAGAGCAATAGCCTTTGATTCTGGTCTTAGCTCGCTCGTTGTCCTCGTGAGGGTGCACCAACCTCAACGATCATCGATCGATAACATTTTCATGCTTCCCGACGAGATCAGAATCCTAAACTTTCCTGACACCTAAACTTTCTCATCGTTCGATCAGTAAGGCCGCCTTGTTCTGACAATTGGAGTGTGTTACTTTTGCTTAGACCTCGACTTCTTCATCGGAGGGCAGAGGGCAGGATCAAGTGTCATGCCTTGCTGGGGAATTCGCGCCGGAGTGGATGAACTTCATGTGTTTCTTTCGGCTGTCATGGCAACAACAACTCTGAGCTCGAGCGCTCGGTGTATGTTTGTATTCCGTCAACAAAGTCCAGTAGTACAGCTGTTCGATGCGAGATCAGTCGCGGTGGAGCGGAGCAGAATCCTTCCGGTAGGACTGAATTTAGTACAGCTCTATGGCTGACATCGTAGCGTCGTGGGAGGTGCCGCTTGTAGGACAGGCGTACAGGGTGGAGTTCGAGCATGGTAGTGCGACTGGGAAACGAGTCGTCTTTGTGAATGGTTCGGAAGTTCTCCGGAAGGACTGGCTCTTCAAGCTCGTGGGTGAGGAGTCGTTCGAAATCCTCAACCACAAATGCATCATATCCATCAAGGCTGTCGGAGGTTTTAGGTTTGTAGCTCTGGATCAGATGCCGTCGTCGAAACCTCTAGAATCCGTTTCCAGAATCTCCGAAAATGGATTCGCGAAGTTTGTTTGATGAATCGCGAGCATGAAAGAATCCAAGTTCTGCTTGTAGTGTTCAAGCTATGAAAACAGTCAGTTTAGGAAAGAGGAACGACCGGTATCTTATCGACCATTCTGTTCAACAGGTATTCATACCGATTGTTCGTAGACGGCAAAGAGATCGAATCGTTCCGCGAACGCCAATCGAAAATACTCAAAACCTGGATATACATGGACCACCCTGAGGCCGAGCCCACGCGCGTGACTCTCGAGAGGGACACAATGGACGTGTATGTGAACGGCGAAAAGGTAGGAGCTCTGCCCTGGTGCCACGTGTGTGTGTGTTGTGTTTGTATGTATGAATGATGAGAGGTTTTGATGGTCGACAGCGTTCCCGAAGCTTCCCGAATCGAGAACCTGAGTAAAGTTCTTAGAGTTGGAAGACAGAAACAAATGCACGCAAAAGCGCATGCAATGAGAATCATGGTTCGTAAGCCTGCGGATCCCGCTATTCATGGCCCCCGAGAAGCCGACGGGGAGCTGCATTCAAATTCCATAATAATCGATCGCAATCTGCCGTGATTCAAATCCATTGGACGTCTGCGGATGACTTTTGGCAGATTTGAATAGCGGTATATTTTCGTCTCCTCTGCTTTCTTATTCCACGACATTCCGAATCCGGAGCGTCGGATCCCAATGGCCCGGATGGGTGGAAACGAACGAGTCACGGCAAGGGCAGGAGATTTTGTGCCTCGCAATAATAGCTCATAATTACGGTTCCAGGTCGAATCGGTCGCTGAGTTTGTGAGTGAAGGGACTGAGACTCACTTCCAGGTTAGTCAGTGCCGATTCGCTACTATTGGTTCTCGATATTATACTCGAAAAATGCCCGAAAACCAGGCTACATGAAGCCACGTTAAAATGAATGGGGAAGTTCATCCATGACCCCCCTCTTGTTCCTCTCAGATTGGCAACCGAATGGGAGTCATCACGGGCGTCAGCAGTGGGAGCCGACATGAAGGTATTATCCACAACTTGCTCATCGACGGACATCTTGTACCTGAAGCTCCCGAGGAAGCGGCTCCGGACAATGTCGCCATTATGGAGGACCCGTAGCAATCCTGTATAATGACGACGATCCCAAAGAATGATTGCTTGTGTTCATTTGGATGGAAACGCATGGGAATCCCCCAATCACGCGGTTCACGTAGAGTTCTTCTATCAATCAGTTCCTAGAAGTCATAGGATATGAGCTCGCCCTCTCTCAGGAACGTCCAGGCATTCGTCGGAATCGCGAAGCGGTTTTGTAGTTAGTTTAACCGTGAATCAAGTTCGAAGTGCTATAAAGTTTTGTGCTTGCTGGCAAACTCATATTTCCATGATATTTGAGTTGAATATGCAGCAGAAGGTTCATGACTCGACGCGGAGGAAACTCCGCAACTTTATTTCATCAAGGTCGGAAGGTTTGACTTAACGATGATAACAGCAATGATGGACTATTTACAAGTGAACATGAGAGATTTCTATACATCGACTAAAACACTTAATGTGTACCCTCAATCATATTCGGGAAGCCTCAACATAAATATAAACTCAATTTCTCATTGCCTCACTCTTTTGGACAAACACCGGTCCTTAATGAGAATATCTCGAACGTTTGGCGGATGATTCAGTTCTCGGTGGCCAATAATATACGTGGATGTTCAGCGAGTCCAGCTTTGTCCGAGTGTACTCGGTCTAAGCTTGAGCTTCTGAGATTCTGCCAAGCTCCAGAATATTCTCGAATCTCCCCGGATCAAAACAATTGAGTTATTTCTAGCTCTTCACTGACATGAGACGATCGGCGGCGTTCGCTCTTGGCACTTGATTCGGTGTCTCCAGCCGTCCCTTCCATCCGGATGAATCTCGCTGCGATCTCGTCTCGAGACAACTTTGAAGCTTCAGAATTTCGTATGGGCGAAGTCCAAGTTGTCGAACGTAAACGAAGTTGTGACTGTTCCTTTTTCGGCTCGGAAGGAGCCTTTTGAAAACAAACATTTCAATCTCGGAAGCCAACGCTTTTTTTGATTGCCGCTTCCGACGCTCCTCACAGGCGAAGGCTTGCTCGGCTTTGGAGTTCTTCTGCAAAAGCATCAAGCGTCGAGGGATCGTACTCGTCTATATAATCGCCGAAGTACCTCGCTCTGCTGCTCTGTGGCTGCTGCTGCAGCTGGCCCTGAAGCTCGCTAGGGGATCGCCTTCCTTTCCTTGAATATACATACGACCATATCATCAGCGTTTGCGCATCGATTCCTTTCAATACTTTCCCGGGTCTCATTTGGTGGATCGTGAACATTGAGCCCTTTTGGGAAGACACACGATGCCGTCAGAGGTGGAAATGCAGAGCAGCAGAACAAGGTGACCAGCAGACGGGAGGTGGTGGTGGTGATGATGATCATGATGGTGGAGGAAGAAGGAGGACTACAGGGCGGTCATGATGGCGGGGAGCTCTAGCAGCAGGCAGTGGATTTCCTCGAGTTTGGCGGTGGTGGTTCCCGGGGAATGGTGGGAATGGTGATGACCGGGGAGCATGCAGCTTACCTCAGCATCGAAACGTCATGAGCTGTGTCTGGTAGCGGTTTATTGTAAGTTTCTGGCAGGATGATCAGCAACAAAATCGAGATGAGGCAAAGACTGCCGTTGATAATTGCGCCAGCTTCGGGGAGCTCTTGGGTAGGCACCTGAATTCCAGACCATCATTTTAAACCCGAGTTCCGAACCCCCCGTTTACTTTCAGGGAATATTTCAACGGAAGAAGTTCCTATTCGAGGATTCGAAAGTTTGCATTTTCATAGGGGCTCACCATTTCACGGAACAAGGGCTCGGCAAGCAGAGCAAATCGGAAGAAGACGTGTTTGCTTGCGGACCCCAGGGCACGGACCGTTGTCGGGAAAACCTCGTCGCAATACACAGAAACTATGGCCAGGCATGTCGATGTCAGAAAACGCCCTCCCATTGCCATGCCGGCATCGTACCACATGTTTTTACCTGCGAAATTCAGGAAAGCAACTTGTTACGATCCGGCTAATCTTTGGCAGCTTCCCGGAAGATTTCCGTGAGAAAATTTCTCCAATTCTCAACCGGGTCGTTGAGCTGTTCGCGCGGCGCACCACAGGCCGATCGAAACTTACCAAGATATCTCGGCACAAGAACTGTGGCAGCGTAGACGCCCGCTAAGAGCAGATAACAGAAAACTGAAGTCCATTTGCGGCTCCAGAAGCGCAAGGCGTACATCGCGAAAACCGCGGCCGTGATTTCAGTCACGGACCAGATTACGTAACCCCAGAACAAGTTATCGCGAGGATGCGCCATGAAGCCATAGGGATCCGCAATCGTTTGCGTGGGCGAATTACCGAAATATAACAAGTAACCGAGGATGACCCTGAAAGGTCACGCAACGTGAGCATTTGCCGTATTTGACGCCATACGTCGCCACTCATCCTGCAATCATCTGACAACAGATATCGACGGGGGGCTCCAGTCTCACTCACATGATGATGAAGGTGCACACGCTGTTGGTGCGAACGTTGGGCTCAAACATGCTGTAATCGCGTGTTTTCAGATAACTCTCCTGGTCGAGGTAGCTCTGGCGAACGTGGATAGCCTCCATTTCGGAGAAGATTTTCCCATTGATTCTTGCTATGCCCGAGATGCACTTCTCGGCTCTTTCGTGGCGTCCACTTGTGAGGAGCCATCTGGGACTCTCTCGGAAGAATCTGGAATCGAATTTGATCTTGATAAGATGGGCAGGAAAGCTGAATATTGCCGCCAAACTCCGGAGCGGTTGAGATACTCACAACAATAGGGGCAGGAGCACGACAGAGAATACTGTGATGGCTAGCTGCAGGTATCTCCAGTTTGGCGATAACCATAAGGCTGCGGCAGGGAGCGCAACGATTCCAAGAGACCAACTCAGGAAAAGACCCGCCGCCACCCAGCATCGCATCTGAGGAACCAAAGTCTCCAGCTCTGCGAATCGAAAATAAACGTCAAATCGACGGCGTGGGTCACGACCGTGCATAGGGGTGTCGTTTTGAGTCAATGATTTTCTAGAGCGCATCTATGGTTGTTTATTCGTGAGAATAAGTGATTCGTGTGAATGGCTCCATTTAGAATGTCGTCACATTTTGAGAATGATCCAAATTGTTCGGGCATTAACGTCGGATCGGAAAGTCGGTCTTGCGTAAAGTTCAGATGTCGTGACCTGATGGCAAGACATGGTCAGTGATGATGGGCAACGTTTAGATGTGCATCCTCTTCCGAAGGATCACTGCGCGCCTTCCATGCCTCGTCTTCCAGACTTCAGGGGTCAGAAACTACCGAAAGCGATTGGTGGCAATCGAATACATGAAGCCAGCGACTTGGCGCTGATCTTCAAGGGCTCTCAGATTTTTCATGTTTGAATCGAGATCATGAGAAACGGATTTCCCGGAAGAGAAAGTGAGGATGCTTCGACTACACTTGGATTTTGGCACTGGTTTTCGAGGGTGAAAAATCGCTGCATAATCAATGCCTATTGGTAGACGCGGCGGCAATGACATCAACCACGGGGGACATTCGACCATCGATCTGCCGGAAGATCAATTTTACAGCACAAAATCGGCGAAAGAAATGTCGACGACAGCTCTACTTACGGAGAACGAACGCCACGAGCATGCCTCCCAGACCGAAAGAGGAACCCGCCTTGGCCAAAGCGAAGTATTCCCACGACGGCATGAATGCAGCTGTTACTGAAAAAGCGACGTGTTGTATATTGGCCAACACAATCGAAGGGACCCGGCCCCAACGATCGGCTAACATTGCCCAGAACAATGCTCCGCAGAAGAGACCGGCCAAGTGAGCCCCACGCGGGAAAAGTGAAAGCCACGACGCGTCGCACACCAGCTCCCACTGAAAAAAAAAATTCGGTTGAATTAACTCTCAATAAATCTTCCGAAGCGATTCACGCGGTGGAAGCTTATCGCGCTTCTTCCAAGCAGTGATGAACTACAGTATCGAATCGTTTCACTATTTGTAAGACGATTCACTTCTCGATTGGCCGCTTTCCATCCTCTTGCGGGTGTTTTCATTGAAGTTATCCCAATGAGCAGAGAGGATTATCTATGTAATGAATACGAGTGAATTCTCACCTCTTCTATCATAGTTCGTTTGTGCACATCTTGCGGGAACACCCATTTGGTGCATGGCTTTGACGAGTTCGGATCCACGACTACGATCTCGCTCTCGTTGACTCTCAGGACATCTTTCGTGAGATCCGAACCGTTTCGGATTGCGAAATCCCGAATGAAGCATCTTTCCACAATTTGTCGTTCTTCATCGCGAAGCCTAATCGAGTCCAAAACTTCTGATCGACTCTGGACGCTCGATACAGCGGAACCATCCCTGGAACGACGAGACGACGGTCAGACTCCTCGATCGCTACCATTCGATTATTTATTCTTCCTGAACTTTCTTTTCCCCTGTGTGATTCGCGCTCTGAATAGCCGAGGCTTTGACGAGAAGTTCCAATTCAATCCCTATGACCGATCCGATCCCGTTCTGCCTGCAGGTGAACGCGACACTGTCGACTTCCGGAATCTGGACTGCGTAACTCGATATCAATCACCTTTGTGAGAACCTTTGTAGACTGCTTTTCTTTTGAAGAAACTTACGTCGACACTTCACAGGCGGCTGGATGTGATCAAAAGCATGGGGAAGATTGACGAGTTCAATTGAAACTGCTGTTACGCAAAGAGCTTTCCGGGAATGCGGCCGAGTCGGAATCACTTGTACCCAAACACGACAGCGGACACAACTCATACAAACAGTGAATCCCTCGCGATTTCATCTGATCTGCCGCGAAATTAGCATTGGCACACATTCGCTGAGGCCTTATCGTTCCCAAGCCCCGCGCTAGCAGTCGGCGAGAAGCCCCGACATTCAATTTGCACCGCAGTCATAACCAACGAGCTGTCGGTGGCCGCAAAAAAGGGTTACGCTTGAAAACCAAATGTTTGTATCTTGTTACGAAATCTTCTTGCCCAGCATCAAATCGTTTCTTGAGCATTCGCCTCTGACAGTTCAGCGAAAAACAGCTCCAGAAGCTTCATCATCGAAGCTGAATCGGTGATGCAGGAGATCAAAACTCTGCCGCTAACGAAGTTCGAACAGCCTCCGCGGGTCTTGCAGGTTCCGTGTAAAAAGCGCGGTATCCCGATCACAGATTCGTTGTTCGCTTGTTGGCTGCGAGTGATTGTGCCCTCAATCATCATCAATTTTATGAGAGCCGTCGACGATTGCCGTGGCGAAACCATGCCAACAGTAAATGCCGTGAACAAACGAAGTTTATGGAACAAAATTTTTTTTCGGAACCATTGTTTCGGAAATGGCGGGCAGTGCAAATTCAGAGCCACGGAACTCGCTCGATCCCCAAAGTCGAATCGCTGGGATTCGGACGATTCGAGAAAACGTCGGCATTCACGCAAACTACCTCCCGAGCGCTTCCTCTTCAGGGCTCCCTAAAGACATCTTCTTTACTCATGTAGGCTTGAAACAGGAATGAACAGAAGCCGTCGAAGGCAGAAGTCGTCATCGGTAGCGGAGTGAGTACAGCTGCGGCAAATCACTATCCGTTGAGCGACAATAACGAGTTTTTGAAACTTAAGAAGTTTCTCAGAACCAACAAAAATGTACGAAAATCGACAGTCATCGGCATCTACAAGTTAGACTAGTATTCGAGATGGAGGTAAAGAGTTTCCCAAGTCCGAGAAGTAAGAAGAACATCGACCGAAGTGGGATAGCGAGCATAATCGGTGAGAATAATTAGGGATCATAACAGAAACTTGATGAACGTGTGAAACCCTATACTGACTTTCGACATCGTGGCTCAGTTTGGAAGCTCATGAGCGAAGAAGTAGGACGTTTGCCGTGATGAGACGGAGATTTTCGCTATGCCGGGTAATTTGAGTCGAATCGAATGGGGAAAGACTCACCCGAAGTAGTCGCATTGGTAAGCAATGTTCCGAGGAGCGAGGAAGTCGAGTCCGACTGTGTCGTGGAAAGCAATCACTAAACCTAAGATGAGCGTGTATATCAGGATCACAAAATGCCATTTGCCGAATGTTCCCAAAGATTCCACCGGATCCGGTCTCTGATGTGGCCTCGCTGGAAGAAAGCGGAAACTAGCTTAGCTTCACGATGCAGCGCTGACGGCGTGGATCACACTGCTCTCTTTGACTAGCATGATGAGCAGTATCATGTTGAGATGATTCGACTTATCTACCTATTTATCTATAAATAAGGGGCTCCTCAATCAGTCCATGAAGTATGTTTACGTAAGCGACACTCAGTTGGTGTCACTGAGTCCATCTGTCGTATTTCTCAAGCATCGCGTGTGCTCGGCTGAAAACGATATTGTACCTGCTTAGATATTCTATGATTTGGCAGCCCCCCGTCAAATTCAATTGGAATCGAATCCTTGATTCGCATCCATCTTCCTGAAGGGGATTTACTTGTTGATTAGGGCATTGTCAACAACATCAGGATGACAATGATCGCCCATTGCATAAAAGTAGCCGAAGTTTGTGGGCTCGAAGCGGGCTTTGTGTTTTCCCCCCGGTTTCTTCTTCAACTGTTTCGTTGACGGGTGTCGCGCGCAGAGTTACGTCAAACCAAAAGAACCAATCTAAACCTATCAGCAACGCATCATTCCCGGGGGCATCTAGCTGGGAGCATTGATAGATGGATGGATGAATGACCGAGTGAGTGAGTGAGTGAGTGGGTGAAGATATTTGAAGGGGAAAATCTTCACTTCGTATTCTGTGGCGTCAGGTCAAGGTGAACGAGGAACTCAGTTCTCATCCATTACCGTGATGTGATCGACCGATTCAGTTGGCCTATGAGTCGACTTCGCCTTTCATAAGAGCGGACCATCATAAAAATCCGACTGGAATCACCATCAAAAGATCGCTGTTGGTTCACTAGCTGGAGCGGTGTAGTATCCAAGGAACACCAATTCTTGCAGTTTCTTCCCACATGTCGATACAACATTTTTCCTTCGATTTCGGAAAGCCCAATGCAAACTCAACTACGAACCCCGACAAAAGGAATCGTTCAACGGTGACGTCGCGCCGTGGATCGAACTGCGTGAGGAAATCGAGCTGCGCTAGTGCGGCTCATCCACACATGCGGAATCAAAAAGTGCCGGAGCAGCTCATCTAACGTCAGCGAAGAGTACCGGAACAGGTCCCTTCTGATCCGGGCAAAATAATGAACGGTACTAACTACTGTACGCGGTACCCGACAACTCTTCGACCCTGTACGATAAATCTTCTTCGGCGAGGGTCGTCGGTGAAGAAGAGACTACCCGTCGAGTAATAATAGCGCGGAATATCGCATCGCACCGCACTGCTTTGTTGCGGCCGGATCGCCATGATGCAACATCCGCGTACATAGCACAAAACTATCGCATGTGATCTGTTATAGAACGGAAGCCCCTAATTGGCTGACAGATTGAGGAGTACGTGAAATGTAATGAGCGCGTGCCACAGATGTCGATGCTGCTCAAAACGATACCGCAGCTTTCTCTCACGAGAAGAAAGTGAGACAGCGGCTGGTTTTGTGTATTCTGCTCACCAGTCGAAACTCCCCCCTCATGAGTGGTTGTTAAGCAACTTGCTTTGGTTGACGGTTGAAATGTGTCGTGGTCTGTGGTTCCACCACTGGGAGTTGCTCTGGGCCACTCGCAATTTTTCGACAGCAAGAATGACTTGAGACGTTATCGAGCTGTAGGCGAAATGACGAAAAAAAAAGGAAACGAGACGGAAAAGAGAAAAGACGTTTCTTATAGGGAACGGAACAACTCCCCAGCCCCCCTGCGTCTTCTCCCGCCAAAACTCTCATCGGATCTTCGAGCTTCTCGCAAAAGAGCTCGATGGTAGTTCAACACAACCGTCCTCCTTCGGCGTTGATGTAACTAGCGAAATCACGGAACACACGGATCTCTTCAAATATCGTGGTTTTGTAGTTTTGATCCCAAATAAGGAACCACGTGTTTTCTCGCCTGAAGTCTACTTTCGGACTTGGATTCTGTGTTTCGACCATTTGCGCTTTTGGCTGAATCCAGTCCATGTTCTGGCCTTCGACTGATCGTGGAAAAACAAAAATTTTCCGAATTGGTGTTTTTTCCGAAAATACGTCGGACCCTGGTTTTCAGAAATTTGTAAACGCACTTGAGAATACTTTCTCCGGGCCGCCTTTCGGGCTTGGGGCCCCGATCCCTTTTGGGAAGCCGGTAACGCGTTTTCATTCAAAACAGCTAGCCCTCTAAACGGTGAAGTTTCAAATTATTTCTGGAGGTTTTCTGTGCAAAACTTGAGCTTCGTTCCCATGGACAGATATTCGGAATTCTGCGGTTACTATCTTATAAGACAACAATCATTAGGCAACACAACTTAGATTCATTTTCCACCTGCTCTCGCAGGGCCTTCATTCCAATCGTGTACCGAAAGTCAGTTCCTTGGAGCACTATCAGCGATCCCGGGATCAGGGAGCCAAATTTACGTTAATATGAGATGAATCGAAACAGGGAGAGTTGTTGAAACGGAGGTGAACGGATTGAGGATTCAAGTTCCAACCTCGGCGGCAATATTCAGGATCGATCAAAACGCTGAGGCGAGGGACTCACTGTTCCGTGATCATTGATGGGATATTGGCAATCAGGATATTGACGGGGCCGAGGATTTGATTGAATTTCCCCCGTCCGCGAGCCGGTAGCGGACACAAAGACTTGGCCAAAGAATCGATTCCCGTCGTAGGCAACAGGGAATCGGAACCCGATCTGTGATAGGTGAACAAAATTTGGATCGGCACAAAATTTGGCCCACGCTGTTGACTTCTGCAGGCTTCAACGAACGGAGATTTACATCGTCGATCGGAAAAGTTCCACATCCGAATAACAGAAGCCGCTCCGCAGAACTTCGATTGATAGCACCAGCGGACCATTACTTCGGCGCGCTTACCCCGAACACAGCCTCGTGGAACATCGTCGCCCCATCCGCTCTATTTTTCTCAGATTCGATCGTTTTCGGGATTCAGATTTGATCCAGGCCCCACTCGAGCCATCCGATCCAAGTCAGTCAAGGGGCAGTGTATTCCCCACCGTTGCTCTTGAAGGAGCAGACACATTTTTAACCATCCCGTTCTCTTCTTCTCTGGCGACTGTAGAAGCACGAGGGTAACCTTGCCACTGACCAGCCTCACGCCATAACTTGACAGAAATCGTCTGAATTTCATGAGCAGAGACGGCATCCGGCTGACCTCGTGTCAAGGCAAGTATTCTTACGAAGATGTTACGTTTCTGCGTAACGGTTTGTTCTCTTCACCGCAAGTTTTGTACAGAATTCACGCCATCTTACATTCACCGCATGCACGCAAGCTCCCGTAAGCATAGTACGCTGAGGAAAGCCGAGCGTTTCTTCCCTGTTTCTTCCACCTGCTTTTTCTCATACATTGCGCATTGGATAAGATTCGAGGAGAAACCATCCTATTCATGCTTCCGTTTCTTTTTCGGCTCCCACAGTTTCCCACCCAGCGCCTTCCTCGTTCGTTGTGTGGGATTGTCTATCTGGTATTTGTCTGTGTGTCGTATTCGCACCCGACTCCTCGTGATTCCACGCCGCGGTCACGCACAAACCGGTCTTACTTCCAGTTTTCCGCGCATTGTCGAAAGCACCGCAATGCTGAGACCCTAAAAGCCACATCCGGCTTTCATTAGCCAAACTGGTCCATACCGTTAGCCAACCGGTACGGAATCGATTGTTTCCCGAGTGTATCGGCGAATTGAAATTCACGACAGCGACATTACGACGTGCGAAGAGGCTGACTGAACTACCGAGAGGAATCGATGAGAACTCTACGAAGCACAGCTCGGATGCCATATCCCCGGCGACTTACATTTCAGCGAATTCATCCTGGAATACGGTCTCCGGATGAGGGATCTGCCGTAGGAGCTGTATATGGAGCTGGAATCTAGGGTGGACGCTGTGCCGGTCGAGTACGAGGGGTCGAGCCTGGAACAGAAAAAGCAGATGTGTGAATGACGAACGTGATCCATCGCTCAGAAATTCCCAAAAACACCACAAACAAAACAGTGTCCTGATTCTACTATATGGGTGCGGCGTATTCGGTATTGGCGACGAGGAAAACTTGGAAAAATAGAAGTACCAATTGAAAGAAAGAAGATCTTCCACAACAAAGAGGAGCGATTAAACGATCGATAGCTCGACGATCGGTTTTTAGGGTTCGCATTCGAAGCACTGTGGGATAACTACCTCTAGCGCTATTGGGCATCTTCTACGAGTCTACGAATGCATCATCTAACGATCATACGACCGATCAGATTCGAGCATCAGACTAATTACATGACGGTGTATGGATGGCCGTTCTCCGATTCCGGCGTGGGAGGCCACGCGGGAGAGACGAACTTGTCCTCAAACCTCAGCATTTCCTTATCCACGAGATTCACAAACATTTCTCCCGTTCTAGGCGAGAACGAACCACGGAGAGACTTGTGCACTACGCGACTTTTCAGTTCACTCAGGCTGAGCGGTACCGAACCGTTTCACTCGGTGAATCGCGCCTATTGGGAACCGCGCGGCTCCGTACATGGACATCCCAGTTCAAGCGTCGAGAGACCAAACACTTCAAACACATCTAAACCCTCAAATTTTGAATGACATCCACTGCAGACGAGCTCGCAGGAGGGCTTGAACTCTCGAAGTGACGTGCATGAGGTCACTGGGTCCTTTGAGGAGGGAAGAACAGAGAAAATCTCGCACACGGGTGGAGTTCTGTTAGGGAAAGGTCGGATCAACGGAGATGGCGGGACCTCCACTTACGAACCTCCCCGACAAAACTATTTCGCGCTACATGGCATACGATGAATACGATTGTCAGCACACGATTGTTGCTAACCCGATCACGGATGACTTCCGACCTTTATTAGCTGTTGGGGATGTGAAGAAGACGAAGAAGGAGAAAAGAGAAATGATCTGAACATGAGTCGACTGACACCGACAAAGAGGGCATTGCTCTTCTACATTGGGAACACTTGGCCTCAGGCGAGAGGCGCGCCGAGCTTTCCTATCAACGAAGTTTCCTGAAAACGCCGACCCAGACTTAACGACTTCCCTCTGGGATGTCAATGATGAAGAATTATGGATCTTCACAATTAGTGGGCGTCCTTGAGAGGTCACCCGGTGATTGGCAACAGCGCTCGCAACTGCTGCCACCGGCGACAGCGAGCGAGCGAGCAACCCAATCAAAGCGTGCCGAACGATTGTTTCGTTCTCGTCGTACGGCACTTGATGAGGATGCCGCGTTTAGAGGCGCCCACGCCGAGGCGATGAAATGGCAATCCAGAATAAACACCAGCACTCCCGAGACTCGTTCCCTTAGAACTAGCTCAAGTGTTTCGTTTTATTTTATTTACGAGTCGAATGTTTCCCCGATCCATTCAAAGTTCCATTCCACGATTAACAGTGTTTCTGGCGTTAAAAAACCCGCTCGGAGCAAGGCATGCATCCAATTGAATCAATTTCGCAGCCGTAAATGGCGGAACACTTTGATTCAATCGATATCGATCTGATTGGTTTCTGATTGACACAATGGAATTGTGGGCGTCGAGTCGAGTTGAGCACAACACAGCGTAGAGCTCGGGCTGGGCAGAGGCTGTTGACCCAGATTTCGATGGGAGCACTCCACTCCTTGAAACACAGGGATCCACTTCTGGGTCAGCTGCTCCACCCTCCTTCAGACTTGAAAGACACTCAACGTTCAATATCGGCGACCAGCTACTCAATGAGTCAACGAACTTTGGCGCACGTGTGATGTTCGGTAGAATTGAAACACCTTCTTATGTATGCCATATTGAGGCGGCAAGGGCTTATCGGCGATGCTAATCAATTGGCCTGGCGCTTGAACCCTGAGGTCTCATGTGACTTCCGGGGCGTTTTGTGACATGCGGTGCTGATGGCGTTTGCGCGCAGCTCGGAAAGATTTTCTTTTCGCCTTTTTTTTTCTTACGTGAAGCGAGGTGTCCGAGTTGCGTGACTCCGGAGAGTTTCCCCGGGAAATCATTAAACTCCACAATGCAGCTTTTTGTCCTTGCCGCGTATCGAACCGCTGGCTGGCGTGCTCACACCCTTCTTCACCTCACGCGGCGATCGAATTGTTCTACAAACAGTTGGTTCTCGGTGATTTGGAGTCTTTTGTTATTGTTCCGAATGTTGCACCCATCGATCTTCACTCCTTCTTCGGCTCTTCTCCGTTCTTCGACGTTGACGCTCTTTTTCGGCTTTTTGCTCGTTACGTCGAGGCGTGTCGTCCAAGCGTCTTTTTTTCTCTCTTTTTTGAAACAGTTTTGACGTTTTCAACGTGCGGGAGCGCAACTACTGTGAGCCAGCGGCACTGTCGAAGACGGGCAGCGGCGACGAAAACGTCAAAACTGCTCGGAACTGGCAGGCGGGGAGACGATGAGTCCTCCTAACGGGAAGTCGCCAGAAAATGCGTCAGTGACGGGAGGGGGGAAATAGTCGCCAAAAATGCTCAACTTGAATGTTACGGGCACTGGAGACGAGAAACGTCAGACGTCGCACTTGGATCAAACTTTCACGGGGTAGCGGTAGCGTTTCCTTCCCGAAGTTGGCGCCCCGTTCAGGCGGCTACTTCAGTGCTCATTAGCAGTGAATGAGGGAAGAATGTAAAAGTTGATCTGTTTGGAAGCGATCCTCAACTCAGAACCGAATATCGTCATCATGGATATTGCCGCAGGGCTACATATGTGGCAGGATGTAGATTGCGTTTAACAGAGGTGTCATTCGTGAGAGACCGCGGCTTTTCACGCGGGTTGAGGCATAGTTTCAACCTTCGCACTAGATAAGGGCGAGCCGGATGCAAATTCACGCTTCCAGTGATATCTGATAAACAAAGTCCAGATACACGTCTTTGTCATTTCGCTGCTAAAGGTTCACGGTTCCCTGCCTCGCGCGGACATCGGCGGCGTAATCTTGTGCCTCAAGCGCTCATAGAAGCTTTGTCTACAAGGACGTCGGCGCGAGCCACACTCAGGTTCATTTTCGGAGAGACTCACTCGAACGACTTCTTCTTCATTCTTTCCTTATCAGGGGGTGGAGGGGAAGCGCTCTTAGGGAACCGCGGGGATGCCTACAGTACATCTATGAACTCTCTCCCGCGGTTTAATCCCCAAGGTTTTCAACTAATTTCATCATTCACAATCAGCAATAAGTCCACGTTAGACGACCAGGGAAAACATATTTTTTGAACCTTTTCGACATAAGTCAACGTTCCAACAAACCTACGGAGTTTCCAAGCAACAACAATGATCATGAGCGGTTTCCCAATCCGACGGTCCATGCGAACTGCGCTGCGAGCGACAAATCGAGCTCGGGCCGTTTGTCTTGTTTTTTTCCGTCTACTCTTAAAAAAAACGCACAAAGTCGAAATATCTGAGTGGAAAGATTGAATAAGGTTTTATTGCGACTGGTCGGATACATCGTAGCCATTCGTCTTCATCCCGTGTTCGTGCTTCGATGTGGAAGTTTTTGTTTCTCATTCTTTGGCTTGTGCGGGTGTCGTGGAGCAATCCCGCGTATCCGTGTGTCCCATCGTCCACGGCATCGTACTTGAGTGTGACTCTTCGGTCGGAAGTGAAATTGCTCGCAGCGCGACTCTGTGGCAACGATTTATAGACCAACTCTGCTGGGTCTCGCGAAGTTCGCCGAATTCTCAGAGTGAAATTTTCCCGAAACCCCGCTTCGGGAGGCACCGAAATTCTTTCAGACGGAACACGAACGTCCGGAGCGTCTTCTCCTTCTTCTTCAGTAACCCGTTCATGTATCGCTCACTTGATTAACTTTCGCTGCGAAGACGAACGAAATCATAGGAAGCCTTGAATAAAAAACCTGCGAACGAAGATTTTTTCTGAATACACGTGACCGAAGTCGGTGTCACGCGAAATCCGAGGGATTCACCGGCAACGAACCAATTCCTTTTTCTTCGCTACGAAAACTCAGTCTGATTTTGTATTGGTCCCGGCGTTTTCTTTTTCCTCTTTTTTGTGTCTGTCATCATGTTTGTGACGTCAGGTAGGGCGAATTCAGTTGTTCTCCTCAACAACGCCTTCCGTGTCGTCTCCGGACAAAAAAGAAAGTCCCACCCGTGACCGATCTGTGACACGTTTCGTCGGAACTTTCCTGGGGACCTCCCACTAAACGTTCGCTGCTTAAACTTTGGCGTGTTTGGGGCTCCGGTCGGCTCCGGTGAGCTCATTAAGCTCGGCGATTCAATGCAAATCTAGGGAGCACGGCTCAGATCAAGATCTCGGGCCGGTTCCTTTCTTTCTTCCCGTTGCTGTAAATGTTGTAGAACGCCTCATCGGATCAAAATCGAGGGATTTCGGCTCCTTCAGCCGGGATATAACGAACAGAAAAGTCTTACTGAGACCGCAACAAGCGACTGAGTCCGAGAAATTTTTAGCGAACTTTCAAGGTGCACCAGCCAAGAAGTCTGCTGAAACAAAAGCCCGGTCGTCCTTATCGCTGTGTGGGAAAGTTTCCGAATCCGAACTCGCAGCTGATTAGTGTGTCTGAGGAGAATCAAAATGGGGCAATTTTTTTTCGTGTTTCCGGCGCTCGATGGAAACAAAGCTCCAGACTCAGGGAACATCCGGTGCGAGGGCGGGGAGAAACCGCGTCGGATCCACAAATCACAGCCGAGCGTTACTCCAGTTTCACGCAAGCGCGAATCACAGCGTTCCCGGCTTGCTTTGCTCAAAGACCCCTACGTGTCAATCATTGGCGTGCCGGAAAGTAGGATGAACGTTTTCCTATTTCCTTTCAATCTGAGATCTGACATGACATGACAACTCTGCCGCCGCCGCCACCGCCGCTGACAACAACAACGAGCGACATGGACGAAGGAAGAAAAAGCATCACGGGGGTCGTATTGTTGTCCAGCGCACAATCACTGCAGTAGCTTGATACCGGTTCTTTTCAAACGAAGGCCCACGCATCACAGAATCATCATTATACGACGGGGTGAGGTCAGAGTTCACACTGTGAGCCACGGGTCACATAATGGACTATAATAACCACCGCGTAGACTACACGCACGTTTCTTTTTCCTTCGCTTTCGTTTTCATTACCTGATTACTGTTGAGTAATGCGCTTTGCCGCTCTCCGGTTCCACGTAGAGATGGCTCACGACTTGGCTATCGACAGGCTCCATTTGGAAACCATCACAAGCAACAAATCAGCGCAGAAAACAATCTCGAACGCATCGAAATATTGGCGACACAAACGGGGAACGCACGATTTTGTCCATTTGACACTTCACATCCGAGATCCGAGCAGCCTACCACTCGGGACCCCAATCTCGCCGATCAAAAATCGAGCTCAGAGAAATCGAGGGATCGGATCGTGAGAACCAAAACGAAAAAACAGAAACAGTCGGAGTCTCAGCACCGGACCTGAATCACGCACGAATACAGAACGATCGACGGAACAAACGGTTGCACTTTTGATCGCGGGCAGTCGAACCGCGCGCGGAGGAAGTCGATGTACCGTTGGTCGGTTGGTTTCCGAAGACGAGTCGCACACACGAAGTACAACAGTACCTTACCACCAAGACGGGAAAGGGTCTTCACACGGGCGACAGAAGATGAAAACGACGGCGACGACGACGACGGCGACGGGCGAGACAGATGAGAAAGAAGGCGAGAGAAAATTGCCTCTACAGTTAGCACCCCGCGCGTGTCTCAGCTTGTCATGGTCCTATGAAATTTCCGTCGCAAAGCTCGTCACTTACCTCTAAACGCCTGTGTTTTTGAATTGTTACCCGACACCGAGAAACAAAACATCGAAACCGCCCGAAATCAGTGTAGCGAAACTTGTCGAGCCCGATCACTTTCACTGACTGGTGGTGTGGTGGTCGTTCGAGAAAAAAACTCTGGCGACAAAGACCGCGGTGACCAACGGCCAGCTTTCCGAGAGAGTTCACCCCGTTTCGTCTAATTGATTCCAAAGTGGACTCGATTCCCTGCTGTTGTCGCCCGATAGAAGCAACCGACGAGGATTCGCCACAGATGACGGACCGCGCATCTGAGACATCGGATGCGCCGACGACGCGGATGCATGGAAACGATGTCCCATTGTTCTACGGTCTACGAAATAGATGTTCACGCTTACTGCAACTTACGAGCCTCACGGAGATCCCGGGGTCGAAGGTCCGGACTTCCAGACACCCAAGTCCACGTCTACTGCAGGTTGCGATGTAGAACCCACTGATTCCGAAAGGACGGCCAACTGTGGATCGACCGATGGGTCGATCGGGCGGGCAGGCGGTCACACACTGAACTCAATCGGGAACGGACACTAATTGTTTAATGAGCTCTTCCTCTGACGCCCTCACCGAACAGCCTTTGAAAGCAAAATACCGTTTCAGGCATTTACGTGCGCTGGAACGCGCGCAACCAGCTTCTGTAATGGCCGGCGGGTGAACGGGCGGGTTGCTTTCTTACGTTAGCCATAGGATCTGGAGAGAAAAAGGCGTCGTCGGCGAGAAGGGCTTTCATTTCATCTGACGGCATCAGTGATCTAACTGGACCGACTCCGCCACAGATTCCGACGTCTGCCAATGCTTTAGTTACGGCGACTTGAGCTGATCAATAGATTGCTGCGGCTTAACTAGGAGATAGCCCCGGAGGGTCGGAGGTTAGATCGGAAGTTTCAGAAACCGGAGCAGCAGCCCCGCGTCAGTCAGAAGTAGTCCAGATACGACTAGGAAATCCGCAAGGGATTGTCATCGTTGTCGCGGATAGTGGTGTGCCGTTCGATGTGTCTCGCGTCGTGTCGGGAGAACGGTTCAAATTGGCAAAGTCTCCGTCTTCCGCGCTCTTCAGGGGCAAATCTCAACATTCGGCTGCGAATTGTGTTTCTTGGTGATTCCATTTGAGAAATCGAATCGGAGCCATCTCCGCAGTTCCAGTAGAGTAGCCATATCTGGGCAAAACTCGCCCAGGGTTCAGGGGCTAAATTCGTCAGCTATGCTGCGTGCTCAGTGCTGACGTGGGATCCAGAGAATCCAGAGGAATTCATGCTTGTATTCGGAACTGTTCATGGAAATGTTCGTAACTCGGGAACTTATTATCAATCTAAGTCGTGTTGGAATAACAAAAGCGTATTCGGTAACGAGAGGCACAACAATTTATTTGACCATCAAGGGATGCTCCAGGGCAAGTACATCAACAGCCTTAAGGTAACGATTTCGATGGCAGCTTCGATGACTAGCCGAGGATGACTGCTTTCTTGAGGAGTGCCGTTCCTACAACCTTCTTCTTGAGTACGCCGAAGGTCGCTGTCTTCAGGAGGAGGGTTTTGGCCAGGAGTCCCTTCTTGACGAGTAGTACCGGAAGCAGTGATGGCGTGGCCTCGTGCACCAGGCAGAGGATGGCGAAAAGAGCGAAGACGTAGATGAACTTCATGGTTGATGTAGTTGTGTTGGGAACTGGTAGTTCACTTCAGAGCAAGTTGATCGTTTGAACGCTTGAGGCTGAATGATTTCGGTAGCTGTATGCGCCGCTTTTATAGGTCTTGAGACTCGGATAGACTTAAGCTTGAGATGATCGGGTAAGAGTTGAGCCCGCGCTCGAATACGCAGAAGCCGTCGCGGGCTCTCAGTCGTATCAGGGTGGGTTCGGCGTTCCATTTTCGTACAGTATCCAAACAAAGCCGGGGACCCAGCACCCTCTGACGACCATGTTGGTCCAGCTTCGCACACGTCAGATTGATTTCGAAGAATTATCTATGAACTTGAGGAGTCCGACATGATCGCATACGCGAGTGCGAACGAAGCTGTATGGATCGACGAAGTACGACTAATACTGCGGCCCGGGAGTTCATGCCTGGAGCGTTGAACACGCGCTTCAAGCATGGGAGCTGCCCGTATGGCTCGTCCTCGAGCGAATTTTCTTCGAAGGAATGCAAGTTTCACTTATGGCCGCGCTCTGACTCCGATGGCTTAGGGCTTTCTGCGTAGTAGATGTAGTCTCTCGTGACGCAGGTCCAACGCATATTTTCGTGCTCCAACCCGCGGACAGCAATCACTATTCGAGCGAAATTCTACCTCGAACTCAAGATCGCCTCAACCTGATTCTCAGCAGAAATTGCAAGATTCCATGCAACGAGCCGCATCAAGTGCACAGCTTCAGAAGAAGATCCAGAACTATGAGTGGTCGCAAGACTTCATCACTCCGAAGATGGTGCTTCCCTGGTACCGGTTATATCACCAATGCCCCAAGTCCTGAAGTTGAATAATCTTCTCGATGAAGGTATTCCGTGGTAAGCAGAGGAGCTCAATGCCAGAGGCCGCAGCCTCCTTACAGGGACGGAGCTTGGTAAGGCCCAAACTTTCATATGAGGCATCAATTGCCCAACTCGAGAAGATCAGAGCTGAGAAACGATTCATTGTCCGTGAGAAGTTGGACGCGCTAGGGTCTGACTACCGTGAACCACTTCCGATGCACTGCATGAATTTCAGTCATACTTCCTTGAGCAAAGCACTCGCGAGGTCCGATCCGGTGAATAGACCTGCTCCTTACGGTTTCGGCTCTCGGATAGCCCAGACTCTGTGTCCATTGTATAGCAGTCGTTATACAGAAAGTTTTCCGAGATTTCATGATGAAGAAACCGTGTGAACCTGGAATCGGCTCGGAAAATGCCCAGCTGCTCGATATTCCCTTTAACCGGAGTGAAACGATTTCGGTAATAGCTCAGTGTTTGAATTCTTAAATAAAGTCCCCATGAAACGCATCGAGCCGGTCCATCGAGGTATTTCTGTCTCCCGTATGAACGGACTACAGCGTTACGACACGGCGAGGATGTTCGGCTCGCACGAGTATGGTGCCTTTTCATATTCTCCCTAATGCTCAGCATCAAAGGAGGCTATTACTCCGAATGGTTTACGCGGCCCCGGAGTCAGGACTTTCTTCCGCTCGCAACGAACGCCTCTTCAAACGAACCCGATCAATCGATATAGCTTAACGTAGGCTCACGTTCTTCCGCGCGAAGCTCAGAGATGTTGTTCACGGATGCAACTGTCACGGAAGTGGACGTCTGCGATCGAGACTTTCGAATGAAGCACCTTCAAGTGAATTTATTGTATGCTCATACGAAACTGAAAACCTCGGTTGGAAACTCTGTCAAACTAATTTTTTGGGCTGCCGCGTTCCTGCACAAAGTTTCACCGTTTTCCAACTCTCCAACGTTCTTGCCGCCGGGAGCGCTGCCGACATCATGTATCCATCTACTGCTACAAGATCGGTGTTCCAGAGGGGCCATTACGTCGAGCGGCCAACCTTCGGTGGAGTCCCGCAGAATCGCTTCCTGAATCCCCGACTGGAATTCCATCGAATGAGCAACCGGCGCGAGAGTGGGACTTCGTTAGCCTCGAGGTTCCCGGAGCCGGCCCGCGAGATTTGCATCCCGCGCATGGCGTTGTTCTGGCTTCGTGGCTCCGTTGTTTGAAGTCTGTGCTGGAACGGATTTACGCTAATGATGACAATTAGAGAAATCTTCCCTAGAAGTTTCAGCTCTCATCGAGCTGCGAGCATCTTCCTGAATCGCTCGAAGGTGCCAGGCAAGGGTTTGGAGGAATTGGGCTGTCGGGAACTTCTCATGAGCTTTGGGGAATCTATTCCCCGTGATTCATGCTACAATCAAGGACGATCGATCACACTTTCTCGATCATCGAGGATCTAATTCCAGAATCCTTCGCTGTGGAAGCGAGCTGACACGCACGTCGTGCGTACAGCGCGCGAATCTTTTCCGAGAGCAAGCAGCCACTGGTAGTCGAATGACTGCGTCGATAATAATTGATTGGAGAAAGCCGCCGCTTAACGGAGCTATATGAAGTCAGAGAGAAATGGGAGCTCTTGACTAACGACTCGAAGGGATGGAAGATTTGTTCTCATCCATGCTATCTTCGAAAAGGAGCTAGAGTTCCAGATGGATTTGATGATAGCAAAAAATAAGATGAAATTGAAAACCGAAAAACCGCGATCCCGCGAGGACGCAATGGACGAGGTTTGTCTGTAATACAGATTTCTCGCTTCCGACGGGAGATCACGATGCACTGTCCCAAGATCCAAGAGATGTCGTCCCGAGATCCGAGCGATTCATGAACTGGGATAGTGGACCTGCGCCTTCCTATTGAAATCGAAGCCTAATGAAACGCACTGATGTGAGTTTCTGTGACAGGGAGGATTTCTCACCGGAAAATTGAACCTCTACCCTCTTTGCTCTGCCAGCAATGAGTGATGTCCCGCAACATGGGTTCATTCGTTAGGTAAGTTTGGGATTTCGTTTTTTTGCATAACGGTTCACCATCGATAGGCGTCAACGTTACTAGGTGAAACGCACATCGAATAGTTAAGCGACCCGTTTCTCGAGTCTCGTAGAGCTTCCTCAAAATCCTTCACGCAAACCCGATCGTGAGTGCGTGACTCCCAGCACTCGTATCTCGTTCGCACTCATTTATGAAAACTGAACGTAAGCCTACGAAACGACAACGTCAGTCAGCGACTGAAGTTGCACTGGATTTTTTCAAAGATAAAGATCGGCTTTGCTCAGAACACGATTCTCACAACCATTATCGAGCCCGCAGTGAGCCTACCCGCTTGTGATACAATCGCGCGGAAATTGACGGTGATAATGTCGAGTGCTCCCGGTTCCCATACCTGTCTCCCCCAGCGTGTTCTCCGGCGTTAGCCTCAGTGACCTACATGACATCATGTTTTCCACTCGATGGGGCATCGACCTCAGTAGGTACGTAAGCCAGCGATACCGATTCTCATTCCCCCGAAGAGCTCGGGGCTACTCCTCTAACGAGCCGTGCGCGCATCAGGGATCTCGACATGGCACGTGCCGCTCTCAAGTATCTGGATTAGACCAACCAGAGATCTCGGGCGAGCCGTGCGAGCACAAATTCCGAGTCTCAACATGGCACGCGCCGCAACCAACTACCCGAACGTGAGTCACAGTTTTCTATCGAATCCTGTGTCGGGCAAAATACTCAACAGGCATTGCCGCGGAGTAGTTGTCAATCACCTTGCAACGAGGTATCCGCAACACTGGGCTCGTAATAATGAGAAGCTTTTCGCCTGCTTTTGCATCAGAGAGTACTCGGATAGTGAGAGATGATACTTCCAAGCTATGCTGTCAACTAACAAGTAAACATATGTTTTGGTAAAAAACAATTGCCGATCCCGCTATGATGGATGGAAACGCCTTGGTCCAAGAAGTAATACACGACATAGCTAGCCGGCTATCAGGCCCTTCTTGATAGTTCAAAAAATCAAAAACTCTAGGAGGGACCTGAAATGAGCAATTTTCAAATGCATGCCATTTCGCTCTCGATGGGGCTAGCGAGCTGATTCTTCCACCATTTTCAAGAGAATTTTGTCCTCTTTCAGATGGTTTTTTGATGAACCTTCTACGACGAATACTCGCTGCTCTGGAACACTTTGAAAATACCAAAAAAATTGTGGAAACCCTAATGGAAAACGTGCACTAGCCGTCATTGGAAAACGCCACTGTGCGGTGTGTTTTCTATTGGAATTCTCACGTTTTATTCGATACCTTCAAAGTGCTCTAGAAAAGCGAGTATCCATCGTAGAAGGTTCTTCAAAAAACCATCTGAAAGAGGATAAAATGCTCTTGAGAATGGCGGAAGAATCAGATCGCTAGCCCCGTCGAGAGCGAAATGGCATGCATTTGAAAATTGCTCATATAGGTCTCTCCTGAAGTTTTCGATCGTTTTAACTATCAAGAAGGGCCTGATAGCCGGCTAGCTATGGCGCGTTTTACTTCTTGGACCAAGGCCTCTCCATCCATCATAGCGGGACCGGCAATTGTTTTTTACCAAAACATATGTTTACTTGTAAGATCCAGAATCCGTTCCGACATTCATTCGGCGACACTTCAAGCAAAGATAGTTTTGGGCAATAATGTATGAAAGTCTCGAAGAATCCATTGCTATCCCTCATGTTCATAGCGACCGGCACGGGAGCCCCGATTGGGAAGGAAAAAATATAGCGGATATGGTAACAGAGATCACAACAATTTATTTAACTATCGGGGATTGCATCGAACATGTACATGGTTTGTAACTGGGAGACGGTTTTGACGTGATCTTCCATATCTAGCCAATGTGGATGGCCTTCTTGACGAGCATAGTCCCTATGAGCTTCTTCTTGAACAGACCATGGGCAGCTTTCTTCACGAGGAGTTTCTTCGCAAAAAGGCCTTTCTTGACGAGCAACGCCGGGATCAGGAGCGGGGAAGCGACAGACTCCTGGAGCAGGCAGATGAAGACGAAGAGGGCGAAGAAGACGATGACCTTCATGGTGAATTTGGTGTCTGGGGAACTGACTGGGTAGTTCAGTGGAGATCAAGCTCGATCGGATGATGAGAGTCGAATGATTTTCGAACCGAGGTCCGCTCCTTTTATCCTTCAAGACCCTCCAACAGAGTCGCAAGAGGAACGCGGGCGAGACACAGTTTCGAGGAAATTTTCTCGTGACGGGTCTGCAGGTCACACAATCCGAGCTCATCGCGTCGCTCGAAAACTGCGTATTATCGCCGTCCTGTCAGGCAAGCTTGCCTGGGCGCGTGCCGTTCCGACAAACGAAGGTTTGGTGCGGCAGGCACAGAATACCAGAAGTCCCTGATCATGTACAAACACGGGGTGGTTAGCACCCACTGTACTTTTGAGCCGCGGAGACTTCGACGGAATTGGAGATCGGGTTCGCATCGTCTCTCGTATTGCTGGCACGCGCTCGTTGATCTCCGACACCTAATTGCCTCCTGTTTGCAATGGGGTAGCTATGTCGTGCACTCGCTGCGCGTTTACGCTTACGATTGCCGAGAAGAGCGCAACGACTTAATTTTGATGCGACTGCAGGCAGATACCAAACAACGTGATTAATTGCCCTTCGAAAATTAGAGGATTCGCGTGCACGAGCGAATTGGACTGATTTTCTCCGACAAAGAGCATGTTTCGCAGCTAAGATTCCTCATCTGCTCATTTTCGGGCAGTATTATGAGCTTTTTGGAGTTCCGACTCGAAGGCTGAGCCTGATTATTGACTGGCAAAATATTATGCGATGGAGCTGAGTCGACGTCTCTGGGCATGACAGCGCTGGGAAGCTCAATCACTGCACGAGTTACGTCGTAGCACTTTTTCAAGATGGTAGTCGATCACGGGCTCCAATTGGTATTTCCCGGCGGAGGCTCGTTACAGGATAATTCGTTGGAAAGCTGACTTCTGCAGCTTATCGAGGATATCATGGCTTCCGCGTTATTTCTAAGTATCATAATCCAGAAGCCAACATAATTGGACGTAGGCGTAGAGCGCGGGGACGAACGGGAGTTCGGGATGAGCATGTACCTCAGCTCCCGATGTGGCCCAAGGAGCATGACAGGCCGTCAGCGTGGCTGTCGTTCTATTGGCTTGGATGCAATTCGCAAGAGCAGGGAAAAAGTCTATGCTTTCATAGCCCCACCGAGCAGAACATTCGAATCATTCCTACGTGAACCATGAGTTCAAACACAAATCACTGGCAACTTCAAATGATTCCGGGTATCGGACCCATGAATCTTCGGGAGCAGTTTTTCCGCAACTCGCGCACATGTTAGCCGGTGCCGTTGACTTCGTTGCTCCAGGAGTTTCCTCCCTGGAAAATATCCAAACAGAGGGAGCGGGGACTTTCTTAGAAAGGATCCCGGAATCCCCAGGTTCCTGGTTTCCTGGTAGCTTCACTCTGTCTCTATTCGCTCGATCCATCTTATTTGAATCGTATACGCCCCGTCTGACCGATGGGAACTGCGCGAATCTGAATCGAGAGATTCAGCGTTCGTCGGTTGTCAGCTAGCGATAAATGAAATGAATCATCCACATGCAGGCCACAGTTGTAAAACCTTTATTTGTACCCCCAGAACACGGATACTCAGAGCCATTCACATTGTCGCTTAGATTCCGGATGACTGGTCTGATTTCCTACTGCACATCAGCGGAGATTCCAGCTGAACCACCCGACCGTATTCCATGGATTGCTGCGTGGTCCTCGATTAGTGCTTGTTTCTTCATACTCTTCAGCATCATACCGGCTTTAATGGCCTTAATCTTCTTCTTGATCACCAAGGCCGTGAGCACGAGAGGTTTTCCTACAGCATCGTTGACCAGGCAGAGGAGCACTAACAGAGCGAACAAAACGATGACTTTCATGGTTGATCTTCGTCGGCTGACGAATAGCTGAACACGCTCCAACAGGCTCAGTCGACTGAACACCGAAAGCTGAATATTCTCAAAAGTTGATCCTCACGGAAAGGTTTATCCGGATCAGTTTATAGTATCTAAACACAAGAATCGGTCTTCAGTTTCTGGAGCAAGTGGAGACAGTTGAGCTGGATGTCTTCAGCACAAATCACTCACGGCGGTTAGCCGTTGCGTAAACCAGCTGTCAAGTAATGACGACGGCTCAAACGTTGGCTCAGAGCTTCAATTTCGATTGGGCTCCTAATAATCAGCTCCAAAGTTTCTCCCATGCTCATGCCATCCTCACGGAGGCAAAAGTATTGGTGTGGCAACGTGTACATGCGTTGAGCATCTCACGCTCCCGATGAATCCCATGTCGATCGTCAATTCATGGATATCATGGTTCGCCCTATCTCATCTTGGGCGCACATTGAATATTTGGAATTTGAGTCGAAGTTGGATCTCAACCCGATATTTTGTCGGGAAACCATCACAACCGTCAGTTTCTAGAGTTGTTCGGGTTCGTGGGCCAGGCCCCTAGATCGTAGTTCCGGGAACAGCCCAAATGTGAGGCTTTGGGGATCATTCGGGAGTTCCGGTTATTCAACATACATCATGACGTCCAGCGATCCGATTCTACGATCCTATCACGGTTCGGTAGGTTCTGATCATGAGCCACGGTGCTCTACTTTTCTGAGATCGGTTGCTCCCGACGGGACTCAATGCAAAATCTCGTCCGATTAACGTCGATTGATATCCTACTCTTCCCTAGTGGACTCATGTGAGCAGGGAGGTCTTTTCCAGTGGGCTTGAATGACCCTCTGCGACACTGTACTTACGCTATTTTTGGTCCACGGCGAGAACCCCGAGCCGTCGAGAGGGACGCTTGTTCTTGTGAAAAAAATCGAAAATACGAGGAATCGCATCCTGATCAGCGTTTTAGTGTTCGAGAGATCTCCCCGGGAAAACATATTCAAGTTCGTTTTCCGTCGTTCCCCATCTCGAGACGGCCTCGCTTATCTTGGACGCTCTAAACGGCCCTGCAGGCGCAACATCAAAGTCCCACTTTGAGAATTCATCTCATTTCATTACAAGAGAAATCAAATCCTGATGGACGCCGCATGAAGGGCAACACAGTTCTCCGAACCAGAACTCCGCCGAGTCCGCTCATCAGAAAGACTCGTCGAATAGCAGATAATGCTGCTCGTTAGGAACACTGTATGAGAGAATCTCACACCTTTGCACCCGACTCCAATTGCCCAATTACAATTAGGCAGCGGCTCCACGCGTGCTTTCGAGAGCCGAGTCGGCATGCGAGAAGTTCCTGAAGAGCCCCTAGGCGGCATGTGGTGGTGTCGGCCTATTGAGCAATTCGTTTCTGTCAGAATCTGGCCGGTATTTGCACACTTTTGGCCAGATTTGGTCGGACGGGGGAAGACACTGTTCATTGAACTTGATCGATCAGAAGTTGACGGGTCAACATGCAGCAGCCAAGGACTTTGCGAACCAGCCAGCAGTGTATCCGAGCTCTTTTTTGTCGAGGCAACTCTATGCTATGGGCCGGACGATTCAATACTCTGGACTTGGATGCATGGGGCATTGACGGAGGACTCGAACTGTGTGTCGCTGCACTCCATTCAAACCCATACCGATCAACCATGAGGTGGCCGTCTTCGAGGGATTGGGATCAGAACCCAGGGGAATTTGCAGCCCAGGGAGCCCTCGTATGGACATCATCGGCTACTGGCTCCATCGCAATACCCGTACAAAGTGTTCAAAAATCGCGCAATTCACGGCCGAAACGCGAGCAATTCCGACCACATGAGAGGCAATCATTGCCGCTGCTAAGAGCATGTATGCAATTAATTCAGTCGATGCCCTAACGCGCGCTCCGACGGTGCACCCAACGGAGGCCCGGAGCAGCTCGCTATTCCGAGCATTTGTCCGAAGTTTAAGATGAGTGCTCTGCCGAGGCATTCGAATGCAGCTGTGGTGGTCGCAAAATCGGCGAAAATAGGGAGTTTTCCACGCTCGATCAAGAGTGAGTTCTCAAACTATTCCCAGAAAACCCTCGACATTATGTTCTAAATATACGCATGCCCGGAATCCAGGCGAGGCGACCCTAGAGTACCCAGAGCTCATATAAACAATGCCCGTTGTATTCGGTGTCTAGATGCCGCTGATCGTCATGACAGGCTATCCATCCAGTGGCAAGACTCTCCGCGCAAAACAGTTGGAGGACTTCTTCCGACAGAAGTATCCTGACAAGAAGGTGGGTCCGAAATTCGCGTGATTTCCAAGCAAGTTTGGATCAGTGTTTGCTGTTGAAGGCCTGCGCTGTCAGAAAGCCAACTCAACCCGAAGTAGTTCCCCACTGATCCGATTCCATCTCGCAGAGGAGAAGCTAGAATCGATGTCTTATGCTTTCAGGTCATATCCGTCTCCGACAGTGAAAGCCTTGACAGGAATAAAGTTTTCATGGACTCGAGGGAGGAAAAAGAGCTGAGAGGTCGTCTCCAAGCTGAAGTGCAACGGAATTTGAGTCGAGACTCCATTTTGATATTCGATGCGGGAAACTACATCAAAGGCTATCGGTAATGTCATCCTTCATGTGATAGAACAGCCTACATGCATGTCTCCGACCGCCACATCTAGGATGCTTCCTTAACTTCTAGACCACTATACCCTATATGGACCCCTGGGGGTATGACTTCGGTGAACATGCATTATAAATGATTCTCCATCCCCAGGTATGAACTCTACTGTCTGTCGAAATCCGTGAAAACGACTCAGTGTACCATAGCGCTGCCTGTAAATGTTCAACGCGCCTGGCTCAATAATCTGAAACGTCCTCAGGATGAGCAATACACCAAGGAAACATTCGACGCCTTGATACTAAGGTGATTGAACATCTCGGTATCACATCCTATTCATGTTGCGCATGGCTCGACTACGTTCCTGTCGTGGTGTCAGTCCGCGCCTCTTCCCACTCCATGATTAAATCTCTGACTTTCAGGTATGAGGACCCCGATTCTAAAAATCGGTGGGACTCGCCATTGATCACCGTGCATGACGAAGAAGAGATTCCTTTTGAGGACGTGGATGCCGCTCTTTTCCAAAGGAAAGCTCCCACTCCAAATCAAGCAACCATGGCAGTAAGCAGGATGAAATGCTGAACTTTGAATCTCATGATCATGAAATCTTAGAATGAAATCCCGGTCAGTTCCGGAGGCGATCGAGTCACACACTAACCCATCCTACGATCCCAGCAACCCCTCCTGTCAACGAATTTCCTCTATGATCTCGACCGGTTGACGCAGGAGACCGTGGATAAAGTTCTGAAGAGTCCCGTCGATTACGTCGACCGGAAAATCACCCTCCCTGAGCTATCACGACTCCGGCGCCAGTTCATCACCTATGTGAAACAGAATCCGATCGAGGACACCAACAAGATTGGACCGTTGTTCGAGAGCTATATCAAGAACACTGTGATATGAGCATTTAGCCCTTGTCGAAGACATGGAATGTGATGCCAGATTGGGAATAAATTCCAATATTTTCACGTTCCTCCCAATGCCTACTTGGTTGTGACGAAAATGTTTGGTTTTTCATCCAGGAAGAGCCAATCCCTAAGCTCTCGCTTCCTTCCAGGCCGATTCCGAACCAAGTATTGAATCTGACGGATCTCCCGGGAGCTTCCTCCTCCATCCTAAAACCTACGCCACTCATTCGCCTCGCAGGAAATAATGTCTCGTCTTCTGTTTTATAAATCTGCTCGATATCGTTAAGGCTGTTCAATCACGTAGAAGATAGGTAGTGCCTGGTAGATCACCCGGGAAATTAAAACCCCTGGAAAGGAATAAACCAACAGAGCCAGCCAGGATTACGGAATACTTGATTCGATATTATTCATTCACAGAGCCGACAGAGAGAGGAGCTGACTCGTGTGGACTTGGCCGGCCCTCAATCTCGAATCTCGGTGAGGCAGCTCATACCACAGAATCTCAAGATAGCTGCGCCGGCACGGACAACGAAAGCGTGACCGCCTGCAGTGTGACGTCTCGCCAAGAATCAACAATGTCACCGGAACCAATGATGGATAAGCGGCTGTGTTTACGGTCAAGCGCCAATTGGACTCCACACATGCAAAATGCATCGACAAACACCGTATTCGCGCGGAAAAGGAGTCGACATGAAGAAATCCCGGAGGAGGAGGAACCTCCGGAGTTTGCGGGATTGCAGTCCCCTCCTCCCAGCTCAGAGCCACGCTCAACACAGTCGTTGGAACTCGCGCTCCAACAGACGGCAGCCTGTCTTGAACAGCAGGTCGTCAGAGAGTCTCGAGAGAGACGGTTAGCGGATGCTCAACGGAATCTCAGTGAAAAACAGTATCTCGATGAAGAAGAAATCGAAATCCTAGATGAGGTCGACCCGAACGAATCCGGAGAAGTTCCCAAAGATCGGACCAAGCGGCGCCGGAGGAATGGAACGAAGTTCACCCAACCCGCGAAGAATCGAAAGTCTAAGAAAGAGACTCCGGTTGTCGCCAGCAAAGCGGCCAAGAAGCAACAGACAGATGAATCACCAAAGAACTCGAAACTCAAAGGACCGCTGAAAGTGCAGTTTTGTGGGAAACTTTTGAACAAACGGCGGAAAGAGAGCTATGGAAACGAGATTGCGGAGTCGGCTGAAGACGTAACTGAACCTCAGGCGGCAACAGGGACCCCGACCTCGGTTGTTCCGGCTCCCCAAGGCACGAGAGCCAAGAAGCAAGAACCGAACCGATTACATGTTGCCGCCACTCCTGGAGTTTACGCCCTCAAGAAACGAGGCGAATGGTTTCTGTGCGGCATCTGCAAATTCAAATCGAAACAAGTAACTGACATCGCTCGACATTTGAAAAACTACGATTACTACACGGCGCACTGTCCGAGCTGCAAGCACGTTGTAACCAAAACTCACCGAGGCCCCGACAACAAGATTCTCAGCTGCTTGCATTGCGATTACCGGAACGGCGATCACATTGAGAGCAACACCCCTAAGGAAGATATAGTGGCTATTGCCGCCAAAACAATATATGACGACGATGATGAACCTCAAATAGTGTCGGAGATCACAGATGAATGTGGAAATCCCGTCAAGGTTCTCAGCACTGAGAGGGACCTTGAAGAATTGCGCAAAATGGGGGCCGTGACTCTGAATTCAACAGAGGTCAACGCGGGATCCCTCGCCCATCTGAGCATTACCGCGGACGATTCTGATGTGATACGCATCGATGTCGCCGCGCCATCGTCGTCCAAGGGATCACCGTCAAAAGCGAAACGGATTCCGGCGATTCTGCAGAGACGGAGACGGAGGTGAAACGCCGGGTGTGTGTGACAAGTGCGGTCGAGACTGTTGATTCGTCACAGTATTGTTTTTCAGGTCTTATCTATATTTCTAGTGGATAACGCGCATATTTATACATGAGGAATACCCTAGTCTGTACATTTGTATAGGTGAATAAACGGAAGAAGTGCCGCTGTGCATCCTTGGAAGTGAATACATTGGCAGTCTTCGTTCTTCTTTGATTCAGCCCAGCGGAGACCAAGAATGTTTTCTACCTCCGAGGTGGAAACAGTCGAGTGGAGCTCCCCTCGATGTTGTCACACGGAATTCGTGCGGAAATGGGCCCCATGTGGGCTTCACCTGTGGGCTATTTACGGCATCGCGTTAAGATACGAAAGAGTTTCACTGCCAAGATCTGTCGGAACGCGAAGTGAATCTCTGAGTGTGGACTACATTCGCCTGGAAAGGAACTCGACTTTCAGGATCCGAAACGCCGCGGGTGTCGAGCGGTCTGCACCTGTGTGTTGAGTGATCGATGATTCGTCACTTTCATCGATCTATCAGTCAAATCAATCCCCCAAGATTCTCATCTTCTTGCTGCGGATGCTATTAATTCCATTGGAAGATGTTGTAGACGCTGATTGCGACGCCACATGACCCCTTGGATCGGTGTTGAACTTCCGCCGTCGATGGAGTTGTTGAGCGAGAATACGTCGTGAAGCGATTCTTCTCCGACACGTCAGATCGGACGAGCAGAACAAACCGGTCAACTGAACAAAATTGGAGAGCCGATAAACAAACGATCATCGCAGCGATGATCCCAGTACAAGATGAGATTCCCGTATATCCGCGCTTTTCGGACTTGAATCGGGATAGCCCGTGGATCCGTACGGATACCTAATTGACGTTCTGAACGTTATGACTTCCGACGACACGGCGTTCTGTCCCTTTTTGTGTACCAGAACGTCGACCCTCTGAAGAGTAGGATAGTTTCGCTGGCTTTTTCGGAAGCTTTTCCGAATTTTCCGTCAGCTACTGAGAATCCCGAGAGCGTTTTTGTCATCGATTGTTTCGCAAAGTCGAAAAGGAACATTAGCAGCAGAGCCGTCAATCACTCAGGCGAAAGACGGACAGATATCCGCAAGAGTTCACTATGGTCGGTTTGTCTTAGAACGATACGCTGCGGTGCGGCGGCGTCTTTTGAATCCGCAATGTTGCAAGAAACCCACCTCACTGTCTTCGTCGTCGGGCGCTTTACTCGGACGACTTCTCGCTACCTCCTCCCTTTGAACGCATTCAACTCAAAAATCATTCGAACAAAGCCTCGTTCTACTCTTTTCAAACGCTCGTCATGAACAGAACCCTTGATCGCTCAACAAACGCATCCAACTGCTGACCCGCGGCCTTCCGATTGGATTTGGGAGGTATTGCAGGCTCTCTTGTTCGGATTCTCCTCCGCTCGAGCGGGGCTAGTCCAAGCTATGGACAGAATCAAAGCATTGGAGACGGACTCCACACCCTGAATTTTAGCAGAAGCGTCTTCTGACTGACTGACTGATGAGTGTGCGTACGCTCCATTACCGTTCACGCTGACCGATGTGGGACGTTTCAAAAGTCGATGCCGTTCGCAGGTCACGACAAGAATGGGCGTAGTTGCAACGTGTTATTTCAAAGGCCATCTATACGCCTGTTTTCCTCTCCTCGCCGCTCATCGTCTCCATAGTTTGTGGAAGGACTCTTCCCGCATATTATTTCTTCTTTGACGAAGGGAAGCTCTCATCATCGGTTCGGTCAGCGGCCAACCCGCGGAGAAAACTCGCGCGGTGGGAAGTTCAGATTCCGCGGACGCAACAGAAACACAAGACGCTGAAGTCTCTTGTTGACATTCCCTCAGAACAACGGCGCCGGATGTCTTCGCGAAACGCCCACGACACAAATCTATTGTAGTCCAGGACAGCCCAGCGCTGGGACTCGTGTCGGAGGGCTCAACTATCACACAGACGTCGGCGTTTTCCGGACCAATGTTTCCTAATCTATTGAGCCAATGATACGCATTGAACAGAGTGTGTCTGGATTTAATTCAATGCAACTAAGTGTTGCCGAAACTTTACTTCTCGAGCACTCAAGGAAAGTCTTTGTTCCCTCATCTCAGCCTCTGTGGAGGATATAATGGTTTTTGATGATATCGATCTGGTAGAATTGAATTCAACGATCGTAGTCTCTTTTCCAGGTTTCCAGCCACGAAACACATGTTGGGACTTTCTTCCCGTCGGTCGATTCTGGACTGCGAGATCGACGTTGACTCCACTGTCACCGGTCGGCTCCTCCGGAACATTTGCGCAAAAAACATCCGCAGGTGAAATGCTTCACGAACTTGGTGGTCAGTCGATGAACTTTCAGATTGCACCTCTGCCGCGCCCGAATCAGATCGAAGACTCCGATGCAAACCCAATCTCGAGCAGTCATCGCCTCCGATCCTTCATCCGAGGAGGACAAGTTATGGCTTGATTCATTCAGCAGCTTAACGACAATGCTGGCTACTACTACTCAAACCGAAAACAAGAATGGGAGGCAACGACTTCGAAAATACTACGGTTACGCGCGACCGCATCGTGATTTGATTCTGTTTTCGGATTTGAAAGTTGACGACGCATCACAGCCGCGCGAAGAGGAGTAAAATCTATTCTTAGCTTTTCCGCTCCGTTGGTCAAATCAAATCATCTCTTTTTCCTCCCGAGAAACCACGAATTAAACGACGGGGCCCTGCGGAAAACACTCTTTTCAGCGCCTCGGACCTTAGATGTCGGACCCAAACTTCGCTGATATGGTGTCGGAAACATGGCGTCGCTCCCCCCGAAACGTGGTCGGATGCTCGCGGAATTGCGGTTTCTGACATCTATCATCAGAAAGTAGAAGTTTCGTCCCGGATAACTTCTGACTCCTCGTGACCCCCAGGAGTGCTCCCATGCACCGAAAGGGATTCAGATACTTTCACGTCTACAAGAACCGCTCGTTGTCAGGGACGGAAGCCCCAATAAAAAGAACCCTCGGCCTACTGAGGCTTCGTCCCATAGCACTCTCGGATTGTTGCAATACTTTTCAGATAGTCACGTTCGACTGCTCAGACCCCAAGATACCAGAAGAGACACGGATTCTGGTTTCTGTGAATTTGGCCAGCCCGGTTGTGTCCGATGTTGTTTCTGGTCGGGACGTTCAGAAACTTGAGCCGATGACCGTTGTTCTGGCCAAGTGGAAGCGACGACCGCGATGATGATGAAAACGATGTCGACGATTATCTGCCGACACTCAAGCGATTGCGTGTTGCTCGTACCACCGCGCCGCCGGCCCGAAAACCAAAGCGAACAATACTTCACCAGCTTAGAAGGTTTTCGGTGAGCGGCTCGCTCCGAAGTCTGATCGCGTACTATACGTTCGAATATTTTGAATAAATGTTTGTACAGAAACGATTGTTGTCGAAGCTCGTGCGTGCGGAAATACTCGATGAAAAAGCTTTCTATGTGGGATACCCGTTTCCTTTCAGACCATTACTCTCTCTGGATTTAGACGGATTGCAACGGCTGTCCAATCCTTCGACTAAAAGTAACGCACTCAAAACTATTCAAAACTAGAGATGTGAGTGACGTAAGAAGGGTCATAGCCTTTTTTTCGTTTTCGACTTCATGAAGCGGTAATGGACGGCTATCAACATCGCTAAGCGTTTCGCTCGATTTCATAGAACATGTAATGGAAGCTGTCATGCCTCGAATAGCGAGACGAGTGTAGCCTGCCAATCGTAATAAAAAAAAAACACCTTGAAAATAGGGAATAGAGACGAGAAATGAGAGAATCGACACTGGCTACTCACACGTGGATATATTTGGTGCTCCGCATCGTACTGCATGGTGATGTCTCTGTTGGCGTCTGAGGATGCCTCAGGGAATTGAAGTTGAAAACAACGGACATAACTCGCGGTTGCTTGTCTTCCGGAAGATTTCAGATCCTCTCAGCCCAATCGGAGGAGCGGAGCATCAGCGCTCTGCAACGTCTGGAAAACGTGGAGGAAACTTTTTAGAGACCAAGATCGTTGAAGTATCAAGCGGGATCAAGGACAGGACAGCCTGGGTTCGGGAGCATTCTAGTAACAACTGGCGTAGATCGACTAACGAGGGATGAATGCAAACCATTGCTGTCAATGATGATCTGATCAAAACGCTATCCATTTGGTGGACAACGAGAGACTCGACTATTACAGTGACAATAAGGTCACAGCTGCGCTGGACAATCGCAGCTCTCTCATGGACCCCATACTTTAATCGCTCAGGAGTGTCGCGTGTGCGTCGCGTCGCACAACGCGATTTTAATTTTGATCAATATTGTAACTGTGCCGACATAGCTGATGTCCCGGATTCCCGGAGGAGGAACCAATGAAGTTTAGGAGTCAATATGAGTCAATGAAGTTCAGCATGAGCTCTCACGGATTGATTCTAGGGACGAGGACTCTGTTGAACCTTCACTCCCTTCTTGAGCGTGACCGGTGACCAGCTTCTTGGAACATACCGCTACCTAGCGTGCAGAGGAGAAAATTTTGAGGGTACCTGGCATAGCTTCTAGCGGATTGATCAGTCTGATTGCACTAGAAGGGATCATCCGAGCGTAGCGCATGTTAAGGCAGTCACAGTGCTCCACTTCGATCGAGCTATCAAACTGTTTGTAACCGAAACAGTTGCCACTGGCAGGGAGACTCGGGAAGTTTCACCGTGTCAGCAGTCTTCGTGTGCCACTCTCGCAGCTCGATGTACGCCTCATAGACCAGACTTGGCGAGGTGGTCTGTCTCTCAGTCGGCCGAATGGCAACAACAACATCGCGGTGGTGGTCAGTGGCGCCAACACGACACGCTTTCGCGAATAACTAACCATCGCGCTTCTATGAAGAATCATACTACGGATGAATGTATTCGCAGCCGTTTATTATTAGACGATCGCAAACCATCTCACATGCGAACTTAACGGAGACGTTCGTTGTCGACGGTGGCTTTGTCATCTTATTAGAACCGCTAGAGACCTAACCCAAAGAGTACTGTCTGGCGGTCTCTGCCGCCGCTCACCGGAGCAGCGTCACCGTCAGACCAAGACTACGCGCACTGATTCAACTGCCGCTGATAGAAGTTCGCTCGATGTTGATCTGCACCTTTATGCATGGCCCTAATAATCTTGATGAATTAACGAACGATTCCAGAAGGATCCAGGACCCAAGGACAATAAGCATATGCTGAAACTGCCGGGGCGCCGTTCTGATGTTGCAAAAGTTAAGCTCTCGGAACTTGTCGTTGGATTTTCTGTCGGAGACGTAAAATCGCGAAATGGTCATTGCGGAGCGATGATAATTCAAGCGGACTTACGTGAAGCATGCGTTTACGAGGGAGAACACGGCGAGCTTGCAGGCACAAGCTTCTGAACTAGTTGTCATAGCAACGTCACGAAGGAACTCTGTGTACAGCATCGATTCTTTGCCTTTCACCTCGAAGGAGTCCAGGTTATTAGCTGCTCCAAAATATTTTGGGCCGTCCTATGACTCCGACAGAATACAACAGCGACTTCCTAGTATCAAAATTCCGAGGGAGCTGAATGCATGCATCTCCCTCAGTGAGTTCTCTTCGCATTCGGATATCACATCTTCTTACTCACATCTCCTGGAGCGAACGCGTGAGATTTCAGATATGATTCCAGCAGGGTTCTGAGGGGGGGGGGGCTTCCTCTTGAAGGAAATACAGGAAAAGGTTTTGCTGAGCTCCGAAGTATTACGCTCCTTATCAGGAGTCCCTAAATATTCGATTCGAAATTCAGGAGAACCATTCGGGACGTTCTGTGGGAACGTCAGCGGTTCGTCAAATCAGGTCTGCGGTTGTGACGCAGATTGGTACCCGTAGCTGCGTTGAATGCCCACAAACCGTTTTCGGATTCTCAAAACAATCACACAAATCTAAAAATAGTTCGGAGCTGTTGTCACCAAGAAAATCAGTTCCGACACGGTCCAGAGTGTAGAATCATTTTTTTCTATTCAGCCATTCCCTAAAATTGCTCACTGATCTACGGACGGATTCATATCACGCAACGGAATCTCGACTCAGTCAGTTACCCAGGAAAGAGCCAACGCGGGAAATCTCGTGGGACTTCAAAATTATCTTTTTGTAGACTTTCTGGCTTCGACTTCCAGTAGAAAGTGGGCGAAGGTTGTTAGACACACGATAAGCAAAAGCAACACCTCACCGGTATTGTTCGGATTCTGACCTTCGTCGTGCATGAAAACACCACGACTCCGGATGAAGCCTGCAGTACTGCATGCTCAGCCAGGGTGCCAGGAGAAACATTTTTCGGGATCACCAAAACGGTTGGGGCATCGGGTTTGGAGAGAGCCGACTCGAGTCATTCGCGATGATCGTTCGCGTCAATTCAAATCAAGTCTTTCTGGACAAGCCAGGGGACTACTTCCGATATTCCGCTACCAACTTCAATTTCTGCTGATCCTGAGACGGAGGAGACCTAGGCTGATGTATGCGTCATGACTGTGAGACCGAGTTGATCATTTCTTAATTTGCTAAATGCTCAAACACGGCGTGAGACGTTGCTATCTATCTATCTATTCATTCTTGTACGAACAATGACGCATCAGGTATCTCTCGGCCGTGACGAAGAACTTCTGTGGACAGTTGGGGTCGCTTGTTAACCTTTAAATGTGCAAGCAGTCTCCTCGCACGTCTCCCTGGTAGAATAGGCAACCATACTTCGTTATAGTGAACCAACTACCGCGACTTTAACGACTCTTTCAGAATGTTGGTCCGAAATCGCGTCCGACAGATTTTCGAAACTCATTCCGCTGGCTCAAGATCGACTCACAAAATGAAAATATTTGCTGTCCTTCCGTCATGGATCAGTGATCATCGACTGGGAAGGATTATCGATGGTCAATAGAAAGTCTAAGATCGCTGAACGAACCAAGAGCCGTTTGTTGGAAGGGATTCCGGCAAACCAGGTCGTTCTTTACCTTCACGGTGACGTTGGCCGAGTCGTGTGTGGCACCGTAATCAGACCGTATTCAGTCCTAAATCAGATGATCAGTGACTCGGAGAAACTCGGAAGTGTCGGCAACGCAACTCTTAGCGTGGAGCTCCGCGTACGCTATTTCCACCGCTAGAAGCCTAGACACCGCGCGAAATTTCCGGCTCATTCTTTCAGCTGGCAGAAAGTAGGTATCCAGAATTCCGGAAATAATTCCGTGCATTGATCTCAGATCCGAGTCCCGGTACCCGACCTCCATTAGCATCTTTGAACCCGCGCATCAGAATCTAGGAGTTGCTTTCACTCGACGCTGAATGCGTCGCTGCGGCATCGGCAGTATCGCAAAACAATGGTTGACGTTTCACAGTTTTCCAACAAAGGGTGAGAAAAAATTCGGCTGTGGAACAAAAAATGTAGCGGGCGGTCGGCAGAATGGAAAATCTAAAAATGATCGAGTTTTCGTCCGTTCTTTTCCTGCTATTCACTCACTGCCCAGGGCCGTTATATCTCTCAACGGTTTCACGGAGTGAATCGATGTAAAAGTTCAAGTTTTGTGCTCCAGCTTTTCGAGAACGTGACGATCGAGGGTCACTACACGAGTTTTGGGACATCGGATCGGCTTCTATGCCGCCGCTGAATTCCCGATCCCCCATTGGGGACTCATTCTCCGTGGGTGATGTGCATCAGGTAGAACTTGCGAGAAATGGGGATTCCGCGGGAATACTCAGGCTTTTTTCTCCTGAAGTCTCGATCCTGTCATTCTGGGATGATTTTTGACTAGCTCATCGATCGGAACTTGAAGCATACCCGAGTCTCGTCGACGTGGGACCCCATTCTTCAGCACGAAGACGGTATCGGAGACGTTTTGCTGAATCTTCCTCATCCAAACGGGGAGACTTAAGCACCATGTTTATTCAGCACGTTTGGACTTTCACGGATATCAACGAACGCTCGCGACCCAAGAGCTACCGCTTTGCCATCATCCGGTGCGTGCCTCGCAGAACAGGTGCTTGCAGGCGGCAGCAGAACCGTTGACCAAACATGAAGTCAGCGACACCCAATGAAACGTGTCGAGACAATTGTTACGAGACGGAGAAATTATTCAGGGAGACGTCAAAATATCATCTCGTGCTAGAATCTACAGCAAGCTACCAGCTGAGGGACGTGTTTCCAGACGCTCCACAACGTCGATGCATCGTTCAACCGACAGAATCGTCGATCGCGGGTTGCATTGAAGCTTTTCCTGATCTGTGACTCCGCTGAGCAGCGACGCGTTGCTAGCTTACGTCATTTGGCGCACACCCGATCCGCATTGCTTTGTTCGAATCGAAAGTGGGAGTGTGTCGTCTAATGGGCCAACGCTAGCTAGGATAATCTCGTCTCGTTTCGGATACCACCATTCCAACCCTGCTCCGGGGGATGTGCTTTTCCGATTTGACGCTGGCGCCTGTTCAAGATCTGATGGAGGGAATTTTCCGGACCAACCCAACAATAGTTCGAGTCGGCATCGGTGAAAATATGGCGAACCGATATACCCCAGCACACACTCACACAATCAGCACTCTTGTGAGAATAAGTGAGATATGACCATCAAGGCGAAGTAGTGGGTTTTCCGCATCTCTCGACAGTTGTGGACCGCGATAGCGATGCAGGCGAAGTGAAAATGAGCTGCTTCCGATTCATCTCTCGATGGTCGCATCAAACCAAGTTCGTGGTGTGATTCTACGGGAAACTCCTGAATGAACAGTGACGCGCCTCGAATCAAGATTTGAAGAACGGACGGTTTTTCAGCTTCAAAAGCATCCGGTATTGAGCCATGGAACGACAATCGCTGATCGGGAGGATAAGAACGCATCAATGAGCGGCTATATCGGTTTCACCTCCAGCAAATCAACGAGGAGGAACCGAACAGACGACAGTGAAAGATCCAACAAAATGAAGCTGGGCGACCAAAGCGGATCGACTTGTTGAAGTCTAGACAATGAGCGTCTCGTTGTGTCCACCAGAAGGAAGTGCCAGTGGGTAGCACCGAGAAAATGCAGCGGCACTGTACCACGTACGCCACTCTTGAGCCATACGCCCCGACGAGCAGAGCTCAGCGGCTATGTCACCTTTGACTCGTTGTGTATGCACTTGGTTAATCCATCGTTATGAACGCATCTCATGTCGAGATGTGATGGGAGGCACCACTGGCCATGGCGGGCGATTCGCATGATAAGTGACCTGCCCCCATAGTTCGCCTGAAATTTTCCGACGGATATGGCGAAACCATTGGCTATCAGAATATTTCCGTCTAGGGGAATAGGGACAATATTCCGAAATATACCGAAATTACGAGACCATGTTGATCCCCCCTAACTCGGATGATATTCACAGTCGACTATTTGACGAGTCGGCAGCGTTCCGTCGAACGGGACTCTCACCAACTCCAGTTGTCGCCGGAACTATTCGTACCTACCTTTGTTGGCTCCGTGGGAAGAGCATCAGATGCGGCAGTTCAGACGGAGCCTTGTTAGCAGCCAGTGTAATGCTTTTGTTATGTCATTCAAATGTTTTCAAGTCTCTCAAGGAAGATGCCCGCTGTTAAACGAAACCGAAAGCTTACCTGCATTCATGGGGCTGGATTCATGAAGTAGAAGATGACAGCAAACAAAACCGCGAGCACGACTATCCACAATGATACCTTATCCCACAACGCAACCACGACACAGTTCTCGGGCGAAGAGTTTCCGCGCACTTTTCATCGACTGCTATAGCTTAGCGCTCCCCGTCGACGATCATCGTCCGCTGGGTCTGGACCGTTGTCGTGAATCTGCTGTCCGTTGCTGAGCCAGCTATCAACAATGGAGCCCTTGCCACTTGGGCGAAGAGGAAATCTAAGATGGCATAGCGTCTTGAAAGTACCGACTTCGGTGGAGTTCAATATGCTAATTGCTTCTGCTCATAATTCCCCGCTTTCACCCATGATCTCATCTTCGATTGTGGCCGTCACAGGGACAATCTCTGGATTGGAGTGCTACAAAGCGGAAATCCGCGTGTTAAAGTTCGTCATGTCTCTTGGCTCTGTCGGAGGTGACACTTTTTATGCCCATTCGAGGGCTGTGTGCTCACCTGAAACCTCAATTCCACCCATTTCTGTTCTCGGTGCTCGCGGAGGGTGGAAATCTTGCGCGGGTCACCGACGGCAACGCTGGTCTTTGATTCTTGAGCGATATAGCTGATTTTGTAGGATGACAAATGGGATGATTATACTCTGGAGCCGTGTTTCACGAATACTCACTCAGAGCGATGGATTGTGGTCGACGGAATCGATATCCTTGGGACAGATACGGAATCGAGTAATCACGGAAGGACACTCTGGAAAAACTGGGGTGGAAACGCGCGCAAGTTCCATCGATCCGGTCGAATTCGATCGGGATCGCCGGAACGGTATTATGATCGGCGCTAAGTAGCCACCTTATCGATGCTAACGCCAGGCACGCAGGTGGTGAGAACCGTCATATGTACCTATACAGAAATGATCGAGAAACCCGGCAGCGCTTGATTGCGAGCGGTTCCTGAATGGTCATTCATGTCTTGTAGCTTTGTGTGCGGAAAATATCACAAGCTCGTCAGCAGGGGGATTCGGATATTCAGTTCCAAACAATCTCGCGAAGGTCGCGTTTGGCTGAAGCTCTGGGTTAGCGAACGCCAGTAGCATGCTCCCACAGCTTGAAAGATTTACAAACTAGGATAGAAACTCACACCGCTGCCTTCCTCGATCTTTGGGGGAAAAAAACTCGATTGGATACTCCGAACCCCGCGGCATAGAGAATTAACATGGGCCGAAAAAAATTACCCTCGCTACGCCACTGTCCACACCCGACCCGTTCCATTCTACTTGAACAGAAATGACGCGCAGGAATTATTTCTCCTCCCAGGATAATGTAAAACAACTTAGGTACTCGACATGCCTTCCCGTCGGACTTCTAGCCCGGTCACACGGAATGCGGGATGCACAGCGGCGAGACACCAGAACTCAAGGTCCTTTCCCGATTCTCTCTGTCAGCATACAGCATTTGGAACAAATCTGTGGCCATCCTCGGAGCGCATGCCGTGGCGTCCAATACCGGAATTCTATCCATCCAGATTGATGCCATCCCTCGAACGGATCGAGAATCGAGACAGAGTCGGGATTCCATGGTCAGTTTGCACGAGAACATCTGACTGAGCAATACCATGAAGAGGATCATATCTAAACCTGAGATTTGAAAGTACGAAACGTAAGTCTGAAATTGGGTTCAGAGGTCCGGAGAGATCGGAGTGAACGTCCGGTTGTTATAGGTTGAGCGTCGATAAGGCTGTTTGGTCTTTTGACGGTGTTTAAAGACCAGGGCTCCAATCCGAAGCTGGTTCCGAGTTTGTTTCCTGTGATTTCTTCTTTGAAACTGGAGAACAGCGGCTGGTGAGGTTGAATTCTGCACGGCAACGTATGTCTGTCCGCTCTGATGAGGAATTTTAGGGCCTTTGGAAGGCGTGACTGGAGGCTTGAGCGTGATGACTCGTCGCTTAGTTTCCATGTATAACAGCTGTGGTTCGGGGGGCCAATATGGACTCACTTGGTAAAGGGAATACATCTTATTGTCCAAATACTCCTTTTATATCCGAAGTCATCGTTCGGCATGATCTCCAGTCGACCTCGGCTGACCTCACGCAAACGACTTCACCATGATCCTGGCGATCTCTAACGCCCGCCTCTGCCACTTGGTGGCGCTAGTGTGGGCGCATTCCCTTTTCCAGAGTTTCTCCAGCCGCATCGCCTCTATCTATAAGTACTTCCATAGCTCTCTAGCTGCCATCGAACCCGCGGCGCTCACACATGAATGCCTCACGAGATTTGCTCCTTACAAAGTCAACGATAGCTGTTTCAGAATAGAGCTGGATTAAATGTGGTTCGGTGTAATGGATCTGATTCTGAGATGGTCAGTAGATTTGGAGCTCTATGTGTAAGTGAGCAGGACGTCCGGGTCCGCGTTATGGGGGGATCGGAGTCAGGGGAAGCGTACATGCATTGCGGACTGGTGGATCACATATTCTTCGAGGTCGGCTCTCGCATGACTCCTATGGAAACCTGTAAGAAATGCATGGCGACCTGAACCACCGGCTGGAAAGAGCTGCCGACGTAATTGTGGGGCTTGTGTTACGGTGTACCCAAATCGAGACCTTATCTGGGAAGGGCTTTCAAGTCTCCAAACGCGCAGATCCAGGAGCAGGATCTGCCACGGATTCGGAAGATTGGCTTCCATGAGAACCACGGTGCAACATCGTCAAGCTGAGGAACCGAATACGTGGAGCATCCCGCCGTGAGCTTTGTTGGAGCTCTGGACGCGATCGCCGAGGTTGTTTCGGGTTTATTTCAAACTCGACAAGCTCCGTGTTATACGGCGTACGATCACAGAATATTCGACAAGGGAAGAACGCCAGTCGAGGGTCGATGGTTAGCGAACCTGTTGTGGCCTGGGCCCTCGCTCAAGATGTTGCGTTAGATCCGTTGGCGCGCCTCATGAGCCCTCGAGGAGTCGGCAACGGATTCCTAATCTTCTGGGAATATTCGAAGACGGATCATTTATCTAAGAGCTCGGGGATCATTTTCGTCCATTATTGAAGCTTTGAGAGAATAACTCGTGAGCGGTAGATTCCCGAGCGCTGGAATTGCTCAGCTGCAGTTTCAGTTCCCACAGCATAGGTCTGAATCGGAACGCTTTGTCGATCATATATTGGAGAAAACTTTCCGTCAGCCCAATTTTGGAAAATTTCGGAACGAGATCGCCCAGGGTGCGAGTTTGCTTCGCTGGTCGATGAGAGAAAACGGATCAGATTGTGCTTTCAATATCGAGCCGGACATTTTAACGGAGGATCCGTTTATGCGCTCACCTCCGGGAAAAAATCGTCACGTTTAAGACTGTAACGTTTTTGTGTCTTTTATTCTGGACGCCAATTATTGGTTTAAATCGGCGCTTGGTGGTTTAAGTCGCCACTTAATGTTTCAAGTCGCCACTGAATGTTTTTGAGTCGTTACTTTATGTTTTCAAGTCGCCACTTAATGTTTTTAAGTCGCCACTCAATGTTTCAAGTCGCCCATTCTTGGTTTAACTCGCCACTCCGTGCTTTCAAGTTCTCTTTTGATGTTCTCGAGTCGCCACTTGGTGGTTTAGGTCGTCATTTCGGGCTCTTAAGTTTTTTTCATGTTTTTGAGTCGCCGCTTGGTGGTTCAAGGCGCCACTTCGTGATTTGGAGTCACCACTTCATGTTCTCAAGTCGCCACTCCGCGGTTTGTGTCGCCACTCCGCGGCTTGTGTCGCCACTTCGTGGTTCGAAGTTACCACTTTATGTTCTCAAGTCGCCACTTTATGTTCTCAAGTCGCCACTTTATGTTCTCAAGTCGCCACTCTGTGGTTTAAGTCGACACATTGTGTTCTTCACGTTGCAACTTCGTATTTCTCCAGTCCTCACTTTCGTTTGTATGTGAAGCTTGTGCTGCCGGCACTAGCGTACCGAGAGGGGAGCGAGGGGGGCGGCCCGCCCCAGACATCAGATCTCTAGGGATCTAGCTATTTCACGGAGCTCCAATTCACAATGGGTACCAGAGTCAACACGTCGATCACATACGTGGACAACGCGGTTCGTTCCCCTCTTCAACTCCGCGAGTTTCCATTTCTACAGACCTCCCCTTGCAAAACGAGGATCCTCCGTTTTTCCTTCCACTTCAGTGGGCAACACTGAGGTTTTTAGAGCAATGAGGCCATATCTGCTCGATCCGGATCTGAGGCTGCGGAGTTTTGCCGCGAATTTGTCCCAGGTCGGACGATCCCTCACATGGCGGCTGCTCGGGAATTCCCCTTGACTGTTAATCATAGCTGGAGCAACGGGTACCACGCAATTCCTGATATAAATTGGATCGGAATCCCCTCAGGGTCGACTCCATCTGCGATAGAGCTGGACTGGAGCTGTACGAACAAAGGCTTCGATACCATGTGGGGATGACGAAGAAGATTGCATACGACCGATTAGCTTTATCGACAGCGCGGCCGTTCAGCAACATATACCGCCAACGATGTGGAAACTGTGTCGACGAGGGAGTCGGATAATCGCAACCGAAGCCGAGCTGGTGACAATTCAAGCAAGGGTCATGCCACTAGAAGATCGCTAACAAAGTACACGGGTCAGCAAATAATACAAACATCAGTTTCAGGACTCACCCCCATTGACGTTGAGACGTGGCCTTTTCCGAAAATGGAGTCTCCTGAGGCCTGGCGTATTGAGGCCCCCAATTTTTCAATGTGCCCCCCGGCGGCCGGTTCTACCCCATTTCCCAGAATTCCCATTTCCCAGAATCCCGTTTGCCAGAATCCCATTTCCCAGAATTCCCATTACCCAGAATCCCATTTCCCGGAATTCCCGTTCCCCAGAATTTGCCTTCCAAATGAAAAACAAAATGAATTGCGACAAAACCGCATCTTCACAGTCCGCGGATTTTTTGAGATTTCATGGAAATTCGTGGAACGAGGTTTGAGCTCTCTGGTTTCGTTGGCTCCCTTCCGATCCTTCAGTTGTTTCCTGGATCCAGAGTTCATCATCCCAAGTTGCATCGCTGCATAGAAGGTTCGCTGGTAGTTAGAGGAAGGAGAGGCAGGGCAGAACTGGGAGAGGGCATAATCCGGGGAACGGGAATTCTGGGAAATGGGAATCCTGGGAAATGGGAATCCTGGGAAATGGGATTCTGGCAAACGGAATTCTGGGAAAGGGGAATTCTGGGAAATGGGGCACAACGCGGCGGCCAACGGACCGCTCAGATGGGGATGAGGCCACTGACCATTTTATACGATCAGTAATATTAATATTTTATAATATTTTTCTCTTCATTTTCATAAAGGGGGGGCGGGGGTCGCGGAAGTTGCGCGGAAAGGTTGCGGCCATGGCCAACTTTGACGATTTCCCCGGCATTCGCCGTCAGTAGGAGATGGGAACCATGGAAACCATCTCCGAGGAAGTCGGCCGCGAATGAGATTCGAACCAACGATCTGCCGCTCGCGAAACGTCAACATGGCTATGCAAATCTGCACATGACATGCAGACCGCTTAGACCACTCGGCTGTCGCGTCGGTTCATAGGATCAGTATATATGAAGTCGTCCGCATGATCATGCACTCGAACTGGAGATTCGCTATGCAACCAATGCTCCCAAGCTCGATTCATTCCAGACAATGCCCAAGGTTGGAGAAGACACGACGATCGGAGCATTACGTCGACGCGGGGTGTCTTCCCGCAACTCTCCAACCCCCTAGCTACGTAAATGGCGTGAGCTCTGCATATGAAACAATGAATTGGGAACGATAACTGCTTTTATTGCTGTAATGTTTTCAGTGATACTATGGACATTCATCACATCAGATAGATCACATCGCTTTTCAAGGAGGTTTTTCTTCCCCAAGAGTGGAGAGTACCGACTGAAGTGTTTTGGACCGCATCGTATTCATTGGAATGAGGAACAGGCTGATCGATATCGAAATCCAAACCGCTCAAAATTATGTTTTCTGTTTGGGAGTGACGCTTGACGTCTTCTTGACTGCAACTTTCTCTTCGGAGGGGGTATACAACTGATCGATATTGAAATTTTGTAGAATGACATTCTGTTTCCAGTTTCCATTTTCACTTTTTCCTCCCAATCCATTCGGGTACTTGAATGTCATGTTAGTCATCGTAAACACGGCGTAAATGATTGTCTCCAGGACTGCGATTGTTACAGGCCCTTCGCGGCATTCTGAGTATCACAGATGGAGTCCGTTAGAAGGGTTGATTGTTCCTTGATTCACTGTTCTAAAAACATTACTTAACACTATCACGCCCTTCAATCGCGCTGGGCTTGCTCGCCGTCGTTCATTTCATAAGTTGGTCGGCTGCATTATGGTCGTCCCTTTGTTTGTTGAGCGGAGTCCAGCATGCTGATAAGTGATAAGACACCGTGGAAACTCTGAGTGAACGATTCTTTCCGCAACGAGCCCGAATGCGTGGTTCATATTTCTCTCGTTCTCATTCCAGCACAGCTCTGCTCTGTGTGCCGCTCAATTCGAGCGACATCGAATGGGTAACTCATTTCTCATCCGCTGTGCTAACGTAAAACCTCTGCGAGCGAATCTATTTGAGGTTCCATAGAGGTCGATTCGATTTCACCGCATTAATTCCTTCGATTATCACGAGCCGGAACATCTCAGCATCCACCAAATCATTCATTGTGCGGAAATCGCATTCGGCTTTTGAGAGAGAGACACCACAAATGGAAAGTTCCTGGATCTGGAGCTTTGAGACGCGAGATATCGGGTGTGTGAGGAGAAAACATCGCAATCGTTCACCTTCCATCACCTCGAGCTTTGAAGGGAGACGTCATGAATGGACGCGATTTCATGACCGCTGGTTCCTGCTTATAATGTGGACCAAGAATGAAGGGTATTCCGGATAGAACCAAAGTTTGATGGTCGGTACGGGAGAGATTCGTAAGCCGTGCGGCTCTGAATGGAGAACGTAATTGGCGGCATCTATCCGATCGTGATGACGAGCTCCTTGTTTGAAACAGCTTCAGTTGTTCGGTGGAGCCCACTTCTGATGATCAACACCGCGTAGAGGAGCATCTGCGACGAGAATTCCGTGATGATGCACATAGTTTTGGCGCGAATCCGGAGTACAAGCTCGAATGTAATGGATCCATTTACGAACAATTAAGTCTAGGGATTACCGTTATGAAAGTGAGGGCCCCCATGAGACCCGTGCAAAAGTGGTAGTTGACGTAATGGATCACTAAGCCACCTCCGGCTGAACCCACGAGACATCTATAAGGAGGATAGAGCTCTTCAATGCGCGAAAATTTTCCTACGGCCCCGCTCATGGCTGTGCCGAGTCCCTCTTGGGGGAACAAACCAGTCTGATGCAAACTCACCCAAGGAAATAGGACCCTTGCAGACAGCCGCTCAGTAACGAGTAGCTGGTGAAATCTCCAGGGAAGCCCAGTTTTTCACTGAAATCACTCAGGTTTCTTGATCGTTATCGAACCTACGATCGGTTTCAGCTCGAATTAAAGCTGAAACTGGATCTCGAGTTTCGCCGAAAGCGCTCAGACTTACTCACGTCATATGTTTGTAGGAACTATTGCAAGACACCACATAGAATATTCCAGCACCGAACCCTATCAGGGCTTGAGCCGCCATCACGCATGCCAAGGTTCTGAAAGGGACAAGAGGTTAAGAGGGAAGAGAGTTTCCAGTCTTTATCTCCTCGGTCGAACTTTCATATGAGTTTTTGCAGCTCGGTGACTCTGGAATGGTTTTAATCTCAGTCTCCGGATAACAGACCGCGTGTCTTCACAGCTCAAGGGAGGCAGTCCGGACAGAACTGTGCGGACACAGAGTGCACGCTGCAGGCTCTCGTTCACTCTAAGCCCTGACAGCTAAAAAAACTAGGCCCTGAGTTGCGAAGAGATTAGAGATCGAAGAACGAATTTGGCCTTGTCTCTCCAGTCAAACCCCCCCGGAAGAGAACTCGAGACCCGCTGAAGATGCATGGTATCGGTCACCATATCGGAAAAAAACACCGATGGAGAGTTCAACCAGTGGAGTCCCTATGTGGGGCTTCTCAGACTTCAAACAGTCTGAAGCCGGCTCAGATTGGCCAATACTCTGCGTATCTGATCGGGAGGGCGTCCCACACGGATGCCTCAAAGTTTTTGCGGAAGAAAAGTTTTGCTGCGCGACCGCATCCCCAATAAAGCCAGGCCGTGGGCGATGAACAAAACAGGGAAGGCTTTCCTCTATAGCTGTATTTCCCGGAATCTCCCAGCAACGACTTATCGACCAGATGATCGCTTGCAAGTGCGACTTCCCTCACTTCGAGCCATGCCAGCAGAGTCTCTTAGAAAAAGGAATACTCTCACCAAAGTACGAGTCTTATTTAGCCCTAATAGCTTACACGGTGCGTACGAGGTAGTTCGGTGACATCATCAACCACCCAGCTCCGATGAGAAGTCCTCCAAAAACTGACCAGATGCGAGCATCGAACTGCGGAAGAAAAAAATTTTCATTCCCTTCTTATATAGGATCAGATGTACGCGAACCCGCCCTCTGGCTGGGCGTACTTTAGCCAATGTCGCGATGTGGCGACATTGACGAGCCCCGAGTAATCCTATCATTAGGCCATCAAAAGTGAACGAGATTTTTTTTTGCGAGCTGCGCCCGCCGACACAGACCATCGATCTCGGCCGAGCGGAAAGTTCGTGCGAAGCAACGAATCACTTCCAGTGAGGCAAGCTGGTGCTACCTGATTTTTTCTTTGGAAACTGGAGCGGAAGCTGACTAGCGTCGTTAATATCCATGAACAGCAACCTCCCCGACCGTGTCTGCGGATCGGGATTGGCAAAATACATGAGCTTGCAAATGCTAGCATACAAACATGCATCTCTCACAATCAGTTCCAGTGCGAGGAGCCACAGGATTGGCCTGAACGTAAGTGTTTCAGTGGCTGCGGGCGGATTCGTACATTCAGACAGCTCTGGCTCGAGTGTCGTTATGATGATGCAGCTCAGCTCGATCCGGGCTGCTTTTCTCGAGTGAAGAACACACTTGATTCTCTTTTCCCAGATGAACGAGTCTCGAAGCGTGGGGCCGTGAGCGTTTTCTCAGTGACGTTATCGTGGCAGGCCGAGTTGAACATTTCAGGAACAGCTTTTTATGAGATGCTCTCAAGGATCTCATGTAAAAACAGTGAAATCGGTTTTTGTGTAAGATCGTCAGCTTTTCGGCGTTTCTGGGTTGTCACCTCCCGGGACCCGCGGAGAGCCCTGTCGGTTCTGCTGATAACTGCAAGATTTCCGTGATGGACTCAAGCGGGTCGGGATGAGGTGATGGAACCAGTGAGGGTCCAGAAAACGTCACTGCCGGAGGTCGTCAGGAAATCTCAGTTGGAGCTTCGGAAAGTTCTCCCAGTCCAGACTCCAGGAGGATTAGAGCAGGTTTTCCAGGTCGGTATCGAGCGCGGAGCGCACAGGCTCCACAGTGTTAGAATCTATGGGCAAGAGTTCTGAGCCAAGCTCAGAGTCCTACGAAGAGCTATAAGGCTTTGAAATTTACCGAGGTAACCGACTCCATTATTCTTCGTTCAACCAGTCTCGACGGGAAACACGCGAACGGCCGACAAGCTGCATCGTCCTACAAATGGAAGACACTCACGAATATTTTCGAGATTTTCTGCGCGAGCAGGGATGACACCGAATACATCGACGCCGAGACGAGGAACATGAGTCCTTTTTGGAACGAATCAAGGTCGTAATCTGAAAGCTTGATTGCGAGTGTCGAGTCGTTGAACGCTATTGACATGAATGTCAAGAACAGCACGAACAGATCAAACGCGATTTCGATACACAGCATCCGGTGGAATCCCTTGTTTTCCCGGTGAGAATCGCCTGGGTGAAACAGTATTGTACATTAGCTTATCCAGTTTCCGGACTTACTCACCCGTCATTGTCCAACCGCGGAAAAGGAAACACGGGGCTCGATATGGTAGTTTGGATATGAGTTCGAGACCAGCCGCGCTAGCTTGTCTCCCGGTTAGTGACTGCGGCAGTCTAACATCTGTGTTGTCACGTTCAGTTGTTTCGCATTGTATTGCTTTATACTCACATGTTATGTTTGTCCGACGTGCTTCGCTGCTCTTCGCGTGGGGTGGCAGCACTCTGAACAAGCATAGCGTGAAGAGAATGATCAGGATGCAGAACGTCGTGTAGGGGGCACTGAATCCCCATACCTAGAAAGTCGGATACCGTTGTCGATTACAGTTTCAGAGGAGTACCTCACAACAAATCAGCATCGTGCATTCCAGTAGTCTCGGGGGAGAATACTTTGTGATCACTTCGTAACGATCGAGTCTAAAATGCACAGCCCCGGTATTTTGGTGCATGCTTAAGCTGTGTCCAACAGTGTGTATGCACCTGCATATTCTGAAGTCACTCAAAGCATAAACTTTAAGCTTCTGCTGATGTTATCCCACTGAGGATGCAAATAATGACCCTCTCAAAGCGGGCCTCGTTTCTGGCTAAGGGCGCACATTCTCGAAAAGTCAGGATTATGGGACAGACTCATCTCAGTCAGGCATAGACCTCACATCACGAGAATCTTGGGAGCAAGCACGAACCTGGTAAAGCGCCCCTCCGACGGCGGGACCAACCATGACTCCGACGCCAGCGAACATTTCGAGCACAGGCTATAAATGAGGTTCTAGATTAACCTCGGTTGACATCGACTGACTTGGTCAATAATAATTATTTATTTATCAACGCGTTCCCGAATTCCGTAAGCTTGTAACGAGTTTCATTTACCAGGAAAGTGTCCATCTTATCTCCGAAAGCTTCAGATGCCACGGCGTTGTAGGCAACACTTGATGAGGTAACCCCCATGGCTTGCAAAGTCCGGAATGCGAGGCTCGCTCCGAAGAATTGGTTCGGATCTCTGAGGACGTCTGTGAAACTGCTCGACGGGAGTTTGTAGTCGAGCGTATCGGTATTTAATACTTTCTGTGAAGCCTTGTGTGATTGCTCCCGAGTATTGGTTTCTGAGCGGTGAATTTTCTCACCTAAAAGCCAACATGAAAAGAGCTTCGACGATCAATCCAAACACTAGCACCTGTCTGGGGGACACGTTATCGTTAATCTGGAATGTTAAGGGCTTTTGATCAGTTCTCCGTTTTCCATATTTTCAACGGCACATGTCAACTCCCGTAATAGATGTTGAGAATCAGCGAGGGAGTTGACTTCACCCGGACTCCGAAGAGCATTCGAGATCAAGCTCGTCCTGAGCACCAAAAATGGCCCAACATCGCTAAGCGCAGACGCGATTGCAAAGATTTTTGGTTCTGCGCTCGTGTAGATCGAGAGAAAAGTCCTGGGTGTGTTGAAAATTCCCAGTTGAGATGGATCTCCAGTTCCGCAAACATTGTCTCTTGACGTCACGTCCTATCTGCATCTCTCTGGCATTCTATTTATCATCGTCAGCTAGAAATCGGAGAAAACCACGCAATCCCCATCACGCTCGGGATGAGAAAGGGTCGCCAACCCTCAAAAGCCAATGACAGCGTCTGACGGGAACGTTGTCGTTGTGCATGCTTATTCGACTCGGAACTACGGCTCTCCGTTCCCACCCACGTGTTACCTATTACGTCATGCTCTGTTATGAAGGCAGAAGCGCCGCAACCCTTCGCCCGAACTCTTATGGGAAATAAGCTTTGAGCTCTGGCAATCGAGAGAATTCTCGTTGGACGAATTTCCCCAAATCTGCAAAAGCGTCTCAGGCTAAGCTCCGAAAATGCATTCTCAATCCGCCTATTGTCGCTTTCTGGAGCCTTCAAGCTATTCAAGATATCCTCTGCGAAAAGAATCCGTTCTCGCGTCGAGCTGACTCGATAGGCGACGCGATTGCTGCCTGAAACTCTGCAGGGATATTCCGACCTTGAACATACTTTTCAGTTGCTCTGGAGCGCCTCAAGGAGACCAGGAGTATTCGGGGCGAAAACGATGAGCCGCAGTCCTCGAGGCGTCAGAACCCTAATTGCAAGGTTGTGTCCGAAGGCGAGGCTCTGTTACATCGGAGATGGAACACCGAAGGCGAGGCTCTGTTACATCGGAGATGGAACACCGAAGGCGAGCACCGTCTCGCAACAAGGCCTCGAGGGGAGCGACGATAAGAAACTGCCCCGGAGGAACGTCGTGGACCTAATTTGACAAAGCTTTTCGGTGTTCCCTGGAATGGACCTACTTCCCACCGACGCTCAACCCCTGTGAGAAAATGTCCGTCCGGAGCTGCCGGACGAGCGCAAAGCGGTCAAATGTGCCCACGGTCATCAACCAGAGAACAAGTCAGCAAAGTTTGAAACAAAGCCAGTTAGGGGCATCCGGAGCGCAGGTTCTACCACTAGTGTCTTGCAACCGGAGCTCGCAGTCCCATTTCGTCCATGATTCGTGACTCGTCGCACTCGACGGCGATGTGGGCGGACGAACTACCGTAGGATACATGCATCTCAACATGCCGGCAGATTTTTAGCAGGAGGAGATCAAAAGAATCGAGTTCTCATTCGTGCTGGGACTTTTTCAACAGAAAACGGATGTTTCAACTCTTCATAATGGACGCAGCCATTTTTGACGACGGGCAACGCGTTGATTCAGGCCACCAGGTACAGAACTTCGGAACGAAGGGCTGAACACAATGTATCTCAGAATGTCGCTCCCTTTCCGAGCCCTTATTTTCGAGGAGCGAAACATCGCTCAGTGAAACGGGGGTTTGCCCGGGAATTAACGGGGCCGCCCTGATGCGCTCTCATCAAAGCCGATTAGTCAACTAAGTCTGCTCAATGTAGGATTTGGCGGATTACTCCGAAAAAACTGGCTGATGCGTGAAGAATATTCGGACCATACCTGTTTGAATCTCGAGTTCACAGTTAGTGACTCATACTTGAATCAAAGTCTATCCGAGATAATGTCGCGCTCGAGGAGCTTTGGTATCTGCTTCCAAACTTTGGAACACCTACTCGAGAAATACGTGAATCCTCACCTTTTTTCCAACGATTGGGCTGAGAAAAAAGCCGACAAGTGGAAGACAGGCAAAGACAAGACCGACCTGGACGTAGCTGCACCCTCGTGCCGTCGCCTGGAAAACACCAAGTTGTCATTTTGAATAACATCCCCAGCTCTTCTGCTTATCCTAATGTTCCAGATAGAATCAAGAGGGAAAGAAACAAGAGAACGACCCTGAAAATACTCGCATGGCCGCATACAACTCCAGCGCTTAGAGAATCATTAATATCTGTCGCTCAAACTGAACGCATTACTTGTGGATTTGCGTCTTCCCGCGACAGGCTCGGAGAATTCTCGATTCTGAGCACAACGGATTATCAGACTGTCTTCCAGCAGGACTCGCACGTTGAGCTGTGCAACAGATGCTTTCCACTATCGGGCGTGACAGTCCTCATTAAGCGAATGGCTTGAGTCCTGTTCCGATGTATATTGGGAATCGAAGAAGTCGGGAGAAAAAGTAACATCGTTGTTGCAAGGACAACTCTGCCCCAGGAATCCAGAATGGGAGCTCCAATATCAACGTCACGTTGGTATTGGCCGTGGAAAGTTCCGTTTCTCTCCACGAGAACTTCGCGGTTCGCACTAGTACCGCTGAAGGACTGCCCGTTGGGCCTAGCTCACGCGCTATCGCTAAACTATCCGGAGGCGAAAGCATCGTTGTAAACATTCGTTGGCTGGAAGTACACGAGGAGGAATGACATGCAGGCGGACGTGTCGGGCATCCTGACCAACCCGAAGTCGATCCTAACACAGCACACTATGCAAAGCGGAACCGATCACACTATATGTCGTTTCTGATCATTGCCAGGGACCACGCAGGGAATACATATCGCACGAAATTCGTCCATCTCTAGGGTCTCCGCTACTCGACACGAGCGTCACTAAAATGGGAATCGATCGATTGACCATCCACTTTGCTATCTTGGAGAATTGGGGGAAGCGGGGAAGCGGGGAAGCCCGCAAGGTTTGTCTAATCGTTGCAGTACGTCCAATACGGCGCCGACTCGATATGAGCGAGTTGCAGGCGCTTCACGTTTGCCCCTAGTCCTGTTTCATGTCGAGTAGGCGTTATCTCGCAGACTCAAATGCTCACCCCTCGATTGTCTGTCTCGAATCGGGGTTGCTAGCTATACCAGTCTCGACTTGGTGCGATACTATTATAATAACAGTCGTACGCGAATATTAACTCGAACTATGCCCATTTTGCTGGTCTGGGCTGTTGCGACGGAAACAAGCGCGAAGATAAGAGGGTCAGACACTTCAGCTTTTTCGCCAGCAAAGCGTGATTTAGTTGAATTCTTAATCAAGAGGGCTCCAAACAATATTCACGTTCAGCTTATCGTCCCTTAACCACATTGACATGTGGCGTAAAGACCTTTCCTCCGATCAAAAGTTCACCCTTTGAGGACTGTTTTCAGATGGCGTGCTCTGCCAGATTGGATACTCATATCGGCGCACTTGAAATACACTGATTCTGGAGAGAAGAGAAATCAGAATGGCAGTGGGAATCTGGTCCGGAGCAGTGATGAGCATTTTCGTACTCATACTGATTTTGGCCAACATCATGAAGACAGGGGAAATCCCATTATTGTGATTATGCTTCTCTCTCGATCATGATTGTGATTATGGGTGTGAGAAAATCATGATAATTAGCAAATCACTGACGAAATAATTCCGTATTCATAAGGGACATGATGACTGAATCTTACTCGGCGAATTCGGAGAGAGCAAGTTTCATGCGCTTCTTTCCCCTCTGTTCTCCGACCGTTTCGATTTCCGATATGGATACGGACATTCTCACGAGATGATCGAGATTAAATGTTTAATATTCAAACACCTAATGAGTGGGAGAAGCTGGCAAAAAAAACGGTGTTTACTGAAAAGGAAACCGATAGCCGGAGAAGAAGAGCTCTGGAAAATAGAGCAGTGGCAGAAATAACTGGAAAGGGGAGCGAGCCGAGGAAAAAGAGGGAAAAACAATTAGGGGATCAATGATTTTTCCCGCATTTCCAGTGAAACAGCGTCGAGGAAGAGAATGAATAGACATGCTGCCTTTCGGATATCAAAGATAGGTGAAAATTTGAGGAGACTATCAGCAGAGGCAAATACAGGCGTTCATTGCATCTTGCCTTGGAATGCAATTCCTCATTTAAATTTTAATCATGATTTCTCCGGAATCATATTCAGAATCATATCTGTCAACTCCATGATGATCGCCGCCACATACGTCTCTTCCCGTCATCAGAATAATCATAATCCAATTCATTTTTTCTCTATCATGATCATCGTCCCAATCATGATGAAGAAAAAAAGTATCAGTCTCTGCTCTGCATGTTCAGGAGCGTCACGCACGTGATCAACGGCCATCTCCCCCCGCTCGTGCGGAAACAATATAAATAAGCTTCCTGACGGACGGTGAGGATATCCTCCATGTCCGAAAAATCGAGGAACCGTCTCCTCTAGTCCTACACGAGAATGAGCGCGGAGGAACGTCATGGAGGAACATGACCATTAGGCAACGTCCCCCGAGCCATGGCTCACGACCACTGTGCTGTCAATCGGATTTTCCTGGGTGTGAGACCTAGGAGATTGATGAGCGGTGGTATAATATAATATTGAGATATAATTGGGTTCTAGAGACTCCACTGGTTCTGTTGTGAGTGAAAAATCCTCGAACTCATACGAGCTGGAAGTTTTGTGAACGATCGCCGAACTCCATGGATGACTGTGCTACGAGAGCACGTCACCTGCCAAACTTCCAGAAACCCGCTCGGATCTCTAGTTCCGAATCGGTGACCTCTCGTCGGGTCTGTTTCGTTGTATATCGACGAACCAAGTGACACCTGATGTCGGGGATGATGATGACGTTGAACTCATATTCCTCTTATGAACGTTCTAAAAATTGTGGTACCGGAGCGATGTGATATGCCAGATGAACGAACGTCACGCGATAGAGCCCTCTCGGACCATTACTACTAAGTATAAATCTTGACATCGGGTTCAAGCTGGGCAGGATCCCCGACCAAGCCACACTACGCATGATTTCATTTGGGTTAGTTTCGAATTTGTTCACAAGTTTCCCGGAGCGAAATTTCCAAAATCTTGGATGTATAAAACTTCAATCAGTTATACCGTGACACGCTACAGTTGTTGGCAGTCACGTGCGTCAAAGCATGGTTTCTGATGGCATGCCACAGGTGAACTTGGCAGTGACTCGGAGCATCTGGAACGAGGTGTCTTTGCACTTAGGACTAACCTCCGTCGGGTAAAACGGTGCAATACCCAAGGCGCACATCATGAGCAGGCATTTGCCTGAACAGATCAGACCGGCTTCCACAAGCTTCTCCTTCTTCCAAAATGTCATCGTGATTTCCGGCGAAGTTTGTTCCATCCGTCTCATGTAGATTCAGCGTTATCACTCTCCTTGACAGTGGTAAACACAGTCGACTGACAACTAGTGAAAACGATCGTCATGAATCTGTTGATTGTCACGGTTTCCAGGTGATCAAGTTCAGCATGAGCCCCTCTTTAGGAACCGAAGAAGTCACAGCACCGACGAAAACATTTTCTCCAGACAGAGCTCTGCGAGTCCGCTTACAAATCAAGGGAGAAGTGTGCGTGTCAATGTTTCAACGTCGTGCCGTGTGATGTCTCCCAAAAATGTGGGTAGACTAGACACGTAACAGAAAACACAAACGGAATGCAGTTCGAAGCATGAGAGCTCGGCTGTTGAACAGCTGATCGACTCACTCGAAGACGTTCGAGCTGGCTCTCGTAAAGCGCATGCGCACTCGCCCGCATTTACTCCGAAGAGAAAACCGAGCTCCTCGGCGGACCTTCGCGGCAGAATCAATGGAATGACGAGGAACAGCCGCGACGCAACGGCTGTTCCTGACCTTTTCCTGTGACCAACCAGAAGAGGTCTACGGTCGGTTGGTGCTTCGTACATAGGGCCAGCAAAGCTTGGTGCGTTCTCCAAGTTGTTGGCGCAGAACCGAGGTGCCATTTTAGTGGAAACGCAGTAGGTTCGGGTTCGGAGTGGCCATTGCCCCAGGCTCTGGTCTCGAACACCACAGATTTAAAGTTTATTGTGGATCACCATTTGCGAGACTCTGGAGAATCTCATAGATGCTGGTGGAAAACTGTTTGGCTCTGTCATGGGTAAACCCCGAGGAATCTCTTCTCCAGTAAATCAGCGATCGTACTCCGCTCGGTCCGGAGCGCCAAACAAGCTCCTACCAGATCATTCTGATCGCACCTCACTCGCGATGGCTGTACCCTGCTAACGCAGTCGCAGAGAGTCTTCTTGGCCGAATTTACTCTCGCCGCTATTGCTGTCGTTGAGGTCTGCGCTCAAGTATGTCTCTTTTGATCAAGAAAAGGAACACTGCTCCCCGGGTTTCCGGGAACCCGCATCTCCTGATGGTTTGAGGAGAGTCTTTGAGGGCTCATTCGATTCCCGGGAACGTCTCGGTGGGAATTGCTTTTTTACTGATCGCAAGCCGTCCAGATGTAGCCTTGGGGCCTTCTGTTCAAAGAGAATAAAAATCGAGGAAACCGTTCTCGATATGGGAGCCATAGAAACAGAGATAGAAGCTAGTCTAGGGGCTGAAACGCGGATCGCAGGTTGGAATGAGAGTTGTCCACAGTGATGATCGTCCGTGGAATTCTTTCGGCTTCAGGAATTCATCGCGACTGCTGGCCGATTCATGAGGGGGCCCATTCTTAGGATCTCTCGGGATCGTGATTTTTTTTCAGTTCAAACCAAGTTTATTACTGTGAAACAAAGGTAACAAGGAGATTATTACAGTTTCCAGGAGGGCTACGCCCTGTCCGTGGTATTTGGGGGAGACGCATACAGTTGGGGGACGAGTTTGAGGGAACCCTACCAGAGCTCTAGCTGTGTCAAAATCCATCAGGGAAGCATGTTATCAATATCGGCTAATGTCCCTGATATATATGTCCCTGATACTTTGTCAAATATCCAAGAAAAGGATCAACTGTCGTTAGCACGCTGCTGTCGGTTCTTTTCGCTAAAGGGTTCAGCTCCGCATGATTCGTCATTCTCGAGCTGAGCGCTCGCGTACAGACCCAAGTCCCCGAGTGGACCCGTCTGAATGAGCCCGGCGAATAATTTCCCGAACAAAGGCCAGATAAGGTTTCCAAAGGGTAGATTGGCGTAGTCTCGAAGAAGCGCACTTTTTTTCAGGGTCCGAGCAAGCACCTCAACTCGATCATGAAACCTGTGCTGCAGAAAGCTGATATTTCGATGATCCGTTCAATCGAACAAACCCTGACGGGGCTCAAACTGCAGTGCTGAGGAGTTTGTTGATCGGAAAGCTGACGCGATCGAGTCGTATTGGGACTCCGACAAAACCTTTGCGAACTATCGGCGCCGGACACCGGAAATATAGACTTATCCGGAATAAGTGACGATTGGATAAGAGCGCAAGAAGCGGGGCTGGCTGTACCGGCGAAAGAAATGAGCCGCCCTGTTCCCCACCACATTCGAAAAAGAAAAATCTCCGTCTCAGTGGCGCATGGCTGTACCTTGGAAGATTTCGTCATGCCCATCGAAAACGGGGGGCATCGTTGCGACATCGTGAAGCCGCTCCTTTGAAATTGGCGAGCTGGAGCCCGCGGATCCCTCGTTTCCATATCGTCTCAAGACATCTTTCTCATCTGTCGAAGAGAGGAAGCTCGGACCGTTAATCGAGTGCACTCCCCTCGGACTCAGGCTTTGTGTTTGGTCACGTCGTCATCTGACCACCGTTTCGAGGACCACTCACATGTCATTCCAGTCAATTACAGTCGAGCTCTTCAAAAGATTCATGGGTTCCCTCTGTACAGCTTCAGAGACTCGTTAACGCTATACTTTTTGAGCATCGAATCCAGCCGAGCGTTTCTGAGTGGAATTACCAAGATTTTCTGCCTTTGCGAAAGACATGATCACCGTCGAAGTTAATTATATGTGCAGCATCTCCTTCTTCGTCGACAAAAGAAATTCTCGAACGTCCGAGGTAGGAACAGGGCACAGCACGTCGGGATCAAGTGCTGGCTCCCACTGGTGAGCGTGAGGAAAATCATTGGTAATTAGGTATGCGAGAAACGCGAACTGTTGTGCTGAACAAATTCAGTGCGTGAAACTTTTCCGGTGTATGTATCACACGAAAATCGATGAATCGGAAAGCTTTCGACCGCTAGTCTTGAAACCAATGAACTCATTCTCCCTCTGCTTCCAGATAACAGACAATAATAATAATAATAATCAGGAAACACAGATCTTCTTAGAGAGAATTGCGGAAAACTGTGGACGAAACTCGTTCTACGGGTGGATGGCTCATCCGCGGATTCTCGCCCGCATTTTCTCCCACGACGGAGAACGCGGGGTCGTCAATCCTCCCTCCAAATGGAGCTCAGGCCCCACCGTCGAAGAGTACAGAGGCGGGCTCGATGGCGATCAGTTAGAAGGTGCGATCCGCGAAGAATACGATCCCAGGAGCTCCACTTGGCAGGTCTGATTAATTGAGATGATATCGAGGGACTAATAAACTCCCCCGTATGCCAAGAGCACAAGCTGAACTCCGAGAGGAGAACCATCAGATACACTATGTCTCAGGAATACTGGGCTACCTTAGTTTTTGCAATATTTTGCGGTCTCGATGCACTTTCCTCGCCCGCTGCCTCAGAACAAAAACTGGCCGTCCGGAAACATGCCTCAGAAGAAGAGAAGATAATGGAGCACTACACACGAACCGCACCGCCAGCCAATGAGTATGAGGAAGCTGTCTCACAATTATAGAATAGTTATAGAAAACGAGTTTTTTTTTCAAACTGCATCCGTTGATTCTAGTATTTGATGACCTTTCAGGCTTTTCTAGGTCATTCACAAACTCGAACATTCTGTTTAACCTGCTTCAGAATAGATTCCTGATGATTTCAGGTCGATTGAGTTCCAAGCGGACGTTAACACAATATTCCCAATGCTTCAGGCGTCGAAAACTGCCGGAATTTCGCGGAGACGTTCCTGACTGCCTAGCCCAGAGGGAGCCCATTGAGTACAAATGTAAGGACCACGCGAGGCACTCCAGCAGAAATATTTCCTCTCTCCTGATTTATTGTTCTCCAGTTGACTCACCAGGGTACATCGAGGGGTAACCTACCTAGCTAGTGAAACATATGCTCGTTCCGCAAACCGCTCGGGTACGACAGTGAACGGGTTTGCAGAGCCACCTGATGCCCTGAAATGCTCATCTGACTCGAAGCAACGCTTGCGACAACCGGAGGGCTCGTCCACGAAGCAGGATGAGTCCATTCTTCTCGATATACGGATTTCGACCGATATCGGCGATTTTCCTCCTTGCGCAAATCGTGCCCGTCTCCGTTGAGCCCATCTGGTCCGTCGTCGTCATCTAAATATCATTGAACGTCTCCTCCTCTATGGAGAATAATTATAATTGTAATCAATAGATTCGAGTGATCAGAATCATTCTTAGGGAAGTTAATGAATTTCGCGATGCAGCATTCCCGCAGATTACCTGATGCAGTTTTGCGCGGGGTCTTTCCTGCAGCACTTTATTCGGAACCCAGGTGGTAATCGGCACTGAAGACATCCTCGATCCGACTCCAGGAATAATCAGAATCGTGTTCGGATCGGATCATCTCTTTCAGCTCTTCTATGCTGATCATATTGCCCGGAAGCGTTTGCGAAACCTATGGGAACGAATCCCTGCGTTTCGTAACCTGCTCCCGTCTCATACGGTTTTCCAAACCGCCTGACCCATCGTTTTGGATGAACTTCTCCGCACTGTTGGAAAGAGACTAGAGAGGGCTCGGTCCCGTGCCTACCTCAACTCTAAAACTCAACTTCACCGAGCAGTTTGCTTCCAGTCTTAATTTGGGAAGTCCCGTCGCGACCGCCCGTATGAACATAAGCTAAATTATCCTAATATTCACTTCTGTGTTTTATTTCGAGGATCAACTGGAGATGAAAAAAAGTCGTGTCCAAGAGCGAGCAGTCGATGGTATCGCGCTATCGCCATTAGGGTCCCGGGAAAGAAGTCAACCCCCCGCCAGAGAAAATCCTGGCAATGCATAGAAGCCTATCGCTCGTTGAAATTGACGGACCATTGTCCGTCGAATACAGGACGAAATACGTGATCGACCAAGCTCAGATTAAATTGTTGAGCTCGATGTGTCGTTGTTGAATTTCTGCGATCAGTAGGCTCCATTGCAAGTGAAACTCAATATTGGCGAGAGAGAATAACTACCGGCGAGAGAGAATATCCTGTGAGCGCAAGTATTCCTCGGCTCGCTGACATCCACGCAAGCATACTTGAGCGAGAACGAAGGTGTTCCACCACGTGCATACCATTGGTCGTCCGCTGAGCTTATATTATTCTTCCTCTGAAGATTATGAACCAACAGTGAACGCAAAGGAAAACACTTGGCATTATATTAGGAAATCGCCCGACGAGGAGAGAACATAATTAAGGCTGGAGGTTTGTCACGGACCGCGACGTCTCCGGGCGTCTCGCAGCCTTTCGCCCGTAAATCTCCATGACATGTCAATGGAGGCAAGATAATTCCCAACGATTTCAGCGATTCCCCGCCCCGACGAATCCTCTACCCTGAAGCTCGATGAGTCTATAGTTCGCGACAGTTGAATAACTCAACCAACTTTTTCTGCGAGATTCATCCAAAGTGTGTTCGGATCCCCGTGAGCTTGTGGTGGGGCTGAACGGCTTCTCCACACGTTTTCGATGATGTTAAGATCGGGCGAATACGCGGCCATCCCAAGATTCCAATTAAATTGTCTTCAGAGTGTTCTTTCACAATCTTGGTTGAATGAATCCGTTCAGCGTGCTGTCCCAGTTGATCTTTCAAGAGCTCGTTGTAACCTCGACTGTTCGGATATTCGTGTCCTATCATAGATCCACAGCGTCAATTGGACGTGCCGAGAGAGTGAGAACTCCCGAGGGGCAGTTCGCCTCTTATCCTGGCGAGAAGTAACAACACGGGACTTCGCAGTGCGACAAGAATTCAAGCCGTGTTCCTCGATAATGTCTGCCACGTTGCCAACATCTCGAGTGGAAAATATTATCGATTCTCGGAGACCAGCTCTTGTACTCAAAGAACACAGCTATAGGTGGATAGAGTTTTGTTCGAGATGGCCGCCTCTGACTCGTTCCGTGTGTTCGTCGGGAAGCCAGCGTCGGTTTCATTATCACTACTTGCATTTTTACTTGCGTTTTTACTTCTCCAAGAGGCTGGCGCACGAGACGAACCCGTCCCAATAACCGCACCATTTATCGCTACAAGTGAACTAGTGCAGGCGATCAGCCAAGCCATCAGGGCCAGTGCTGTAGAGAACTCGACCGTGATTTGGGTTTTTGTGTTGTACTTATTACCCAAACATCAACCCTCATTGAGCTACCTCTGGAATTTCCCCAAGACTCACGTGTATATCGCAGAGCAACCAGTTCTGCTGAAAACCACGAAAGGGAAATCCTGATTTCTTGGGAGCGCCGCGAAGCCGGTTTTGCGGGCACGGGCTTGGCTGGTATTTATAATCCCTTCAAAAACTGTGGACACCGCTCCTGCGGGCAGAGTCTTGAAGACCGATATCTATGGTATATTGAGAGACGTGTTCTCATCCAAGTTCGAGAACCGCAGAGAGAAGAATCCGTCGCGGAAACCCCGGAGGAGATACTGCTGAAGTTACAGACGAGAGTGCAGCTGAAAAACTTCAATCTTCTCTACCGGAACTTGTTCATTGTACTCGGGGCGGATCGGCGAGACCGATTGCATTCGAGTTACGTGGTGAAGCCTTCGGGTGATCAAACTGTCACCGATATGTTGAAGCTGACAGCGAAAAACTTCGAGATGGGAGACGCGCGTCGTGCATTCGACCCGGTACGGTCCGTCTCAAACCGAAGCGAGAGAATCGTTCTCGATCTGTTCTCGATAGCTTCTTCCGGGGGTGATCCAAATTCAGAAATCATGTTCCAAACATGCTATCGAGTGAGTATACATACTGTATATACCTATATGGAACCGGAAACCAGCTTGAAAACTTTTAGGAAGGTCTTGCTGTGTCGATGGCACGCAGCAGTACAGTCGTTGATGAATATGATCTGACGGCAATGTCATTCTGACATGCGGTTCTGATTTCTTTGCAGGCTCGGAAAATCTACGTGTACGCATACACTTTCCTCGCTATCAGACTGGCGAACCCTCTTCCTTGGAAGGTACTTTTCGTCTCGACTCTGCCGGACTACGTCGAACTGCAACTGCCTCTCGTCATGATGTCACTCTTCACGCTGCCGCTGGCGCTCTCGATCAGGCGGAATCGATCCTATATCCTGAATCTGTCGATCTACAGGAGCGCGTACCACCTTCTGAGTGGCAACACATATGGGTCTCTGATTTCTTCATCGAATCTGAGAACTCTGACATTGCTTATCTGCGGTCTTGTCTCCCTACTAATTCAGTTTCCGATCAATTCATTGAAAGCGGGAGTCGTGTCTTCTCCATTTGAGCAGAGAATCAAGCCCTCCAAATGTAAAGTGATACACTGTGATTCGTCGAGGTACCGTGGTTTGATGCTCACTGGAGCCCCTCCTTTCAATTTGAACAGATGGGGAGGAAAAACCAATCCGCAGGCGTCTGTGATCGAAGAGGGCCTCTATAAAGCATGCCCCGGAAATTCGACGATGTCGGCCGGAATGACAAAGTTGGCGAGATATGATTCTTTGTTAAATTATCACACCATATGTGACGATCCAGAACTAATCAAACTTCAGATGGGGGGAAATTTCGGGAAGGGACTGGTGTTCGAGAAAATCATACAGTCCCAAGCGACCGAAGCATTATGCTCCGAAGAAGTATTCCGCGGAGGTCAATCTAACTTCTCCGGTCATGTACGCACGATGAGCATGATTTTCGAGCATGCTTTGTTGAGACATCATCATGTGAGAGCTTCGCTATCCAGGAACAACAGACTTGAGCAAAAGTTCTGGCTCAGACAGCGGAAGGAACTAAAGTATCGGGTTATTAGAAAAATACGCGAAATTGTGGGTAACCTTCAGAATAAGTACTTGGAGTACAATATGCTCAAAGAAAGTTCATACGACCCCACTATAGACTTGCGATGTGTGTTGCCGCTTCTCGCACTATTCTCCGCTATACACCTCGTGATCGCTCTCTGTTCCACCCTTTTCCTGACTATGCTGCATTGGAACGGCTGCATCGGCGTCGGGAGATCAAATGTAGCGCAGTTTGCGGAAAAAGTGATGGGAGAGTGTGCGAAGGATCAGACTGGAAAACTGGCGGTTTCATTGTTCTCTGGAGTAATCAACACAAGGAGGAAAACGCGAATTCTACCAAAAAACGCGCCGGATACAAAAGAGTGGAGGTAAAGTGAGAGTCGACGATCGTGAGGTGTGGCCGGTTGAGATGCCACTGTTTGAACTTGGTCTGACCAGACTTTTTGACGTCTATGGAACAAATTTCGGGGTTGGTCTGACAATACTTTCTGAAGAGCTCGGGGTGCCGCGAGGTGCCGCCACCGGAAAAGTTTGAGAACCTCCGCTCTAGTTGGAATTCAGTCAGAAGCAAACTCTGTTTATTCAAACGGGAATAAAGAACATCGGCTCATTATAACTACAAAATATGATATGCGTGCAATAGTCTCTCGGATTCATGATTCTCGTGGATATCAGGTCGAGGCAGGTATTCTGATTGGTCGCTGGGTTCTTGGGATCCTTAGCTAGGTTCAGCTTGAATACATTTCCCATGAAGGTCGACGACTCCGTGTTTTTGGTGCCTTCTCTGACATCATAGCTGGAAGCACCGGGATTGACCCGTGGCACGGCGACGTTACTGTCCTCATTTGCGAGGTAACGCCGACCTCATCATGAAGACGCACAGAAGTCGTGAGGTGTTCTGGAGAGAGTGAAGCTCCCATGGCGGCAGCTAGGGCAGGGGGAACTCAGCAGGTTTCATCGGAAAAGAGACGACGATTCGGATATCGGTTGAGGAGTTCGAGCCAATCGGTCCGAAGGGTCAAAAGACCTCGCAAGGGATGTCCACGCAGTGCGGGGTTTGGAATTCGAAGTGGAACATCGAATTGGCGATCAGTGCTGCTCTCTCATCTTATTTTTTCGATTCCATTATTCGTCGGGAAGCTCCACCAGTGCTCTCTCTCATTGACACCTTCGAAAGCTTTATTGAATCGGTTGACGTTACGACGATAGGAATAAATCATGACCCAACCCAACGTCCGGGTCGGTGGGGGAATTCGAAACGAGGAGAGTACAAAATGACGCCAGGATGAAGACAATACCGTTGTCATAGCTGCGCAGACAAACGGTTTGCGCATCAATCTCGATCAAGGTCCGTCCTGGCGCCGCCAAATGGGTTGGCGACGGACAAGAATGATGTCGCTGTTCGAATTTTCGCCGCCACCGCTCCACGATGCCCCGTTTTCTTGCTTGTCCGAGAGAGCAGCTTCGGAACATGGAGACGTAGTCGACTGCACAGAAGACAAGCTTTTGGTCACTTCTACAAGCGGAGGGCGATTTGAATGTGAGAAAAAAAAAATTCAGTCGCCGGTTTCGTCGGATTTTCGCCGAGATGGTGCTCTTCCTTAGCACCGCTCCTCGAATTGCTTCGTGTCGCAGAGCACGTGCTCAAATTAGTTCCAGGCCCGAACTAATTTCCTTCACGCTGAGCTCGAAATTTCTGGAGTGCGTCAGGCCTACCTCCTCCTATTGCTCTGATGCTGCTCACAACCAGTTACACAGCTCGCTCCGTGCTCCAGCACCCCTCTGAATATTCTATGAGTATGCGTCTTGAGTGCGAGGTACACGTTCTTTCGGTCCGTATGATTGAGAGAAGCTGCAGTTCGCTATCGTGACGCTGCTGATGATTTGGCATGGAAATGTCAATGATGATGGGAGGAGTTAACTTTCCAGCGCCATCAACACTATAAGAAGGCTAAACGATCAAGGATAATGGACGAAAAACTCCGCCAACCGCAGTTCCAATCAGAAGGATGATATTTCAACTTCGCTCCGCATATGAAAATCAGAGTCGCGCGCTAAACGCATTAGAAAATCACTCTCAGTCAAATATATTTATATTCCCGGCCGCTGATGAGCACTTAGAATGTAAAATTCAGCGCGACGGGGTTAAGGCGCAAGCTTAGAGCTATTTCGAAGAGTTCAGAGAATTTTTCCTTGGGGATTTCCACCGCTCGCCATTTCTCTCCCAGCAGCTATCAGGTGCCGTTAGGATTCTCTTTCATCCTTCGTTGAGTTCCATTCACGAGCGAGTCGCATCGTATCCGTTAGATACAGGGTAAGAGGGGAAGGTTGTGACAGTTCTGCTCCTGCTGATAGCCCGAGGTATTCATGAGAATAACTGAATTTGGAACGTGAAGAAAAACCTGCACTCGGTTGGAAAACCCAATTTCAAGGTTTGGCGCACCCCAAATTATTCTGTGTCGACGCGGCGGGTGTGACGATACTCCGTTCCAGATGCATTTTTTACATGGTTCACGGTGTAGAAATGCATCCACCAGAGGCCCTTGGCCAGGCTACCTTGACGCAGAGATTAACATGGATTGGTGCACTTCAACCAACTCCTGTTTCCAGAATTCCATGGAGGTCTCATAGGTTGACGTCAATGATGTTGGAGGGTGACGGATATGTATTCCCTCGATCCTCAGACAATAACACTGTTTTCCCTCCCGCATAGAGAATATGTGAGCAAGAATATAGGCACACCAATATTCTCCTTGGACTTCAGTCGAAGCTTGTGATCGAAAGATCCGTCTTGCAGTGCCTTCCATGCAACGGTTTTCGTTACAAAATATTTGCGACAGAACGGACTGAGGATCGAATTTCATTTTGCCGGCTTCTTGTGGGCTACGATATCGATAGACTCTCGCGACAGATTTGCTGCATTCCAAGGTGCGATCACACCTGATCTTTCGAGTGCCTCGATGGCCTTCCAAAATTGGATGTTGCTCCTCAGGTAAGTCAGAAATGTGTCTGCGAGATTGCAACAACAGTTCGGATTGGTCAGGTATGGACAGAATAACAAAGTTCATAGATCATGTCGCCAGTTCTTGGGTCGTGCTCTGTTATTCAGCAGGGAAGCTTTCCACGAGGAATGCTCTGTGGCGAATTCACCATGACGGCAATGCAAACACGCTTTTCCCTTCGTATTCGCGTGCACGTCCAGTGGCTTTCTGGACAAACTTCATTTGGAAATGTGAGAGTCGCAGGCATAAACCCTACTCGCAAAACCTTCTCGCCAGCAATCGGACTTGGTCAGCCACTCCGTGAACTTGAATATGCTACAGCAGTTGGAAATAATGTAACCGGCCGATCCTGTAAGAAGTCAGGTTCGGTCGGATGGGGAGACTTGCTGCCGCATCTGATACTTTCAAATCGTAGAATCGCTCACGGAATTCCACCGGTATGAATTCGGAGTCGAGCGCAGGTGAGGAATCTGGCCACGGCATATTCTTTCGCGGCAATCGGGACTTTGGATGCAAGGATCTAGCATGTTCCGAGATAAATGTCTCGATCATATCAGCTCCTTGGAATCTGGAACCAAAAGTCGTCCGAGCATCCTGTATGTCGAATCATGGGGCATGTCCGCGCCATTCGGAGAGAGATTTGGCCTAAAGTCTGAACTTGAGCAGTTTGTTTCTCGGTCTTTTTGGCAGACGATTTTCGCTAAATTCCATCAACTCCCCAGAGATTCGGTTCAGGTGATGGACGTGAGCTGCAAGACGTCCCCTAATCCGTTGTTCTCGGAGCTCTTGCGCACACGTGGCGTTTGTATACCGACGAACTTTCTGGGGGAGCGCTTTCGATTTCCGTTTCGAGGCTTCCAGCAGAGTGTCAGCCTTCTGGAAGAATAACTCGATTGGTTCCCTCCGCTCCCTTCCTGCTCACCAATTGAAACTTCCGGAGGCTGTGCTCGAAAAGACGGTGGTCGAGTGAAGTCGAGCTTTCCAAGATCGGTGCGACATCTGTTTGATTGGTAACAGAGCAGATTGCGAGTTGCGGCTCCGTCGTCCATGCACGAATGCCACGTCTTGCCTCGATAGACGGCGCTCCTCAAACTATTTTGAGGGGTTGAAGGTGCTGCGATTCAGGCAAAAGGTTGCTCCGAAGCCCGATTCATGCATATCCGGAGGGAGTGAGAGAGAATCATCGAGATGATTGTCTTCCAGGGTGATGTCTTATGCATAAGGGCGCAAGAATTCTTCCGCATCATGTCTTTTCCCGAATGTAAACCGCCACGCTCCTCCCGTCTCCGTTCTCATTCAAAAACAGCCTTCCCTTTGTAGCGGTAGAATGACGACACCGAACACTCGGAGAAATATTTTCACAGAGCGGGAAGCTCGAAAAGGTCGGAAAGTGCACCGTCTCGTGTTTCCAGCCGTTCAGAGCTGTAACAGAGTACGTTACGTCCCCGAGCCCTGAGAAAACACACAGTCGCCGGTAAACTAAACATCCTTATTCCTACCTACGCTTTGTCGTCGGATGGCAAATACGATCCGAATAATAAAGTTAGCTCAAGGGTCGTCGTGACGAATCTTTGCTCATCTAATTGTAATCGGGGATGGAAAGCTACAGCGGGTTTAATGAGTTGTACCCTGATAACATCCGGCTTGACGACCACGGCCGAGTTTCATGTACCAGTGGAAAATGCAGATCGTGCTTCACAATAACGGAATCACTGTTAGAATTTTCGGCTCATAAACCAATTACGTGATGTGATAGTGAGTGTGACGATCCCGGTCTCGCGATGACGCGTCCACCACAGACTCATAAACCGTGTGTGGACCTAGCTATAAAGGGGCTGTCCGGCAATCTCAGACACCACACTCGCTTGGTTATACTCCGGCGAACGGACATTGTGTCGAACGAAAACATGAAATCCTTTGCGTTGTTACTCATCCTGCCCGCTGTCGCTTGCGGCGCTCTCATTTTCGGAGGAGCCGACACAGCGAAGCGATGCGACGAAGTTCTAGTTAACGGTACCGTCAAAGACACCGTGCCCGACACCGACAATTGTTCACAGTGAGTCTCGTGTTCTGTTAATTATCACTCGCACAGAATGAAGAAGGCGTACGTACCCCGGTGAAGAATACGCGTAGAACGCAGTTACGATGATTATCAAGTGTCTGCGCTCAAGTGTGTTCCCGAGTGGTAGAGCATTAACCAGAGCTCTTGAGATGTCTCTCACAGGAAACCCGGAAGTGACGGGGTATTGATTCCGGATTGGCGAACTGCTCTTTTTCCGATCCGACGAGATCACGTAGTGCGTTGAAGCGACGGAATATTCTCAGCTTTGGCGGAAAACTTGGATTGAGTCATGATTTCTTCGCCCCCAGATACTACGTGTGCAGCAAATGGTTCCAATCCAAGATGAGGTGCAAGAGTGGGAAGCACTTCAGCGAGACAGAGAGAAAATGCCTCGACCCATGCGAAGCCGCCTGCGACACGACGCTCGTTTGCACGACGACTGGCGCGCCGGAAATTTCCACTCAAACCACCGAGGCCATGTCTACAACCGATTCTACCACCTCGCAGTCTTCCTCTGCCGAAGTCACGCAATCGACCGACAGCGGTGTCGTGAGCTCCCAGGCCACTGAGGCTGGAAGCACTAGTGACGAAACGACCAACGCTTCCGTGAGTGAAAGCGGCCCTGCATCCCCTGCATCCCCTCCGACACCCGCTACGAAGGACACCCCCGCCGACGATTCCACAACGGCTGTCACAAGCACTTCGGCCGAAGTTGAGGGCACCTCCACGGCGGCCGAAGCCGTCACGTCAGATGATACCGCCGGGAGAACCTCCGATGAAAGCACTGAAACCTCAACGGCATTCTGGCAGACCATCGCGAAACGCTTCAAGCAGCCTCCATCAACGATTCCTGGTTTCACCGGATCTGTTCCCGAGTAGACCACGGTCATATTCCTTGATAGAGATGGGGAAGAACGCGTGATATATTTAGTGTTCTTCAAGTGAATGTATGGTTGCCATGAAAACGTTTTTGATATCGTAGCTGAGAACCGTAAAGTATCGGACCAGTCCTAATAAACGAGGAGCATCGAATCTAATTTCTTGATCTCGAAATATTACCCTCTCGCGAACTCCGCGTAATCGATGGCAGCGTTCCATGGGGACTCAAACGCAGGATGCGTGATGCCCTTGTGTTCCCAGAGAAAAAGTTTCAAGGACAGCTTCTCATTAAGATTTGAATCGTGTTTCTGCGCAACCTTCAAGGCGTGCTGCAGGAACGATCATCGCGGGAACCGCCGTGTGGGAATTATTACCAAGAAGATGTATTCCGATCCAGAGAAACATCGATCGTCCGAAGTAACAAACGTTAAGTATTGGGAAACAAGTTCTTTCCGTGCCGGTTGTTCGAGGTTTCGATTCGATGCTTTCAACGGAGGATCCGGTAGCTTTTATTCACTAAACTTGCTAGAAGATGCTCGGACCGACCGAATACTTCAAGAGTCGCTGGCACGTCTCCCCAGCGCTGGTTTGCTCGGTGTGCGTTTGCGATCCGATGCACCCGCCAGGCCGGGTTGGAGGGCCCCATCAAAGTTTACAGACTACCATCCAGCACAACACTCCAACGCGTCAAAATCACTTATACCGTCGTTGCTCTCCCTTTCTCTCTCCAACGTTCTCTCTGCATACTTCTTCCCTGAGCGAGTCATCTAGTCCCTGCTCTTCAGTCTAATTTCCGTTTTGAAAGTCTGGTACTCACTCAGTGGCCTCGCGAGGTCAGAGCGAGAATAATTCCGCTGCGATAGCTTGCTGTTGGGGGTGACAAGAGATATTCGGAGATTTCGAGCCACGGCTGCATCCGGTGTGGAGCGACGGAAGTCCGCGTCGACGAGGCCGCGGGAGATCCTACGGCCGTTCGCGAACAACCAGGGAGATCCACTGCGCTGCTAAGAAAATGTCACAATAGCCAGACAATCTCTCAAAGTTGACTGTTCGCTTGGGTTTCATTTCCCAAGAGCTCTAGGATTGCAGACGCATTGCGCTTTTGGATGATCTGTACTGCAGGGTCCGTCGACAATGAAGTTTCCGGAGCTTGACCCCGAGAAAAACTTTCCTTGATGAGGGACTTGAAAACGCCGGGTTGGCCGTCTTACAAGGTGATGAACCTCCTCCGTTGTCAATTTCGTGTAGAGGGACCGTTAACAACTCAAAGACGGACTCCGGTCCGGCAGGACGCAGCGCAGTGCCCTCCGCTCCCAGCAGGCGCCCGAGGAAGTGCGGTGATTCCACCGATCTTTCGGGAACCACGAAAAGACAGCAAAAACAAGGAAGGAGGAAGTTTAGCTCACTCGCTTGCTCTGCTCTATGTAGACTTTGGAGTTCTATATTCGAGTCTGGCGACAGCCGACGGACAAATAACGAGATCTGGCATTCCGCCATGCGAGCCTGACAACTTGATTAAGGCTCAAAGGCGACAGAGGGCGAAAATTTCATTTCCGAAATATTTATAGCACGACTGGGCGGTGATGTCGGGCCAACCCTGGGCACTTAGCTCGCAAGAAACACGTCAAAATTTCATGGCGCGATTCCTTACATTGCCTACTTCTCAACTTTCTGTATCGTAGTCAATGGTGAACCTCCGAGAAATGTTACATTTCCTTGCCGACAGAGTTCTCGTCTTGTTACTTGTTACCCGTCCGTTTCGGAATGCAAAGCTCCGGTGCCGTCGAACCTCGGTTGCCTCTGGGATGTGCGCTACTGTAGCTTATGCGTGAGTAGTAGACAGGATACGGATTATTTTCTCTCTAGAGGCAAAAACATCGACGTTCTCGGAATTCTTCGAGACAAAATGGTTGCTTCGATGAGCCCAATCGACTTGCTCTTCATCCCGATGCCGGGACAGCCAGCACCTCGGATTTGGGGAAATTTCAATTCCTACCCAATAACATCTCATTTCCGGTCTATGCGTCCAGGAAGCGGATCTTGCGTTCCGGTACCGTCTGTCGTTTTGGTGACGTTGGCCACTGCAACATCATGTTTCCTTTGAGCTGAATGCGGGCTAGGAAGAAGCAAGTTCCACTGGTGGCCTGGTTGACAACGGGACGCGGAACTTTGGCGAGCCTACGTGGGCCCTCAAAAGGATTCCGAGTCAAGCCGAGGTAGCAAAGCATTTCAGTAATTTTTTTTTTCGCGTGCGTGAGTGCTCTAAAGCCTGTTCAGCTGCACTGTGGGAAAACTTGAACGTCACGTCTTCGCTCGCATTCGGCGAGGACGACGCGACTCGTCCCTTGTTTTCAGCGATAGCAACAGAGTTGGCTTGCTGCAGTTGCCTTGATAGCAGCCTGCGTGACGCATTGCGTTTGGGAATGGGTTCTGTCTTTGATACTGCTCTTCAAGCAATTTTTTGATATCGTCGCTCGGCTCGCAAGTCGCCTTTGTATTCAAACCGCGCTGTCACATCAGTTTGAAACCCGAAACTTCGGTTTCCCGAGAGATTTCCCCATGCATCGGGGGAGCGTCGCGTCGGCTGGTTCTCGGTCTCTGCTTGGGACTCCACGCGACACACACACTGATATGGTTTGTGAGATGGTGTGAGTGATGAGGAGTGAATGGCGCGAGCATTGACGGACAGCAGCGAAAGATACCAGGAGATACCAGCTTTCGGGACTGCGCTCGGCGGGGCTTTTCCGATAGCGCTGTCAGCAGCAGGCTTTTTCTTCCTTCGGGAGAACATAGTACAATGTGACTCCAGATGTTTTTTTCGTCCGCGAACCTGTTATCATACAGTATTCGCTGAGCGTTCCCGTCACGTATGAGTGACAATGACCGTGGAAAGCTTTACAATGCTTACTGGGAACGTTTCCCTAGGTTCTCCTTGAGACTACGGTCTACCTTCCCGGAACTTGCGCGTCTAAATCGTCACCAGAGTTGTCAACCTTTTTATCGCCTGTTGCGACTATCTTTGATTTTCGATCTGATAAGCGTGCTGGACGCTGATTAGACATGATATATGAGATAGGTTCGATCGAGTTTCGGCAAGCTGACAACTCAGCTTGCCTCAAATGTCAATGCGGCATTTTCGAAGCGAGCCAAGTAAAAACTGAGAATCCTCAATCTGGGGCGGCTCCATGGACGAGGTCTCTGATGAACGGAAGACTCATTCCTCTCTCTCTCTCTCTCTCTCAATGCAAGAATGTGAGTCTCGGCGAAGATTTTTCCCACAGCTCGAGGTTGACTTGGAAAATAGCAAGTCTCAAAGAGTCTTTCAAGGTTTCCTTTCATTTGCGTGACGCATGATGACAGCGTTCTCATCCAAAAAAGGTGGATACGTTGACGAGGGAGCGGACCCTGAAGAGAAGAATATCAGACTGAAGAGCTCGAGAGAAATGACGAAGGGAAAAACCGGACACACAGAAAGGATCTCACAGAGCGTTTCTCCTACGGAGTCGACGACGGAAACCCTTTGTGTGCAGTTTGATGAACTCCATTGTGGCCGTCGAGCCTCAAATTGACTGCTAGATTTCACGGGCCAGACCTCGAGTGGAATCGAAGTCGTCCGCTTGGTTTATTTTGAGAGAAGGAAAGGGGTTCCGTGAGCGGCTCAAGGTGGCCCGCGACAGAGGATCATCTGTTTCGTTCGATAGGAGATGAGGACTTGCGTGTCGCTAGAGATATTCAAAGAAGCTCGATCCGCTCGTACTGGGTGATTCTGCGACGTCCCGCGACAATATTATTCTGCTTCGTCGGGCTGGGTCTGAAAAGGCCACATTGAGCGACAGCCGCTGTTTCTCAGCACATTCTGAGCTTGCGCGTCGCTGCCCGTGGGAACTCTTTCGGATTGTTTTTACGGGGCTGATGCGAAACACTTTTAGCGGTAGAGGCTCTTTGTGCGTGCCACGGGTGAGCGTAGCATCAGGCCCACGCGCTAGACGAGAGGGAAAAAGGCCGTCGAGTCGTTTGCATCACACGTAAACAAATCATTTTTTTTTTGTATTAATATTCATCAAGCAGTGACAGAGTTGCGATCGAAACGGATGTTGACAGCTAAGTGAGTGAGTTTCTTTCTGAAGATGGTTTCAGGGGCTAGGAGAACACTTTGCATCCTTTTCATAGCACATTACTCGGTCGTAAGCCAGTCATCAGCGGTGGATTTTCTCGGCAGCTGTGTTTATCTTCAGAGAACCTGCGCTGCAACTTTTTCGATGAGCTTCCCGTTTTTGGTTGCGAGCCATTTTTGTCAAAGTGTTCTGCTGTTTTCCGATACAAACACCGTCAAGACGTTCGGGGCTTCATTATCCACATTCTCAGCCGAACAACGCTGCGACGACACAGAGTGAACTTTGAGGATAAGTCACGCGGTTATTTCTCCCAACTGACGTTTTATTCTCCCGGCATTTCCTTCCGAGTTTTGTGGACGCAAATGGTTCGCGCCGTCGGGAACTTTTGTGCAGGAGGAGCATCTTTGGATCGGCGATGGCCTTCAGATCGAAGAAATTTCAGCTAGAGATTCCATCTCGAGTCCCAAAAGACCTTCGAGATTTTCTTCTTGCATACCCAGGATTTCGGAAGGAATCTCATCGTCCTCGGGGAGTGGGAACAATTTCGTCAACAACCGTATTCTCCACCGTCAGAAATCTGACCACGATTGTCAATTGGCTGGGACGAAGTCGATTCGTTCAGCTTTCCTTGCCCGGAGTCGAATCTGAATAACATGCAAACCTTTCCACGGATATGTTCCGCATCTTTCCCACCTTTGCCAAGGTCTCGCAGGAATGACAAATAGCTCTCGGAACTCCCTTTTTCGAGGAGAGGGGTTTTCAGGAAAAAACGGACACGGCAATCTCTGGAATTTATGATCGAGGACGTTCAGAGCTTCGACTGAGGGTCCCGAGTAGTCCGGATCGAGCTTCAAAGTTTTCCGAAGGCTTTCCCAACTACCGATCGCTTCCATCTTTTGATTGAAGTTCTCGCCTGGATTGCTCGAGATCGAACTACGGCAGAGACAGTCTCGCTGTTCAAGCAATGAGACATTCGCTATCATTCAGCGTGAATTGGTCCGTTGACGTCGGACTATCGTTTTACGTCAAACTCACTGTCGAACCTTTGCTTTCTCGTGGAAATTCAAGCCTCGCTGCTTCGGAGCTCCCATCAATCTTTGATGGAATAAGCTCACAAGATTCGAAATTCCTCAGGGGAGAAGACGACAGCGAGTAACGGAGAGAAGTTGGTGTGTCGGATCCGGGAGAAACAGCGGGAAAATTGAATGTGTGAAGCAGCTGTGCCAACTGGGTTGCGTGTCAAAGAGGAGGATTATCTCACGACGCGAAAAACGTAACGTAAATGGGAGAGTGCGGTTCTTTGGTGATCCATTCCGATCGTCGCGTTCCGCCCGATCGATTTGAATATCGAAACAACCGCAACTCCACCTCAGAACTGTATGGCCAGCTCGGTTTTCGAGACCCGGACACACGTGAAGGTTATTTTCTCGGGGCTTCCCGGGTTGGAATGAATTCCCGTCAAATGGCCCAAGCTTGAGTTTTGAAACCCATTTGCTTGGAATTATTGCGTTGTGGAATATTGAACCTGCAGAACATTCGAAATTTTTTTTTTTTTTACCCACTATCTCCCCCGGGGGCCAGGCCCCTGGGAGGCCACTAGGGCTGCGCCCTGTCTGCGGTCGGGTCGGCTATGGCCTAATATCTACTTCGGTATTCACTCGAGAAGAGAGGGAACCATAGAAACCTCTCTTGAAGTAGCCGGCTCTGGGATTCGATCCCGGAACCTCCCGCTCGGGAGGCCGCCGTGTTTCCACTGCGCCATCCCGTCGGTAAAATACCTCGATGGGGTTCGAGCACGGAGGATGAGACAAGATGAATCCCCTCTCCACGAGCTGGTGCGCGGAAAGGGCTGAGGACAGACGAGCTCGACGACTCTTCGTGCCAATTTTCAACATTCGCATACGTTTGTGGCTTGGATTAGCCCCGGGACCCGGAATTTTCACAAAAGTCATTCGGAGCCTGCGGTTCGCGGAAATTCAGAATACTTAATTTTAGGAACCTTCGGTTGTTAGATAGACGGGCAAGCCCTCGAATCCAATCAATTTGAAGGAATAAGATCTTCAGCATCTCGATCGGCCTAACTCGGCTCAGTTTTTTCGTGCGTCGAAGCGAAATCGTGTACACCTGTCACAAGAAAAGACTGCTCCGCACTCGTCAGACATCGGAATGTTCATCGACGTTAAGAACTCCGGAGACATTTTGTCACATTCGAGGTTCTTGTTCGAAGTTCTCGGGGGGCTTCGTTTGACGTTAGACTTGAGAGCTTATGGTGCTCTGAACAAGCCGATCGAGCAAACTTCCCGCGGCGCGATAGCATTTTTACCGTTCCGCGCCCGCCACGATCTAAATATGAAGTCTCCGCTCGATTTTTACGCGCTAATCTCCATTAGGTAGCAGGTAAATGGCGGGTCCCCAGGAGAGAAGTCGGCAGACGGCCACACCGCGAGAGAAACTCGTTATTGAGATGCCCGAGCCACATTAGGTACCTAGACGATTTGGAGTGTTTGCGTACTGCAATTCAGCTCCTGGCTTATGCGAACATTCCTGACGCATGGAATTGGACTTATTGTTGTTAGCTCCCGATGCGAAGGTTGTCCGCTACGAGGACTAGAATCAAGATTCATGATGGTAACTCTCCAGCAGCATCGCTGGACGCCATCTCTGATGGTTTAAAGAGCAGAGGCCTTCCATAATCCAAGTTAGCTGGGACGATGAGGGGATCACGCTCGATAACTGACCTTGGATTCCTTGTTAGGGCGTTCGTTAAATTTGATCGAGGCGGTAATGTAGGAAGAAAGGAATCGGAGACCGAAATTAAGTAACAAATCGAAAGATCTTTCAGCGCTCGCCATGGAGGCTTGACACATTACGCGATGGTGAAGCAGAGAGGAATCGAACGTGACGACGGCAAAGTGGGCGATGGCATGTGGACTACATGACGTACAAAGATGACATCTCTGATACGAAGGCGGATAGCGTCACGTAAGGAGGGAGTCAAGGGTCTTCAAGGCCTCTGTGGTACCTTGTTGTCGATTACGTTACTTGAGGGTTACTTACTACTGAATTCACAATTTTTTATGGTTGTGAAAAACGGGTGATGAAGTATCACAAATCAAGAATAACTATGAGAGGCTCGCGAGTGAGAAACACTCGCTCATCCACCTGAACGCTGTGATACAACGTATGCGTCGAAGATCGTGTGCTGCTCGAAATTGGAGGGAATAATGGCCCACGCCCTCGAAATATTTTTCACGCCTCTCCGCCCTGCTCTGTTATCAAGAGCTCGGATCTACTCTTTGGTACCGCTTCCCAAATCAACCGTTCGATCTCGATGGCAAGAGCTGCCTCTCTCACGGGAACAGTTCCGGGGGAATGTTCCCGAACGCCGAGTTCCGCCGCGGCTTGGGAATTCCTCTCGCTTTAACTCAATTTTATCCAATACCCACACGATAACCCGCTGACTGGGGAGATCACGGAGTCACAGTCCCGCTACATCACACAGCGAAGTCAGAAACGTTGAGAGATGAGGGAGCCCAGCCAGGATTCTTCGCGTCAGGAGTTTTCATGCTATGTCGAGTGTGGGTCAATAGTTGTTGTCCATAACCTTCCTGACAGGAAGTCCCCGTGTTCTTCCACAGGCAGGAAACGCTGGAAATTCTACAACGGCAACGCATTCAAATGATTCCAATCGTTCCACCTCTACTCGCGTGACGCTGGAGAGTACGCAGTTCGGCTCCGTCGGGTCACGCTTGAAGGCAGACTTGAAACATCAGCCAGAGAAGATTCGAAGTGACGCTCTGGGTCTGTACCTGAGATCCCCATGGCAAATTCCAATACGTGAATAGTTTGTCAGGAACCGGAGTTTGTTTGCTGCCGCTTCTGCGAGGTGTTATGGGACCAGAACCTTGATGATAAGCATGCGAAATAGCTGCGACCCGTCCTCGCGAGCTGCGCTCATTAGCCCTATTTTGAGAACAACGCGGGAACATCAATCCGCGGCGCGGGGAAATCAAACGCAGTGAAAAAAATCAAACGTCCCATCAGCTCAAGGACGGTTGACATTCGATGCGAAAATGATACATTTCATGAATAGACGTGGGCTCCCGTACCACGGAGTACGGCACCTTATTCCGTACTACGACACTACGGCGCCGTACCGTGGTAGCTTCCGAGAATTTTCGAGCCATCGCTGTAGTGCCGTAGTTCCGTAGTACGGTACGGTGCCGTAGTGCCGTAGTACGGTACGGTGCCGTAGTGCCGTAGTGCCGTAGTGCCGTAGTGCCGTAGTGCCGTACGGTACGGTGTTGTGGTGCCGTAGTACGGCGCGTTCCGTAGTACGGGAGCCCACGTCTATTCACGAACCTTGTTGTCGTCAAAACGTAAAGGAGGGTGAGCGTTTTTCGAACGCAAGGTTCCGATGCAATTGAAGAGCCCAATTCCGAAAAGTCGCAAGTCCCATTTTTCGGTTTTCTAGAGAACCACGGAAAGCTTCCGACGTCAATGCTTTCGACGAGATTGTTATTGACACTGAGGCCAGCTAATATAGTGGCGGAGTGCTATCAATTCCCCCAAATGGCAATCCAGATCCGCGAGAGGGACCGGTCGAACCCAAGATCGGCGAGATGGAGATGCGAAGTTTTGGAACTGGTGACGGAATGGACATGGGCCGCTTTGGAACTCGACCCGATTTCTGTGCGAGAAAAAAAGTACAAAAAGGGGTGATTCGAAAATTTTTGTCCGTACCCTGATATGAAGCATGCCGCAACCTACGAGATTCTACATGAATCTGGAAATCGGAAATTTAGGAGATGTGACGTTTTGGAATGTTGAGCTCCCCAATTGCAGTTCGAAACTTTTGAGCATTGGTTCTCTAAATCAATGACCGCGACTCCTCTGTCTCCGCGCACGGAGATGATCATACTCAGTTGTTGCGATTGATGAAGGAAGGTCGTAAGGTCTGGTGTTATGGCCGAGTATGTTCTCACAACGGTCACGAATTCATCATCGTTGAGATCGTTGATCTCGGGTCAACATGGCGTACATTATTTGATGTCAACGTCTCCATCCTTCGTTGGAAGCAAGGCCGAGATTGAGCTACACAGCTGAATGAATGGCGTCTCCGAGGAGGCTCGATCCGTCGTTGTAAGAACGAGATGGTGTGATCCCATTCCCTCGATCGTTGAGATAGGTTTATGAGAGCGCGATAGTCTCAAGAGGATTCGAATTCTGAGCTCATCGAAGGAATAGAATGTCATGCGGGGCTTACCCACCTACTCATTCGAGATCTCTTCATCTGCTTCAAAGGATCGTCGCGCATACCTGACTGATTGAACCGGTCATGGAAAGGTCTCACTCGTTTCAGCTGATACATCCAACACACGACTACGCGCAGTCGCTTCCTTGGGTTCTTTGAGGGGTCAAAATATTCGAGTGCTCCTTCAAACTGCCCATTCATGTCGCTAACAAATAGTGTCCTTCATTCGAAAGAACTAACTCTAGGTTGAGACGAGAATGGCCCGGCATTCCAGTCCCACGCACGAACGGTGACATTGTCTCGGATGGAAACGGTTTCGACTGTATTGCGTTTGCTCTCTTGATTGTTGTCAGGCACTAAAGAAACAGTCCGATAATGCTCCCCGTGATTTTCAGAAATCGATTCACCCTCGGGCAATGAGAGAAAGTTTTGGGAGGGCAGCACGGTTATCCATCGGGACAAAATACCGAAAGCGTGAACTAAAGGAAAACCGAAGCTCGCCTAAGGTCAGTCTTGCCTTGACTGAATAGGAAACTGTACGCCAGAGAATGAGAAATTTGCTCTCTAAACCTTTTCAGAAAAACACTCGGAAGTCATCCGCTTACATTCGCGGTCGAAACTTGAGACCCATGTTCGTCTGAAGTCAGGTCGTCCACGAGCAGCTTGGGCCACGCGCACTAGTAATCGGAGCGGTTACATGAACGAAGAATTCAGACCTTTCAAAATAGCTCTATGGAACATTCTCTTGGGAGGGTATCCCATGTTTTTCTTTTTGCGTCCCGGACATCGTCTTGTGTTCTGGTCTGAATTTCCGCGCGAGCGAATCGCATAAATCGCTCTCCCGAGTGGACGAACGAGAAGCAACAATTCAGTGCGCGGCATTCCATACGGACAAGGTTGATGCCGCGGACACTTTCAGAGGAGGGGACGCAGCGGCTTCGATGCTCGAAAGCGGTCGATCCCTTGGGATGTCCCAACGTCACAATCATCCAATATCCAATTCTATTCCGAGTCTAAACTCGAAGAGCAAAGTTCACCCATACGCCTTATCACTAGATAAACAGGTGGGAAAGAGCCCTCAATCGAAAGAAAAACATGAACGTCGCTTCCGCAACCTTTCAGAGGCAATCATTTAGAAGCGTTCGCCGCTCGCAGCTGGCGGTAAAACTCCTCGGAATCAACCTCTCACGTTTCTTTGCAAGCGTCGAGGTAAACCTGGACACGTGCCGCTCTTGCTATAGCTCCGAGATCAGATGACACGAGCCGCGTTAGCACGAGCGGCAACGAGGTGTAACAATACAAGGAAGTTGCCGCACGGGGAAATCGGCGAAGGGTTTAGTCGGATACATGACGTAGTTTCTATCCAGTTTTCCCCGAAAACTCGGGCAATTGTCTCAGGGATTCTGCGAACGTGTTACTACACTATTTTTCTTATCAATCGAGTCGCTGACTCCGCAGGTAGCGGGACGCTGCGTGCAATACACCTATACCACGACGCCAACTGAATTACCAACGAAACCTGACCACTCACCCGGATTGGCTCACCCGACGCTTGGGCTGAGTTGACATTGTGGCGTGATAGACGCATCCCGTGGGACTACCGAGGGAACAACCGATTTTCGAGGTAGGGATCCGTTCGAGCGCCTTTGAGCGCATTTCTGACGAAAATGCATCTGCGTCGTTTCATAAGTAGAGCTCAGTGAGCCCCGCGCTGCTATCTTCGAAACGCTCACATTTCATTCATATACAGTGAAAGCTTGTTACAACGAACCTTGAAGGACCGGCGAAGTCAGTTCGCTGTAACGAAAATTCGTGGTATCGAGAGTCTCTCAACATTGTACCTTATGGCTGACCGGCCAAACAAAGAAATATTTTTCGTTCGTTGTGTTGAAAATTCGTTATAACGGTGTTCGTTGTAACGAGCTTCTACTGTATCAACTATCCAGAATCACCAACCTACAAGTTTACTCCCGAAACTCCCTCGGACGAGAAGCGATGCTCGCGTATCTCATCACGTATGGTGGGCAGAGCGTGAACATAAAACACTCGGTCATTGGAAAGAGGAGGCAAGATCATTGATTGTTCTGGTCTGACCTCTCGTGACATGGAATTGTGAATATTTTCTGTTCATGACGTCATTCGTTCCGATGAGACTTCGATCGGTTTGCTCCGGCTTTGATCGAACACGATTCTGTGCTTAGCGGTCGCAGTAAGGGCAGCACTCGTTCATTGAGATCGATGAGACGGTTGCGAGGCTTTCAACGTAGGACGAAGTTCTAGGGATCGGTTCCCGCGATTTTGAGAGATGTGCCGCGGAAACGACGCACCACACGACGTCATTCTAGCACTGGTTTCGGAATGGGTTTCACGGCTGTGTCATCCACTTCGATCGCTTATTCCGCGTGAACTCTCTACCCAGACTCACGCTCAGAGTATGGCTGGCATGTTGACCTTGTTTTGAATTGATGATGAATCATAATTCAGGTAATCATCGCTGTCGCACGCGGGGGATCGGCTCATAGTTTTTCATGGCGTGCTCGAGTGTAGAGGCCGCGGCGCTATGTGAGCAGTCCACTCGTGTTCAATGCAGACCTTGCGCGGTCATCGCCCGCGGTTATTTCTTAAGACGTGATTTCCATCAATTGGAAAGGAATCGAACGAAACTGCGAGCCGCGGCGAGAGAGACCGGAAACCTGCACAATGGTCACTCCAACTGTTTTTGCCACCGCGTGTTCCGCAGATTCCTTGCGTTCAACTGCGGGATGTGCGGTTCTCATTTGCGGTTATTTGCGGTTATTTGCGAGGTCTAGCTACAAGTGCCTGCTCGCTGCGTGGGTTAGATACGCATTGCCGTCTGTTTTCATACCATGATAGACTGTCTCGGGTCACGCATGCCCCAAGTTTCACGGTACCCCACAAGACGCTTCTTTTTCCTTTTTCACTTTTGCGTTGATCAGCGGTGAAAGTTTCTCTTCATCGAAGCGTGGAGCTCATAGATTGTCAAAAATATCACAAGCCACGAGCAAAAATGGCTGCTGCGGTAGCAATCCAGGGCGCTTTCCATGGCGAAACCATTGAATAGGAAGAGTGACGTGATGCCTGTTGGCTGTTTGACAAATTTATTTTCTTGCATCCAGACGGGATAGCTGTCTAGATGAACTCGTACCCCGGGTTTCAGGTCAATCGGCGTGGGTCATCTTCAATATTCCCCTTGTCAGAACTGCCCATGCTGTTGATGACGATGGCAACATGCAGGATGACCGCCAAAGTGAAGGCGATGCAGACAGCCGTCCAAAATCTCTGTGTCAATATCCCTCCCTTACGTAGTCCTACGGACCCTTCGGTTCAATTTTATTGAACTCGTCCCCTGGCTGTTTTTTCAATTGTTCGAGTCTCAATTACACGTGTGTACCTTGCCGCTATCGATTGATCAAAGGCTGACGCTACGATGGTCTCGTTTAAATTTCGCGTTTGGTTGACTCGATGGACCAAAGCACATTGAGCGGAACTTGACCGATCGGCGGTTTTGTGCCTCTTTGGACGACGTTCTAATCAATTCGGCAACCATGAATTCAGAGTTTGATTCAGAGCTTTGTTGAACTTTCTGTACCGCTCTCTAAGCGAGCAGTCGCGGCGGAGACCAACGACCGCTCGAATGGCATCGTTGTGGAGAACTTGCGTGACTCGGAAGACGTTATCGTACGAGCTTCCCCAAAGTGTCACACAATAGGTCAACACAGGTTCAAATAGAGCTCTGTACACCTGAAGAAGGAGGCCCGTGTTGGCGCTAACTGAAATCACCGCTGATCAATTTCCCCCGAGGATGATGAAACAGGACAATGGCTGTCTTGCTAGAGTTTGCGATCGGACCTGGATGCTAGAGCTCAGTGAGTTGAAATGATCTATCGCGCTCGCGATCACTCGTTCCATGTTTCTCAGGTTGATCTTCTTCGTCGTCCAAGGTTATGAAGGCATTGTCAAGGACTAACTCCATTGACTCCGAAACCTGAAGAGTGGCAACGAGATGAAGTGGCCGTGGTATAGATCGCGAAACAGAACTCAGATGGAAAGAACCCCGTGTATGTTCAATCGCGGACCGCTTTAGAGAAGTCAGCTATAATGGAAGAATGAACAGAACAGCGAAGATTTTGTAACAGTTACGACAAGGAAAGTGTTTCGACACACACACACGATTACATCTCAGCTTGCAACGGACGTTCTCTCGCGGAAAATCAGTTACCGTGGTTGAGCCACGTTGCCAGTTAGACGTCCTTCTATTCAAATCTGACCCAAACCGTGTCCGATCAAAAATATCGCAATCATCACAGAGCTGCGGTGGGGAATTCGGGTGCTTGCTCTCATGAGTGAACAGATTTTCCTGCGACTTCATTCGCTTTCCCGCGTTGTCCGAACTGTCGCATTTCAGAAAACAATACTGTCCTGGATAAGTATCGATTTCCCTGATTCCGCCCCTTCGACCTCTGACTCAATGATAGAATCAATCGGGACTCATCAACATTCTCTGTGGTCCCGAGTTTCCGCTGAGAGTGAGGTATTTCAATTAGTTCCGGAGAGTATTCGCTACGTCTTTGTAACCAACAGACGCCGAGATTCTGAAATCCTACTGGGAGTTTACCTATCATGGCTCTTATCTAGGATACGTAGCTGTTGTCCAACTGAGGAAACCAACGTGTATCCTCCTGTGGTAAAGCACTTTTGAAAAATCACAGTTCTGGGGTTCCATGCCGATCATACCAAGACGCGACAGAAAACCCCGAACGGTGGTTCGTCGCCACAGATACAGATACAGCTTGAAGCAGCTCTCGGAGGCGTTTCGAGCGGGGTTTGTGGCTCACCTTGGTGGCGAGAATGCAAGCAGTACCCTATCCGACCTTGCTACAACGAGCTTTACAGGAGGACAGCGAGCCCTTCGGAGGTCAGACGCTGCTGACCGAGGTGATAGAGTTTACTCTCATACCCTGCCTGATTTTCTGAGCAGGAAGCGAAGAACCTACGGACGCCACCCGCCGAAAGGGACTCCGCACTCTGTGAACATGAGGCAGGGAACAGATGGCTTGGTATTGGTGCAACGAGACCATGTGCCGCTCGGCGCGAAACTTCGGAAGCTTTGAGTAGTCGGGCCGCTCTAGTTGACGTTGCTGGGGTGGAGTGAAAACGACAAAAAACAGGAAAATCAGTCCAACAACACTCAGGTTGCCGCTTCCTCGGGAGGTGCTGCTTGTTGCAGACCGCATCCGCTGTCCCCCATCGCCCCATCGACTATGGATTGGGCAGCGCATATCAGTGCAAAGTTTCCTTTGATCGGGAATCGGATACAATCGACGGTGTTGATGATCTTGACATCGAGCAAGAATTCATTCTCTAGGGCTAATCATACGTAGGGCTGTAAATTTCTCGCGCCGAAAATGCGTGCAAGTCGCGAAACTTTGCGGCTCCAATGGACATGGCAGATGGCCATCAAAATGGCGCGAAATTCTAGGTCGAATAGATGCTCCCGAGATCATATCGCTGTTTTGAAAAACGGTGTGCGGGGAAAGAGTTCAGGTCACACGTTGTCCAAACAGAAACCAACAAACCAGATCCAGAACACACAATATTTCTGCAACGTTGTTGTGACCCCGCAAGGCAGTAGCCCAGCGAGGTTTTCATCATGAAGTGGGAGGGGAGTAGGGAAACGACACTCTCGGCTCAGCCTTCTCGCTACGCCACTACTAGAAGGATGGAGTCTTCAGGCTGTGAGGTTCGGGCGATGAGTCGACGACAACGAAGCGAGGTTCAGCCCTGAGTGAGAACTTTGATGCCTCGACAAGCTTGGATCAGAGCGGGATTTCATCAAGTGTTAGATTATCCCTATTGGGGTGTAGGAAGAGCTATTATCCTATTTCCGCGATCGAGACCGAGAACCTGAAAAATGTGACATCCAGACCAGCGGAGGGCGAACTTTTAGGGTTGCGGACCACATGGCCTTCAGTTCGAGCCTCGGCGGAACGACTTTAATTAAGATTCGATGTCGAGATGCCATACCAAGCGCTGTACCTTTCGAACTCGTTTGAGAGCCTGTCCGGAGGCTGTATTCAGCGGTCGGAATCGCGGAACTGGGGCTTTGTGGCATGCGCGTCCACTTTAGCGCTTCCGGCCCTCCACTGAAGAGTCGGTCAACTAGTTGTCACCCCTCAAACGTCTGAATTCCAACGTTTGTCTGTGCCGCGGGACTCGAATGCCCACTCATCTTGTAGGCGGGCATGGCAACGGAGGCCCGGGTGCTGATCTTCGAGCGCGGATTACTGGCTGGTGCCGAAGCGTTGGGGAAATTTTCTGAATGTCGTCTCTTGTGCTGGAGACTATGTACCAATATTTTTTTCGGTCTTCAGTCGGTTCATCCCGACCAAGAGTTTCCGAGCCGCGAACAAGCTGAGACTTCGAAGTTTCGAACTTGATCCGTGATCGGTTTATTCCTGTGGTCAATCATTCACGTTTGGCATGGGACGAGGCCCATTTCCCTCTAAATAGCTCATCGTCCGGAATGACACGGGATCATCCGATGGCCATAATCGAAAACTGACAACTTTGGTTCTCGGAGAATTCACAAGGAGAGGTCCCGAATGCGAGCACTCTGATTTCGCTAAAACTTCGTCAGCGTGAAGTCCATGATCTAATGAATGAAACCTTGGCGGGACCTTGTACGGAAATGAGCGGAACAGGAGATGAGACTCTTCAAGAATCGCGTACTCCGTTTATATGTCTCCGGGCTTCGGAGCACGTTCGCTCGAAGCATTGCGCCGTGGCTTGAACAGAGCCATTGCCGCGAGGCAACTTCTGGATTGTTTTGCATCGCAACGGTTAATCAAATGTCAATTAAGCGTTTGATACTCACAAATGCACTCGCTATTGAACGGTCTCTTGCTGTGAGCCAAAGCCATGGACGTCCAAGTCGGAGTGATCAGCCATTCCGGAGCTTCGCAGTATCATGCTTCGGCGAGGACTCAAGGCAAGCCATCAAGGATCAATAGGTGATATGAAATGAATCATGGTCGCAGTTGTACATCGAACGGGCCCCATATCCCTATTGACAACCGAAGAACTTGTCGATAATAATTAATCCCGTTCTAGACGGATGAAGACGTTGGCGCAATGCTTTCTTGTTCGCTTCCAATCTCGGATTCTTGGTCGTCTCTTGTACAGTTTTTGTCCCCGTCTCTTTCCTCTTATGAGGTTATCAAGGTTCACGTTGGGGCTCGTTCCATTGTGCGATAACTCGCGTCTCAATCTCAACTCTGGAATGTGATCCGGACGTGTATGAGAAAATATAAAGGAAAAAAGCCTGATGGACCAGCTCCAAAAAATTATTTCAATTCCTCAATCACGCTGAACTGCTGAGGTGCGATCCGGAGGAATTCGACCTTGAAGGAAGCTTAAACTCCAAATCGAACGCATCTTCAGACCATGTGATGATGAACGAGGAATGTCGGCCAAGCTTCCTGCCGCTCGGTAAGCCGCTTCAAAGATTCCCTGGTAGTACCAGCGGAGCTCTTCCTCGGGTCCTGGTAGATCATGGTCGCACTGCGCTCTTCTCGGCTCGGATTTACCCGTGACACCGGTTCGGTGGCGCGGCTCAGCAAGTCACGAGGATGCTCCATGCAATGGGAGAGCGTCTCAACAATATGTAAAGCATTCCGCACCATGAAATAGCCCCAGATGATCTGAGGAACGCTTGTCCAGGAGTCCTAAACGGCATATGTTCCGCAGAGCGATCTCCGAGCGGAAGGTCCCCTTCCTGACGGATGTTCGGCAAGGAATGCGGTCGGTTGGACCTCAAACTCGACTTTTTCGATTTCTTCCTACTCTCCCTTTCCATTTAATTGCTAGGGAACGTCCCGGCTGTGGTCCATGGTCACAGGTACCCGACAATCCGAGGCTGACACCCGCGGTTCTGAGCAAGGTCCCAGAGGTGCAGCATTACCCCGGTTCCACTCGGCTGCTATCTTGCGGTAGCTATTGACTAGCTGTGAGGAAGACCTGCGGCTACTGAGGATAGAGTCACATTCCGTCGAGGACGATGAACTGCTGTGACAAAAACCGTTGCTTTCCAATCCAGGGGAACTCAGAAGAATGTGCTGAGGCAACTCCTTCCGTCCAATAAGCGCCACTGTAAATGGAACGCGCTTTCGCTTCCGAAAAGTTCCATAGATTTAAACTCCCGGGAAAAATCATTGCAGCATTTCTCGAGACTCTCCGTGCCATTCTCCGCTGGGGTGGCCTTTGAGCACCTGTTGCTTTTATTCCGACGGCTATCGACTCAGCAGGCCTTCTGTGAATATCCAAAGCATGGCCACGCGTGCTTCCGAAATGGTTTTGCCTGAATCTTGCATCGAGTCCCGACGTCGATCTCTAGGCTCTGGGATGATTCCCGATGCCGGAGCCGCACTGAGGCTCATTGTGTTCTCCGATTCTCTATTTGCAATATGTGCTTCACTAGCCGTACGCTTCATGCTTGGTCAGTTTCTTGTCATCATCCCGTGTCTCAACAGTCAGCACTCGGGACGGAAATCTCCTTGGGAGCCTTGCGTTATTGCTGCGCGCCTGGATTGGCATGGGACGTATGCAAGAGATGATTGAAAAAACGTTGTCACCATCGGGGCATTCAAGCAGCTGGGAAAACTCCTCAGCCGATTGGGGTTGCTTGAATAAAAATACATGATGATCGAGGAACCACGCTCGTTGCGGAAATCTCTCGGGAGTGCGGGTCAAAACTTGCAGTTTATTCTGGCCGGAATATTGAGGAGTTAGTGGAGTCTACGACGCACTACAAGTCCTTCGATAGGCTATCAAACCTTCGATTTTGTGCGAGGCTTTTTCCCGCTCACGAAATACAGAGTTTCTCCCTGTCGCCCTGTTCGGTTTCCATTCTAGAAAATGAATAAGGTATTATCATGACATCTTGAACCCCTAACTATTCCCGTCCCTGCGAGGAGAAAAATGCTCCGAATCGACATCCATATAGACGACAATTCGAGAACAGGAGACCAAAGAGCGCTCGTTCGAACTGTGAACCCATGCCGGACGAACAGCCATGGATCTTCGAGTCTCTCCTAACCATGGCCGCTGGTTTCTTGACTAGTTTTTAAGCTCACTAAGTTCACATTGGGCTCCGAAGTCACGGCACGGCTCCGTGACGTCCAAAAAACGACCCTTCATGAACATCCCTCAAGTGAATGAAACTGGAAACTCGAAGTCTCGTGTAACATAACAATGAAGATCGAGAACGACAGGAGGAGCTCGGTCCGATTTTTCATACCGTGACGAAGTCTCATATCGGTCTTCTTCTCGGCGCTGTCAGTGTCAGCCTCCAGGGTCATATCCAAAGGCCGTGATCCGCGAGGATCTGAGGTTCCTCGATAGAAGCAAGAGTCAGAGTTCCTCTAGACCGGAGACTGGCTCCTCTGGACACAAACCATCGCGTCGAAGTTTTTCCGATTCTCGACATTTCAACGGCGATTGATGATTGATGAGTCATCAATGATGGGTGTCTTTTCGATTGTAGAGGGCACCACCAAGTTCTGAGTCGCAAGACATCATTTCTGCATCTGACGACATTGATATTGAGAGGAACTGACTTCCCTCTCAACAGTCTTGAGGAGAATCAAGCGTCTGCAATGTGCGCGCTGAGACTCGCCGAGCTGTCAGCGGGATTTTTGATACATTGCCAGCTCCGGGAAACGATTTTTCTCTGCCTCTGTGTCGGAGAGGGAACATTTTCCGGAGGGCGCGTCACGGAAAAAAGTGACTCCTCCTCGGGGGGTAAACGATTTCCCAATTTATTCTTCCGTCCGCACGGCTCTGACAGCAGTCCAAAGCCCGTTGCCGTCAAGAGAGCCTGCGGAAGAAATTCCGGGGGCACCGACAGGGCGAATGCCCTCTGTGCACGTTCCTATCTCGATCTTTCTCTTTATCAAAGCCCGTGCACGGCGAGATAGAGAGGTTTATCCAAAGCTCCGTCGAGAGCTCTCCAGGAGGGTTCAGAATGGACCCGCAATTTCCGTCCAACTCAGCTCAGCGATTCCTCATTAACGGGAACTCTTACCTCCGACGAAGTCCATTGACCAGAGACTGCTTCCACCAAGAGGCGAAACCAGGCCTTGCCGTCAGGCAAGCTCATGGATTCGTTTTTCTTGATTATATCCTGGTTTGCGGAATTCCTGTTGATCAGGAACGCATCTGATGCAGCTACTGAGCATAAGTTATGAACGAAACTTTGGCCGATGGCTCGGATGAAGACGATACATTCCGAGTGGTGTATTGCTCTAAGGGGGATGCTAGCAGGAATGCTCCTCGTCGTGAATGATCCGATTGTGAGGGATCACCATCGACTGGAGGTACTACATCGTTTCCCGATCGCGCTCGATGACGATCGTGGGTTAGGAGAGTTGGCAACCGCTGGGACTGATTTCAAAAAAAAATTCAACCGTATCAATCGAGTTTGCATATTTTCACATTCCCTTCGTCGGTTTGCAACCCTATGAACAGGGATCCGGGGTACCATCTCGAGTTCCGCGTGCACTTTTTCGCTGGAACTCGGCATCGATTCTACAAAGAGTATTCCGTAACCGGGGCTTCTCTCTCAAGTCGAAGCACACTCGGCGCTTCAAACAAGATGCGACGTGAAGAACAACCAGATATTTTCTGAGAAGTTCGATTTGGGTCTGCAAACTGTTTGTTCCCGGCGACAGGTGTGTTTTCTGTCAAGTCACGGTTCCTGATGGGCGCCACGCCGGCGTGATCGATAGGGTTACCCTGCTACGCGGGTCATCGGGAATCGGGATTCGCAGCAAATAGCGTGATATGAAAATGTAACACATCAGGAAAACCCCTTCCTGACCTGCCAAGAAAGTATCGGCGGTTCTGTCCTCAAGTCTGGCTCTGGAATCCTATTGTTTCGCATCGCCAATATTGGATTCTGCCTCGCAACTGGCAAACTTTGGATCGCAGTTCTCGTCTTTCTTTTCGTTCTGCTATGGATTCGAAAACGACTCGGCGAGGCAAGTCCTTCGGCAATCTTCGAAAGGCCTTTGTTTCTGAGCCGCTTCGAGCCTTTCCAGGAACTTTTCGGGCATCCGCGCAGTCGGTTGGTGAGCTGGAAGCCGAGCGTCCTCGATAACACATGACTTCAAAAATCAGATAATCGAGACGAGGTATTTTTCTGGCCGCTTGCGCATAGGACCTTCGTCGTCACCATCATGCCATCTTGGGTCTTTCCACGCATGAGCCGCAACCGACTGGATTTTCTGACGGTTCTGTTCGGGAGTACGTCAGGGACAGCAGACGGACCGAGGTCGCGCATGCGACGGTGTGTGGAGTCGGATAATTAAAAGTTTCACCGGAGGAGCCTTGCGGAACGTGACCAACTTGGATAGCTTAGTAATTGTGGTTTCCCCCGCAGGCTGTTAACCTTTCTCTCACTCCTTCCATCCCCTCCATTTTCGAGTAAGCTGGCGCGACGTGACACGATACGCTTTCAAGTTGTGAATTTCAGGAAAAAGCCCATCGGAAAGATGCTCCTCTCTCGTGGAGACTTTCTGCTCGAGCGCAGCCCTTGGCACACCTCAATCGATTATCGATTACCGAAAGGTCCAGTAGTCACAAACCTGCGATCGGCACTGCCGCAGTATCGACTGAGATTCAGAGCTCTGTTCAGCAAACGGTCGGAATCTCCACTGACGGTCGCATCGGAATTCCTCAGTCCATCGACCGCTGAGTTCCCCCTGGCGTCTCCCCGGCATCCTTTCGCATGGTGCTCTGCACACTCCTTCAGGCCTTCTTCAGGCCTCCTTCAGGAACGACAGGTTGCACCTCGCAACTCTAACACATCTTCGTCGACAAACCGAGAACATCGGTATGCGAATCGTCGAAGCTGAGAGGCGTTCTCGATAGGACTTGATAGGACTCCAGAGAAAAGTCGCGGTCCGGTATACATGGAAAGCATGCCTCCGTGCACTGAGCATGCCTCATTGTATCCAGTGTTCCCGTGCATATTGTCGCTATTTCCGCATTCTAGAGCCTATTCAGATACTTTCTACGCGAATTCAAGATGTTTCATCCATCTGAAAGTCCCGGAAAGTGTTTGGTCCCCTCAGCGGGGAGTTTTTCGAATCATTTCTTCGCAATTGTGTTCCCCGGCGGGATTTTCCAGTGATAACGTAGCCCGAGATGGATCGACAAGTATCCTTTGAACACCCAAAATTTCCCGGCGAATAGTGTTCTGAGAATTCATAAAACATGAAGAGAAGTTTTTGTAATTCCTCATGGAGGAGTTGGGTCATCGGCTCCAGTAGGGAGCTCGGATCATTGGGAGAACCTCCAGCGAGGAAAAGCTCGATGAACCCTGTGAACAAGCGTCCACAGACAGGGATCCACGCGATGAGCAGCTCGATGGACCTAATGGATGCGATTGCGCCGCGTTGATTGATGTCTCGAGGCTTTCCTCATCAGTGAGCCCGGGGTCAGAGCAACTTTGGACTTGCTGAACTCGTAGATCTCGGAGAATGAATTCCACTTTTCTCGGCCTCCCCGAGCCGTATGAGACTCTTCACATTTGGAAACTTTTCTCTACAGATTCGTCCTCGGGCACACGGGAGGGTAAGACCAAAATGACGGGAAGTTCCCGACGCACACGGGAAGCACGGAGGGAACAATTCGAGGTCAGCCGCACGTTTTGACTCGCTTGAATCGGACGGGACGCCACTGGCCTTCAAAACTCATTAGTCGAGCCAAACTTGTAAATCGAGACCGAGGGGAGGATGGGTTTAAGGCGTTGCTGGGTACCCGGACGCTTGTGAGGGTACGAGTTCTTCGTTTCGCAAGATTGCGAATCATTCGTTAATCATGTAGAGATAGTCCTATTCTGGCCGCACCGTGCTCCGAGTCTTCTGCTGCTTCTTGAATCAAGTGTTCCTCACACTGCAAGCTTCGAGGGCAGCTTCTTCCTACGAAAGATCCGGAATCGGCATTCCGCTCACTCTTTAGCTGGATCTCCCCTTGAGCGGACGATGGCCGCATGCCAATTCGGCAATTGTATCAACTCTTCCTCGTTGAGTGGATGACGACTCTTCCACTCGCTTGAGCCCAAGATGTTCTGTTCATAAACCCCGCGATATCGATTTCGGATTCCCTCTGGAGCTGTGCTCATAGAGTACTGCACATAATTGTTCCTACTTTGACGACTCTAGGACAAAAACTCCGACTCGGTGACGAGCCTTCCATTGAAAGCCAAGAACGCTCGCACCAGAGACCGAGTTCCATGTGGAGGGCCGGCGTGACAATATGTCCTTGCTCGTGAGCTTGAAGCTTGTGAGTTGCTGAACACTGATGACGTTTCGCATTTTTGTATAGTAACAATTTCCGTCTCTGCTGCTCTTTGTTATTGATCGTCTTTTGCCGGAAAGCAATCATTGGAGGCAAGCATTCTGCGCTAGATGATGGAAATAGGCCGGCATATGCAATGATGTCACACAGATACGAATATCGAATGGACGGCTGTGAGTGAGCTCCCAAAGACTCCAGATCGTAAGGCCCCTCCAAACCACGGGCGAAGGTATTCGGAATATTGTTGGCTGAAATTCAGTCACGTTGCGAGATTCGAAATTCACGAAGGTTTGAAAAAATACACTTCCTTTCCCCTGTGGTCTTCTCGAAGACAGCTCCAAACTGACAGGGGCTCGTCCATATATACTCCATCCCGTTGAATGGCGTCCGATTGAGGCTGCCCTCGTATTCTTTCAATCAGCCCAGGGGTCCGAAGTGGCGCAAGAATACCAGACCCTTGGCTGGAGACTTTGGTCATGCCGGGGAACACACAGAGATTCTCCGGGCCATTCAAGGTGTCAGGTAGAATTCTTCGATGACGTTTCGAAAATAATTCGTTATCAGAACGGAAACGGCGATTCGAAGACCAGTCCATTGTGGACAGTAGTCAAGTTCCGTCCCAGGAGGGACACATTTTTGGGCGGAGACAAGCGGCCCCTTGGTCGACCGAGTATAAAAGTGAGTAAACACAACGAAGCGCTGATCAATCACAGCCAAGCATATAACTCCTAAACTTTGCCAATCCTCCGCGGTGTCGGCGTCCGAGTTTCGTGATCAATGCTGCGAATCCACCATAAGAATGGGCGGTCAATAATTTGCCAGACGCAAGCTCCTTCCCCCGGACCATTTGCATCCATGTTATACTTCTAACCATCTATTCTAGTTGGTTGTCTATCGATTGGCTTTCTGGTTCGGCATTAGGGGTTCGAATTCGGTTGGAATCTGTCTAGAAGTGAGCTAGCCTCGTCTCGTCGACGCGCACACGCTACTTGATAAACATCCATGCCGATCATGGCGTGATCATGGGACGTTCAGTTTCGCGCGTGAAATTCCGCTCCTTGACAGAACTCTGAGGTCGTCACGCTTCACATCAAACACTTGCCAAGCATTCAAATGTTGACTTGATCGTTTTGCAAGCTCCCCGCGGATGAATTTGAAATCTTCCCCGGCCTGCTTCAGGAGTGCTCGAAAGCGAATGATCAGGCGGAGGCGACGTCTCCTGTGCGCGAAGGACGGCTCAGCTTCCGACGAGTTTAGAGACCACCCGTAAGCAGTTTTAAGACATTAGGTGACTCCTGGATATCCATAGAGAAGTCAGTCCCCGAGTGAAGAAGCGTCCTCTGACGCTGCGCGAATGCGTGAGCTGCTGCTGAATTTCCAAACTACCGTGGTTCCAACAGTGTGACGCCCTATAAGGAGCGTCCCGAGTATTGTCTCCGACGCTGGTTACTTTGGGAATCATACTCGCATAGCTCCCCTGAACTTTTGCGGTTGCACCCAGCCCCCAGGGGGCCGTTGCCTCCCGGTTGGTCACCGCTATTGTCGACCATCCTCCCAGCCAGAACCAATTTTCCTCATCCCCGCTTACAATTAGTCGAAAAACGATTTCTCATAATCAACTACTCATCCATGAACTTCCAGCCCAGGTGCCCATTCTTATCAGGTTGCAAATTGGAAGTCTCCGAGTTATATGTGAGATACAGGAAAAAATGAGCTCCTTGCTACCTCATGGCAGGAAAGTCATAAACGCCAGAAGCGGACGATTGGGTCGAAGGGAAGTGATTACATCGTGAGCTGCATTTGCACATCTGGTAGAACACCATCATCCAACCGCGGCCCATTGGAATGCCGGCACGGTCCAATAATGCCGGCTGAGGCATCCAAGCCATCAACCCAACTAGGAAACTCCGCCGATCAGGCGAGACACAGCCACTTCGTATTGAAAACTTTGAGGCATGCGATTCGCCAGCCGTCTCCAAAATCCTACGGCATGTCCTGAGCTGCAAGAGAACGTTCTCGCTGGCGAGAACGCGCTACACGTGCAAGATGTTCAGTCGGCGATAAACGCAGGTTCCAGACTAGGAACGTTCTCAAACTTGGAAATCGAGCATCGAATCGGTGGTCTTGAGACGCAGAAGACTCACGCGGAATAACAGCAATCGCAGTCGTTGCAGAAAAACGCGATCGGAGCAGCCGCAGGCGACAAGACCCTCAATTATTCGACGCGTCACTCAAGCTGGGTCCTTTGTGGAACATATTGTGGTTGAACTTGAAGACTACTGTGCTGACATCAGACTTGAAGCGCAAGCGACGTGACTCAAGGCGGCGTAGCAGCTTTGGGAATCGACCGTGCAGTTGAGAGTTTTGAGGGAATTGCCGCGGATAACTCTCGAGAAGCTATTTTGACGTCATTTTCGAAGCTCACGAAAAACTTCGAAGTCGGATCTGAATTCCGCTAGAAAACGTTGGATACTCAGATTTCAAGGCGCACATTCTGCTCTGTCTTTACCGCAGCGGGCTCGACGTCCGATTCGATCGGCATTTGACGTCGCCGAATTATCGGCTAGCAAATCGCACTCAGGAGCACGGAAAACAAACTTTGAAAGGGGCGCAGGAAGAAATCACGCGCAACGGCATTGAACGGCGGCTTCCGATCCAGCTACGAAAATCGTTCGATTCGGGATGACGTCGTCCGTCTTACTGGTCCCATCCCCCGATGACAAGCCGTGCTCGAATAGATTGGAGAAGAAATCGAGGCTGTCGATGAAAGACGCCTTCGCTTTGCGATACGACCCGACGCGACGTTTGGGGCATTCACCTGTTATCCGCCTGCTTCCCAGGCTCTGCATCCGGTAGGCAAAGTCAAGTACTCCGAGGAAACCAGAGTGAATGGATGAGAATTCGGCCGCGAACAATCATCATTCGTGCGTCGGCTGAAATCGACCATCGTGTACGAGAGGCCTGAGCAAGGCCAACAAATCATTGGCCCTGATGGTTGAGGCAGGGGCGAACAAGTTGGTTTTGGGATCAGGGAAACAGAACCTAGAACTCATTATTCGCCATTATGAAGAGCCGCGATTACGTGGAACGCAACGCTTGGAACGGAGACGATCCTACAGGAGCCGAGAGTGCTCCTTCAGAGCTCACTTAGAAAGTTTTGAATTTTGATCGCAATTCATGGAGCTTCGTTTTTAAGCAGAGAGCCCATCAGACTTTCGAGCCACATTTCCCAAGAGGCGGGGTCTCATTTTTCACCACGTCCGAGCTTTTAGGACTCCGAACCAAAACAGGCGAACGAGGCACAGTGCTGCGCAACCTAAAGATCCGCTCTTTTCGAGATTTCCATTCGTCTCCATTGGTTCGATGGTACAGGCTCTTTCTCGATGACACATCTCCGTCGAGCAGCTACAACTTCCAAAGTCTGAAACTGAGATTCTTGGACCGCTGTGTCCTGTAAATGTCGTTCGAGGTTAGAGTTGTCCTCGGACGGCGGGTCAGCTTACCGACAATAGGTTTCAGTGTGAGCCACTGATCATCTTTGAGCCCTCTGAGGTCGAATTCTCGAATACGCCTCATGTCAGGGAGCTCGGGTTCCAGAGGGGCAGAGAATGAATGAATGAATGAAATGATGGTTTATTGATGGGGAGTTCGAGCTCTGTTCTCAGAGATGACCTTTCAAATGAGGCAGCGTTGATTTCTGTCCCATATTCCTGTATCACGACTCTCTACCTGTATCGATCAACCTGGTCCATTAAGCAGATTGCGGTTTGAATCAAATACCGCGAATCAATATAGAGTAGTATCTTTTGACGGAAACTCCCTGTCGGAAGCCGTCGATACTCGTATGGTTCGAGTCTCGGTGCTCTCCGGAAATGCCTGCGACTCCGACGAAGGTCTATCGGGAGCTTTGAGCGCATTAGGTTGTTCTGTATGCCCTATAGAGTTCGAGATAATTTACTCAACGGCCGCACTTGGCGAATTCTCGGTAGACGTAGGTCTCGGAATACCACCCGGCTGAACGGGCCCCGCAAGCATAGCGGAGAGGTTGAAGATGAGTCACAAGTTGTTGAAACGCGAGACCCCGAGGGAAGTTCATTCAAACTGACCCCGCGAATCGACTCAACCTAACAGAGAGCTCGTAACGCGATTCACAAACACAGCTTTGAAACTGATCAGCTCGACACCATTGTTCACGAAATGTAGCTGGACCGACGGGGGCGTCGTCGGCCCATGCCCCCTCGATGACGTCAAAACATCCTCCTTCACAGGACTCAGGTGGAATAATTGAGTGTACTCGAACGTTTCAAGGCCGATTAGAATGATGCCAAAAATAAAGTTCCCCTCGGAACCCGATGCGGGTTATTATATTCGCGCCCACGCTAGCGAACATTGTAAATGATATGAACTCCGCTTTCTTCAGAGTCTCCTCGGGCATTAAAATGTTTCATTAGGCGCTACCCGATCTAGAATTAGTTCCGATGGAAATTGGAAACTTCATCTATTTTTCAGAACTCCATCTCGTACGAAACGGAGTCACCTGCTCAAAGTGGTCTCTGACGACCTCTTAAAAAGCTATCAGTCATCGTTCCATTCGGATTTCCGCCGCAGTTCACACCGACGACGTCCCGCGTCACAAGCTCAATAAATCATGAGAGTTCATACTCTTCACCCAATAGATCCGGAAACTCAATTCACCTTGATACGCCACTTCGAATGTAGTGAACCAGACGGGGATTTTTCTCCCACGGCCTGCGCAATGGATGGCGGAGCTTTCAATTGATTTCGGAAATTCCGGAAAATATCCTTTGCTCTCATCGATCCACTGAACCTATGATTTCGGAACACTTGATGAAGGGGACACTGCCTATTTCTGTTATCCATTGTCTTCAACAGCTAGCAGGGCATACAACAGAACGGCGGTCCTGCCCTGGAAAATAAAGTCGCCGTGGCCTCGGCGGCAACCTTTACTCAAAATTGTGATATGATGATCAATTTTCCGGTACAGATGGAACGGGCTCGGCCGAATCAGGTTCCATTTCCTGCGTTCTCATAGTATTCGAACACAAGCGTCGAATCGATTGTGGTCCATCGACCACTCGTTCCATACCGAGCAAACCGAGCCGCTTTCTCCTCCTCCTCCTGAAATCATTGCCGACGGTAGATCTTATTTCTCTTTGAGGATTTCGGAATGCGAGACCGAGGCAAAAATGAGTGGAACCGATGACTGAAGACCCACTCGGTGCGGATCATGAATCCGGAAGGAACTTTATAGGATCGCAACGTGAGCAATAACAACTCTTTCCGTTCGCTCGTTGACGGCGGCATGCCCCCCCCCCCTCCCCCAAAATTGCGATCCTGCCCATAGCGCGAGCCTCCACTTGTTGACTGAACCACACAGCGGTGGAACTAGTGGGATTTCACGGACAATGAGGGGGCGGAAGGGGACGCGCCTCGTCAAGATGTCGATGAATGTGTATGACGGCGGAGAAACGTCAGGAATGGACGGGTCCGTAGAGAGTCGGTGCTCCCGGATCTTGGTCTCTTCAATCTCGGACACCACGGGGACCATGGGAACTATTTGTAAGACGGTGACTGTGTCGTCGGGACGAGAAACACTCCCCACTCTGGGATTGGGTGATCACGTTTCCGTTTATGGTATGTAACGGGCCTGTCATCGAGCGTGCAGGAGTCTCCTCCGGACGTTGACCTTGTCATTCCGGTCTTGCTAAACCCCGCTTCGAGAAACCTCACTAGTGTTTGAAAGTTCCGTAAGTGAGAGCTGATTCGCCGTTTCTGAGCGGCGATTCTTAACAGGATTGCGAGTGTGCCGACGGCGTTTCCTGGTCGGTTGTTGATCTTTCTAACAATGGGTTGGAGGTGTTCATTTGTGCTTCGACTCACAAGATCGCGACCTATTTGCCCTGGAAGATTCGGGTAACGTTTCCACTGGTTTCGTGCGAATTGGTCGCGTCGTCATTCGAAGTGTGTGCCCTCGAGAGATGGATGACAGCTAATTCGGCGGGTGAAACTGCAACTTATGTTAGTTAGCGGTCCTCCTGAAACATCAACCGATCCGAAAATGGGAAATCTCGACTCAGCGGGTGGCCAACTTTTCGGCGCACTTCCGTAGGCGGAACGTGACGTCGTTCCGACGGGGCTCAAGTAAATCGTCATTTCAGCGTCAGCATCGTTCAGAAAATGTCCTTGAAGTGTTAAGAGATACATTTATGAACAGAGTACCAACACCGACATCGCCCCCTCGGCCCGCGTCCGTGAGCGAGTTCCCCTGAACAATAGGGTGGATCGAAATTTTTTTCCCCCGAATTTGCGAACCCCCTAGTGCTGGAATCATGTGGCCGATGGTCGGTAATTAGCAGAAGAAAAATGAGCCCCGTTAGACGACACCTTCAGTCTGCGCATTCTGGTCAAAGTCTCACGTTTTTGCTCCAAAAAGTGGAAAATATAAATTTTTGTTCGTTCATCCCAGACGGTTTCCGAATAATCGAAAGGTCACAAAATCGGAGAGAAGAGGTGGAAGATTAAGTATCCTCGCTCATACTGGGTGCTCAAATGAGTTTTTCACGAAAGGAGAGCTTCTGTTGGAAAACGCCAACTTTCTCTCAATTCGATACGCTCGTCGCTTACGAGTGTCATGAGTTCGGGATACAGCAGACTGAAGATGTGGTGCTACAGAGTGCCTTTCTTTCCTGGCTAATAACGACCACTAGTCACACAATTTCAGCACTAGGGAGTTCGCGATTTCGGGAAAAAAAATTCGATCCACCCTACTGAACAAGGGACGCGGAGATTGCGTCCCAGCCTTTTTTTGCAAATCGTGCGGTAGTCGCGATTTCTCGAGTAGAGCCTGCCTTTGTGCCGAAGGTCTGCGCCGAAAATCCTGGACACTCCATTGCACCCACCTACGCTCGAGCACATACGCTTTGTCGAGAGTTGGGCCTTTCCGGGCACACAAGGCCGCTGTGAGATCAAATTAGATGAAACGGAAGGGGATGCTCGGAGTTCGCGCGGATATTTTGAATGATCCGGAAGTCCTGCGAGTTCCGGCGGTAGAATCGGCCACGTCAAGACTGCCTCCGCAGTCCGAGAGCGGAACCTCGTTCACAGGATCATCGTGTCAGTGCCGGATGCAACCTGTTAGGCCTGCGATTTCCCTACGACTAGGGTAACGCATCCATCCTAGTCCCACTCCTGGGCCGCCTTCAGCTTGCGCCCGAAAGTTTCCAAGAGTGAGTCTACTCTATACAATCGGGCGGGATTGGAGTTGGAGCACATTGAGGACCATCTTGTAAGGCAGCGGGGTATTCCAAAAACGACGAGATCTGTCCCGCAGTTAATTCCCGACTACGTGACATATGAACCAGTTACCCCCAATATTTCAACTTCATTGAGGCTCGTGAACTTTATCAGCGTGCGATTCGTTCCTCTCTGATAGCTCCGATACTCATTGAGGCGGGTAAGGCAATATGTCGAGTGCATTCCACGGCCCCCAACGATTTACTGCGAAATACTTTTGACCATTTGAACTTCGGTCGGAGGTCACGGATATGGATATTCAATCGAAATCAGTGCTGACCGTATTTGTGACGATTGATATTCTGAAGCTGAGACTTGCGTCGTTAGCTATTCGGGGGATGTCGGGCATAGGTAATCCCGAGACTTGGTATGCGGCAAATAACTGCTCGACCCTCGACGGCTGACTCCTGAAACCTGACGATCATCACTCAAGGATGATTCGCGGATCTTCCGTGAGTGCTCGAGACACGGCTTTGAGAGACTCGATGAGAGATGGATGTTCCCCGGCAACCATGGTCGAAGTCATCGATTTCGCTGTCTCGGAGGTCTGCTCGGGAAACTTTGGCGCCAGAACGAGCGACTTATCGGGGAGAAGGCTCGATGAGGTTGGGTTACCAGGATAGGACTGACCGGGTTACGCTGATTTCCAATTCCTGGCTCAATGAGCAGCTCTGTCCGCCGCTGCGGGAAAGTATCCGAAGATAATCCTGGAAACGCGCATCACAGCTTGGATAAGCGATCCGGCTTCGCAATAGGTCGTCAAGATCTTCGAGTGGCTGAACATCGAGGCATTTCGGCATTCGATTGATCTCTAGAAGCGTGGAATATTCCCGACAACGTAATCCTCGATGATACATTGGCATAGAGACATCTGCATTCCCAAGCAGGCGTTCTCATCTGTAAATCCATACTGTCTCGGACCTCATCATGGGCGAATGAACGTGCTCCTACTCGCTCACGGCTACTGGAGCTACTCGGCATCACAGCTGCGCCATCACGGTACGGGCTCGCGGCATGAAGTAGACGCCAAAAAAATATGAGTACCTAGTCTGGACGCGGCACCGATCCCAGCGCGGAGGACCTTACGCCGAAAGAGCTGAGCTACAAATCATTGATCGCCTTGCGTAGCATTGGACTTTGGCGCACGTCTGAGCACGACACAATCAAATGACAATCAATGTTGATCGCGATTTCCGGAACTTCGTAGTTAGTACGATTATAATTCTGTAGATCTTGGCAGGGAGAACACGACCGAATTCTTCGTCTGAAGTGAAGTTTATTGACTTAGTCAGGCTGAGGTAGATAGGGAAATGGTTTACAAGATTCTTTACAATGGTATGGAAACAGACCTGAAGTGAAGAATCGATTTTTGCGTTCCTAGTCACCCACGTGTCTAACGAGCTACTAACTTCTGGGCCGGGAGGATAACGAAAATGGCAACGCTAGGGCACTACACTAGCGCCCTCTCAAGAGCCAAAGGGGCCATTTTACATCTCCCCCCCCTCGGAGTTCACACTCAGAGTGAGGACTGAAATCTTACGACTCATTGATTCACCTTCGGTATCAATTTTGAGCAATGGAATATGTTGGCTTCTTTGCGTCGTTTTCCGCAATCTATTTCAAACATCGAGTCAGAAAGCTTTTTTACCACTCGATACGGTCCAAGTCTGACTTCATCGAGCTTATTCCGATTCAGCTTATTTCCATTTTCAACGAAAACATAGTCACCCTCGTTGATTTCACACTCTTTTCGGTTTCGATCGAATCTTCTTTTGTTTTTCTCGAAATAACGTATGGAGTTCAGAAACGCCGATGCTCGGTCTTTCTCGAGGTCTCTTGATTCAATTAATTCTGACGGAATTATTTCTGAGTTCCGACCATCCATCAGGTAGTTTGGTTCGAAACCTGTGACGCTATGGATGGTCGAATTGTACTCTTTCAAACATTCCTCGGCAATTTTCGACCACGCTTTCTTCTTCGTGGCATTCATTTTACACCTGATCCTATTAACCAGGGTTTGATTTAATCTCTCGTTCAAACCGTTCGAGGATGGGTTATTTACAGACGTGAAAATTAGTTTAATCCGTCGTTTGTTCAAGTATTGTTTCAAATCAGTTGATGTGAGTGCCGAATACTGGTCCGCGAGGATGATTTTAACTTCCTTCTCCCGCGTAACCTTATCAATCAGATCAATGAACTGTTTCCTCGTCTGGTTTTTCGTCGTCGAAATGAAAGCTTTCCTAGAAAAATGATCGACCAACAAATGCATATATTTTTTTGGGGAATTGTTTCCTGCGAACCCACCGATAGTGTCGATCGACATTATTTCGAAGGGTCTGGAAGCCGGACCTAGAAGCGAAAGCTTCCCTAATAGTCTGCCGGTTCTGCTCTTGTTTTTTATGCAAATTTCACAACTCTTACAGAAATCTTCGATTATTGAATCCATGTTCTTGAAATAGTAGAAAGGTCTCAATCGGTCAGCTAGATGGTTCCGTCCGATATGACCGTAGAAATCGTGCAATTTACGGATCAACCAACGTCCGAAACTCTCAGACACGAATAAACGCTGTCTGTTTCGTAAGCACTTATAGCTCAAGTTGCCTTTCTGTATAACATTTTTCGCAGACACGATGACAGCCCGATTCGAGTTCTGATCATCAAGGATTTCCTCTACAGTGACCAAATTCACAATTTTGAGTACGTCTTCCTCATTATCAAAACTTTCAAGAACTGGGTTTCTCGACAGCGAATCTGCCTCTACGTTGTCTTTGCCACAGCCATATCGTATTTGAAACTGGTACTGTGAGAGGTAAAATACAAGATCACCGAGCATTTCATCGGTTCGAGCTTTCACTTTCAAATTCTCTAAGGGCTTGTGGTCTGTGATTATCGTAAATTCTCTTCCGATTAGCCAGTATTGCCAGTAGATGATGGCTTGTTTGATCGCGAGACATTCTAAATGAATTGCTTTCTTTTTCTTCTCCGTCGGCTTCAATCGCCGTGAGAAATAAGCTACTGGATGGAGGAGATTGTCCTCTTGCGGTTGCTTAAGGATCGCTCCGAGTCCGTCACCACTCGCGTCCGTGTAAATGAATACTGGTTTCCGCTCATCATAAATTCTAAGGATCGGGCTCGAACACAAGTAATCCTTTATGGTCTGGAAAGCTCTCTCGCATTCTTCCGTCCATTCGAACTCGACGTCTTTTCTCAACAGATTATGCAACGGCTCAAGTTGCTTGCAAGCATTCTCTATATACTTATAATAGAAATTGATTTTTCCCAGCAATTGCCGCACATTCTTTTTCGTTTTTGGTCTATCAAAATCGCGGATCGCTTTCAAGTTATCCTTGGCTGGTCGGACTCCATTCTGTTCCAAAATATGCCCCAAATATTTGACAGAATTCTTAGCAAAATGGCACTTGCTCAGTTTAAGCTTAAATCCGCTCTTCAGAATAGTGCTCATCAATTTCTCAATCTGCTCCAAATGCTCTTCAAATGTTTCCGAGAATACGAGTATATCGTCAATATAATTGATGCAAAATTTGCTGAGATTGTTAGTCCGGAGCAGATTCGAGAGTATTCGTTGGAAAATAGCTGGAGAGATCTTCAGACCAAAAGGTAAACGTGTCCACTGGAAATGACCATTCTGCGTCACGAAAGCCGTTTTCTTCCTGTCCTTCTCTCGAATTGGAATAGACCAGAAAGCCGAATTTATATCGAAAGTAGAAAACCAGCGGCACTGACCCGCTTTAACGACTATGTCTTCGATCCTCGGGAAAGGCTGCGATTCAGGTACAACCAACTTGTTCAGTTCTCGGAAGTCAATGCATAAACGACTCCGACGACCGTCCTCTTTTTTGTAAGCCAAAGTTACAGGTGCCGCAAATGGCGAGCTCGAATATTCTATTAACCCTCTGTCTAGCAGATTCGAGATTTGAGAATCAATCTCTCTCTGATCGGGAATCGAACAGCGATAGGGCTTCTTCGAGATATATTTATCTTCTTGCAACTTGATTCGAGCATCAAAGTCGCCCACAGTGCCAAGATCAAACTTGTCAGTTGCGAAAACCCTCTCATATTTTCTGACAATCTTTAGAATTTTGTCCTTCTTGGAACCGTCTAAATAATCAAGTTTCTCGGAGAACTCATCGAGCCTCACGTATTCTCCAGCAAGGACCTGCCTATCTGGAGCATTTTCTTGTGCTCTCTGGGAGCTCTTGCTTACTTTTTTAACGCTGCCGTTCTCGGCTCTCTGCAGAATATTGCAGTTCTCGTCTTGAATCAATCTGAACTTCCTTATGGCGTCCAATCCAAGGAGCAGGTCATAAGAAAAGTTATCGTTACGCACCACATAAACGTCAACATCCTGTCCCAAATCATTAATTTTCAAGTGGAGTTTCGCCCGGCTCCGAGTGAAAGTCTTCCCGCTTAACGTTTTGAAAATGCCTTTGTCTTCGATGAGCTTCGATTTCAAGCGCTTTATCAAGTCATAGTTTATCAAGGTCGCATTTGACCCGCTATCATAAACGGCCTCAACATCCATCTCATCGTTTACTAGCACCCTCAGTTTGATAAGAGGTGGGAATTTCTCCGGGCGTCTTAGTTTTTTTTGCTCATTCTCGTTTTCAGATTCAAACAAAATATCATCTGAAGTCGACGCCTCATGTACATTGACTCTAAGTTTTCCCGGAGCTCTATCCTTATTACGGCATCTTTCCACAGGGTGGAAACGCCCTGGGTGATTGAGAGATTCACAGATAGGACAGGGTTTCTTCTCCGGAGATTTTTCGGTTTCAAACGGTTTCTTCCCGATCGCCTTTTTCGCGCCTACCTTCGTATCACTCGCGTTCGCGGAATGCGATGTTCTGGCGCTTATTTCGTACTGACCTAGCTTGTTAATTAAAGCGTCGGTGTCGAGAAGCTCTTCCCTATCTAATTTCTCTTGGATCTGTACGGGCAAGCCTAGACCAATCAAACTGATTCTGGAGGCCGAGGTCATCTTCGTCTCAACCTCGAGAATCAATCTCTCTTTCTTCAGAGCATATTCAACCAAAGAGCCCGATATGTACTTGTAGCTGTAAGCGTACCGTAGCTTTGACCAGCCCTTGTCCGAGAAAACCTTCTTGAACGACTCCGCCCATGCCGACCAATCCGTTCGAGGAATTTTTAAGAAATTGGCTTGGTACCAATCCAACGCTCTCTCTGTCATGAATAATTTCAAGCATTTCACCTTTTGCTCCTCTTCGGAAATCTTGTGCCTCAGGCATTCGGCTTCAAAAGTCTCTAACCATTCCGCAGCATGTTGTTTCCCGTTGAATTTCTCAATGCAGAACTTCTTCTCTACGGTGCTCAGTTTCTGTTCAGGTGAAGCGTTCTCGGCTTTGAGTGTCTTGATCAGTTCAAGTAGATCATTCTTGAAATCGTCGTCTTTCGATTCCTGACCCTCCTCGAGGTAATGGTCTTCGAAGACGAAGTTACAATCACAATCCATGTATTTCTCGATTACAGGCACTTTCAATGTGACTCTTATATTACGATACTGCCCTGCTTTCGTCAGTTGCTTGGCTGCACCCAGTACGGCCGGAAGCTTGAACAAATCACTGTGGTATTTCTCATGCTGCCACGCTCGTGGTATCAGATATACGACGTCTTCTGTCGCTCTTCTCACGGAACACACAAATCTGAGGGTTTCGCTATTAGCGTTGACCCTCGCCCTGATATGGAAGATCACTTGTTGTTCCATTCTTTGTCTCTCTCTCTTGTCTCTCTACACTCTCGTAAAGATCTCTCGTGACCACGGTGGAGAAAAAATCGATTTATAATTCTGTAGATCTTGGCAGGGAGAACACGACCGAATTCTTCGTCTGAAGTGAAGTTTATTGACTTAGTCAGGCTGAGGTAGATAGGGAAATGGTTTACAAGATTCTTTACAATGGTATGGAAACAGACCTGAAGTGAAGAATCGATTTTTGCGTTCCTAGTCACCCACGTGTCTAACGAGCTACTAACTTCTGGGCCGGGAGGATAACGAAAATGGCAACGCTAGGGCACTACACTAGCGCCCTCTCAAGAGCCAAAGGGGCCATTTTACACGATTATTATCGTGCTCTTTGGTTGTCTTCGTTTGAACATGAGCGTGAATCGCTCTCTTTGTCACATTCTCCTCCTCGATCCAAATCAGGGATATGGTGAGCTGATAGTGCTCGAATTCCACATAATCAGCTCCCATCGGCCGGATCGCGGAGACGATTCTCTGGCTGCCATTCCTCAAACATGCCTCCGGAGATAGCTCAAAATGCGGGGATTCAGTGACTATTGACTAAAGCAGGGGTTCTTAAACTGTGTGCCGCGAGATAGGCTCCTTGAGCATGGGGCGGGGCTGCCGGTTATCCCAGATTAACCCGCGGTGAAACGACAGGGAGTCACGGGCGATTCCCAAGTCGCTCTGACCATACTTTTTGAAGTCCATGGGAGAAATTTCCGGCTCGGTCTGACCATACTTTTCGAAGTCTATGGCAGAACTTTCCGGACCGCTCCGACCATACTTTCTGATGTACATGGGGGAAATTTTCGGGTCGCTCTAACCGTACTTTTAAGAGCCTATCGGAATCTATCGCACCCGCATGTCCTACTGCATTCCGAGCTCGGGGTGCCGCGGGGTGCCGCCACCAGGAAAGTTTGAGAACCCCGGGACTAAGGTTTATTCTCATACATTGGGAACGGCTATCTTGGTTCCCGCAACGGACTCAAGGCTCGAAATCATGACATCGTCAGCTTCGCTTATCGTGGGTGTTATGCAGATCGGATCGGAGAGCTCCGTTGTCTGCCCGACCGGAGCTCGATGTCATCTTGGGTCGTTTGGACTCTCAGTTCGTGGGCGCACGACGGGAGCGCGGCGGATGAGGGTCTGGGGATGCTCCTAGGAGGATATTCTTTGTACGCATAAGCCAGCGGCGAGAGATCCAGACTCCGGATTCTAGAGTGTTGCTCGGAGAACTGCTGCTGCAAAAAAAGGTCGCGGCCCCTCGGAGATGGAGGAATCGTATCGTCGAGCTTAACTGATGTCTGCTCCGAAAGATTGCTGCCGCCGGAGTTCATTATGGCTCATTATCAGTCGTGACACACAAATTCTTTGTTTTTGTTAGCAGATCGTGGAAGGGCTCCCCGAGTTTGACGCGAAAGTCCGTCCCGTACCCGGAAATAGCCTCAGTGTTTTATGCTGGCAGCTTGGATGACGCAGGAAGCTGTCCTCAATCTCGGGCCACAACGTCGTATCGCTGCGACGGATCTTGTCGGAGTCTCGTAATAATAATAGTACTCCTCCAATCTGCGGTCACCACATGAGGAGCTCATTTTCGAACCGCGTCAAGTCCATTTTTGCCGCTTTCCAGTTTTCAACGGGCATGGAGCCTCTTTGGCATTGTGCCTCATGAAAGAATATCCAAAAAAAAATTCATGGGAAATTGCATGCATCCCACTTCAAAATGAGTGGGACAAATTCAACTCCTCAACGCGGTTTGGAAATGAACTCCTTGTATGGGTTCGGGATGGGAACGGAAATGAGCAATCGATTACATATGTATAACTCGACCGCTTTGATTCTTCTCCTCCTCTCCCCAGGACGAGTCGCCAACGACGAGTTCTTTCGCATTATGCATCCAACACAGTGAACGTAATCCTCACCCGGACACGGTTCATTGAGCGGAGCGTTTGTGATGCTTCATGGTCAGCTTTCCCGATCTGAGAACATCCCGAAGCTCCACGATATGAATGACTTGAGATGCGCATACTACTCAGTTTCGCTCAGGAAATCAACATCCCGAACTTTCCGTTCGAACTTATCACAACGAACCCTTTCAGGTCCTCAAAGAGCTGGTGTGAACGGATCATCACTGCCAATGAGGAGCCCCAAACATTACACATTCGGAAGTACATACGGAAGTCAGTATGATCATTCCTACCTCATCAAAAAGCGAATCACCAGTCCAGGGTGGCGAGCGTGCCTTGTTGACGTGCGAATAAGCATTCGCATTCGGCCGAGCTGACCTCAGCCGGAACCGCATGATCATCGAAGCGATCACGTTGAAAAGTTTGCCCGTGATGCGAATTCATGTAAATATTGGCTCCTGAAGATCGTCTTGCGGAAGGCCTTTTGGTTGCGGAATGGTTTTTGAGCGGGGGGATCCCGAAAAAACTCCGTGTGGAGCTTCATCGACCCTCAACGCGATTCGTGAGGGGAAGTGGACGGGCCTCTTGGAGTGAGAAAGATTGGTAACCACAGACCTCGGATGCTGGTTTCATCGAGAGGAGCATGTAATCCCAATCCAATTAGAGCGTTAGCGAAGGTGGCCGGAAAGTCATACGATGACACGGACTATAAATAGACTCGTGCGCTGACGGGATGGAAGAGGCCCTACTGGGTGCATCCGAGTGTAAACTTTTCTGTCAGGAAACTGTTCGGAGCGCGATAACCTGAATACTCGGCTGGTGTCCTGATACCAATTTTCGGCGACTGATGTCTCGCGGCATTGCTCTTCATGAACAGGGTTCCGATCCGGAGACGAGATTGAAACTAGTGTTCCTTTTCTCCGACTGAGAAACACGGACACTGCTTGAGTATGGTTTGAGGAACATTCCGACTCCTTCTTCTCTATACTTTCATCCACTTCCATGTCGCAAAACACATCAAATTACTTGGTAATGAACGCATTTCCAAGACAACGGCACCGGTCGAGTCCTAGCTCCTCGCACCTTTCACCGAGGGTTCTCTACACTTTGTATTTGACTTCAGTCTAATCCTCCGTAAGTATTTGTCGATGCCCATCGTCACCAATCGCAGTAAAAAGTATTCGACCCCGCCTAAATGGGTCTTCGTATGATCAGAGCGACCGTTTTTTTTCGGGCCAAGAGCGGGATCGTCGAACATATGAATAGGGAACGCTCGTTTCAATGGGGTTCCACAATATCCTTATAAATGGGCGATGCAGTGAATTATGGAGATTGTTCGCAGAGCGCCTAGCTGGTTCTCCGCTTCCAGTGCGTCCACTCCACTGAACTCCATTTGAACTCCGCGTTCTGTATGAGTCAGGGACGAGAATCCACCACCTGTCGACAAGAGGGACAATTCACGAAACGTGTCAGGCATAAATATAAACACATGAATCCATGTTTTCCATTAATGTTCAAGGGTCCATCCGAAAGTCACTTTCTGAACGCTGCGTCCGACTAAGTAAGGGAGCTTGCTAATTGTAAGCTTTCTCGTCCATGAATGATAACGGACCTAGCCACAACAATATGAATCCAATTCAGACAGCAGGTATAACGGTCCCGCGGCCCTCTCGGCGCGTATATTGCTCGTCCTCTTGCGACCTGACACCGTCGTGAAGTTATCGCGTCTGCACTCGACTGCATACAAGCTCAGGGAACCCCACACGCAAACTGCGTCGTTCGTTCGCATGAGTGCAACGCCATTCACATCTTTGTTGAGCTGATTGTCGGAATATGTCGAATGAAAGCACGGCGATTCGTACGCTCGACGACAATGAGTTTTCTCGACTGTCAAGAACACAAGCAGAGGCTACGGGTTTGAAACAAGCTAGCCTGCAAGAACTGAAAATAGCATTCTCTCGACGGCGCGGCGTGAGTTTCGGAGCACGTGCACCCTCGTATTGTGTCCCGGATTTTAATCGTTTGAAATCGCGCAATCAAAGGAATGTTGAAGTTCTCCCTCGAATCACATTGACGGTCATGACGCCCTATGAGTCGAGCCAAAACATTCAGCAAGAGCTCCGCTTGAGCGCTACACCAGATTGCCGACTTGTAAGCCATCTTAGGACGTGACACCGCACGTGACTTCCAGGTCACAAAGTATGGTTCCGAGATCATTTCACCGTACACGGCCGCAGTATTCGTCTCCTGTGAAGCAACTCCGATTCAGTCCGCCGACTTCAAGAAACATATGAGGAGCTCATTCTCTTACCTTGCTAGATCACCGTCGACCCCAAGCTGCACGAAGGTGGAATCGGGGTCATGAGGCAGCCTTCGTGTTTATTTCAGTGCGCATTCATCAGGCCCGGAATCGACACCGGAATAAGCCTGATACTTCCCCACACCGAGCTGGCCCGGAGCGATTTGATACGGCTTGAAGATCGGCAACCAACATGACGTATGTTCCCTCTTGCTGGAAATGAGCGCTTTCGTTCTTTCGTGGAATCACTCACGCTGTGGATGACGAGGTTCGGACCGGAGTGCCTCCATCACCCACAAGCTTTATGAGAGAAACGTTACCGAGAATATTATCGATCCGTGTTTTGATAGGGACGAGCCGAAACTTTTCCGAAGGTCTCAACTCGGTCCATGCTCGATACCTCCTACGGTCCAAGCTACGAAGCCCAGCGTTACACCTCTAGCGGTGAGAGCTCATATTGACTCACGTCACGGCAGCTGGACACTAAACAGCACTACACACAGATAGCACGAACAAGATCTCACTGGGCTCGCTATTCGTTCACTGTTATACACCCCGTAGCATCGACAAACACGACGTGTCAACAAGAGTTCCTCTCACAAAGAGAGCGGGAGATGGAAGAACTTTAGCCACTCAAGAGAAAAATCCCGGCGTCGTTACCGAAGCATCCCTTTCACCGAAGCATTCCTCGGACTGAAGATAGTACGACGCCCATCCCGGAACCCTCCCAAATCTTCCCCCTAACACGCTATCTATGCCGTACAACCCAGTTCTAGGGAGCGCGGGCAGCTGTGTGTACGGGCCTACTGAAACTATTCGAGGTCCCTCTATCGTTTTTGAGGGATTTATAACCGATTGAAGCAGGCGCCGCACTCACTTGAAACACACCCAGGAGTCTCCCCTGGAACTCCGAAGATGTCGACATGAAAGGAGAAACGAATTCATGGAATAAGATTTCGCACAATAGAGCGAGAGGCCCCCGGTCTCCCTTACTGAGCATTAGAGCCCACTATCCTGAAGGTTATGAGCTTTCCTGCTGCGGCACTCGAGAATTTTCAGCGGGTCATCTCCTGGCTCACTCCGATCATCTCCACCTGGAACGCAGGCACGAGTGGTCTCTTCAGCATACTCGAGCTAAAAATCCGATTTTCTGAAAGCTCGTCATTATTTTCGTTCTTCCATCGATTTCCTGTGTCCCAGCAGGGCCCGGACTCACTCTGGACGAATCTACTGGACTGGTCCGTGAGACGATTCCATTGTTCATGAGGCCTCGACCCTAGGGAAAAGTGAGACTGTGTGCTATGGATTTTAGCGTCCCTTTCTTTGCAGGCTCTCGTACCTGGGTCCTATTCGCCTATAGCTCGAGCTGCTCTTCGTCTTCTCAGGTAAAGTATGCCATTGCCAATTCCTCGACCCGCGGAAACCTGGTTGGGGGCTCAAAGGCAGGAAACGGATTTTATTCCTTGGGTCGGCTGAATCTTTGTCGCACGGTCAGGCTGATTTCACCTCATTCTGTCGTTTTCAAACAGCTATTTTCACTCTGAGCGCCCACGGATCGGAAGACGTTGGAATCTGTTAGAGTCTGCAGTTCCGGAAGTGGTACGGTTGGGTGAATGATGTTTGCGTTGGCAGTGTGCTCGTGCATGAGGTCCTCCCACTCCTTCCATTTCGGATCATTGGCTCTCCTGAGCTTGAGGCTACGTCCTGAGCTACCCCGGAATTCATCGGAACGAAACTCCCAGGTTCATCCTTGTACCGGGCTGTTTTGAGCAAATGAAAGATCATGAACAAACTTCGTGATTTCGAGAAGCATTTCAAGGGAGGGATGTTGATTCTCCGCTGAAGGAGGCTGGGATGATTCCTTCAGGTGATACAGGCTCGGATGAACCCGCGGAGGAGGAAATTAATGTTCCCAATCATGACGAATTCCGACATCACGACTATGAAGCAACTCCGGATAACGCCTCTGGCATAGAGAATCGAAGGGAGAAGAGCTGGGCGGGATTCGACGGATCGCGAGAGCGATACTAAAAGCATGACACAACAGCGAGGACTCTAAAGGATGGTCTAACAATGTCCGGACAAGGAGGTTTCTGTTGGCAACTCCCACTATCCACTTCCAAGGGACGCAGAATGACGAAGCTCTTTCATTCGCATCCACGAGAATCCCATCAAGTATGGAGTCTCCGACGCCGCTATGACGCTCGACTCGGAGGAGCCGGTCCCCGGCTTCTCAGAACCAGCATAAAATACAGACCCTTGATACATGTTGAACGGATGCTAGAAATGAACATGAGTCATTATTCACTCAACTGTAGATTCCACTTGGTCCGGGTTGTGTGCTGTTACCCGGAAAAGCCTCATTGGGGGTAAGTTCATTATTTTTGGAGGTGTCATTTGCACCAAAGGAATGTGGGTACCAAGAAGGAAGAGATGGCCTGTCTCTCATGGAATTCTGATTATATAGCAGTCGACACGGAAAAACGTAGCATGCCGAACATCGACTCGCCGGGTTGGTACGGTACACTGCACTCTGGAAGAGATACAGGTTGCAGTGCCCGGGTGATATCTCCAACATCACATCCTTCGGCCTGGGGACTCGTTCCGACTCACATAAAACGTTATCAGCACAATGATTCCCATGATCCGGTAATGCTCGTCTGTTGGAGGTGACCAATCCTGCTAATTACGCGGCCTGAGGAGGCGCCAGACAATGACCCAGTCCTGTCTCTCACCTTGCAAGAGAGCTTGGAAAGTGGAAAAACCAAGTCGATGGAAGTCATATCTCAACTGGAACGGTTTTGGCTCGACCCCAGGCCATGGTTTCGCGGAACATCCGTCCAGGCGATATCGAGGGCAGGCGCTTCGAATTCTTCACCATGCGTGCAGGGATGCGTTTATCTCCGTTCATGGTTTCTTTGTCTTTTCGAGAGCTTCCCGCTGTCAGCGACAGCGATGCGGAGCTCAGAACAATGTTCATTGGAAATACTGGACACATGCGGTGTACGGGTAAAATTCACTCTCAAGATCGCTTCGAGCGGCTCAGATGTTTGTTCAGACTTCTTGTCCGCTACGGAATCACGTTCACCAAGGAACAGCTCGAAAGCCTTCGAAGATGAGTCGGTGGCTTCCGCGACACTCCTTTGTGAGCTCCCCCACAATTTGCCATGAGGACGGGTTCGTTTCGAAGGAACATCAGCAGTTTCTCTGAGGAAATTGAATCCGCTGGGTTCCGGGTGAAGGTCCAGTTGATCCTAATCCCAACGGACTCCGCCTCCGACGAGACACGAGAAGGAGCAAGGAAGGCACCTGCAACGGTCGACGTAACGCAGGACCTACTAGTCAGTACTTATCTTTAACGGTCGGAACAGTGCGAGTCCAAGGATCAACGCCCTCGGGAGTCCGTGAACTTGCGGTGATACAGAGTAGCTCTCCAAACGATGCCCTCTTGTTTCTAAACCGTTAACGCATCAGTTCGTTTGCGAACCATTATTTGATCAGCGGACTCGCGATGAAACAGAAGTCCAGATTCGAGTGAACTCACGTAGTCGATATTCCGCCAGCCAGGTCCGTTTGCGAGGTCCGGTAGCGTTCATTGGGCCCTCATTGTTTTGGTTCACAGCTCACATCGATGGCTCGTATGCCCGGAGCCCTGACCCAAGGAGCGAATGGAGATTTTTCGGCTCCGTGCTTGATGGAACTCACTCAGTTGGAGATCGCGAATTCCTGCGTCACGGAATTTCGAATGACTTCAGCGTTCCCTGTCGACGTGTTCAATGTCCATCAACGAACATGTCGAGTGTTTTAAAACGCGGCGGAGGAGGCTTGCTGGGTTCGCAAATGTATCGGTGTCGCGGTCCGCCCGATCGAAACGGTAGAGTCGACCTGCAGGGCTGAGATTGATCGTTAAACTACCTCAACTCGAGTTTGGAACCTACCTAGCTCTTCTGTCGATACAGAGTTGAACTCCTTCTCGAAAGGGGCCTGCCAATCCAGTTCACGATCTATTAGCTTTTGTCAATTCACAGAATAGGATAATGATCGCCACCTTGAAATCCTATTGCTGCAAGCAGGCCCGCATTTACCTACGAGGCAAAGTGGCCCATGGCCTAAGGCGGCAAACTTTTGATGGGCGGCAGATTCTTCTGCCCAAGTATGATTTGAGTCAACATTCATCGAATATTGTTGGCGACAAGATTTCGCGCTACAGTGCAAGCAGAGCTTCTAGGCCAATGGTTCTCAAACTTTTTTCCGCTGCGGCCCCCCTGGCGCTCATGCCATCCTTGGAGCCATTACGCGTTTTGTGAAAAACCACGCGCTTATCCACGAAACGATACGTTCCGCCGTAATAATACCTTATTTTATACAAGTAGTTATACACTTCGGTCTCGATGCGAACTTCGGGCTTGAGCTGCAACACGCAGGTCGCGAATGCGGGGGCTGAGCGCCGTCAACTTCAGCGGCAAATCATCAAGTGGACTGGAACCAGTTTCAGCCAAGTACGAGGATGTGAAATGAGTCGTCAGCTCTCTCGCAACTTTGCAAGATCGAGGGTAGTCTTCCAACAATTCGTCTCTTTTGAAATGGCATACGACGGCTTCGTCCTGTTGCAGTTGTGCTACTTCTTCTTGAAAGGGCGCGTCAACATCACAGAGCTCAACCGCGAAGGGTCGCGGGATCCAGGGCGGGATCGAGAGCTCTTGGAGATTTTCGAATCGTTTCCGATATCGATTGCAGCCAATATCTCCGGTGTTTCACGAGGATGCTCTTAACGCGCTCAGTGGTCCTGCAAGGTGCATTCCACTGAATGGTGGGAACGAGCCTGCGATCGCGCGAGTGATTCTTCGCTCAAGAAAAAGCTTGCACGTACTTGAGTATCGACCATGAGCCGAGTAATCCCGAAAAATCTCCCGTGCTGGGTTCAACTCTCGCCTTCTGCATCTGATGGAAACTTCGGGAGCCGATTGGGAAAGAGGGAACGATTTCGGAAAATATTGCGATTTGGTAGGTTATGCGAGTCACCATCCATAGATCGCTGACAGAGAGCTCCTGTGATAGGGATGCGCGGCGTAAACTCTGAGAGTGGTTTTGAATTATCTAATAACATATGAGTCACTCCTTGTCAAAAAAAATGACTCCTTGTGTGTACAAAATGACCAGTCTCGATGAACTCACCGTAAGCAGCAGATGAGCCGAATAAGGCAGCGAATTGAAGTGCACCCATAGGCGGCAAAATGGGGTGTGTCAATGAGCGGCTAATTCCTAAATGCGGCCCTGGCTGCAAAATTTCTGTATGAGGCCTAGAATGACAGAAATATTTTGAAGGCTGAGACTCGCAATGCTTGACAGCAGTAGTGCTAGCGTCGCGAATGTAATTGCCCTTCCTCATCTCTTCCGGTCCAGAACGAGGATAGCGACGGCGTCACGATTTCGCCCAAGTTTGGTTTAAAGAAACCTTTGTATCATCTTATTGCGTACCAAGCGATGCACTTTGGTTTGTTATTCCCATTCGCATCATTTCACGGCGGCGGATAGCTCGTCGCGTTAAACAGTGCTGGCGAATTGTCATCTTCGGTGTCGTTCATGCTCCGATTGCCGAGGCCGGTTTGCTGAGAGACGTGCGCGCGACGGCTCATTCCAGTGAGTAAGTGTTCCCAGCTAGTGGTTTGCTCCGAGCTTCTGGGACATAAAGCGACCGAAGGTGCCCGCTGCATACCGGGTTTCGCTCGATAGGTCAACGCTGCTCGAAGGTCACGTCACGCGTAGCAAAAGCATGTCCGAGGAACTTCGTCGCTTTTTGTGGATAGGGTTCAAGCATCGAAACATGACAAGTTGAGCCACCCACCGTCGTGATTTTGTAGAACAGAGTGCGCGATTTCGTGCACCGCATTGTTATTCAGCAAGCCTGGTATTAAGACAGAGCATGTTTCCAGCCTCGGGAGCATATCAACAACGGTTGCGTGACGGGTGCAGTCGATCATCATATTTGTTCCTTTGTTCCGGAGGCTACTTCGTGTTTTCGGAGTGAAAATCACGTACCTTCGCAGCTCCGAGCCGAGCCCTGGTTGCCGCCCCCATCTCGGATTCCATTGACTATCGAGGATGCGGGCTCTTCAGGGGAATCTCTGATCGATTCAAGGATCTCTCCGCGCGACTCCGATGGATTTCGACTGGGACTCCATTTCGAATAGAACAGCCCATGGACCTTGGCAAAACTCATTTCTCACGAGCTGATACTTCGACTCACAGAGCAATGCGTAGAGCGCCTCCAGCTGTTTGCTGGGAGATCTTGCAGCGGATATCCTCCGGAGATCGCAACCTTGAGGTGAAATATGATACAATGCAAAATATCGAAGAGATCGTGATATCAGCCAGGCTCGCTTCTTGTGAACAATATAACTTGTCGCGATTGGATGGATAAACGAGGGAGCTTGAGCTGCAGCAGCGTCACCGATTCACAGGAAGAGGCTTGACATGGGACGAGCGTCGCCTCATTCCCTCGTATCCGTCCCAGGACTAGGGTTGCGTCGTCATCGTCAGACATGGCGCATATCCCATGCAGCTTCGAGAGATTGTTGTGAGCTGTCGGAAGTACCGCTACTGGCGTTGCCCCCCCCCCCCCCCCCCCCATTTCCGCTAGCTCAAGCAAGTACATAATGCGAGAGAAATTATTTGCAAGTCTCGCCGAGCTCATGTTCCCCGTGGTTGACGCCAAACTGATCGATGAGCGCCCACAACTAATAGCCCGATCATATTCCGGTAACTCTGCTCTTTGCTGCGGTCAATACCTGACGAGCATAAGATGTAACATTTCTTCTCTCCCGAGTTCCTGCGTCAGCTTTTTCCGTTACCTAGTGGGAGGCACTCCAACACTCGTTCTGTTTCTGAAAGCTGTGTCGGTGGGAGGCCGTCAACTTTCAGGCATAGTGTACATCTCGGATACTTGAAGTTCGGGAACTCTGGCGAAGCTCGGCGCTCGAGAATAAACTCTGGGCGATATAGAATGGGATGGATCACGACCAGCAGAGTCGACCCCCGTACAAACTTCTCAGGAGGGAGCCTGCCGCAGACAGTCGCGTTTTTGGTATCGTCAGCCCAAGTCAGTGACTCCTTGTCAGTTGATCAATCGGTTGGCTCGAATAGGATCTTCGTTGACAGTGCCGCTACAGATCCGAGTGAGGGTTTCATCGCGCGATTCCGCCGAATTCGCCGGTGGAAACGGACCTTGTCTGAATGCCAATGAAGCCAAATATTCGTTACGGTCAGCAGGGTCTCATCCCGGACAGACCAAGGCGATATCCTGAGGGATTGCTCCGAGCTGTTTCGACACATCACATGTTCAAGATTGCAGAAACTGGGGCGAATCAGCTCTGAAAACTCCTGGGTCGATGCTCGCGAATAAGGTCGATGGATTGCTCCCGATTCTGCCATTCGTCGAAGAGCACGAACAATCGGAATTTCCCGTTTGGCAGCCTGCCCGACGAGGAAGTTATTGGGAATGGCGACACATGCTATCAACCTTGAATCGGAAACGCTCACCCCGATCGCAAGCAGGTGCTTATACAAAGAGTCGAGCCGCTGTACAAATACTCTGAAGATTACTGACGCCTCTCATCTGGACCGAGTGATCGGGGAAGTACTTTGTTAGCTCTCTGCAACCATCGGCAATCGTATCTTTGTCATTTTTATTGCCCGCATTTTCCCATGCCACATAGTGGGGAACGACTTGAAGCAGTCGCTCCGTCCGGAGGATCTAATCCAACCTCGTTCTTAACAGCAAGTCCGCGCGACAAACATTTGGTCGTGAAGGATCGAGTTTCATCGGGACTGTTTCCCTGCCGGAAGCCGGAATGCTCGGATTGCGGGACCGCTGAAAAAAGTTTCGGTGCCATGAATATACTTGTTACGCTCATTCTCTGCTTCGTGACAAAACCTCTCACTACAATGGCCTCTTCGAAAGCTTCTGGCGCCTTTAACGCTGCACCGTTCCACCCGTGTGCTGGTTTTCGTCCCCTGAATCCTGTGGAGGTACACAGAGCCCGTGCACTATCGACTCGCATTTTCGCTCACTGCGGTGTTCGTCTATTGCAAGACGTTCTCGTCCGACTTAAAATACCCGTTTTCGCTCTACCGAAACTGCAGTTGGCCATGTGCATGGCTATCAACATCATATATGGGGTACATTCGGGTTCGAATCCGAGGAATATCCTTGAGGTGAGAAAAGGAACCAAACTCGAGGATTTGCTCGGAACTCTAGAAGCTATTCTGCAGGCTTTAGAGAGGACCGGCTTCACGCAGACCAGCCGGTCCGGCTCAAAGGTCTTCGTTTTAAGGGCTAAGACGGCTCGGCAGTTCGCCACCATAGCAGTCTCTTGTGCTCTGAGTGCAGACCCAAAGCGGTTTCCCTCCGATGGAAATTTGTTTCTGTTTGTGACAAACTATTACAAAACTGTCGTAGAGCTAAGCCTGCCGCTGATCGAGGCCAGTTAACTCCTCCGGTGTCGTCGGATTGGGAGCCGCCACTACCCTATCTATCGTTATATCGAACCTTGAATTCCATTTTTCAAACACGAAAGGACCGCGTGCAGCTTCAGGCCTCCTTACATTGTGGTAATTCCCCTTCCGTTGAATCGTGACAGAGCTGTTTATCGCTGCAATAGACTCATTACTTCGGTGCAACTGTGTCCTGTTGTCCAGTCCACCAACCGCTGATCCGATGCCGATTCTGTTTCTAGTTATCCAAGTCGTGATGGTGAGTGGCGATCTGAGGCCCTATAGAGCTTCGATTCGCTCCGGTGAGTCGGATGGGTTCGAAAAAACCATTCAAAGATTGTGTTTCCCACCTTGCACATTGTGACTTGTGAACAGGAGAGAGAAGCGATAGTGACAATAAACGCATTCCTTGCTACGTAAGATGCTTTTCGCATTCTTCCTCGTCGACCCGCTGCAAAGATTAATGATCTCGCTGAACCAATACCAGTATAGCTATCAGGACTCTCATCTCGGAGTGAACTTTGTGTAATTTCTCAGGCAACGTGCGTTCGAGCGGCGTGAAGCATTGTTGTCTTGTTCGGAACCAAAACCTCGGCATTAAAGTGAACGTTCTAGGACTTTCCATGGTCGTTCTTCGATCTTCCGGAGTGGCGAAACTCCATTTGTCGATGCAAGCAGTGACACTGATGGTCTGAGGGTCTCCGGTCACGTTTTTTCTACCGTGTCAATTGCCTCTCGAGCATCGATATGCTAATCAAGTGGGTATTTAGCTTTCGACTTCGATCCCCAGAGAGCCATGCCCCGATGGATTCCGCTGCCGGCATCTCAATCGCTCAAACTTCATTTCTAATTTCCTTGTTTTGCAATGTGAATTTTCCCATCGTGGAGTCAAATGGAACCCGAAATCAGGTAGAATCGCGCTGCCTGACTGCGTGGTTTCTTCGCCGCACTCTCAAGGCATGCCTTCTCCCAACTACTAGTCTTTGGAATAAAAACGATCCAACTCGATTCGACCTTACGGCAGGGCTGCACCGCCGAGACCCGCTTCGTGGTCCATTACCCGCCCTCGTAGCCGCGCTATTTGCTGACGATTCGGAAAACGATCCAGAACGTCTACGCCATTGGAACTGCCATCTCCCCGAGAAGGATTGGATGATTCGCCATGATTACACCTGGATAGTCAATCTTCGAATATCAGCGGTTCCTTGAATTGGCTTGCTCAATTTCGAGCTCTCTGATCACGCGATTTTACGATCTGATTATCGCGGACTCATTCAGAATAAACAGAATCTGAATCAACCAATTCGAGAGAAGCAAACAGCGAACAGCGTTCACTTTCAGAACGAGCTCCTCGTCCGGTCCTCTGGCGATCCTGGAAACATGCGCCTAGTGAAGAGATCGGCGCCTGTTATACCCGAGTTCAGCCTCGATAACACTGCCCGACAGCCAAAACGCAACAAGAAATCTGATAGCAATGTTGGGGTGATTCGAGGTCGTAGATTCGGAATCTGAAGACCGATTGTTCGAATTCGCTCTAGTTTTGCTATAACATGGATTTTAATCGTTTTCCTCGTTTAGTGAATCAAACGTGAGTGGATCATCCGATTGAGCTCAGGTTCGTTTCTGAACGTTCGTGAGTGGAGCCCCTGCAACGAGGTCAAGGGAAGCAGGTCTAGCGGGTATAGTTTTCTCGTTATCAGCTGATTATGAGGAAGCCTCTCAGCGTCTCACCGTTATTGTTGAACTTTGCGCTACTCTAACCCAGAGACCGTGGACCTGAATCTCACGAAATTTTCCTCGGGGATAGTCCTATCATAGGTCTACATGACTCCAAATTTTCATAGATATGGCTCACCTGGAGCAGAGAAAGTCTCGAAGCCGAAAAATCGATGTAACAGCAAAACTACCTAGAGCGAATTCGAACAATCGGTCTTCAGATTTGGAATCCACGACTCTAAATCACCCCAACCTAGCTATCAACTTGCTTATGACGCGATTTTTTTCTGTCGGGCCGTCGAATAGGAGTACGCTCGAGATCAACCGTAACAGCAAGACACAGAGCTCGAGTGCAAGTTTCTGCGCTCGAGGTTGCGGTGAGCCGAACCATAACCGTTGAACTTCCAACGCGGGGAATGTGAAATTATCGATGCATCTGATGAAATCACGTTTGCTGCTCGTGCGTTCAACGTTTCCAGAGGCTGATACAAAAGCCCGACACAACGAGCGATACTTCGTGGATAAGCCCGCGATTGCCTCAGTTTTACAATTGAATAATCATCGATTCCCGATGAAACGGCAGTAGGTTGAAGGAGGTCAGTAACCGACACACGTTCCGAAGAACGCGTGTTCAAGAACTCATTGCTGAACAAGAAAAGAATGGGGGGCTTTCTTTCTCGAGAAGATTCAAAAAAATCTCTGGTCGGATAGTACCGGTGGTACTAGCGTTGGTCTTTGCAGGAAAACGTCTTTGTCGTGAGGGATCCGCTGATGCGAATCGTTTCGCGAGAATTTCGGAGGAGGATTGTGTGTGTCTTGTGAATGCTGAACTCAGCCACAGTTCCTGCATGGTGTCTGAGTTTCCGTCAAGTTTTCATCGCCATATAGAAGACGTGGTTACGTGTCGCACCACGGCGATCCGTCCTCCGAATTTCTGACATGCACATCGTATATGGCGAGGAACGCACGGAATTCGCATCATCAGCTCTCATTTTACGACCAACCCCGGAGTATATAGACGGAAACGACAACTCCTCCGCGAATCTATCGAATAAGAGACTCTCTGGAGTGCGGTGTTGACTCGGGGCCATGACTAAACACTGAGCTTTGTTGAACATCATCGTCTGTTGCATGGAATGGATTAACTCGGATTTCGACGCTTCTTCCGAATTCAAACGCTCAATATGCTCCTCAGATGGGTCATGTGGAGTCATACTGAGCCTCGAGTTTCTGAAGATGTTCCAATCTGCAGCAATATTATAATGCTTGTAGAGAGGCTGCTCAACCGGGAAGCGAAGACAGGCTTCAGCGATCCTCTTCGTGGCGAACCCACTTAGATACGAGACTGCCGACCATAGTGTCTACGTCAACGGGCACCTCAATTGCCTGACCCAAGATACCACAACAGCGAGCCGTTCACTGTGTGGATCTAAGTCGGGTCAATTCATCAGTTTCAGGGATGGGCAGTAATTGCGATTTCAATTACCAATTACTAATTAATTACTTTTCAATTACTAATTGATAATTGAGTCAATTACTTCGTTGAGACAAGTAATTTGTAATTCGTAATTCATTACTTTCCAATGTAATTGGCCCAGATTTTCAATTACATTTCAACTACTTTTCAATTATTTATTGAAGCACGGCCGAGGAGTGTTCAGAGTGCAAACTACAGGGTGTTCGTTCTAAGGTGGGACTCGGTGGGACCTACCACTGTTTCCGCGATTACTCCGCCGGGGTTGCTCCGATTCGGGCGATCTTTTTTTCCGTTGGATAGCTCTAAGCAAGAGCTTCCCAACGAAAGAGAGTTTTTGGAGATCGAGTCAGATTTGGCGATCTGAGAGCATCTCAAAGTTGAAGCGTCTCTCTCTCCTCGACTCAATTCCGAAGTGGCTCCCGTTTCGTCAATTCTTCACCGATCGAGCCCGTTCGGGTCCCATTCGAAACCTTTTGAAGTCGTCTTCCGGATGCCAGGATCAGTTTTTTGATTTATGGAAAACTCGAAGAATATCGACCTCGAGAAGGAAAGCTTCGCCAATCGACGTCCCTCATGCATTCCATGCGGATCCGTCCCGAACTTTCAAGGGGGCCGGCCCCGGAAACTCCTCTGGCACAAAAGTTTCTCCTCTTGACCCTAACTACCCGATGAACAGGTTTCCGGGTCGATTTGGTGACTTTTTTTCTCCACTGGATTCCGATCCCGTTCAACTTGTGTTCTGAGCTGGGAACGTCCGAAGAATATCGCGAATCATGCAGGAACGGAATCCGGATCAGAAAACAGCAAGGACTTTCGGAGAATCGCTCGTTTTATTCAACATAACGATTCCGTACCTATCATGGATCACAAACTCATGATGAGTGGATGAATGATTAATGGATGAAGAAATGCGCCGCTATGATGATTGGCGACTCTTCTTTCGCAACTGACGCTTTCGCCACTGCCGAGCTGCCCGCGCCACGATCTCTTTCGAGTAGCTCGGTGTCAACAAACAGTCCATGCAGCAGCCGTAGCAGACGAGTAAGGCCGCCAAACAAAGCGAACAAGCCCAGCGTGGGGGTTGAGATTCGAGTAAAAAATGACACCGGAAGATTGTAACGCCAGCACCAGCCTCGCCGACCGAAGACGGCAGAAGGTAACGATCATCAGTGCCCTGGAGAGAGGCATACCCGAAGCGAAGATCATCGAGCTCTTCGGCTACTCGAAAGAGATCGTGGAGCGAGCAGCTCGGCAGTGGCGAAAGCGTCAGTTGCGAAAGAAGAGTCGCCAATCATCATAGCGGCGCATTTCTTTATCCATTAATCATTCATCCACTCATCATGAGTTTGTAATCCATGATAGGTACGGCATCGTTATGTTGAATAAAATGAGCGATTCTCCGAAAGTCCTTGCTGTTCTGATCCGGATTCCGTTCCTGCATGATTCGCGATATTCTTCGGACGTTCCCAGCTCAGAACACAAGTTGAACGGGATCGGAATCCAGTGGAGAAAAAACTTAAGAGGTTTTCAACGAGTTGAAACCGTAAGCGGAGGATCCGTTTATAATAAGAAGAGGGGTTTAGGATGAGTTTTGATTGAAATCAACAAAAACACGTGAACGAAGATGTATTGAGCGATATAGCGACAATGAGAAATGCCGCTGGGAAGAATGAGTTGAGAAAGCATATCGTATTGTTTGGTTTGCGGTGTCAATTAATCTCAAAGAATCAGTATTAGATGCGTGAAAGGAAGCGCAATACTAACAACATGGGTTGAATGAAGAGTATTTGAACAAGAGAAGTTCTCAATCGATAGGTATTTGTTTTTTTTTTTAGTTTTTTTTTGACGAGGGTACCAGGAAATCCATTTACGGACGCTCGCTTTACAGCGAACAGTGTGAGACTCGAGCGGTGTAGTGCAAAACCACAATCGCGGAGTAGTGCGCGGTACAGTGCGTGGAGTATTGCGCGGTGCAGTGCGCGGAGTAGTGCGCCGTTATGCGTAGTGTGTGACACATAACGTGTGACACACACTGTGACCCGCTCTGTAGGCCTATAGGCAGAGGTGCAGTGTGCGGAGTATTGCGCGGTTACGCGCGAACAGTCACACAGTGTGACACATAACGTGTGACACACACTATGACCCGCTCTGTAGCCCTATAGGCAGAGGTGCAGTGCACGGTGCAGTGCGCGGAGTATTGCGCGGTTACGCGCGAACAGTCACACAGTGTGACACATAACGTGTGACACACACTGTGACCCGCTCTGTAGCCCTATAGGCAGAGGTGCAGTGCACGGTGCAGTGCGCGGAGTATTGCGCGGTTACGCGCGAACAGTCACACAGTGTGACACATAACGTGTGACACACACTGTGACCCGCTCTGTAGCCCTATAGGCAGAGGTGCAGTGCACGGTGCAGTGCGCGGAGTATTGCGCGGTTACGCGCGAACAGTCACACAGTGTGACACATAACGTGTGACACACACTGTGACCCGCTCTGTAGCCCTATAGGCAGAGGTGCAGTGCACGGTGCAGTGCGCGGAGTATTGCGCGGTCACACAGTGTGACAGAGCAGTGTGACAGAGCCGTGTGACACACACTGTGACCCGCTCTGTAGCCCTATAGGCAGAGGTGCAGTGCACGGTGCAGTGCGCGGAGTATTGCGCGGTCACACAGTGTGACAGAGCAGTGTGACACACACTGTGACCCGCTCTGTAGCCCTATAGGCAGAGGTGCAGTGCGCGGAGTATTGCGCGGTCACACAGTGTGACAGAGCCGTGTGACAGAGCAGTGTGACACACACTGTGACCCGCTCTGTAGCCCTATAGGCAGAGGTGCAGTGCGCGGTGCAGTGCGCGGAGTATTGCGCGGTCACACAGTGTGACAGAGCCGTGTGACACACACTGTGACCCGCTCTGTAGCCCTATAGGCAGAGGTGCAGTGCACGGTGCAGTGCGCGGAGTATTGCGCGGTCACACAGTGTGACAGAGAAGTGTGACAGAGCAGTGTGACACACACTGTGACCCGCTCTGTAGCCCTATAGGCAGAGGTGCAGTGCGCGGTGCAGTGCGCGGAGTATTGCGCGGTCACACAGTGTGACAGAGCAGTGTGACAGAGCCGTGTGACACACACTGTGACCCGCTCTGTAGCCCTATAGGCAGAGGTGCAGTGCACGGTGCAGTGCGCGGAGTATTGCGCGGTCACACAGTGTGACAGAGCAGTGTGACAGAGCCGTGTGACACACACTGTGACCCGCTCTGTAGCCCTATAGGCAGAGGTGCAGTGCACGGTGCAGTGCGCGGAGTATTGCGCGGTCACACAGTGTGACAGAGCAGTGTGACACACACTGTGACCCGCTCTGTAGCCCTATAGGCAGAGGTGCAGTGCGCGGAGTATTGCGCGGTCACACAGTGTGACAGAGCCGTGTGACAGAGCAGTGTGACACACACTGTGACCCGCTCTGTAGCCCTATAGGCAGAGGTGCAGTGCGCGGTGCAGTGCGCGGAGTATTGCGCGGTCACACAGTGTGACAGAGCCGTGTGACACACACTGTGACCCGCTCTGTAGCCCTATAGGCAGAGGTGCAGTGCACGGTGCAGTGCGCGGAGTATTGCGCGGTCACACAGTGTGACAGAGAAGTGTGACAGAGCAGTGTGACACACACTGTGACCCGCTCTGTAGCCCTATAGGCAGAGGTGCAGTGCACGGTGCAGTGCGCGGAGTATTGCGCGGTCACACAGTGTGACAGAGAAGTGTGACAGAGCCGTGTGACACTGATCGTGACATGATAAGAGCGTCACGTGACGCTATAGAAACAATAAACGGATCCTCCGTTAAAAAGTCACCAAACCGACCCGGAAACCTGTTCATCGGGTAGTTAGGGTCAAGAGGAGAAACTTTTGTGCCAGAGGAGTGTCCGGGGCCGGCCCCCTTGAAAGTTCGGGACGGATCCGCATGGAATGCATGAGGGACGTCGATTGGCGAAGCTTCCCTTCTCGAAGTCGATATTCTTCGAGTTTTCCACAAATCAAAAAACTGATCCTGGCATCCGGAAGAGGACTTCAAAAGGTTTCGAATGGGACCCGAACGGGCTCGATCGGTTAAGAATTGACGAAACGGGAGCCACTTCGAAATTGAGTCGAGGAGAGAGAGACGCTTCAACTTTGAGATGCTCTCAGATCGCCAAATCTGACTCGATCTCCAAAAACTCTCTTTCGTTGGAAAGCTCTTGCTTAGAGCTATCCAACGGAAAAAAGATCGCCCGAATCGGAGCAACCCCGGCGGAGTAATCGCGGAAACAGTGGTAGGTCCCACCGAGTCCCACCTTAGAACGAACACCCTGTAGAGGTTGAGATTTCGAAATACCTTACAGAGGAGTATCTCGAAATCACGAATCGGTTCAAGTATCGGAACATTCTAAGAAATTCCAAAGCCTATAAAGTTGGACTGTCGTCTCCCGCTCCAGTCGAGCGACTTTTCAGCCTTGGGAGTTTGACGCGTCGCGATCTCCGGGGTCGTCTTAGCGATTCTACTTTGGAAATGTTGGTGCTTTCCTATTACAATAACTTTAAACTCTCTTAGACCTTGAAGTAGCTCGAGGATTCTGTCTCCTCCGAGCCGACTAGTTCGGCTTTTCTTTCGCTGCGAAGGAAATCCGGATAAAGAAAGCAATTGAAAAGTAATTGGAAAGTAATTGAAAAAGTAATTCAATTACTCAGTAATTAATTACTTCGAGTGAAAGTAATTGGTAATGGTATTTGAGCTCAATTTCTTTGGGCGGTAATTAGTAATTGGTAATTGCAATTACTTTGAAAGTAATTGTGCCCATCCCTGATCAGTTTCGGCAGAAACCGATACCGATTACTTCTGCTCATATTTGGAATCAGGAGACGATTGCAAAGCTTTAGACCAGTGATTCTCAACGGGGGGCGTACGCCCCCCCTAGGGGGCGTGGAAGATTTTTGGGGGGGCGCGAGAGAATTCTGAAATTTTCAGGAACACTCGGTGCAATCAGCGGCCGATTCCTGAGCAAGTTTTGCTGACATGGAAGGAATGGTGTTCTTCCCTCGGCTAACCCAACCGTTTGAAACTAATTTGTTCGACGTTGGAATCGAGTACCAAGACGAGATTGCCCAGTTGCAGCCTCTGCTCAAACAACGGGGTATCCTCGTGTGGCTCAGTGATGATGTATCCGAGAAGTTCCCAAGAGCGACTGCGTATGCGCGCGCCATTCTGACTCATTCTGCGCCGACGTACTCGGTAGAGTCGGGATTCAGCGCGGTGACTGATCTACAGTCACAGGAAAGTAGCCGTCTGGAAACCATCCTCAGAGGGGATCGGATATTGGAGCTGACTGAGCTCGAGCCCAGAATGGGCAATTTGTGTAGGCAACAACAAGCTCAACCGTCCTATAGAGTTGCAAACGAACTAATTTTAAGGTTGAGTCGTAAGCCGAACGAACGCGATCAAGTTGTGGGTCCACCTTTGTCTTGATCTCAGGAGGCTCATCGCTTGGACTAGGGGGAGGGGGAAAGGGGGGGGGGGGCATGAGCAATTCCTCCAAGCGTCAGGGGGGGCGCGGGACGAAAAAGGTTGAGAAACACTGCTTTAGACAGTTACTACAAAGCTTGGAACGGGAAGTGTCTTCCTCGATGAAATACTGCTGAAAAAGTTCGAAACGCTCTCACCAATGGTTTTCAAATCCTTTTCGAACCACAGACGATCTCATACGTCACACTTATGCCCGAATCCGTTTTCCGAGAACATATTTTAGACCAGCGCCCCGGCCGCGCTTCGCGCGTCCATTTGTCCTGGGTTCGCGATTTCCGCGTGTATCCCTATTTTCTATCCGTGACACGTGTACGAAGTGTTGGGGGAGAACCCGCGAATTCAAAAGTTGAGTTTGCCGGACGAAACTTGCCGAGCTCCCATCGCGGCTCGCGAGCAAGAGGGAGGAGGGGGGCTCGACGATCTTTCCTCCGTAGACCTCCTAGCGGTACTCGGTTAGTATTAGAATCTTCACCAGCGACCGAACTCCCGGATTAACAGTCACTCCCGAACCTCTGGGTGCCCGCCGGCCGCCCCGAGCGGCGATGATACTAACTTTCGGTGTAGTGCTCCTCACGCGCTCCGGGATGTCGTTCTCGATAACCGGCTTCCATCTTATCTTTAAGTTCAACCTCAAGCTGGAATTCAGATGTCTGCACCACGTATCCCGGTAAATGTCTTGTTCCGGCTGTGGAAGAAACGTCATCTAATAAGAGTCGCGCACTTCAGCCTGCGTTCTTGCACTCAAGTTAGTATCTGCGATCTGAGAGCGCCCTCTACCCTGAATGTACCCGCCACGTCAAGTCACTGGGCGCATTCGGCTGCCTTCGGGCTCAGGGCGATCAGTTCGAGTTTGAGCGTCTTCTTCATCGCTTTTCCCGTGCAAGTCAGGTTTCCGAGCTCCCATCGCGGTTCTCGCTAGAGAGGCGATATAGGACCCCTTCCCGGACGCGTGAAAGACTTGACAAATGTATATTGAGCGGCTGACGCGCCATATTCGACCACTCATCGCGCCGGGAGGGCGGCCTACATCGTTGCAGCCGCGGTTCTCCCGCGGTTCCCAGCGGGTACTCGCGCAACGAATCACCGTCTTCAGGTTCTCGATCAGAATTTGAGCAATAAGAGGAAAAGTGAATTCTTGAGGAAATTGGAAACAGGAAAGTTTGAGGTCAACCCGACTGCAGCTCCCGCCAGATATCTCCGGGGTGGCCGCAGTCCGAGTCTTCGCTCGTGATTGCGGGCACTCGCCGCTATCCTGAGGACACCGGAGTCCTCTGGTTGGATCCACGGTTCCGCGGGTTTCAAGTGTAGAGAGGTGCCGGCTTGAGTTCAGAACAGGGGTGCCCGACGATCTTTCCACCGTAGACCACCTAGCTGTACTCGGTCAGTATTCAGATCTCGACAGGCGCCCGAGCTCCGGTTTGAAAATCGCTCCCGAATCTCTGATTGCACGCGGGCCGCCCCGAGCGTCGTTGGCACTGAGCCCCATGTAGTGCTTCTCAACCGTTCCGGGATCTCGCTCTTGATGACCGGCTCTCATCTAAACAATAAATGACAACTTGCGGCCACTTGCAATGGCCAGCATCACGCTCAAACCACGGCCCGAAGCCCGCCGAAATCTCGCAGGTCGCCGCGCAAGGGCCCGACGACGGACATAGGCTACCTCAAATCTCCCCCAGGTTCTCCAAAGAAAAGAAATGTTCCACTGTGGTCATGGAATTGACGTCAATGTACGTTCTAATGTGTGACGGCTTGGTAGTTCGGCCGCCTAAATCGGACTTTTTCAGGTGTCCACGGAGCTCGCCGGTGGACATTCCGATCTAACAAGGAAGGTGCAGAACCTCGACCTGGAGTTTCGCGGCCAAACTCGCACAGAGACTTGGGTCGGGTACACTGAAATCAGGGACGTTTTCAGAATCGGTTAAATGATTGAGGAATTTTTTTTACGGCGATACAAACTTGGCCAAAATCGACGATCCGGGGCGCTTCTACGTTGAAAAGGCTACTCTGCAAGTTTGGTCGAGAAACTCCGGGTTGAGGTCGTGCACCTCCCTTGTAAGATGTGAACCCTACGATTCGTACAGGAAATTTCTATCCCTTTAGATCGAGCTAGACTATGAGTCGATGATCTTCTTATAGGGCTTGCCGTGAGATAAGAGTCTGAAAACCGCTGCATTACCCTTCAAAAGAGTCTCGCCGGATAATGCGGAGGGCCATGTCGTACTTCATACACCCCGGATGCAGTCCAAGGAGCTGGTCGAGCCAAGCTCCTTGGATTGCTGGTATCCGGTGCTGTCCAGCGGGCACCATCGGCCCGCTGGACCGAATATCTCGGGTTTCCGCGATTCACGCCCGTTGAGTTTTTCTCCTCGGGCAGTCATGCGCTCATTCCAGAGTGAAAGATCCAATTGGCTCCCAGCCGGAAGTCAGGCAGTCTCTCCCGGCAGACGAACACACGATCGAGGAATTACCGTGCTCTGAAAAGATCTGAGTTCCATGGATGCTGGCGAGCATGGTGGACATCTGAGTACGGCCGGTTCTCGCGTTTGGAAAGAACACGGAACCCAAACGAAGAAGCTTCGTTTGGGTTCCGTGTTATTTGCATTGGATTGCTGGTATCCGGTGCTGTCAATCGGGTACCGTCGGTCCCCGAGCGATGCTGTTTTTTGCGAGCCCAAACAATCTGGCTGGACTTGATACGCCAGCCCGTTCGGCTTGGTCGGTTGCTGTCGGACTCATCGCGGCGGCTCATAGCTCCCGGGCTTGGCTCGACCAGCTCCTTGGACTGCATCCGGGGTGTATGAAGTACGACATGGCCCTCCGCATTATCCGGCGAGACTCTTTTGAAGGGTAATGCAGCGGTTTTCAGACTCTTATCTCACGGCAAGCCCTATAAGAAGATCATCGACTCATAGTCTAGCTCGATCTAAAGGGATAGAAATTTCCTGTACGAATCGTAGGGTTCACATCTTACAAGGGAGGTGCACGACCTCAACCCGGAGTTTCTCGACCAAACTTGCAGAGTAGCCTTTTCAACGTAGAAGCGCCCCGGATCGTCGATTTTGGCCAAGTTTGTATCGCCGTAAAAAAAATTCCTCAATCATTTAACCGATTCTGAAAACGTCCCTGATTTCAGTGTACCCGACCCAAGTCTCTGTGCGAGTTTGGCCGCGAAACTCCAGGTCGAGGTTCTGCACCTTCCTTGTTAGATCGGAATGTCCACCGGCGAGCTCCGTGGACACCTGAAAAAGTCCGATTTAGGCGGCCGAACTACCAAGCCGTCACACATTAGAACGTACATTGACGTCAATTCCATGACCACAGTCCTCGTGAGCGCACTCGTGTCTTGGGGAGGGAAGACTATGACTTCGTTTTTGGTCGGTCGGCAAGAGCGAGTAGCTGGACACTGGGCGCCGTGATCGAAAGGGAGGCGCGGGATTCGAACCGCGAACTTCGCGATGAGGGGAAGGACGATGTTTTTGAGTTTTCTTGAGATTTCTTTTCTTTGGAGAACCTGGGGGAGATTTGAGGTAGCCTATGTCCGTCGTCGGGCCCTTGCGCGGCGACCTGCGAGATTTCGGCGGGCTTCGGGCCGTGGTTTGAGCGTGATGCTGGCCATTGCAAGTGGCCGCAAGTTGTCATTTATTGTTTAGAAGTGGACATCCTATCGCTCCCATATCTGACTATATCTGTCACTAGTGCATGGAGTCTCGAGCGAAATCAAAAATTTCCGCTGGACACGTAACGAGCGCTGATGAGGGACGAACATTGATATGATGAATATGACTGTTAATCGTCGCAGTTCAATCCCCCCCCCTCCCTGATACAGCTGGGGCCTTCCGTCGAGGTTCCCGCAGCGCACGGGATCTCTCAGTGGACGTACGAGGTCGCACCGTCTGCAGAATGCCCGCATCCTTTCGATCCGAAATAGATAAAAATAGCTCAAGGCGCATTGTGTTGTCGCTACTATGTTCCCATTCCGGTAGCCGTGTTCTGATACAGGATATCACAGGACATCGCAAGGCCCGCACGAGCCCGTCTCAAAAGAAACTAACCGGTAAGGACACTGTTGGCAGTGCTCTCTAGCTCGGCCTGTCGACGACGTGCTCAAAATGCTTCCGACCGCTCACTAGAAGTGCGGGGCTTTTTCGCCGGCCGTGGATCGATCTCGGGCTCTCTTTCCGCCTCCCTCAAACTTCTGCTCTTGAGTAGCGCATGTTCGATTTTCTCCCCAACCTCTTTATTCATAACACGAGTTCATTTCTCCCCCCCCCCCCCCCACTGCTCGATGGCGGATCTGGAACGGTGCGCCTCTGACGGCACATCGAGACGTCATTAATGCAGTACTTCCCTTTCATACAGCGCTGCATGGAGGATGAAGTGCAGCAAGTCTGTATCTGTGGTCTTCGGGAAGACGTTTCCCCGTCAAACATCGCCCAAATCGCAGGACGACTTCTCGAAATCAAGGTTCATTATCTCAGGGGCTCCTTGTCTGAGATGGTCCTTACACGAGTGGCTCTTCATCTGAGGGGTTTCCCATACGAGAGGTTCCACCTCCGATGTCTGAGATTTCGGGGAACGTGCGATACACCGACACAAAGAGAATTTTCGAAGACCTCATCGAGGCGGCCAAGCTTTGACGTAAGCAATAATTCGTAAGCGAAGCTTCCGGTGGAATCCATTGGCTGAACCCAGTAAGACATACTTGTGGTCGCGAGAGCAGGGGAAACTGGCAATCTCGTAACGCTCGGAACTCATGGATAGTCCAATTAACGATACGACACAGGGAGCCAACTTCCCCTCGGGACGGATCGATCATTGTTTTGTTGTTCCATCGCCTCGTGGGCGGCAATCATATGGAGAAAGTATACCAATAACAAACCTTCTTTCTGTTCAGGGGACGGGTTCCGGACTTCCGGCAAATACACTGACCACCTGGGGGACTTCAATCGGATGCATCCGCGACATGCAACCAGCATTGAACACAGGACTGTTTATGACACGCTCCAACGCAGGTGATGATGACACTACGACGAGCAATCCTACTTGACATGACCTCAGCTCAACGCCACACGCGGACTCTTAGGACGCATGTACGAGAGCGAGTAGACGATACGATGACATTCAGCGCGAAAGACCGAGCCGTCGTCACTCGATCTAACGGCACCCCGATAGAGATTGTTGTGGGCGGAGGATTCGCAGAAGGTAGTTCGTCGGCAGCATTGTTCTCACCGTTGGAGAACACCGATCTGGAAAAGGGTTCTCAGCTCCGTCAGGTTGGTCGTCGCCGTATTCAGTGACTCAGTCGTCTGCCTCCTGACATTTCCAACGGTTTGCACAGTGAGGATTACTTGACCGTGATGAACACCACGATGCCCACCTCCAATCGCAAGATGTTGATGGGATTCCGTAACGCACTTAAGAGATTTGGTAATGCTCAATATGCTAGATCATCCAAGGTTCTTGAAAACCATACATGGGTCTACAACGAACCATATAGTAGGGTGCTGTCCCGTTTCTCCTTCTCAGACGTTAAAATATGAATCGGAACCTTTCCAAAGTCGATCCCGAACGCTGCTGGCTGCCTCGAAGCATTCCTTGAGAACTGTTTCTAGGGAGCTCATCGAATGAGTTTGATCTAAGGTTTCAGATTTGATAAGACATGCGCAATACCTCTTTCGAGTGATTCATGTTGGTGAATGGTTGCGTTTCGAAAGTGCAACTTTCTGGCGGCTTGACCGAATTCGCTGGATCCGTTGTCGATTTTTGAGCGTGTTCGTTCCATTTTCGCTCAGGCGCTGAATTTCGCTCATCGTACTATTGACACTCGCAATATCCACGCAGAAAACTGCACAAACCCCGAGCAGTGACCTTACGGCTCTGCAGGAATGCGCAGTATCAGCTGGGACATGAAGTGTTTGGAGGAAAAAAAGCGTTGTGACAGTACGAAGACGCTGAATATATGCGGGTAAAGACGAGCACCTCTACGAAGAGAGAGCAAGTGAAAATTTGTGATGAAGAGAACGTGTCGCTCGCGGGATCATATAAAGGTTCTCATGGGATGCGCTCCGTGCGGAAGTTCTGAAAGTCGCGCGGATCAGGGAGGCTGAAAAAACGAAAATTACTTTCCGCATGACGAACATTCCAGAAGGAACCTGCCTATGAAGAACTCTGCGTAAATTGAACCTCCAGCGAGGATAGTTCGTTATACGCGAGTTATTCTCACGTAAGGTTCGTCATACGTGAATTTCTTCCCTGCCAAATTTTTTTACGAGGCGAATAGAGGGGCGTTGTGAACCGCGCGACGAGAGAGCATGGAAATGCATCGTGTGGCCCAAAGGAGTCCGTTCACCCTGGCATGCGGAATTTGATTTTGGCTCACCTGCGGCATTTCACAAGTGGAGTTCTTCCCGCGTCACGCTGCTGACAATGAGTGAAAAAAATCTGTCGAGAACCTAGTCCATACAAGGTATTATTATGAGTCCCTGTTTGAAGTTGGTCTGGTGCAGTCAGCTACACTAATCAGAGTCACAAGGCACACCATGCCAGAGTGCCGTCCAGGGCCGACTTTGGGAATTTCAAAAATCGCCGAATACTGGGAGCGTCCCGCTGTAGAGCAGTGATCACCAAAATCTGGGAGCTCGGAGCTATCCCGGTGGACGAGAGAGCATGGAAATGCATGTGGCCCACAGGAGTCCGTTCACCCTGGCATGCGGAATTTGATTTTGGCTCACCTGCGGCATTTCACAAGTGGAGTTCTTCCCGCGTCACGCTGCTGACAATGAGTGAAAAAAATCTGTCGAGAACCTAGTCCCTACAAGGTATTATTATGAGTCCCTGTTTGAAGTTGGTCTGGTGCAGTCAGCTACACTAATCAGAGTCACAAGGCACACCATGCCAGAGTGCCGTCCAGGGCCGACTTTGGGAATTTCAAAAATCGCCGAATACTGGGAGCGACCCGCTGTAGAGCAGTGATCACCAAAATCTGGGAGCTCGGAGCTATCCCGGAACAATTATCGAAAATTTCCTCCAGAAACTCATCAATCACTTTGTCCACTCTCTTCCGAAGAATTGATTCCAGTCGCTTTGCCCTCTCTCGGTGTCATCATTGCGACAAAATCCGCCGGATTCTTGTAGGATAGACTGCAAAGTCGCGTCTCGCTCTCTGCGACTCGTATTGAGAATTCCGGGCGATCTCGGTCCAGAGATTCGTCTTGTCTGTGTGACAGCTGCTGTTTGGGATCCAAAACACCGCGATCACTCACATTCAAGTACTCCTCCACGTGCGTCGCGCAACCGAGCTTGTCAAGGATGGATTGCTAATCTATATTCGGCTTCAGAGTTTCCGCTATATAAGGATTGAGCGCAATGATCGTAATTCCCGTCATTTTCTATGAGAAATCTTCGTTCGCTAAGAATGGCCGATGACTGCATACTGATCAAACAGGCGCCGTCTTCGCGACTGTAGAAATCGTATGATCGAAATGATAATTTTTTAAAAATACTAGAATATTTGTTGACGCACAGTCCTGAGCGATCCGGAGAATTGACTGTTATCAACTTAGGCTCTCTGGCTCTCATCAGACGAGTGTGGTGTCCCCTTCAAAGTTTCGTCATTCTCACATGTGCACAGCTGAGGCCAGCACACCTTTCTGTCAGGCATCCTCTGACGAATCGAATATATAGACGAACATTCCCCGATGATTCACGTTCGGAGGATACATAAAAATTGCAAGTGTTTTCACGCAAGCGTGAAACCGAGAACGGAGGATTCCGTTCCTGAAGGGGATTGTGATGAGGTTGCATGATTCTCTTTAGCTAATAACCCGATCGAATAAGTCATCGTCTCAGTCGTGTATATCATCAAAGCTATAAGACCCAACCATAGGTACAAGCAAACAATCCTCAAAATATTTTATCAGGCAACCCCCTGCGAAAAAGCCAGTCCACCTCCTCCAGGGGAACATGGCAATTCAATTCTGAAAAATACAACATGGAACATCGAACTCGAATCTCTAGTTGAAAAAATTGACGATGACGATCTATTGAAAAAAGCGTGAGAAACCATGACTCGCAACAGCAAGAACTACGATAATTTCCGAATGTAGCAACGAGCTTCATTTCGACATGAAATAATCTAAAATCCAGATTTTCTGTGTCAATTTTAAATGTATTCAGGGAAGCTTTGAACGATTCATTCAACGTTCTCTTGTGATGCTGTCGATGTTTTGCACACGTTGGTCAGAGATCTCATTCAACGGATCACGCGTAGTGGTCTTGCGTTGTGAGTCCATTCAGTGTCGTAAAACTGTTCGAACGGCCTCCATTCTATGCTTGACCGTTTGTTCGGTAGAGTAATATTATTTGCCCATGATGGTCAGTGCGATCGGGTAACGGCAGACGAAACAACTCCCGCAATACCCCATCCAGGCGCGGGGGAAGGCTTCCATATTCCGGTGATCCTCGGGCTTTGGCTTGCGGCACTCAGCGCCGCGGTATCATGCTGCAAGACGCAATTTTGAGCAGAACCTGTGATTGGACCCTCGTTCTCACGCCCAAACAACTGAAGCGAGCCCACAACCCTTTGGGACCGCGACCGAGACTCCACTGAAAACTGGAGGTGAGGAAGCTCTCCCCTGAAGGGAGACACACCCATACGATTTCCAGGCGCCTCAGTTGTTCCAGGAATTTTCGGAACTGAAATCTTCCACGGCTGGGGTTCTCAAACTGTGTGCCAACGGAACCGAACTGCCGCGGCCTGCCGCAGCAGCATCGGTGCCGCGAGATAGGCTCCTTGACCATGGGGCGGGGCTGCCGCTGATTCCGGATTGACCCGGAGTGACTTGACAGAGTCACGGGCGATCTGACCAGACTTTTTGAAGTGTATGGGAGAAAATTCCGGGTCGGTCTGACCATACTTTTCGAAGAGCTCGGGGTGCCGAGTGGTGCTGCCACCGGGAAAGTTTGAGAACCTCTGTTCTACGGATCTCAGAAGTGCACTGCGAAATCGTCTCGATGTCTCACGGTTAAATGCGGTCAAAACCGCAATTTGGTCGCGGTTATTGCGGTTAATAACCGCGAATTTCTCGCGGTTATTGCGGTTTTTAAACGCGGTTAAATAACCGTTGCAAAGCCTAGTGGTCTCAAATATGTTCTTGGATACCCGTATTTTGATACCTTCCTTTGATTCTCTCAATCTCCTCTCCAGCTCTGTGTTGTAGAGTATGAATAGAGTCGGGGAGAATGCGCATCCCTGCCTCAGGACATTCGGGAAATTCATTCTCCAAGATGTTTTTCCATCCACGCTGACCGTGACTACGTTTCCGTCGTAGAGTCACTTAAGTAATTCTATCCATCCTTCAGGCATACCCCCTTACCTTATTGTAGGCTTTGGAGCAGTCTAGGAAGGTCGCTTCCAGCCCTCTTTTTTCTGCTCTGGTCATTTCAATTATCGTTGTTAGCATGTAGATGCAGTAATCCGTTCTACGGTTTCCGCTGTCGCCGTTCTGCATCTCCCCCAGGATTTCGATCTGCTCAATCCACTCTTGTATTTTGCTATTGATTATTCTCGCGAATACTCTGTAAAGAACCGCTGTTATTGTGATCGGCCGGTATGTGAGTGAATTGCCCCTGGTATTTTACCAGACTGCCGTTCATCCCGTCATTTCCAGCCGCTGTGTTCGCCGACATCTTTTCTAATGCCTTCCGAACATCTCCTGAATTTATCTCAAATTCAGTTATCGACTGTTCCAGTCTTCTTTCCATTGGTCTATTGCCGTTTGAATTGACCGATTCTTCTTCCGCGCCTAGAAGCCCTGAAAGCCTCCTCTAGGTGGGTTCCTACTTTTCCGAAGCTACCCTCTCTTTCCTTGAGTCAACAAGGATCATTCGTCTCCTAAATTTTTTTCCTCACTCCGTATGTACGACCAGAATATTTTTGCTCGCAAATTTCTCGGGCACCTGACGATATAGTCGTACATCCTTTCATCCTTTTTTCTCATCTCTTTCTCTAACTGCTCGTAGAGCCTCGATCTCGCATTTCCGAACTTCATCTGAATTCTCTCTGCTTGGTCTGGGTTGTATTTTCTTGCTCCTCTGAGGCTTTTTTTCCATGCTCTATTGGTGCTGTCTAGCTCTGCTATCTCTCTCGACCACCTAGCATACTTCTGGTTGATTTTCACGACTGTAATGTTGATTTCACAACTTGTATTGGAGTTTTCCATGATAAGGGAGTCGAGATCGTCGTAGTTGACTTCCCTGCCCTCCAGAAGCCGAGTTCTTAACTCTTGCTTCGTGTGCACGGTTGATGCTTCTTCATCTCTCTTCCTAACTATTTTTTCCCCACATGTTTTTCGCCTGGTACATCCAGCAGAACCGCCCGTCGATATCTGCCTCCGGTGAACTACCCGAATCTACGAAACCCTTTACATCCTCCTTAATGCTCACACAGCATGAACAAGCTGATAGCAATACCACCGCCAGACGACAGCAATGCCTTACGGAACCCGTCGACAGCACCCTCCATGAACCGATCAATTGATTAGAGCGAAAGAGTCGACCTCAGTAATCCTAAATCCACCGAAGCCCGACACTTACAATTAGTGCCAGTGAATTCCCCACAATGACCATAACAGAACCGGCCGAACATTCCCACCGGAACATTCCTCCATCAGTCTTAGAATGAGCCAACCACTTTCCACCACAGCACAAAATCCTCTCCCACAGGAGGCGTGAACGTGTCCGGCATAGCCCCACACACGCGCACTCGTCTGCTGCCGCGATCAAAACTTCAAATAACCCGCGCAAAGCACACTTCCGTGAACAACATCCGGTTTTGCGTGAGCCATATAACGGAATCCTCCGTTAAAAAATAGACGGGCATGTCTGCCAAGCAGGACGGTTACGTTAGACACAGCAAGTCACAGCATCATCATGGACAAGGCCGGACCGGCAGCTTGCTGCCATTGAGGGAAAAACTTTTGTACTAGGTGAGTAACATTACCCAACAGGGAATGGTCAATGGAAATTCATAATAATATCATCAAATCCAACCAGAATCGATCACACACAGCACAATCATGGTCGTCTCGTTGTCCGATGAAGTCCTCCCGGAACTTTCACCATGCGATCGACACGACACTCCCATCAACAATCGCCACTCCCTCACCTTACTCGAATCGCCTCGGTTCTTTCTGAATCCCGCTTCTTGGATCGACCTGTATCAGACTCAGCAAAACTCTCACACTTGTTCCAAGATTATCTGTTCCCTCCCCAAACTCTCCTGCTGTTTTTGCGATACTAACACCCACTCAGTTGAACACCGGATGCGGGACATTATACCATATCCGGGGGAAGTCAGCCTGGATCCCATATGTGCCTTGTACACTCCCCTCACATTTGGCTCTCGTCCGGAAACTGCTACAGAACCGAAAACAGCATTCAGCTTCACAACTCCCCTCCAACCGTCGGTCCTGTCAGACTGGACGTCTACTCTCTCGAATAACATGCCCCCAGGGAATTCTTCGTTGTCCAGCGGACGTCCTCCGCATCTCATCCATCTCACGACGCTGCTTCACTGTTTCTCGAGCTTCACGCTGTCGAACGACCTCCAACCTCCGCTCGGTAGTCTCCGAGGCCCCCAAAACCCGCTCGATATTAGCTCGAGACTACCTCTGCCCGGAAATGACCGTTCAGGAGGTATTTTTTTTACTCGAACCGCCAAGTCTCACCTCCCGGGATTCTCAAGCCGCGCCGCGGAGAATTTTGTTTCCACAGACAAGAGATACATCCGTCACGCCATATATAATACATGAACCATATATTATGTACATGACCAACCAAGGGAGTCCTTCAAAGCCCCTCAACCAGCATCAGAAAACTCTTCGTCGAATCTCGGCACCATCAATGTCCGCGTTCTCCATCGTTAGCTACCCTAACGTGATGCTGTCACGACCTCTCTCTCTCTCTCTTTGTCTCCCTCATAGATCATCAAGGAAGATCAAAAGAGGAGAAAGTGGAAGAATTACGTTTGGCGGATTACTGGACGGCTGATGTCGGGAACCGAAGAGAGCGCAATCAACAAGACATACAGGGAAAACTTGGAAGAGCAGGGACAACAAGCCGGGAACACATATCTGGTATGCGACGAAACGATGGTTGAACTTCCTGTTGTGCCCCGCACGGAGAACGTTGATCTTGCGGAGGACATGGATGTATCCAGGAATGCGGTGTATAGCCAACTGAGGATGCTCGAGGCCAAAATACAGGAGTTTTTCCCACGAAAGTGCCCCCGCTGTCTTCTCCAGGCAAGCCGAGGTCGGAACCCCCAAAGCTCTGGTCATAATTAGACCGGATTTTCCGATCAGCGACCAACTCAAGCAAGCCGACCAGAAATTCTTCGCCGAAGTTCAGAAAGATCCAACAAGGATGGAACACGACGAGCGTTCGGCGAATTCTCCGTGCCTCGAGGCGGCAAATTCCTGAATGCGGCCCTGACTCCGATAGATATCCTACCTTCCAGAACATCTCAACAAACTGATCAAAAGTCACCAGCTGACCACAACCGGAGATGAGACTGAGGGAAAGCTTCACCAGCTCCTGATCCGTCGGAATCAAATGTCCCCCCACCTCGAGAAATGTAAAGAAGAATCGAAGTATGGAGCGATGGATTGATGGGGCGCACAGAGGGAGATTTGGCCATTCTAGGAGGAAAAAAGTCGACTCGGCATCTGGGAATTCTGCTCGGCGGGATTGAATCCTAGTTGGCCCAAGGTTCAGATGCAACGGGTCCCGTTTGTTTATGCTGACTTTTTCCGTCTCTGGAGAAGCTCAAAGTCAGTGCATTTTAACCCGAGAATCGACGACTTTCTTCGTTTCATTACGCGAACCGCTCGAAACTCATCCAGGACACAAGCGAGTGGACTCGCCTGAACTGAAAACTTCAATTCGATGGCGGAACATCATTTTGTAAGCGGGAAGCGATCGGAGTTCTACTTTCCAGCCGTCCAATTAGCCTTACGAAACAACGTCAGAATTCACTGATTTTGGCAATTTTGAGCGCGCGCGGAAGTTATGCTAGGTAGCCTTAGGCGACACGAAACCTGTGTGAGAATCTTGGCCATCCTCTCACCTTTCCACTGTGTCTCGCTTGGGGTGCGCAAACCCGCGCAAAAAAAATCTGGAGCGCTTCTTGTGAAGGGTTCGAAATCGAGGTCGACCGGGTTGGTGATTCCAGAGATCCCTCTAGCGCTCAAACAAAAGTGTCTGACGCGAATCTTTTTGGTGCAGAGGGCACTCTGAGATTCTAATTCTCGGAGCTTCGTGCGTCTTTCCTTGCTAGAGCTCGGTTTTCCTTGCGGAACCGATAAAGGCGGATCTTTGGAAACCCTATCTGTGACACACATATCAACTCATTTCGAGCGAACGCTTTCCGGACGCTCGTGCTCAAGTCCGAACATTGGCAATATTGTGACTCCGAGTCTTCTGGATCTGAGGAGCGTTCGGGGAACGATTCTGGCTCCATGTCACGGAACGATCCTTCAGATGACGAAGATGGCTTGGATGGTTTCCTCAAAGTAGAGACTGATGAAGAAGGTGAGCTAGGCTAGCAGATTCAATAGCTTGGTGGCCGCTCTTTTTCACACAGTAGAAGCAAATACATCTCGTTGAGATTGATTCAGCATGACTTTCGCGATTGTGTCCCGAAAATATCGAAAACCGCCCCTGGCGCACTGCCGAGTCCGACATTTTCAATTTTTCTTCTTTCTGCATGTTTTCCACAAGTTTCTAGAGGTAACTAACATGATAATAGCGGTGAAATAGTTTTTTCCTCCTAAAATGGCCAAATCTCCCTCTGTGGGGCGATGCTTCTTTACACCCGACTGAAATACGGGCCTCGAGCTCATGCAGGCTTGAACTATCTCCGAATATTTGACCAAGTTAATAGACAAATCCACATGTTGTGAGGGAACATCGCCTGTTCCGGTTTCACTAGAACGCTGGAAGCGATACCACAGATCCTACTGCTCTGAATTTCACACGGAAAAGGTATGGGAGATCTAGTTCTTCAATCGATCTCCGACTTTCTGGAAAACCGTATTCCAACGGTCAAGATGGTAGAGACTTCCTCTCGATCAAAACGAGGGCGCACACAGGCGTATAATTTTGGTAAACGAATAGCCTATAGAGAGTCTATACCACGAACTTCCCGAGTCGAACGGCGTTCCGATCCTACTGTAAGATAGTCCGGTTTGGCACTCCTCAAAAACGACCGGCAACAATCTGCTTGAGAAGGTACCGGCGAGATTCTCAGATAGATTGATCTTTTTAACTCTAATGCAACTTCCTCTTCCTATGGGTGGAAGGGTGGAACTTATAGACATCCTTCAGAACGTTAGCGACCCTCAGGGTCTGAAATTCTGGCCTGGATAATATGGGCTTGTCGGCTTCTAGTTTCCGTCCATGGACAACAAACGGCCGTTGCTCTTCCATCACAGCTGTTGCTTGGGGAGAATAATGTTTTCGAGGTTCGTTTCAGGCACTACCAACGTTTCATGCCGTGTCTGTTCGTGTATGTGCGTCTGTCGACTGTGTGAACCGAACTCGGATAGTTTCGATATACTCGTCGATTCGATATCGACGAATCTTCCTTGCCAAGTAGCTTTGAAAGATCGATTCCTCTGGTTCGGGAATTATTAACAAAGCATTCTCGACGAAAAAGCTCGATGTGGCTTGAGTCGCTCATCGTGACACATGCTCAAGCTTAAAGGGGGAGAACTCCAGGTATCATGCAAACCATGGATTGTACGAATCTGGTGAGGGTTACTGGCAGGTTCTCACTCCTACGACTTTTAGTGGAGAGCCTCCCGAAGAAGAGTAACGAATCACTCGAACTCGACCGACTGCCTTGGAACTCATTGCCCAAGCTTCACGTGTGTTGTAGACCTAAATATTTAACGAGCTGAGGTCAAGAATAATAGAGGCTCGGAGCCATGATCGCCACCGGGTTCGGTCCTGATGAGAATGGTGGTTGTTTAGCCAGCTTGAGCTGTTCCATATAATCTTGAGGGAACCCCAGGGTGAAAATATCCAACTTCAATAAGAGGGGAATCCTGTAGGTGCTCCTGCAAACATCAATATAATGTCCAGGATATTGTAGCACTCGTCTTGCAGCTTTGACTTTGGGTTCTCTTCGTCGCTGGCCTGCGCGAGATGCACTTGATCGGAGCAAGACGGAGTCGAATCCCGATCAATACCCCATCGCATTCACAACGTGTAGTGGAGGTCGGGTTTCACGTCAAGAGGCGTCTTGGGGGCTCAGAGCCCCGTCGCGCGCACGATCCTTATCGCTCGCAATAACGAAGAAGCCCACAACGTGATGACGGCAAGACTTCCTTTGTTTCCGCTTCGAGGCCAATCTGAGACGGAATCTGAGGGGTCGATTCGTGGAGTGTAATACCAAGCCGTTCCGTTACTTCATCCGCGACTCCATTCATTCCTAGCATGAGGCGGCATTGGATTTTACGGAGATTGATTGTAGCAACTTTGAGGAACATCCGTTGTCTTTACAATTTCAAGAGAGCCTGATTCGTCGGTTAGAGTGCGAATGAATCGAACCGGCTGGCAGGGGGTCTGGTGATAATGTGCCCCGGTAAAAATCTGTTGTCCTGGCGGTGAAGGAAAATGAGAGGCTCTCGCATCATCTCAGCACCGCGTTCAATCAATCCCATTTCATCCCATCCCAAGAATCGTGCCTGGAAAACCTGCGCAAGTGGAGCCGTAAAGTTCTATGCATTTGTGCCGAAACAGCCGAGGGAGCCCAGGTCGACACCTCGAGCTGGAATTCAGCAAAGGACTTTCTCAAACAGGATCTACTCGCCCGGTCGACTGCTTCAGCCACTCGTCAGCGGTTGTCGACCATCAAGCACGTCGATGAACTCCATGCACTCCTCAGGAGGCACACCAAGGTAGACACCTTGATGGAATCGACCTGGCCGGCTCTGTTCCGAAACCTCTGGCTCAACAGCAGTAGAGGCTGTACTTTCCGGCGAACCGCGGTTCGCGGCGCGTTGATCGAATCTATCGCTATACCTCGACCGTCACCTCTTGCCTCTCAATGGACCAATGGAACCTTGAAAGTGATCGTCAGTTCCTGACGATTCCCTACCCATTGGAAGCACCAAACCGCCAACGGGCTCTGATCCCTACAGCCACGGCCGGCTGATAACCCGCTTACACATGCAAACAGGCGGTAGCCGAGCGGCAGGAGGAGGCCATTCGTTAATCGAATGGCCATGCATGGTTTGATATTCTGAGGTTTTTCGGGGAAAATATTCAATATCCAGGGAGGCCATTGTCCAGGCTTCGTCAGCCGTCCATCTTCATCTTTCCATCTATTTGGAACCTCTCAGTCACAATCAGGGGCACCTAGATAGTGCCGAGAGGCGGAATCTCCCTTTCCGTCAGCAACACCTAAGAGTTCATGATCTCAATGGCAATCGCGAGGTCCCAGGACATGAGAATTTCAGCCTCGCGTTTCACGAAACAAAGACCGAGGAATCTGATCTCGTGAATATTCAGACAAACAAACACGAATGCTCTCCTTACGCGTACTCCCTTTGTGTCCAAAGTTATTTCGCTCGATGGAAGCGCTCCCTCAGCGAGATGAACGCTCAGATTATACCGGGTTTTCTTTCGAGTAGAAACGATCCAAGTATCTTCCTTGTTCCAGCAGATTCCGTAAGAAGACTTTTCTCGGCCTACGATCGATCCTACAGCAATGTTTCGGGATTTTACTCAGCTCTCAACCTATGTCATTCACTTTGTTCCTCAAGATCAGTCTGACTATGGGAATCCTTCTTTGAGATCGATCGATCCGAGTCCCAGTGAGTGAACACACTTGGCGTGAATCAAAAATCGAAAATGTTTCGTTCAATATTGGAGAGCGCGAGCTCATGGCCTCGGAAGCTCAACGAGATCGATGAGGATTGTTTGCTCTCCTATTCCTGTTCGGCGGCGTCGACTATTCATCGATTGTTCCAATGCAAACAGCTAATATGGACTGTGTTTTCGCGAGGTCGTGCGATGGGCGTAGCCCCATATTGAGTCTCTCGAGTGGCGCAAACTCTACTCGTGCACTGATCTTGAGGGTTTTGAGGGGCTTGCTGAAATATCACTCACGACTTTTCAAACCCGAGTAACTCCTTATTTCCGACGACACGATTTCAACACGACTTCTCGATGCATTAACCAACATCGAACTTGGGACTCAGGTCACAGCTCCCACATGTTAGTGATTGGACAGTCGAGGCGCGCTTGATTATTCCTACGGACAGAGGATTGGAAAGCGGAACCTCGGGATCAACATATCGAGCATCGGAATGAGGGGACAGCGCAGAGGTGATCCCTCATCGGAATCGCTTTCGATGCAATCAACTTCTTGGTCGCGGTCATCATCACGGGGCAGGATACGTATTTCCAATATCGCTTTCCAGGTCTGATAACGACGGGGACGATAATACGGAATTCCACAGACTGAGCCGATGGCCTCTCCGGAGAATCGCTGTGGCATTCAATGTCATCTCCGTCGGATATCCTCGCCCGGAAACGTTTCTTCCGACATGCGTCGCGATCTTAGCTTCGTTGCTGGAGGGACAATGTCTCGCACATCCTGCTCGTGTCTGACTTGAGCTGCATGGACGTCACACGCTCGAATCGGAACTTACACGCGAAACAGCGGATTTCGGAATATCCAGGGCATGGGCAAAGTGATCCATGTATAATTACATATTGCCGTTCACGCGCCTCATCGCACGGAAGCCCGGGGGAATGGGGCAGGAGCCGTGTCGAAGAGACGTGCCGAGATTTTTTGATTGATGTCAGAATCAGAGCACCTCGTGTGTTCACGAATACTCTCTAACAGTCGCCCTGATACCCGAGAAGGAGCAGAAGAGGATTAGTTCCCTCCCGTTCAAAAATAACCCGGTACAATTTCAACCTGGCTCGCACCTCATCCCAATCAGAACCGTCGCAATGAGTTCGATCTGACCTGGGAGATACGTCGTTTCATGTTACCAAACTCGTTCCCATAAAGCCGCTGACTGCTCCGGAAATCAGCAATCCTCTCCTATGCGCAATATGCTTATAGTACAAAATCAAAATTTTGTACAAAAGGGAAGCTGCACCGGGGTTATCGGCCGAATCGAGTGGGTCAGGTCTGCATGTCATGTGCGGATTTGCATAGCCATGTTGACGTTTCGCGAGCGGCAGATCTTGGGTTCGGATCTCGTTCCCGGCCGACTTCCCCGGAGATGGTGTCCATGGTTCCCATCTCCCAATCGCGGCGAATGGCGGGGAAATCGTCAAAGTCGGCCATGGCCGCAACCTATCCGCGCAGCCTCCGGGACCCTCTTTATGAAAACAAAGCGAAATATTTTAAAGAAAAAAATAGGGTGCATGACGGTGATACGATCAAATCAGTTAGAGGGGAGGGGCCAAGAGCGGGGACTCCCACGATTTGAAGGGTTCATAATCGGTGGAATATAAAAAATGGACATGGATGGCGTACGTTTCGAGTTACGACCGCAACTTCCCGAATTTCGGATGAACTCGCGAGCTTCTCGTTCGCGTTCGGAACGGGAGACATTTTGTGTGCAGGACCGCTCCTACGAACTCCCGAGGAGTACAAATCCAAATCGGATTGCGGCATGTACGGTTGAACTCCACGGAAGTATGGCTTTCTGGAGGGAAATATCCTGCTGAGAGCACGCAGTTGCAGCAACGGGTCCAATCGAGCCTCAAGGGCCCAAGGAGATAGCGAGGAAAGATTCGAGGATTTCACCATCAGTCAGGAAACAGAATATAAGAGAAGAAGGAAACAAATTACGACTATCTTCGTGCTGCTCAGAGAGTTTGTGATCCATTCGCCAACGACAAAGGTGGGAGCAAACAACGGTTGCAGGTTGGTTGTTATAAGACGGGAACGAATCCCTCAGGCGGAATCTCTCGCGAGTTCTCCGGTGTAGATAATGCGCAGGTGTCGCCTGTTGTAATGTTATTCTTGGATTTTTTTTCCCAGTCTCCGACATCAATTGTCTGCATTCAGGAGCAGTGCTCCAGTGTTTGCGACGTCAAACAGGCGCCAAAAATACTCCTAGTAGTTATGAACTTGGTATTATGGTTTTATTTTCGTCTCGGCGGGCTTCAGCCTCTAAGCTGCTAGTTCGACAAAACGGAACGGCAAAAGCAAAACGCACTCGCATACGATGGCGTTGATAAGGGAGTCACGTTCCCTCGAGACATCGAGTGCCCGATGAAGCATTGGGCGAATACTCTCGGTCTCCGAAATGGGAATGCGGTGAATAAAAAGTTTCACGTGCTCCCGCATTCAAGGAACTTTGCACGGTTCCTCGAGAAAACGGGATCGAGCCTTCCGCCATAGAGAGGATTGACATGCTTCCTGCGGTTTTCGATATTTTCGATGTTTCGATATTTTCGATGTCAAAAAAAAAATACATGCGCCTTTGTCCAAGGTAAATTACAGTCTAGAGTCAGATCATCATAATTAACTGCTTTATTCTTCTCTGAAAGCTCACGGGAGTCGAAATGACAATCAGGTGATCTCATTCAGATGTTATAATAGCGACAATATTACATTTTGATACATCACAGGAATTCCAGCGCATTAGCGTACGATCCGGCGGCGCATTCAGGAATCAATCCGGAACGACTTTCCACAACACAACGAACAAGGCATCCAATGCGTTCACTCTAATTTCAGATAGATTTGGTGTTTGCATCGGACCGAAGATGGAAACGAGTTGGTCTGATCTATCAGTAGCTACCCTGTTCATCTGAGAAGCAGAAAACAACGAGACTCGTCGCCCGCAACAAACCTGTAGCTGCGACCCACGAAACCAAAACGAAAAGTTCATAAATCCGTGTGATTCCTCTGTGAGCAGAATGCGCGTCGATTGTCGTGGATCTCGATACGCGTTTGAGCTGGAACACTCGTGAGACGAATTTCAGGACCTCGTTCTCGGCCTCGGAGAATCCAAAATTTCAGGTACTTCGGATCACAACAGCTTATTGAGCGTTTGAACTCCCTGTAAACGAGGGGTTCGGGTCAGGTCGGTCAAATACCAAGGAAGACATTTCTGAGACTCATCAAACAGTACCTACCGTACATGACCCCACAAAATAACGAGAATACGCCCTCTGGATACTGCGGGTTCAAAATCCGAACCCAAGCGGCCTAAACCTCGGAACCCCTCGACTCTAGAGATGGATTCAGGCAAACGTTTGCTGCCTGGGTCGCGTCAGGGACAGAATAAACCCACCTGCAGAAGTTTTTGTTCATGAAGCAGTACGTGACAGGGTTGCAGCATGACGAAACATACGAAAGCAGGTGAAAAAGAGAGATGCCGACACCACCTAAAGGAGTGAGCAGGTCCTTTGAAAAGGAGGCAATAGTGTTGATGGCGTAGATCGGTGTCCAGCAAACGAAGAACTCCAACACCTGCAACGGCACAAAGTTCCAAATCAGTCTCCGATGTCGAACTCCAAGAATGCCCGCCTGTGACGACCGTCCTTCGAACGGAGCGGAGTCCTTTGTATAAAATTCTCCACCGAAGAATTTGCTTCTGCCGTCCTGCCACCACCGTTTTGTTCCCCCTCGACAATTCGGAGCGCAGCGGGAATAATGGAAACCCCAAACACCGAAGCGAAATTTGAATACGTACCACGACGAATACCATCCGAATTACTTTCCGACGCACCGCCATCCTCTGTTCGTGGTTATTGGTGCGCAGATAGCGAATCATTTCTTCGCGAGGGGTGGGGGTGTAATTAGTGAACTGCGTTGGGGCCCTGCAAAATATTTAAGAATTTTCTAGCACAGCTGCTCACCGTGGCCTGTCCACTGTAAAACAAACGTCAGTAGCAGCTGCTCTGAGGCTAGACCTCAGCGAGTCGCGGGCGAAAAAGCCGTTTGTGGGTGACAGGTGGACTGGAGCTTACTTATCATGTGTTGAATGCGAACTGGACTCGCCAGAACCAGGAGCTGCAACTTTCGGGCGCTCCACATGCCCGAATGACGAATCTGATGACTCCTCAGCTTGAACTTTGCACCATTTTACAATGAGTCTCGGCTCGCGTTCGATGACGTTCTCGGGGGTCTTGTTGTTCACCACCCCTATGCCCCTCGTACCCATGAGCTTGATCTCTGTTCGGATTAGAGGAAACGAGTGATTCTCCGTTCTCTACTACTCCGTTATGACTTATGACTTATGAGCCTCGAGAGAAGAGTTCAGATTCAACTCACCGTTTGAGCCTTTCTCGTTCTCTCGGATTCCTTTACGAAGAGTGACCGTAATATTTATGTAGGCGAAAGCCATCACCGTCAATGGAATCACGAGCAGCAAAAGATCGAGAAGTACGGTGAAAGCTGATTCCACAGAGGGACTTGGCCAATCTTCCCGACATTTTTGGCGACCTTTCATGGAACAGAAGTATGAGGTGAGCGGAGTAATCTCTGACTCGTGATGAGTGAAGCGTCAATCACATGCGGACACGAAGCGACCCCCTAGGATAAACACCCACCATATCCCGCAGGCTGAAGTCTGTTTACATAGAAGATAGGCGTCATGGTCGTCAGAGCGAAAATCCAGATAATAAATACAGAATGCCATGCGTGTGTTGAGGCATAAAATCCTCGAGACTTGAGCGGTTCACAAACAGCGAAGTATCTTTCGATGGATATCATAACCAACGTCCACGCATTCACGGCCACCGTGACCCCTATAAAAGAGCAGATTGTTATGAACCAAGAGGTGATGCGCATCGGAAATTCACGTGGGTAAGGAGCGAATGCCCGTTGACTCACCTTGTAAGAAAGGTATAACTTTACACATTAATTCTCCAAATATAAAATTCCGGAGGAGGAACCCCGCTAATGTGAACGGCATGCAGAACACGCCTAATAGCAGATCACTGATTGCTAAATTCAATAGGAAGACATTTGTTGCGACCTGAAAAGACGAACAGTTTTAATTGATCATCCATGATCGCTGCATCAAGATTGAACCACAAGTGAACGAGAGGCGACGTGATGTCTAGACCATCCGTTCCCCAACGAGTGAGGAGCCCATCTAGGAGACAGGGTGAATGACATCCGCTAGAGTTCGCGGCGATGAGCGCTTACTGACCGCTGATCCGTTAGTCAACACTATACGATGTTACGTCGATGACCGCCGGCCTGACGAGCATCATCAGGGGTTATCACAGCACTTTCATTCCCATCTGGGAAGAAGTTGCTCGGGTGACCTTCTCTTCACTCAGATGTGTTTCATCAGCGGCCAGTGGCTCCATTCACGGAACTCCGGCTTCATTTCCAACAGGAATATCGTCGGTAATGGCATATATACAGGGTGCGGCACCCAAAATGCTCCGATTACAAACGCCTGTTAAATCTGAACAAGATGAGATATCGAAGTTCTGTTTGCGCGAAAAGTTGCGTCTTGAATTGCCATTTCGTTTGCGATTCGTCCGCCTCCAAAAGCTCGAAGCGTCGAGATTTGCCTGGAGAAAAACCGTGAAAATCTGGGTTCGTCTATGGGACGCCCATAGTGAACGTCTGTCAAATCTGAACCAGATGAGATATCGAAGTTCTGATTGCGCGAATAGTTGCGTCTTGAGTTGCCATTCTACGGCTTTGAACTATCGGGAGCGAACAGATTTCAAACGGAATGGCAACTCAAGACGCAACTATTCGCGCAAACAGAACTTCGATATCTCATCTGGTTCAGATTTGACAGACGTTCACTATGGGCGTCCCATAGACGAGCCCAGATTTTCGCGGTTTTTCTTCTGACAAATCTCGACGCTTCGAGCTTTTGGAGGCGGACGAATCGCAAACGAAATGGCAATTCAAGACGCAACTTTTCGCGCAAACAGAACTTCGATATCTCATCTGGTTCAGATTTAACAGGCGTTTGTAATCGGAGCATTTTGGGTGCCGCACCCTGTATATATATATAATGTACATATACCGTATGCCTTCTCAAATGTAGTAGGGCATGCCCGCTCATATTTCCGACCCTCCCCGAGGTTCCCGCGTAAAAGAGCGTGCCCTACTATTAGAAGAAATACAGTATACAAAGTAGGTAAGTCTTGTAGCTCTTCAAGAGCGCTCCTTTTCTCCAGCCGGTCATGCAGGTAGGGAAATATCGAGGGTCCTCAAGCCAGAGATTTGTGCCTCGGCTTTTCTCCCGGGAACAACGGAATCGTTGCCGTTGTTGCTCGTTCGAACAATCAAACAAACAAACCGAGCCGCAACCGATTCTCCTCGCTGGCCTCAATTGTGACGCCCGATCGATGCGCGCTCCAAGCAACATTAATGGGCCTATAAGGGCGGGACCGATTCCGCTCGGAGGAGTCGGTGATTGAAGCATAGCTTGTTCCCACGCAACGAAATGGATGGCTGCTCTTTTTGATTAGGCCGATGTGAGGGACCCGAGGCAAGGGAGCAAATATCGCCCGAGAGAACCCGGGTGCACTGGATAGAGACAAAATTGCGCCATATCCTGCCGATAACACAAGTGACGTCGCACTCTGATCTTCGGACTCTTTTTGAGGTGTCAGGACATTCCGGAATCACGGAATGGGAAAGAGAACGATTCCACCGCAGCGAAAAGGTCGACAAACCGTCCGTCGTCACCAGTATCCGATGACAACCACTCCTGACAGGCATTCGACTTCAATGACATCGTTGAGTGTCGTCCGAATGTTGACCCCAGGCTTTACCCCGTTTTCGTGCAAACACCGATACTGCGTTCACCATCTACCTGATCGAGCTCCATACTCGTGATATTTTTGAGAAGTTTTGTCAGAAGGACTGAAACCGTGGACATGGATTACAGCCCCCATGTCTTCGTTTCCTCGGGCAGGGGCTGACATGAACCCCTGAGGACATCCGGGATTCCGAACTGCCAATAGAACAACATTATATCGAAACACGGCGCCACCTCACTCACATGACCTTGTAGAATGCCACTACTCGGGAGGGCTGAACGTTATCATGAGCTATATATCGCGACTCTCGCTCGACTCCATCGGATGTTATGTTTGACTCCGCAGATGTGTCGTCCATCTCCGTCGGATGCAATATGGTCGTGGCTTCCACCCGGCCGCCAATCTGCAGTAAATTCTCTTTGCTCAAAGGCTCAAAGTGGGCCTTTTCCAACAGCAGCAGGAGCCCCGTGACTTTGACTGCAGTGTAGATGAGGAGCAAACTGGGGTGCTCAATCACTGGAATAGCACGTCATGAGATGACTCAGAATGAGGCCATCCGCATCTCAGCACAAAGAGCTGTCTCCTAAGAACCGATACCGAGGGCTAAAATTTGACCAATTCAGGCGTCGATTATTGATCGATGATAAATTATAGCCGTGGTCGGATCTTCCGGCGCTGTCTAAGTGGTTCTTGCCCACCCAACCATCAGAGTTCAAGGATTTCCACGAGACTCCCAAGTCTTGTTGGCTTCAGAGCTTCAGAGAACCCGCGCTGGGATGGAAATCCTGCTCGAATATTCCTCGCCGGTGGACCCTGCGCCGGCGCGCCCTGTTCATCAGTAGACGGTTCGAGCGTTCTTTTTCGCTTTCGGAGATAACAAGGGTCCACAGGATTCTTTATACGATTGACAAAAGCCAATTAGATCACAAATCACATCCCAACTTGAGTTTCCCTTGCAAACAAATCATCGGTAACGACACAGGTTTGGGGACCTTGGACCATCGACCGCTTGAACCATTCCCAGGGGTTCAATTTGCGAACAACAGCCAGCGCCTATGCTATCAGAACACTTCACCATGAGTCGAGACTGCAACTCTGTCGCTTTCCAGAGCAGAACATCTGAGCCCATGTTGGATATAATCTGCCTTAAGCTCAAGTTCAGCGAGCTATTAGCACCCAAAAGCCTGCACCGTCGAAGAGAGTACTCTCGAGCATGGAAAGGTCATTCTTCTTCTGGCACCAAGTGCCTGGATTGTTGCAAGAATCACAATCAGATAAGGGGACAGCCCCGCCTTCGCACCGCCGCCGCTCCGTTGCCAAGTTGCGACGAGTCATTTTTGCATCGCTACAAGTGTCTTATCGCTGTTAATCTTATGCAAAGCCCTGTTTTGCGATATTCGCACGTTTTCAACGATAATTTTACGAGAATCCGGTGAATACAGCGGAGCCGCGCGCCCCCATGGAGTTCAACATGTGCGTCTGTTTTGGACATCCTTTGCGAAGATAATTGATAATCGAATCAATATCGATCGAGTACGAGCCACCACTAGCTGACGCCAAGGAGTACGGGATCTGAGGAATCGGAGGAAGTCTCTTACCCCACGAGAACCTAGGCGCCCGTTCGGCAGAGGCTGAATTACGCTCTATAATAGAACTGGCATAACGTTGAAGTGTTGCTCGAATTTCAGCTCAGTTTTTCATGGTTCCTTCCGGAACCGCATCGAGTCTTGAGGAGCTCCTCCTCAAGGAGCGACCTCCAAAGAGTTCTGTGAGCTTGTACATGTCTCTGTTCATTCTTCGTGTCCTGCACGGTCTCGGAAGTTTATCGCGTTCGAGCGGCTGCAGCATCTTCCGCAATAGAATTGCCGGTCCCCTTGGCATTGGGCTACGACCGTGCTTGTGCGGGTCACACTCATGGCGTAAAAACACCAATTGCGGTTTGGTTCGATCCTTCTGCTGCTCGGATGTGTCGCGCACGGCGTCCGGCCGGTCGTCAGAAAGGACGTTCCCTCCACCCAGGCATTGTTTGTTGGAGTTGATGTGACCCTTGTCTCCGAACCAAGGGCAAAAACAAACGATCTTCCAGCACGTTCACGGTCAAGCTTGTGACCAAAAACTCGATGGCGGTTAGGATCCGAACGGCTGCCGGAATGCACACCAGTAGCGGCGCCAGCGGGAAGCTTGGGAAGCTCAAGCTTCCCGAATTGAGAAAACTGGGAAGCTTAGCGTCCTTAATTCCGGCAACTTTTTGTTAGAAAATTTTTAGTCGTGTGCCAGAAGTTCTCGTATCGGAGTCTAGAACACCTAGCGTGTCAGCTTAAAACCTTCTGCGGGACAAAAACCTTGATACTGCGCTTGAATGTTTGGAATCCGATGGAGTTCGGATTCAATGATCTCATCAAGGTCTCCAGGATGGTGTCAACCGTTCCGGTCACGAGTGCTTCATGTGCGAGGAGCTTCAGTGTATTGGGGAGGATCAAATCATGAGTTTGAATCACATCGAAGGACGAAAGGCTGTATGCTCTGGCTGTGTTGTCAATTGAGAAGGACCTCACGGATAACCTTAGCAACCATCCAGAACAGGTCGTCGATGCGGTTGCAAAAAAAGAAGACCGCGAAGTGTCTTTCGCCTTGTGGAAAAGTTATGATCAAATGATATGCGACATGCGTTCCGGTCGGTTTCAATCCTGGTCTGACGATAGACATATGAGCGATTGAATTCTCGTCTCTCTAACACGGGTGTGGATACTCTGGTCTGTCTTTCTTCTCTTCCTAACCCTGCCCCCCCCCCTCCGCACGATGCTTCGGCGGGGGCTCAAGCGTCCCAAAAAAAGAAGGCTGGCGCCGCCACTGATGCACACAACGCAGAATGTACACGTTTGAGCACTCCGCCGAGAAACATGTTTGCGGGAAAACTCTGCAGCGTGTATAGGTGCGCATCTATTGGCAATCGACGACTGTCGAACCAAGCTTTCATGGATGAGCTACGCCGGTCCTGAGCGACGTTATCAAAAAGAAACATATTCGTCACTGAGCTCCCCAATAATCGGCTTCTAAATGGTTCTGTTAGCAACCAATGACCCCTGATTCTCCCGATGTAGAGCTTGTCAGTTTGGAGTTGCGTAAACAGTAATCAAACGTCACCACCGGTATCGGCACAGTTTTGATAAGACAGCGTAAGAATGTTGCAACAGCAGATATCTGGAAGTTTTCCATAGCTCACCTTGCCTCGTTGGTTTCTCGTCAGAGTGAGGATCACGAGAGAGTTGCCGACCAGACCTGTGGCGAAAATCGCTCCATAAGACAAAATCAGCAGGGCCGAGTAGTTGAACTGCCATGAGTCTCTGGATTGTACCAGTATCACTGATACTCCAGTGTTCACGGTGGAGGTGACATCACTGCCCACTTCGGTACGATTCATGTTGAACCCAGATCCACCGTGGTCACCATCTGCAAGGGAGAAAAGACCTTCGTTTATTTTTATTCTTCGTCGCCGCGACGTGCACGAATCGCGACGTCGAGGACCCAAGAGGAAGACCAGCTTTTCATTGAAGAGGCTAAGGCACGAGCGCCTAGTGTGTTTTCCCTACAACGGGGAGTTGGTCAAGTTTGGGCGACATATCGATCGTTTCGAAAACTTACAGTTCGCTCCGGTGAGCGGAGTTTCTTGCTGCTGGAGAACGGTCTCAACTATCCGCCCTCCACGGGGCATTTCGTGCGTAGATCTTATCATGTTCAGATTGCAGGGCTCGTATATTGGTTTTAAGGATTAGGAGCTTCACGACAAAACTTGGTTCGTCCCCAGGGCACTCGTCTAGTTCCTTCGAGTCTTATTCATCAGCGAGAAGAGCCGAAGAGCTCTGAGGCTTCTGATATGTTTTAGAATCGCCTTCTTAGCTACCTATTGATGATGTTTTTCCGGGGGTGGGAACAAGGCCAGGTAGCCATTACTTCCACCTTTTTCTCGACTTCACCCAACCCTCAGGGTAGGGTGCCTTCAGGCCATTAAGGGTGCCCTGGGCTTTTTGGGCCTTTGGGGCTTATGAGGACATAGGTCTCTGTATCGCAACAGAGTCGGCCCAGCTCAGATTCGAACCTCGGACCTCGTGGTCGACGCAGCATCCTGGTTGCTTGGACCGCTCGTCTACGCCGCCGCCGGTATTCTTCTGAGCTACCTGGTGGCACCCAGAACACGACAACTAGTCGCTGACAACTCGCCGCCGAAAAATCAGCACAGGACAACTCATCGCCGAACATCTCATCGCCGGGGATCTTGTTTTGACAGAAGGCTGGAGGAGTTCGTGGAGGCCGATTTCAGCGCAGGGCAATTTCAGCGCAGGGCCGATTTCAGCGCAAGGCCGATTTCAGCGCACAGCCGATTTCAGCGCTGGCCCGATTTCAGCGCGGGGCCAATTTCAGCGCAGGGCCGATTTCAGCGCAGGGCCGATTTCAGCGCACAGAGGGCGTCTCACACAAACGGTGTGATACGAAATGCAACCGTTCGATGTGAATGACTGCTTCGAGCAGTGGCGGATCCAGGGGGGGGGCGATCGGGCGATCGCCCCCCCCTCGAGTCGGGTCTCCCTGGCGGAATGTACAAATCAGAAGCGGGAATTTCATGAATGTTTCCAGGAACAGATAAATATTTGTACTCAACAAATATCGAACATAAAATTGAAAAAAAAACGCATGAATAGGGTGGAAAAATACGCCTGGGACACCCAAAATCCGAAACCGCCCCCCCCTCGAGCCATTCCTGGATCCGCCACTGGCTTCGAGACAGGGGTCTTGAACTCCCTCGGTAACTATGTCAGTGGCTCATTGAGACTTCGACGGGGTCGGAGGCATCAAAAAACTCTCCGAGCGTAGCGAGGGGCACTCGCCAACGATCCTCCGAAGGATTCTAACACCGAAAACATAGGAAGCCATGGCACTGGCGTAACTAGAGGGGGGGCGGGGGGGCGGTCCGCCCCGGGCGACACACTCGAGGGGGCGGCATTTTGCTGATTTATGCCCTATAGCGGGTCGTTTTCTTGGTTGTCACTCCGCGTCGGAGGCGCTTCCAGGGGGCGGCATTTTCCGGATTTTCCGAGGTCCGCCCCGGGCGGCACTAAGGCACGCTACGCCACTGAAGCCATGGTACCACGTGCTCGGCTGTGGTGTTTGGATACGACGGCGCTTCGCGCTGAAATCGGCCCTGCGCTGAGATCGGCCCTGCGCTGAAATCGGCCCAGCGCTGAAATCGGCCCAGCGCTGAAATCGGCCCTGCGCTGAGATCGGCTCTGCGCTGAAATTGGCCCCGCGCTGAGATCGTCCCTGCGCTGAAATTGGCCCGCACCCTGGAGTTGCCTTTGGCGCCAGATGGCGAGTTGGAGTTTCGAACGATTATAGGCAGTCAAGTGGCTGAAATCTTGGCGCTTCCCCGGTGCGGTCCACAAGCTGCCTAACAGAAAAGCATCGCTGGCGCCGTGATAAAATGACGGACTCCTTGCGACGAGTCGTCCGGCTCCTTTGTCAGCACCACGACGCAAGACCCGTGAAGCCGCTGAACGAAAGGCTTCAAGGTGTCACGGCAATCTGAGATGCTCGTTAAAAACTATTCTCTCCCCAAGACGGACGCAATCCTTGATTGAAGCTCATGCGAGCGGCTTCAACTCCTGATAGACTGTTGCCGTCCTCATATTTCAACATGATCCAGTCCTTGGGGAAAACTCACAGACAAGATATGGAAAGCTCAGGCTCAGTGGCGGATCCGAGGGGGGCGATCGCCCCCCCCCCCCTTCCCCCCTTTTCGAGTCTAGTCACCCAGGCGGAATGTACAGATCAAATATGAGAATGTCATGAACCATTTCAAAAATAGATGAAGATTCGTGCTCAACAAATATCAAACAAAGAATTCAATATCCAAGCGCATCATTAGGGTGGAAAGCTTCTCTTGGAACACCAAAAATCTGAAACCGCCCCCCCTCAAGCCATTCTCGGATCCGCCACTGCTCAGGCTTCAAACCCAACTTCTGCTTAAATTTTTGCGAATTCGCAAACCAGTGCAAACCATTTGACCGGGTTGGAGTCGCTGTAGCGTCTGGAGTGAGCCATATAGGACTTCGCGATTGCTGGCAGCTACTAGGTTGTCAAGACCGCACGCCAGGCGCGCGCCCTGTACGTCATGGAGTCGGTGCTCAACTGCTTGCTTCATTCAGTCTGAGGAAACCGATAGCTTAACTATTACCGATCGAGCGACAAGGCTGAAGAAACTCGTTTTCTAGTGCGGTCACCGATGGGGCGAAGTGAGAACCCATTGATGATGCCGCTGACACTTTACTCAGGTATTTCTGGAGGGAGGGCTGCGCAATCCCCCTTGAGGCGCTTGATGAAATTCCAGAGGGAAGGTGGAACGTGACAAATGTCTCCTCGCTTACGTTTCGCTAAACGTTATTGTCTTCGCGAAACTTGTTTGAACTGAGGTTGAACTTGGTTGTTGTCAATTGAGTCAACTGAGTTTTCGACCAGGGAGACGCTGCCGCCAAGCGCTCCTTCATTCGGTAAGCGAGTCTTTGGAGAGCCCTCAGGATGCTGGATGAGTTAGACAGGGGGAGGCAGCGATTGCGGCAACCTCGAGCGAATGGGGTTCGGTTGAGAAAAGTTTGAGAATCGCCTCCCTATACTTTTGGATTAGATTTCAATTTGTAGAACGGAGCTGTTTTCGAGTTTCCAACACAAACAGCGGTGAAAGGATCCAAGTTGGCCGTCGGGTGAAGCGGAAATCCGACACACTTCTGAAGATACCCCCAGGATGTATAGCAAATCTGCATTGTGAATGGTTTTCCAAACGTGATCGAGAATCGAATTCAGTTGCGCATGGAAACTCTGACAGAGGAGTTGGAAGTGATGTCGGGAATCTCCCCAGGTCACACAGTTGCCCTTCAAGAGAAGCGGACGGCCCGAATAGTTTCTGAGATTCAGCCCCGAGTGTGCTTCTGGAATTCTAAGAAACCGATAGCCTTTCCGGAAGCCCTCGCGGCTACAGAAGTGTTCGAGGCCTCGAGGAACTTTTTTTTTCGAGAAGATCCCATTGATGCCGTTTCGTACCCGAGCTCACAGCTGGCCGATGATTTCGATCCAGGCGGTATATCACTTGAGCTCCAACTTCGAGGTTTCTCCGATTCCCATTCGACTCAGGAGTTGCAAAACCTCACGCCGGTGTAGATCGGAGGTTGACCAACGTAGTGCGCCGCCGCCGGCTTGCGGAATCTCGTGTGGTCAGTCGTGTAGGTAGTCAGAGGAAGGCAACGGAAGAGAGTGCATCGCGTGTCAACCCTGATTTTTGCGCAGAAATGCGGCTCCGCGGACACCCGAAGGGGGTGCGGTCGGAAAAAACAACGAAATCAGCTGATTCCCATGTGACGCCGGATCTTGGAAACGGCCTAACCTCCGCTACTCAGCCTTGGCGAAAAGTGTCGAAACGTCGGTCCGGTGGTTATAGGCCACTTTTTACGGTTGCCGGATTACGTTTCGCAGAGTTGTGTCCTGTTGAGAAAAACGGGGTAGATTGTGGGACTCCGTTGTTCGGTCAGGGATGTAAGTCGTGGTTTGAAGTCGTTTGTTGACCTCGACAACGAACTTCAACTCGGCGAGTTTCATCAAGGTGAAACTCGCGAAGATCGTAGATAGAGGATTCTAAGAGTACTGCGTACAGAATAACTTCGCGTTCCTCAAATCTATCCCGAACTCCGTGCGCTATTGGATATCCAGGAGAAAATACTTTTTCGCGATGATTTGGCATTTGGGAAAGCCAACGTTTTTCCTGACGATGAATGCCAACGAGGCTCGCTGGCCCCATCTTTTGAATATTTTGCTTGAAGTCAGGAGTGGAACTAAGGAGGATGTCGACGACCCTTGAAAACGTTTTCAGCGAGCCGTGACCTGTTCTATTTATTTTTAGAAAATGGTCAATACCATCATGCGCCTCCTACAGTCGAAGAGAAACTGACCATTTGGTCAGTAAGCAGTCATCGACTTCTTTTTATGACTGGAGTTTTCTAGCTAGTTTCCTTTTGACGTGGAGAACGTCTCACCGACTCCTCTTTCCTCTCCCGACTAAAACTTGGCCCAGCTTTCCACGTGTGTTTCGTCCCATTGAGTCGAAATTTGATTCTCTGACTCCTTCTACAGTAATTCCGACTTCTGTACGCGCTCCGTTCTCTTCCATGAAAGATTCGGGAAAGTTAAGTCAGTCGGATACCGCGCTACGGAATCGTTCCAGGCGCCGATCCCGGTGTGATGCATTCCTAATCGTTGTCATTCGCTGTTTGCATTTTGCTTCGTTGTGATTTGTCCCGTCTTTCCGACTGTTCTCGAGCAAAAATGAATGGTCAAGAATTAGAAGCGCGATTGACTACAGCGGAGAGGTAAAGGCTTTACCAGCTACGACGAGGGCTTCCAACTTGCACTCCCGCCATGGCCACTTTGATCGCACAAGCTTCCGCCTTGAGAACGAGGACTCATTGTCAGTGTACCGTTCGTGATGGGCTCTGGTTCGCGCGCGATCTCTAAGACGCTCGCCTGAGGCATGCGCCAGCTTTAGAATCGATCGGCATTCCAATGCCTCAAGCCTCAAAACGAAGCCTCAAGGCCTGCCACCGTTAAGTGGATCACAACGAGGCTCATTGATCCGCGTACACCGTTCGTGCAGATCCGGCACTTTCGGTGTGAAACTACCCCACCTGTTGGTACGCGCTACGCTAGACCCTCGAACTTTGAATAGATTCCGCAACGTTCCTTACGTTTGAAAGTCCACGGTCTTCGACCAAAAGGGACCCCGATTTTTTCTACACTTTTCCATTCCGAGTATCTTCTTCCGTCACTTGACTTCCGTTCAGCTCCCACGTTCGGCTTGAGACTCGATCCTTTGATCTCGTCCCAATACTCAAAAATGTCGAAGTTCCTCTACATCGGGACCCATTGACGGATAGGGTACCTATCGTCTGGCTTTCCATGCCGTCGTATTCCCACTGCGTGTGACATTGATGAACCGTTTCGACTGTCCGGAGACGAGATTCCAGGGACTTCCAGGCCATTGCCACACTTGAAGTCATCAGGATTCTCAGGTTGCCGATATCACCGGCAGAGCTTGCCAATTCGATCCGTCGTCTCATAAGAACTCGTCTGGCTGTCGACGACGTGACATAATAACAAAGCTTCACCAATAGAGCTGAATCGATATAGCGGCTGAACGCTGTTTTATTCGATTAGGATCCGACTGAGTGAGCTTCAGGTGTCTCTCCGCACAGACACCGCAGTCTCCGTGCAACACTGGGATGGATGCCTGCAGGCGCGGAAAGATGTTCATTGGTAGGAACTGAGACCTTGGGAACGGAGATCACCACATTGAGACCGAAACTACCATGGGTTGTTTCGCTGCGAACCGGAGAGGTCCATGTGAAGATGACAAAACCTATCATTCGAGAGCTAGGTAGTTCGACAAACGGGTTTCGAGGATAGTACCAGCTATCTGATGGAGACGAGAGAAAACGGCAATGGGGAACTACATTGAACTGCGTTGAAGTCGCCGTGACAGGATTGGACCCGTTCAACGGATATTGATTCCATCAGGCACCACGTGAACGGCTCTGGTAGGAACGTTTTCCTTCGATTCTTCGTGGATCAGCTGGATTGACAGAGAAATTAGACTAGGAAGCTCCCGACGAGGCCACGGCTCAGCTCGCGTTGTCCATGAGTGCCTCGGTGAAACGCGTACCCTGAATGGAGCCGAAAGCATCCCGGAGGCTACTCGAAGCTTTATAACGACTTCCCTTGACTTGTTAACAACTTTCCGGAGGTTGTTAACGAATGTTGAGGTCCGCGCGGGGTCCCCTAGGCCAACAACATCGCCGTTGACAATTTCCAGACAATAATAACAGCAGTGAAAGTGGAGTGATCGGAAGCGGACCGGGACAGACCACTCTGGAACCGTTGTTCCGCAGACATTCCCGAACAAAGGACAAGTAATATAATTTCTAGTCTGCCTCGTCGACGGTCTGCGAGTAGCTGTCAGCTCTCGGTTAGATTGGGATTCAGAAACTCCGACCACCGGTAAACTGATGAACTGGACTGGTGGAAACGAATTCGGAAGAAGCGACGCAAGAAGTCAGTTCATTCTGCTGGAAGGCTAGAATCCCGGATAACGAGGACTTTCCAAGCTTGAGTAGTTCCTTGGAAGCTGTGGGAAAGAGGAGATATATAATAATCGCAACCACGAATCCGTGCCATCGTGCTCTGAGCGGGAAATCGACATGTTCATCTCATACATTTAACGAGATTCTCGAGTTGACGAACAGACTCAACAGGACCTGTCGCGTTCGAGAATGGCATCGTCTTGGCCCATGACCTTGCCGAGCGGATCTCATGGGAGACGAGGCTTCCGGTGGAGTAGAAGCGTCCAGTCGGATGCAATCTATTGTCCTGTATTCGGATAAATCGCTACACTCAATCACACCGAGGCTCACTTGAAGCTGTCCGGCTGCGTCTGCAAATAGATGTGCAACTGCTAAAATAAGGATGAGTAGATACGTTCTTGGCAGATAATTAAGTCGATGCAGCTGCGAGCATCATCGAAACCCGATACGTTAATTCGAACGGAGCGTCCGGCGGAACGGTCCCTCGATCTGTTCAGACTCTCGAGCAATGCGATGTTAATCCATGGCCAGATCTTATTACCAATTACTGATCGAAATCGGGCTCTCCAAATCTCCGAGATCAGGCCACACATTCCCCAGAAAAGGCTTTCGGCGATCGACCTCTCCCGAGGGTTTCTTCACGGTTCTGAAAGGTTTTTTGTGGCTCTGATGATGTGACTTCGGACTTTTCGGATTCGCCTTCAAGATAATACTCGTAGCAGAACGAGCTCGGCGCTTGGTCCCGGAGTAAGAACAGCTCAAGCAACGTCACACAGCTGAAGGGACATTTTCACCTTCCCGTTCAACTTTTTCTCTATGACGGTCTTGGCGTCTTGGGTAGATCTAATCACGTTTGCGAATGAGACGAGCGCTCTCGATTGTGTGCTCCGATCAAAACGACACTCATCCTCCAAAGCATGTGCGATGAAACGTCCTCATCAGGCTCATTGTCAATTTCCGAGTGATCCGAAGGTCGTAAGGTACATGTCGTTCCGAAGTAAGCTTCACAGCTGAAAATTATTCAGATTCCCTCGATTTGGGTCGCATGAGTGACATTTAAATGACATTTGCGACAACACTCTTGGAGAGTTACGTAGTGGGTTCGTCGACGTTGACTGATCGATTGGAACCATCGACAACTGTTTTGTTCTGATGAAATGTTTGACGTAACTCCTGAGCTCGAAAGAACCTTCCGCGACAAATTCATGCGAAAAATCGGGAGGCTTAGGCCCTAATCTCGCATAACGATGGTTACTGTCGTAAACCTAATGAGGGACTGGAACCCGTGAACGACCATCGAGCCGAAGCCCTCATCAGGGTTCCAGGTGAACGAACTTGATCCGAACTGAGAGACGGTTCGTTGTCCAGAATGTTGACCTCTCAAAATTATGGAAGGCATCCCCTTCACGTGCTCCTACTTATTGGCGTGGTAACGAAGGTCGAGGGAACAGAGAACGGAAGAGGAATCATTTTGAGAACGATCGATAGAGTTTTGACGCCGTGGGGGAATGGAACCCGTAGTTTCCCTGATAGACTTTACGCCCAAAGGGTCCGCTATCCGAACTTCCGAGCCAGAGCGGGGCAATGAGCTTCCAAGCTCGTTATGCGGAACTGTCGTTATCGGGCTTGTTCGTTAGTCGGTATGCCGCCGCCGGATCCATCCTCGCGCTGAAAGTGCTGCGCTTGAGCTAGACTCTGGTATACACCGATGGAGATGCTTGCGGAATCAAGCGATACCCGCCGCAGCGATTCACTCGGCAGCTGTTCGAATTTTCTCCGGGAGGACTGAATTTATGAGAAGCGGTGATCATAAGCAGTGAATGCAATCTCCTCCTATGATTCACTTCCGAGACGCGATCCCTGTCATCCCGGTGAATTTGTTCACTTGAGCCATCGTTATCCACAATGTAGTTTCCAAACGACGAGCAGAGTATTGTTCCAGCAGTATCTGCGGCGGCGCTCCGCTCTCCCAAGTAAAGGTCACGCATCTCTTTGCGCGGAGAACACTCGTTCGACAACAATCTGATTCCGTCGCAAGAATGCGTGGGCGATAAATCAGCCACTCAATTGTCGTTATCGTTTGTCTCCGTTTGCTCGAGACGATTGTCGAACAGAGCCAAGTATCAAATGCGCTCGTTGCCTCTCCGATCGTTATTAGGGGACGGATGGAGAGGACGCCTTTCCAAGTAGTGATAGAGGGGCCCTCGTCACAACAAAGCGAGACACGTGGCGTAGGCGACGCTCAAACAGCTGATGCGTGAGTCAGGAAAGTGCTCCTTCAAAAACCGAAGCTCAAAGTGATTTTCCTCGGATTCGGCAAGTGAGCGCTCTCGAATTTCCAAAATCTCGTTGTAGTCGGAAACAATTCCGGAAACATGTAGCGGGTCTTTGGGTCCTCCAATCCGCGTTCTTCCTGTGGAGCTGTCACGAACGGAGGTTGGCGTGTCCGTCAAAGCGGGCAGAACGGAAAGGTTCATGCCTGGCTTTGAGTTTTTTACACAAGCGTGAGGGTACGGGAGGGCAGTTTTTCCCAAGTAGGAGCTCATCGGTATAGTGAGAGAAAGAGTCTGAGATAGTGTCACTAGCATTGAAATCGATTGTGTCGTGACAAAGCGTTGGTATTTAAATCTGTCCCGGACCCCGACCTTGGTCTCATTTTTAGTTTCCATAGGATCGAAGGGTGGCTCGCTGGCGACATTTCCCGCGGTCTTATCCGGCTCACGTATCTGATCTCCCATTGTTCGCGCGCGTGTTGCTGTCGCGGTCGATTGTAAACGGCGGACTTCACGAAGTTTCCAAAGCTTCTCTCCCATGAACAGTGGCGCGGAGAACGAGTGGAGCTCTAGGTTGTGGCCTGCCGCTAAGCTGTTGTGCTCTAAATAATCCTAGTGTAAGAGCATAGCATATTGGTCGACCGTCGTATGTCAGGTCGGTCTGAACCTCTTTCCTCTCCAACGGTCGAGCTGGAAAAACCAGTGATTGGGAAGACAACTTGGCGTTAAACGTCTCAAAAACTTTCCGTTCTCGTTAGGCATGACCTTTGGACTGGTTCTTCTGTTCGTTAGGAGCCCGCGGAATCGGCGAACCATAAAATTGGCAACACAATTATCATGCTCGTTCCCAGCAAGAGATATTTTTTGCCTAACTTGGACTGTTTTGCGAAATGTGGTCAAACTATTGGAGCGGGCTAATTCGCTTGCTGATTTCGATGGGCAGATTATTTTACCGGCTCTTCGCCACGCTATGAGATGCTGATCAAAGGCATGAGATGAACTTCACGCGGGATTCGAGACCGCAAAGGCAGACGGAGCCGAAATTTTCCCGTTAGCTCAACGGTAAGATCGTCCCTTGAGTTTGTAGCAACCGGAAACTGTCGTGAGCCTCCATCTACGAGCGGAGCTTACGGTAAACGACCAACTGTAGCGATGTGAGACACGCACGCAACCATTGTCGCGGAAGTGTACTTGTCGGAACTGGGAGCTCGCAGTTTGAAAAGTTGAGGAAGCCACAGCTGCCATCATGGAAGATTGGGGATGTAAACAGCCGTCCGTCGTGCTCCGGGTTCAGGGGACCGAATTGCTCATTCGTCCAAGTTTCATAAGTGAGCTCTTGGGGCACTTACGTAGAAGGACGCATTTTTGGCGAGCTTTCCTGGCTTGGCCTTCGGAGCAGTCTAGCAGGGAAGCATCTAAGAATAGTAGATGAACCATATGCTAAATATACGCTGGGTGAAGTACTCGAGCTGAATGCTGTCGCAGACAACGGGGAAGCGCATAGACAAAGCTCTTGAGAAAACGTCCACTCGCGGGAGCGTCACGCATTTGTCCACTGGAGGACCCGTGAAAGTCCTTTTGATGATTCTATCTTGGGCCGACGCTGAATCCGATCAAGTTCCCCGATCTACCGACCCTGTCGGGGTGGAGATTGTTGGTCTGTTCTCCTGGCGGCCCCGGTGCCGTGTTTTCCCACTCCTGAGAGGGAAGACATATAGGGCCCCCACGGCAGGGACTCTCATTGATGGGCAACTCACGAATCAGCCTCACCGAGCTTCGGTATGATGGGGTTCAGCTTGACAATTACTCACATCGGAGAGAACGTGTTTACTTTGTCAGGGAGATCTGATCGTATCTCGAGCTCAGGGGACAACATCTGTCTGAATAACAATTCTGCCTGACCACAAAGACACAACATATACACGTTTTTTTGTTCGTGGGGCACGTCATAATTACAAATTCGACAGCCAGGTTGCCCGCGGACCTATCTGGCGCGGATCTCTGTCGTTCACACGCCTTCAGGAGAAATTAAATTTGCGAGCAATGATTGCTTCCGCCGCAGACAGCTCATGTCTGTGACCTTTACATCAATCCCAGCATCTTCCGCATCCGGACTCCAAGTTGGAATATTTGTTTTCTGGAATCTTTATCGTTTGGAATTAAAATGGAAACGAAGTTTCTCCCCAGAACCCGAGTGACAAAAAATGCAGAACCCCGGATGGTCCGCGGGTACACGAGGCTTATCCCCAGTTCTGTCGGGCAACTGCCACAGCGGAGTAGCTGCCTTCCCGATAGATTCTAATCTCGGGCTGACAAACTACGCTTGAATATCGAGTAGGGTGGAACTTTACCGGATCGATGCCCAATCGGACATCGCAATCGAAAACCGACGGCGAGTACGGATGTACATACATGCAAGTGAAGGAGCTTCTGAAAAGCGATTCCCAGACAAAAGTACGGACTTTTCTCAACCGATCGTCTCAAGTCCGCAGTGAATTCTGCCAGCCAGGGTCGATGGGCGGCGGCTGAAGTATCTCCTCGTTTTTATTCCGATTCCCCCGAATGCGACTCGACGCCTGCGAGCAATCACGAACTTAGATTTCACTCCACTGTCTGCCTAGCTTACTGCGTCGACTGTCGGACGACTCTTCTCAACGGCTCCGGATGTTTGGGCTGTCGTGAGAACGGCTGCACATTTACGACTTGCGACTCGTGGGCCTGTCAGGGCGTTCTTCCCGAAGCGAAACTGTCACAGTGAAGCAGAGAAGTGTTCTCGGTTACCCGACCTCACTGGCTCCTGATTGCCACCTGTCCCCGAAGAGAACAGTGAAGCGTTGCGAGTCGAGCATCCGCAAATACATATCACGCCCAGTCGGAATATTCGGGCGGATCGATGTAAAAATGCAACCCGCCCCCTCATGACGCGCGTATGCACAAATCCTGCCATCAGCTACCTCGGCGGAGTGGGTGCTCGCACCTCGAAGTCAGATCGAAGCCAAATTCATTCTGAAGTGAATCCTCAATATATTCATACGATCAGTGGACCTTGTAAGTGATTCGGCAATCTCCGGATGCGACAGTTCCCTGCCGATCCCGGTTCGAGAAAACCGCGCGAGGAAGAGAAGGACTTCATGTGCCACCATTCTGATGAAGCCTTTGCGAGAAACCTCGTTGGATATAATGAGTTCTTGTCACAGATGTCATGTCGTTGACTGTCACGGGAACGTCGAAATCAGTGGAACAAGTGAGCGCAACACCGTATATAAGAAGTCGGAAGCGAGTCACAACGAGAGATGGAGCAAAAATGTAACTCGGGAAACTCGGGGACTGCAGGGCTCGTGTCGGACTTTTACTTCACCAATCATTTGCGAATCTCCGTGTTCGCTCACGAGTGTCTAAATTGGAATAGTTCAGTGTACGTCCTCTGTGCAGAATCAAGCATGTTTCCTGGAGACTCGCCGCGATCGCAGAAAAAGCGATTCCCGAGCGGGTGTATCGGAAAACTTATTGCGGGGTTATGATCGGTGCCGAAAGACGGGAGCAGAGAATTATCGGAGCGGATCTGAGCCGAGTCCCGGCGGTACTTTCGCTGCCTGGATGGTGAGTGAACAACCCGACTTGTCACGTCGAAATAATAGTGGCTGCATTAGTTGTCTCGACGTAGACGTGCCGTTACCGAAACGACACAAGATTTGTTCCCACGCCACGGAACCAGGCTGCAAGAAGCACCAGAATTTGTTCCCGGGGCTACCAGTAATTTACCGACACGAAATAATAGGTATAGAGAGGGGGAGCACCGTTTGGAAGTATGAGACTGGTGAGACAGCTGGACCCGAGACAATGAGCTGCTACTTCGACGAATGGAGTCTGACGTCGTCGGGCGCTCTGGGCAACTCAATCTGGAAAGTTCACAAGGTTGGCTCTGGATTTTCTGTCAAGCTCACCGTCAAACATCCGTGTATGAAAGTTTTGCCCTGACAAGTGAAAGCAATCGAGGATATTTGCGCGAGTGCACATATAGCGACTGCATTGGCAAATGGAAGCATCACTCATTTGGATGTTCCGGAGCGTACCTCACGTAGGACGTCTCGAGCGAGAAAGAGCTCAGAGAAGCTGATCTCGTGGGTCGATTCCTCGTAAGTTTGCCCGAGCTCCGATTCTCGCAGTCAAGGTCAGGCGACATGGTGTACAGAGTGCACTCTGCCGTACATAAGCTCCGATCGACGTCTAGCTTTTCTCGCAGAACTCGTGATCGGAGATTTATGTTTGTTTAGTCAAAAAATTCTGCGACTCTGCCGACGGTGCGTCGCGGATGTTGAACATGAACCTCACACAATATTTGATTCAGCCGAGCGGGCTGAACGAACAAACCGGCGCACTGGGCATCGGGAACACGATCTCGTCCAAAGGGGCAGAGGATCGGAGTCTGTCCCTCGGAGGACCGATATCCGTGGAGCCGTCCCCTATATTGAACGTGACACCGACCTTCGGATTCCGATTCTCAAAACGCATAAGTTCATGTCGTATGAAGTTTCTCGGGTGCAGACGATGGTTCAAGGAGGGCGAGTCGAGTCAAGCACCCGGTGCTCTAAACGGGCACACCCAGGCGTTGGCTGGCCAAGCATTGTGGCGCGCGCGTTCTCGCGAAGTTGAAGTGTGAAGACCCGTTTCCCTCGCCGGCTTTCTCCGACAATCGTTGAGCACATATTGTGGTTGTTCCTATCTCGCGGAACCCACGCGGCAGCGCGCGCCCGTGTCCATTTACGTCGTCGTCTTTTTCCATGAAAACCAACAGTGTCCAAACGCAAACCCACTCACCCGGGAGCCGCTTCCCGGAGAGTCCCAACTTCGAGAATAAAGTCTTCTTCATGGTTGGCGAGCGCCTACAGGGCGCCTATGTCGATGGTCATGGACCTGCATGGGCCTGTTCATGATCGGTAGGCGTCGCTTTCAGTTTAGTTCTGTGAGTTCATCCTGGCGTCCAGACTTCCTCGGCTGACACCGCGCACACAAAGAGGCCCCTTGTGAATAATAGCACCCATGTAATCTGAAGTCACAGTATGCATATGTAACCCGGCAGTCTTCCTGGGAGATAGCACCGTCAACAAGGAGCAAGCCATTCTAAACTCAGTGAGAGACGTCGACTAAATGGATCCACGAGTCGACAACAAGAGAAGAGATCTCATCTCCGTTCAGGGGCCTCGCCAGTGCGTATGCTGGATTACAAACTTTGCACACGTCGAGTCTGTCGAATAGGAATGTCGGGGCTTCACTCGAGAGCAGCGCACCCGAATCTTGAGCAGTGCCGTAGCGAGCGAGGGCGATGTGGGAAACCTATCAAATCTCATAACTCGCCGTAAAAGGGACTTCTTCGGATCTGCGGATCCAAATCGGAGTTGCACATGCCACATCTCACAATCAGGACTGAGCTCGATGAAATGTTTTTCTGGGGAAAAGTCAACTGAAAATACCTCTGGTGGATTTACTAAACCAGGGAATACGTCTGAGCTTCGCAACCTGGCTCAGCATGATCTCCTCTGCGAAACGGGGAACTTCGTCGTGTAGGAGCTGGATGATGAGCTCTATGAGCGATGGGCCGCACTCAGCTGATCGAGATGTGTCAAGATGTGTCAACGAATGAGATGGGCACTCAAAACTGATCTTCTCTCCGAAGCTCCGGCGATACACTCTCTGCTTAAAGCAGGGTAGGCGACCCGGCGTTAAGATGTTCCGTGGCCTTATGCGCGGATCACTCGCGCGGAAAGCTCAAGTAGGGATCAAATCGTGAGCTTGCCCCGACTTGAACATGTTCACCAAGGAACGAGACTCGTTTTTCCCGCTTGCTTCCCTGCAGCCTGGGTCCTAATTCGTTGAAATACTGACGACGGCATCCTCCGCTTCGGAGAGCATTATTGAATTCTGTAGGAAACCCGCGGAAGTGAACAAATGCAAACACACGCTGCTTTTTCGGCCAAGCAAGCACATCGAGAAAAATCGTTGGTTCGAACTAAAGAACGATGACGCAGACTTATAAACTTTCTTTGCGGGAAACTGGACATGCTGCTCGATCACGTCTCAGAGAACAACCCCGCTTCTCGAAACGCCAAAACAAGCCCGGAGAAGCGTTCTGCGAGCGAGATCATGAGAACAGAACAACGTCTTGGGAAAAACCTCTTGAAATTGGATCTATGGGCACCAAAGAGAGGCGTGGTTGGCTCTTCCAATCAACGTGAAAACTTGGTGATTCGTGGGTTAATCAGAGGGGGGAATAACAAGCTCGACTGAATGACGAAATAATTCTGTTCCAATTCTTACAGGAACAATGTCCGCCTCAGCGCAAGTCAGCACAAAACCTTCCTTCAAAGAATCTGACGTTACGCAGCTTCTGCGCGATCATTTTGGGGTGTCACGTTACAACATAGAACGGATTAAACCACTGGTCAGCTACGACGATCAGAACTTTTATGTGAAGGTACGGAACGATGAAAGGACTTGCTTTTCGGCTGCAACTTGCACGACGTGGACGGTTCCTCCGTGAATAGGATCAAACCCCGAGAATCCCCCTTTCCATAAAAACTGTGTCGTTCCTGCTCCGGTTACTCTTGCTAATCGAGAGTGATTTGCCCCGTGGGGTTTAAATATCGGCCTGGTGAGGAATCTACATTCCAGAATGGATGTTTTCAGCAAGGAAAAATGTTTTTTGCAGCTCAAGGATGGAGACGAAGTCTTGATTAAGATCACCAACTCGAAAGATAGCGAGGACGTCCAGCTGATCAGTGAGTCCTTGGTGTACGAGTATGATGTCGATGTGTGGACACATCACAAAACAATAGCGGCACCAGTTCCCTCTGAATCAGTGTTTCCCAACGACAGGCCATATGACCCACTTTTGGGTCATGACGAATTTTCAGTGGAGCACGGCACGCCGAGACTCCTACATAGTATCAGATTTTGATTTCATCTGAGAGATTTCTTCAGTCGAATGTAGTCTCAATGTGATGACTGATTAGGTGGATGCGGAGAGGGAAGGCCTCCGGAACACTAGAAGGGGTGATATGCGGTTGAGACTCTGATTGCGCCCTGATTGGAACCGTGGGTTGAGCTGAGGGACGAGAGCCATGAGCCGGAAGGATCATGGCGTGGATTACGGTTACGGCAGTGGGTCATGAGAGATTTTGCTTGGGAAACCGTGCTCTAAATCTACCGAGAGCCGATGTTTAGCGTGATGACATGCTCTCTGAAATGTCGCTTGCTTCTAGCTGAGGTCACGTTCCTCATGGCTGAACTGGCAAAGTCTATTTCGGTCTCAATCCCTCGAAAAACACTACGGGGCGAACATCTGGCCCGAATCTACCAAGTAGAGGGGCAGAACCGCAAGGAGTTCATTGTTCGGCTGTTCGGTTTCCTACCGGGTAAGAATTAGAACATGGATGATCCGTGACGCGGGCCTATTGCAGCTGCTGCCAAGATCAGTTACGCCCTTCTCGCTTCTCACTTCTCTTTTTGCACAGGGAAAACACTGGAAGGGTCCGCAACCTCATCTCAAGCGCTTCAGTGGGGAGAGCTTCTCGGTCGAATGCACGTCGCCTTCTTGGATATGGATTTCCCGGCTGTGAAATCACGCTCATTCTTCTGGTCATGGGAGAACGTCACAAAAGCCCGCCAGTTCTTGCATGTTCACAAGGACAATGCGGACAGACGCATGATCGAGACGGCGTTCGATCGCTATGACAAGATATTCGATGATTTGAAGCTCATGAGAAAAGGTATGCAAGATTCGGAAGCAGATAATCGCGCCAAGGAAACTAGCGACCGAAGAACGCGAATTAGGCCGCTCGACCGTTCGTGACCCAATCCCTGTCCCTCGATATTTTGTCATCTGATTGTTATTTGATTCCGATCCAAAGATCTGCTACATGGCGACTTGAATGAACGCAACGTCCTGGTGAACTCATTTGGAGAGGTTTACGCTGTGCTGGACTTTGGTGACTGCCAAGGCGGCCCCATGATCTGGGATGTGGCTGTCATGATCGCTTACGTTTGCCTCGCTCTCGAAGACGTCGAAAGGGATCTTCTCGAGCTAACCGGACAAGCCCTCGCGGGTTACTGTAGGCACATGCCACAAGTCATTCAGGACCATGGCAGCATCGAAGCGCTTCGGGTGAGCACAGATGGTCCAACCCCGACACAGATGCTATGAACGGCCAGTACAGCTTGTATAAGCGCGTGAAGGACCTTTTTGCTCTTTTTTTTGCAGACGTTGGCTTGCGCGCGGCTTGCGCAATCATTGACGCTAGGATTGCACAGCTTCGAGGCTTCAAAAGACCCTTACGTCCTGACCTCGCAGAAAAACGGATGGCCATCTTTACGTATCCTGCAAGGCGAATCCGAGGAGGCTGTACGTGGCGTCTGGCAAAAACCACTGACTCCTTACGGCGTCTGCTTGAAGTGATAGCCCCTGATTCTTGAACATGTACATTTCTGCGCGGCGCAAGGAGCAAGCGTGGCCAGGGCGCGATTTATTTCAATTTGATGGAAACCTAGGAGTATCGCCCCAGCGAGGCTATCCTACGCGTACTTATACGGAAGCATTTTTACACGATTACGCTTCAGTTGCTGCGTACCGCGTGATTTCCTTTGGCTCCCACGGATCCCGGAAAGGAGAACGGAATGCTTTAATTTGAGCGTTACTCTCCCGATTTCCGCAAATTGTCAATGTGAGTTCTAAGGAATCCCCCACTGCGCGTTCAGGATCATCCTGCATCTCCACGATGAGGAATGTTTTTCCGCAGCTGTGCGTCTGTATCAGTCCTTTAAGAATTGTCAGATCGGGATCATGAAAGAGGATACGAGAATGTGAATAAAATATATTTCTACTTTTTCATCATGTCTCAAATCTGCAAAACCTCTGAATAGCTGCTCTGAATGCTCCGTCCAGATGAAATCTATGGGGCTTGGAGTATGGAGTATGGCCGCGATAATCGACCCAGCCTCTTCGCTGGGAATGATAAACTCATCCTGCCCTCGATCTTATCGAGTTTGATCTTGCCAATCTATCGTACCCGTAGCATTCCATAGATTGGCGACTCGCCGGTCGATCGTTCACGCGGAATGCCGAAAATATCCCTAGAGACATCGATGAGGGAAACCACTCTGTTCGACAAGCGATGTCTTTTGCGAGAGCTAGCGCGATATCGCTGACCGCTCGGGCACGTGGAAAAAGTTAGACGAAATGTCTTGGTGGTGGGCAAACTCACTTTCTGAAGCTCATCCAGAGGAATTCCGCGTGTAAACTGACATTTGCTGGCGAAATGCTCGTCCTAACTTTGTTTTACACTGAACTGCACGTCAAAGTGAAGTTTTGCAATAATTGAATTCCAAGAGAAACTTCGGGTAACTTTTGTCGAATACAGCGGACCGTCTTTGAACACACGGTGCTCGGTCCACTATGACATCTCAGCGATTCGCAGACTCAACCCCGAAGGGAGAGGGTCGACAAGGAGGAGGGTCCGGACCCCTCAACTTCATGGTAGTTGAATGCTTCCAATTTGAAACTATAGCGTTGCGCTAACTAGACAGTTGACTGCTCGCCACAAGTCAGAAATAGAACAATGGAGTCATTTGTTCATCATCCCTCGCAAGGTTCGTCAACGATTGAAACCGACGCCGAGTTGAGATGGATGAGGACTTTTTCTCAGCTTGAAGGCTTTTCTAAGTAGAGTTTTCGTATACTTGTCATGGGAAACGGCAATCCGATTTGGAAGAACTGAATGTGGTGAACCTCCATCAGTTCTCTTCGACCCTTCCGTCGTACGGTGTCAAGTGGCATAGACTCGGTTGCGTGAAAGTTTGGATTTCTTCCATGGAGATGAAGGAGATCGGGAATTTACATGGAGGGCGGATAAAGTATCAAAATCAGTCATTCATGTTAATAAAAAAATTATGATCGTATAAAAAAAAAATCAGTCCTGAAAAGGAGATCAGAAATCAGATCGCAATAATCCGCCTGATCCCACGCTTCACGTTCGCGGAGCGTCCGTGTCCGGGGTCGTTTGTAACAGAGTTCGCTCGAAAGCTCCCCAGTCGATTTGGCTTTCTTCTTTCAAGGCATTTTCCCTGGCATGTTGTGTTGCAAGGTGCTCCTGACTTTGTGTTCGTCCTTGATTGATGTTCCGCTGGAACACACGGTTTTTTCTCGCTTGCCTCGAGTCAGCGTCGCTGAAACATGGCGTTTCCTCATTCGTCCGGCTGAAGATTTGTGAGCTGCAGGCGTTTTTGCGCTTGAGGGAGCTCTGCGCAGGGCAGCGAACGGCTTCGACCTCCTCGAGTCTGAATTTGCCCCAATCCCTCCGTCGGACCAGAGCGAATGGCGTTGACATGAGTGGAATGACCGCTCCGAATTCCAGCTTTGAATTACTAAGACTAGTATTCAGCGTGAGACCTTTCTAGGGACCGTTCCAACGAGCCATCTGTCATCGTCAGGAGAAGCATTCAGTCCAACAGCTGCGTGCCGCAGGATTGCAGTTACGAAGTTTGAGATCATCATGGGCTCTAGGGAGCGTCCTCGTTCAGGGTCCTCACCATCTCCAGTTCCTTCCGTGTTCCTGAGGTACGCTGTTGAGAGCTAGCGCCTCGAGGATCCTGAGCCAATCCAAAAGTCCCGAGCTCTTCCTCCGTGCTATTTCTGGCAAGAGTCTGCATTTCCTTCCCACTGCTGTTTCGGCTTGTGTACTCGGTTTGCTTTGCTGGATGTCTGCCACCAACAATGAAGAGAAGAAAATTGGAGAACAGCTCCGACGCCTATTTGAATAATGCGCTCCGTCCCACTTTCCCCGAAGGGCTTGACTCCAATTATTTGAACTGTTATTCCCCTTGTCGTTCCGTGGATCGTCACGTGAACATCATTCATCCGGAATATTCCAGAGTTCGACTCTAGGCTCACCGGCGAACACTTCCATCATTAGAAAATTGTCCGGGTGTAGCCGGTTGAACGATACCGTATCCGAGAGATCGGCGAAGAAGGGAAATTTCGCTCGGTGCGATAGCTTGACTTCCGACGATTCGAGCGTAAATTTGCTCGAGGCGTTGAGCCTGCAGTTATTATCCTGTTTTGAAGATCGTTAGACACATGGTGTCGTCCTTCCTATTCTCCTCCACTGGGAATTCAGGAATAGACGAGCATGCCCCTCAATCGGGAGGAGTGCGGCACACGTATCTTTGCTGTCCCAAGGAAAGTCCCGCAAAAATAGCAGGCACCTGTAGGCAAGCGAAAAAAGTTATGCAAGAAGACGAGTTGGCGCTGGCAAGGGAACGAGTCGGAGGAGGCTCTGGAAGAGGGAAGACATCAGAATAGTATGATAGGAGGGTTGGCGAACGACAACAACATCGAAGAAGGAACAAGGTATTCAGGATTAGACGATGGATGGAACAAGGTTACTAGGTGAAACATCCATCTCGATTCGAACGCGACATCAGCTTGTGTATCATATCCGAATTTCGGGATCTTGCTCAGGTTATGATTGGTCAACCTCATCGAACCACGGAGGACAGTCAAAACTTCGATAATGCCTCACCCTCTGATTTTGTTGGATCATATTTCCAGGTTCTCTTCGATCTGTTTGCCATCTGGCCGGGCAGGTGCGTTATCAAAGAACTTGATGTCCTGCGAACTATCGAATGTAGATTCGATCCTTTGCTGAGCACGCCTAAGACGGAGGAAAGATCCGAGAATCTTCCGATCATTATTTCAGCCTCAGAGTCGCGTCGAGATCGGAGATAGGGACCTTAACGGTGTAACGAAGAATGTGGATGAAATCCGTATGATGATCTCGTGAGAGTACACGAGGACTCAAAACGCCGATGTGCGCGGTTTCGAGAGGGCCGTCGGGAACTTTTCTGAGCTTTGGAAGGCATGGAACGCACCAGAGAGCCGCAATATGCACAATCTGGGCATGGTTTCCGGAAGAAGGAAGAACACATCCTTCCGACGAAATATCTGACCTTTCCCTGGAACCCTTGGCATCATCTTTGGAGGACGTTTGCCAATACGTATCCCTTCATAAGAAACGAGATGACACTTCCGTATGTTTGCGAGTCATCACCGCGGTGGGGCCTAGCTGTCGCCCGTTGTGCGTGGGCAGTGGCTGCTCAAATGCAACATACCTGGGAAGACATACCGTATCTGTCATCAGATTTGATGATTCGATGTGCGTTGATGGGGCCAACGTCTGGGCCTCGTTCCAACTTCCGTCCGTTATTGTCGCACATTGCTGCGATAAACTGTCTCTAGTCTAACCACCCGACTTGAAGATTGACGCAGAAAAGCTGCGAAGATGGACGCTGTCCTTCAAAACGAATTAGCCTACCGCGGTGGAGTAGGTACACGGCACGAAATCGTGCTCCGGCTCTCTCGTTAGTCGCTTGCCTGTTTCGCTGTTTTTCCTCGATTTCGCTCGCCTGTTTGCTCTGCGAAGGAGTCTTTGATGTTGAAGAGAGCAAACACTGTTCCCGATTTAATTCTGCCAGGTCAGGAGCTCCTGCCACTACGAGCTGAGCATCTCGCTTGCGGCAAAAAAGGTCACATGTTCCGGTAGCAATGCAATCCAAATGTGTGCAGATCTCCCGGAACGACCGAGTCTTGAACTCACCTCAGCTCTCGTTCGTCGAAGTGATCCTAACATGTCACAGCAGGATTTTAACATTCCTCAATCATGATTCACGACTTCATCCTAGGATCTAAGATGCTGTTTGATGGGTGATTCGTCCGCATGTATTGCGATTTGAATTGACGTGGGCTCGCTCATGGCTCGTCGCAATCATCCAACAGGGTGTTCAAGCTTATCAACGGAAACACACTATCCTAGGGCGTGTAACGCAGGGCTTGTTTCATCAGTGTCAGATCACAAGGGACGACAGTTGTCTCAATGTTGAGACGTTTCTCAGCTGAGATTAAAACCCGACGGACCCGAACGCGTTTAATATAGCTCCTCATTGAATTCACTGCTGCGGCACACTGTTGCACGAGCTGCCATTCATGGCAACCTCCAGCGAGTGGACAAAGCTGCGTTCGTTAGTAAATTATACAGACATGCATCTCCTGGAGATACGACGAGGACTCCCTGCCTCTCAGCGCCCATGACAGACCAATTGAATCGGCGGCGTTAGCAATCTCGCTCCCATCTCACACAATCAACAGCTCCAATCGGGTCATTACATCAGTTTCACAAACTGAGGAGTGCTACGATCGTATGGAGTCAATCGTGTGGCACGGCATCCAACTTTGTCTTGGAGCCAATCAACTGCTGGCTAGACGTCCACATCAGAATCGAAATGAGTGGGACCGGTGGCTGGATCAGAGTCTGGGCCTGATGCACCTCCGTCTTTCGAAACCGACGTTACCGAGTTCGATGACGATGAGAGCAAGACTGGATTGCGTGCGCAAATTTCACGACACTGTTCGTCCCATGTCGTGTTTTGAGAACATTCAGGACAGGCGAAACATATAGCTCCTTGCCACATGGAGACGAGCACACCGCGTACGGAGGGACACGCTGCGAACTGCGACCCTCTTCGCTGTCACACCTTTTACAGGCCGAAAACTTCCTTTAAGAACTCTACCCCTAATAAATAGCTCCCATTGGTGTTTGACAACAGCCAAGCCACTGAATTGCAGAGAAGATGGGAAGCTAGCCCAAAAGGATCGTGGACGAGGAGGTGTATCCCCGACGTTAAAAGGTGGTGTGGTAGGAAGTTCGGGGAACTAACCTACTACACCACCCAGATGATGACGGGCCACGGGGCCTTCGGTGAATATCTGCTCAGATTCAAACTGGCTGCGGACGACACTTGCGTGAACTGCAACGGGGGAATCAAAGACGATGTCCAACACACAATAATCAGCTGCCCGGCGTATAAGACACAGCGGGGGATACTACCGGCGACAGATGTCATCGCGCTAGTGGAGAAAATGATGGAGTCAGAGGAACAATGGGACCAAATAACGAGGACAGTGGGAGCAATCTTCAACGAAAAAGAACGGCTCGAAAGAGCCAGACGCAATATGTAAATAGAGAAACTATCTGATGCAATCTTTCTGGTTCCGGATAATAAACTAGCATGTGGAAAGTCCCACATGCCCCCAAAAAAAAAAAGCCACTGAATTGACCTTCGGGGAGTCGGGATAACCCGCTTCATCACAGGGCAGAGACCCGCGTCTGGACAAGTTCCACCCCGGACATTGGGGCATCTTGCGCCCGTGCATCTCGAGCCCTTCGCCTTGCTGAGAATGGTATGATAACTATAGTCGATCATCCGACTGAAACGGCAATGAACACCGTCCCTGAATCGGTTTCAAGTCTGATGAAAGAAGATGAGTAAGTTTGCGGCCGACGGAGTCAGAAGCTGAGAATAATCTATTCTTCTGGCGACGATTGTTATCGACAGCCCTCTAATGATCCAATACTTCCGAGACCTCATCTTCCAAGTGATCGCCGCTTAGATTGGAAAAACTTCCTGTGCAAGTTTACTAACGGAAGTGCCAGGGCTGCCGACTGACAGCTGAGAACGCTTGCGGAGGACATCCTTCGCTCACGACGACGTGAGGAAATAAGGAGCGGGATATCACATAAAACTTGCCGGGAAATCCCATGTCGGTGGGAGTGATGGGAGCCCGGCAGCTTTCAGCCGAAGATCACCCCGCGGCTGGAATCGATTTGCGCAGGCAATATTCGCACAGGCGAAATTTGGTGAGGACAAAGAGCGACCATATGATCGGATCGTCGTGGTTTCTCAGTGCAACGTCATCATACTGATAGACCTGGGATCTGGTGAGACATTGAATTCGATTTTAGCTACATGTTCAAGCGATTGGCAACTTACATGAAAGGCATCTTCCAGCTCAAATGCTCTGAGAAACAAGTTTGAAGCAAGTGGTGGGAGGCTGTATCGGCCTTGCATTGGTAGGTCGAGTAAGTTTGAAAACTCGATTGGCATGACACATTCCACCCTCGAAGAGTGAGAATCCTCGTGAGGCCCCTCTGGCTACTCTAGTACCAGCCTGAATGCGGTAACGTACGATTTCGATTCTAAAGCCCGAATCCTGAAAGAGTCCGAAATTCCGCAATTCTGCCGCAAGTGCGCGTTCGCCGGTTTTCCCAGCGCGGGCAGAATTTCGTCCGCGTGGCGGCCGTCTAACCGACTACTACCGAGTCGGGTACAGAGTTTGTGCCGCTGTTCCGCATTGCGAATGAATGCGAAAAAGAGAAAGTGATCAATTACAAGGGGGTGATGTCAGGAGAAACGAACGATGAAAGATATGGCATTAGCCGTACTGCCACCCAGAGGCAGACGATCCGACCATTCACTCCCGTATTCCACAAGGTGTCCGAAACTCATGCTCACGAGTTCTCGTCCTGGCGTAGCCAGGATTTTTTTTTTGGGGGGGGGGGGGGGAAGGGAGCGGCTCCATGTTATGGGGGGGGGGGCGATTAGATACTCCGACCACCGCGGTATAGGGAATTAACATGGGAAGAAAAAATTACGGGGGGGGGGCGATCGGTCCCCCCTGGCTACGCCACTGGTCACGGACTCCCGTTACAAAGAGCGCTGCTGCTTCGTCTTTGGCGTGTTTGTAGGAAACTCAATCGTGCTCCAACATGATAATTATCCATCCTCAATGAATGAGTGTGTTACCGAACTCCGACTCCGCGGCCGCTGCGAAATTGCAGGAGCATTCAATCCTAGCGGGCAGCAATACTATCGCGATGATTCGCGATATACTTCGCTACGATTGACGACCCATGGTCACCGAACTGGACGAAAAAGGACCGAGCGTTTCAGACCTCTTTCTCGGGCGAAAAATCGGACGGAAGAACTATTTCCTCACTGGAGCTTTGTAATGCTTTGGAGGCAACCGAAGCGGTTCACTAGTACGTGTACAGAATAAGAGACAGATGCGTTGTCTCGGGAACTCAGTCTGTTTGGACCTCACACGCAAGTCTCTCCGACGGAACCTTTCAGGTCCTAAGTAACAGCGATTTCACCGTAATAAGGCAGATGAGCCCGCACGGCTAGTTTTCGGAACTCGAAGAAGGAGTCCGTTAGGAAATCAATCTCCACCTTCACTTCAGGTTCCGCGTAGCATGGGCGTTGCTCTATCCCGACGGATCTATCCCGACCCTGACTCGGGACTGATTTGCTTTTCCCGCGGATACGCTCAATGTGCCCGAGTGAGCTCGATTCTCAGCCTGCATATAGCTTCTCGGTCGTTCGTCGAAGGCGATGGAAGTGATCGTGGCAGAAAGCGAGACGCATCAGGAATTCTTTGCTCAACAGCTGTTGTACCGTATTGATACTTCTAGGTTGCACTTCTGCCGACATCTTGTACGATACATGTTCCTCACCTCTGACGCTGTGCCTTGGGTGTAGGGGACTCGATGGGAGCCATTGAATCAAAATCATGCGGGCACATATATACGCGCACCGCCCGGGAGGGGATTCATCCGAGGCCAAACTAATGCAATTCTGTCTAGAACTAGCATATTGCTTCTTATGGAGACGCCCCTGATGATACGTTCCTACGCATTTTATTCGTTCTGCAAGGACATAAGAGCTGCAGTCAGGCGCTTACGCGCGATTTTCTACCCGGAGGGGGCCAAGGCCGCTCGGGGTGTCCAGGGGCCGATGATGATTTTGATCTCTCTGATAGCGCCCATAAGACAAGCGAGGCTGACGGGGGAAAGGGATTGATGCGGACAGTCTCCGGAAACCCGAGGAGTCTCCCATCTTTGATACCTACGGGCAGTGGGACCGGCGCCAGCGCGAGGCCATGCAGGCTAATGCCTCGTGAATATCAGGATGTATGAGGCCTCATGAAGTTTCGAGGTTCATCAGGGTTGAATCAAAGAACTAGCCATCGGTGTAGTGCTGATTCTTTGAAATTGATGTTCTCCTCCCTCGATATCATTAGTTAGACTTGGATATTGATGACCAGTATCAATAATGTGCGAAAAGGAGTAACCATCATGAAGGATACCACGACAACAGCAACAAAGACGAAACGTTTGGCCTCGTGAAAACATTGGCCGGCGACGCCACTGCCTACGGGCCATGTGACGCAAATCCTGAAGCATTCGCTCCGCGTTGTCCTCTTTCGAGATGCTAGGGTCATGTTCCAGAAATGCGCCTCTCTACTATCCTGTGTAAACCAACTAGTAAGTCAAGAGGTCAGCTCGCCCTGCGATATTCCTGCGGTTTCCCAGGTGTGACACCATAGCCAGATTGACGTTGTGCCGGACGGGGCTTCTGCCTGACAACCGACAGTCTGTCAACTCACTTCAACTCATGTCTCAAACGGTGGATGCTTACGAAAAAGTCTTCACTGAAAAGACGGAGTGAGGCAGTAGATAAGCCGCTTCGAACCGTACCTTGTACTTGATTCACAATTCAAGATGCTAGTTGGATGCATGTGAGCCCGACGGAGTGTCAGAATCCGCTTTCAGATGTAGGTGATCTGGCTTTATGCTACAGCGGAATGTTGTTATGTTCGAGACGGGAATCGATCCCTATACTCTACCAGCTATCGAGTACTTGGAGGAGCTGTTTGCCCTGCCGTGATCGTTCCCCGACTGACGGCACGCAGGCGGTTGCTCGAGGCGACGTTTGAGGCGATGAGAACATTCAACGGAACATAAGAATCGGTTCCATGTCAAGATTGCCGACTCGGGCATATCCGATACATTGAATAGGAGGAAAAATGGGTCGGATGCCTTGTTTAGTTTCCGTCCATTGTGCCAAACTTTTCGGGATCTACATCCGGAATTTTTCGATCATTTCATGCTTTAACAGGAATCGGAGAATCAGAGAACGGGAGAATCGGACATCTGATGAGCGATTCTGCGTCGTCTGGAGATAAAACACGTTTGATCAGTCGCATCCCTATGAGAATACTGGACAGTGACGAGCGCGAAAAAGCTCCGGATTCCCTCAACTGGAAGATCCCATGCGGCCTCCACGGATGCTGATACTGGAAGCATACCACCCGCAGGATAAGAGAACGCTGCTTTTGACAATACTTATGTCAGCTAGCCGTAGAAACGTTTAAGCCTCGTCCAGCAAGATAATCACATTAATTAAGAACAGTCCGAGCATCCCTAGCTACGCTTTATCGCAGATCGAACGAATCGCTCCGGGGCAGAAGATGTGGGACCCTCGCCAAGTTATTCTCCAATTTTTTTTTGCGATGAGGACGTCTTCGCGAGGTACACAGCGAGCTCTCATGTCAACACACATGTACCAGGAGCAGTTCTGCTAGAATACCCCGCGACTGCGCCACGAGCAGCCCACCGTAAAAGCCTGGCATTTCGGAAGCTTAGTTGGGCAAATCCGACGACGACTCTCAGCGGCAGCAAAGTTCCACTAGCCGACGCACTCGTTAAAGAGTCAGAATATCATGCTACATCCGGCGGAACAAGTCGGCTCAGAGCTTCCGACATTACAGGTAGGTAGTGGCAATCGTGCAGTTCGACTCGCTGGTGAGGCGCATTGGATAGTCACCGAATCCCTGAATTTGGAGAATCGTTTAAATTCTCGAAAAGCCCTCGCCCACGCCCGAAGCCGCATAAACAACGGTGAGTCTTCGGGCACTCTCCCGGGGATTCTCGTGAAGTATTTGCAAGACTGCGCCGACGTAGGAGAACAAGTGATTGCCATCGAGAAAGTCCTCGTTCGACGACGTCGTTCCTCTCGCACTGCGGTCAGAATTCTTTGAACGGCGACTTCTTCCGCTCCATAGTTTGTGCGGAAACTAATTGAATGCTTGGTGGAATTTCATCAGCACTAGAGAGCACCGTTTCGTCATCGAGCGCTGCTCGATTCTCTGTCGTTATAGGCGATCCCAAAAAGGAAACTGGCAGCTAACTAGGAATACAGGCGAACATATCCGCAGGGAACACAGGGAACGCATACCCGGCATAAATTGAGATTCTTCAGCTCCCCGTGTGAACATTCATTCCCCGAATAGGAACGAATCATTTTCGTCGGGAAATATTTGGGGTTTGCTGAACCAGTCCAAGGAGGAAGGGCATTCAGACGACGAATCGCTCAGGGTCTACTCGATATGGCATCGATGGCGGAGCGATAGGAGCTTCGAGGCTCTCCCCATAGATGAGCTTGATCGGTCAATCAGAAGCGTCCCATCTGCAAATCTACAAAACCTTTCAATTCCGTTGCGAACCTCACCGGAGCTCTTGTTTCCTGTCGATTTTCCGGCGAGATGATCCTTGAAGAAGTCCCGAGATCGTGACTCATCGATTTTCCCTTACTGGTGACGTATGCTCATGAGTACCGATGCTCTCGAAAGTCAAGGAACATTCTTTCTGCCAGACATTTTGAATGAGAATTGGGACACGGTTACGAATGACGCGTTGCACTGCGGATTCTCCTCTTTTCCTCGGATCCGTTCGGGTCATATCTGCAGCTACAGCAGTTAGAGAAGAATCAGTGTTCTATGTGAGCTTTAGTTACAGCGCCTCGCAACTTCCATGGATGTTGCGTGATAGCAACAGGATTTTCGCATCATTCAAGGCGGGCCATGGAGGCCCATGGACAGAACATGTCGAGTACATCAGGAGAGTTTATCTCACTGAAGACCCAGCATGTATATCGGCGTGTTTTCGTCATCAATGAGAGCATTCATTAGGGGGCAGATACAACTGCACATGGTCTAACACAGCGAATACATCATGTCTGATCGTGAGTTTGAATTTCTGGGGCAACTCTGGCGTAAGGCCGAGAGTTTCCTTCGACCAGTCGGAGCGATTGGTTCATCCCGGGGCGTGACACCAATTTTTAAGCTATTGGCCTAGGAAAGAACGAAGCCGATGCGCCGCCCACCTCACCCCACAGGTCCTTTATGCTAAGCCCGTCCCGTTGATGGAGCAGCCTGGCATCGAATGCCAATCTGACATGAGGCTATAAGTCGGTAGCAACAGTATTGTACTGTCAGTTCCCTTCGAGGGGAGCATGAGCGAGCAACAAAGATTCAGTCGATCTTGTCCGTCCAAGTATCGCCGTAACGACAAATACGACGACATGGACCAGCGAAACTTCAGGCGGTGTGGAAGACCGACTTTTACCGACCGGCCGCGAGGGGAAGTCCTTTGTCCCACACTACGGATCCTCCCAGGATCTCGGAACCAGAGCCGTATCTACTTTGGCCGAATCACCAAGTTCGCTGAACACGTGTGTTGAATGCATACGATGCATTTCATTCTATCGAACTCGGGGGACGTGCGCATGATAAGAGCGCGTCGGATAAGATCAACAAGATGTCGGCTCCCCCCGAGAGCGGATGATTCGAACAGCTTTCAATCTGAATGTTCCGAAGTATTCCGGCCCACCATAACTTCGAGATGCAGCCTTGTGAAACATGGCACGCTGGCTGTGCGCTACTCCACAATCAAATTGAGTGGCGCAGACGCATAGGGACGATAAAGGAGGTTCCGGTTCGAGCGAGTCGAATCGCCTGTGGTGGTTTGAGCTGTCCTACGAGAGTCAGTGGCATGGTTAGCGAAGCTGCACTCGTCAACGTCGTTATCCGAACTCGTGATCGTTCAGGACCACTTTCCGCCATGTACCATAAGTTAGACACTTTCGAGGCGAACTCAACGCACTTTACAGATTTCAAAAATATTTTGGGGATCAAAGTCAGATCAACGATAAACTGTGCCCAAAGCATCGACTTCATCAAATCGAATTCAAAGCATCGGGCCAAAATTCCGCACTGATTAAAGCTGATGGGCTCTGAGCCTGAGAAATTTATGTTCTGATGAAGCTAACTCTCTAATAAGCCTCTCGACGAGTCACTTATGTGAGATCCGTTGGATCGTTGAGGCCGTGCATGGTCGAGTCGCTCAACGATACAAAATACCGCACCGTACCCTGGACAACAGAATGCTTCCGAAGGTCCGCTCCCTTTGTCAAATCGTCGGTTACCTGGAGAACACATACGGCGAACGATCGTGGCAAGACACTCACATGTCTTCCAAGATTGTTCGATACATGGAGCAGCGCAATGGTCAACCAAACACCCTTAAAAAGGAAGTGGAAAGCGCAGGGTGGAGAACCAGAAACTCACGACTCACACAGATCAAGGCCACTGACCTAACCGACTTCCCGGCTCTGACTCGTGAGGATTTGCTCCCGCTGACCTCAGGACCATATCAACTGGATCTGGCACGATCGTACTTGGCGGAAACCTTGACAGCCGACAATGATGTCTTGCTCAGGTTTGACAAAGAAACACCAAGCATCGTTTGTCTCGAAATCAGGTCGCGTCACTCTGGGCCTAACAGCGTGAAGAACTACCATGTTGGACGGTTGGCTGCTGTTCGCATGTGGCCGCCTGCATTTTCTACCTGTCTTTCGCCAGGCATGAAGCGCAAATTCTTCGTCCGGCAGCCCAGTTAACGGGCGTATTCATGCCGTCCGCGGGCGATTCAGAGTCAGAAGACGAGGAATTTAACGCATAATAAGCGAAAATAAACCCGGATTCCCGAAACGATCGAACACGTGTGTTTTTCTTTGCTCGATCTCTATCCGGCTGCATGGCGTTCATGTCAGAACATAGTTTTCTCAGGCTCAGAGCCCATCAGCTTTAATCAGTGCGGTGTTTTAGCCCGAAAGTCGATGAATTCGATGCTTTGGGTACAGTTTTTCGTTGATTTAACCTTGGTCCCCAAAATATTTTTGAAATCTGTAAAGTACGTTGAGTTCGCCTCGAAAGTGTCTAACTTATGGGATATGGCGGAAAGTGTTCCACCTCCACATTTTAGAGCTAGTTCATCATTTTGAAGATCCACCCTGTGTACCCACGAAACCGGTTGGCAAATCCAATCGGTCTACGGCACCGGAGAGCTGCTTTCGAGAGCTTTCCAAAACACTTTGCACGAGCTCGCCGAGGGTACACCGAACGAGGGTACACCGAAAGTGACAGTTTGGTCGTTTCCAAACAAAGGAACCGTTCATTTTCGTGGGGAACGGGGACGCTCGCCCCGAATTCGCCACGGAGCAGAAGATTTGGACATCTGAGGACTGGAGGAATGTATCATTTGCGGAGGAATCGAATTCCACCTTTCCAGGAGTGAGAGAAGCGGTATGTAGGATGGCCTATGCCAACGACAACGCAGACTCATCACAAATATGATTCGATGGCTGCGAAGCACGGAAGCGATAACCTCATGGTCTGAGGAATATTTTCGTGGTCTGATATCATACCTCCCTCTCGGACTCATTGGCGGTTGGTGGAACATTCTTGCAATGACTGTAAGGGCATCTTCCAAAATAAGTTCAAGGGCTCCTTCGAAAATGGCGCATGTTGGGGAATAACACCCGATCTCCATGCCTGATCCAACAAATATTGCCGTGGTTTTCTTGGAAGTTTCGCGCGAAAATAAGTGTCCCGTGTGAAACCGACGAGTTGATCAGATAAGATTCTAAAAAGTTTGAAATATGCGGATCCGATCGGCATTCGACGCTCGGGAGACAATCAGGAACGGGTACCATCCTAGAGCCTTGTTGTCGTGACTTATCCCGCAGAAAAAATCCTCGCCCTCCAACAAAGGAAAACTACCCAAAAATTGATGGATATCTTGTCGGGCGTGCGGAGATGGTCGCGGACCGCTGCAGTAGTGCATTTCTTGAGGAGAAATTCAAACGAAAAGTTTTAGGTCAAAGGCGGGGCTGTAAATTGTTCGCTGCGATCGCGGAAATTGCGGAAACCGCGATTTTGGACGATTTTCGACGTTTTCTGCGATTTTCAAGATTTCCGCTTACTCCATGATTTCCGAGGTTTTCCCAGCAAGAATGCCCCCTTGCTGATTTACAGCTCAGTTTGATACCACAATGTCACGTTAAAAGACGCTTCCTCTACAGCTGCGAAGGAGATGGCCTCGAGGACCTGGATAATCCTTGATAGATAATTTCGCAATGCGCGCATCACGCTTGCAGAACGCCAGAGTCCGGATATTGTATCCCAGGTTATTCCTTGATTGGGAGAGGATATCGTTGCGACAGCTGACCTGTACGTTCAACTCGATTCTATTCATTAGACTACAGTTTTCGACTGCATATGTAATCGAATCCTGGCTCGCGGCTGCCCGAAGCCTCCCACTGCTCTCTTTAATTGCTCTCATCAGTTTTAGCGTTCCGGCGATCAGAGTGTCGGCAGGGAGATCATTCAGTTTGTGTTCGATGGTGTTAAGGTGAGATCGCCGCAGCAATACCGATGACGGAATTTCCAAGTGTACAATATATTGTTTCACAGCTGCGACAGTCTCCGAAAGCTTCCAGTTCATGGTCCTCTACGGCGGCCTTGCCGGAATATCATCCAATACAAGGTCCTTGGGCATTAATCGAGTTGAAGTTCGCATCTGTGTTCCGAGCTCTGGATCGCTAGTCGAGGGTTCCCGGTTCTGCGATCTTGAGGATTATCAGCCGTGAATCGAACGCGATCTAGGCCTTTTTTACCGTGATGGCTGCAGTGACGGACCTGCGATCAAAACTTGCGCGGTCGGTCGGTTTCCTTTCCGCAGCGACAGCAGAGTCCACCTCCGGCCTGAAACATTCGCTCGCCCCTTTCTCCACCATCTGCTGCAGACGCGGACTGCTATTTGATTGCAACCAATCTGGATCATCATTCAAATGTCAGCATCGTTGAGGAACTCGTCTCGGCGAGTTCTGCCCCGAATATCGAAATTACTATCATCCACTCGGTTTGCGTCAGGGTATACGTCTCTCGGAGCTCTGCGATGCTCAGGTGGCTGCGCTTTGCTTTTCATCGGCATTCATTCTGCACCCGGGATGCCCGGCAGGCAGTATCTCATTGCCGCAGGCCTGCGCTAGAATCATCCTGTCTATTCACCCTGATCACGCGTAAATCTATAAATTTCAGACTTTAGAGATTTCCGGCCTCGACCGAAAGAGGGGGGAGGTTTTGAGGAATTCATTTATTGTCCTCGGGTATATCACAAGAGTAGGTGTTGGGGCCTAGGCCAGGAGACGGGGCGGTGACATGAGAAAGATCACGAATAAACTGGCTAACCAACGAAAATACGGACGGACAAACAAATGTACATATAGACAGACAGACGGACAGGGAAACTATCGGACGAACACAGGAACATGACTCTGAGAAGAACGGTCTATTAACACATGGTGGGCTACCACCATCCATTATTACGTGGACTGTTTGTGTGTAGGGAATGCGCGGCGCCTGCTACGGCCGCAATTTCCGCATAGTCTATACGAGATGGCCCTATCTGCGCCGAAAAAGGAGGCCCCGTCGCCCGTAGCCCCGGCGTCGTTGACAGAGAACCTGAGCTTTGTGGCGGGTGCTGTTGATGCACGTCATACGCCTCCACATGGTAATGCTCACGGCTGTCATGGTGGTGGTCGGATACCCTGAAACAAACAATAACAGCTGCAGTGAGCGTCTCAGGGCCAGAAAGCCCTAAACTCGACGACAACAATTCCGTAACACATTTCCGTGAAGATGGTGCGCGTCTAGGTGCCCCTGGTGCGGTGCACATTGGAACACAAACCCCGTACTACCAGTTTGTCTCGGGTAGGAGGGAGCTTTTCATCGATTTGTCCGCTGTGCTGCTGGTCGGTGACGAACTCTCTTTCGGTTGTAGGACTTTGAGCAATTGGGAAATCTTTTGCACGTCGATATCCCCACTGGGAGTTTGCACGAGGCCAAGCAGCTGACTGAGATTGGCTCCCATAGCCTCCATGGCTTTGTCGGTCACTTTGGCATCGTCCCTTATAACCGCCATCATGGGAATCACTCTCTCGGGTGGCAATGTGTCGGCGATCTTGAGCAGACGCAAGAGAGTGCTAAGAAGACGTTGAGCGAGCACCATTTTCGAGACGACAAGTTCCGTTTTGCGAAGCAGCTTGTTGAATAGCGCCGAAGGATCCACTGCGATTTCGTGCTTCACTGATCGCGAATGCCTGTCGAGGAACCAGAGTCACTTGTTGCCTCTGGACACTACACGCCTCTAAAATCACTGAATCGTTCCGTGCCTCAGCTTTCGACTGCGTCAGAGGGAGCCGTTCTCCGAAATTCAAATGAAACCATGAATCTCGATCCGGAGAACATTCTATGGGCTCGTCTGGAGCATGACTAAGATTCTCACACAAAACGCGACTCTTGATAGATGAGAACCAACATTGTCGCTATACGGTATACGAAGATCGCCAGAATTCATGACGCGTCACAGCTATCCAATGAATGGAGCTCGTAACTCTCCCACAGATCGTTCTTGGAGACAACGTCAGGATGGATCGAAGGTACTCACGGTTCTGAGACATGGTATGCAGTGGGGCCTTTCGGGTTCAGGTGTTTGTGTACCAGGTAGGCGATTGTGGCGATTTTCGCAATTTTCTTCACTTCACCGGCTTGACTAATCTGCACTGTACTCAGAAGCGGCAACAAAAATAAAGCTAAAACTTGTGCTTTCATCTCGACAGCTGTTTAGATAACTTAACAATGACGGAGACTAACAAGTGTTCAACAGTGCTGTCGTCAACAGAATTTTGGGGATGAGACGTTTATATACGTAGCTCAATGTGAGAGGGGTCCGCATTAACGGTCACCGCTCATGATGTCGAACAAGTGTCCGTTAGGTAACATCTGGGGTCTTCATATTAGGTAACTTAGCGGCTATAGAATCCCGATGCACAAGGCCGTCACGGGTTGACGCTCAAGCCAATGCCGTGAGAACGGGCATCGCCCGGATTTCGGGATACGCATCTATTAGCGTTCGATCTCTGTCCATCTGCATCCATTGTCATCAAAAAATTCTTCGACACACGAACAGAAAGTGTCCATCTCAAGTTGGTCGATTCAACAAATTCAGGGGGAGCGATTTCGTCTTTTCGGGAAGTGACGGCTCTGTGTCCGCGTCTTGACACTCGTGAGTTTACGAATACCTATTTCGACCCGAATCTATTGATCAGGCTCCTGCCTGAACCAGGAGCTCTCTCATGCATCTGTTCTCCGATAGTTTCGGCGGGCTTCCAAGTGCCGGTCAGGGAAGCTGATGTCTACGCCGCGTCTCCACACACCCGGAGTGTGCACGGGTGATCGAAACGTGCATTTCGGGCGCGAATCTTCGTTGCTGTGTTCAGAAGGCGGTGTTTCGACGGAAAAACGTGCGAAATTCGTGGCCCCAACCGACCGAGGGTGCTCATCTCGGGAAAATCTCGGGACGGCGATTTCTGTATTGGTGTTTTCTGCATCAAAGAACGCGTGTTTCCATCATGCTGGACGGGAAGAATTTTCGCGCGTGTTATAACACGTTAACTCAGAAGATTGACATGTGTCGCAACCGTTTCTATTCGAAGACGTTATTGAAACACAAAATGGTGACGTGTAACAAGGTTTGTCGAAGGCATGAGCTAGCCTTCTGTTCTCTCTTTCTCTTGCCTCTCTCCCCGGCAGAAGAGTATTCTGCTCTGATTTCCGAACTCTTTCGGGCTACGTTGTTAAACGAGTCAGCTGCGAGCTCGGTGATTGAATTGATCGCCGGACGTTGTGGATGAATATTGAGTGTTTTGTGTCTCGTTTTCGTTTCCGTCATTTATTTCAAGCTCTCCGTTATCGGGAGAAATTTCCTCGCGTATCATGAAGCTGTCGGCGGACGCCTAAAACAGTCCTCAATTTCCATTGCAGGACATCAGTGTTCATCTCGACGGTTTCGAGGTCCCCTACATCATGGAGCATCTCTCCCGTAGAATTCTCCTCGAAGCAGACACAAAGTACCTATTCCGCGAGTCAGGTCGAACAAGTCGACACAAACCAATCAGAGAACATTTCGCCAACAAGGGAGCTATCCAATCCGAGGATGCTTGGGACGTTCACCAGTCCTGCAGTCTCTACAAGCGCTGGATGCACACGCTGGCCGACCCGTTGGTGCCCATCGAAATACAGAAATTGATCGTGAAACGTATCGAGAGCATAGGACCCGAACCCCATTCCTTCCATCTGCACGGAATGGCTGAAATACTTTTTAGCGGTGGCCTCAGCTTATCGCTGGTGTGTGTCATTCACTGTATATTCTTCCTCCAACAAATCGTCCATCTCCATCACGAGAATTCGATGAACGCGGACGCTTTGGGGAGAATTTTCGCAATGATTTTCTTCAAGGAAGAGATTTACTCGAGACAAGAGGGGGAATTATTCAAACCGATTATTGACGGACTGAGTCTGTTCTTAGAGTATCTTCTCACTGGTTTGGCCGACTCGGTTATTGTAGAGGCGCTCGAGAGCTCCGAACTGAACAAAAGAAGGGGTGGGAGAAACAAACCAGGCCATGTCTCCGTTGTGCGAGCTCATGGCGCAGCGCCACCACGTCCTCGTCCGAGGAACGAGTCTTTAGCGAACGAGCCCGTTCTGCTGGAATGGCGAACCGCAGCTTTCGACAGCGCGTCAATGGAGGATCATCGGGTGATGTTCTAGAGAACCTCTTCTTCGGTCCAGGCAAGTCACCTGTGTTCGAGAGGCTTCACTTGCGATCCCTGGAAAGTCACCCGCGAATCTCGTTTGTCTCCTTGGTAGTTTATCACACACGCTCGCGTAGTCTGTTTGTGGATATAATCCAACCGAAGTTCATCCGGTGAGCCGTGATGTAATATGGACATATTGAAAGCTGTATATGATATCAGGCTCCCCGAACAGCACACGCTTCATTCTTGTATCTTGTTATGAAATTAACTTTTCCGCATCGTTTCTTGTATACGTATCGCGAGTTTCCGATCTTCACGGCTGATTTTTGATTGTTTGACAGTTCGCGTTGAGTGAAGAGCTATCGGAGACTAAATCCCGTTTTGGTGTGTGAAGATTCATGTTAACTCGTTGAGGAACGGTTTCTCCCTTCGATTAGTTATGCATGTGCAAGTTTTTGGTTCCAAGTGAGAATAAAGCCTCAAACTGTAAGATGATTCCTGGGAGCCCCTCTTTTCTGAAATCTGTGATAATTCGGTGGAAGCGCTGTAGACGAGGAATGCGGAGATAGGTACTACGTCTTAGAACGGAACAAATCTTGGATGCTCGCACCTGCCGAATACATCCTGAGCAGGCGCCAATATTTTATTACTCCTCAATAATTGGCAGTTTGCGTTCGGGCGATATTCTATTCCAAGGTTGAATCCATAAATCTTGCAGAGGATAGTCCATCATCGGAGCTGATCATTTCTTCAGGTATCCAAATGGAGCGTAGCCGTATCCGAGGAGAGGCTTGGCATAACCCAATCCATAGCCCAATCCGTATCCGTGCTTCACAACGCTACCGTAAGTCCATGCTCGTCCAATGGGGAGACCGTAAGGGGCATAAGGTAGAAGAGGAGCGCCGTACAGCCCTCCGTATCCCAGGTATCCGGCGGAAGCGAAAGAAACCAGAACGCCAAAGGCGACGGCAAAGACAGCCTGGAATAAGTTCGTTCTCAGCTCAAGTATTCGTGTTGGAGAATTTTCTCGCTCGAGTTGAAAATTCGAATAAATGGGGAGCTTACAGAGAAGTGCATTTCGAGAGCTTCTTGGTCTTACGATGCTGAACTGACTGTTGGTGGAACGCGGTTACCAACAATTATATAAGCTGGTGGTGAGACTCACTGAAGAGGCCCTCTGCCCAGAAGACAAGGCTGGACTCAGTGGAGCAAAACTTTCACTTCCGCAAATGAATTTGGTCTTTTTTTAGTCGCCGCTTCCAAAATGAACACTGCGATTTACTGGTCCGAAATTCTATACACAGAATAAGTTTCCTCTTGTTTTTACCCCATCGGAGCTGACTTCCACGGAATGCCGATTCACAGTCCGTAGAGCAGCTAGCTTATCGGAATCAAAACTTCTGACGGCGAAAACGACTGAATAATGTTCTTCGAATTCTGGCGAAGTTCTTCCTGCTGAAGTTCTACGAGATCGTATGAAACGTCGAATTCCGAGCCTCTGTAGAAGGCATCGGCTACTGGCAGTCATGTACAACGTCTGAGAAAATTATTTCTGCGATCCTACGAAGCGACAGAAAACGTAATTGAGTAAATTAAAGGAACAATCCGATAGCTTTTTTATAGTTTTTACAGCTGCTCGGACCGAATTCTCAGTCGCTCACCGTGGAATTTCTACAGAATTTCAAGGCCAAGTTTTTGCCGGAAGAGCACCTTCTCCCGGTTTCCTGCGGTCCCCAGAGGTTGAGAGAGATCATGATCACTATGCTTGATTTCTTGGACGCGACGATGAACGGGAAACTTCGTTCTCAAACCCGGCAAGGTACCAAGCTACGGCGACCACGGAGTGGACGTACAAGAAACTCGCGGAGTGCGTGCCAGATCAGCCGTTGAGGCTCATCTCAGAGCTTTCCACCAACATCTGTGGAGGATCAAATTACAGGGTGCTCAGCCTTAGTCGGGAACTCTTTTCGCTCATTTTCATTTGATCGTAACGCCGAGTCCAGTGGAGTTTTTTTTCTTTTACAAAATGAAGCTCCTGCACTTTGCCACAAGATCCCATAGACCGTTTGTCCTTACCTCTATTCGTTCGGATTCGAGAGGCGATTCAAGGAAAAGAACGATTTTCCTGTTTCCCCCGACTTTGAATGTCTGTCAAATCTTCCAGAGGAGGCGCAGCGAAGTTTGCCAGTTCGTGTTTCAATCGTGCCAGTCGATTTTTCCTTCCATCGAATTCCATCGAATCGATGGTCGGCTCAAGACGAGAAGAAAACTCGAAAACGAAGGGAGTCATGGGGGAATCGTTCCGATCGACTCCAACGTCTCTCCGGCAGCAAATCTTCCCATTTGGAGGCAGATTGTCGGTAAGCCCCAGCGAATGTTGTCGGCTGGACCGGCTTTCAAACGCGACCGAGTAAACTTCGGTGCGCCTCCTCCGAAAGATTTGACAGTCATTCAGAGTTGGGGGACGAAGAAAAATCGTTCTTTTCCTTAAATCGGCTCTCAAATCCGAACGAATAGAAATAAAGGCAAACGGTCTATCGGAACTTGTAGCCAAGTGCGAGAGCTTCACTTTGAGAAAATGATCAAAATCCGTCTACTCGTCTCGGAGTATGATCAGATGAAAATGCGCAGAAAAAATTCCCGACTAAGGCTGACCACCCTGTATAAGTGTGCTTACATGGTTGAACTTTCTTGGAATGATGACAAACATTGTGCCCCAATGATGATATCTTATAATGGATTCTTCCCTTGGGAAAAACTCTCCCGCCTAGCAACTGACACGGCAAAATACCAGGGTGGATGTCCATTTGGTAGGACACCATTGAACCTTCCCGGACTTCCATGAACTCAGAAAGGATTGATGATTACGAGGGTTCCGTGCAGTGTTGAGTCACAATAGAGGCCATGGTCGACCTATCACCCATTCCTTTGAGATTTCTCGCTTTGGCCATCCGCGGCCAAGCATGCTCATCTCTTTTTAATGCAGATGGGTTCCCCGAACTTCCCAGCGATTGATGCTGCAAAAGATCAGCATGACTTTCTGACTCAAACTAGGAGACCCCATGATTCTCAGGAATAACTGACAAGGCGGGAGGAAGGGAGGAGCATTCATTTGACGTGATTACCCCGGAAAGTGGTATCGTTAGGAATTCGCCGATGGTTACGATCTGCTCGATGACATCTCTATCGAAATCTCTTTTGAGCTTATCAAGAGCAGTAACTATGTGGTATGCGGTGAGACATTTTTTGACGCTTCATCTAGCTTTGTGCATCATCTGTTTGATAGCGGCATCTCTCTCACTCGTCACCACCGATACCGAGCATCTGGGAGTTCCCCGGTTGATATCCCGTTCGAGCATCGTTCACAGTCCGTGTAGGTGAGTAACGTGGATGTGGAAACTTTCCCGAGTAATATATATCATCGCATTGAAAACTGGGGATACCCTGCTCCAAGAGATATGCGACGGCGAGGAGGCGTCGGTTCCTTCGTGTTCCTATCTGGACTCCTTTTCTGATTGTTTATTTCCTGACTGAAATCTTCCCTCTTCCCCTCCCGGCGTGTCTATGCTCACCGTCACATTCAGCATTGCCATGCGAGTCTTCTTCCTGATATTCTACCGTTTATCTGATTCCGCCGCCCGCTGGCTCCACTTCATGCTTGCCGTCAACGACGGCGCTTTCGAGCTGTCGATTGTCGACAACTCGTGACACAGTTCCCGCTCTTTTCGCTCCTTTGTGGGATCCCTTCCTCGGGACTGGAATTCCTCTTCCGGTAGAACATCCATCTCATCCGCCGTTGGCGGTATGCTCGGAGTTTCGGGGGTCGTGTACGACGCGACGTTGGCATTCGGGTGTTCATCATTCAAGACGGCAGCCGATTCCCTGGCCAAGTTTCTCCCCTGAATGCGGGAATCGGCGAACAGGCTCTTCTGCAGCTTGTTTTCAAAACCTCACGCAAACTCCGCAGTCCATCCGAACACTCTTGATCGCGCGGCGCGCTGAGAAAATTACCTGAGGATGCATTTTCTATCGCGATAGGCCCCAGCGGAAAATCAGATCGCCCACGAAACGTTCTCGAGAATTTCTTTCCGGAGGTTAGCTGTTCTGCCTTGTGCGACAGCTTGCTTCGAAAGTATTGAGCACTTCATACGTGAACAGTGATTGAGAAAATCATTCCCGGGATCCTGCGGAGCTCTGTTTGGAAACGTTTGAAGACTGCGATGATCGATTTATTGACGTGCATCGACACATAGGGAGCTTTGTTCTCGAGCGTGGCGTGGTCTCAAGCTGTCGTGAGTGCGAGGATAGGATCCGAGAGGATCGCGGAGAGCGTGTGAGAATACATAGGATTATGTAATTTCGCCTTCGATGTCTCGGGAATGACTCCGTACAGAGTATGCAACAGATTATTGTTTACATCCCTGGCGATACGCGCCAAACCGGTTGAGTTTCCCCTCTAGGAACTTTCTATCAGTTTTGAGAGACGATCTACTAATTGATGTGCTGAAACGGTTGGGTGAACTCGGAAAGATAACGAACAATGTCGTATGTACTGCTAATAACTTTCCTCACTCGTACTTTATTCACACTTTACAATACAATATTATATAGAGTTTTCTTTTGGAAAACCTCTGTTATACCGCTTGGGTTCTGCCTTCATGTTCTCTGTCTTTTTAAATCGTATACACCATCAGCATTCTCCGTTCATATTTAAAGTGCTGCGTATGCTTTGTTGATATATTTGTCACTATTACAGTCGGAAACTGCATTCAACAGGTGTTACAAACACATCCTTCGACCATGATTTCAATGTGTTCCCGGCTTGCCCTCGTCGTCATCATCGTACAACGTTGGAATCTCCAACCCAATCACCATCCATACCTTACGCAGACAGCCACGACAACAGACAAACGAGCGCCATACAGTCGATTCCTCGATCAATCAATCCATCGCGCACCCAATCAACCCCCGAGGGCACTGAATCCTACTTTTCAGGCGATAACTTGAGATAAATTCTGTGTTCTGATGCTGCACTCGACCGGCTATCGCTATCCCGCCGAACTCTCGAACCATTCGTATGGTGTGATCCTGAAACTGGGTCGATATGCGACAAGAGTTGACCATGATGGAACTGGAAATCTGACTTTTCGGGACCGATTCCCGGTATCCCCAAAAAAATCAGATGCCCTTGTCAGAGCAACTGGGCATCCGGCCGAATACGAGGGCTGCACGGGAACTTGTCCCGCAGCTCATCCTTCGCAGCTTGGCTGTTGATCTGTTGTCGTTGTTGATCGGCTACATGATGTTTTCGCTTTTGATGATGGAGGTCTGTTCCAGTAGATTTCAACGAACTAATTATCCTTGCCCGCAGTGACTTCTCTACAATATACGTTGCATGGCAAGCAGAAAACAATTCAACCGATTTGAAAGCTACACAATGTACATTTTATCGAGACATTACGCTATTTACAAGGCGAACGGTCCAGCTGGCGCGAAGCTGGGCCGCCTATCCGCCGATCGCGGATCCACATGGCTTGGAAGCCTCTCGCGCAGCGTCATCGTATTTCCACAAATACGGGGCAGCTTGTGACCATCCTTGGATCCAAGTTTTTATGGTGATATCTGCCGCAGTATATACCATTTTCCTCGAATCACTTCACGTTACTTCACTGCCTTCATTGTTCACTCTTCGGAGTCTTCTTCACTTTCTTCGTCCGACGACTCGATGCGTTTCTTCTTTTTCGGTCTTCCGGGTTTGCGGCCTCGTTTGCTGGGCGTTTTCGGTTCCTTGGTCACAGTGCTCAGTTTCAATTTTGGAATCGGTCCGCGACGTTTCTTCTCTGGAGACGGTGTGACTTCGTGGCCTGGGGGCAGTACTACCGTCGTTGCGGTCGGTGGAGGAGGTTTCTCCGGCGGTGGGGGAGCCTTTGAGATTTTAAGTACGATTCCGTTACTGGTTTCGTCGACACGAGCCGTTACTACGGGTCCCTGCAAGCAGAAAAAAATCGAGCGTTGGTTAGATGCCCCTCATTCCTCGCTTTGTCTAGACTCGGATGTCAGTCAGATGCTTATATGAGATTAGCTGAGAATATCGATACGTACTTGAGGTTGCTCCTCTGCGTCTTCGTCGCTGGGATCAATGCTCAGCATGAGCTGTCGGAACTGCATGTACTGTTCAACGAGAGCTCGTTTGCTGTTCTCGTCGAGTTCTTTCTTGACTTTTAGGGAGTCGCCAGGATTTTTGAGCTTCTCCAGAGTCAGTGACGGCGTGAAATGCACTCCAACCTTCCGAGTTACCTGCTTCTCGTAGACTTTCGCCTGTTCGTTCGGTGAGTACTGTTGGATCTTGGCATCGGTCAAGCCGTAGATCTCTTTGAGGGCTTGCTTGCATAACAGCAAGAGGATGCATGCGTGAGAATTGATCATCAGCTCTTGCACGATCTTCGTATCCTCAGGAAGTCTCTCCATTAGAGATTCGATGTCGTCGTTGTCGTCATCATCGGAATCGCTTTCGTTATTCACAACTTGCTCGCTCCGTTGGTGGCCCACTCTGTTCCGTAGCTGATCCCTGAAGTTCTGCAGAAGACCAGATCCGGTCACAGATAGATGGATATCGATGTGATGCATGACAAACAGAGGCTCGTCCTGAACAAGATACGGGAAGTATACAATGTTGTCGGCCATGTACAGCAACTCCGACAACGTGAACCGATCGTCTCCATCGAAAGCCTTCAGCAAAGAGAGCAAAAAAGCCCTCCGCGTCTGCCTCGTCGATCGGAGCACGGTGTAGAGAAAGCCGTTACGGGCTACGGGTTGACCATCGGCCTGAAGTCGGACACCGCGAATTAGCCGATCGTCTTTGTCGGTGAGATCTTCCCTAAGTATGCTCTGAAGACGATAACTGAATCGGACTCCAGCTCGCGCCTTCATCTGAACAAAACCAGGGTACTTCTTTTCGAGCTCCTGCAGCAGACGCTCAGCTGTTGTTCGCGTAAGTAGGTCGTCGTCACTACCCAAACAGGTCAGGTAAGGGACCATCTGCACTGGATGGACGAGACCTTGACCGAGGACGAGTTGGATGACGAACAATGCACCTTTCCGAACTTTCAAGAACTTGGACAGGACTGACGAGAGCACAGGAGCCATATAGTGTTGAATCACAGTAGAGGCCATGCCAGACGACACGTCACCCATTTCCTTAAGATTTTCTTTCTTCGACATTTTTGCCCATTCGCGGTCCTTCTCGATCATCTTCTGCTCTTCTTCGTGTAGATAAGTTTTTATGTTCGTGAGCACTGTGACCTTGAATGTACACGACACTCCGGAATTTTCCAGGATGTAGTGGTAGAGATTTTTGACTTCATCTCCGAGCATGAGATCGTAATGACGATTCAGCATCAGTCCGAGGCCCTGGAGAGCTTTGAGCCGGATGTCTTCGTCGGGATGAGCGTTGAAGTGAATGAAACAGTCGAACACAACTGTCTTTTCTTGGCGGTGAGTCACCGCGGGATCCTGGAGATGCTCGAACTCGAAGTGCTTGCAAATCAGGCCCGCGGTGAAAAGATTCCTCATGAGAACGGGTTTTTGTGCTTTCAACGGATCGTTCTTAAAGAACTCGATCGTTTTAACTATCTTGCAGAAGCAGTCTCTGACGAGCTTGTGGTTTTTGGTGACGCAGTTGATCACTTTGCCGAGACAACTTGTGGCCGCCGGTAGAACAGATAAATGACCTCTCACAATCAATTTCATAAGTGCTTCTTCAACCTGAACCAAGAAATCTTCCGATGGGTGGTCGACTAGAGGAACAACTAACTCTAAACAATGGGAGACAGCGTTGATTATCAATTGTTCAGCCATCGTCTTGCAAGGTATTAACAGGTATGGCTGGAAAATTTGGTAGTGCTTGGTCGTCAAGTGGGGCTCGATTTTCGTGAACATGTTCAGCGTCGTGAGACACGCAATCAGGTGACTCCGTGCGTTTTGTTGCTGATCACCTTCGAGCTCCAACACGTTGTCTACGAGGGCATCGACGATTTGACGGCAAGCTTTTTTCGTTTGAGGCAAATTCATTTCGTGTTCTTTGGACCGGAGCAAATTCGCTAATAGCTGTTCAAACCATTCCAGGCCAGTGTCTCGGCATGCGGCCACAACGTGGCAGATGTTGCGCACTTTCTGAGTGATCCGCTCAGACTCGTTCTCTTTGCAAGGCACGAACCACAACGACTGGAAGACTTCGCCCACCAATTTCTTGACGGCTTCTTCGTCGTTGACCCGTCGGATGATCCGCACACAAATGTCGGGCACGTTTTTGTAGTCTGGTTGTTCAACACAGATGTCTTTGAGGATCTTGATGACTCGCTTCCGCACCGAAACACCGGTGTCCAGTATTCGCTGTGTCAACATTTCGTAGTAGGCATCGATAAGCTCTGGCGACTGCAGTAGGAATTTGCCGAGAAGATCCGCTGCTGCTTCTCGAACCGATGTTGCTGTGTCGAGAAGTCTCGAGTGGACGGCGACTTTGACGTTTAGTCGCGCAAGAATGTCAGGATCGGCTTCGACGACCTGAGTGAGACATTTCATGGCTTTCGTTCGTACGGCCGTGGTAGTTTCTCCGAGTACTTTAAGTATCTGCGACAGATAGATGTCAAAACTTCTCGAAAACGGTCTTCGGGAAGCCAGAAACCGAGATATCAGTTCCGCTGTGTCATAATCGAGGGTCGTGCGCATTATTTCCACGGTTCCGAAATCGGCGTAGTCCTGCTGTATCGTCTCGCAGACGAATTTTTTCCGCCGCTCAGCCAACTTTATGACCATTTGGCTTTTTTCGAGCTTGACGGCTTCATCCTCATCTTCGGGATCGCTCTTGGGCTCTTTCTTGGGTTTCATCATGCTGTCACCTGGAAACGGATCGGAAGATTTCAGATTTTGATGATAGCGCCAATAGATCAAGCGTGGAACAAACAAGGGAGGGGACACAGAGCAGGCCTCTGAGGGGAGAACACATACAGTCGACGTATAATTCAGGCATGAGATATCAAAAAGCAAAAATAACGGAAAAGCTCGCACATTTTTGAGATTCGAACTCACGTGGAACCTCTGACGCTTTCCCAGCTTTGCTCGCATCGACCTTCGCATTGGCTACGGCGTCCTTGTACCATTGAGCCAAATAGAATCTTTTGGAGAACTCTAACGAAGGGTCTGATTCTGCATTCCCGTCCAAATAATGGAGCAGAGCTTGCTGCAGAATTGTTACTTCGTCTCGTTCCTCCTGTGGAAGTGAAAATGGACGTCAACTTTCGTATGCAGTGTGTATAGAGAGGGAGAGCCGTATGCGAAACTTGCTCGTGGGCATTGATGTCACGGCAAATTCACGCCGGAGTATATGATGCGAGAAGACGCGAGCAGGAAACAAACCTTCAGCTTCGCGGCATTGTTCTTCTTCTTCTTCTTGGGTTTTGTCTGAATGTCCTCTTCCTCGTTGTCATCGCAGATTTGTCTGAGGATGTCGTCTATGACTTCCTGACGAATTTTAGTCTGCACAGCGTCTTTACGAAGCCTTGCTGCTACAACACCGAGATACTCGAGCGATGATGTTCTCATCGACATATCCAGATTCTTGTTACTGAAGTTGTTCACCAGCAACTGCCCCAAGAGAGATAACATCATCTCGGACGCCGGCCATTCTGGTTTGTTCACCGTCGAAAGTAGATCTTGCACGAAATTCTCGAAGAGTGGTCTGCGGGATTGAGCGTTCGCTCAGGTTAGTTCCATCCTCCAGATATGCATCGTCGCATTCATCATCGAATCTCTACTATCCTGAATTCAAGAAAAACCTGTCGCTTACCGATAATCCATATCTTCGTGTTTGACACCACATTTCTTCAAAAACACCGAAAGGAAACTGACAGCTGTGCGAATAGCCTCCTCGTACGAGGTCATCAAGACAACCTCATCGAGTGGTTTGTATTCCTCTGATGATCCATCTTTATCCTTGTCCTTTTCTTTATCCTTGTCTTTCGACTTCGACTTCGGTGTATCCTCCTTGGATTCATCTTTTTTGTTCGATTCCACTTCGGGGAGACGAACGACGCTGTGGATGAGTTGCAACACCTGTGAAGGGGAAAAGCTCCGTCAGCAAAGGTTACGTCTTGCGGTACCGATAGAAATTCAGAGAAACGAGAATTCAAGATTTCCCCAGCGGGAGCACGGCTGTATTTGATATATCGACAAGACGGCAGTTCGCTGCAAACTCACCAAAGCGGTAAGCATCTGGATCTGTTCCTCCGAATTCAGACGATAATTTCGTAAGCTTCGTTTGGAGGTGGGTAACCGTGCTATCGATGCCAAGATATCTTCGAGAATCAATTGCCGATGAGGCACATAACGCGTGAAAATCGCCGTTACGAGTCTTAAGGCGCTTAGTTGGAGTTCCGAAACGCCTTCAACAAAGAATGGACTCACTCCAAGGCTGGAAACTTTCAATACGATCGTATCTGTCAGCGTCTGTAACTTCAACAGCTCGGCCAACAGTCCAACCGCCTCGTGCAGCTTATTATAAAGTTGAGTAACATTCTTTTGACGAGACTTCATCGAAGAGTAGTATCGTTTTTGCTTGAGGGACGCTGTTGATTCTTCATCCTTCTTTGACACTCGATAAGCTGGATCGAAGGCAGGGTATATCGTGTTTTGCACTTGGAACTTGACAAACGTCACGATCCGCTCAATGACATCTTCCAGGAACACTTTTTCGGGCATATCTGCAGCAGTCATTATGTAGAGTGCGGTGAGAGAACTGTCGGCACTCCGTTGAATCTTGTCCATCATCAGTTCCACAGCGGCTCCCTCGTCATCATCTTGGTCGCCTCCTAAACAGACGCGAGTTCCATCGAGGATATTCCGCTCGAGTATTGTTAACAGCCTGTGGAGAAAGAAAATATTGATATGACATCTATATTGTGGGACAACGGTGCAAATTGAGGATTTGGATTTTTCAAAATCAAAATGTATGTAATGTACCTGACGAGTCGGTCCGCCGGAACCTGGTTGATAGCCCTGAGTACTTTCAGCTTGGCGCTTTCATCCGTTAATTCTCTCAAGGTTTTCAACGGTATGAGGAACTCTTCCGGGCAAGTGTCCTCTTCCTCGATTGTTTGTGCTAAGTCGACATCTTCCATTGCATCAAATGTCTTCTCCACGAGTCGGGTAAACCTCTGGTAGGTCGTCGACTCCATCAGTTCCTCAGCAGTCATCGCTTCCGCTTGTTGTTCTCTACGAATTTTCTTGATTTTTGCTTTCTTGATGACAATCTCCTTGGGAGGAGGCGTGGGTTCCTTTTGGTTCTTTTTCGGACTCGTGTTCTTATTGTTAGTTGTCTGACTGATATCTTTCTCCTTCTTATCCTGGCGTCCTTTCGGTCCTTCAAAATCGGAATCACCATGATCTTCACCCAGTACACCTTCAGCATTGCCATCTGAATCGTCTTTTTGATCGTCTTCCGTATATTTGGTTTTGTTACCCCGGCGTCTCCGCTTCACTCTTTCCGTCAACGACGACGCTATCAAGCTGTCCATCGTTGACAACTCGTCGGGACGTAATTCTGGCTCTTTCCGCTTCTTTATGGGGGTTCCACCCCAAGCTTTGGGATCCTTTCCTCTGGAGCGGAATTTCTTCTTCGGTGGAACATTCGTCTTATCCGCCGCTTGCGGTGTGCTTGGCGTTGCGGGCGCCGTAGACGTGGTTGGCATTTGGGAATTCATCATTTGGGACTGTTGCTGATGGGTCGGTGAAGTTAATTGTTGCTGCTGTTGTTGCTGCGGGTGGAATTGTTGCTGATGGAATTGTTGCTGCGGTTGTGGATGTTGGAGATGCGGGGGCGTATGCTGAGGCATCTGTTGATGTGGGAGAGGTTGCGGATGCATCGTCGAGGGGAAATTGCGTACAATATCATTGAGATGTTTATCTAACGTAGGATCGATTCCGTTTGCTGGGAGGAAGTTGTTCGGAACCATGGGGTTGACGAGAGGCATATGCATAGCATTGTGCTGCTGGGGCTGCGGTGTTTGCGGCTGCTGCAATGGAGTCATTGGCTGCATACCGTGGCCCGCTGGGCCCTGGAGACCACTCTGGCCATAGGTTCCATGATGGTTGTCAAGGATCCCTGCTACACTATGGTCCTTCTGCACGGGGAACGGATGTTGATTGAAGTTACTGTTGAAGTGTTTGTTATTTTGCGGTTGGCGGTAGTAGGGCGACTGCTGTTGCTGCGGGTTCACGAACTGTTGGCTGTTCGCTTGTTGCGGAGACTGGCCGTGAGGAGTTCCTGGTTGCTGATGCTGCGGCGAGAACGTCTGGTTCGCAGGTGGATAGTACTGCTGCGGTGGCGGCGGCTGCGCCTGTTGCGGAGGTGGCTGCTGCGGCTGGTTCCAATGTGGGGTTGACATTGCAGGTTTGGGCCCGAGCAGCTGGGGCTGAGATGACAAGAGATGGGAGAGCATGTGTGACATGTTATTGTTCCCGGCAACCGGAGACAGCACGCCATCGTCGATCTAGAACGAGAATCGTATGATTTGCGATGAAAGGAAGATTTGCGGCATCAGATGATATGGATTAGAGTTAATTGAATAATGCTTCGATCGAGCGAGCGATGCACCCACAAACAGCACTCACCTCGAGATTATCGATGTCCGTTCTTGAAAGCGCTTCGATGACCTGAGGTAGAAGGTAGTTCCCGTTGTTGAGAATATTTTGAACCTCATCAGCCTCGTGAGCGGATATCAACGGCCGGGATGCTTGACTGTAGGCGCCCGGAAGGCTGACCGGCAATGGTAGTTCACTCAGTAGGTCCGTCAAACCCTGGACCGCAGCTAGGGTCGTTATGGGGACCGATGGTCCCCCTTCACCGTTCATCTTGATCGTCGCCAACGGTCAGGCCGACGACAGGGAATTTTCAGTTGACACAATGCATCATTCCTGCAAGCGAGAACACATGATGAGTACTCCGTGAATTCTTTCCAGAACAGGGAGGATTTAAGAGCAAGCGGATTATTGATCGACATCCCGGCGAACGTGAAAACATCAGCATCGGACTTCGCAGTACGTTAAGGACCCCTGTCGCGAGATTAGGAGTCACCTCAAGGGAAAGCCACTGCAAGAGTTCCTGATCCCGAGGGGCAGTTGATACGAGCCAACTCCGATTTTCGTCAGGTATATATTGGATTTTGGGGGACTGGTTTTCCCGAGTATGCGCCTTATCGGTTGGCGCCTAGGTATTTGGACAGTGGTCGCTTAGTCGCAGCCTGATAGCGGCGAGCTGAGAACCGCACGCTGAGTGGTATGTTCCATGTAGTGGGAGTTCACCTCATGACGCGCAATGCCCGCGGATACCCTTAGACGAGCGCTCCCGAGGGCATCTCGTTCTGACACGAATATGGAGACTTCAATATAGGTCGAGTACTCGCGGCTGTGGGTCGCTAGAGTGCAGTTATTTGCAACTCTGATAAGTTTCATAGGTCAGGGGGCTCACACTTGCAACCCCTCAAGAGGAAACGCCGGTTATGAGGAATCATGTCGAACCTCCCCAACCGCCCCAACAGAGCAATATCCCACATATGATCCGCACTCCGATTTCGGAGCCGAAAGAAGTTCTCCAGCTGTGCTTTCAGGATAACTAACCACGTTGGCTTCCCGGAAAGCTCTTCCGGAGAGCGGACATTCCGGGAATGCTCAAACTCATACTAAGGGAGGCGAGAAAATCATCATATTCTTCAAGCCACTTATCTTCCGTGGATCACGATTGTGGCAGATCAAGAAATGTTCTGGCCATCTGCCTATGTCAGCGAGGGAGCCTTCAAGGGAATGATTTATTTCTGCGCACCCACACGAGGTGTTTCGGAATTCCACGCATTCAGTACCCGAGAATTAGGCCGCAATTGTTCCACAAATCCGTTACAGGGCGAGGTCCTAACCACGCAGGATTCTCGAGCAACGATGAAGTTCTCCGGGTCAATCTCACACAGCTGTTTTCTCACTGACAGGAAGGTACCGTGATCGGTACCCACAGGCAATCATGGATTCCGCGAAGTTCGCGACAGTAGAAACGAAACACGTTCATCTATTCATTCACTTATCAACTCACATGAATTAGGCTTCAGTGGTCATTCACCCCAGCCCAAATAAAGACGTTAAACGCATTCTTCGGCTGATGTCAGACTACACTGTTTACATGGCAGAATAACGACAGATATGCCGCGTTGCAAGACACAATGCACTGAAGAGTTACGGGCGCAATGTGGGTCGGTGGAAGATAAGTTTTCAGATTCACTCCCTTCCTGTGACAGCATCAAAATTCGAATCCATTCCTATCCACAGAGGGTGAACACGGTTGGCACTGTTTACATATCACAGGTGATACCCGCGGCGCACTCATCTCCGGATCTGGGCTAGCCGTGACTGAACTCCTGGTATGCACGCATATCACTTGTCACCGGACGACGACGATGTTACCACTGGATTCCCAGGTTGCCTTCGGGCGAAGTGGGGTGTTCGCCCTGAGGACTGTTAGAACACCATGAACTCGAAGTCACACTTTGTGAGGCTTAGCGCACAGATCCGGTGAATTGGACTAATTACGAGAGCGGCAGATCAGAATAGCAGCGGAACCACATAGGGAGTCGAGGAACGGCGCCGGCAAAGCCGATGTATCCGTTTGTTTCTCACCGTTTTTGACAAGGGGTCGTTGCGGAGCAGACCGCTTCCGAGTCGGAGTATCACAATCAGACCACCGAAGTAGGCTTAGGTTGGGTTCGCAGGCATCTGCGTTGAGCCCGTGTCGACATCGCGGGTTTACAACGTTTTCCGCACGGATATGGATCGATTTTGAGAAGGATTCAGTCAATTTTTCGATCCTAAGCCTAATAGTCGATGGTCGCCATCTTGGAACTAAAAGATGCCTTCCCAGTTAACTAGGACATTCGCAGCGCAGCTCGCTAGCAATTCGAGTTCGAATGCTTTGAACAATTTTGACATAACAGGTCCGCAGCACTAGATCACGTCGAACATCAAACAACAAGATGAGGGAGTAACCTTACCCGAACTTGTTGATTGGGTTATGTTTATATATGAATGAATGTATGTGTGTGTCGTCTAAAAACAGTAGTTGTTGTTCCTCAGTCGGGTTGTTGTTACGACGATAGGCGGCGACATTTAGCCGACAAATAATAACCAGCGGGAATATCCGAAAGTCACGAGCACTGACTGCATCACCGGGAGTGGCCGACGATCACTGTATATCCACACTTGCGATTGCAGGGTATAATTCGCGCAAATACCATAGAATACTCACACTAGTAGTAGTGTTGTCAGTACGGCCAACGACGGAGAGCGAGCGTCTCTAGCGGCGCTGTTGACGGTTCGCAGCGCCCTCTCCAAGGGATGGAAGCTGCTCCGGCTGCTGCCGGTTGGGAAACACCACTTGGGATGATTTTCGCTTGATCGGGGGCACTACGTCCCATGACGAGGGAAGAATCATATATCCCATGAAACGTTCAGGGACGAGTCTATCGAACCTGAGGATGACCACCCCAAGGAAAAAGAATCTCAAGCTGAGTCTCGTCAACGGGAGCATGAAAACAATGATGATGGTGATTTCTGTCGAGTGTTGGTCCATATTATTCGAGCCCCTCCTTGAACTTTTTTCTCACCACATAAGTCCGAGGTTTGACCTCCGACGTGCGACTTTGACGACCAAAAGAACAGATTGGCAACCGCGGATTCGGAAAGGTACATCGCAGTGTTGTATGAAACATCACACAGTTAGATACACGAAGCTCCGGTTCACGGGCGCTGCGGTGATTCTCAGGGAACCATAGCACCATCGACAGAAGAGTCGCCCGTTTTTCCGTTCAAGTTTTGTTTTCTCGTTATGTTTCATTCCATGAAACCTCACAGCTTCTCGCGCAGTGTCGACCGAGACCCCGGGCTTCGAAAGTCAAATTGAAAATGGGGTAGGGTCGGCTCGAACCAGTTTCGCCAGTCAGCAGAGATAATGGTCATCATTGTTTCCATACACCGAGTGACATGACTCCTTCCCCAGCTGCGGGCTCGCGAGTAGATAGGATTCCAACTGCCCCACCTGCAGCTATTAGAGACCGATCAACAGCTCCGGCATCAGTTTCACTAAACACGCCATCCGCGTGCTTACGTTCAATCATAAGTCGCCGGGCGCGTTCTTAACAAGAACCCACACTTGCGCATCTTGCGGCTCTCTATCGAGCGCCGACGACGATATGACCACGATCAAGCTTGACTGTGTTTGCATCGCATCAGTCCTCAACGAGAAAAGTCTGAACATGATGACATACTTTCCACCCATTTTCCTCTCTCTCTGGGATGCATTTCCTCCCGGGGAGACTCAAATACACGGGCATGTTCTCATGAGATCCTCGAGCTTTCCCCGTGCATATTTTAAAGCCTTCGCCGTTAGCCGTTGCCCGAATTCCCTATTCTCGACAGAAATCATCCCGGAACCCTGGTTCCTCGCTCCCAATAGCACGAAAGGGCCCCAATGAGCTCTGTTCACCTCGAACTGTTTCTCAATGAATTTGCGCCAATCTCTCCAGAGGTGTGCAAGAAATCGTCGATACTACACGACAAGATCACACACAAGGAAGTGGAGTGCGTGATAATTTTCCCTCATGGATATCACGCAATGGATGTGCAATCAGGGCCTCAACATCGCGGAGGCCACTAATTCCGCTCTGCCTCGAGTACGGAAGAAGCTGTTCTAGGTCCACCTGCCAGCTGGATGCTTCGTACGGACTTTTCTTATAGAGAGCTTTTCGTATGAAGGACTCCTCGTCCGCCGATCGTTATTATGGGGTTTTCTCATGGAACAACAGCATGTTCGAGAAAAAAAGTGTCATGGATGACCTCACCGGTGACTCGATTCTACCTCTGCCAGGCTTCATAGGTTTTGCCCGAATCCGGTTACTTGGGTGCATCCCAGACAAAAACAGCATTTTCGAGGAAAAAACATCATGGACGATCCCACCTCCGATTCGAGTTCACGTTCGATAGACTTATCAGAATTCGCCTGGAACCCCATTTACGCGTTCAAACTGACCCCTCGTCCTAGTTCCGACTCATTTTTTTGAAAAACTTAATTTTCTAGAATTTCAACAGTGTCGCTGCCATGAGGTGCGCCGGCGTACCTCAGAGTACATACCTGGGAGTTTTAGGTGCCGTGGCTGACCGGGCTATGCAGCGGCTCCGAGTAGGGCGTATTGATGGTTTTTCCGGTTCGCGATCGACCACCGAGTACAATGGTTCGAGCGCGGCGACGTCGCAACAATGTGGAACTTCAATTCGGTCATCGAAATTCAATGTGGTCGATTTTGGAAATTCGAGCACATGATCGGTGTTCGTCCTTCTCTTGGCCGTCGTAACGGTAGCGGCGGGCTGTTTTTTCCATCCCTTATAGCTCTGAAGGCAACGAAGCTGTTCCATTACTGCGCCAAGACGTGCGCAGTGCGAGTTTTTGAAAATTTAAAAGGTGCTCGGATCTGGTCGGCTCCCTTGTAACAACCTCTGACGGGGGAACGTGAATGGACTCTCTAGCACAGTGTTTCTCACAGGAAATTCCTCCAGGCCCCACTTCTCGTGTCCCGAGTTTTCTAGCCCCCACCACGTGATCTGATCGATAAAAAAAGAGGCGGAGCGAAATGAAAGTGGCGATGTCCTCGCATAGAGCTCCATTCATATTTTTCGATATTATCCCGATCGTTGGGAATCCGAAGTCGAGCGTATGATGGCAGGGGGTGTCCCCGCCTCACCACGAATGGGGAGGGAAACGTAAGCGAGATCCGTCAATTTCCAATCAGAATCCAGGAAGAATGCGGTCGTTACTCAGGTTTGAGGGTGAGGTGCGGTATAAAGCAAGAAGAGGTGATCAGCGCAATCTCCAAAAATGATCGCGGTGTCCTGATTGCGGGCTCCCAAGAATTATACGCGCCTCCAAGATTTTTTCTTTGTGGATCATGATCGATCAAACTCTAGATCCTATGATTGACAAGCGGAGGTTGAGGCTCGAGCCCCCTTTCCGCCATCCAAGGAAGTGCAAGGTCATCGACGTTCGAGAATTTTCCTTGTAGAACCGCCCGGGGATTTCTCGATCTTTCTCGACTCAGGGAGCTGATTTTTCCCTGCGCTCGGAGATTTGGACGAGAACTGAATTCGCTAGAAAATCAGCGGAGTCGACTTCCACAGAACTTTGCAGAACCGCCCGGAATTTTCTCGGACTGTTTCGGCTTTCTAACACTGTGGAAAGAAAACGAATCAGAAGACCGCCGTGTTGTGAATTCATTCTAGGAATGCTGCAGACTACTTCTCTCGCCTCTTTCAAAGTTCAGCGAAAGACAGCTTCACATAGTCCTCGTGCGCAAGGTCCACAGGCCGCACCTTTGCGCATGTTGTTGAAACCCGAGGAGAAAGATCTAATTGTTAAAGAAAACTCGACTCTCCAAATCCAGAACTGGCAAATGATTCCCGCATAACGAACGCCTCGCAAAACGAACGATCCGTATAACGAACTTCGAAACTTAACATCAAATAATCCGCATAACGAACCCGTGATCCGCATCACGAACAGTTCTATCGAGTTTCAAGAAGCTTTACACAAGAGGACTATTCAGACGATTCTCCGAAGTTTCCGAGATTTCCCCATCAACAGATCTGCGATACTTCTGGCGCGATGACTTCAACATATACGATGCGGTTCTCCTGGTTCAGCGAGCATGGTCTGAACATCCAGAAGCATGTCTAGTTGCGGCATGGAGGAAACTTCGGCCACATGTCTTCGTGTCCGGAACGGAGGACAAAACATTGAGTGAGCCCGAAGATGAGCTGATCTCAGAAATCGTGAGTTTGGCGAGGGATGTCGGACTGGAGTTCGACGAGGCTGAGGTCGATGAGCTCTTGGAAGAGCATGACATGTCAGAGGACCCGGGTGCAGCCGATCTGCAAGCCCTGTTGGTTGAGACAGAGACCCACTGTGGGTCATCTGACGAAGAGGAAGAGCAAATCACACTGATGCGCTCTAGTAACATGAAGATCGTGCTCGAAAAATGGGGAGAGATCCGGGAGATTTTGTCGACTTCTGGAATCCGAAATTCATCCGAAATCTGAAATTCACAAGGTTATGTGTGGATGATTTCCAGATCTGTGACTCCCTGGGAGTGTCGGATCACAAACTCATCAACTTCTCTGTTTCGCATCCACAGTTAGTGCATCCCAGAAAGAGGTCCTCCAGAGTCGACTACACGTCTCTAGTGACGAGAATGTCCTTGGTGGACTGGGCACCCTGCCTTCAGGCTAGTGATTCTGACACCAAATCCCGTACCCTCCTCGATATTTGCCGGTCTGTGCTTGACGACTGCACCACCACTGACGTTATTAAGCGTCGCTTCCGTCCTATCAAGGAATGGGTAACACCCGGATTGGTAAGGTCAATTCGCAAAAGGAATAATCTCTACAAACGATACGTCGGATCCGGGACGCTCGAGTCCAAGATCCTTTACGATTCTTACAATACCTGTCTCAAGCGTCTGTTAAAACAGGCAAAAAACAGGTACTACCGAGTCAAGTTCAGTGAAGTTGAGGGATGTTCATCATCCTCCTGGCGTCTTATTAACTCCCTATTCAGAGGTAAATCCAATTCCGCCGCACTTAACCCCGAACTGGTTGGACTGAGTCTTGATCAAATCAATGCTTATTTCGCTAACACTGGTCCCAACACGATCCGACATCTTGCCACTTCCATGAGTGACTCTTCCAACCTACCACCTCGCCACATCAAATCTTTCTCTGGTTTCCAAATTCCATCCGAGTTCGAGATCTCCGAGATTCTTAAATCCATTGATGCTCGGAAGGCGGGCGGTTTTGATGGGCTGCCGGCTAAGCTATTCAAACTCTGCCATGAATCCCTGGCAGTCCCTATCCGTGACTTGCTGGCGTGTGTCATCGACTCAAAGGTGTATCCAAGTGACCTAAAAATGGCTCTACTGCATCCAATCCACAAATCCGGTTCAGCGACTCAAGTCTCCAACTATCGACCCATTTCCCTCTTACCGATGGTCAACAAAATCATCGAAAGGGTGCTGTATGATCAGCTGAATCAGTTCGTGGAGGAGAACAATCTGTTGAGTGAAACACAGTTTGGCTTTCGGAGAGGTAGGAGTTGTGAACAGGCGGCTTTGGAGGTGGTGTCTCGTATCGCCGCAGCCGTGGACAGGTCTGAGTGTTGTATTGGAATCTTTTGCGACATACGCAAGGCGTTTGATTGTGTCAATCACTCTCGACTTCTTCGTAAGCTAGAGAATCTCGGCATCAGAGGCGATGCCTGGGAACTGCTTCGGTCGTATCTGGCGGATAGGAAACAGGTTTTCCAACATGGTGACGCAGTGAGTTGTCCGCAAAGCGTCGAGTATGGTGTACCCCAGGGAAGTGTACTCGGACCGCTTCTATTTTCCTTGTACATTAACGATCTCCTAACTAGTTCTCACGACTCAACCCTCGTGTCCTTTGCGGACGATACGACAGTGGTAATTAGCCACAAGGATCCAGTCGTCCTCAGCAAAATTGGCTCTGACGCCATCTCCCGAGTCCTTGAATGGATGACGTGTAATGGTCTCTCTCTCAACATAGAAAAGACTAAATTCATTCGTTTTGGTAGAACCCCCCAGTCGGTGGAGATCCGTGTCCACACTACAGGTTATTCCGGATTGCCAGTCTGCGGTTGCCCTGATCTGGAGTCTGTCAGGACTCACAGATTTCTTGGGCTCATCATGGATGACGATCTCAAATTCCAGTCGCACGTCAAGCATGTCTGTTCCAAGCTTCGCTCTGGTCTCGCAGTTCTCTCTCGAATCAGATCAGTCTGTCCACTCAAGCTCAAGAGATCCGTTTACTTCGCGCTTATTGACTCGAACGTCAGATATATGCTCCCCATGTATGGAGGAACAATTGGCAGACTGACAGACCTAATACTCAAACTGCAGAAGAGAGCAATACGGTTGACAGCTAACACCTCGCGAATCGCGCACTCAGAGCCGCTGTTCCGAGATCTCAACGCACTACAACTCCCAAAACTCTATGCTGCGACTCTGGTTTCCTTGGTTTGTCCGTCTTTGGGCTCCCTACCTAGACCCAATCACATGTATGAAACGAGATTTAGAAATGAGGGCCTTCTACTCTGCTCAGACTTTCGTAAAACATTTTGTAGGAAGTCGCCCTTCCCTAACTTCCTCAAACTATACAATAGCCTCCCCTCCAACATTAGGAATTATACTGACAATCAACATGTATGCAAGAAAGAATTTGTCAGAAACCTACTCAAGAAGCACTTTGCCAGTGAAAATATTGAAGATATCAAGAACTCATTGTACTAGATAGATAGACACGTTGTTATCAGTCTCCCCCCCCCCTCAGTCTCGTTATTGCCTCATCGAACGCACATTTTTTCCGCGTGATTGCGGCACAAGCCAGACGGCTTCAAGCAAGCGCGACTTTGTACCGATTAAATTGTAATAAAAAATGTTCGTTATGTTTAAAAAAAAATCCCCCCAGAGTCATGCAGAGCCGCTGACATTTTCGAAGATTCTGTCGCAAGTCATTTCGAAGCCGGTCTTAAATCGAAAGTGCACCAAAAACGCCTCGAGCATTTTTTCCGACGAGAAGCATCAGTTGAGACCGATGAAAGTATTCTCAATCCCGCCTCGGAACTAGGCCTTCCAACGGTGCCGGAACCACGGTCCTGTAACTGCCAGCCAGAACCGCCTTTTTTTCGCGGTTCTGACCCGCGAGGAACCGCAATATATTTGCGGGTATACCCGCAAAGAACCGCTCCGGCAACTAACGAAAGAGCTGGCTCTGAACACGAAGTTCCTCTCCATGAGGTAGAGCGAAACTCCACGATCCACCTACAGGGAGTATTTCCCTGCTCTCTCGCGCCTTCGTCCGCGTATTCGGAGGGTCGCTTTCCGAGAATCCTTGTTGTCGCTCGTCGCACGGCATATCAGAAACGTTGATGTCCGTGATCAGCTGATCAGCCTTCGAGTTCGAAGCTGTTTGAGCTGGTTTGGGCTTCGTTCAGGAATCTCATCCTCCATGGTTGGAACGGGTCGCTCCGACCAGCTCGAACAATCGGGAAGTTGGCGAACATGTTGTGGAATGAAATTACCATTACAGTTATAGCTCTCTGGAAGTTTTCTTTGAGACTCTCCATGATGTAGGGCTGGCCAGTCATCGAGAAACCACCAAGAAAGACTTGGTTTCATCTTGCGGTTCTATGCGGCTCTACCCGCGGTTCCATGAAAACGGTTCCCGCAGGCCCGCGAACCGCGGTTCCGAGATTTTGCGGGTTTTTGGGAGGCCTACTCGAAACCAATTACTTCGATTCCCATAGGATCTGATGCTGAAGGGCGGTCCGCATGACGAACATTCCGCACAGCAAACCGTTTTGCTCCCAAAATATGTGGTTCTTCGTCACCGGAATCCCATGTCAAAAGTCGTGAAGAATGCTCCAATCATCGAAATGTGGATGATAGAAGGAGTGGGTCTCAATCAGACCCTGGTCGGACAGAGTTTGGAGCTGTGCTCGCATGCAAATCGGATGGACCAGGGTCCCCTCCCTGTATCTCATGTCGAAACCCTAACCAGATGAATGGCGCCGCGAGAAGTTCTCTATACGCAACGTCCTTCGCAAGACGTCAGGGTACTTCCAAGTGGAAAATAGGAGGACTGATGCGCCCGAAACTTTTCTGCAGGCACGTTTGATTGTCCAGAGTCGTCGTTCATAGAACCCACCCACGTTCCCAGCTTAGAGGGTTCCCTGGATCTACTTTGAATATTGCCTGGATTTGTAAATAGTGAGCCAGTATATTTGGCATCCGCGGAGTCCTTTTTTCAATGAACCCACTATCAAGGTAATTCGACACTACGGAGCAATTCGAGTACTGGTACCCTAGAATCCCGCGTATAACGAACCCTATTTCTGACCATAACAGGGCTCAGTACTTTGTCTGACAGATGAAAAAGTGTGTTCTGGAAATTTCAAATAGCGGGTCCGCAAGAGATGTACCGTGACAGAAGCCCAGAACACACTTTTTCATTTGTCAGGCGAAGTACTGATCCCTGTTATGGTCAGGAATAGGGTTCGTTATACGCGGGATTTTAGGGTAATACGACCAAGGTCCCTCGGTATCGACGGCTTTCAATTCTTTCTGTTTCTTCGTGAGCTCGCTCAGAGAGCGATGTAACCGTCACTGCACGAGGTCTTCGCTATCACCCAATGATCTAAGATTTTCGAAGGCAATACAGCCTGATCCCTTGGGCATCTCTTGAACTAATCTGGTGGTTGATTGGACAGCGTCAATTTCACTGGAACCTGCCGATGTAGTTTGACAATCGTCAGAATCTTCGGAGCCGCAAAATACCCAACCGAAGATTGTATTTGTAGCCGGATCGCCTCCGAAAGATCGCTGCGTGTCCGAGTCTATTATTGAAAGGTGACCTGCTCCCATCAGTATTTCGATCTGATGAGACAGTTTCTTTTTGATGTGGTCAGTGATCGGGTTCAGCTCCTGTTTTTGACTATTTTACTCCGCAATAGCAAAGTCTGTTCGCAGGTTGGGCCTCTCCCTGAGAACGTGCTCATGTTTGACAAAGATCGTCTCGCTTCGACGGAGTTCACCTCCGCTGGTGCCTTCCTACATATGATAGAATAATGATGTTGATTGCGAAAGCGGCATTCATGCCTTGGACCAGAAAGACAATTCCGTGCTTCATGATTCGGCCTCAGGCACTTCAAACACGCATTTGCCTTTCTCAGTTTTGCGATCCCAGTTGTATTTCCCGTGAGGCTTCGACCCTTGTTCTGTATTTCTGTATTCCCCAAATCGCTCATTTCAAGCACTGTCAATGAGATACCTAACTTCACCTCGGACTCGGGGAAAGAGAATAGAGCTTCCAGAAGTGTTGTGTCTGAATCTATTTTTACGTGATGCTTTTCATCGTGCTTCGTGAATCTGAACCTTATTTCTGCCCGAATGCATCTGGACATTTTCGACTCTGCCATAGTTGTCGAGTTTCCGTAGGTCTTACCTAACAAGGAAGGTGCACAACCTCGACCTGGAGTTTCGCGGCCAAACTCGCACAGAGACTTGGGTCGGGCACACTGATATCAGGGACGTTTTCAGAATCGGCTAAATGAGTGAGGAATTTTTTTTACGGCGACACAAAGTTGGCTAAAATCGACGATTCGGGGCGCTTCTACGCTAAAAAGGCTGGAATGGGTACAAATGATGAAATTTCAAGTTTGTATTTAGCCGATTTTGAACACGTTTCCAGTATGAGTGACATAAGCCCATGACTATCTGCAAGTTTGGTCGAGAAATTCCAGGTTGAGGTCGTGCACCTCCCTTGTAAGGTCAACAGAGCTATGATATGTTGGCAAACGTTATTCAAGAAAATTGGCAGTGTCTCAACTTTGACTTCTCGTCCCGACGCGCAGAGCTTGTCCAGCTCTTCGAGATGACGCTTCACTGGAGCCGAGGTTCTCCGAAATTCGGAGGATAATTCGAAGAATTTTCCGAGAGCGGGATCGTCCTTGGAGTCCACGAGTGTGGCGAACACGTCAGCAAGTCCTTTGTAACATTCCGGATCTCCGTTGAATTCTGGCAGCTTCACCGATTACGCACACCTGGGATGCATCGTGTTGCTTGACAGGACTTGGAGTTGAGGACCGACACAAGGTGGCGCTTGAGGCTGGTAGATGGTCGTGACCGTTTTCTCGGGGAAAGGATCTTTTTCCTCGCTCGATGAGGGAAGCACGGCCACTGGATTTTCTTGGACTCGTTGGTTGTTCTGATTCAGCGATGGAGAGTTGGTTGGATCTTGGAAGAGTCTGGACACGCTTTGAGGGTCCAGGACAGCCCGCGCGAGATCGACCGGGTTTTGCGGGCGAAAACCATATCGGGAACCACTTTGTTCTGAGAGAATAATTGCGCCATCGGGTTCTTCTCGAAAAAATACGTAAGTAAGAATCGGTGGAAAAGTTGTCCAACACCGTTTTCTGGGTCTACCAGTATCATTTAGGTACGTTTCCTCCGATCACGGCCGATTCAACACGAGTAGGGTGCTCGACAGGCTGACCATCGGTAAGCTCTAGGCACGAGAGTGCCGTTGAGAGTGCTTCTATGGGCCTGAAGACGGGATTACTTCATCACGGGGGCACTATAGCAAAGCCGTACAAATAATAGCCGAACTATTCGGGGTGATCGTTCACCCTGACACCCGGCGCCGGCGTATGGGGGACCCTTCGTTTCTCTCAGACCCCATGTTTGAGAAGAGCTTCTCGCTGGTGAAGTCTAACGTAGAAGTCTCTCAACTGGTACGTTCCTCAAACGCCGGTCTTCAGTCATGCAGACCACGGGATGCTGAATATACATACGACTACACCCGAGACGATCAGTTCTTCAAGAGTTCATGTCCACCCATTTCAATTCGAGTGCCATGTGTGACAAACCGGATCACAATCGACAGCTTGAATAGAATCAGTGCCAATCTCAACCCTCAATTAGCAACCGAAGTCTATCGGACAGTACCCTTTTATCGGAGACTGCCCGTTCATATACCGATCTCTGAAAGCATTACCCCTCATTGGAATCTGCTCTTTTATTAGAGAGTGCCCTTTAGTTTCAGGGAATACGGTAAGCAAGTCGCCTGTCATGGCCCTTGGATAGTTTCGAAGCATCCGCCTCCTGTGACTTACACACCTTCCGAGCGGAAGCTCGAGGATACCGTACGCCTGAATCGGATACCTGCATGCCAGATAGATAAATACTCAGAGTGATAGAGAGTTTCAACCATCAAGACTCTCTCAGTGAACGTCGGTGGGGGAGTAACGATCAACATTATACAGAACCGGGGCACCCCACAAGGAGATCCTCTAAGGCTTAGAGTCTAAGCCAGTGTTTCCCAATTTGGGGCCCAGGCCCCACCGGTGGGGCGTGGAGGCTTTTTCGGTGGGGCACCGAAAAGTGGGGCAGGTTCATACTATCGAACTCAGCCCGCGATAGATACGGCAACCTCCCGGGTATTTGCATTCTCGCTTTATGCCGCACAGTACCTACTCCTGCTTGATTACCTAACAACCTCGGCGATGCTCACTGACTCTGACGAGCTCTGTGGAGAACACAGGGCTCACATTGAAAGTGAATGAATGAGAACCGCTGCCTCCATACTTGTTGAAACTATGACGATATCTATAATATACAGTCGACTCCGGTCAATCGGAGCACATCGGGAAAAGCGCATCGTCCGGGTGACCGATCACGAGCCTGAAAAGATGGAAATCTCAGTTCTTCTCGCATGCGAAGGAACGGCCGGAGGAGAGATCAATGACACAGCTCAGCCCTCATCCGATCTTCGAGCGTTTCCTTTGGAATCGCTCATCATTCAACCAATCAGAGGAGCATTCTCCGGGAATCGTGCCTCTCGGTTCCGAGATCGGTTTGACGAGTAAATCCGAATCAGATGAGTCCGAAGCTCAGGAGGGTGTTTGAGTCCCCGAAAATGGCCAAGAGCGGCATCAATGAACAACGCGAATCGCTGTCCTCTGTCAGGTCAGTTGGAATGACGAACACCAGCCGTTGAAGGTCTCCCGAGACTGTTCGGGCAATGATTGTTCACTCACAAAGTACCCTCGTTACGTTCGCGTAGAGAACGTAATTTCGTTAAGACATTGGAAGCAGGAACCGATATCTCTATGCGCTCTGCGAACGATCTCGATAGATTCCAGCGCACAAAATGAGAAATTATCCAGAGAGAGTCGCCTAGAAGCCGAGATTCTCGAGAATGTGTTCATCTTTTGGGATCCGACTAATCCCAATCAAGCGGTCGCCCCGATTATCCGTAACCCCAATTGGGCGAAGTAGACTGTCTGTGATATTTCCGTGTCCGATACTTCTGATCTTAAAGTATGACACAAATACGGCTCGGTGGGGCGTACAAGATATTCCGATGAAAAAGTGGGGCACGGTCGAATCTAATTGGGAAACACTGGTCTAAGCTGTTCTGGTTTTTCCCTGCTAGCAGACTTGCCGCGGAATATAAAGGAGGAATTCAGGACCGGAACGATCGTAATGTTCGCCGACGATATTCTGATAATGCACAAGAACCGACACCAGCTACAGAAAATGCTGCACATCGTTTGGGACCACCTCGAGAGGGAGGAGCTGCGATCGAATCCAGCAAAAACTATGGTCATGAAGCTGAGGATAGGAAGTCCCCCGAGCGGGCAAGATTGTATAATATGGAAAGGAAGATCGCTTGAATTTGTCACAAGCGCAGGATATCTGAGTATTCGTCTGCAAACGACAGGAACGTGCTTCACCAATCACAATGAATAAATATGCTGCAAGACAGTCGCCGTCATGCACGCCGAAATCGGAGAGCCTTACCTCCTATCGGTTGACGCAGCTGTAATATTGTTCCTCATCAAAGCAATGCCCAAACTTGGCTACGGAATGGGAAGACTCTGGCAACATCTCACTCCGAAAAACTTCGACACGTTCGAGGAATGCTTCTGCCCCCACCTGAAGAGGGTTCTCAGTCAGAGTATCCAAGAGCAGCCTCAACAGATACGTATGTATCGTAGCCAACATCGACACGCCATTTGTCGAAACTATGAGACTGTACGTAAAAGCAACCACTCCGACGGCGCGGCAGGTTTTCATGGACGAATGGAAGGGAAAGCTAGGCGAAGCCAAGGAAATCCTGGAAGGCGACCCCATCTTGGAACGCAGGGCTTGGTGGAGCAAACCAATTTTTCTGAAGAGGCACATCTACACGCGCTATCTGATCCACGGATACCATCACAAACTGTGCACCATCCCCGGACGTCACGTCCCAAACGACCATTGTGTCTGTTCTTTTTGCGGAGAAGGTTGTCCCCGTTACCATGCACTGTTATGTGAATTGAGACCGAGACTCGAAGAACTCGGATGAACTCAGTTCTACTATGTATCATACACGCAATAAATATCTCCGAAGCATGCCAGATAGAGAACAACCAGGATACCACAGGCTTCCTTCTTCTATGGGGAGCGCGCCGAATCATCGCGAGCCAATATGTGGGCCCTCGTCGCTCTCGCATGGATCCATCCTGAAGCTCAGGTCAGAGGAAGTTGGATCTGGAACGCTGGACTGGAAACTGTTCGATCGTCGGTTTCGACCTCTCCTCGGCCAGCGAGCTCCTGGGAAAGACACAAATCTATGCAGTGCCGCATAGGTCTAGTTTCGTTGCTCTTCCTGATGAACGCCAAATGGAGCTGTGTCAGGATGAAGCCCTGTTGGAGCTCCAGGACGATCCGACCGAATCCGCTGATAGTTCTCACTGATTGTTTCTCCTTAGGGACTTCCCAAAACCCGCGTTTGCTACCTTTTGCCGAACAAGAAAATCAATCAGCGAATTCCGATTGTGACTCAATGATATATATTTCAGTTTTCCGTTCGGAGATTCATTCCATTCAAGCAAGGAACGGCTCGTGGAGCTGCGAGTGGAGAAGTAGTAAGCCTACCAAACCTCAAGTCGTCCGATCTCAGACTTTGGGATTGTCGTTCCATTGATGTATTGCTCAAGATCAGAGTTCGTGTTGAGATCCTTAATGAAGCATCCCCAGCACAGATACGCAATCTTGACTCGCTATCCTCCGTGAAAATCCGAGAGTGAAGATGCTTCTCGGAGACTCCGGCCATCCACCGAGTTCTCCCGCAACAATGGACGAGCGAAAGACCGGCTGAATTGTTAACTCGGTGGCCCCCACGGGAGTCCCGTTTTGTCCGAGATCATTTAGAATTGCCCTCCCGTTCCGGGAAGCGGCGATACGTATTCCGCTTCACCCATGCAAATATCTGGATTGATATTCCAGCAAAAACCATCATCATCGTTGTTGTTCATGAGCTCGTCCTCCGCTGTCTTCGGCTGAAATCCCCGGCCACCATTTTTCGGTCGCTTTCTGTCCACAGGGAACGTAATGACTGGAGCCCGTTTGTTGAATACGGAACGGGAGTACGATATGTATTGCAATATGATTCGGAAAAGCCAGAGTTCACGGCGGAGGAAAATATTGCTGATGATGATCTCTGCTGACCGTGATTAGTCTCCGTCAGATCTCCCCGCGGCGGCGATAGCTGTTGGGGGAAAAATCGACTACAAGTCACTCTATGGGCAACACACCGAGCATCATCGCTCCCACGGGATATCACATTCTCAGCCGATTTGTTGAGCGGTCGTGAACGAGGCGACATCCCTTGGTCGTCGTGATCGCGCACCAGAGATCCGGTATACTCTATCTTACCGTGGAAGACTGATGGATTTCATAGGCAGACCACACAGACATCGAGTCTGAGAACGGAAACCAGGTTGCGGTGTAAGACGTCAGTCTCTCAATTATAGCTCATCATTAGCAAATTATATGAGAGTGTGAACAGCAGGCAGGTGAACTGAAGGTACTCGGACTTCTATTTCACTCCGTGACTGCTCAACACTGAGAACTGTGATCGGGTCCTCGCCTCCTCAACGGTTGCTCGGTCTGAATGTCACGCTTGATGAAGGCTTGATCGCTCCGAGACGTATTGTTCCGTTTTTCAATTGATTCATCGAGGTTTCGCGCCTTGAACGCATTCAAATACTCCCTCGTTCTGCCTAAGTCGACCGCTACGCCGCACGGTCACCTAGCAACGGAGCCGACGACCCGCTAAGCCGACAGCTCTAGCGGTCCCTTCGCGAATGCGTTCATTCGCGAGAGTCAGAGCCAATACCCGCCGTGTCCTATTATATGTTCTCTCTTGGATGGACCATGTGTTTTGCGAAGTGATCATTCGCGAGCTTTGCATGGAAAGATGTGTGATGGCAGCCGTGCATTGGAGTAGTGCGCAGCTAGCCAGGTCTCAGGACTAGATCTCCGACGGGTGAGTAATGTAGAATTTCGTTTTGTTGATATAAATGTGCGTTTGCGATCATTGGAAGATCACCACCACCATCAGTGGCAGAAGCATCTTAAGCCTAGCACGAGTGTGCGCTTAGCTTCGTATTGCTTGTCTCGAATTTGCTGAAACTTCTCCTTGTTCATTGTGAGAGTCTCGTATTGGAAATAGGCATTTGAGGCAGATGATTCGAACTGCGCACACCCCACTAAGTCCGTCCGTTTGGCTCAAAGCCATAATAACAGCAGTTCATATGGAATGTTCGCCTGCTCGGCGGCTGGTCGCTGCCGCTGCGGCTGCTGCTGCTTCTACTCGGTGTGGTTCCTGCTGCCGCTGCGGCTGCCGCGAGTGCTAGTGCTATTGGTGGTGGTGGTGTGTGTGCTACGGCTGCTGCTGCCGCCGCTGTTGCTGCTACAGATTGCTTTCGTCGTGGTGGCGTTCGAAACGAGCAAGTCAACCAGCCAACCTTGCTTTCTACCTGCCTGCTGCCCGTGCTCGTCCCGGCACGGCACCGTAGTTCGAGTTTGCTGACTGGCGTACTCTCGGAACGCGGAATCGGCTGGAGATCTATCGAGAACCTCGGCGCTCGTGTGTCCGTCCGTCGATCCGAGCAAGAGACCGACCTACCGACCGACGGAACGACCGACCGTCCGTCCGTCTCTCTGTTTGTTCGTATTCGTGCGCCTTTGTGTCCGCGAGAGACACTGTGTGTTAGTGCGGTGTGTCGCCTAGTGAGTGTGTTGTTTGTCGCAACGAGGCAAGGCAACGGAACGGTGGACTGTTGGAACGGCTTGCCCCCCCTGCTTGTTAGCGAGTAACTAGCCATCATCAGTCAGCCCTCCAGTCTCGACTACACATCCTACCAAAGAGCTAGATACCCAGCAAGGCAGGCAGGCAGGCAACGTTTGCGTGTGCGTCTACAATGAACACCTATCGGTGGTCGGTCGGCAAGCACACGAAGTAGATCGTCGTTCTAAACGGCATGGTGTACATTGACAGACGGCGACTAGCAGCAGCAGCAGCAGTAGCGAACTTGGATTTTCCACAAGTCATCCGATCACTGTCTCAGATGCGAAATCGTAATTCGAACGGGGGCAGTTGAGTTGACTTTTGGCTGTCTCTCTTGAATCTCTCTCGACCTCTCTCGGTGTGCCGTGCTCCGTTGTCAGAAGTTCTAGTGCATTTGATTGGATCGTGGTCTGAGTTGTCGACGAATGATTCTGTGTGACGACCGAAACATCATCATGTGCCACTGCTGCTTCCCTACAGGATTAGCATGCCGAGTATTCTCACCGGCTCTGTGAACGGATCGGCAACAAATGGTGTGTATCATATACGCTCACGGCGACGATGAGGTTCTGTGTGATTAGATAGTCAGAGGAAGTTTCTAAACGTTTCAATTAGACAAGTGCGTGAGCAAAGTTCCTGCCTTTTGAACGTTCATTTAGTCAGAGAGATAAAGTTATCCCGTGTTTCGGTGGCGTCTACGTTTTCACTGCTGCCGGTGGTTGAAGAATGTTGTTTTGTTGCTGCTGGTGCTGCAATACGGCTGGTGATGATCCACTTCGTCTATCGACGTTTGTGGTTTTATTTCGGCTTCTACCCGAGCCCCCTCCGCCACGTTCGCCACCACCATGAGAACTTACGTCTGCAGGAGCGACGACAACGACGAAGGCGACGAGGTATACCTAACTGCGTTATCTGCGTCGCTACCAAACCCGCTTCTGTGCGGTGGAAGTGGGACCCGAGAAGCGGAACGCGCGAGTATGTTGTTTGGAGGCTCTGCCACCACGTGCTTCATGCATGGAGCGCACATCCAACCAGTGAGCCAGTGTGCCAGCCACAGAGCTACCGAACCAGAGAGCTATACTGGAGACATCTGTTCATCTTTCGTTTAACTTTGACTCGCTCGCTAGCTCGTTCGCTCACTCTTCTGTTCGTTCGCTCAATCGAACTGCTGATTGTTCTCAGTGTCGTCTGCGTATAGAACTGTTGTCGTATCGGGAGTTGAGCACGAGTTCATCTTTTCTCATTCTGATTTTATTCTTCGCAAGCGTGCGGTCGATTTCGAATTGCCTCCCAGCGGAAACCCTCGAATTCAACCTGAAACCACCGCAGAGAGTCCCTCGATGATCCCAGCTCTGACTCGGTAATAGGCATACTTCACGAACATATGGTCTTGGAGGAGTTTTCCTCACATGGAATACTGGACCGGGCTTCAAGTGGCCGGTTTAGTCCATCAGTATCGGTCTCTAGCTACGGGCCACAGACAAGTGAGCTACGGGGCACTTCTCTCATTGTGCTCGAGTCGGTCGCGATTGTCTCCCTGTTTGTGAGTGCGTGTGTGAGTTGTGACTGTGTGTGAGTGCGTGTATCAGTCTGCTGCTCGGTCAGTCAGTGGGTCTGTCCGTAATCTCAGGTAGAAACATGACGCTAAAAAAACTAACGACTCGCAATCGCGTTTCCAAGCTTCGCCTCAAAAAGTTCGCTCCAGTCATATTCTTTGTCGGGAATCCTCTGATCCGACGTAGACCCCGACAGACAGCGGCCATATCGCGCCGGAATGCTCATTTCTGCGGCATTGGAGCATACCTGCCCCTATCTCGTCTCGTCTCGTTTCGGAAGTTCATTTTGAGTGCCCTAGACGCCCGCCCGATGAATTCTGACGTCACAAATTCCATAACAATCTTCCGGAAGGACAATCGAAGCGAGCAGTCAGCCAGCCAGTCGGTCGGTCGGTTACTCGAGCTGTCGGTTCAGACCCGTTGAGGCTTCAGCCGTGTGGCTGACTGTCTGTCTTTGCTTAGCTTTAGCAACAAGCTATCTACGCGTGTTCGTGTTTGTATCATTTCTTCGAACTAACCGGTTTGAAAACACCAACAACCCTTATGAGCCTCTTTGACGGGGCCTTATCAATTGATCTGTCTGCCTTCCAACCGGAGTAGATTATTATTGAAACAACAACGAGCCGCAACCAAGTAGCGAGTTGGTCGAGGCTTGAATGCTGAAAATCATTCGTCGTTAAAGGAGAAGCGCCAGGAGTACGTGGATTGGTCTCGTTGTGGTGGCACCTTCTTGTTTCTATCGGAGCTGAGGAGACCATTCTAGGCGCTCGGGAATTTCGCGAGATTTCTCCGCCTCCCCTTCCCCCACGGTTGACTTTCGACACAGTGTTGCCAAGAGGCTCTCGAAGAGACCCGCTGACACGATGCCGTCGATCGTCCCACCCGAAGAGTGGCGCGGTCTCGCGCGCTCGCCGTCGTCGTTGCTGCTCAAAGAGCCCAACTACGTTGTTCAGATACTGTCCTTTCTCTTCTCATGATATGATTTCTCCTCGTGTAAGATAAAAGCAACGTGAATTCCTGGATTTTTCTCTTCTGCCTCGCGACGCGGTTCGTTCAGGAAGAAGTAGTCAGCGAATCGACGGCCGCCGTCTTATTCCGTTGCGATAGGCTAGTCGATCGTGGCATCGACTGTAGTTTCGTGTTTTAAATGGTGAATGCAGCGGTGATGCCGACGGCGGCGGTAGCGGCTACAGCGGCGTCTAATAGCGATAACGCGTTGATGCACGTGGCGCGTCGTCCGCGACGCCTTTCTGCTCCTTCGTTTGCTCTCTGGTCTGCTCCGGTTTAACCGGCGGCGGGGAGACGGGCGGCAAGCAGGAGGGATAGTTGTGGTTCTTCTGCAGACAGAGAAACGAACGATCGGCCTGACGGGCTGCCTAGCCTTGCTCACCGGCTCGGCCGGCCAACCAGCCAGCCAGCCGACTAGCTTCCCGCTTGGTGGACAGATAGATACCGGCGGACGTCTAGTGGCGTCACGTGGCGGAGTTGGACCACGGAGAAGAATTTTCTGTCCGTTTTTTATTCGATTTTTTTTCCTCCACTCCGTCGGCATGAAAGCGAATGGAAGGACGGACGACTCCCTTGTTACTGTAGATAACAAACGCGACCGTTGATGAACACAGAGCAAGCTTCTTACTTTCGATCTCTCTCCTGTTGGACCGAGAAACGGAACGGTGTTTGTCCGAGTCTCCGAGTGCCCCCAGCTCACTTTGTATTGAAACACAGTCAATATTCACCCCCTGTTGATGCTTTTCCGCGTCGTCATTCAAGAAGTGCGAGATACGCGCTGCATCACGCGTGGTTCGCTCTCTCGTGCTCCCCGAGATCTCGCCAAGAAGGGTTCATTATCATTTTCGAAGGTTCGACTGCTCATGCTGACCGAGTCCCGAGCCCCAGCCCCATCGACCGGAACCCCAGATCGCACTGGCATGAGTTGCTATTCAGTTCAGTTGTTGGGTGGCTCGCTCAAGGTGCTCGTAGCGCACCGAGGCTCAAAGATGCGTCATAGCTAGGACCCCACTGCTTCTCGAAATCCAGTAGAAACGAGTCAAAATAACAGAATCAACAACAATCATGCAGGTAGCATCCCACTGCTTTTTGCTGCCGTTTCGATCGTCGCGGCCGCGGCCGACTCCGCTTTCGGTACCGATAAGAAACGAACCTGCCACAACATCGAGCGGGGCTAAAGAATGGAAACGGACTGCCGCAAGCATCGGCACAGCTACGGCTGTGATGGGCAGGCGTCGCCTGCTGGAGCACAAAAATGTACGCCAGTCGTACCTGCCATCCAGGAGTGATTCGCACCGCAAATTTTAACTCAGAAACTGTGTACTCTGGCTCAATCGAACGCTAATGAGGCCCAAGAACCTTCGGCGGTTCGAATATCTTCGAGGGAGCTCCCAATCGGGCGCGAAGTCTAACCTAGATGAGTCGACTATCTAACTTTCTCTCGTCGTGTCTTCGCTCGAGGACACAAGGAGTGGATCTTTCGAAGCTCTCGAGTGTATGACCAACCACCAGGCTCACCAGACATCGGTTTGTCTACTTCTCAGTTCCGCGGTGGTTGGTTTCCTAGTCAGTGTGCTTGCTAGCTTGGTTGGTTGGCTGAATGGTTGGTCCGTTCGTCTGTCCATCAGTCTGTTGCGAGCTTGGTCGGCAGCTTGCTTGCTTGCTCGCTGCTCGGTTTGTCTGCACGGGCAGCAGCAGCCGCAACTCGAAGCTAGCGGAAAGCTAGCCTCTCACCGATTCGACACTGAGACTAAAGTAGCCATAGGTGAATGACGGCTCAAACGACATGGTCTTCCGAACACTCCGCACAGATAGGAAGAGTTCACTCTTTCCCGGCGTCCTGCCTCTTCCTCGAGTAGTTTATTCGGCGTCCAGTCGCTCGGTCGTTTTCAGTCGGCGACCCGCGCCGTCTTTGGATCTTGAGGGATTCATCATCGAAAGGCGGATTTGAGCCACTTGAGCGGGGCCTTGCGGAGCTCCCAAAAAAAAAATTGAAGGGGGAACTTCGTAGAGTCCGTCTTGAAACTCTTCGCACAGGGAAAGCTGTTAGATCGCCGACCAAATTAAGATGGGAGTACTACAAGCGTAACAATGCTGCCGATGCTCCGCCTCATTCTAAAGGTGAAGGCTTGACTGCAGGTTCCCTTGCCCCTCCACCCCCACCGTCCCAGAGAGTACACCGCAATATTTTTTTTGTTGAGGTTCGACTTCTTGCGTGGTTGCTGAAGTAGCGGGACTTCGCCACGCCGTACTTCGAACCCGCCCCCAGCTCGAAGCTTTCTCTCCAGATCAGATTGTTGAGCGGAACTTCTGCTGTTGGAAGAGCGACTCGCCGTAGACAACATCCGCCACACAGACAGAGTAAGGCGCAGGTCTGCTGGTGTCTGCGCCTTGTTCTCTTGTGCGGCGGCGCGGCGGCGGCAGCAAACTAGCAACCTTGCCAGTACTAGGTCCCGAACGCCGTAGAGAAAGTAAGAAGACCCTTTGGAAGTGCTCTTACCGCCGTTGCTTATAGTGATGCTGCTGCTGGTGGCGGTTGTGTTGGTGGTAGTGGTGGCCAGCCTGACTTGACTCGTGAAGAAGCCTGTCGCGGAGGGGCCTCGGCTCACTCGAGTTGGCCCTTTTCAGTTGCGCGTGTCTAGGATTCAGACTCAGTTCACCCACCACCATTCAAACGTTGACCCTCTCGATATAGGAACGCAGCCCTACACGAAAATTATTGCAACTTTGGAAAATGATTCTTCCGTTCGTTGGGCGTTTTTTGTCCGATTTTACCCCGGCGAGTTGGTTGAGCTCCAAAGTGAGTTGACGACAACAACGACGACAACGACCTTCTCCAAGACCACGCCTTCTCTCTACAGCAGAGCTAGAATATCGTGCGCTGGCTACCGGCAGCGAGGAAATCGAAGATGTGCTGAATGGAATCACAATGTCGGAGCAAAACTTTGTCTCGCAGACAGACGCCTCGAGTGCATATATGTAGTTCGGAAAGATTGTGGAGCTGGAGCTGTTCCGTTAGTGTTTGTCAGTTCGAATACGACGATATGAGTCGTGACCTCTCATTTGCGACGCGATTTTATTCCGTTTACCTACGTTTCGAGATAGATTTGTGAAATTCAAGCCTCTATCCGTGAACTTGAAGTTCTGCTCGACTTACAGGAAACTCGTTATTTTCTCATTGCAGGTCAGCTGATGCTCTCCCAACGCATGCGTCCTGTCGTAGGAGAATAGGGACGAAGTGATCCCGTCCGTTTAGACAAACCTACCGAGAGGCAAACTGCTGCTCGGCTCACTAAGGATCCTGTAGAAACGAGGGGGAGCTCGTAGTCAACCGTCACCGCGGAAGAGGGTCCTGTCTAGAGAACGGAGAACCCGCTTGGAAGACCTTCTCCACTAAGGTGGTCTCCAATCACCGAACTACTCTCCCGGTTCTTCAACTCCATACCGTTGTTAATCCTGTCCTGTCGGTACTTGTTGGTCGGTCCCGATCATAGTGTCAACCTCATCCCGAGTTGTGGTTCGCTCGGGGGCCGATTTGTGAAGCGAGTTCGCTCGAGGTGCATTGTTTCATTCTTGTGTTGTTGCGTCAGTGAGATCGTTTATTTTTGAACTGAGGACCAGAGAAACCATGGCGGCCACGAAAGTAGGAGCGATCGGCGTCGAGGATCTCGCCACTTCCGTGGATCAACAGCCTCAACCGCCGCCGCAGCAGCAGCAGCCACAGGCTCAGCAACAGGTGGCAACTAAACACAGCAGCAGCGGCAGCAGTAACAACAACAACAATAACAACAACAGTAGCAACAACAACATTAGCGACAACAACAATACCAGCAACATTTACAATGCCAGTCAAAACAGTTCGGCAGCCAGTTCGAAACCTCCTCGAAAAGAGCCCTCTGCCGCGAGGAAAGCCGGCGGTGAGAATCAGCAACGAAGAGATCGACGGAAATCTCGGCCCGAGAGACCTTCGTCGAGAACAAGTGAGACTAGTGAGCGTGGGGCGGGCGCCCCCCCGCGAGAACAAGCAGCCAAGGAATCTGTCAGCGGCAGCGCTGGCGCCAGCTCAGATAAAAAAGGTTCAGGGGGTGAAGAAGAGTTTGTGTTTGCACCTCCTCCGCTGGTGAACCCTTGGACGAAGAACCGCAACGCCGCCCAAGTTATTGCTCAAAAACAAATGGAATTCCCTGATGCCCTGAATGCCAATAGTTGTACCGCTGTGCCCAATAGCAAAGTGAATTCAACAAACTCCTCAGTTTCATCTCCTACGTCAGACGTCACGTTGCCTCCTGAAACGCATACGTCGACGACAACGGCAGCACCAACGACGGTCACCGCGACGTCGCCGTTGCCACCGCCGGCTCAACAACAACAACAGCAGCAGCAGCAGCCGCCACAGTCGAATACTAACGCGACGACGACGACGTCGCCGCCGCCGCTGCCGTCGTCGCTGCCAATTTCTCAAGGAACCGGTGAGTGATGTCTCAGACTGACTTATAGCTAGCCAATCAATGACCTTATTCCGTTACTCGACTCCTCCCTGCGCTGTTTACCTCGCGGTCCTTCGATCGCATTGCGGTAGAGGAGAAATAATAAACGTCCAACTTCCCCCATTTATTCGGGATTCTCATCAAAGCCATGGACTCGAATCTGGACTCAGTTCGATTCCTGTTCGGCGGCTGCTTGATCATGAGTGCCCTCTATCGCTCACTCCAGTTCCACTTCATGGTTCCGAACTCTGTACATTTTGGAATGGGAACGTGGGTGGCACCAGTGGACAGCTCCTCTTTCGAATACGTCCATCCATCTTTTGAGACAGTTTTTGCAGAAATTCATAACCATGCTCTCGTTCGCAGTTGTGCCTTCGGGTCAGAGCAAACCCTATCCGCAAAAACCTCCGATATCCGCGAGCCACGCAGCTGATCACCACGAGGTGAGTTCGGAGTCTCGTCCATCTTATTTACCTATCCGTCTCGCCTCGTTCTGGAACACGCTGAACTTCTTTGATCTGCTTTCTCTTTCGAGAATCTGTTCAAATCGGGTGTATCAGACCTCAAATTCGAACTTTGATTCTTCACAGCAGTCGGAGTGCAATGGATACTCGGACGCGAATCACGTTGACGCTGCCACTCCGTATGGTAAGTTGATCCAAGATGCCTAGTGAATCGTGGGGTAACGTCATCCAAGATCAATATGACCGTTGTGATGTCAAAACGGTCCAAAGCCAAAGAACCAGCATGATGGCAAATCCAGAGTGCTGCAGGATCGCTCGCTTCCTGTGTTTTCTGTGGGAGCTTGCATTCTGATCTCTGGAGCGCACCACCTGTAGTTGTGTTGCCCTTTCGATGCCGCTCAGAAGTCGTGTCTGACTATACCGCGGTTTGCAGCGCATACAGGTTAAGGGTCGAGTACAGATCTCCTTCAATTCGAGCGCACTTTGGGAGAAGTTACGTATTCCGACATTTTGCGAACGGAAAATGTGGTCATGTCCTACGGTCGCTTCGACGACTCTCGTCGTGCTCATCGACAGGCTCCCGGCTTCTGCTCAGAATCCGTAGAATGTTCAAGTGGAATTCAAACCAGCTATCGTCATGGCATTTCGAAAACAGCTGTCAATGCCAACTAGTATTCACTCTCGATCACCTCACACTGGTTACTTATCGCCCAACTGAAGTACCTTCAGGGTCTATAACACCTCCTCGTTTGATTGTCCCGAGTATATGCATGTAGCCATATGGGAAAGTTTTATAAGTTCGAAGAGATCTGCACTTGAGCAGCACAGCCCGAGCGTCGATTGTTCGCTGTTTCAACTCGTAGAGCTGGAAAGAGTGACAAAGAGGGAGATAGCGGCGGCGCGTTGTTTGTTGTGTCCCATAACGTTCTTGAGTTTGTTGGAAACAGCCCCGATCGAGGGATCGCCGACATTCGAGAATAGGTTTAATTTTGTGATGTGTTCGTGTCCGTGTGCGATCGTTGGAAACACTAAGTGGCGCCGAAAACCAACTCGGAACGACTGATGACGTCAGCTTCGATGCGAGAGCGTTCTCGCTGCTGCTGCTGTTGCCGATGCTGTTAGCAGAAGACCACAAGAGTCCATATGACGTCGACGACGAAACAGAGCATATGGTGGAGAAGCGCCAATAGCTTGGAGCGCCAACGGCAACAGCTCTTAGTTAGGACAGATCCGTAGGAACGGTACCTGGGCAAAGCGACGAAATATACTTTTGTGAAAGCTGACCGCTACGCTGGGAGCTGACTTGAGATGTCGGGCAGTGTTTCGCTTTGATTCGAGGGCAACGATTTCGGTGTGTGTGTGCCGTCCGATATGTCAATCGAAAGTCAAGGTACTGTCCGTCAACCTGCCAGGCGCACCGCCGATTTTTTCTCGAGATCGACGAAGCGATAGATTCAACTTGAATTCTTGGTCTCTGTCGATCGATAGCTTCAAGCGATAGGATTGGGGCGCTTGATACCGTGGGTCTTGCCTGTGACATGTCGAGCGAGCGGAGACGAAAGCTGAGGCAACTTAGTTACTAACCAGGCCCTTTCGCTTGCAGAAGAGAGTATTCGTGTACAAAGTCCTGCCAGAGCAGCGTCTGCAGCGAGAGTGAATTCCGCTGCTGCTCAGGGATCCGCAATTTCTTCCGAGTGGCCGACGTTAGGGGAAGTAGTAGAAGTCGGCGTGGAAGCCAATGGAAGCGGGAGCGCCTCTTCGAATGGAAGCGTCGCATCGCCTAAAGCATCAAAAGACTCGACTGGACTAGCTGAAGAAGATTTCAGGGAGAGCCTAAAAGACGGCTCGCAGCATATTGTTGCTAAAGATGCTTCTAACAAGAAGAAAGGTGAGAGGCAATCTTAGCTTGATTAACACTTTTCTTGTCTGGCCACAAATCTGACATTTTCCATTCGCACATCGCCGATGTCTGAGAAACTTTTAATCGTTCCAGGTGCCAAACCGAAATGGGTTCCGTTAGCTATTGAGCCTGTTAGTGGAAACCGGAAAGGGGAGCCGAGGTCGGGAGGTTCCTATCGTGGCGAACGTTCAAACAATCCGCAGAAAGTCGTGAACGCTTCTCAAGTTTCTAGTAGCGTCTCGTCGAACAAAACAAACTGTAAGTATCCTTTTCTCGTCAGCATCTCCTCGAGAGTCTCGTTATGGCATGCCGAAGTTGGGATAGATCAATTCGAAGTACTTCACGCGGTTTCGATTCATGTGAGACTCGATTTGAAACTGTTCTCGAACCTTCTAACAGGGCAATCGACCAACGGAACGTCGTTCGTAGGGTCTGGGGCAGGATCCGCAGGAGGGGGAGCTCAAATGAACGGACAAAGGGAATCAAGTCGAGGTCGCGGTGGCTCAGGAGGTTACCGGGGCGGCAGTCGAGGACGAGGAAGAGGACGCTCAACTCCCCCGTCGTGGGTGAGAACTTCGACGCCACAACAGAATAACAGAGCAGGACCACAGGCGGACGTCATTGAGGGTATGTGCGATATTGGTTATCGATTTCCAGAGGGAAATTCTATATTCTACGAATCCGGTTTTTGATATTTCAATGTGGACGGTTTGCGATTGTAACGAAGGCTCATCTCTCAAGTAGCTACACCCGCTCCGAGTTTCTTGGTTCCGATTATCCCGCCACGTCTACCTCTCACGCCGTCGCCACCTCCCTCAAGTCAGTTCATCCCCCCGGCAGCCGTGGTTGTCACTGGTGGTCCGGCAGCACAAGTAACAGCTCCGATACCTCAGGTTCCTCAACCGAGATTTGGATTCTTAGGAGGACCCTACCTCAGTGAGTAGTTTGCGACCGTTATTTCAATTCTCAGATGAGCTGAGAGCATGTAACATCCGTTAATCAAGCGCCGAGCCGCGGTAATGGTCTACAGCGACAGAATGCTCAGATTGTCGGTTCGTCTTTTCTCTCTTCCGTCCATGCCGGCAGATGCAGCTGACAAAGCGAAGCAGCAACAGCAGATCGGCCGACGCGCATGCGTAGTGTTACGTTGCCTCCATTCATCCATGTTGGTCTGTTGAAGGTCTGCTGCGGTTGCTGCTACTGCTGTGACTGCTTGTGCGGCTGCCGCCGTGTCTCATTTTCTTATTGCGTTGCTTTGAGCGTTCGCTCTGACTGCGCACTGTTTTTGTTGTTTTGGAGCAAGCACCACGTGGTGCTCAGACTGTGATGGTGTTATGGCACGTCGATGATGCACGTAGAGAGGATGCATGTCGACCATATGGCAGACTTTGTTTCCATGGCGACCTCTGAACGTTCGCAGTCTCTGCTGTCGTTGCTTTAATCAATCGCCGAGTGTATTCGGAAGTCGTGTTGCGTTCAGATAGCGCTCTTCTCTCGATCGCCTATGATGAATACCATAGTCGAGATCCACAAAGAGAATATTTCCCGGCTCTCGATGCTGGGATCAGGTAAATCTTTTACTGCCCACTGTTGACGGGGTTCAGTTCGATCCGAAAACGCTCTGTGTGATACGGGAAGTCGGAGGGCACGCTAGAGAAAAGATTAGACGACACGTCGTGGTTTCGAAATGTTTCTGTGTTTCTTCGCAAGTAGTTCGAACAGATTGCGCGCTCGATAGACCGATGAAGAAGCAATCGTGACGACGTCGCGCAGGCGATGAGCGGAAGTCGTGCAAAAGAATTTAAGGCCGCTCAATATAAAACGGTCATTTTGAATTTTGCAGCTGTTGACGAGCCCACACTCAGAGAATACATTCGCAAGCAAGTAGAATATTACTTCAGCGAAGAAAACCTGCAGAGAGACTTCTTCATCCGAAGAAAAATGGATCGCGAAGGGTACCTCCCCGTCAGCCTCATTGCTGGCTTCCACAGAATACAGGCTCTCACGCAGGATATCAATCTATTCATACAGGTTGGTTCACCTCTCCCCTTTCTTTTATTGAACCCCACGATCTACATCGAATGTTGTCGAATGCTGTCGGCCTCGTTCACGATTACCTCCTATTTTCTCTAACGGATCATTCTAACCATCTCCAGGCTGTGAAAGAGTCATCGCTCGTCGAACTCAAAGACAATTTGAAAATCCGGACGCGGGAACGACCGACTCATTGGCCGCTCCCAGATGTCCCGAACGGGATGCCGTTGCCCGCCACCCAACAGACGAGTCCTGCATCCGCCTCCCCTCAGGACCCATCACCAAATCCGCCATCGAGCGGCGGCGGTGCTCCTGTCGTCGTTAACGGTGCGTAGGCCGGCCAACGGAAGTCTAGACACAAACAACAGTAACAACAGCTCTTGAAAAACAACGAAACGAAACAGATTCAGAACATCACGTAATAACGCGTGAATCCGTAAGCCGCCCGATAGTCGAAACAAGCGTCAGACATCACACAATTTTGTACAGAGTAAAAGTCTCGAGGCTCGAGACGTTGATATCAGCGTACCAGAACAACAGCATCATCAGGGGAAACGCGTACAGCCAGAGGGTTGCAGAGTGACGATGGTTCGAGTTCGGCGTTATTCCTTTTGAACTTGTTCCTTACATGCACGTCCAAAAACATGCCAAACCATCGGTTCGAGATCATGTGGCCCGAGTGTGGCGAACTGTGAACTCGCTGAACTGTTGGCAAACCTCCAGCGATCCGGTCGGAAGCTCGAAGAGCTGGAGGAAGGGTTTGATGATCCGAGTTCGGCTGTCCCCGACCAACGACTCCGTTCAACACCTGTTGGAACTGTATATAAAAAACCTAAAGAGGTGTTTGTTGAGAACGGGGCAGCAAGCAGGATGTCTTGCATTGGAATCTGGGAGGGCTGTCGAGTTGCTGAGCTCTGGCAACGAAAAATACGGCAACTGCAATAGCTCCGCCGAGGTCAGAAAGCTAATCGGCTCTGTGAGGGCTGGGCCTCTCGGGACTCTGCACTAGCAAATGTGAGGCTCGCGGGTTTCACGCAACAATCCCTCAGTGGCGATAAATGCAATTTAAATAGTGTTCGAAAATTGTGGATGGGCCGACTGCCTCGTCGTGCGGTTATTCGATCCTCGTAAATGCAATCCTCGTCGATCTAATGTCTCAACAATTCACATTTGAGTGATCAGCCATTCGCGAGAGTTTTTCGAGTTTTTCTCGCTGAGGTGCCGAGAACGGGATTCCAATCTTCACCGGTCAGTTGTGCAACGCTTGTTTCTCGAGGAACAGCCGACCGCGACAAGCCAAACAGCTGTCAGAGACATCATGAGACCATTGTGTCCTTTCTGACGTTACGGATCGCCAAGCTCGCGGCACACAATCGTTGCAGTTGGTTTCGGGAATTATAAGGTGGCATCGACTTGCAATTGATCGGTTAGTCAGCTGATTTCTAGAACTTGATCATTCGGCCAATCTACCGATTGATTGATTGACGGAATACCGTGGTCTCGGTAATCAAACATCAACAGAATGGGCCTGTGCGAGTGGACACTCGTTTTGATTCGTCGATCGTAACATTATCAACACGGCATGGTGATTTACCACACGACTGCCTTATATTTTCCGTCTATGTCATAGTCGACTATCCATATAACTATCTATCCAATCGATCTACCTACCTACCTACCTACCTTTTGATGTATCTGTCGATGAAATATCCAGATATCAACTTGTCTATCAATATCTGATAATCTATCCATCTATCTTTGATACGATAGCTGTAGTTGTGAATGTCTAGTTCGAAGCAACTTTTGAACTGTTTTTCCTGTACAACTTGATTCTATCGTGTGCAGATGAAGCACAAATTAGCGAACACTACTACTGTGGTCGACTTGATTGTCGTGTATTTCTGTTGATGCTGCCAGACTGCCTCAGATCCTCTATGGAATCAGTGACCGGCGGATAAGCGTGTTCTTCAATCAGTCTAGCCACATGATTAGGTTAAGCCACCGAACGCCTTGACCGCTGTCCGTCTGGAGCGCCTTGTGTCTTGGGGGAAATTCGTTCTCTAAAATGGATTCGATTTGCCGAACGACTTCGTTCGCCTTGAATCTCGGTGAAATGCATCTTTCCGAGCCCCCGCATTGTGCATCGCATCAGATGCTGTGGCAGGCTCTGGCGTCGACGAGACGGAACAAGGCTGCGCCCGAACTTTTGTGAAGTCTTTCATCGCGTAGCTAGAATGGAATTGCAAAATGAGAGTAGCGGCGGTTCATTATGTTCGAGAGGCGTCGGTGGCGCGGACGAGATATGCAAGTGATAAAACCACGAAACTAGAAATTAGAGCTGCGACACGTCGCTGAGGCGATCTTCTCTGAGATTCCCATCGAAATTCCATATGAGGTCGGAACGGGACCGCAAGCGCTATGAACTTTTCTTACGAGAGCATATAATGGGGTTCGTTTTCGGTTGTTGCTGTTTTTTCCTACAATTGAACGACTTTCCGTCGCCTATGTCTTCTTTTCACAACGACAACTAATATAAACGCGTTCTCATCGACGGTGACGACGACAACAACAACAACAAGAAAATCAAGTGCGAAAGCCTGTGTGCGCGCGCGTGACTGTGACGGAGCGTCTACGGGATAAGGTGACGACTAGGAACAAAAATGCTGAGCGAAACTCAAAGAGGCGTTCTCCCAACTGATGGAGGAGGACGTCGGCGATGCCTAGCAGGGATTAGGATGCAGATCTTCACCAAAGATGCATCTTGAGCTCGTCGAGCCAGGTTGCCTCGCCAGGGAAGCTGTGTTGAGACTAACTGTGACTAATGGAGTTGCTTCTCCCGGTGACATGTGAGTCTTTTAGCTCACGCGCCGGATCGAGATGTACGTCAATCAAAAAAAAAATGAGGTATAAGTCGGATGGTGAACCGCGAATGAATCTGTGGCTGATGCCTGTCGAGATGCAGCTGAAGGAACGTGCTTGGAAATCGGAATACATTGTGACATGCTCCTCTGGGAACCAGAGCTGTTGGAAAAGATGGAACCCGCACGGTGCATGTTGTCTTGAGATAACTCCGCCCTTGATGATCCATGTTCAGTGATTGATCATCGGAGGAACTTCACACCGTGTCTTGTTATCGAAATCGAAAAGCCCTCTTCCCACTTAGACTATCACGACGAAAACTCATCCTGATGTCATCAGTTGGCGTCGTCGAAGCCTTTCATTATCCGACATGAGCGCTTGTCGTTTCTATCATTTGATCCTAATTTGCGAGGAAAATTTCGACTGGATCGAAGGAGACTCCGAATCAGATGCGATTCGTTGCTGTTTGAAAGAGAGTCGATCAACCGCAATGGTGTTAGATTCTCAATCCAAAACGAATCTGGCGGATCGTCATCTTCGTTCCCCTTTTTCGTAGTGATATAAGAACAATAGAGGAGGTCTCCCATGTCTCAGTTGCTGCTTCAGCCATACTTGCTACTGGAGACGTGTGGATTAGGGGGAATGAAGAAAGAGCAATCAGCTGGATAAACCCAACCCAACGAGTGTAAAAGTGCCACTGCCTCCCTGACATTCGAGAGAAACACCGTTCTGGTCGCGGGAGAAGGAAAATCGCTGCGAAAATTTTGTATTGTGACGAGGCGGAGCGCGGACACACACGATCACATCATCATCAAACAGCCTGATGTACAAGGGAGAGATAATCACAGAAGTAAACCGTTGTGCAAGTACTCCGCCAACACATGTGGCTCGCACAAGCAAAAAGAGAGGTTGACCCGAAACCAAGCCACTGAGTATCCAGGCGGAGGAAGGTCTAGATCCGAAACAAATGTGCGGCGCACCAGCAAAGCAAAGCCAGCTAGATTCTGTCATCTCAAACGAACACACGGAAAGCATTACCGAGCAAGCAACAACACGTTCCACGATTCCATTGAGCCTTTCCTAAGTATATATTTATATGAATATATATGATTTTAGAGTTTTGAGAGTTATGGTTATTTTGGTTCAGAAAATTAGAATCCCGTATGTGACGATTGACTGATGGGTTCAGATGGTATCTAAACAGACAGACGAAAGACACAGCTGCCGGGCCCCGCTACCTTTGTAGTGGCAACCCAGTTGCCCGGAGCTTCAAGGGTTCGGAGTCGTAGAGTCACTGCTCTCCTCTCTCAGCCTAATGTTAGGTTCGTTCTCTCTCTCGCAATTCCTCTCACTAGTAGCAAACATCCAGAAAGTTCGCTCGGTCGAATGTAAGTAGACATGCGCATGTCCATGCAGATATCTGGATTCTTCTGGTTTCCCTCGTGAGTAGATTGATTCAACTCTTCATTAGTCCTGGTTTCCGCAGAAGCTTTTCTGTGAACTTTTGATTGTTTGGTTCTCCAACGTCGTCTTTCCTCGCTCATTGTATCGCGAGATGTCTTGACTTTCCGACGCGAGTAGTTTTCGAGGTCTTTTCGCGCCGATTTCCGAAAACGACAATGTCCTCGGCGGCGTCCAATCCTTTTCATGCTGTCCATCCCGTTGTCTGATGGCGGCCAGATTGGTAGACATCGGGAGACTGGGCTCCCTTTTGGTTGGCTTCCGAAGAAATTAAACAGCTTGGTGGTTCAAGAGCTGCAGCGAAGCAGGCTCAATGCTTGAAGTCGGTGTTTTGAAAGGTTATTATTGAATGCGAGCGAGCAAGCGTGCGTGCGAGCGAGAGTGAAAATAGTGAGGGCGTCGAGAATCCGAGCCCTTTTTTGACGCTAGTCTTGACGTTCAAGCGAAAATCGAATGGAGCGTATTCCTAGGAGCATCATTTTCGTTCGAACACAACAAATCCAGTTTTGTAGTAGCTCATATCGATTCCGCGAGAATGGTCTTTATTGCTCATACTGTCTCTGCTTTGCTGACGCTCACAGTTGTGTGGACAGAATGGTGACGCTCATCACGCCAATCACAGTGAGCCAATTGTCACGACTGCGACACCGATGGCTACAGTGATGAAGATGATGATGAGGCCAAGAACGAGAATGGCTATCGAAGCGTCCGCGAATCGGATTGAGAATTTCGGAAACGACGATGATCAATGTCCCGATGAATCAGAACGATTGACAGCGGAGCTTCTTTCGATTCCGATCAGGCTCGGCCGGCTTTTGTAGCAGAAAACGTGTCCCGTTATCTCGCCTCTGGGGGCAACATATGGTTCATTCCTAGGCCGTAGGAGGCACAAATATCGGTCGACGTGACCCTTGCTCGATGCGGCCGCCCGGCAGAACCGCGGCAATCACGCAATCGAATTCCTGAAACAAAACTCAAGGAGCAAAAAAACATCCACCACACCGCGGGAAGATTCTGCGACCACTGCAAACAACACCAACAATTTGTGCAGCAAACTCGTTACATCGATCATATGAATCAGTCTTTTTTAGTACGGCCTACCATGATTTATTGTATGATCGCTGCTACAACAAAAACAACAACAACAACCACTACTATCAAATATTACATTAACGGATGAGATGTTCATCAATATCGTGTGATTAATTGATTCATAGGAGGCCGTCGCCCACACTGATGATGATACATATGATGATGATAAGCTATGCCGGCGTCGAGAAAGATGCGGAGAGAAATATATAATAATATTCATAAATCACTATTAATAGCAAACAATGGTTATGAAACTTCTGTAGTCGAAAGTCGTGGACACACGAGTGATGGTGAACCTTTGAAATGCGCGCAACAAAAAACGTAATAAAATGTTAAAAAAAAAGAAAACATGCAAAAAAAACATCCACAAAAACCATACCAGAGCTACAAGAACCACAACGATGAAGAGAAACGTTGAGAGAAAGTGGAGAAACTATAAACAAAGACAACAAAATAGGAGAAAAAAATGGCAAAATGCTAATTTGTCGAGAAGTGAAGTCAGTCAGACGGATTGATACTGAAGAGAGAATTAATGCTGAAGATGATGATATCGATGGAGAAGCAGGAGATGCTGAACGTGGAGACGTAGGAGAAGCCGATGATAACGATGGTGATGAAAATGATGATGATAATAATAATAAAGATTTAAGTTTTGCTATCCGCGTGTTTTCCATTCGCTGAAGAACGCCGACCGATCGTGATTATGTCTGTGATGATGGTGGTGCCGGTTGGATGATCAGTGTTCGGTGAAGTTAGAGCGAATCGCTTGTGGGCCGCTGCATTGTCCACCTGAATTTTTTCCTTGAATCGGAGGTCGAAATGGATCCTTCATTCTTCCATGATTCTCTATGAATGGTAGATCCCAGGACGACCGTCTGATCTTATGCCTGCTTGCTGTGATCTCCTTGAACCATCCAAGCAATATGTCCAAAACCCTGAATCTCGCACAGAGTGGGTCGTCCCTTGTATATTGGCAGAAACATCCAAAAAGCATCTATGGAGCCTCAGATCTGTTCCAAGCTCTTTGAATGTTTGCCCCAGATACAACAGACCCATCCTTCGATCCTCGCTTTTCCGTTCGAGTGAACTCTGTCGACACTTCACGCTACTTGTCCTCGTTGTTCTGTCTGTGGCTGTGTCAATCTTTTCACGTTGGTGATGCGATAATCTTAGGTACACGTTGCTGATCGAGCGTAGCTGGATGTACTTTCGTTCCGGAGAATGGGAATTGAAGAGAGATAGTAGGTAGGAAATAATCCATCTGAACTGAATCGAAGAGAGATAGTAGGTAGGAGATAATCCATCTGAACTGAATTGAAGAGAGATAGTAGGTAGGAGATAATCCATCTGAACTGAATTGAAGAGAGATAGTAGGTAGGAGATAATCCATCCGAACTGAATTGAAGAGATAGTAGGTAGGAGATAATCCATCTGAACTTCCAGATAGAAGAACATAGCTGACATGGTGATAGTGTCCTCGTGAAGCGTATCATAGGGGTTCGTCATGTAGTACGCCAACTCTCCCGCATTCGAGAGTGGCTTTCGGAGGGATACGGTAGAATATTTTGGGAGTATAGAACCGCTGTTTATATGTGATATTTTCCGGGTTCCCTCCAATCAGAAACGGCACCAGAAACAGCCGAAACCGAGAAAGAACAAGCTGAGGCCGATATGGAGAAAGACGATTGGACCGAAGTGAAGAAAGATCGACGGAACCGAGAGAAGAGCCGTAGCAAAGAACCGACGGTATGTATGACGTTTCATCAGTATCGGCAATCGATAGTTGTTACCTTGTGACCGGTAACACAATGAACCTACTCTAGCCGGCATCCAAGTCACAGTCCTTCGTTACAGCCCTTAGAAAGCTCAAAGACGAAAGAGGTCGTGGAGGAGAAAGAGGAGCTTGAGTTCCAGCTGGACGAAGACCTAGCTCACGAGGGCGGGCGCTGCAATCGTTTCACTGAAGAGTGGAATTCCGACGAAGATCCAGCTGATGACTATGAGATCAACGATGAAGAGATCTCGAAAATCATAATCGGTGCGCTGAGTTTGATATTTGATATCTCTGACTAATCGACAAGAGAGTTCCCGAGTGGAAAGTTCGAATCAATCATCAGAACCCCGAATCTACAGTAGTCAAGAATGCTGACGCTTCTCGTTCCAGTTACTCAAACTCCGCCTGTGAGCCGTGCCAAGAAACATGAAGGTTTCGATCGTACAGCAAATTTCACGTCGAGAACCAAAATTACCCAAGAACTGGCTCAAGTGATAAACGACGGACTGTACTACTACGAAGAAGACCTTTGGACGAACATCCACCACCACGAAAGCATGCAATACAAGTAAGTCGCTGTTCCTCATAAGCCGACGAACATATTCTTGAGCTCCCTTCGAATTCTTCGCGAATCGGCTCTAGCTTTGACAACGCTCTTCGCCCCAGGTCCGTTGAGTTGATCAGCCCCGCAAAGGAAGAGCTCAAGCAAGGATCCCAAACGGAGCAAGCGCCTCCGCCGCCGCCTCCCTACGGACTCGAGCCGGAAAGCATAGAAAATATTTCGGAACAGGGTCAGGTGGCCATGACCACACCGATCTCGACGCCTCGCTCGCGGCCGCCGGTGACTCCGGGCCGCACTCCGAGATTCTGCAAGGATCCGAAAGTGGTTCCGCGGTTCTATCCCGTGGTAAAAGATAAAACCAGCGAACCTGTGGATCAGAAGACGCCGCGGAAACAGAAGACACGGCATGGCGAAGATCCCCCGGAGGAGTTCCACGTTGGATGGATTTTGGATACTAAAGAACACGATGAGGGCCCGTCGAGGAGTGGTAGCTTCTCCCGGAAGCTTGTCAAGTCCGAAGTGTCTTCGTTGACCGAAAGTATGGAGCCCTCGTTCACTTCGAGCTGCAGCTCGATCCCGAACTCACTGCCGAAGTTTGAGCATCCGTCACACGCGCTCTTGAAAGAAAGCGGTTTCACGCAACAAGCCTATCATCGATTCAAGAACAAGTGCATGAAAGAACGCAAACGACTCGGCATCGGACAGAGCTTAGAAATGAACACTCTGTTCCGCTTCTGGTCGTATTTCTTGAGGGACCACTTCAACAAGAACATGTACAGCGAGTTCAGGCGCATCGCCAAAGAAGACGCGCAGTTCGGATTCAGATACGGTGGGTTGAGTACGAAGCTTCTGCCATGACACTCTCACATAGATGCCATGGTAGACGGAGTTGTGATTTGAATATACGCGGATCATTGTTTGAATTTGAAGCATCTGTCGAATTTGCAGGTCTCGAGTGTTTGTTCCGCATGTATTCATACGGGCTCGAGAAGCACTACCGAGCTGATCTCTATGCCGACTTCCAAGAGGAGGTCATCGCCGATGCTGAGGACAAGCAGCTGTATGGACTGGAGAAGTTCTGGGCCTTTAGGAAGTTTTACAGGGACTCGCACATCTTGACAGTGGAACCCAGACTGGAGGCTTTCCTGAGAAAATTCAGAACTCTCGACGACTTCAAAGTTTCGGTGAGTGGTCCCTCGTATTGAATCCGGAAGACACTCACTCTTTATGGGACACGGCAGTGGAACGGTGTTGGCGTATTCAGGGGTCGAAGGATGATATCTCTCTCCGATTCCATTTTGTTCCGTTTCTGACATGATCTTATTGCGCAGCCCGAAGAGTATGACCGCAACCAGAAAGAGCTGGAGAGACGTCGACAGGAAGCTCAACGGCAGCACCAGAAGCAACGCGCAGCAGAAGCGGGCCGAAGAAGGACTTCATCATCGCAGAGCAGTGTGAGCCAGCGACGCGACAACGACGAGCGCAAACGGGGACACCAAAACCGAGCGCCGGCTCCAACTCAGAAGGCAACTGAGAAGAAATGAAGACTCCCGAGTTGAGCCTCGCGAGACAGACCTCATGGGTCGAGCATTGGCTCACACCTGATTTGACTTCAAGAGATTGAAGGAGCTAACGAGTTTACGTGGTCTCAAAGAAATGAGCTCTTTGCTCTATGGATGCAGTTCTACCGAAAGATTCTGGATGACAATGAAGAGAATTTATGTGGACGACGCAAGGTGCCCGAAGCGAGGGCACTACTTGATTGCATTTCGATAGGTCCCAAGCGAACTTGATGTTGAGTGTGAAATGCTACCCGAGTGCGGGACAAGGAGAACCACGTTGAGCTGAAAAGTATGCACCAAATAACTCCATGTGCAAGCGAGCCGCCTTTTGTTGGCAAGTAGTTCTAGCATAATGGGGCGTTGGCTACTTCAAGCTGATTACGCTAATACAACTATGATATTTCCTTCGGTCATTATAAATACAATTCAGATAGTTACGTAATATGTTTTTCCTCACGATCGCCGTCACGACCGATGCCTGTTTCGACCTCATTACAAAGCCGTGTAAGATTATCGACACTGGCGAGATAATTGTTCGCGAACGATCATGAGATGGTCGAGGAGAGCTTTCATCCGGAATCAATTGGTCGATTCCCTCGAAGATGGTGAGCTCGGGAGCGAATAATCAGGAGTCGACGGTTCGAATTGGTTTGAGTCACGATCCGTTGTTCCTGATTCAGTGAATAAACATGAAATAACTTATCACTATCGGAGACAACTACTCGTTTTTCACGAGCTTCAAAATGAGGGAAGGTTCGGAAAACACGCGGCTAGCTGAACTTTGAATGTGCAGATCCGTCAGGGCAAGGCCTCGGCGAAGATTTCTTTGAGGAGAATCCGGCATCGGCGAGTTGAGCGTGAGAGCAGATTGTTTGATGGTTGATGACTGAGGATAGCGACTCGAGTTAGATCCTCACAGTCGATACTACACTGACGTATTGAGTACCTGAACACCGGAATGTCGAAAGCATGCCGTAGCGAATTCTCGGGCAGTTTCAGATGGTTACCGAGTAATAATCAGTACATTAAGCATCTCGAGTTCTTGAGATAGCAACACAATCTTTACTTTGAGGAGTCGTGAGCGTCAGCAACAACCCAACCGGAGAGGAAAAAGAAGAGTCGGAATATGCAACTGCGACACCGAAAGCGATACACTGGGTTCCTCATCTGTGAACGGTTGAATCTTCGGAGTGACGCCCCGAGAATTTATTTTGAGCTGAACCACCGCGCTCGATTGAGACGCGGTGGGAGCCGCATGTTGTACATTCAAATAAAGCAGCACTTCCGTGCGTAATGAGTTGTGCTTCTTCTTGAGGGAAAGTTTTGTGCCTGTTCTTTGGCTGCAAGTGATAACCGGAATCGAAAAAGCTTCTCGAAAACACTGAGAATGTGCGCGACGGATAACTGAACACACGGTCTCTTGAACGATATCGTCCGCCTGACGGTATTCAAGGTCATTACTCGAAGGGTCAGAGATCACAGCGTTGTTTGAAAACTTGTCATACCGTGTACAATGAGCGTTAGGATCGGGATCAAGCCGTCGTGGAAATGCGAATTCACGCTGACCACTCAGAGTAATCAGTTAATCTTGCTTTGTGGAGAAACGTCCCTTTCGAGCGCTTCAAGTTATCTTGATTTCCGAACTATGTCTCCTTATGCCGCGGAGCATCTGCTCGGTCGTCGATTTTCGTCGAAGCAGGACACGGAGACTTGGTATGAAATCTGTCCGTCTCACTGTTCAATGTGGAAGTGGAAAAATTCAGTTTTGACGGAAAAATGTCTTCACAGCCGATGTTAGCGTTTGAGCCGGCAGCGGTGGAGGAAACCTATTTTCAATAAGGGAAACAAATCGATCATGAACCAAAGGAAATGTCGTCCGCTAAGCCGGAAGGAAGTGACGAACGTCGGCTTCGTCGGCGGCAGACTTCCAGCCAGGTTTCCACTCTCATTCCCAGCGGATAATTTCAAATCAGGAAACGGAGGGAACTCTCTCATTGGAAATGGATTCAGGAGTGAGGATCCATCCGGTATCGTACCAGACTTCCGTCTCTCTCTCCCTGACTGCCAGTCCCTCTGTGTCTGCCCGACTGCAAAGCAGCCACCTCGACCGACTGCCGAGCTGTTTGGTCGCCTCCGAGTTCGCCCGTATCGGGACGGTGAAGCGAATCGCAATATAAATGCTAACTCGATAGGGCGACAGTTTTCACTTTGGTGACAGTCGACCTGTTCCTATTTCGGGAAGAACTGTGCTCCTCCGTTTTGTGGTATTCGGAGGATCTTGCGCACAGGGTGCAAGACGCCGTGAATGACACACTCGCAAACGTTTCAAACGATATAACGAAGATGATATCTACAGTTCGACATTTTGGCATTGCAATGGGTTCTCAACTCTGTCCATGCAATGCAATTCCTTCAGCAGGGAAGCAGTTACGGGCAGGAACGACAGAAAGCGCATAGTGTGAGGAGCGAATAATGTGGCTCGAGCCAACCCTCAAGGTGGAAGAAGCAGCCCTAACGGGCGTTACTACCCCTTCTTCGTGAATGAGAAAGATACTTCTATCATTCGTGACTTGGGTATAACGATACCGCGTGTAAAGAAACCTCGGGAGGAGAGCAGGAATGAGAGCTCGAGTTCTAGCGGAGACAAAGGGAGAGAGTGAGTGGGAGCGAGTCGCACTCAGAGGGGTAACAAGGAGGGGGACTGACACAGATGTTCATGAAGTACGCCGTGTCAAAGAAGAGCGGAAGAGAGAGCCGTGATTTGCATCGTATCTGCTCCAAGTGATGTTTCGATACCGCGCGTAAGCTGTTTCCTATTCCCATACGTCCGTCGTCGCAGTGATGCCCCGCACGGTTGCGACTGAAGCCACCAAAGAGTATGCCGGCCTCTGTAAAGGACAAAGAGCGTCCAAGCGAGCCCATCTTGATCTAACATTTGGCCAGCCGGGCATGGCGACCCATTGGCGCTTCGGGCCGGGTCGCTGCTGTGCTCAGCCAACGAATCACCAACACGGCCACGATGCCAGCGCAGTTCGAATAAGCTTACAACCACCCAGTTACGAACCACGCCGCGTACCCGTGACCAAGCGGGAATGCAAAATAACATACGAATATTATATCACTTGTTTTAGAACTCCTGCATCACCTCATTATCCGCCGAAAGCTCCAACTAGCCGTCGGGATTGTCCATAGGCCAGAGATCCGGGAAACTTTTACAAATTAGGTTTAAAGCTCCGCATGCGGCCCAGAGATCGCACATCAAATAAACCCTCCCGTTGAGCTGTTAGTCCTCTATCACGCGCCTGACGGTCCCGCTGACGATATCGACATTTTGGAACGATACTTGCCGGTTATATCGTTAAGAATAAGTGTCTGTTTTGTGCGTCAGCTTTAGCTGCGAGTGGAGTCACGGCAATAAAGTCCCTCGTATTTCGTGCTTTCTCTCCGTGGATATATCTCTATATATATTTGTGTATCGCCCTCCGCGTTCCTAACTGCTCATACACAGTCTATACCAAAGACGCTCGTTTAGAGGATCCGTTGCCCAGAATCGGGACCACTCTTCATCGTCGTTACGCTCGAAAAGCGTTGGCCCGTCTGCGAGAGTAGTGTTGTACACACTCCATCCATCACCATCAGTGGAATCAAGCAGTGAACGATCAACGAGTAACATCGGCGTCGCGTTGACCGCTGAAAGCATTTCAGTCATCTTTTTGGTGCACGATGATCTTCAATGATATCTTTCTGCGAGAAGAAGAATATCGGTACTCATAGCGAAGCAGATGTGACGACGGGGAGAACGACGGTTTCGTTGAGAACCAAGGGTATCATGACTTCACTCGTAAGACTTGTGGAGCGTGTTTGACAGTTCGTTCCTTGTAGCCCACAGGAATACTTCATACTGAAGAGGAATCTTTTGTTCGTTGGAAATCGATTAGCAGAACGCGAGGTATTTGCTCAGAGGTCTTAAATGTTCGCGCGTTCAAGTTCCCACAACCAGTTTCGTGTGGTCGGCCCTTCTGAACCATCCCTCTCCGCAATTTCTATTTGCTTTGAGACGGTCCGCTTGAGCCGAGTGGAGTCCCGGCTGCAAAGCTGTGTGAGTGGGGTGGATTTCGGACTCGCTCTTCTCTGAATACTGATTTCACTCGCTGTGCACTGTCCCATGAAATTTTGTTTTTTTTTTTGCTCTCCGGCTCTGATTATGGCGCAGACGATTAACTCCGCTCGTCGGCTTGCCACAGCGAGAATCATCTGTTCAACACAGCAATTCAAAATGAAGGATCGCACAATCAGTTCGCCGAGCGTATTCACTCCGAGAACACTGATTGTGAGAACGGGAGAGATCATTAATGATTGACTGATCTCAGAACTTCATAAAACATCTTATATGTAGTCTGTCCGCCGTTTTGGTGGAGGGAAGCCACACAGCTATTTCTTGAATTAATTGTGCGCGAGGCGATAGAAGCCGATATTCTAGGGAGACCGGCTCTCAGAACACGACAGAGCTCACCTGCAGCTCTGATCCTGAATGAGATACGCTGTCCCCCTTGAACTCACCCGAGCCACCCTGCTCCGTCTTTGTTTCCCCATCGCGAAAGTCTGTCGTGATTCGTGATCCTCCCGTTCGAATTCTGATGATTTTTGGATCAACGTTGAAATCGTATCGGCAGGTGTTTGCCTTCCACCCGAAAGCCATGTTCGATGTGAATGGTCGTTTGCATTTTGAACTAGGAAGCCTGTTTCCGAATCACGGTTGGCTAGCTGTGCACCTTTTCCTAAGTCGGACGATATCCTCCGATGTACAGGTAGAAGCGGAAACGGGAGAAAAGGTTGATACAACCGTTTCTGCCAGAATCAAGGGCCAGGTCCCATACGCTGGAACAGGGCTGGGGGTCCTTAACAGGATTTTTCCCGAAAATTGCGGCATTTCGCGGTCCCCTTCGTTTGTCAACGAGATATTCGCGAGAGAATGTCGGAGCAATTTTCCAATAAGGTAGAACACCGGATCATAGATTACATGCCTGCGATAAGTGGGAGGGTAAATTGTGACTTTTTGACCACAGACCGCTCTCCCCGCAGTAATATCAGCCTGTTTTCTTCCAAAGAAATGGAAATGCTCGTGGAGAAAATGGTCCGGGTGAATAATTTTGTTTCCTCCAGTTTCCACCGGGGTATCTTCCCGAGATGATCGATAATCAGCCGAGATTTTGGTTTAAAAGCTTCCTGTTTACAACGGGGTCCCTCGCCCGCTTCGTCTCGTATGGAATATTTTACTGCATCCACTGGAGAAAGACACTGACATGTCAAAACAGCAATGGCCAAAGTATTTGGAATCTCGTTTGCGAGAGCATTTAAGAGGAACTTCAGCACCAAATCACCGAACACCGTTGGCGTTTTAGGCTTGCCTTTCTGGAGAGGACAGAAGAAGCATGGCACAGAGCTCGCTCCAGATGAGCTTCGCAAGCGAGGTTTGCTCAAAGCAATTGGAGCAATCAACGGAACCTCAGTGCATGACTTCGGTAACGTCGATTACAGTGAGTGCGGCGACTTTGATGGGCGGCGCTACATGCTCGATAGCGCGAAACTCGTTCGGAAGTCGGTGACTTCCAGCATGGAACGTTGTTTGGTTCTTGTCAACATTGGGGGAGATCATTCCGTCGGAATGGGAACCATCGCCGGACACGCGGATTTCGCCCAATCCCTCGGCAAAGATGTGGCTGTCCTCTGGGTGGACGCTCACTCGGACATCAACACGCCGATCACGTCAGGCTCTGGATCATGGCACGGTATGCCGCTTTCGTTCGTGTTACACCAGATGACGAAGTACCTTGCTCAAGCCGGAGAATTCCCCGGATGGACCTCGACTGTGGCGGCAGAATCAATTGCTTTCATCGGACTGAGGGACGTCGATCCCAGCGAGAGGTGAATTCTACGGATTCTAACGTTTCCGCACGAATCCTGAAAATCGACTTCGCAATTGTTTGTCGTCAAGACACGCGGAGAGTGATGTGAGACCTTTAAACTCAAACGGACGTTTTCGCTTCAAGGTTCTTCTTGGACGAACTGCGGATAACCAACTTCTCGATTCGTGACGTTGATTCTCTGGGAATGAGGAAAGTGGCTGAACTGGCTCTACAAGCTGTCAATCCCCGAGGAGAAAAGTCTCTGCATGTGAGCTTCGACATCGACGCACTAGATCCGACTCAGGCGAGGAGTACAGGGACGCCTGTAGCTGGTGGACTCACTTTGCGAGAGGCTGCCGTACTTGCTGAAACAGTGGTGTCTACTCAGACGCTGAGAGTCCTTGACATGGTGGAAGTAAACCCTCGGCTTGGCAGCCCAGCGGACGTTGAGGCGACAATGGATGCGGCCCAAAAAGTTGTCACCTGGATGCTCGGCCATCGGAGAGAAGGCCGTCAATCTGATCAGCTGTCTGACGGAATCCGCTCCAAGTAAATACAGAGTTGTGCGATATCTTCCGACTGGAAGCACTTGGACTTGATTGCTATCGGAGTTGCCGCGCGATCTACTTCGCGATAGGAGCAATCGATGCGTGCCAATAAAAAAGTCCGAGATAATCGCGTAGCCCTTGCCTCTCATGCACTCCTAAAGCCTCTCCGTTCATCGGCCAAGGAATGAGTTCTGCACTCTTCGTTGCCTAGCCTCTGTTAGGATCGAAGTTGATTGTTTTCGACGAAGTATCAAAACCGAAACCTCAATCGTTTTCCTGCTCGCTATCGTTGTGATCTTTCTGTTGTCAGTCACTCCATCATTGTTGTCGCTGAGATCGCAAGAGGCGGGGGACGTGATTCGTTGAAGCCTCTCGAATGACTTGTGGGAATTCGCTGACTGAACGTGATGATGTCCACTCTCCTTTGAAGTTTCTTTGGTCTTTGAGCAACAGACACACATATAGGCCGGCGGCCCATATGTGCAGTAACCCTGAAGAGATGTCGATATCGGATAGGAGTTTAATCTCGTTAGTGACTCAGCGAATGTGAAGAGTGGGGGCAAGTCTTCAAGGTGTTGGACGCATCTCGAGCCCAGGATGAGACGGCCGGGTGAGACTGTCCGCTCGCGGGTCGCCCATTCGCCCTCAACCGAACGCTTGATGCGCGCTGAAGCAGAAGTGTTCAGGGTGGAATCCAATACGAAAGCCTCCGCGAGGGACCTTTTCTCTCTCTAGAGTACTCCGGGGTGAATTAGAGGGATACACATCGAATACTTCAGGCGGCAAATGAAGCAACAGGAATCGGCTGTGGAAGTTAGCCCTGCTCGAGCATCCTGAAGTTTTCGCGGGCTGTCGACCTTCGGTTGGAGTCAAAACGCTAATGAAGCCGGAAACCCTGATCCCAAGCCCTGATCTTCCCGGAATCGTAACAAGAAGCAGTGGAAGCACTCAGGTCCCCTGATCCGATTCAACGGCGCAGCGTCAGGGGCTGCTGTGTTGTACAATTTCCGCCTCGCTGAAACTTCTGGGAGATATTGGGGTCTGGTTTCGGGTCCCGAGAGAATGTGAGGTCGTCCGGAAGGACGGCACGCTTATTACGGGCACAAAAGCGCTGATGGAATCTGAGCCTACAGACTTTCCGCTTGTCAGGAGGATAGCGCGAGAGAGCGAAAGAGATCGTGGGAGAGAGAAGCACAAATTGCTTGAGGCGTATCATTTCGCCAACAAAACACCAACATTCATCGGGTGTCGGGAACGATATCGGCGCACATCAGAGGCCATTGTCTACCGGCAGACGACGGGAGCCGTGGACCGCGGCGCCGCCGCATAGGTAGAGTTTTATCGCTACGACTTCAATGAGCGCCCATTACAACGGGATCCTCACGTTGTCAAACACACCTGGACTCGGTGTCGCTGTCCACTCGGACCGTCGGTACCGGTCATTGATGTGGACTCGGGAGAGAACGTGGATGCTTTGTAAATGTCCCCTCGGAAAAGGCGGGAACGGATCGGGGAAACGAATCGATTCTACGAACGAACTGCATCCAAGCTCATGCAGGATCACAGGATGACGAGCGATTGGATGAAACGTTGATCCGATTTCATCCTGTTTGGAACGGATCTCTTGGAGGGATGAGAACAGTTCCTAGACGCGTGGATGAGGGAGCACGCTACGATTTAGTAGCTTCTGTGGTGAAAACTGATTTGGAGGATATTTGGCTCGAAACAGTGTCGTGGTCAGGGACGTCATTCCCCATAGACAGATTGGAGAATCATGAAAACGCCTGTTTCATCCAGCAGCCCAAAACAGATCATGACTCTTCCGAGACGACGGCATAACGTCCGAGGCTTGAGGCTTCAGAGGAGACGTCTGATACAATGTGATTTTGAACAAACGCCGAGCATGAACAAGTTTTGAGCTTTGCAAACACTGCAACCCATCAAGCGCAGACCCTCGCTATGCGCAACTCGAGATAACGCGGCAGTCGTCCACTACGCTCTGTCGGGAGGGGGAGGGTGCGAGGGAAGGGGGTGGGGGTCTCATGGTGGCTCTTGTTCAAGAATCCAGAGGATTGGGATCGCTGATGTTCAAGTCGTTCTTCGAGAAGCCCGCCCAAGCTGGATCCGTTCTGACTGTTAGAAGTTACGGCGCAACTATGGCTCAGTGACATTTTGCGCAACACCGTGAAGTTTTGGGGCGATGGAAGGTGCTATCGACATTCTAACGGCTCGAATGGGGTGATCTGTTCATCCATCCGAGAGTTCTTCTAGCCTTACTCACATCGACCGGCTTATCGATCCCTCCATCCGTCCGTCCATTAAACCCGGCTGAGATCGGCTCGTTCGCGAGAGGTCCTTCTTCCAATTTTGGGTCAGCTCTTCCCGCGGCGGGCTTTTCGCCAATTGAGATGTTTCGTTTTCACGCTAAATCGAACTTCGCTCTTTCGAGTTCTCGGTCCCGCTCCGCTCGAAGTCCCCTAAGGCGTCATTTTTGAGAAAACTTTCCGTGTCAATGTTTCGAAACAGTTTCCTCTCAATGCTGGAAATGATCACCCCAATTGTTGTGTCCCGAGTCCCGAGTCTGGAGCTGCCGAACGTTGACGTCGCGGATTCCTCGTTTTATTCCCGACCAACGTCCGGCATTGGTCCTGCCCGCACGAGTCACGGCTTCGGAACGGGATTGTCGTTTGTGAGGACATACTCGGCTGATTGCGTACAGCATGTCATCAAGATTGGCCATCTGCTGACCATGCAGTTGGGACCAGCTGGACGAACGACAAGCAGTACGAGTGAGAACAAACGGGTGCCACGTTCCGCTTGTGTTGGCAAACCCCAGAATGTTGTTCAGGCCATCTCGAAGCTGACCAAGCCGACTGACCAGCGCACTATTCCTGCCCTTGGCCGCGAGGAACCCGCGGCCACCCCCTGCCCCAACCCCTCAATCCACTATTCGGACTCTGATCAGGAATCAAGCCCACGCCTTCCCCCACGAGTGGATGGCACATTATCCCCCCTCCCCCGTCCCCCGCGTTACTTTGTTTCCTTGCTCCTTGCTGACGACATGAAGCGCCGTATTGGGCTGGACAACGCGCTCGCGAAAAGGAAGGAAGGAAGGAAAAGGATGCGGTATCAGAGCGGGCATCGTATCAGCCCATGGTCCGGACCCCGATGATGTTCATGGTCGTCGTCGACATTGTTGGTGTTGTTATCAATATTCAATTTGATCGTCCAGTAGTTGCCCTATGTATGCCGTGCGCTTGGACTTGGTCACAGAGGAGAGATTCTGAAGAGAGGGTGAGCTCTACCCCAGGTTGATGAGGTGCTCACCAGAGGGAGGCACGCGTCACCACGGGGACCTCAGGGCGCGCATGCGCGATGCGAGAGTCTTCTCGGCGAAGGGACTCGCTGATCCACGCCATGTTCTCACTTTGGGCATTCTCGTGCGTCGGTCTCTCCAGCCGAGCCGTCACTCGTGCTCGACTCCGCTGGTCGACGGGTCAGCTGATTTCTCATCAGGTGCCCCTTTTCTGTGCCTAACTGATATCTCTATTTGAAGTTGCAAAGTTTTCTGTGCGCCAAACTCTGTGCTTAACCCTGGGAATCACACGGTGAAGTGTTTGGCTCCAACGAACGAGGTAGTTTGCCGGACTTGAGGAACATTTATAAACACGGAGGGGAATACCCCGTTTTAGGATTTGGTGTTCGCGCTAGCACGAGTGGTTTCGGAATCTAAAACCCGGTGCATCGCGCAAGAGTGTTCTGTCTCCTCCTTCTAAAAGGTAAGAACTCATGTAGAGTTGCCAGCTACAACAGACTGAGAGGAAACAAATTGGCGAAACGTGGGGGGAGGATACACTGCGAAAGCGTTCCATGCAAATCAAAACACTGGCTGTGTTCCCTCAAGCGACTGGCAGTCACTCGGATCTCCCGATCCTGGAGAAACCTTCTGACAGCTAGCTCTCCGATGGAATTGATTCCTAAAATTTTGTTTCGGAATGCAACTCAGGCGAGGATTGATGATTTCCTCTGTCGCAGGAACAGCCGCTGCCGCAGAAGCGACGACAGCGGAACATGCAAACACACGGACCGGCTGCCGAAGCCTTGACTGATCGGCAGGTGATGTAGTGCCACGGAAGCTATATTGAACGTGCCATAAAAAGTCTGAACGAACTGTCGACACGATGTATTGTAGCGATTGCTGTAGGCGTTGCTCCAGCAGAGAAGAAACACGTCTCTCTCTTTTTATAAAAGCCAATTTGCAAGCGGCACGGAACGTACTCGTATAGTATATTGTGTGACATGCTCATATCCGAACCGTGGTCGTGCCGAGCAGCGATGTTATGTTTTACGGCACCGGTGGGCAACCGCTGCTGATGACAAAATTGAAGGTTTAACAACTCTCATTTCATAAGAGTCTGATTAAATCATGATCGCTCCATCCACGTTATAGAACGGCTCTGTCTGCAGGAGTTATACAAGGAGCCTCCGCGGCTCGACGGTGGCTATAGGAATAGAGCTCTCGAGATTAAGTTGAGCAGAAAACGCAAATGCTTTCACAAACTGTTGGCGAAAATGAACGAAAAGCCGACGGTCTACGTGAATCGAGTGCGGTTTCGTACGATTGGTTATTGTGCGCTGCTCCCGTGTGCTAAGCCATTAGTGTGGCCTTGGCAAGTTAACAATTTACGGCGTGCGATGCTATCAGTCCAAAACAAGATCGTCCAGCGGTCGACGAACCCCATTTACGGAGCTCCATCTGACTTAGTGAATAAGAGGCGCACTTCAATTTTAGTGAAGAGGACCTTAACCGCGCGCCCGCCGGTGGATAAATATTCCGAGCGCTTGCAATCAATGAAGCCGCGTCGGAAATAGGCGATCGGCTACCCGTACATCCCACATAATTCATCAACTTGTGACGAGGTTGTTTCTGTCTCTAGAATCCTCGAGCATCGATTATTCCCTCATTGTGTATTCCGACCAAGATGCGGGTAGTTCCAAACCCGTTCCGCTCCCTATAAACTGGCTCTCGACGGACGTCAATGCCCGATCCTCAAACATCCGCTCGGGCAACTACTGAACTTCTCGAATCTTCCCGCATCGATGCCCACCATGATTCCTGAAGGCCAATAGTGATGCTCGCGATGTCGGGAGTCTAGAGTGCCCGACCACCTGACCACCGAGCGCGCAGTCATCAGGGAAGGTTCTCGGAAAGTCGTCAGGCGGCGGAAGTTTTCCTCGGTCAAAACTTCTTTTCCGCGCAAACGACCTCACGAAACACGTGGTTCGCAATTTCGCGTCTCACTACGATTCGTTTCCTCGGCCGATCACAGGAGCTAGGATCTTGGTTGAAACAAGATACTCGGCTCACTGCTGGAACTTCCATTTTTTGGCTCGCACCAAGCGGTTTCCCGCAGACCCGGACATGCGACTCCTGTAGCTCCAGATCGATTTTCAGTCCAGGTGTTCAGCTTTTGAGAGCTTTTCGAAGCGGAGACGTGGTGCGTATTAGTCAAACCGGAGACGAGCCCGTTCTTTCGATTCTTCGTCCTATTTTAATTTGGACAGCCGTTCCCCTGGAAAGAGAATTTCCATTTTCCCCGCGAGTGGTTTTGGAATTCGCCTTGCAAATCTTCCTCGTAGAAAAAGAACGAGAGCCTTAACCATAATCGGCCTCTAGCTTTTTGGGAATATTTGGCGGCCGGCTGCTCCGCGCTGAGGCTGGCTGGCGGTCCGATCACGGATCGTTCGGATCCCGAGCAAAAAGAGTTCTCTTCTTCGTCCACAGCAGCCAACAGCACAGAGAGCGCACTTGCAGCAGCAGACGCAGCACTTGGAGCGAGTCTTTGAACGAGGCGTTTGGCTTGCATGACCTCACTTAGGAGCCCGTTTCACATTGATCGCTGATTCACTTGCTGGTACCCTCCCCAACAACTGCTATGCAGATGCTCCCAAGTTCGTCTGCGAGGAGATGAGAGTAAACAATCCGACGTGTTGCGGCATTGCCTATTGGCCTGAGGCGTTTCGGGAGGTGCTGATTAGGTTGTTTTTTTCCCTCTAGCCTAGAAAAGGCCGAGGGCAGCGGCCTCTGTGGATCTGAGGAGAACGGGGGCTCAGCAGATAGAATGGGGGTAGGGGGGTTCAGCAAAGAGGTTGCTGTTGACCAACTTCACGTATGAAGTCGCCTTGATGAGCGGGGACACGCGTTCCCGAGCCGAAGGCAAGGATTCAAGTGCTTGTGACGATGAAGACGACGTCCACCATATCTTGAAAAAACATGATGCTCGCCTGAATACTGCACAATTTCCCCAAACAACGATCCGCGAGGTCGGGGATGGAGGAAGAAGAGAAGAGGAGTGAAATCCGAGGCATTGATGGAGGTCGGAGTTCCAACGTGGACGAGAACCCGAAATTGGTCAACACCGAGCTCTGATGGAATCTGACGGAATATATTCAGCTCGACCCCGCTCGGGTCACCGTCAAAGAAAATGAGACCAACTCGGTGGTGGCGATGCCGACGTTAGTTAGTTAGTTTGTCGGGTTGCGAAGCGACCAGTCATCCACGCGGCTTCATAGGAACTCAGGGAGCGGGTGGAAGGATAATTGCCCACTGGAGATGACATGAACCACGTTGTCACCGAACGAAGCGACGGGAGGAAGACGTCGGTCGCCAAGAGCGTGATTGGCCATCAGAAGCCAGGCTGTGGACGTCGAAGAAGGAGAAGACGGCGGGAAAGCCCATGAACTCCATGTGCGTCGTTTCGCCTCTGCGCCCAGTCGCGTGTGCATTATCCACCACTTGCGCCTCGGGAGACCCTTAAATATTCCCCTATCCGAGATCTACGGCTCCAGGGTCGCGGGAGTTTCGGCAAAGGTTGTCGGAGAACGCTACGCATAACTCTCTGAAGAAGGTTCTGGCAAGGGCTTTCATACCGGATATGTTTGCAGGACCCTTCGACCTGAAAGCACACGGATTCAAGGACGCCTCCATCCGAGTCCGGCACCTCTGCTGGATCCGCTAGCGGGAGAAAGCGCACCTGCATCCCTCGAGGCGGTATCGGTCGAGAGTCGACGTCGACGTCGAGACCTACGAGACCTCCCTCCTTGGTTTATTTGCGTTTCCCAAGCAAGCAAATCAGCGAGCTGCCAAAAGCGAGGGAGCTCCTGATCTTCTCCGCGCTAATTACGCAAAAAGCCCAACGTCGACGCCTGGCGTTGGTTGGATTGTTGGTTGCTAGCTTGTCTGCATTGTGGCGGACGCTCAGGTTCCGCCAACGCGGTGTGTCCCGGCCGCCGTCGGTCGACCGACGGCTCCTGGCGCCTTGGTTCGGATCCGATCCTTGTCGCGTAAATCTGGGAGCTAGCGGGAAAGACGTTTTGGGCCGATGAGTTCCTCTCGGTTCTCGGGAGGAGTCGCAACTTTTGGTCGGGAAAACCGCTTCCCGACTGCTCCTGCCATCTCTTCCCGGGGAACAAGAATGAATGTTGTACCTGAAACAAGAAACCAGGGAGGAACTTGACGCAGTAAGGTCTTTCCAGAACTTTGCTCCCTGGGCGAGAAAGGTTTCAAAGGCGTAAAACAGGAAAAACTACTCAAACCACCGGTGGTGGTGGTGGTGGTGGTGGTGGTGGGTAGGATATCAAGGGCTACGGGGAAGGAGCTCAAAACGGATGCCACCATAAAGCCTTCAGGCCGGACGGTGAGGTGGGCCCGGCGTAAGTGGTCAATTTATAGCAAGCCGAGAACGAGATGCTGTTCAAGCGGCTCTAGTGGCGGTAGAAGAGGAGAGGAGCTCGGAGCAGCCCATAAATCCCTCCTTGAACTGTCTTTCCTCTTTCTGCCAAATTTAGCCATTGGTCTCTGACACTTGTCCAGCTTGCCAGCTTCGCCATCCAGCCGACACTCGGACGATAGCCGAGCTTTCAGTATTAAAGTCTTAGAAGACTGCTTTCGGATAAGCGTTGGGGTTCGACGAGTGAAAGACGGACCGAGGAAGTGGAGAAAGAGCCGCGAGTGGGGTGGGCGAGAGGACTTTCCGTATTGACAAATCACACCCCGTCTCTCGAGCAGGCGCCGAATCCACCAGCACCAGTCAACCAAACTTTGATTCCTAAACTAAAGGCGCCGCCGGAGAAAAGTTGAGAAGCCTTCCCTGGCTTCTTCTTATATTTCTCTATTTTTCACTTGACACATTCTCATAACTGCAGACCGCAACATCTGAAACACGCGGCATTGCCTTGGACGGAAACGTTCGCTCAGTGAAAAATCGGCGACTTCTGGGGACAGAGAGAAGACGCCGGACGAACAGCGGATGAAGGAATACAAAAATAACTCACTCAAACGGAAGGAGTCTGACATTTTTTGACTCCAACTCCGCAACTCGAGCCCGACTCCTTGTCAGCGCAAGTCGTTTCTGTGAAAGATGACGACGTGCACGATGGATCGAATTGACCGATTCGAGTTGCGGCTCATCGAGTGAGTGAATAACAAGCTTTACCAAAGTTGCCGCGCTCAATGTCGTTCCGGAACGATTCCGTAAGCGGTCACGGGCTCACAGTGAGAGTCAGTCAACTCGGGATTCGGGAAATTCCTGCGTTTGTTACACTTTGAATACACGATGCCAGCTTCGCTGTGACGACGCTTTTGGGACGGCTGCAGGAAGAAACCAGCTGCGCTCTCAAAAGTTCTGATGAGAAGTTTTTTGTATTGCGAAACATTAATGACTATGATGAAGTGGCTGAAATTTGCCTTCCGGGCGACCCGTCGGATGGCTGACTGGCTTGCCTCGCGTGCCATGCATACACACAGGACACGGGTTTTCAAAGCATCCTGGCTTCTATTGGGAACATGTTGCGTCAAAGTTGGCCCACGTTGATGACGGACCTGAATCCGATTTCGGCATCGCGACCGTGGTGCCGGATGTGTCGACCCACACAATGCGGGTGAACTCTTACAAAACCCAAAGAAAGAGGAGCAAGGCAGGAATATTTGAATGCCTCATTCGAGCGTACTGACTCTTAATGCTGTTCGTACAAACAACCAATGGGCTCGATTCGATTCATGCCGATAGCCTATTCGCGCAAACTCGCTCACGCGGGCAGGCAGGTTGTCTGTTCGTATTTGTTTCGAGCTCGACCTCGTTCTTCACACCATTCGCATTCGAATCACGCCCTCGAGTTCCTCTGTGTTCAATTAATGTTGAAAAAAAAACTTCTCCTGACAGTCACCTCCGTCCTCAGCGAACCCCAGCGGTGGTCCCCGAGGAGGAGAAAGAGGATGAGAACGACGAGGAAGTCCCTCAATATCACTCCAATACTCCTCCGCTAATTGCTACGCTGCGCGCTTTTTAGGAACGCCTTTCGCCTTTCTTCTCGTCCCTCCTCGAACCCGATCCCTTCCTCGTTCCCTTCGAATTTCCGTCGCATCGCTGCGCACCTTGTACCGGGGCGATAGGCCAGAGGATGTATGCGTCCGCGACCTGTTTCGAGTCAGCACAGGCAAGGCAGTGAAGCTCCCCTTTTCACCTCTAGCTCCTCAGTCGTCACATGAGGAGTCGAAACAAGCTTCGTCTCAAACGAAAACTCGACGAGTCGTCCTGCGGGAGCTCCGGTACGGCGCAGAATCTCTGGGAAACAGAGAGAAGAAGCTGTCTGTCATGAGCCTGTCTCTTGCTTCTTGATGATGACGGTATTTCGGCACGATGAGATTGAGATTGCCGGCAGACGTGATGAGGGCGTCACGATGTTTCAATTGAAATATTCGAGAACGATAACCACGATCCCAGGACACTCAGGCTCACTTGCTCGACACCGACCCATCCGCTCGTTTGCCCACTCCAGCGGTTTCAGTCTGAGTTCATTCGGCTCGCCCATTGAGGTGTCCGCTGAGCCAGTGGTCGTGGCGTGGGTCTATCTCGCGCAATCCACTCCCTCGTCGGTGGGTGGATCCCAATTGATTTGAATGTTGTCGCCAAATTGGAAGGGACGACTAGTCCGACGCTACCACCCGCGTTACCCGACGAGTGGTCATCATTACTGGGCTGTGGGAGGAGACGGGGAAGAGCCGCCGTTTTACTGTCCATTCGTTTAAAATCACCAACAGGATCCTGACAGTAACCGCAAGTTAATTAAAAACGTGATTGCTTGTCCAGCCCATGAGCGCGGAAACGCCGTTCAGGACAAGGCAGGTGGACGACGAGCAGAATGGGCCTTTGTCGTCCGTCTGTCTGACACGCAGAAAGTTTCTAGTTCTTTCCAGAGGTGGAATTATGATCACAGACTGTCTCAAACGCGAAAGACACGGAAGTCCCCCAAGAGTCGCGTCGTTCTCCGTGTTTCCAATCAATTAGCTCTTGTTTGACTTCTTAGGCAGTGACATCGCAGTTGCTCAGCTGTGATGTGGCTGCCTCTCAGCGCAAGCGGGTCTTTCAGACGCCTAGAATGACGCAGGCGATCCGGACGAGAGATAGATGCGCTCATGAGAGGTGTGCCGTGCCCGACTCAATTATCGTCGACTGTGTCTTTTCTGACGTGCTCTTCATACGGCAGCCATCGCCTGGTTCGCCTGCTCACATCTTCGAGCGCGAGCGCGTGTGTGACAACTGCCAGCTCACCAAGCGGACCAATCGAGCAACTGAGGAACCACTTACTTACCATCACATTGTCACTTCACCCTCTGACAACTGCCAACTCGAGGGTTTAATGACTCTCGTGCCACGAGTCCCACTCTATGTGTGTTATCATGCTCCTCCGAAAGGATACCACAATACCGATTCGGGCGGAAAAACGTTGCAACGATCGTCCCCAATAGGAAACTCCGCTCAGGAAGTTTGAAAGATTCAAGAGTTGCGTTGTACGCGTTTACAGTTCCACAATGTTTCAAATTGGATTTCAAAACGCCTTGGAATTCCCCGGAACATCCATGAATTTGTTAAGATGTTGGAAATGATTTGGACGTGATGAATGAATAATTCTAGCTGCAGTGTTGGCTGTGAATGTTCGCTTTCAATCGATGTTCCGCGAAACATCTCGAAACGCGACGAAAACTTGATGAGAGATCTGCTTTCTCGCTTTCGTTACACTGTCCTCGTCGGAGAGAAGTCTGGAGATCCTTGTGGGATAGCGTCGTCGTAAATCCAACGATCGACGAGATGAACGTTGAACAAAATCCGAAGCCTATAATTTGGCGAACTTTCTATGCCTCAAACCGAGGAACGCAAACAGGAACGTTTGCATCGCTTTGGAGAAGAAGACAACGGAAAACGGTCGGCTCAAATGTCGATGGAAGTTGTGTGTTCGAAAGCCGGCGTCATGAGAGATGAAACAACGTTGTTTTTCCTCTCTCCGTAATAAATATCACTTAACATCCGCTCGACGGGCCTCATCCTTTGTACCCCTTCAGCCTCTCGGATTCGACGCGGCGCGCACGCTGAGTCATTGCCCGCTGCTTGTTGCTCGCTGCATTCGATGTCGTTCTACGTCGCGAGCGACGATCAATGATTAGTGAGCCTGAAACCAAATCTGAGCTCTGAGCACGAATATTTTCTCGAAGGATGACTCGAGATGGAGGAAAGGTTGACACCGCAGCCTCACGAACCCCGAAGACTGTTTCCACTGCGAGGGAAAATGCCGAAACGTTCAATTTGAACTGAATTCAGTGCCCGGAGCTCGAATGAGTGACACATCGTCCTCGATTCACCCAAACGAGGCGCCATGAAGAAGCAGACGGTGGCTTCATTGAAGATACAAACGAAAAAAAAAATCAAATGAGAATTCGGTTCTCCGGAGACACGGAACGTTACTCGAGAGCGCGGACGCGAGCAGCAGGCGTGTGGGCTGGCGCACGCCTTCTAATTGGCGGTGTGCCAGGTGGGAGCCAAGGAAATGGGAGGTTTCTGCCGACTTCGTATGTTATTCGATTGGGAGCATGGAGGACCTCACAGCGACGGCTCGAGGTCTTCTCGCTTTCCCCACGCGTTTCCCGCAATTTCCAAGCCTTGCCTCGGCCACCTCCCTTCCACCAAAGTCTCGAAAGTCTTTCTCATTTCAGTAACGTCCTGTTCCCTTTTTCTTGCGGCCGTTGGTCGCGTAGGATCTCGGATCCTGGCGCTGTCCTCCGCCATCGAATATTGGCTCGGACAAGTTCCATCACTGGCTTGGTTGCCTGTGTCGTGTTCGAACTCGTTTCCGTAATCAAGTCATCTGCGATCTGATAATCTTCTTAGGATAAGGATCGATGGATTTGGAAGTATCTGTCGGCGAGGGACGATTTCGATCAGAGATTCGGCTGGTGGAGGCAATATGGAAATTGCGCGTTGCGAACTACGTAGCAATTCGCAGAGATCTATGCCAACACGCAGGAATCGTCCGTCATCCATCGAGACATGAGCTGCCGAGCCACCGAGTATCTAGTTTCAGGCTTAACGGAAGACCAGCCGGCCGACACTGGCGAAGAACAACGTATCGAGACATTCGCGTGGCTCTTCTCTGCAGCTAGTGAGGATGGATGCATCGCTGGCGTCGAAGTACATGGACAGTGAGACAACATCCGGCCGCGAGATAACGAGCCTTGATTCAGTTTTTCCCTTGGCACCCTTATTTCTCCCTGCAAAGAATGTGTCCGTCCACGGTATCTATTCTGTCCGGTTTATTCTATTTCCTCTCAATGTCTCGCACAGATATCCCGCTTGCAGTCGCTGACCACATCTCCCCGAGGAGTGACGTGGCTTCGAAAACAAGGAAGTGAGCTTGAAACAGAGGAATGCCACGCCCGCTTCCCGATCATCTCGTCCACAAGCTTGAGATCGGAATCGGAAAAAGTTCTCTCCTCGGAGGGAAACCTCTCCTGCAGCTCAAGTTCGCCTCTGTTGAATGATATTTGGAGGCCAAAAAGTTTGATGGAATCCTCCGTTTTAGAAGAAGTTTCGTCCCGCCTGATATTGCCTATTCTCCGCCATGTTCTTTGGGCGTGTAAGCAGGCTGCCGCGCAGAGGGGATATTAGGTGACATTGTGGAGTATTGAATTTCCTCGGGTGGTTTCCTTTCCCTCCGCTGGGCCCCACGGACGCCCCCCTTTCCCCCTTTCCTCTCTCACAGTGCGTCTGCCCCACCGCTTGTCCCCTGCTCGCTTCCTGCGCGCGTCTCGCTGGTTGAAGCCGTCGTATGAGCACCGCCAGCACCGTTGAATAGAGCCCTCTGTCAGTTGTCGGCTTAATTGCAACGTTGTGCTCGGGCATAACCCGGAGGCAATGTTCTCCACCGCGTTCGGTGTGACTGCTGCTGCTGCTTCTACTGCCGCCCCTGCTTCGGCTGCTGCTGCCCCTGCTTGGCTGCTGCCGCCGTGCCGTCGACTATGGTGACGGCAGCGACGAGGCGAGCTTCCTATACAATAGGCCAACCGCGTAAAAAACAAATTTGCATCAAGCTGCCGACGAAACCTCCTGTGAAGAGCTGTCCTGGCCGTGACTTTGCGTCGGTGCTTTCGACGACAGTCGCGCCACGCGAAGTGTACACTGAACGCTCCCCTGGACGGTAGCTTACACATCGGCGGCCCACCGAGCGGTGTATCTCTTCATGTAGTGTGGGAGGCCTTGAGACTCCCGTGAAAAATGTTTTTCGGCCAACCACAACAACGACCCCGACACGGCGACAATGGTTGCATTGGCTGCCACACCAAAGGGAGATCTTTCATTCGAGGATGGCTTTATGGGTCGACGACGAGGCCATCACGGTCCTCAAAGAAAACACAACAAAAGAAACTCTGCGGGCTTGAAAGAGGGCGATTGCGGAAGACGAGAGCGAAAAATTCAGCGGTAGAGGACGGATGCATTATGATGCAGATTATCTCTGCGAAGATGAAGTCGAACGAGGGGTCGTGAAGATAGACGAGAAAAAGAACAAGGAGATCACAACAAAGAAAACGCCAGGCGAAACGAAGGAGAAGCAAGAGGTATCTCTGGAGGGCATGCCACTGTCGCGATGCCTTCAGCTCGCAATGAGTCAGAGACTCGACGGCGGCGCTGGTGATGGTGAGGGTGGTGATATGCATTTGGGGTAGAAATCCGATCGCCTTCGATTCGATCCTTTCGGTTGTTGATGCGCATCGTGTCCTGCCTTCCACATCCTGCGCATTCGTCCTGTTTGGCTGTTCTCGGCTGAGTATGGTCCATCGAATGGCGAAGACTACAGTATCCCGGGCTGATATTCTCGATTCGAGTTTCCTCGACATTTAAAGTCAACCCCCGCCACTTTCGTCGGGTTTCACATTACACAAAAGCCTGTACTTAGCAACGGCGCGCTTTGCAGCGGCCCGAAGCCGCTGAGTGCATTTGCATCAGATTTCATATTTGTTGTTGTCCTCATTCTGCCGTTGCTGTGCACTGTGCCAACGGAGAGTTCCCATGTTGAACTGCCTGACAAGCACATTCTTGATTTCCAGGTGAGTGCTCGCGCTACAAGATGTTATTCTGATCGTGATACGGACTGCTGTGTTGACAGGGAGGAATATAAGCCGAAGAGGTGGTGAGCTTCGATTCTGGACGACTGCTTTTCATCCGATATGTGAGTGCTGTGATGGGGTTCTGTCTTCGAACGTCTCAGATGGAGATATTTTGCGATCGACGAAACGAATATTAAGACAAGCGACGTTGCTGAGTGGATTGTACGTTCGAGTCAACGATGGTTATGCACAAGGAATCTATTTCGGGCAGCTCCGGCGGCCTCGGGTCAATAAGTCCCACAACACGGCGGCCAACCGATTAACGTCCGATTGCAGTCGATCGACCATCGGCCTGAATAATCAGAGTCCAATTCATCTTGGCATCGAGCAACCGACTCCAGAGTACACGAAAGGAGTAGCTACGCAGTTGAATTTTAGCCGCTGGGCGAGCAAGCTGAATGGCAAGGAATGGCAAGCTCAACCAAACGATCCAAGTGCAGTATCCGAGGGAAGCTTTCGTCATAAATATTCGAGCGAACGCAAGCGTGCTCTCCGGTGCTCCGGTTGAAAGACATCGAGTTTCGACGCAACGGGGCACTAGGGGTTCTACTTTTCTTGTTTCATTCGTGCCTCGATCGTTGCATATGAATTTCGTAGAGCACCAACCGTATGCTACATCCAGTAGCGATCTCTTCCAAGAGGTTGCCCTGCACTACCCTACGCAGAGGCCCACGTAGGCGCTCTCAAGTCGTCTCGCAACGGAGGGCTTTGGAGAGTTCATTGACGCATTTGCATTCGAGGCCCTCGTGTCGAAACCCGATGATCATGAAGTTCTGAGGCGCTGCCAGCTCGCCCCGCGCCCCCGAGCGGGGAACAACTTGACTGAGTCCGCGGAGCTGGTAATCTCATTGATACAAATATCTCGCTAATCCGATGTAGCGCTCGCAACATTCGCCTCGAGGGATCTGGTTTTGATAGGCTGGCAGTCATCCAGTCAACCTCTGCGCCGCGCCGCTGAGTCGAATGCCACCCTACACAGGAGCGCGGCGCGAGCTAATATTTCCAGCGAAAGTAAACGCTACAAACTCGACCGAAGAGCCCTCTTGAAACATATGCGCAGTCCTTGAAAACTTGACACTCACCAGACGGCCATGGACTAGTCATGTGTGAGCTACGAGCTGAGTGCACAAAGCGAGTCCATGCAACCTTATCCGTGCATGTCTAGTTTAGATATGATAGACGCACGTTCGGCGGGTCTGTTGAGGTTCCCCGCTGGTCAGCTAAGTGCGCTCGTGTCCCATATATAAGGTGCAAAATTTGCATGCCTCGGACTGGTTATCCGAGCACTCATTCACGTCTCGCAACTTCAGCTGCTCGAGTCTGGTTACATTCTCATACTTTTGAGGCTCCAACAATCATCTAGGAATTGGACCTCAAACATGGGTCCGTCGTGTAATTCATGACACAGTCAAACGCAGTTTTGAATCATGTGGGAAAGATTTCGGAAATCGACGATGCGTAACGAAACCTATTCGCTGAGACTTCGAGTAAGTCACCCGGTGCTGCGCACAGGTGCGCGTCATGTTCTCGCCGCGCGTTGCTCGCGGTAAAGTTCGCAGTTCATTGGAGGTCGTTGGAGCGATTCAGAACCCCCACCCCACCGCCCTTTGGAGGGGTTGTCAACTGGACAGGCAGGCAAGAGGGCGGTTGGTCGGTGGGTCGTGTAGGCACGAGATAGGCCAAATAGAGGAATCACGAATGATTTACGCTGTGTGTATTCGAATCACGGTCAGACGCAGTGAATGGCTTGGTTCCTCTCGGTCAGAAAAGCCTGATATGGGGAAGAATTTGAAGTCGGAATTTACATAAAATCATAGTTAATCGGAGAGTGACTCGCCAGGATAGAGGTGACGCACTCCCCGCTGGTGGTCGTCCTCGCTTACTTGCTCGCCTGACTGCCGACTCGCTCGCTGCGAGGATTCGTGATCGCCGGCATCGGCTGTATAATTCCTCTATATCCTATCTGTGGCCCCCCTCTCTCTCTCTGTCCGCTTTTTCCCTTATATTCTTGGATCCCGTCTCCTGTCGTCGGAGGCGCACACACATATATACCTCTGTATATGAATATATACGCAGACACTCGCGTGGTACACACCCATATTGAGTTTCAGACCTGGCGGCGGCGATGGGATCGGTGGAGGGCTCTTACCACCGAGCTTCAAGTGTGTGTGTGTGCGCAGCGACTTTTTCATATGCCCTAAACGACAGCAAAATGAAGCTTCGGCGGAAGGAGGCAATCGGGCCGCCTCGCTCCTCCTCGAAAGGGTGAAAATTTGGCATCGGTGCTTACTGTCAGATACCAAGACGCGTCCTCCATCTTGCCTGGCATTTCGAGAACGGGTCGAGGAGTTCATCTCATCCAACTTCGGCACACGGCACTCCTAACTCGTTCATGCCGACGAGGTCAGGAGTTTCCGTGAGGGCTGGACTCAGGTTTGGACGGTGAAAACTTTGATGCGTGACTCAAAAAAACCCGCACTCCGTGCTCGTCCATACCAGAGTTCAATCGAAATTTTTTTTTCTTCGGGGCTGCGAGAGTTCGAGGAGTCCCAGTTTTCGCTCTTTTCTGCTCGGTCGTTTGCTATGCCATGTTGTACGTTGGAAGTGCCGATGGAGAAGTTCTTTGTTTTTCTATCTCATCTGGCACACCTGTTTCTGGCACGCTTTACCGTCTGCCCCTCTTTGCGGGCAGCGCGGCAGCAGCGAGAGAGGCATCGGCCACAGCTGGTCGTAATGAAATGTCTGACTTCACTACCAAGCACGGCCGGCGGTTCTTTCCGGAACCGATAAGACAAGCGACGGGAACAGACTGAGTCCATATCAGCATACCGAGCGGAACGATGCCCCAGGAATAACACGGACGCCTAGGAAGGACGGATGGTGGTCGCGCGGCGCTGGATATGCAGAAAATGGCCCCGGGTACGTTACAGAGATCCAATTTGCGGATTGCGACAATCTGGCGCTCTCGTCATAACCACCAGCGAAATTGTCGCCGGCGTGTTAGGCGAAAGCTTTGTGATTATCAATGGCGAAAATTGGCGAACAACGCTCACACAGCAGCTTTCGCATGTACACAGTTGTTGTTTTCGTATTCGACGGCATGTTCTCGAGCTGAAATTCGATCATGATGATGCGTAGAGGATCCGCGGCAAACACGATCAACTTACAAAATTGTGTCAATGTCTCTGCTGGGAACGCTGCTCCGCAAAGTTGGGAACTGCGGGACGTAGTGGAATCTTGATGATTCCGCCTTCGATGGCTCGATCCGATAGGATACGACCGTCATGTTGAATCGAGAAGATATCTGCACCCCAGCAAAGGAACGTGAGCGGGCCTCTGTTCCTGTTTACTCCAGCTCATCGCCATTCTGCGTCTGTGCGTAAGGTATTGACGAATGTCTCTCCCTCTTGAATTCGGTTCGCCGCGCCGGTTTGGATACAAACGCCGACCCCAGCCTCCCCGTCCAGGCCCCTAGGTTCCCGGGCTCTCGACGTCGCGTCGCGGGGCCCGATGGCGAAACGCATCGCTCTCAGCGAGCGAACAAGATCCATTCTTCAATGGAATCACACAACATAACAACAGCCTCGGAACGGAGACGACGAAGGACGAAGTAGCTGTCCGCAGGTGGGGAAAACCTGAGAGCACGGACGACGAGGGAAGCACGGACCGATGAGCGCACACGCAAAGGACACTGACAGTGCGACAGAGGAGAATGAAACCGACTAGAAAAGGAACAACCTAATGCAATTAAATTCTGCCCCATTTCGTAGCTGCTTGTTTGCGCTTGCTTGGGTTAGTGCTGCTCCTTTGGCTGCGATTGAGGCTTTCCCGGCTGCTAGTGGCACTACCACTACAACAACTGCTGCTGCGTCTCCGCTGAAGACGGAAAGCAGAGAAAAAAAGAAGGAGGAGAATTTAGAATGATCACGAACGGAGAGCGAAGAGGAGGCAGAAAACTTTGGCGTGCTGAGTTTCTTTTCGGGTTTCCTCCAACTAAGCGCATTCCTCCGCTTCCTTCCCGGGCCGGCGGTCCTTGCTCGAAGGAGCGGGCCTGCTTTCCTCCAACGCCACTGCGCCGCTATTCTCCCTGCTGCTGTGCGAGGCGTTCTTCTGAGATTGTGCGTTTTGGAATTTTGATTTCCTCGGTTGTTCGTTGCGCCGTTGTTTCGTCTGCTCGCTCAATCTCTCAATTCCTTTCTGCAGAGCTCGTCCAAAGTCTCGGCCCTTCATGGTTTTTGATGGCGTTTCAAGGTCCAGTCAATGGCGAGTGGATCTGTACTTCTGCAAGCTGTGGAGTTCGTGGAACATGTGAGAGACTCAGCATAAAGTCGAATGATCCTTCTTCAGACTTATTCTTTGGAAAGACCGGGTATGTTGCGGAGCGTCTCTTACTCAGTCGCTGATGACCCGAACTACCCGATCGGGGAACGCAGTGTATGGGTTAAAGCATTGCCATAGACTTTCGTTCTTGACGTTTGATACTCGAGCGTCATTCCTCGTCAACAAGCCCACCAACATACCCGCCATGCGGGCAAACGCTTTTCCCTCACATGAAGCTGGGCCTGCGGATCGAGAGCAACGCAGACTCCACTTTTCGCTTCCCGAGGGCTGTCCTCGAGCTTGAATACTGTAGATTCGTTCAGAGGGCGCAGGAAGCGCCGCAGCGCACAAAACAGCGGGCCCGCGTTGTTTCGTAAAACTTCGTCGACTGGCGACTTTGTAACGGTACTGTTTTGCTGCGGCCTTTTACGGGCATTATTCTTTCTGGCATCGTCCTCCTATACCGCTGCCTGCTCAGTCAGTCATTCGGTTGCTTGCTTGCCCGCCTGCCCGCCTGCGTGGTCGGTTGCAAGCTTCGTCGCTCATAAAACTAAACGGTCGTTGGGGGCCGACGTGGTCTACGCGCTATGAATACTCGGATGAATGAGCGAACGAACGAACGAAGCAACGAAAGAACCTGCGGACCGAACGACCGACCGACCGACCGACGGTGGGACAGACAGACCAACGAACCGCTCGGCAAACCAACGAATGAATGAATGAGATCAGCGAACTACCTTACTGGGCCAACGAGGCAGCCTTTGCAGCGCGCTGGATTTCCTAGAAATAATGGGCACGTTAATGCGGTGGATTCCATGACCGAGTTGATGGTCGTTTTCACGGCACGGCCTCTCTCTTCGTAGTGGGACCTGAACTCCAGCAAGCCAAACCCCAAGATTGGAGCCAGTTGTTGCGTGACTCGCTTCTGGAAATCTTCCGAAGTTCGCCGGAAGCTCGGAATTCCCGAGAATACTCTCCTGTCACTCGAGTTCGCAGGAAGCGGCTCTCAGTCAACCTTGGCGACTGCCGACAGCTCTGTTCGATACACACTATTCCGGAGAATCATGGCTCGATAAAATGTCACCGGATTCGTTCATAGGGAACCTCCTCATCTGAATGTATGATGATGATGATGATGATGTGAGCAATCGATCGCGGAGAACGTTCCACAGAGCTCGACCGTGCAGAATAATCTTCGTGGAATCCGAAATCAAGCTTCAATAAGTATGTTGTGACAAGTGACACGAATGAACATTTACCTAAATCGGCAAAACCGGTCATTTTTGCCTCTCGTTCCGATTTACTTCATCCGGAGAGGACAGTGATCGATGGGCCTTGCTCGGTCCGCTCCGCTAGTGAAGTGCATGAAGGAAGATCTGACGGAGGCAGCCTTCCCAAGAAAAGCACTGAAAAGATATCCCCAGAGGCGAAAATGGACGTTGCCGAGGACGTTCGCTAGTTCGACACAAAAACTTGAATGGGCAGTATGCGAGGGGTTCATTCATGGCGGTCGATGAAGAGACAAGGTTGTCTTGGACCGGGACTTTTCTTTCACCCCACCCGGGGCTAGGCCCCTGAAAGTCCACAAGGGCTAGACCCTGTCTGTGGTAGGGTCGGCTATGGCCTAGAATCTACTTCGGTATTCACCCGAGAAGAGAGGGAACCATAGTTAGCTCTCTTGAAGTAGCCGGCTCCGGGAATCGAACCCGGAACCTCCCGCTCGAGAGGCCGCCGTGTTTCAACCGTGCCACTTCGTCGGTTAAACAACTTGAGGGGGGAATGCGAGACTTGGGAAACGAAATACCTAGCACACGTAGAAGAGCAGAAGAACTACGTGCCTGAGAGGTGGCACTTTTTGAAAACGCTTCTGCACTTTTGTCGTCGACCTGAACTAGCGACGTCTCACTCCCCTTCCTCCGCTCGTTGTTCTTCCTAAAGATTACTTAGAGACAAGCTCGGCGCAATGACTGTTCTCCGATTCCACGTCGCCGAGTCAGCTTGGCCGTAAAAACAACGCACGCGCATAATAACCACCGGCTGGCTGGCTGGCTGCCTTCCTGCCTGCCTGGTGGCTGATTGGCTGACTTGCTTTCTTTTGCCTTCACCATCGTCTTCCTCTCCTACCTCTTTAACGTCACATGTCCCCGCCGGCTGATTCCCCGAATTTTACCAAGAATTCCGCGCTGGTGGTTCTATGCATGGCATCGCACACGGTCCCGCTGCGTCCATGGCGAAGTTGTTTCCGAGAGGCGTTGCTGTAAAGAACAGCAGTCGTTGCGAAGCGTCGTCCAAAAAGTTCCGGGAAGGTTGTTGCGTGCATTCTGAACGACAGTTTAGTTAACAAGCTCGCCGTCCCGGACGGTGTCATCAATGCGGCCATGGAGCGTCAGAGTGCCGGGGCTCCCCGTGGGGAAGTGTGATGCTCCTTTGCCGAGAGAGACCAATGCAAGATCATGTATGTAGACGCGATAATGCGAGAGGCTGAGTGTTCCGGCGGCGGCGGCAGCGGCCATGCAAGGATGCGACAGGAGAACGCTTGAAGGGAGTCGGGCAAGCGAGCGAGCGAGGTAACGATACTGAATCCAGTGAGGCGATCAATTAGTTGATGTCAACAAGCTGTTAGTCCTAACGGATCGTTGGCTGTTGGCTCATATTGGCTCCCACTTTGCGCTCGGTTCGGCTTCGCTATTGCACTATTGGTCAGTTGGTCGCTTCGATCTGGTGTGGCTTCTCAATGTCGTCAAACGACACGATATATCGTCCGACCATCTGTGAGTCTATCTGCCCATCAGTTGGTCCTAGTGTCGGCCCGTCCATCTGTCCGCCCTTTCTTCCTCCCTGGGCAAGTCGCTCCGTGCGTCCGATCGCATGGCAACACGCTTTGTCTTCTAGGCCGGGCCGTGTAACTTTCTTACAAGCCTAAGCAGCTCCGGATCTACTACTGTTCTCGCATCGGTGTATATAACGCTCCTCGGCAGTCGTCCTAGCTGGCTGGGCGTAGCAGTGGCAATAGCAACCGTCGTCGCAGCTATACTAGCGGTAGTAGTTTACGGCAGTGAACGTGCACAATAGATGTAGTCGTTGTACAACTGTGGTATGTATCTCGTTGTGGTCTTTGCGGGACGGGAGCCGAGACTTCTTTCTATGTTACCAGGGGGATGGACGATCGCTCGGCCAGCTTGCTCGCTGGTCGCCCGCCTCCCGCCGAAATCAGGTGCAGACAAAAGCTTGCTCAAGCAGAGGAAGCCCTGCTGCACTCCGTATATCTGCTGAATCAGACATCGTTTGTTTGCGTTTGATGTGATTTAAGAAACGGTCGGCGCGTGGCCCGCTTGTCCCCGTCCCACCTCTCCCTCCTCAATTTCGTTATATGTATGTACTCTGCCGCGCCCGCGCAACGAGAAGCGTTTGATCAACATCGAACGCATACGTCATGCGAGCGACAGTAGACAGTCCAATAACGTCCCGCGTCGCAGGTGAATCCGCATCTGGGTCTGGGAACTGAAGGGTTCGAGGGCCAAAGTTTGACATGCATCCTATGAAGTTGGATCCCGCTGGATGCGACATGGGGGACTACCCTCGAATTTCGCTTCCTACCGGAATCTTCGTCCCGGAGCTAATTATCACGATTCCGATGATGAGAGAAGAGCTCAACCTCATTTGGTTTTTGATTCTATTTGCGCAGAGGAGGAATGAAATTTTCACGTCTTCCTCCTCGTATGACTGGCTCTCATTTCAGTGTTACGCTTGATGACGACGGGGGTGGCTGTCAGCCTTTTTGCTGCTTTTTCCGGGTGTACTCCTGCGTTTTTTCGCCGTCATCATCTTTGCCGTCGTTCCCTTCTTCCTCTATGTCTGTGCGTATGCCGATAACGAATATTGACTTTTCGAGCATGGCGACGATTCTCTCGCCGGGTGGCTCTTCCGTTGATCGAGACATCAGAATGCCACTGACGAAAAAGGAATGGAGAACGCAGCTGGATTGGAGGAATTAATTTCACAGCGCTTCCCTTTGCGTCCTGAGATCCCCGTCCTTAATCGACGGAACCGAGATGGAAAACTGTTGCCTGCGCGAGGAAAGCTAGAATACACCACATGCCGAGGAGCTTTCGTGAGGAGTCGCTCTTAATGAAGATCTTCATATTGATCGTCGTGTTGCTCGAGAATTGGGAGGTAGAGGATAAAGCCTTGGAGCTTCAAAAAGTTAAAGCTGGTTCAGAAATATGGCTGAGGATGCGAATAGAAACAGTGACTGCATGGTCTGCAAATCATTGCGCTGATCGACTGAGTGAGTTGCTCTGTACGCCACCACCGCAGTGCACTGCACGATCCAGGAACGCAAGAACGACGCTATCTGCGTCATTATTTATTATCATCGCAGGTTAACCGCATTATTTAGCGGATCTGTCGGTTCTGCCCGTGCCGCCGAGAAAAGAAAAATGGATCGCAAGTGTCGTGTAAGTGTCATACCAAGCAGGGAAACCGGGAGGGAGGGAGGGAGGGAGCAGCTGGAGTACTATCGGCCGTGCGTCTGTCTGCAAGCCGAGTGGGCACACGCCAATGGGAACGTAATGGAAAATTTGTTATCATATTTATGACGGCATCCGTTGCTGACCACTATCCAAAACTATGGCGGGGACCGCGACTACTGACACCTCGGGTCCGAGTCGAATCAAGTGCAGGTGCCCGACGGTCAGGAAAAGCGAGAACGGCTTCGATGTAGGAAAATGTTGAAGCATGTACAGTCGTGCGACTCGGACGGTAAACTCCGCGGATTGCGTTGTTCTCCACGGCTCCTTGGCTCTGTTTTAGAATTGAGGAGGGAATATCGGGGTAGATGGGATCGTAGCTCGATCAGACAGAGTCGCAAGCTTCGCGACGGATCCCGACTGGCCTTTCTCGGTACCGTTTTCAGCCTGATTGGATTTGCGTGAGAGACGAGGACTAGACGGACACAAGTTATGAAATAAATCGTGTGATGGGATTCAATTCTTTCGCTCGTTCATTTCTTGAGTCCCGCCTGGGTTTTGAAGGAGCACAGTATTGACAACAGTATTGATGCAGATGAACGAGCGATTTGGTCGAAGATGGAGTTCGGTTTTAGACCGGTTTTATAATGAATCTCTCACTGTTTTTTACCACTAGAATATCAACGGTCCCATGAGCGACCCTGCTCGGGTTCCAGTTTGGGGAACGAGACAGAGCAATGCGTCCATCCTAGAGGACACGGGAATCAATCCAGGATCTCCCATGAGGAGGAGATCCTGAGGAAAGGAGGACGATTCGTCCCGGCAGGAGGTCACCTGCTGCGCTCAGGAGGAGCCAGAAAGCCGAGAAACAGAGGTGATCCTGCCCCCGGACGTCTGCATCAGCTCTGTGTCGACACGAAATCGGATCTTCTCATCCGACTAGATTGCCGAGATCTTAGCCTGGAAGCTACATGTTGTTCCTCACGCGAACATCTCAATCGCGACCTCAAATCCGACTGTTTTGCCTCCCGATATCTTTGCCAACAATTGTTCAGCTGTTCGGCGAGCCGGTCAGGCGGTTATTCCGTTGTCTTAAACCAGGAGAAGATCACAGAAAACAGGGCCACAAAGTTGTTCAGCGTCTCCACCTACAGCAAACGAAAGAGAGCATAAAAAAAAACGGGAGAAGTGGAAGGAAGGAAGATCTTTTCGCTCCGATTCGCTGGCTCGCCGGCTAGTTGGCTGGAGCGCTGGCGCGTTCGTCTGCTATCCGGGTGGCCATTTCCTTATCGGCTCTCAAGGGGCCGTGGCTTCCCGTAGGCCCTGCTTCGTGCCCATGGGCCCCCGTTTTGTTCTTATTATTAGCTGAGTACACTAGGCCTACCGACGGCCAACAACCAACAGCCTCCGCACCGGCTCGCTTCTTTCCCGGGCCGTGCTTCTTTGCCTTTCTGTCTTTTTCCCTACTGGCTGGTTCTCCTGGTTGGTTGGTGGGTCGGTTGGTTGGCTGCTGCTGCTGCACAAACCCGGCAAGCGATCGGATCTTCTACCATACGAGAAGCTTCCTTATTAGACTCGGACGACGTAGACGACGCCGCGATCGACGGAATAAAGAAGCACCAGAAGCAGGAGAGGAAGAAAAAAGCACGGCTAAACCACTTGTGCTGCTACTGCGGAGATTGCTCCGAGGAGGCGAACGCTGAGAAGGATGAGGAGCCGGAGCAGCATCGAGTAAGGAGCATACGGGAGGAGAAGCGATGGCTGCTGCCGCCTAAGTAGAAGAAAGAGAAGCTAAGGAGCTCACTAGCTAAATAGCCAGCCGAACGGCGACCATACGCAGAGAGCTCTCGCGAGTGCATACGTCTTGCCCTGTGCCCCTCCTGCCGATTCACCATGCTTTTCCCTTCTTCTCCTGAGCTGTCCCCGGCAGAGGGGCCGGCTCATTCTCCGTCCATTCCCCCACGGCTGGTGCCGCGTTTGCTGTTGCGAAACTCCTCTGACACACGTAACAGAAGGACGGAGGAGGGCCGAGTCACTTCCTTCACCGCAGGCATTGAGAAGCCCTCAATGGTCGAGCGGCCCGGTCAAGCAGACTCTTCACTGTGCCTGCCGGCCTCGAATCCTGGTTGGTGGGACGGCCGCCTGGCTGGTTGGTCTGCTCGGCTCCTTTCTTGCTTCTTCTGCTGCCGTAGCTTGCTCGGGGCGAACCAGACCACGGACAAGAAAGTCGGGGAAAGAGCGGAGATGGAGTGATCGAGGTGTCCTGAGGAGAGTTTCTTGGAGAGAGCGTCCTGGCTAGAGAGAGAGAGACTCCTGGAGGGAGCGCCGTGAGGGAAAAGTCCTGGAGGGATCCGAAGGGGGTCCCGGAGGAGGGGTCCGCAGGAGGGTTCCGCAGGAACAGCTTCATCCTGTTCGTCGTACTCCCAGGAGCCTGCTGTCAAAAGCGAACTTGCTAGCTTGCTTGAACATTTCTCCTGATTCTCGTTTCTCCGTAGTTCTCCTCGCGGTGGTCGTTTTCGTCGTTGCTGTCGCCGTCCTCTTCACCGCACTCCTGGTCCTCGTTTTCCTCGTCTTTCTGCCGGACCTCGAGCTAACCCCGCCATCCATTGCTCTCAAAATCGCAGCGGCGGCGGCGACGGGGGCAAACCAGGAAATGCGACCATTAAAATTTGAAATATTTCCCCTTGTCCGTGCTGTAGGTACTCTTGAAGGCTCGATTTCGGTTTCTCTCCGCCGTGTCTCTCTCTCTAGAGCGGGTCTTGAGGATCTCAATGTCCGCAGGGAACGTTGGGGGCAGGCAGAACCGAGGAAGACAACGTGCTCAGATTCATGGTCTGTTGGGACCTGCTCAACTCGGACTGCGTCAATTCTTAGACCCTTACTTTTCTTGCTTTTTTTGGTACACGTCCGTTTGCCTCACGTTGCTCTCTAAACTTTGGATACGGAGCTGTGCCACGAATCCCGTAACCTTCTTGGTTCCGATCCTGCTGTTCTTGAAGGTGTAGCACGTCAAGCAAACGAGGTAGAGATTGTTTTCTCCAAGTTTCGACGCCTGGAATGACCTCCGAGAGCTCAGTAGTAAGCCTGAATCGTAACTTCCCGTTTGGCGTGACTTCTTTGTGTCGTCCGAGAAAAACCACATCACTCAGAGTTCTGTACGCCTTTGATCTGGAGTAGAGAACGACGAAACGTCTCAATTACTGGCTGAACTCCTCCTGAGGGGCTTAGGAGAGACAATGAGCCCGATCGAGGGATATAGAGAGGCCGATAGACAGATAAGGCCATCTCCACTGCCCGACCGGTGCCTCTTCGCTGTTCTCCTTTTAAGAACATGTCAAAATTCACTCTCCCGGAACAAAGCATCTCAAATACTCATTCGTGTGATAAGACCGAAGACTTAAGAGGGAGCTTTGGTTCTCCTTCGTCCCTCCTGGCAGGCCTCTTTCGTACGAATCCCAAGTCGTAGGTTACGATCCTGTGACCGCCCCCTCCCCCATTCCGATCCGAGATGAATCCAAGGGTTCCTTCGCTCGGTCGTCACGACTCACTCGGTCGAGGGTCGACCATCTGATACGCCAACTTAATTAGGAGTTGATAGAAAACGCGCTCAGGATCTTCGGAAGCCCTCAACCCCTTCCTAACGCGAACAATTCGACGTTGGAGTTGAGAGGAACCAACGCCACCCTTTAGTGGGTCTGATGTTGGAGGAGTGGAGGTGAAACCTCGCGAGGCAACGGTCGAAAGGAGGCATCAGAAAAATTACCGGAGGGCTCAGCGCTCCGCTGCATCCGTCGTTTGTCGTCCGTCGTCGCCATCGCCGCAGTCCTGTCCCCAACCGACCGCCACTACGGCCGAGACAGGGGACCTCGTCAACATGCCCTGTTCGTCGGGGCTCTTTGTACGAAGCCGCACAAAGAGTGACCTCAAGCCCGTTATTTCGCTTCTCGTGCCCCTTTGTCGTTTGCGCCATTGCGATGTCCTTCCCCGGGAAGCTTTGCTTTCAGTCCACCTGTTCGGAATCGCATCCTCGGAATTGTTGCAAAGAGAGACGCTCCCAATTCAGTTTGTCGTGCGGGAATACCCGCCCCGCTCCCCGTCCCCCAGCCTCCTGGTTCGTCCCCAAGCCCCCACACGCTCTGCAGCCACCGAGACCGCTATCCTGGAACCTTCCTCGGTCTCCGAGCCGACTGCAGCCGGGCACGATGCGCTGTACGAAGCGTGACAGAACAATCTGCGCCAAGATTTACGAGAGCGCGGCATGTTACCCGCTCTTCGACCTAGAGTCGACTCGGTCGGCCTGGCCCGTCGTCGGTCGTTTTGGAAGCTGGCAAATTTCTCTCGAAAACGCCTCGCAGAGAAGCGAAACAAAAACAGAATGCGGCGCCGCCGCCGTAGAAAAACGTGTGGGAAACTTTCTCCACTCTTTATCAATGCTTCCCCGGTCGCCGTCAGAGGCAAGCTGAGCACTGCGATTTTTCGCGTTTCGGCTCCCTCCTCTTTCGCCGCTCCGCGACCTGACCAGGGAGAAGTCAGAGCTTCTTGAGCAGGACCGAAGGCGGCAGAAATGACTTACAGAAGAGGATACGTCCGTCGTCGTCGTCTCCACTGTTGATAGTCCTCTATATACTCTGCTGTTGAGGTATACCAGGTCCATTGCTGAAATTGACTGTTTCCTGCTTATATTCCAGGTAAGGGAACTAGGCAAAAACTCCAAACGTTCGACGAGAACTCGCCGAAGGGACCTCGGAAAACGTTACTTAGCCTTGGGATACTCATCGCCCTCAAAGAACGACGAAATCTCTCTCTACCTAAAACGAATCCGTATTAAGAGGTATGATCAGTGGGCTTCGCGGGTTTTGGGTGCATAAGAACGCGGACGAAGGCATAGAAACGAAGGCCGTCAGCACACCCTTTTCGGGCAAAAGCTCTCTTTTCAACAACGCGCCGCCCGTCGCCATTGTAAGTATTCATCGCATGAAGTCGGCTGCCGGCTCATTTAGTTGAGTGAGCCGGCCAGCCGCCCAGTCAAACGGGCTAGCGGCCGCGCAGGCCCATCATCCAACAACGCGTCCTATCAGAGCTCAGGCACCGTTTGTTGAAGGCCTGCTGGCGGCGGGCGTCAGCGGCCTGCTTGCGAATACTGCCCCTCTGAGCATTGACGGACCTCCTACCGATTCTTCGCGTGGAGTTTATCTGGCCTGGCAGCCAACGAGGGACTTGATGTAAATTCTCGAGAATCTCAATTTAAGTTCGTATACTTTGGAACCATTTCCAAAAAAAATCGTTTTGCATGAAAACGCTGTTCACGAGGCGTTCGGGGAGACTACCTATCCTCGCCGCCGTTAGGAATGATTCGGAGCGTGGCGTATTCACGTTGCTAGACTCTTTCTGGTTTGTTTTATTTATGATCCTTCCGTTCATCCGCCGCGCCGCCACCGTCGCGGACGAGGGCAGATAGGGATCCTGTCGGATGCGCTCACAAGCAAACACCGGGAACAATGGCAGACCAACGTCTCCATGACTCCTGTCAACACTCGTAAAAGATACAACAGCGACGAACGACGTTGAAACGCTATGATGTCTTTGTTTTTGCTCCGTCAATTCATTTGCATTGTCGCTCTCTGCACGCGTTTTTTGGCCTCGTCAGAATCGCAACAACCGACGACACCGTAAACAAAGAGCTCTTGTCAAAGTATGTACAACGGATTCCGAATCGCGCAAAAACGAAACTATCCCACTGATTTCTGTAGCCTATGACGCCTCGATGCTGCGTGCCTTGGTTCCCTCCCATTCTAGACGACTTTCGGAACCAGCCATCCAGCTGCGGAAACTTTTCCGTTTTGCCAGAGAACCTGCGATTCCTTTCGAACGAGTAGATAGTTGATTGTAGGTGTTTGCTTCTGACTAATGCTCCAATGTTTTGTTTGTGTGCCTCGCTGGGCGCAAGACAGCTGCGCAGAGATCCGCTGGAGCTGAGAGCAAGGTGATGCTAGCGCTGAGCGAGAAACGGCACGATTGCTAACGACGAGGACGCTCTTTCGGGTATCACGTTAATTGTGCCTAAACGACTCTATAAATATCTCAGCAAACGCTACGGCACTGCATCCAGTCGGCGAGAGTTCGGCGTCAGCGAAAAGGGTCAGCTCGCCAAGCGATTCCGATGTTTATTTTTATCAAAACGTGACCTCGATCCGGGCCCCGATAAATGAGCCTTGCGCTTCGGCCTATAGGAAATCGTTGTGTACTGTTTAGACACATGGCTGAATTTTCAACGTGAGAGAGTGACAGAGAATGATTCCGCTATATCCGGTGGACGTGTCCCACCGACTTGCTCTCTTCCACCGACAGGGAACGTGCGTCTGGCGGGCCGAGATAGCTGGAATATCTCTACTCTCGTCGATGCCCAATGCGGCATCCATTCATTCGGGATCGGTCATGATTCATTGCTTTTGTCGTTCTGAACACTAACTGTCGAGTGTCGTGCCGACCCATACCCGAAATCGTTGTCGTCGATGCGATGCTTCCACGAGAACCTCCCGGAAGGTGCAGAACGGAAGCTCAAATCATGAAGAGTCCTCAAAACGTGGGAGCGCTCCTCGAAATGTGGAAACGCCGCCGTTGGAGAACGAATTGTAACTTCATTTTTTATTCGGAAATGATGGACGTGGTCATCTCGCGTCGGGGAATTCGTCGCGGGCTCCGTGCCGCGTGGCCGACGACATATCGTGAGGGTCGTCGCAAGCACCAACATTGCTGTTGCCACCGTCGTCGTCGTCGTCGCCAGCACAATTAATGGCTCGTTAGAGCTTTAGTGGCCCGTCGGACCGGCCGACTCAACGCTTTAATAGCCCATCCCATCGTGTGCTATATATCCATCTATCCATCCGTACCGTTAGCAGATAGTTGTTCTGTGTGCTCGACCGTGTGTATGTTGTATGTTGTAGTGGCGGTGGTTGTGTCTAACGTGCAACTAGAGCCGCAGCCGCCAACAGCAGCAGCGGCCCACTGCTCATTAAGTTGATACGATCGCTCTGCCGGCCGGTCCGTCGGCCTGTCTGCTTAGCCGTCGCCTGCCCCACGGCTAAATATGATCCACGCCTTCTCCAACGTAGATGTGATGTGTGAGTCCGGTCGCATGCCGGACTGAGTGAACCCTCTATATTTACTGTCCACTCCGCAAAGGCCGAACGGAAGCGAGTGAGCAAGTAGACGAACGAATCATCAAAAGAACCTCTCGAGACCGTTGTTCATCGGTGCATCGGAATTATGGAGTATCGGAGCTGCGCTAACGGAGCTGACGGACACCCCTTGGCTTCCAGGATCGCCCTCAACTCCTCTCGCAGCAGGACCAATCCATAATCTTTCTCTCGATGCCTCTTTCATGTTCGGTTTCATTCAATGAGGGGATGAATATAATTTCTTGAAATTATTCCTCGTTTGGGTTGACTGGGGCGTAGGAGGTACTCAGCGGTGGAAACACATTCCAACGTCTTTGATGCTGCCGTTGAGACCTCGTGAATTCATGCACAAATGAGACCTCGTGGATCCACTTTTTGAGCGCGAGCCCAGACTTTGTTTGGACTCGTCCCTGGGGTCACCGTTCATTCCATTTGAAGCGTCGTGGCAAAGCTCAATCGGTGCATCAACTGACTCGGAGCAGGCATCAAGTTTTTTTGTTTGTTCCCGAATGTTGCTTTGCATTGTATAGCATTCAGTTCAGCTTCACTACTGCTTCTGTTGATGTTCTATAGTGGAGCGTTGCTGTATCTGTGTTAGTGTGTGTAGAGGACTTGGGTCATGTGATGGGATGTTGAATAATTTACACTGCAGAAATTGATTCGCTTCACCTGCTATCGATGTGTGTCTTCCACAGACTCACACGGAACCAACTAGCTAGCTCGACCGACAGCCTAGTCGTCAAGCCCGACAATGAGTCCGCGACTAGCGGGAGCTCGGTGCAACATGGTTGGTTCGACGCCGGTCGGTAACGAAGTGTATCGTTGACGGAGACGTCAGTCTGGTCGTTCTCAGCGTGAAGATGTCTTCTCTGACTGAGGAGAAGCGGGGAACGAGGTCGGGGGGCAAAAAGGGAAGGAAAGGCCACGATGTCTTGAAGGACTTCGTTCCCGACGATACCAACAGTTGACATCCTTTTTTTTGTTTGTGAGCGAACTTGGGACTTGGCTTCAGCGCTGAGCCTTCGACCCGTGCATCAGGGACATCAGGATCTGGGGAATGTGGCCACAGCCGCCCAAGTCCATCGCTCCTCCCCACTGATAGTCTTGAGGGGTTGCCACGTAGGCTTAATGGTTTGTGAAGCGTTTTACTGTTGCCACATCCATAAATTCACGAAGCCAATTGCGACGAACAGCGAGTTACCCACGCGATGACAGCACACTTGGATAGGAGGCGTGTACTTTCGCCCTTAGCTCGCTTCGATCCACTTCACACCGCGATCTTCATCATTATTCTAATGGCGCCGTGGAACCATGACTATTACCGGTCCCGAAGGCATGGTTGTAGTGGTTATTCAATGGAATCGATGGGCTGCTGGAGTTGGACGGTTTGCAGGCCGTTTCAGGAAGTTCGTGGCTTCGGTTTAGCCGGAGAGGACAATTGTTTCAGCAACCGAGTTTTGTCTCTTGCAGCTGTGCTCGAACGCAGATGCGCTCTGACCCAGTTACCGGCAATGTTTTTCTCCTATCCAACAAAGTTTTTCCTTTCGGCTCCAACATCGATGCCCGCCTCGCTTTCTGAGAGGAACGGGCAAGAATGCTAAAAATAGAGTTGTCGACATGCTCGCCTCACCGATAGCAGCCATCGCGTGATTTCCGAGGAAAACTCCTATGACCTGAAATTGATATCAGAGCTGTGCGCCGTGGGGTTTTTCGACAGCGGCGGCGGCGGGCGTAAAAAGTAATGGCGACGGCGTTCGCTGCGGCGCGCCATGGCGTGGTGCGCCGCCCTCTCATAGCACTGAGAGGGCTGGACGAGCTTCGCGTCATTCTCATGGGATCCTGGAGCTATCCATCTGATCTCCGCGTGTGTGTCACATTTGCTTCTGTAGCCATATTCTTCGTCATACGCGCTTGATATCCACACGCAGGGACCCTTGACCCCCGATTCTACGGAGAATCTCATGCCTGATGCGCCTGCCGCCACGCGCCGCCGGGAAAATCTGGCAGCGGCGCCCTGGCGGCGCGCTTACAAAACTTGGGGGCGGCTAGCGGCGGAAATTGAACTGCGGCGAGCCGGCGCGCCGGCGATTTCATGGCGCAGCGCACAGCTCTGATTGATATCAGACAAACAGTCCGTACAGTTCCCCTTCCGAACACACACCAGGTTTGATTCGGCTCGAAGGCAGGCTGAAGGAACAACATACGATTGGGGAATCGAACGAGGTGTGAGCCACGATGCCTGGCTGATAGCAATGAAAGCGTTATAATGCGTCCGCAAGGCATCGGCGGGAAACTAGGCCGTAGCATGCCCGAGCTCATGTCGCCTTCATCTCCCTCGATCCGTTGTCGTAAGTTCTGTACCATGTCTGAGGGTCCCTCCGGCGATGGCAAGCGGCGGAAAGGCAAGGAGGAACATATTGCAGATAGATGTAGAAGCAAGCAAGCGAGCGAGCAAGCCAACCAAGCAAGCGTCCAACGGAGCATCATCTGAGTGAGAAGCTGTTCGCGCCCTTGCGTTCATCTTCTTCCTCATGTTCCACTAAGACATTCCTCGCATTCCGATACCGCGTCGAAGTGTGTGAGCGAGCGAGCGAGCGAGGTTGTGTTGATACCCGGAGCTTCTTGCGATGTCATTTTGGCCGGCGCCAATCTTCCGCCAAACATCCAGTTCTCAGGAGAAGTTTTATTGGGTGCAGGAGGGTTTGGGACACTCCCAGACGATCCCGGGCGTCCATCGTCTGAGAGCATCCACCTACAATCACCCGATGTTCGACTTTGTGGAATGCCACAGCCCCGACGGTGATAGTTGTGCTGATAACGATGATTCTAATGTAGGTTGTGTGGAGAATCGCAGAGGCTTGAAATTTCGTGCCTCAATACCGAAATGGCGGTCGATCGTGCAACTGTTGCGTATTCAGGCAGAAGGAACAAAGCTTCGAGAGGAGAACATCAGCCGGCGTGCGGCCAAGCGACGGAGGCGCCGACAGGAAGACTCAGCGGCTGACGAACGGACACCGCAGTGTTCCTCAACCCATGTGGCAACAACGGAGAGATGTGATGCGCTTGTCAATCAGCGCTTCCGCCTCGACTTCCTGTCACGGTTGCGTCGTGTATTCCCGCTCGCCCGTGCGTCCGTTCCCGCTCACTCTCGTTTCTACAGATTGCTCGTTCACCCTCTCTTTTTCCTCGCGAGTTGCCCGCTTCACCCGGTATCTATCACTCATTGCGTCCCTTGGTCATTCTCGATGGTGTATATACCATGTTGCGCAAAGCTCTCGTTTCCACTCGTACCTTCGGCACTCTTCCCGTTGTGGACGCCTGAATCCGCGATTGAAAGAGCTTCTTCAGGACCCAGTCCGGGCGGTGGTGGCCGAGGCAGAAGCCAAGTGAATGAGTGGAAGCGAGCGAGCAAGTGTGTGTCCCAATCATGGGCCGCAGTCTTTCACTAGACACTTTCCCCTCAGGAGAGCTTTCAAGAGTACCTGAGTCCGCTGCGGAAGTAAGGAGGAAGCTGTGAATTCGATTGTGAATGAAAGCCTGTCCGTCCGTCCGTCCGTCCGTTCGTCCGACCGACCGACGGACCGCCTGCCCGCCGAGCTACCCATCGAGCGAGCTAGCAGGCGGGTCTGCTGCTTTCAGCGTGTCCTGATGATGCCCGGCTATTCCTCCAGCTACTTCAATATAATTGTTGTTTATGGACAAATCGAGCCTCGAGCGAGTCGGCAGTTCCGACAGCGTGTGAATCACCATAAGAATGAGTGGACGACCGACCTGTCAGTCTGCCGGTCTCCCAGTCTCTCATCCTCACTCTGTCAACTTGGCTAGCTATTTGTCTGTTATTCTTCTCTCGGTGGGTCGAGCAAGAGCTGGTCGGCGTTGCTCCAGGAAAACGAGATAGAAAAAGAAGGCGAGGATCCTCTCTCTGGGACAAAAACAAGGCGAGACCGAGGAAGGAAGAGGGCTCTCCGGTTGGTTAGGATCGAAAGGAACCAAGCCCGTTCACCTTGTTTCCGACAAGCACTCACACCTCGCTCCGTTGCTCGGTTCGGTTCTCCTGAGCAGCCGCCTCGGCACAGCGCAGCGTTCGCTCGACGTCGAGGAAGTCTTCATCAAGCTGTGTATTATAACTCGTGGCTCGTTCCGCTGTTTGCTCCGAAGCTAGCCGGTGCTGAGGAACCCGCTCTATCGATAGGCACATTATACACCCCTCTCGAACACAGGCACGCACAAACGAACACACAAACATCGATAGGTCGCTCCCCTTCGGCACGGCCAGCGTGCCGCATTAAATGCCGCGCAAGGATCACTTACTCCCCTGGCTGCTGTTGCGAAAAATCCATGTAATCCTCTTGCAGCTCGAGACAGAGAAAATGGAATAAGCTGCAGGGCCCCGAGACGGCCCGACTGTTTTCCCTGCTGCCCCCGGTCACCAACCCGGCTCACAGTCGTCCTGCCCTGCGATTCCTCACAACCAACTAACCGAGCCACAGAGCGACCCCGGCAACCCGTTCTCCTTCAACCATCATCCCGCCACCACCACCACCAGCAAGAGCTCCGCATTGTGACCCATTCTCATTGTTCGTTCTATGCACTGGCTAATATGAACCAAAATAGGCAAAGACATAAGTGCTGCAACCCATGACGCTCTCTGCCCACGACCAGCCAACAACCCACCGCCGCTCGGGTCGACGTGGGGCGGTCGGTCGGTTGGTTGGTTGGGTGAGCTGGTAGGTGAGTAGATGGTGGCGGGTGGCCTGTCTTGCTCGTGGGTTGGTTTTGGTCCCTGCTTGTCACTGACTGGCCGCACAGTTGTTCCGCTAACCGAATTCAACAATCGCGGAACAATGACGACGTGTGACAGCGACGTCTTCTGGGGTTCGTTAGCCGCCGCGAGAGCCCTCCTCGTCGTGGGGTCAACGCGGGAAGGGCGGAAAGGTTGACGTCCGGTCCTTGCACATAAACCACAAGTGTCAGCTCCGAGTTGGCCTCTGTGCCTCCGACTCGTCAGCGACGTAGAACCTGAGGGTCCTCGCAGAAGTTTTCAAAGGAGTCGGCGGTTTCCTCTCTTGGACCCGTTCAGACTGGCTGTGAGGCAGACCGTGACATCGAAGGGCACTGCAGGTTCGGTTCGACGACTCTCATTTCTTTAGAGAACCAAGTTTCTCGTGTGATTTCCGAGAAACACCGTTTGAGAAGGCTCTCGCTTCCGCCGCGTGGTCCCAGTGCCTCGTTCTCTCGGGCCCGGGGTGTCTGAAAACCATGGTCAAAGCAATAAATGGGGAACAGCAGTTTTCGTTACCGGACGAAGAGTCGGTGAATCACCCGGTCCAAACTAGACTCTATGTCTAGCGAACTAAGTGGGAGTATTCTGCGATCGGTCGACGGCGGGTGGTGGAGGGACGCTTTCAGAAGAGTTCAATAAAAAGAGAAAACGAAAGAGCGAGAGGAGAGAGAAGAGGAGGGAAAACTCTAGTCTTTGGAATCTTCAATTGGCTCTAACGAGAGACCCCCAACACAGGAATCCCCGTCCAACGCCGCCGCCGACGGCTTCGAGCATAGAAGGCACAATACGCGCACCCTTGCACGAAGGCAGTTCGGAGGGCACCAGCTCGCCTTTTCACTAGATCGTCGTTTCTTTCCTTTTGCCCTCTTTCTACTAATAAATCGTTAACAAAGCTATTCATTGGACGAGGCTGAACAAGGAGAGAAAGAGAACGATCACGAAAATGAACCAGACGATCCTAGCACTGAATATTGTTTCTCCGAATTCAGGATGAAGTGCAAGAGTTTAGCTAAATGACCGAGCTCGCTCAGGAGGTCTCTCTCCTCGATCCCATGTCGACTACGCGAGCGGTGGTAGAAGAAGCAGTCGAAGACCTTGGGAATCACTCAGCAATTCGGTGCTCTCGGAGCTCTTTCCAAAATGCGTCGGAGTCACCGAAAGGCAAATGCCACTTTCACCTCTAACTCCGCGAGATGTGGGTGGCGGAAAGTTCGATGCCGTTCCCCGTTGACTTGCAAATTCTCGGGCTGTTGTGGTTACGGAAAGCGTCTGGCGGCAGACGTACTGGAGTTGATCGTGGCGTGACGCTTTGCACTCTGACGACTCCTTCCTTCAAAGTTCTTCGGGATGCTATTGAGACAAAAAAAAAAAGTTTTTGCGCCAAGATAAAGTAGCGAAACATAAAGAACGGGAAAAAGGAAGATAAAGAGCTGCTGGGGACGCCGTTGTTCTCCCCCAGTTGTCCCGGCGAAAGTCCAAGTGTGCGACGTGATGCGACTCCGATGCCTTTTGGTCGATGCGCACGATCCGATCCCGAGTGGCTGCCAACCTGCGAAGCGTGCTCTCGTCGCTCTAATTGTAAAATATTCTCCGATATCCAGGAAGAGGGAACGGCGCCATCGAAGTTTGTCTCGCGTTCCCTCCGGTGTGCACTCGATGCACGAGTTCAAGTCTTCCGTGCGCGCTTGACGCGCCTGGCTTGCAATTTATGGCGCGGAATTCAAATTCCCCGCCAACTGTTCGAAATATTTTGGAGGGAGGCGTTTTCCTCGCCGATGTTAGCGGGTACCTTCGGTCGCGATCCTTTCATTTTCTTAAAAATCCCTGTGTTCTATCTCTCTGAAATAATTTCGCTCAAAGCATAAACGGAATAGTCACGCGAACGTATTGGCCCGCTCAGTCAGATCCGACTCGAGTCGAAACCCGGCGACGGGACGAGCAACATCGAATGGTAAAGAAGTTCGGCTCCGGAGGAGAAGCATCTCTGCTGAAACTGCGGAAGTGGGGAAATAAGTTTTCATCTCGCCTCCTCCCTTGTTCGGATGAGGTTTTTCAGACCGGGTTCGCATCATCACTGCCGTCGTCATCCTCGCCGGTCCCAACTGAGACGATGATAACGCCGAGCGCGATCTTCGCGGCTCGGCTGTGTTTCCCCTCGCTCAGCCGAGTATGCCACGTCTTTTTGCCACTTTCAGATCGTCTTGCCTCTCCCGCATGCCCTGCCTGGCATGGGAACTCTCTTGATCTCGTTCGCTCTGTCGACGCGGCCGCTGTTGCCGTGGCCCCTCTTGCTCGCCGACTCGCCCGCTCGTTCACTCTCAAGGGAATCGTCAAGATTTGAAATCTCGTAACAATGAATTTATAATGAAATCCGTTCCTCGCTGTCTCCCTGCCCGCCTGCCGAGCGAGCCTTTGCTGATTTCGCGAACAGCCTGCGTAGGAAACGACGAACGGAAAAAGCTCCTGCCTCTCTAGATGACAGCGGTGCAGAGCGCAAGATGTGGACCAGATAGGTCTGACTGAAGCGAGGGTCAAAAATTTTCTCTCCGGAGCAGGAGGGTATGCGGTGGGCATCACACTCAATGAGTCTACCGAGGGACGGGATGCGGCGAAAACAAGGGTGCGGGCGACATCAAACCACTTTACGATCGTGGACGGAATCGGTTCTCTGCCATATCTGCAAGCTGTTCGCTCAAGACAGGAAGTGGAAGTTTCACGGTTTCGGATCAGGAGTTTTACAGCCTTGAGGCTCAGTTCCGTATCTGACGATCGCAGTGCGTATTTCGTAATCAGCTGATCTTCGCGAGAGGGACAGATAGAGTGGCCGATTCGCTCATTGCGTCGCTCAAGCCGCGAAGTGTTCTCTCACTCTCTCTCTCTCTGAGCGGAGGTTCTCTCCTGAGTTTGCTGATGAACGACAAGGATATCGACCATCCGTTCGCTGCCTGGTATTCTCGACCATCGTTTAGAACACAAATTCCAGCGGAGAAATCCAGTTCTGATCAGAGATGATTCAAGAAGTAGACGATACTCTTCAGAGCGTGTTGAGGACTTGAGATGGTGAGAGGAAGTCGGGGATCAATTTTTCTCCCACGAAAACCATGAATGCTCGCACGCAGTAACAAGGATGCTAGTTTGCTATGTATGGAATCCTCCCAAGTCAAAGTTATTACACAGTTACTCGGCGCAGTCGAGCGCCAGCGGCTGCTTTAGCAGCACCACCGCGACCCCCATGGTGGTCCCTTCGGTTCCCCACCTCGTCTGCAGATATTCGGCAATGTGAGCTGACACAACGATCCAGACGATTGCACCCGGGTACCTGATGACTTAAGTTACGACGGCGAAAACACTCCAGAGAGCAAGTTTAAGAAAAAAAGCTTCAAGAAAGCATTTCCCAAGTCTTTCGTGCTGATACCGCGTGCTCTGAAACAAAGCCCGGCAGGAGGGTGAGGGTACTTTATCAAAAAACGCGCAAAGCCTGCCTCGCGCTACCCCGACAAGAAGAAACTGTGCGGTCTCCTGCGCAACTACACCACGAAAACAACGTTGAGCGTGAAGGTGGTGCTCAAACAAATTAGGTTAACATGCAGATTGCGCAGAGCAACGACTCGCGGCTGTGAAGGAACCCGGCCCCCTTTGCTTAGCACTTCTCTGAGGCTCGTTTGCTGCCTGCTTGCCCGCCCGCCCGCTCGTTCGCTTGACGTTGAGTTTCGGGAGAACAGCAGAGTGAGCTGACTGGGCGCTTAATGCAACTACCCGCCTCGTCAAAGACTCTGTTGTTTCTTTCCTTCTTTTTTTCTGTGCTCCTAGCTTACCCCGCTCACAGCCCGGATTCGGTTGCCGCCAAGTCAGCCGTCCGACCCCGGATAACCGAAGCCTTAGGGCAACATGCACGAACACAGCAGCTTGTTGGACTCGCTCGATATTTCCATAATGGTGTCGCGAACGATTGGGCGGCTCTCGGTCGGAGAGTAGAAGCCAAGAGTGAACTTGGAGAAGGCCCAGCCGCCACGGAACCCGAAACCAAACTCATGCTGGCGACGCACCGAGACGCCTCGGCAATAAGTTCTTATTGAATGTGATTATTGGCTTCGGCGCTCCGAGGCGGAGCGAAGCCGAGGACGCATATCACCGAGGAACGACCCAAGCCAGAGCGAATCACAAGTGCCAAGCAGAACGGAGGAAGGACAAGGCCGAGCAGCAGCCGAGGACGGTAGAAGCTGAAGGAGCTCCCAGATTCGGAGAGAAAATTGCAAGAGAAACTCAGGGAACGGATGAAAGTCCGCGGAGGAAAGCTGAGCCGCCGAAGCAGGAGGGAAGAGGGTCAGAAGGAAAGCGGGCGAACGACCAAGACATATACGAGTGTATCTGGCTGCTGGGCATTGAAAGATGCTTCATTTGAGCACAAGCAACAGCAGCAGGAGCCATACACCGCCGTCGGCCTTCAGGCTAAGTTAATTTCCACTTTCGAAAAACGGCGCAGCTTGAATTTCGCATCAATGAATCTTCGAATGAAGATTCAATAAAATTCTGTGCATGTTCTCGAACAGATTGCTTTTGCAGCGCGGTCGTATAAACCTCGACGGATGACAAGGCACTTCGTTCGACGTGCCAGACAACGTCTGGTCCAGTCCTCTCTAAGGGACCGAGGGAGAGTTATCTGTCTACGATTATGTTCTCACAAGCTTTAGAAAGTCTTCCCTCCGCACGAAAAGCAGGCGATCCGATCGTTGTCCTGTGAACTTGGCTTTCGTCAGAGCGGCGACGGCCGCCGTAAGCGAAAACGAGAGAAAATTTCGTGAGTTAGTTTTCTTCCGGTTCGCCACACCCAGATACTCGCCCCGCTCGCGACGCGACGATCCTGAATCCGGATGACATTATTATCTTGCTTTCCCTCGCGCGCTCAATTTTGAATCTTTGCCCTCCAGTACTCGGAGGCTTTCTTTTCGACCGGTGGATATTTTAGGTGGATAAATTTTGTGGAAGCCACGTGCTTCATTGCGTGCAAGCTGTGAGCCGGGAGTGACTCGACGAAAAACACCGACAGCTAGTGCCGGGCGCCGGCGCCGCGCCGTGAGGGAGGGTTCGGGAGGAGATCTAACCGAAACTTCTCGGGAAATACTCGGGAGAGCGAAAAACTCGACAGCAAAGTGAGACTGTTGGAAGCCGAGCCAACTTTTTGCTCAGCGGACCTCAACCGCGCGAAACGTCGGCGTCGTTGCAGCTACCGGAGTAAAAGATCTGCGACCGCGCAGGGCTGAGGGGTGGTGCGAAGCAACCACGTTTCATATTTCAAGTGAACTGCGTTAAATTGCGGCGCCCCCCGCCAATGGGCTCGGTGCGGTGTTGTGGGCGCTACGACCCAGGCTCTCGCACTGAGGAAAGAGGAAAACTACGCTTCCGACTGAGTTTGTCACGGAACAAAGTTGTTACTCGAATCGCCGCGATCCTCAAAGCGACTGCCGAACGTTGAAGCTTCATGCGAAAGAGAACCTCGAGCTTCGTTCGACGACGTGTGGCCTCGAAAAAAGCCAAAAAAATGTCGAAGACTTTGTCAGAAGCGCGATTGTATCGGGTGTGACCCACTCGGCGCGGGCACAACACGAGCCGCGCCCTCAACGGCTCACGCGACGTAAACCTTTCTCGAGCTGCCAGCTCGGCATCAAAGTCTTTCCGTCGACCCTGTCTGACCTAGGAAACTCGATCGTGGAGCTGCTTGCTGAGAGCCAGACGTCAAACCCCCGGCTGTTCCGTCGAACTCGATTTTGGATCGAATCCAGAGTTTTCAAACTCGGGTTTCAGACACGCATTCCGAGTTCGTTGCATGGAAACCGAGCGGTAGCATATGCTCCAATGCGAACACGCTCCACAATTTCATTCAGATTCAGAGGCTCATGAAAAGCATCACGTAGCGAGAACCATTAATTCGGAAAGTCTGACCATGGGTTACTTCTTCTGACGCCTGGATGTCGGAGCGTGAAGGATTCCGAAATATTTTTCGAGCTCCTCCGAGAGAACGCTGTTTTTTCTTCACCGACGATGTCCATCCTGTTGAATGTGAAATAGTGCACCTGACAAGTTGAACTGCGGATGGGGGCTGCTTCTATCGCTCCTCGGAAGAATGGGGGAATTATACAGTCTTCGTTCTTGGCGGACCCGCTGGACGCTTGTTGAGAATTATTGCTGTGCACTTCCGCATCCAGAAGATGGCCTTAGAATGCGTGAACTCAACACTGGAGTCAACGCGGAAGCGAACATGGTGTTTCTCGACCGCCTTCAATATGAGGCTCGGCTACAGAGTTGCCAACCGAGCCAGCGCCGGCAACTGCTAAGAGAGTTGCCAAGCAAACCACCATCGGAGCGGGTGGTTTGCCTTGGCAACACCCGCATGAAGCCGAAGAGGGGTTAGAAGCCGACGCTGAACTAAAATAAGGAAGAGCAAGCAAAGAAGGAAAAATAGGGGCAAAGCAAAACACGCTGACTCAGAACGGCGCCGCGCCGCGCCGGGTCGGGGAGTCGGCGAGAACATTTAAGATATTGGCTGACAGTCTCCGCTGGCTGGTCGAATGGCTGACTGGCTGGCTGCTTTCTCGGATGGTTGATATCGCCGCTTCACACAGGTGACTCATCTAATCCCGCTTCGACAGGTATCGTATGCAGGGAGGAAAGCAGACACAGAGTTGACTGGCGCTATATGATTGGCGGAAGAGCTCGAGGAAAGACGATCTCTTCGTCATTTACTTAACCACCGACCACGAAGCCCCGATCGAGACACATCCTTATCGAGCTTGAGTTTCCTCTCTTGCCGCGTCTGATCCCCGGACTCGCTTTTACGGCCCCCGATGGGTCTGAGGACGGGGGCGGCAAAAGAATTTCGATGTCAGCACATCTGAGATCATGATTTTCGAAAATCTCAAACTGTTGCACACGCCACTGCCCCCACGAGCGGCAGACTCGTCTTCCTGCTCGTGGCCGTGTTCTTCTGTTCTCGCCGTGGAAGCTGCTCCGAAAGCTGATCGTGCGAATCTGCGAGGAGATCTTTCCTGAGACCGCTCTGGTGTCTCGACCAACCGTGCACACCTGGTGCCGCCCGCTCGACTCGGACTCCAACTCGTCGGTGGAACAGGAGACTACGAGATCGCTGACCAAGTAGCAATGGAGACTGTTCCGGATAGCTCACGATCGCAGTCTCTAGTGTTGGTTTGGGAGTGACAGATCATTATCGTCGGATTGGGCTAATCAGCTTACACGGATTTCATTTCATGGACGGCCAGCGGCCGATCGTGAGCTGCTGCTGCTGACGACAACAGCGATGATGACAACGACACCAGCAACAACAACGACAACAGCAGCAGCGAGGACTGGGTCGACGACGAGTCACACGACTTCGAGTGGGAGCACTCGAAGCTCCCACTCGCAGAAATCTCAGCTGGCCGCCTTACATTCCTCCAATAATTCCAGCTCAGAGCTTTCCTACTTAAGACCGCTCCTCAGTGTGCGATCTGAGCTGCCGGGAGCTGAGCTGGGCGTTTTATTTGAATTAATGTTTATCGAATGGCCATTTGGGCAGCAGTGGCCACAGCAGCAAGAGCATCATCGTCCGCTTCCTTTCTGATTGGGCGGCGCGGCCCGGCGGTGGTGGCGATGGCCATCTCCACAGTGGACCGAATTAAGTCCCTGGCTGACTGGATGGGAGCGAGTGGCTAATGGCCAAATATCTATATGGATTCGATGCGATTCAAGGGAGCAAGAGGGCGAACGATCGACATCGGAAGCGGTCATCGTTAGGTTGAGCCGTTTCCTCCAGGAATAGATTCCTTCAGCAAAACCCCACGTTTCCTCACACTCGCTCGTCCGCGCAAGATCTTCAAGGTTTGCGACGAACAACGAGCAACGAAAAGTTTCACGCATCCAGACGAAATAGAATTCTCAACTCCCTCAATTGCTTCCAATCCGGGTGATACAAATACCTATCTGTCCAGCTAGGGGAGAACGCTTGCCTCGAAGTCCGCGGCCGAATCGAAGTTCCCTCCCTCATCAAACAAAGAGCAACGAAAGAGGGGTTTCTGTTTGAGTTTTGAAGCTGCTTCATTCCGCTGCGGGGTGTGTTTGCCGTGTCGTGCACCGCTCGCAACCGTTGTCCTCCTGTCGTTCTCCTGGGCGAGATTTCGCAAATGAGCAGGTTGCGCCGCAGTCTGTTCAGGGTAGCAGGCTGTGAAACGAGCCGAGTAATGATTATCTCGGTGGATTGTCGATTCGAACGAATCCGCTCACGGAAAAAAAACCGCTCGATTTTGAGAGGTAGTTTCCGCTGAAAGAGGGAGCCGGGAGGCGGGTGGGCGAGCCAGCCAGCCAGCCACCGTTGGAGTCTGCGCTGCACTGCACTGCGAACTAGTTCCTAGGAAACTCGGTTCATTAAGCTGAGTCGAGAGTGTTCGCAAGGGCCCCCTCCTAGGACCGGCGAATTCAAGTTGACGCCTGAACACTCTTTGACAGGAGATGCTGCTTTATCCCAATTAAGTCGGCTTTGGCTTGGGCACGACTTACGCAGTCCCTATCGTCCATCTCCTCGCCCCGCGTGAATCTCAGCCGCCCGCCGTAAGGTTCGACCGTTCATCAGGAGCACGATGTCCTCGGAGACGACCGCTTCTTGAGTTCAGGAGTGTTTTTTTCCGTTCTCGTGCGCTCAGCAAACGAGCGAAAGATGCTCAAGAAGAGCGTTCTAGTCCTCCTGTTGAATCGTACCGTGCAGGCGCGGACAAGCTGACGTTACGTGAATAACTTACTTGCTAACTAGATGCTCGCCCCGTCGTCCGCTCGCTCGATCGGCGTGCCGCCGTTGCGGCGAGGACTTGAAGACTCCGTAGGAAGAGAGGATGCCGTTGCCGTCTTGTCGTTATCAACAGCTGTGCGCCCTGGAAGGTTCGGTACAGGCGATAAGTTGTCTCTAGCGGGCTATTCGGGCGGTGGGTACCAGTGAGGGTTGAGGGACGATGCTGACGAAGACGACAGCGTTCGGAAAACGACGATGACGACGACAGTGATGATGGCACCAGTGGCCGTGATGTGTCTGCTGCTGATTCCGGTGACCGAGGAACCACCAAGTCTGTCAGCCAGCGTGCTAGCGAGCGAGCGTGGGAGGGGAGATCTAGGACTTTTATGGCCGTTCGCTACGAGGCACGCTTCGAGGTGCTCTCCGAGGAGGGCGAGAAGCTTGGAGGCACCTCGGAGTAAACCCCGTCTCCCGTGCAGTTATGCAGTCAGTGCAGACACCGGGTAAACAAGAGGAACAGACAGGACTTCAATATTCCTCCGTTTCGGGCGCAGGGCGGACACCATTGATCGCGCACGAAGCCGGCAGCGGGAGGGAATGTTCACTTCGCTTGTTCGAATGCTTCAGACTTCGAAACAACGACAGATTCGGAAGAGACATCGAGGGCGAAGACAGAGAACGAGGATGAGAATACGACGGTGACGACGTTGACTTTCTTTTGCGTCGTGAATTATCAATGAGGAGTCTTAGCTCCGTACCGTTCGTGAGCAAGCGACATTCACCGTTGATCTTGACCAAGCGGGCTCTCTATCCAACCAACCAACCAACCATCCAAGCCACCAAGCAGGCATCCAATCGAGCAGTCAGGCAAAGTGAGTTCGCTAGCGATTCAGAGACGGAGGAGGGTAAATATTTGAGTGTTACTTCGTTCGTTGAGGTTTGTCGTGCGCCTCTTTGTCAGGGAACAGAATACTACAGAGAGCGATCGAGAGACAGACGTTGCCGACGCTGCCGAATAGAGGCTTAGAGCCGCTTCGGAGCACGCACTCGAGCCGAACGCTCGATCCCTTGCTCGCAGTAGATGCTCCGCTGTCGGCCGGTCTTTTCGCTCTTTCCCAAATGGGAGTGACTGCGATAGTGCAGGAGTGCCACTGCTGGAGGTGATGGCGCTGTGGCTACGCTGCACTGGTGTCCACAGGACTGGCTGGAGCTCTAGTGAGCGCTCTGAAGCTCACTGGCGTGCTGGGACGGCTGCCATTAATCTACTCTTTGTAATTGATTCGGTGCCCCAGTTAGCGTTTGTTTGCCTTGTTTATTCACATGTTAGTCTCCTCCGGACCGCCCGTCCCCACGCCCATCACCAGATAACCGAGATAGCCGACCTGCAAAAGAACCGGTCGAGCCTCGGGTCCCAAGCCCGTCGGAATCCTACCGACAAACAGACCACCACTCTCACTCGTTGAATCACTCCGACTGGAAATCCAGTACGAGAATTCCTTAATTCATCTGAACAGGTCGGAAAAACGCTCTAAAAATGGAGAATTCGGTGAATTCCCGATAATGAAATACCGAGGCCCAAATGAACGGCTCCCTTTCGGAATGAAGTGAAGCGCGGCTTTCTGAGTTTGGGTTTTTCTTCGCGCCGTTTGTTATCCATCTGCGTAACGGCTCAACTCACTCTCGATCCGGCGATTTTTCGCTCTCGTACACAACCAACCATTACAGCTGGGTGGTCGCTTCGCTAAATCGCTTGTCGGTCGGTCGCTTGGCTGGCTGGTTAGCTGTTCGGGCCGCTCGCCAGATGACTGCGTTGCTCACTGGTTGGACTTTAACTATCACCCTGTTGCGAGGGGGTGCTCAACTGCCGATGATCCTGGAATCGAAAGATTGCTGCTTCGAAACGTGGTTCCCCGGAAGCTTTCACGCAGCTTCCACGCGTTGGGTGATCCGGAAAGAGTCTCGGGTCGCGAGTTCGACAACTTCAATCCATCTGTTGGACCGATCATCGAGGGAGATCGAACACAGTGTATCAAGTGTCAAGCTGCCGAATCAAGTCTGCACGAATCGAACTCCAGTGAGGCTCTCTCGACGAGTGTATGTACATACACCGCGTACTCTTTCATTTTGAGCCGTTGTTGCTGTGTGTTTTGCGAACTCGGGTGCGAACTCCACAGTGTGCGCTACTCTGAGGAAGGTAATACATTTTACACTACCCTGCATCTCCGGCGATAGGCCGTTCAGGCGGTCGATGAGAACTTCACGAACGTGAGGTAGAATACTCGAACCAAGATTTACCGATCGTGTCTGATAGGTTCCGACGAGAACAGATGTTCTCTTGCTCGCCTTCTCGTGAGTTTGATCGGTTGGTTAAATTCATTCAAATAAAAATCTTCGTTCATATGGCGCCGGCTCCCCGGTCTCCCCCAGTATCCCCCGGCCTCCAAACCACGGTAGTTAATTTCTCATCCCGCTCCTCCTCGTTTTGTCAGAGTGCTTTACGAGACCACGAATGTCCACGAGCCGAGAGAGCCAGCCTCGTCTTCTGCGCCTACTCGGTTGCCTTGGTAGATTTTCACGATCGCAGCCGACTTTGAAATCTTTGTTGCTCCATCCGTTGTCTGATTCATGATCCATCCTCAAACATCGGATCAGTTCAATGGCACGTTTGATCCGTTCCATCTCCAATCGACCATGATCAATGTTGTATTTGTCATGCGCGTTGATATTGATTCCGGCAATCCAGCGAACGGAAGAACGAACGAGCGAGATCAGCTCAAACGACGGGCCCCTGAATCGCATCGGCAGGCGCGAAAAAAGCCCAGAGCTCTCGATCAACTAATAAATCGATCGAGTCTCGCATGAACTAGCGGCCAAATTGACTGCATGCATCGCAAGTTGATGACTGCGCACTTTCGGCGGGACGTTTTTAGACATTTTGCATGATTCTGAGCGCTTCCATTCGATGCACTCCGACTCAATGAGGACTCGAGGACTCCGATCGCAAGTTGCCATTCGATCGTCGACTCGTTCCGCCCGTAACTCACTGAGGCCCCTCCAATCGAGCGTCCTATTTTCTCGAGTGAGAGCCACGCTATGATAATGATGCCTACAGGGACGTTCCTAAAAATGCATTCCGATTCGAGAACAGAGTGCGCAGTTCGCTCGTAAAAACATTCCGTCGGCGATTGCTGGCTTTTGTACATGAGTCGTTCGTCCGTCCGCGCAGTCGACCGTTTTCTGAAGAATCCGGGAAATCCCATCCCAAGGATCCCAAGGTCCCGTTCCCCGCTTCTCCAGGAGCGAGAGAGAAATTACTCACTGATTCAGATTGAAATCAGGGTACGGAAACGATCTACGATGTCATCAACGTAGGCATGCGACGAAGGAACCTTCCAACATTCTTGCGAAAACTCAACTCGAGGATTCTTGCGGCAATCCACCCTAGTGGGAACAATCGGGGTCGCGCCCCGTCCCCGTTGGTTTCGAGGCGTTTGTGTGTTATGCAGTGAAGAAAAAAAGAGAATATATATCGCCCTACAATGCGGGAACGAGTGATTGGTAGGCGTTTGAGCATCCGGGTGATTCTGAGGGAGAACTTTTATGCATATTATGCTGCTTCCGCTGTTGTGGCTGTTGTTGATTACGCTGATGTTGTTGGCGGTGATCGATTCGGTGGGGACACGAGATGACAACGAATGGAAAAATGTCCACAGCAACAACAACACCAGCAGCAGCTGCAGCCGCAGCACTGTCTGCGTTCACGCATCGTGCCGGGGGTGCGGGCAAGGTTCAGCAGGCGAACCGAATTTGGTTGCGCCCCTGTCTACTCGAGTATCTGCGCGACGTGCCGTGCGGCCCCGCGGAACGAGGGACAGGGGCCACCAGGGGGGCAAGGGAATTGCTGATTCGCTCCTTTGCTAGTTGGATAGTTGGAACGGTAATCAACGCGAGTCACGCTAAGACTCGAGGCCCTCAGTGCTCTCTAACTACCTTATGGTCGCATTGCGAACAGGTGATTCGGATGCCACTGTTGGACGCATACACGAGGCCATCATTCCTCCGACTGAAAAACTTTGCTCCTCGATATCCATCGTAGTTCCGTGGATTGAAGTGAATACCGTTCCGAATGCTGTCGATGACGTTTGGGATTTCAACGAACCGAGACAGATGATAACTTTTCTCGCTTTCGTTTTCCTCGATCCTGGTCGAAAATGAGTAAGAGGGGAAATGGGACCGGGGTGATGGGGAAAACACTAAACACAGAGAGGAACGATTGAAAAAGACAAAAAGGGAGAGAGGGAGGGAAGGGCGAAACGGAAAGATCCCTCCACGCGACTTAGAATAACACTTCAAACGGCCGAGTTTAAGCTTCAGCCTGAGCTCTGTCAACCATCCTCGTTTCTCTATTTATTTTTCTTCACCCAGAGTCTCTTGTCCTCGTCCGCTGCGTCCCCTAAGATCCATTTTGTACCCGGCCATGTCCGTCTTTTAGCGTGTTTTTACTTCACACGAGACCGAACGAAATTAGTTCGTTCCGAGCTCGAAAACGAAACAAAAATTGGACCCCGACCACGCTGGTCGCTCTTGGCGCTGATGGAAGAACTTCGGCTTTTGTCGACGAGTTGAGACCGAGGACGGGAATGTTCTCTCCTAAAAATATCGCAGCAATGGCTGCAACAAAGCTTCGAAGAATCGTCGAAAGTGAGACTAGAACCGTAGTTTCGTGCTTTCGAGGCTGTTTTATTCGTCACTCTACCCTCGTTCAGCAAAGAAACTGAACTGCTGAGTCGGCTCGAAGGAACGACCGAGTACTTCATCGGTTCCTCGCTCCTCTCGACTCGGTCTCCTCCTTTTCCTTGTCCTTTTTTGGCACGCGGTTCCTGTCGTCTCTCCGACGAGTGTGTGACTACGTCCTCATCGGAACACCTGTAGGGTCAACACTGCTTAGCACTGTGTTCTTTCTGTTCCGGTGTCTGTCTGCTCCCCATTACGGTTCCTCCGGATCCCTCTCACTCAGAGTGCCTCCTCAATGCTGCCCTTGACTCCCGTCCTCTGATACTCACCTTGGTCGCTATACATAGTTGTTCCTTCGAGTTCTCCGTTCGCTTCATTTCCATTCTGACCCGCGAGCCTCCTGGATTTCAAAGCCGCTGACTTTTTGCACAACCTTCCTCTCTATCACTGATCCAGAGAGGTTCGAATCGGTACCCGAAGTGGATGTTTTGATTCCGGAAAGAGAAGCGAAATCAAAGCCAGTATCCTTTGAAGCTCTGCTCCCATGTATCGGTTCGCCAGCAATGCAGCCGATGCAGTTCGCCAAAAATTACGTATGGGAGCGAATAATTCCAGCCGAAGTTTGCATCGAGCTAACCTAGTTCTTTTTATCTTCTTCAGGTGAGCCGACTCGATTAGTCCGTTGCCGCGGTGGTCGGGAGTCAACGTCAACGATATTTTGGTAGCGAGTACCGCGTCCTCAAAAGGCACTGAGTGAGCTGGGACGGTCTCCCCACGTAGACGGAAAAAGGAAGCGGCAGCACATACAGCGGAGTGTGGAGCTTTCCACATTCCGAGAGAGAGTTCAGCGAAAGCAATTTTTGGAGATATGGCGCTAGCTAGGCGTAGCGCTATGGCGACGGCCCATATAAGTTGCTAAGTCAACAACGGGCAAAGCAAAAATTCTCAACATTCCACGATCACGTGGATGAACGAGTGAATTGGTCGGATGATGGCCCGAGGCCGGCCGAGTGGCTTGCTCCCACGAAGGCAGGCAGGCAAGCAGACTTTGCTCATCATGGAAGGACCACGAGCGAAAGTTATGAACACGCTCCGAGCAGACGAAGCACAGTGTCGCGGTCGCCAAAAATTTTCCTTAATTATCTGATGCTCATATTCGTTTCCCGCTATAGGCCGCGTGTATACCCGATGCTCGAGAGCACCGTGCGGGCTCGTGCCTAGCCCAATAGAAGCGTGTCCCGGTGGATAGAAGAGGTAGGATGCCACATCCTCTCACTTAAACAAAGTCACGTGCGTGAAACACTCCTTCACTGAATTGACGTGCGTCGCCGTTGTCCCCTTCGTTTGTTCTCTTTGTTGCGGAGCAATCCTTTCATTCGCCCATTTCTCTTCCGCTGTCCCCTTGCGCCATATTTGTCGTCGTCGTCGTCGTTTTCATGGTCCTGGTCTTCATCCTTGCCATCGTTAGTATGAACAGACAGAATGAGGTGGGGGTGACTAATCGTCGGCGCGCGCCCACCCGCCTGTTTGCGCACCGTTCTGTTAGAGGAAAGTGCGGAATGGCAAGCTAGCTGGCAAGCCGAGGAAGACGCGACCCAGTGGATCGAGACGAATGAACGAACGAACGAGGGAGAGTGAGCAATGGAGCGGGCAACTCTGGACCTCCTGTAGAACCTGGCTCTGGTGGAATTCCACGACTGACATCGCTAACAAACCTCTCCAGCTCTGTTGGAGCCCCCCTCCCGACGTGGCAAGCGTTCCGCCCGTTCCCTGCGAACTGTTCCGATCCCGAAAATACGGCAATTATCTTGCAATGCCTGCGTCGCGATTGGTCGGCTGTGTCCATCACGATATCTGGCAACAGCGGTGGTTCCCTCTCGGCAATTTTGATCGAACGATTCTGGGTTGATAAACGACTGCAACTCATAGATCCATGCATGTCTTGGTTCCGCTGATGCCTGCGCAACCTGACCTTTGCCGACTGTTGAACAGTAATCCATATTTCATGGGCTCCCCTCGACCGCCATCGACTATTGACTTGAGCTCCCGCTGTCTTTGTGACTCTCAGGTCACCTCGTAGTGCCCCGATGGCTCTCCGTCCGACTGAGAAAGACTGGGGACGTACCTTGGGAAACGGAGGTAGAGGTCGCGAAGGGTTGCCGGTCGTAACTTTCAATGGAACGCAGACCCAGGTGGAGTAGAGACTTTTTCCTCCCTCACATCAAGAAAGTAGGGGCTTTTCAGGCTCTCTATCATAATCACGCCAGCCAGCGGGCACAAACAGTCAGCGAACGGCAAACTAACTTAGGAATTCATGGAAACAGATCCAGCCCGGAGATGATAGTATTCGATTCGTTGTTGGCTTTGCTGTCGTGCTCGTAGTTCGTGATCCTCGGAACACAAAAACGACTTTCGCTCGAAGTCTGTTCGTGCTTGAGCAAATATGTGCTCGGCAACTTCACTTCTGGCCATCCAGGAGCTTCAGAAAGTACAAACGAACAGAGAACGAGAACAGTGGATGCGAGAGGATAACGACGGAAACGGAAGTCAGCGGAATGAGGAGCTTCCTTGCTCGGAATTAATGACGCGATCCCTCCGTCCGTCGTCTTTACAAAGCTGTGAATATACAACTCATCGAGTCGGGTGAGCTTCTCGATGCTCAGCTCTTCGTTCCAGGGTCTTAAAAACCAGTGGATTATCCGCTCAAGTGAGCGGATCATCCACCGATAGGCGTTTGATTCATTATGGATCGCGCGGCACTTGCAGTTCATAACGCGCTCATCTCCTGTGAAACGAGTCGAACCCAACATAGACTGGGAACACTTGGCTCCGGAAAATATTATCGGAAAGCTTCGTGTTCGCCCGCCGGATCCTCCACTAATTCCGCGGTCGCTGCATACCTCGACTCCGATCGCATAAAATTTGAGAATTACCGCCTGATTTCGAAGATTATCGAATCGTGCATCGGATAAACCTGCTCGATAAACTCCGTCGCATCCAGCGCACACATCTCGAGAATGCAGGCGGGAAGTAAAAACATTCTTGAGCGCGCGGAAATTTCGGGGACGATTCCGCGAACGCTCTGAGCGTCGCTGCCCAAAGCGAAAAAAAGTTGCCTCGGATAGATGTTCAACTTCCTCTATGCCCCACAACTTCCTCGCAAGTTGACCACTGTCGGAAGCCCTACAAGATTCTCGTCCTCAATGTGCGGGATCCGAGTGTCGCTTGGCAGGGCTGCTTTGGATGAGGGAAATGAGGCTTTGAGCTATATTTATTGAGCGACTGCTGAAACCCCGCTGTTGGGAGCATTAGGTCCCCTCCCGAAGACTCCCCAGGTTCTTGCCTCCCTGTGACCCCCTGGTTGCTTGCTTGCTTGCTACCCACCCGCTCGGTCGGTCGCCCGCTTCCCCCCCGAGTGGAGCAAGCAAGAAGGCAGGCGGGCGAGCGACTTCGAGACGCACGGACGAACAGAAGAACTACGGACTCCATGCTGGGGCCTGTTGCTCCATTGCCCCAAGCATTACGACGAGGGTTATGAGCGCCCAGCGACGATGTAGCTGCTGGTGCCAGAGTGATGATGGAGGCACAAGGCAGCAGCAGCAGTGGAAACGACTAAAATACAAACCAAACAACCGTCGCGGTCGTCGTCCCCTATGCGTCCATCGTCGACACTCCAGAGACCTTGGGGCTGGTTTTCCATTTTGCCGTTTCCTCCGCAACGATCGACAGAACAGAATGCGGCGGAACTTATCATCGACCATTTTTGGGTCCGAGCTGACATTCTACCGACCGATCGGTTGCCCGGGATGCCGCTTATTGGAGCATACCTTCGATGTTCCTCACGGTTCTCGCAGGTCCTCTTGAGAGCATCGTTCCTCTCCCTTGGTACCGATAGATGCGACACCTCGCCGTAATATGAAGGGTTCGATTAGGACTGCGTCCTGGTTTTCCTTTCTCGAAGCTTCGCAACGGCTAATTGCTTCGCGAGCCAGCTCGTAGCGTAGCTATGTATCTGGTTTACTAAGTGAGTAGATCTCAATACCGGATGGCGGGCTTCATTCCCTTTCGTCATTCAATCAATTCTGCTGTGTGTCTGTCGATCTGCTTCTTCTTCGCTTGGTTGGCGGGTCGGTCGGATGCTTCATCCGACCCTCCATACAACCATGCCAGGAGCTGCATCCCAGCGGTCTCTTTGAGACGGTGCGACGCGCGCTGATCCCCGATTTGTTCTGTTCCGTATTTTGCGTCGCTACATTCCCGTGGGTCATTAGGGTACGAGTATCCCGCAGACTCTCGGGCCCTTGACGTATCTGCGCTTGCTTGCATGCATGCAAGCCCGCTTGCATGCAAGCGAGCGAGCGAGCGAGCCGGAATAATATGAAAGAATCCTGTATGCGGAACTTTCGTTAGCCGCACTCTTGCTCCGGCTACGGTTTCTCCGACCTGAGAGTTCGCCTTCTCGCTCCCTGGTTGGTGGTGAGCACAGTAGGTCTTCGAATGAAAATTTGATCAAAGCAAACGACACAAGCTCAACTTGGTATGGAGGATTCAGATGAGTTCTTTTCACTACTCAATGGAAGGTGAATCAAGCGAACTTCAGTTCGTTGCGGGGAGCTGCTATGTCTACTAGTTCTTCCTAATATATCATGGTTAGCGTGTTGAAGACGCGAGTCGCATGCCGAGGAAGAGAGGAAGCCCTAAAGGGAGACAAGGGTTCTCCTTCTCCTCCTAATTTCAGTTTTGGTCAGGAACACATGCAGAGAAAATGAGAAATAGAGGAACACACACACACACAGAGGCGAGCCGAGTATAAACGAAAGAGAGTTATATACGGGGGAGGGAAGCGCGACCCCCATAACACCCCATCTAGTCCCCGCTCACAACCCCGCGATTCCAGGCCTGCTCGGGCGGATTCGCATCGACTGGGGGCTGTTTGCGGGCCGAGTGAAGAAGGGAAGCGAGCAAAAGCCTCCATCCATTAATCTTGGTTCCCTTCTGCAAGCGGAGGAAGAGAGTAAAAGACGAACGAAAGACCTAAAACCAACGGAACGACAGAGCTGATGGTTGACTGACTGCTCAGAAACAGCGGTCTCGGCGTTGGCGACGACGACGGCAGCGAGAACGCTCGAACGGGAAAAACGTCTGTCGAGCCAAACGACCATTCGGGAACTCCCCCTTCACTTTGGCTCTGCTGTCACCCCGTTTTGCTCTTCCGTGGAAGTCTCTGGAAATCCCAACTCGATCCTCTCTACGGTGTTTGGAGGTTCATCGGATCGTCTTCAACGACGAAAGGGTGAAACTCGGGATGATTGTCCAAAGGTCTGATCTGTAAAAGGAACGGGACCAGATGACGTCTTCAGAAAATTAGACATTTAGGCCGAGTTAGGGGTCCTTCGTCGAATCTCTGATGGACTTGTTCCTTGGTTGGAGGGTGGCCCTCTATCTCGGAAACTTTGGCAGGCGGTCCCCGAGTAGAGCACTAGATGAAAGGGAACTGAGTCACTGCTATAGAACACAGTTGTGACTAGATGAAAAGTGAGCCAACGAGGTGCTCAACGCAACAAACTTGTTCTCCCGGCCCGGAAGCCTGCACCTAGACCGGCGACCCTGCAAGCTTGCCCTGTGTTTGGCCGTGCTTCCCTTGTTGTGTTGGACAACTCACTACATTCGCCACTAACTCTGAGAGTACAGCTCCAGTACGGCCTAATGCACCGCAATGACCTTTGACCAGCCGGGCTTGTTGGCCACTAGGCTGACTCCTTGGTCAAAGCCGCTCGGAGCTCTCCTGGACACCCGAGCTGCTGAAGGGTCTCTTGACCGATCGGCTGACTGACTCATTGGCAAGCTGGCTGTCTCGCCTGCTTGAAGCTTGAGGGCACAGTTGTCCATAAACATCGACAGCCTGATATAAAAGAGCTTTCAGGAAGTAACGGCGATACCACTGACCGTGAGGCTTGCTGTCGGCTTCCATACGCCGTCCTCACCCTTCAGTGCCTTCGCCGAACCTTTCAGTGAGCTTTCTCCTAGTTAGCAATATCACTCAGCGCAGCGGCTTGCTCAGTTTTGGCGCCCATGTTCATGATGTCAGCTCAATCGAACTTTCAGCGAGGCACGTAGACATGGCCCCGGCTGGCAGAGCTCTCGATGTGTGTACCTCTGCAGCTTCCCTCGTTCGCAGCAGACGTCATGGGCGGAGGTGGGAGTGGGGGGACTCTTTCCAAATCTATGTGGACGATAGGCTGTTCTTCATTGAACGGCGCAAATTCCTTTCGGCCAATGCGCTGAAGTAATTAACTCCTTCCAGCGAGCCTCTCGGCCAGGATGATACCTCGCTTTCCAGGATAATAGGAACTCCGTTGGGAGTGTTTGTTCTGACGTTCGTTCTTTTTGCTGACTGACGTTCCTCTATCGAAGGAAGCTATCCCGGTCGGCTGGCTAGCTGGCTGGTTGGTTGGTTGTCCGGCCGGTCAGCTGCAAAGCCTTTCATTGAATCTCCTATCGATCCGTCGCTTCCGCTGGATCTCTCCTCGTGCCGTGCCGTTGTGTTCCTCATCCTCGACTATCATAACACGTTGTCTTGTCCCATGCTGTCAATGGGAATCATCGACGTCGGATCTTAGTAGTGATCGCCGCGATCCGGGATAAGGCGTCACAGTTGCCTCCGTGCCACCAGAGGAAGACGGAGAAAATGAGATAATGGAAACTAATGATTGAGTCGCACGAGGTCCTCCGTTCGCTTCGTCTGTCTTGCTTCCACCGCACGACTCCGACTGCTCAGCTGGTCGACTATGTGCCGTCGTTACGAAAAGCTGACGCGGCATCGGGCGTTACTGTGTTCGTTCGCTCGTTCGTTCGTTTGCAAGCCCGCTAGCTGGCTGGCTGTTCCGTCGGACGGCAGTGAGTTGCAACGGGAAGGCGAAAAGACCATTTATCTATCTTGACGGCGAAAACAGGGGAAAGTATCGCCGCTCTACTATACTCAGCACGACAGACAATCGCTCGCATAGACTCCTGAAGGACGCCGACTCCTCTCTTCTGCAGCCAGACGACTCCTGTTATTATCGGGGACTCAGGAGGCACTCGAGCGCGTCTATAGTACATTGAGATCGTATCAATGAACATCAAGGTCTACGGTATCACTACAATGCCAATGTCGAGAACGTGCATTACGCCTGCGAACGGTGTTCTTGCGGCCCATTGTGTTTGGAGAGAGATCTGTCTTTTGGGTCGCGATCGACGACTCCCGAGCTTTCGTATCCTGGAACTGAGGATCAAATAACTCCACGGGAATAGCGCCTCCACAGTGCCTGTGAGAGCATTGCGCGGAGCATCAGAGCGGACATTGCGAATCCGATGCAAATCGAGGAAACTTAGGGGGGTGAAAAGACCGATACGAAAGGTTCAAAGAGGAAATGTTCAAAAGGTCTCGTTGTTCTGAACCTTTTAGGCCTAAGGAGAACGCGAGAATACATTGCTTCAAAGTCAAGGGTCAAAAAGAGTTTTGTTGAGCGTCATGGCTTGCTCCTCCTCGCCACTGGCCGTTGGTGGTGTCTGTGCCCCCGTCCTTGTTCCCCGCGCTGTTTCACCCCCGAGGATGGGACCCCATTGTTGACCCCATTGTTCCTGCTCACGTTCTGCCCGTTCTTCGTTGGAAAGGTAGAAGTCCACGTTCGTGACCACGTCCCGGACCTACTATATTTTTTCTCTTCTTTCTTCCTGCCTCCAATAGACGCCAAAAACGAAAAGCTCCCCCTAGATGCGGTCCTCTAGTGGTCCAATTTTAAATGTGTTTAGCTTGAAGAAAAAGCCGACCTGGATTAGGACAGTGGGCCGGTAGAGAATGAGACCAGCAACCAGCCCCCACGGAAGGAACACGGACGCAAGGCTCAGACTCTCACAAAAAATAGGCCAGAGGCAGTAAAGCCCAACAAGCTGCTTCTGCGTCCGCCTCCCTCACTGGTGTTGCTAGCGATGATGGCGGTGGTGGTCGTGGCGGTGGTCTTCAAGAACCATCGTCGTTGTTTGAAAAAGTAAAAGGAGGGATAACGAAAAAAAAAGAGGCCAAATACCTCACCCTCGCCGTGGCCGACTTAGATCAAGCTGGAAGTCTGGCCGCCACAAAGAAATGGGAAGAACCTGTTCGAGACTCTCGTTCCGGAAAGCGCTCAATTTTTTCTGTTCTCGAGGCCTAAAGCAACAACTCTGATATGAAGAATCATTTTCGGACCTCTGTTCTCCCCTCCCTGGAGACTGATTGCGAGCGAAATTTTTCTTAGTGGCTCAAACGCATCCATCTTGGCTGCAGAAGCGCTTCCTCTGTTCGATCGCGACCCCAATTCTTCGCTTCTAGAAACATTTCCTGCCTCGCCTCGATCCCAGTATCTTATCAGACTCGAAGTGTGGATGTTGTGCTGGAAATAGTTTCAGTCCTCGAACTTGCTCCACGTGGGATGCATCGTGACCATGAAAGACGCGAAGGGCCGGAGGAACGCGTCAAGAGCAGAAGAAATTGCTAGAGCCAGTTCCCTGGATGAGTCGGCGGATGAGCTCTATTCATATGTGCGCTCGCTGCGGGTCATTTGTTTGTCCGCTTGCTCAGCCTCCATCCGTTCCCCGCCCCTTCCAGTGACGTTCGTAGAAGCTCTCCTATCTTGCCGCAGCCTATACGTCAGTTTGTCCGTCACCCACTCCGCGGGTGTGGGTTTCCCAGTTGGTATCCGCGCCCCGTCGGCGTCGTCGCTGTTGTTCTACATACACTGTTGCACATTGTAGGTGGTTTTCGTTCTGACCTCGTTGCTTACCAAAGAGTTCCTCGCCCACCGACGAACGAATGCTCGGACATTACGCGAGAAGGTAGTCACTACGCGGGTCAGACGGAGACGGGGAGACGAGCAGGTGGAAGGGCGAGCTGGGAGAGCAGTCAGAATGCCTACGTATGCAAATGAAAGCATTAGCTCTTCTCAGCTGGGAATGCGGTTTGCGTCTGCGTGGTTTATGTGTGTAAAGGTCGCTTTCATTAACATCTCGCATACTTGCCCGCATTCGGCACTGGTTACTTCTCACAATCAGACAGAAGAAACTCCGGGGAGCTACAGCGCGGCTGTTGAATTTATATCAGCGGAAACATTGGCCCCGCGTCCGATCTGTACGCGTCTCGAGTTCAGAAGAAGAGTTCGATTGAAGATTCCTGACTTTCGGCTGAGCTTGTGCCTAGATTTCGAGTTTTCCTCTCACCTAGGCCAAGCCACAAGACCTTCGTCGGACACCGCAGAGCATCCCATCATGGAGCGAGAGGGGAGACGTGTGATACGAAAGTTCTGATCGGAATGTTGTTGTCGGGGGGGACGCGATGACAAATATCCGATACAAAGATTCCAGCTGAGCAGAAGCATCCGCACGCTTTCGATGCCACGTTGCAAGGAGCTTTCGCCCGCCCCGGCCGTGACAAGACGACGGGACAGGGCAAGTGGTCAGTTTGCCCGTCACCGGGTGGCCGTCGTTGTCGTCGTCCTCCTCAAGGAGCCAGCTGTTATGTCTCTCTGATCCATGGCAGGAACGGCAGACAGGGCAGCCGGCGGAGAAGGATCTTTTTGTTGGCGGGCGGCAGATGAAACTGCTCCGATCGAACGCGCCCCTTCGGAAATCAAGACAGTCGACCCGACCGGCTGGCAAACCAACGTGGAGGCGAGCTAGCAAAATGCCAATACGTAAGAAAACATTCTCTGTGAAGCTCGTGCCAGCCAGCGAAGCAATAAGATTTGTAATAGATTGGCGACGGCGACACCACCGAGCTGTCGTTGCCGATATTGCTCGCGCACTGCACGCTGCAAGCCGTCGAAACTACGTGCCTACGAACCAGTACGGCTCTGTAATCGTGCACGAGGGTCTGCCTCACATGTTCGATTCGAGATTGGAAGCAGAACAGGTAGCTGAATACAGATCGGAGATAGGAAATCACACAAACGACACAGAACCAGAGCCGGACTGACGGAGGAGGGAGACTCATCTAAAATGTGAACGCGCTTCCGCGCAGCTAGTATCGCATGACACCCGCTATGAATTACCATTTAAATCGGATACGAGAATCGATTGCTGGCTCGTTGGTTGGTTGGTTCGTTCGTTCGCTCGTTGGCTCCCGGTTGCAGGCACGCCTCGCCATATGCTCTTGTCGTCGGAATTTGTTCTTCGCAACATGCTGCTGTTCAGTCATACCAAAAGCACCTGAATAACCGATGTGGATTCTCAATGAACAAACGAAAAAAAAAGAGGGGGAGAGAGCGGGATCATGGGGGAAGACCAAAAGAACGGGATCTCTGTGTACACAGATGAGGGGGGGCGCGCGAGATTCAAAGCGGGATAATGGCACAGAATTGAGAGCACGGACGAGGGGAGCAGGGGAGAAAGAGGGGAGAGCGGGCTGCCGCACCAGGCATCAGCACCAGCCGCACTGTTCAATGTCAAACTTGAATGGCTTGAATCCACTGCTCGTCGTCGTACACCTGCGAGCCCGCCGCTTGCTAAGCAGCTGAAATCTAATTGTTGTGGAGGCTTTGTTTCGAAAAGGGGGTTGATGAACACCCTGTCCAACCTGCTTACGGAATGGCAAGCACTATTTCATCCGACTTAGTCATACGCCCTGCTCGCAGCTCGTCGAAAGAGTGAACCGCGAGTTTTGATTCCAAGAGTGGAACTCTCGCCGAGCTCCATCTAGATTGCGAATCGTGTCATCAGTTGGAGTCCCGTCGAAAAAGGGGAGAATTTCGGAGACTTCGAGCGTGATCGATCGCGACGCGGAAGCATCGAGCTCATCCTGTATACAGTCGGCACCGAACGGACGAATATCGTGTAGAAGTCGGATGGATGATGAAATCAGTGGAAAGGAAAAGGAAAAATGTTGAACACGCGCGCCGTAATGAGGTTAGAGGACCGCTGGCAGCCGACCAGCAGCGTCGGAATGGATTCCTCTCTCACTCGCGAGCGCTCGCGCACATACCCTACACACACTCATACTAACTCACAGCACCCAGACACTCATGGAATGGATGAGTGGGTTTTAAAATTGAGTTACAAAATCGCAATTCGGAAAGACACGCACATTTTATTCCCCAAAGTAATGGAGAGTGAGCAGAAGATGAACGACGAGCTGCCACCCTACCGGCCAATGAGGAAAATATTTCGGTTCCTTACCCTTCCGTCAACGGAGTCCATCGGGCAAATGTCCGGGTTTCCACTCGCTTCAGAACCGAAAGAAGAATCGGGGAGAGAACGTTTCCGAGCGGGAGCGGAAACCGGTCGGCGAAATCAGACTTTTAATATTTACGAGCTCGCTTGTGGTCCCGATTTCGAAATTGCTTCGCGATTTTTTTTCTAGCACGAACCCCAGCGACCATATCGGCGTTGTCGGGCGGTGTTACTCGTTGATTTCGATCCCTGTCGCTCCGAAGGAGTTTTTCTCCACAAATTCAAACTGAGGCTAGCCAGCCAGCCAGCTGGCGAGCTAGCCAGTTAGATGAGCCATAATTGGAATAAGAATTGTGGGAGTAGAAGTCGGGACGGAGTAGCGTTGTCGTATCCTGAAGAAACGGAGCAGTGAGTGATGCGGAGCAACGGAGTCGTAGCTCCCCGCTATAAATACCGAGCAGCTTGCCATGGGCTTTTAGGAATTCGGTTGCGAGGCAGCAACTAACCAGGCATCTTCTATTCCAGGACTCGTTGGCGTGGCTATGGTAACGAGCTAGCTTCAGGAAGAGTTCACGGTAAGTAATACCATCGTTGTTTTGTTAATCACATCCACTGCGGGCGCGCAAGAACCAAGTTTCAAGAATCAAGAATCGATCGAAACTGGAAACCTTCGATCATTTACGTCCACCGTGCCTTTCGTCTGTCCCGGAGAATCGTGTGTGCGTTTGCGAGGTATCCGAGATTTCAAAGGCAACTGTGAGGTGGGCACAATCGACTCCTCCGCGCACGTTCTCGTAAGTTGGCGTAAATGCTGCAGTCCTCCGAACTTCACGCGGTCTGTTCCGCTTGCGAATCGGGAAGACGCAGCTGGAGCCGATCGAAAAATAGGGAAAAAGTGGTAGCGGTGGTTGGTGGCGGCGCGGCGTTGATGATGAAGGTGGGCATCTTCGTCGTGAGCGTTGCCGAACCGATGGAGGTGGTTGCACCGCTTGCGGTATAAATTGCCGTTCGCTCGAAAGGGCACTTAGCGTGCCTTGGCGCTGCAGCGACGGCAACGACTACAGTAGTAGATAGATAGATAGACAGACAGCGGTACGCAGACGAGAGATCGCGAACCTTTTGCTGCCCGAGGTGAGCAAACTTTGCTTTTTGCATTGGTTTTGTTCGCTGAGCATTCCTGCGTTTCGGCTCCGGTGGCTGTGGTTATGTGGAACAGCTTCGACCCGGTTGCTGCCTGCTAGCTTGCCCGCCTGCAGTGCCAGTGCGCAATCTTCGGTGAGAAGATCGAGGAGTGCAAAAGTAACGAACCTTCCCTGCGCCATTACTCTCTACGGCCTGCCCCCTTCTTCTCAGCGAGGCCTCAAATCAGGCCGTGAAGCGATGCAAGTGAATTTACACGGAACCGAATGTGGCACCGAGTGCTTCAAGCTCACTCGCTGTCGGAGCACGATATGAATTTCGATAAAGCTTTTGGCATGCTTGGCGGCGGGCGAGATGGCTAATGGCCGGGCGAGAGGTCGGCCAGCAAGTCAGGCAGGCGGTCAAAACAAAACGGTATCTCGAGCTTAAAACACTACCGTCCTATCCCTGGGGCCGGCGGTGAACGCTTCACAAAAAAAAGAGAGCAGAGAGGAATGCAGATAACACAAATGTGACCAGCGGTCCCTCCGACGACGACTCGTCCCTTGGGCGTATGCGCAGCGTGGAGGATTGACGCAGAGGAGAGCATTAGAAAGGGGACCTGAGGGACAACGGGGAGATGGGGGCTGGGGAGAATCTGGAGCAGCCGCATACACACAGAGACATGTAGGACACAGGGAACCATGGTGTAGAGGACGCAGAGGGAGACATGAGGGGGATTATGCAGCCCCCGCCCGGCTCCTGCCTTATAAGGTGAATTTATTTGTATATGACGCTGTGTGATATGTAAGAAAGGGCGTGCATCCGAGAAAGCCTCTTTTCGGCTTTCCCCCGGCCTGCTAGGCCTCCCGCCTGCCCAATAGGTCGGTAGCTGTAGTGGGAACGTTCCAACAAGGCCAAAGCCGTCCGGAAGCCTGCTCTAGAAGAGCGGCGGTGAAATTCAGATGGGAATTCCATCGATTCTCCTCGAGCCTGGTTGTTGCCGAGGACGCTATGCGCATGTCGCTTAGACAAAGTGGTTGCTCATGAATTCCGATGCAGAGCTTGCTCTCGGTGGGGAATGTGCGCCGCGGCGGCTTCCAACCGTCGACGTCGACACAGCGACCACCGGCGCGACGCCGCTATCACAAGCGGTACTCCGTGGCCTTCCGTTCGTTTCGCATCCTCTCTTTCGTTCTACCTGATGTCCCGCATATCTTGACTGAGGAAGAGAAGGCTTTTAGCTGCTGGCTTTCGTCTTCATCCTCTCTTCTCGACGTCCCTTGACGACGGGCTGCCTCGTGGAGGATGATGAAAAGCCTTCTACTTGTCGTTGTAGTCTTCCGCGTCTTGGCCTGGCTCCCCTCCTTCATGCCTCGGTTACTTATGTGTTGGCATTGTCTCGTAGGATCGCGTTCGCGAGCCGTGTCTAAAAATGCTCACGCTGCTGAAACCGCTCTCGCTTCCAAGTCTGTTGGGAAACGCTTCGACTATCGTTCTCGCTCGAAAAGTCGGCGCGCTGCTGTTGCGGTTGTATCCGATTGTAGGAAAAGCACCGCATCCACAAACGGTTCACGTTGCCGCGAGGTTTTTCGTTTCAACTCCTCCCGCCTCGCCGAAAAGAGAAGCCGTAGATGTCCTCGTCCATACAGAAGGATGTCGCAGCGCCAGTCACCAGCGCGCGCGCCTGTACGCTCGAAACACTCGCCCGAATGAGAACTCACAGTGTGAAGAACTTGTTATGGACTTGGCTCCCGATGGCTTCCGATCGATATTCCTATGGTCGAGCCGCGGAGCCTGAAGGTAGATATCCAACGCTCATCTACTCAGCTGAATGTGTCTCAAGAAAAGCATCGCTCGTTAGAAACTCAGCCATCTCGTAAGCCTGGTACGGCTGGAGATTTCCTCCGTATGGACGGTGTTTTGAGATCGAGCCATGAGTATATATTCAGAGCCATGAAATGCCGAGGAAGAAACTGCTCCGGTGCTTGCGGAGGATGGAATAAGAAGATTGGGAGTTCTTTGTTACCGCGCCGAAGTTTAACCGTCGAGAGGTGTGGGCAAGGGTAAGGATTGAATGAGGAGCAGTTCTCCAGGGTGAGCTCAAATTTCCTCGCCTAGTTGCTCCCCGTGGCGTGGGTCGTCGTCGATTTGCGCGGGCGAAAACGATCTCATTTGCTTCCCCTCGCCCCCTTAGAGTTATTATTATACCAAAGGATGTATAGAATGTGCGCAGCAACGGCTTCGGGCCCCTGAGTGCGCCAGGCTCGCAACCTAGACTCCCTCTCCTGAGATGAACTGACTCGCGTTCCTTGCTGCGACTCGTGAGTGATGTACGCTCGATAAACACGGAATATGAAGTTGTTGTCGATGGAAGAGCAGAATCTGAGAAGTCCAGTCCCATAGTTGCGCTAAGGCACTCTCGCTGACAAATCGAGTCGGAAGCGATTGTTGATGTTGGAACTGACAACGCTCTGACGTTTTCGAGTTTCTCTTTTCAATTTTGAGAATATTCGTGGAACTACGCGACATCTATTCCAAATGTCTCTTTCAAGAATTCGAGGTGAAACGCCGCAATCGATACCACTTCCAAGGACAAACAACAAGCGTTGTTTAAGCACGATTGTTTCCCAGCGATTCTTCCCCGGAAACGTGAAGCACGATACTATTCTCGCATCTGATGCTTATTGGTTGCATTTGGGGCATTCCGTCGAAACTCACATTGTTGGTCTTGGTGAAGTTGGTTGATGCTCGAAGTTTTTGTTGATGCCTCAAAACAAACGGCCGGGCAGAAGACAATTGTCCCTTTGCCTCCCTCACGCCCCTGCAGACAAAAAAAAACAGAAGAGCCGAGAAAGCCTTCAGATGACGAAAGCCTTCTGTGATCCCCGGCGGAAGTCGTCTGATGCCGACGTGCTGCGAAACGGACGAGATGAAACCAGCGGAGGAGCGACGTTATGCCTCCGTTTTTCCTCGTTCGTGTTCTTCATGACGCGGTCCTTCTCCGTGTCTCCGTCCTTTTTTTTTTCTCTCTTTCCCATTTTTTGGGAATTCTGCTTTGTCGTGTCGCTGTTGTCGACGAATGAATCGTCGTTCTGATCCAGCGGCGCAGCGTCCTTCACGGAATCATCCCACGTTTTCTGCGACTCGGACCAAATCGGACGAACAACAAGAATATCTCCGAATTTCGGGCGATCCCGGAGAGCTCCTTTCCGCTCGCGAGATTTCCGCCGCTAGCCACCAAGCGCGCCTGAATTCCGGAAATGATGTTGGATCAAAAGTGCGCTTGGACTTGGATTCTAGTAACAATCTTTCCGCGAACGAAGCGATTCCGTTTTCCGCTCCGATGTCGTTGTTGTTCCGATTGCGATGCCAGCCACTGTTGCTCAAAAACATGGAACCGCCCTCGAGTGGATGCCTGGAGGAAATTCTATTCTTCACCTCCCTCCATCTTGGATTCCCGCTCACACCTAGGACGGATCGCGTGTGTTGCTCCATTTTGCTGCCCTGCGTTCGACCAACGACGTACACGAACGCTGACTTCGTTTAAATTCGTTCAACTTCGACGATGCGTTGTTCATCGTTGCTCGGAACCTTCCCCATATGATTTGGGTGGAAATCTCCGAGCTTTCCGAACTTTTGGAAAGAAATCCGTTCCGACTCGCTCCGACTGTACGATCCAAATATCCAGCTACGGAATACAATTCAAACAGACTATCATAACCGCGTGAGAAAGTTTCCCCAATTGATATTTAAGTCACGAAAGTTTGGTAGCGGGGACTTGCTGGCGGTGCAGCTGATTGTTGTGCAAAATCGCTGTTGCAGCTGCATTCGGATGGCGCAAGCCCTTCGCTTCTGTCGGTCCTGTGGCGAATGGGGGAATAATGCCCCATTGGAATTTTCAGCGTATTCCAAGTAGGTTCCAAGCAACGCGTCGCATTGAAAGCACTCACTGCGTTCCGTTCCCCGATTCGCCTCAGGGTGTATTTTTTCTCCGTCTCCTCCCTCGTTTTGCGTCCTCTCCCAGAAGAGAGCCAGTCCCTGAGGCCTCGTCTTTCTCGGTCGTGGCCGCCGCCGCCGCCAAATCCTCGGATGAAAGCCAATGATTGAGCATGTGCTAATGTTCCATAGAAAGAAGAGCAGCAGCACGATGAGAAGGGACGACAGGACACAGCGATCAGATCCTCCTGTGTTGTAGCTGAGCGTGAGAGAAAGTAGCCGAGCGAAAATGAGTCGAACGAGAAGGGAAGATACAGAGAAAGAGAGCGAGAAGCTTGTCAATCGAGAACGCTCCTCCTGCTACTTAGTCAACGTTCGATTTGAGATGAGAAACAGACAAGCAACGCTTGTTCTCGTTTGTGGTTGTTTTTGTGTCGCGAGCCCGGGGGATCACATTGAGTCGTGCGGAACGTGTGCCTCGCACGACACGGAAGGCTTCCAGCGATATTGCGAGAGCTGCAATGATTCGTCGAGGACATAAAAAGGTTTCGTGTAACTCGCAGCATCCCATCATGGGAAAAACCGAGTTTCTGTCGCTTTGCGGACAGTAGGAAGACTACTTTCACAGGAAATCGCTTTTTTTCCTCTGAGTTGATGAATCAAGTTCAAACGCAAGCGTTGAAATGTAGAATGTTCAACGGGCGGAATTTCTCGTGGATGGAAAAACGGAAGAGTTGAGTTGAGTTTGTCGAATGAAAGAGGAGGAAGGTAGCAAGCGAGACATGACGACGGCGCAGGGAGCAAGGATATCCGACATAAAAGTGTTCTCAAATTGAGATCGAGTTCATCTTCTCAAACGATGCCGTTCCTGGATGAACGTCGCAACGTTATTGTTGTTACCGTGCGTGTGCTGTTCATGATGAGCCGACGGCTTGCATGCCTCAGCGCTATCTCGGTTTTCTTTCCTCAAATCGACGTTCTTGAGCCTCTACAAAGCTGATCCTCATCCAAACGAGAGTTTCTCCGTCTTGGAGAAGGGTAACCGAGCATTTTGATGATGCGCTCTGACTCTCGTACAAAAATACCGCGTTCAACTCCAAGTCTGCGCACTCGCTCGACAGACGGTTTCAAATCCGAGCTCGGGAGGTCCGCAATGTATACCAAAGTCAGAAAAAAGTTAGAAACTTGATGCTTCGCGTACCAAGATAATAAATTTCCCGAGCTGAGTTGCACGGATCGTCGTAGAAAAAACCTGATTCCGTTCGTTCCGCGACGCTCGCCCGCTAACGTTCCGATACAAAGACCCTCCTCCGAATTTCTTCCGACACTGTGCTTCCCTTTTCCCTTCATCCACGTCAGCTCATCGCGAACATCGACGAAGATCACGCGCGCTGGATCATCAACGCGCTACAAATCATGATTGCGACAAAATTCAGAACAGGCCGAGTGGTTCGCTCGTACGTCTCTCAATCAGTTTATCTCGTTTGTCGCCTCTCTTCTCGTCTCCATCCGGCGGCGGGGCGGCAAGGGCTGAATAAGACGTGAACACTTCGATCCATCAATCATAAAACCTACCCCACCCACCCACATACCCGCAGAGCAATCCATCCGTTCATCTATCCCCACCCGCGCTGTGTGGCATCCTCTGCCAACACAGAATCATCCTCCACCGACGACGACGACGGTCGACACGGTCGTTGCCGCCAACGACATCCATGTCAGCGGCCGCCTTGACTTCTTGGTGACTTGCCAGCCTGTCAACGAGCAAAATGGACCGCGAATGTCACTGCAAAGCCACCGCAACGACAACTCCAGTAGGAGACAGGCATAGTCATTCTTCAAACGTTTTGAATTGTGCGTTCCTCCTACCGACTTCGGATATGAGGTCACAACCTCGTCTTGAAATGCCGAGCATCGAAAACATCCCACCTGCAGCTGAGCCCTAGCCAGTCGATTCATGCGAACTCGCCGGAAACCGAATGTCATCCTTGAGAATCATTCCTCTGTCACACGTTGCACAGTTGTTGCATGGTCGCTCCGATATTTCCTCGGACAGTGGAGAGTGTGATCAGAGTCTGACATTTTGGAACGAATTTCATCCTTCCCATTAGATCTTACTTCCGATCTTACGTTTGAGGAAGAGAAACACCTCTAAAAGCGATACGTGTATCTGCTGGTCGGAATGAGATCACAAAGAGGAAAACAGGACGACTCCCGATCCACCAGAGTGCGGTGTTCTCTCTCGAGGGTTGATGTCTTGAACGCAGTGATCAAACGGCGGGAGTTTTCATCTCTTCATTTTCTATTTCGAAGCTGATCATAGACTGCGGGGCGAAGTTCCAACTTGATGAGATTTTGAGTCTCACGAAAACTCTGGATGATTGAGGGCTTCGAGGATTCTCAGAGAATCATTACGACCGAGTACATGATCAGGAAAATTTTCTCTTTCGACGTTTTGAAGTTCTCTCAACAATCAAGGCGTCCCTGTAGAGTCCCAGACAGTGCGCGATCGATCCCCCGTCACGGGCGAACGCGATGCCATCCGACGGACTCGACATCTTCGGGATCCGGACGTAACACCTGTTCAATGAAGCATCGAGGTTCTGCCTGCACGTGATGTACGCACTTCCGATACGGAAGATATTCGTGACGTACAAGAGGAGCAAGTTCCGATTACTGAATAGGAGCGCTCGTTCGATGTGATTGCACCAGACATGCATCTTATACAGAGTCTGCCTCTTCATCTTACTTGCAACGAGGGACGCCAGGCAGCCGCTCTTCCGTTGCGTCTGTTCCTTTGTCTCTACAAGCAACGGCCCGGTGCGTGCATGCCGCGAAGCAATCCAATTCCGCGAGTTGGAAGTGTGCGTGGTCTGCCTCGGTAGTTGACTGGTGGCGAACGCTTGTTACAATCGTGTAGTAACGCGACTGGTTTATTGTTCCGCGGACCAACTCTTGCGGTCAATGACCATACGTTACAACGTGTTTGGTCCCAACGACGCGATGCAATCACTGCTCGTGGGGGGTTCCGTTCAGTCCATCAGCTCTGACATGAGTCTTTCTCCGAAAAAGTTCCTCACTGTCTCCGTAGCACTCAAAGGCTTGGTCTCCTCCGCGCTTTGGGAAAGGCGCGGTCGTCGCATGCTAACACACAAGGCTCTTTCACGCAATTTTCGGGGACAAAATCCCATCGGCGGAGCCGTCAGTGGGCATTCCGGTCTCTTGGTATAGATATGGGATGGAAAAAGGTATATGGGCCCGAAGAGAAGGGTATAGGAGCACCCATCGGGTGCGGTGCCCTGGGGGAGATTCGGGGTTCTAAATTTCTTTTCGAAAACAGTTTTGCACCTTTGGTCGGTCGCCCGCCTTGCGGCTCCGCTGAGGAGAGAGGAATATTTTTCGGAGGAATGGTGCCAACAGCCGGAGAATACTTTCTCGTCTACGTTCTCGTTCCCTTTGCCAGACTAGCGAAGACCTCTCTGCGTGTCTCGGGGTGAGTTGGGAGAGGAACGTGGATGAGGAACTCAATCACTTCGTGTGGAGTTGCGATGATCCCCGCCTGAATTAAACCGAAAAAGGGGAGCCACGGAAGAACTCTGGTCTATCTCTCGGTCGGACCTTGCGCACGGAGTATGTGTGGCGACTGGTGAATACTCCGCGAGTCAGATTCTCTGAGAACGATCATTGAGTGCCAATGGAGCGTTGAATGCTCCAAGGCGGCTGATTTGGAATTTCAAACTGCCCCGGGCTATTGCAATTCTGAGTATACAATACAACGCGAGACCGGGCGCCAAGTTTCTCGACAAATTTGCACCTCCCGGCCAAAAAAAAAGATTTTCTCCGTCCTCTCAGCTCACAAAGGCTGCTTATCAGCGCCGAAAAACATTTTCGCGTTTTCTCGAAGAGTACCCGCAAGGGTGAACAAATTCAAGTGTACTGACTAACAATAACTTTCCGTTGCATGCCCTCGGAAGCTGTTCTGTCTCTGTCTTCGAGTACCTTCCGCCCCATGGGGAGTTTGCGAACGCTGCTTAACTAAATTCTCCTGACCAAGACCGTGAACTATCCGCGGTAGAGGCCGAGAGATTCCGCAACTGAGTTTTCACAGCGAGAGAATCTCCATATCCTCCCGATGCGGCTGGATTACCGTGAATCGATTTGTGTTGAAATGAGCTTCATCATGCTGAGTTCGGCTGCAAACACCGCGTTGCTCGCTGGTTGGTTTATCGGCATAGCAATTACTCATAGTTGATTGCGGCTTCCACTCAGCGTGGTATTAGCGAGCCAGACGCGGCTAAGACGCGACTTCAGGGGAGCCAGATGAGATCGGAATGAAGAATGAAGCTCAGGAGCTCCCCTCTCCCGTGCCGAGATGATGCTCGCTGTTGCTGCTTGTCTTTCACTCCAGGAACGCACACACTTGCTAATCCGCTGCGCGGCGAATCGACCCGCGGCTAACCCGCCAGCAGTCACGCGGAGTGGCATCCCGCGACTCCGATGCGGCTGCCATCAGGAACGTCATGAGCTAGGGTAGCATACGAAAGGCTTAAGCGATCCGAGTGAGATGTGTCAGCAGACATTGAAACCAACCACAACTTGATCCATCGAACGCTTCGAAAAAGAGGACTCGGCTGTACCATGAACCAAAGAGAAGAGAGGGTGTCACGAGTTAACCCACCGCGACAGATGGGTGCTCCTTTGTAGTCGGGATGCATTGTCTTCGATTGCTCTCCTTCGTTCTCCGCTGTTCTCATTGGTGCTACGAGGCTACCAGTCAGTCAGACTCACAATCTACATTTACAATCAATGACTGCTGCTATGCCACGCGATATATTGATGCCGGTCCCTCCTTGGGTCGTTCCGGGGACGGTTGATTTGACTGCCGATATACAGGAGAAAGAATGAGTGGGGGGAATCCTGGGCAAAAAAATAGATGGAATTCGAATTACACACGGAACTCTCGTCGAGCCATCAGCATTGCACGGCCCGAGAAACAAAAATGAACGATTCATCGCCTGCTGTTCTCCCGTCAAGTGTTCTCCGGGTTGGGCTTGTCACACACTGACACTTTGACGCGTGTTTCAAAATGGGATTCTTTCGCTAGCTTTATGTATTTGACAACCTTTGTTCGCTCCCAATTTGAATAATTGTCAAGAATTCGAGCTTGCCCCGATGGCATCCCATGATGACAGTGTTAATATTGGATTATGAGTTTCCACCATGGAACAAATTTGTTCGAGAATCTAAACAAGAACGGTTCCTCTTATGCCTGGCACCACAAGAAACTTGGCGGACTATCCCGATTGCAATACCTCAGCCGATCTCGATCCTGGAAACGGATCGAAAGGGAGTCCTCTAGGATATTCGTGCGTTCAAATTACGAATACCCGATTGATATTCCAAAGCCTCTGCGTTCGATTCGCGAACTGCGGGACTCAAACAGGGAATCGGTTCTTGGCGTTCTCCATCTTTGCCTCTCAATCGTTCGATCCCCGCTGCTCCTGTCAACTCGCCGTCGGCAAAGAAGGATGGAAGCTCACGGACGAAATATCGGCAGTGGTTCATGGCAGACTGAACAACGCCAATAGTCAACACAAGTCAAGGTTTCCGCCCAAGCAGAGAGACTGGGATCGAGAATGGGTGCCTGTGTACGGGAGGCCAACGCACCGTACGCATCTGGGCGCGGGGACGCGACCCGCGCACTCAGGCGTGCACCCACTGCCCGTTGCCGTGTTGGCAGCGATTCGCAACCGCTGTTCCGCTTGATGTTGCTGTTGTGCTCACGGAGGTGATGTTCCCGGTGGTGTTGATGAGAACACGAGGCGAATCGAGGGAGCTGCTGTGCGTGATACTGAGTCTGCAGAAAACACTTGGGAACCAACCGAAGAGTTTCAGAAGTTCTCCGTTCCCTCTCGTTTTCTTCGAGTTACCTGGATTACGAGTCAAAGAGTCGGGGAAAATAGAACAAGACTTCAGTACGTTCGAGCCCAGAAGATGGTTCCTTCCGAGAGGAAATCGTCTTTCACTTGTCAATCATACCGTCAGTCTGTCCGCTCTTCATTCAGTCGATCGGTCTGTCAGTCAGTACCCGCGCAGCTTGTGTGCTTCGCATTTTGTTCGGATGAATGCAGACAGTTGGATGGCTGACTGGTCCTCGCTTACCAGCTCCCCTGTACGAATCTCGGGTGATGTGTCTTTTGCTCTGTGTATTATTTTCCCAGCTTTCCCCAGAAGTCTTGTCTCTTTCGTGGCCACTCACACAAACGCTGTAGAGTAGGAAAAGACCAACAGAGTACTCGATATGGCGGGCTGACGCATCATACATCTACATAGAGCATACTCATGTACAACCAGCGAACACTCAAGCACCTCTGACACCGATCATGAGGGCCTCTTCGTTCACTTCCCAGCCATCGATGTCGTCGTCGTCGCCATCTTTTTCATCTACTGCCCTACCCCAGCAATGTTCTTGGTTGATATTCGCTTTTTTGTTCCCCACCCGCAGTCACACACAGTGTCCTTCTTTACATGCAGCTCTGGTCCCCCCTCTTTTGCGAGAGTTCCCGCGTCCTACTGGTCCATTGTCCCCGTCCCCTCTCCTCTCCACCCTTGAATAGTCTCTGCCTCTCTCGCGATCTCTCACCCGAGAAATTCTCTCTTCGGTTCTTGGTGGAATTTGTTTCCCCTGCGCTCAGGCTAACTGTCGGAGCTTGGTGTGCGCTCGTCGCGTCTGTAGGCAGCCGTCGAGGCGTAATTTGGCCTTCAGATTCTGCTTCATTTGGCACTTTCATGTTTGCAAATCATTCTCTCGCTCGCCTTTCAGTTGCTTTCTTGTCGAGCCGCAGTCGGTCCCCTCCTCCCTCGGCGACCGTCGTGGTCGGAGGGGGGTACTCGCCCAAAGCCACCCAGAACGGAGCCAACCATTTTCCATCCCTGGAGTTCGGCTTCGAAATGGACGAAAGAGAACAAACGACATTCTTCGGTATTATCACTATAATCTTTTCTTGTCGAACTGCGGCAGTGCGCTATTGTCTACTTTGGTATGCCCTTGACTGTCTTCTAGCTTTCGTTTCGACTTTTCATTTCGGCTCCTATTGAAGGCTGTGGTCGCGTTGGGCGTTTGGTGGCGTCGGATGCTTGGCGGTGTCAGCTGAGCGTGAGACCTAATGATGATCCATGCATTTGCGCTAGCGCTATGAGCTATACACCATTCCCAATCGTTTTCGCGTCGTTAGTTACCACTGCAGCTGCTAGTGATGGTCGGTTTGTTCGCTTGAGAATTCGTCGTGCTCCAATTTCGACTCACACGACGAACGCGGTCCAACTGTCGCTGCCTGACTGACTCGCCAACTTTCTCCTCGAGCCCATGATTCGACTCGAAAAACGAAGCGTCACCGGGAAGAGTTTCGAGCATCGTGACGGAAGATGCAGATGCACACGGAAACTATGTAAAGGAATATTCCCTGAAGTATTGAAAACAGCACACGCTACGACTCACCGCGAACGACGGAATGGAGCTTTTGTTATTGTATAACTGAAGGCCACTAGTTTGGTTGATTGGGCTTCAAACTTGCGATGCTCATGTTTTTCTCGTTTCTCGAATCTATCTCAAACTCTCGTCTGTCTTCCTTTTATACCCTCCGTTCCGATGTGGTATAATTGAAATCTCCTATAGCGGCGAGAACAGATGGTACCACCGCCAATGTCATCATTACCTACTGTACATCGCACCGCTCGCGCTATACAGCACAAAAGATCATGTGGCGCTCCTTGCTGGCCTTTGAGACTCTCCGGTCCAGTGTTTGAAGACGACTGTTGGAGGAACAGATTATGTGTATCCAGTCAACCGAGTCGAAGATGCATAAGCCTCCCTTCCAACCTGATCTCCCTCGGTGTGGGCTTGAATGCAGGGAGGTGGCCGAGGTTCCTCAAATGGAAATCGCGACGCTGAATAGCTGCCGTACATCCTTTCGGAGCGAAGTATCACACAAGCACAAAATAGTCTCCCTGGAGCTTCCCCGAAACAACAAGAACAAATGCGACAATAACAAATGACCGAACGTCCAAATGCAATTGTGGTCTCGGGAAGACGAAGAGATGTCTTCCCACCGTCTACCCGCGTCCAACCCGGTAGCGCGACCCGCTGTCTACCCGCCGCGAGAAAAGGAATAAGACGGATGTTGTCCGTAATCTCATTACTGTATTGCAGTACAGAACTATTTTTCTTCGATCATCGACCCTCCTCGCTTCTTCGAGGCATTTGAAACACAGAAGCGAAACCGTCATTGTCAACCAACTATATCGGGATTGTCGTCAATGGCGGCATCGGTCACTCCGAAGCGAGAGCCCAAATTGATTGAATGAAAGAGAAAATGTATTGGTGAGCAGCGATACAACTCGAGGAGCTGATAAAACAGCGGTTCTCCGTGACAGTCGGCAAGGCCACTCAATCACGCGGAGTCGGGGGAGACTCGGGTCGGCGGTCCGAACAGAGTCCGCCCCGATAGAACTCGAAAATGAATAACTGAGTGAATTATTTAATTATTATCAAGCGAGCTAGAGCTCCCTATATCCCCCTATTCGTGCTTCACACGCGCTGAACACCAACGGTGGTCCATCCGAATGAAGATATTGGGGCTTTTCAGCTGTCGAGCAACCAGGCAGCCGCCACACCTGAGCGGATGGAGTGTGCGACAATCGTGAAGAGCGGCATGATCTTCTATTCTAGCTGAGATTGACGTCCCCACATCCGTCTTCGTGTTCACTCATTCCTACCCGCACGAAATATGCGAATGCGCCAGACACGCGCTATGAAAGGGTAAATGAAACATCATGAGACTGTCCGAGCGTGAGGATGAAGTAGCTCCTGCGAAACTAGTCACTGGGGATGGCTATATGATCAACGTCGGCATACCGGACGGCTCCGTAGTAGACGCGCGGTAGTATGCGATGACGTCATCACCCTCGACCCAGTCTTTATTAAATGCTGAAAACCTTCCATGGTTCAGAACTTGAGGGTGAATTCGGAAGAGGAGGGCCACAATGCGAGTTCTTGGATCTCAGACGAGGATGCTCAGACCAAGATGCGCAGACAGGTCAACCGTCTCATCCACAGCCCTCGGCAAATGCCGGGGGACCCGACCGAGGGACCAGGCGACTGACGAACCGAGCAGAGAGGGGTCGTCTCCCATATGGCGCCATGACATCTTTCCCAATGTCCAACGGAGAGCTGTCATTGGCCCTTTTTTGAGATCTTCGGCCTTTGTCCGAACTTTTTTAATTAAACTCCCTTCCCTCCAGCCCATGAACCGGCTAGCCAGCAACGACTGCAGGCTGGTGAGGGTGACGCCGACGACTTTGAGGGACCACGGAGATGGGGAGGGGAGAAGACGGGGAACGCGTCGGGAGTAAGGAGAAGAATCATCAGATGAGGAGTAGAGGAGACTGGTAAGAGCGAATACTGAAAGAAGCAGAGGCTTCACTGTCGGGGGAATACAGTTAAGGGAGGAGCGGGCAATCCTCTACAACAACGACGATCGCAATTTCTCATTAGCTTTTGCGAGTCGCCTCTCCCATGTCCATCGACCCCGTCGTCGTCGTAATCGCGGTGCGAAAACCACGACCGTCAACGAACGCTGCGAAAGTTGCTCGTTGGGTTGACTATGATGTCGTGTTGGCTCACGGGACAGCTGACCCAGTCGACTGCGACGCCCACTCCTTTGCAAAACAAGTGAAGCGCAACAAATTTGTAGATCTAGCTCTCGCACAAGAGACAGTCCCTCAGTCAATCCGCCCGTCCATCCGACTGCGTTACATACACGCTTTGATATTGATAAATAGTCGGCCAGCCAAGCAGACATCCAGCGATCTGCCCGGGCGGTGGGTCGGGCGGGCGCGGTATGACTCCCCTATTCTCGCTGCTTCGCCTTCAAGCCAAGCCACCCCATACTAATTTGGATTCGAGAGTCATCGAATTCATGCGAATTCACATTTGCCACGCTCTTCGAAGGATGTGGTTCGCTTGCTCGCGTTCGCCTACCGGACGATTGGCTGCCTTTTGCTCTTGTCATGTTCTCAATGCACGCGAAAGTCTATTGAGGCTCCCATTGAATCAAAAATAGGGATTCTCCATGCATCTGACCCGAAGGCGGTGTCTAAGGGAACAGCACTTCGCCCATCCAAGGACGGTTGCACACTTTGAATGTGCTCCTTCCCTGGTTTTCTTGTTTCTCGATTTTTCTGCCTGTTCGTCATCAGCATACTCGATACCGAGTTTTTCGGGGAAGGCGGTTCTTTGTGGCGATTGTTTCACAGAGATTTGATAAAAGTAAAGAAGAACAGAGCGGGAGAATACAGTTCTAGGCACAACGCGGATAGCCACATGATTAAGCGCGAAATAGTTTCTCACTTCTCTACGCAGAATGGTCCTACCGGACTGATGCAAGTGAAGTCAGAGTCTCATAAAGCGCAACGGAACGCGCCGCTGATTCTTCACTGAGTCATCCCGCGTTTGGGTCAAGTTTCTTTGTTTCTCCCCGGCTAACAACAGAAAGCCCTCGGAAACCTGAGGCTGGACTCGGACGACCGCTAGTCGGCCCACGGCACTACGGCATCCATCCACAATATGATGCGCAGACGGGGCGAATGATCCGGACGAAAGTGGATGAAAGAACTATCATCCAGAGAGAACACTTGCTTTTTGCATGGAACGACGCTCGGCTGATTTGATTTCAAGTTTTTATGAGTGGTCCAGGTACGCAGCACGCGCCGGCACGCTCAGTCGCTCGTGCTCAAGCACATCTGCTGCAAGCACGAACCGGCAACGCTGTCGGTCCTCGACATTGTCCGGTCCTTGTCGAGGTCCTCGTCGCCGAAAGGATTACGATATTGAAGATAACAACAGAATCCTGGTCGTCCGAGCGGAGCTTGTTCCGTGCCGGACCTACGTGACCTTATGGCGAACTTCGGTGACTCGGGACGCCAGGTTTTCTTCAAAGGCGGCTTCGGTCGCGCAATTTCCCAGCGTGCATATATTGCGTGTCGGAATGCGTTCATAGAGAGACTACTGATTTCGTTCACATGCATTTCATAAGTGCCCTGAGAGGGAGGCCTGAGAAGGTAAAGTCATCGCTCAGGTGACCGTGGCGCAACTGGCAGAAATCATAACCGAGAAAGCAGGACGGGTAACGAGGTATTGACCAAACAATGCTATCCTGTGATTACCTCGCAGGGCGTTCCTTTCCTGCAGCGGGATACCTAATCCGCTCTCCTGGTCAGCTTGCCAAGCAACGGGACTGAGTGACTGACTTGCTCACTGCGTGTCTGCCCCTTCCAGCAGTCCGACTCTCCGACTGACCAACGTACCGATCGGGCGGGCGACAGAGTAGCTGGTTAGCCGGCGGACGGACAGGCGAGTTGGCAAGCCCTTTCTTTTCGTTGAAGTCGAATGAATGAGCCGGGAGCGGACCGGACCCACGAGCAAGCGAGCGAGCGACGTGCAGAACTACCGGCTATTAACAAGCCCATGGCTCCGGCTGCGTTTTCCTCCTCTTCTCGTTCCATCTTCGAGCGAAGTACGGCTCGCCCACCCTTCCGCTAGCCGTCTGCTCGCCATTGCCGCCTGGCTCGTTCGCTCATTGGTCCTTTCGGCTATTAGCTGGAACGGCGTTGTCTCGCGTACAACGTAATCAGCTTCGTTAACCTGGAAATGTATTAATCATAATAGCCAACGTAGTGGCCACCGACATGCCGCGACCGTTATCCGAGATGAGGTCTTTCCCTCAATAATTGGCATTACGTCGAAGAGAGGCTACTGCGACAGAGGCGAAGATACGATGTTTGTCGCCGCAGACGGCCGATTGGTTGGGGCACCGCGTACCTCACGTCCAGATTCGCGAAACGACATCGGTTCTACCTCGACCAGGAGGTCAGAGTGCGCTTTCCAAAGGTCTAGTCCTGGATCAAGTCCTCAGATGCCTGAAATGGATCCGAGCGGCTAACGCATTGAATCGGTGCACGGATCCATCGCTTCTGAGTTGGAACGACACGGATTGGAAAACTAGGAAACTGACGAGATAGGAGCTCTTGTCGATGGAGGAAAAAATTTGCGACGTCGTTCTAGTCATGAAGTTCTCCGAGTCGACGACGATACTGCGTACCAATATAGATTCGACAATTGCGACTTTGGAACTGAATTTCCAGAATTTCATTGTGCAATTTCTCTTTCAGAATGAAGCGACGGAACCCTTAGAGGCGCCAGGACGGAGCTCCACATAATGGAGGCTCTGAACCGGGGTAATCGGCTGCTCAGGAACCAAAGTCAGGAGTGGAGACAGGATTCCAGCTCGGACAACGAGGAGGACCTCCGAGCCAATGCCAAAGCAGCCGCGCAGGGGATGAGCATGAGCCACCACCACGAGTACGAGGAGCCTAGGAACGTGGTAGAGGCCCGCAAAATATCTCTCGGTAAGTCATGGTCTTCTCTGGTGGAGCTTGCAATAAGAGCTCGATGGATTCCGGCCTTGTTTTGTGATTTCCACTGGTTATGGCAGCCAAGAATATGGACGGCATACAGAGGGAGAGGAGAGTGAATATCTCGATGATTACGTTCACCCCTGAACCATATGACTCCAGCAATCCGGTCCAGATAACTTTTTGCCTTTCCCTTCTCCTCCGGTTCTTGGCTCTCCTTCCGTGGGCACAAGATGTTGCCAAACGACTCCCGATATTCTTACCATCATCATCTCCTTTCCCGCTCAGAAGCTACTTCCTCCGTTTTTTTTCCCTTTTATTCCGGTGGAGCTGCTACCACCATCGCGCCCGCCGCAATGAAGTCCGGCTCTCCATGCGAACAGACGATGGCTTTAATGTTATGATCTCCTTTTTCCCTCTTCGTTCCCCTCTGCTCGCTGTATAAAGGACTTGATCTCTGACTCTTCAGCCACGAACAGTTCAAGCTGGGAAGGCTATTCAAAGGGACTCGAATCGGGGTTTTCGATGAGCTCATACTGTTTAATCGGCTGTGAAGTAAGAGACTCGGATCCTCGTTCGTTCGGTGTCGCTTTCGATTTCGTCCCGTATCGATTTTGCCATTGCAAGCCGGTTGAGTCGACTTTTGGGTCGACCTGAAGTCGCATCTCGACAGCTCGCTCGTCACCAAGCGTCTAGCTCAAGGAGGGGCTTATAGTTTCAAGAAGTTTAATTAAGCAAAGACAGTAAGTCAGTCACTCAAAGAACTCTATCGCTCCACGTGCACCGCCGGACGTTGCCAGCTTGCTGGCAGCAGGATAAGCACATCAACTTTTTGTGGCTCTACCCTGGTCCTGCCGCCGTATCCTGCTGCTGTAGGGATGGTTTGCGGCGGCGACAGATACGCAGCGAGCCCAGAACGAACCCTGAAGCACGCGGCTTAACAGACAGCAGCTCGCAAGCGCTCCCGGTTGCGGTCCCTATCTCCACGCTTGTATCACAGCGCAGTATCTGCTGTTCTACTCGACGGCAACAAGTCCGCAACGTATACAAAGTAGATCAGATGTATGAGGATGTCTTGCACAGGTTGTTGTGATGTTGGCTTCCTGGAGAGATAGATAACGAACGAGAACTGAGAGCGCACACCGGAGAGGAGGAGGAGAAGAAGAACAACGAGGTTTCAGCAAAGTGCACTCGACCAAACTCCCCACCCGTCGAAGACACACACACGCACACACATACACACAAAGTAGACTCAACAAGACCCCCACCTGCGTGTGTTCAACAGGCGGACTTCATACCGCAGCCTCACTCACGTACTGAACTCTGAGTTTGCGAACCAAGATACCCTCTTCTCTGACCCCGTTTGCGAGCAAGTACGATGTGCGCAGAAATCAGGGGCTCAACACCAGCCCAAATGAAGGACTGTCATGCATTGTATCTGAAAGCTAATTTTGAGCCGGGCGGAAAATTGCAGAAGCGGTGATACTCCGCTTTCAGCTCGAATCAGACCACGGAAGACATTGAGATGGGGTAGATGGCCGAGACGGAGGAATCCAATGCACAAATTGGAAACGATGCAATTCCGCCCCTCGAGAAGCGTGCCACCCTGACCGCTCATCCGCCGGTCCCTGTCTCTCTCTCACTCTGTCCATTTGTCTCGAACCAGGGACGGGGCCGGAGACGGGAGCAGGAGGAGGAAATGCTCACATTGTTGCTTCCGATTCGCCTAAAAATCGCCTCAATACTTACCCAGCGATGCGGCGAGCGAGCAATGCACCCGCATGACATAGAGCCTCCAAGGGCAGACATGACGTGAAAGGGGAAGATAGGATACAGCGACGAATACTTGGGCTCGGGTTTAACAATCGGCTCTGGATGGTGAGCTTCGATCATGGAAAGGAAGTTTTCGTTTCATCGCGGCAAAGCAAGGTGAATGTTCACATTCTAAACCCCGGTAACCCTCGAACTTCGATCTCGGAGATCGACCGCGGAGGAATGACTTCCGTCGATGTCCCCGAGAGATTGTTCGGAGAGCCCCGGCGTCGGGAAACGGAACACTTGTTCGGGGTTGATTGGGCACAAGAACTACAATTGTGAGCAGAAAAATACAGCTGTGTCATCGGAACAAGCAAACCAAAGAGAGCATTCATCCAGCAAGCCATGAAACCGACAGCCGGGGCGTCCAAAGTTGGGATCTCGATCGGTAGTAGTAGTAGAAGCTTGCGGGAAACATAAAAGAGAAGACTTGAACAGCAACTTCGGGTGCAGCGTTGCCAAGACCAACGGTAGCAGTCGCAGCAGCCGTCAAGCTGAGAGGGTATCAAGGCTTAATCAACTTTTGTTTTGCCGAGTCGACCAGCGATGCGGGCTAGCTACTCGGCCGGCCGGCCGGCAGGCTAGCTCCCTTCCGTGACCGGACTGACAAAGTCGGCGTTGCTCTTTTCGTTTCTCTGAGAAGAACGGATGGCAACTAGACTTTTGGACCGAGAGAGTGCTCGAGCGTTCCTCGATTTTCGCTTCTCGCAGAGCATGCTTTCGACCGCACTGTTGTTGCACTTTGAGTTTCTTGACCGTTTACGCGGTAATGTCCAGGGCATCTCCCTTGGCAAACCGCATCAGCGAGAAATTCCTCGGCCGAGATCCGATGAAGAGCTGTTGCGAACTACGTCATTCCCAGAGGAAGTTCCGAAACTTCGATTCTCACCCAGAATCTCAGAATGACTGATAATTGAGGAATCGACGTCATAATCCGAGGATCCGGCCCTTTTCGAATCTCCAGACTCAAAATTCGGGACCTACTGAGCCGAAAGCGCTCATCGAACTGTGTTGTTCGGACGTTGTTGCTTTTCCTTCACTAAATAGCGTTTTTGTAGCAGCGAGAGATTAGTATCTGTGTTTTTCCACGTTACCGCGGCTAGCCAAGTAGGGAGTAATTTCACGATATCCGAAGCTGTATTGAATCAGCCATCCTGCCGGCCTGTCGGCCGCCCTTCCCCGCACACGAAATTACGGGTGTGGATCCTCTGGTGATCAGTGGATCGGAGATCCGAGGTCACTTGCTCCGTTTCCTCCGTACTTCCTATAGACATTCGCTATATAGGCGCTGGCCGGCGTCATTTTTCAACGTACGATCGACGGCTTGCTTATCTTAATTATAGAGACGGAACGCCAGGCTGAGATTGACAAAGGGAGGAGAAGAGGGCGAGAGAGAAGCCATGGACGATTATGAGGCGACCAAATAATCACGTCCGCCGAATATCCTATCTCAGGAAACCGATAGCGGCCACGTGAACTCCGTCGTCGTTGCTGTCGTCGAAGCCGTGGAGGTGAACCTGGTCGTCCGAAACTCATTCGGCTCCGTTGCGGACCTCGTCATAACCCTAGCGCGGGTCGAGCTCCCAGAGCGGGCGCAGTTCTGGCGGTGGATTCACGTATTTATATATGCGAAATTTATGCTAATTCTTGGCTTACCACCTTCGGCTCGGTCTTTCAACTTAAGCTCAAAACCAACATTAGCGCAAACCCACACACACGCGCGCGCGCACTCGCGCACACGCACTAACTCGTCGACCTTAATGAGAGCTTTCGCTAACCGGTCCCGGACCTGCACGGCCCAACGCCCAAGGCCCAAAGCGAACCTGGCAAGCTGAGCTGCCAAAACGAGATTAATTATCAGCTTTCTGTAATGATATGTCCATTTAAATTCTAGAGAGAAAATGATCGATAATACTAATCTCAATGAAAGCAGAATTTCTTCGCGTCGCAATCATATTTCACTCCTTATCCAAGTCTTCCAAGTCGCTCCCGAACCGTGATTCCCCGCTCCAACCTCGACTGCACAGGTTCAAAACCGGCGAAACCGAACAGGATTCCGGGCGTACAGAGAAGCAACCCAATCGAGCGAGCGGTGCAGACCGATTTCAATCGTTACAGTGGATGTGGAGAGAGAAAAAGAACACGCGCACTCACTCACATACACATACACATAGTACACACCACACATGCGATGACAGATGGGTTGTAGCTGATTGTTTTGTTGACTATTGCGTCCGCTGCCATCCATCATTTGTAAAAGTTTTTTGTTCTCTCCTCTCGCGATTGTTGGCGCCACTTTGTTGAGCTGCCCGCAGAGTCGAAGCCTTTGCCGTGCAACGCTTTCCTCCGCCCCGTTCTTCCGTTCGTGCACTGGCAGCCTCACAAGAAGTTGATATCTTAGAAAACGAACGGTCGAACGGAACTAACCATTAAAACACCATTAGCTCATCATTTGCCGATAAGAATATCGTTATCGCCTTTGGTAAAGCGTGCGGGCGGACAGGCGGCGGAGCAGGCAAGCGAGCGAGCGAAAGAACGACCGACGGATCGACCGATCGAGGAAGAAGAAACCGAAGGGGCGACGGATAGACGGATGAATGGATGGATGGATGAATCATGAATACAGACTTTCACCTCTGAGGCGCAGATTAAGGAACAAGAGGTGAAGCGCTGCCTCAGGCAGAAGACGAAGGAGACGGAGGAGGAGGAGGAACAACGACGACCGACTCGAGACATTTTCTCAGTTCGCTTCGGTTGAATTTCCACGAACAGTTTTCCGAGCCGCATGGTTGACTGTTGTCCGTGTTCGACGCACTTCCGCCGGAAAGGGCTCTCTTCGAGCGAACAATTCATTATTCATGCATGCTTCTTCCTCTCTGTGCTGTGCGTTATGTCGGTCAAACTTTCCTTCTCCAACGACTCCTTCAGGGAGACCCTTTATAGCCGAGTGCGCGAGCGGGAGGTTATGGCGTTCTATATATTCGTAATGCAAGATATAGATCCGGCGAGTGCAAGAACTCGCGGAGCGGGTAGACGTAGAAGAGCCGGCAGAAGTAGGAGGCTGAGCGGCGCGGCGTATCTACGGAGGAAAGAGGCCTTCTCTACGAATGGCTGAAGGGGTCGTGAAGCACTCGTTCTGATTATACGAGATCCGTCTTCTCCCACAAGGGGGACCAACAAGTAGCGAGTAATGCAGATCAGTCGGAATTCGGTTTCTTCTCATCTCGCCCAAGGACGTTCTCCGAGCGATCAAACGAGCGATCTTTCGCTATTTCCTGTTTCCCCGGAGTAACTGTATGTTACCAGGTCCGTACGGCAATGTTCCTTTCCATACGATGGGAAGAGTTTCTTTCTTTCGTCTGTAAAACCTGATGACATTCAAGAAAAACTGTGCAGCGTTCTATAATAGATATATCCTGAGAGATGAAGAAATATTTTCAGAGTTTTTTCGCTTCTCTCACGAGCTCGGAGACACCGAAAGTTCTGCGGCGTATTCGGTGACCTTCGGAGGACGTTTTCAGCGGAAAAATATGGAAATTAGAGCTCATAATGAAATGAGGGGTCTCCTCGAAGGGATTATCGCTGAAACCCTGCGCGGCAGTTCGCTGAGAAAGTTATTTATATATATTTCCGCAGCGCGGAAAGACGTGTGTGAGCATGGAGCAGAGAGGAGGAGAAAAAAAAACTCCATGCGACCATGAGGCCTCCCTGACGGAGGAACGGATCGAAGTCTATTGGTCAAGGAAACCGATGGAGATCAAATACGTTATAGCTCGACTGGTCGGCATTGGACGAATAGTGCTCTCCAGCCTACTTTATATCGAATTAGGTCCTTTCGTCACCAATAGCAGTGAGATATAGGAAGAAGCCGTACCGTCTTCTATTGCGCAGTCGGTGTTTCTGCTTTTGCTACCGGGGTTGAGCATTGCAACTCTGAGCGATACCCTGAGCGAGCGAACTGCGGCGTTCATGGCCGTCTTATGTGTTCGGCTGATCCGCTGATCCCTCCATTCATGCCGCCGTCGAAAGAGAGAACGCAGGAACAGTGCTACGAATCGAGAGTCCTCTCTAGCCGGCCGAAGACGCCGCCAGTCAGATGCGAGCATTAGCATATTGAAATTGGTCTTCGGTGCTGTTTACGGCTATGGAAATACAACGACGACGACGACGAGAACAGGGGTCGCAAGAGCTGCGCGGAACGAGTGCTCGGCCAGTGCGTTTTCGGTATGTCCATCGGACCAGACGTTGAGGCAAAGTAGGGAACCATTCAACCAGAAGTCGCTTGACATGGCGAAGGTGGCTCAGGACCTCCTCTCACCTATTTACCAACGAGGCAACCAAGCACGTGAAGGAGACCTCTCGCCCATGATCTCGACGAAACAGATTAGGAATTCGTTCCGAGCTCCTGTGAAGCAGCAACTAGCACATGTACCCAGCACTGCCGTCGGGCAGATGGGACGATGCATTCCTTGATGCAGTGGCGTGGAATGTTCCTCGGAGATGCTTTTCGCCATGTTTCCGTGATTTGTATTCATGAAGCATCGCTGGGAACGGCCTCCATGAAGCATAACCACATGTGTTGATTTGTTTGTCATCGAGACGACGAATTTGGTTGTGATCTTCGAGCGAGGCGGTATTCCCAGTGAATGGAACTAACACAAAGCCACCCAAATCATCGATTTTGTTCGACCCGAGTTCGAAGAGCGCGTGTTCTCGAGAGGACCGTGCAGATGAACGGGCCTCGGATGAGTTCAACGACGATGTTAGATAGATCAAAAATCCTGGGATGTGGAACTTTTCAAAATTTTGCGCTCGCGCGATTCTAGACGGATGAGAGAACTCATGAACGCTCGGAGTTTTGGTTGAGCGGACGTGAGCTCGGGAAGAGGAAATCGTGTGAGCGGCAGCTGTTGAAGGGCCGAGGAAAAAAGAGCGAGCCAAACTAGTTGGTTTTCGCTTTTGCGCGTGCGCCGCTCCGCTCTCAGCTGTTCCATTCCAGAGAGAACGAACGCTGCTGCCAAACTCGTTCTTCAGTTTTCGCTCCTCCTCTCAGCACGTTTTCTGACTTTTTTGAATCTCGCTCTCTCTCTCTGGCACCCACCACTTCTTCGCAAATATTGATGAAGCGACGAATAATCAGCGAAACGCGCAGGCTTGTCGAAGTAGTTGCTGAGGGCAGAAGTCGTTCAGTTGATTCGTCAAAGCTGCAACATGGACATAGGGCCCCAGATCGGTATCGTCACGTCCGAGAACGTCGCTTTATTTGTCGCTGTTTTCGAGTTTGTTTAGGCTTCTTTCTCCGAGAAAACGAAAGAAAAACATTTTACGATGACCATTGAGAGAGCTGGCGGCAAGGAGGCCATCACGCTCGATTTATGCGGCTGACGGAGCAGGCGAAGGAGCGGAGGACAGAGTTGTTGTCCCTCTCGCGCGCATTCGGAGGATTTTTCGTACGAGCCAATTCTTTGTTGCGGAGAGATACAAAAGCAGCGGCACGCGAGGGAAGCGCCGCTCGTCCAACAAAGCGAAAGCAAACTATACAGAGAAGAAGCTACAGAAGAAGCGCCGAGACGAATGCGGTCTGTCGGTCGCTCGCTTGGTCTGTTTGCTGGTTGCTCCTTCTCCTTGCTCGTCGTAGAAGCGTGTCGTTCAAGTTGTTCTTGAAAAGTCTCAACGTCCATTTCGGAATTGATGGAGGCCGGCTGCAATAGCGGCCTACTCGACTCGTCTCCATTCCGGCTCTTCATCCGGATTCTGCTCATTTCCTTCGATCTCTCCCTCGTTGTGTTGTCTCGTAAAAAGAACGCTTTGTAGCTTCTGTGTCGAATGCAGATTCTTACTCGGCGTTCTCGGAGCGAAGCATTTTTATGGCGTTCGCTCGACTCCACCATTAGCGATCGGTGAGTCTACGGGAGCATAAAAAGCAATGAGGTCTACTCTATATTAGGGCTACAGCCACATACTGCTTCTAATCGATGTGATCAGAGCAAACTCCTACCTCACAAGATGCGCGGCTTTCTCGTATCGAGTGTATGCAGCAATCTCAATAACGCGTTTCGGGGAGAGAGCTCTTGCGGAAGTGAATCCACCTGTTACATGGGTTGAATGGATACACCGTTTCCTCGACTGAAAGCTCACGTACCAACGAAACAATTTTCGGCACCCACGCGAGAACCCAAGAACGTTATCAGGAACGATCGCGAGCTTTCGGAAAAAGCAGTTCAGGTACACAAGCTAGACTCTGAGCTTATTGAGACAAGTTTCGAGTGAAGATGTTGTTCATTCGTTGCAGACGCGGGCCGGAACGGAACGGGCTTGAAAGCTCGCAAAGGGAGCACGCCCAACGGTACCACAAACGGTTCCTTCAGCTCCATGGAGATGATCAATGCACGTGGGTACGGCGTCTCGAATCCACCTGCAGAAGATTTTCAGCCACCGCCGCAGTATCCCGGTTACGGAACAGGTGAGGTTGAAGTCCGCAATAAAAGGAACATTCAAACTCCGGATCCCACCAACCCAACTCACCCTGTCTTGTCGCAACGACCAAATCTAGAAGCTGAAAGTTCTGCGATAATGGCGATATCAATTGAGCCTCTCGCGTTAAGATGGAACATCTGAAGTCCGATGATGAGCTTAGATTTTCTGAAGAAGCAGTGTTCTCGGCACTGTTGATCTTGTTCTTCTTAGCCTAATGATTTTCCATTCAACCAGGTTCACTGCCACGCCAGAACGGGACTAAGGGATCGTCACGGCATCGGAGCAACGGACACGCTCGCCAGAATGGAACCAATCGTTCCAACCGGACTGGGAACGAGAGTTTGGGCTTGCGTCGCGGGCCCTCGTCTTCGTCGACGTCGGATAACCAATCAGAGTACACAGACAGCGAAACTGCCCACCTGCCAGTGAACGCTCAAAGCCGCCGGATGGTCGCGGCCAGCAGGGATTCAAGTGAGTTCATTTGAAGTAATGTCACCCCTTCAACTTCACTTGTCAGGCTGAGATCGGTCCGCGGGCTCGGTTTCAACGGTACAGATGAATGAATGAACATTGAGAGGTCGCTTGAAGGATTCCCGAGGGTAAAAGCTAGAACCAACACCAACTCCATAACTGAACCATGTCTTTGGTCTCGTACAAGCGACACTTGAACTTTAGTATTTCATTCGCTCAACTCGCGGTCGTAGACATTCCCCGAGCTGCTCTTAAAAGCAGAGGGATTCAACTGCCGCGCCGGCGGCCCCGAAATGCAGAGGAGAGTGCTAAAGTTAAATTGCGTTGGTCAGCTAGCCTCTCGAGACGTAAATGGCTATATGTGTGTGCGTGAGTTGGTGCAGCCGTCCATGTATATATATATGAAAGGACGGAGCTAAGGAAGGAAGATGTTGGATGAAGAGGGAGTATCCTGTTGAAGGAAGCCATTAGAAGATGAGTTGGGTCCCAAGGGTTTGCTGCCGACGCTGCGCTCCCGGCCGGAGTTTCGAGAAGTTGTAGGTAGTAGTTGCCGTAGTTGCGGTTGCGGTGTATAGTAGGTACTCGTCATACTGGCAAACTAGGAGCTGCGGCTCCGCACTCGGCAGGTGATATATTTGCCGACGCTTGCGGCAGAGAGATGAGGACTCAACGATTGTATGCGCCTAAACTCAAGACTTTGGCCTCCTGAATGTTTTGTTCCTTAAAAAGACGGTAGCCTAGAATGCTCGAACACATGAGCTCAGAACTTCCTTCACGCACGCGCAATCTCTCCTTCTCGGTTCATCGTGCATAGTCGTCGCTCGGATGCTTGCTGAGCGGTCGGGTATAATAGTTTTGGTTATGTTCTCCCTGACGAAATATGTATGTGCACGCGTAACCACGGAGTGTGGGCGAGCTGTGCTTCAGAGCTCAAGCAGCAGCAGTGAAAGCAGCAGCAGCAACAGATGATTGATCGGCGGAGGTGGTCCGGAGGAGCAGGAGAAGAGAGGAAAAGGATCCGCAGGCGGCAAGAAGGACGACTGTGCTTGAGCCTGAACCAACCATCCAGGCGGGTATTATCATGATCGATGCGACCGTTGTATGCAGCGATTAATGTGCGTCGACCAGAGCGAGAACGAAGGATTGCCCCTCCCTCGGTCCCCCGCCTCCCTCGGCCCCCTCCTTCTTGCCCGCCGCCGCCTCCCTGCTTCCTCGTCCTCGGATCCGTCGGTGATGCAAAGCTCTGTACCACCAGGCATCCAGGCATTTAGCTGGGGGGCGGAAGAGTCCTGCTCGCGGAGCTTATCTTAATTTATGGATTATAGCAGGGTTTTCTTTTTGCACTGCGACTGGATGCGCCGACTGATCCAGCCACGACGGTTTGGGCGGTGGGCCGAGTCCTGTGCGGTGACGCAGTCGCCTGGCTGCGTTTCAAGCCGTACCTCTAGCACCGTCGACATTCGTGAACCTCGCCACCGCATGATTCTCCTGGAACGCGGTTTCCTGTTTGAAATTATTGTTATTACCGTTACTACCGCGACGCGCTGCTTTCTCTCTGTTTACCCGTCGGATTCGTTGGGACGCATGTGGCTCGGTTTCGTCAGGCGCGCCACGTAGCTCGCTGGCTGGCGGACGGGCTGTGGCACGCTCATCCAGCCGGCCGCATCGACCCTAGGAGTACAATTTCCTTTTCTAATCAAGAATAATAGGCTTGCCGTGGAGTCGGCTTGCCTCAGGCGCGACCGACTCAGCCTGGTCGTTTTCCGCAAATGAACTAGAATTATCCTCCCCTATGAGTCGGTTCGCCGGTCCGAGTCCGACGCGTCCTCTCCTTATTTCTCTCATAGCGGGGTCATAGTCGTCGTCGACTTGCTGGCCATCAAGAGTTGACTGTCGTCGGCGTCGCCGTCGTCGCTATCGTTGTCGACAACGGGACCCCAAATCGGCGCAACGCACGCCATGCATCCCGTCAATGACTCCAAGAAACGATATTCTGCGGGCGACGCCTCTGGTGTCTGCAACTTTGCTTTTGCTTGCAATATCTGCATTGCCTCCGGTCGTAAATGGCCGGCAGGGTTCAACTCTTTTTCACCATCAACAGAATGGCTCTGCCTTAGTCGCAGTTTTGCCCGTTTATTGCCCGCTTCACATTTTTGTCGGTTCACTCCGCCGTCTCCGGACGTAAAGGTCAGCTATGGTCACAGCATGTCCTGTGTCAAGACATCTCCTGAATACTCCTGAGGAGATAAAACGGCTTCACGTTTCGGAATTCCATTCGATATCAAGCGTTTGAGGGAAGAGGGAAAACACGCGAGCTCAGGGATGTTTCCTGAATTTGTTTGCGAATCCGAAGCGATAGTGGCAAGGCTCTTTTGTTGGCATTGGCTAGACACTAGGTTGTTGTTTCTGACGTTGTCTTGGACGAGAGTGAACAAGAAAGCCACCGGACAGAAAAATCGCGAACATCTTACCAAACCAAGAAAGAGAAACGTCACAGAAAAAAGCCCCTAGCCGCTATTGGAGCAGGTGTCAATTAGTAGCGAGCACGTTCGACCGTTTTTGTTTGCGTCAACTTGACGTTCGTTGTTTTGGCGCTTCGTTAAGCCCCTGACGGCGACAGTCCAGCGACAACAACGAACGTCAACCCCCCGCTTGCCACCTTGGGTTGCGAGCCCCGGTAAAACTCTCGGTGACGTTCACAAACAGAGCTCTTTTTCCTCTCGTCGTAACACTGCCCTGTTTCTTGTTCCGTGGCAAGCGACGCCACCACCGATGGCCTACTAAAAATCCCCTCCGCGTCTAGGCCATACGGGCGGGAGGTTTCTCAGAAGAATTGAGGGGAGGAAGGGGTGGGGGGGGGGGGCTTGCCACTCTTACCACGTCTCTCAAGTAGGTAGCAAACTGTCGGAGCGAGCGAGCGACACACGGACGGACGGACAGACAGACCAGCCAACCAACCAGTCGACAAACTGTAGGACGGAAGGATGGAAAAAACGGGCGAACATACAACCCGGCAACCGCTTGTTGTAACGCTGACGGCGTTCATGAAACAGGTTGCCACTGCCATTACCACGAACACCGCTGGTGGTGCCGCGGCCATCACCATTGCCGGCGTGCGCTGGGCCCGATATGAGGCCGGCCGTTGAGAGCTCATGTTTCTTGGAGGCGGCAGAAAAAACTCCGTCGACTAGGCGGAGAAGTTTCCATCAGAACGGGTTCAGTCGGGAGAGTGCTTCAGTTTCTGCTCTAACCGAGTTTTTCTCTCGTGAACCGACGAAAAACCGACGAGGGAATATTTCTCAGAATGTACCGAGGGCCGATTCTAGTTCCAATGCAAGGTACCGCATCCAAGCTCGTTCTTGTATGCCCAAGCACGACCGAGTCGAGAACTAAGCAACACCATCCGACGAAACTTGCAAGAGCCAAAACGGGCAGTATACGGCCAGCTCGAGGACGACGCAGATGTTTTCATAGCTTAGGAGGGGGACACTTTCTCCTGAATACAAACACTGCTGCGTCTTCTTTGCTGGAACGCACAACAAAAAAAAACAGGCGCCGCTCCGAGAATCTCGAGACCAAAATAAACACGACAACAGGCGACCAAGGGTGCGGCGCGGCGCCAGTGACAGTGCGGCCGAGACGAGGCAAGCCTGCCGGCAAGCAAGCAAGCTGGCGGCGAAACTTTGATCAGCGTGTTATGTGCCCGGCCGGGAAGTCTCCACGGAGTGGCTCGAAACTGCTTGACGCTGCTAACTCGGCATCGAGCACAGAGGAAACGCTCAACTGTCCGACAGTTCCAGTGGCAGTAGTGCTGTCCGGACGTTATCACGCCACTGGTGGAAGGCGAGTCGGCCCCATGAGTCCACTTCGGTCGTTTTCGCCATTTTCGCCGTTTTCCTTGCGGAGAAATGACCTTCCCGTTTCCGGACAACGCCGGCCGCCGCTTTCTCACTACCTGCAACGGCGTCGACCTAACGAGTGACTTCAGTGGAGGTCGTCTGGAAGTTTTTAGAAGCTCCTGTCTTCCGTTCCTGATTTTGCGTTCAATCGGAAGTAACGAACACCAGCAGCAGTTCCCTGCCAGTGACTTCCATCAGCTCTCAGGAAGGAAACTAGATCTGTTCAACGCTCACGATGGAGTCGGGCACTTGACTTACTCAGCGGAAATTCTCCAATTCTCGTCGTTCCCGTCTTGCATCAGTCTACGGAACTCTTTTCGTTTCTGCTGTGAAATTTCCCGAACGTTCCCCAATTCATCAAGACGGCCTCTGTTCCTCGACTGATCTTAGAGGAATGGATTGACTTGCACATTGTGGGTGGTTTCGTCGATCTATTTTCCAGATCCTGGAAATTGATTCGAATTCGACGCGGGATTCCCCTCAAATGAGGACATAATCCCGCAAGACAGAGATCAGAGATTACCAATTGCACGCCCGCGATATGTATTTCACAATGCAGCTGTTATCGAAATGCATCCCGATGAGAGAACTTTGACACTCTGAGACTTATGATTTGCGACATTCAACGTGTCTCAGCCTGACGTTCCCTTTTCAGCACTACGAGACAGTCCACCGGACCCTGCGCCGCCAAACGTCCCTCCTAGAAATAATTACTCGACTGCCGATTCCCTGAGAGCTAGACTCGCCGGTTACATGGACAACGGACAGGACATCATGGACGATGACCGGGAGTACATGGCCGATGTTTTAGGACACTACGCGACACCAGGTGAGACTCAACGAAAAAACCAGACCCTCAAGACCAGAATCACATGGAGCTACTCGGATAGCTTGTTGGCGTCTAGGTATTGAAGACCAGGATGATGAGGTCGTGAGTTTCCCGGTGTTGTGACTTGGAGTGTGGCTCGCAGCGTTCTCTTCCGTTCCTTCCCGTTTGAAAGAAAACCTAGGATTACGTCCGCCCCCGCACTCGAGGACTCGCTGCCTCTACCCGTCTGACGTAGAGGAGCTAATCAGAAGTTTGAAAGCACAAGTTTCCCTTGATGAGGCCGAATGTCGTCATCGAATCATTCGGGAAACATGCAGTTCTTGTCTTCTATTGAATGTTGTTCCCCAACTCATTGAATTTGAGGATTGACTCCAAGGCTTTTCTGAACTTTCCGAGCGCGGTTCCTCCCCGTTCCTGTCTGCAAGCGCCCCGATACGCGCAAAGCGTTCGATGACGCACCCGATCGTCTTCACCTTTCATCCTTTTCCTGAAGGACTATTGATAATTGGAAGCAAGACTCGATTCCGGAGTTTCCGAACTGAGTCGCAACCGTTGAGCTGCGTCGCCGTCGGTACTCAGCGCCCAGAGACCTTCGAGGCTAGCTGCAATCTGCAGCCTGCGATGCAGGTTAATAATGGACGCGGTGTTTGAACTGGATCACGTTTGCAGAGCGAATTAATTTTTTCCTCCACAATTCGATAATTGAGTTGTTGTGAGCGTCGGCGACCGTTGAAGATGATTGTTTTACGCCGGCGACTTCGTCCGTGCTCGTCCGTCGAGCCGGCGGTGCCGCGAAGTTCGTATGTGCTGCCGACGAGGATTGGGTGGAAATTGGACGCTCGCGAAGCGAGTGGCGTGCTGTCGACGGACAGCGTGACGTAGTGTTATAAGCACTGCATAATAAAACTCCCTATGGATCCGGTCGGTCGTTGGCCGGGTGAAGGGCAAATAAAATAGGGTTAGGGAAAGGGGACTTCGAGGCTTGAGTCTATATTACTGAAATGTCGGTGTACGACGCTTTGGTGAACGGGCCGAACTAAGCGGCCGCTCGCGGAAAGCGTTCGACTATTCGTCGTTTGGTGGAAGGATCGGGAAAAGGAGCCCCGAAGAATGGCCGCGTGGTTAAAGCTCATAGATCAGTTCAGTAGAGAGGACCCGCCCCGCATTGTCTTCGTCGTTCTTGCCGACGCCTTTCCGTCGTCATAGTCATCGTGGTGGTTGTGCCAGCGCGCGGACGAGTAATTACCGAGCGGACAGAGGGAGAATACGAAGGCCTATCATTATTTACATGAAACGAACCAACGGACGGCCTGCCGGTCGCTCGTTTGCTTGCTTCGTTGGCGGCTGGTTGAGCTCTCGACAGCCACGGGCACGGAAAACGTCGCTATCATCATCGTTGCCCTCAACAGAGTAATCATCATCATCCGCAGCAGCGGTCTCAAAACCTTCGATAAGGAACTTGTCGCATCATATCCCAGCGGGGGGAACCATAGAGGGTTCGACGGTCAATCCCGATCCGAACCTTTTGTTTTCATTTTTTGAAAGGCGGACAAAATCTATTGAAGAAGCGTCGTGCGTCGTGCCTGCTTTTCACGGGCGAGGCGCGAAATTTCAAAATCGTGGTTTCCTGTAAGTCTCGGGACGTCGTCGAAGCGCGCTGCCGATGGATCACGAAAGCTCCCTGTTTATCATTAAACAGCCGAAAGCTCGCTGCCGACAGGATGAAATGTGTATTTAGGATTTGGGCTCAGTTCGTGACAAGTCTCCACCCAAAATGCCTCAGTTCACGATCCAGGGCCGACACGCTATGTTCAGAATCTCGAAGGGGTTCGATACCTTCGGAAAAATCATTTTTCACTGGAATCCCGCCGGGAGTCACGGGGTCGATGGTCGAGAAAATCTGGCTCAAGATAATACATACACCAAATCAGATCTAACAGCGTCCATATAGCTTCTACCCAGTTTTTGATTTGCTTCGATCGTGTCACCTCAATTACCTAACTCGAAAACGGTTTCCGTTCCCTTGCAGATGTCACCAATCCAGACGACCAGTTACGTAACTCAATAAACCGGAGGGAGAATGAAAGGTGAGTTCCCGACCTCAGTTTAGTAGAGTCATTCTTGCGAATGAGGGAGATCCGGCCCGCTTTGGGGAACAGGCAACGCAAGATGGACTGATGACGCACTCCGAGGAATAAATCCTGATCTAATGTTGAATAATGAGTGACTCAAAACAAGAGAAGTGAACCGAGACGAGAGCTCCGAGGGAGGCCTTGAAAGTCATCAAACCAGAAAGCCACTTGATTTTAATTATCGGAGCAGCAGTCGACTCGGAGCACCGCGAGCAGCGCTGACTTCGAGTAATCTTCGAGTTGATCTCTGACGTCGATATTTCAAGCGCTGTGCGGTTGGCCCTCGGGCGGAGTCATCGACGTCTACGCGCCGGGGTGCAGCGTCGTTGAACTCCTGACGGAACAAGGAGGGTGGATTCTTGTGACGTCCTCGATTGAACGGTCTGAAACGGACACGATGGCGACGACGACGATAGCAAGACCCCTCTCTAATTATATCTGACCCGAATCGGACGACCTTCCCAGATCTCGGGATTCCGATGCCCCTGATAACGCTTCGGTTTGTTCTTCTCTTCTGTACAGAGTTTACTGCCAGCCACAAAACATCATCACCCAGCAGGAATCAAAACTTAGTGACAAAGACAGCAGCGGTGGTGGCTCCACTGAGCGGAGTCACGCCGGTGTTCTTCCGTCAGCCATCCAGACGGCCGTTCTGGGCAATGCGACGTACTCTAACACAATCCCTGTGTACTGTACGACCCCCTGCTCCACGACAGGCCCGATGGTACCAGTGCCGAACTGCATCAATCCTCAGTTGATCCAGCAGAGCATCAACGCGGCCGCAGCCGCCGAGCTTCAGGCACAACAGCAGCAGCAGCAACAGCAACAAAGTACGCCTCCGGGAAGGCCTTTCTCGGCCTTGTTCAATTCGGCAACTATTGAAAGTTCACGGATCCACTTGCAAAAAGCTTGCGGAGGCCACCGGTGTAGTTGGAGGCTAGCTACCCTAGGACTTCTAATGATATCGGTCGTACTGGCCACGCTTGCCGGATATTTCGCTGCGACTCCTTCACAAGACCACTCGAACTGCATTATGGTCGGAGGTGTCACGGACGAAACGGCGCTCCAGCACATCCCACCCTGCGCCGACCGGTCCTCAGTGTCGTCAGATCTCTTGGCAGTCAAAGGCAAGTTACCATTCGTTTCGCATTCCCATTCTGAAGACAGGTCTCCATCCGCGGCCATTCTATATCTATATATCTTTCCATCTTCGGAAGCAGGTCCTGGCTTCCCGCGGAGCCTGGAGGAAAAAACTCCATGTTTCAATCCATCGGGAAAAGTTCCATCTTCAAATATGGCTCGAGGTCTCAAGACATTATCTCGAAATTAGCGGCGTTTTTTTCACTCCACCGATGGAATCTTTCCGGGCTGGTTTTGCTCGGAGCGTTTTTCCGCCTTTTAAATCCCTCTTGTTCTTCCTCCCGTCGGAGCCGTAATCTATTCACACCTCGATGCAAATTGGATTTCTCCCATCCAGTCGGAATCGAGAGCGCAGATCCCTTCGGAAGCGAAATGATTAACGGCTCTTGAAACGAATGAAAGATTTGTTGAGCACATCTTCACCACGTCACAATCTGGCTCGAGCGGACATACGTACTTGAAGTTTTTTGATTCGGGCTCAATTAAGGAACAAATCCCCGAAAATTAATTCTCATGAATGAGACCTTCATCTTTCGTTGGGATGGCGTAATGTGTTGCTTGACAGAGGAACGGAATTTCGAAACCCCTAAACTAACTCGTTCTCCAACAATGATTCCAGGAGCGCAATCGTCTTCATCTGGCTGCCGGCTAATACCCCACCAGGCGGAAAGTTTCAATCAAATAAAACTCGGCGATGAAATGACGCATACTATCGCGCCTCAGGAGTCCTGGAACATCTGGTTCAACCATCACGAGCCGTCGTTCGTTCGCTTCAACGTCACGACTCAACAAGGCTGCAAATTAGCGCTGTTCGCCGGGAAGAACAACCCGCCCACCCTGACAGTGAATGCTTTCAGGGAGACCATCAGCAGTGAAGCGCCCCAGGTCGCCGAGTTCCACATGTCAACCAAGTCCCGGAGAGCAGTTGGAATGACGGTAAGCGTTTTCGTCTGTTCGATTGTTCGACAGGTCGTTGCACATGCAAACTGTGTCGATTTTCGTTAATTTCCGCTGGACGGTGAGGTCGCTTCCTTAAACTTCGTCCTCGAGCTCAACGCAATTTCCCCCCACTGTCGGAGCTTCGTCGTCCACAGCTGGTTTCCTACTTCCCGTTCAGTTAGTTGTCCCTCTCCACTCACCGGCGACATAGGGAAGACACTACGGCCCCCGCCCGCGACGGAGCTCTGATTGGAACCTGCAATTACGCCAGACACATCCCAATAGGCAAAGCAATAGCAATAATTTGAGCGTTCTGACGATTTGATTTGGGCTCATCATGAAAGATGACAATCTACTCAAAAGCCGCTAATCGTGAGTCATTCTGTTGGCCTCGCTCTGCCCCTTTGGATGTACATAGTATTGCTCCGGGGAAAGTAGAAGAATAAGAGGCAAACTGGCCATCGTCCCTGCTCATTGGGTACAATCAGCGGGCCTTTATTTACCAATCTCTATCAATAATCTGGGCTTTCTTCTCTGTTCTCTCTTCGTCTCTCTCGCTAGCTCCACTGTTGTATTCTTAGCGTAATCAGCTAAAGTGGCTAACGTGGAGACCACCCAATGGAGCGCCCGTCATCGTTCTCCTCCTCCTCCTCTTCGTTCATGCTTCTCGCTTCGATGGACGTTGTGTTGTAGTCAACACCGGTATTGCCGGATGCTGTTGTTCAGTTGGTGCTGTGATTGTGGAGCCTTTCCTTTCAAAACACCACGGGGCGATACTGACGACCTAGGGCGTCGGCGCCGTCGGCGGCAACGGATACATACGACCTCCAAGATGACGACGAGGCGTTGAGGCAGAAGCAGCCGATGTTGTCGAGGCAAAGAGCACGCGCTTATGAAACGCCGCGCCGCTCTTCTCAAAGCAGAGCAAATCTCTGTCGTGCGCCCTGTTTCGCCCGCTCTCTTGTTTGCCCGCTCGAAGTAAAGGCTGCAATGGCTTATTGGGAAGCTAATGGTCTATCAAAATTAATCGCGCACTCAGCTGCCAGTAACCGAGGCTGCCTCTCGGTTTTGCCCACCGGGGAAACTGCGCCAGCAGCGACGGCTTTCCGTGCATTTTAGTGCGAACCGCACGCGCGGGTCTGGTTTGTCCTGATCCGTGTTTCCGGCACCAGGCTCACAGGTCTGTCGCCTGCTTTGCGAGTCGCGACTGAAACGGTGGAAATGGCGAAGGAGTTTTGCATAATTATCCATAACAGCGGCAGCAGGAACGACGAAACACCAACGATAAGGTGGATGGATAATCAAGTTATAGCCGTGGGCGAAATCGAATCTCTCTGTCATTTTTTCTCCATCCTCCCAGAACGGAAACGTTCGCTTGCGCTGAGTTCCGAGAGCGAACCTTTCGGCGGCGCGGCGCGGCGCGGCGCGGCGGAGGCGGAGGCGACGACGGCTTGAATGGGTTCTGAACAAACAGAAGAAGACACGGCAGTTCATGAATGGAATTAGAATGAATCAATGTTCAACAAAGAACGGGACCGTGAGGATTGCGAACACGTGCGGAACTTCCTCTTTACGAATGTAATGAGGCTAATTATCACGCGGAGGAATTTCTATTCACGCGAACAAATTTCCGTAGAGGCGGAACTCCAGGGTGAAATGTTCGCTCAGTTTAAGTTCATGCAGTATACATACGCTCAACACTCGGTCAGCGCACGTGGACTCCGGCTGCCGTACTCTTGCCTTGGGTGAACTTTTTGGGTCTGAGTGAGTGAGATCGAGGAATCTCTTGAAGACTTTTCTGCGTGTGATCAATTTCGCGAAATCGAAAGCTGGATCCCACTCCTCATTAGGATAGTTCCGAAAAGAATCGAAAAGGGTGCTTGAGCAAGACGAGAAACACAGATAATCGGGAGGGTATCGATGCGAGACGTCACGGAGAGCCCCGGCACGGCGCTCGGGCCGGCGGGCGGGCGGGCAATGCATTGAGATGCAAATTACGCCCGGAATCGCAGCGACTCTGATTTCAGATTCTCCTGAATCCCGCTGCCTCCTGCTTGCACTAGAGCTTCCTTGGGGGCTCGGATTTCTTTTCGTTCCGTTTGATCTTGTTGCACTGTTTTCCATTGTGAACGTTGAGCGCGCGTGGTGCGGCCGGGAAAGATAGAACGTTCCTTTCCCCCCCCCCCACGAAAGAGTATCCTCTCGATTTCCCGTCGAATCGTCCATTCAGTTCAAGCTGAGCCTCGGCCTTTGAAACTGTTGGAATCTGAAATTAGAGCATCGTATCTTTGCGTTGAAGACGACTTATCGCCACAGTCAGTGCCAGTCTTTGAGACGACGGACGTAAGAATCGTCCTGGGACCGGAGCTGCAGCGCGGGCATTGCTTAGTTTGAGGATAGATAAAAATGGGAAGATATACGCAGCGCGGATTTCAGACCCGGATCGAGGAAAGTCGTCGACGAAGACGGTCCTCCGGTCGATGGGTCGTTCGGTTGGCAGTGCAGCGCAGCGCGGCTTCCTCCTTGAGCCAGAAACAAGCGCCCTCGAGGCCTTGCTTCTAAATCAATTGTAGGGAATCCTGATTGTGAAGCCCCTAGGGCACTCGGAATGGGTGGGCGGACGAGCGGGCTGCCTACCAGCTCTCGTCCAAGCTCGAACGACGACGCCGGCTACGGACGGGTCGACGAGAGACAAGAGTCCCAGCACATCACAGTGAAAAGTGAGGTAGAGAAGTCCACAACGCATTCGTTTGTTCGTTGCTCCTCACGACGACCGACGTAGCAGCTCCGGTGCTTCACCACCGTAGCAGTCCCAGAGTCCCTGGGGCGGTGCCCGATTGACGAACGAGGCGACACGGATCCGAGACAACGAGTACGCGAGCAAGCCGTCCAAGCTTCAGCCTAGCACTCATTGAGAGGACCCATCGAGTAAGCAGCAACTCGAGCTCTTCACCTTCAGCCCCCGTCTCCTTGTTGTCTTTGTCGTTCGGGAGAAGCGGCGACGCCCGGCTGTGACGGACTCGGTGAGGTGTCGTTGTTGTTGTAGGAACAGTTGTCGAGGGGATCCGTCAACGCTTTCATCAGGTAGAGCTCGCTGAATCACAATTTGAAACAAAGGCGCCGACGCCGCCGTTGGCCTCAGATGGAACAAAGGACGAAAGAAAGACGGAGCCAAGGTTGTCACTCCCCAACTGTCTGCGTAGCCAAAAGGAGCGCCGAGAGGGCAAGTCTAGGCTTTTCTGCCTGTTCTCCGTTCCGCAAAGGCTTATATGGACTCTTTGTGGACAAAACTTCGAGAACGGACTGCGAAACGACTCGATCAAAAAGTTCTAAACGCTGAATTTTATAGTTCTACCTTCTCGGGGTTCCTTGGGAAAACCGAGTGGGCGGATGTAGACGATGCTATACTATGCTCGTCTATTCCCGGCGTCTATTGGAACACCTTCATTCGGTTTGCTGCAAGGCACAGCCATCTATTCATCTCTCCGTTCGTGTATTCACCTGACAGTCGATCTGTCCGTCCCCCCTGACACTCGATCTGTCTGTCTCACAATGCCACTCGGTCGTTGTCGTTCGTTTCTTTGCCAGCTCGTTCGTTCCTACGTTTGGTCGGCTGGCTGGCTGTTGCTTTGGGTGGCGGAGTCCTTCGGTAGCTGCTGCGGTCGCTCTAGGTGCGATAATGTAAACATGCTGAAACGAACGCGACACTCGGAATGCACCTGCACGCGCGCATGCTTCTCCGCGCGTGCCACTGAACCTATCTGCCACTCGGTTGCTGCGTCCGTCCGTCTGTCTGTCTGTTCTTCTGTCCGACTGTTTGTTCGGCTGTCCTACCGGGCTGACTCCAACTGTCGGGCTGCCATGGCAATGAAAGCCCATGTCCGTCACTTCGTCTGCAGGGGCATTCGCCTTGCCTTCAGGTCTTGTCGACCGAGCCTAGCACACGATTCGCTCTCTAGTTCGTCCGTCCCCCCGCCCGTCGGTCCGTTCGTTCGTTTGCCCGTCCTTGCATCGTGTGTCGGTCCGTCTTCGTGCGGCGAACGACGCCGTGATTGACAGCCGAGCCTTAGCCGACCTGCTAGTCCGGAAGCGCGTAAGAGAGAAAAAATGAGATAGCCACCCACCAAGCAGCCAGCCAGGCAGTCAGACAGACGAGGAGGTCTAGCGAGCGAGGAAACCGAATCGGGTCAGGCTTGGCCCCCTCCTGCATCCGCAGCAGGTGCAATGCATCTGCAAGGCAGATTGCTTGCTTGTTTGCGCTTCTTCCTCCAACACCAGAAGAGCGTTTAGCTTTGTTCGTTTTTCCGTTTCCTTCTCGTCCTTGTGTCGAACAAACGAACGTTCCCCGTAGCCTGCCCGACGGAATCGAGAAACGTTGCGAGCCTCCTTCTCCAGCTCCTGATTCCTCCAGAACGAAACCCGCCGCAGAGGCCATTAGAATAAATTGACGTAGCGAAGAAAAGAGGACGTCGTCGTCAGCCGCGAAGGGCCTACGCGGTTCGGAATCCCAAGAAAAGCTATTCAACCTGTCGCGCAGTTTACAAATAGAATCGTTGCTGAGGTTGCCAACGTCGGCGTCGCTACCTCCGCGACCAACAACTCATGCGATGCTCACCCGGATGGCAAAAATGAAAAAAAAAAAGTTCATTCTCAACTTGACGTCGACGCAGTCGCTGCTGCTGCTGAAATTGTAGATCGTTATTCGCAGCACGCGGAACCTGTCACGGAAACTCTCGGAATGATGCCACGAAACAGGCGGCAAGGCTGGTTTCCGCTGCTCGAGGTGTCGTACCATCGGATTGTTCTCCCGAGTAGCTGGCCACGACAATAATGATACAGCTTTGCTCGGTATCCACCATGGTCAATCGGACGTCTGTCGCAGCATTGAATCGATGAAATCCAAGCCTAAAATTACAACTTCGGGCTCCTGGACCCTGCCCAGCCCCGATTCTAGTTGTTGCGTCCCAGTTCCACTGAGTTCTCATCGAATCGTCCGTCAACTTCGCTGTCGATGGCGCATCGCTAAAGCACTACGCTGTTGTTCCTCCTCTCTTTTCTAGGGCTTTGGATAGCATCGTGAACCAAAGTTGGGGCCCGCGATCAATAAAATTAAGCTCCGTCAACTAAAGAAACATGATATGTTTTGTTACAGATCGAAGAAGTCGAACTCATTCATTACCTCGAGGCAGGCACGTGGTATCTTAGCATCATCAACGATGACTTCCTGGAAACAACAATGGCCATCACCGCCACGGTGGCTTCTGACGTCAGTTCAGACTGCCCAAACAGCTGTTCTGGACACGGAAGCTGTGAAATGGGCAAGTGCAAGTGCCATCCAGGATTCTCGGGTTCTGACTGCTCCGACAGTAAGTGAATCTTCAATGATACGTTAAGAAATTTTGTGCAACGAAGGCTACAAAGGACAAAGTGGCACCAACAGGGAATAGAGTCAACCAAATCTCGTTATTGCGGAATTTTGTTGAAACTAACGGGTTTGTTGGATCACGTTGAGATCCGATGTATTGTGATCGTGGCCTAGCTGGACCCAATTGAGTTCAGCTTGGCCGGCGTCACCACCAACCACCGCGTGAGGTCTCGATCTTCCGTTTTTTCCTTCATTGAGCAAGAGCACAAGAGATGAGGGCACGCGAGGGGGAACAAGTGCGTAGAATGAAGCTGGTTGGGAGAGCGGGCATACAATGCTGTATTCCAAGACACGGTCAGCGTACATCCGATGCATGAAACGAGCTATGCGGAGAACTCTCATTGTTCATTAGCTGGAGCCAATATTTACATTCCGAGAAACGGGGCTCGTTCGTGCCTTTCACCCACCTGGGGTGAATGAGAGGGAAGCGCTGTGTTTTAGGGAGGCCAGAAGCTCCTCTAACGGCACCGAAACTCAGGCTCGTGGCATTTGAGGGATGGCGGGGTAATAGCATTCAGACGCAACTGCGGGCAGATGTCTTGCAGCCGCGGGCGCATCGTTCCACTTCAACTTCTTGGAGAACATGGTCGATCTGAAAGCAGTTAGAGTCTACATCTATTGCGACATCAGCCGACCAGGTCTCTCAGAGTTCTCTTCCGCCCCGTCAGGCAATTCCTCCACAACACCCCTCTTTGGCAGGTGATAATTACGTCTGCTGACGGTTTATCTGATTTCCTTCCTAAACTCGGAAGAAGGAGCGCACCGGCCACATCAGGAGAAACAGCAGCGGTGGCGGGAGAAACTGAGAGAAGCACTTCTTTTTCATTAACAACCGTAATTAAAGTGTGAAACGGGTACCCTATCTACCCGGAATGAACCCGCCATTGGGACCGAGCCGTCACCAACACCACCACGCAACGGTAGCGGTGCCTGATTCCTCTCTCGAAACGCGGCTTGAGTCCAGCGAGCTGGCGGAACTTCATTTACAAATCGGATGTTGCATCAAGGTTTCTTCTGCCCCGTGCTCATTCTCATGACAGAGAAGAAAAATTCGCCCTTGAAGACTCCGGAAGCGTCTGAATGGCTCCGGACGCGCCGTGAAGCCTTCTCCTCTCACACTCTTTCTCCTCGTCCATCCCGATGCCTGCGCGTCCTTTTCCTGAGTGTCGTAATTTATGTGGAAATTGTTCACAAGGGACCACTCGATCTGAGAGGAATTATCCTCTGCGGGAGCCCCGAAGAAAACTGGCGAGAGAACTGGCAAAACGCCGCTCTGCTGACTTGTTCACTCGGCTGCGCACTCTCCGGCCATCAGGGCAATATATGGGGTTGCGCAGAGCCCTGAACACTTCAAAGACTATGGACTTTCCACGTGGCTCTTTTCCAGAACTGCAGAGCTGATCTCTCGCTCTCCCTCATTAAATGCCTTTCGTCTCCGACTTCGCCTCGTTCATCTTCCGCTTTTACTGCTGTGGTTGCCGTTTTTGGCACAACGTGATGTACGGTGAATGATAGACAGCGAGTCTTGGAGCGATCGCTCATAACTTACGTCCTCGTGCTCCGAACCGGTCCGATATCGAACTCTGCAGTGAACGATCGAAGGGATGAACGAACGATCAGCGACCTGCTCGTGCGCAGTGGGCCCAGCATACTCTTGAAAACAGGGTCGATGATTCGAAAGTGTTGTAAAAAGCGAGCCGTATCACGAAAAAAGCCGCTGAACACTGTAAAACGCTTCCTCGTAGACATCGCAGCGCGAAAGCGAGCGGGAGGAAAACAGAGAGGAATTGAGGGAGAAAAGATACGAGATGCGCAGAGGGGACTCCGTCGAGCTGCTTGGTCCCAATTGGCACAATTTATGTGCTTTCCCCGACGAGCGCTGCTCGTAAATATGACGTACGATCAGCTCACTGAAACGAGCGCTGGTTTCAGCTGCTCTTCTCAGTCATCCTGCGCTATTCCTCCAGCCTTCCTTCACTTTTTCAATTCGGTCCAGCTTTCGCGGTCTCGTCTCCTCGGCGTTCTCCTTGTCTTCCAACATTCCAGTCGATGAGAAACAGATTGGTGGACTATTTCTGCGTGTCACAGCTTTGGGAGTTTGAAACCACTGTCCTCCTCCGGAGTGCAACCTGCTCCTGAAACATGAGGAACAGGGTTTGGGTCTCTGATCGTCGCGTCTTATATCGTCCGATTAGAGGACGAGACATTCTCGCCGACCACGCTGGGCCATCAAGCTCAGTTCTCCCGTGGTCCTCCTGATCGTCCTCCTTCTCTTCCTTCGTTCTCCTTCACCACACCTGCGCTATGCCGTGAACTTCTTAGTTTCGTCGTTCTGCCGGTGTGGTGTCCGCGAGCTCGCTTTATCTCGTCAGGCTCGTTGGGTGAGACGTGGGTCGCGGGTGTTCTCAGGAAGTTGCTTGCTTTTCGCTCCTCTTCTACCTTAATGGCCTGCATGACAAGAGTTATGGGCAATACTTAGCGAATAACTGTACAGCGATAAGTGCGACGAATGTGCTTGCACTCCCACTGAATGACGTCGATCACGATTGCGGCTGACATCTGCCCCTCGAGCCCTTCCCCTATCTGAGTCTCGCCGCAGTCGACACATTGAGACACACTCAGCATCTGTCTGACCTGACTCTCACCGATAGCTGGCTGCGTCATCTGGGAACTTCAGTCAGTCTCTAGTCTCTCGTCGGAGCTGTTGGTTGGGTCTTCCTCTTTTTTTCCTCTCTCCATTCGAAGTGGACCCTGTCAGTGCTACTGTGGCTATCTCACTTGCAAGCACGAAGCTTTTTTGTACGTTCAGCAGTCGGACTCGGACGCGGAAAAGTGGACGCTTGAATGGCGCTGCAGATTATGGACCGGCGAGATGGCAGGCTAGATGTTCTGCTATCTCGAGACGCAAGAACAGAATAGCTCCTCACTCACGGCCGGTTTTAAAGCCCATCCTCGTGGGGATCAGGGGAAGCGGTTGGGGCCTGACTCGGTCTGGGTCTGGCAGACGAGGAACCCGATCTGGACCCTCGCTGGCCCGCATGCTTCACTTGCAGGCGGGCAGGCAGGCAGGCTGGCTGGCTGGTTCTTCGTTTTGAATTGCGTCGTTTCCAACAACAATGAAGTGCATGCTTCCTGCTCCTGCTGCAACGGCCGGCGACTGCCTTTCATAGAGGTGCAATGTTATTACGTGTGCGTCCATGGGCGTTAGCTCTTGCTCGCGTCTCCGAGTCTGTTGTATGCTTTTCGTGTCGGCTCGGTTCACGCCGTCTGGCTACTCCGCCGCCGTACGCGATGACAACGCCGTCGAAACAGCAAGAGTTTCTGCAGCAGCCGTGATGGCCCTTCGCAGGGGGAACGAACGACGCCGTCGTCGGCGGCGGCCGTGGTCGAGTTGAACTACGGGCCACCAAACGGCAGGACGAACGGACAGATGGACGAACCGAGTCTGTTCCTTTTTGCCGAGATTGCGAACGGGTCGTTGTGTCCGTTCTCTTCCAGTGCGCGAGCCGTATTCTCTCTTTGTCTATCCAATGAAAGACTCCATCAAGTTTTTTTATGGTCGGGCGACGGGCGTCGTCGTACGACGGAGCATTCCTATGCGGGACATTGCCGACCGGAAGATGGCTGGCTGGTTCGTTGGCTGGCGGAACGTAAGGAACTGCTGCGATGAAGATTTCGCTGGGAAACGCAAAACTCTTATTGCCCGACTACTGGCATGCCTTGTCTCGCCGAAGCGATCCCAGATTATTCAGTCAGTGGTGGCTGAGCGCCGCCGCCGCCGCTGGAAACGGCGATAGAGAAAGAAAACGTTCGTCCAAAAGCTCCACAAACGCTCCCGGCAACTGCATGATGATCGATAAGAGCCGAGGAGGCAATAGAATCTATTTCAGCGGTTTCCTTTTCTAGGTGTATGTCCCACGCTCTGCAATGGCCACGGCCGTTTCGTGCAAGGCGTTTGTCGATGCGAATCCGGTTGGAAAGGAGTCGAGTGTGGCGTACCCGACAAGGAGTGTGAGGTTCCTGATTGCAACGGAAACGGTCGTTGTTCGAACCGAGGTCAATGCGTCTGCAAACCGGGTTTCTCCGGCGCTGCTTGCGAAAAAGGTGAGTGTTCTCAATGCACGAACGGCGTCCGGAGCGGCTTCTTATACACGAGTCTCGTATTCCGAATCTTTGCTCTCTGGATGCTCCTGAATTTTCTGCCTCGGAATCCCTTCGTTTCTTGCTGGGGACGTTTCGTTTCATATTCCTGTCTGTGAACCCCGTCCTCGATTCAGTGAATTTCAGAGTAGCCCGGCAAGGATGGCTCACTCGAGAGTAATAGACCCCGAATATGAATTTTTGAACACAACCCTCGAAGTGCGTCCGGTTTCGTGATAAACTAGTCAGCTTCACTGTCACAGTAATGAATTCGTCGCCGTGCTTCTGGCGCACCACCAACTCACTGTTCGCCGTCACGTTGTGGCCAGCGACGCATCGGGCTTATTTCGCTCGTCCGGGGACCGAGGGACTGCTTTGGTAAATGTTGCATCCTGAGCTCGGATTACATTAGCTCTGACCTCGGACGAAGGAACCGGTCTGCCATCGGTTGTTTCGCTTGTCCTATGGACATTCAGCCGTCTTTCCGTCCTTCCTCTCCGGATTATGCTACACAAGAGAAGAACGTGCAGTCACAAAACCTTAAACGGCCTTGACATTCATCTACTTCCAAGCGACGCGGCTCACGTGCATCTTCTTCACTCGAGTTTTATGCCGACGAACCGGTGCAGCTACCTTCGTTGACCGTCGTATCGAACGGAAAGTGTTCCGAGGAACGACCGAACGGATTCGCTCCAACATCAGAAGTCAGTAGCCGATGCGAAAAGCGAACCAAGAATTGCATTCACACAGTTCACATCATGATTCGCAATTGGAACGCTCGAAAAGCTTGCAGGTTCAGCCATAAATCGGCTTTTTGGGACCTGAGACCGATGAAACTCACGATCAAGAACTCATTTGAAACAAAAAGCGTTTCCTTCTCTTTCGAAACTTCCGCATGGATTTCTCCTCCGCCCTAGGGATTGAAGGCGTTCTAAAAGGTGCCGGCGTCAGCCAGAAACAACGAATGGAATAAAGACAGGAAGTCAGCACAAGGTTCGAATGGCCGAGCCTCCTGTGTCAGGGAGCATCTGATTGCTGAGTAAAAAACGTCGTGAGCCACGGGGATTACCGTTCGCTCGCCTAACGGGCGTCCTGGCGGGAATGCGGGACGGACGGACGACCAGGCGGGCGAGGAGGCAGGCCTTCAGTCGACCGACTGACCAGCTTTATTATTATGACTATAATAAGACTCTAATATAAGTAAGACGGCTCTCTCTTCTACGTGGGGCTTACGTGAGCTCTCGGTGAGCTCCCGAGGCGGCAGCGGTGGCATTGGGTATTTTGGTTGGCGCACAAAGAACGAGTCAGCTCGCGGGCGACACACGGGCTTAGGGGTCACGAGATCAATGCTCGTTCCGTTCCCGTCTCCCGAGTTTTTCGTACTCAGCTCTTTCACGTGGTCTGACGCTGCCTCCGAATGGATATCCTTCTTCCCGTTACATCCACGTGCGTTTCGTTTTTGCATCAGCCTGCGACCCCAAAGACGCTACCGGGCTATGCTTACCATCGACGGAGAAGCGCGGCCCAAGGCGCAGTCTCGCGACGGAAGGCGGAACACTCAGTTGCGTCGAATAACGTCGCCGAGGTCGATATCCGTCGGACGCTTCACCCTGCGATGCTCGCTGTTGTTCTGTTCCCTCTGTTGGCAAGGAGGCCGCGTGAAACTAAAGACGAACGAAGGCTTGGCAGGACAAAGGATTCGACGGTATGCACCTCTCGCTCGGGAGAGTTTCCCGTTCGACGTGCAAACGACCGGCCTGCGCTGCACAAAGCAAAAGATTCGCTATCGTTACCCTGGGGAGCTGTTTTATAACCTCGGCAACAGCGTAACGCTCCTCCACTTTTCGATATACTAGCTGTTCTTCTGCTTTCCCTCCCTGGTGAGGAACATCCCTGCTGATCTCAACATTCTACCAGCTCGTTTCATTCGGGAGAGTTTTCCCTGTTTCCTGGGGCGTACATCTGTCATTATCTCATGGTTGTTGAACGATCACTCTCAGAAACTCTGATGTCGCGGCCGAATTGTCCCGTCGTCGTTTGATGCGCGTTTCGATCGATTCATGTATTCCGTCTTCAACGAAATTGCGAGACTTGAATTTGTCGGTGGTAAGCTTGTTGCCAACACTCGCGACTCCGTCCGTGGATCGATTCGCAACAATCGTTGGCCGTGACCCGCTGGACGGATGCTGCAAGTGAAGGTTCAGGGTTAGGGGATCTGCAGGCCGGTCTACCGGAAGTCGTCGTCGACGCTGCTGTCTCCTTTTTCTTCCATCCTCTCTTCTGCTCACGATGCGGCAGAGGGTTTGCCTCCTGAGACTTACTTATTTTGTTTAGTAAGGCCAAGCCGAGTCAAGCCAACTTGAGTCACTTGACCCGCCCGCGCCCGTCAGAGAGGCTGGGCATGGTCGGCCGGGAACGGTCAAGGCAGGCCACCTTTGTTTCGTTAGCTTTCCTTTGCCCGCCCTCGGTTCCTTCTTGCCAGCCAGCCGGCCGGCCTGCCTAGCCGCCTTCCGCTGGCTATAACTTTGGACGCTTGGCGTTCTTTTGGCCGTTGACTTCTGGACAGACGAACGAACGAACGTTGATGTTTCCCCGAGGACGAATGTTGACTTGCCAGACTCGAGAGACACATCAGCTCCTGCCTTTGCTGCCGCTGTTGATGCTTCTGCTGCCGCTGATTGCAACTGATATCCTTCCTTCATCCTTTCGCCTATCCCGGAGCCTCTTTTTCTTCCTTTTCATCAATCTATCCCTCTGCGTATCTTCTCCCCGACTCGCGCGTCACTTGCCAACAATTTACTAGAGCTCTCGGCGTCCCTTCCGCTCGAAGCGGTCGGGACGTTTCAGCAATGTTCCTGCTCCGTCCTCGGTCACGTTCAGTGAAAATTGCAAAACTTCAGACCCGAATCGAGCAACAAATGAACCAGAAGAGCTTGCGGAGCTCTGATGAGTTTTCTGGAAAACTTCGAGCATTTCCATATGTTACCACCTTCTGACCACCCCCACCACCGCCACCTCACCGAGCCCGCGGCAAGATGCATGCTCCACGGCCCCGGGGGTAACACAGCGGCAAGCTCAACCGTACAAGAGCCTGGGGTAAATGATCTTCGACAACTGGAGGTCCAGTTGGCAGACCGGACTGAACGAGGGGCTGATTGAACGTTCCGAAAGCACAAGCCAGCGGAGAGAAAAGAAGAATCGCTCCCTAACATACGTGGAAGTACGCGACAGCAGAAAAGAATACGAAAAAGAAACTCCGATAAAGGAACGAGACGGAGTCGATACTGTGTCGTTTGACAAGAGTGTCTCGGAGAGAAAAAAGGCGACAAGAATCCATCTCAGCCTGCCTAAGCTTCCGTGGCGGCGGCCCGCCGTGCCTCCTTCGCTGTTTTTTTTTGTCCCGAACTCGCTCTTCCTGCTTCCCTTCACCCGACGTGTTCTCTCTAAGCCTGAGCAAAACTACTGCTGATGCCGCAATTGCCTCCAGAATAGAAAGCAGAGCGGAGGGAGAAAATGGAAAAACGGAAGCAACATAGAAAGAAGGCGGACACTTAATTTACTGGGGGAAAAACTCGAGTGGCGGGAACTTTTCCCTCGGAAAGATCCTTCGGAAGGACACCCTCTCCCGCGCAGCATCTCAGTGGCGCAACCCACCTACCCGGTCGACTTCTACAGCGAAAGTCGACGGCTGAAGCAGTCGTGAGAACAGCGTTACGTCGTCTGGCTCCTACTTTCATCGGAAGAGTTTTTGGATGGGAGGAAACTCAGCGACCGGCCGGACGCAGGGCTGACTGCCCGACTGACTGAAGGAGATGATACAGGATTAGAGGGAGAGCGACAGGAGGAGTGGAGGAAAAGGACACGCAGCAGGACAACCACAACCGGTATAACGACTGCAAGCCAGCGTTGGAACTAACAACAACTCCGCAGTCCTCGTATTTCCGGACAAAAAGCCCGAAGCCAATGAACGGCTGCCAGCCACCGCTTGAACTGAGAAAACTAGAGAACGAGTATACGTAGATAAGATGTGAAAACTGGACGATGTTTAGAGACAACGAAGCCGGGACGCAAGATTCGAAACAGAACACGGAGTTTAGTGGCGAATGAGTAAATGAGAGACGGTTCGAAGAAGATGAATCACAAGGAAATAGGGTTAAAGTCTGGAACGAACTGGAGAAGCTGGAAGAGATGGACGAAATGGTTTGAGAACCATCGGGAACAGGACGTGAAGAGAAGCAGGGAGTGAACTCTTCTTTCGCTTCAACGACACTGAAGAAGAGCGTTCGATATGAGAGGAGTCTGGCAACGGACCAGCCACGGAGAGAAGTTTTCAGTGAAGAGAAAATTTGAAGAAAAAATTTCGAACGGAAGAGGCTCGACAGTTTGGAATTCGGCGGCGGACGGGACCAATCGACCACTCGAGACGGATTTTTTCCTCAAGTGCCGATCATTTAAAAATAATGGTCTTTCCGACCGACTCTCCATTCTCACCTCGCCTCTCCACTCTCTCCTGTCGCACTATCCCAGGATTCTGTCATCCTCGTTCTCGATCATCTGCTGCTGTCTTGCCGCCCGCGCTCCTGTTCCTCATTGCGCTCACTTTCTCCGGCTTCTCATCCAGTTTTCCCGCGTCGCGTAGTATCTGTCGCTCCAAATCTCCTTATATCGAACGAACGATGTTCGAGGACGCCACGAAGCCGAGAGACAGGAGCCGCTCCTTTTGTCTTCATCGTCCTCCGCCGTCCTTGAGAGTATCAGAATGTTTCGTCGCTGGTCAGCCATTCCAAAAACTGCACGTTCTTCCTCCCACATTGTACGATCTGTATGATCAAAAAGCGGATCTGCGTTCATCGGCGTAGCTTTGCTGATCTTCTTTTGCTTTCGGCTCGTTTCTCTGCGCTTCTTCCGTTTCCCCTTCATGCCTCCGCGCTTCAGTCCGCTGTCGTCCTCAAACTCTCGAGTCAAGAGGTTGCAAAGGAGGACGGAAGTTGTTCCCCTCCGTTAAACGAGTCCTTTTCGGCGTTCTTCGTAGAGGGCTCGCCGACTCACTTTCCATTCGTGATTTCCTCCGCTCGTTAAGATGTTGCAAAGCATCTGCACATGACAGCTGCGATGAGATGCCGGTAGTTGTAGCGAAGAAAAATCTCTGGCGACGTTTCGCCTTCACTTTCACGCGCTCACACAGACGTTTCTTGTGATGAAGCAACATCAAGTGGAACGATTCGCCTGTACTGGCGTATCTTCACCGATTGATTCACTGACCCGTAGCCGTACAGAAACAGAGATGAAGAAAAAATGAATGTCGGAACTAGGTACTCGCGATACTGATGTAGCAGATAACTGAGGTGTCTATTAAACGGCGATACCCGATTTGAGAATTTTCTTTTTGACATTATATATGACTACGCAAACCACTATCTGCGTACACAGAGCTAACGGAACGTCATTCGTTGTTGCAGTCGACTGTTTGGACCCTTCGTGCTCAGGACACGGCGTCTGCTCCGCTGGCTTATGTCATTGCAAGATTGGATGGCGTGGTCAAAACTGTTCCGATCCGGACGACCGCCTAAATCGTTGTTTCCCTGACTGCTCACAACACGGAGTCTACGACCTAGAGACCGAAAAGTGCATCTGTTTTGATCACTGGACAGGCTCCGATTGTTCCCGAGGTTTGTAGCTGCTTCCGCCCCCACAACCGTTACCGATTATTATTGCTGCCGCAAACGGCTTTCTATTTTCAGGGCCCGTGCTTGCTCAATCCATTATCTGCTAAGGTTTCAGAATGTTTGTCGTTTGACTTAAATTTAGAACGCCTATTACCTGGCTGGCCATACACGTACGTGGTCAACCATGCACGGGTTTGCAAGTGTTTCCTGGGACGCCGATTCAGGAGATTCCGTTGGAGAACGCTCCCGGAAATTGTTCGAGTGAAACCCACGCGTTGTCGAGGTTCTTGGGAACCTAGAAGATCCGACGGTACAGGAAAGGTCGACAAGATAAGCGCATCGTCCAGAGTAATTGTACAACAAGGATTCAGCGGATTAGAATTCAGACTTCGGGATTCGTTTTGTTAGCCCTTCCGTTCGTTGGTCCGTTCGTGCATTCGACTGAGAGTCATTTGTGTACTCAAGCCTTCTTTGTCGGTCTGAGCCGTCCCAAGGGCTCCTCCCAACCGAGCGGAGTTTTTGTATGGCGCTTATCCGGAAGGACGCGACCGAGCCCGCGAAGCGCTAACACGGCTTCCAGAACAGACTGTGGATTGCACCGACATTCGTTACTCGAATCTCACGGTGCGCTCTTCCTGCTCACTGTGCAGCTTCAACCCACCAGAGCGAAACTAAAAACGTGAACTCATGTGAACACCTCATTATTCGCACCCAACAAGTTAACCAGAGAGAAAAAAAAATCTCCTACGTCCCGAGCGTCTGAATTGCTTTCCAGTCCGCAAATTGAATCACAAGCGCATGAAAACCCTCCTCTCGGGAGCTAAGGGTCTGCCGTGTTAACTCCAGGTCTAGAGAAGGGAAAAGAGTCTACGACGGCGACGGTGGCGGAAGCGGTAGAAGCCGACCCACGCGAAAACCGTCGGCGGAAACGCACTAACTTTGCGAATTTCAGCTGGAGTAGGGGAGATAGCCCGCGAATATGTTTTTTCATTCTGCGTTTTCTCCGTTTACAGCGAAATGCAATCTCGACTGCGGATCCTTCGGACGATGCGAAGAAGGTCGCTGCAGATGCGACTCGGGCTGGACGGGAAACAAATGCGACCTCAAGGAATGCGACCCTCGGTGCCAACTGCATGGCCAATGCAATAATGGCACTTGCGTCTGCATCCAAGGCTGGATGGGCAAACACTGCACTATAGGTCAGTACTGGTCGGAACACTAATCATAACTAGCCATGGCTCACAACGTCGTGCTTGCCTAGTTCATGGAAGGCATTCATAGACATGAATAATACGCATGTTAATACGTATACTATGTACTATGTATACGTATGCGTATATCTGTTCACACTCCGTCGTGGAGTTCCACCAGAGCGATGCCAGGATATCTGTCGGAATGTTCCTCATTTTGAGCAATCGGATAAGCATCGCGCGGCGCAAGAGTTGCCAAGATGACTCTTGAGATGGTGCTGGAGGAATTGTGGGGCTGTGAATTTCCCCAGAGATCTCATGTCCTGGAATCTAGATATTCGGACTCCTAGGCGAGGAGGCGACATGAAATATGTCCTTTTTGTCGTTACCTCGCTGAGGAAAACAGTCACCTCAATAGCTTTGAACGAATTCGCGAACGATGGCCGCTATCTCTACGAGGGTCGTGGTCGATCCGCGCCCCGTTTCCTGGTTCCAAGCGCTCCGAAGCATCACCAAGCGCAGCCGACGAAGAACGGACACTTCTGCAGACACTTCAGAAATCGCTTCCTGTGACAACGACGTTTTCAGCGGCGGTCAGGGCGGCCATGGCGACGGCGAGTGGCAGCTGAATAAGTGGCGTTTTCTCCACATCGCATGCCGTATCTCGGAGCGCAGTCTGATTTGGTATCTTTTCCCTCCATTCTCCGTTCTTTGGAGGAAATGAGAAGGCGGGAGGGCAATGTTCGGGATGTGTGTGAGTAGAGGGCCAACTTCCCGTGGGATGGCAATGAGAATGCAAATCAGTTTTTTCTTCGCCCTCTATTCCATGCTTTTCATCATTGACGTCGGTCGGTTGCTCCATTCGGTGCGATGTGACCGCCGAGCCTCCTCGTTGTCGTTCAGTTTTGGTTTGTCTCCTTTTTATTTTGTCGGGCGCGCACCCCTTGCAAGATGGTGCCACAAAATCTTCCCTTCTTTTTTTTTCTTCTGGCTGGCGCGCTTTTCATCTTCTCAGAGAATTCGTCGTCGGAGAATCTTTGAGGACTCTTATCTGTAGCTTGCGCGACGTCTCGACGCAGTTTGCCGTCGTCGCGGACGTCGTCGCTGTTCAGCAAGCCATTCTTCTCTTGTCTGTTTGCTCAAAACTCGCTCGCTCGCCGCTCAGGAAAACGACTGCCGTAGCCGCCGCAACCGGTTGCTTTGAAAGGGAAAATCTAGATTCCTTCTTTCGGAACGGTTTGAGTGGATAACGCAACAAGAACGAATGCATCGAAGTATTCCATCGTGCATTCCAACGTGAATGGTCCACACAAAGGGTTTCAAACTCCAGGTTCGCAGGAGATTACTGAGCCCGATGCGATCGATTGCCCGATCTTGCGCTGGGATTTCCCTCTGCTATTCCGTTCATTTCGTAATTTCGAGGACGTTATTCAGCGCAAGCGCTGTGCGCTGTGCTAGAGGCCGTGTCTCACATACTGGGAAACCGGAGCACCGGCGACGACGTGGGCTGAAAAGTGTCCAAAGTTCTTTCGTCCCATCCAGTAGCCTTACCACCGTGTCTCCCGTCCTTCTGGCTCCTGGTCGTTCACTTCTCACCCTCAGTCTCAGCGGCAAAAGAACGCATCCATCACGGAATCTGCAAAATCCCTTCCCAGTCCTTCGGCATTGTGGCCGTCGTGCGTGTCGTTCTCGTTCACTTTCTCTCGGGATGAGAACGGGGTTAGAAGCCGGAGGGAAAGAATGTAAGGATGGATGGATTGATATTAAAAAGATCCTGCTAGCTTTCCTAACTGACTCGTGGTGGTGTAGGAATTCTATTGGCTGCAGCCTCTGGAGCTGCATTGAGTAACAAGACGGGAGATAGAGAGAGAGAGAGACAGGCACCAGCAACCTTCAGTCATTCTCGGTGAGAGTGAAAATTCTCGCGCGAGCTGAAGTGTCTGCCGCTCTTCCTCGACGTCCTCCATAGGCTTGTGACACTCCTCCATTCCACGCCCTTCCGTTTTTGTCTCTGTACTCTTCCCACGACTCATCCTCTCGGCGTAGCGTTGGAGAAGCGCGTGCTGCTGAGCTAGCCGAGCTTTCGGAGCCCGTGCTAGGAGTTTATATGGCTGGGTGAGGAGGTATGTGAGGGGCACTTTGCGCGACGGGATGAGAAGGATCAACGTCAACTCTCCTTTAAAGCCAAGTTATTCAGCTCCACATTCAGTTCCTCTCCTCTTTTATATGGGCGTCGTTCCGCATATTGTTTCAAACGATCATAAAAAGGAGAACAAAAGAGGAGTGTGAGCGAGCACTGCTCTCGAGACCGAAGTTCCGTTTTTCCGTTTCTAGTGACCGTTCCCCGTTCGACGATACCGTGCCCTAACAGCTTGCTCTTTCCTGATGAAGAGCTCGAATCGCTTATGACGTTGCAAGGGGACGGTGGCAAGGATCGAATCCTCGCATAGTCGTCGAAACACTGGATTCGGTCAGAGCTCAGTTTCTTCGTCGATGCTTTCATAGGGCATCGAGGAATTCGAAATGAGGTTCTTGTCACTTTAGTCGCCACAATCAATGGCGCTCTTTGAGTGGGTGCTTCCTCTCGCCTCTCACTCGAGTCAGCAACAAAGTCTGACAACAGCGATAGGGGCATGGCAAAGAAGCTCATCGGCTCGCTCAACCGAAGAGCGAGATCATTATTGGAATTCATGCGGCCGATGAAACAAACTTTGTCATATTACGCACTTCACTCGAGCGGCTGAGAGCGCCGCCCATTCTCTCTCGTGTGCCCCCACTCGCTTCTCTGCTATCGAACTCACCGAAATTCCTAGCTTCTATAACATCATCGGATGTTGTCGACCCTCTCCGCGAGACGAGTTGTCCTCCTCTAGCTACGCGCTCAGCAATGCCTGACAACAACCGTTCCAAAATAGCAACCCAACGTGTCTTGCGCCTTTTTGCATTAATTACTTCACGAACGACTAGAAAATTCAATTCAACGAGGGCTTGATGAATCTGTGACAGCCGTTCGGCTGCCCTTCAGCTGCGCGTTCGCGTCTCGCTACAGAATCAGCGGGAAGTGTTCCATGAGCTTTCAGAGTCGTTTTTATTGGGTTCGATACTCAGCTTTTGATTGTTTCGTTTTCCAGAGGGCTGTCCAAGCAGCTGTTCAAACAAAGGAAGCTGTATCAAAGACGAATCAGGTTTGCTCTGGAAATGTAACTGCCAAAGCGGATGGGGAGGAAGCGACTGTAGCGTACGTCAGGAAACAAAATGCAAAGACGAAGTCGACAACGATGGAGGTAAGCCTCACAAACTATCAGATTCCTATAGATTCCCCACGGAACCAACCCTGCCCCCCAAAAAATTCACCCAACCATCAATCTCCGTGATCGAGGCTGTGAGAACCACTGGAATGATCACAGACAGGACAGCTGAAATTCCGCCGATTCAGCAGAACGTCGATTATCCGGGTCCCTCCTCGAGAGGGCCAATGGTGGCGGGATATACGACCCTTGGCGCGAGTGGCGGGTCAAGGGGGTTTTGAAACGCTGTGCATTCTGCCTATTTGGCCCAATCGCTCGTCCGAACCGAACGGTCCGCGTGCCGGACTGGTCCGATTAGGCGGAGTGCACTGCAAACCCAGTGGGAAGAATGAGCGGGAAGCTAAGCGAACATCAGGATAACCTTATTCGCGTTTCTCAATGCAGACGGGTTGATGGACTGCGCTGACAGTGAGTGCTGCTATCGGCCGGAATGCCAGGACAGTCTTCTATGCATCCACTCTCCAGAGCCGCAGGACATCTTGCTGAGGAAGCAACCTCCTCCCGTGACAGCTTCGTTCTATCAAAAGATGAAGTTCCTCATCGAAGAAGATTCGGTACAGAGTTACTCGCACAAGGACGAGTACTCTGAAAGGTAGGGCACCGCTTACTGTTACGTGTTCTTGACTTTGGTTTTAGTTCCAAAACTTCAAGATCCGAAGTTATGTTCGACTGCATGCTGCCGTGGCGAATCCACGAGAACGTCACGACCGTGCGTTCTGCCGCCCGGCGACTGTTGACTGTTCCACGTTCTATGTTCTCTCGTTGAATCCTCGAATCCCTTCCCGAGTCCGTTAAATGTTGCATGTTTAGTCGGGAGCGCCGAGAGCCTCCTGGAAGAAGAAAGACCTTGTCCAAACGTTTCAAAAAATCTGAAACAAAATCGGGATCTTTGAAAAAGCTCCTCTGAAACATTTGAACTCAGAATAGAGAATTTCGGGCAAAATTCATCGAGAAGTTTTTCGAGACTTCGGAGAGGCGAATCAAGGAACTTGTACGAAAAATCCATCCAAACTCTCCTGAAGAGACTAATCAAGGCCCTTTCGTTAGAGCAAGAAAAAGATCCCGAAAAACAAAGGTCGTGTTATTCGTTCTCTGTTGCTTGTTAATTGTGAATCGCGCACAAAGGCGAAAGCTCGAAGCTCGTCGGGAGCGGGGGAAGAGAAAAAAAAAGGAAAGACAGCGGAAGCGGAACGAAAAGCACGAACGAATCAAAGGTCGGAAAAAGTTGAGAGCTCGTCGAAGTACTCCCCCGATCGCAGAATAATTTGAACGGCGACTGCCGTCGGAGGCTGCTTGCAATAAATTTCCGATCAGTCTAATTCCTGAATGAATCAATCGCCGGCATCAAGATCACGACACGAGATCGGAGATCGAAACAGATCGCGATCATGATCAGAAACTATCGATTCTCATTCCACTCTGCACTCGTTGACATCCGGAGCTTGTTCGACACAACACTGCAGGCATTCCGCGGCAATCTAAAGTATCGACGATAGCTTTCCGCCGTCTTTCCATGATGTCTCCGATCGAAGACATCAGACCGGACGATTCAAATATGCAGTTGGAGTGCCTGTTGGAGTTTTTTTCTAATCATCAGTTATATGAGAGCGAATTATTTTTCCATTCCGCGATTCTTGCTCGGTCCTAAGATTCGACCGCAATGAGTTAGCACGGCTGTATCAAAGATAGACGGGTCCCACGCCTGGGGAACTTCTTCCCCACGAAAAAGAACTCCATCAATCAGCCGTCGGTCCTGTCGTCTCCCCGCGGAAGGAGATCTTTTATAGTTTTTAGATCCGCTCGTTGGTTTGCTCCACTTTAGAGCTAATCGTTGCCCCAGGGCAGCTCCTGTCAAACTGGCGCTGAAAGAAAACAGAGCGAAAGCTCAAAGCGATTCGATGAATACCGGACCATGTGAGCTTTCCGTTCCTTATCTCCAATTTCGACATTAGAAGTCGAGTTTCCTCGTTTGGTAGGACGACTTGTTTGGGAGCTTCAAAAGGCGGAAATCCGGTTCCGCGCTTGAGTTTGCAGAAAAAATGAGAATCATCAGTATAGTTTTCGATTCCGATCGCGAGCATTGATCGATCCGTCCGTGTTGCCGAAAGTAGAACCTTAATCACGTGATTTCGTAGACTTAGAGTGAACGCATTCGCCGTAGGTTCGCCGCTCGGGCAAACCTCAACTACGTGTGTCTGTGTGTGTGTGTTCTACATAAATTTCTTTGTACTTCGCAGCCAATTTTGGAGTGCCTTCGTAAAAAGGTGAGTTTTGGTGCGACCGACGACCTTTTTTTTTGCAAAAAAAAAACGTTCAAAACAACCGAAACCTTATTGAACACTTTGATCAGCTATGATCTTGTTGAGACGATGCCCAAGTCCAAGAAATGCAATGGACGAACAAAAAGATAGAACTCCGGTCTCCACCGACCACTGAGGCTAAGACAAGCTATAAAATCTCCAGTGAGTCGAGATGGTTTCTCTGAGTTCTACCGCGAGTCGCACCAAAGTTCATATCGAGGGGGAAGTTGGATGAAACGACTTTGACGAAGGCGAGCCAAGACCAAAAGAAAAAGCAAGAAAAAATGCTACAAAAACGGATGGACGCACAGGACGCAACCTTCCTGAAAAACAAACAAAAAAAAGGAGGTTCGCGGGAGTGTGTCGATTCCTGAAAGTGTATGTTGTTCGTGGATAGAGGCCGACTCAGGCGCTTGCGGCGGGCGGCGCTATAAAATTCCGAGCGGTCCATCCGATTTCTGTTCTTCGTTTGAGTTTCTGTATATGATAGATACATCGACTCCGTTCTAACTCTTTTCCTCTGAGATTTTCTACCATTTTCCATGACTAAGTTGTTCATTACTCTTCTTCTATGCTGTGAGGTATATTTCTAGAGCGATCGTCGATGTTTGCGGTGTGACCTTCCTCCCGTGTAACCTGGGAACACTGCAACTGTCGCAATAAGTCTGAACAGCATCAGCGTCGCTGCTTTGCTATTTGATATCATAGCGATAACTCGTCACCCGAGTCTTGCTACAACGAACTTTTTGGACTGTCATATGGTTAGCATGTGGGTAGGTTCTCCGCAGCATTCCCTACTCCGAGACAAAAAAAAAGGAGGACAGACCTCTGTCTTCCCTAGAAACCGTCTATCAGAGTGTTGAGGGAACGTTCGTCATGGAACACGTTGTTCCTCGTGATTTCCCGAGTTCTCTGATCGCAAATCGAGCTATTATATCGGGGAACGCTCGAAAAATCTCATTTCTGACCGAAATGAGCTTTGAAGTCCATTCCGGATGAGTCCGATTCGTTGAGTTCAATGCGGCTTTAAGTTCGGCGTCTAACGGTCCAACTCCCTAAGAATCGGGTAAGTGAAGGTGGCACGAACAGGCATTTGTGTGGTTTCCCAAATCGCGAATGCCCGATATTACGTCGAGATTTTCTCCATCAACATGTTCCCCGCGAGGAACTACCTTTCCTTGAGCGCACCGACAGACCGACCGCTCGAGAGAGCGAGAGTGAGAGAGGAAAAGAGAGATAGAGGGGCAGAGGGGTTGAGCGGGAAGGCAACCGCCGAACGATCGCGACAGTGATCTCGATAGGATGGATCTGAAGGAAAAGGCCACGGAGCAACAAAACGAACGGAGGCATGTTTTCGACATTTGATGGCACTTCAATCGAGCACTTGCTCTATAGACAGCCCGCACGGTATGCCGGCCGAGCGTATTGAAGAATGAAAGAAGTCAATTTCTTGTTAGAGTCAGCCAGCCAGCCCTCTCACCGAGCGAGGGCCCGTCCAACCAAGCGACCGATCGGCCTCCATTCCCATCACTTCCATCAGAGTCTTCGCGGAAGTGCCGGGAGAGGAACGGGGTTACCGAGGGTCCGGGGGCTTTGAACATAAAACGGCTTCATATGGTCGTGTGACTCACTCGCGACTGCGACTATTTCTTGGGTATCTTGGTGACGCGGCGTTTCTCCTTCTTCTTCTTCTTCTCGTCTTCCCTCGCTTCTTGTGGGGGGACCCTTGCTCCTCACTAACATCTTGACGAAAGTGATCCGGCGCCAAGGCACAAACGATGCTCCCCCCTCGGCGTCCTGCCCGAACTCTCCTCGTAGTCTTTTTATCCCGTTATTTCACTCACTCGTCGACCACCCGCCCAACTTTCACTCTTGCCCCGGAGGCTTTAATATCAGCTACTCGAACGTACAGAACAATTTTTCTCGAGAGTTTTCACTCTACCCGGAGTCAGGTTATAGAGTCGTGAGGAAGCTGGCTCGGAAGAAAAAAACCAACCCGTTGCCTCGTTCGATTTTTTTCGTCACTCGCTCGCTCGCTCGTCCGGTCGGTCGTCGTCGGCGACTGCGTTGTCGCCCTCGTTCGTTGCCAATCTTATCATCGGAGTCGCAAAGTCATGCGAAAGGCGTTATCCTTCGATTGGATCTCGTCTCTTCGACCCTTCAGGAATTCCTCTTTCGTGCCACCCTCCACGACCCGACCCGACCCCACCTACCCACGCAACTGCACAATCGCCAGAGGAATCGACATGAACTACGCGATTCGCTGAAAATCCAGTCGAAGAAGAAGAGCCCAAATACCCCTTTCGACACACTTGATATTCGAAAGATCTATCTCCCACAGTGTCTAAGTGCCGAGTCATCGCCGAATATTCGAGGCTGACGCCCGGTGTTTGGTGGCGATACTGAGTCTTATTTTGTTCCCCTCCGGCTCTGGCGGTAAGCAGGTTGTTTCCCCGCTTTCCCCGCGCAGCTTGGATCCTCGTTGTTCCTAACACCGCTGCAAGCCGGTGCCTGGTCCGGCCTACCGGCAACAGCTCAACACCAACTAACTCCCCCATCCGAAGCAGCGAATTTCCACCGAGAGAAATATATTTCAGCAAATGAGTCCCGCGCAGCTGCAGATATTGTTGTTGCTGCCGCTGCCGCATGGAACTCGCTGCTGTGGCAAAGCGGCTTACCTTCTCGTTGTTTCTCATTTTTGCGTGAGACTACGTGCCACGGTGTTCCGAAGGCTTATTAGCTTCCCTCGGAACGGAAAGACGCGGTGCAACAACGAAACCGCCGCACCGGTAGAATTTTTCGAATCCTCGATCCCAATTTCGAAGACAAAACAACGACTTGCCCGGAAGCGAATTAGAGGCCGAAACCTCTGACGAGAAGAATTGTGGTGTCGTACGGAAAACCAAGGAAAAAAGAAACAAGTTTTCCGAACGGACGGACCGAGACAGGAAGACACCCCTCCTGGGTTGTTTTCTCCTGGCTCCGATTGCTGTTGTTAGGGTTCTTCGCCATGCCGCCGGCCGCCGATCTGTTGTGATGGTCGGCAGTGTTCGCTGGCTGCTGTTGGAACGGACAACCGTTTCCGCCTTCTCTTTTCCAAGCTGGCAAATAGACTCGGTTGTATAGACCACCACTATACCGCGACGATGGGTTGTAATAATCATTACCGTCGGCGGCGTCGTCGTCGACGTTGTTGTTCAGCTTCGGTTGTTTCCTTGGTTGTCCCGAATACCCGGTCCCTCGGTGTTGGTTGAACATTCAGGTACTAACGGTGTCGTCGGTTTGACCAACCCAGCCGCGTCTCAGTGATTCGAGGAAGAGTGATCGGCCGTGAAGGCAACGGACTCATCGGAATCAGGGTCAGCGTAGCCACTGACCCCCAGTTTGGATTCACTCTCACCCGGCCCGACGGATGGTAAGTCCACGTTCCTCGCGAAAGATTCCCTGCCCACTATCTAGGTATATATTTCAGATTGAAGCTGTATGGTCCAACTGCTGTGCATAGTTCGAGTTTGAGCTGAAGAATGAAGGTGTAGGAAATCCCCTTCTCTAATTTCGATGGCTTCGGTCCTAAGTCTGAAATCTGGAGTCAACCGAATTCGGTTGGTGTGGCGTGTCGGTCTCGGTTTGATTTGACGGAAAACGAATCATATTGGAGCAACGTTCCGCGCACGGCTCTTACGCCTGCCACTCAAGCAAAATCGACGTGTTCCAGATACAGTCAAGAATTGAATTCGAGTTCAAATGCTACATCGATGGTCCAGTGCGGCCGTTTTTGACAGAGCAGGCATTCTTGGTTTGCTTTCAACCTTTTCCAATAAAGTCTTGCTATTTCGCGAACTTCCATCTCGTAGTTTGACCATTGGGATGGTTTTGGATTCCGGGAGAGATGCGGGATCACTCTCATCGACCGGAAAATTCGATGCGTAAGGTGTCGCTGGTTGAAGAGGGCGTACAACTCGCCTTCCTCAACTTCCTCAGCGATTCCGCATCAGCACAGGATCAACGCGGACGAGATAACGAGCGAATACAGCGACTACGAATTTGTTCGTACTCGACACGTATCCTTCGCCCAAAACTCTCTGATTGCATGATTTGGACTTGGATTCGCTTTCCACGGTACGGCACTTCGGTTGATCTTTGAGCGCGCTACCAGTGACACTACGCTGTGCCCGAGTCCTGACGCCATTGTGTCTGTTTGTAAGAGATTGAGTGCTGTTTCCTTGCGATCGGCCTTTGCTTCCTCGGAGTTGTTCGTGTCGTCTCCATCGGATCTGCTTCTGATAAATAATGCCAGTCAGTGAAGGGCACGCGCCGCTTTTGTCGACGGCCAGAAAGACGGAGGATGAGAACCTCGAGCGAGCTCGTGGAAACTCAATTTCGTCGGCCTTCTGCTGCTTCTGCTACCGGTGTTGGTCCACCAAGCGGCCGACAAGCGTTCCGAATGAGATCGGAGAAGCATCAGGAGTGTCTCTCGGGTCCTGATCAGACACCGACGAGCGCCGGCCGCTATAGCATCTGCAGCCATGATGACGACAACCCTGAAAGACCGCCGTTGCGTCGTCATTCACTTCCCAGTACAGACACGGCATGGGATTGTAGGGGGACGGAGTTGCCGAGATGCGGCCAGAGAAGAATCGACTCGGGCCTACATCCGGGACGCGGCTACATCCACAGCGAGCGCCCGCAACGGGTGAATGAGTGAATACCGGAAAGCAATCCCCAGACAGTCGAGATCCCGACAAAGTAGAACTTATAATGGAATTAGCCGACACATCGGTGAGAGTCGTGTTCAAGTTGTGATTAGTTCTTAGCCGCACTCCGAAGAGACGGCGCTCGGCGATGTCCGCCGAGCTGCCTCTCTATTCCTTGACTGGATCGACTGAGATGCGGGTCGGAGGAGGTTTACCGCCGACCAGCTCCCAGCAGAGCTGATGAATTCTTGACGTAACGTGATCTTCTCAGACGAGAATCCGACCGGCCGACCCACCGACCGTTCCAAGCGACCCACCAGTGAGCCAAACAGGGTTGCACCGCTGATCTAACCGTTCGCAAGCGCCTCAGGGGTCCAGCCCTAGGTTCGCTACCAGTCGACAGGTGACTTAATCAGGGACTAGGTACTAGACCTCAGATGCTCAAAGTCTCACTCACAATCAGTGATTGGACCGTACAGCCGACAAGGGCCGGAGCTCAGCGGTTGAGGCACCAGGGCGTGTTGTGACGTTTGTTTGTCCTTGCAGGTTCGACATTTTAGTCAACGGAGGCGGAGCTGTGACCCTGCAGTTCCAGCGCAATCCGTTCCATCCTATAAAGCGTACAATTATGGTTCCATGGAACGATATTGTCGTCATGTCGCCGGTTGTAATGATGAGCGTCGCCCAAGATCCCAACGAGGGCGAGGCGATGTTCGAAGAGCAGAGTGGATGTCTCGTACACGACTACGATCGAATGAAGCCCATTGTGTATCAAACGTGGCGGCCCGGCTCTCAAGGAGGCTGCACCGAACGGTCGGCAATCATCGCGGAAACTCAGGTTTGTACTCAGGCCTTCCATTCAACCAAGATTTCGGATATTTTCCTAGGATATCATTTTCTCCATTCTCTTTGTGCTCGATGCAAAAACCCTAAAGCTGTTCATACGCGCTTTGAGAGCGGAATACTATGCAGAATGAAACGGTCCGAATAGCAGAGTCCGGAGAGGATGTTGTAAAGTTAATGAGAGGCATCTTTGAGGGAGCTTTTGTGGAGCATTGTCCCTCGTTGTGTTTTGGGCGTGGTCTTGTGAGGTTGTCGCCTGGTTTGCTCCATGTTGAACAGGCCCTAGACAGACCACAGCCCTGGGTATCTATCTATGCTAATTACCGTGTCCCTGAGCAAACACTCGACAAAATGCCTTCGAGAACTCTGACGACCCACGTCACCTACAGCTACTGCCAACGTTAGTGTAGGTGATAGTGTCCTAGAGTTAATGCTGAATCGAGGGAGATATGAGGATCGGTACACAAACGCGCGCACGGCTCCTCGGGTCGACAATGACATTCGAAATCCCTGAGATTCCTTCATTGGATTCCTGTAATCCTCAGTTTGCACTTGGAGCCCAACTCAGCACTGGGCGAGATAGTGAGCAGAGCAGCTGGAAGCAATTATCAAATTAAATGTCGTCGGGTGCGTGCGTGGCCGCCGCTATCAGCAACCTAAAAGTGGATCACGTTCGTTCTCCAAACCAGGCTGGTTTGGACCGAGCGCTCCGTTCCCGTCGGATTGCCCTCCGAATGCGCACTTTCTGCTCGAGATTCCGGCTGATTTCCGGCCCGGAGGCGTTACTTCGAAGCGAATTAAGTCCAAGACATATTTGAGATTTTTGCAAATTACAGTTATTCTCAGCGGCAGTTCAGTTCCGATAGCCCGAGGAGCTGTGAAGGTCGTTGCACGGCACGTGCTTAAACTCAATACGCTCTTTCACGTTGACCGAGAGCCCTGAGTGTCCTTTGATTCAAAAAACTCCACCTCTGAAAACGAGCGAAGAGAGCTCGCTGACTTCTCGAGCACCATCTAACGGTCGCTCTTCAGTTTTTGCGGTCAGTGAACATCGGATTGAATTGATACACATGAGACCCCATCGGGTCGTCCCGACGGGAGGCTGCCCGGGCTAAGTGAATGCGGCATGTTGGCGATTCCCTCGCTTGTCAAGGATTGCCCTCCTTGCCTGCCATAAAGACGTCTGAACATGAGGTCTTCCATCATCTCTACGTCGGGCCTGGTATTTTCTCTTTCTGAAAATCGTGGCAACTTATCTCGATCTCGGACTGGACGTGGTCTATCCCAGTCCATGCCACAAGGGGTTGGAAAATAATTCTAGGTGGAAATCCGCGGTTGATGGCTTTTTTTCCCCGAGCTGAAGTATCACAACTCTGGGCCCCGGGTAGCGAGGCGGTGTTCGTTGGATAGCCACGCCGTAATGAGGTAATACAATATACTGTCACTACTTATAAAGGATAGAAGGGTGGAGTCCTGTATCCTGAATAAAATAGGACGACGGCCTTCTTCCTTCGCTTTGGTCTCTGCTGCCGCTTTTCTCTGTCTCTGTCCGCGCGGTCCACATCCCCAGCGAGGAAGAGGAAGGAGGAGGAGTGCTTACCTTTGGCAGCAGTTTTTTTTTCCTCTCTTACCTCCGAACATGGATAAGAGAACAAAGGAAAACGCAGCGAAGAATGGCGACTCTTAAAATAGCCGCGCTACAGTGCTTGCTAATGCCAGACGAAATCTGCTGCTCGTTCGTACAGACATTTCTCTTAGGGATTAACAAAATCGCTCTCAAGAGCAGTGTTTCCGGTTTTTTGAAGTACTTCAGCAGAGATTCAATTTGGTTTGAACATTCTAGGTCATTCAAGAAGCTCTGCCTATTCCCGGCTCTGATCTACGGCTGGTTTATCAGAGCAGCCACAGCCAAGGCTATCTCTCGACGATTCACCTGCAGCTCACACCATCCGTCATTCCTAAGGAGCTCAAGTTGGTTCAGCTCCGTATCGTGGTCGAAGGGATTCTGTTCGAGAACACCTTCGAAGCGGACCCGGACATAAAGTTCACGTTCGCTTGGAACAAACGCAACGTTTACAAACAGAAAGTCTACGGACTGACGACCGTGCTGGGTAAGTGTTTCCTTGTGTGAAGTCCTGATGACGGGTCCACTTTATGAACTCGAACCTCGCGCCATTACATCTTAACGAAGTTGAGCACGAACGACCGACCGACCGACTGAACGAATGAATGCACGAGCTAGCCAACAGCGCAAGCATCGTTGTTCTCCTCATGCTTGTTGTTGTAGCGGTTGTTGGCGTCGTCGTTGCTAGCGGGAATGCTCAAGAAGCGGCTCTAACAGAACTCGCTCATTCCAGTCTACGTTGGCTACCAGTACACGACTTGCGACAAAACTATCTGGACGTCGCAGTCGACGACGTTGCGTGGTTTCGACATGGACATCTCGGAACTGGGTCAATGGAATCTTGACATCCATCACCGCTACAACTTCCATGAAGGAGTTTTGCAGAAAGGGGACGGCTCCACGGTTTACTTCAAACATCAGCCACGTGTAATTCAGACGTTGATCGGGACTGGTCGAAAACGAACGTCGAGGATTTGTCCTGAATGCAACGGTCGCGCCCAGGGCAACAAACTCGAAAATCCCATCACTTTGACATCGGGTCCTGACGGTAGCATTTACGTCGGGGACCACAATCTCATCCGACGAATTACGCCCTCGGGTCAGGTGTACACCGTCTACACGCTCAAGTACGATTCCGGGTGCAGCCATTCCGTTGATTTGATCTTATCCAAACAAGGCATGCGATCGCTTCACGGTCGTATAGAGTATTCGAGAAGCCCGCAAACTTATATGGCTCGCGGTTCGTTTCCAGAAACCTGCCAGATCAGTTGACATATCAATACCACATCGCGTTATCACCCACCGACGGCCACCTGTATATTTCGGATCCTGAGATGTACCAGATCGTTCGTGTCCAGCTTGACAAACACATGGAAGCCGTCGAGGGCAATACGGCCGACAGTGTTGTTGGCAACGGCAAACGATGTGTCGACCCTGACATCGACTTGTGTGGTGACGGAACCGGAGCCATGGAGGCGAAGCTGCATTATCCCAAAGGTAGGCCGAAAGGTAGAAAAGAGAAAGAAACCGTTCCTTCCAATCCACGTCTTGCTTCCTATTGATGACGTGCTCGCTTTCTGGCTCGTCAACGCTTCATTGCGTGGAGCATGTAACTAATCTGACCAGAAGCCACGAGACACTGTGGCGAAAATGAGATTGAGCCACTGGGACGGAAGCAGGCACTGACTAATCTGATGCAACTTTGTCGGACGGTGCTTTTCCGGCTATGTGTGTATGTAATCAGGGCTCAAAGTATGGCGGCGGCGGCGAAAAAGAGACGTCGTCGGGGCAACGAGCAGAAGTAAGCCACGCCGTGCGTTTACGCGGAATGCTTTATTATTCACCGAGCATATTTTCATTCACCGACCCGCTGGACTCGAGAGGGGCCATTCGGAGAAGGCCTCCAAATGGGGTCTTTCGTCCGACTATCAAACCTGAGCAGCTTCTGCAGCTCGGCCACCCTCGCGCAGATGACCTGGGCCATCCGTTCTTTCGTTCAGCCGGCGTGCTTGCTTGCTTGCGTGCGTGCATCAGGGCCGTTGGGATAGAAGAGATGCAAGCAAGCTCACTAATGCTGCCAGTTGTCTGATCTGCCTCTAAAGCCCATCACGCACATTAGTCGTGGCTACAGCCCTCATGGATGTGTGAGCCTCTCGAGCTTTTTCCCGGCTCCTGTTGTTGTTGTTGTTGTCGTCGTTGTTGTTGTTGTCATTCCTCTCCCCATTCCTCCCGATGTCGAAAGCTGTACCCGCGTGTTTCAGAGAGGTTTTAGGCAGGAGAGCGGGCAGGCAGGTTACAACAAGAAGTGCGGCTGCTCGTCCGCTTTGGAAGGAGCAAAAGGAACATTGTGTCAGCTTAGCAGACATGCTGCCCCTTGCCAGCAGGAAAGGCGGAGGGATTGGTCGAGCGACAAGCGAACGAAAAGGTCGACCGAATGAGCGACCGATGTAGCGGAGCGGGGAGCGGATGAAAGTGAGACTAGGCAATGAAGACGGGAAAACGCGCGGGACCGAGGGAGAGATAGAGCAAAAAGGGGACTAATGGTCGGGGCTCGTCTAAGTAAGACAGAGTGACGGTAGCTGGCTTTACGCGGTGGGCGACTAAATTAGCGCTCGAGACATTTGTCATGAATAACCCGTTACCCGGCCTAGCGGGCTCACTCGCTTTTCGCCGAGTCCGCCCCACAGGAGCTCATTTCAGCTCTACGGTTGGAATCAACCGTGCGCCTACGCAAAAAAGAGATGACGATCTCGAGCGCTCCCAGAGTGGTCCGTAGGGGGAATGGCTCATCTCAACTCAACGACGCAGACGACGTTTCCAACTTCGCTCGATTTCGGATTTCTTTCGAATTCAAGGTGGAATCTGCTCACGCTCCGATTTGTTGCAGGTTTGGCGTTCTCGGTGGACAACACCCTGTACTTCGCTGACGGTCCCCGCATTCGTATGGTGGACAAGAGAGGTGTCATCCACACCGTAATTGGTGGACCTCGTGGCAGACATCAGTGGCGTCCCATACCGTGCGTGGGAACACTTCCCATCGAACAGACGAAACTGCGCTGGCCGACGGAATTGGCCATTAACCCAGTGGACAATTCATTGTACTTCATCGACGATCACATGATAATCAAGCTGACGAAAGACAAGAGGTGAGTGGCCGTGCAGTGAGCGACAATCCTGCGAAAACACGCTCAGTGGATGACGTCTCCGCTTGGAAAAGAGCGGGGAACAGAGTGTCGCCCGAAACTCAATTCGCTAATTATTCGTCGTGCGAACTGTGATTGAAAGTCGACGTTCTTTTTGTCCCGCTTGCCAACGTTGAGCGTTCTGACTGAGATTCGATTCCGGTCCGTTTCGTTTCTTTCGTTCGGCACTCGTTGTTAATCGAATTTCGCTCTCGTGCTTTCGCAGGGTCACAGCCATAGTTGGACAACCTTCGTACTGCAAAGAGACCAAGGGAAAAACCAACAAATACGATAAGAACGCTTCAAAGAATCTCGGCACTTTGATTTCGTTCTCTTTCGGCCCCACGGGAATCATGTACTTGGCAGAAGTCGATCACAAGGACAACTACAAGGTCCACGCTCTGCATCCCGACGGCGAGATGCTCCACTTCGCCGGCAGGGAGCGACCCGCGCACTGCATGTGGATGTGCCCCAAGAACTCAAACACTTCGACATGCAAGCTGTGCGAAGAAAGCGGCAGTCAGCTAGCTGTTGAGACCAGACTCCACGGAATATCGTCTCTGACCGTCACCAGCGACGGCACCGTGCACATAGCTGACGTGGCCAACTTCAAGGTAGGCGGCGGCGGCGACTCGGTCGAAACTCGTGTTTCTTCGATCATCGGACTCAGCTCATCATTAGCACTGGCAGGGGCGACATACAAGCATTTCACAACCGTGAAGTTCGGCGGTTCTAACGAACGAACGAATTCTCATTATAAAAACATTCGGTTCTTTCGAATCGAAGGCGAGCTCGATGACCCGCGTAGAGTGACTTTCGTTGGATCATGGTTCTCGTCGACGTTGCTTAATTTATCGATTTATCGACGTCGCTTGGAGCTCACATGATTAGATTTTGGGCAAGGGGCCATCTGAATTCGGATCTGGGGACGAACGGGAGTCGTTTGGCTTCGTTGCATCGAAAGACGAACGGAGGGCGGGCCGGGCGGCTTATCGTGCCCTGGCAAGAAGTCGTCCCTAGATCGCAAGATCAATTCGACTCTATTTGTTCTGCGATTATGGTTCTTTCTTCCCTTCTGACTCAATCCTCCCGAGGCCGCCGGCTTAATCGGAGCAAGGAAGAACATTGGATGACCTTCTCTAATCCAAGTTCCGGAGCCTTGATTGAATTTCCGCTCCGCTGGTGCTCTGTTCACCAGTCCAAAAGATTCACCGTGAACGCTTTCGGAGCTATCGAACACGAATCCTGAATTACTGGATTGCGATTGATCCTTTGCGCCACCGTTTCAGATCTTGTCGGCAGTGCCGTACCTGCCCGAAGCGAGCGGTGACAACGAATACCAGATAGCGTTCCCTGAAAACCATGAAATCTACGTTTTCAATAAATATGGACAGCATATCCTGACGAAGAGCGCTCTCACCGGAAAGACGAAGTACACTTTCCTCTACAACGTGAACACTTCGCTCGGCAAACTCAGCGCCGTCACCGACGCGTCCGGGAACAAAGTCGCATTCCTCCGCGATTCTGCCAACAACATGTTCAGCATCGAAACTGCCAGAGGTCAGAAATGTCGGGTGTTTGTCAACAAACAGAAGCAACTTCTGTCCTTCACCAACGCCGACAACCTCCAGTACAACTTCGAGTACGAAAGCGTCACCGGCCTCCTCACATCTCGGTAAGCAAACATCTCTGAGCTTTTGCCGATTTCTCGATGTCAAACTGTTTCGCCTCTTTCGTCTGCGAGCGGAAGGAAACCTCATACGAAAAAAGTTCTCTGGAGCTCTACTCGCGGAACAATTCTTGTCCCGAGAAGACGAAAAAGTCTGCGACTTTCTCCATAGACCCTCGGCTGTATCGATTTCGACATTTCAGGCACGACTCGAATGGCATGACATTCCATTACATTTACGACGAGAACGGTCGTCTCACGAGTGTCGTACGACCCTCCGGAAAGATCGTAGAGCTCGAGTTTGATCTCTCCGACCGCGGCGCTGCTGTGTCAGCGAAAGATGAAAAATCCACCGACATTGTCATCGTCAAGGGATCTAGCGTCACCACCACCGCCGGTGAGTTTGGCAGTCGAAATACTTCGTCCTTCAGATTATCATCGAGGCGAATCCAAGCGGCAGGAAAGTTCGTCGGACTGCATGCTTCTATTTGTAGTGCAGTGTTTTGTTTGTTGAAGCCACTTCCGAACTCCCAGTGCATTAAGAGTATCTTTAACGCAATTATAAGACGAGCCGAGAGAGCTGAAAGGGGACCCGAAGGGAGGGAGGGGATACGTTGGTAAGGGAATGCCGGAAACGGAGCAACCCTTGCTCCCGAACTCGTTGTTTGTATTGTGTATCACATCCAACGGCAATGCAGTGCGAGAGCAGCTTCGCAATGCGTTGCAGCCGTCATGTCACAGACAGTCGTGTTTTTCTTGTTTTTTTCCCTTACTCGGTCGCGTGCTCGTCGGAGTGCTGTTCGTTCTCCGTGGAGAGTTGCTCGTATTCCTGCATGCTTGGAATGCGGTGCACGTATTTCAAGGAAAGCGTGCCGCGTTCCGCCCCAGACGAATATAAAAAAAAAGGATTGAAAATCACGTGCCAGCTCGTAAACCTCGGCTGTCCTCCTCGTCATATTTCGCTCGCCTTCTGAAAACAGACTAAGGCTTTAGATCGAAATTTTGCGCGAAACGCTCATGCAACGAAGTTCTCGGGGCTTTGAGGCATTCGGGGGATTCGATCGAGAGGAGTTTTCCAAAGCCCCAGACAGAGTACAGTCGAAGCTGGATGGTCGCGTGAAGTGGTAGAGTCGTAATGTCGCGAGGCGTGAAGGTTCCCGAAACCCTTTCTGAAACATGCGCCTTGAAGACCAGTTCGGAATATGAACGGACGTTGCTCTCTTAGTTTTTTCTTTTCTGCTGCTCCGCGACTGGAAAGTTCTACGGGTGTATCAACGAATTTCTCGTCTGAATTGCAGGTGGAGTCAGCCTCGAATCTACGATGCATCAGGACGGAGCCATCGAGATCCGTGCTCCCTGGAAAACGTCAGCTCTTTGGGAAGCAGCTACTCATAAGGTTCTGAACCATTTGCTCGCCGTGCAGGCTGGGATGTTCCCTATTCCGGTCAAACAAACGGTGTACACTGAAGGTGAAGCCGGGATCAGCAATTCCCTCGAATGGAAGTACGATGTCAAGTATAACCGGAAGGAACGTGATGCCGTTACCGTGTCTGCAGTCGAACGAACTCTGCTGGTACGTTGTGCTGTTGTATTCTGTCCCGCGTTCTTCCTTCGTGTTCCGACTTTCGTTCCCTTTCGACTTATTCCCGTTGATGTCAGGCTGTTTGTTTGTCTGTATTTTCGTTCGTGCGTTTCGTGGGAGGAACTCGATTAAAGCAAGAGGCTTTCCAGGTGAATACGTCGCAGTACCTGACGACGGAATACGATTGGATGGCCGACCGCGAGATGGTGTACAACGCGTCTCGTCGCCCGTTCCTAGTGATTCAGTACGACACCTTCTCCAGGCCGATCCAATATCTGCCGACGGACACCAAGGTCCCTCTCAACATCCAATATGATCGACTAGGGAGGCCGTCCGGCTGGAGTCAGGGCGCCATGCAAGAGTCTTACACGTATGACCGGAGCGGTCTGCTCAGCGAGGTGAAACTCGCGAACGAGGGCAAGATGCGCTACTCGTACGAAGGCCTGAGCAAGCCCACAAAGGTGAAACTGCCCAGTGGTCGAGAATACGGTCTCAAGTACGACAAGAACGGCGGTCTCGAGAGCATTACAACACCGAAGTCAACATTGCACAGCTATCAAATCCTGGTGACGGTCGGTTTCTACAAACTACTGTACACTCCGCCCGGGAACCACGGACCGCTGACCGTCCACTACAACGATCGAGGCCAACCGATATTGAAAATCTTCCCTGGAGACAACGGTCGCGTCCTGTACCGCTACAACAATCAGAGCTTGCTGAGCGCAGTCGTCTACGGCGGTGGGAAAACCGTCACCAATTACAGCTCCACCGGTTTCGTAAAGAGCGAGGCCTGGAGCGAGAACGACGTCGAGGTCAAATACGACTACTTCTATGACGGCGCAATGCTCACCCAATGCGTGGCCAAGTTCTACTCGAAGTTCCAGCTGACTACCGCGAATTTCCATTATCAGTACGACAATTGGTTCCGGCCAAAGCATATACGGGCTCGTGTCGGAACCCTGCAGTTTGCCGATATCGATCTGAGTTACGATCCCGAGACGGGCAAACGTGAACAAATTGGACTGTTCCGCGTGTTTACCCAAAGTCCCAACGACACCGTACTTGCCGATGGTGTGGCAACGTTCACCCAACTCACAGATGGCCTGGGTCGCATCCAGCATCGCGGCCTACTCATAGCCGAGAAGGAGGTTTACAGCCTCGACTGCACCTACGGTGAGAACAGTAACCTCATCCAGAGTAAAACGCTCATGCGGCTCCAAGGCGGAAGTCAGATGAGAACGCAAAACTTCTCGTATGATCTCGACAACCAGCTCATCGAAATGGTGGGCAAAGACCGCTGGAACTTCCATTACGACGATAACGGAAACATCGTCACCATGCGCTACATGGGCAACAAAATCGAAATCCTTCACGACGTGGGTGACAGGATTCTCCGGTTTGGCGAAACTCCATTTGTCGTTAATGATCGAGGCTTTGTCGTTCAGCGAGGAGAAGAAAGATTCCACTACAACGTCAAGGGTCAACTGATCAAAGCTGCCGGAACTCGGGGAAAGTACGAAGTGAAATACTTCTACGACGCCCAGAATCGTCTCGCCATGCGAAAAGATCACTTCGGAAACATGACGCAGTTCTTCTACGCCGACCTGACTCGCCCGCACCTCGTAACTCACATCTATAACAACGCTGATGGGCGGAGCATGAGTCTCATTTACGACAACAACGATTTCCTAATTCATATTCTTGTCAACAAGGACAGCTACTATGTTGCCACCGACCACAACGGAAGCCCGACGTTAATCTTCGATCGTTACGGCGAGGTCATCAAAGAAGTTCTACGAGGACCTTACGGGCACATAATCTATGATTCGACCCCGACGTTCTACGTTCCGGTCGACTTCCAAGGTGGAATTCTAGACCCACTGACGTTGTTGCTGCACATCGGAGACAAAGTATACGATTCCTTAACCGGCAAGTGGATGACGCCCCGCTATGAGAATGTACTCAATCACGTCAACGATATTCGGCACCTTCACCTGTACCAATTCAACAACAATGATCCCGTTAATCTCCACAAGAAGCAGCAGAACAAATACGGTAAGTAAGCCATACGTTCTGACTGCGGGAACTTCTCCTCCCATCGCGGCGAGCCTTGATCGCTTCGTCGCAGTTGACTGAAAGCCGATGCTGACAAGCGTTTCTTTCCTTTTCCCCTACAGACACTCCCGATTGGATTGCGAGCCAGGGTATCGACATCGAAACTATGGGTCTTGGCCGTCCTTCGTCAGTTATGCGAACGGCGAACGGATTCCATGACAGTCGAAACAACCTCGACAAATTCTCCGTGCTTCCACAACTACCATCAGTACCACTGATATCGGGCTATGTGTGCTCGGTGCAGCGCAAACTTGCGAACTTTGCGCGTCTAAGCTCTGTTGACCGCTCCCGAGTGAAACAGGAAGATTTCCTGAGCGCCAACCAGCTCACAACCCTACACGTTCCGCTCGGCTCCGGTGAGTATCCAACGATGACGTCCATATCATTTTTCCACGATTCTCTCTGTATCTCTCCCGCGAGCTCTTCAGCTCACTCCACGGCTGTGTCTGGACGTTTATCTTAGGGTCGCGACAGACGATCGGCTGGAGGGACATGAGGGATTAAGGATGTTCGCTCCTCCTCATCCAAGTGGGCTTAGCCCTTTCAGCGGAGCAGGGTCATTCAATGATTTCTCCTGAGTTATTCGGATCTCCTTTCGATTTCTGAAAAATACTCCTCCCATGTAGATAAGACCTTCAGTTCAGACTCTGTTTGTCTTGTTCTCCTTAGATCCACCTCCATGCACCGTGAGGTTTCTCGAACTTTGTTTGAACTCGCAATCTCTCTTTGTTTGATCTAGCGAACTGCGAGGGCTCCGATGTCGAGTTCCCGATTGATGAGGGATAGAAACGGAGCGCGCTGGTGAACACTGTTTTCTCGGTGGACGCCATCGGATCTGAGCAGTCCCTCTAGTGTTTCTTCTTGAGGTCTCCTCGGTTCGGCTCATGAAATCGATAGAAATAGAGACACTCACTGCAGCGGTTCAATTGATTAGCCAGCTGTTCTTATAGTCTCCGCATCAAGTGGGGAAACTTCCACCGCGTATCTTGCTCGAGCCTCCAGCTGCCTCTAATGAATAAACTTTCTGGACCGGAGTCCACGGAAGAACTTCTCTCTACTTCGTTTAATATGCCTGTTTCAATCCTCGAGCGTTTCAGTCCCCGCAGTCTACTCGCTTCTTCTTTTTTGGCGTTCAGTATTTCCAACAATTCTCATTAGGCTTGCGCCTGCTCTTTCACCGATCTCTCAAGCACGGTTTCGATTCAACCATGTTCGATTTTTTTTTTCCGATTGCCTCCTCATACCGCAGACCTTTGGTGCTCACTCAAACTTACAGATCGCGAGTCCTGCTTCTTATTCATGACGAGAATAATGTTCGTCGTTCGTTACATGTGATGTTGTCGATGAGCAGCAGTCGACTTCTATGTTCGACAACTTTTGGTCCGATTCGAGTGAGCAATCATCTCTGGATCGAAACGATTCCTCCATCATCCGCTTGTCTTCATTTGTTTCGGCTCGACTCGCCCAGTGTGTGCAGCCCCATGTTTAATGTGTATCTCATGGAAAAGACTTCGTTCTCCTTCTTGGCCTATCGCTGAGCATCTTGTTTCGTTCGCCCTCGATGTTTTCCCTCTGCGAGGATAATTTTTCTTTTCGCCACGGATGAGTGTTTGCCGTGGTTTCCCTCAACTCCTCTTTCCCGTCCAGGGTAACTCAAAGCAACGGTGTGGGCAGTCGGGAGTGAGCTATCTATCTATCTATCCTGCTATCCATCTATCAATCCATCTATCGGAGCGGGGGGAGTTTAGCGAAGTAGAAGACAAGTAATGAGAGATGTTCGGTGGCGGTTGTTCCCGATCTGACGTTGTTCCCGATCTGGCTGATTGCAGGCATCACGATATCTCAAATGGAGGGCCGAGCCGTGGTTCGTTCGGTTGATAAGGCGAACCAGATCAACAAAGATGTTTACATGGCCGTGTTCAACAACACGCAGCTCGTGAATCTCCATCTGGTGATGCACGGTCTCGACGTATTCTATTTCCTCAAGGAAACCACCTGGAAATTCGAGGACGACATCACTCAGCTGCAGCGACTAGGCAGCAGCATCAACATGACGCATCACACGGACCACAGCAACCAATTCTCCGACATCCGAATCCATACGCCGTATGCCGTACTCAGCATACGTTACGGCTCCCAGATGGCGAAGGAACATCAGAGGATTCTGCGACACGCCAAAAAACACGCTGTCACACAGCGCTGGGCTCAGGAGCGCGAACTTTTGAGCAGAGACCAGGCCGGCCAACTCGAGTGGACCGAGAAGGAGAAGGACGACATCATCCGAACAGGATCGGCGCCGGGTTATCGTGGGGATTACTATCATGACGTCGCCAGCTATCCCGAACTGGCAGACGACCCAGCCAATATCGTGTTGCACAGAAACCAGAAACGAGATCATGACGAAATGTGAAACCTTAAAAATCTACCTGTTGTTGTTGTTGTTACATTTCCGAGATGAGGTCGATGGAAACGCGATATATGTACAACCACGACAACCGCGACCACCGGCGGCAAGCCCTGGAAAACTACCGTGGCACGAACGACAGGGCTATTGTTCTGGAGGATGTCAAGCAACTTCCGCGTTGCCAACTCCGTATTCACACAATTTATGTCCACGATTAGTTTGGAAACATTTTGTCGAGCACGTCCACGAACTTCGAACAATTCACAGCGGACGGCCGTTGCAGAGCGTCAAGAGCTCATCCACATACACGATGCGAAACATCGTGAGGCATCGTCACCTTTATCGAATCCAAGACTCTGGCTTTTACATTGTGTATACTTGAAACATAACTGAATGTGATTATAGTTAAAATGACGAGATGGTATCGGCGTACCAAAGTACCCGTCGACCGGACAGTGAGTCGTTTGAACTCCAGCTGAATCAATTGACAAATTGAATTTTATGAACCTGTAGGAGCTACCCGTGAGACGACTCACATCGATAGAGAGTGTAAATATATATTCGTGAGTTCTCTACTTCTCTTTTTCATTTCTGTTCTTCTCGGAGAAAACGTTCTTAGCAAGGATCCGGTTTGGGTGTCTCTGATTCAGGGTCCCATCCGCTTCCGCTCTTCACGACTCGCGTGGAGATGTTCTGCAGCCTTTACCAAAGAAAATATCGATGGCGACACAGTGGTGATGTCGCCGCTTCCGCTGTGCCAGTGTCGATCGCTCCATATCTGTACCATACGACGAAATATGGAACGAAATACAACTCCATGTACAGAGTATTTTGTAAAGTCATCACACCAGCCAGCGCCCGGAAAATCAACCGAGTGGCCTCCTCATTGATCCGCGGAAGCGCTGAAACTGAGACGAAGCGTTGTTGTAGAGACGAAAGAGGAAGAGAAGTGTGCATCTAGGTGAATTGATGGATGACAATAACACTGACTGAATGATAATGTCAAGAATGAGAACGCTATTCCATGTATATAATGTTGGCGGACTGCCTGACATCATTGCACCCTCACCTTAGAACACCAATATACTGATCACAACATATTGATCGGAGTCGTCGTCGCCGTCATTTGGACGATGGTGTGTCAACTGAATCGATTCTATGGATGGATCCTAACGATGACGACCACGACGACGGCATCAACAGCAGCAACAACGATGAGGAGGGGTGTTCGCCGAAACAATGAGAAGTCTTGCCGGAATAATAAAATATATCGATTCCTTCTTTTGTAAAGTACAAGCTTGTTCTATTTTAGAGCTTCTTCACTCGTATCGTGGGCGTCGTTGTACAACTATCGAGGGTTTCTAGGAGATACAGGAGAACGTTAAACCGCGCAGCCTAAATGCATAACGAGAAACAGGCCCAACCAAGTTGGTCGTAGAGTGGGCACATGAACTTCATCGGGTAGAATTCAGTTCTTTTTTGAGCGGTTCAATTCCGCCTAAAATGTCCGTGGCGATACGGATCGATGTTTTGGAACATAAATCACATTGGGACCTTGTTTTTGGTGAAGCGCGCGCTCATCGCATGCGGAATCGGGTTGTTCAAGTTGGTCAATTTTAGTTGCTGAATATTGCATCTGACGCTACCTATGCTGTCTCATCAGCACATGTTCAGCAGAAGCATCAGATCCAAGTTAATTATTCAGGCAGAATAATTTCGAAGATCCCATCTCTAGGTGATTTTCACATCAACTCTGAACTACTTCGCTTTGCTTCGAACCGATCATCTATCGCGAGATTAAGAAATCGCACGAGTCTCATGAGATTGTACTCCGAGTCGTCGATGTTGAGCCTCATCGACAAAGCAGCTGCCTGTGCGAAGCGATTGACGTTGCGCTACAGAATCTCGTCATATCCTACAGTTTATGAATGCTAGAAATGATGGAAGTCGCAGAATCTGGCAAAACCGAAAAGGCGAAGAGGGACGATTCGCTCTGACAGTCATGCATGGGCACGTCGTCTTCAGCCGGATCAAGACGCCGAGGGACCACGCTGTATAAACTCGATGCAAGGCAAACTTTGACGGAAACACGAGACCGCTCCCTTGAGAAAGCTTCGTACCGACGGATCTACAACTCGCCGTAGGAGGAGGAGATTGCCTACTCGCATGCTTGCTTGCTTGCCCGCCTGTCGCCCAGGATGGAAGCGACCCTCATCTCGTCTGCGAGTAGACCGACTCTTTCGCTTACCTCTCGAAGGGGCTGAGTTAATTTGAGAGCACAGATTTGCGATAAACAATGGGAGAGCTTTTGCATTCTCTTCGGCCATAACGTGCTCTTACCTCCAGTGCCGAAATCACTGCGAGAACATGGGAGATCGACGGAGCGCACGGAATCTTTTCGTGATATGATTCATGTTCGATCGCTTTGAGGAATTTCCAGAGCTGCGAGATTTTTCGGAAGATCCGCACTTCACCCCAGGAGGCCACTCACACAATGAGCTTCCCATCCATTCCCATCGCGTGACGGGATTAGGGTTGGAAGAAGAAATCCACGGTTAAGCTCTCGAGAGCAGATTCAAGAAACTCACAATGACAAACGAGCGCGGAGGGAATATTGTTCTCGCAATTGAAACATGGGATGGAGAAGAGACGGGGCAACGTGGACACGGTCTCGTTTCTTGATCCGACGGCAAGTACGCGATTAGGCTTAAGCGGAGCAGAGAAGCGGGCTATTTAAGCGGTCGCGGCTCTCGTCATTTCATTTTCCTGCTCCTCGCTCCACGTTGTCGTCCCCCGTCCCCCGTTAACAAGGCTCTCCGTCGCGCCGGTGAGCGTCGTCACCGACTCACTCCCACGCACCTCCGGTGGGACTAGACCACGAACTCATCAAGATATGACGTGCAACGAGGTTGCGGGCAGTTCCAGATGAGATTTTCAGGTGTTCCCGCGTCTCTAGAAACGGAATTTAGTAACAAACATTTGATCCGAGGCCAAAAGATTCAATGCCACTATTCCTCATGGAGCAAATGAGTGGAACGTCGTCTTTGATCTCTGAAAGAATCTCCAGAGGAAATTGGGGAGAGCAAAACAGGTAGCGGACCCCCCACCGCTCGGAGCTCGGAAACCTTCATCTTGCTCATCCCGAAGCGTTCCTCTTGGAAAATACCTCAAAACCGGATCTCTCAAGGCGAACATGAACCATTTTGCCCGTGGCGCAGCAGGCTTTCCGCCTTGTAACCAATTTTGATGAGTTGGCCGATGAGCGTGAAAGTCACGATTCCGTGGTTAGCGGAGAATATTGTCGAGCGCAGCAAGAATTCAAGTGCGGGGGCAACGGGAGCAAGATTTCGTTCACTCAAAATGGAACTCACAAGAACGGCAGAGCGACGAAGAGCTCAGAGAGGAAGTGGGCACGAGCAGGAGAATCCAAGACAGGGCCAGACGAGTCGTTTGACGCGAAATGTCGGGTCTGAGCATATGAAAAGAAAAATTTAATGAGCCCGCTTCCCCAGCTTTCCATCTCAAGTAGCGAGAGGGACTAAGAACCCCTGCACCCGACGAGCAGACGCTCGAGGAGTCTGTGTCCCGCGCTTTTTACCTCCGGGGGAAGACTTCCACGACTCTGGTGGTTTTGGTCTCGACATAACGGTTGGCTGCAACGATTGGTGGCCAGTAGGAGACCTTTGCCAACTATGTAGCCCTCTTTTCCGGCCTTGCGGTTCGCTTGCCGCTGCCAGCTCAGGCAAATCCGGCGGAAAAAATGCGGGGTGAGAGGCAAACAGCCAGCCAAGCAGGCGAGCAGAAGTAAGATGTTTGTCCCTAACTTGTGCTGAGAGATCGAAGTCGGAGCCGCGTCTGTCGCACTGCCGCCGGTGGTAATAATAAAAAGAAGCAAGTAAGACGGGAGAAAAGAAGAAGACGAAGCGACCGTCGGAAGGCCCTTCGGGATGCCACAAGTTATTATAAGGGCTCAAGGGCCGTCCAATAAGACAAAATAACTTAACATGGTTGCGGTGCGGCCGCCATCGCTGCCGCTTCTTCAGCCGACGCCCTTGTGCTCGCCCCAGCCCGCTCTCGAGACCCCCGTGGCATCAACGGACTCGATGGCCGGCCGGCCGCTCGACCGGCTTGCTTGCCGGATGGTCTCTCAGTGGCTCGCTGGGTTGACTGTATTGCCTCCGGCGTTCCCAGAGGAAGCAGAGACAGAGGAAAAGGGAGAAGGGAGCCGCTCGGTCGAACGGCTGGCCAGGAAGGAAGCCCCGGTAGCGGTGGCGGCGGCGGCAGCCAAGTTTACCTTTACGAGTCTGATCGTTACTGCTCGCTGCTGCCTCTCGTCGTTTCGGGAGAAGAAAGAAACGAAGCGGACGAAGGCGACCAAGAGAAAAACAGAGACTGTGCTAAGCTTGTTTTTCGTAAGGATTACGGCTTTGAGCTGGCTGAGACGGAGAGAGGAGAACTTTGCCAAAAGTTCTGCCGGGAGAGCCACTTTTCAGTTTTCGCTCGCTGTTGGTTCTCCTCGGCGTCCTTCGCTTTCTCCTTCGGAAATGGTTGACTGTTTTTCTCATTGTCCAGCCCGCGAGTTGTCGAAAGCAGGATCGGGAGCTGCAGCAGCGGCGCGGCGGCGGCGCTCGGAGCGAACTAACGACGAGAAGGACCACGGAAGGACGGTTTGCGATCCACATTTACAGAGGTGCGCCACAGAGAGGAACGAAGCAACAACGTACCGCTGGGACAGGAGATAAGGGCATCCGGATCTACCACTCGTCGTCAAAGGTGAGGACGCAGGAGATCATCTGTGAGCTGGCGCAGTTTTCCGCAGAGCAGAAACGCTGCTTTCGTCCGAACAGAAGAGGCAGAAAAAGAAGACTGCGGATCCCGAAAGCTGTGGGGGTCATAAGGGGGATATTGAAGAGGATATTCAGGAGCGCCAGGAGCTCTTTATGGGCAAAGAGGCCACGGAGAGCTTTCAGTGGGCACAATCCTTGACCAAGTTGGTTCAGGGGGAGGGGGGCCTCAGCGGGAGTGAGCTATGAGGGAGAAGAGTGGATCGGGAGAGGAGGTATTTGAGGGCCTCGAAGAGTACTTGGGGTCGAGTAGTTGAAAGAAACGCTGAGACGTGTATGATGATGTTGGGAATGAAGGGAGATGCTGTATCCCAGGAATGACGGAGAAATGAAGATCTCAGGCTTTTCTTTCTCCGTACGAGCCGCTTCGGCCGGCGGCGCGTTGAGCTGCCTGCCGATTCCCAGGGCCATAAATATAATGGGCGAAGACGGCTCGGTGGCCGGGCGAGCCAAGTTCAATTTTTAGGCCGGCTTTTCTCTCTTTGAGCCCTTTTCCTTCTTCGTCCTCTTTGCTTTTCCACTTCTCTGCTCTCAGCGTCTGCCTTATCAAGAGTTCTCCATCATCTCCAGTTGTTAACTAAAGACCGCGCCGCAGCGTTCTCCGCTGTAACTTGTGCCCCGTTGGTTGGTCGGTCGGTCGTTCATTCGGTCGCTGGGTCGGCTGCTGTCGGGGAAATACGAACGATAGCAGCAGTCGATGAGAAGACGAACCAAAGAAATAGTCTTGGGCTTTGAATCCGATCGAGGACGAACTTCTCTGCCAATTCTGCAGCCTCGCGTTTCTCCCTCAAGTGATCTAACTGGTTCACGGCTTGAATCGTTCTCTAGTGCTCACTGGATGTATCTTCCAAACTCAGTGAATTCTGCTCCATAAACCATCGGCGGCCCTCGGAAAGTCTTCCGGCGTGGATGTTCCTCCACCCGGTCAGTCACATCAAGCAGTCCTTATGCTACTTTGATGAACGCATGCTCGTTCCTATCCTTCCCGCCACCAACTCGTTTATTATTCCATCAGGTTCGAAAGCCTGCAGCACCTCCCTGTGAGTACATTCCAGTCTTCCGGATTCGATGCAGGACACTGACTTCAGATCTCGTCGATGATTTGCCTGACGCGTTCAGTCATGCTCGGACCCGGACCCCGAGCTGATTTCCTGCCTGACGCGTGATGTCCCCCTGAAACGACTATCCCATTGAATGTTGGCTGGAAATTCATCAGGTCTCTGACGGAAGCGATGCCCGGTCCTCACAAAGGCGCGTCGAAGGCCTTGTTGTGACCATTCATGTGTCTCTGCTGTGTTTTCGTCGAGATGGGGTGCAACAGTTTTTATGGCGGCGACTTTAGTTTGTCCGGCTTCAGGAAGCCTGCCTTTGGTTCGTAGTGGTCCACTCTCATCGCTTCGGGCGATCTCGAGAAACACCGCCCCGTGTGCTGAGCTCAAGTATCCAGTTTTTCCTTCTTGTTCCTTCCTACTTTTATTTTAGCTGTTCCGCAACACCATTGTCCGAGCTCCGAATCTCTGAGAATGGCAGGGGGCCCCTCGGGTCTCCTTGTGGTAAAATATGTGGTTTCTTGGACCTAATCTTATGGCGTGCCTTCGAGGTACGTGAGAAGTTCGCTTCGAAGCCGAAGTCGGAGCTGTGCGGTATTGGAACGTTGACATTTCTGACTTCGTGTTTCGGTTCTCATTTGCGAAGAGACTAATGGATGTTTCTCATTACGACAGTTTTGAGGTTCGAGTTTCCTCTATGATCGCCTCTCGCTTCATGCGGCTCGTATTCTGCTCCTTGCCGTTTTCCGACTCGGCCCAATAAAACGTTGCTATCAGCCAACGACATCGAGCGCTTTTGGATATTATAGAGCCCACCGCCACGAACTGAGGATGGGTGAGCTTTTGCTGCTGCCGCTGCGGTCGTCCGCCTGAGCGCCGAAAGTCACTATCTCAAAAGTTCAAATGTGCCTCCGCCATTATCGACCACAAATAGAGAGCACACTTGCACGCACGTACAGCTGAACAGCCATCCCCGCTCTCGTGCAGTGGCATCGTTTTATATTTTCGCGCGTTTTACGACGAAGGGGTCCGGGTTGATTTTGATTCGTTGCGTCCCGAGCGAACGCATCATGGCAATCAAGCGAACTTTGCGAAAGGCGAAAGCTCCCTTGTCCCTCATCACCCACGTTCGAGAATGAATCCTATTCTTCCTGGAGTCAAAATCGCAAGGGCGTAAGGGAAGGCATTCCCCCCGAAGAGCTAGTGCGCTTTGTAGAACGCGAGGGTTCCTGATTTCGAGAACCTCTAGACTTAACTCTAGACTTTTTCGTTAGAAATCCAGAAGCAGGTGTATCTACCCGGTCGAATCGAGCATACCATACGATCAGTCGGAGATTCAGTGACTTTCACGGACCGCAAGGCAAGGACCACCAACCCATACTGCTCCGACCACATCTCTAGAAGGTTCATAGAGAGGATACTACCGTGGTCGTTTCAGTTCTCCCGATTTTCATCGACCCGGCAGAGAATCAGGAAAAGTTTCAATGTATCCATTTTTATAGGTTTCTCACCCTCTGGGTGACAAAGTAGAACCCTCAGGTTGAGAAAGCGACCACAAAATTTTTCTTCCTTGATGGAGCAGAAAACGAAACGCTGAAATCCGTCTGTCTGTCAATCCCTCAACCTAACGGAACTCCATTAGGTTGGGTTGCTCGTTCAGCGCGGGAGTAAACCCGGGCCCTTCATACTTTGTGCAACCGAACCGCTGGTGCTACTTTCCCTGCTCTCCGGGGATCAAATCATCGACCAGTTTCCCTCTTCCCGCTCCACAAGTTCAAACAATTATCTCGACAGCATTTCGCCACCGTTTTCATCCGACCCAACGGAGTTTCTGAACACGAACCCCCTAACCGACCAACCCACCGAGTACGTCCGGGTAACGTCTTGTGAGTGCGGACAAAGTCCGAAACCATCGACGACCGCAACGTCGAGGGCGGCGAAGGCAGTAGCGGGTACGACGACGCCCGAGAGGAGGGGATTATTGGAAAAATATCTTTCACTTAAACCGCTTTGTTCCTCTCTGGGCACACATGACGGTATCGGACGCGCCGTACAAAACGAGGACAACCGGAACTTGCGCGACGGAAGAATGGCATCCAATGATTCGAACGGATACTGAGACGGACTTGGAGAAGGTGACCAGTTGCCTCGTGGATATCGTGGACATTTTAGAACGATGCGCAGCGGGCTCGGTAGCTGAGGTGTGCTCGATTTCGAGTAAATCCGATGGCAAGATCTGGAACTTTCCGTCGCCCCATCTATCTTTCCAACCAATCATTGTGAAGTATTGAACGATAACGAATACTGAAGTTCTGGCGGCAAAAATACTTGCGCCATTCGTTGGACATCGCTGATTCGTCGAGTTGCGGCTTTGTAGTCCAATGAACCGAGGGGGAACCGTTCCTTGCGTGGTTCATCGTTGGAATATTCGCGAGGACTGATGAAGATGCCGACATGAACGACTCCAGCAGCGGCGTCTCAAACGATGACACGACCCCCGATCGCAGCAACTTCGAATCAGCTCTCGTCAACTCCTCTTTCAGAGAATCGCTCGCCGAGCTGACCTTGTCAGCAGATTTCGTCAGTACTCAAAGCCCCTCACCACACGCAGCACTTTCAGAGGTCAGGAGCTTTTCCTCGCCCTCAACAACGATACGCATTCACATCTCGAGCTTAAGTAAGGGTCGATGACTGGTGGTGGAGATTTGAGAGATTTCAAAATTACAGGCTGTCCCTGTTCTGCCCTCTGTAAAATCTGCGCAACGAAGACGCATCGGAAGCGCTATAAAACCGAAAAATGTCAAAGATCCGAAGCCGGCGACGAAAGCTGTCCCAAAAGTCGCGAATCCTAATGCCGCGAAAGGTGCACATAAAGTTTCCAGAGCAACTGATGGCAAGCTTAACCAAGGAAGAGGAAAGAGAGTCAAGAAATCGTCAGTTTCCTCTGCCGCTTCGACAAAGAAGCCCGCACCGACAGCTGAGAGTCAGAAAATTTCGCCGAAACGCGGAGGTTTCTTCTCCACATGGTTCGGTATGCTCAACTCGAAAAAAAAGTCGGAGGAGAAGAATTCGACGGACAAAAATGGAAACCCCTGAGAGTTGCAGCCGTAGATCGGAGTGACTTGAAAGGGAATTGGGGGTTCATCGTCGCAATCTCCGAAGGATTTCTTATAGTGAGGTTTTTGTTGTATTTGTTGTTTATTAACAAAATATTCCGAGTAAAATAGTTAGCGATTGTGCGCTGAGCTGTTGTGTTTTTAGCGAGATTCAGTTTCTTCTCGAATTTCCCACGCATTGCGTTCACAGCAACTCGGGGATGAAAACTGTGCAGTGCTGTCGCTACCAAGAAGACTCGGTCCAGACTAGCAGTGGACATGCGCTTTGAGGCGAAGCCATTCCGATGGTGATTCGGTTTTGGCGATCAGCGTCGGCTTGCTGCAAACGCCGACCAATATTGCCAGGCCAAATCCATTATGGAGATTAGGCTGAAAATGCATTGGTCATCGTTTCGCGGCCCTGCAACAAAAACTGCTATTCTGATGCTGCGACTGCTGTTGCCGCTTGTGCCACCTGCCACCTAGAGTAACATTTACGCAACGTATCGGCTACAAAAGATACGAAAGTGTATACGCAACTTGATTGGCCTTTCGCTACGATAGCTAGCACGGGTTGGACTCGACATGGCGGTAGTGAGTGAGAAGACGATTCACGAAGTCTTGCCATCTTCAGTACTTCGCGTCGAGTAAAAGCGGACCGGAGACTTCTCCCACAACTTCCTATCTAACTCCTTTGGCCGAACGGTAGAAATGCTCGATCACGATGGAAGTTGGGTCGCGCGATACAGAAGTTTAAGGCAGTATGTCGTAGTTGAGCGAAGGAGTCATCTGGTGCTTTCTCGGTGTAGCTCCGCGTTACCCGTCGGGTCTGATTATACTATGAGCATGGCAAAACGCTGCGACGCGAGTAAATGGGTAGTTTTTGTGGCACAGAAAAACGTCGATGCTTTCAAAGGTTAATGGAGATCCGTCGAAAGCAATGCTCCCGAAGCAACAGAATCTAGCGAGTCCGTAGAGGTTGCGCTCGTTCCGGACTCGGAGCATGCGAGCGCGCTGGGGTGGCGCGGAAAACACCAGAAGGAGGCTCGGACGAAATCCTTTTAATTTCTTGCCTCGCACATCAGTGAAGGCTCGGGCAGATCCCTTCACCACCGACGCCGCCGTCGCCGCTGCACTCTTAGCACGAGGAGAAAGAGTTCTCGGCGAAACGGGGCGTTTGCCATTACGCTGCTTGCTCCTTCTTTTCTGCCGTCTGAATTATTCACCCGATGCCCCCTGTGTCGGCCCCGCTCGCCCCTCGATGGCTGGCCCTCCACGCCATTCCATGCCCAGTCAACCGCCCGGTGCCAGCCAGCGGCATGCGAGTGAGCAAAAGAGGGACACGAGCATATGAGGGACAGCACAACCCACCCGAGGACCGAAAGAGCTAAGTCTAATGACGACGCCATCTGGACAGAGCGACGCGAGAGAAGAAGAGAAACCAACCAACGAGTGCTTCAAGAATAGCGGCGGCGGCGATGAGAGAGAACGGAGCCAGCCAGGAGGGAACGGGATCAGACAGACACGAGGGCCGACGGGCAAAAGCAAAACTAAGGAGACACTTTATGCAGATCTGCTGGAACTCCTATGCGGCAGCCGCTGCTTCTTGTGCTGCTGCTGTTGCCGTCGTTGTCGTCGACGTCGCGTCCGGGGCGAGTGGAAACCCAATGCTTTACCGTTCAGCGCGAAATGAGATATGGAAGCAGGAGGACGAGGGGAAAAAACTACGACGATGAAAGACCGACCGAAGAGAAGAAAAGAAAGCTGAACCAAAAACAGATGGACGAGAACGGAGACGACCGCGGCGGCGTAGGGGACACGAGGCGAAAAGCAAGGCGAACTTTCTGAGACGATGGAAAGGCGAGACGGATGTGATGAAGTAACCGAAAGCTGAAAGAGATCCACAATCAAGTCAACGAAGTGGTTATTCCGCGGAACAGGAGAAACTCGAGGGAGAAAATCTGTAGAAACGGAGCAAGGAGCGGAAACACAGTTTTTCGGGCGAGGTTTTTGATCGAGCTCGTTACAGTGTCTGCATAGAGAGACCGGCGGACTGCGATGACGTTTTTATGGACAGAAGGAAGATGAAACCTGAATGTTCAGTGCGACGGACCCCGTGACTGAACCCCGTACGACAGCGTGCAACAAATCTGCCAGGGCTCGCGCATAGATTCGATACAAGAGTAGATCACAACGGTCACCACAAGCATGGTGCACTGGTAGAAACCTAGGTCGACTTGCGATGAGAGGTATGAATTGGATAGTGGTGAAACATAGACATGACATGATGACCTGATGAGACGGATCGCGACGAAGTGTCATTATCGCCACTACGAAAGCTCGAGAGGATTCTGCGAGTGAAAACTTCCTAATTATGGGCTTCAAATGATGCGCTTGCATCGATAGAGCTCAAGGTTTGCGTATGCTTCGTTCTGAGTTGCCGTGCTACCGAGTGGGCAGCGTATTCTGTAACGACCATCCTGTCTGCCTACACCAGACAGAATGTTCGACCATATGGTTCAATTCTCTGCCTGAAAACTCGGGAGTGGTCCATTCAAGAATAACAGTCCGCTCCCTCCGTATGGCGAGATGGCAAACAATGGAACACGCTCGCAGGCAGGGGATTCGCAGACTCTCGGACACGCGGAAAGCACTTTCGCTCAGCCTTGGTAGAGTCGCTACTCTAAAATATTAGTTGTGGCGCTCTGGAAGGCATCTCGGCTGAAATTGCGCACAAATGAAATGGAGTCTGCGACCTGTCAGGAATCTGAACGACGCGAAACTGCGCGTTGTCCGTTTCCTTAATGAGACAGTTGAACGGCGCGTGCCGGCTTGCGGACGCATTTCGGCCGCGGTCGCCGCGATGAACAACATCCCAACGGAATAATGAACACCCGACTTCTTTACGATCGATCGGTCGCTCGTACAGCGCCAAGACTTCATGGCAGAATGGACCCAACACCGCTTGCTCACTACGCCTTGCCTCGCCATCGCAGTGGCCACGAGCGTAACGTCTATCTCACCACTCTATTTCGGGAAGTTCTCGTGGAATTTCATCGCTGCATTTCTCGAACAACTGTATTCCATCTGCCGAGAATTCCTCAGAATAATTCTATGATGATTTCCACTTCCCTCAAAGTTTCTGTGCAGACGATGAAGGATATGACGCGAGGTATGATGGTCCACCTATGCTTCCTCCGGTTCCCTAAAGTTGCCTTGGTGAATATCCTGGAGCCTGCGAGCTTAGGTGTCTCGCTCACTCACGGTGGTGGTCGACTGGGTGGAGACCTTAGAAGTTTTCTCTTCGCCGGGCGAGATAGAAAGTTGCCGTTTCCTGATGATGACGACGACGACAGCTCAGAAAGGGACGACGCTCCGAGCGAACAGGTAGAAAAACTCACAGATCGAAAACTGATTCGTTCCCCGTACGAGCCCCAAGGGACAGCCCCAATTCACCCTAGGTGCCTGAGAGAGTACGGCAAGCCAGGCAGGCCGACAGCCAGTTGAACACGGTAGGAACATGCACGCGAACCCTCGATTCAAACACTCAGCCGTCGTCTGAGATTAGACGCAACGCATTTTACTGCCGTCTGCTCTACTCGTTAGACTCAAGCTGGCGTACGACACAATCGACCCGCCTCCGAGCCGAGCCAAGACAAGCCCTGTCCTACCTCCTTTATGTGACGGCTGACGGTTGCCACCGCAGCGAGCATGCAAAGCCACCAGCAACAGCTCACCGTCTTAGACTTCACGACCGGAGTCCGCTTTTTACAATCAACCGTAAAAATTCAGACAGGAACAACGAGAGCTCCGATGTTTATTAGCTCCGACGCTTATCCGCAACGATCGAGGATGGCTGTGTTAGTTTTCTCCTCTTGTATCTCGGTTCTATGGAATTGAGTCTGAGCTTGAATGTTTGAAAAGGGTCTCCGCGAAGCCCCAGGGTCACCGCATGACCTAGACAAGGTTCTTGAGACCTCGAGGAATCCAGATTTCCCTCAATGAGTCTCCGGTCTCCTTGAGCGCCTACGACCGGGTTGTGTCTGGGTTCGCGGGGTACGCGGCACCATCTCCCGACTTCATCACGAGGCATCAAACGACAGAACAATATTTCCTCTGCATTCCATGATCCGATCCAGGCGCGGTCTATGCCAATCCATGGATTCGGATCAACAAAGGTGAGGCGGGGAAGAAGGCCGTCGCCATGTCCAGTTCTGTAGCCACCTTTGACCACCTCTGACTGACGGGGAATCTTGTCTGAAATCGTTCCGTGCGCGGGTCAAGCTGGGACTGAATTGTTTTGCTAGCGCATGAATGTCTTTCATGAGAGGCTTTCAAGTCGATGGAGACGTCGGGGAGAATATTCCCGTATTCTCTCGTATTGGGATAGTACAAATAGTAGCCGCAAATGCACGAGATTGTCAAGGTCCTGCGAACCGACAACATACGATATTTTGTAACTTTTGATGGATGCCAGTGCTTCCATCTTCGACGACGGAACGTCAATGACGCAGAAGTCAACGCTAGAGTCGAAGCCGATATCGTCACGACAAAGACCACATCGTCGGGCGGAATGGAATTGACGGATGACGAGATTGCACTGAAGGCTTTCACCGCATCTGTTGCCGGTCACCGATCGTGAGCGAGCTTAACCATTTGTTGATGTTCTGATCCACGAACACGACGTTGGAAAAGGAGTGCGGGCGAGGTCCATGATCTCGAGTAGCTGCTGAAGTTCTGATACGTGGACGCTGCGGTGAAAAAGACCCATTGGATGTTCCTCCCAGCTGGACCCATCATGATTTGGACAGCGGACACCGATAAGGTCTACGTATCCGAAAAGATGAGAGATCCCAAAGGGAATGCACATCACCGCGTCTATCATCGGCGGCCATATCGGTCCCTACCGCTGGACCGGTGAATGGTCTTGATCCTCCCCGACTTTTATAGACTGATCCTTCAGCATAGCAGCCTCCAGCTCCAATACTCGTGACTGCGTCGTCATCGAGCCCGCGAAGTTTGAGAAGAGGATCGTCATCGCAGACTACTCTCCCAATTTTCGGACGATAGAAACGCCTAGCCCGGAGTTGCCAAGTCCAAAACGATGTTCGTCTCCATCTGGATGTAACGAGCATCAGTTTGTCCCAATAATAATGTTAGTGAGATGCTCAGCGGGTTTGAGTCAAGGGTTTATTACATGGCTCCGTGTTCTCTTTAGCAGATCGCAGCCTCGGAACTCCCAGCTCCTCGTTCCCTGCAATTCCTTCAGCCGGGATTCCAACACGATATCCTGGGACCAGAATTTTCCATGCCGATTGGGCACAACTTCGAATCACTTACTGCTGGATTCCATCTCTTCATTGATGACAAAGGGAGAAGTGCAGCTCGTACGAGATGTCTCGAGCTCACAGCTGCCTGTCCACGTATCTTTCTCTGTCAAGGGTAGCGCTTTATGCTGAGATGATGTCTAAAGTGATGTGACAGATTTGTTGAACGAGATTTCAGGTGAAAACACGTATCCATGGGATATCATCACATCTCGTCGGAGAGTCTATTTCTGCCTTTCCGATCCTATCTGCGATCGATTCCGCGTCGATTTGCATTCCTTCACCATGTAGCACCCTCTTGGTACTTGGAGACGATGGCAGGACGTCCTCCTACGTTTCCACGATCAGGAAATCTCTCCATCCTCGGAGCGATTTTTTGCCCGCCTCTCTTGGATGGGTATCTCCGATTTCTCGAATGGTGATCCTCGGCGGTCTTGTGGAGGGTCCCTTCAGAGAAGTTCTCTCTCTCTCTCTCTCGGTCTGTCCCGGATTCCCCGGTGTTTCCTATTGTGGCTGCGTGTCATCTATGGCATCTTCGCCAGAGGAACTCCTCAAAGGTTGGTACCTTCTTTCTTCTCTGCCATTCTCTCCGCTCAAACTCCTGTCGATTACCTATCGGGGATTTGACATATCTGCCGCCTTCTTCGAGAGACCAGGCCGCGGAATTTCGCACCTCCTTCGCCTTTACTGAACGGAAGGGGCGAGATACGGGAACATTGGGAAATATCCTGCCTGACACCGATACACTTACTGCCTATATTCCGCTCTCGAGCGGAGTGCTCCAAAGATCGCGGAGACAAAATGCGCGATTGATGCAGAGAGCCCTCCCGAACACCTCAAGGGGGCTGTAATAGGACAAGATCACCGTTTCAGAGCCGTTCCGTTTCGTTTCAGACTTCAGAGCCGAGACGAGGATGGACGCACTTTTTCCAAGTGACGCTGTCGGCCCAGTTGGTATCATTGCAACATTCACGAAAAGCCGACAATAACAGCGACTCGTGAAGGTTAGTTATCTGGGGCAAAGTCTGCGTTTTACAATCAGTCATAAAGAATTAGGCAGGAACAACTACAGCCCCGGTGATTTGGTGAGTCCCAGCGCTTCCTTTGGGACCGGGCAGCGATTGCGAACTTCCTTACAGGATCATTTAGCTGAGTTTGAGACTCAGAGCATTGGTTACAGGTCGTCGTCGCGGAACCCGCATAGTTAACACTTGACGCAGATCATGACCGGGGATGGATCGCATTTTACTAATTATACATTTCGATTTGTTGAAAGATGGCAGCAAACTTCATTCTCAGAGACGGTTGGAGGCTACTCCTCTGCGGGGAAGAGGGTCAGATCTGTCACCGAGACCTCCGAAAATACGTCCAAGGAGGTTCACGAATCAGTCATGCAAGAATACATCGAAGACAGAAGTTCTTAAACTGGATGGTGGACATTTGTCCCGCAGTAACAATTTCCAATTGCATCAAAATGTTTCCAAGATCCGTTACAGCTTCAATCGAAGGCATACAGTACGTTCCAGTCATCCGACGTTTTCTCCTGAGGAAATTTTCGTCATTCGAGATGAGAGACACCTCTGTCGAGTCGGCGTCTCTCCTGTCAGCAACCTCCTCACTCGAAACGCTCGCGCGTCCCGCGTAATCGCCGTTGTTCATAACCAGGTCTTCGGAAATCTTGTTCCATCGAGCAAACTTGATCGTTCGTGGGATCGATATCTGAAGTGACTGTGAGTTGAAATGTGGTGGATTCTCCTCTCTCTCGTTGTCGTCCTTATGTATTTATGGATACGGGGGAGGCAGAGACATTTTTCAATGTTCAAAGAGATGGGCATGCCCAGCCCTAACACGAACTTACTCCTCGGCAACGCTTTGGAGTATCACATAAAAGGACACGTCGAAGTTTTCAAAGAGTGGCATCAGGAGCTTGGCCCAGTCATCGGGATATTCATGGGATATAAACCCATGATGCTCGTTTCCGACGTGGATTTACTGAAGAATGTGTTCATCAGAGACTTCACCGACTTCACTGACCGAGATCAAATCCAAGGGTCTCGACTCCACAGTAAGTCACTGCTCAGCTCCACAGGAGCAACGTGGAAGAAATTGCGCCGAATCATCACACCCTCGTTCACGTCCAGCAAGCTCAGAGCGCTCGCGCCCCCGATGCACGTTGCCATCAAGGAGTTCACGGAGAATCTCAATAGAAACCTCGACAAGGAGATCGACGTCAAGATCTTCCTGCAGGCTGTTACGATGGACGTTGTTTCTCGGAACGCTTTCGGTGCAAACTACAACATGCAGAAAGACCCGGAGAACCATGACCTTTTCAAACGTATTCGTGACTTCATGGGTCAGGGCGTTGATTTGGCGCAATGGGTAGCGCTTGGACTCAACGCCAATCAATGGCTGCTGGACTTGGTTCGCAATCTTTGCTATCGTCGAGGGAACGCGGCATTGGAAAATGTCTTCGTCACCATAATGAGGGAATGCGCTTCAATAGTCAAGGCGCGAAGATCGCACAAATCCACCAACAACGATCTCCTGCAACTTTTGATGGATGCCAGTGCTTCGGCGAACGACAACACCAAAGATTCAGACCTCACCGCCGGAGAGGAAGCCGATAACGTCACGACAAAGCCAACATCGACGGGCGGAGTGAGACTGACCGACGATGAGATTGTGCAAAACGCTTTCGCTGTGTTGGTTGCTGGATTCGAGACCACCGCCAGCACACTGAGCTATTTGCTTAATGCTCTAATACACAAACCCGATATCCAGGAGAAGCTGCGAGAAGAAATATTCGAGAACTTCAGTGACCCCAGCGAATTTCACGACTTCGAGAAGCTGCAAAAGCTCCGATATCTGGACGCAGCGATCAAAGAGACCCTTCGAATGTTCCCTCCCGTCGGACCATTCGTGATTCGAACCGCAAACACGGATAAGGTCTACGGGAAATGGAAGATACCAAAGGGCATGCACATCATCGCCTCAATCCATGCCGTACATCGCAGTCCTAAGTACTGGAGCGATCCCGAAAGTTTTGATCCATCGCGGTTCCTCCGGGGCGAGCCCTCGGATCCGTCGGCATGGATTCCTTTCGGTTTGGGTCCACGAAACTGTGTCGGTATGCGGTTCGCTCAGTTGGAGATGAAGATGATCGTCGCTGAGTTACTCTGGAATTTCCGAGTAGAAAAAACGTCAGGCTCCCCGAAGTTCCCGCCAGAAATCGAGCCGGTATCGGTTCTGGCAAGGCTCAAAGGATCTCTACGATGCAGAGTTGTACGCAACGAACACCGATAGCATTCGTACTACATGAAACATAAAGAAGATCATATTTCCAGATCATACAAAACGGCTCGCTCTCTGATATGGCATCGTGAGGCTAACTTTAGGAATGAGCATCCGCTCTCTCCACGGGATGAAAAGGATGCGATTTCAGGATGAGGTGGGGTCACACGAGCGATTTCAGAATCCAGGCACTCGAACGAATGCTGAACGACAGCATTGGGGACCCGATTCCGAAGCTTCTGAGGTTTCAGTGCTCCTCGCATGAAGCGCCAACCCACAGAGCGTCGATTTCCAGCAGAACGCTCTCCCCGCTTGTGTTGATATGAAGATTTTTCAGGGGGGTTTCTTTTCAAATATACATACATTAAGCATCGAGGAGAGCATGCTGGGGAGAAATATCTCGAGTGATCTCTAGGATGACTAGCTTTATCCATGACTATCGAGGAATGTCAATCGGGAGTTGGCCGACCCAGAATAGACATCACGCCATTATCACACGTCATAAAACGGTTTATTCAGCGGGCTTCCAAGTTGCAACAATCCGCCCTCGGGGGGAAACTCCATCTAGAGAACAAATTCTGACCCGATTTCTTACAATCCGCGCCCAACTATGGCTACATTTTCGTCTGCCGAGCGTTTCGTGAATCGCGCTCATCGTGTCCAGCGACACCGTGGATAATAGACACAACAGTCTAGCCGTAGTCTCATTAGCCTTATCCATGGATTCAACATCTCTATGTATGCAAATAACGGACGTAAAACCTACCAAGGATCCATATACCAACGCAGGAGCCACAAACGTAGTCGATCGCGACGAGATAGTTCCTCCTGGGTCGCATCAGTATGAGCCTCTCTAATTTCTACTTCGCGCCTCAACAAGCGCTGTGCATGAATTGGAACGAAAGTCCTCCGAAATTTCCGTTCCGAGCTAGGAGCCGGAGACGGAAGCGCCGGACTTCCCGCACGTCTGGATGTCGCTTCCGTACGGTGGAGTTGACGTCTCCTCATATGTTCTGCGTGAGGCGGAATAACTTGTAATTGGGCTGAATCATCGACGAATTCATCAAGACTTCTAGCCACAACTGGCCCATTGTATTCCGTTTGAATCTCTCCCAAACTCTTCGGGGTGTCATGAGCTCGTCCCGAAATCTCTTGGAAACCCAGGTTCTGCCTCACCGCAGGACACGCGTTGCGTTCGTCCCGCTCTGCCGGATGACCCGTTTCCGCGGATCTCCTTGCGATAGATAGCTCCGGTTTCTCATGAACGGTTGTGTTCAGATGAGAAGCTCCGAGTTGCGCAGCTCCATGTTGAATTGATACCCGGCGCGAACGAGATGGAAGGCCGTTGAGGCGCCGATGGAGATTCTTCGCGGAAGATGGAACGAATTCGTTCGTCTCGATTGTCTCGGGCGGCGTCGAACATTGAACGGTGGCAACAGTTTCCTCAGATGTTCGTTGGATTTCTGACAATCGCATCCGCTCTCGTAGGTTCCGCGCATGCGGTGGAACGTCCGGCATCAAAGCGTCGTTTGTTTCACGGGAAAAGCCAACACCGAGAGATATGAGCTTAGATTCGGCGGAATTTCCCTCGAGATTCAACAGCGAATCGGGCGCCTTATGGTCACCTTGTTCTATATCAGATTCAGTCATACAGTTTCGCGAGGTCGACATCGATTCCTCAATTTTGTAAGCACGCATTGTGCCTTTCTCGCCCTCGGACTTTCTAGAATATTGCCTCGTCGGTTTTTCGGATAGCGGAACATGTTGACGAGCAATGAATCTGGCTGCATGAGGCGGTATGAATGCTAAAGTGTTTCCCGAACCTTCTCCACGGTTCTCCTCTAGATTTTCGGTTCTGAGTGAACTTTTGACATGTACAATACTTTGCTCGTTCATCGCTCGCAAGGCCGCGGAAGGTTGATTTTGGTCTTCAGCTTTGGTGGGGTTCGTCTGGAACGAGTCAGGCTTGCGAGCGACGAGTCTCGATGCACAAGCCGGAATGAAGTCCCGGGTCTTTCCTAAGTTTATAGTAGATTCTTTCTTCTCAATTCTGTGCAGGTGCGAACTTGGGAACGATACAATTTCGTGATCGATCCTCACATCGCCAGTACTCAAGTGAGTTCTGGCGACCGCGGAAGTTCTCTCTAGGAACCTCTGAGCATGGGGTGGGACATAAGAGTTCTCAACGCGAGCATCGACCCTGTCGGTTATTCGCCCCGTCTGGTTTGAATTCTTCGACTCAATTACAGTCCGGGATTCCTTCGGACTTCTAACTCGCCGCGGATCCGACTTGTTTATCGATCTCAGAGATAGAGATGATCCGACTTTCGTATGGTTCTCTCGGAGATCGACGAGCCGCTCGCTCATAACGCCGAGTTGAGTAAAACTAGGTGAATTTTTCTTCCGACAGAGTATAACGCCAGGCACATCATAACTACGACTCGAGGCCGGCTTGAGGAAGCCACCCCCGATGGAGTCACCTACCGACCTGCGAAACTTGTCTCTCGCGTTATCAGGCCCCGTTTCTGATTTACCACGTTCATCGATCGCTTCCAGAACAATTCCATACCGGACATAAGGTTCGCTCTCCGGTTCAAATCCGGAGTGCGAAGGTCCGGGGCGAACATAATCGAAATCTTGGACCAGGTGGTTCAGTCCGGATAACTTTCCCGGGAGTTGATCAGTGATTTTGATGTTCTCTGGAGGATTCACTCGAGATTCCGGTTTAGGTTTTATTTTCGAGAACACCCCTAGATCGCTACAACGATCATGTTCAAATTTACACGCAGTTCCGTCTTCCAGGATTCCGACCTGGCCTTGCTCCCTTCCAGCGAATGGGAGCGGTTTCGCCATCGGTTATTCACAACCAGTGCGTTTGAGAGAGGAGATCTGCCGTCGCAGTTCAAGCAGTATCTGCGCCGCCTCCTGGTTCTCGTTAAGCCGCCGTTCGTACTCTGCCATGGAGGCCGTGTATTCTTCCGACTTCGCGCGGTGTAAATCATAGTACTTCTGCTTCTCCGCCTCAGATAAAGCTGACCACTCCTCGGCGTTTTTCTTGAGAGTGTACTGCCGGAGGGAAACATATTAGAATTGAAGAGAAGAAATAATCTCAGGTCATCTGCAAGTCGAGATACGGACGGATTCATGCGAGTAAGGGTGAGGAATTAACTCCGGATGAGATATTTACTCACTCCGAGCATTTTTTTTCTGTTCTCATTGGAGAACAGAGCGAAAGGGTTTGCAATTGGTCGCGGTTTGCCCAAAGAAGTCTCAATGCGGAGAATTTCTTCTTTCTTCTTCTTGATTCTCTTCAGGACAATTTCTCCGTCCACCTCTCGCATCTGCTCAGGATTCATGCTGGTGATGAAATTTTGTAAATTTGCGTCGTAGATCTTCCGCTGCTCGTCGACATAATTGTCACTTATTTGCTTGAATCTCTGAAATCGAAAGAAAAGTGCCGTGTCAAGAAGGGAAACCATTTGAAAGCCTCGAAGTCGGAATTACGGGGCAAATCGAGCCATTAAGTGGGTTCCGAGCGAATCGGATGAACTTCAGCAACGAACCTGTCTCTCTTCGCTGTCGAGAGTGTTCCATCGAGCTGCGAGGTTACTGATGACTTGCTTCGGTGTGAGCTCTGGGTTAGCTTTCATAAGGGGGCGGTATTCCTGGCTGATATATGTGAGGTAGGCCGAAGTTTTTTTTGGTTTTTTTGGTTTTCCAAGTTGGTAGCTCTTCGATAGCACGTTTCGGGTTTGATTGATGATGCCACTGGAAAACGCGTTCGTTTGAGGATTGGAAAAGTGCCCGTTTCCGCAACTGTTACCTCCAGCCGGCTCAGCCCCATGGTTCATGTTCATCAGCTTACGGTCCCCACACGTCGCTGTTTCGAAACTCGCGGAGACTTCAGTCTAATTGTAAGCATTGAAGGGAAAGTGGGGTTTCTCGTAGAGAAAAGGAATCAAGCCTTATAGCTCCGAGAAGATCGCCGAAAAACTCGTCAGCTGGGTTGCATGAGCCGACGATATGTCGTTCTTTTCGAGGATAGGACACCAACGGCTCGCAAAGTTACGCGAGATAGAATTCGGACAAATTGAGAGATTGACGAACCTTGTTGGAGCCAACCTGCTAGCCAGCGAAACCGCGTGGGTCTCGCGAAGCAGTTGGAGAAGCATATTCGCTGTCTCTTTAACTGCTCAGTTAAAACCAGAGGACGGGGTAGTTGATGAGCCTCCCGCTGAGGAATTCTCGCAAGTCGAGCGCAACGATCCTGAAAAATTTCACTCAAACTCCGTGCAGAAGTATCTTTCTTCTCTTGTTGATACTATGCGCAGACGCTCTCCTGAGGGCAGCAGGGAGAGCAAGCGCGCCAAAAATCAAAAGCTGCTGGAGACAGATCTCATCTGGCTAGAGTCCGAAGGGGAAAACCGAGTCCCGATCTTAGCTTGCTCACTCCATATCGATGAGAATGATATTGGACGACCTTGTTGAATAAGCTGTACGAACTCGCGAATTTTTCCCGGGGAAGTGAAAATAAACGACACTTGCTGTTATAAGTCCCGTTTCTTGATTTTATTTCGCGTCCATATGTAAAGTCATAAAGTATTCGGGATAATACATTCCATCCACTGGTCGCTAATACAACCGTGAGCCAGCAGATTCTATTGCAAGGTTCTCTCTAGTCAGGTTAAGGCACAAGGTAGACAATGTTGTACATACACAATCCTGTAGCGGACAAAATAGCGTTGACTTGATTATGGTCATAGTTTTCTTGGCATTGCAAGTGAGAAAAGATGGCACATATCTAGCGGATAATTCAATCACAACATCATTCAGATTCAATCGCTTCAAGGTGCTGTCACTCGTAGTCCAGCCAATGCTTAGGAACCCATTGAGGCTCTCTTTCTATGAAAGCAATTTCCTTCTGTAGTTCTCTGTAGGCACGTTCTTGGTCGTCGTTGATAATCACGCTGTCGAAATAGGCGCCGTAACTGGAAAAAGACCCAAGACTTCCACTTCAGTTTCCATCCAGCTGTCGCATTCTGGATCATGTCGACTGGCATCAGCCAATCGATTTCCTCTCCGATTCCCTGGATAATACTCACTTTTCTTCGATATCCCTGGCTTTCTCGATGATTTCTTTAAGCTCCTCGGTTTTCACACTCGCCCCGACCTTGACTCTATTTTGTCTCAGTTTTTCCAAAGACGGCGGGGCGATGAATATGACGTAGGGCTTCAGGTCGGATCGCTTCAAGATCTGGAACGGGATTTCAAGCTTTGAAGAACCCTTCACGGGAGAGCTGCGTGTTGCAGACTATCTCTTAAAAGTTTTCGACTCGTACCTTCAGAGATTCGGGATGGAGATTCAGGACGCAAATTTGGCCGGAATGTACGATGGCTCGAATAGCCTGCAAGCTTGTACCGTAGTAGTTCTTCTCGTATTCACCGTGCTCGACGAAACGCCCGTTCAGAATATCGTTCTCGAACTGCGCACGGCTAATGAAATGGTAGTCGGCTCCATCGGCCTCACTGTCTTTGCGGGGCCTCGACGTATCTAAAATCGGGAGATCGAATTTCTGAGTTGGTATATATAAGACGGCATTGATTTACTCAAGAAAGAATTGATGTTCCCTCGGTAACTCACGTGGTATGGCCGCGGCAAATCGCGCGGCGTCTTCCATGAGCCGCTCCCTCAGCTCATGTTTGCCAATGTTGCTCGGGCCGATGAGCACAACCGGTCGCTTCTTGTTCGCTCTCGGATAGTAGAGACCAACTTCTTCGTAGAGGAGCGGCTCTTCGTCCTGAGTCACTTGAGTCGCCGAATTGTACATCTTCCCCTTCGAGTTCTTCCGCGAGGACTTCATGCTATGAGACTTCTTGGCGATAGTTGGGGCGCAAAGCAGACGCTTTCCTCTCTGACTTCCGCCCCGCTCTTCTTCGCCATGGTTCATCAGTTGCAGTCGAATGGCCTCACGACGTAGCTGGAAACTTTTTGATGGGATCAGTCCAGCCAACGTGGTTTCGTCTTCGCCATCTTTGTAAGCTTGCCACCAGTTGGGATCGTCCATGCTAATAACATGGAGTATGTCGCCCTTCTGGAAACCGATTCCAAGCTCTCGACAAGGAATGTACATGTCATCTTCGGGGTCATAATCGAAGTGGGCCTGTGGAGAAAAACATTCCATGAACCGAAACAGAGAACTCGTGCGCTTCCCGTGACGAGGTTCGTCATGGGAACGTTGATGTGGATTCATGTGTGCTATGTATGGACGTAGGACTTGAAAACCCTTGCCAATGGTCGACAACCCACCTTGATGTGCATGACAGGCGTCTGATTTTGTTGTATTTCGGGCGCTGAGTATCGGTCGCTGGGTATGATGACGAAGGTCAGCTTTCCGTGCATGTTTGCCAATTCATCGCTGACCTGGGCTACGGTCTTGCCCCTCATTTCGACTCCATTTACCGCCACGATTTCGTCGCCCTCATGGAGCAGTCCGGACTTTTCAGCCGCTCCACCTTTGACTATTCGCCCGACAATTATGGATTCGCCTTCGTTGCGGACCGTTGCTCCGAGAGGATCAGAAGTTTTATCGATCTGGATGATTCTCGCGTTTTCGCCCTCATCCAAGAAGCTTCCCAGTTCCGGTGGAGGATTGACGATGCGGCGACTCTGAGCTGAATTTGGTTGACCACTAGGGACCTGGGAATTTCATATCACGTTGAGCAGAGGGTCAAAATCAAGATGGTCCCTCGCTGAGCTCTTATAACTAGGACTGCATGCACATAACCCAAAAAAAATCGGCACTGGAAATGACGAACAGCTTCGCGTACCAGTGTAGCGTCGGGTGATGAGACCGAGTTGGCGGGAGCGCCTTTCGGAGCTCCGAATACTTTCGAGATGCGATCATGGCACTCCAAGAGCTGACTAATGTTCGCATCGTTCAAAATGGCTAACAGTTCTTGACCGACCGCCGAATCTTGAATGAGTGGACTCTGAGAGATTTCTTCGCACAGTTCCTTGGCGTCGCTGCGAACCGGCGCCGACGGAGCCGCTTGGGAGCAGAGAATCTGTTTGATGATGTTCGTGATGGCGAGGCAGCTCTGGAACTCTTCCGCATCGAGAAGCTGCATGACTTTCTCCAGATCATACCCGTCATCGAAAGCTCCCCCATCGTTACCGACGTAATCGATGACTCGACTCAGAGCCGTTTGCAGGGCACTAACATCGTATAGCTTCGTGACGTCAACCGTGGGCTGGAGCTCAATCGGCGGATGAACCGTAGGGCTGTGTTCGGGCTCGAAAGCATTATTCACCACACCTTTAGATTGAACAGGTGCAGGACTTTTCTCGAGTTCTCGTAATTTCTTCGATTGTCTGATCGAAGATCTCAGGAACATCTCCATTTGCTGCTCTTGGGGCGTCTGGCCTGAACCGCCGTTCCGAAGAGCTCGCGTCTTATCCATCTTCGGCACTTCCGTGTTCCGAGACAGTGTATCGATCGACGGCTTCATTGGCGGGTACCTAGTTGTAGAAAATCGAATATATCGTTTTCTTATGGGCCCTCCGCCAAGCACTCGAAAACACTGACTAAGAGAAGCTCTGTGCTTGGAGAGCAATACAACGTTTCGGAAACAAAGAGAAATGGATAGAATTACTCACCGCGGGGCCTGCTTCGCCATGGGAATGAAAGCATCCGGAACATCGACCGCCATTTCGCGATGTGTTCCGGACTGCAGATCAAGAGTCGGCCTGGGTGGTAAACTCAGAGGAACCAATTGACTTCCGATTGGAGCGTCTTTGAATAGCGGTGACTGGGGTGGCGAGGAAAATGTTGTTGCGAGAGGTGATCGCGGGAGCTGTTCTAAGCTGACATTTTTGAACAAAGGAGACTGGGGAACCTCAATCTTGCTTGGCATCGGTCGGTTCAGGAGCTTTTCCGACGCTCTTCGGGGTGATGGGACGGGAATGGCCAACGGCGGAGGAACTGGAGGATGAAATTCGATGAGTCTCCACCACATATAGCTCCAGATCTAGTTTCCCTCCGATGATAGATTGGTTCGGTGGAATCGTGATCGTTCGAGAGACCGGGGGAACAACCAGATCGTACTCACCGGGTTTTGTGTGAGTGTTCCCGTTGCTCAAGCCAGCGGGTACACTCGAGGAAACTTCGAGGTTTGGGAGCGGCGTCAGAGGAACTGCGGAGTTGTCATCTATACTATGCTGGATGTTGTGTTGGACAACGCTGCCGCTGAGTAGAGAGTGAGCTCTCGGCAGTAATGGCTGTGAGGACGACTGATTTATGAGCAACGGCGGGTCATCCGATGCAAAACCCAGCGGAGGAGGGGCATCCACAACGTTCGGGATGGGATCGTCAAATACCTGTGAGCAAATTTATTGTCCGGCTTAGTTTTCATAAGCTAGTAAACATGCGAGAACCACTCCACGCTCAAACACCCCACTCAGTAAAAAGCGCCTGACCAACTTTCGACGCGATCCGTCCATTGAATATCGAGTCACACTGTTTTGGGTCTCCAAATACCGTGGTAGCGACGAACACTCTTTAAACTCGTGTTGCAGTTTCGATGGTCAAATCGACTAATATTGGTGAGTCGAAGGATCCCTTCCCAGTCTGCACAGGCAGCGGTAGCCGCTGTTGTGAGTAAGAGCACACTAAGGCTAAGCCGTCGAGTGTAGCTGAACGAGCCTTTGAATAACCGCGGAATTCGATGGTGCAATTTCCCAGTTACGTAAACCATTATCCCTCGGTTTGGGCACGCCGTCCGCGGTCTTCCGATTCGCGTACCGATACTTTGGAAAGAGGACGATCTGCCAAGAGGAAGCCAACGGCTCTAGGAATCATAGGAGACTCCATAAGTTGGCCCTTCTAGCATCTGATCTACCTCGCGACTTGACATTTTCCTCCTGGGTGAATTTGCGGAGAAGCGGAACTTCTTGGCTGGGACGGCAATCCGGACAATGCACATCCGAGCTGCCGTAGAGTAGTTCATTCTTTGATTTGGTGATGGAAATGCGAATTCCAATGTGAGCTTGTCTGTGCTGACGAGTCATGTTGGATTGAGATACAACAGACACCTTCCAAGCGATGGTGATAACTACGGAGAAAAACCGCAATTCCGTCCACACGGAGCAGCAGCACCAAAGCCATTTACGAGAGGCTTTCTTGCCCGTTAGGCTTTCTTTTCCGATCAGCTCTTTTCCTTATTCCGTATGGGTCTGTTCTTCTATTCAGAGACAGCAAGAGTAGTCGTAAACGCATCAAAAGAGTTCAGGTGTGATTTGTGAAGATAGTAACGTCAAAAATATCGCGCGTCTACCTCAGCGAGATCTTCCTTCTTTCGCGTAGTAATGCATCACCGTGACAATGCCTTAGATCCCTCTTCGAAGTTTCGCTGTCTCAGTCAGTCACGCATCTACTCACCCTGTTTCCGTTTTCTTTGAGGGTGGGGCTACCCGGCAATAATAAGGGTGCTGGAAGATGGTTGCCATTTGGAGTACTGCTTGTACCGAGTTGACTGCTAGGCCGGTGCTCCTTTGATTTTGTTCGACGCAATTTCAGGCAGATACATCTCGATCGGATACACTGATGAATGTGCGAAATGACTTCTGTGTGTGTACCCTTCTCGATGGATCGTCCGTTGACTTCCAGAATTTCATCGCCAACTTCTATATTTGCGCGGTCCGCCGGCGATCCTGAAATCGATCGACGGTCGTCTTTAAGGGGCGAAGTTCAAGCAGTGACTTGAGCTCCACGCATCGATGGATGTCTCCCCTCGTATCTGGGGTGCTTAGCTCATCGAATCGAAGGACGAGGCTAGGCACTCACCCGCATTGATCGCTTCGATTTTCGGCGCAAAACGCTCGTCGATGCCCCCGATGACACTGAAGCCGAAACGACGATCTCCAGCGGCCAGCGGTATCATCACTGTTAGAATGGAGAACGCGTCCCGATTCGGCGTATCCGCCGAGAGTGGGTTGAGATTGAGGTCCGGGATGGGTTCAGAGGTGGAAGTCGTATGCGAATGGGAACGTGGAAACGTCTGGAATGACGTCAGCGAACGCGCATCCTCTCCCCATGCTGGAGGACTGCCAACCTTGACGACAGTGACAAGCTGCAATATAAGAGTTCCATCTTGTGATTTTGAAATGAAACATCGGCCTATCTCGTGTAATCAACTGAATGAAAGTTCTGGACAGAGTTTTGAGGAAAGAACATCTGTTTTTGATGCTCCATGGAGCTGTGTACAAATTTCATGACTCATGCACAAGGAGCCCTATCTGACGACATCGATTTCGCTGAAAATATTTGTCCCCAAAATCATCATCTCGTTGAGTCTTAAGAACCGTCGACAGCTTTTGTTTATTACCACTAAGGCGTTTGATGTGAGAGCCCTTTGTTCGTGCTGTTTTGATTAACGACGTGTTACGAGAAGAACAAAATACTTACGTTGGGCTTCGCAAGTGCGGAGGCGGCGTTGTTGGATTGTAGGTAATTGCCATTGATGGTCACAGTCGACAACGACGGAGGTATTGAAGACATTCCTTCCACGAGCATTGGCTCTAAGGGAACGGACACAATTTATTCCAAGTTACTCGGATAAGAAGCTTACCGAGTTTGACCCCGGAGTGAGAATAGACACCATGCACTCATCCACATGCAAACACCGTCGACACGAAGCGACCCCATGAGATGGTTGAGTTATACTCAAGCCTTCCGCCGAACAGCATGACCAACATCGGAATCTTTTGCTCACGAAACTCTCCATGTTCAAGAATTCCGATACTATCATAGTCCACAAGATCAGCGAAAGTCCACAGCTTTTGCGTGACGGAAGGTGAGCTATCGGGACCAGACGAGGTATTTCCCCGAACACACATTGCGGCGAAGCTTCGGGACAAACCTCGTCAGGCTCTGAAGTGAGGGCAATCAGCAATCCAAGGCCAGAGGATTCTATCGAACTACATATCCTGGACTCATTCCCGGACTTTCGACAAAGTGGGTCCCTCCGTGGCAAACCTGCTTCCACTCTTCCGCCCCTGACGAGCTTCACGGATTGAAATTGAGGAGACTTCAGTGTGTGCTAGCGGCAATCAGCCGACTAAAACTTCGAACAATGATCCGTTGATTGAAGGCCACATGCTCAATAGGCCTTTGTGCCTCCATCGGAATCCGATTCGAGCCTTGAATCTAATATCTTTACGTAACGCGAGCTGGATGAACATCTTCACAACCGCCCACTGTTGTTCTGCATGGCTGCGCCGGAGAAGAAAGTCTTCAAGAGAAACCTCAAGGTGAATCAAGCCGTTTAATGACAAGCCACTACCGTTAACGCTATCTTGCGCATGAGCTATTTTTGCTTCGGATCCATACTCAGAGTCTTAAACATTGAATTGTGCGTGAAGAGCGCGCTTCCTCGTGACTCCCCATAATTTCGGTTGAGGTCTCGCACGTTTACTTCAAACTGTTCCTCGGTTCACAAAATCGTCACAGACGCACAAACAAGTCCACCACGGAGTGGTGAGAGTAATGTTTTTGTTTGATCACCCGAAGTTTTTTCGCACGGCACGACAATCTGAACTTATCACGTCCTAACGACACAAATGCTTAGAAGCACACAAGAAGAATCGTCGTGGGCGAAAGCTGCCAAACGATCAGAAAACCTACAGGAACGCTTGCTCAACCGCAGCTCTTCAGAGGTAAACTCACAAATCTGTCCGGAAAGCCCCGCGAGAAGAGCGATTGTTGCTGGCCGTTCGTTCGATTCGTGGAATCCGAAAGCATGCTGCCGAAATTCCGTAAACGCCGACTATCGAGGTCTGACAGACCTACTACTACTACTACTACGGAAGATTCAGACGCAGCCTGTACCGCATATCGATACCGCAAATACCGATCCAAAAGCTTCATGAGAGAATTGATTCCGGGTCGGATTCCGACGGGAATTGACTAGTTCTACTCCAAGTATCCAGACATGGTCAAAGTCACCTCCAGTTTCGGTTGATGCGTTACTGAAAACTGTCGAAGTGCACGGCAGAAACCCCGTCCCGTCGATGACCGTCATGCTGCCGCTAATGTTGATGCTGTTGTTATGGCTGGTCTGTCTCCGTGCCACATGTACTCAACTCCGGAATTCGCGGGAGCTCAGTCACACCGGTATAAACACGATACCTCAACCCCGTACCGATTAGAACGCATGCTGATAACGAATTCCGCTGTAAAACAGCGCTACCAATCATCACCACTATCGAGCATGCTCTTCACAGGCATCATTGGTCTCGTGTCATGAGTTAGGCAGTCAGATTCAACTACCTGTTGTTTGTGAGTTCCACCACCAGTGAGGACAAATGTGCGTAACATCCGAGTCTTACTTCAGCCCCTATCCAGCTCAGCTCACTGATAGAGGTCCAACATCGTATTCAGCTTGTCCCGGCTAGACGGATTTCCACTGAGCGTTTTTTCTGGCTCGACTCGGTGGGTTCGTTCTGGCAGAAAGCACCTGACACGGTGGGTTCACGATACCACTCTGAGAGATATCACCAGCATCGTAGATTTCCGGCAACGCGCACTAGCGGAACTTTGCTTAAGACGCACGATTGAGATTTGTCAATAGGACTCGTTGTTGATGTGCCGCTGTATCTATGTCTTACGGAGATGATCAGAAGAAGAAGAACATACGCCGCGCCGCCATCTTGCTCAGCAGCTCCAATCCTCGCCGCTGCCGCCGCCGCGGCTCGTTCGCTCGCTTGCTCAGTCACTTGTTGGAGCGGTGAGGGTGGGAGAGAAGCACACAACAAGAAGACTTATGTCGATGCACTATTCATTGAGTCTGCCGAACGCCGAAGGCTCACACAAGAAGATCGTACACGAGCGTGGTCTACGAAAATTCCGTCCGAAGATTCTCGAAGACAGTTGCCCGTTTTCTGCTGAGCCGGGTCGTCAGCCGCTGCTGGGGTGTTCTCCCGCGCCGTAAATTCTGTAAAATATTCGCGAAGCTGGTCCCGATGCTCTCAAGAAATCCTCTATGGAAGCTCACCAGACAATTGCTCCATTCCGGAGTTCGCCGCTGAGCAGATCAAAGCAGACGGTATCGATGGCATTTCGCTCTGATCGAGTCTTCTTCTCCGACTATCGCCTGCTATTAGCGATAATTCGAGAATGTACAAGTGTTGTTCGCTCGGTGGCCGGTCGAAAGATTTTCGCTTTTTCTTTCGTTTCAAGGTACCCGGGGAAGGGGCCCCGCAGCTGATTCAATTACGTCGCGTGCATACCGACGGGATTTCACGTCGGCAGGGGAATCACCGATAGTGGCCCCGCCGCTTCGCCAGTTTTTGATCGGGGAACACTTCGCCGCTCGGCGGGGAAATCTCCAAGTTCGGGACACAGGTTCCACCCCTAGAGGAATTGAACAAAGCCATGAAGAAGCCGAGTCCGAAGCACTCCCGCATTGCGACGAAAAATTTCTCCTTGTTGCATTCAATTTTCTACGCACGACTGCTGAAAGTGAACGCGATTGCTCATGAGCATCTATCACAGGCTCTGTTAGCAGGTCGGCATGTCCCGTTCCAGTGAGATCAAGCTTGAGAACGGTTTCAGACAACTCCCGTAATCCTGGGTGCCCCTGACCGGTGAGTCACGCGGATCGAATTCTGCCTCTTCTCTCTGCCGAGAACATTCCACCTGCTGAAAGATAGTCGCAGAATGTCACCTGTTCATACTCCGGGCCCGAGAATAGATTAGCGAGAACTGTCAGAAGTTTCAGAATCGGAAGGGAGGCGAAGTCCGAGAAAGATTCCACTCCGACTTTCTGCGTGAGTTGAGGTGCACTCGGTGTGGACTTGAGAATTCCGTGCGTTCGCGTGCCGCTGATTCCTACGCTTGAGAGTCGGCGCTCAGGAATCGCACGTACCTCGAGCCGAACCAGGCATCTTCTAAAAACGACTCAGAGTCAATTCACTGGAAGATTCTCACACGTTTACGGTATACCTCAGGAGGTTGTGAGGTACTTTTCGGTCCCTATGAAATCCTTGAGGCGGACGTAACGATATACTATTTCAGGGCGGATAGGTTAGGCTGCTCCCCAAGGTTGGATTGTCACGGATATTCAAGGAGAGAGAGTAGGTTAGTTTTTGATCTGCCCCCAATTTGATTCTATAAGTGACATCTGAGGGAATGGACTCTTTTATTTGCGTTAGGCTCCTCTTAGCGCTCGATGACGAGCCGAATCGAAACAATTCGCTGATGTGGACCCACCAGTCGACAATATGTACATCAAACCTCCAGCGGTCGTTTCCGCCAGCCTCGAGATTTTGGTTGGGAGGGGGTTGAGGTTGAAAGATCTTGCGAACTGCTTGAGTACAAAATGCATCCCATTTTACTGCTTTGCTCGCGTAATAGAAATTTACAAGTTTTTTTCCTTCTGCCATGGTGCTAGTATTCATCATCATCACTATCGTTCACCGCTGGTAGAGCGGCTACTGCAGCCTGTTGCATGTGAACCCAGTCTTGTTGAGCTTGCTCAGCTTGCTCCTGTCGAGCCTGAAAGACGAAGATTCTATTAGATATTCCTCTAATGAATAGCGTACATGTATGACTTGAGGAATGTGAGTCACTGACCCTGGCAAACAATTCCTGCTGTTGACGCAGCAGTTCCTCCTCCGGGACCCCAAGGTGCTCAAGTCTTGTGCTCTGCTTACGCCGCTTGGCTGCTACCTCTTTACAATCTGCAAATACTCGCTGGGCATCTTCACGATATTCACTGAAACCCAGCTGGTCCAACGCTGTGGATAGAGGAATCAGTGATAATTTCAGTGTTGCTCAGATGATGAGGTGACTTAACTTGATATCGGTGGTAGAAGAGGATCACAAATTCAGACATGTTCCACACATCTACGGCAGAACTTACCGGTAAGGATGTGTTCAGCATTTATTGTTTTCTTCTGGTTCTGGTTGCAAACTGTGTTTGCCTGGGTAGCTATATGGTGGATGAATTCGGTGCAGCACATCAGCACCAGTTCCCGACTCTCGTTCGCGATCCGAACGTTGGGCAACAGTTCCTTCAGCATTTTGTTCATGGCCGCCCTCGGTATAGTCAAGTCATCTTCTTCCGAGGTCGAAGATGTGCCCGACGCGCTTGGCATCTCCATGATTGTCGGCTGGAAAAATCCGGGATCGCGAAAATGAGAATGGACGTGATGAATGCCGTGTTTTTATAGATGAAAAAGCCCAACCCCTGGCGCACTCTTTTCCTCCGAATCGAACACCTGGAAGTGGCTTCGTAATTGGGAGAGGAGAACCTTTCAGAGAGGGTGTTTCCGAGCTTTACCGAATTTTGTGATCCCGACACGAGCTTGCGATTTAGGAGAGGCTTTCATCTGTAGGAACAGGGTATCGAGTCTATGAAACTCCGGGACCAACCATGGGTCTACTTGTTGTTTCCGAATGAAAACACGGTAACTTGCTCAGCAACACTTTTCATTTTCCATTATCAAAACCGGCAGTACGGATCATCGATTTTATCTATCAGTACACGTCTTTTGAAGTAGTTTCCATGAGTAGACAAGTCTTAAGCTATGATTCACGCGATCGCATCTCCAGTGCATTCAGGGACTCTCTGAAGTACTACACAACAAATATTTGTAGAAATGTGATCGCATCCTAGGATCTTGACTAGCTGAACAATTTCCAGAACACGAAATCCTAAGATATCGATGATGCAGCCGTAGACCAGGAGTTGACTGTGCCAATAAGTTGACTACGGTGGAGACTTTCTTCCATTGCTTATAAACATCTATTTGTACATTCTGAATCAAAGAGCACCATGTGCCTAGAGACTTCCGGACGAATCATCCATCGAACAGGAGCTGCCATGGGCTCCGGACGGTTGTGCGATTCAATGAAAGAACGGCGGCGATGGAGGAGTTCAATGATGTATGGACTCATACAAGGATCATGTGGGCAGAATGTTTTTAAGGCCACAAAAAGCTGACAAACACTCTGCAGATTGAATAAAAGCGGTGGTCGATCACGCCGTTGCTGTTATAATACTCCGAAGCTCATGGGACGCGCTGTGAAGTCATTGTAAACGAGACTTCTGCGGTTTGACAAACGAATTCGTATTGACCTCCACAAGAGCAATCACATGTTTGTCGTTCGTTGCGATACATCGCCAAAGCCGGTAACCGCCTCTCAGGCAAACAATCACGAAATCAATCGGTCTGGCGGAGCTGATCCGATAATTGACAGCGAATGTCAACAAACAGTATTCGATTGGCATGGCAATGCATCTAAACCTCGATTCCATGATTGGAGGGCATCGAAAGTTTCCTCTCAAGCTTCAGGTCGGCGTTCTCGGTTCTCGTGTGCCAGACCAAAACCCTTGTGCAGTTGTCGGCTCGAGGTTCTAAGTCGCTAACTTTAGTGAGCAATTGCGTCAGGAAATGAGATTCTTGGTAGCCTCTTTGAACGTTCAACGAGAACACTGCATCGGGATGAGCTTTGAGAACCTTGAGACTCACGGCGAACGCCGCCATGTCGATGGGATATGGCCGGTCAGGTCGAAAAACAGCGTTGAACCGTTTTATCCGACCATCGACAACGATCGGTCTCTCGACCATCAAACCCCCCACCAGACCCACGGGCCATACAGAAGCTTTTCGCGTGTGACGCATCTCTTCGAACAGCTCGAGATCATAAGTATTGTCGTCGTCGGCGAAGTACACGACGCTGTCATCATGGCCCGGAGTTTTTTCCCTGAGAAATCGTAGAGCGGCGTTTCGTTGAAGAACTCCCCTGGGTTTGAGCCAGCTAGGATCCTTGGTCTTGAGTTTGTATTCGGGAGGGGTTTCAACGTTGAGCATGGTGAACGGTATTCCTGATTGTTTCACCAGGTTGGAAACCAGTTCCGTTGGTTTCGATGAGTCTTCGACAATGATCCAATGAACGTTTCCGGCCAGGCGCAAAGCGTACGACATTCGGGTGAGCTCAGCTTTCTGTTGAGGTCTCGCGTACGTCGGCGTCACAATATAAATCAATCTCTGATTGGTTGCTACTTTGTCGAATTCACCACCGCGGTCTCTTGCGAGATACGCATCGAATCTGAACAGGCAGCCGAACACGAAGCCAGCCATTGTTCCGGCGATGTATGCCACAATTGGATTTCGCATCCTGATCACCTTCCATGCACGACACTGTGCGTGTAGTCGTACTCACACGCGGAGCAATCACTGAATCTAACATGAACTGCCGCATTCGACGTAGACTAACTCGGTTCGTCTGGAATGGCTGAGAGGCCGCGAGGGAGGGCTTCCCATAGGGAAGCGGAGCCGAACAGCTCTTACCTGTAAGTTCGCGCAATGTTGCGATTGAACAGCTGTTCGTCGATCTCGTAGATAACTTGACAAACTTTTCAACAGACACGACTCGTTGCAAAAATGGAACTACCACATGAATTCGCGGATAGAATTTCTGTTTGAAGCCCACGTCTCTCTGGGCTACACAAAAACAGAACAATCCCAGACATGCTCTAATCTGTCAACACCTTAGGAATACCCCATTCGCTTCAAACATTGGTGATCCTATGATTTCGCATTGGAGTTCAACGGGGTGCGCCCCTCCCCGGCGAATTCCACTGTAGGCTCACCTTTTTCGCAGTCACAACGATTCGAGTTTAGCAGGATAGAGAGCAGGAGAAGAGACACTCGGCTAGCAGACGCCGTTTCGAATACTCTTTTGAAAACACCGGAACCCTCGTCGGGTATTGCCTAGACTTCAGCGTAGCGGGAAACCTCGCTCCGCTCATTGGAAGTGTTGTGGTACGTTATCCATCTCCAGTATCCAAGGAATCGCTTCTCTATAACGTGTTCTCAGGCGAGAGGTGAGAGCTTAGTTCCAGTGAACGAGCGAAATAACGTAATTCTTGGAAGTTCATGCTCTGGCGAAAGTGTTCCAGCTGATAGCACTCCCGAATACCTTCCGACGGATAATTTCTTCTGCAGTTATCGAGGCTTTGATTCGATCACATCAAGGATATCGCAGCGTGGTAACAAGCCACAGTGGTTTGTCGAGCTCTACTTTTGTACGGGATCGATACGGACATCCCCGCAGGATGTCAGTCACTCTACACACTGATGTCGGTGACATGAAGCTTGAGCTGTTCTGTGAAGACGCTCCGAAAGCTTGTGAGAACTTTCTGGCCTTATGTGCTTCCGACTACTACAATGGATGCATATTCCACCGGTAAGATACTGCGAGCCGATTTGTGACCACGGCAAAAACGAGTCAAGTCGCTTCAATGCAGCTCTGACTTTGCAATTGATACTTTCTAGGAATATCAAAGGATTCATCGTGCAGACAGGAGACCCTACAAACACCGGCAAAGGTGGTGACTCTATCTGGGGGACGAAATTCGAAGACGAGTTCAAGGCGGATCGGAAGCACTATGAAAGAGGTAACCTTATGTCGTCCATTCGACTCTGAATGCAGAAAAAATTAAGGAGGCGTTGCGAAACTCTCTCGAATAGCAGCAGACTCCATCCATGGAATACGCCGGAATCCGCTGTCTGAAGAAAGCCGAAGAAAATCGGCTAAACCAGTCTTCTGAAGGGCCACGTATGACTAGCCAGCCGAGCGGGCGAACTGCATCGTGTTCGTTGTGACTATGCTACTTTCGACGAGGGAGAACTCGGTCCTACATCCGACACTCTTGTTCCTATCGAAGACGTCTTCCATCTTTCCAGGCATCGTTTCCATGGCAAACAACGGACCCAACACGAATGGATCGCAGTTCTTCATAACGTATGCCAAACAACCCAATTTGGATCTGCGGTACACCATTTTTGCGAAGGTGAGGGGCTCGCAGCATGCATCATCGTACTCGAGTGCTATTCCGGAAATTTCCTACCGTTTTCAAGAATTTCCAGAGCCGCGATGACGGAATAATTGATTCCACAGGTGATCGATGGGCTGGAAGTTCTGGATCAATTGGAGAAAATTCCAGTCAACCCGAAAACCTTCCGTCCGAATCTGGAGAAACGGATAAACTCAGTGACCATCCATGCTAATCCGATGGCTACATAAACCCAACGAGCGTTTTGAATATCCTGTAAATAAACTGTCCATCGAATATTAACTGAACGACGAATATTCGTTAGAGAGATCTGTTCAGTGTGTATCAAGAAGCGATTCACAGAAGTTTGATCATGCATATATATTTGAACGAGATACATCCTCCAATGTGACAATAGTGGTCGTCATGAGAAGTTGAGGAATCGACGATACAACCTCGTTTTTGACGTCATACTGAGGGATCTTGAAATGTACATTTGTCCAGAATCCCTCCATGTCATCTCAGGCCTCAATAAAGACAGGCGTAACTGGAAACTTATGAGATCGTCTTGCATCAGTAGCGTTTCCAAGCCGATCGTCAGAGCACGACACGTGGAACGGCGCTTTTTTCTCTTGATTCTATCAAGATTCGCCGACGAAAGAAACAGTTCGCAAAATCAGTCTCCGGCGGGTACGACCGCGATAGACGTCCTCGTGCGCATGAAAGAACTCTTCAGAGGAGTCGCAACGGCGTAGGCAACTGAAGTGCGACAGAATATGATCATGAATTGCATCATCAGAATGGGCTACAGAATGATGATAAATTTCCAGACAATAAAGTTCGTATCATGAAGCAGAGTTTTGTACACTTTCATGGTCCTAAAAAGGGGTTCTTATACGCGAGACTTCAGGGTAACAGAAGGAGAGTGCAAGCTTCGAGTCTGTTTCGCGCGCGCACAAGGAGACCGATCCGCGCATGCGCACTTGTCTCCTTGGTTATGATGGCGGCGCCCGAAGCATTCGAATACGAAACAAGTTGAGACACGATACAACAGCTATCTACGGGTAGAGGTCTCCGAGAAACTTTTCGGTATAACCTTCAAAATGCGCCCCTTGACCGATGCTCTGATTCAAGCTTCGATCGCAGCATCATGAATCGCGAATGCCAGCTCGTGGATTTCGCTGTCGTCGGCGGAGGCATCGCGGGAGTAACTTGTGCCCAGCAACTGTGTTTTCTGAACACCGGTAAGTCTGTCTGCCTGATATCGGCCGCACCAGTGCTCAAAGTCGTTGCCGATGTTCTGAAGATAACGAGGAACATCGAAGAGTTCACTGTCAGAGAGTCACCAGCGTCTGCCTTGGAGTCACAGTTCCCGAATTTGAAAGTGTACAATGCGCGCGTTGACGCATGGAGCCCAGAAGCGAAACGCCTCCATTTGTCAAATGGAATGTCCATCAGCTACTCGAAGCTTTGCATCTGCACCGGTGCAAAACCGACTCGTGTTCTGCAAGCACCTGGGATATTGGTCATTCGAGACACCGAAACAGTCGACGATTTCAAAGAGAAGCTATCGAGAGCAGAAGATATCGCCATTGTTGGCAACGGCGGCATCGCCACCGAACTCGTCCACAAAATCCAGCACTGTCGAATTCACTGGTTGATCCGGAACGAATCGATAGGCTCAACGTTCGTAGATGCAGGCGCAGCACAATTCTTCTTGGACTCTGTGAATTCGCCTCCTCCGGAAATAGAATCAGATCAATCGTGTCCCGTCTACAAACGCATCAGATACACTGTAACGGAGAAGGGTGAAACTTTGGTTGAATATGGAACAGCGTTGGGGCCTGATTGGGCGGAACAGAGCGAATTACGAGGCGATACGTCGAACAAGAACATAACTATCGAATACTCCTGTGAGATCGAAACCGTCGAATACGACGAGGCAACTCGAAAGTACGTGGTTTCACTCTCAAGCGGGAAACGAATCGTAGTCGATCTCGTGGTTTGTGCCACCGGAGTCGCTCCTAATCCGGGCTGCTTCTCAAATAGCCTGCGGCTAGCTCCTGATGGGGGAATCGCTGTCAATGAAAACTTTGAAACGTCTCTTAGCGACGTTTTCGCGGCCGGGGACGTTTGCTCCTTGGAGAACAAAGAAGCCCTCTGGCTGCAAATGAGGCTTTGGACCCAAGCTCGCCAGATGGGCGACGCCGCCGCTCGCGCGATGTCCGGTCCGGAACATCTCATTCCGCCGTATTTCGAGGTTTTCACACACGCCACTCATTTCTTTGGTTTCAAAGTGGTGCTCATTGGACTTTTCAACGGACAGCGCCTAGAAGACGGATACGAGGTCTTGCTGCGAACAACACCGAATCGGGAGTACGTCAAATTGATTCTCAAAGACGGCCGCATGAAAGGCGCAATACTGATTGGAGAAACCGACCTTGAAGAAGTTATCGAGAATCTACATTACAGTCAGTTAGATCTCACCGATCTCCAAGATAATCTTCTCGATCCTGATATTGATCTCGAAGACTACTTCGATTAGCTTATCCTTGTTAATTGTTTGGTTTGATTAGTTCTGCTGCATGAATTTACGTTGTGTTATGTTTCTGCCTGTTTGTTCCTTTTTTTTTTCTGTGAATAAGGGCTTGAGATTATCCCGATGTTGCTGCCATTTCGATTGTATATTTCGGTTCGATTTATTAACGTAATAAACAGTTGATCTCTCCTCCTCGTTGATCTTCCATTGGAACTTTCTCTCGTTCAGTTTATTTCGCAAAATCACCCGTTCTGTCTCTGTACAGGGTACGAAGGCGGCAGTTTGAACTTCTTAGAGCGTTCATTCGATATCTGAGCCTGACCTGCAGACGATCTCAACCAGTTTTTCTTAACATCTCTCCACAGACAATGATATCCACGCATGGCGTACCTCCTTGATGGAAAATTGCTTCGAGTTTCCACTGATTAAATCGTAATCTTTGTTTGTAGGAGGCACCTTCCTGTAGAAAGCTCACCGCTGGTGCCCGCTCTCATTCCTGATAATATACTCGACTTTTTGAGGAAACGTCATCATTCATCATAAGTCATTCATTTGCCAAGAGTTTTCTGCCGGAACTTCTGCATCGCACGCCGGTGCCTGCTCTTGGCTTCACAGCTAGCATGCCTGCATGTAACTGATCTCAAGCACACAAGATGTGTTTGAATTGAGAATCATGCTGAGAAACTGATCAGGCTCCTCTACTACACGAATCGAAGTCGAAACACTACGAACTTTCGGTTGAGAAGCAAGAAGGTCAAAGAGGCTTTTAGTTACATTCGCCGTCGTCGACGGAGCGAATGAGTCGTTAGTCCGGACGACGATCGGTATTCGTCCAGCGGACAGCAACTGTTGGAACCCACTCCGAGGGCTCCCCGAGCTTCGTTAGAGGATCGAACTATTGAGGCTGGCACGTGGACAAAATGAATAACCTTGGTAAAACAATCGAAGAATGAGTCTTTCGGTGTGATCGTTACACTTGACCAAAATGTAATCGACAAGCAGTCGCTACTGGAATGAGTAAATATGAATATGGGTATATGGTCGGCTTTGAACGACGCCGCCGAAAAAGGGCTGGAGAAACAGACTGAGTCCGATCTAGCGACTACTCCTACTTCTCAAGACACTCCTGATATTATTGTAAAGAGTTCGAGTCAGCAGGTACGTCGCGTCGTAATCCATGCCCATGATAGTAGGGAGAGCTCTTGTTCTCTCGACGTAATGATGGCGCTCATCGTGAAGCCCGCCAAAATGCTGCTCCTAGACGAGTAGAGGTTCTCTACGATGTTTTCGCACAAAGTCTTCCAATGTCGAATATTTGCTGACATGGCAACATGCTGAGCTGTGGCGCATTTGGGAAGGGCAGAAAATTTTCGATCATTAGCACAGTGTTGATAATCATTTGTGTTTGGAACACAGTCATCAAAAAACGGAAACCTCCAAGAATTACACCTTTGTTCCTTATCAGGCTTTGTGCGAACCCGACCAGAAACAAAAAAAAACACGCACTACAAAAGAATTCAGCGTCCCATGGGTGAGTTCCCGCGTGTGGGGATAATTTGCGGTCTTTTCCTTTGTCGAGTCGTCAACTCCGTAATGATGGACACCTCAACCCATTCATCCATTCATCACTTTCTAATCATCTCCGACGATCGCGAGAGTCACAGGAGACTTTCGCTCGCTCAGGTTGACGGTGCAGGCCGGGGCTGAGGGTGATTACTTCGCTGGCTGTCTACCGAAATTCCAGCGGTCCAATGGATTACGAGGGACGTGAGCAAGTACTCGTTGGAGATGCCCCGTCGTTTCGAGGCAGGCAGGCATCCTCCTCTCGAAGCGTTTCTCTTCCTCCCTCTTTCTCTCTCGCTTTCCATTCTGCGTGCCCTCACCGCGGGCAAGTTGTACCATCTTACGTCTGGGTCTTTTTCGCGCATTCCGACGGCATGCTGACGAACGTAGAGTGGTAGGTTTATTTCGTTCCGCCCTCTCATTCATATTGCCGCCGCTTTGGAGTACCTCGCTTGAAAGCCTCTCACTCCGTGATCGCCTGGACAGTTATTGTTTGTTTTCTGTGTTATTCTTGTTAAAGTGTGTTCTTCTGGTCTTATCCCAGAAAGTGCCCGCAGCCAATGTTCTACTCGACTCGTCACGTCGTAACCGAATGTGATTCGAGTGTCTTGGAGAAGCTTTCTGCAAGATGAAGTTCGATCAAAGAAACCTTGAGTATCTAGAGATCCGCGCAACTATCGAAGCACAGCTCACCAAGCTCAAGTTGAACGACGAGCTTCGGTTATTCAGCCGACAGATTCGTTCCCTGAAGTTTCGCAGAGGAGAAACTCCTGCGCGGTCCGAGCTGCTTCTCTGTCATTTGTCGAGATGGCCAAAACGAGAGCTTGATCGGGCGCGGGAATCACACAGAGAAGCATAGCCGTCTGCGGTCCACATGCGGAGGATTTTACGGTATTCTGGCCGATTTCGTGTGTTGAGTGCAGTTCAGACCTCTCGGGATCTGCAGCTCATTCGGACACGGCGGATCAGATGACGCTTTCGTTTTTGTGGAATATGAGCCACAATTTCGCGAAGAGTTCATTCCACCGAAACACAAGTCGTCCCGTTTCCGGATGCCCCTTCTAGACAAGCTCGAAATACATCCGTACTAAGGAGAACTCTGATGCGAACGGATTCTTTGTCCTTTGTGAATGCTGCGGAAACGTGGATGAATGTTCTGATCTTTTTGACATCAGACATTGGAACAGTTATCTCGAAGAATATGGGCTAAAGTCCTTCGTTTCTGTCTGCATTGCATGAGGTGAGCAAGGTTACCGGCACTTGTCTAGCGTCCGATGCGACGGGGTCGCGGTTATTAATAGATCGGATCCTAACAGAAAAATATAATCTATGACGCCGATTGCCCGCCTGTCGGAATCAACGGAACCGATTCTGTTTCCATAATGTATAAGTTGAACCGCTTGGAAGGAAGCGAACGCTTTGAAAATTTTGCGGATGCGCGCATCGAGACAAACGTCGAGAATGTGCGTCAGTGTCCAAATCACACAGCACAGCGATCTCCACATGTGCGAGTTCATGATAGCTCTTTGATGATACAGAGCAGTTCAGCGGATTCGTGAAACGTTGGAGTATATTTCCCCGAGGAGGCTGGCATCGCCCGAATTACTTCTGCCACTTTAGTGACAATGTGAGCTCTTAACGCTAGATACGGAACCTTGAATCCTAATTCAGAGTGGTCCTGAGCGAACAGACTTTCAGACTTGGCAGTCCCCTGCAACCTGTGAAACGGATATAAACGCCTCTGAGTGTCGAGGGGAGTCCGCTACTTGTTAAACTGTGGTTAACCATGAGCCTCAGGATAGACACTCATTCTGATATACGGGCTGTGGTTCAATGCGAGTTGTTCTAAGGGTATCCGAAATCACATGTCACGGCAAGCCTCTGCATTGTATATATCCCCGGCGAATCACCCCCTCGATAATACGCCCCCTGGCAGCTTCGCATCGAATCATTGAGTGGATGAGAATTCTCGGCGAACAGTCTTCCTGGGACGGACACTTCATCGCGTTGTCGCTCACAGGTCCAACAAAAAGTTTCTGATCTTTTCGTCGGGAACTGTCTCTCTCCTTGAGCTCAGGTTTTGAGCAGAAGAGCCTTCAAAAGCCGGTTGAGTAGTTTCTCCAGAAACGAGAATTCCGAAACCGCGGGAACATGGCGACGTGACTGGTTCTTTTCCCCGGCACTTTGCCATCTCATCTCTGTGGAAGACCCCTCGTTAATTGATTCGATGGAATTCACCTGTTGCGTGGATGCGTCATGGGATTTCCTTCGATCGCTCGGATACTCGAATGTATGCCCGCTGTCACCAGCAATCCATTCTCAGAAATATCGGTGAAGGTAGTTCTTCTCCTCATAACGCCAATCGCGCTTGGAGCCAATCGCGAAGACTCTGAATGGGACGATCATGTGGAGGGAATTCCTTTTCCAGAAAAGCGGGGGATTTTCGCTAGATCACAGAATAGTTCAAATTTATCGTCCCTAGTGAGGTTTTCGATTCAGATGTTCACGAAATTTCCTCTGTCAGAGCATCGGTCTGTTCGGTGCCGGGGCTGTCCATCCAGACTGCACGACTAAGATTGCGGGAAATGCGTCACCCTTTCCCTGGATACAGTCGCAGCACGGCGTCTCGCAAAAGGACCAATGCCATGGAGAAAGTTCTAAGGGGAATGTTCTTCATTACAGGAAGCCGTGATGTATTGCTTGTAGGACAACATACCGCCGTCGGCCGAAAACCCAACTGTGATTTTTAACTAGACAAATACAGATAGTTATTTGGAGGAATCGCCATCCACAAACCACGCAAAAATGCAGACGGAGAATCACTTCACACCCTTCGACTACTTCATGATGGTGGCAGTTTTGGCCTCTTCATCAATGGTCGGAGTCTACTTCGCGTGGAAAGATCGGAAGAACATGAGCAACAAACAGTTCCTCATGGCCAACCGCCAGCTCGGAGCTTTTCCCGTGGCAATGTCGCTAATGGCGTCATTTCAAAGTGCGACAACGTATCTAGGATATCCGTCCGAAATGTTTTACAGAGGAACACAATATTGGGTGGCCATATTCGGATTGGCTATCTCAAACATTATTGCCGCTGAGCTCTATCTGCCCGTTCTCTACGAGCTCAAGCTGACTTCTGTAAACTCGGTAAGTCGCGTTTCAGTCACGTACAGCCGCTGATAATCTCCATCAATGATGCTATAAAAATTGACGGACCTTGCTCGAATATGACACGAGTCAGCGTAACCCACAAATAAGTGACCTCGAGAGCGTTGCGAATCTTCCTCCGAGGGCTGTTAGGGTTTCAATAGACCATGCATGTCGGATGACTCCTCAAAATTTCGAGATTGTCAGCTGGAGCCTTGACTGATATCGCAACTGCTGATAAAACCGTACAGATGCGTCGTTGGAGAACCATGTTGCACGGTCAATGACGGTCACCGGGTTCCATAAAGTGCGACGCTTGTGACTTTGCATGACCGAGCTGATTTCTCTAAAATTCTGATTCCAGTATCTTGAACGGAGGTTCAATCGATGGGTTCGAATACTTGGCGCGATATCATTCACCTTGAACAATCTACTCTACATGGGAGTCGTATTATATGGACCGTCGCAGGCGCTGAAACCAGTAATTGGCCTCCCTTTGTGGATCTCCATAGTCGGTCTGGGCTTACTGTGTACATTCTACACTACTCTCGTAAGTAGAGGTCTCTAACCGGATCATGGCGGCATCGGATCCTTCTGAACATATGTTTCCGAAGAGCATTTAGAATTGGGAATCGATCTCCTACTCTGATCTTTACAGGGAGGCGTCAAGGCCGTGGTTTGGACTGACGTTATTCAGATGTCGATAGCTGTGCTAGGCATGGTAGCGCTTTGTGTGACGGGTATTGTAAAAGCTGGCGGCCTCGGTGAGGTCTTCGAGAAGGCCCAAAGAGGTGGCCGTCTACAGTTTTTCAATACCCAATGGGACCCAAGCTCGGGTACCGTTCTCTGGAACGTTCTACTCGGTATGAACGCGATATCTTCCGTTCTTCACAGTTCGAGTCTGAAAAGAATATCCATTAGAGAGAAACTCGCATATGAATACTTCATAGGGTGTCCTCTCGCCACATAAAACTTTCGTTGGTGAAGCTTTTGATAACTTTCAATCCGATTCCAGGAACCACCATGGTCTGGTTGGGATCATACGGGACCTCACAGACCGAAGTTCAACGATTCTGCTCCGTGTCCTCTCTTAAGAAAGCCAAATTGGCCTTGTACTGTAACATTCCCGGAGTCATGTTCAACATATCTCTCGGCTGTCTCGCAGGTGAGTTTCCCCCTCTAGCCACAAACCGACACCAGGTCCGGTGTCCTCTGTCTATTAGGAGACTCGATGGACCACGTCGTCAAGACGCGACGCGAGTCCTGATCATTGGTATCCCTCACTTCGAAATTTATTTTCATGACTGAAAATCATATCTTTCCTCTTAAGGTTTGGTGATCTATGCGAATTACTACGAATGCGATCCGCTCAAGGCTGGCCGCATCGATAGGTCCGACCAACTGATGCCATATTTCGTCATGGAAGTCCTCGGGAAAATCCCCGGTTTACCCGGTTTGTTCGTGGCTGTCATCTTCTCAGCCGCTTTGTCCACGATGAGCTCGGGATTCAATTCCCTGGCCGCTGTAGCATATGAGGACTTCCTCCAGTTCGCTCACTTACCAGTGCCCGCGATCTTGATCACAAAAATTGCCGGTGAGTCTCAAAAATGAATGCGGAAAGCGCGGCATCCCGGGCTTCACTATTCCGGGAGATTGTCTCTCTAATCGCAAGTCTATGTTTGCTTCCGTTTCAGCTGCAACTTACGGCTTCCTGACCATTGGTCTCGCCTTCTTAGCGGGCTCAATCGGTAGTCTGATCAAAGCTGCCTTCGCCATGTCAGGTGCGCTGTCCGGCCCTCTGCTTGGAGTCTTCACGCTGGGAATGGTCGTGCCCCACATCAACGGGAAATCAGCTCTGCTGGGATTGATCGTCGGGCAGGTGCTCTGTCTATTCATCGTTTCGACCGCTTTGAAATCAGATGACTTCCAATCGCTAGAAACTTCGATTGACGGATGTACCAACTCTACCATGAATTTCTCCGAAGCAAACTCAACCATGACGACTTTGATGGCGACCTCCGCCGAGAAAACGGCCACCACGATATCACATCTTTTAGTTCCCATTTCTGGATTCTCTCTGACCGTGGTTGTTGCCCTGATCTCAACGCTGTTCTTCGGTGTCAACGATCCCGCCGATGTAGACAAAGAACTGTTGGCAAAATGCGTTCGCGACAGATATCATCCTCAACGAGACACCACTGCCGTGGTTTCGACGAACGGAGCCTCAAGCAAATTCGCAAGTGATACACCGCTATAGTTCAAACGCTGCGGCGAGCACGGAGCTCGTATAGGTAGTCCGGCGTTGACACTAACGTTTCACTCGTGTATCTTTCCACGTGTAAATATTCCAGCAAAAAATTATCAGATTGTCGAATTCGAGAAATAGGAACACTGTACACACCATATGACGGAAAGTAGAACCAACGTTTAGATGTCAGGAACATTTTCTTTTTTTCGCTCCCAATATCGCACTGTCGCAGAGTCGATCCTCTTTCCTCTCGGAGTCCATGGTCCAAAAACATATTGGAGCTTCGGACGCGGATAGATCTGGAGATAATGAATTTGTATTTTCGAAAATAAAATAGAACCTATCATTAATTAAGCCGAAACGACACCCGTGATGTCTTTCCTTGATTTGGTGCCACTCAATCTCAAACCGGTTTCGAAACGATTCCGCGAGTCCTGATGACGAAAGCACTTCTGGAAATCATTCACTTACAGATATTCAAATTTTCCACTTGGTAGCACTCATTCCATCAAATCCATGAAGCTTCTCACGGAGCGCCTCAACAGGTATTGGTACAGAGACACGGCCGATTCTCTCGGCGTAAGAACGACGATCCAAGAGGGCTGAGATGGGGAACTTATTTGAGATCGTCAGGGGCTAACCCTTCATTTTTTCATTTCATTTCATTTTGAAGCATTTATCACCAAAGCTCTTTGGTGTATGTTGTTTGTTCATCCTTCATTTTTTCTTCAAATTCCTCCAACCTGGTGACTAAAACAGGTGTCAGTTCACGCACAGGGCACCAACTTGGAAAAATGTGCTACCCGCGGCACATCAAAAGAAGAAGACTGAGATTCGTCCTCGTTTCCCCCATCCCTAACATCACAAAACTTCATTGGAACCGTCCATCATACTGTAGATATTCTGTCACAGTGGCTTGCATCGACGGTCTCGACCCTTTCTGGGCGGATGAGACGAGATTTGGTGGAGGGGGACGCCCTCAGGGGCGTTCGCACAGGGGCGCCAACCACCCTAAGATTGGCCCTGGCTGCAACCCCTCGCATCCGCCGCTTCGAGAGAAGAAGCTCGACAGTAGAAAGCATTCAGCACGCAATTTTCGTTACGGAATCATAGTCGGGCAGCTCGAAACTCGTGATCACGCCCGACGAGCAGTTTCGCTGGTGCCAGAGATCATTGTCATCATTCCTCGAGTGGTCAGAGGAAGTTCCACAACATTCTCAGGACCATTGCGCCCTGGAAACGCATTTTGTATAGACTGTCACAGCGTGTCTCCCGCCCCGTGATGATTCCAGAGTAATCACGCGTGCCTCAGTTATGATACAGGGTTCTTCCATCCCTGACTCCGATTTCTGAACGGTAGCTGACAGGGTAACCTGTCCACTGCGAAGCAGCCTCTCTCATATCGCAGTGAAATGTGACAACGAGACCGATCTCTCACCACTCGATGCAGCTATAGACGTCGACCCATTTTCTTTCTGGGACATAGAACAAGTGAGTGGCACACCCCAGGCCAGAGTTTATCCCAAACTTGGCCACCAACCCTAGTTTTGCCCCAACAAACTCTGACAGGAACTGCTCCGAAGACAGAACCGCTATTCCCTAAGTAGTCTGCCGTCCATTGAGTTTGTGACTTCGAATGCTCGCTATGCAAACGCTGGAGGCAATGCAGAGAATTCAATGTCTGCACTTTTCATGATTCTTGAAGTGATACGACGACATCACGAGATGATCTCAGCTACAGCTGACAGCCTGCCGTAGCAGTTTGTTTATAAACAGCTTCTGCACGTGTGGGACAGAGCAGCGGAGTTCGTCGAGATCCGCGATACTATAGGAGTGTTTGTTTGATCGGCAAAGTCAGGTATGTGTTCCAAACCGTCTCTGAGTTGGTGACATCCTTGCTCGAGAGTTGATGGTGAACTTCAGCTGCTGCGGATATATGATACAGCATCAGCGGGTGAACTTGATACGGTTTTCGGCGAAACTCACAGATTCGATGTTTGCAGAATGCCGCCCCTGAAGGAATCGAAAACTCCGAAGAAGAGAAAATTGGAGGAGGAGGAGGCCAGTGACCAAGAAAAGGAGGGCAGTGGTAACGAAGACGACGATTCCGAAGACTGGGAGAGTGCTGATGAACTGGACGATGCGGATGAAGGCGAGTCGGAGGGCGACGAAGATGAGGATTCAGATGACGACAGCGATACTCCCGCACCGGCTGAGGACGCTTTCGATGAGGATCATGATGTCCCGTCCCCTCTGAACTTCGAGTCGGATCCTTGCTGTCTTTCGTTCCATCCCTCAGAAGATCTCCTCGCTTTTGGCACCATAGAAGGCGAAGTCTTGGTCTACAAGTACTCAACACAAGGCAATACCTTCGATAGTAAACTGAAGGTGCACAAGAAGGCTTCACGGGGCATCAAGTATAACCGAGAGGGCAAACTATTGTTCTCGATCTCAAAGGACAAATCGATGAAGGTGATTGATGCCGAGAAGATGAAGACCGTGGTTGATATCAAAAACGCTCACCCGTCATCGCTTTACTCCTTCTCTTTCATCGATGACTGGCTATGCGCCACCGGAGATGAGGATGGAGGTGTTCGAATATGGGATCATCGAACGTCCAACAAAGAACCCGTCCAAGAATACAAGGAGAGCGAGGATTATATCGCAGATCTGCTCATCGAGCCTGAGAAGAAGAAGGTGCTCCTGGCGGCTTCGGCTGAGGGTACTCTGACCGCCTTCGATATTCGGAAGAAGAAACTCATCATGCAGTCAGAAGTGTTCGAGGAGGAACTGTTATCCTTAGCTCTGGTCAAAGACAAAAAGATCGTGTGTGGAGGAAGCAATGGATCATTCGAAATATTCAATTGGGAGGAATTCGGGTACATTGTCAACGCGATGAAATCCATCAGCAAAGCATCAATCGACAGCATGCTAACTTTATCAGACAGGATTGTCGTTTACGGCTGTGGCGACGGGAATATCCGCGCGGCAACTTTCTTCCCCAACAAACCGCTTGGTATCGTCGGGAATCATTCGGAGTTCCCGGTCTTGGCTATCGACGCTGACAGAAATAAGAAGCTGATCGCAAGTGCAAGTGGAGAACCGGTTGTCAAGTTCTGGAGCGTGGAAGGGCTCGAGCAGAAGGCCGCGATGAAGAGAGGTAAAGGCCAAGACCTCAAGATGGCCATGAATACGAAGAAAAACAACTTCTTCGCGGGACTTGTGGACGACGCGTAGATGCTCACTCTTAGGCCTGTTGTACATTCTAGGATTTTCCGCTTGTGATTGTCAAATATATCCGGAACTTTGTCAATATGTATAAATTGGGGTCGTGGAAGAAACATCAGCCCGAGTTTTCAGCTTCTTTCAGCACTTGAAAATCGTCTCACTAGAAACTAACCATCTTGCTTCGAGTTGGTGTCGAGCGGCTCCGACCGTTGGAGCCGCTTCAGAAATCTCTTTCGAGGGAAACGTTGACTCGAACCTAATGAATGAGTTCACTGGTACCCCGTCATTATCTCGAGGATAAAGGGCCCTGTTCGCATCCTTGTCGTTGTTAGCAACCACATATTGTATTGCAGTTCACGAAGGAAACTATTCAGTTCGGTGATTTTTAGTCTTTCACTCGAACTGCATTCCAGAAGCCATTTCTTCCGCAGCTGCATAGGACCCAGTTGACCTTCATTCGATCGCTCTGATTCGCTACTGACGTCCTTTCAGGATCGAAGCTGTTTCCATTGTTAGAAGACGAGTGACGTTGGTCCTCTGGAAAGCGTCTCCGAAATCTGACATCATGTCCAGTTCCAATGCAATGCTACTCGAGAGAATCTGAGAGAATCCGTGACCGCCGATCCAATCTGTCTCACAGAATCGTTCCTTCTCCTCCCCAGATACAGCCGTAGAAGATGCCGACCAACCTCCCGGACTTCCAAGAGGAGGTGTCGATGAGCATGGGAGACGAGTGGACTCGCGATCTACCAGTGTGTCCACTGTCTCGGATGGGAACGTTGACCAACCAGCTATACTACAGCAACGGTTACAAAAGCGATGAACATTCTTTCTATGAGATTGGATTCAACTACCTGTACGTATGCGGAATTCAAGAAAAATCCTTGTGGATGATCGCAGCTGAGCCGTATACTGCAAAACAGCTCCCGTGCCCGCAACGCATAGTGAGCTGAAGTTTGCTTCATTGCAGGCAGGACGACATCGGCATCTATGCCGTGTTCTCCGGTTCAGGGTCCGTACGTTGTGCCAAATTCGCTGCGTTAACGTTCCCTGCTGAGCTCCTATTTGGGCAGCTGAATATCAACCAAACACCCGAGCAGATAATTTGCACCTTGAGAGAAGCTTGGAGATTCGTGGACAAGCAATACCTAGCAAGCATAGATGATCTCATGCTGGAGAGCGTCCGGATTAAAATCGCCTCCGAGAATCTGGTGAGATATTTTCTGTCTTCAGAGTCGGTCCAGTGAGAACTCCAGAGCCCTCAGGATATTTCGCGGAACGCTCGACGCACTGTCACATGATCATTTTAGTGACGTGAGTCTCTTCTCCTCTTGATTACAGGATAGCCAGCTGCAGTCGCTAGCTGACCCGTCGCGTTTGGCCCAGGTTACGCGGGAACTACATTCGACCGCCTCCGGACTGCTTTGTGTGACTCTTGGAGAGAACTTGGTGCTGTCGTATGCTGGCGACTGCGTAGCAGTCCTTGCCCATCAGAAGGAAGGAGCCAAAGGTCGGGAAATCGTTCAGATTACCCTTATTTGAGAGCGCCTGACATGAGAAGATCCAATCAGACTGGAAGAACTAAGTTGAGATAACTGCGACGGTAGCTGGGAGAAAGATATGGCCGAGAAATCTCTGAATCAGTGGTGTTTCCCTCAGAATCAGATCCATGGAATGCATCCGTACTCACCTGCGGCCATAATCGCGAGAATGACGACGAGAAACTCCGCCTCGGGCAACAAACTCTGATCGATCTGGAAATGGCGAACATACGACAAACGAGATTCCTGGGCCACCCGGTCCTGAAGAGGTAACAGACATGGGCGCTCAGCGACATTGAATATGCACTGCACGGTGTTCTCCTTTCTGAGATTGGGCGCTCAAACACTTTAACTTTGGTTCAGCACCATTCCGGGACTCCAAATTCAGCCTGAAGAGCTGGTGCTCAACATGCGACCAGACTGGAAATTCTTGATTCTGGCCTCACCTGGAGTGTTTGAAGCACTGAGTCACCTGCGGCCGAAATGTCAAGATATTTCAGTGGTGAGTACTCATCTAGAGACGAAGCTCTGAGTCTTACCGGAACCGTTCCCGGGGCAAACCAGCACCACAAATGATCCAATCAGTGAACGAAAGTTGGTGAAATGAGAAACCATGGTCGGACTCAGTCGATTCACCTGTTTTCAACTTTCATGTGTATCTGGGCGACGTGTTTCTGCAGAACTCTTAGTTACTCATGGGGTCTGGTCCCATTTCATGATTAGTCATCGGTGACTAGACGTTGAGCCCTCGCCCTTTTGACGAAGGGTTGCATTGGTTTTTGCAGCTAGCGGAGTGCCTGTGTCAACAGATACGAGAAGAGTTCGTCAAGTGCACCGCCCACGATCAATCCGGCAACGTATTGAATCGTGTATCTCAAAACGTCGTGGAAGAATTGGGTAAAATGCACTTTCGCGCGTTCTCTGATAATCAGATGACGCATAACAGAAGACCAGACATGACGATCATGATCAAAGTGTTCGATGAGAGCATACTTCAACCTCGACCACCGTCTCGAGGTCCCTCCAGGACTTCGTCGACGATGGGTAGTACGCTCTCGAACACAATGTCATCAATATACGACTCTCGGTGAGTGTTCTTTCTGAGGCTTTTGTATGGATCATGTGGATTATACTATTGCTCAGGCATCAGATAGTGGCTTCTGATACCGAATCATAAACCCATGAGAGCGGGGACGGTCGTCATCCACAAAAAATTCTTCTCTCACTTTTCCAGAGATCTTGTGGAGCATTCGAATGCCCCCCTCCCGGCATATGTAGACTTCAGTAGTTTCATCGAGAACGCGAGGCGGGACCCCACGGTACCGTCTTGGTGGTTGGAGCCATCCTTGCCTGCTGCTGAAAAAGAGGAACCGTCGGTCTGAATTCCACTGCTGACCTCAGCAGACGACTTATCGCTACGTTGTGGTGATTCTGTTGAATCCGACTAACTGATATGTTTGTAAATCTATATTGTTCACAGAGCTCCGTTGAATAAAGTGGTTTTTTTTTGCGACCCACAAGGGAAGCCAATGAATTGGCTCTCGTCTCTCAAAAGGATCTCTGGGACTCTCACCTTTGTCGCGGGATCGGGAATTCGATACTCGAATTGAATAATGAGAACTCTGAATATGCACGAAGATGTTTCAACAAGTTTCACCACATCTTGAAGGTGGTCCTGGTTGAATGTCATGCGAAGAAATTGTCGACCCTCTCTGTGCCTCGCCTCGCTTTGGGTCGATCCTGTGGTTGAGCTCGTGTCCGACCTGGGCCATTTGGCGGAAGATTTTTTCATCTGCTCCTTCGAAGAGCCCCCCGGAATCTAGAACCTGTGCCCCACACGGTGGGTAAATTTTCTGTATATAGGTTTGAGCTTACTGGAATATTATTTGAAACGGAGAACCATACGGGTGATTCGTAAGTAATCATTGGTTGAACATAGGGTCTAAGCAGCCGAATTCACGATTAGAGATTCGAGATGGCGAAGAATGATGGTCAATTGTCGGCTGACCATCTTGACCGCCAACATGCTCTAGAAATTTAAGTGAGAGATCTGGCACATATATGCCGAGATCCCGTATCCGGTTGGATTCCAACCATGTCGATGCAGGATGCGTTTCTTGACCAACAGTGTAAAGTCACACATTCATGCGACCCCAACCCCCCCCCCCCCCCTCCATTCAGTACCACGTTTCCAAGCGAGTTCGTCTATAGAAGATGGGCCAGTTTTCCCAAAATCATCTCTCGCTGACACCCGGACGTAGTATACGCATCAGATGCGAAAATTCTATCCCTAATGACTCGAACACTGCGTTCATCTAAGAACGCTCGAATCCAGTCGCGAATTCGCGCACCTTTGCCTTTGGAAAGCATGCACCAGCGACAATATGAAATGTCGTCCAGCGGAGACTCTAGAACGCACCTGAAACCATCCCGCGATCCAATCCCAATCCGACTCTATCGGTATTTTCCCGCAGAACTCTATGTTTCACCGCGTATTGAAACCATGCTTAGAACCCATCGCTTCAGCTTCTCGGATTCTTCCCTCCTCCTGGGAAATCGGCATCAACCATCATCTCATCTAATCATCTTAGACACACTGGATGGCGCGTTGAATGAATATGCACGAGGATTCTCTGAGAACCATGACGCCTCGCAACAACGCTCGAGATGACTTCCTAACTCGCAGGATCTCGCACGAAGTGTGATACGGAAGACCATCCCATCCCCAGCGGCCGCTTCCGCCAATCTTCCAATGTTTGAAGCTCCAGCATCACGAGACCGGATGGTCTGAGGCCATGTATTTCCATAGAGGGTGTCCTACAGGCCTTATTGTAGTACCTAATTAATTGCGAAAAGAAGAACGGAATGAACTTGGTCAGACAAAGCGGGAACTCATTGTATTTGAAGTGATATTCAGAGCTTGGGAACGATCCATCGGAATCTTCAGATAAACACTTTGTCGCTGACGTCGTTGGATTTCTGCTGGGCAATACGATCGTCGTAGTTGAAGATATGCCTGAACTGGGACCTAGGATCACAGGGATCTGAGACACCTGACCCTTGTTTTCCGAGGTGAAGCGGTTCGAGGTAGTATGGGTAAGGTGCTTTGGTCGTACGACCGAATGCATTGTCGAAGAACGCCAGTTTCCCATCAGCGGTGTGATGAGTGCTGTAGATGTCTCCATTGAAGCAGATGCATAGATACGATCCATTGTTTTGTTTCGCACAGAGCGTCCTGCGAACTCCGCGACAAGCCCGCTCGCAATTGAATTGCTCCATCACGTCGCATTTCGTCTTGTCTTCAAGAAAGAATATGAGAAATAAGACTTTTCTGATCAAGAAAAAATCGGATGCGAAACACGATATCAGGTCTCCTGCTCCGACGGTCAGCCTTGGTTGCCCGAACCGTAACTATGTAAGGCTCACCAACAGCTCGACTCGTAGTTTCGTCTTCGTAGGCGATGGAAGCACCGATGAAGATTGAGAGGACAACGGAATGCTTGACGAGCTGCATATCTTAATGCTTTCCGTGATCTATCGCCTCGAAGATTCGCTGTACCAACGGCCACTCCGAGGAGGTCCTCTCTGACTGACATTGGGAAGATCATCAACTGCGCGGCCCGACTCGTCGGTGGCAAGTGGCTCGGAGGAAACGACCAATCTGCGCGTCGCAGAGGATCGTGAATCTCTACCACCGAATGACCTCAGCTGACGCTTTACAGCGGGCAAGGGACATTGATTTCCAGCCTCCCTCTGACGACACCTTCGTGTTTGCATGACGTGTACGATTGATTCAATAGATGTACTCATGCAACTCTCAATCATTCCGGAAAAAAATTAAGGGGTCTTACATGCAGCTGTGATCCGTCAGGAAACCTGCTGGTGCAGCCCACTTCGGGATGTTTATTGGTTCGATTGAAACAGATGGAATTTCGCTGTACATATATTACAGTTCCGTATTTCAGGGGAGACTCCAGGATCGGTATAAAAGAGAATCTTGACTTCTTCCGGATGTAGGATGATTGACGGGGCTAGACGGCGACGTTGGGAATGTAGATCGAAACAGAGCACATACAGGTGAATGCCACTCCGAACTGAGGTCTGCAGGTGAAAGAGTGAATTTTACGTTCCTCGCACTCCCTGTAGCAGCGCTCGCTCTGTTCCTCCTTGCATTCCGCTGTTGAAGCAGAAAGAGTACCGTCAGAGTTCAGAACGAATACTATAGAACCGATCAATCTCTCGGAATCGAATTGGTCCCGAACCTACGCTATGCTTGCGCATTTCCGCGGCAGCTGATCATAGAAGCTTTGGCCTGTACATCCCGGCTTCACATATACTGGGCTCGGAATCGACATGCTAAAACTTACGTAAATCTTTCCAACTCTGGGTGGGCACTGTGCCCTGGATGTACTGGATCATCGGAGTCGTCATGTGAGGTCCGTACACTCCCGTGTTACGACCGTACTGCACCATTTGTCCATCAGGGAATCGTACCATCTGTCCCTGTTCATGACCGCGGTTGTTGTACGGATCCCATTGTTGCGTGGGCGAATGCGTCGGAAAGCTCCTGTTGCGAGTAGGAAATCCCCGGTTCCAAGCTTTCGTTGAGTATGCCCAGGGTCTAGTCTCCCAGGAACGGATGGGTCTTGTCGTGGTAGTGCCCTCCGAGTAACTTAGAGGGTAACTGGATCCAGCCACTAGACCGAGCGAACCAACCAGTAGGACGAGAGCGATCATAGTCCAGTCGAAGCCGTCGTATGCAGTAGAGCGAACCCTGGTAGTTTCCAGATACCTGAGCTTGTCTGGCTTGTACCTCGTTGAGCAGTGTGCGAGTGACTCGGATGCAGCACATAAATACCCTCATGCCGGCTCCGGAGTCTCTCCAGTGGGCTGACATTGAAATCATGCGATAAACCCTGATTAGAAGCGAGAAAGAAGGAGAATGGTACGCCTGTTGAGCTTGTCTTGAACACGTCTATTAAGAGCCATTGTGTCCGCTGTCGTACTTGATACGTCAATGCTCGCTGACGTAACTGTGCCGCGTTACTATGGGCATCAGACTTCCAACGCAACGAGAGTGTTCCATGCTGCGTCGGGGGACCTTTCTACCAGAACTTCCAACATCTACCGTTAAGGGTGAGAATGGGAACATCCAACTGGACTCACGAGAAAGATCGATCGACACGAGTTGCATGATTGACGATATTGTATCGACAGGGACCTCGAGACGTTCCATTTTACTAATACATATAAGCACAGGACTGCGCAATGAGGGTCTGTTGACGATACTTTGGATCAGCACAAATCGTTCTGATTTTCAAGTTGAGGACCGTCTGAAACCCGTGCTCTATGCTTGAGCGTCGCCACGTCGAAGTTCCTCGCGATGAGATCTTCAATAAATTCGTCGTTGAGTTACCGCCGGGCTTTCTTGGAGAAAGAATCCGTTCCGTCATTGATTCCACACTAGAACTGTCGAGAAGGAGCCGCTACGAGGCACATTCCCAAACGAGGAACGATCTAGATTTGCACTTAACCGGAAGGTAGCTTTCCATAGATATGCATCACTGCCCGAAGAAGTCATCGTAACTATCGTACATGGGTGTGGACGGATATGGAAAACTCCTGTGACTCCAAGTTCCGAATTCCGGGGGAAGGAACCCAGCTGCGATCGATGTAATCCTGCGCATGTCTTACGATGCTCAATGGTAACGGGTTGAAGGTTGAATTTGTCTACGGTGCCGCGCCGCTCCTGATTTGTATCAACGCCATGGCGGAGGTTGCAGTTTGCGACAATCCTTGCGGCTGCGGCACCCTATCTCTCTTCGCAACATTGTTTGCCCACATCTGCACCAGATGGTGTACAAGGCAACGCATTCACAAAAATGCGTCCATAGACAATGGATTGTGAGACATGGACGACGACGTTCTTGGTTTCCAAGCTTCTCCTGAATGTTGATCATGATGTCCATCGAATCATGAGGCACCGTTATCCGGTCTCCCTATCCATACCCTCCTCCTAGTGATCCTGAGAGAAGAGTCTGATGATGGAAACCTTGATGAGCACAGCAGGCGTGGTGCTTGGCAACGAGCAACGTGGTAGAGGAATCAAGAATCGAAAGGAGAGAAGAATCAAAAATCTGTTGGTTGCCAAGGAATCGAGGTCGCAAGAGGATGCTGATATTGTAGCTCATGACTTCCATCAGGAATCTGCATTCTTCCTTACACCGCAATACAAGGTGTGGCTCACACTTTGTCGGAGAAGGAAAACACGTCTGTTCTCATTCACTGAAGCGATCGCGCACTCTCGAGTTCTCACGTTCCACGGCGACAAGCGGCTTACGCGATTTTTACGATTGAACTAGGTGACCCCGTGAGCTCTGAACGACTACGAGGTCCGGGGGGACTCCGCGTGAAGTTCAGGAGAAGATATGATCCTCGAGCGCTAGACTCGAACTCACTGGTACACCGATGATGACATAATCAATTGTTGACGCGCGTTACTGGGATGGCCTTTGTTGTCGTCGTCGGACGGCTGGGCTTGACAGTTGGCGATCAGCTGATTGCCCGGCCGCTCCCCTGGCGCGTTCGGCCTAGAAAAGGAGATCGCCGTCGCGCGCAGAGCCGCTGAGTTCTCGAGAATGCCGCATCGCAGAGTTTATTGAATCGATAAATGTCGCTCGACTTGAGCTGTTAGGAAGGATTATTTAAACGATGAAAGGAGTTTATTGTCGAGAAAGTTACCCGTTGTCAACCCGATCTCACTATGTTCGTGTTCGTGCGTGTGTGCGCTAGGCTCCATCGTACTCGATGGACCGTACGTGACACAAGGAAAATTCATGTCTAGTGTAGCTTTGGTTGCAACCACAGTACCAGTGACTCCCCCAACGTAACGCTGTTCAACGGAGCTGAGCTTGCGGACAAGGGCGAAGAGGAGATCAGACTATAGTGTAATGTCTGACACAGAAAACTTCCAGAACCTGGAGTCAGTCCACTGAAACAAGAGATTCAAGATCTGATTGCCGTAAGTCGGGATGCGCTCCACGCCCTCTGTCTGGTTGTTGTTGACCGTCGTTAGTTCCTGCTGATCGTGATGGAACTGATCGTACAGCTCGAGCGTCCTGCGTGAAGGCTTGCTTCGTACAGATGGACGTGATGTTCCCCGGAGCTGAACGCCTCTACGGAGAACATGAGGGAAGCACACGCCCACTTCGCAAGGTTTTTCTCGAGTGGTTCAACAAATGCAGGTCAAAAAGCGGTGAGAAAGTTCAGCTTTGTTGAGAGTGAGAACGGAGAATACCGCATAATTCTGGCGCTTCGAATCAAAGCGATTCGGGGGAACATTCTCCAATGGGGAATTGAAGAGTTGGTGCAATCAGGTTCCAGCCGGTGCGGAACCCTCTTTTCGAACGGCAAGAAGTTTTCCACAGGGTCAGACAGTTTCGTAGACAGTTTCGTTGGGTCCCTGTAATGAGGGTCTATGGGACAGGCATAAACTGTATGTTTGCAAGTCAACTTTGCTCGTAGCTCAAGGACGGTTTCGAGGGCTCGTCCACTTCGCCGACAAGGAAGGATTCGAGCCAATGAGGCTCGCAGAAGTCGGAGAACGATTCACAACTTTCGGAAATATCCGCGAACAATGGTATACAAGATGGGCTCGAATCGTGCAAACCGATGTCATGGACGACGCAGAATGGATTGCGACTTGCAGGTATGGCCTACATCTAAACTAATAAAGTAGAGAAAAAGTCCGGACGGCCGTCATAGGAATCGTGTTCCTCCATGCAAATGGCCCTAGGTTTCCGAATATTGTACGAAGGTTTCCTGTGAGGTCCACGATCAACTTCCCAATCTTTTCGCATGTCCGTAATTTTCGAATTACGCACAGGAGGACAGAATGATGTTCCAGTCTAACTTCGTTACCTCAGTCATTCGGTAGTTCTGCAAGTCTATACAAACCTTGCAACTCACACATCCACTCGGTCATTGCAAAAATACGAAGTTCTCACGATCATAATCAGAAATACGATGTCACGCCATCTTGATCGTAGCGAGTCTACCTGCTGACCCTATTGCCTTATGGAACACATTCAAGGAAGTAATGACTGAAGATTTCCTGATTGAGACACGGACACACCACGCTCATGGGCGGTGTTCTCCTTCTTCTGGAAGGAGATTTCCGACAGACCACTAGTTCCACATCAGTCGATGAAATCAACGTATGTCTCAAGCCATCCACGTTGTTGCCAAATGGGCGAATACGGTGGTCGGAACGGGGTTTGCGAATCCTTGCCGGACAACCTCACACCGCTCGTTTCGCCCCAACTGTACTCGAAAGCGAGGTTCGATAATCACAAGCAGCCGAAAACATCATACGACAAACACGCGACATATGCGTGCTAATGGTTGCTATCGAAGACTCCATCTTCTATTCAATGTATCCCAACCTTGAAACGAACTTTCTCAACCTACACGGGTGACGCGAGAGCCATTCTCGCTCCCCGAAACGAAGCCGTTCATGACATAAACAAGCGACTCCGTGCCACGATACCCGGATCGCAAGCCGAGTACATTTCTATTGATACCGCACTAGAGGCTGAAGACGCCGTCTAACATCCAGTTGATTCCCTCAACTCCCTGAATCCGCTCGGCCTCCCACCATACTTATTACGACTCAAAGTCGGCTGTCCTGTCATGTTACTACGAAACATTGAACCCCCACAACTTTGCAATGGAACCGTATGGCAATGTCCCGCAGCCCTCATGCCCGATTCCGTCAAAGCAACCATACTTACAGGTATTGGCCCAGGCGGAGCACCTGTTATCCGGTCAACACCACTGAGCCCATCCGCCCTACCATTCAAGCGGCTGCAACTGCCTGTGAAATTCTCATACGCGATGACCATCAACGAGTCTTAGGGTGTGAGAATCCAAATCTGTGGATTGAACTTGGAGACGAGATGCTTCTCACATGGTCAACTCTACGTAGCCCTCTCCCGCGATCCTTCACTGAACCCCCCTACGTCTACGCACCGGATGGAACTACACGCAACATCGTCAACAGAATCCCACTCTGATCACCACCCCTGCAACCACCGGCATCCCGACCACCCCGTGGCGAAGCACAGGTAGTGGCGCTAGTAAGGACATGAAGGTGCGGGGCTCCGAAAATATGATCAGATCAATCGAGATATAACCGCGAAACTCCAAAACGTACCGTCAGAGCGACCGCGGATCATTCCCATCGCCTGAAAAACTTATGACCGACCCTCAATCGTCTGCGGAAACCTTGGAAAAAAAATCAGGAAGGCAGTACCCGGCACTGCCGCAGGATTTGGCGACGCAGGTCCTCCCAGGTGCGAAGTGATGGGTATAAGGATTGATCGAAGAGTCGGGGAAATTGAGGAATGAGCACTGATGTTCTGGGGATCTAGGGGAGCGGGATTTTCGAGCTAAATTATCGCTTGGTTACTTGTTCTCAGATCGGGTACGTTCTCCTGAAGAATTCTTACCTAGCGTTGTGAACTACGCTGGCGAGTCGAGAGGCGTATGTGGAGAAGTCGCAATTACGGATGGCGGATCTAAACGCCCTGGAGGCCCACGTCAGTTCCTTAAGACTCTTCCAGAAGATCCACGTATTCTCCCAGCTAGTTCATTCTTGTCGCATTTTCGAGAATGAGACGAATTTTCGCGGTGTCCCACTGAATGCTTCGTCGCTTATCAAAAGTGGTGAGAAATATCACTTGTATTCCAATCGACCACGTCGAGGACTGATGGATCAACGAATCAAAATATTGGAGTCCACATTAATTGACTAGTATGCTCTCACCGGGAATCTTCAGCTCGCTCGAAGCGCAATGATAAGCCATCGCACATGATGGCCATACACTGCCGCGCAACAATGTTCGGAACAAAATATGAGGTGGCTAAGTCCCGTTGAACGTAACCTATCCAAGTCTAGGACTCCTTTTGCTTCCTGACCCCATGGAAATTCCGCCATCGAACGGTGACTGCATTTCGTTCCGCAATTGATCTTTGTCGAATCCCCGAGCATGACGTCAAGTGGAGACAATCATGCGGAAGTGGGCTGAGGCTCCCAGTACGGGAATCCCCAGCTCAGGAGCTGCTTCGCTCCTTCCGAGTACGGACCACTTCGGACGTTGACTTTGGATTTCAGCAGCAAGAGTCAGTCCAGCGAGGGAAACTGACCCACTCATTGTATGAGTCCGATTGTGCAGGCTTCATCGTATTTTCCGAAAGACTTTTACATACCCCTCGGCAGTCGCGTATCTACCATGAGTTCATACTGTTGAGTTCATGCTTGTAAGTTGAGACTTCCGACTGAGGGACTGATTTTCTGCGAATTTCACAAGGGTATCCCCTTGTTGAAAATTTGCCTCCCCCAAAAAAATCCTGCACACGCGCCTGCCCGTCGGTCAGAATCCGATTGATTGATTTTCTAGGCCAGGGTTTGTTCTGCACCCAAGCGCGCGGCCGGGACGAGCAGGCGGTGCGGTCCGAATCGACTACCCAATCTCGAGTAGGCCCTCCAAAGACCCGCGGAATTGCAGAACCGCGGTTTTCCGGGAACCGCTCTCATGGGTTTCTTGATGGTTCCTTGATGAGTGGCCGGTTACTCATCATTGAGAGTCTCATAGAAAACTCTCAGAGAGTGAGAGTTGTTAGAGTGAACTTGATTACTTTAAAACACAACATGTTCGCCAACTTTTCGTTTGCTCAAGCTGGTCTGAGCAACCCGTGGCAACCGTGGATGATGAGAATCTTGAATCTTCGAAACGCCTCCTGAATGCGATAGATGACTCTACGTCTTGATCCGCATACCTTATTCCCCCGAGATTCTACAAATTGTCGTGCGTCGCTTCCGTCATCCGTTGTTCGAGATCCCAGAAAGTGCGATTCTAAGATGAATGGGCAGGGATTGACTGATCGGCTGGCTCTCGACCGCCTCTCGACTATCCTGTAATTCCGGTATGGTACCTGTTGAATGTCTCATGTTTGTCATTAGGCGAATCGGTCGCTGATGATGGTGGTATTACCCTAAAATCCCGCGTATAAGGAACCCTATTTCTGACCATAACAGGGCTCAGTACTTTGCCTGACAGATGAAGAAGTGTGTTCTGGAAATTTCACATAGTGGATCCGCAAGAGATCTACCGTGACAGAAGCCCAGAACACACTTTTTCATCTGTCAGACAAAGTACTGAGCCCTGTTATGGTCAGAAATAGGGTTCCTTAAACGCGGGATTTTAGGGTACTTCATTATTGGGAGCTTGACGTAGCAAAGCGTGATGCGAGCTCGGGAAGTTCGATGTCCGGTTTCTCGATTTCGGACAATGCCGATCTAAGGAGAATCCTGGAATCCTTATCCTCTTGAAGAGTTAGAAGACAGAGAAATCACCACAATCCCGAGCTGTTAATCCCATATTCACCGTTCAGCTCATAGTTTGATCCTGAGAACCCGGTTCCTAGCCTCGAGCGGAAGTCACGTTGTCATCGCGTCGTAAACTGGGAAGTACTGCTAGTGCTCGGCGATGGTGTTGGTATCAAGTATCTCGATCCGAGCTGCCTAAGCGGCAACAATGGTGGTTGGTAATAGTTTCAACACAAATATCCATCTGAGAGGACGACATCTGCACTCGAAGAGTCCCGCCATTGGTCGAGGCGGAGCCAGGCGCTACGCAAGCTCCGCCCCGTCCTGGGCTCTGACAACCGTTAAACTAGATACAAATGATCGCGGTCGGAGCTGTGCGAAGACTCACAGCGACTGCTTCATATGACCATGTCGATTCACTGAAGAGCAAAGATCGACGAAAACGCGCAGTTGCACTTCCATCGGGTGATCTCTGAACTGTGTCTTGTGATCATAAAGACGGTGCGCAAGTGGTTACATCAAGTTCGGAGCAGCTCGAAGCGAGCGACGAAAGCCCTGGCCGATGCTCCGATGTCGCTCGAGGACCTCACCAGCCCTCTGAAAACTCTGCTGGGATCTCCATCGGACGCCATGGTTTACATGGATGAGTTGACGTCCTGTAGCTCATCATCAGCCGACGACGATCATTTGATGCTGACGAAATTCCCGCGATCTACGAACTTTGAGAAAAGCCTTCGACGGACTCGGAACGCCAACATTCCCCTTGACATCGTAAAAGTGAGTAGCAGCATCTCTGAGCCGCCAAAAGAGATCAATTTGAGCCTATGTAGTTCAACGGCAACAATCGAGCAGTGCAAGAGTTTATCCCAGTCCTTAGCCTCGATGACGATTGGTACTTTTCCTCGACCGAGATGTGCGCTCTCGGAGAATCTGATGGAATGTTCTATATCATCCGAACCTAGAGGAGGATGACACGAACATGGAATCAGTTGAATATTGTTCAGCCAGTTCAGTCGCATACTCAATACCGTTATCAGCTGGGGAACGGAAAAGGGGAATCGAGGTACAACAGGTTTCAAAACTGCAGAGCCCGCTTGAATGAATTCCCAGCACCCCTGAACCATGGAAAAATCAGATGCCTACATTATGAGAAGTTCGCCACGGGAGTTCGCTCCTTGCGAGGGCCTGGGAGAAAGTCTGCCGCCGAGGTTCATCACATTTGAATCGTCCCGAGGCCGTAATGATGATCATTCCTCCGTGACGAGCTTTTCCTCCTGGACAGAGCGATCCTGCGCCGTTCCTCGGGGATGAGAGTCGCGATTCGTTATGGTGGATCTGGAACCTCAAGAGACGACTTCTGTCTTTCCGTCTGACGGATTTCTAACCGCGGCCGTGATCAGTCCGGTCTTCAGATATCTCTGTGCTTGCGGAAAACTCAGTGTCAGCGTAGAAACTCGGGTAAGGGACGAAAATCTAGCAGAGGTTGCATGGCAAAATCTACTGATGACCTTGGCCGAGGTATCCTGAGTCACGATGTTTTTATTCGATTCATGGATGTCAGTTATGACTTCCTGATTCCGAACGTGATCATAACGGAAGTCATCGGAGAATCATGGCAGAGTGTGCAGGCACATATCTTCCGGCGGATCCGGCGTCTTCCCCTGGACTGGTCCAGAGCGTTTACCAGAAAGAGGAAAGGAAAGGGGATTCTATAACTAAAGGCTTGCCAAGTGGGGAACTTTTCATAATCACGAGCGGTATCTTGAGTGTCACATTGTTGACGTGACCAGCTCCCTCCATGTGGATATCAGCCACCGTTCAAACTACGGTCAGGACTGTGTCGAGTGAGCACGGTTCAGGCATCGAATCATTTCACTAATTGTAAGTGGCAAAGGATTTACATTCTGCCAGGTCCGTCATCTGAGGTATCCGTTATTCCTCAGTTTCGATAGCTGCCACGTTCGTTAACTGCTATCGGTGTACGGAGCGTTGTGTGGGGGAAAGGTTCGGGAAAACGTTTTTTTTTCAACTCAATCGTTGACTGATTCATGCGAGCGCTCAAACGACCCCTTACTGTGCTGTCATGATGGAGGACATGTTCATTGGCTTACATACATCGAACACTAGCGATCCTCCAGGAAGGAACAGTTTAGTATCAGCTGAGTCGCGAAACTACAGAACTGGGGAACCATAACAATTTTGTTTTCCTCAAACAAAGCTCTCCGTCCAACGCTCGAACTCCGCATTTCTACTGTCGGTTTCCTCCGACGGAGGAATATTGGTTTCGGCTGAAAGCTTGACCGATGACTCCGCGAGGCTCGTCGTCGACTTTCGCCTCTCGTTGCCCCAAAAGCAAGTGTTAACGAGCTTCTGAAGAGGCACGTTCGCCCTGGCGTCCGTTTGTGCTAGTTATCAGCTTGCAAGTTAAGCTAATTAGGCACCCACAAGATCGACTGCGACTCACAAACGCCCCACCGCCGGCAACACCGTCAGTCTCTCAAGCCTCTCACTCACAATCAGACTCTCTAAATCGTCGAGAAGCGTTACATCTATGTGACGACGAGGCTGCTGGGAGAATCGCAGTCAGCAGGATGTTCTGCAACACGAGTCTGATCGTTGCCAATCACCAACGACTTCGCTTGGGCGACGGACGCACTCGCTTCGGGATAAGGAATCCCTCACCGCTGGGTGGACAACGCGTAGACCACTTCGACCGGAATTCCAGGCGTTAACCAGCGCTCCTCCGCGGTGTAGACATTGGAATATCGACTCTGGACAACGACGAACAGAAAATCCTTCAGGAGTCGGTTTCAGACGGGGAACGCATATTCCCGCTTTCACTGACAGTGCGCGGACCCGACAGATCAATCACATGGAGCGATGCGTTCGCGCTGTGAACTTTTCGGCCGGACCGGGTTGTCTCCCTCTGGAAGTTCTGGAAACGGCTCAAAGAGAGATGTTGAATTACAAAGACTCGGGCTGCTCGGCCATGGAGCTCAGTCACAGATCGCCAGGCTACGAGAAAATCGTGGAAGTCACCGAGCAGGACCTCCGTGACCTCTTAAGCATCCCCGACAATTACAGAATCCTTTTCATCCAAGGCGGAGCTACTGGTCAGTTCTCGGCTGTGCCATTGAATCTCTGCCCGAAAATGAAAGAACAGAAGGCCGATTATGTAGTTACAGGCTGTTGGAGCCAGAAGGCAGCTAAAGAAGCCGCGAAGTACATCCAGGTGAACGAAGTATTTCCAGAGCCCAAGCGATTCACGGGGATTCCTCCCGAATCCGAATGGAAAACGTCGCCAGATGCTGCTTACCTTTTCTACTGCGACAACGAGACAATTCACGGCGTGGAGTTCAATTTCGTCCCTTCGGTGAAATGTCCCATAGTCTGCGACATGTCCTCAAACATAATGACGAGGCCGGTCGACGTCTCAAAATTCGGCGTTATTTTCGCTACTGGACAGAAAAATCTTGGGCCGTCAGGAGTGACAGTGGTGATCATCAGAGACGATCTCGTTCAAGATCCGGCTCCGGTTTGCCCCCTTATTCTCGACTACAAGGCGACCATTGGAAACGGTGGTATGATCTACACGCCGCCAACCTATTCCATTTATCTGCTCGGGCTGACGTTGAAATGGATCAAGACACACGGTGGGGTGGAAGGTATGAAGTCGCGCAGTGCCGAGAAAAGTAAAGCAATGTACGACCTTATCGACAATTCTGAAGGTTTCTTTATCAGCTCCGTGAAGAAAGAGTTCAGATCCAGGATCACAATTCCATTCCGAGTGCGGAATGACCCAGCTCTGGAGAAGGAATTTCTCGCCGAAGCGGAGAAACTTGGTTTGATTCAACTGAAAGGATATAGATTGGTTGGTGGGCTCAGAGCGTGTATGTACAACGCAATGGAAGTGTCGGATGCATGGAAGCTCTTCAGTATGATGGAGAAGTTTCGCGAGAGCAAGAAGTGATTTCCGGAGGAATTTTGGGACTTGGTGAATACACGGGCTGTTTTCAAGCTGAGAGTGCAAATGAGCCTACGAAAAACTCGAACGATTTCGGCAAGATTTCGATACATCCTCGTCACGATACATGCTAGTGCACAGCGACTTCGGGGTTGAGCTTTCTCCATGAGTGGTAGGGTTGCGCTCCCTCCTGGTTGGCTGGCTGGTTGGTTGGTTCGTTCCTTACTTCCTCCTCTGGTACGTGACTCGTGTTGCCAAGGTCCACAGAGTTGCCGAAATTCGGTTGATTTAAGAGAAGTGAGACGCTGGGGAAAAGTCTGCCTCTTCGTTTCTTCGGTGTACTTTGCCGCTGTCGACTGGGGAGTTGTTTTTGCAGCAAAAGATAGAACACACAAGGGTAAATAAGGAAACTTAGCAACGTGACAGTTTTGCCAACCCTTCCACTCCTGGGTCTCCCGCGGTTCCACCAACTGTGGCGTAGAATGACAACAACATAGACAGCGGCAAACTCGATGCATCGTGTCGGATGACCTGCGATGGTTACGAATGGGCCTAGTTGTTTCCACGCGAGGCATGTCCCGATTTCAAGCGGTCGAGCCTGTGATGTCCGATCAGTGGAGATCATGTTAGCTGAGATTAGTCGCAGACGGAAATGGCCTCTGTGCGCTTTCGTCGCTTAATTGAGCTTTTTATTCGGTGCGAAACCCCATTCCCGAGTATCAGATGGGAAGGAAACCCGATTCCCTGGTGAGCATCCGATGACAACAGAATGTCAAGGCTTATTTGCAATGCGGGCGTGACGAGTCTTTCTTCTTGACTTGATGAGAGCTCCATCGACGAGACTGAATCACCCTTAGAGCGGCAAATGAATTCAATTCGAGAGTTTGATTAAAATAGAAGCGCTCAGACATGCTCTACAAGCATAACACTCATGCGTGTGTTGTTATACAGTGTTTGCTGAAGTGACTAGAGCTTCATGAGGAGTTACCGCCGCCGTCTACATCACTAGCTCGCTAGCGATCGGGCGAGCGAGCGAGCGACTGAGCGGCTTTCAACGAACCGACTTCTCTCCCCGCAGCGAAAAGTCACTCGAGTAGACACAATGCACTTCGCTGAGAGACTACCTTGTACAGTGTGTTCAACAGAATCTCAGCAAGAGGATCGTCACGTGTGGGTCATCTTCTTTTCTGAAGTACCTCCGGCGCGACACACCGTGCGATCAACAATTTATCCGCACGTCCTATTCGCTTCCGAAGGCGGACGAAAGAGCTTCGTGTTCTATGGCGCTATGGCTTTCATGGAGACATAAAACCGGAAACTCTAAATTCGAGGCCAAGGGATACGATGGCACAGTTGGAGAGACAAGAAATAACTTTCCGCAGACAAATCGAGTCTGCTTCTGGAAGAAAGTCGTTCAATCTCACGTGGGGAATTAGCGAGAGAGCTCAAAAATTCACTTGCCTAAGAATTTATTTCAAATTCGGATCGTGAGCTCGGAGTTTGTAGACGGATTCTCTCGTGTGACCGGGAGTACTTGTGCTAGTCCAGAACACCCTGTACATGCGACATGGTGCAATCCAGCCATCCAACGAGTGAGCAAGGGAGCGAGCAAGTCAAGCGGGTTTGTGGTATCGCGGCACACAAAGCCAACCAATACACCCGCCCATGTACTCGCCTCTGTCGCTTTCGGAGACACATACGACCACAGGACACATTGTACTACTCAGTACCACTCAGTCACTGCTCACTCTGGTGGCGGCTTTCTCTTTTGCGTTCTTCAGACGCGCCTTCTGCCTCAGTTTTGGAGACTACAACCGATGCTGAAGTCGCCCTAAACCGTCAGCACCATCGCTGCTCACACCTCAATGCAAGAAACAACACAATAAAGAGTCACCGTCTGTTCAGCCGAAAGATAGTCTAGCGGGCGACATCCAGTGACTTCTTATTCTTTGGCGGAAGCCGTCCTGTGGTGGCTCATCTTGAGGGACTTCTTCTCTGGATGGAAAATGCGAGCCTCGGATCGCGCTTTGATACATGAATCCTTCCGAGGTGCTTCTGACGTGTGTTCCCATCATTTCGGCAGCAACACCGGAAGTCGAAAAAGCGCCAGGTCCATGCAAAGGGAAACGACCGAATCGGACCCGCGCTCGCTTGTTCCGTGAACCGAGACTTCTCTCCGTTGAGTTGAAACAACGGATGCTCGGATTGCAGAATTCACAGCTCAGCGGATACCATGAGGTAAGACGACACGGCTCCTTGCCCGCGTTCGATGATCCACTTAGTCGCAAGCTGACTGGATCGCCGGCTAGCCGTTCTCTCTTTCGTCCGCAAGGGTTGATCCTGTTTAAAGTGTTCTGAGCATCGCGATCCTCCTCGGTGCTTCGGCGGTCCTCAAGAATCTCGAGAGGCTCTCACAAAAGCCTCTCCCTCTTCCTTCCCTTGGTCGGTGTATGTATGTTCGTCCCTCTGTCTGTCCTCGCGTCGATCCGTCCGTCCATCCGTCTGTCTGACGGTACTTCTCTCGGTTCGTATGTCGGTCTTCGGCTGCTGCTGCTGCCGGCTCGAACTTGTGAGTACAACACAAAACAACGGGCGAACACAGTAGCAGCGGCGGTAGCCGAAACTTCGCCCTGAGAAGTCATGTAAGATAAATGGCTTTAGCTTCCTCGCTTATTGTGTTTCGGCAATTCGATCTCAGATCTCAGCGACGATAAGCGCCAAGCAGTGGCGTGAGTGAACTTTCGCAAGAACTCCATTTCGTACAATGCAGCCATGTAAGCAGCCCACCAGACAAGGGAGCTACAAAAGAGAGAGTAAAATCCGAGCTGGTACTCCGGACTTATTCACCACAATCCATTGAACAACACGATGAACCGATCGGATCATCGGCTAATCCAGCGGTTTTGACACTGAGCCCGCGTTGCTTCTCGGCGAAGAGGTGGTTGTGAGCTTGATAGCCATCTAGATCGAGCAGACTCGTGATACGGTCAAAACAGAGAAAGTTTCTGACATCATTTGGAGTTACACATGTGCCTATAGCACCGGAATAATTGAGAGAGACGATTCTGAGTTTAGAGGTGCTTGCGCGGAGCGATGCACTGTCGTTGGGTTGTTGAATCTCAGTTTCTACGCGTAGAGTTTGAGTGCCCGCCCCTTACTTCTCCAATCTGAGCAATGCTTCCTGTGATTCCGTAAGATCGGACTCCGCAGATCGATCGGCGTCGGAACAAATCAGAGCTGCTAGAGATGCTTCCGGTCCCTGACCTTGGGATATGCCCTGCTTTCACGAGCTAAACTCGCGACATGGACCCGATCATCGTACAGGGATTCCCTCCATGGTCCTCGCGAATTCGAAACACCAATTTTCCGTCATTAACGCTGCCACGCGGCGAAGAGGTTATTCGGGTGTCGAACATGTCTTTTCTGAGGGGTTTGAGAATCCAATCTCTGCTGGGTATTCCTGTGAATTCCCGCCGTCCGCGAAAGCTCCGAAGTACAGCAGATCATGGGAATCATTCGACTTTATCGTTTCATCTCATCCGTCCGCGATGGAATGAAATTTTCTCACTAGCCGTGGCGTCCGATGCGCATCCTCAGCTGCGGATAGCTGAAGCTTGGGTGTACGGGTCTGCGTAAACGATCGTTATCCGACCACCGCTGATATAGGGACATATCAGTCAGCCGGACGACGAGCGTGGTGGTAGAAGTGCCATGTTCAGCCCTTTCTACCCTTGCTGTTTCATTTGTTTCACTTACCTGTTTTGATTTGGCGCCGGGAAATCGAAGGAATCGACTCCCGTATGGATACCAAGGTTGGAACTAATGTTGCTAAACGGCGAGGGGGAAATATTACCTGGCCCTTGGGATTCGAGGAAACCCACTTCAAGACTGGAAGTGATCATATTCGTCACGGCTTATAGACGCGGCAGTCATGCTCGAGCTCCATGACACGAGCTACGTCTGCCAAATCGACCCACCATATCTAAATTGTCAGATCATCATCACCTTAAATCCTCGGCGTCATCCGGACGGAACCGATTGGGATACCTCATTGGTGTGGCTGGAATCTTTAAGAAAATCGTTTGTTCTTTGCATATGAGCACATCTCCACTGATTATAGCATTGTAGGCCTCATTTTAGGTGAAGTTGTGCGGTCGCTCACCAAGGAGTCTATTTCTCGATCGCGGAAACGTAATAGTCAATCATCAAGAACAGAGTCAGGGAAATTTCTGCATGAACAGAAACGTTCGTCAGTGCGTTCGTCAACACGTTTTTCTCAAAAACTCGTGTCGATTCCGTTCAGGTGCATCTAAAGCTTTCATGGCTGCCGAAATTCCGCTGCATAGCGTTTCGAATCCGATACTAAAGGCTTTCCCTCAGGGAGTGACCCCGATGAGGGCCCCGGATCCATCGGTACTTCCCGAAATACCGACGACGATCACTGCTGTTGAAGTTCATGGACTGAATTTGGAAGGAGGATTGAATCGGACGGATTGAATGCTTGCGTGAAAAATCTTCCAAAGGAACTCAAGCCTCTCCCCTGGAAATTCGACAACGTGGTTAACGGCAACCACGGTTTACTGATCTTCCTGGGGGCAATCGAGAGACAGTGATATAGAATCATCTCCGTGAGATGCGCGGTTGAATTCGCAGCGATCTTATCATGTGAGGTCGAACGAAGCTTCTTCCGATACGAATCGATTCCGCGAGACATCAGACAACAGTTTCCATTCGAAAAGCCGGAGAAATACCTTGCGGTGGCTCGTAACCAACCTTGTAATTGAACAAAAAACGTGTGGACATCCGTCTGCATATATTTGCCGACTTTTCGTGCACGTCGCATGCGTACATTCTTTTTTTTTGCATATGTTCTCCAGCTCTACTGATTAGCCAAAATGGTTGCCCACTCGCAACTAAAATTGAACGGCCATTATAATTGAGTAAAAGTCCCGATTCCAGGCGGAACAAGGCACAACCTGTGGCGGCTGCGGACAACTGATCTTAGAACGCGTGCAGCTCCAGGTGGACAACTGCTCCTGGCACGTAGACTGTCTACGTTGCTGTGTCTGCGACTGCCTGCTTGAGAAAGATACAAACTCGACGTGCTTCTTCCGGGATAACAACGTTTACTGCAAGCAAGATTACGCAAGGTAGGTTCTTGAATAGGGGGATTAGGTGTTGGGGAGGCGGTTAGGAACAGACAATTATGCAGGCAAACCGACGATTTCCATCGTAAGCATATAGACAAACGCCGTTAATCAGTCAGATGTTCCGCCGGTGGAGAACAAGAGTAAACAAAACAGTTTGATGTTGTTGGCGTTCCTCACCACTACAGCAACAGCCTCGGAACGGGTGAAGGGTGCGAACAGTTCGCTTCGATGAACATTTTCCTAACTCGATGAGTGGGTGAATCCTTTTACCGCGCGTCTCTGCTCACTGCCTACCTGGCTGAATCGCTCTGATGCGCCGTCCTGCTTGCCATCCAGTCAGTCAGCCAGTCGACCATCGTCTAGCCGTCTAGTCATCCGGCATTTGAACAGAGATGATGATTGAATCGAGCCGATCCTTCTACCTTGTTAGACTCGGCCGCCAGACAGAGGGGCAGCAGCGAACACCGGGAACTCCAAGATTCCGCCAGCGCTTTCGGCTTGCGAGCGACAGGTACAAAAATCAGCTGATTTTGCCACGGCGGTAGCAGCTAGGAGAATGTGGCTAGAGGAGAACGAATGGGCGAACTCTGCTGAGGATGAGAAGGAGCTCAGCCAGAGACAGCGGACGGGAGTGAGCGACATAATCGAATTGGCCGCGCTCAATGACAAGTCTTTGCCTGTCTCTAACAAGCTTAAGATGTATGAATTCCCGGCTCGTTCTTGTCTTCATGGGGAAAAATTGAACGACGATCATCATACTTTGCTGGATTTGCGTCGATCCCCTCTTCCCCCCTCCCAGGCCTGGGCGATCGCTGTGATGGGATACAGGAGGCTCCCTAGAAGCTCCTTTCTCCTGATTTGAGCCCTAATTTCTTCCGTCTGACCATGGCGAAGAGTTCTAAAACCAGGATTCCCAAGATAAACACGTTGTCACTCCAGAAAACCCCTCCGGAGTCGACAAGGTAGGACCAATAGTTCTTTATGCGACACGAGAACCTCGATGGAGGCGGTCGTCGTTGTGCTCCTAGAAACGCTCCTGATTTCGATCGTGGGGTTCTCGCGGGAGCAGCCGGCGAGGTGCGTTATGCGAGAATTTTTCTTTTCCGCTATTCGAGAAGGTTTACGTCCGGAACAGAATCGAAGCTTTTCCGTTTCTGCTCAAAACAGTCGACCGCGCAAGACAGCAAGACGTGCATCGACTCGTGCGTAGCCTTAACGAACATAGGGAGAGCTTCCCTCTGCCTCCTCGTTGCTCCCATTGGCCAGACAGGAGGCGGAGCTTCGCGTGAAGCTTACGCACTCTCGCACGGACAAACGCTTTCCTGGCCCGTCAAAGTTGTGACTCCCAGACCGACCAGACGTTTTCATTTTTCTCGAGGACACGGGTCCCCCCGAAACATCGACGTGGAACCTTCGAAACAGAGGCTCATCATGCTGCAAATCTGATACTCGAATCATGACCCAGGACATGGATGATTCCCCTTGTAGACGAGTATAAATATATGTTCGATGGTCCAGATCGATGCGCTTTGATGCTCGCGGAAGCAATGCAATTCACTTATGCTCCGGCGGTCAGCACTTTGTTGATGGCCAAGTGTTAGAAGAGGATCCAGATTAACTATGGCGTCCACAGTTGTGGTTGTAGGCGAAGTGGGAGCCGTGGTCGGCCGAGGTTGTAGGGGTGGACGCCGCTTGGTGGTCCTACAGTCCGAAGTCCTACAGGGACGACCAATCAGGCAGAAACACTTTCCTTTTTCGTTTTCTCGTTTTGCCATCTTTGTGCGGGAAACTTCAAAGCCGCAATCAGGACCTCGGAGCGAGTGGTCGTCGACAGGTGCTAGCTGGCTAGCTGGGTCCCTTGCTCCTTGCACTGGCTTGCAAGACCGTCCAGGGGACCGGTAGGCTGTGGGCTGGGAGACCGTCGTAGAAACGATGAGGAAGGAAACAGCCACCAGCCGAGTCGGAGTCAGTGGAGCGTTAAATGAGGCTATTCCGCATTCAACCTCCGTTGGACGAGGGAAAAATTCCGAAACAAGCAATGGGCACACACCGCGGATTTGCTCTCGGCAGCAGATTCCGAGCTGTGATCGGATATCCAATGAATGATGCCCATTCGTCGACAGCTGCTCCGCTCCATTCAGTTAGAGTGCGGAACTGAAAAGAGACTCCTCTCAAGAGGCAGAAACTCAGCTAAGTAGTTGCATTCATGCTTTCCCTCGAAGCCAATTGCTCACGTCCAAACACACTTCTAGAACTTGTCCCGTCATACTTATGCGCCTCGCAGAAACTTCCATCTGCTTGCTTCCGCAGGGCAGACCGGTCGGCTACTTGCGACGGTAATATTTTCTGACGATTCCGGATATTCTTTCCAGCGAGAGAATGATCTTGCTGTTCGCCCGCTGCTGGATGGAGTTTTAGGGCTCCAGCTTATATCCAGCTTCTATGGCCACCAAAGTTCAAAGTTCAAAGCGCAGTTGTCTCCGCACGGCTCCTTCGAGACAGTCCCCGGCGGAGCGACGCGAAAAAAGGTTGTTTTCGAGTTTCGAGCTCAAACCGGAGTTTCGAGTCGATACTGGAGGGCCAGGCGGAGGCAGCGGAAGCGTACTGTGTGCGATTCCCCAACAAGCGACAGCAGTCTTGGGGCGTTTGCGTTTGCGGAGCGAAGCTTTCCCCTTGCTTCGTTCAACGCTGTTGTATTTGGACAAAAACTTATCCCAATCAGGGCTTATTTACATATCTCGGAGTCTCTCTGCGAGCCAGCAAGCCTGCCATCTAGTCGCTCGCTTGCCAGCTATTTGGCAAGGGCTGCCCCGACCGAAAAAAGAGGACTCGGGAAGGTGAGAGCATTTTTATGTCGACTTCTTCCATTCTATTCCTCGTCATTCAAATTCCTAGCTTACTCATGTGAGATACTTCGAACAGAAACGATTTTTACGAAAACATTTTCGCACGGAACTTCTTCCATGAATGATGGATGGATGGATGGATATTTTCGATCGGAAGGCAGGCATACGCAGGTCCACAGTGGGCTGTTTGCGGAAGCCTTGCGAACATTTTTCTCCAGAGGGGAACTCTTGTGCTCCCTTCCTCCTTTCTGCTTATGATAGATATGTTGGGTAAATAGGACTTGCAATCGAAACCGATGTTCGTCCTCGGTACACAAGACATCCAGCGAGCGAGGAAGCCGGTCGCTTGGTTCGACCGGACCGACATCCGAAGCGGCAGTCCGTCAGACGGTCGTTCGCTCGCTCGCTGCCCGGCTCGGCTCGCTCGATCGGACCGATGGACGGACGGTGAGCTAGCACTGATCAGGAAAGACGCTAAATGAATCGCCGGCGGGCATCGTTAGGTCTAAGCGAGTGAGAGCCGAAGCCGCTACGCGTGTTCGGTACTCTTGAAACCCCATGTGACCACACGTTCGTTTCTGTGCTCAGTTCATGGCTGCCGCCTCGATCGAGCTGCTCTCAACTCTCCAGAGCACAGCCGGTGCCAGTTCATGCAGAGTACGTGGACGAGTGGCTCGATGAGCGACCTGAGTTTCAACAAATGCGATTCCGCAGTCCTGAACGGACTCTATCGACGACGTTCCTCCTTGGCAAGATCGAAAGTGTTTTTTCCAGAGGCCCTCCCTGCAAGTCGAGCGGAGATTGAAGTCATGATGAAGCTTCAACTCTTTCTGGGCATGCAGCGGAAGAAAGTGTGGAGCAAGAGTATCGTATTCCGTCATATGAATTTCTGCGTGAGGCGTGAATAGCAGGGCGCTGTTCAGTTACACACCCGAACGGAACGATTCGAGCGAGATAGGTGTCGAGTTGAGACAGCTCCGGGAAAGTAAGAGCACAACAGAACGAATAGGCGAACAAGTAATCGAGTTGTTGCGATTCACCCGTATACCCGCACCGGGCGACTTCATTGATGGGAGACGAAGGAAGAAAAGAAGACTCGGGTTGCAAATCAGTTTAGGCCAACGCACAGCCAGCCTGCAGCAGGCCGCGGCAGTAGTAGTAGCAGCAATCGGAGCGAGGAAACGGCGACAAGTTCGATGAGGAGGGGGCACATTCTTCATACGTGACACCAGCAACAACGACCGTCGCTCGCTGTCACGCAGAGTCCCTCGAACAGTCCCGCGTCGCTCCCGCTTGCAAACTGATACGCACCTGCTTGCACAGAGTGCTTTACACGAACATTTTTCGCTGATAACCTTCCCGTCACCTAGTTGTGTCGATTGCCACTGCCGGAATTCTGTGACTGGAACGCATTCTCTAGAAATGAAGAATTTCGGGGGAAAGACCCTCAAGAGGCTGCCGAGTTATGGCGTCCTGAAGGGAACGCAGCATGAGTCCGATCGAATCAGAGCTCTCTTGAAAATCGCTCCCAGAATTCCAGCCATAGCCGGAACTGTGTCTTTTTTTCTTCGGGAAGCAAACCGGATAGAATTGCTCTGGACCGGCTTTGCAACTGACCATAAGTGAAGGTGTACTTGTCAGAGCGGCATATTCCCTGAGTTGCTCGTGCTACTCAGGCTCCGTCGTTAGAAGCCATCCTTCCATAGAGCATCCCAATGCGAGCATAGGCTAGATGATGTTCTTCGGGAATCTTCTTGAACGCGGGAAAAAATAACGTTTTTGGTCTGTCCGACACTACGCAAGAAATACTCCGTTTCTCAAAGGCTGTAAGCAACAAGCGGCTCAAATTGAGCTATTGATTCAGTGCTGGAGTTTGCTCACATCCGAAATGTAACCCCAGGCTAGCGGGTGGCGGACAAGCGCAGACACCTTGTCGGTTCTCCCTTTGCTGAACATCTGTCCCAGTGATTTCCATACGATTAACACCTCCTGCACCCGCCCCAAAGGAGCACATCACCAGTTGTAATAGGATGAGTCTGAATTAGACGATGCACTGGCTGCTGCAAACTACATTCATGATGTCAGTCAAAACATATGTCATCGCTGGCTCCACATATCTTGTTTCAATCGAGTCGCCGAATCGGTTGACGATAGTGCATGGAAGCCTTGAGGCTGGTGACAAGTGAATTCAGCTTGGCTGGAACGAGTGGCGAATCGGACTCAAGTCGAGGCCGGTGTTATGTAGCTCCAATTACCGTGACCCATAACAATCGGCAGCAGGGTAGGACTTGCAGTTGATAGAAACTCACGAAGGGTGGGCTGAAGAATCAATCTCCTGGGATCAATCTCTTTCCAAGTCGCGTGCTGAAACTTCCAAAGTCGAGAGCGCACGGCACAAGGCGAACTCAGTAGACGAAAGACGCCCAATATCTGATGCTCCCGTGGAATGGGGCAGTCTTGTGAAGATGAAGTGGGATGAGGGGCGCATCCAGGATTTTTCTGGCGGGGGGCAAACAGTATCCCTCAAGGGGGGACCCTACTGAAATCCCGAGAAGATCGGTTGCCGGATCGAGAGTCTCAATTAAGGCAGTGTAAACTCGGCAGCTCTGGGAGGAGTTTGACCGCCTAGGTGGGATTGATCGTTCCTCCAGCATAAGGAGGTTGTGAATTAGTTGTTGTCTTGCAGAGGCTGATCCTATTCTTCTGTTCCAGGCAATTTGGAGTCCGCTGCTCGAAATGCACTCGAGGCATTCAGTCGTCGGATTGGGTTCGACGGGCCAGAGATCAAGTATATCATCTTGCTTGTTTTGCTTGCGAGGAATGCAAGAGACAGCTCTCCACCGGTGAAGAATTTGCGTTGCACGACGGCCGTGTTTTGTGCAAAATCCATTACTGTGAACTCATCGATCCCGGTAGTCAATCCACAGATGGTGAGTACCAATGACAGAATTCCGGGAAGCGGCGGGCCCCTGCACGGCCTTTTTGCGGGACGCGACAGAAAGAGTGTATCCCAACTGCGTGGTAGGACTCTACAAAGCTGGCCTATTATGCACACCGATCAACTGATATGTTTGAGACGGCTTGCTGCATCTACGCGTGACTCGCGCGTTGAACTTCGTGTGGAGCCTGATCGGAGTGCCTAAGAGATCTTGTTCATTCCAGATAACGCAGATCAGGATCACAATCCTCGAGCGAAAACCAAGCGAGTTCGAACAACGTTCACGGAAGAACAGCTCTCAGTTCTTCAGGCCAACTTCAACCTCGACTCGAATCCTGATGGCCAGGACCTCGAACGGATCGCGCAGATAACAGGGCTGAGCAAGAGAGTCACGCAAGTTTGGTTTCAAAATTCTCGCGCACGTCAGAAGAAATACTATAACAACCAGAACAAGAACAACAACAAACCGATTGGAGGTAAGTTCCTGCGATAAGATCAAACTACTTCTGAATCCGAATCAGTCTGAAAAAATACCAATCTTCCCTGGACATCCCACGCGAGAGCCCGGAGCTGGAGGCGAGAGCCTGGAGATGAGTTCTTTAAAGATTCTTCGGATCTTCATCATTCTTTGTTTTTCAGTAACTGCACGTGCGACATCGACGACGCCATGTGTTTCCTGCGGTCTCATGTACTGCATGTGCTCTCCGAACAGCTCAGTCATCAGTCCGTCTGGCTCCAGTCAAGGAACCCCGATCTCCGCCTAGTCATGATCGTTTTGAACCCTCACATCGTCTAATCGGGTGTCAATTATTCTGTGGTGACGCTTTGACGATGCCAATCCGAGTGATATGTATTATAACATGAATGAGCGCGACGAATCCAAGGCAAAATGTCTTGGACGGACGCTTGTTAACGGTGCCATCGTATTCCTAGCTGAACCGACTTTAAGTAGTTGAGTCCGCGTTCTCAATGATTGCAATTAATTTACCCAAAATAGAGCGGTAGATGGCCCTTGACGGCAGCAGTCGAGGCAGCAGCTACTCGGAGAGCACTTGTCGGGCGGACGTTCCTCAATCTTCTACGGATGCTCACCGACTCCTTTCCCATCCTCATTATTCGAGCTTCGACTTTTCTAGAAGAATTGTACAATTGATGTGTGCCAAATCACAGTCGACTCGTTTGAATCTCGAGGTGCAAGTTTTATTACATCAGTCCATCTTCGAATATGAGGTGAGACGAGGAGTCTCCAAGTCGAGGCGAGTTCATTCCCCCGTCCGATAGGTCTTGATGCTCTCTACTCTTTTCTCTTTTCTACAAAACTACTCTCTGAACGGGTGTTCCTATTAGGTAGGTAATGACATTGTTTCGTCAAAAATATGAAAATGGAATTTTTAATCTAATATATTCAGTGAGAAAAATCAGTTACTCCGGTCCCTGTAAATAAAACTCGGGTAAAACCATCTATGCTCAAGTTTTTTAATTCGGAAATGCAAGAACAATGGCAATCAATGGACTCAAATGTGACGGAGATAGCTCCGGAACGTTTCGAAAATGTGACAATGATCATGACTGTGATCTGCAAAACAGTTTATTTAACAAGAATATATATTAAGATATTGGGGGAAACTTCCGATCCATTCATGAGTCATTTCATATTGAGCACTTCGGAAAAGTCGTCAAACCATGGCACCATAGCGGCGCTTTCGAAAAATCGATCGCGTTGAAGCTCAGACAGCGTTGTCGGCTCACACCGAGATGCTGCCGTCTCGGAAAGCTGTCTTCCCGATGAGAGTGTTGACGACGACACTCTTCCCTTGTTTGTTCAGTTCGAAAGCCTCGCGGAAAACTTCTGCCAATCGATTCTCGTCTTCAGCCTTCAGCAGCCGACCCTCGGCACCAAGCCCCTGAGCTACCACCTCGTAGTTACTGTACGCCAACGGGCACGCCACGGAGGAGTTGAACATGTTCACCTGGAATTATTAACCCGAGACGACTCATCACCGGAACATTGATGCGTTCGATAAAAACTAATGATTCAGAAGTAAATATATCACCAGTTGGAACCCCGAAAGAATCACAAACCTGTTCTCGCAGAATCTGGGTCCAACAGGCATCATTACCAATGATGGCCGTCACAGGAATCTTCTGTCTTGTATAGGAATCCATCTCCATGATCGAGTAACCAGCTGATCCATCACCGTATATGATGACGACGTTGGCTTCCGGATGCACAAGCTTCGCCCCGAGCGCAAAGCCGCCGCCGACACCCAAGGTTCCGAATGCTCCAGGGTCGAGCCATTGCAGAGGCCCTCGCGGTCTGAGAATGTAAGAAGCCGTTGCCACGAAATCTCCACCATCCGCCACTATGATCGTGTTGTCGGGCATGACCTCCTCCAGGACCTTGAGGACCTTCATCGGGTTGAGATGCTTGTCAACGGGCGCATTCGCCATCTCTGAATTTTTCTTCTCTTTGACATCGTCCTTTGCGCGAAGTTCTCGAATCCACGAATCGTCGCACTTGTACGAAGGCAAAGTTTTCTGAAGATCGGCAACGAAGGAGCCAACGTCAGCCTGAATTGCCAGAGTCGGTTTCCAGAAAGCATCCGAGTTTTTCCAGAGTTGTTCCTTGTTTCGGTTCACGGCGACGATCTTCGATTTTTTGCTGAAGACACGGCCGTATGACAAACGGAAATCGCAAACTGAGCCGATGAGGAAAACAACATCGGCTTCTTTCAGAGCATCCCGTCGACAATGTCTGAATTGGTACGGACTGTCACGTCCCAAGGCACCCCTGGACATGCCGCCGAGGAAGCATGGCACTCCGAAACCTTCGAGGATATTCTTGAGATCTTTTGTGCGCTTAGGATCGAGCGTTGCCTGGCTGCCAAGGATGAACACAGGTTTTTTCGCTCCGGAAAGTAAATCTGCGGCCTGTTTCACCTGTTCCGCGGTTGCCAAAGGCGTCTTGACGGGCAGCGGTCCAAACTCGGTCGCGTCGAGGCCACCAGCGAACAGATTGTGCAAATAGAATTCAAGGTACCAGTTCACGATTTTCTGGCCCAGACTCTTCGCTGATCCGGTGTCGTTACCGACGACCTCTTTCCGAACGACGTCATACGGGTATAGCACGTCGAGGGGGAGTTCTACGAAAACCGGGCCTGGAGTGTCAGACAGCGCAGCTTGGATGGCCGCGCGAACTGTCGGCACGATATCGCGGACTGTGGCCGCAGATGCTGAGTATTTGCAGATAGACTTGAAGAGCGAAAGTTGATCGATATCCTGGAGAGCACCCCGTCCCTTGGCTGCGCTGGCGGCCGCACCTCCGAGCAGGAGCACCGGCGACTCTGCCATCTGAGCATTTTTCACCGCTGTGATCGTGTTCGTGACTCCGGGTCCGGCGGTCACGGCTGCCACACCAACGTTTCCAGTCAATCGTGCCACGGCATCCGCCGCGAAAACAGTGTTAACCTCATGTCGTGTGTCAACGATCCGGATTCCGAGTTTCTCCGCGCCGACGAGAATGGGTGAGATGTGGCCTCCAGACAGAGTGAAGACTTGTTTAACATCATGAGCTTGAAGCACTTTGGCAACCAAATCACCGCCGTTCACTTTTGTAGTTTTGTCGACGCGATGCGCGATGTAACGGAGCGCAGACAACCGTTTCGCGAAGGCTGCCAACGTTGACACCGCTGCCATGGTCCCGAGTGTTAAGCAGATGTTTACCCAACCAACAGACGAAGCAAGGTCCTCCATGTCCGTCAAGCGCCGAGCAAAACAAGAGAGACAACTCGCCGCTTTGGCGCGGTAGACAAAAACCACCGTCAGGGGAGCTCTTTTCTGGAAGGAACGAACGCAGTTTAGATCTGGAAAGGCGTGGACAATCAGGTGCTAGCTGGTCCTTGCTGAACTATCATTGTCCTCAGCTACGGAAAGATATCTTGACTCGTTGATAGCAATTAATCTTGGTCTTTAGCCTCCTCTCCAGTCGCTGGGGTCGTTCAGGATAATCTTGTCTCAATAAGTGTTCTCCATAAACCGTCGCGGGCTCCTAGTGTGGCTGCGCCGAACAGATGGTGGCCGAAAACCACACACATACGGCTTGCCAAACGGCACACGGATACCCTCGCCCTCTCTTCGCGATCGTCTGCTGTCAGTCGAGGGAAAAATGAATTCAGCTCCGCTGTCCACGGAATCGCAAGGAAACTTGCTTTTACAGTAAAATGAAGGACTGAAAAATTTTGGGGATGATAGGTATGCAATACACAGGATCTTGCAATACACGTATCAAGTATCGGTGAATGCCAAGACCGGGTATTGACGAGTTGTTTCTCACGACCGAACAGATTTTGCGGTGACAGTTCTCCGTGGTGACAGCTCGCGAGAGTCGCGAACAAGGCTCTTGAATTCCGAGATGATTGACTCGTTTGCTTAGGATGCCACCGACCCCACAGCTTTGTGATGGTGCTACCTACAAAACCAGGCAATGCGGAGCATCTTGGTCTTACCTACAACGAATGAACTTGGAATCACCGACTTCACAAGAATTATAAAGTGAATTTCCCAAAACTTCGCTCGGAGGATCGAATGGATACTTGCTAAAAACCAACCTTCTGTCTTTGTTGCCACTCATGAGCTCCTCAACCTTCTCTCGTACAGGCCGGAAAGTAATGAAAAAAACTTTACTGTAGCCGACTTCAGGGGAATGAGACACAAGCCAGTGCCATACCAAGCATGTCCAGATCTGGCGAGGGTTTTCTGTTCTCACCCAAAACATTGGCTAGGCACACCGCAGGGCCACGGAACTTCTAGCGATAATCTGAACGTCATTGTGCAACAGTCGCGATGTCAAGGAAGAATGTCTGTTTTGTGCTGAGATTTTCCGGATAGTGAGGTGTCATGGAGTCATGACAGAGAAATCTGAGCTCACCGGCACGTAAGTAGGACTTCTGCCGATGATGTGGTCTATGCGGGGTCACCATGCGGTTCAGAAGTTAAGCAGATCTCACAACGCTTGGTAGCACATGTTGTGGTGACCGAAACCAAATTTTGTCAATCGTATCCGCTAGGGAGTCCCGAATGGAGATGGTCTAGGATAGCTTTGATCCGTCCTACCTCACAACTTCGCGATTCTTCACATGAAGATTCGAAGCCTTTCCCAGGGCAAATGCGATGATGGGGTGGTTGGGGCTGCCCTGCTTCTGACCTTGTGCCAATAGTTGCCCGGACTGAAGCATGGAGGGAAATAAAGTTCCGGGGGTGTCGATGACTATTCCTGACAGAAAATGGATGCGGTGGAAGAAGAGGAGCTTCTGAAGAGCCGATATACGTCATGGAAGAAAAATACGATGAAACAACAACCCTCGACTAGATCCGAGTGCAGAGCCGCACCAATTATTCTGTGCTCTCGGGGGTATGTTTCGAACAGCTCATTTGACATCTGCGACGGAGGACTCGGCCGGTGGAATCTGGTCCGCTATCGGGATCGCGAAACTCAATCTCATTCATGAGACTCCGTCAGTCTTGTGTGTCAAAGGTGTCCGCACCTTTAGACCATCGGAGGGTTCATGGAGTCTGAGGCCAACGGCAGAAACCTGGGAGTTTCCTGATACCTCATCGGCAATTCGATTCTCGCAGCATCTCGTGAAATGTATTTTGCCCGAGGCCCCGTTTAGGAGTCTGTATGATCAACGCACCACGCAGTCCCGGAACTGCTCTGGGTGACGACTCCGTTCTCAAGAGAATCGACGAGACGGAATCGAGATCAAGGAAAACAGACATTTCGCAAGCTGCTGAATCGAACCATGATAATACCAGCGCTCGCTCGTAGGGCGCTGTATAGGCGTCCCTTATCATTAGAGCTATGAAGTTCAGGCATTGATCATTTTCGACCCTCTATCTATCCATAAGAATCGATGGATAAATTGATGATTCATGCATCATTGATCCAGCCCACGTCGTTTTGGGCGAATATCATCGACATTGTCGACTTCCGAGCATCCATTCCATGAATTGATGGAGAGTGATTAATGGATAATGCCTGAACGTCATAGCTCTACTTATCATAGTCTCTTACCTGCTTTCCACCAGAGTTGTCTGCCCACTGCACAGCCTTGTTCTGAGCAGCAATTGGAGGGAGGAGCAAAACAAGTTTTGAGAGTTTTCCAAGTTAGGGAACGATGGAGCGATCCGGATTCACACAATTTTCGTACATATGTTATGTCTATGTTATCGAGGCTGAATGGTAGCTAGCGAGCGTACTACGTCTGTCGGTGCGCCGTTTTAACGACGCGGTCTTTGCGTTCCAGCTGCGCTTTTGGAGCTGAAACGTCAGATGCCCGATTCGGTCGCTACTCAGAGTACACAGTGCGACGAGCTCCGCCAACGTGGGAAGCCTATAGGAATTCCGTGGGCCCGATGCGGACGACACGCGTTGCGGAGCGTAGAGAACATAGCCTGGAAACTGCAAAACTCTCGAGATACCAAACTAATGGCATGCCACGGCTCCGAGTTCGGGAGTTCATCCTCCCATTTCGGGTCTTCTGTTGGTTTTGGAATAAGTATGCGATGCAATCATATCGGAAGTTATTTGGTGCGCTCGACGGATCCGTAATACATAGATCGGGTGGCTCTCGACTCGACGGATGTCTCGTACAGCAGTTCCCGCTTTCCCGCTTGGACAAAATGGGGAACCGACGCGATAGCCGAGTAGTCTGAGCGGTCTGCATGTTACGTGCAGATTTGCATGGCCGTGTTGACGTTTCGCGAGCGGCAGATCGTTGGTTCGAATCTCGTTCCCGGCCGACTTCCCCGGAGATGGCTTCCATGGTTCCCATCTCCAACTAACGACGAATGCCGGGGAAGTAGCTGAAGGCGGCCATGGCCGCAACCCCCCCCCCCCCCCCCCCCCGGGACACCAAATAAGAGCTTACGAAAGGGGTATCAACCGCCCACAGCAAAATTCGACAGTTCTCACATTGGCTTCATTTTGCGGCGGGAACATCAGAATGCGCCAGGAGTTTGTTCCTACACAGGCGCGGAGGCCTCCCAGGGGTCCAGTGAGTCGAAAGTTACCGTCTCGTGAATTCGCGAGCTAATCCGTCCCGAGCAGGAACTGAGGAAAGTGGAACAGCTCGTGGCAAGCTTCCATGGTCAAGATCGGAGGAGCTGCAGAACATTCTCGAAACGGGGCACCCTCAGGATCGGAAACTTCGGTGGAAGCCTGCCTGACACGAGTGAATCCTCAATTAAATCAGTTTCATCTACAGCGAGGCGGAGCTCCGGTCGCGGAGTGCTAGAAGAGAATCCTGCCGTCCAATTGTTCACTCGAGGCAATACGATCTGGGACCGAACTCATTGTTCTGGCTTCCGGCGGAACAAAACAGCCGTCCAGTTTCGCAGAAAACACTGAGGCGATTCGAGTTGAATCATCGTCCGTGCGAGATTATCATTGAATTTTGAAGGATCAGAATGAATTAGACCGGCAGAACGTTTCTCGTGACGGAGCTAGTTGGGCTCGGATTTTCATCGATTGTGGTGGGAACGTTGTAACACGAAACAGCCTCAGTAAGTTTCGGTTATTCGATACCCCGATGCTCGACATCCGAATCTTTGAACTTTGTGTTCTTCACATAGTAGCCTCTATTCATGAACTCCGATATCCTCCTTTCCCAAGATCACTGCCACCGACCGCAGAATGATACGCTTTCTGTTATCAGGCTCAAGGTTCAACACAGCGCTATGCGCGGATCGATTCCGAGTTCCTAGGCGGTCAAAAAACGAAAAACGATTCCATTTTCTCTTAGGTATGGACTTCGGTTCAGCTTATCTCGAAAGAGTACTTCTTATCTCGGCGGCAATGCTCTCCACTGCTCCGAAGTGAACTGCTTACTTCGCGGAAAGAGCGATGCCATAAAAGGAGCGAGCGAGGATTCATAGAACCTCATTCGTTCACGGACTCACTCATATCGTCTGTACGCTCCGTTCTACAGGCTGTACCTAGGGGTCGTACCGCGCCAGGATTCGAAGCAGACCACCCCCGGTTCCTCCACTGAATCATCACAAAACTCCAACGAGAAAGGCTGTCTCTCGGACTAGAGCCGTCGCTCCGTAGCAGATCCACGATGAAGCAAGCACTGGCTCTCTTAGCTTTGCTCGGCGTCGCAGTTTCGCAAGACTTTCCGGGAGACTCGGAACGATTAGTGCATCTCAGCATAGTGAGTATTAGCTGTCTTCTCAATTTTGGCGCAGTTTCCTCGATCGTGGAGGGCCCCTAACAGATGACAGGTTGCAGCAACGACGATCATGTTGATGACGTTTTGAAAAGTCGAATCCTTGCTGCGAGACCAAGCGATGAACGCGAACCGCGCTCGGCGATTGCTTTCTAAACCATGAGCGAAGTGTCGAGAGATCTCACAGCCGTGGTTGGCGGCGACTCCAGGGCGCGGTGTCGTGACATATGGCTTGTTTACGTGCTCGGCAACAGTTGATTCCCATCTTTTAATCTCTGAGCGGTGTTGGTGCGCGAATCCGCGCACCCGCTTCGCAGAGAAGCTCTCGTAGAAAATTTTCGCACATTGATCGAGGATGGATCCATCGCCGACGTCGAATGTTCAGAACAGCACAATATGGCATGAACGAGAACCCGAAGACATCTGAGTTATCCTTGACGCTATTCCGAGTTCATTCTCATCGAGCTCTGAGCCAAACCACGTCAGAGTGGAGAATGTAGCCGTCTCTATTCATACGTTGTCGCTAAAGCCTGGGAATCCGCCGTCTCAAGAGGATGATCGAGGATCGATCCTTGGGATTAGGAGCCTCTTGCCTCTCCCGACAACAGCATCTGCGTTAAATCCCATAAGAAGCTAACTTTGCGTTTGTCTGCAGGCTTACCGTCATGGCGACCGAGCTCCCGTTTCACTCTACCCGAAAGATCCCAACAAAGAATCGTACTGGAAGAGAGGCTTAGGCGAACTGACCAAGGAGGGATGTCGAATGCACTACAAGATGGGGAGCTTCCTCAAAGCCCACTACTCAAACTTCATTACTGGCGATCCTAAAGAGGTGAGCGAAACGGCATTTTCCACTCGTTCGAAGTCACTCATTATAGTATATGCGGAGCGTATGTGGGTAATACATGATCGTTTCTCTTCAGATTCAAGTTCAGAGTTCCGACAAAAACCGGTGTCTGGATTCGGCGTCTTGTCATTTGGCTGGAATGTACAGACCTACTCAAGACCAGCGATTTATGGTAGGATTGCCCTGGCAACCCGTGCCTGTGCATACTAGACCGAATGACGAAGATGGACTTCTGGCTCCGGGGAACCACAACTGCCCGAACGCAGATCGAGCATACGAACTTCAGAAAACTACCCCAGAGGCTCAGCAATTCATCGCTAAGTGAGTAGAGCTGCCCTCGGAAGCCCAAAATATCTCAGGCTATGTGTCGCCAGTGATTGCTGATGGAAAACGTTTCCAGGTATCAGGTTCTGTACGACAACTTGACCAAATGGACTGGATCGAACATCACCGATTGGGATACCGCTGGCCACATCTACGACACGATCATGATCGAGCGTCTCTACGGATTGTCTGTGCCCCAGTGGGGGATCGACTACTTTGACGATCTCGAAAATCAGCAGGACTCTAGTTTCGTCTGGTTCGCGAAATCACCGATCCTGCAGCGGCTGCGAGCGGGTCCTCTGGCCAAGGATATGTTGAAGAACATGAACCAAGTAACCAAAACGCCCACCGATGTTCGAGTCCACATGTATTCCACGGTAAGCTCCAGTCCAAGTCACACTGCACTGAATCGGACGCTAACAATAGAAACGTCATCTCGTATTGTTCGAATACCTAACCGATGTCAGTAATTCTATTCCATTTTCGACAGCATGATACCGAAATCGCGTCACTTCTGCAATTGTTCGAAGTTTTCGACGGAAAAGCTCCAAAATACTGCGCAACGGTTCTCGTGGAGCTTTGGCAGGATGTCTCCGGTGGGAATTACTCCGTAAAAGTCTACTACTCGAACTACTTCAGCATGAACGCCAGATTGGTACTCAGTATGCCACTCAACGAATTCGAGGCTCGGATCTCGAATAAACTACCCGCGGATTGGTCTCTAGAATGCGGTCGAGGCCGATCAAAGTTCCCAGCCTTCAAGAGCAGAGGTCAGTGGCGGTTTTGAGACGGATCGATACTGATCAGTGAAAACTGCCGAAGCTCCGCTGTACATTTGTTCAACTCGATCGAGTTTCTTTCCTGGAGGTCGTTTACCGGAGAGAATGTTTGTGAATAAGTATGGATGAGGTCGTTTGTGAGAAATGGCGTCGAAGAAGCGGATGAGCTGCGTTGTCGGCTTGCACCGTTCCTCGGCTTTTAATTTAACTTTGCTCATTGAGCCGTCAATAAAATTTCAAGAGCGTTCTGATTTTGAGAAGATTGTTTGGGATGAATGAATTACCGAATGATTCTCGTGCATCCTGCCGAGATTCTCTGAGAATCTGGGCATGAATTTCGATCGATGTTCCGCTCCAGGCGTTTATGCCTGCTCCTAACATGAAGCTGGACGTTGATTTTGTTCACTAAACTTGCCAGGGCAAGACCGATGACCGTGTTGTAGAAATGGAGCGAACGGAACCCAATCAGTACTCTGATCCAGCGTGGGTGCTTGGGGTGTCTCGAAAGCGTTCCTGAGTTTTGAAGAGTCTCAGTATTCCGTCTCGCTCCGTCTCGTCTCGACCCAATGATCCTAATCATATTTTTCTGATCAAAGAAACTCTGTGCAACTCATACCTGCTCCAAACCACGTCTCTGAAACAGCTGTTTTATCTTTTTCAGCAACCATGGTACTCATTGCGGCCATCGTCAGCGCTGTCGTTCTTTTGTCAACTATGTGTTGCATGCTGTGTTGCCGGAATCGCAGGAAAGCTGTATTGTACCAACCAGTCCCAACAGAAACCCTATCTTAAGTTTCTAGTCAACCGTCTTGCGACGGCCTCGCGGAACTCGAGGCTAGTCAGATAGAGCTTCCAAGGAGCCTGTCTCGCATGAGCGACACGATGATTTTGAGATCTCTTACACAGTCAATCGTGGAGTACAGAAAACAGTAGTGCTTTCAAACATCCATGTTATGCATACTTTGAACATTCAGCCGCCCCTCCACCAAGTTAGTCTTGGCGTGCTCATGTCTATTTGTGTTCGCTGTCTCATTGGATCGAAACTTGGACCAACGAGAAGTTTTGAATTCTAGAATGAGGGGCCTTCAGTGGAGTCAGATAACTGATTTCTCATGAATAGTTTACAATGATGATCACCGACTATTTATGAACGGGATTTGGTGTCCGCTTTCGCGAGCGGAGCTTACGTTCATGTCAGGATTGGTTTCTCATTCAAAAAACGCTTGACCCTAATGATCTCGGAAGAAACTAGAAATAGCTCCGCAACAGAGAGTCGTGTCGATGAATTTGTGATTGTCCGTTTACCGCGGATGACTCGAGGCATCCTGGAAGACACCCACTCTGTCCGTGCATAGGAAGACACCTCGTCGGGCGCCCTAAACTCTCCTCCAGAACAATCTAACGAAAGTCAGGATGGCAACAGTTGAAGAGACTTTGATGTCGAAGAATCTGACGAATGCATTTTCGTCTCAACGATTATGAGCGATTACTCACACCATGAACCGACTGGCGCCTCCGAAAGGAACTCTGAGTGAGAGGCGTTTGTTTTCGGCTTCGAACAAAAATGTATTCTATTTTCACGCAGGCTTTGTCGCTCCGGGAGCGACGGCCACCAGAGTAGCCATTGTGCGTGTCTCAACGCAATCGATCGGTTTTTGAGGCAGGAGCAACGGTCAGACTCGCCAGCAGTACCTTATAGTATTCACTTGAGCCGTTACGTTAACTTTAATCACTACCGAGGAGTCGCTCTCAAGGAGAGTAGTTTCTGGAGCATCTTTGCATTCGAAGCTTTTTTCGGTGTTTAGTAGTTTAGCGGATATATTGCGACTCATGCGTTCTTTTCAACGAGAAGCTTGGAGAAGAGCATATTTTGTCCCGAGCCTTGAATGCCCAAACGCGGTCTTTGTGATTTCCATTGTGATAAACTCGAACCAAAAGCGTTCAGAAGTTTTTCTCGGCTGACAGTGGACTGCTTCGTCGGGCCCAAGGCCTAAGAACTAGAAATTTTTCACGAGATTCTTGCTCATTTGCTACTCCGGAATATCTTAGAGGCACGGTCAGAGACTGAATCCATCAATATATATTGTGCAGAGGTGAGGTTTCTCAGACGGGCAACGCTTCTTATATAAGTAGTTGATATTCCATCAACTGAGTAGCCAATCAGACTTACTTCGTGTTCACATTCCCCCAATTCCCCTCTGGTCAAAGTGAAGGATTTCGCAAACGACTTTGGCTCGAAACCTGCTGGCATTTACTTAGCGCCGTTCAGAGACTTGAGGGATCATTTCGCCCAGGTAGAATTTGATGTCCCATTTTCGGTGAACAGCAGAAGAACAATGCATGAATGTATTTTGGAATTTTTTGATTGCTCCGATCACGTCGACCCGATTATCACGGTAGCTCAGTGGCACTGACATAGGATCGGAGATACTCATCTAATGATGCTCGATGGATTCGACAACTCAACACCTGTGGCTCTGGGATCAAAGTCAACAATGAAGTCCGCGGGGGAATTTTCTTTGAGAATTCCAAGGTGGTCAAACCTCAGGGCCGACGCAGGAATCAGGAAGCCCGGTGGGATTTGAGCCATACACAAGCAGTGCTCGAGAAGGTGCATTTACCATACGGGAATTTGCCGCGTCTTGATGACAGCTCCATAATAAAGAGAAATTGTCAACATATCCAACTGATAACTAACGTCTTTTCATTTGGGGCAATGGGGGGGGGGGGGGAATTTTCCTGGTAACTAAGTTCCCGGAAAGCGGTCGAAGCCACAAAATTCGAGAAGTTGGAGCGTAGGGTTGCACTTCGAAGATTCAAGAAGCTGCTATTCGTCTTCCGACAATAAGACACCTCTGACAAGTCAATACACCCTCGGCGGGTCGCGGATATCAAAAACACAGCGAGGCACTCCTGATGCTCGAACTTCGCTTGGGATCCTGACTCTGAAAGCATTGCAGCGCGTTCCCGGGACTCCATGCCAGTATATTCATCTCACAGACCCAAACATGCACATGGGAACGACAATCCCGCGAAAAGTATCGACCAGCCGGGACGGCCGCCTGTGAGCAACAGCCCACTCCCGGGAACGGGTCTTGGTTATACGACGGAAGGTTCTGAATCTGATTCTACATCCGAAAGTGATTTTCCGAGCAGTATCGGACCCCAATTTCGCAGCGCCTAGGTGATGTCGACGTTACCTAGGTAGCTGGATATATCGCTTGATCGAGCGTAATGTCCTGCCGTGGGCTAGAGTGAGGCAGTTTCGATGAGCGTCAGGTCAGGTGAAATGCGAAGAGCATCGAGACAGCCAGGAGCTACTATGCATCCCTTGTAGCGTTCCGCCACAACTTCGACGTCGTTTACAGGACTCATTTTAGGCGGCGCGGCGCTTGCATGCCGAAGTTGTACGCCTTGGGACTCAAAGCTGTTTGGCCTTACCGATGGAATCCTCGACAAGAATCGAGAGGGAGGAAAAACAGGCTCTTTGAGAAATTACATCGGGTCCTGACCTGGTGAACCTGATGAACTCACGGGTTTGAATGAGAGCAGGTCTGATTTTGAATGTACACCATGTTGACCATGAACACCATGAGACGCCCGTAAAACAGGATCTTGGAAACAGGACCACGTTGCAAGCATTTGGTGCGACGAAGGCGCTCTTTGAGAGACCCGTGATGCATTCGCAATAATCAGCAGGATCCATCGAATCGTGAGCAGATGATTCAGGAGGATCCCCATCCCATTGGTAGGTTAGCCAGGATCACAGCATTTAACCCTTCCACGTAGATCGGAGGGGACCACTCGCAACGCACGAGAATGACTCCAGCTGTCGACATTCGATTCTGGTCTGTGGCAGAGCTTTCAAAGGTCCCGAGAGTGAAAGAGGAACATTGCGAACGAAAATCTCGATACATTATCTTCATTGCGCCGAATGCTGACTTTGATCCTGTGCGAGATTCAATCAGTGCCAACCCACACGCGGGATGCTCCCGAGCGCTCAATGAATTGGGCGACTGAGAATATCGGAGAATCAGTTCCGTGCATTTGAAATGAATAATTCCTGCGTTCGACCGTCCCAATGTGCGTCCCCCGCAAAAGGTCTATCAGAGGGTGCAGTGGCGTAGCCAGGACTTTCCCTGGGGTAGGGCTGATCGTTACCTCCAAGGGGGTACCCTTGTGAAATTCTCCTAAAATCGGTTGCTTGACCAGAAACTTCAACGTGTATAGTATGAACCAAGGGGTCCTGGGAAGGGGCCGAAGCCCCCTCAGCCAACCCCTGGCAACGCGCCTGAGAGGGTGTCGTACACCCTCCCTTCTAAGAACGGCGCGCCGGCGCCGTTTCCGGGCGTCAAGCTCGGCAACCTCAAACGATCGTACCAGAGGTTCTAGATCGAAGGCGTACGAAGGTCTCAGGCGCCGTGAAGCGCCTAAAGGTCTGAATTCATCCTGCTCTCGCTACAGATATCATTCCACAGGCTTCAGACCCACCAAAACTGGTTTCCGGGCCCACCAGGTGGGCTTGGCCACTCCCTTCAAGAAGATCCGTTTGCCCGGAGCAACAGAAGTCCTGAAGCACATCTGACAGGCTACATCCTTCTGTTCGAGAGTGCGTCACCTAATGACAGAGTCCCGGCTGAAAAGTTCAACTCCCTCGCAACAATTAGAGACGTACTGAAGCTCACGAATTTAATGATAGCTTTTGCCTCAACAGTGGCGCGTCTCCCCGTTCACTCCCTCACACGGAGACGCGTTTCGGTTCTGACTCGGGAGAGTACGCGACTGGGTGGACTCCACGTCGCACCACGAGTCGCGCCTGTATTTGAAATCAGGAGCCACCGAAGTATTTTGATCACTTGGAGCGAAATGAACAGTAATGATTCCAGCCGAGTTTTCCGCAATTCTGAATCCTATATAAGCGTCTCACATCAGAGACACAGTGCAGATTGGAGGTGCTCAATCAGGAACAATATGGATGCCAGATCGGCATCTAGTCCATTCATGGTGGTGATCGACGACTCCGATCCATGGACCAAACCGCTCAGCATCGTTCAAAATTCTGAGATCATAGATGATGGAACCCGGTGTATGGCCGAGCACGGCCGTAAACCAAAAACAAAGAAGTCTTGAGCGTTTTTCGTAGCGAACTCGTGAGGTTGAGTGATCGCGACCAGCGGCAGCGCGATCATCTCTCCGGATCATTTTAGAAACCCTCGGTGGCCGATGTGGTGCATCGGTTATACGGAAGCGCCGTCGAATCGTCGTCGTGAGCAAAGTTGTTCGTTTTCCTCACTATATGGAGACAACATATACAACCAAACAAGCACTTGTTCTCACTATCTCTATCTTTTCTGACCCAGGTTCATCCGTCTATTCTTCCTTCGCTGGCGACAGCTAAGGAACAACTGTCCATGGAGGAACTTTATGGCCGGAGAAAGAAGGCGACACGGAGCACGACGAACCCCCAAAGCCAATTTATGCCGTAACTCTATTGCGAGACGCTTTGTGTCGCAGTGATGCCGGATAGCTACTCACCATGATTAGGTAATGGACACAAGAACATCCGAGTGTGAGACCCTCGGAGGGAATCGGACGAAGAAAGAGCGGGGAACGAAGCTGAATAGCGTCATTGTGACTTGTAGTGATTGAGAAATTTTTCAGAGCAACAGAAAACGGAAAAAATCCTCCCTGTCTGACATAGAGAGAGCATTTACGAAGAAAAGGCCGCAGACCTCTGCTGGCTGCATGCCATTTGCTCCAACAATAGCCCTAGATGATGGAATAGGGCAATAACCGAATGGCAAGCTGCACAGGCTGCAAGGGCTGATAGTAAATGGTCGGCCAGTCGACCCGTCAGTCGGTCAGGCAAGCGTACTGTCAAGGAAGACTGGAGAAGAAGCTGGCAGGAAAAGTACGGCAACCGCACTCATCCAACGAATGGAGTATTCACTGCAACAGAAGTGACGATTCTGTCAGCTTTCTGGTACTCGTTGCCTCAGAGAGCCTTGTTCATTGGACGAAACGCTGACGAGGAGCGTAACTAACCGGCGGCGATACCTGCGATCCTGACCAGATTCGAGGGAACAGAGGCCCGAACCCCGAGCGACAAGAAATATAAGATGGAAATGGTTGAACAATCATCACAGCTTGGAAACGTGACCGGAATACTTCGGCGCTAATCAAGGCTATTAGCGAATAAAACTAACTCTAATGGTCCCAAGAGCTTATGCTAAGGTGACTCTCTTTTCGACTCCCGACCGAACCCGGCTTCAATAATTCACCAAGGTCGCTTCCCCGCTGCTACTTCCTCCGTTTCGCCGCTAACAGATCCGAACGTCGAGAGCCGGGCGTTCGTACAGAGTTACTTTCCGCGCTCTCGCTAACCCGCGGACACCGCGTCTGTGTGATGCGCAGGTACATTTCATCAAATTTCTCCACTAGAGCGCTGCATATGGAACGAATTGTGTAAACGTCAAGGAGTCTCAGGGCACTCGATTTCAGCTCCGTTCCAACTATCAGGGTCGGATCTGAACGAATCTCTCTATGAGCCACCGTACTCCACCTTCTTGAAACTAAAGCGTCCCCTCATTCGTCGTGGGATAACATCATCGTTTACTGAAGAGTACGAGGTTGCCGCTCTGAAGCTCGACTTGATCATTGCGCAAAACAAAAATCCAGCGCTGACCCATACCGAATTTTGGAGGAATCGGCAAAAGGAGCCGACTTTGGATGCCACGGCGATATAGGTTAGTTAAGTTCGCCAGGGTACTTGTGCAAGCCCCGCGATCATCAGCGACTGGCCTGTAAATCGTTCCTGGATTCTGGAGTCTATCCACAACCAGAGATGTGAACGCGGTTGCGGCGAAGGACATTCTCACCTCAGAGCTACTCGGCGCTTCCAACAACGAGCACATTCGCGATCTCCCCGGAGGATTTATTTTCGCAGGCGACGAGCGCAGGGACGAATCGTCGTTTTCTCTCACAGAACCTACGAACGAAGGGTTTACCGGCGCACACGGAGCTCCACTCACAGCGAGTTCGCACTCCGGTTCACTTTGCGCTTAATTGGAGACAACCTGTATTGGATTCCAGCGCACGCCAAGCGTTTGCAACGTCGACTGGTGTAAGGCATCACTGCGGGCGCCAATAGCGATCCACGATTGTTCATTACCGCCTTCGAGCGTAGCTTTGAGCTCTTCTGAAAGTGCAACAATGGTCGATATTCGGGTTTGGGACGCTGGAGTGCATGGTGGCGGTTGTATTCAAGCGTTGAGTTTCTACCCGTGAACTTCTTTGTGTGAAACTTCCGGAACGGAGTTCCTTGAGAGACAAGCGGGCCAATACGGCTCAGGAACTTGATCGCTTGCTTAACGCCAACGAGCTTGCTCTCCGAAGCATCCTCCAGAGTGGTGGGGTCGATTTCAGACCGTCAAGTCAGAGGAATATCATAGCTTTTCAGAGCCAACTATGATCTTCTGCAGGGTCCACTCGAGCCTGACAGTGGATCCATGGACCAACATTCGAGAAGAACGCCCTGATTGATGGTTTTTTGTGGATTCATGGCCCTAGGCCTCGGGAAGGTAGCTGATTCTCCTAGGCTCCACATCGCCTACAGTTCGAAGGTGTAGCTGCGAATGTCAAAGGGTTCAGAGGCATGCCACCCGTGCTCTCGGAGTCCTTTCACTCCAAACCCAACCATGGCCTTGTATTTCATCAAAAGCCTGGGAGGGAAACGCAGAAAACGCTGTCCTCGGGCGGATGCAACCTCACATCGCAGAACCGGGACAGCGGTGGTCAAAGGGTAGCGTATCTTTCGAAAGAACATTGTATAACATGTCTCTTTCGGCTTTGTCGTTCGACAGGAGCAGGCGCAGTGCGCTTACAAGTGTCACTGCATCCGAGCGTCCTCGACGCACGGTACACAGTCGGAAGAGAGTGGAATAGACAGAGCAGACAAGCCGCTCCATTGTTGAAGGAAGTTTCACTCGATCTCTGCCAACAGCGAGTGAGGCTCCAAACACCGCGATGCCGTCGTGTAGTGATTCTTATAGGTAGCGAGTGAAGTTCCCCGAATTCATCGAGCACAACGACCGGTTTTTCGATGGAGTTAGCGGCCCAGCCAATCAAGGAGTCTGGGGAGTCGTGGAGTGATTCCGAGAGGGAGTGAAGTTTAAGGCGGAACTTGAGATTATCATGCGCAAGGTACAACGGCCAAGTCGATGATGCCCGTATAAATCCTCCTAACGGCTTGGGCCGGAGCTCTCGCAGTTGTCGGTGGGAGATCGAGTCAATGACACTTAACGGGTGCGGCAGATGGCACGCAATAAGAGACTCCCGAAAGCTATCCGCCCGCCCGCCCGGCCAGCCAGAGAAAGGAACCGACCACCACCGCCGCCGCCGCCGCCATCCCGTGAACGAAGCGTGCCAGCCAGCAACCAAAGCAGCCAGTCAGCCGAGCAGCCGGCGAGGCTTGAGCGCCGAGCCTAATTTGCATCTTGCACACTTCCGCCGCAACATCCGGTTAAGAGCCATCAAGGGGCGAAGCCGAAGCGAGAAGATGCCTCGCATTTCCCGCAACGTCGCCGCCGCCGCCGCAGACACAGCCAGCCGCAACTGCAGACGGACGAACATATATATATAGGGACACAGACCGAGCGAGCGAGCGTCGCCAAACGACGAACGAAACTTCTCTGAAGCCAGTGGGGCGCCTAGACGAGAAACTACGAGAGGAAAGTTGTTCCCCTTGAGTCAAAACGAGTGCGAGTTTCGTTGTGTTTTTCCCCGTCATGAGAATGAGCCGGAAAGGCGCCGAGCCACGTCCGACTTGACCCTGAACTCGAAGCTATGTCTGTGAGACGCCGGATTATCTGTCATTCTATTCTTCTCCCTTGTCATTTCACATCTGAGGCAGGAAGGCAGGCAGGCAGGAAGGAGGTCATGGAAGAGAACTCGAATTGGGGCCAAACGTGGAACAGGAAAACGACGGTCAAGGGAGAAATATGAGTTGGAGGACGGATTGTTGAGCTCGATGGGTATTCGATCGCTGCGGAAAAAAAATCTCCGCAAGGGACGGTGCTGACGCCTCACAGAGTTCTTGATGAAATAAACGGAGTTCCGCGAGGGAGTTCTGCAAGGGGTTTCGGAAGGAAGCTCTTTCGGCCGCGGTTTCCGCAGGGCGCTCATTCCTCTGCGAGTGGTGCTGGAATTCGCTCAGCGGTATTCGCTTACCCAGAGGAAAAAAAATACCATGGAGATCTTGCGGAGTCAGCTGACGCGGCCACAGCAGGTCGCCGACGTCGGAATCGCGGGGTAGCAATCGAAGGTTGAGTCCATGTTCTTTACGTCTGCATTTCTTCCTCAACTCTTTCTCCGCTTCGATTTCAGGGCCCAATAACTTCCAATGTAATGGCCCTTCCTCCCGGCAATCTCGCCTGCCAACGAACCAACCGATCAGAGCAGGCCACCAGAGCGTGCTAGAACGTTCTTTCGCCGAGCACCTTGGTCGCAACTCTTCCCTCGTTCTTATTCCTTTGCTTCCCGCCTCAACAACAACAATCGGAACCACCACCGAGGCCCCTTCACGAAGCGAGGATGAAAGCGGCGGCGAGCTGAGTCCTAAAACGCCGCGACTTAGCTACCGAGGACGCAAACGTTGGTTCACTCGTTTGTTCCTTCTGTTTCTTCCCCTATACTTCTAATGAATCTCTCTCTCCTCACTGATGGCTTCCATCGCAGCGGCCATACAGCAAAGTCGTCCGCGACTCCCGCGCTCCTTTGCCTCTCCCGAAGCTCAATTTCCCCCCTGGCTGACCTTGCCTAGCATCTTGCGAACAGTCTCCAACTCTTGAGGGCTCCGTCCCAGTTTTGCGACCTAATCAAGAACGCTTTTGCTATTTATTGTCTGTGGAAGAATCGATGCGGGTGAGAAATGTTCAGCTCGCGGCGCCCCGTGCCAGTGCTCGGTTGCGCAAATCGTGCATTGTGCTCAATGGTCGAGATCTCTGTTGCGCTCGGGCTTGCGAGGCAAGCAGTCCATGCCTGGCACAACAGAGTGCCGCTCTAGATTCGGTTCTCATTTGAAATTGTCGATTCATCAACTCAATGGAAAACGCGACCGATCTGTCTTCGTGGACAAAAGCTGCTCTCGGCTTCGTTCTCCTCGTCGCTCGTCACACTCGTCAGTGTTGGTGTTGTCGTCGCCTTCGTTATCATCGCTCTGTTCGTCCTCGGCGTCATCGTCGTCGTCGTCGGCAGCGACGTTCCCTCTTGATCTCTTCGTCTGATCTTCGTCTATGAATGAAACTCGAAATATACTTAGAACCGGTCTTGATGGGATTTGCAATTGTTGGGAAGAAACCGGAGGAGAGAGTCCTGACAGGAGAAAAAGGAGAGGGCGGACAGTCAGCTAAGGAGGTCCGGTGTTGGTCATCGCCGCCTCGAGTCCCACCCCTGAGCCGAATCTCGTCCGCTGGAAGCAGCAGGATTGAAAGTCGTGGTTTCTCAAAGCGGCCGGAGTGACTTGGAGTAACGGCTGCTCAAAGACTCGGAAAACGTTTGTCCCGTTAGTGAGCAATGAGTAAATCAACGTTCCCGAAGTCGCTCTTAGGACGAAGCTGTTGATGACCCGTTGACTATCATTTCTAGTGATGATAATTCCTCGGGAGGAATGCTCGAAATCAATCCCGGATCACAGAGCGTCGACGAAAAATCTTGAATTTCCGAAATCCGGTCTCTCCCCTCTGGAAACGAAATAATTCAACCGACGAATTTCTGGATGGTGCAATTCACATCAATCGCAGCGATTCCTGTCCATTTATTGTTCCTTCCAGAAGATCGCAAAGTTTGGCGTTTTTCCGGACGTCAATTGATGAATGGACTTGCGCAGTTTTTTGACGCTTTCCAAGCCTTTCCCACCTACGGTCCACCGCCTACAGCGCGTAGAGAACGGATATGGAGAGCGGAAAGTCACCGTGACTCTGAATTTCTGGAATGATTCCATGTTTTGCGGGTTGAGGCCCCAGAGCAAATCAGGTCAAGTGCCAAAGAACATCGCCGTCCCGAGCATGGCGAGTCCCCGCTGGCCATCAATAAATCATAGTACAAACGACGAAAGATTCTCCGTCTTGCCGACGCCTGTTTTTGGGAAGTGGCTTTTTCTCCTCTGTTGGCCTGCTGTCCAGGTAACCATTAAATGTCATAGGAACAGGAAATGGCGTCCCGGTCGACGTGAATCGCGTATATTATTTCCCCGGCATTGCCGTCTCGACCGTTCCCGTGTGCTAAATTGGAACATTTCGTGATTATATAGTGCCACGTCTATACCATGTGACTGGCCGTTGCGCCCACTCGATCGACGTCCCTAGCGGAGTTGTCGGAAGGGTATGAAGCAAAGGACTTCTTGGAAGGAACGAAGGAGCCACAGATCCTGAACATCGAGCAGCGAGACTATCGTGGCCCGAAATTTCCGTGACTACAGCGCCGCTTCTCGAGGGCCGGCTTTGTTGGTTTACTCGCGGTTCCCGAACGCATGCTCGAAAACCAACGGCCGTGTTGAGAGTGAGCAAGCAAGTGAAAAGAAAGCCTCTATTTCAGCCTATTTTTCAGCCTTATCTCTCGAACAGCACAAAAGGAGCCGAGAGTGTTGTTCTAACAGAGCATATTTTCTCGTCGTCAGCTAGCCAGCGAGGAGGCCATCTCGTTTTCACTCGCTTCCGAGTTGAACCACCGCCGAGGCTCTCCGTGCATCCCGCCGTAAACCACGTGCACGCGTTTACGCACGACGTTGGGCCACAAATATCGTTTTTCCATCTTTATTGATATTCTCCGCATGTGGTAAGCTCGTCAAAGCGCGCAGCACGATGCGTCGCTGACGACACTGTATCAGAAATGAGGGAGACGCATCGAAATCAGTGGTAAATAAGAGTTTTCCAGGATATAGAGGCTTCTTGAAGAGTTTATGGCGAAGGATTACGGCGCATACCCTCACGGTGGGATACTTCTCCGCAGAAAACTGTGGCATTGCCCAGGGTCAACAAGGTGCACAGTAAAGATAACACAAAGGATAAACACTAAGGTTATAAGATAAGGGAGTTGAAGCAGCAGCAGCAGCAGCAGTAGCAGAAGCGGAAGGAATGACGAGGAAGATACTCTACATCGTCCGTAGTCCCGCCGGAAACGAAGCCCCGAGGACCCGGCGGCGGGCGGGCGGCTAGGCGGTCAAGAGTATTGTTACGGCGCAACGACGCTTCTGGCGAAATATCCTCAGCTGTTCCGTTGAATGAAGGCTTGCAGTTTGTTTTGCACTCATAAACACTTGCTTCGAGGACGCCCACAATGAAATTGAGAGGATCTTGAAGCTGGTGGGCTACATCGACATTGTCTGGGACGACGATAAGAAGGAATGGTTCACGGCACGACACGGAGTCTTCTCCGTCCTCAATTCATCCCGAGCCAGACCATCGCGGCCGCTGTCTCTGCCGATGATGCCATCTCAAGTGAGGAGCAAGGAGTGGAGCGAAGGTGCGCACGAGCTGTCTGTCTGGCTGTTTGAGCGTCGGTTTCTCTGTGGTCACAGCCGAAGCTCATGGATTCCAAAGTGAGATTGAGAACTTTGATCAAGGCCACGATCATTTGAACGGATGAATGATTAACAGAGCGAGCGAAAGCACGACTAACGGACAGGCGGTCCGGTCGCCCGGACGGCTCATGGGCTGTCGGGCGAAAAGTTACGAATGGATCGAACGACGGTCTCAGGTAACAAAAGGCATTCGGTCCCCTTCCTGACTGATTTAATGGTAGAAAGCTTCATGTGTTCCAGGACAGCTCCCAAAGGGAGATCCGACGGGCCGGCCGGCTGGCTGGCTGGCTGCCTGGCTGCCTGGCTGAGTTGCAGAAGTGACTAACGCGAGAACGACTGACTAACTGACAACCGCGCGGGGAGGGCGCGGGGATGCGGAAGAATCATTCGAATAAAAAGGTCATCAGGACACAATGCGTCTCGCTTTCCTTCCTGGGCTGGAGCACGGCTCTGAAGCTGGAGCACCCAGGAAAGGGGAGAATCGAAGAAACTAAGCAAAGCTTGCCAGACTGGCTTGACTGGCGCGGCTGGAACCCGCCGGCGTACTGGCACTGATCTATCAATCTATTATCACGCTATCTCCTCACCGTGTGGGAAACGGTGAAGATTGATGAAGTCGGGGCTGCCGCCTCCAACGGAGCAAAGTAGAGAGGATATCGAAGCACGACCTCGGCGGCGAGCTGGACTTCCAGGCGCGGCGCGTCAGAGTCACTTTGGTTGTATGGAAATGCTACGTCCTGGGAGAACGACGATACATGAGCAAATGAGCGAGTTGACCTTGAGCCGCTAGTAAAGTCTGTTGCGACCTACGCTCTGACTCAGCTAAAAAATGACGCATACGTTCGAATTAAGCAGCAATCAGTCTGATTAACGCTGCACCGGCCCCACCGATGACTGCGCTCAAGGGTTCGGGCCATCGGAAGATCGACGGGAACGAACTATGAAGCTCGCCACCAACATCATCTTGAGTGATCCTCGGGACACTGGCATTCTGTTAGAGGGACCTCCTTGAAAGAATCGGCTGTAAACTTTTCAATCGGCTGTTATCCCGGAAACAGTTGACATCGACACCCGTGGGTTAGGATCTCGGGAAACTCTCAACCGTCCAAGACGAATCAAATTGAACGGTGGGAAGAAGGCTTGGTTTGGTCTAGATTCGCTCGTATTTCGACTCGATTGCTGCAATTGCTTATCGAGCTAGGGCTATCCGATCGATATCAGGCCGGAAAGTTGAGCACCCGCGAACTTCCAGGGCTAGACTGGTGTTTCCAGGGAGGTAATTAGCCCGACGCATGCTGCCGCACCTGTACTCCCTACTCCCATTAGTCAGGAAGAGGCAGCGCAGTCGTGCCCCGAATTCAAGCAAAACTTCGGCTCTCACTTGAGAAAGAGATCCTTAACATCTAGTTCCGCTCCCGAACTCTCCGATAAATTAGAAAGGCTCTTCGTCCGTTTGCTCCATCCTATTCAGCCACCGAACCGAAGAAGGTAGCTGCCCGCGGGTATCTCTCACCTCGTATTCGCTAATGATTTCAAACGTTACGCGAGCATCCAATCCGAGCGAGGTGTCCATATTGTTCAGTTGGCGATCGTTCAGATCTCACAGAGGTGTGCTGATAACGACATGTCCATATCGGCTCGGGAATGTGCAAGAATACAGTATGAGGCACATGAAGCGACATACATGTTATTTCGTCGGTTGAGCAATAGAGATCGTCCAATATACGGATCGTCAGAGATCTCGGAGTCCTGGGTATGCCCGACTTAAGGTTTCACACATTCTGCAGAGTTGACTGCGTCTTGTGCCAGCATCGATATGGTCATCGAAGTTTGCATCTTAGAGACCCGATGCTGCACCCGTACAATTAACCTGTCTTGTCGTGAATTCTCCACTATTCACTGGTCTGGCGTATTCCCCGCATCGAACCGGGCAATCACCCCCGTTGAAAAATGGCCCACTGCAAACGTGGTCGCGATGGAAGAATTTTGGAAATGTCTGACACAATCATACTCGCAGATAACAACTGCGATGCCAGCCAAGCCACTTTGGTCACTCCCAAGCAATAAGCCCTGCTCGAAAATGGCCGAAGACAGAATATTCTGACGCCTCTGGTTCAGTAGAGATATTCCGCATTCCGTTAGAATTGGGCTGACTGCACTCAGAGAAAGAAATTCATCTTTCGATAAGCTTTCTCATGCACCACAAATATTTGCCAGTCGTTTTGATGGCAGTTAGCGGTGAAGTATACCAGTGAGGGAGCCTGAACATGCTCTTACAATCTCTATGCAAATGACTAGTTCATAGAATGGATGGATGACCAGGAGCGCTGAGCCCTACGACCACGTGTAAGGTGAGCGGGAAATGTGACACGCTGACCCCCTTACCAGAGTCCGGGAATCTCCCTCCGTCAGGTTACCGCGTGCGGGACAAATGCATGCCCAGGGAGTTGAATACTACTCGATTCATGAATTCAGGGAAGTTAGTGAAGGATGAAAATCGACTGGAATCTATGTTCATGCTCATGAATTTTCCGAATCCATGACTTTCACGGTTAACCTGGTGTTGAATGACATGAATTGGTTTGTGAACTTGAAGAATTCGATTTACAGTAGAACCTTCTCACAGCGGATTGGAGATGAATGTTGGCTTTGCCAACACCCATCTAGCCCAAACTCGAAAGCTATATTACAACAGACGGCATTCCCCCGTCTCTTACGTTGAAACAAACCCATTTACAGCTCCACAAACCCACGAATTGATTCATAGCATGATCCATATCCAAATCCATTGACGCAGATTTGCTCAACTATGCCAGCTACAATGGATGCCAGCGTAACCCGATGGCCGGTCGGACACCCTCACTACTCTGTAGCGATCCCTTCGGCTAGGAGAGTTTCAATAGTTGTACGGGATTAGCTCGAATGATAGCGGCCGGCGGACGCCCGGCTTACACGCCTGGCCTCAGCAAATGACGTCACCACTTGTCTTGTAGATAAGGAGCAACTGGTTCTCGCTGAGAGCCGACCTATTCATCCGGTGGCCTTCCCTGCCGGTTGTCCTCATGCTCCCTTACAACACTCGCGGGAAAGCTCACAGAGACCGAATGGCTCGACAAGAGTTGGGTGTTTTCGTTAGAGGAAGTTTTCGCAGAAGACCCTCAATGCTAGAAACCGGTGGCGGATGATTGCACAACATGCATCAGGCTCACTCCACTCTCTCAACCCAACCGATCGGCGTCATTGGCAATCACGGGCTCTTTATTCTGCATGTGGAATTCGAGCGACTGTGGTGAGAAGCGCGAGTCCGTTTCGCCTTTAGGACAGTCGTTCGGGCTGCTCGTGATGAAGAAACACAAGCCGTCTCGTCCCCTCAAGCATGGTTACCGAATGATGCTGTCTGTTTCCCGGAGAAAACGTGCAGTGGGACCGGTCAGCAGGCCGTGTGGCGTGGATGGATATCCGATGCCAATGATGACGACAAGCCTCCCGAAAATTTGGTTTCCGGGCACCGAAAACGAGACGCGTCGCTCTTTCCCCAGCCTAGCGGAAAATTTCAAGTTCAGAACCCTCGGAGTGCTCCAAGCCAGGCTTGGGATTCGGGAGTCGAGAATCAGCGATGTATTCGGCGGAATACAGTATTGCCGACCAATCAGGGACCGATGATCGAAACACGGCAGAACCTTGATCATGGTATCAATTCCCGATCAGATGGGCTTTGATCATATCGATCGTCCTCATGCTCAGCCGCAAGCACACGTGTATCCCTCGCTATCCTCCAGGCGCGCTTTGGATCCTCCAGGGTCGCTTGTTGTTTGGTCATTGTGCCAAGATGCGCATTCTGGGCTCGGGCAGTCCCTGGGTCTGGCCTGCAACTAGCTTGTTTTCTTCCGACCAGACTCGTCGATGATCCATAAGTTGCTCAGATGTCATTCCTCGACTTGCGTCCTTGGAACGATCCTTCACGATGAGCATTCCACAGCTCCTCCGAAACGCACTGACACGGAAAAAATGTCTCGATAACTTTTCCACCCAAGAGATGATTCATTTCCACCGTTCCGCGGGGGAGCGGGACCCGGCGGGAGCAAGGGAGGCGCTCCTGGCAAAAGCCTTGGGGAGGGTCGGCCGCAGATAACTCTGAATTATGGTCGTTGGTGACGAAAGCATAATTCATGGAGCCCGGCAACTCAAGTTTTCTGACTTGCTCCGCTGACCGCGTTGCTTGCAGATCCTTTTCCATACACATCACTCTTAGCTATCAAACGGAAGTTCTTTCCGGAAAGAAAAGTCGACCAGATTTCCGCTTTGCTTTAGGCGGCTTGCAGGCGGTAGAAGCACTACAGGCTCCCTGACTACGACGAAGGAGGGACGACTACGACGAGGATAAAGCGACAACGACGACGATGTCGTGGCGGCGGTGGTGGTGTTGGAAGCGGTGATCTCAGCTCACATTTTCGGTGGAGTACCGCCTAGATGTTACCCCGTATTCCTACACAGAAGCCTAGGGGCGCTGCTCACAACGGGCTCTGGATTCTACCCAGAGGGTTTATTTGAATAGGGGAAGGAATATTTCTGTCGCGAGTCACATCGACGAATGCCATTCCACGACAGCTGGAACGCAGGACATAGATCACCATGCCATCAATCGGAGCATCACGGTCAAGATTCGAATATGTTCCTTGAGATGAAAATTCGTTACCGCTCCGGTTCGTCCAAGGACTGCAAGGTCCCGGTTGCGAAGAATCTTCCGAAAGAGAACAAACAATGCCACTCGAGATAGCGGGAATGAGGCCTAAACAAAGCAAACAACCAACCCAGTATGTTGCCACTGGTCGTAAACACAAGAACAACGTGGCTCTCGAGCAAAGAGTGATCCGACCTTTTCTACGAGCTAACTTCGGGAAATACGCTCTCCATCGAAAAAGCTCGTGACCTATCACTGCGAAAACCCTTGAAACACCTTGTGGAGACGTGGGCGACTGCTCAACGTTACTGTGCTCGGCGTACATTCCGAGGAACTTCTTAGATTTTGATTCTAGTTCTCATTCTCCCCATCTGAAGATCAAATCGAATACAAATCAGAACAGAAAGATCCATCCACGCGTTCGCACCTGTTTTGGATGAAGTCAATCCTCGGCTCGGGGTAACCATTAGCTATCCCAATTCTGAAGTGGAAACCTCATTCCATTTCCGACTCGATTCCTGTTCCCAGCATTCCTTCCAAGGCCGGTGTATGCCGGACTCCGACGCGTCGGTTCCCCTTTCGCACGTCAGTCGTGATCCAGCTCCTCTCGATTCGTGCGGATTTCCATCTCCAGTGCGCGTCGATCCATCCACTCAAATGTGGGTATTAGTAGTGGTGTACAATCAGAGAACCATGATCTCTCTCTTTCTCGCTCTCAAATGGTTCACGCTTCAATCAGGGAGCCTGAGAGTGCGGATTCCATGTCGTCTTTGGCTAGCGGCATCGAACCATCTTGTGAAAAACCAATCGAACACGTCCGAAGTTGATTCGCACGTTCTGTCGGAGCCGAGTCGCCGACTACTAATAGCACCCGATGGAAAACCACAAACCGCAGCCATGGGCCGAGAGTTGGCTGCATATAATGAGTTTATGAGAAGCCACTGAGCGAGCGAGCCGGCGCGATATTCAGCTGGCCGATTGGTCGGTCGGACGGGCGGCCAAGTTACGGCCTAGGAGGCTTCATGGGCGCCTGGCTTGGCTCGGTGGCTCGGCTTTTTCGAGTGGATTCAAGCTGTCAGCCTAGACGGCCGGCCGGGCGGCCGGGCAAACTGCCGCATACCACATCACCATTAAAAGTCACTCGACCAGATACGTAGATTTACGGCCGATCTATTGATAGGATATTGCATTCCGTCGGCGGACGTGGTGGCGGGCGTGATGCGAACATGTTAATATTTGGGCACCGCTTTGCCAGATGGCAGATGATCCGGAGTCAGCCTTCATCGGACTCGGTCCGACACCCGGCGAACTCGCGGCCAACCGCTGGGACACTGCCGAGATTGCGATAATGACCATTCGCTTCCATCTAACGAAAAACCGAATGGAAACACTTGATAGCTCCCCGAGGATGCCGCTGGCTGACTGACTGAGACGAAGCCGCATTCCGTCGTTGCTCCCCGAGCCAATCGCATCTCACTCGTCCAGCGAATGCTGACTCACACGTTCATCCTTCCATCTGTGTGTGAGTGACGAACGAACATGGATGACAACGCCACACACCCACGCAAGCGACGGAGAAGTTCCTCAGGAAGATCTATTGTCCTTGAGGAAATTGAGGAAATTCCAAAGGTCCCGACTCTGAGAAACAGATTCGACCAAACGACGCAACTTCACCTCTAGCATCCAGATGGTCAAAATACGCACATATGTTTGATGCCACGGAAGTGCCAGAAAAGAAAAAAGGAAAGCATTCGCATCCGATGAATCCATTCGAATATATTGCGGACAGCTCCCAAACAACATCGTCCGCGAAGTCATTGTTGACATTGATTGTTGCATTATTTCCGATGATGTCGACGAGCAGCCGCATCTGCGGATGGGTTAACGTTAATAACTAGTCGCCACAGCACCTCATCGATTGAACATCGTGGGAAATGAGCTTCTGTTTCGTGCAGGTAAACAGCAAGCTCGGTTGGTAGAGGCTCTTTGTCTGTCTTCCCACTACATGCTGTCCAGACAGCGTCAGTGGGGTGAGTTCGTCATTCAGTGGGATTCTCACCACCAGCGGCGTAGCCAGGCTTTTTAACGGAGGATCCCGTTTATGGGCTCGTCCGAAGGAAGAGAAAATTCGCGGTAACCTGAGGAAGTGATAAATTCTCGTGTGAAATGCCAGTGATCGTGCTTTGAAAAAGCTCGATTGAACGGAATCCTCCTTACGGCTTTCACTCGTAGACTGAAATCCCCGGAATGTTTATCGACGAAGCTGAACTCCTCTCTCTACCCCTCTCTCCCTGTCTCTCTCCATCTCTACCTTCACGTAGCTCTTGTTTTATGATGGTTCCTTAGTGCCCACCATAATATTCAACACTCAGCAGACTTCATAGTCATTGTAGAAGTATTATCAAAATTATAATGAATATATCAGGGGTTCTCAAACTTTTCTGGTGGCGGCACCACGCGGCACCTCCAGCATGGGATGCCGTGGGACATGCAGGCGCGGCACCACGAGTGCCGCGGCACTCTGCGGCAGTTGGTGCCGGCGGCACACAGTTTGAGAACCCCTGGATTATATCATATTATAACGGTTGATACAGTCGAACCCGCTTATAAGAGACTCGGGTATAAGAGAAAACCGCGTATAAGAGACCCTTTCGGATCTCCTGTCTCGATAGGACCTCATGTTGGAGACTTCGGATATAAGATACAACCTGGGATGAGAGACCACCCTCATTCTCCCGAGAGGTCCCTTATAAGCGGGTTTGACTGTATCTGTGAGCTCCACGCTGAGAATGGCGTTGGTCTATGGACTGAAATTTCAGCTCTACTAAACGGAAGCTCCTACCCGACCTTTGGTAATGCTGCAGAGCATACCCGATTTTCAAAAATTTCGAGTTCGACGAAGCCATCGCATCCTTAGCTTCTAGCTGGATACGCCACTGCCTCTATCCCTCCAGGAAACATGATCGGAACGAAGGATTCCACGCAGATACGGCAGAATATCCGGCTGGAAATTCTAAATCGTTAAGTCCGGACCCTCTGACTCGAGTCCGGACCTAACGACTCGCGAGATCGACGAGTCCAACGAGACCGGGGTCGTGGACTCGCGAGTGCGAGTCCGCGTCTTCTAGTCGCGAGGAGCGAAGGGTTACATCTGGGACAGTTTGATTTCTCTTTCTCTCCTCTGAGGAACTGGAAAAGGCCATGAATATTTCCATGAAAAGTCCTCAAGGTTACGAGTTGGCGGTGGAAAAGTTGTCAACTTGACGCGTAGCCACTACCGTGTCAAGCGGGCTGAAGACTTCGGAACAATAGTTTTCTATTACGTAAGTGACTCTGGTCAAAAGTGGGGCTGATCCTCGCTTGTTTATCCGCAAACCGCCCTATTGAAAGCTTTTTCTTACGATGTACGTAGCTGATGGCTTCACGGCAGCCACGATGAACACCAAGTACGAAGCGTGCCTCGAAGGTCCTAGGCTTGAGTTCGAGATCATGTACAATGTTGCCTCGCATTTCATGGGTCTGAGCGAGCAAGATAAGCCGGGAGCTTCCAGACGTTTCAGGGAGCCTGGGCAGACTTACAAAGGAATCGCGACATGGGAAACTTCACAGAGTAAAGGGGCTGTGCCGAATACGCCGCTAGACTCCCGGAAGTATGGTCACTACAATCTGCTGTCATTTGGGAAATATGTAAGAGGGGGTCGGGCTCTAGTTTGCGTCTATCACGATCGGACAGACGTACAGATACACTTTTTAGAGAGAAGATTGAAGGCTAGAAGGATCGTATTCTTCGGCCGGTGTTTGATTTTGGTCTAGAAATTTCACATTTTTTTTCTCCTGTTCCTCCTACTGCCGCCTGGCGTCGGCTTCTTCGAGTGCCCTCATCCTCCCTTCATCGCGCGCTCGGCTTCAGCTCTCTGCCTCTCTACCTCTTCTCTCATTCTCTCGCCTGCCTTTCGGTCGGCTTCCATCCGAGCACGGGCTTCCTGCTCTTGAATAGCGGCCTTGACCTGCCTGTCTTGATCTTTTTGCCGCTCTGGTTGACCTCCTCTCAATGTCGCTGCGACGTCCGAGGCAGGGCTCGCGGCGGATATACCCGACGCATCGCTCAGATACACCCCGCCGGGCGGGAGCTCTTTCTTGGAGTCGCAGCCAACTCCTTCCTGATTGTCATTCAGTTTCTCGGAATTCATTGTCCTTCAGTAATTGCTGATCGTCGGTAATGGGCTCGTGTCTCTTTATAACATGCAAAAGCTTATTCCCTGCCCCATTCTGCGAGGGGGAAAATGAACTCGCTTCATGATGCAAAACTTCCACGGACGTGTGCACCTTGTGCTTCAAACTTAAAGAGCGACAAACGGAGGAGAAAGACAACGGACGACGGTTTCACGCCTGAAGTCTCTCACGACGACTCACTGGCACATTGAATCCTGACTCATAGTTATTGCTTGGGAAGCAACGATGCCCATCATGATGTGGTTTGAGGAATATCGGACGCGTGCCGTTAGCTAAGGTTTCGTCCGCATCCCATTCATGGTGATTCGACGACGTCAGGACGGACTCGCAACCATCTGCATCTTTAGGATGATTTCGACTTGACCCTGCCTAAGAACCATTGCACACCGGGTGTGGATGACGCTGGTGGCAGTTCTACGGACCGGCTTCTGCGAAGCTTCGCGGACGATTCCCGACCTCATTCCAAGATTGAGAGAGCGGATTGTTTTTCCTTGCCCACGAATGGTTCATTTGTCGATCCAGAACATTTCGCCAAGAAAAGCCGGAACGGTCGAGCCCGGTTGAACCTCACTGTTCTGCAAGAATGCAAAATGCCAGGCGGGGAACAGGGGTCGCCGATTCTTTTCTCCCCGTGATCATGCACGGGATAAGAATCCGGAACTACGGGAAAATGATGGTGAATAACACGGAACGGAGTGGATGAATAGAGAAACAGAGAATCCTCCATTGCCAGGCATCTTCAGTCTTCAACAATCTTCTTCTGGTGACCGCTTCGTCAGGTTGCATGAAGACCTTTCGCAATTTGAGGTGGCAGAGTTTCGGCAGCTTCCCTCGACTTGAACATCACGAACGGTGCGTCTTCGATCGGCGTATCAGGACTGCAAAGAGGCGACCGTTGCGGATGCCTTCTTTTCAGCATCACCGAAAACCTGCAGCCGGTATGCATCAACTGTTCGGCCAAAAGGGGCGTGGATTGACCGAACGAGTTTGAACCTAACGGCACCTGCAAATGAACGAAGAAATCTATACCAGCGTCTCCAGACTCATTGCGACTTGACAGCTGACATATGCATTTACAGAGCAAAATCAGCGCAGGCAGAAATCTCAATTGGAGACACTTGCCGTGGTTCTGCCTGGTTGATCCTCGGAGTCTATTTCGTTTTGGGATCGTCTTTTTGATGTGTTTTGCGCAGGCAGGCTTCCACGGGAACGACCATCTCGTTCTCGGACGAATCTCGGAAGTCGCCTCCATACGGTTCATCGTCCATGGAATCGCCAGATAAGTCGACGACGGAGTCTTGCAGCTCGTTCTCAATGTTCCTGCACACGTCCTGTAGGTCTTCGCCCGATGAACCCGCTGAATCGTTTCCGTGGTCGTCTTCCGGGTCATCGTCGACAAAGTTTCCCCGCGCTCCAGAACGGACAGAATTTTCGAAAGCTTGAGGATCTTCTGCAGAGCGTGCGCGAAGCACAGCTGCGATGCAGTCGCAGCTTCGCCTCAGAGTCCTTCGTCACAGATGCGGCGTCCGTAACAGAAAATGAGCAATCACGGATTTTTACATCATAATCTTCGGGTTATCACTGCTTCGGCACTCGCGTCTGAGTTGCGGAGACCTGCGAGTTGTATCAATCCGAGACATGGTCGTCACCAGCCGTTACTTCCATCCGGAGGCTCAGGCTGATGTGGCCATGTTGGGAGTTGAACGCGGTGGCCCCTTCACGCAGTTGTAAGAGCTCCTGCCCGACCTTTGGTAATGCTGCAGTGCATACCCAAGCTGAGTTTGCATCGGAAAGCGACGGATTAACAGAAGCCATAGCGAGCAACGAGTTTCAGCTATCTGATCCAACGCAGTCAAGGCAGTGCGACCACACGGAGCGAATCCTAGACGTCGATTGTGAACATGGCTCCACAAGCTCGTCGCTCGGGCTCGCAGAGAGAAACGCGGAGGGAGGAGGTGTTTGTAAAAACCGATAGCGCACACGAGTGGATCCGAGAACTTATGAATCTCTTGACGGACTTGAGAACATTGGTATCCCATTGACGGAAGTCGGCGACACGGATATATCCAGTCTCAGAACAAGCTACTCGTGGCTGAGGCCACAACGTCTGTCCAAGGCTCGTCAGGCTCAGCAAGTGAAGGTGAGACAGCAAGTGGAGCTTCCTTTTCACCTCTTCGTGGACTCGTTGGGAAAACGATCCCTCATGTTTCCATCGGTGACCAAGGCAAGGTCACAGATCACTTCAGGTCAAGGATGATGGAAAGAGGAAGGAGCTTAATCACTCGAGCTTTAAATGCGGAAAAACCGGGAAGGCCGCTTCCTCGGCCGGGTTTTAGGCCGGGGCGGCGCACAGATGGCTCGTCCATTACGCGCAAGCCACATGGATTCTATATACGGAAGCGAGCGTGGTCGGGCGACGAAACGTGATGGTGGAAAATCTTGAAGCGTTTCTTTTTCGACATGCAATCACCATCCGCAGCAAAGACGACAGCGAGCAGCTGTGCTTCGTTATGGCCGCGTCCAGATCGCAGAGAAAATGCCACTTTTCCTCCGCGCTTGCTCGCTAGCTCACTCGGGCGCTCGCAAGACATCACCCAGGCTCCTGGAAGCGGAGTCACCGGTGCCGCAGCATTTTTCTATCCATTCAAGTCGATCTGAACGCGGATCCATCCATACAATCATCATCGGAAGCATCCGAGGACGGCGCGAAACAACGAGAAACATCTTGTGCTTTGGAACGAGGACTTCGTCGAGCACTCAAAATGCGCTCTGCACCGGTAACCCATATGCGGGGACATGTTGATCGAATCAGCTCCGTGTTCGTCTCTCATCATTTGCATTCGGTCGTTTCCACGTGTGCAATGGGTGACGTTCAAGGATCGGGAAAGAGTCTCGAGTCCTTCCCGGACCCCTCTGCAAAGATTCGCTTCATCGTGAGATCTCTCAGCTCTTCCTCGGAATGCCGCCAAATGTAGCCATCGCCCGTGATGATTCCTCAGGATCCAGCCATGAGGTAGTCTCTGACGCTCGACCGACACCTCAGATGAGGAACTTTCGCATTAGACCCTAAGGGGAAGAAAGTTTCCTGAAACATGGAGCCCATGGGGGACGAAAGGTCCCTTATACGCCAGATTCTAGGATAATCTGTGACAAGTCCCATGAGACTTCCACATATATCGAATTTCGTCCAAACCTTTATGGACCCCTCCACTGAACATTGCTTTTCATGAAACATATTGAAGTCCTGTGCATAACCTCCCTCGGATCTAATCGTGAATAGCGTGGCATAGCGATGTTGGATTGGGAACATCGTTCCGCTGAAACGTCCCTCGACGCATGGTCGCGCTCGCAAGCCCCGTACGCTGTGCTCTTGCAGCTCACACTGCAACCGTCGGAGTCGTCTTCGAAAGTTTGAGTCAGGGTATATAACAAAAGCAGCGATCTATAACAGCCTCCCAATGACAAATTCGACGACACAGAGCTGGCGAGCGCCCAATATTCCTGCCAGATGAGCCACGTGATAATTGGAAACGATCCGCCGCTGTCGTTTGTCGATGTCTTCCAGCTGGAAACAAATAAGTCGGAACGTGAGGTACATCAGCCGTAATGGAAACGGAGACTTTTCGCTGGAGAGGAACGATGAATCATCCCCTAAGATACATTTCCCCGTTGGAGCCTCAAATCGTTATTGATCCGTCACTCATAGTCATAGTCAGTCTGCATTCATGATGCCCCGCCGTTATGATTATACCTAGTCGCGGAATTGAGGCATCAATCATGGGACTTGATTCATCAATCAATGGAGTTTCACAAATGTATATATATTCGTGCCTCAGCCAAACTCCAGCGGCCATCTGACATGATTCAAAGATCAACCCATGTTTTCATTGAAATTTCAATGAATTCATAAGAGCGAATCATGATAGGATAATAACCACATTTTCAAGCCCTGATGTGAACGGAAGACGATCCCACTCGTTCGCTGCAAATGGGATTTGTTCGATCGATTCCTACTTCTCATGGGTTTGTCGTGTTTCCCCGACGTGAGAGACCACCACTTTGCAAGATAACTTATGATTCGCCAGGGTCAGAATCCCTCAGGAGACCTTATCGGACGCCCTTTAACTATCAAGGTGATCTGATTCAGGTAGAACGACCGGGCCAACAAACCTTCCCGAGTTGCGGCACGCACAAGGCTTAGCAGCACGAGGTAAGTGATGCGTCTGCGTAAATTGCATGGCCGTTCCAGATAGTTGATATTCAGAGTGATGTTGGGTTCCTTTGTGCGTTATTTCGAGAATCTTTCGGGAACATGGCTCAGATTCAGTTTGCAGGAGTCGGTGAAGGAGTGCTCGAAGGGAGAGTTTTTCATAGTGCGCAGCATTGGCGGAGCGAGACGAGCGGATTTTTGCGAGGTATGATTTCTTGCCGAATCAGTTCCTTCTTTGTCTGGCCTCACCCGACTCCGGCTTCTGCCTCGCCGTGTTTCCCCTCGGTCGGTATTTTTCACCTTCGCTTCGCTGAACATCCTACTCGGAGGGTTCGGCCTCGAGCCGAGCCAAGTCAAGTCGAGCCGGCTATTTTGTCAAAGCAACGTTTATACAAGGTGCCTACGCCCACCTCCGGTGCATCGTTGGAAATTCAGAATGTGGGCGGAGTGGACCGATCCCAGTGGACGTTTATCAGGGGATTTCTGGTTCGAGTCGTCCGCGAACGCTGCAAAAAACTCGATCGCCGGGTCGAACTCCACCGATATTCCGTCGAATGAATTGTTACAGTCCACTCGGCCGAGTTTCAAAAACTCTTGGAGATTTTGCGGCTGAGACAGCCCTCCCGTTCGCAGTCAGGATCAAAGGACATCATGTTCGGATTTTTCCCGCGAAAGTCATGCCTCCCTAAGATATGGCGACCGCAAAGCGTGTCGTGGATAGAGCATTTCTCAGACATGATCGACGACCAGGATATTGGCACCGCAATAGATGCAAGGAATAAATGAACGCGACGCTTCCTAGTGACAGAAAACTTCGACTTTGAGCTTGAATGCTCCGCAAATTACGAACGCAATGCGACTGGATGCTTGATCTACTCGAAATGTGTCTTCTTCGGAAGTAACCTTCACAAGAGCGGAGCTCATTAATCAGTGGTGTCTGCCTCGAAATTTCAACCTTGCCTCGCTCAGGATGAAACGACCCAAGACTCTGACGCTCGACCTCGGCTTCGAATTCTTCCTCGTGGGTTGATCAGACCTTTTCGATCATGGAGCACCGAATCGGTTGCGTCGATGATCATTTTGGTCGGATAATTTTTTTTCTGATTATTTTGTGTCGAAGTCGGTGATCGCACCGGCCACCACCAACAAGAGGAAGTTTACATCATGAACAGCCCCATCCGGATCTCGGGGTCTCTAGAGAGTTCACGACCTTCAAGCTGTCAGAAGCAATAGCGTCTCCGAGCGCGCTCGGCGGGTTTTGTTTTCAATTCAATCCCCGCCGGGTTCGATGCAAAAATCATGCAACACAACTTCAATCAATCGGGCAGGTACAGATGAACAACGTGGCAAGTGCAGGACGATCTCAACGAGTGAAGGAATTCAAACAACCTCAAGCGCTGGAATCGCAGCGGGAGGGATCGATTCGGTGCGAACGAGCGGGGAAGGTCACCCCCCCCCCCGATTTTACATTGGTGAGTGTTGACACGATCCGATTTGAAACTTCTTTCCTTGTTCCTTGACGACAGAGACCTGTCTCAACCTTGAGGCCCCTACAGAGGTCCCGAACGGTGACCCCTCGGTTAAACGGTTACATTCAAGATCGAGTAGGGGAATCCGAAATCAGCGGTGGAGAATAGGTTCGGAATATTCGAGAAGGCTATCTATTCCCATCGCGATATCACGGCAGGCCGCCCGAGCGTGCAATGCGTCGCAGGGCACCGCATGCTTGAGAACGTTGTCAAGTGTATATGAGTGCATATAAGACCGTTTTTTTTTTGCCACTAGAGGTTGTGGTTGACATGTATTTTTTCCTTGCGTCAGAATATGTATACATAGATCGACGAAACACATCTTTGTCCTATTTTGGGGAGGGCCAACAGAAGATGATGATGAGCTCCATGGCCCAGAAAAATTTTGGGGGCCATGGCCCCCGCGCCCGCGCCCGCAATACGCCACTCGGAAGTCAGTCGAGCCCCGCGCTGTGAATCGTTCCAGACGCCGATCCCGCTGCCATTTTTCCCTAATCGTTGTCTTTCGCTGTTTGCATTTGCCTTTGTTGTGATTCGACTCGTTACGATGACACGAAGGTGGTAAGCTCTGGACGGATCCAAAACCTGACCTTGTTTTCCAGACTCAGCAACAGTCCCAACAGTGAGTAACCCAAGAACATACTGAGATAACCCACAGCCTCCGCAAGCACGAGGCCGCGAGATATCTGCGGGGCCTCTTCCATTCGATTCAGAGCGATCTCGTCGAGGTGCATGTAGACGATTGCTTCTTGTTCTGAAGAAGGTCTCCGCCGGACATCGACTGTCCACGTCGTCTCGCTTATGACGAGTTTATAGCTGAAGTATTCACAGCTCGAAGGGCAGGAGCAGATCTCATGTATCCCAGCGGGGTCTCTCCCTGACTTCTGATATTCACTCAGGTATTTGAATTTGCAATAGCGGTCGCGGCGCGACTCTTCGCACACTGAGCTCGAGTCTAGTTGATCCAACAAGGTTCTTGTGAGCGATGTATTGCACTTGCAGACCTCAATCAGCCTGCGGTTCGTACAAACTTTCTGACAAACGGTGGGCGAATACTTGAGAGCGTCTGACAAGTCGATCTCATATCCATCAACTATCGACTTCGGCCATGACTTTGTGCACTCTCGGCCAGGGGCCGTCTCGAGCATTTGCATACGGCTGGTTGCGATTCCTATGTAGGTTGTTTTCCCTCGGGCGACGAAGACTCCGTCTTTGTTCAGATCGGGAATCACTCCCCGCTCGTGGATGAGAACAATGAACGAATGTTGATCGTCGCTGGCTTCGATTCCGATGAAATCCGACGCGGAATGTCTGAGTTGGAGATTGAGACCGTCTTGGAACGACTCTACGCTTTCGTAGGTTCGATTGTACCCGGAGAAGCGGAAACACATTCCGTACCTGGTGATGAAATCCCTCGTTCGTTTCACCTCGGTATCCCGGCATGGTTTCCCATTAATGAAACAACGTAAAACGATATCAGTGTAGTTCACCATAGCGCTGTGGAAAACGGTCTCGTATTGACGTCGAAAACGAAAATATTCATACACGAAACTCGACGTGTCATTGCACAGCCTCTTGAGGAACGGGTAGGTCGATGGCTCGCAGAGAACCGGTCGCTTGAGAAATTTCGAGGTACAAACAGTGACCGCCGGGAAGTCCAGGGGCCGTCGGTCGACGTAAACTGTGACCGTTGTGGAAAATCGAAAGTAGCCAAGAAGCTTGTACACGATGCTTGCGCAGGTCGCCAGCTGCAGCAGAAAGTAGACGGAGAGCCGGATCCAGCGATGAGCTGAGCTCTCATTTCGTTCGGATTGCCGTTTTGTGTGTTTCTCGGAATCGGAAAATTGCGCTGCACTGCGTCGAGCCCTCTCAGCGGAACGGCTCACTGAAAACTGCTCTCTGATCGTGAGCGGCGAAATTTCCCCAACCTGCGATTTTGGCAACTCCGACGAAACACTCTCACTGCGCGGGTCTGAAAGCTGACCACCACCACTACCATTCACTCCTTGTGTTCCGTATTTGCTCTTAGCGAACATCACTGATGGCTCCGATGGTTTCCGATCGTTAAATTCGCGACGAGATCCCGTCAGACATTCTGGTTCCTCTCGGCTCACTGAGATTCGACGTTGTTTTGGCAACAGAGGTTCCTGGAAAAGAATCCGTTTGGGGATCACAGGCAATTTGTCCGTCGGATAGCCTGAGGCGGATCCTGCTTTCCGCTAGAAGGTTTTCTCTGCTCGGACTTTTCCTCTTCGTCTGCTCGCAAGAACAACTGTTACTTAGTGGCACATGGCGGTCGCCAGGCGGGGTTTAGGCTTCCGCGGGCGATCCGGTCGCGCGGACAATGTCGTGGTGTTCGGTTAGACGCTCACGTAAGCATTCCGAAGCTCAATGAGCGTGTTCGATTGCCGTTGAGCGAACAGTATTGTTACAACGATTAGGACGGACTGGTTGCGGACGAATGCATCAAAGAGAGCAAGCTCACATCGAGAAATGGCCGCAGCCACCACCACTGTTGCTACTGCCACGGCCGCCTTCGCCGAGGAGGAACTACAATGGCGCACTTCGCATCGAACGCTTTTCAGGTTCCTTTCGAGGTTTTCGGAGTTTGGTGTTGCTTGCTCGGATTTGAATGCGACCTATGAATGGAATCGTCGGCAACAATGCCGCGCCTCCAGCAGTCGGCGAGGGTTCGGTTTGGACTCTGGGGTTCTCCGCAGCGGATTTTTGAGTTTGAAGGCTCTACGCCCGCAACACGACGCGATTGCTCCCGCAACACCCCACAATCCGTATAGATGATTCGGATGAATCCAAAGAAAAGGAGAACGAAGGCGAATCGGGAAGAGCATCGAGACAGGGCGTGAGCTGCGTCGGCGGTAGAATATTTCCAGCTTGTTTCAAACAGTTTCTGATAGCGAGTACACCAAGTAGAGTGATGCGCGGGTGGCAGCAAAACTCAAAACGTGGCAGTTTACGCCGCGTCGTATTTCAAACAGTGTTGCCTAGTGTAGCGAGAAGCTGGCGGGAAGGTTAGCGGAAACGGACGGGGAATGGACGAAGCATTCGCTGCTTGAAAACGAAGACTATTTCCGAGTGGAGAAGTTTATGGTGCAGGTGGATATAAACCCATTTTAACAGCGTCGTCGGGCCGCTCCACCTATAAAGCTCACTCGTGACTACGACGGGTCATTCAGGTATCGGGCTTTCTGTCTCTGGAACGTTTCAGCGTTAAGTGCTTGTATTCCAGATGCGTTTTATGGTAGGTATATGTGTTTTCGCTCTTCAGCGCGGCTTCGTAGGCGCGCCCCCTCAATATACGATCATGTCTGCCTTTGATTTTGAAAATGTGCAGCTATGATTTTTTTTGATAGAGTATCCGGTGGTGATATTAGAGGACGCACTAGGATATGAACGTGCTCGCCAGTTCCGAAAACGGAAGAACATGTTCATTCGGTAACAGTTGATGAAGTCGAACATCTCCCTCTGAGGATGCGTTCCTATAGATTTCTCGCGATGGTGACTTTTCTGGAGACTGGTCGGTGACTCTTCTGAGTGAGTGCATGGCCTGCAAAGCGTTGTCATTCTGATATCGGCTAGCTTGGTGTGCTTGCGTGGGTAGACGGAGAATGACGCAAAACAAAGCCTTCCAGGACTCCCTCCGGATGGTTCACCAAGTGGAGCGAAACATCCCGCGATTGGGTTGAGCGCTGGCGGCCGAGAGTGAAGCTGATCGAGACAATATGATCGGTGGTTCTCTCTCTTGTATGTGTTTGAGCAGCTTTCGAGAGTGTAACTCGATGCAGAGAGTGCGTCATCGGACACAGTGGACGACGATCGCGTGGGCCTCATAGAGGACTTCCAGCTGGGTCAACCCAGCCAATGAAAGAGAAGTCGGCCTGCACTTATACTCTATATCTCTTATTCATGAGTTTATGAGATTGCTTTCGTTTCTGGAGCGAGTTCGCGCCAAGTTCTTCTACAGAGAAGCGGGACCGATTGTTAAAGTTATATTGGCGCGAACTCTCTCGAGAACGGAACTAACTTTTCTGTCCGCTGGGATTCAAAACGTGAGGATGAAAGAAGAGCTGAGACGACTCTGAAGCACAATGAGCCTCTAGATCAAAAGCGGCGGAAGGATCCTCCGTTTGAATATAGTCGTCTCCAGCGAGTTCGGAGACCCGCCGCGAAGATCAACTCCTGGGCTACAGCCTGGACTCGACTTCGAGATAAACGACACAAGAGCCGTAAGGTCTCGTGTCGCCGGTAAATGCTCCTGAAACAATCATGATCAGATCTAATTCGTTTCGCGTACAATTTGACCCTCGATTCCCCGGGCCTGTGCCTGATCAATGATGTAACAAATGGGAGGTATACCATTTTAAATTGGCATCGAGGAAAGCTGACCACTGTTAGTGTTGCTGATGCCCATCAGATAAGCTTTGGCTGGATTGTTGCTTGAGGAGCGACGAAAAATCGCTTGAGGCTCTGCAAATATGAGCTTCCATATCCCACGTGTATCAAAGCCTCGCCAAGCCGAGAAACCAGGAGTGAAAGCATCCCAAAAACGACGCTCATGCAAAACCTCCACTTCGGAAGGGAATCTCTTGACCCGAACTCAAAACCCCTGCTTCGCACGAGCTCAAGCTCAAGCTCAAGCACGCTGAGTGGCTGGGTGCTTGGGATTAAAGTCTCGTTTTCAACAAGCAATGCATTCCGGTCAACAGCGGCACCTAGCGTCTTCCTACTTTCTTCAACTAATGAGAGTGTGAGATACGCGCAGTTTTTATAATGGGCTGGCTGGCAAGCACAACCATCACACGAGTGGGCCAGAGGCTAACTCACCAAGGCGGATACTGCGCGGATCAAGCTCCTCCGGCCTGCTTGATGCAATGCGTCTGAGTTTTGCGAAAGCCGAAGCTGTTGCGATGCGAGCCTTGAACGTTCTTGCAGGAGCTTCGCAGTCAGCGCTGCGTCGGTGATGTTCAACTGATCGCCCGTGTTCCACGATCTCGGATTCCATTCCGGAGAACTCCGAGCTGAATTTTTGAAAGGAGATAGTGTTCTCTCGTCATCAGTTCGTCAGGAGATTCGATGGATCAAGTTGAATCCCATCGTGATTTGTTCATCGGCATTCGATGGGCGTGGAAATATCGAAGAAGATGGAAGAAGATCCCTGGGAAATCTCTGGAATCTCGTGAAAGTTCGACGAAACAAACAATTTCATCGCTGCGAGGGAGAAACCGATGAATGAAAGGATAACCCGTCCAAGGTCCTCCCTCGAGGCTATGAGCGCTCCGTCCGGGACAGGTCTTCCTCTTCTTTCTTTCAACTGGCAGCGTCGCAGTAAATGTTTGGAATCAATGAATCACTGTGAGAACGATTGTTTTTGACTTCGCTGCGACTTCCCCCTGTCGAAATCATTTGAAAATCTCGCCGAAGTCCTTCGCGCGCTTGAAAACCATCTCTGCGAGAGACGGTGCATTACGGCAGGTGCCAAAATGTCTGTTTCATTCTAGTTGAACCTCGTCCAGGCTTTCAGTCTCAATGGGTCGATCAGTCTCGCAGTCGCTTTTCGTAGCCTCTAAGGAGGAGGGGGATCGCGCTTTCTTGCGATGGAATTGTTGGAGCTATCTTTTGTGCTGGCATTGCAAATAGCAGCAAATGAGTTCCTCTATAAGAATTAATTGCAGACAGAACATTCCAAGGCCGTGGCCCGTCGGAGAAGACTCGAGGGAGTGCAGCAATCCACGGCCAAGAGCATAAGCGCGTTTATAAGCACGAATTAAAAACCGTGGTCGTCGTCGTCCTCGACGCCCGCCGCTGAATAAAGACGACGCCGACGGCTGAAACAGTCGCAGAACTTCCTCGTTCGACCGGCCTCGGCTGTTGAGCCATTAATTCATCCATCCATCTATCCGTCCATCCTGACGTTCGGTCGGTTCGTCCGTTCGTCCGACGCCAGCCCGGCCTATCCGCATATTGGGAATCAATGAGAGTTTGGAGTTAATTCACGTTTGTCGCTGGCCGTCCACGCGTGCGTCTTACGTCCGTCGACTCATTCGTCCCTCGGTCGTTTGGTTGCCACCCGGCCGTCACTATCGCTCCTTTTCCCACGTTTCCGCAGCTAATTCGAGCGTGTGATTATGGGCGAGAGTGGGGAAACGGTGTTCCCGTCCCAACTGAAGTCGAAAAGCCGTGTTTAGATAGTCGAGGGGTTGAGAACACTATTTTTAGGTAGGGACCATCCGGGAAGAACCTCTAGTATACTAGCTTCTTGGATATTTCGCCGAGCTTTTTCTCTGCTCACCTGTCGTGAGGACTTGAACCTCCCTCGATGTTCTAAAGCTGGACTCAGGAACAGGGTTCCAGCTCAACAGCCTCAAGTCATCCTTTTGTTTCTCTCTCCACGAGTTGACATTCGCAGCTGATTTTGATTCCAAGAATCATCCGAGGCATGTTTCCAGTCCTTTCCCTTGGGATAGATTCTTTGAATTCCTCGACACTTGGGGTTGCCTCCCGGTAAATTCAGGGGAAGCTACCGAGTGAGTTCATCCTCTGTCCTGGGAGCGGAATAACATTGAACAAGGGTAAACAAGGATATCGCCGCGATTGCGAACAAACCACTAGCGATTCGTGAGTTTTCGCGTAGAATTTCGCTTCCGATAGGAGAGCGGAATGTTCGGAAACGATATTGAAAGACGACCCTCTTGTCGAAACAGAAAATAGCGCTCGTCGCTGTGAAACTCCGTCTTGAGGAATAAGCAAGTCTTCCTATTCTTTGACCAATATTCTGGTTTGTATGCCTAATAATAGTTCGACGAAGCAATGTCTCCGCTGATGGTCGAGGGAGCTTGAGGCATCTCGAACGATCCATGGAGACCCTATATGAACTCACGGAGTGTACAACAAACTTTCAGAGTTCGGAAGAATTCATTCCTCGACGAAGTCTCTCGCCATCGAGCAAACCCCTTTCCTTTGGAATCAAGAGTCGCAGAGTTTGAGGTTCCAGTGACACGGTAACTCAACCACCCCAACTTGGGTCGTCGGCAGGGAACACGGCGCCGCGCCGCACCGCAACAACGTTACATTGTTTGGTGGCCATCGTTTCATTCCTGAGCCAGGGCTCGCGCGATCTGCGGGAGTCAGCAGAAATGCGTTGAGTCCACACGAGTTAATTCCAACTCCGAGATGAGACGAACATTGTTTGCGGATAAGACTTCAGCCCCCGGCTGCGAATACCCACCGTACAAAACAGTTGCAGCATATCCCGATCGGAGCTAACCATGTGAGCGGTCAACTTGAGTTCACGGTTTTCACGGCCGTCTCGATCCGGGTTTTGGGAAATCACAGGGAAAACCGATCAAATTAGTCAAGACACGGGGAACAAAACAACGAGGGAAGGGGGAAACTCACTTCGAAGCGCTTTGCAGCCTATTCATTGTGTTCTTAGCTGGATGGCAAGAATGCGGTACAACGGCATTTGCCGCCCCGTAGGTAGGACGGGGGAAGATGGCGAGCCAAGTCTCTTTTGGACCTGCAGCAACAGTGGCGGTGCCCACTACCGCTTTTTCCGTTCCTTCACGTTTTCAAGAATTGTCAATTTGCTTCCCCTCCCCCCCCCCGAAGGGAGCTTCGGCTTGTTTGAGTACGGACCCTTTGCTGTTCCATGCGGACCCGCGGTCTCTTTCCGCCAGCGACTTCCTCCGGTTCTCTACGGCGCCGGCCGTCCTTAGAGAACACAACTTCGGCTGAAATGAGTTTCGTTTCAGCTGTGTGGACCACGACCTTCCTTTGCTCCTCAATTTCGTGACCCTCCCGACCCTGTGTTTCAATTTTCCCGTTCATCCTCTCTCCATCTCTGTTGAGTTTTGAGATACCTGAATATTCTGCAGAAATCCACACGTGAACCACGTCCCGTATTTGAAGGATAATGCTGCCCCTTCGCCCGCCCGTCCGCCCAACCGCCTGTTTATTTGCTTGTCTGGTCGTAGCGGTTTTTAAATGTTCTGTTTTGAACTGAACGTGCTCGTTTATTCTCTATTTCCGGAACGGCCATGGTAAATGGTGGTCACGCATCGTCCTAAAATTGCCCAGATCTCTACCTGAGCTATGGCAGCCTTGATAGAAGCTCGAGCGGTCTCTTCCGGACCGCTGAGCGACCGTGCGTCCTCTTCCCAGGCCACGGTGATGAAGAAAATGATAGCATGAGAATCGCAGAAACGAGCTCATCCAGAGATTCCACAAAAATGAGACCGGGAAAAACAACCCACTTGAAATATGAGAGCGGTGCGTTGTGAGTCGCAATATCTCTCGATGCAGCCCCGCGCTCAGGAGCCGCATGAAGTGATCGAAGGCTCGATAAGTGCCGTCGCGTTTCTTGTCCGCATCGACCTTGATAGTTTTTCCCTTTTTTCGATGAAACGGGTCTTCCGTTTTTGTCATCGGGAATGCACACGAGCAATCTGCTTCGAGGTTCTTCGATGCCTTTTCCTCCCGTTCGCATCTATATAGAATCACACGGATCGCGATTCCCCTCCGGAATCATTTAGAAGACGAATTCGTGAGAGACACTCATCATGATCTATGCCCTAACTCGAGAGTCACCAAGCAAGTGGAAACCTACAGCATAGGGCGTTGTGAAGCTTTGCTGCCCTTTGCGTCTGGTCCGGGTTGAGCGGGTATTTCAACGCGGACGAACTTTCCAGGAATGGGAAAGAACGAACGCCATGTTCATGACGACGCGAGTGCCGTGCGGAACTTCCGAAGCAGAAGATCAGTCACGCGAGTTGGGTTACAACACATGCGGTGGGAAATTGATCAAAAGCCCGTTGCAACTCGAAGCGACGGCCGTGACTCCCCCGGAAGCGATTTCGATGCAGGTTTCCTCCCTCGCCCTCCCGGTCTCTTTTCCTCTTCAACGATCTCTGCCCGAAATGCAGGGAGGACCGGATGAAGCCCGGGCATGGGAGACGCTCAGTTCACCGGAAAAGTATCGTGTGACTGCTCATCCAAGTGAACGAGTCAAGTCTCCCTCCTGCTAGGACGCTGCTCACAATCGTCTGCGTGTATACACGGCAAGCTTTTCGCAATCGATCAGTCGTCCCGTGGATTGATGCACCAGAAAAAGCTTTCAGGGCCTTGCAACGTTTCCTCGTTGGCACCGGCGGAGTTGTCAGCCTGATCAGGTGTTCGCTCAAGAGGTCGCCGGAACGCTAGCAAGCCTCGAAGTCATCGAGGCTGGGTAGCAGCGGCGTATTCTCAGTCATGGAGAATGCGCAAGTCCGACGAGAAAGCAGAACAAGGAAACGAACGATGTTGATGGATGAGCCACGACAACACTCACCTCGTGGAGGCTGCTCACAGAGTTCGTATTCTGAGAGACTTGCCAGCTGTAATTTTCCGCATCGACGGCCGCTCGTTCGGCTGCTACTCCATGCAGCGTGGTTTGCAGCGTGGACGAACCGCTGCAGCTCGATGCAGACGAACTTCCACGCTGTCTTATACAAAACGGGCGCAGATCCGATACGATCAGAGCTCCCGCGCATGGCTTGCGGTCATGGTTCGCGTTGTGGCGTCGAGTCATTATCAGTTACGGAGCACTCGGTCGCGTCTTCGAGGATTTGGGAACGGTCGTTTGAAAGAGATGCCCATGGCAAGTTGCGAAATGCGGTCAGACCCACCACGAGACATTCATGTCAGCTACGATTCTAGAATCTTGAAGTGAATTGCGATTCGGTTGTTGCGACACATGCTCTGCTTGTTCGATCATTCTGGCATCTCCATCGTGAAGCTCCTCGTAGGTGACATCCGAACGAAGTTACCGCTGGCTGTGAATCAAGTAGCAATACGACAGGTCATGGACGGAAAGGAGCGATTTCTTACCGAAGCTTACTCCAGGCAAAGCCTGACCGTCTTCTGGACATACTTCCGACATAGCTTTGCGAGATGGTTTTCTTCTTGCGCCACGATTGGAGGATACCACTCTCCAATTTTTGATCAAGTATTTCCTTGCTGATAGGCGACAGTTGATCTCCTGTCGTTCACCTCAATGCTGAGCTTCCAGTATCGGGGGGATACAAGAATCACTTTCTGGCTGACAGATGCGTGAAGGGGGATCACCGAATGCTATGGAACTTGCGAGAGGTCGAACCTGCTCATTGTACGTGGTAGGCAGCTATATCAAACTTCGCTCTATGATACTCCCGATAATGTAACGTCATGTATGCTGATTCGGCAGTACTTTTAAGCTGAGTCCAGGTCCGGAGAATCTGATCGACATGAAGGAAACTTCCCGGATGAGGCTGGAGCAGCCTTGCCCTCCTAAATCAGGAGCCAGTTCGTTCGTTCGCTGCGCCGGTTGCTCGGTTCGCTCGTTCGCTGCTCCGTTCATTCATTCTCCGTTCGCTTCTCTGCAAATGGCTGACTCATTCGTAACGCTAACATCCCCACTCGCTAGCTGGCTGGCTGCTTGGCTGGCTAACATCGACTGCAGACGTCCGCAGCTGGCAGTATTCGATCTGGAATTGTTGCGGCACTCGAATCCTCTTGGAAGCTGGAGAAAATGCTGGAGGAAAACCCGACCTTTCGCCGTTCGAGAATCTCGACGGCTTGCCTGGTTGAGATGGGAAATCGAGTCCAACTTGAACCCGCTTTACTTTCATTCAAACGGGGCCGCGCACGAGTTGAGAGAATGTACGATCCGTCGTTAGGAACGGTCTGACTGAGGAGCTCTCAGTGTCCCAGGTCGCCACGGCACATTCTTCACAAGTTGAACGCGAGCTAAAGGTTCCGTCTCGGTCCGTGTGTTCCTCCACCAACCAGTCAGTCAGCCGGCCAGCCGCTCGAGACGTTCGCGAGCGCGACGACGATTGCGACGGGGACGGCGGCGGCGGCGACGACGACGAGGGCTACCACGGACCGAATGGAAACTAGACCGCCGGAGCGGGAGTCTCCACCCGGAGGAACGAAGTGATAAATTTCAGACATCGACTCCTGCACCTTCTTCTATGCGTGCCAAATAAGGCAGAAGTAGAGGGCATTTCCGTGTTTGTCCGCTTCCTTCCGCGGATTTCCTCCACCACCCGTCGTTTCGCCTGCCAACCCCCGTTCGCTCGTCGTGCTTTGTGCAAATGACGGTGGGTGTCACCTTCGCTACGAAACCAACACCCACCACCGTGACACCAAAACCCTGTCGCCTCAAACGGAGCGAGTATCGATATCGAGTTTTTTTCCGAGCAACGCGGTAAGTCTATGGAGTGATCGATGGAATCAGGGAGCGTAGAAAAACAAGCCCGAGGAATTTGTACAATCGTTCTCGTTTGCCACTCTGAACAATTTCCCTGATCCCCCCTAATTCGTCCCAATTCATCCATTTGCCGCGCTTCGTCCTCCAGAAAGGTATTTTTCCGGTCGGAATAGCTTTCACTCAACTGGTACTATGTGGATGCATTTTTCATGAGCACGCGCGTTCCGTACAGACTAAAAACAGCGAGAAGAATCCTCAAGAGCTCCGAGAAGCAGGTAGATTTTACGAAGCAGCTGTTCTTGATGCAGTCTAGGTGTTTGCCCGCCATCTGCTTGTGGCATCTGCAAGAGTTATTACGCTTCGTTATGCCAGACCGCAGAAGGCGGAATTAGATGTTCTGCGTGGAAGGCTGTAGCCGACTCCCAGTCGCATCGTTCGTGTGCGTTTCGTGAGCGTGCAAAATTTCAGACTTTCAAAGTTTGCGCAGAGACAACAAATCAGTCCTCGGGTTCGAGCCTGATTGCTGAGGTGGTTCCTAGGGTTGGTTTCGTTCAGACGGTTGCCGTCATCCGTCCGTGGTCCTGTCGAGCTTACGACTCGGGCTTGGGTTTCCATCCCTCGCGGTGGCGAGAACATTACGTATCCACCGCAAACCCGACTTGGCGACGATGCCAGTGGTCGGTCGCCTGACTTTTTGCATCAGACGAGATACTTCCGCCGCACGTCTCCCGCTGGAAGTATGATTTTCTTCGCTTGAACAACCATCTCGACCTGGATCCGACGAGCATCACCACCTGGCGACCGAGTGCGCGTGTATTTGCAAACAACTGCAGTTATATGCGTTCATCTTCCATTTGTGATTTGCTTCACTAGTTCGCTCGCTTTCCGTCCCGACAGCTCGCTCCCAGCTCTGAGAGCTTCGCAACGCAGCGCCAACGCCGACGACGACGAGGAGACGCACTCTTTCAGAGGCCCAAACAGCTTTCTTCCGCTTGCGGGGTTGCCTTCAGTTTCCAGAGCGAGAATCCATTAGAACTGTTGGAAGACTCAAGGGAGAAAAACGGGAAGCCAATGCGTCTTCTGCTCTGCCCTCCATATCCCTCTTTTCAGTCGTCGTCACTGAAAGATGGCGATGCTTTCATCTGTGCTCGGCTTGTGCCTTTTCCCCAAAGGACGGACGGACGAAAAGACAGAGAGACCGACTGACGGGCCGACCAACCGAGCGACGTTCGACGTTCTCACGCCGAATCCAGATTTTCTCTCGTGCAGCAGAGGTCATCATCGGACCAGAGGCGAATGGGCAACGCATTCTTCTAACACGCTGCTGGCTTTTGGCTTCCTTTCGTTGCTCCACAATGAAGAAATTCGCGCAGTAGCGGGGAAAAATCGCAACATTGTAACGGTAGATTGTCTCGCCGACTTTATTCACTGAGGACTGCTTCTGCAACATCAGCACCGCTGCTCCGCCACAACGGCTGGCTCCAATCCAAGAATCGGGCCTTTCCAGTTCACAGATGCGGTCCGACTGCAAGGGTTGATCCTTCGTTTTCTATTTGTCAATGCTACTTATTGACAGCTCTACATTGACTACTCACAGCTTGTTTGACAGCTGATTGAGCTAATCCTGATTCGTACACATTTTCCCTATACATCGTTTCTCACTCGCCCAACATGGGAAGTTCAAGTTCATGAACACGACGCTCCACGATGTCGCTCGGGCAACGTAGGTCCTGTCAGCTCCATGGTTCCTGCTGATGACTTCAGACGAAGTTGCGTCGGATTACCCCGTCGAGAGTACCGTCCCAATGTCCTAGAACTGGGAGCAATATTCTTCCACAGCGTCGCCATCGGAGCGTCAGGTAGCTCGAAACACGGAATTTCAAGCGGTGCAGAGCGAACAGGTCTTTCTCTTGATCAGACTGAGGAGTCGAGTTGGAGCTCGAAGAGATCACATTCTTCCCTCCTGGGGCATTTGGAGCGAAGACAATGAAACTGCAGGACCGAAATCAAAGTTGGCGAGCTCAGCGACCGAAACCAGAAGGACATTGCGCGCTTCGGACCCGAGAACCCACCAGCGAGCGCTCGATCTGGACTTGAACTTTGACAGAGCAACTGGACTCGAGAGCGATAGGAAAAAAGGAGGATAAAAGAGGGCAGCCGAAACTTTGCTAAGAATGGCAAGAGGCTGCGAAGAGCTGACTGAGGAGTGGTCGTTGGCTTGCTGCTGCTCCTGCTGCCCGGGGCCGAGGCGGAAGTAACGGTAAGAACGTCCATGAGAGAAGCACAAACGAGCGCTACCGCGACGACCTTGAGGTCTCGTGTAAAAAGTTCATAGTCGTCGTTGTCGTCTCGTACCTGCCCGCCCGGCGGGAAGTTTCAGTCGAATGAGATAAGCAACTGAGACGCTGGTTTTGTTGCCAATGAAAACCGAAGTAAAGGGAGAATCTCTATCGGCGTTGGTTGGTTCTCGAACTTCTTGGTTCGATGTTGCTTTGGGCAAAGGATTAAAGCTATCAGGTAACTGTAGTCGTCGTCGTCGTCGTGTCCGCTGTTGTTGTCTACACTGCGATTTCTTCTCTGTTGCCCACTATCAGGAAGAAGGCACGGGTTAACGTTTGACCTGGATTTTTCTGCGGTGGTAAACCGGGGAAGAGGGACAGGAAGGGAAATTACGTCTCATCTTGGTTGATAGGTCAATGGTCGATCGACACCAACACGGCATCGAATTGTTTTCTGGCTGCCGTTTTTGTATCTGGTCGTTGTTGTAGGTCTATTGTCTTCCCTCCTTGAGCTGTACACCACTTTCCAGGGGAATGCGATACGCTATACTCGCTCGGAGCCACTCGGATAAGGCCTCCCCAGGGTCCCCCGCAGACGCGCCTTCGTCCTGATGCTCACTAGTTTGAGTTCCTGAGACTCACCTGAGAATGCGACTCGGGAGTATCGTATTGATCGAAACTTTCCGTCGGTTCAGCTCTTGCGTATCTCAGAGGAGATCGGGCAGCGACTAGGATCTGGGTTCATTCCACCTGCTGAAGTCCAAAATATCATCAAACTTCGACCGTAGTGAAACGACTGCAGCATCGACGACCCGGACGACGGAATGTCTGCTCGCGAAAGGGTGAATGCGTCTATTTTCGGAGTATGCATCCCGCCGAAACCGGAACGCTCCATCCGATGAGTATCGAGCCCTCGAACTTCCTGAAAAAAACCAACGAACGACGACATCCGGGGGCGCACCATAAAGTTGCCCGAGCGGGGGAATTTCCGAAGTTCACAAAGTTCTCGAGAAGCTGATCTTGAGCCGCCGTTGTTCTCCCGAATCGGTACTGTGAGCTGGTAACCAACGAGTTCACCGCAGACACTGCGACAAAACCAATACCCGTCTTCTTGCGCTGAAAACGAAACGAAATTGGAACCTTTTCGGAATCCGTATTTCAGACTGGTCTCTGGCCCTATACGCGGAGTCTACCGTATATTATTCGGATATGCTGCGAGTTTTGTGTTCGGATCCTTGCTCGAAACCTCGACTCATTTGTCATCCTTGACCAGGAATCCAACTCAAACGAAACCAGCAGTCTTCATGACCTTATCTTCCGAGCTCAGCCAACCCGCGCTGGAACGCGATCATAAGCCCTCCTGCGCCATCCTCGGTCGTTGAATAGAGCAGCTCTGGCTGCTAATCTTCGTTAGAGTTGAACGGAATATTTGAGACCTTGTCTCACTAATGGACCAAGTCGAGGAAGAAGTTCAGGTTAAACATTCATCAGAGGGCAGTTTACAATATGCTTAACATTTCTGAGCGCACGCAAAACCCTTGAACGTTCCAGTGTTCCGGCACGCGAGTGTCATAGTATGAATCCCGAGCCCTGCAGAGACTCCGCAGTTGAACATATTGAATGACTTTTTCTGTACATTATTCACGCTGTGAATTTCATAGCACTCGCCTAGGGTCCTGCTTCAATGATGAGATTTTGAGCCTGCTCCAGAGCGTGCCTTGGTCGCGATGGAATCTCCTTAGAACCGCGGTCGGGAAGATCGAATGAGCTTCAGGCCATGGAAGGTTTCAGGGAAGCTCATTGCCATTAGCTTAGGACCCATCTCTGCGGTTGTTTCTCTGTCTTGAGGGAATCCGATGCCATCTTCGAATTTCAATGTGGACGCGGGGTTTTACTCGAGTATTGAGTCCTCATATTATGCAAATAACGGTCGGATGCCGCTTATAAAAACGTTGGTGTGCGCTGTCCGCAAGCATTACGGAGATTCGGCTGTCCTCAGAACAGAGAATGTCCCAGCTGTCATCGTCGTACAGAGATTAACGTCATTTTCGTCCGGTGGAAAGCTCGTCGCCAGCCGAAACATTCGCTAAGAGTCACCTGGGTCGGTTGGACGACCCGAGCGACAATGTAGTGACCCTCCTGGTTCCGACAGATGGAAGATGGATAGCATTAGAATACCGTTGGGTGTTTCGGGCACAGAGAGCACCTTGGTGGAATCTCCAACTCAGTTCTCGTTGGACCTTCAATCATCATCGGAGCCATCAGCTCATGGCCGATTCTCCACGAGCATCTTGCCCCACGCCGAGATCCGTTGGGATGAAGAGGTCATCGTCGTACTTTCTTATGCCGAGGTCTGGATATGCATTGAATCATGTACTCTCATCCGATTATTTCGAATGATCCCTCCGACGTGGAGTGATCAAAGCGGATCCTGAAATAAAAGCGATCGATGGTCGTTGAAGCGTTGTCAAGAGCCTCAACAACTGTTCGATTCGATGCGGAACTCTGGGCTTTTGATGTCATCCTTGGTCGATGACCTTGGAGCAGCCCAAAAGAGCAATCGTATTCAGGCAAGGATCTCAGGAGTCCCGCGCGCGTAACCTCCCAAACGCCACTCGCGTGGCCATACGAGTTCTTTCGAGAGAGTATTCTCACATACTTCGAACTGGTCGACTCGATCACTGTCGAACCGAGATTCTCGAGGGAAACGGCCACTCTGAAATCGCTTTGGACTGCTCAACGACGCAGTCAATGAGCAGGGATGAGTATATTTCATTGCCACCAATTTTCTAGGTTGAAGTGGAAAATGTATAGATGCTAGAATTCCCAACCCCTGTTCTTCAGCCGGATTCAGGTTCCATGAAATTGTGTTGCAACTTTCCAGACTCGTGCGCGAGAGCGGTCTGCATTCGCGGGAGCGTCGACGTACAGCGACTGGAACTGAGCCGAAAAAAGTGAACCCAGCCGATTTCACAGAAGTTGAGCTGAATCTGAGGGACGCAATTTGAGGAAGCACCACTCGAGACGAAGCCGACTGCTTGCCCGCCTGCCTCTCTCGCAGCCAGTTTGTCTGACTGACTGAGAGCCAGTAGCGGTTGGTTTCGCTCCGTTTGCAAAGTTCCTAGCAATCTCGTCGCTGTAGTGTGCTGTTAAACCAAACTGGAAACCTCGCTCAGCTGTTTCGCTTCTGCGAAAATTCGCCCCGCAGAAACCAAGGCCAAGCAGAAGAATCAGGCAGAGCCATGATGGGGACTCATGGGGGCATGAGCCGAGAAGGAATAACGCTCGAGCATAAGGCGGCTAACTCGTCCTTATCTTTTTCCGTCCAAGTTTCGGGCCTCACTCCATTCATTCCACCATCTGAGCATGGTGGTGTACCCGTCCATCCGTCTGTGCGAGAGGTCTTTCCTGCCAAGCTTTCTCCGCCCGTCCTATTATGAATCCTCTCGGTCCTAATCATCTGCAGTCGTTATCTCGTGCTTTTTCGCGTCTCCTCCAGCGAGCGCGGCACGTCTCCGGACGATTCAGGTGTGCTGCTTCTACTTTCTGACTTCCCAGCCGGACGTAACGATGCCGACACGATCCAAACCACCTCGCCGGGTCGAGAGAGGCTTCCAACAACAACCCATTCGTACAAAAATCTTGAGTCGTGCCTGCATTTTGTGCAGTATCTCTTTTCGGAAGCTTATCTCCGCGATCCCGGTCACACGGTTTCTCGAAGAAGACTTGTCGGGTTCTCTGGAGAAGCCCGAGAGTCTCGTGGAGCTCAGCCAGCCATTGCTCAGAGCTTACGGCACTCCTTAAATCGTTGAGTCGGAGAGCAGAGACGCCCCCGACCACCGAGCCAATCCATCAGACAGGTGGCGGATCAAAGGAAAAAACGACGAAGTTTGTTCTCCAGTTTCCTTCCGGGAGAAGGGCTGGAAGATGACCTTCGCCGGGGCGATGAGAGGCAAAAGACAGGAAACGCCAGCTGGTCTGCACGACTCGTAAGCCCGCTTCTCGGCCTTCTTACCCGTCGGAGCTGCTGCTGGATTCTCCGGCCTGGAAATACGGTAACCTGGCATTTGGAAACCAGACGGACCATGCCTTACCCTCTCGGTCTTTCCGTCGAGGGGGGAGAGCAACAACGAAAGGCGACGAAAAGCTGCGAGAGATAAGCAGGTTTAGTTGGAGTGTCAGTGAGCTCCAACTGCGGTGAGATGATAGGATTAAATGAGATCCCCTCTTGGTCCTCAGGGAGCTGAAGCAGCAAAGGGAGTAACAGCGGGAGAGGATCGCTCCCCGTCGTCTTTTTTCCCCGCACGCGTCGTATTCTGTCCCCTTCTATCTGTCTATCTATCTTTTTGGTCGTGACTTTCTGTCAGCTGCTAGATTGGCCTTATGATGATCATCATCATCATGAGGTGGGCAGGTGGACCAACCTGTTGCGTAACTCGGAGAGTTCAAAGGGAGTCCGCAAGGAGCTCTACGGTGCGCTGCTTTTTCTTTTGCAGGCCTTACTGAGCATCGCAGGTCGCTCCGGAGGTTCCCGCCCCAGATGGACTTCTGAAGATTCCAACGCTCACGAGACTGGAGCTGAAGATGAACTGAAGGTGAACGATTTGAGTTGGAGAGCTCTCTCGTATCTAACATTTTGAATGGAATTCAATCGCGAGAGGGGAAAACATTTCGATGATGAGTATGATAACACGCATAATACGTGGATTCAAAAATTTCGAGATTAAATAGCGAGGGGGAGCCAACTCGAGTCAAATCGAAAAACCTCACAATGATCCAGCGTTCGTAGCGAGGGTCCCGGTGGGGCCCCCGCAAGCTGACCCGCAGCGCGTCCGGAACGAGAGGGAAGGGAAGTTTTCGACGAACGGCCGTCCGTTCGAACGGATTGAGCATCGAATGGCTAGCCAAACGAGAGACAAACTTTCGTCTGCGTCGGACAGCTAATTACTTCACAGCTGCAGCCTGCATAAATTCTAGATACTGAGCGGTCCCTCGGGTGCCAGAGCGAGAGAGTAGCTGTGCACAAATCATGGCTTGTTGTGGGCTGAACACTGTGTTCACCGTAGCTTACGGTATCAGGGCGAGCGACGGGAACAGCAACAGGAAGTGCCCTAGTATCTCATGCTGTCTCTCGCATGGGATTCGCTAGGAGCTCTTGTGAGCAAGTGAGATCTCGCCCGACCAAATGTCAATATAGTAGAACTCGGGACGCAGTCCGCACCGAAGTAGTAGCCTTGCCTCGGAGTCGGTGCTTTTTCATTGCGATCCCCCTCTCTCAACGTCGTTGGGGGCCACTGCTGCTCGTATAGCGAAGAATCGGACGGGGTTGAAGGAACGGAACAGACGTCAGTGGTTTGCAGACCAGATTCCCCGGACGGTCTGCTCCTCACCAGTGATGAGATTCCGTTTGCCTGCTCGGCAGCGAATCAAGCCGTTTCCGTGAGGCTTATAGAGTTTGGGGACCCGATTCGATGACAGAATTTTTTTGCACACTTCGGTTCTTCGGCCGGTTGAGTCGTGCTTAGCCAAGCAGCGTGACATATTGAGATGTGTTGCAGCGAGCGCATAGACTTCTAGAACCGTTCGAGACCAACCTACTCACTCCGTCGGCGCAACCAAGGCGTCTTTAGCGCGCATTTCTTTTCGGAGCAGCAACCTCTTCACGGCTTTCTTGTTGCCCCCACCACAGTCGCCTTCGCAGCGCATCATGCGCATCCAATGTCTCTCATCCTCATCTCTGTGAGGATGTCGACGGTTATGCGCGAAGATTCTCCGAGAAGGCTTTTAGGGCGAGCAGCAGGCGAATATTCAGAAAATGTGGAAGAGATATTCTCTCCAGCCGAGGCAGTACGCGAAGAAAATCAGCGGTGGGGAAAGATGCCGTCGCGCCGCTGCTGAATAGATAAGGCTGAAAAATAGGTTGAAAAATAGCTTGAAATAAAGGGATGCGCTATTGTGCTTGGCTTGTTGTCGTTGATATTGTTGTCGCCGCTGACACTGCTCCCACCGACGTGTCGCTGAGCTTCCGTTGCGTCATTGGCCTCCTCTCAGACCACAGTCTTAACAAGATTCCCGTCAAACCTAAACCTTATACCACCTCACGCTGTTTCAAATTATAAACCCTAAATATATCTCCAGATCTGGAAGTATGATGGGGAAGAGAATGCTCTCGCACTCGGCAAGGCCTCTAGGGTGTTTGCGTCCCTAGGTAGATCGCAGTCGACGATATTCCAGAAGATCTTCTCACACAGTCGGGAACGCCGACGACAGCTGCTGACTCATTCTCGATAAATCGAGGGAATCGGTATCAACACCGGAGGAGCGAAGCTTCGGAATTCATAGGAGGAAGATTCGGAGGACATTGGGATTTGAGAGGAACGAGAGATACGGTCTCAAGGGAGCGCAGCCTCGTCCGGTCGGGCGGGCGGGCGAGCAGGCCGGCAGGCGTCGGTGGAAGGCAAGAACAAAACGCAATTAACGGACATCGATCGTTTATGTGGCCTCGGCTTGTTCGCCAGATTCTCCCCCACAAATCATTTCCTGTTCCAGCAGGCATGTCGGCGTTCTTTCGTTTCTCTGGTTGTAAGTATCGATCGCATCTCCTCCTGTACGATCCGTATTCGCTCTCACACTCATCCGCCTTCCAGCCTGGTATAATCTTTTACAACAATAATCTACTGAAGCCATATGAGCGCAAGGCCGGGGAGCATGGCTATAGAGTGTCTCTTTTTTTTCGGCAGAAAAATTGTCAAGGGGTCAGATTTTGGCATAGCGAGTCTCTCACCTCGGCTTCCTCGCTGCGTCGAGAGCTTTCGACTTGGGGTTTCGATTCTGAAACGAAGGATCCGATCACAACAGAGAGGAAGGCGATGGGAATATCATTCAAATCCGAGCAATTCGTACAAGATATATCTTTCTCTGTAACTCGCAACGAGTAATACCTTGCAACATCGCTCGAGAAATAACCTCATTTGAAACAGTTGAGGAAATACCGCGGGGGCAATGTCCTTCGCCTCCCTCCGAGTCATTTCGGGGCGTCTGAAGACCTTTGCGATTCGAGCTCGCTCCTTTTACATATTCAAGAGTCACCGATGGTTCAAAGCACAGTTGGACACACTTTCCAAGTGGATTTGGACCGAAATGCAGATTATGCACAGGGTATGCTTTTATAGCCAGACCTTTCAATGAATTGAAAGATGAACCATCTCATCCCTCGAACGCTCTGCTGGTCTCAAATCGTCGTGCAATTTTGGTTCATGCTCTAAATATATTTCTTTGCTTCGAAAGAAGCACTATGTCCTTGTTCTCGCAGAAATCCGCGACCTCTTGAAATAACTCGTCCTCGAAGTTTTTTTGCCATGCAAAGAGCCAGCTGACCGACAAGGAAGTAGTTCTGTGGCGAGATGGCGCTAGTCAGCGCCTGTCCGTACATCCTCACTGCAGGGAGTTATACCTGTCTAATCCACGCACTGGAAATATCTTGGCCTCTCCCAGGCGGGGGGTTTGAGCAAAAGCACGTCATATCCCCGCATCTCCTATTTCGAGAGCTCCTGAACGGAGGTTTCCATTTGCTTCCGCGCACCCAAACGTACATCTGGTCGGCTGAAGTAGCGGATGCTCCGTAGGTCTGCTCGGTGAACTGGTCTGTTGGCTGGCCGTCCGGCGGACTCGGTCACTATGTGCTTCCTCTACCGTAAGGCCGTCCAACCGACGACTAACCCCAATTTATTGCCATTTATATTTCCCTTCTTCTCGTTGTTGCCCACTTTCCCACAACGAACGAAGCAACCAGCTGGCGGACGGGTGAGCCGCTCTGCTGCGAGACGGGCGCTCGCTCGCTCGCTTGCTCGGTTGGTCGGTCGGCGAGCAAACTGACTGGGGAGTCGGCGCGTCGTGGTATTACCAAAAAAGGGGGAACGGGAAAATGTGCTCTGACGCCGACGTAGCTGCTGGCGGTAGTGGTTGCTCTGCTTGTTCCATTTTTCCCGCTGTTCTATAAAGCCATCTGCAGTGCCGCTTCAGTTCGGGTCTTGGATGCTCTCAATAGAAGGAAGCTACTAGGCAAACCGAGATGGGAAATCAGAGCCGGGTTGGCAAGCCGTGGCGGAAGAAACAGACGGAACAAGCCGCAGCCAAAACAGGAATCCCATCTCTTCATCGCATCGGCCACATAACAACCCAACGAACACGCGTTACGGCTCATCTAGGTTCCGCAACGTGTGATGGCATTCGTGCCTCTGCCCAGATGTTTCAGGTGAAGGTACTGTTTTTCTATTCCGACCTCGACAATATTTTTCAGGCGATGATGAGCCTGGGGTCGGTGCCTTTCCGGAAGCACACCTCGTTGGCTGAAAAACAGAAATATGTGGAATCTCCACGCAAAACACATTAGCGTTTCCCCTTATCAAGCTGAATAGCGAGAGGTGGGCTCGCGGACTGGCTGTTCCGACTCGGGTCAGTCCAACCTTCCGCACATGGTACGCGGGAGCTTCCGGAACTGGATGGTCACGGGCATGGTTGTCGCCAGCCTGCGCGCACTACAGCGTTTGTTATCTCGCCGCGTCTGCCGCTCACAGTGTTTTCAGTGAAACACGAACGACGTCCGAGACATTCAGGATTCTCTCTCAAAGGTCATTTATCCTCACCTCCTCTTTTGATTTTCACTCAAAACATGTAGCCTAGGAATGCTGAACGAGAAGGTGACGAGCTCTCCGGAACTTTCGTTCCAGCAACTAGAGGTCGCCTGGGATTCAATGAAATTTCGACGATTTAGGAAAGCTCACTCCAAGCCCGTCCTTCGCGCTGTCCAATTTGCCTCGTGCGCAGTGTATTCACAGCAATCTAAAGCTCGAGTGGAATTCGTCGAGCTGTTGCGAGTCTCGCGGAGAATTTCACTTCGGGTGTTTGAGAAGCGCCTCGGCTGGCTTTCACGGTGTATGCAGCTCACAAAAAAGGGAGAAGGAGCGGAGAATTTCATGAAAGACCGGTGCACCCCTTAAACTTCGCCGCGGCGAACTTTTCAAGTTGACGTACACTCGCGACGTGTTCTTCCGGGACTTCTTTCTGAAGAAAACACCGGCTCGAATCCCCTCAATTGATACCGTCGGGGTCATGGCCAAGTCTCCACAGCGCATGCACGGAACTTGCGTTCCTCCGTAGAATCCGAGCAACAAGTCATGCGCTGGTAAGCGGCTGAAAAGTCAAATGATGTTCAAAGAGTGTGTCCCGACCATCGTTCTCTAACCATTTTGGGAAACGAGTTGGTCAAAGTCGACTGCACAAGGCTGAGCGTAGATGAACGCAAATGGACAAGAGAACGTTAACTGACGCGCGTTTTGTCCGACCACCCACACGGACGAACAAGCGGCAACCGTCCGCGGCATCTATTGCGGCAACGGCCGTGGCACGGCAGGGGCGGCATTGACGGAAGAAACGTAGGCCATAATCGATTTATGCTGAAGGCTTTTCGTGTTTTTCCTCCCTCATCCTAAGCCGCATTCTCATGAATAATCCACAGGGCATCGCAGCTGTTCGTTCGTTCGTTCGTTGTCGGTTCTGTAGTAAAACATTTACAACAAGCCGCTTGGCTCCCTCACGGGAAAGCAGGCGGCTCACTCGCGCGGGCGCGGGCACGAGCCTCAAAATGAAGTGATGATGAAAAATGAATTCCGTTCCAAGCCAGTCACTCCTCAGCGGCTTTGTTCTTGAAGGCGTCGTCGAGGTCAACAAACAGCACAATCTCCGCGCGACTCGAAAGAGTCAACGAGCCTTCCGGAGGCGAGCGAATCCTCTTCAACCTCGTAGCTCATGCAAAACGTGGCTGAAGCTGAATTACCTCCATCTTTTCAAAGGGGCAACTTCCTGCCATTTCTCATTATCTGGAAAAGCTTAGATCCCTTGCGGGTTTCAACAAAGAGAACTTAATAGCTGAGTGCTATTAGTGGCACTGCCCCAAACCTGTTGGATTACAATCGTTTTCAACATCGCAGATTCATCGGACGATCTGCAATCAAGCGAGAAGGATTCGTGTGATCCTTATGAGCTACGGAGAAAGTTCAAAACTAAAGAAGTTTCCGACTAACAGAAAAAAACTATTCTGTCGACGCGTCTCATGGGAATTTGCACTGCTGTTGAATGTTTTACCAGAAGGAGATTACCGCATCAGATTCTGCGCCGGGTACTATGCGATGAGCTCCCGTCAAAATAGATCAACGCAGCTTACCAGGTACCTTTACATGTTAATTGGACGTGAACCTGCTACTTATTCACGAATGTCGACTCTTACCGCAGAAGTTTCAGTTGCGGTAGAGTCAGTACCGTCATCCAACGCTTCCCTCGGACAATAACCGTGTCGAGTCGGGAATAATCACCAAAGATTGCGAAAAACGACACCTACGGAGAATCTTCGGTTCTGGCCGTCATTCCGTCAATGCGCCTCGAAGTGAAGGCCGTTCTCGCTTCAATCCCAGTTCAGATGCTCGATTCGTTTTCCCTAAATAATATTTGTCCTTCTGTTAGTTTTGAATGAGTCCATCCATCTGCCTTTCTGCTAAAATCGAAGGACTGTCTTATGTAAGGATACGCTACACCCCGTCACGGGTTTATCCCATGAACTCGATAATGAGATTTCACAAAATATATCGAGTGTATCCTGAGTCGTCTCAGCTGTTCCTCTTCTTCCACCTCCTGCGAGGTGATGGAGATCTGCGGGTTGAACAGGAGAGTGTTAAAGCTGGAAATGAATCCTCCGTGATGCGCTGAACAACGAACATTGAACTCATGAGCGTGTTCAATGGTCGCGGAAGGCGGATGATCCTCAACGCGGTCGGTGCGGCTCCAAACTCGTATTCCACGGCACGGGGGAGCAGCATTAGTGAAACTTTGTCATTCGAATGGGATATCAGATGTGAGCGTCTCTTGCTTCACCCGGCTGACCTCTCACAAATGGATGTTCAGCCTGATTCATCCTTCCCGTCTCTCAGTCAGTCAGCGAGCAAGCTCGCAACCCTCCGCCTGGAGCCCTGTTCATTCATAGCAGCATGCCTTTTGTATCTGCGAGGCCCTCCGGGTTAATAGTGGGCCGAGGGTATCTGTTGCCTGCATTCGCGCTGCGTTCCTTTATACGCGCGGATCCATTCGCGGTCCAGCAAGAGAGGACTTAACCCGGAGGAATTCATGACATATTGGTCGAGTATCCGAGGTCGAGGCCCCTGTTCACATGTTACCGTCCGTTGCCAAAATATCTTCCCCCATGAAGTACGTGTATCTCGTCAAGATGCGATCAAATCGGAGAATTGGAGCTCATTCCGCACCCGCAGCTCTCCAAAGAGCTGTCGTGGAACCCCTAGAAGCCTCATTGCTAACGTGGAATCGAAACGCTATCTGTTTCGCGCCTGTGGTTGATCCAGGTGCTCTCATACTTTGCCAACTCTCTAGTCCTAGGCCGACGTGGTGCATCGTGATGCGTGTTGCTATGATATATGTGGTCGCAAAAATCGGACGGCCTCGCTCACACAGAACTCACTCGGAGTTTTTGTTTATACTCGTCGTTCGCTGTGATGGGACTCGCAGCCTATTCAGGCCGCGATTGCGGGAGCGATTGTCTCGTGTTGGTCGTGTGAGTGTGTATTCGGAGCGTGGAAACATGTCGGAGTGAAGCAATACACCGCGCCGCATCGTCCCGCAGCCTGTCGCTACAACGCGCCTCTCCTGGCACAGAAAAAAGAGTCTGACGATACAACTTGCACCGACGACGGTCGATTCGATGCAGTGCGGAACGCAGGCGACAACGGACTGCTGAGCGACTGGGTGAGAACGGTTTGTTCAATTTGGAAAACTCGCTTCTCTTCCGATCACGACCTCCACTCCTGCGGGCTGCCACTCGTACTTTGGCAACTCTGGCGACGACAACTCGCTGCTCGGGAGAGTTGGAGTCCTCTGTCCTGAAGCCAGTTGTCTCCTGCGCAGGATCGAGTCCCTCTTTGCGTCGTTAACTGCTTCTAACGTGAAAGATGAATCGACGATGATGGGGACGTTATTGCGCATCGGAGGGGCAAAAATAGAGAGAATCGCGGTACGACGTCACTAAGAGGGTTTGCAAAAACTCGGCCCCTAACCCCAAGGAACCCTCGAGACTCAGATTCCTACACCCTTCCTTACAGATTGTTCTGATGGAATCCCGAGTAAGAAACCTCGAGCTCGATATTCCCGACGCGATTGCCTTGCGCGTCCTCAGCTCTTTGCTCCCCAGTCTGGAATGGACTGCTCCATCCCGGAATGTCAGGATTCTGAACAATCGAGAGCTCTCCGTACACTGAATACGTGATAGAGCCACGGCCCTCTGACAGCGCCGATCGAACGTAACTAGCAAGCGGTTGCGGCACCTCCAGAATCGATGAGTGTCGAAAGCTATCGCTCACCGTCGCGTTCCGCGCGTCCTTTCGAACGACCACTTACCGTCGATGTGATAAATGTGTTCCTAATGGTCATCATGTCTCATTTATATCAACCGACAGCTGCAGACGAACAACCAGGCTCCTGTTTGAAAACTTGTTGTGGAAGCAACGTGGCATCGTTTGGAAAGGATCCACTTCATGGTTTACATTCTGGCGTGAATAGCACTCGTCATGCTCGTCAACACATGGTTGTTGTTGACTTCGAGGTCGGACTGCATGACTAACCACCATTAGATGAGGAGGGCTCGCGTCGCACAAGGAGCTTTTACTTCTTAGATAATTGTTTTTCTGGTTCAGCTTGTGAACCTAATGAGCGGCAGGGCAGCTGGCAAAGTCCGCCAGACCGAGGAAGAGCCAGACAAGGCCTGGATTTGGCAGAAAGATGGGACAGCGCTTTTTCTATCGCGAATTACTACGGACAGCGAGTGGAGCAATAGATCGCACGCAGATCCTAGGTTGTCTATTCCGCTCGCAATCGTTCGTAACAACTGTTCTGAGACCTAGATAAGAGTCGACCAATCGTCCGACTACAACGGTGGGCCTCTAAGTGAATGCGCTGGGTTGTTCTGCGATGCAGGATTGTAGGAATTCTCACTGATCAAAAAATCGGGACATGATCGATTGGGAATTGTCACGTGACGTCCACAATCGGCCCATCTTCAGGTCCCGTTCCCATCAAAATCTCGCCTGGGGCCTCCCATTTCGGCACTGAAGCTCCGCAGTATCAAGCATCTTGTTTCTCGAAATCACCGCATTCAGTTGGAAACAAGACTGTGCACAAGCCTCTGCCGACAAAGCGCCGTTCCTGTCCAGTGCACGTAGGCAAGGATGAAAAATCGCGCTCAGGAAGGAACGGAGGATACAGAAAGAAAGGACACTGAACGGACGAACGAGGGAGCGACGCATCCAAGCGACCGGCTGGCCGGCTGGCCTGCCGACCACCGAATCATTTCTGGACAGTGGCCCTGTTCCCTCCCGACTCGGGTCCCTAACAGTTCTCCCTCCTGCAGTAAACTAATGAAGTATTCATTCATCACCCGAGTTAGCTTTCCGTCCGCCTTGCAGCGAGCTGCGCTGAAACGGTCAGGAGAAATCATCAATGCCACGTCGTCGCCATATCTCCGGACCGATGCCTGGCTGGGAGCAAGGGGTGGCAAGCCTTCGAACGAAGTGGTGGTGCTCGATCAAGGAACACCAAAACCGATGAAGCTCGAACCCTGAGAATTCGAACGTCCGATCGCGTCTTTCAAGTATTCCCGTAGAGAAGATCGGATTCTTGCGGGTTTGTTGGGTGTTTCGATGCTGAAAGAGTCGGCTTCTGCACATGGATCATCCTGTATCAAGCGACCATCAGCCAAACGTGGCGGGGAGAATATGTTTTTTTTTCTCCGCTTTTTTTCCTCTTCGGAGGGCTTGTTACGAAGGAGATGCTGGTGGATACAGGATGCGGATGGCTGCCGCGCCTGTCGGGTAATTCCTCGGTATGATAGTGACGTGTGCTACGCGATACGCCGGCAGATGAATGGCGAGGCCTGCGCTTGAGGGTGTCGTAAACGCCCCCGTCGAGTATTTCATCGCCGCATGTCGCCGTATTCGGGATTGTGATGTCCCTGCTATCCCCGGTTCAGCGATGGTTTCCACCGTGCCGTTCACGCTTGTTCTGGTGATTTCAACGGGGATGTTGCTATACCTCTCAACCGGGCTCGGGCGGAGAAGGATGATGCGGGTGTCAGTGGGAATTTGAAGTGGTAAGGTTGTTACCAGGGGTTTCGGCCGGAGCGCTGTTCCGACTACGGCGACCTGGATGTGGCGACGGGTGAGCCGTTGGCCGAGCTTCCTTGTTGGTAGGCCATCGGTTTGGAGTTTGGAGTCTCGATCCGGGTCTGCTTTGGTGGTGGAGCCTTTTGTGCGAAGTCGGAACGCTCTGACCTGAACACAGACTTAACGAGGGAAGGGAACGTGCAAACAATGGAGCGTGCATTATCCCTCGGGGCGAATCGAGTTAAACTTTGAACGGGCACTCGCAGCTTCTTCCCGGCATTCTGATGAATAGGCGAATAAATAATTGAAAATGCGCCACGAACAGAGGTTTCAAAGTAGGGGTGGCGAAAATAACCTTCAAAACAGGTGCGACGAAGGTTATCAACACCATTGATTCTGCGGGGAGTTCCCCGATCCTCTTCCGTGTCCGCCAAATCCGTTCCGGTCTATCTCCATCTTCCGTGATATAATTCCACAGAGCGATTGTACGTTGGAGGACTTCCAGCTTGTCCATCGCACGTCCGGAACGAGGAGACAAGGACGAAGTTGGTTGGAAGGAAGCTGGAGGTGATGTCCTGTATTTTATCGCTCGGCCAGCACACGAGTAAGGCCGAGTAGACGACCAGGATGACCACGACGGCAAGGTGGGGAAGAAGAAGAGAGCCTACGTGTCCCGCTGACCAATGAGGGTCATTTCGAAAGCTTTGATTCTATTTCGAACTTTTTGCAGATTCTCAGCTAACCGAACAGCTACAGAAAGATTCAAGTATCTGTGAAGCTCTGGCTCAAAGCTAGACAATCATTCCCGCTTTTCCTAAGCTGAAATGAAGGTGGAAATTTTCAGACAATGAAAAACTAACGGGGTAGGTGCAACAAGGTGCAACTTGCCCCACTGTGACAGTGGATTATTGTGAGGAATCGTCGAAGAATTCGACAGCTTCGATGATCGTCCGCGCGGAGCGAAAAGCAATTCACGGAGCCGATCGTTCTCCGTTGAAGCCTCCTGCCTCCCAGTTGTTCCTGTCGCTCCCGCATTCATATCAAAGTAAGGGAGTGGTTCAACGTTGCCGGGCGCTCTGTCACTGTCACGCCCGCAGCCCACGTCGCCCCTGCTTCTCCTGATGCTGCCTTCCTCGCTTGCTTCTCGGCTTTTCCGCTTCTTCCACACAGTCTGGTATCGTACTCGGGCGCGCGGTTGCGGTTCTGGTGCCGTGCCGGAGCGAGTCACTGACGACGAGTCGGTTCCGCGACGGTCGCTGTGCGAGGAGTGAGCGGCTGAGCGACAATTTCTCTCGCGCGGATAGGAACGAATATATATGGATAGGTAACCGCGTATATCAGTCAGAATAAAAGAGCGGTCGGCGCGAAGTCTCCTCGATTTTCTCGATTGGATGTTGAGTTGTTGAAATATTTATTGATTTCCTTTCCAGACGAATCGATGCACGCAGCCAAACCGAGAGGGATTCGATTGCGCCAAGAAAACGCGAAAAGTTTGACAGAATATCTGACGAAAACACACCTATCTCTGACAAGTTTTCTGGAGAGCAAAACTCGGGTCACCCATGTTGTTCCCCGTCGCGACGCGTCGCATACATTGTAGCTCCAGCTCCTGATGCACCTCGATAGCACAAACCACGACAATGCTGGAACTCACTCGATGCTGCATTCCTCGCGTTGGAGTGCTCAGATATCTCGAGATCATCGGTACGCTGAAATCGGCCTCATGAAAACCCGATGGCAATCCGTCATTTAGGGTGTGAATACAATGTATTCCCGCGTGAGCCGAACTTGGAAATTAGCTTGCCATTTTCATCCTCAATCTGAGTGAGCCCACGTTTGCGGAAACATCACGTCCGAGTGAGTGTGGACATCAGGAGCAAAGTAGCGACGAATGAGTGTCGAGGGAATGCGAGAACATTGCATAATGTTACTTTACATGTCGCTATTCGCTCGTCTGTCGCTCCACCAGCCGGACCGAACGCTGTGAGAGCATATCCGACCGCTCGCCCGCCCGTCTGTGGGTTTGTAGGTGAGTGTGCGAGTGTGACGTCAGAAGAGGGTTTTGTAACCGAAGCGAGGCAAGACCAACTGGAGCAAGTAGGCGAATCCGTGGTCCCGAATGTGTGCTCCGTTTGTTTGTGCGAGACGGAGCTTGCATGAATCTGCGATACGTACAATACCTTCGGGACAGTGGCCTTCCCCTCCTCCTCCTACTTCCTTGTTCCTGCTGAGGTACCCGATGCAGTTGGTTGGTTGGCCGGCCGCCGAACAAGGAGGCAAAGAGTCATCATGGCATACAAGGGGCTCTATGAGTGCGTATGGGAATGTTGTTCCTGCGTACTCTATTAAGCCAGCTGGATCCTTTGCAAGACTCGCGAGAGCTCGGAAGACCCCCATCCCCGGATCTCCCCCCCGCTCACTTCAGGGGTGACGCGCCACCACCGCTTAGTTTTGTTTCACTCAAACATTGGGCACTTTGTTTTCGAATCGGGACGCGCAGTAGACCCTGAGAGATCCAGGGACGCTCAAAGGTTGTCGAGATAGCTCCCGTTACACCTAATCGCTCAGCTGATGACCTCTGTCGAGATAGGTAGACATTCCTTCAATCGGGTTATGGAAAGTTACGAAAGATGAGGTCGGACGGTCATCGTCCCTCTGGTGCTTTGGGAACCTTCTACCTCGATGGCTGCTCATCTGATTGAATTGTCGAACCTGAGAACAATCAAGAGATTGCCTCCTGGAACAGATGGCACGGGGATGAGAGATCTCTGTGAGGTTCCTCAGAATGGCAAAAGCAAACATTTCCGCTTTCTGCTCTCTCCCGGACTTGAATGTTTTCATCGGAGGACACTCGGCCGATTCCAATTAAAACTTCTCGGCTCTGAGCCATCCTTCAGAGGAAACCGAACCGACTCCGTCAAGTGAGAGCACTTGACGTCATTCGAGCATCGGATCGAGGGCTGATCCAAAGTTATTCAGCGGTGAGGCTACTTCAGGAGGAGACTTCGCCAGCCTGAACTCATGCCGCGAAGACCACGTGGCATCAAATCAGCTGGAAAACGCATCTAGTCCCATCACTTCTTTTGCAATAGGAACTTGCGCCAAAGACCTAAACGCGGATGATTCACAACAACGGTATCTTCGAACTCCGATTGCTGAGAACTGTGCTTCCAGAGACCCCTTCTCTTTATTCGGCTTAAACCGTAAACTAAGCTCTGTACAGCTCGTTTCTCGCTCAGCTCGCTGAGAACTTGGAAGATTTGGTGCGGACTTTTCGCTGTTTCGGAACGGGAATCGTGGCCGACTGACGTCAAGGTACACCACCGTGACTTCCCTCTCGAATTGATCGAGAGGCTTTCGCGCAACCACCACAACCACCGGACTGCGAGCTTTCCTGCAAGGAACTGCCACGCATTGCGTGCATCTCATACAGCAGCTGCTCCCGTACATGCTTACGTACATTTCCGAGGGCGCATGAGTTATTTTTGGCAACTCTAGAAGGGATGAATCAACGTACGCCAAAGGGCTCTGCTCGGATTCATGTCGCCAAAAATGTCTCGACGGGATGTAGCATTGAATAGCCGAAAAGTCAGGTCAACTCGATGTGTTTAGTCCGGACTTCAAACGGGACCGTCAGCAACATTTGTAGCGGAGACCTGACAAGACGTTCAAACGAGAGAACCTTGGATCCTCGGCTCCGTAGTGATTTGAAGGCTGCCGATCTGAATGCAGGCCACCGACAGGGACTCGCGGTATCCCTGCCGGAGCGCTCTGAGGAATCGCCGATCGTGTTCGCGGAGGAAGGTTTCCGGAAGCCATCTCAGCCGGGAGAGCGGTGCTCCATACAGTCATGGTCCACTATCTATGTATAATCCGGAATCATCCGATTCTGGTCGTGCAATCTGTCTAGCTTAGGCGGAATCTAGTGTCTTGTAGCAGATTGTGAAGACTATCGTATTTGCTCTGTCCTATCCGTTGCAGGGTTGCTGCCAGAAGCGGCCGGCTCGTGTTTCTAATAAATATCGCAGCGTGATTGATTTACCAATAGGTTGACATCAAATGGTCAGACTCGAGAGATTGGATCCTTGCCTCATCGAGCGCGTGGCCAGATTCGACCCCGGTTATCGTTTCCCGCGGGCATCGAGCTGCCTTAGCGATCCGTAAAGCAGACGGCTATTTATTCTCCCGTCCGGAAAACGGGGCCGCCGCAGTTTCCTTCGGAAATCCGACTCAAAATTCACTCTGAATGATCCGCCTCCACTGGAACGTTCCGCAGCGTAACGGTATCCATCCAGCCAAGAGGAGGGATGGGGCAAGCGGAAGAGAGGGAGAGAAGAAGCGAGGAACCTCTGCAAGTGATTGGTGATCTCTGAAAATTAGGTTTGAAGCTGGCCGAGGGCTCCGTGGCCTTATCCGAAGCCGGTGACAGCCGCAGCAGCGAGAGCGACAAGCCAAGATAGCTTATCGATATCTTCCCCGACAGACATGCGAGGCCTGATAGAGTTTCTTTCCGTGCTGCTCGTGAAGCAAGAGCAGCGAGAGGATCCGATGCAAGAGAGGAAAGAAGCAGTGGCAGCTGCAGACGGAGCAGCACGGGCCGCCACAAGCGGTGTAAAAGCCATTTTCAAGGTTAACATCAGCGACATTTGAAGATACAGGAGAAGTGGGGGTGCACGGGGGTTACGACGCGCAGATCTGAGTACACGAGGCGCCGCCGTCTACAAGTGCTACTGTCTTATCAGAAGCTGTCACTGGCTCAGCTTTCCCGCCTGCCAGCCAAGCAGCGAGGCGGTTAGACAGGCAGCGCGTCTCTTGAAGCAACATCCTACTATTTTGCTCGGTTTCTAGATAAAGCTCGCCTCACTCTGGTTGGGCCGGAGCTCGATTGATACAACAATCAGTTTCTCTGCCGCTCGCCTGACAGGTCTCCTTGACTTAGGTCGAGTTCGCTGTCTCGAAGCGCTGTGAGACTTTCAGACGACACTTCGAGCGGAAGAAACGAAAAAAACGTCGAGAATAGGAATATGTATAACCGAGAGCCCCATTTCGGTGATGACATCACTTCTGTCACCTTTGGCGGTGCAGCATCGCTGGTCCTCGCTACGTCCTCAAAATCAAAAGAGTTGGAGTCTTCCACGTTGAGACAAGAAAAACTGCCATCGATCTCTCGCTGCTTCCTCTTTCCTGTCTTTAAAGTGGAGTGGAAAATTATTTATGATCCACTGTGCTGGATGTATCGGTGTACGCAGTCGAGCGTGGCCTCACTGTCAATCATCGACTGAAAGTGGCACCGAAAAGGAAAAAAGATTGTCATGATGTAAGGCCTCGGGGATAAATCGGAAACCCTTCAACCAGCTATAGGTCTTGCTTCCGAGATCGAGATCAACAGTTCGAGTCTCTGAATCGATTTTGTGACGACAAATTGGCTACGCTTGACCCGACCGTTACAAGTTGGCTAGCCATCGAACACAGGGGGATGAGATTGAATAACCAGACCGGTTGCGCCCTTCCTTCCGACCGATCAACCGGCTAGACCCACAAGTAGACGGACACAAACAACAACCGAACCAAGGTCGAAGAGAAGGACAACGTAACGGAGTGATATCTCCAACGAGCGCCAATAGATTAGACCGCTCTGCCGGCTAGAGCCTCGTTCAATGTCCCCGACAAGGAACCCGCTTCCCTGTCGGCCGCTCGGCCAACGAAACTGCTTGTTCTTGTTCCTTGTGCTGTCGCAGGGCCGCCGATGGCGGTCGATTGAAGGTTATGAGCGTTAAACGTCAGCTCAGGAAGAATTAGAGAAGTATGTGAAAAGGTCCACCTGCTCCACGTTGGCCCCATGGCGGCCAAACCCTCGAAATCGACCCGAGGCTTTTTCTTTACCTGGAGGGAATTCCCGAGGAATCGCGCAAAATACCTCCGATCCTCGGTCAACGACTCGATTCGGTCCTCGAACACACGTAGGTCATCGTTCCGGCTGGGAGCCGATGCGTATGAAGCCCCAGACATGGTTTCAGAGCGAGCGAACGAGTCGACTCTAATTTCTTCCCGAAGCGAAAAGATCGCAGGAAAAGCGGAAGGTTCTCCAAACTTTTGTGAGGGTCCGTGGTGTTCAGGGAGCGACCCATTTTCCCGTCCCTGGGGTCGCGAAAAAACTTGAGTCGAGCTTCGAACATAATATTTTTTCAGGAGAGGAGGAAGACGCGGAAACTGAGAGCATGTGTTTGAAGCATGCACGGTCTGCCGTTCGGAGGGAGAACGGGGCTCCATTAGAGAAATGATCACAGTTCCACCCCACCGCAGATCCTACTATCTCTCCAGCAAGATTTGAGCGACTCTTGAAGAAGTCGAATTTCCCGCGCCATGATGTTATGTATCGCTCCCTCAGGAATCGCCGGGATCTCCATCGGGGGAGCAGGGCCCTGTGTCAGAGCTCATTCGATAAGCTATTGGCTCTTGTGCCAGCGACAAGGGCTCCGCCACACTGCCACAATCCAGGGCAGCTTTCTATGCAACTCCTACTTACCGCACACGACAAGCACTGCGATGTCTGCATTCACTTACATGCATAAGAAGGCTCAGAGGGATTGTCGTCGTGCGTCGTGCCCGAATCGAACACATTGTCGAATGACACGCAACAATATTCAGAAGTACTGCGGCGTTTCCGTGATTCAAGAACAGGAAAAAGAAAAACGGCCCAACACCCCGATCACAGCGAGCGTCTCGAGCTAGTGCGACGATACAAGATGCAGCCCCCTCGCCCCCTGTCCCCTTTGGGGGTCACTCGGGACCCCTTGGTGTGTGAAGTTGACAATAGCTGGCTGGCGACACGCGGGAAGTGCGCGCACGAAAACTAAGCCCCACATTATTCACGTGAAGGGATATCTCCGCCAGTGATGCACGTGCACGCTGCTCTAAACCAACTCTGTGATCACAAATTGTCGGGTAGGCCGAGAGTAGCTGAGTTGTCGAATGGAATATTTGTGCGAGTGGCGGCCACTTGCCTTTCTGCCTTCCTGACTCCGATGATTCGTCCGTCGTCCCGCCCGCCCGCCGGGAAGGTGCATCAGAAACCCACGATTCCAGCTATGCGGCCGCGCACGTACTCCCGTGCGCTCGCGATTCGCTCATTCGAATGGACGAACAGACGGCGAGTCAAGCAACCACCCACCCAGCAACGGTCAGGAGTCATGATCGCTATCGAGATCGAGACTAATTTAAGCGGGGCAGCTGAGGCTCGGACACACATGGTGGCCAGCGAGGAACTTCCCTCCCGCGATTATGGATATGATGACTGCGACGATGGGAACAAGCATCGTGATCACAATCAAGTGAATGTATGTAGCCGTGTACAGGAAGGAGCATGGATGGTTGGCCAAGGCGCCATTGAATGACGTATGCCATGAATCTCATACGGCTGCGTAGAGCGGCTGCATGATGGATGGCGCCCTTGGGAAAGATCACTACAACAATTTACTCAACATCAAACAGCCCGAAGAGTGCCTCTCCAAGATCAAAACGCCGCTCGCATACCTAGGGCTACATTCTGTTTGGTATCCGACGACGTCTTCATCCTTGAAATGTCAATTCTTAGCCGGCTGTGTGGGCGTCTCGATTACTCTGGCCCTTATTTTCGAGAGCGAACATGACATACTCTGGAGTTTTTCTGGAGACATTTTGAATTTCGTCGCAAACGGATTCTGTTCCGGCGTCTGGCTTCTCCTGGATTGATATCAGCGATTGCTGGAACCTCTTTGAGATAAGGTCAACCGGTATATTTCTCGAGGAATCTGAATTTCAACACACCATTATAGCCGGCGGACGGAACGAGCCGATCGTGGAACATCGCCGAAGAATCAGCCGAGTTAGGCATGCCGAGACCATTGCTAAGGAGTATGTGCTGCGACGGGTTAGCTTTCGCCTGCAATGTGTGAGAACTTGTGGCAGCTAGAGAATCTTCTAGAACCATTCGGAACGTTATCTTCTCAAAAGAATTCTGATGCCAGCTCGTGTTTCACGTGTTTGCCTCCCTTGTTTGACATCTTAGACACCTGAGTGCACTCACCGAGAATTCTCCGCTGAAGCCTCTCTCGGCACCGAACTTTTCTGCCATATGATCCTGGAACGAGTAAATATCCGTCTCGAAGCATCTGCCAAAATATCTATGATCCCCTCAGAAGAGCTAGGAAGCCATGTCTCGATTGACGTTGCCATGTAGGTGTGTCATACTCGAAAGCTTCAAGTATGTATTGCAGTTCTCGAGAAACATTTCGTTGTTCCTCTTTGTTCAGCGGGACAGATGGGACGTCGAATGGTCTCCCGGAGGTCGGCTTGCAAAACGTTGGTTGCTCCGTTATCATGGATGCAGGTGAGATCAGGCAGCGAGGAGAAGGGTGAGGACGACGTTTTCAGGAGGAAGTCATTCGGATGACCTGTCGCGATCCATCCGGAATTAACTGCGAACCTGAGGTCCTTCGGCTGGTGTTAGGTAGTTTCTTTCGTCCAACTTCCCCCTCGTTGGTCCGGGGATCGGTTGATCGGACGCTCGCTTGAACGTACGAAGATCGGTCGCAACGACCTCCCTTCCTTCTTTTGTGAGGGCCATCGTCCGAAGCATCAATTAGTGGCTCCTTCGATCGGGCGGGGCCAGCTAGACCGCGGCCCTTCCCGCCCCAATTCTCTTACTCTGTATCCCAGGCCTCACAAACGTCCTTACGAACGCCCTGGCGGACATCCTCACACTTGGACAGATGAGCAGGCGGACGATGAACGCGGATGCGCGGAAAGAGATGAATGCCAAGTGTCCCTGATAATGATTGACATTGATTGATTTTGATGAAGTGAGGGACCTAACAGAGTCAGCTAAACGTTTCTCGTTGCCGACCGCTCTTGTACCACGGTGACTGCGAGGACTGTCCGGTCGGACTGAATTTGATTGAAGAAGGGTCTGGTATTCTTCACCTCTTCTTGTTCACGAGATTGCAGCGTTAGGCAAACTGCGGGGGTTTTCGTCCGCGTTATCTCAGTTCCCGTACTCGATGAGATTCGAGAATTCGGATTCGCTGCTTTTTCTTCGGCGATGTATCTTTCTCGCGATGCGGTTGATCGATGAGCATCTTTTTCGGCGAAGAGTTGAGAGAACTCGGATGACATGGTTCCTTTGTGTGTTGCTCGCGCCCTTGACGGATGAGCACGGTCCTCTCGTTGGAAGATTCCCCGGTTGCATCCGGAATAGGTTGAGGATTAATCAATGAATGGGATATACTCCTCATTGAGACCAAAGAAGTTGAGGAGCCTGATGCGGAAAGCGAGTAAGCGAGCGAGCGACCCAGCGAGCGATCGAGTTAGCACCCATCCCGGAAATAGAAGCCAACTCCTTCGAGTGCCGATGGCTCTCAGTGCCGTTCGGCGAAACGACAAAAGCATATGAGACGGTACACACTTCAGGGCGTCGATAGCGATCTCGCGGGATAACTTGTCGACGACGACTAAATATGCCTGTGCAGGACCGCAGGAAGTGAGGAGGGCTAACCCACCGAGCTGCAAGACCGACCAACGACTCGTCCACACCGAGCGGGTTTACGAACTCGCTCAACGCCGGCTCAATACCGGGATAAATGCACGGGGGAGCGAGCGATCCGATATCGCGAGACTTTCGTCAACGCGAGGCTCCTCATCTCCCGCCCACATCCGTCTCCTCATTTGAGATGCGTGATGATGATGGCGATGATGATCTCTCGTTCTCCTCCTACCCTTGCTCCTTATCCTGTTCCCCGTACACCATCGCTCCCATGGTTCCTGAGCTACTTTTTTGCCGTGCACTCCACTGCCACCCTCAACACCCGACTATGCGATCGGACGCGCAACTCGGGTGGCTGAAGGCATCCAGCTTCAGAGGACAAAGAGTCCGGTTTTCGAATTCGACGTCGACCGGCAAGAACAAAGCCACAAAGAACCCTGTCCAGGACTCATCTTTCGGGGACAAATTGTGAGTTCGACTTCAGATCTTTGGTCCCGTTCCGCGTAACGAGTACCATCAATCGCTGATCAGAGCAACTCGAGTCACAGAGCACTTCGTTGTAGGGTACTCAAAGAGCGCTATCGACGATGCTGCCTGCCCGCCTGCCGTATGATCCGGTTACGAACGAGCTTCCAGACAAGCAACGACAGAGAATAGATGGACAAGCGGGCGCTGTTAGCTGCGACGACCTAACGAGTGCATCAAGGTCAGCGGAATTAGCATGAGGCCAAACGAAAGCTTCGCACACTCGGTAGATTGGGGGGCTCATCGTCAGAAATACTTGCTGTGCTGATGCTTGCCAGGCAGCCGCCGACGGCGCTACTCTGTCTCGCGGCCGTCTCCCATTCCTTGTCCTCTCTATCTAGTCTCATTCTGGCACCACAGTAGCAACAGCAGACGCAGCAACAGCGGCAGCAGCATCAGTTACAGTAATCGCAGTGCTTGCCGTACCAGCAGCAGCACCGGGGCCCGAGCATTGAGCGGATGAATCGCCGTCGCTAAGGACATCCGGACGACTCCAAAGAGAGGTATGTGCTGTGTACAACCGGCAAAAGCGGGCGAAGGACGGCAACGACCACCGGAGACCTAAGACATCTCGGACCGGAGGTGCGTCGCTAGCCGTTGACCTTGGTACCGTAGAAAGAAGCTAACCCGACGCACCACAAGATTAATATTCGAATGAACAATACAAACGCTTATTTGCCACATGGTTTCAGTCGCGATCAAAGGTCCCCGCGGGCGCAGCGTCCCACGAGCCGAGTCATAGCGGAAGATTGCACGAAATCGAAACGAACATCTAGGATGTCAGCGATCGTTACTCCTGCCCACATCCACAGAGTCCTTATGACTGTCTCTAGAGCCGTCGTTCTGGCGTCTAGTCGACTGATTGCACTGTCATCCTGTTTCCACCGGGGATCACTGTATCGAAAGAAAAAATAACAATAAATCAACGTCATCGGACTCCCGATGAGAGCAACCGCCCAACGGTCACGACAAGAGGGAATTTTTCGTTGCGACGAACGATGTCGGATCGCGTGTCGTAGCGACTAGACCTTTGTCCCATTGACAGTCAGTTCCCTTGGCGTACAAACAGCACGCCGGGGTTCGAGTGCTCCGGAGGAAACGATGTATCTCGTGATCCTGCAAGATAACATGGTCCGTGAAGGGAGGATGATCCTCCTCTTGCTCCTCCGTCTACTCTTCCGGCTCCGAGGTGCCTGCTCGAGGCCATACAGCGGAACCGTAGTCGACCGAGGACTGCGACAGCAACAAAACCTGCAACGACAGAAACACAAGAAAAGGAAAAAGAATGGCTCTTGGGGCTTTACGGGTTGCGTTGCATCAGGAACTGACGCAGGAAGCAAGCGGGGGCCGTGTATTCCTTCCAGGGCCCATGGGGACACTGACGATCCTGAGAGGTGGGCTATAACACCACTGGGTCGCTCGGCTGGTTGGATGCCGCGCTGCTGGCAGTATGCGAGCAGCCCGGACCCCGTGCGAAAGCAACAGGAGGAGATTGAATTCGATTCGTCGCACAATGCTCTTGGATTCCCGGTTGCATCCTTCAGACTAGCAGTCAGGCAGGCAGGCGAGGAAAAAACGAGGATGACGGAAAAAAATTCGCAGCGCCTTCCCGTATGATGGAGCGGAGTGCGAAGTGGATTCCGTCCCCCACCGAACCTTGCTTCCCCCCCCCCTCCCTCGACCAACGCGCCGTGGATCACCCAACAACCCACCAACCGAGTTATCCCACCATTGTTCCCCCTACACGTTTTCCCTCAACGCCTGCTCCCGACGAAGAGCCCGGTCTCGACTCGACCCACCGGACGCGGCGAGGTCCTATTCTTACCACGGATCGCTGGTACGACGCAGCGTAGGAATAACCTCATTGAAAAGGTCCGAACCCGTGATGTCTACTACTCGTCGCGATGGTCATTGTGGTTCATTCATTCATATGATAATACTCCGAGCCGATGCTGAAAACTCAACGACGAGCGTGGAGACGGGTGGTCTCAAGCCAAACGTCGCCTGGGAACAGCGGAAAGCGATCCTGTTCCAATTTTCATGATGAAAGAGCGATTGATGGGTGACTTAATTGATGAAACTGCGGATCGCGCTTCAATTCGAATGATGGCACCCCGATTGGCACGCCGCGGCGAATGTTTGTACCAATCGCCTAGGAGACTACGATAGTATTGTTGAACAGCGACCGCTGTCAAATAGTCACTGTTCATCGGTATGAGAAATGTCCAACATTCCCCCCTCATAAACGTGACAACGATCCCCGCAGCCATTGGAGCTAATTAGCGAAATGACACTGTGATCGTCGCGTTTTTCTCTTCCCTTTCTCGTTCTCTCCCAGTTTCGCTCGGTCTCTGTTCGCCGATCTCGATCTGCTGAAGCGAATCTAAGCGTGAAATCGTAAATTAATTGAGTTTTCAAAAAGTCAGATCGGACACCATCAGGCGTAATTGTCGGAGGGAAAAGCCCCTGTGCGACGAGAGCGGCGCACGAGACCTGTTATTTCTATCGATGCTCTCTCTCTCTCTCGACGAACTCATCAAGTGGAGGTTCTGTGTTGCGTCGTCTACCGTAGGTCTGGCGGGATCGTTTCGATAGGATTGGAATGGACTCGAGTGATTTGTGGAGCAGACGACGACTATTTTTAGTCTGTGAGCCGTCTAGAGTGGACGCGCTTCGGAATTGTGACGCGAGGAGCAACAAGAACCGAAGCAACTCCCCGAAAATCCGATTCCCGAATGCTCATCTCCCCGAATCGAATTAAACTCATCAGTGTACTTATGCGTTCCCCTCCGAGACAGTGGAAACGGCTGAGGGAGCGTGTGGACCAAGTCGAGCCAAAGTTGATCGTTTCCGAACTGTGGCAGTTTTCGAAATTGTTTTCATCATCGTAGAAACACCTTCTTCAGACATGATGATTGGGGGCTCGCGGAAAAAAATCGATCATCCAATAGCAACCGTCGCTCATCTGGGGAGCTCGGTGTCCCGCTCTGTGACATTTTTTCTAACTCTTGAGTGCCAATCCCGTTCTCCATGACGCAATGGTCACCGATGTCCGCGAATTTTCCTCAAAATGCTGCCGAGATCATCCTACCCAGAAAGGAGCCCTCAGGGGATCGACGCACCATCATTACCTATGCATTTTTCTTTTTTTCACATAAGCATCGTTCCCTTCACGCAACGTATGTCCAAATGGCGGTCGATGACGCTGGAATCGCGAATTTCGAAACGGTCCTCCATCTTCCAGGATATGTCAAAGAGCATATACAGAGTGGGTTTGATTGTACTCCTCGTCCAGAGGCATGACACCAGAATCATACGTTTGTACGAAAAAATTCCTTGACTTGAATCCTAGAATCGACCGGGCCCCTACCCGAGGAACGTAGTACGGGTGCGTCTCCCAGGTCTCGTGTCGGCTATTCTGTGCCACACAATCTACATAGGGTCGGATCCCAGGTTTCCTGGAATCTACGGAAATTCCTATTTTGAGCTCGGAGATCCCCTGTTCCGGGCTGCTGAAGTTTCGAAATGGGATTTTCCGGCCGGAGTGATGGAGCAACCCCGCTCCGTCCAGAAGCAATGCCGGAACGGAATCCGACGCTTGGAGGCCCATCAATCCATTTTTCATCGCTAGCCGGCGACGGTGCTCTGCGCAATATCTATGAATCACTTCATTGTTCCACGTGAAGTGACGGATTTCGAAGGGTGATGCACGATCATCCCTCATAATTTTGCGTTTTTAAGCGTGCGTTCCTCGTCTCGATGACGGACGACGGGGATCGGTCGTTCGTTTGATCGAGTTCTATTTCCTGACTCCTAATACTCATTGAACAGTGAACTGTCGCATAATGATCCTCGGGAAACACGAAAACTTCCGGCTCTCGAGAATCTCGAGAACTGCATAGAAATATGGAGTTCCCTCGAGCTCGCATCAGTGAGGCTCCGAGAGGAAAAGGTAGCTGCAAGGCCCTCGGACTCCCTATTTGTTTTCAATAGACTCAGCATGAGAGGAAACAATCGGGAACACTGCTGGGAACTTGGTTCGCGAGCGTGTCCCTGCGCGGCGTCCTTGCTCTTGCCGATAAGTGTTCCCTTCATCTAATACATGGCTGGTAAGTACGGTCTGCGGCAGTTACCTCTGAAGCATTCCAGAGTCCAAAGTAAAGTCCAATATCTAAATGGTGCGTCGCACTTTGGCAAGGTCGCCGGAGCCGATGCTGCATTCGCTGTCTCTGTCGGTCAGAGGGAAGCTGGCCAAGGTGAGGAAGGTCACAGCGCACACGACCTGAAACGATTGTGACTGCTCGCTCGGTCCTGTGTTCGAACTTCCCCTCCCGGACTAGGAACTCGCCCGGCCAGCCTTCCAGCCAGCCAGCCAGCCATCCAACTGGCGAAGCTTGCGCCTCGGTGCCGCGGGTAGGCACGGCCGGAGTCAGACTCGGCCGAAGTGGTTTTATATCCGACTGCTCTATAAAGTACATTGGGACTTATTTTCCGTCCTCGGCGCAGCAATTCGTTGCTCTAGTTTCCCTCTCTCTCTCCCTCACCGTATTTTCCTTGATGGACCAGATGAAGCGAGTGAGTTTCGCCCGGTCCACTGTTCTCGAAAAATGATAGTTGGACAATCTTTACAGAGTTTGTTTCAGCTTCTTCTTCTTCTCCTCCTTTAAAGAGTGGACGTCCTTTGAAGCGGACCGACGGACGGACGGACGGACGTCAGTTTGTTCAAAATGTATGTGGCGCCCTTCCGAGTTCCACTGGTTCTTAACTGTATTACAGCCGCGCCTCGACACACAGAGCGAAGTGAGTTCCAGCTCACTCACTCAGTCTTTTACGAGCATGCAAATGCAACTATCTACTAACTGAGATCCCTGCATTGAGTTCTTTCAACAAGCAGCGCTCTTTCCGTAAGCTCGTCAAGTTTTCTCTTTCCTGATTTTTTTTTTGCTCCTTCTCCTTCGTCTCAGTATGCTAGTCGTTGATGTTTTCGGTGCCGTCGTCGACTTCGATTCCGCTTCTTGATCTCAATCCGGTCAGGTGCTCTGTCGGAGGAGCGATTTGGCAATGACTTCCCTGCACGGTGGATGATCACCATCGCCGGCTCCGACTGTCGGTCGGAAGGCTGCGCGGTATGATATTCATGTGCGATCCGTTCGCCGCGGCCGGAACTCATTGTATTGCGCGCTCGGAGCAGACTCCAATTTTCCCGCTCGGAAACTTCCTACCTGTCTGCTTTTCTGCCCGCCCGCCGTCGTGGGCTCCGACGCAACCGAAGATCGGTCGGCGTCCACTCAATAACAATTGAAATGGCCAGCGATGGAAACGAACGAACGGACGGGAAAAAAAATCCGCCGTGAGGTGAACGTAACGAGGAAACAGAAACATTGCTACGATGGTAACGACTAGTTGCACACGCTCGTCTACAGTTCGAGGAAAGAAAACTTCGGCTGTGCTTCCGTTCGCCGGGTAAACTCCACCCGCTGCCGTCACTGATGTTTCTTTCGCTCAGCTTCCTCAACTTCCACTTCGAAGTTTGAATTTCGGCCTAACCAGTTTCATTGATTTCTTCGGCTGATACTGACGGATTGACCCGATTTCCGCGATTCACTGGGCGAACCGAGTAGATGGACGAGCTCAATTCCAGAGTTCGCTTGAAATAACGTACATATATTAATCGCTTGAGAATACGAACGATAGCATGTTCCAGTTCCAGAATGTTTATACAACAGCCCATTTTGGAGCTCAGCATTCGTCGGATGTTAACTGAATACCTATCGAAGCAAAACCCACAATGTTGCCGAGGATAATACAGATCCAAGGCTTCACTGGGAAGTATCGCGCTCGGAATTGCTTTCTCAGGGGAGAACCTCCCGTTTTTTTGTTGCAATCGTGAAATGCAATCCTGCCTGAGGAACGTGTGCTCTCCATGTTTTCGAAAACGAGCAAACGTTGCGGAACGGGAGAATCTGGAGCGGAAAAATCTCTGTGAATCTCACTTGAAACGTTTTTGATCAGCTCTCCAGAGTTCCAAAGCTTCTGGGACACCTCGCGGGAAAGTGATACGATCGAGTCACTTCTCCCATCCGTGTGTTATCAGTCCGCTCGATAAAGACGAGAATCTATCCTCTCGAGAGAAGTTCTAGTGCGTTACTCGGAGCTGGAAAAAAAGAGAAACAGAATCTCATTCTCAGCGTAACACGCCAAAGGATTTATCCAGAGGCGAGGAACTCCGAAAAAGTCAGACCCTTGGCTTCCGCCGAGTATCGGCTGAGTCCGGGACCCTGGTTACAATGTCAAGCAATAAAATTCTGATCACCGTGAATTGCGTTCGAGCGGCGTATCCCGTAACGTGGCAATTTGCTAAAAGGAATCCTCCCATTCTGGAGAGAGGCTCGATGTCTCGTTTCAGTTGATTCTTGAGCTCGTTCGCACGTCTGGAGCTGGTCGCGTGGTGTACTTCCTGATGCGATCCCGCGCCGCTCCCTCAACAGTCCCTCTCAGTGTTCATTGTCCCTTGAGGTTCGTCGACATTCCCCGGACGCACGCTATTCCTCCGGAGCTCAATTTTTCCCGCGTAGATCGACTTGGTTGAGACGTCGGTTGTCGTGAAGAAGAACTTGAAGGAAAATGTAGTCATTGAAACCAGCAAGAATTCCTCCCGCGGTCCTACAGTGGACGAAGAGCATTCGATGAAGGAGATATGAGTATTCGGATCTCAAAAACGCTGTTGAAAAGTTATAGTTTCCTCCGTGGTTTTATTTTGAAACTCTGTCGGAACGATCCGACCTCGGCGCAAATTTCTTGTTCTCGATTTCCGCGCATCGCACAAATCCTGGACCGTCGATCCTTGGCAAGCTCATCATCCGCGACAGTCTCGCAATCTTCTCCATTGTTGACTGAAGGTCCTTGTGCCATTGATTCTTTTGTTCTACGAACATATTTGCCCATGGACTCAGCCGTCCAACTCGGGGATTTGAGTGATTGTTTTCAGCAAATTCCAGATGGGCGAGCCCTCAATGTTTCAATGTATCATTGGCAGCACTTCCATCTTGTCGTCCTGCGGAATTGTATTGCAGATCCGAAACGATGAGCCGAAATTCAAGGTCTCACCGAGAGACGATGCCCGGGTCGAGGTCCGTTCTTCGCTCCCAATCCCGGAGATGAGTTTCCAGAGCTCTTGCCCATTTCTTTCACGCTCCCGTCCAGGAGTGGCCACGCCCGTTGGGTGTGATTCCGGAGCGGTGAGCATCCACCGATCCTACCAAGCATGCGCGGGAAAGAATTCACTCTGATTCCAGCAATTCATTTAGAGGCCGCCTCGTGGTCGAGTGGTAACGTGCACAGCGTAAGAATGTCGCAAGCTGCCATGTAGACGCTGCGTCGAGCGGAAGGTCGCAGGTTCGATCCCCGCTGCCGGGTTGGCTCAACGGTGTCCACTTTCTAAACTGTGACCGGTATCTGCTGGGCTAAGCCCCCTCCTAGATCAGGAGTCATCTTATGATGAGGATGCATGAAAACACACACCCTCGCCTAGATAGATTAGGCAACTACGCTGAAAGTCCACGGCTGCAGTGTTCCGAAAGTTGTGGTTTCGGGGTGGCGTATCCGCATCGGTTGTGTCAGGCAGTGAGTAGACTGGTTTTCTTTTAATCATTTCCGTATCCGTTTTGTTTGGTTACTTGCATCCATCGCCCTTCCAACGACGTCTGGAGCTTTTTCGGTGCAGTGTTTTGACGTTTTATTCTTGTTCAACAGTAGATCGTTGCGCATTGTAAGTATTCGGGAAACAGCGGGTTACCTCCCAACGACAACTTCCTGCACCATATAGTGCATTCTACGTGATCCTGTTATCCGAGCCTGGTGTTTTTGATCTATCTTTATTCGTTGTCCCTCCCTGCCCCAAATTTTTGCAAAATTGTCCTTGCCCTTATGAATCCTGGCTTTCAGGATCAACCAGAACACCAGTGAGAGTGAGAGTTCAATTATTGCCCTCGGCTCGGAATCCTTCTCCCGATACTTATCACTCGTTTGATCTCGGTCGGCACCGCGACTCGCGAATTTTTGTCGACACGAGTCTTCATTGACAGCCCTGCGCACCGATTGACTCACGTGTCAGTTCAAATGGGGGCTGCCCATGAGCTCCTGGGGCTGAGCTCAATCACCCGTCCTTTAAGTGTTCCAAGTTGGGCAAACGATTATCCGGAAAAGAACTCCGCCGATGCTCATCGGGTCATACATGTGGCAAAGCCTACAAACTATGAAGTTTCTCCGGTTTCGGCGTTGTTCGGTCTGATGGGATTCCCTTAATCAGGCATTCATTCGGTTTCGATTCGGTCGCCTGCTCCATCTACGTCCATGCGTGAGCAGCGTTGCAAGCTTGGCGAGGGGCAGTGCTTCGCCCTCGGCGAGCTTAGTTAATACAGTCCAACGATGTGATTGCACCGGACAATGTGGCAGTTTCCGGTAGAGAATGTGCTAATGTTTGACCGCTTGCAGAAAGTACCACCAAAGAAGCATAGGCAACTTGAACGCCAATCAGTCGCAAGCAACGTCGACCCTCCGTCGTGCTTAGAGCAAAGACAACAATCACGACCAGAACAACCAGATGTACAGCGGGCCGGTCGTTTCTACCAGCATTTGCTACAGGACACCTTCAAGAGTGACAACAACGACGAGAGCACCCAGAACAAGCGCAAGAAGAAACACAGAAGAAAAAAAAACAGTGGCAGGAATAGTGGCTGTAGTGAAGCACTCGTAGACGTCGTCACGTAGAGCGCGTCACTTCTTGTTTGTCTTGGCGGGTAAGCAAGCCGGCGAAGCGACCGGCCCGCAACTGAGTAGCCCGGTCAGTCTGGTCGTCCTCTGGTCGACAGAAGAAAAGCAGTCAAAGTTGCCCGTGCCATGCACGCCACGCAGTCTATCCAAATCTCAGTCGTTTTTTTTTTGGTCAACTGAGGTCACTGGACATCGCTCAGACAACGTCTCGCACGTTTGGTTCTATTTCTATATGAACATCGGAAGCGGACTATCAACGATCATGATCTCGGCTGATGGGCTGAAGTTCAACAAAATAGAAATCGTATCCATCCTGACGTGGTCAACGCGGCAGGAAATCCGGTCTTCTGTAAACATTCTCTTTGCCCGCGACTCAGAAAGGTGGACATCCATCCTTGCTTCATCTCTGAGGGGGGGAAACGGACAGCGAAACGAGACTTTGCCAGTTCGCCCGTCTGCCCGCCTGTCCGCTTGCCAGGTTGCCTGCCTGCCTGCCCGCTTGCTTGCTTGCTTGCCCGCCGGCAAACGAGGGTAAAGCTCTGGTGCGCCCCCTGGCGGATCCTCACCGCGTGGAGAAGGGCAAATCTCTTCGGCTTCCAGAGTTGGCGCGAACTCAAACGGGTGTGGAGCTCGTGCGTCGGAAAACCCAAATACCGCTAACCATGCCGTGGAACGTGAAGCCGTATTGATTGATTGACAGAAACGTCGATCGAGAGCAGGACAACTGTGAGACAAGTCCGAAGTGAGCTCAAGCGCAGCATCGACCGAGATCGAGAGATAGAACGCCGGATTTGAGCGCGAAATTGACAACGTTCGCCGAGAACCTCTTGAAATGACTGTTTGAAATGCTGTCGGCGACAAAATCAAGTCGTTTGCGAACGCATCGTCTTGACGACGTCGAATCCCGGAGCCAGCGGTGGATCGGTGAAGCTGTTGCTCTTGGTTCTCCGGGTGTTCTTGACGTTCTAGATGCATCGGGAATTTGTTTTAAGTGATTGACTGGAAGAGATTACAATCGACTCTGTCACCTCGAAGAGCCAAAGCCCGGCCTCAACGATCGAACACGAACGAAAGGATATTCAGACTATTGTGCACATGTGACTGAACGTGGCAGAACCTGCGAGATGACCGGCATACATCTGGTGCTCCGGTTGCTGCTGGTAGCAGGTGTCACGGTTTCTTTTCCAACGCTGTCGACAGCCAAGATAAACCATCGGACTCATCGGCACGCTATCATCCAGCCGCCGGCGGACAAACTGAAGCCGTTTGGTAAGTTTCCGACGAACGTGGTCGACACGGACCGCCGCAGACGACGGCGGTGTGTGTGTGTGCCTCTATGAGTTGTGTGTGCCTCATGAATAGTCTAATCTTGAATTAACGCACATCCCATTCCCATTCATCCCGTATCCCAACTCGAGCCGGTCCTCCAGGTTGAGAAGTTCACGAAGTAGAGCGAATTCTTCGTCGAACCGATCAGAATTCAGAACCCAAGGACTCATTGTCAGACTCAAAGAGGTTGTTGAAACTCGAATCTGTCCGAACTTCGAGAGAGTTTTGAAACCGCAGCTGGAGGCGGTTTCAGAATCTCGGCTACGATTTTCCAATATACGAATCCTCGGCCGTGAACACGAGTGGTTGGCTCCCAGAACGTAAATCCATGACGTACGTACGGTCTGCCTTCCGGTCGGTCGGGACGCGTAAATTTCCCGGTTCGTCACGAACACCGGTTGGTTCCGCTTCCTCGACTCTGGTTCAATTGTGCGGAAGGTCGGTCTGCTTGCTTGCTTGCCGGTTTGTTTCTCCCCGCTCGGTTTCTTGTTCTCCTTTACATTCGAGGGGCAATTTTGAAAGCTTCAAACAACGATCCGTAACAGCTACGCGACGAGGCGACGTCAAAAACATGGCAACGCGGGAACGCGCCTTCCCACGCGGGAAGAGAAAACGAGGAAACACGGCCACGTTCCGTACTCCTCCATCTTTTCCTGTTCCTCTCGTTCTCGATGCCTAGCTCCTGGCGCACCGCTTTCCGAAGGGGAACATAACGGGACTTCTCGCAGGAAAGTTTTCGGTTTCGGCAGAAAAGGTTCGCATTTTCCACTGTCGCGCCGATTGACGCTGCGACGAATTCTGGAAGATGTGCGAGCCGGAATGCCGACCTCGTTCGGTACATGCAGTGCTTGAGGTCTGCACAGCCTAGACTGTACCATCGAATTGAGACAAAATCCGTAGAAATCTACAGGAGGCACCGTTTGCGTTGGAAAACTCGACTTTCAGACCTGGAAAAGCAAGTAGGAGTGACCCGATCTCTCGACATCCGCAGTGACAGAGTCTTGCACCGTGGTCGTCGTCGTCGTCGCCAGCAGCAGATGTAGCGGCAGTAGCGTACGCTATCCAGAACAGACGATGTCGGGTGGAACACGACAGCAAGCAAGACGACCACGGCTACTTTACGCCTCAGCTAATAATTAACGTCGAGTTCCTTTCGCGTTGCTCTTTGCGACGGAATGCTTGTAAGAACTTGTGCGCGGCCCGAGTGAAGAACCGTCGGGATTTTACTTCGTGGGTCCGCTTGTGATTCAGTCGCTTCCTGGCGGAATGCGCCCCGAGTCTGCGACTTCTTCGTTAACGATCAGGAAAATTCTCTGCGGTTTTTCTCCGCGCCTCAATTCCTGAAAGTCACAGTCCTCGAACGGGTACTTAAACTTTTGGACTAACTAAGAATATCTCGTCCTCTATCGAGGATAAGATGGACAAAGTCAAGGACCTGACATGCTTCTCGCGATGAGCGCTCCAGGAACGATTAGTGTCATTCGTCCATAGAGAGGTTGTTCTCACTTGGCTTTCTGGCTTGGCCCATCGAGTTTCCAGCACTCGTTCGATGTCGAGTTTTTACGCTTCTAGGCGGCAGACAATGTCAAAGACTCGCGGGCTCCTAATTTCTCCGTTTCTCTCTCTGCTGCGCGACGAAGAGGACGTCGTCTCGGTGCCGGTGAAGGCGGCCGGCGCTGATAGGAAATGAACTCTTGGGTACAAGGAGCCACGTACAAAAAAAATTCGCCTGTTCTCTCTGGCTTGCTTGCTTGCATGCGATTCCCCCTGACACATCGACTACTTTCTAGATTGGCAGCGAGCTGCGCAAACATCATTCAAGTGATTCGATTGAGGGGGAGGTTGGAGGAAGAGCAAGGATCACGAAGATTAGAGACCTCCCAGCCGCCGGAGTTTCCTCCGTCTGAGTTGAGATATCAGAGGTGGTCCATCAATGATAGTTCAGGGACCGTTGTCGAACTGAACAAAGCACGCAGGTTCCTCCAAGCCTCACTGTGACAAAGCATACGACCGAAGTCAGACAAATCGAAGCTTCGAGCTTTCCGTAGTCGTTCAATTGAGCATTCTGTATTTCTGCAGACGATGTTCTGCAACTTTCGATCCGGCGAGAACTTCGCTAAGTTTAGCGATTCTCACGGATTCCGGAGGGTCTCGGCTTCCGGAATTCCTCGATGTTTCCGACGGAATCGGACGGGATCCTCAGCTGCCGTCTTCTGCATCTGCTCAGACGCAGACTGCGTGATTTTGTTTGGCGTTGCCACGCAATCCTGATGGCTTTCAAACGCTATGGAAACGCTATTTCGAGAACACGGCTTCCTCTGTCTGGAAGATCCTGAGATGAAAACGGTGGAGAGGGATCGAGGAGGACGTGGGAGCGTGGTATTAACATCGGTGGTCACGGAGGTCAAGTGTCCACAAGGAACAACTCAAGCCGTTCGATGGCGTCCGACGATTTTGGAAATAATTCATGATGCCGACCTCTTGGTCAGCGTGGATCGACCATTCATTTGTTCATCACAAACGCACGACCTCGACATCCTCATATGGCGAAGCATTGATCCTTCCCCATGCTCGGATTTTTGACGCGTTCCCCCGTTGCGGGGAATCGCGTCCACGGAGGAGGAGGGGCGGGGGGGAAGGAAAGGGTACGCACGAGGCGAGCCAAGTTGGGCGTTTTATTACCGAGTGCAGCCCCCTAGCTCGGCATTGGCGCTATAACTCTGCTTGTTGTTGTCGCCCCCGCCGCCGTTGTTGTTGACGAGCTCGTTGCCGCCATCCTCGTCGTGGGGTGGTGACGGTTGCCATCCGCTTACTACTCCTATTGTGAGAGATTTGAGAGGCGAAGGCTATCACCCTAGCGGTCTTCGTCGTCTTTTTTTTTTTCGTTCCCGTTGTTGCTGTTGTTGTGTCGTTGTTGCCATTGACATGGTTACTACCAGAACCGACAGCGACACAACAACAACAACAACAACAGCGACGAGGACGACGATGACAACGACGAGGGAGATAGCGGTAACAACTTGTCGAGATCCTTTGTAGACGACGGATGCATCATGAAAAGCTCGCATCATTTACTCTGAATAAAGTACAATGTCCGGGGGATGACTGAATGAATGAATGAATGAATGAGTGCTGCGCCGTCAAAACCGTCAGAGGTCCCCCAACGGAACGCGTCATTTGGAGCTCAGAGAATGCGAGTTCCAATTTGAGGTCCACATCGCATTGTTATCTGATCACAGCCACATCTGCAGCCCAGAAGTTCACGGTCTCGTTCGCTGCTAACACACACCGGAACTTCGGCGGTCGCTCGGCAATGACCTCCGTCAAGAATGCCTACCTCGCATCATTGAAGCTAGCACGGCGAGTTGCCGCAGTGAAGTCTCGCGGGGTGTAGGAGCAAGAACTCCTCTTCCTCGACCTTAGTTAACTTTGCTCGAGGATTTCCCACGGTGACGCAACACCTCACACACAGCTCATCAAAATACTCTACGGAAGTTCGGGGAACTTCCAAGTTCACCTTTCCGGTGATTTCGAGAACTTGCTGAGTGCGAAGCTCTCTGAAAGGTCGATATTTCCCTCTCTGGAAGCTCCACCTTGAAATGCGGCGATGACAGCGCGGAATGAAGAGAAAAACGACGACCATTCCGCCATTTTACAGGAGTCGCGCGGGACTTACTCTAAAAGGTTTTGCTTGTACATATTTGTTTACTTTCGAGAATTCCTCTCGACACTCGAAGTACGTTCTGCCGCTCTGCTGCACGAGCTCCGCACACCGACCAACGTGGCGGAGGCGACGACGACGCGGCAGCATGGCCGGCTCGCTTGCTCACTCAACTGCGAAACCATTTCCGAATTTTTTCCTCTTCTGCGTTCTGTTCGATTGCCGATAATTCTTCAAGACAGTTCCCTCTGTCGTCAGGCCTCCCCAATGAGTGTCTTCCGATCGCTTCTGCGGCAAAATGAGAAATAAAGAAGAGAAAAATGATGAAGAACACCGACTTCCGAAACAAACGGCCACTTCGGCCGAAGCTCCGCACGAAATTACTGACTGATTCAGTGACTTGCTTTCGGCCGCCCGGCCGGCCGGCCTGAAAGTGAAAGTCAGAGACCGATTTTAATACAGGGCGCGGCAGCCTGTATCTAGCTGTCACGCGTCTGTTTTCTTCTTCTTTTTTTTCTGCTCCTTTCGGCTTCATACCGTTGTGGAAATGCAAATATCGTCATTGTCGGAACGGTTGCTATTCACTTCGTCGAGCGACGGGGCGAGTGACGTCTATTTCTAGGTCGGTGCTCCTTTATGTATAAAATATAGGTGCTCTCTGAGCTTGCTGCCGCCCGGATATCTTTGTTTGAGTGCGTCCGGGTACAACTCCGGTTCGTCGGGAAACGCGCTCGGTTGTACCGCGGACCCGTACGCAAATATCGCAGACGTTGTAGGTGCAGCACGGTTCGGAGGGCTTGCAGTTTTTTTTTCTTACTCCTCCCGTACCCGACAAAGACGAGACCGGGAAAAAAAGCGTTTTGACTGGAGTTTGCACACCGTTCACTGCGAAGCCGTTTCGAGACGGCTCCGACGACGCCACTCGAAACTGCGCGCCCCAGTGAATTTTCCCGCCGTTGCCTCCGCCGCGCTGTGACGGCCGCCGTGTCGTTCTCTGGTCCGCTGATTGTACACTTTGAAGAACCTTTGCCACATCGGACGGGAGCTTTACAGGAGACCGTCGAGCTGAAATCCTTCTCTCGTCCTCCTTCGTCTCCTCCTTCCGTCCTTTCTTCCCACTCAACTCGCTCGCTCGTTCGCTCACTCCCGGTTAGAGTATCGGGCGCGTGCGTCGGGTCGTTCACTGAGCTGAGATTCATAATCCTTTGTGTGTGTTTGGGTGGGCGGGTCGCTCGCTCGCTCGCTCGCTTGCGTCAACCGCGGATCCTTAGCTTGGATCGTCCTATGTGTATGGCGGAGTCAAGGGCAATCTCCAGATTCTCCTGACGACGTGCTTCGCGTCCTTGCCGTCGTGACCGCGGCACAGCGTCATTTGTGGCTACGTTGGTGCCGTTGTTGTTGTTGCGGTTGCTGCCGCTTCTGCTGCAGCTGCTCGAAGCAGGCTCTCACCAATGCATCGGCTCGTCAAAGCGCACTCGAAAGTTTCCGCGGAAGAATTCAATAGACCCGCTCACAAAGTTCTTTCCCTGCTCCCGCCGAGTTGGCTTAAGCTGCACTAGTTGCTAAATTTCCATACATTTTCTCATTCAGCCAGACTCCTTGAGACCAAAGTAACGAAACTATCAACAACAAAGACCCGAAACCCGTGAGCCATCGTAATATTCTGGAAAAACCATCCGAAAACCTCCGCAGTTTTCGTGGAAATAGTATAACGTTCAACACATCAGTGTTTACGACTCTTGGTGAAAGACCGTAAGGTAAAACTCTTCACATCCTGGAAAATTTCATCATTTCCCAGAAGTTGACGTCATCCGTGATAATTACGCGCGGATGTCTTTTGGAAGTTTTCCAGGAAATTCGGGTCCGGAGAGGATGGGTGATTTTCCGAAATTCCAGACGGATATTCCCCGGAATCTCTGCCTAGAGTTGCCGACCGGCAGTTCTGGGAACGTTCCCGGACGATTTAGATTTTAGAAAGAGCTCTACACTGAGAGACTGGTTCTCTCTGCCGGCCGCCGTTGTCTCACGCTCAGAGTCGCTGTGCGTCACGGAACGCGATCGATTTATCGGCATTCCAGCTCATCGTAGTGCATAAATCGGTGCTGCCACTCGCCTGCCAATGCCGAAGCCGGCCGTGCATACGATGCTCGACATACTCGAACAATGAATGAGCCCCCGGCTCTCCGCTGCGTGGCACGCGTCAGCGGATGTCGATAGATGACCGACCGACCGACCGCGGCAGAGAAAGAAAAACCTAATATATATGTGTGTATGGGCGCGCGTGCATGTATATCTATCTATACGTACAGATCAAGCGTTCAACGTGACGCGCGGGATGTGGGACGGGAGCACGCGGGAATCTGTGTCAACATTCTGGATCGGCGGGAATCTGATCGCAGATTGACATCGGGCAACGCTTGAATCAATAGTATGAAATAACGGGGCGCCGAGCTTTGCTGTGGGGACACTACGCGTAAGCTGCTGCTGGCGTTGAGCAAACATTGCTTCGGCCTCGATCTGTCCGTGCATCCTTGCGTCCGTCCGCTCGTCCGCTTGTCTATCTGTACGCTTGGCCTCCGATAGTTCTGTTCCAACGTCGTCGTCGGTGGCGCTTTGTTGAATTTGAGGGACCGCCGGCTGCTCCGGCGATTGACGTTTCCGTATCAGCAAGCGAGCGAACGAGCGGACGAAAATCCACAGCGGATTGTGGACCGAATTCTAATGAGACTATTTCTATGCTTTCTCGCCAACAATCAAACAAACGAACAATTGACGAAAGACATCTTCCGTCCGCTGGTCTACACGATTCGCGATCACATTGCCAGAACACTCGAACGATACAGATGCAGTCTCAGACGGATTGTTGCGAAAAACCCTTTGTGAACAAACATGGGCCCCTAGCCGAGTTCATCTTTGTTTCCATGTGTTGCTGGCGTGTGAGGTTGGATTCCAAACTGTAAAGGAAACGAAAAGAGTTGCGACCGACAGGGAACACAGTCGACACAAACGTGTCAGTTGTGAAAACGTCATAAAATCCAGTTCGGATATGCTTGTGTTGAAGATGTTACAAAAACTCGCTCGCGTCTTCCCCGCCACTCAAACAACAGACCCGCACGGCCGCGTTCGGTTTCACCGACTGAAACACCCACGCCCTAGCAATAAGTCAGTGCCCGAGAACTCGCAACGCTTTCATCCCGACATTCTCCGGGGGGAAAATCTAGGGGAAGATGACTGGGACCGGGCCAAGAGGCGGGGCTCGCTGAGAACGCTGTCATGGCTGGATGAGGAATAAACTCATCTTCCTATATTCTCTTCTTCTTCTTCTCCTCGCTGTCGTTGTTGTCGACGGCGCGGCGACGCAGTCTGCCCGTGTCTCGCGCCGAGTCACTTGTTCGCCGGAGCGACCGTGACAGTTATACAATATGTGTCAGACGCAAGCGTTGAAGTTACGCTGCGCTGAGCGGCTCCAAAGTTCACTTCGCAGGATTTCAACTACGCGTAGCTCACTCCAAGCGAGTGACTCCTCCGTTTTTGGGCGCTCATCGACGATGATCCGCCCCGCCGAGAAACATATGATGCCAACTTACGACGTCTCCGCTTCTCTTCCTTTTCTCCATCTCATTCTATTTCTGCAATTTTGGCAACTTTTATTCCCTCAGTTTTCGCGCTCCAAAAGCTTCCGACCTTTTTGTTGGAGAAGGGCAAGCTCCTGATCCTCCACCAACTTCCGGGTTATCGCTCTGATTCCCAAGACGGCGTCGTTTCGATGTGTGCCGTACAGGTAGTGGATCTCTCACAATCAGTTTCCCAGACGAGGATTGAGCATCCGAATGAAGAATCGAGGGAGAATTCGCGATTTCATCGAGGGGATCCGAAGACAGCTGACACATTTTTCTACCCTGTCTTCTTCATCTTAGCTCGAATTGTCTCCCCGGCTTGTCCTGCGTTGAAAAATGGTTTGATTTATTGAGATTTTTTCTCCTCCCAGCCGTTTCCTTCCTTCGCTCCATCGTATTATGGGAGACAGCCCGTGTTTTTTCTTTGTCCTCCGTTACGTCCTATCACGCCTCGTGTCCCAACCGCCACCGACGCCATCGCGTCTGTTGTAGTCCTAAAAATTGCCTCATCTCTGTAGATGATACCTTGACCGAGAAGAAGAAAATCCAAAACAGAACGTCCTCCGTGTAGAGGGTGCATACTAGGCCCCCTCCTCTTCCTCCAGCTTCAACCACCTCTCTCCCCCCGACAACAGCTATGACCCTGTCGCACGAGAGGTTGGATCAGAGTCGCCCGATAGATACCCATCCTGCCGGCAAGGCAGTAGTTGTCGGCTTTCACTCCGTTTTCTAGACAATGTCCCATCTTGCAGAAGTCGGATATTCGGCTTCGGGCTGAATTTGACACCAAAAGACCTTCGGCCGAGCTTCCTTGACGTCCGGTAACGGTAACGCCCGCGGCCTATGGTTTTCCCATTCCATCACACAATGTCCTTGTCACTTGAAGGCTGGACGGCTGTTGGCCTGCCGACCACCGCATCCATCAGAATTGTGGCCTGGCAAGCGTGACGAGACACACGATTCGGTCGATTCCAATTTGCGCCTTCCTGCCTGCCTGCCTACCGCCCGCCAGCCAGCCAGCCGATTGCTGGTCGGAAGGTTCCCCAGGCAGCCTCTTGCCCGTCCTCCGCCGCCGCCAACGCGCCTGGACGCCTGCCTTTGTCATGACATCTCGCAGAACCACAGCTCTCTCATGAGTTGTCATCACGAGCTCGTTCTCCTCGCTCACGTTCCATCCGTGGCAAGAGCGTTCTCGACACCTCCTTCGAGACTTAGGATATCCTTGAGTCGAACTGAGCAACTCCTGGCAGGTCTGTTTCAAGCACCGTTTTCCACCTGTCTTACAAAAAGCACATGGGCTACATGTGGCACATGAAGTAAAACATTAAACGAAACAAAGGTTGTGGTTTGGGGGCGCACACGAGTCGAAATCGAGGGAAAAGTGGGGGAAAGAAGTGAGAAGATGACAAAACCGCGGAACTTTTGGACTGAGGCAGAGTGCTACACAAGGTAGCAATAAGCGAGGAGTTGAACAGAGCTTGGAGAAGATGAGAAGGAGCAACGCTGGGAGAACTCTGGGGATTGCGCATTGGCTTTCAGGTGACAACCGACTGGAAAGCCTACCTAATAACAAGAGTGAAACTCTGGTTTCAAGTGTGGCCCTCGATGCGTTCTCTGATGGAAGCATCAGTGACCCTCGGTCTGGAATAAAGGTGACTTGACACGATCAGTGACCCATCTGGTCGGTCTACAACTTTTGCCCAGCAACTCAGCTCAAATTACAGACTCACCCTCAGACACACTCCCGGTTCGTGACTCGTGGAAACTCGAAAAGTTTTCGCCCTTCGGTCGTCAAAGCCTATAGATTGCAGTTCCTGTCGATTCTGCTCTCAACCAAGTTCCTCGATTCTCCAAAGTCTCTCCGCTCGACATACGAGTCGCCTCGAAACGCCTTCCGGAGCAGATTTCAGACGAATTTTATGCGGAAAGTTTTGAAAACTAAAAAAGCCGTCACTTGGGAGAGGAAATGTTGTTATGAGAAAGACGAAGTCGACAAGTGCGTGCGGATTCGGTGAGATGAACGAATCGTCGATGGCGACGTTAAAAACGATGTCTGAAGGTCACGAGCGTTCTGCCATAACCAGAAATCTCAGATATCCAAGGTCGATCGTGAAAGAACGCCGAGTGCTTAACTGTATTAAGTGACAACCGCAAGTTTATAGAGGAAAAAAAAAGCTACACGCGGCCCAGAGAAAAAGATTCCGTCGGTGGGCGGGCGGGCTGGCGAGTGGATAGCCGCCGACGACGAACAAACGGAGCGAGACGGAACCGCTGTTGTCCTTTCTGCTCTTCTGTGTCCTCCTTTGTTTCTTCTTCTTTTTCGTCGTCGTCGTCGTCGTCGACGTCCTTTTGGGGCCTTGTCTTGCCGCGCGTTGCGACCCTCCCATTCCTTCTCGCCCCGTCCTTTTTCCAAAACGGATTACTGTCAGCTTGTTCAGTTCGTCTTCTTGTCTTACTTGCTCAAGCCATACTCGGTGCTGTTTGTTTTGAGCAGTTCTTCGTGTGTCCAGTGCCACGGCTCTGGCGCTTGAGATGCCGCCTTTCCATCCTTCCGACCCGCCCCTTTCTCCCGAGGGCCCCAAGCTTTCATCTCCCCTTCGATGCTGTCGCTGTTGCTGACGCCAGTGCCAGAATCGCAAGTGCCGTCGACGCTTTTTGCTCTATTGGCGACAGCGAGAGGCAAAAGGAGAAAAATGCGATTAAGCAACAGAGTCCGCACACACACACACACGGGAAAACAGGACGACAAGAAGAGATACTACGCTTCGGAACGAGACGATGGGTCAAACGGAATGGACTTTCCGTTTCCGAAAAGGATAAAGCATCGCCATATCAACTTCCGGGCAACTGCTGCCAACCGAGGGAGCGAGTTAGCACTGCCGCCTAGTGTACCGAACAGCTTAGTGACCAGCTGATCCGCTGAGCGAGCTAGCGAGCGAGCCACCGATTTTCTCGGAGATGGTCATGCCGAGCTTCTTGGAAACTATCGCAAGCCTCGGTTGACGTCTCGCTGTCCGCACGACGATACTCCTGGATTTTGGACACTTGCTGTCCGACCGACCGGGCTACCAAGGCGAGTCGAAAGATCGCTCACAGCAGCCAGCAAGACCAATAAAACGCCGTCCTTTTTATGACTCCTTGTCCCCTTCAACAACGCTAACAGCGTCGGTCTCCACGGTGGTAGCAGCGGCAGCAGCAGGAGCAACAAATGCTGCTCGGTCGGGCGCAGCGCGTAAATGATTTCTGATTTTTCTCTTTTGTTGGATTTTTTTGTCGCTTTCCTCCTTCTAACTCCGTTACCACCCCGAATCCAGCCACCGGGCGGCTTCCGTCGGAAGAGCAATAACTGCCTCAAAACGCATTGCTCGAGGAAGCGTCGCGGATTCCATCAGAAGTTCGCTGATTGTGAGATAGGGAAACTGATTTCGTCTGAACACACTGCAACAACGGATAATTGAGATGATTCGCTCACGACGGAGACGAGCTTTGCATCAGTTTCGAATCGAGATAGGCGAACCGGTCTGTCTCGGGTGTGGATCCGGCTCCGTGGGTTCATGCGAGGTAGGGTGTTTCCCTCTCGAGAAAAAGACGCGCTGGAAACAGCCTCTCCGTTCTGAATACAGCTCGTCGATTCTGTTTACAGCTCTTTGATTCTGAATACGAACGCGTTCGATGGTTTCAGTATGAGTTTCCGATAAATAGCGTTTTCGGCGCTTGCGTTCTAGGAGAAGAGGGGAGAAAATCGGAATTTGAAGACGACTCTTCACGACTGGCAACCGACTATTATCGAAACAGCTCTAGGGTCGTTCTCGGAAATGTCCCATAACCCTTCGAATGATTTCGAGTACAATGACGACAATTCTTCGGGTTATTGCTCCCATCGAAACTCACCTCGGAGCGATCTCGATACACTTTGACTCCGAGGGACACTCTCATGAACAGCAACCACAAAGTCCCTGAAAGTCTGCCGCGAGACCAGACAAATTGTCAGCAAGGGTAAAGGATGGCTTTTCCGTGCGTCAGCTCCAACTCCGAGAGAAAAGCCGTGCAGAGGGAAACTTTCTAAAATAATTTGACGATCGCAACAGCGCTTTTCTCTATCGATGAAGTCGCCGAGTTACTCAATGCGCGGGGAGATTGTCCGGGGGAACAGACACTGTTAACCAGCTCCGAGTCAAAGAGCGAGAGTGCAAGTCGCTTTATACATTTCTGAATATGATCATCACGTAATTCGGTCTTCGGGAGACCACGTTCTTCCAATGCATCCGTAACAGATGCTTCTTTCTCTGATCATTCTGTCTGCCTCGCAAGATGCTCATCGCATCGTTCCTCAGACCTTCGGAACCACACTCTATGTTGGGTTATGCGACGCTGCGGAAAAAACCTAAGCAGTATCGCATCATACACCAGCGAGCACTTTGCTTCATTCCATCAAACGTTATGGTCTATCATGAGTCTTCTTCCAGTGGATCCTGCCAGCGGTAATAATATTAAAGAGGCAGAAACGGCCGAGCAGGAGAAGCTGTCATCGACGTCATCAAAACGAACGCCCGCCCGTCCGCCCGATCGAACCACCAGTTCGGCACGAACAAAAGAACGAGCTGACTGACCACTCAATACGATCTTGCGATTGCGTTCATCCGACTTTCGCTCCTGCCCTCCTGACGTTTCCTCTGCTCCCTCCTCCTCCACTCCCAGTTACTCTGTACATTGTGTTACTTTCAATGGAGGCTTCCTGTATGGAATAGCCCATTGAACGTGGGAAACGATATGAGGAACCCGTGTCATCCGAAGACGTGGATTGAAATGTTGTTTTCAAGCATTAATTGATCTCAAAGCCTACCAATAAAGTCGCATTACATTGCGGTGTGGACAACGTCCGAAGCGATTAGGTAAGGAAAGGGAGGCAGGACGCCACAACACCCGCGATTCCTCGAGGAATGCGAGGAATTGGGAGTCGTGGGAAACGGGCTCGATAGAGGGGGAAAAGGACAGACGGGGAAGGGGGGAAGGTCGGGATGGCGAGCTCCCCCCTGTCCAAACGAGCACGAGGGCAATCAGGGAAACACGCTGGCCAGGTGGCGACAACGCCATAAAACTCGCGTCCCTCAATACGCACTATGTCCTGAATCATCGATCACTAAGGCCATGCACTATGACACAAAAATATCTCGCAGCGAATGAGCCTCGGGCGATGTCCTAATAGTTCACTTTTGTGAGGTCCTAAACAGAATCTGCACACATGTAGCTACGTATTATATTTAATGTTCGCGTTTGTCACCATGTCCGCCGTGTTCCTCATAGGACGTCGGAAGACATTCGGAAATGAACTTGTCCAACAAGTTGTTAACTCGATAACATCGGTCATGATCCTGTCTGAATTCCAACTAATGCCGCAAAGAGCTCCGCTCTATCTATCTTCAAACCAGGCACGCGGACGGGTCGGCTTGGTTCGACCGAGACGATCCACTCGCTAACACCCCATATACAACACACTGGTAACGCTGAGTGAGAGCACAACAACAAGCGGTGTTATCTAGATTAGATAATCGGCCGACGAGTCCGACCGAAAATCCGACTTAGCCGATGGCCTACTGAGAGACAGGAGATTGTGACGTGGCAAACTAGCCGTACCCACTCCTCTCGGACGAAAGCCGCCACCCGCCGTCGCCACAGACTCAAGCTCATCGAGTACAGTAGTGACGGTGGTGGGTGCAAACACGGCGATGACATCGGGATATGTAAGCGACGGCGGGCGCAAGCCGACCAGCCGGCTGGTCTGCCAGCAACTGAGTGAGTAAGTAAGTAAGTAAGCAAGCGAGCGGGCAGGCGCTCGGACGGACGAGCAAATGAAGCTTTGGGTTCGTTATCACGGTCGGTCTTTGCTGTCATTTCGTCTCTCGGTGCTGGCGCCAGCATGCGGATGCCTGTTGCCTCTGTCGGACGAAGCTCGTGAGCAAGCGAACGAGCGAGCGAGCCGTCGCACAGCATAACCCCCCCCCCTCACCCCATTTCCACCCCCCGAGAGCGAGCCAGGAGACTGACTAAACCAGCAAGCCATCAGGACGACGTTTCGGTACGCAGCGTTCGCTTTTTTTATGGCGTTGCCCGCACCGCGAGTTACTCGGCGTCGCCGGCCGGCGGCTTTCCCTCCTTTTTCCTTTGCAACCAGTCCACTCGCCAACGAAACCCGTCCGCAAACCCACAGACAAGTGCGGGCAAGGCACTCCGAGGCGAGAAAACGGGCGAGCAAACAACAAGTCTACATGGCCAGCCGTTGAGCCGCCCGGTCAACAGGGAACTGTGGCCGAGCACGCCACGCTCTTACTCAACTCTGAACGACAGCTGCTGATGCTGTTGTTGGTGCCGGCGCTGTTGCCTCGGCCCCTGCATTGGGCCGCAATCATTAATTGGCTGGTCTTGGTCGCCGTGGTGGTGATGGCGGTGGTGTTGGTGGCGAAGGCGGAAGACCAGCAGTGGAGGGAGGAGTGAGCAACGCTGAAGAACCAATTATCTCGAGCAGTAACAAAGAAAGGGGATGATGGAACCAACGCCTGTCAACGGAAATAACAAAAAGAACAACAGCAACTGACAAGGGGATGAAAGCCCCGAATGGTCATTAAGTTCAAGATCCGATGAGTCCCGGCAAACGTGGGGCTTTCCTGTTTTCTCTCGCTTTTGTTTTATTTCTCAGTGCCTCGGTCGGGTGGCCGAAATACAACCTCGCGGCTAACAAGATAGGAGTTACGAGAGGAGTCCCTCCTTCAGCGATTCCCTTTCGGAGCCTCTTTTCCGGAGGTTCAGCGCAGGAGAAACTACGTCGAAGAACAAGAGAAGTACACGTGCGTCAGAAAGCAGAAACTGCAACAGTGCGGAGGTCAAAGGGAGCCGATAACCGATCCCTCGGATTCGATTGCTAACCCATTACATTCGACCAATTACTCGAATCGAGAAAGCCTCCAGTGTCCCTTCTGGCCCTGGATCTCGGTTGTAGGTCGAGGGCAGGGAATGGCGAGAGGGAAAGAACGATATGATAGGAGAAGGTATACGAATGTCGATATAGTTGATCAACGGAAGTCGGAACCAATCGTTCACTTCGGGCGGTATTGATGAAGACAATGGCCTAGCCTGTGGGACGAAAATCTCGCAGGATAGAGTGAGGAACATTGTGATGTCGCCAATTCCCAATCCTCGTGCCATCGATTCGGACCTCTGGACCAAATGATAATCCTCGAGGCTTCCTCCTGGTTCCCGATTCTCCCCAAAACGCCCGAGGTTCCCAAACGGTGCTGCTTTGGCTTACTCACGGAAACTGAGTACAACCTGTCCGGGAAATCACATGCTATAGGCAAAGGAATCAAAATGAAGTGTTTCAATGATAGGCACTACTGCTCGAGTAGATCAGCTCGCGACAGCTGACTGAGGACACCCCAGCCAGTGTACATAATGTTCCAAGTCACGCGAAATGCGCTCGCGAACTTCTGATCATAGGGAAACTCAGTCATTCCGAGGAATCCCGTGAAACCAGCGATCCCAACAGCCTGGTGATCTCTCTCGACTTACGTAGTTTCCCTGCGAAAAGGTTTCAGAGCCAAATTCATCCGAAGAAAACGGGCGGGATTCGGGAAATGGTTCAAAGGCGTGCTCTGCGTTCCATGTTTTCTAGAAATCAGAGTTTGTTCTCTGTGTGTGCAGGAATTCGTCACAAAAACGGTCCTGGCTCGCGGCAGCATCCGCACGTCTGGCCGGAAAACGAGTGGCCCGCAGGCGGCGCAATAAGAGCACGGCAGTTCCTTCCCACTCGTCCAGGCGAGAGATTCTTGGCGTGATGTGAAAGAGGATGATGTCTGCCGGCGTTCATCTCCCGACCATCGTTGTCGACATCAACGAGAACGGGGAAGCCGAGTCAAGGAGAACGTGGCAAAGACCAGGAGGAAGACGAGACGCCGCGGCGTGGGCGGCGGTGGAGGAGGAGGAGAAGGAGGGGTCAAGGAAACGAGGGAGGATGAAGAGAGCGACGGCGACGAGCTTGATATGTCGTCAGAAGCACTGCGGAGATTAATGGCCGATCAGATTGCAGTTTAATGAATGATGAATTGATTAGAAAGCCCACCAGTCATCTACCAAAGCAGGCAACCAGCCATCGGTTCGTTCGTCCGTCCGTCCGCCTGGCCGCTCGTGTCCTTCGCCGCGCCCGTCAGGCTCTTAAAAGGAGCTTTCGCTGCAGCAGCCGCCACAGCCCCCGTCGTCTGAGGAAGCGATTGAGATCCTAGATTGAGGGAAACAGCTACACACCACAAGGTCAATCAAATCGCAGACGGTTCTGGATGGCGGTCGGGGACGCGAATGAGCGGCGTCGTTTCTTTTTGGATTCGACTCAATTCCCATGCTTCACCAGTGCTGTGACCTCCACGGCTTTTTCTCTAGAGGCCTAGCCGAAGTTTCTCACTTTGAAGCCGTCCTTCGATTCGATCCTTCAACTTTGAGCTCCTCCCGATCCTGGCTTTCATGTTCTCTCGATGCTCGGGATTTCGACGGAATTTCTACATTTTTTCTTCTGTCTGCCATACTTCCGCTGCCATTTCGTTTGGAATTGTATTTCCTTGCGAATTTCCTCCTTCAAGGAGTGGTATGCTGAATATTTCGTCCGTCGTCGTTGCTGAGCCCCGTCCTTCTCCACTGAATCTGTCATCAAACCGGCAGTGCCCTTCATTTGACTCAATCATCCGGCTCATGGGTGAAGCTTTCTCCTTTCAGTGCGATTCCCTTTTTACTTTCTCTTGCGTTCGCTTCGATTTCTGTCTAAGCTCTTGAATCTTTCCCTCTCGTCTTCGATCTCCATAACTACTTTAGGATCTCTCTCCAGCCCGATCGTCCTCTCCCTCCAATTCGCTGCTGAAACTCTTTTGCTCCACTTTCCGATTCCCGGTTTCTCTTCCATTCCTTTGAATCCCTCGCAATTCTCTTCGATCTTTGGCGTGAGTCTTGCACTCTCCTCAAAGTTCCTGAATTTTTGTCCAATTTACTCGAGTTCAAAGAGCGACGGCACGCGCTCTGCTTTGAGCAAACAACGATGTCTCGTGAACATCAAGTAAATTTCCCGAGTAAATACACCTGTCGACAAAAGGTCAAATACCAATTTTTCGAAGAGAGTAACGAACGCACGATGGAAAATCACTCTCTGATTGATGCTTCAAGCGGAGCGATCACGGAACAGAATTCAAAGACGTCGGCGTCGCACAGTGGGTCCGGAGCGGCAATAAATGCGTCACACGAGCGCGCCTTCGGAGAGAGCATTTGAATCCTAGCGCGGGCTTCGTTGAAACTATGACAAGATTAAATAGACGTGACACGGTCACGTTAAGTCCCAAAACCGATGATGAGCGGTCGATTAGATGTCTCAGATGCCGGATGGCATGAGTTGTGCAGATCCAAGCCGACAGCGCCGGAGTAAATGACAAATCAAGGCTGATCTTAGGAATGGCCAAGGCTCGAAGGACGCCTTTCCATGTGCAATTGCAAAAGGGCGACTGAGGGCGACACTCTGATTCGAACGAGCCCAGTTAGGTTACGCCCCGGAGAAGCTACTCCCAAAGTTTCATCTTTCGGAACGCTTCGGAACCTTGTGTTTTTCCCATTAAGAGGTAACCATGCGGTGTGTCTCAATAGACACCGATGGCAGTGAATGACGAGACGGGCACGAGGTGGGAGAACTTGAGAAATATGCCGTTATATTGGAAGATATCGTCGTCTCGTTAGTGTCTTACTATTCGGGAAAAGCTTACAAGCAAGGTAGGAGAGCCAGAGACCGTTGTTGACGTTTACTATTCGAGAGAAGTTGGGGAATGCAACCGAGAGCCTTTCTTCGATGGTCTTCCAGAGTCATCGAAACGGTCACTCGAAGCGATCCGCCTGAAAAAATTGACCCGCTACCCACCAACAAGGAAACGTTCAACCCAGATGTACTCTGGCGCAACCGCATGGTCAGTTCTTAATGGAAAAACCACAAGGTTCCGAAGCGTTCCGAAAGATGAAACTTTGGGAATAGCTTCTCCGGGGCGCAAACTAACTGGGTGTGTTCGAATCAGAGTGTCGCCCTCACTCGCCCTCTTGCAATTGCACATGGAAAGGCGTCCTCCGAGTCATGACCATTGCTGTGATCAGCGTCAACCTGCCTTGATTTGTCATTTACTTCGGCGCTGTCGGCTTGGATGTGTGCAACTCATGCTATGCGGCATCTGAGACATCTAATCGACCGTTCACCATCGGTTTTTGAGACTTAACGTGACCGTGTCACGTCTAATTCATCTTGTAATTGTGTCGACGAAGCCCGCCCTTGGATTCAAATGCTCTCTCCGATGGCGCTCGTATGACGCATTTATTGCCGCTACGGACCCACTGTGCGTCGTCGGAGATCAAGATCCAATTCTAGATCCTATCGGTGTCACGAGCGGCCCTAATATGAACAGGAGCTCACTCTCGGAGGAAGAGTAAGCTAACCGCTACCTCTAGGTGTTCTCCTTTCGCGGTGTTATTGTTGGATTACATCGATGGCGGGAGCCCCGAGAGGAAACGAAAAAAGATGTCGAACGTTCAGCGGAACAGTTTTGGCAGGCAGCGGCGGCGGCGGCGGCGAATGCCGCACAAGTGGTTGTGTTAATAACAGAAGAAGCGGTGGTGGCAATCTTCTACAAGCAAAGTTTCGCTGCTCGCGCCCCGAGCGAGCAAGGGAACGACCCTGCAAGCGAAGGAGCGAGCAGAGAAAGAAAGTATCATCGCTTGAGCGGCTTTTCTTCGGAAAACCGAGGCAAGGGAGGCAAAAAAAGAACGGAGAAAAAGCCTCAGCGGCGCAAGCCGAACGAGCTTGTGTTCTTGGTTGGGTTCGCGGATAAATCTGAGTGAGGCCCCGCTCAAGCATGGCCTCTTACGGCAATGGAGAGCCGTTCCAGTTTGATCGAGTTTGAGGTTGCTTCAAAAACAGATACAAGCAACTCTTCGCCTCCTGGTGTTTGAGCTTGCATCCTGTTAGTGGTTAGATTGACCGATAAACCTGCGAAGCCATTTTCCTCGGTTCCTCATGGCAGGAACTATCACAGCGAGATTGTTGAGTCGATATCAGGAAGAACGAGGGACGCAAGTTCAGCCTTCGGCTTGCGTCTCGTTGTTCGCGTCACCCGTCTCCCGAGACAAGATTTTGCGCCGAAGATCATCGAGTGGTCAGATCGCAAGGAGCGCCCTCCTGATATTGATCCGCTGCTTCGTATTCTCAGATCTCATGTCATGAAACGTGGTTGTGAGATGACCGAATCACCTGTTTTCGAAATTTCGGAACGCGGAATGAAGGGCTGTGTGTTTGCCAATAATAGTGATGTAACCCACTCGTGGGATGCTCAATGACCGCAGCCAGTGCCGCATGGTCGCGCAACGAGTTCGCAAGTGGACCCACCATCACCACCACCACCATGTGTCCCCATCTATGTCTTGGGGGTTTTGAAAACTTGATGAAAATGTGTTTTTTTCCCGAGCTCATTTCTCACCACTATCAGAAGCTATTCAGGCACACACTTGAGCCGATAAGAACCTCTCACAGAAGAACCAGAAAGCGGAAAAGCTTGCTTCGGTAAGAGTGCTACGCGAGCCAGGGTCTTCCTCGAGAGTGAATAGGAACAGAGATTCCGGTTTGGCATGGACGGCATGTAGGATTCCAAGCGGTACCGCTCCATACATGAATCCAGATTCCCCGAGAAAGTTAACACATTCTATCGTTGACGCTCGAATGCTGTTGCACGTACATCAGAATGCGGTTTGAATACAAAGAGCTCCACTGCGGATGTTGCGCAACCTAGGTAAACGCAAACTATACAAAACAACCGTCGAGTGACCTGAAATTCAAAAGCGTTCCCGGTCTTGCATATCAAGGTGACCACGTCCGCCAAAACCGAACATCGGTGCATGATTTGCAATTTTGCATCCGAAGTGACGTCTAACATTCAAAAGTAGGTTCTTCGAGATTCTTACAGCCCTCAATCGGAAATACAATAACTGTACATTAACGCATATCGAATCCACACATCCATATTCGCCATATGATCCTAGAGAAGCACCGATGTCGTTGTACTCGGAAAGCCCGAGACCCAGGTGGTGGCGTTTCGGCATGAGCTAAAGTTGTCCAACAGAAGCAGAAATTCTCTCTCTGTGCTAAGAATATACCATATGCGCTCCTAGATACATGGGCAAAAGTGTCAATTAACTCTCCTGTCCCATGGCGAGGCCTGACGTCCGTGCCGAGGGAGAAAGAAGTACATATAAGGCCCATGAACATTCTGCGATTAGAGAGAGTTCAACGAGTCGAAATGTACGAGTCGGGATGCTCGCCTCCTTTGTTTCTGTCCTGCATCGATACCACCGGAACCCTCAGGACCTTCAGGAGGAGGATGACTTCATCTTGGATCGTTTCCGCCTTCAAAGGCCCGAACGCGCGCACTGCACGGACCTGCAAATTGTTATCAGTGAGAGGATAAGGAAAGAAATGCCAGATCAGATATTGGCACTGAGTTAGTTGGTATGCATTACGTTGCGCCATGAGTCACGATTGCGATCTTAACGTCCGAGCGAACCACGGAGGATTTCCCCGCTGTTCAGTGAGCGACGAACACGACTAGAGAGTTGAACAACGACGGTGCGTGGGCTTACGCACATCGGAATCGCTGGAACGGAACAGCGAGCGCTTCAGGGCAGATTACGCGGACGCCCTTCAGCTCGAAATCAGCTCAGAGAAGCCGAACGAGAAACAAGCATCCTAGCTGCCATGAGGCTATGCGGAAGCGCATCTAGAGCCTTTTTGGCTCGGCAAAAGGACAGCCGCCCTTCTCGCTCTCTCGTCCTCCTTGCTCCGTTTTCGCTGTCCTGCTTTCTTCCTCGGAACCAAGACAGTTAAGACAGAAGAGTTCAAGAGGACCGGGGTGCGCGGAGTATTCGAAACCAAAGAAGACAGGGCTTCGGTATTTGGTTCCGCATGCGGGGTCAGGGGAGTCGTCGGGCCTTCGCCGCCGCCGTCGGGTCGCCGCCGCGTAAGCGCATCACGTCCGAAAGGCAAATGAGTTCTGACAAAGAACCCTGCGCAGGCTTGCCGGTTGTCCTGGTTCACGAGCTCGTTCGCTCGTCAGGATTCTCCCTGTCTCTCTCCTCCTGTGTCTGATTCCCTCGCTGTTCCCCCGCCATAATTCGAAGTCGGCAGCTTTGAACGTCATCCCCACTCGATCATGCTACACCGCGGAGTGCAGACGAACCGACGAGGATAGTTTCTTCGCCGTTGTTGCCGGCGTCGCGTCGTCAGCCCAAATGAGCGCTCGCGGGAGCGGGAAGGAGCGACCGAACGGACGAAAGGACGAGCACATGCGATAGTTTCCATGCTCGTTGACATCTCGTGCTCGAGACGAACTGCTCATGGCAGCTCCCTCTTCGCGGTCCTCAATCTGAGACAAACTTTATGGAAATATGCACAGGCTTTCGTGGCAAGCAGCCGTTCACTTTGTTAGCTGCTTCTGGTCGCGGCTGTCTCTGGTTCTCAAGGCTGAAGCGTTTTCTCTCGCGGCCGGCGGGCTTATCTGCATAAGCGCTTTGATTTATGAAAATAATTCAAACCTCGACGGCAGGCCGACGAGTTGTAGCGGAACGACTCGTCTGACTCGCCGACAGAAGGATTGATGAAAAACTTCCGTGGAAAAAGACTGAAAGCATTACCATACTAAATTTCGGCCTCCGTGTATCGATAGGATTGATGAATTGCCTGCCGTTCGCCGCCGTCGAATCCACAAACTATTCCGCCGCCGAGCACATTGCTCCGCCAAAACTATTTTCAGGTTTCCGAAACCTAGTTAAACCTCTGGATGCGCCGCGGATAAACAATTCGCTTGAATTCGCTCCGATTCCCCAAAGTAGTTTATCAGGAGAAACGAACATTACGCCGCTGGCAAAGGTGGTATGGTGGCTGAATGCTTGCCAATGGAGAATGTAAAAGAATGATCCGACCGTCGCGTCTCGTCGGTCGATCGAGGGCCGAGGTAATGGCTGAAACGGCTGAGGTGAATCAGAGAGAGAGCGAGCGAGAGTTCATCGCTCAGTTCGATGTCACTTCGGTCTCGAGCATCGGGCCCATTTGTTTTCATCAGCTACTCACGCGGCGGACTCGGCGGTCGGTCCGACAGAGATCGACTCAGGCCTCGGTGACTCTGACTAGCTAATGGCTCACTTGGCTTCTACTCTACCATAGCACTCGTAACACAACGACTCTGTCGCTTCCTGCAGTCTCTCTTCATCCTTGATGCGGTTCGGCAACCAAACGTTCCGGCATGCTTACCTTCCTCCCTTCCTCCATACGCTCCAACGAACAAATACACGTCGAGCGAATCAAACAATTCTCTGTGACATTCTCTGCGTTTATAGCGCGAGCACAAGGCGTGTCCGATATCTGTTCGCTTCGTTCGAGGGCTTTCACTTGCAGCTGAGTTCGACGAACATTCCGTCGAGCATAGACCACGCTTGCAGTACTCCTTCGATACCTCGAGCATCAGGAGAACGGATTGACGGCTGCAACGTGGCCCACAGCACGCACTCGGATTGTCTAATTGGCTCGCGAGAATGGCGCTATACATAGGGCTAACTGCTGTGCTCTTACTCGTCTTCTCTCTCATTCTCTTGATCCTCCTTCTATTCCTGTCTGTTGCACCGTGAGTGTCTCGCTTTCGCACTTGTCTCTTTCTATCTGTCTTTCCCTTTCTCTCCTGGACATACTCACAAAACCAATTAAGATGTTCTTCTCACTTCCACCTCCTCCTGCGACTCTTGTGTGCCGTGCCCCGATTGTTACGAATGATATCCCCCGAGTACGGTGCTTTCCAAGAGCGACTCAGTCGCGTCAAGCTCACTGTCGTGGGAATCGAATCGATCCCTTAACTCCCACCGCCCGGAGGATTTTACCATTCCGAGTTTCAAGCCAGCTCCTGCGCGACAATTCTCTGGGCTCGTTTGAGAAAACTCGCCCTTCCGGCTACATACGATGTTCCAAACATTTCTATAACACGCCGGAACCGGCGCTCCTAACGCCATAAGCCGCCACAGAGGGGAACTACTCAGAGGCGGGCGGAGCCGAGCCATGAGCCAAGCATTGCCAAAGTCGTCTCTCGCGGCGTCTGCCAGCCGTATGGTTGAGACTGCTCCCTAAATACGCCATTAGGTTGGCTAATGATGACCTTCGGATTGGGCAATCTTGTTGTTCCTTATTCGGGCCACAGAAAGTGAGCTCGGACTCAGCTCGTGGGGCCCGAGCGGTTGAAGACGATCCGCTCGCGTTCCCATCTCCCACCGGGTTTATCTACACTACCCTCAATCTCCCTCGCTATCTTCTTCTTCTGACGGTTCTGGCTCTCCTGTCTCTCTCTCCACCGCTCACTGGAGCTTCAAAGTTGTTATCCTTTAATTGGGGCCTCGGCGCCCTTTTCAAATTACACGGCAGCAGGAGATGTGCTCCTTTCTGCACTCACTGTGGAATGAGCTTAGTTTAGCGCCAAGCGGAAGTAATGACTGCTAACAAGCGTACAGTGAAGAAGGCTGTAATAGCCAAAATTACTCCATTCGATGCTACGGAAAACGGACGTGCGGCCCGACAGCATGCACGCACCCGCTTTCCAAACCAGCCCGCCAGCCGCCAAGCCGCCCACTTGGCCGTCGGAGGCGAGCTCGCATGAAGAGGAGGCCTCAGTCAGTCGTAAGCTGAAAGCTGAAAGCAGAAACTGCGCAAAGCCGATCTAGCGATTCATTTTCGTTTGCGACTCGCTAAATCACTTTATCTCAATGGGAGTACGGCTGTAACTCAATGAAGTTTCGTATGGGGCTTGTAGACTTGGGTTCGGTGGGACCTATCGTGGACGGCCCTATCAGGTCGTCACGAAATCATGACAAAATACATTATCTCCCGCTCCAATCGATCTCTTCGTCTGCTCGGAAAGTCCAGGATAACACTATCATGTGTAAAATGGACTCTAGCCAGCGACGCTTCGCTTCGTTTTTTGGTTCATCTTTGGAACGCGCTCGGAAAACATCTTCATTCCGCGATTCTTTCACACATAAGTTGAGAAATGTATGTATTCTCCTGAGAAAAGCAGGGCATGGCATTCCCAGGAGAACCGCAATCCAACATACCCTGAGTTCATTCCAGGCGACGCAACGGCAACGGGTGAACCTAGGCAACGGTCTCCTGGCACAACGATCGGTTTCGAAACCGTCGCATTCCGCGTCCTTGGAGCGTATTGCAAGGGGTCCATTGGAAAGCCTTCGGGCCAGGGCTGTGCGGGAAACGAAGAAAATACGAAAAAGAGGCGAAGAGAGCGTGGTGGCGGCAGCAACAACAGACACTCGTCTCCTCTGAGGATCGAGAGCGAACGAGGGTCAGGGCCTGCGACTTGAAATGCCTTCAGGCAACGTCCTGCAGGTCTGAGCTGTCATTTGATGCACTTTGGCTTAGAGAAACGGGTTTTGCCCTTTGGAATATTTGAAGAGGCTGTCTGGACGACTGCAAGGGTTGAGTCGCTGACTGACAGGCCGCTTGTGACGACCATGTCACGGATCGGAGAGGCAACCGTCACTCCCCCTAACGCTGGGCGCTGCCACTTCAAAAACAGGAGATAGGGATCCGGAGCCGGAGGGGGAGAAAATCGGGGGACAAGGGTCGGTTCGAGGGGTTTGAGAGAAAACCCTTGGTATTATTGAGGGAGGCAACTGTAACGAATGTTACGCACAGAAGCGCTTCAGACAATGACAACAAAGACGGTTTCAACACGGCCAGCGGAGAGGCGACTCGAAAGGAAAGAGGGGCGAAAGTGGAGGGAGAAGACCCCCCTCCGCACTAATTGGAGGGCTCATTACTCATTAAAATTACTAGGGCGAGGATGCGAACGCCGCGCCGTCATCCATTCGCCCAACTGACCGAGAGGGCAGGCAGCTGGCCAGGCTCGCAAACTAGCCGGCTGCCTAGCCAGCTAGTCAGCTCGCCGCCGGTTGGATAGGGGAGCGGGAGATAAAGCAAATGAGAACTTTGAACAGAAGGTTCGCCCTCCCTCGCTCTGAGAGGATTCAGGAATTTCTAGGAGGACCGAGACGGACACACACCGGACGGAAACCGACGAGAAACCCTTCAGCGAGCCAGCTTCGGGCACGAAGACGTCACCGAGGACCGACCGACCGAGGAAAATCTCGAATGACCTCGATAAAAACCGCACGGTTTCGTGCGTCAGACACGTGCGTTTGAAAGTCACCACGTACGTCATGCTGAGGGTCGGCTGGAATTGCGGAATTTCTGTGTTGGAATAAGGACGGAAGACGCTCGAAAAACGAATATTCTCAACGTTTGGCGGGACGCGCCAGAGGACTTGCTGGAGTTCCGACGCGACACCGAAATGCGATACTCTTCAATATTCTCGGAACACCGACGCACTTTTCCAGCCTCGGATCTAGTCTGGCTTCCGTCGGAACGTACTTGGTTCCCGTTCCGATGGCTGATATACTACGCTGCGGTGGACGACGGTAGTGAAAGAGGGGATGGCGACGACGGTGCTTCGTCCTCTTTTTGTGGACGTTGACGACGAGCGTGCTTCATAGGCAGGTAGCGATATAAGATAATATCGGTCGGGAGCTAGTGAGCGAGGAGACGGTGGACGACCAAGCAGCATGAGCGGGAGGCGCAAATAGAGCAGAGTGCGTGCGGAAAGCCTGGGCATATTGCCGCTTTTATGAGCCACGCCTTGGGCGAATTCAGTGCCACGCTTCCTCTGGATCAGAACTGATCAACGTTGTTTTGTTCTACGTATTTTGGCTCGGATCTAGAGTGAGCGATCGTCTGGATTTGCATAGAGTGCCTATACCTCTACTTTCAATGAAACAGCTGAACCATAGATGCACTCCGTGTATAGTACAGTGGATGGCGCTGCTTTGGCAGGAGGAGGAGGAAATTCATGTACGTAGACTGTTTTTCCTCAAGCTTCTGGATTCCGGAAATCCGCGCGTGGCGTTCTTGGGTCTTGAACGTCTCGCGAGCGGGAGACTTTCAACGATGGCTTTGTGGTGGCGCAAAAGATCTCGACAAAAGCTTCGAGAAAGTTAGCGGATGTGTTCTCCTATTCCCTCAGGCTCTGCGGAGCTGTATCGGACTTTGGAGAACACTTTGAACGGCCTCCGATTTCCTTGTTTGGAGAACTTTGTAAGCAACTTGTGAGACGTCGGCGGTGTCGTCGTAGGCCGACAGCCTCACCTGTTTTTTTTTCTTTCTCGAGAATACAACTCGACGAGTTGTGCGGTCGGAAAGAGAAGCCGAGTTGCACTGTGACGTTGAAGACAAGGAAACCAACCGAGATCGCGGATAAAAGTTATCCGGGTATCATTCGGTGTCCCGCTCCGGCGGAGCGCGCTCGACGACACGACGTGCATTGGAAGAAGCCGGAATAAGCGGGTATGGCAAATGTTCGGCACGATTAGAACGTTTCAGAATTAATGATGTGTCAAAAAGCACGACAATGACGGTGGCGGCGGCGGCGGCGGCGACCACGACATCGACGTCGACAACAGCGCCCGCCACGCACGTGGTCTTCAGCTAAAACGGGAACTCTACGCTGATTGTGGAGGATAATGAATTCCCTTTTGTTGGTCCTGTGTTCGGCCGCCTAAATCGACAGCTTACAACAGGAGTAGGTAGACGAGCCAATCACGGCTTTAACAGGGCGCCAGAATCCACGCTAATCCACGACTTTCCTCTGTCTATTACAGCCTCCATCGTCTACTCGGCCGTGGTCAAAGGCAAAGTGGCCCTGCCGTGCAACATCGAGCCCCCAGCCGCTGGAGACGAAGTCGTCTTGGTGCTGTGGTACAAGGACGACAGTCCCGCCCCAATATTCACGCTGGACGCGCGACGGGGGGACCTCGACCGCTCCCGTCACGTAGATCGGACGACGCAGAGTGAGCTGGGCACGCGCGCCTACTTCAACATGGCCAACAAGCCGGCGTTCCTCCAGGTGGATCCCGTCCAGGAGGGCGATGCTGGTGAATACAGGTGTCGGGTCGACTTCAAGCGGAGTCGTTCAATCAACACTGTCATTAGTCTCCGCGTGGTTGGTGAGTACATTTCCGCAATACACATCTCTCTGAAAGCCTCCGCTTCCATCTTCCAATGCGCTCAAATTTTGAAAGAAATGGCCGGATCTGCCGGATCTCTGGCCTGGAGTCTGTCGGAAAATAACGAATTCGACCGGAAAACGGGTCGTCTGGGATCCGGTCGAGCGATCGGGAGCATCGACCGCTGTGTTGAAGAGCATCTCGCCCAACGACAGCGTCATTTCGAAACTATTGCCTAGGTAGTTCTTTCTGTTCGAGCAGGGCAGAGCAGCCATCGATCTTTACGACACCTCTACTCTCGGTCGATTTGTACATCCCTATTCGTGGCGGGCTGTCACCAATTTTTTGTCTCTTTCACAAGCTCCAAGAGACCGTGCGAGGAGGAATGCCATCGGAATTTATAGGGAACGGAGAACAGCCACCGGAGACGAGAGGAGTTCGAGGAAAAATTCGGGATCTCGAGCTGTGGATAGACAGAATGAAGACGAGTAAATTCTTGAAGGGAACGAACGACGGCGCCCGTCGGCGGTGTGAGGAGTTTATCGAACGAAGCCAAATGTCAGGGTCAGCTCAATCCTGATACGTTTTCCTCTATCTCTGTCTCTCTCGCTACTTATTCATTCGGTGGACCTCTGCGGTGGCCCGTGGATCCTGAGGGAACGGAGCCTGATTCCAGGAGAGCGGATCTCTTCCATTTGTAAGCTCTTGATTGGGATCGTTCAGTCTTCGTTTCTGTTACTCCGCGGACCTCTGCCTTCATTTCGCCTCGATAGCCCTCTAGCACAACATCGATGTAGCATGTATGTAGAAGGCTGACCGAAACTCCTCCAGGATCCTCATTCGAGTTGAGTCGTTCAATCTTGCACGGTGTTTATCTTCCTGATTCCGACGGGACTCATTCGATACGGTTCAACTGCAACCTTCATTCCACGATCTTTGTTTGACTGTGGTGAGGTGCCGGTGAGCCTGAATTTCTCGGATTTTCGCGGGATTGGGTTCAGGATATGCGAATTTTGTGTGAGCTCCAGTGAAAAATGGCATCATGAATCATACTAGACATGCATCCCTTGAGAGCTAGATACTAGATCACAGCACGGAGCGAGATCCTATCTTCCGAGGAGAGCATGGTCCGAGCGTGAGGAAGTGTCGATTTCCCGCAGTTCCAGGCGTTCAATTTCGCGTAATGTGATCGTCACGACAGGACGTCTGTTTAGCCAGAAAGTAATCGGCAGTTCCCGTCGCGATGAGGGCCGAGACGACTTCAGAAAGAGAGGAGGCGGGTTTCCTTGACAGAGGGATTTTTTCGTTCCTGAGAAACGAAAATAACACGGGAAAATAAACGGTGGGCCTTCAGCTGACCCGCTGAACCACTATCATGGTGGAAACAGACGCCATTTCGCCGGGATCACGATGAGATACAGCGCGGAAGCAACCTGGCAAGAAGAAATGAAAACAGGCCAAGAGTGCAAAACCGAGATTTGTGACTCATGATAGCTCATGGTGTCTTCCTCGAGAAACGGGATCTCGTTTCCTCATGACGCTCTTTTTAGTTCTGTTAGAAGTGAAAAAATTGCTCATCGCGTCTTCTCGAAGAGCAGGACTCTTACCATCGCCACGGTGCCGGTTCTCTCGTTCCGGCCCGGTACGTCGCTGATTTATTAAATGTCTTCCTTTCCGCGGTTCTGTCGTCAGCGACAGCGGTCATGCGAAAATTGCAAAGCAATACTTTGATGCTCAGTTGACAAACAAACGGGCGACTCTTGTTGTTAGCGTGCCCTTTGAACGTCGCATCATCTATGGACTCCGAGTCTTCAGGTGAAACACTTTTACAAACAACCGATTCATCATCATGATTGCACTGGACTGCATCGGAGCCAGTGCGATTCTGGTCAAATTAAGCTCAGGGTCCGATTGAGCAGAGGAACTTAAGCTTATTAGCATGGATCGAAATTTGCACTTCGGCGCGACTAAGCGATGGGTTCCATAATCTGATGCTGTCAATCAGCGGGCTCCAGTGTTCTTTGTCGTGAATCTTGACTAAGTTTTCACGATAATAATCCAGCAATCGGAACAGAAGTGATTTCCAGAAGATGGCGAGAAACGAAGATTCGTGACCCTCAAAGAAACTGGAGCGAAAGGATCACGATTGCGAACCAGGTTCATTGTATAGTCAACTCTTTCACCTCCCTCTGCTTTTTAACGCACCCGTCTGCTTCCTGTGTCGCTCAACACGAGTCGCAGCGATGATTTATACACCCAACCAACGGGGCGAGGGAGCCCACCAAGCCACTCGTTCACTTACCAGAGCTTCTATTCTCCCACATACGCATCGGACAGGCTCATCATCGTCTCTACATAGCTCCGGGCTACGTCCTAAACCTTCAACCGAAACCCCAGCCCTAAATCGTCAGTTTGTCGACCGGCGGCGTTCGCCGACCCCTCTTCCTAAAACCGATTTTTATTGATTAGAGTTGTCCCAATGCCACTTTTAGTTAGCTGTGCCGAAAGGGAAGTACCGAGGACGGCGATCTCTTCTGTTCAGAAGAATTGCTCGCAGAGTTTATTTTGGTGAAGTCTCTGTCTGGTTGACATTTCCTACTGAGATCTGCGGTAGAACCTCCGCTATACTTGGAGCAAATCGAGAACAGCATCGATTCTGTGAGCGGTTGACATTCAATAGGTCTTATTTTTGGTGATTCTAACATCCATTCGAGACGCAAGAGAATCTAGATGTCGCAGTCTTCTTGAACTATTTTCAATCTGATCAAATCGAATCTTCTTGGCGTCCGATTTCCAATCGAACTCGGAGCTGTCGATTGGGATCAGTGCGTGCAGCACTTCGGAGATTATATTCCCTTGAATTCGCTACGAGGCACGGCAGCGCAGCACAGACGAAACAGATCACTGTAGCTCTCGAGTAAACAATTGAGGTTCACTACGCAGTTCCGGAACCTCGGGACCTTTTGCCAGCCTGACGTTCCAAGAGGCACTGAGCTTAAGAACTTCTTTCCACTCGGACCTCAGAGTGGCTCTTGTTATGTCTACCTGCTGGAGTTTACCAGACACGAGGGTTTCTCATGAAAAGCGTCATGTGTTTCTGTGCGTTTGACTCATGTTCTCGTTGTTACGGAGCCTATCGTTCGAGTCGCCATACGAGTTCTGATGTCTTCCGCTCGTAGTTTACCTCTACTCTGGGCAATTACAAGCGCAGTGCACACCACAAACAGACTGAGTCAGCGGCTTCATTTGGCTTCTGTGTCGCACGACTGCCGCGTTGTTCTGCTGCCGCAGATACTTCTGCGAACGCTGTCCGTTGGCCTATTCCCTACCACCTCGCTCGCTCGCTCAACCACATTCCTCGCTGGTGGACATTCCAATATTCCGCCTTTCGCTGTTCGGTACGGCCGCTGAGGCCGCCATATTGCCCGGAGCCATCGCGTCGTCGACGCTACTGCTGCCACCGCCACTGCTATCGTGGCCTTCGAGACGTCTTTCGCTTGTTTGGAGCTAAATGCCCCTATTTCCTGACAAACCATCCGTTACATTCTTCAGCTTTCCCTGTTTCCGACGAATTCGTCGTCGTCGCCACCGCCGCCGTCTCGGCCATCTCATGGCTTCGCCTTTCGTTTCTGTTTTTGATCTTCTTCCATGTCATTACCCGGAGACATCTCGTCGAAGTTTCTCTCTCATCGCTGGGTTCCAGCCAACAATCCGATCACTCACTCGCTCGCTCGCTCGCGTTCTGTAACTATTCGCGCTGCGCGAGTGTGCTAGGCAGCTTTTGTTTTCTTCTGCTTCTTATGTCTTTCCTGCCATCGTCTGTACTGCACGCTCTCCGAGTACCGAAACCCGTACGATGTGCGATCGTTACCCGGAACCATGAATTCTAGAGAGCCCCGCTCCGCCTCTCGGCTCTCGGTTAGTTGTCGAGAGTTTTACCAAATTCAAAATTCACAAATCTAGAGTTGCGATGGAACCATGGAATAGAAGATCACATCGAGGCGGAGACTCTTCAGCACAAGAAGCCGTCTCGATTTCTGTCCTCAAGGATCACTGCGAATCAGCCAGAGTCCATCTGGATCGATTTTTCGCCCGGTTTTTGCTTCGCGACGCGGTGGACCGAATTGAAAACGTGCACGTTTTTGCATCAGTTCCCGATTCTTCCACCGACGAACTTTTGCTGCGATCGAATAAAGCTCCCTGGCTCCCGATCGAAACTCGCTCCCTAGATAGAAACACATTCGGATTTATCTTTCGGCCATCGAGGGAGTTTCGAGAGAACTTAATTTATGCAAATTACGTAAACAATGGACCGATAGCCTCCCGGAAAGCACTCAAAACGGGTTAGATCCAACGGAACGACTTTCCTACGGAACGAATTAGGTCTAAGAACATCCGTTCCCTTGGTTTGGACGAATTCCCAGCTGCTATTTAAGTCGGGGCCTTTTATTGCAGTGCCGCCTGGGGAGCCGGTGATCCTGGACGGGAGCGGGAAGCGACTCCTGGGAGCAATCGGGCCCTTCAATGAAGGAGATTCCCTTAAACTCACCTGCCAAGCAGAGCACGGTAAGTATTCCCTTTTCTACAGAGCCGCCCGCTGGCGGATCTCTCCAACGACTGTTCTCGAGTCCGGGAACAGCCAGGCCTCGGATCCAGCTCGGTCTAGAAAGCAGGACGATTCAATGTCAACAGAGACACAGCGGATTCGAGGGAGCGGATTCTTCAAGTTTGATCAAGATATCTCGTCTAGTAGATCCTCATATTTGACGATGTCGATCACTTCGCGGAGAGTAGAGGGCCGGGGAATCGCTCCAAATCGAGACGTTCGGAAACACTCGAAGCGAAATGATATAGGTACTCGAGGGAACAACCGAATCTTGAGGGGAAGAACACCTACTACTGTTCAGGTCTACGAATTGCGCTCGGCCGCGACAGCGGAAGCTCAGCTCCGCTCGTGTCGCATCGGGGAAACTATTTTGGAACTCCGTGTTTCTGACCGTCGTTCTCGTACAGGCAAACCTCGACCAGCCGTGACGTGGTGGAAAGATTTTCGCATGATCGACGACTCGTACGCCTTCAGCCAAGAAGAGGGCGTCGTTAAGAACGTATTGGACATCCCGGCCCTAACACGCAGCGACGCCGCGACGGGTTTTGTTTGCAAGGCCACAAACAACAATGTTACCGTAGCAGCCTCGACCAGTATAACCATCGATCTCAACCGTGAGTATGCACCCAAGTGTGGACAATCACACGATTACAAACATACACACAGAAACACACATGCACAAACACATCGCTGACCTCACGCAGAGCTGTGTACAGTTAGACATTAATCAAGGGCAAGCCCTTCGCCGACGTCAGCAGCTCTGTGGGTCATGTTCCGCGCTGGTTCAGCGGCCTACTCGGCTCCCGATGGTGCCGCTGCTGCAACAGGCCAAATGAAAGGTCAGGGAATCAGTGTATTGGGCTGAGGCCCTGCGGTCGGCTTCGAGGAAACGGAGGAAGAGCAAAGGAAAAACACACATCCATCACTCTCAATGGCGTGGAACCTCAGGCTGCTTTTGACGAACTTTCAGTGAAGCCGCAAGATGTCACCATTCAGCCAGCAGAGCGGCCGGTGTCCGCCAACAGGCCGATCGAACTCACATGCACCTCAAGCGGTTCAAGGCCACCTGCCGTCCTGTCCTGGTGGCGGGGTAACCAGCAAGTCAGGTAGGCGTGCGGGCATCGCTTGGGAAGCGTAATGCTGGAGAGAAAGCTCGGAAAGTCATCAATCAAGTCGACAGATGTGATTCGCAAGCTTTTTCTTCGCCCCCTCTCATCCATTCCTCCTTCTCATCTTCCCTCGCTGATTCTCCGCACCTTTAACTGCTGATCCACATCCTTTCCACCGCGCCGCAATAATATTCTCCTCTCACTCTTCTGCTTGGCCGTTCGATACTGCACACGCTCTTGATTCCGATGCTTTTGTAGCTTGGATCACTCCCATGCCTCCTGGATCAAAGTTCTCTGGCCTCTTTCACATGCTTAGTCTTGACGCTCCACTGACCTTTAGAACGCTCGGTCGCGTTCGCCAGGTTTTGCAATATTTTCCGCTTCCCTTCCGTGTTTAGAGCCTTCCCGCTACGATTTTCGACTCGGAAACCCTCTTCCATTTTTTTCTCGATTCCCTTTTCGGTATATCCTTCCTGAATCTGAACAGACTCCCAGTGACTCTGTTACCGATCCCGCTCAAGCTTGCGTTTTTCTGCTCGCCACGCCTGGCCACGAGCTTTGGTAGATTCTCTGTTCTGGTTGCCATCAGCAGGATTTGTTCGGCACGACACCACCTCAGCAATTTGGTGTCCAGCTGTTATTCAAATCATTCGATCACTCTGATCGATTCGTTCTCCTACCGTCGTGACAACGTGATCCCCGCAGGATCCAGATCATCAAATCTAGCATCAAAATCTTATTGCCCTCTGGTTTTCACTCCCGTTCCACCTGTTCCCACCACGCGATTCTATTCGCTTTGCTTTGGCATTTCTGGTACGAGACCCGTGTTTGATATATGTGGCAGCAATGCTCAGGTCGCGCATTTTCATTTCTTGATGCCTTTTTCCGTAGCATCATTCCTCGGCCTACACATCCCCCGCTTCCAGTTTTCTTTCCACCGAGACGTCTTCCCTTCCGGCTCAGGGAAACTCTCATTTTTCGGTTCCATGCTCGTCCCTTGTACCGTTCACAAGCTTCCTCACGTCCCTCTGTCCCCGCATAACAAAACCTGCCCTCAGATGCTGTCCGTGCTCAGATGCCGACGTCCGTTTTCTGAGTTCTATTAGCCTGCTTTCCGTTATCCGCCCCGCTTTGTCCATATTTCTCTTTCCTCCACCGCCCCCGTCCTATGTACTGTGCGTGCGTTGGAAAACGCGACGAATCTTCGACAGAAACTTTCTCTTTTATTTCAGTGCCAACGTCGTAGAGAAAAGCAGTGGTAAGGCTGGCGCTCAGAGCGTGCTCACTTTCACGCCAACAGTCGATGACCACGGCCGAATCATTTCGTGCCGCGCCGAGAACAAGATCATCCCTGGAAGTGCCTTAGAACAGGCGTGGAAACTCGACGTTCACTGTAAGTGTTCCTGAGGGCCTTCAGACAACCTACAACAGCCATCCAGTCAGTCAGCCAGTCCATTGGTTCGTACGTACGTCCATCCTTCCGCCCGTCCGTCGGTCCGTCCGAACCACTGAAAGCCACTGGACCGACCAGTCGACCAGCCTGCGTTCCCAACGAAGCGGCTTCTATTTCTGTCTTGTTTAGGATAGAAGAGTCCCGCTCGCCTGCTTGCCTGCCCGCCTGCTCGCAGCGAGCGTGCCAGGAAGCCATGTAGCCGTAATGTACTCTTGAGGTTTCGGCCAGGAGGAGGAGATGGATTACCAAGCGGCAAAACACTTCCTCCGGCTCACAGTTCTTCGCTTCCTTTCTGCGTCTTCTTTTTCAGCGACTAGTGCTATTCCTAGACTTGTTCCAAGCAGGCCCTGTTCCTTCAGGGTGACATACTCTACGCGCCAACGTCAACCTAAGATGATCTCCGGGTTCATTTGATCGAAATTCGTTTCTCCAACCGAGATTGGAAGAGAACTCGCTGGAATTTGAGTCAGGCGCAACCCGAGCTCCCCAGGAGGAGCGTTTTTAGGTTCAGAACCTGCGCTCCCTGAGTTTCACATCGACCTTTGATCAAGGAGCGTGGCTGGAAGCCGAAGGGAACTCGGTGGAAAACTTTGACGTTTGTTCTCGAGCGAAGTTTCTTTTTTCAATTTCTCAACTGCGATTGCACCTTTCAAGATCCACCGCGAACGAGTCTCTCGCTGGCGGCCAGCCATAAAGAAGGGGAAATCATCGAAGGGAAGGACGTGGTCCTCGATTGCAAAGTCGTTTCGAATCCGTTGAGTTCGCATATCGGCTGGCTGTTCCAAGGTAAGAACCCATGCGAACCATCAGGATGACCTTCATCATCCCCAATATCCTCAGAGGATGCAGTGAGATCCGCTAAATAGAAAAAAAATCATCGAATGGCGTAGGCGGCATGCTCTCCGTCCGCTCATTTGAACCGATCGCATAATCGGACCAAAATCACCCAGACCCGATAAGGTCCGAAGAAGCGGATAGCTTTGTATCGTGGATGCAGCCCTATCTGCGAGGCAAGATGGTGGGCGCCAATCTTGCGAATTCCGTAGGGCATCCATACAAAAAGACGGTCATGCGCTTGGGATAATTAAACCCCGTCCCGATGAAGATAGATGGCGCTGTATTCATGGGTCCATGAATATTTCCTATTAAAAGCTGCGTCGTCTGCTCTTGCAGGTCGAGAGGTGGTCGCGAACGAGACTGCGGGTGTCATCATATCAGGCCAGTCTTTGGTCATCCAACGCGTCGCAGTCAAAGACAGAGGAGTTTATAGCTGTTATGCCAAGAATAAGGAGGGCAAGGGAGTCTCCAATGAATATATGCTCAACATTAAGTGTGAGTTGCGCGGCGCTGCGGCGTCTCATGAGAGCTTTACTCCAGATTTCTCACAGGACTCTCCCCCACCTCTCTCCCCCCGCCCATACTCCGTTCCCCGACTCGATCCCCTCACCCCGTTCCTCCCTGCGTCCTCCTTGAGAGTTCTTAGGTTTTTCCCTCCTTCGGAAACAAACTTCGAGCAAGCTATTCCCAATACAGGAGGCATGTAGATTTTTTTGCCCAAGGCGGAGCAATCCCTTTTCTCTCTCGTTGCTGTTCGTCTCCAGGCGCTGCTGTTGAATTTATGATGTTGATGATGCTGGGAACGGCGGCTGCGAAGAAAACGATGATAATAAAAACGCACTCTGAATTCACTGTCTTTGATTTGTTTGCAGTTGCGCCGGTGTGCAAAGCAAAACAGCGTTTCACGTACGGCGTCACGGGTCAGGACTCCGTGGCGGTCAATTGCTTCGTAGACGCAGAGCCGCTAGACGGAGTGACTTTTCGTTGGGCGCAAAATAGCAGTTCAGGCGCCGTGAAAGAGATTTCCGACGGTGAGTTGCACGCTACGCTCTCTCAATCAGTCCTAATCTCCGTGTTTGTCTATGTATGTGTTGACGGGTCTAATCTCTTCTCAAAGCGAATCTAGTTCTGGAAGCTGTTATATGTAGTGGACGGTGCTGGTGCTGTGGCGCCGATATACGAAATTGTAGCTGTTGTAGCAATAGTGCTAGGCGAAGCGGAAGCAGACATGGTATCAGAGTTGGCGAGCGTAGGCGTAGATGTTGCCTCGAAGCAGTGAAGAGCAACGGTATTGGTATAGGGGTAGTTTTGAAAAATTTGCTCTCAACAAAGTAACCAAGTAACCGACCAACCGGGCGGCGAACGAACAGACGAACACACGAGAGAATCTCACCGCCGGCATTGTTTATTGCAGGCTTCAGCACAAGCGGAGGTCGGAGCACCCTGTTGTACAAAGCTCTTCTAGATGAGGATTTCGGTTCCCTGCTCTGCTGGGCCCAGAACTCAGTCGGGGTGCAACGTGAGCCATGCGTCTTTTCTCTGATTACCGCCGGTTTGTATTTCTCAACATCTATACGTAGCCAGTCGAGTGTCTAGTCTTATTCGCATATCTATCTATCTGTTGGCGCTTCTCACCTCGCTCCCGCTCGGGACGATGCTCCGTTGGACTGAGCTCGTGCCGTTGGGCCTTTCCCCGATGCCGCACGCGTCGTTTCCGTTCCCACATAGGCAGCGTTGCTCGTTAATCAAGCACCTGCGTTGCTCAGAAATATGAGCATGCACAGCACTCAATCTATTGATCGGTTATCGTTACCATCCGCTGGCGGCTCGCCGGGCCAGCCGTTGGTCATCTCATGTCCTGTGTTCCATCTATTTCCCTCTCTATCTTTCGCCGTCTTTTCTGTCTGAAGGGTGCGACAGGACACGTCTTGGTGATGGAGTGTCATTCAGAGTCTCCCATTTATACACGAGAACATGACTCTAAGCTCGAAATCAGGGTTGGACGGGAGTATAGGCTCAATCGTCACCCTCTGAGTTCATTTGGACGATGCTGCCTTTGCAGCCTCTTGCCATGTTGATTGACGCGGATCAAGCGGACGCGGATTGGATCGTTACCAACTTCGAACAATTTCGAGGGAGCTATCCAATGTGCATATAATGCCGCTTACCGCTCTCTTCCGTTAGAGAATCTAGCGATTCATCCGCGCGAGCACGAGAGGCAAAGGCTTGGGGTTCGGCATGATGAATATTCCTCATCGAGTCCCGTGGGAAAGCTCAGGTGTTACGGGTTTTGAACTTTGTTTCGACGTTCGCGGAATCATCCGCTTTGGCAACGGCAAACTAATGAAAGTTATTACAGGGCCACCCGACGCCGTGCACAACTGCAGCCAGATAAACGCCACGGAAGATGGCATGACGATCGAATGCGCACCTGGAATGTGGGACGGCGGTCTCAGTAACCCCGTTTTCATTGCTGAAGTCTACGAGGCCGAAAGCAATAGCAAAACGCCCGTGGTGAACATCTCCACGTTAGGTGAGCAACAATAGAGTAACTCACGCTCGGAAGCGCTCTCGATCTTACAGCTAGTTGATGCTCTTGAACCCCTCCTAGATATACGGGACCAATGCGTTTCTCCGCTGCCGTCGTCTCGATACTGTACCGCAGCTCGATATAAAACATTAACCCACTCTCGTCGAGCTTGGTCTTAGAATAGAAACAGTGTGTGGATAGGTTTAGCCGGTGGGTCAACGTATGCTGGCAGGTTTGTCTGTCTGTTCTTCTATAAGACTGTCTCTCTAGTAGTTCGTCCGCCTGCTCGATGGTCTGTGAGGTCTTCGTACGTCAGGATAGGTCAGGCCCGTTGGCCAACGACGTTCTGTTCTCACACTGTGCTGTCAACGGTCATTATTCGACCGTGACGTGTGATTATATCGGGAAGCCAGGATTACTTCGGACTGTCTTCCACTTGTCGCTCTCTCAAGCCATTTTCTTCCAGTCTCGGAAGGATGCATTGCCACGATCCTCCTAGATGAACAGTTCGCCGTCGATTCTGGGCCTAAATATTACTGAATAGAGTGAACTGGAACGAAATCGATGGTTTTGTATCAGAATCTGCAGGAAAGGGAAACCTTTTTCCACGTTTTTTTTCTCCTATTCAAATCGGAGACGTAACTCAGGACGTGGGCTCAAGCTCTTTGTCCGCAGTGCTCAATGCCACGAACGACTAACTTTGGCTCGTTTTCCGGGCCGGAAGCAACAATTATTCCCGGAGAAGTTCTCGGTTTTCTCCGAGGAGTTTCAATATCAATGAGCTGAGCAGACTTTTCGTTCGATCTTCTGAGCTTGCTGACATCAGTGATCATTAGCGGCAGCTTGCAGACAACTTGTGAATGTCAAGAAACCCTGTTCGTCACTGCAGTGAGGCTCCATCGTCGGTTTTATGCAGATTTGTCTGCTCGAAATACCCGACCGTGCGTGCTTCTCCCGTTACTGTGAATGCGGCTAACACTTCGTTTCGCTTGTCGAGCATTACCGTGCTAACTGGATCACGAGCAATCCCACATCCCGATAAGTGGCAAAAAGGACAATGACCTGACTCCACCACCGTCGCCCCAAGTGGAATGGACGTAATCGCATTAAGTGTTCGCCCAGTGCATTCTTTAATCCACTCTTGATTGCGAATTATTCGATTACACACCTGGAAGTGAGCCATTGGACACGCGTCTCGCTCCCGGCGAGTTCGTCGTCGAAAGTCGAATCGTAATTTCCGAATGAGTGCTCGAAATTATTTGCGAGGATCCGGCGACCAATCATCTTAGCTCGATCCGCACGACCATCGAAGTCATCCTCGGCTTCGGTGGCTCAACGCTTATTGCTACGATACAGGGAGAGTTCCGCAGTCCATAAAGCGCCCGGAGTTTGGCGAAGTCGAAGAAATTGAAATCAATGAAGTCTAAGATTTCCCATTTGTGGAACTCCATTTTGACAAGAGCCTCCAAAGCGAATGTGAAGAGATACGCTGCGGTTGATGAGAGCGATACGCGGTGCCATCGCTGTGGATTGAATATCTATCTATCTACCTGTCGATCCAAGGCACGCGGCACATCAAGAATCGGGAACTTATTTATCAATCGCTGTTCTGTCGCAGGTGTTCCTGTGTTCGTCATCCGGCAGGTGGCCGATGGCCAAAGCTTTCGAGTGGTGATCTACGCCAATAACGCGAAAGGACCCAGCCCACCTTTTGTCCTCATGGCTCAAACACCCCGTCCAGCTGAGAGATATACCGGTAAGCTTCCACAGAGCGAGCGAGCGAGGGAGCAAACGACCTTGAGCGTCTCGAATCGCCGAATGTCCAAGGATGAATGTCGTCATATGGAGTTTAGAAGGAAACGATGGCGGCTGCGATTGCCGCCCATTTCTACAGCTACATACCTGCGCCAGGGCGGCTGAATGCTGAATGATGCATTAGCCGTTGCGTCGATCTCGACCGTCCAACTCGAGATTGAATTCCAGTGCCATTCTCCATGCGCTCCAAGTGTTTCGGGTATTTCGGTCCCTCCCGGTGCTCTGCGTACCTGTGCTTAGTATGCATGCACGTAGCGGAATATGCAACTAGCACATGAGACGATCGCAGACTCTCGGAGTGACTGCGACGGAGGAAGGCTGGCAGACTGGCTGGCTGGCTGACTGACTGTTTGGTTTCTGATCCTGGTCGGGGTGGGATCGGCTTTTGAAAATCGAATCGGAAAAGTGATTCTAACTGTGCTCCGCGGTGCTCTCTTCTTCCAGCCGATGTTTCAGCGATGATGGCGTTCCGTCCGATGGTCGGTATCGCGATCGGAGTCGTCATTACGCTATTCATCGCGGCAGGCATACTTGTCGGTGTGTACAGGTGTCGCGTCAATCCCAAGCGAGATAAAGGTGAGTCATTGGCCCATCGGCATTCCTTCTTGACGACCCCATCCACCCTGTCTGGGAGATCAGAGTGGTAGTTCATGAAAGGACTCGGCGTCCTTGCGATTTCGTTCGTGTTTCATGATGGAAAGCATGCAAGCACTATGAACCATGCAAACCATGTCTATCCACCGCAACGAGCCTCGTTCATATTGCGGCGTCGTCCGGTTCGGAAGGAGCCAGGGAAGAAAGGTCTTCGAGTCGTCGGGGATGAGGATCAACACAATCGGGGTCGATCAATAGGTTTTAGCGGTGGCCTTTTCGATTTTCAGAGAGCCACGCCTCGGCGTACGGCGAAAAGGACATTTCGCTCGGGTCCCCGGAGAAGCCATTGACGTTGGTCAATGGCGGTCCAACAAGCTCAACGGAAGACGATCTGGAGAAGACCAGCCCAGATGTCATTCCGATGCCATCAATGCCGTTGGGTTCAGTAGGGGCCACTAGGCCTCTACAAGGTAACTGCTGTACGTAGTCGCTTCCGGCTTCTTTCTTGCTTAGACTAGAACATTGTACTCGGTCGAAACAGCTTGGGCAGAGCAAGAGAGCAGAGAGCCTCGACGGAGCGGAACGAGACTAACAACGAGCCGCTAATATGACGATTAGGAGTTGCCATTGTCTCGGATTCGAGTCCTCAATTAGACGCACTCCGAAAGCTTCTTTCCGAAGAGACTCTTTTTCGAGCAAGACGGATAGATTCTTGTCGCGCTTCTCTCTTCCCCCAACGACTCGTATGAGATATCCGACGCGACGCAAGATCGATCGCTTGGAACCTGCGATGAACAAGATCAGTGGAATCCATCAGAATTTTTGGTGTCGTCTCGAAGCGACTCTCCACTCTAGCGACTCGCGACGTCCTGGCTGAACCTCTCGAGTTCTCGTCTCTCTTTTCTCCGACCTCTGTATCTATCAACGCATCGTCTGTCTGTTCCTCTCTCTCTCTCTCGCTTGTGTGCGTCTCACGACGAGAAAAGGAGATGAAACCGACTTCCGACTCAGGAGTTTTAGCTTGTTCCGTTCCTTGCAGATTTCGTCGACCTAGAGAGCAGTTCTGAACCTGTTGACCTGTCTTATCAGCATTTAACGGTGCTCGATGGACTCCCGGAAGGCATCGTTGACCCTTTATGTCGTTCCACACCTCCGAGTAGACATTCAGCAAAAGTAAGACTCGCGAAACGTTTCTCTTTTCCCTCGTCAAAGCATTCAGGAGCTCACGACCCGGAACAGCTCTTAAACGAAGTCACAGCACTTGAATTCCGCTCGTCGCTCTAAGCTTTTCGAATGATACGCATGAATAAACTAGAGCCATATTCTCGGTGTTTCGAGAGCTCGGGCCGAAGGTGTCCGACCGGGTTCCTCGGTCGCTGACCTTGGCAAGGTCGTGTCCGATGCTGAAATACATCCAAACAAAGGGAACGTGTTGTAACTTGAACGCTTCCTGTGTTTTCAGGCGCTAGAAATGGTCGTCGGTCCTTCTGTCGTCCCGCTAAGCGGAGACTCGGGCTATACAGAGCTGGTTCTCGCAACGAACGTGATGCTGACGCCAGCCGATAGAGCTGCGCTCGGACGTTCTAGTTCAGGGAGTATACAGAGAAAAACGAACGGAGGAGTCCCAACAGAATACGCTCGAATCGACTTCCATCGGACGCTACGACCCGTTCCGGGAGGGCACCTCTTGGCAGCCGAGGACCATTCAGCCTACCCGATCGTAGGCGACATAGAACCGAGTATGGCTCTCGAATCAACGACAGGCATCGAGTCATCTGTTTAGAAGAAAGTTTCTGGCAACGAGACTTCTACCGAACTGTGACTAGGGGATCCATGCGGCCTGCGACAACAACTGTGACGTGATACGATATGCACCGGAGTGGGAGGCCAGACAGCGGAGCGATATACGAACCTCAAGAGAAAGGATGAAACAGACGGACAGAGAGATTAAGATTTCTACGAGTTACTAGAATCACGGACAGTGAAGAGAGAGAAGAAAAAAATACACAAGAACAGCTTGCCGTTGTCGCCAATGGCCTCACTCCGAGCTGAAATTCTACCAAACCTCTGTAAATTCCTCGATTTTGCCTCAACCTAATGTAAATATTTCCTATATCTGTTACTATGTATTTGTCTCAAGTGCGGATATATAGGAGAAAACGCCGGCCCGACTCTCCGACGACGACGGTTGAGTGAGCGAGCCGACCAACGAGCGAGCGAGCGCACGTCGGTCGTTGGTTAGTGGAGCCGGCTTGATGAGAAATTCTTCCTCCAATTGTAAAATATATCTTTGTACAAAACATTCCAACAACTCATAGTTTCTGTTCCACGGAACTTTGTCTGAGCTCCGACGATGATGAAAGGGATGATGTCGACCACCATGTTGACGGGAACAACGACACGACGAACAGAGAGCTCGAACAATTCATCCACTGCTGGGTGGGATCAGGCTGTAAATTGTCTATTCAGCAGCGACAGGAAATGAACGACGAAGTATCAAGAACAATACATTTTTGAAACAGTCTCTCCGAATCGTACGAAAGAAAACAGATATATCGCCGTCAACGATCGAAATAAACGTTTGTTATGCATATAAATCTCTGTGTTCTCCATGGCTGCGATTTGAACTCCGAACGCCGTGATTTCCCACATCTATCGTCCCCCCTTCATAAAGAAATCAGATGTCTCCCGCGCATTGTGGAGGAGCTATGCTTGTCATCAATTTGTCCCCCTCTCAAAGGGCGGCGGGTGAATGTTGTGAAGTAGCGGATCGCTCGAGCGAGTGGAAACCAGCATGTGCTTCCGGGTTTATGATGGACTTCCCGCTTGGAGGAAGTTGATCTAGGAAGTCTCACACAGGCAGCGCGTTCCAATGGGGATGGATGTTTTTGACCAGAAGTTGAGCTTGATCTTCCAAACAAGGTGAGACTTCCGACGTAGAACGTTATCACTGGGTGTCGGGTCGTAGGATGATGCCAAAGCGCTCATAATGGAAGCTTGGTAGAGGTTATTGTATGCATGCGACAATGTGCACTGTCACTAACGCTCACTCCCAAAGCTTTGGTCAGGTCAAGAGCGCAGAAACTGTTTCTGCGCGGTTGATAGCGGAGAGACGAGTCTTTCTTGGTGAATATTTGAGGCCGTAAAATCTAGGAAGGGTAGCGGCTCGGGATTGGTTCCGACAAGAATCAACACAATCACCCTTATCCTTGTCAATCGAGCGTGAACGTGGAGCTCTCCTGGACGGGCTGTTGAATGTTCTAGAACAGCTGAAGCCTGTGTCCAGATTTCAAGGAAAACCATAGCGGAGAGGGTGCACAGGGCGGGGGAGCGCCCTCACCAGCGGGTGAACTCAAAAATCTCGCCTGAAAACTTTCGAAGACTTCCCGAGAGAGAGATAGAGAGAGAGAGAGAGAAACGGAGATACAAGTCCGAGTGGCAGGTGCTACACGCAGTGGAAACCTCATTACCGCGGCTTTGGAATTCGGAGGGAAGTCTTTGTCAGCCCATCTGATAAATAAGAAGTTTGCACTTCCGTTGGTGCAAACATTGGAAATGGTCCTATATTGGATTTGTTCGGAACCGTTCTAGAAGTCGGAGTCTTTGGTTATTCCTCCGCTCTTCGTGAAATATTATTCACTGCCGGGATGTACCTTTACGCGTCTCGGTCTCTCGTCTCCCGCTTGTCTCCTGCCGGGAATCTCAGCGTCGCTCCCAGACACCAACAACGAACGAATTCAATCACCGTCTCGTAGGGAACAACTCCACAACACATCCAGGGCTTACGCATCCAGGGGCACATCTTCGAAATTCCCCATCCTATCAGCCTCAACCGGGCAGATGATTATACTGCGGTGACGCATGGATGAGCTCATCGAAATAGCTCACCCTCCAGCGAATACGTGTTCGGTCAGAGAATTTCCGAGTGTCGGCAAACTTTAATATAGGCGGGGGGCGACGACAGTCGGATCCCCTAGGAGCCCTTCGTGTTCTGAAGTTGCCAGGGAGCAGCGATTCGATTTAGATTGACCGACATAGTTTGTGTCAATAAGCGCTATCAGTCGCTCATAAGCCACGGAACCTCTGAAAATACTCAGGATGGCCGAGAAAACGCCGTGCCTTCAACAAGGAAGCACTCGGCCGAGTGAGTGTCCCGTGGTGTAACTCAATAATGTGCTAAGACCGGAGAGCCCAAGCAGCAAGAACATCACGAACGAGGAAGTTAAAACACGGTCACGTTTACACTGGACAGTGTGTAACTTGAGATAAAATTCAATTCGGACACGAGATCTGGTCTCGCAGCTCTTTGGATTTCGTCGTGGATTGGAGAGTCCGGTGACTGAATGAAAATTGAGACCCTACGTTGTCTCGGACTACGCTATCCGATTCGTAACGAAGATGAACCGCATACTACGGATGAGACCTGCTCAAAAATGGATTCCTAAGCCAATCTCGCGCCGATCCGGGAGCATGCGTACATTGATGAGTACATCCATCCGTTCTCGAACACGCATGGCGTGCTTGAGGAATTGGTCGCAAGCCTTTCTGGGATTATCTGCTCAATTAGTACAAGGACGGAGAGAGGGAGTCGAGACAACCCTTTCGAACTCGCACCACCTCGGGTTGTCTCCGGCATCGAAAGGTCACGGGAGAATATCCTCTAGAGGTGGTGCCTCCAATCTCATGGATAACTGGCGGTCTCTACGGAACATTCTCAGATCATTGTTCCTTGAAACTACGATTCCCATCGAAACGCAGAACACTTCTCCGCTCACAAGTTTGGTCGTTCGAAGACATGTGCGGCCCATTTAGGAAACTCAGCTTGGAAGTCCCTCAGAAAGATGGGTTCGGACCGCATAATCGAGACCACAATAATTATCTCAAACGGTTCAATCGATAGATTGGGGCCGCGCTCCGATATCGCCCCCGAAATGGTTGGGACGAAATCCTGGGCAAAGACTCAAACCATCGTCAGAAGTTCGTGGCAGGGTTGTGAAATTTTTGACCGGTCTATGTCGACGAGGGGGAAAATGAGCCGTCAAGCTCAATAACCGTGGTGGAAGAGCTCTCTCGGACGTATAGTCCTTCGGTACCATCCGCTACCCCTCGGCCAGCTTCAATTGACGGGAGTCTCTTGAGCAACACCCGCAAACATTGACCTCCTCGAGATCAAATGCGCAAATGATTGAAATCTTGGGGTCTGCCGCACTGTTGCTACCGTCGACGTATCCGATGCCCGAGGGCTGCTCACCTGAGCCTATTGACCAAACGGCTCCCATAGAATTGAACTGCTTCGAAGCGCTGTTCCTTTTCCTAACGTCTCGAATCGACTGCAATGCGCAGGAAAATCGAAATTCTGCCGGTGATGCATCCGAGTCGTTCTGCCAACTGCCAACGTATCCGAAGCAGCTGTAGCTCATGAGTGCGATGAGCTCTGTTGGCAGAGACATCCGCAGTTGGAGTTGAAACTCTTCCGCTTTCGAACTCTGACTCGAAGCGAAGGAAGTAGATCAAGGAAACTTAGCGGGCGGAGAGATGGGAGACAACACTGATGCCGCTGCCACCCTTTTCACTTTCAGTTGTCAACGATTAATCGGCTGCAGATGGCGTCCTCAGCTAACTGAAAATTGCAACTACTTTGAGCAGTGAAGGCTTGCGAGGCTTCTCGACGATGCTTCCGCCGCGTCACTTGCACTGGGAACAGCAGTCGCTCTCCGAAACGTAAAGAAAACATACAGTCCCCGTTCGAAACGCGGGACTGATTCCGCTCATGATTCAGGCCCAGAGTGTTCAGAGAACGGCGGACTCTCCGTTTTTGGACCGCGGAAACTTCCTCTGGATCGATGTCCTCAAGACTCTTGCCGGAGGGAAGCACCCGTGGAGGCTGTCCTCCGAATCCTTGTCGGAAGCAATAGTTCTTGCGGAAGAGGAAAGTTCGCGCGGCCGTTGGACTTGAAATACGGACCTTTATTCTGACTGAAAGGACAACTTTGGCGTCAATGACGATATCGGCGCGAAGAGCGGCGATTCCGAACCAAATTTCAAACGGGGATGACTTTCGAGATCATGAGCACCTAGCTAAGGGCCTCGAGGACAAATTCCAGCCACGAACAATTTCCGGGCTCCTTGGGTCCCATCGGTTTCTGCCAGGGGAATAGAAGTTCCAAGGCTCTCCGACGCGACTCGTCGTTTCCTTCGGGTGTTATCTGCTTCTCATTAACGCGATACTGCATGGAGGTGATGAAATGAGAGCTTTGCTCTCAAGGAAACATTTAAGACGAGAACCAGACTCGGCCATTATCCGTTTTGATCGTCGAGCCCTGACGCTCCGACTACGGAAAGGTCATCTCGTGCCTCGTTCGGAATTATTTTCTCACATATAGGTACAAATTGATCATTAACAAGTTTCCCAGAACCTCCACAATCTACAGGTAGCTTGAATCGAGGCGAAAGGGAGAATCTTGAACGGTCCTGCTCGCTGTTAGGAGTTTCAGAGGCGACCCCACCCAAAGAGCTCAGACGGGGCCCTTAAGTCGCAAACGGACGCCAGCGGATGACAAACTTCAAAGCACTCCAGCTGTAATAATAGGTTTTCTGAAGTAGTGCCGGCTCTCCGATGCCTTCAAGCCCGTTCAACGGAGCATAAACTAATAACCAACCAACAAACCAAAGACTAGCGAAGCAGCGACTTGGGGAGCCATCGTCCAACACTTCAGAGGAACCATGGAAGCTAAGAGCGCGGCAGCTGAGTTGTATCTCTTAAAGTCTTGAAGAATCACTTTCTTCTGCGAGACCACCACGCTTGCCGGATTTATCCGTATCGGTTTTTCAGTTCGAGAAGACAATCACGATATCAAGTCACAGTGACTCGATTAAGGATGTTTCCGAGAGTCAATCTTCGAGAAATCGTCACGCGAGGGACCGAGTTCCATTCTAACAGCCGGAAAGGAACATTGTTGAAAACTCAAACTCGGACGGATTTTGTATTTGGTATTCTTTCGATGAAGGCACGATCATGGCATTCATGGAACGAACGTCTGATACCCATCCGTGAGAGCAGCAGACGAGATGGTGCATTCCAAAGCTCAATCGATGTCGCGAACACTGTGCTTCGGTTCCTCGGCCTCGGTTCCGAACTCGATCCGCTGACTCTTCAGCTGACGGACAGCACAACCAACACCCGTATCCTACGAGGACGGTCAATTCGTCCGGGGTGTGAGTCATGCGGGTATTGAATCGCGGACCGTGTAGGGTCTTCTCTGTGTGTGTTTCTATTCCCGCGAAGTTTTCTAATCTTGAGAGCCCTCATTTGTAGGTCAAGCTCCCTGGCTTCTCTCCTTTTTTCGCTGGGATACGGGCGCCCGAAAGCTTTCCGAACTGTGTCAGAGAGATAACAGCATCCATTGAGCAGCAACAAGATCGCGTCGTCACTGCGTCCTGTACTGAAACCGTCGGATTTCGCTGGCCGAGATTCACATGGGGAATTGATTGCAGAACGCCTCAAGCTATGCCGTGCATCGCCCATTCGAAATGAAGCATTCCAAAGAATTCGCGATGGAGCCATTGGAGCAATTTCGAAAGCATTTGAATAGTCGGGGTTCTTCCTTGCGAAATCATGTTTTCCATTCCTGAGACATATCAATGTTTTGCGGGATGCCGGGGAACTTCCCTCAAGCTCGCGCGCTTAACATCGGATCTGCGCACTTTTCTCTCTGCTTCGTCAGTATTGACGCCGCGCCGTAAAGTTTGCTCAAGATGAAGAAGAAAAGCGCCACTGAGTCGTCGGTGACAGATGTACATAGCTCGTTGTTTGACGGCGACGTCGGTGCCTGTTCGTCCTCCGGCTCGCCTCGGCTTCCCGCATGTATTTCTTCTCTCCCACCGTCTTTCTATTCATCCATCCATCCATCTATCTATCCATCGAGAGAGGGAGAGAGCAGTTTCGAGATTCTCGCCGCACGCCTGGTAGCTCCCAGGATCCCCCAACGAGAAAAGCGAGTTGCGCTCCCGCGGATAGTCTGAATGAGAAACATCGAGAAGGATGCGAGCATGACAAGACAGACTCGGGCGGTGAAGAGGGAAACGGAGAAATACTGAAACGCTATTCAACTGTTTATCATAAATGCTCGCCTCCATCTCTTCCTCTTCTTCTTTTCCTCTTCCGCGGGACGACCGCGCAGAGGAGGAAAGAGGGAGATTCCACCACCACAACCGCCACCACGACGGCTTCATACAGCAGCGTTTGAATCCGTTTTTCCCATCAGTTGCTTTTGCATGACCTCAAACTCCGTGGCTGGCTTGTGTGAATGCAAAAACAACAAGTTCCTTGCAGCGGGAAGCAAAGACAGGCTCTTGTCAAACCCCAGTGAAAAAATTCATTGTTTCCAGATGCCGATGCGATCGACGTCTCAGACCCTACACGTACAACGATCAAAGGGTTGTTTCCTGAAGTTCCTCCTCTCGGTTTGAGGAAGTCCACGCGGCTGGATTTCGCACAGCCGGAACGTCGACAACGTAGCCATGTCTCGAAGGCACCGGAGCTGCGCTCGCTTTTCAGGTCGACGACTCCGTTAGCGGCGATGGGCATGCTCCAGTTCATTCCTGAGGCTTTTCGAGTTGTGTTTGTTGTTAGTGTCCCCGCCACAAAGCCATACGACGAGACTGTTTTAGTATTGTATGTATGACTTGTGCATGCACGCGTCGCGCCTGCTAAATACTCATTAAACGTTTTTATGAGTGTTTGCCGAGAGAACCCACAAGCCCCTTGTTCGTGCCAAGGTCTTCTATGAGCGGCCACGATGCGTAAATATGTTTTCGCTTGAACTTGTTTCCGTTTGTTCCGAAACGACGTTGCAGGCCTGCGTTTAGCTCAACGCGGCCTCAGCCGGTCGTGGATTAGGCTGTTCATATCGGAATCTGATTTCATTGAGTATTCGATGAACTTCGACCTATCTCATCATTCGTTCCCCATAAACGGTTCATGATGAGATTCCATCTTCCGCATCATTCGATATTCACGCCCAAGGGCACGCCGAACCTGTTTGAGTTTTTTGAGTCGTCGCTTATCTCCGTCGAGTCTCTCGTCCTCGCCGTTGTTTGTTGCTGCTGTTGCTGAATGAAACTAATATTAATATATCACGCGCACGGTCGTCTCTCCTAACATGGTTATCGATGATGGCGAGGACGATGACGAGGACGGCGGCGGCGGCGAAAACGGCGACGACGGTAACGATGAGCATGATGGTGACGATGTGCTCGCTGTCGCGGAGTTTGTTGAAGGCAGTGGCGCCCGCCGCTGCGTCAGAAAGCGGCGAGGAGATAGAAGCCGTTCGAGAATGAAGTGCTGGGTGGAATCGACTCACCCAGCAGGGACCGTTTTCAGCCATCTCGTGTATAATCGACGTCGTATCTAAGAGTGCACGAGCAAGCTGCCGAAAGATGGAGAGCGACCGAGAAAAATGTTATGAGAGAGAGAGAGAGAAAGAAATCCGGAGCAGCCGGAACCATCCATAGCACCCCGGGGAGACCTTTGGCCGGGCCGTCGGCCGTCCGCGGCGAACCAACAACTAGCGGAGAACTCGCCGCTTGTCTGCTTTCGTGTCTTCCTCTCGAGCCGGATAGGGAAAGACATCCACTGCTCTGTGGCTTCTTGGATCTCCTCATCTTTCCCCTTTTCCTCGCCGATTCCGACCGTTCTGTTCTCATCATCTCGACAACGACCCCGAGCCGCGCCGTCGCTCTGGGAATCGGCAAGCTTTTCCAGCGGTCGTCCATTAGCTTGGCCGCAGGCTTTCCCGGGCTCTAGAAGCCGTGTCGAGATGCTTTCTTCGTTCATCCTTCCGGAAAGTCCGTGCGGCGGACATTTGTGATCAACGTTCCTTTAAGCCTGCTCGAGGCAGAGCGTTCCGCGCAGGGATCCTTGGAGGTCTCGGTTTGCACCAAAAGCCCGCTCTGGTACCGGGTAGGATTCGAGCGCTTGAGATGTTCCACGTGCGTAGAGCTTGAAACGCGGGATATTCCTCACATTTTCCCCCATTTGTAATTATGAGTGAGATGCCACTCCTATTAGAGTAGCCATGTTCTGTACGTGGCCCGATGATTCTCGACCCCCAATTTAGTCAGAAACACGGACGGCTGATCGCAGTTTCGCGCTTGGTTTGTTTCAGCTTCATCAATCATTGCCGGTGCTTTTTCGCTTGTCAAATTGGTATTGATAATGAAACAGAGGCTGTTCTCACCAATTTTTGCTGAAATGCTTCCGCAATCGCGCGATTTCTCCCTCTGGATCGGATTCCTTTTGATGTTTTATGCATCCGTTTCTCTTACCTCTTTGCCTCAACTCCTTCCGTAGAATTGCTGCAATCGCCACAATACGCCAAAAGCTAATAGACCATCGCAGAATTCGAAGCTTGCAAGGAGGCGCGCGTGAGTCTCTGGTCCGCATTCCGACAACGCGGAGTGCGGGAGGGGTTCATGAGCATACCAACAAGCTCCGATCACTCATTCACTCAATTTGCTGCCGAGCTTCCTCTTTGAGTCAGGATGGATATGTACGCATCAAATGAATCTACTCCATATCCTAGTTCCCATATTTGGATTTGGCTTGCCGTGGGCCCACATCGCACGAGGTTGGGTCTCGCGAACCCGACTCGCACGTGAACAGGGACAATCGTAGCCCGGAGATTGACACCGCGGAGGAAGCGTTCCCGAGACAGTCTGGCGTGCTCCTCTTGCATAATGTCGATTCTTGACTCGCTTGTGCACAGTCGAAGAATCTTCAATAGACGCCGACCTCGCGGAGCCAAGTGAACTCTCACAGTTTCATTCGAGGACGCCGCTCGTCCAGACTGCTCCCAGACAGTTTACTTCACGCCTGATTCATCCCCTTGTTGATTGAATGCTTTTGCGAATTCTAGCGGAATACATCCCCGCGCGACGTGGATGGTTTGTTCCAGAATTTGTAAGAGTCTGACAACAGTGCAGTGAGCGCTCGATTTTTTTTTTGAAAAATTTCGGGAAGAAGCAGGTTTTTCTTACCGCATCGACTGGAAGTAAGATGAGGGATGAGGTCCACATCCGTCCAATAGGGGAGTTTCGCCCCTCGAACGGAAACATGAAGCGCAAGTTGAAAATACGAGCCTGCTTTTAGTGTAGCGGTCCAAAAGCCAAAAGCAATGTTGTTTGTTAACAGTTACAAAGTCATTGGAGGATAAGAGTTACAAACGCGCCCCGCCTGCGCTCTTGGACAAAAGAGCATGCGCAATCTGTGGCTTGATTCTCGTCGAAGTCAGGTCGGATGCACTAACGACACAATAATGACTCCCCGGATCGGAGCTTTGCTTCTGCTGGTGCCGCTACCGCCGTGGCGTTGCTGCTTATAGGTTGAAATATGTGTTTCTTGAGAAAATGATAGCGGCTACAAAAATAGCAAACTGCGGCAACCGTCCCAAAGGACCTCGGGGGCTTTGAAGCTTGACGCGATGACCGAGGTCATCATCAGCTGATCGAAGGCCGGGTTTGGCATCCCGGCTCCTTGTTCCTCAGAAATCAGAGATGAGTTATTACGTTCTTGCGGAATGAGCCTCCTTCCCGCGAAGAATGGGAGGAGTGGTTAGCACGATAGTTCGGGAGAATTTGCGGAGCCTTTAACATTTTAAAATTCGAATGAAATCCCCGAGTCGGGCGAGGACTCTCGCGGATCGCCGACTTTGACCGAGATATGGAGTCTCTCAATCTGAGGAGATTTTCCTGGACCGGCGAAATCTTTTTCAGGAGACCAAGGAACTCGCGATCCGCTCTCGAACAGTGTCTTGACACTCCGCCTCGCTGTCGGAAAATGTTTGCGGATTTTCTCCTGTTTCGAGCACGCCGGGTGGTTTTGATTCGGGAGAGATAATCAGCTTTTGGTTAAGGTTTTATCTTCTATTATGTCAGAAAGCTCAGTGAGTCAGCTCACAGAGGAGGTATCGATGGAGATCATGCCTGGGGAAGCGAAACAGGCGAGCAAGCAAGGAGGCAGGCGAGCACGCAAAAAGACGGTCGCTCTCTGCCGCAGAAAAGAAGGGTTTCCCTCTTTGTTACGGAGGAACGTCTTCGTCACAGTCGAGTGGTTCGAGAGAATGAAAAAGAAAATGGACTCATTGCCGTTGCTCCTGCTGGCGCCATCTCCTCCGCCTCTTGCTCTCGCTGCTGCTGCCACGCCGCTTCGTTGTTCCTCGGGAGCCCCCCCAACATTTACCTCCAATTCCCTTCGTCTCGCGGAGAAGAAAGCAGGAAAGAGACGAAGTCGTTAAGGTTCGTTGTCTTTCTCCTCCTTCGCCTTCAATCTCCCACTCTACGTCTCCGTTCAAGAAAGCACACTCATCAAGATGATTTGACGTAACACGAATGACCGAACGAACGAACAACGGGTTCGGCTACGGCCACAGTCCGGGGTTCAGAGGGCATGAACTCCGGTGGGGCGGTGAAACTTTGTAGGGCCCCGATTCGAGGGCGGAATTCGGGGTGTATGAGAGAGGCGGTTGAACGAAAGGCTCGGCAGGAAAAAGAGCATCACGGAGCCGAAAAGACCCATTGGTAACGAAATTGGAGAACTTAAGAAGGTGAGATTAGGGGTTGGTTGAAGTTATAGGTGAAGAGAGAGCCGAGACGGACTCTGAAGGATTAGGTCGTGTGTTGAGTCCGCGTTGGAGCGAGTCAACAGCTTTCCCGACCTCTTTTTCTCAACTGATGAAAGCCGGGAAGTTGGGGATGGTCATGAAAGAGACGAGGGGTAGAGGATAGAAACTGAACTCACCCAAGAGGGTGCATCTATGCCATATATAGAGATGAAGTTGAGTAGGTTATGGTCGGCGAGCTCGAAAAGTTGAAACTCTTGTGTTCTCTCGAAGATTTGAGATCGACGAAATCTTCAGGGATGGGATCTTGATCAGCACTCTGAACTAGTCTCCGCATTCGGATGCTTCCAGTTCCTTGGAATATAACACGATACAAGACAGTCTGTCTTTCGATGAAACTCGGTGGAAGCGAACGACAGTGTAGTCAACAATCCTGGCAAACATCCTGACATGGAGTCACTCACTATTCACATCCCGTGCAGCTGACAACGAGTCGTGTCCGTCATCACTGCGTGCTGTGCGTAGATGTCTCGACGTCAACCAGCGGCGTTGCACCAGTTTTGAAACAGCTACAACCAAGTCCAATAGTCACCCGACCGCCGGAGCGGCGATGTTCGCGGCGACGATTTGTTGACGTGCAGAACGTGAGACGAATTCGTCTCTTCCTCTCTCTGTCGAATCGCCACAGCGGCGAGCGGGAGGCTGCGCACCCGACGCTGCGCTTGCTCTGGAGCAGGCATCGCTCTCGCTCGCTTGCTCACCGTTGTTCGAGTGGACGACGACCCGCGCACGTGAATACTTTCCCATCCGCGTAGACGGGGCGCGAGAAGTCGAATGGGACTCAACGTAAGATTTCTTCACAGCTGAGAATGCTGAGGTGGCCCGTGGCCGCGGTCGTGGCTTCACCGTTCGGTGTCTTTCAGAGTATCAGGTGATTCAACCTTGCGTAAATGAACGAGTTAGGACCCACCGGTCCCATTTCGGCTGCGGTGTTTGGTTTCCGATCATGTTACTGAATCCCTGAGAATGCCCGCTTCAACAATCCAATCGCCCTTGCTGATAATTATATTGAACATTATTGCGTTGACACTAGCAAAACGCGAATTGATAGAACTCGGTTTCGCCGGTGATAACGATAGTTCAAGGTCATTCCGCGTCATTTTGCATGGAAAGGCACTTGGATCCGATCGGAGCGGCGTTCAAGTGGTCCCTTCATTCGTCCGTGCTCGATTAGAATTCGATTCTACATCGTAGCTATGCGCGGCGGTAGCAGCGGTGCGTCAGTATATCCCATATCATTCTAACTTCGTACCTATACTCCCAAGTAGTGCATTCAGGCCGCGGGTCTGCGGTGCAGTCCAAAGGGGCTGATTACCTTTTCGGGCAGCCCATGAGATCCCAGGTACCATGGTTTCAGCGTCCGATTACTCACGATGAGTTCAACTGGTTAGCTCAGAAGCGGTGACTCTCACATTAGTGATACGCTGCTTAGGAATGCCAGAGAAAATGCGACCATCGGTGGTTCGAGACTGTGTGCATATCGGCCAGCGATCATCCTTCAGTAGGTCCAGCAGAATGGAGAATCTCAAGATTGGCGAGGAAATAAACCCAACTCAACTCAAGTCTGAGTGTCGCCGTTCGAAAAGGTGCAATCGATCATGCCCACCCGAGATGTCTTATCGCCGGAATATCGTTGATCGCAGAATGCGATTCGCAATGAGACGATTCGAAAAAAAATGCAGCATTCATGATTGGAACGAGAGAAATCCATCGCAGTTGACATAAGAGCCCAACTCGATTCCGCACGAGCAATAATCTCAAGCAAGCAACCAGGTGAATCCGAAAACAAAAGACAGGAGACGACTCGAGAGATGGTGGCTGAGCAACAGAAAGAAAGACAGAAGTCCTCGACGTTCGATTGACTCTGCGTCGGATACGAATTCATGAGTTTCGTTCCGGATCGTTCGGAGCCTCACGGGCACACATAGGAGATCTCGAGCCTCGCTCCCTTGTTCGCGTATCGGCGTAAGCGTGTGGCCCGACGAGCGTGTACAATTCCCTTTGATGGCATCCCTTCCTTGCGTTTCTTCCAATCCCCTATGTCAGTCAGCAGCGGGTCAAGCCAGTCTAGCGAATCAGGCGGATTACGACGGAGCCGAGAAGAAGGCAGACGAGACGCAGATTCCGTTGGATCACTCCGTGCCTCCGACGACAGCGTCTGATTTCAATTGATGAGATAATTAGCTCATCTCGAATTCTGGTTTTGTTCCTGATCGCTTCCGACACCTGAAAGCGGTTGATCGGAGGATTTCACAGCTCCTGTTCGGACGAAGACGCGGGGCCAGATTTGACCAGATATCGACTCAGGAACATTCCTCGACTCGAGACGCATAGAGCTCCCGAATTTTCTTCCTTCGAAGTTCTGCAAACCTGCTCAATGACCACAACGAACTATAGACGAGATGATGATTCCAGTTAGGGGAGGAAAACACGAAATGAGGAGCGCGCAAGTGACCTCCGGCCGGCAACGGATCGAAGATTGAACGAAGTCTCTTTGGGCCCGTTTGTTTGAAGAGCTCTTGTGCTTCTGTCGCAATCACAGGCCAGCGAACGAGATTCCTGCGGGCACGGGCCGACGTAGCCTAACTCGTCCTGACTCGGTCGGTCGGCCGGCCCGCCAGGCTTGCCAAAGCACGCGTGGCCTCCTTCTCTCGCTGTAGCGACTTTGCGCGAGTCCCTGCGAGCGGCAGTCAGCAAGCGCACACAAAGGCTGTTCCGTTCCACAAATTCAGTTTGGATTGGGTTCCCGCGTCCAACGAAGATTAATGACTTGTATTCCTGGAAGTTGTAGCGCAGTTTTTCTCCCAAGTCGGTTCCGCCTTGATTTTACAGGAAGTTGACTCGAAATTCACCCGGCCCTTCGTTCGGCCAGGATCCTTCGTTGGAAATTCTCCGAGCCCGGTCGCGACGCAGCCCGCGGCAACTATGTTGCTGGGCTCAATTCATACAGAGGCGCGTCATGTCGTCCGGGGTAGCACTTCGTCGTCCGGCGAATCATAAGAAACAGTTCTCCATTTGGCCTCCGAGGCACTTTCTCCTCGAAGTCCTTCCGGCCGAGTATGGAGACCGAAAAAAAATTTGTCTTCAGCAACATTCGTTATCAGCAACATGCGTTCGCCAGATCAGCAAGTTCGCGAATCGGGCGTTCAGGCTCTCTTCGATTGAATTTCACTCCGAGAAAATTACCTGCCTTATGTGTCGAGATAGCATCCCGCTCACAATCAGTGTTTTTTCGCAAGAATCAGAGAGCTCATCCAGACCCCCCGGTTCTTCTGCCAGACTCTGTTGTTCAGAACAGTCCCGCTTGCAAAAGTCTCATACGTGAATCTCTCGGGACGGTTGGGGGTCGAGGGGTTTTGGACATGAATACGGGAGAGTCAACTTCCACATAAACGGAAAACTCTCTTCAGAAGTTTTCTTCGCCTCGAGAGTGCTCTCCGGTTGGAGAATTCTAGACAGGCGGACTCGGAAGTGAATTTCGCAACTCTGCGTTTCGAAAACGACATTTGTCGTCTTGAAGCGACCGGATATTTTCGTAGCGACATCAAGAAGGTCAGGGGTTCCACGCCGACTTGGAGTGCCGTATCTTGCATGGATGACGCTCTTCTAACTATATCTGACATTGACCACCCACGCCATGTCATTAATTGAGAACCCCGACTTAGATTCCCATTCCAGCAAAATCAATTCTGTGTTCGTTCGAGGTCGAGGAGTGGGATGTCCTGCAGCTCATCAAGAGTATAAACGTAAAGCATTGTAGAAACGTTATCTCAGTACACAGTGTAATTATCCAGGGAATGATTGCAGACGCGGCGGGCTCGTATTGTGCCGGTGTGCAGCTTTCTCTGACAGTTATCGCACGCAGATCTTGAGTATCATGAGATTGCGTTCTCTTTTTTTTTCGATTGCATTCTGGATATTGTTCACTGGCGCACTCTGAACGCAGCAAACACGACACAGAGGAGCTCGAAGCTGACGAAATTTGAATCGCTTATCCGCCGTTAGCAAAAAAAAAACAGGCTCGGACTTGAAAAGCAAGGAAGCAAGCGGGCAGGCGAGCAATTGCGCACCGAGAGGAATCGAAAGTCCAGTCTGAAGGAAAAGTGTCGCATTCAGCTCAGGCCGCGATCCCGGAAGAAAACGGGGATGTCGACGCTTGATCCCCCTCATCGATTTTAGATCGCCATTTGCCAAAGTGTGTGATATGAGAATGATAGCCTTCGTTTACCAATATCATTTCTTCTCGCCGAATCCCTCTGGTGAGTCGGTCTGCCGGCCGGCCCCGACTCACCGAGCGACCGACTGACAGTCCCAAAACTGGATGAGGCAGTGGTTCGGGGACTAGACCGGTGGTCTGTCGCCACTTTCTCTCGGCCTGTCCTCGCCCTGTTCAGGCTTGCTGACCGCTTGGGGATCGAGAATTGATACTTAACCCACGACCTCTGCGTGGAACTCTTTCCGTCCCCAACAAACCCGCCTCCCGTAGCTCTATTTGTCACTGGAGCATGGTCTCCAGCAGTCTTTTATCAAAAGTTACCGGGCGAGCACTCCATCGCCCGAGCCAAAGATCATGCCTCACATGGAATCGCCCCTTCCGAGGGACTACTGACCTACTACTCATTCGCGAGATTTGCCGGTTCGCTGATGGAGCGTGTGGAACATGAATCGCGTACCTTCTGAAACACGACGATCTTAGAAATACACCGGAAGATCTGTCCCTGTTCGTCGCCGGCTCGTCGTCCAAGAAGAGTGAGTCAGTCACCAACGGGCCGAACCCTGGGGTCACGACACAAAATCTGCGAAGACCCCGGTTCGCTTCACCTACTGAAGAAGAGTTCGTAGAACAACTTCAGGATTCCCGAGCGTGGTTGACATTTATTGCGTCTGATCGACGTGAACGAAATACAATCCGTTCGGATCAAACGATGACCTCGATGTTGAGCGAGTGCTGAGCGTTGAGAAATCATCCCGAGGAGATAGGAACGGAGGCGGTTCCTCCTTGTGTGCGCCCCTTGTTACAGGGAAGGTTCATGCTTCGAGTGACAAAAGTGATTTCCGCTACACCGAGACCTCTACGTCTGAGCTCAGATTGCGGTTGGGATAGCTTTCGCTAGACCGAAGATCAGCGAGAAATGACGCCAGAATTAAAAACAGCTCAGCAAAACCTTCGGTCGGGGTCTTCGTGCGTAGTGTATCGGAAAACTGATATTTCAATGCCATGACCACGATGTCCTGAACAAACTGCTCGGCCCTGTACCGGTACCGCTGGTTGAGGTGGTCACTGTTGTCGAGGACGACAGTTAGGAGATGAAGCAGAATTCAGCAAAGTTCACTTGGCAAAGATCCAAGCGAGTGTCGGCACGTCGTTGATTCCATTCTTCTTCATAGAGGAAGAGCAGAGGGAGGAAACACGAGGGAGAAAAGCGAGAGAGGAAATCTTGGATCAGGTGTCTCCCCGTGGAACGGCATTCCATTAAACCAAAACGCAACGCCGTCGCTCCGGGCAATCACTGACGTCGCCCTCTGTTGCCGCTCACGTTGTTGTTGTTAATCCTTCCTTGTGATTAATACTCCATGTGGAGTTCGTACTGTTGTGGTTACCACAACACTTCCTCAGACGGTCGGTAGTGAAACACTGAAGGCCTCAAGAAAACACTGGGGGTCACAAGAATGTATGCGAGCTACAGTTTGGTTTCCGATTTTGATCTGTATGTTCGACGATGTCGAAGGCATCATCGATATCATCGCACTGGATGCCGGAAATTCAGTCGGGCGTCTTCTCACGAGCGCCTCAGTGACTCCAAAACAATTTTATCTTTCCCCGCCTCTCCGTAGCTCCATGGTTAGCTCCAAATTGGCTTAAATGCCTCATTGTTTAAGGGTGGGTCAGTTCCTGCCCGCCCGTCCCAATGTGGGCACGAGCACGCTCTTCTTCTGCCACCGACGACACTGGTAGTGGTACTCACTGTTAACAAGCTGTTCGTGAGTGAGTGAGCTCTTCCTCGTTGATGGCTTGCCTCACGTCATGGGTGGGCACCGCTGCGATTCGTCGACGACGACAACGACGAAGAGGACGAGAACGATGATGATGTCCACGACGACGACGACGACTCCTGACTCCCCGGCTGGTCTCTCGACCGACGTATTAGAGGGACCCCGTCCGATTGAAGTTCGCTTCAGGCCACTTACTAGGGCTCATCAAGCAAGCCGCGCTCTTGACACAGAGCTGACTGTTCGATGGGCGGGAGGGTCGGTTGGTTGGTCGGCCAGCCAGCCAGCCGGCCGGGTGTTCGGTGTTCAGTCGCTCGCTTCGTCGACTTGCTTGGATCACCACGTTCAAGCCCACCATCTCCAACCCGGGTCTCGTTCCGCCGGAGTTTCTATAGCGTTGTTGGTTGGATCAGCTGCTCGAGCGGACACACGAGAGTGAGTTTGGCGCTCCAGAACAGACCGTGGGCGAACGATGCGGGTCCATCCGAGTTTGTGGAGCTCGTTCCAGAGAGCTGGAGCGCGGACGTTATTGACACGTTTTATCGACCATTCACTCATCTTGATGCTCTCGTTATGAAGCACACAAAACTGAATTGGGCTCATTCGGCGGCAATCGACACCGAATTGGCGTTCGCCGCGTTTGTTGGATCCACAGGAATTAACCAGTTGCCCACCAAGCGGAAGCTGAGCTCCAGTTTGGGGCTTCAAAGTGGCAAGCCACGCTCTATCTATTCTCTTTCTAGGATTCCTCTCGAAGTGGGCAACCGATTCCCGATATGATCACGGATATGATAACACTTCGACGATGATCATGTTTACGTTAGTCTCATATTTATCTCTCTGTTATCATATTCGAAGGAGCTGTGCTTTACCCTGGTACCCCAGGAATCCATGAACCCGCAGAAATATATATCAGTCGCTGCAGAGGAATTTCGAGAGATCTTCGCATTCTCATGCAGGGGGATATATTCGAGATTGAAGTACCAACTAATCAGCTCGTTCATAAACTCTGAGTAATTCAGGATGTCTGGACTCCCGAGGTACTAAGATCAAAAGCTGAACAGATTCTGTGTAGGTCAGCAGTGGAAACACGAGGACTGCTCCGAGGTTTTCCCCGCCGGGCTATGTGTTTAAGCGAAGTGTGGTGGCAGTTTTAGAATCATCAGTTCTAGAACGGAAGATAAATACCTAGAGAAATCCCACCAGTTCATACGCTCGAGATCCTCCGACCGTTGGTTGGCAACGAGGATCAATCGCGGACATTCAACCTACGCATGAAAGCAAGCTACTCCCGGGATCGCGAGGATTCGCTCGATCTTCCGGACAGAGATTACAGCTTTAATCTCGGGAGATCCGTCCCCGATTGGACCTTTGCGAATAAAACACTCGACCGAACATCGATTTGGTTGACCGTGCTGTTTCCCTCCTGATTCCGCCCGTCCAAAGGAACGGGTCTCAAGACAGGTTTCGGCACGCAAGTTGGAGTTGACCGTCGAGGCTGCCGTCGCACCGACCGCTGTGGCGCAGCTTGAACATAAGCGGTGGCAGTTTCTTTCTGCAAGAATCCTCACGGATATCATGACAGAAACCCTGACGGAACTCGTCGGAACTGTCGACAAACGTCGCAGTACGGCGGCCTTGACTGTTGCAACCAGTTCCGAGTGTCTCTCCTCTTTGCCGAGCGACCGTAGTAGTGTCCAGAGTAAATCGAGCGCGAAATTGCCGAATGTTGCCTTGACTTGCGTTACTCCTCGGAGGGTCCGGACTCAGCCGGCGGCTTGGTCCGTCGGGCCTCGCCGTGCCGGCGTCGTAACCCGCAGATCCGAACTGGGTCGGCCCCCTGGGTCGCTACGTCCGCGCGGCCCGAGGGAGCACCGATGTCCTTGCTGTCGTCAACGAAGGGCTACGACCGGCCGGCCGGCCGGCCGCTACAACTGCGATGCTTAAAGCGTCCGAAGTTGAAAAGTGCTTGCGTTTGGACACTCGAAACAGATTCAACGGCCGACGCAACAGAATACGAAGTCGTTGAACCAGACGTGAGAAGCGCCGCTTCTGTTTGATGCATCCGAGGGATTCTTCCAGGCTTGCTCCAAACGACGTTGTGAACACACGCGAAAATCCCGCCGAACCGTTCTCTCCGTGCAGCATGAGCCAACAGCGAACACGAAGCGGAATCCAATGTAGCAGCCTCCATTCCTAAGTTCTGTTGCATGAGTTTCAAATCACGCAAGGACGACGCGACGTATCCAGGCTTATACCTACCACTCCGATGGCAGCTCGATGTCATCGACGCGACACACAAAAGTTTCGTGGTATGCTCGAGCGCCGAAACATGTACACCCGATGTTATCAGAGAAGTTCAAGTAACGAACAAAGGGATTGTTGACAAACTTCACCCCTGCTTCCCCGTCGCTCCACTCAAACGAGCTTTGGGTCTGCCCCACCCAATTTCAACAATAAAGCGGAGTTCTCTGAACAATCAACAATAAAGCGGAGTTCCCTGAACAATCATCAACAAGGATGTCCTCCTAGAGAGTTGCTCCATGTCGGCCTTGCCGGCAGCACCTCGGCGCGTAGCGACAAGGTCAAAGGTTGGTGCATGCTCCTGAAGTCGGCGCCAGTCACCGCAGATTGTTCCGAAAGTGGTCGATGCGTCTGTCAAGACAATCGAATTCCCGCCGAGGTGATTAATAATCAGATTTGAGAATCGGAATGCGTCCCTCATCAACCCAGTCGTCGCCAAGGAATCAATTTTCGTCGCTCGCCTTTCGGGCTATGTGCCTATGCTTCTGAAGACAAGCGTGGCGGAAAACCAGACTCCAACGGAAACTCGTCCTGGCGCCTGAACTCGAGCGGCGGCGCAGTCGGTTGTCGGAAACACCTCCAGATCCGAATTTACGGTTTTGAAACGTAAATTCTCGGGTTCAAGGAAGGAAACGGAAACGAACGCTCAGTTTGTTTCAGGCTTATGGTGTCTGATTCGAAGGGACAGCAATGGCCGCCTTCGATGCGATAACGAGACGATTCTTTCCTGAAATGATCATGGCGGCGATTCGAATAATGATGATGATGATCTTATATCAGGATCGCAAGAAACCAGGATACAGGAGGTGGCGATCGGAAACAGGGACGATAGGGCAGAATAAGCACGGAGCCGACGCGACGCACTGACTAAGAAAGCTGTCACGGAAAGGGAGGACAGCAGCGGAAGTATATTTCTCAGCCGGAAGCAATAGCTACACCTATTTCTCCTCCGTTTCCGGAAATTAGGCGGCTGCAAGAAAAACGTCGCATTCAGCAACGTTTGAATTTGATTTTTCCTTTCACCTTGCTACTTGCATAACATTCGAGCCATTCGTCATTCACAGCGCTTCCGCTCTGTCGAATCCACCGCTAAAGTGGCTCTTTTGAGCCCAAACAAGATTTTCGTTCGGAGAAAGGATATTCTCCTGAAAGGAACACGGAGATAGATCTAGAGGAGCCGATCCTGAGACCCCGCGATTCTGCATCAACTGTGCACGGCGTCACCGTCATTCGCTCATGCGATGGATGTGAACGACGCGCTGACCGCTAGGCCACTCGGTCGCCAGTGGGTTCTCACAGAGCCCGGAAGCTGGCTTCGTCGAGGTCTCTTTCCAAGTTGGAAATTCGCTCCTCGAGTTGAACCGATGCTCGAAGCGAGAAATAGTGAAAGCGGAAGCGGAGAAAAGTACGACGATAAAAAAGGCGATGAAAGAGCGACGAAACGGAGGGAAACCCTACGAAACGTAGACGTTGACTAAAAACCCGATCCAATCGATATAATCTGTTTGCCTAGTTGAGAGTTTTTGCGGATAGAAGACGAGAGGCGAGGAGAAGGCAAACGAAGCGGACGCGAGAGCGGAAAAGAAGCTCAGATTCAGAAGGGAAAAAACTCAAGACGGAAGGGACCGGGCCGCGCTTCAAAGATTAGCGCAACGAGCCCAACGATCAAAACAGACGAGGCGGAGAGGAACAGGCAATCGTAGCGGAACCCTTCTCTGACCCCTAATAGAAAAAAACATCCTCGATTGAGTCGAGCTTCATCCTGAACGAGAGCGTGCAAACTCCCAGCCGAGATTCATCTCCGCGTTTCCCTCGATTCGCTTCCACCCTTCGCGTTCCTCTCCTGTGACCGGTGCTATCTCCAAGAGCTGGCCATCGCCAAATCGACAGCACGATTCGAGAGACCGTGCTCCTCGGATGGGAATTGTCAAGTCGTTTCGATAATGGATTTCTTTACCAAGGAGCGCCTCCGACCTGGAGCTAACAACCCAACGCCGAGAAGAACAAATTCTCGCTTGTCAGCCGAGACAGCGAATCGTTCCAGGAACGTAGGGAGCTGTTACGGGAAGTCGACGAATTTTCATTCTCACGGTTAGCTCCGAAGCTCTATCGGATCACCCCTCGAGAAAGTCGGAAGAACTACCTGAGTTGAGAACGCATGCCGACATCGGAGATCGAATCGAAACGGCTACTCGGATGAGTCGTCTTCAGGTTCGTCGGCTTGTTTCGCGCGTGGGCTTTTGAGGAAACTTTATTGGCGTAGGCTTAATACAAACGCTGGAAGTAGGAGAGTGGTCGCTGTTATTGTTGTTGCTGCTGTCGTTGTTATCGTCTTCTTCTTCTTCGTCGTCGTCGTCGACGTCGTGTAAGGCAAACTCTCGTCGTTGCTCGAGTGGAGCTAATTGAAGCCACCACAGCACCAGCAGCTCAGTTGGAGCTCAGCTTATAGGGTCTGCAGTGGCATGCAGTCCGGTCCGGTCTCTTCCACTTCAGTCCGCTTGCGAACGGTAAAAGCAACTCGTGTTTCTATGGGTTCCGTCTACTTGCAATTGTCGTTTGTTACCCGGAAACCGCCCCGTTCAGCTCACTTGAACCCTGCGGGGGACATCAAGGGAGCTGAACGGAGTTCGGCCTCTCCCTGATGGGGCTGACCGGCTGCTTCGAGGGTAAAGGGAGGGAAACCGTCGAATCAGGGACACCCCAGCTCACGCAACTACCTCTTCTCGCGAAAATCTGTGAAAATCCGCTCCGGAAATTTACTTGACCTCATCGGGAACAACCAGGAAGAACGTTGGAGCAAAGGTCCTCCGATTTGGTTTGCATACCGTGATTGCCTCAGGTAACTATGACCACGCTACAAGTCTCAGCTCTACGCGGATGACGACGACGACGACGATGTTGACATTCGTCGCAAGCCGCGAGCGGACTGCGACGCCGCGGGCCGATTAGGACATTGCGTCGAATTGTGCGTGTTTGCTTACGAAGTGAAATCTCCCACCGAGAAAACATCTTAAGACGAACTTGGCAGTGATTCCGCTTCCAGAGCTTTTCAAGCGTCGTGTTCGTCCCCGATGTTTACATGAGCGAGGCGAATCCAGCGCAGGGAGCTTGGCAAGGTTAGCACGTGCGCTCGCTGTCCACGACATTCTCGTCGGAACTTCTGAAATCGAAACTTCGAGGTATTTCCGAGCCTGAAATGTCGAGCTTTCGAGTGAGCTACGGATCAGTTCTGGGATTTCTTCGAAAAGACCTCCTCCAGAATCCACGGCACGGGGACCTCGATTGCCAGTGATGACCTTTTTCCGGTGTGCCCGGACGATCCGCTGAACTCCTCGCATTTCTTCCGACCGTCTGGTTCCTCCCCGTGGACGGGATGTTTATCCGCTTATTTTCTGGAGCGAAGATGGGGAATATCTGAACGAATCGTCTCCAGCTTCCAACGCGCGACAGGAACGGACTCTGCTAGGAGGAAAAGAGCAGCGGGGCGGAGGCCTTCCGATCAAAATATGATGCTTTTGCATATGTATGTGGATACGTATGTGATTCCGGGTCGATGTGAGGCTGTACTTTACGAGGGCTTCGGAATCATATCCCAAAGATATACATGGCTACGAGTGCATTGATCCGAAACTGGAAAACGATTCCGAGACGAGACGTCTGAGACTCGCGCGCGAATGTTGTAGCCCATATAAAGAGCAGAATGGTGCGACGACAGCAGTGGAACGAACGCATATTCCGCGTCCCTGAAGCGGGCGGTGTTCAGGGACGAAGTTGCCGGCCGGGCGGCCGCCGTCGGCGCGGGCGCGATTCGTGTATTTGAAGAAGTGTATTCCGCCACCCGCTCTCGCGAGACCTACTACACTGCAGTCAGTAGATCGGTCGCTCGCTCGGCCGCTTGGTCCCTTGTCTCCGATCCCGGTTAAAGCGCCAAGTCGTCGTAGGACGTCGGCCTCAAGAGGAAGCTAGCCAGCTGTCTGCCAAAGGCACCTGTGCACCTTCGCGAGTCAGACAAGAAACGAACGAACCAACTAACCTGCCGGTGTGCCTTCCCGCCCGCTCGCCTGCCTGCCAGCGCGGCACCAAAGGAGCGAAGAAGACGCCATCCAGTCCTCAGATGGCGGATCTCGGGATTGGGCCCAGGAGGAGGAGAAAGGAGGAGATACGCTCGGGAGAAAAAAAGACGCGACAGAAAAGCCTGTCTGCCTTTCTGCCTGCTTGTCTCAAGCGACGACGCCTGGGAATCCAACGAAAGACGGCGACGAGGACGTCGCAGAGAATCCACTGACTGAACTCGGCCCGCCACATCCCCCTCCTCCTCCTCCTCCTCCTCCTCTTCGTCGTCGTCGTTCTCAGGAGAAGAGCTGAAGAAGCGGCGGAGTAAGCATTTACTTATTTGCCCGAAAGCCGTGGAAACCGAAAAAGATCCTCTTGAGAGACTCGCGCCAAAGTGAGATTCTCGCATTCCGCCACGACTTCGGTCAGCGCCGTCGCAACCACCACTCGGCAGGAAGAGGAAAAAGAGGAAAAGACGAATTAAAAAACACGAAGAGAAACACGCACACGCTGATAGAGCTGCTGAAGTAATTTATCTAGGATACACGCGAGTAAAACCACGGCGCGGCGTCCGCTTCGCCAGTGCCACCTACCAACGACTGGCGGTCGAATGAACTTACATTCATGAGGATTCGTCTCGGTCTCCGCAAACCTCGCAGCTGTCCTAGCTGTCTTTTCGTCGCTGTCGTTTCCTTCGCCTCCGTCGAGGGTCGGAGTGGTCCACGACGCGGGTTGTCCATCGGGGTCGCGGTCGAGGGGTGGTTGTGAAGTCGTCGTCGTCGTCTTCGTCGAGGGAAGCGCGAAAAGGAAAAGTTAGAATCCCCGAGGAAATCTTGTCAGCGCACAAAACCTCCAAGATTCGCTTTGGCCTGAGCGATAATAGAACAACATGTGCCTTCCATGACAGCTCCACTTTTGTGGTTGACCTCGCTCTGCTTGCCTGCCGGCCGGCCGGCCTGCTTGCCTCGCATCCCTTCACGAAATCGGTGGCCCGGGCTGACAGCTGCCATGTCCGCCAAGCGCTGTTCCTGGACCCCATCTCCTCCTTTCTTCCTTTTCTGCGTCCAGTCCACCTTTTGAAGCCAGCTCCACCTCGTGTTTCCCAACACGTCCGTCCCTCGAAAATCCGGAAGGAATAACACGAGAGTCAACGCATCGCAGTGGGACTGTCTGCGTTCCTCTGTACATACTTCATGTATCGTGCATTTTCAGGGGAAAAAACTCCCGTTTTTGAATCGTTTCCGAATAACTTAGACCTCTGGAAGAGAAACGGAAGAAATGGAGGAAACAGACCCGGTATCGCTGGCAGACTATAACAATCAATATTAAAAGTTGGAACGAACCGACGAGTTCCGCCGTGCAGAAGTGAATTGGAATTAACTGCTGGAGCTGCTGCCGCTGCTATTTTTCAATTCGAGGGGAACTCGACTGATTCGATGGCGCCTCGAAACGACCGACCGGGACTGTGGGGAGGTGAGACAGTGAGGGGAGAACAACTCATCTCCATATCTTTATTGAACATTTGCGCTCGAAGCCATATTTACGACGACAGCTAGTTCGACCGAACGCCCGCCGCCCGCCCGTCCGTCCGGACACTTGCCCGTTTACTTGTTCGCTCTCTAGCTTGCTTGCTTGCTTGCTTGCCCGAAAACGAACGAATGGACCGGGAACCATTTTTATATGGAGTGCAAAGAAATTAATTACCGGACGTACAGTCCCCCACCTGACGACCGCTGAGTTGTCTGCCTGAGCCGCTAGATTGCTCCTAGGTACTCCCTCCGCTAGTTTCCATCGAGGGGTCCGCCCCGGTGGACCTTTGATCTACGTGTTCTCGGTCTTTCCGACTTCTTGGAAAATTTCCCGAGCAATTTCGACAAGGGGCGTTCCTCCGCAAGAGTTGTTCCAGGAAAAACAAGTGTATCAGAAGAAGGGCCAGAACCATCAGGTTTCTGGGAGGAGGAGAGAACTTCCAAAGTTTAGGAGGAATTCCCAAGATTGATACTCTTCAGGATTCTTGTGAAGTGTTCTCCAGAGGTATGTTGTTGTATGAGGTATGAGGTTTCCCATGGAGATAGAACCCATACACAGATTCCGCGCTTGGGAAGAAGTTGTGAGTTGGGACGGACGGAAGTCGAGGCTCGTTCTTTCAACTCATGATCGGCTTTGATTCCGCAGATTCGCTGGAATTCCACAGGCCTTGGAAGTTGCCTCTAGGGTGGCAAAGCGTGGGCTTGAGGTGAAATGGTCGACAGCGGCGACGGCGCGGCGGCGGTACGAAGACGAAATCGAACGTTTACGACGCGACGGAAACGTACATTTGTACGAGAGAATGGAGGCGATTTCGAAATATTCCCGCGATGATAGTCCACTGGAATTGAGTGCGATTCCGGCGAAGCTTTCTCTCAACAACACCATGAAAGCAGTTTTCCGCTAGCGAGGCCGCCGCCCGCCGCCGACGTCGTCGCCGCTGTTGCCACCGCCGGCACTGCTGCCGTTATCCGATATCCCACAAGGCATGTCGCAAGAAATCTCTCTTCCGGGACAACTAATTCGATTTTGGCCCGAGTTGCCAGAATGTCGTCCTCCGCTGGAATACACGCTTGAGTCACTTTATGTCACTTCCAACGAAGGATCTGGAAGATGTTCAGCCGTGGATTGAGGACGACCGCAACGACAGCCGCCTGGACCAGGACGACGTTGGTCTTCATCGAGAGTGAGTCGTAAACCAGTCGACAGTTCCTATTGAGTACGTGTGTTCGGACGCGTCAGATCGGATTACGAAATGAATGACGGACGGACGGACCGAGGAGGCGAGGAAAAAGATCTCCAGCTCCCCAAGCACCGCTTCTGTCGGAACACTCTAGCTAGGTTCTTGATGAGACGAGAAGTTTGCCGGATAATTCCTCCAATGTTACATCTTCAACCTACAAATTTCGGGCCATGATTGAATAGTGTCCCGGCCTGAGGGTCGTGGGCTGGGGTCCTAATTCGGGGGGATTCTCGCAATAAAGAAGCATGATCCCGACAAGACGGCGCGGCGCTCGTGCGCCCTTGGGAGCGGGAACGTTTTCTTGCAAACTTTGTCATTGTCTCATTTGCATATTCGGAAATTTTGGGGGACGGAGTCAGGCACGCGGCTCGGTCCGTTACCACCACCACCGTCGCCGCCGCCGACAATCGCAACGACCCGCCTGATCGGGTTGCAACGCTAAAACATGGCACCGGATGGAAAATGCAATAAGAATCGTTCCATTCGGAAATCAATCGCTCCCCGGCTTCTCTCTCTTTGATGACTGCCTGGTGCAAGCGATGATATTGAACACGATCCGACGTCGGGAGAATTTCCCAGAGTTTGTTTCGCGAATGGTTTAATTGCCGTTGCGTAGCATCAGATGGTCTACTGATCCTCGTGGCCCGAACAAATTGGCTGCCGCAGCATACGAGCATTCAGGATTCGGTTGCGATGTTTAGATCATCATCGATCAGTTTCAATGCTGCGGGAAGTTTGTTGTGGATTTTCTAGCTGCGAACCATTTCATTGGGACATCTCGCGACCGGATCACCTTAGGGAAACAATGAGTGGGACAACAACGTGGGAGCAGTAGGAAAGCAACAACATCTCTGAATTCCTCCCTATCTGGAGCGGAACTCTCGCTGCAGAGAGTCGAACACTTAGCCGGCTCTCGCTCCTCTCAACCACTCGTAGGTGTTTGCCCGATAAGATTTGCTGAAGTCTTTTTTGCAGGGCTCTTGAGCGATGGGCGATGGAGGACGCTACAGTGCTCCAGTGCAGCGGCCGCTCTGTTGCAGCGATCGTGTCGCCAGAAGCCGTTTCCGTCTGGTCCAGATCATATCTTCGGAGCCCATGCCTTCTCTGGATTGTGGTCATGATCGACGGCGAGCCCGCAAATTTTCAGATTCCCACGAAGTCGAGGTGCTGCATCAGATATCAGTAGAAATGGAAGCTGATGAGTGCTCGGACCGCGCGAGACGTTCAGGAACACCTAGCCTCCAAGCGATCGGTTCCGATCGTTATAATCGCCGGTTAACCGAACGAGATCAGAATCGAACGGATATCGGTTTCAATGCTCCGTCAACGGTAACCTCATGAAGAGAGGCTACGAAGGTTCCGACAAGCTGAAACGGTATCGGCCCGAATGAAACGCCTTTCTGAGCAGACGGGAATCGAGTGGCCGCTCGTGGGACGAGCGTGATCGGGACAAGCTGTGAGCGAACCCGCTGTAATCTCCGAGGAAATCGTCCTTCTGTATCAGGGACCGATTCGGACCAACGAACTGCCCCTCGTGAATGAGGTACCAAGAGTCAATATGGCAGGTGGTGTCGAACCAAGGTGGGAGGCGGATGCACACGTGGCGTGCACTCCGCTTACAGTTAGACAGCTCGGCTCTCGCGGCAGCTTCCATGATCAATGGCAGAGTGATATCGCAATACATACACGCCTCAATTTCGGTTCCTCAAACGGTAACCAGCCGGAAGGCGGCTGGGCGGAAAGAAATTTCACCTCAGAATATCCTTTCCGTACGATACTCGGCTCTCAAGGGCCTTCCAACGAAGTGCCATTTTACTCCTCAGTTTCTAGTAGCAATCCTTCCCGTTTCTTCGCTCACAGGGGTCTTCTCTCACCTGCAAGGAGTCCGAGGATTGCGTGACCTGCGGTAAGTGACGGACCAGACGATTCACAGGCTGTTGAAAAACCGGGGTCCATCGGCAAGAACCTCTGAAACTAGCAGTGGTCTCTTTCTGACGTACAGGAGGAAGCTGCGTCCGACGAGAGAGAGACGGACAATGAAGGGAATCTACCTTGGAAATGTCTCCCTCCGATGACGAAGCGGAATCTTCAGAGCTGTATCGTCTTTGGGATGGAGGGCTACGGTGCTAGGCGGTTGGCGACGCCCGCAGGCGCTCAGGTATGATATGATATGATATGATATATGTATGTATGTAGACAGTACCACTGTTGGTTTCCGAGGTCTTCTGGCAAGAGGAAGGTTCTTCCGGCAAGAGTTTTTATCAAGATCCCACGTGGACTTCGAAAAGGCACACAGTGAGCTCTTGAGCCTCGTTCAAAAACCTCTACTCTGACGAGACTCAGAATTCTAGAATCGGAGATCTTGTGGTCCAGAGCCGGTCAGATACAAGTCCTAGCTCCGATCTCGGGAGCGCTCAAATCTTCGTCACGCTGCCCCCCGGGAGTTGGTCGCTGTAGTATTCCCGGTCGAGATCACGTTATGCTAGAAATTTATTCAAATCAGCGAACGCCGGGCACCCCTTTTGGTTGAATAAAACTCTAGCTCCGGGGTTCCGTATTCCGACACGGCACTGGATACCGTTAAGTCGATTAGGTTTCATCAAACTTCTTTGGAGTATTTTGACGAGGATGATGATTCTGAAGATTCTTCTCGCCTCAAAATCGCATGGATACGGAACTCGCGAGCGCCAAATCCCACATATGAGCATGCTTTGCAGGAAAGCTCAGATGATTGGTTGGTCGAGCGGGTTTCTCCACCAAATCGTGGGATCCGCAGCAGTATCGTTCAATTCGACGCGGCCCGCGGAGCAGAAGAAGAAAGCAAAAACAAGAGCTTTGGAGAGTCGAGTCGTCGACACGACAGCTGTGTCCTCCGTTTGTTGTCGACGTCCCGGGAACCGCAACGGCGGCATCATTCCTTAATTTCGAACCCTTGCCGCAGCTCGACGAAAATACTGCTGACTGAGCACGAAAAAACGCGCGGTTTTTTGCGCGTGATTCCCCGCCGCCAATCCATTCGCCCGTCCGCCCGACCGACCGCCATTCTGTTGAGCGGTTTTTGAACAAAACTTCAACGCTGTGCTGTCCGTGCATCGTTTCAAGTGCGCTTTTTCGCGCCGCCTGCAACCTGCTGCCTCACATTAGCACTAATTGTAATAAATATTGAATTCCATGGAATGAGCTTGCGGGCTAGGCGATTGGGTTTTGATCGTCGAGGGCAGACGCCTGCAGACTGGCGGCTATAATATTTCACGATGCAATAAACCCTCGACCGTTCGGCCTGCCGAATAATGGCGTGGCTATTTCTCAGTAGCATGCCATTAACCTTGCGGACAAGCTCTTGTCCGAAAAACGCTATTTGCGATTGCATTGTGTGCGCCACAGGCGTGTGTATGTACACAAGATGCTAGCGGAACACCTTTCGCAATCACAAATCATGCATGACGTGTTCATTCGAAAGTCGGCGGAAAACTAGCGATTCGAGCCTGATGGAGGCTTCTGCTCTCCCTGACCAGCACAGAGCGGAGCAAACGGAAGATTCTTCTGTTTTCTGCCCTTTCGTGCGTTTTTCTGTTCTGAGTCGATCGAGATTTCGGAGCTAGAATATGTAGTGTCTTTCAATGGCTCGGTCTTTGCTCCAGGTTATTGGGAAACGAACTCGAGGCTCTCGGAGCTGAAATTCTTGGGATGTTTTCGAGAATTCATAAGCATGATTGTTTCCTTGAGCTTTTTAGCTAGAACCGGAAACTCATGCAGCCCGCCCGGAAGCAAGTGTCCCTCATACAGCTTGCGTGGGAGTAAGAATGCGATGCTCTTTTGGAAATTCATCAAGCGTTTTCGCCATTCTGAACGCAGGTTCTGCCTGCAGAAAGCGCTGTATGACTCAAATCTTCACTTTGAAGATGAATTTCGTTCGCAACAATGTTTCGATCGACATGCATATCATGAAGTTGGAGCGATGGAACTATGTTGCTAGAGGAGTGCCGAGGACTAAAGACTGCTTATGGGACGTGGAAACGTGGATCATTAGCCTGTTTACCCCGTTTGACGTCACAAAGCCTTCCACGCAGTTCCCGCATTCTGGAGGAAACCCACTTAGTCTCCGTTCCCGAGATTGCAGGAGGGACGGGTATTCATGGATGCGGTGACGACGATCATGCCTCATGATTCATGAGTCAATGACATACCCTTGCGAATTTTCCACTAGAACTCTCGGTCACTCATTCGCATCGCCGAGGATTGGAGAACTGCGTTTTCCTCCTGCTAGGAGGCCACCTCTGCGAATCTTCAGGAGTCCCAAAAGTTGGGACAATCGATGCGCACTTCGTAGACTTCATATTCCGGGAAGCGATGCCGAAGGAACACGGGAAAGCACTCTTCCTCTGAGTTCCCGTTAGCGGAACAGACGAGCCCGTCGCCGGGGTGGGTGAGCCACTAGTCAGTCAGTCAGACAGACAGCAAGTCCATCCACTGACAACGTCGGCGACCCTACTTCGTTGAATGCCCAGCCGAACAGTCACAGCTTTTTCGCTCGTCTCGCATCCCCCTCATTCTTCTCTTTAGTCCACTTTTGGAATTGTTTTGGCCCGGTGGAAGAGAAAGAACAGAAGCAAGATGTATGGAACAAGTCTTTTGTTTCTGTAGCCGCTGCGCTACGGACCCCAGATCGGAGCCGGCGCCTGTGCATAAGCTTGATCACTTCTCCCAAATGTACGCTCCTCTCTATAACTCATTCTTTGGCCATCTCCCGCGCTCAGCGAAGACGGCGGGCGAATCGAGGCGAGACATTTCGTCGTTACGTTAGAGGTTTTATCGAGATTCGAATAACCCACTCGGACCTCCTGAAGATTCAATCGAAACAAGGCTTGGCTCTATCTCTTCGAGCGATGGAATCAGGACCAACCAGTAGAGCTTAGTCTAGCGAAGTGAAATTATGCAGATTCAAAAACCGTACCCGGCGCAGCCCTCCGTTTCCATCATCGCACTCCTCAGTAGACAGCCGAAGTTCGAAATCTCTTTCTCGAGCTTTCGAAGGTCTCGCGACCAGGCCCCATTCCAATACGCATGTAGCCTCCGATTCGCTGAGCCGGAGAAGTCATGCACAAATATCTTATGAGGACATGAAGGAGTCGTCTGCGTGGTGAAAAATGATTCCATTGGCGAGACGTGTCCCTACCAAACACACTCGAGCCCACCGGAAGATGAGAAACCACTAACGTAATGTATTACCACCACGACCAACGTCTCCGAGCGGAAACTAAGGCGGGTGACGCGGGCGCTTGGGCGAGAACCGGAGCTGTTACCAGAACAGAGACCTGAAAGAGTTGCCGCGCAGCTAGGCAGAGTGCCAAGCTCTCGACCGGACGGCTGATTTTCCGGTCGTCAACAGTCGCTTTGGACGGCCAGTGATGTCGTCTCAGGAGAAACGAAAGCAGACTTCCGTGCCTCTCCTCGCATAGAGGTTGTGGCTGCTGATTCGCATGCATGGGGCCTCGGAGAATTCGTTTCCGGAGGCGGCGAAAAACTTGTTTCCTAGAGTGGTGCTAGAATCTGAGGGAACAATCATCACTCGTTGGACTCGGCTTGTGCGGACGAGTTTTTCCCGGGAGCGAGGCCTTCTCGAGATATTCTCCGGGTGACCAACGGGGGTGCCGATGTCTACAATGTTTCCGCGCGCTCCGAAGGCATAGCTTAACTACAGCCCAGATGAACGCTTGATGCATCAGAGGATGCATCAGGAGGCATTCAAAATGAGTTAATAAGGGTAGAAATGATCATAATTAGCGGCGCTGCTTCACGCTCCGGCGGCTTGTAGCTCGCAACTACCTGACGCGCTCAAGCATCCTCTCCCGCGGCGGGTGGCCCAACGATGGTGTCGCCGGAACGATGTGATTTAACGCTCAATCGTTACGTGATCGAATCAGATATAATGTTTGCGCTGCTGTACGGAAAATATCGTCGGCAACCAGCTGCGTCCCAAACACTCATCGTGCCCGGCGCAAGTATCGTCTGGATTTTGAGTTATGATCCATTCTCCAACATGCAACAGGATGATACGCTCGTGAAATCCTCGAAATTTGGGAGCGCCACTCTCCTCTCACAGAGGCATCTGGGTTGTACGTCGTTCGACCCGCGGTGTTGGAGGAAACACGGAGAAGGAGGGAGAACGGGAAATGATCGGAAAGGACGGAAAGGTGTGTGTTGGAAATAACTGATGACAAGATGGTGGATTGCTCTACGCCCACCGCGGCCATGTCGTCATCTCCATTCCCTGCGTGGTCCTACTTAAGTAGGGGAAGACCGCTGGCCTCGCCACACTTCTTTCGTCCCATCGGTATTCCCATCCAGTGGATCTACTCTGCGAATGGTACATACACACAGGTGAGAGCGTCGATGCACAAAAATGCCTCGATGCCTCGGCGCAACAACGTGACGAAAACGAGTCGCCGAATGATAAACTTGGGTCTCGACGATTCACGCGATGTCGTGCCTATATCGGATTTGTCGTGTTTTGTCTTTAGTGTACGACAGCTCACGACACGCGTCCAAGCACTTGGCCCACAACCGCGCGGTTAAATTTCAGAAAACCAGATATCCGAGTTGAAGTGTCAATCACGGAGCCGAGCTGCTACGTCAGCTCGAGCGTACTCATCGTCGGTCTGGAGGGGCGGCGCGGCGAGACGAGGCGAAAAGAACCTTACAGCTACAGAAGTGGTAGTCAATGGCGGAATCGATTAGTGATTCTTTCCGTCGTAGAAATCTGCTTCTCGCCTGTGATGACTATAACTCTTTGTACGAGGACCGACAGCGAGCGGAATAGAACTGAGCGTTTTCGGATACCAACCGTCGACGCCAACGCCGACGATGAATCTACTACCAACCCGAATAACCCGCCCTCGCAGCGATTTTCCCTAACTTTCCCTCTCGTTCCTGCCCGTACGCCGAGACTCGCGGCACCAAGCTTGGGGGCGATATCGCGTCGTTGTACACTGTGAGCCGTCGTCGTTTGTTGATTGACCGAGTTAGCTTAACTAAGAAGTATTTCGAGTGCTCTCGACCCACTATCATGGCGCGTGTGGCGTCTCTTGAGTCCTTCGTCCTCGCCGCTGAACTCGCATGATGCAATATTCAGCGAAGGCTTCCGAACGGAAAGACTCCGCGGGTTCGGGAGCACTCGCATTGTGCCCTCCTTGAAACTCGACCCCTTCCGCTACTTCTACCGGAACAAACTACGCTCTTATTAAACGCTGCCTAGCGCTTGAAGGCGCGCCTTGTTCGCGTCAACAGCGCTCCTTGACATAAGGCGTGAAAGCGAGCGCCAGTTGTTGACGTTGGTGTTGAGCGTCGGTCAGTTATTGTTGCTTCCGCGGGAGGCCTCGCGTGGTTTTCTTCCGAAAACAGAGCATCATTCGCGTGTTAGAGGTCCTGCGGCCTTGGGTGGAATCGAAGCGTGTCGAGGCCACAAGAACGGAATAAGAACTCCGGCCTGACACAACCTGGCCTGTTCCCTCCTTCCCGGTCCCAGGCGGACGGTCGGTCAGCCGGCCGGCCGCCGAGGATATCATTGATCAAATTATACAGCTAGTTCGTCAGAAACCGCTAGCTCGTGGGAACTTCGCCATTGGCTGGCTGCAAGAGCTTTTATACTTTATATGGTGCACTAGACTATTTCACGGCGTGCGTGTTCAGAGCTGACTGAGTAGGATGTTCGGGTGGGTGCATGTTAGGGTTCGCTTGCGTACGTACGTGCGTCCGTGAGTGAAAGAGTGAGTTGGTGTGAGTTATTTGATTCCATGCCTGCGGCAATAACAGACGGTCGGCTAAGAGCGCACGCTAATGCGGTCATTACGATGTCTAGATCCAAGCTGTTTGCAGCGAACGGCTTTAACGGCGATCCGTGCCTGCTTCGCTTACTGACTTACTCACCCGCTCGCTTGCTCGCTCAGTAGGACCACGGCTCTACTTATTCGATGTAAACGATGCGGTTTTCCGGAACGCATCACCTATCTCCGGTCGACCCGCATGTCGTGTACTCGACACCGTGTGGTTTAAGGACGAGTTGTCGTTGAGGATTCGATTTGCGAGTACATTCTCGAATACGCATGAGGAGGATCGCTGGCGACAGCCCCCCGAAAACTGGGGAGAAAACGCTCGCTCGCTGACTGGCTCGTCCGTTCGCCGTCTCCAACGACAGCCGTCAACTCAGATTGGGTTTCTAGCGTGTCTCCCGAATTTAGTTCCGGTCTCTGTTTCGGAAAAGTCCAACTGCCTCGAAGGATCGATTCATCTCAATTTAAAACGAGGAGGAGGAGGAAAAGAGGAGGACGACGACGACGACCAGGGAAAGGAGCTGCCGCGATGCCGAGCTCGGTGCCAGTATCAAACTCAGGAGTTCGCTTGCCAGGAGCTCAAGTCTCGAGGCTCACATTAGAGGTCCCTTTAGTGACTGGCGTGGTGGCGGGTGGGCCGGCGGGTTAGCGGGCTGGCTATTCGCCCAGCGTCATGCAGACACTCTCTGTAGGAGCATCTAATTTTCTCTGCGGAGCGGACCAACTTGCCAATAAACCTCGGGGCGATCCATCGATACGGAATCGATCGACCGACCGACCGTCGGAGGCGGTTCCGTGAGTTCCGTCCGGAAGCCGTCAGTCACCGTGATTGCGATGGCGACTTCCACCGTGAATCGGTGAAACGTCAAGGGTGCGATCTATCGTGCATGGCTCATATTCGAAACCGAGATGGTGGGTTTCGAGTGATCTCGGAGGAGGATGGCAAGTCAGGAGCGGACAAAGTGCGAAGTTTCCAGAAAAGTGGACCATGGTGAGGTATCAAGATCCGAGGTTAGGCATACGCGAAGTTGTCTGGCCGCACGTCACTCTTTTGGACGCCACGAATCCGAACAACGGGGGAACAAATCTCGAGTAAACTTCGCGCATGCAGTACGACCACGCACGTATGCACACACAGCGGGCTACGCGCTTTGCGGTGACTGATTGCACTGGTTGGTTTTCCATATCGATACGGATATTGCCCTGAAAGCTGCGAGAGCAAATACTGTGGTGTGATGTGTATACACAGCCATACCACAACGTTAACAGTCCCAAAGACAGCTCGTCACGAAACATAGTGATTCGATCGGGAAAAATTCCGTCGCGAATGGCCGCATCCGGAACCTCATTCCCAGGTGCTTTCCTTGGACGGCCGAACCAGCCAGGATTGGAAAACGATTCACTTGGAGGGACCGGATGGCGCAGCTACTCGATGAGAATCTCGTCGACCTTCGAATTTAGCTTTCTTACCGGGCTCGAATTCTTATTCTTGCGGAAACTTGAGGACGACAAAGGTTTTCTGTTTGACCGGGCGGCGTAATTGAGTCATAACTCCTTTGTGCTATGCCCTCACCTAGTGCAGCCCTCGAAAGCCGGTTTAGGCGAGAACGTCTACGACAGGCGACTTCCCGTAACGGGTAAATGTTCAAAACTGCTCAGCTCCGCGGTCGAGTTCCTGAGTTTTGCTCATTTTCAGAGTTTTCCAACTTTTAGAAGAGAGGTAGGAAGACAGCGAGCCGGCTCGACAGAGGAACTGGAAGTTTTCCAGAGGTCACATCGAATCGAGTCGAAAGAGGTAGGGGGGTGACACGAAATTTTCTATCCGCAGGGAGGTGCCATTCGTCTCGCTGGTCTTGACTTGGAAGCGAACGGATTCCAGGATCGTCAGACCTGATTCTGTTTCTGACTGCAGCTGCAGACAGAAAATACTCTCGAGCTAGAAGAACCAAACTTTTCTTCTCCTCTGATTGTGAAATAGAAGGCTTCCGAAGTTTCTTAGCGTGTGTTCGGGGAGTGTACGACGCGGGGAAGACAATGTTCATGATGCATGGATACGTTTTCCCCTCGTCGATCGCGGCTCGAAACTGAACCAAAGTTTCTGCCCGAAAGCCTATGTATGCTGGCTGCTGCCATAGGTTCAACCACTGCTCGAGATCAGTCAAGACGTAGCCACCAACCAACTCAGCCGCTGATCATCGTCGTTCACTCTCAAAAACTTTTTCTTTATGGAATCAAAATTCACATGACGAAGAACGATGACGCGACGAAACATATTTGAGCGTGTACCCGTCATCGGAGACTCGGATGACAACGCGCATACGACGCGCTTCAGGGGCTCCCAACGGGAGAAGATGAATAGATATGACACATGAATCTGCATATTTTGACATGAATGCGGAAGGGTAAAAACCTCACTCTTCCATCTGGTTGACCTTCAATCCGAGACTACTCTCTCCTGCGGCTTCAAGCTTGCAAGTGCGGCGAGCGAGCCGGGCATTGCACAATATTTCGGTGTGAGGATATCTTGTCAAGTAATGATACACTAGTATGACGGTCCAGAAGGGGAATTCTCCCTCCTCGGCGCCGCGCCGGTCCATCGCTATGTTTCGCTTCCAGACCATGACGGTCCACCCTCCTGACGCGAAACCCGCATGAAGCCGGTTTAACACACCACAGCATGCCCTCGAGTTGCGCAACGTGTAACGCAACACCGGCGGGAAGAAGCATCGATGATCTATTTGTTCTGTGTCAGCTTATCCGATCGGATAGTGCATGGACGCTCCACCTGACTTGAGTTTATGGTGGATCTATAATTTATTTCTCGCTCTCCTTTCTCGGCGAGACACGTGTAACCAAGTTATCAGCATCGATCACGAAACGAGAGAAGGGACAAGAAAAGAAAAAAAATAGGGCATGTAGAAACGTATGACAGAATCAGAGTCTACGGAGGCGCGCAGCCATTGTGAGACGAAGCAGAAGACAGAGCACGCAGAAAATCATGGGAGCTCCTTCCACTTGCCTTAGCGGGTCTCACAGCATCTGAGCAGATCCGAAGCATGAAAGAATAGGGAAAGAATGAATGATAGCGAACAAAAAAAATACGAAGACGAAATTGACCACAGCTGCGGCGCCGACGAAAGCTTCCCGTTGTCGTTTCGTCCTTCCTCGCAGCCAATTTGGAGCAGTCTTTGTGATTCAAGGCCCTCTCCTCAAAGGATTCAGTCTTTGTCGTAGTAGCCATTGCCGTCGCGGATGAGGATGTGGACGTGGTCGTCGTCGTCGTCAACAGCAGCTAGGCTCGCTCTGCCAAGGCCGGCTGACAGTGCCCCACGGACTTTGTTCATATTAAAGACTTTTGCTGGGAGGGACCGAGTTATGCAATTTCGGGGCCGACGTTATCCCTGCTGCCCGCGAAGGGGAAGGAATATACTTGATAGATCGACGGCTATCTTTTTTGGTAACCAGCTCTGATGATATCCTTCCGGAGATTCTACCCGAGTAGTCGTAATCTGTACCGAGGCAATCAACTCTTCTCCATAACGACGCGACGCATCCCAAATACGACTAGACGACGCCGCCGCCGCCGTTTGCGGAGTCTGTTGATGTCGGCCGCGACGAGAGTACTCGATGCTGGGTTTGCAGAAGTTTGGTCCTACACACAGAGTTCCTGTTGCGCAATACTCCTCTTCATAGCCTAGGTGCTAACTGCTTGTTCGGGGTGTCGTTGATGCAAATCCAGTTGTCCAATTTGCTCCGGGACCAACAGATTTCACCACCGCAAGAGCTGCACGAGTCGTTCCGGCAGTTTCTCGTTCGGTTTTGAATCTCCAGACGTCTGTAAGCCCTACCGGACGAAAGGAAGAGCAAAGGAGCGCAGGAGAAGCTTTAATGGCGAGGTTACCGTACACGGATCAACTCCCCAGTCGCCTCGCCGGGGAGCTGAGGGCACCTAGACCCCGAGCTGTGACTTTTTGAGCGGATTGTTGACAACTTCGAATTATCCCATCATGAAGAGTCCCGCCCAAACTCGTTGCCATTAATTACACTCTTATTTCAGGCGACTATCCCATCCCGGAGGGTTTGTCATGTCGTCTTGAAGTTCCATCTCTTCCTTCCCTCCTCTCTCGCTATGCGATTCTGACGTCACGACGGGAATCAAAGTCCATCTCTTCAGAAAATCGGATGACGGCCTCAATGAGCGCTCATTCAATGAACGCGTGCTAATGAGGGAGATTCCTTTTAAATGAGATCGGGACAAGGGAAGAGGATTTACCGATCCGGGAAGCTTTCGAGTCGGATCGAGATGGAGCCTGAGACGTAATGCTCTACGAGACCCTCGATATTCTACTCAGCACCGTCAATCCCGAACTGGTGCAATGTCAACCAAGAAATCCGGGCAGAAAAAGCGAGACAGAAAGTTCGAGTCAATACCTAGTTCCGGATTGCTCAACTCCCGGGCCGATATCTCTCTCGGCGTTCGCATTGTTTTCCATCGCAGGGAAGTGAAACGGGAGTCCCGACCAAGTTGGGAATTTCAAGCCCGCACAGTTTGCTCGAGGACACTGCGCCAGATGTCAGAGTCCCGATGTCTGCGTTGTTCTAGGACCCTTAAAGGGTCAGAACAGCCTACCTATATTGACTTTGGCAGATCCCCTAAACGGAGATCAAAGCTAAGATGATTCGCTCCAGCGGATGTTTGTCCCCTCAGGTCAGAGAGCTGCAGAAGACGACTGGATATTCAGAGCTGGAAGACGCTTCGAAACTTGCTTAGCGAACCGTTGCAGGCAAGCCAGCGGAGGAACGCATACTGAACGACACGTCTTCTTCCCCGTCTCCAATCGAACGAGATCGAACTCGAAAGGCAGCTCACCTTTGGACGCTTCCCGACTGCCGACCTTCAGTTCTCACTTTCTCTCCCTCAAGATACCCTCTCTCAGCGCCGCTGTCCCCCATTTCCAAGGTTCCCCTCCACGTTCCCCGCAGGACGCGGTGGTAGCTATGCCCGATTCCACGCATTCCTCCATGATCTCCTCGACCTCATTGTCCTACCGCAGTGTTTTCTGGACAGCGGACAACCGAGCCGCGGTGGCTTCGGTTGGAAAACGCATCGCAACTTTCTTTTCCAGGTAAACCAGTGCGTTTCCCACACACGGGTAACACAGTCGCCGAGCCAGAGTTCAGTTTTCCGACAAGTATCGAGCGAGAGAGTGAGAGATAAATGGAGAGAGGAAGATCAGCAAGAGGCCAACAAGGGGAAATGGAGCGGAGCCGTTTGGAAAACGCCTCGCTAGGGGAACTACACAGTGGGATCGACTAGGGTAGACGCCAGCCACGGCTATCAGAAGCAGCAAACCACTAAGCGGTTTTACAAACAGCAGGAGCGCGAGTACTTGCCTGCCACCAGCTCGCCCGTTTGCCGCACCCGACTCTACCCTGCAGGGACGGCTCCGCCCGACCGTGTTCTAGCCGTTCCTCCGCATAGCCGCTTTTGCCGCCGCAGCCTCCGCTGGAACCGCCGGAGCCATGCTCGAAAGTCCTCGGTCCTTTCCAGGGCTTTTGCCTCGGATGTAGTAATGCACTCTCCTTTTGAATCAAATCACGTAAACTCGAACTACTTTTCCGGAGCGATTCCGCCGTCAGCGACGAAAGTCTCGGCACTACTCCGGTTCCGTCCCGCGAACACGGCCCTGATAACGAGATGTTTGTTGTCGGAGCAGTCGTCGTTGCGGGTCATGTCAGACTTGACCAAGGTCGATGTGTCACTTGCATCACAACAATTTCACAGACGGATTCCTCGAATAAAATGTTTTATAACACATGCCATAAAACACGACGTTCTATATGAACGTCTACATCGTTGGATTATATGGCTCGAAACATGCGAGGAGCATCCTCATGTGTCATGGACTCAAAACTCGATATCTGTATTCTAGGCCGGCCTAGTTCTTCGATGATTTCCCCGATCTGGCAAGATGGCTGAAATGCGAGCTTCTGAGCTCCGATGTTTGCATCTGGGAGAACTTGGAACGGGACGGTACGCAGACGCCGAAGGAGGGGGTGGGGGCACCATCAAATGGGAAACGTATCACGAAAGTAGGGCTCGCCTGACAGCGTCCAGACGAACGTGTGCGATCCTCAAATATTGGAAGACGACGCTGTTTTGTCCGAATTCCATCGTCCCGGGTGCCGCGCGTCGAATACATGGCGCGAGGACAGATGATAAACAGCAGAAGCTGTGTATGTGGAGTGAATTTCATCCCTTCCTCTAGTTTCTCTGGCTCCAGGTTGCAACCTTGGTAAGGCTTCCCGGACAAACACGACCATTTGACATCGGAACGTAACGACGACATTCGACAGCGAACTGAAACACGCGCCGTCAGGGCAGACTTTGAAGTGAGAAGGTTCATCTCCAGAGGGAGTCAGCCTCTAGATGTCAAGGGTAGTAGGATTGAGGAGCTTGTTTTGCTCGGACTATGAACTATGTTGAGCGGAGGCTGTAGATTGTAGATGGTCCCAAGCTGTTAGAGCTCATTGTCCCGCCGTGAAACGTCAAGAACACCTGCGGCTATGCAGCCTGACAAGATGTTCGGTTTGCTCGCTCGCTCACTTGCAAACCGAGTACGCATCGCCGCGAGACTGGAGGCCAACAGCAGGGACGTACCTGTGAGGAGCTGCACAGTGAAACTCCGCCCCTCAGGGAAATCACCGAGAACTCGCATTCGCTATGGGCAATTGGGAGATTGCGGGCTGCGGATCCTCTCCTCCCAATACATCATTCGTTCGACCTTCGCGACTGCAACACCGCTGACAGCTCGGAATCAACTCGGGGAACGATTGACGGAGAACTTTCGAAGAACTCCAAAACAACTGGAGTCGCTCACGTTCGCTCGGTGAGAAACTGATTCCTTCTTACCGTCCGTATGCTTCAACCAAGAGCTCGAGTTTTCAATAATCATGAAGTATCATTCAGTGTCAAGTATCGTCATGTGAAATCTCAGTGTCGGAGGAGACGAATCGAGTATCTCCGGCAGAGCCAAAAGCCGCTTTCAGAATTCGGGAAAGCAATCGCCCCGACGATTGTAGACCTGGGAGACAATTGAGAACGTGAGCATGAATCTCAAGCCTTGAAATTATACATCGGAACCTTTCTAAGGTCAAAAGGTACCAGAGGACAATGGATAACCTCAGTAACTTACTGAGGTTCCCAAGGTTACTGTGACGCCCGGGCTTGGCGGACGTGTGGTATTTTGTCCCAGCCCGCGATTTTGCGGGGCGTCACAGTAACCTTAATGACCTTGGCAAACTTGATAACCTCAGTAACCTTAGAACGTTAGAACCTTAGTAAGTTACAACGGTTATCCACTGTCCTATGGTTAACCTTATTAAGGTACTGAGGTACTAAGGTACCTTTTAACCTTAGGGAAATTCTGATGTCTACTTGAAATACATGCCACAGCTTGCATCACTTCCAATTGGCACAAGGAAGAATAGAGGGTAAACATGTGATGCGTCGACCGGTTCCAAACGAGCTACTCCGTAGCTGTAGCGGGACGTTCAATCTCGCCCACCAAGGAAGGTGTCGGCAGCTCGCTGCGTCAAACACGTGCAACAACCCCTGATTTTCGGCGATTTGTTTGTTTGCATAATTTCACAAGCAATCATCCCGTTGACACTTACACAGCGTTGGCTGCACACAGAGAATTGCAGGCAACTCACCGTCACCCTCTCAGCTTGCTTTACCCGCAAGCGGAGCGGCAAGCGGGCCAGAGGGTAGGGCGCCTACATTCTCAGAAGTCGAGCTGTAGGCATTCCTGTCACGTTTCCGTCAACAGATTCTCCAGTCCGCAGTCTGGGTTATTGAGGCCAGCGCAGCACGCCTCGCCGTCGAGCGTACGGCAGATTTCTGAACCAAAGAATGAAACCGAGCGAAGTCAGCAAGTATCGATCGTCTCTGCGTCAGTTTTGCGTCAAAACCGTTGTGTGCGCATTCCAAATTAGGATGGCGATTTGTCTCTTAGAGGTTGCGTTAGTGCTGATAACGAACTTTTGGAGCCGTTGGGATGCTGGCTCGGAGTCTCCTTGGAGCCGGCGGTCAGAAATTTAAGAGCAGCAATTTCCATGAGACGAACATCTCGGGTCTTTGGTGCGGTCGAGTCTGCACAACATTTGTCAGCCGCCCAGCGCTCAGAACGCTTGTCCCCCGAAAGGTTCATACGTCTTCCTGAGCCAAAACTCAATAATTCCTTCTCGGCAGGGTTTTCGTTCGAATCGCCCGAATAGAATTTGCTTCAATAACTGTCTAGCCATTGTGGAAATTTCCTGAAACTTTTTTTTTGTTCGGGGCGTTCTCTCTGTCCAATGATTTCGTTTCGTTTCTTGCCAACAGGGAAGCAGTTGCTTTCCTGCTGCTCCCGCGCTCGATGCCTTCTTCACCTTGTGACTTCGTTGGTTTAGCCGTTGACGAAACCGCTGCCGAAAGCACCGTTTCTGCCACAAATGTTGACGGTAGCTGTGATGCCGGCTTCATGCCGTCGGTCTATGGTCATTCATCGTTGCCCTCTAACCCCGATAGGCATGATACATATTCGGCCATTTCTAACTCGCCTTCAGCTCACCCCGCTCAACGACATCAATAGTCGTCCGTCTATTTGGGGAGGAGCAGCCCATTCGACCGGCGCCATACGAATATTATTATTGCCTTCTTGCCGAGTGCCGGCCGCCGCGTATCCTCTGTTCCCAAACCCTCGTCTCACCCGCTCCCGACCCGATGTCCGCGACGGCAGCCGCTACTTGAATGCCGCGTCGATACATAACCACCACATGAAGATATGCGACGTGTATTGAGAGGCGGCGGTGTCGGCTTGCTGGGCAATACAAGGAAAACATCGGATCGGGAATACCCTCGGAAAGGAGAGAAACGAGGAGCCGAAGAGTAGAAATCCGTCACTTGTATTCACTCGCGCGAGCGGAAGTTCATGCCGAGGCGAAACGACAAGGTGACGCGGCGATTCAGCGCTCGTAGGGCTGCAAGTGAATAAAGTTCATCAAGACGTAGGAAGTTTACTTTTGAGGTCCCCTAGAAGCTTCAAGCTTGTTCAACGGGCTAGGCGAACTCGCTGCTGGTAATCTTCTCACAATGTTTGAGATGGACCGGATGGATCCTCTGAATCAAAAAATCTGTTTTCGCCGACTGATCTACCTATTACGCATGAATGGTGGACGCAATAAGCGAATCTAGTAGATGTTATTCCCGCAGTCACGGTTTTAATGAATCTCGTAACGAGCTCCCGGCGCGAGGCAGACCAGCTGCTTTCAAAAAGATGTAAAATGTCACCACCTTCACTTCTCATATCAAGGAGCTTTCCTGCTTGCCGTCTTTCCGAAATGGAAGAGCTTCATTCATGCGCCTCTCTGATCTAATTCATCTCGCTTTCATGTTGCGCTTGTCTGAAACGGAATTTCAGACGCACACGAGGAGACAACTCCCGGGTGTGTTCTGTTCGGAGCGAGGCCGCGCACTACGGTGACGGTTCAATATGCAAAGCTTCGGAGTTTGGTTCTTCTGGCATCGGGGGAACGGAAAATCGCGCACATCTGCTTTTCTGCCGAGGATTCCGAAACATGATTTCGGTCAGAGTGCCCAGGTTCGGGAGATACCGCAAGACGCTCACTCCTCTTCGATATACTAGGCGGTTTAATAGAAAGCTTCCGTCTCGCATAGGAGCGATGGAGATGAGTGATCGTCCTCATGCGCCCGTATCGATTGTCTTCTCTCGATACGCAACCAACATCCCTTCGAATGTCCAGTCTACAGAGGGCCAGTATCCACGGCTGGTACCGCCGCCAGGTGCATATTAGGCCGTGAAGTGTGTCCGGCTTGTATTATCGGGCGGGCAGGTCGTCGGATCGACGGGTCACAGTGTTGGAGCGGCGCGGCGCGGCGGGGCCACTCGATAAACGTTATATACACTTTCGGGAGGGGCATACACACACTTGCGAGCTCGTTCACCCGCTCGCACATATACTCAGCTAGCTGTCGTATCGTTACATATTACATTAGCTTAGCGAGCCGACCGAAAGGATTCTAATCAAGTGTACCGTCCGTAGGAAGGCGAGCCGGACTCGGTGCCGTTCCCGTTCCCATGGCCGCGGCTGTGCCCCCTACGCTGTCTTCGCGTGAAGTGAATACCAATGATACTCAACGTAAACGGCGACAGTAGCAGGAACAGAAGCGCGACCAGGAAGTGGGAACACCGAGCCAAACATTCACCTCATCTGGCCCTAAATGAGTTGTTCCCATACCAACTGCCCCAGAATGAAGACGCACACAGACTGATTCATATCTCCCCAGTCGTGACCAATCCCGGGATCGAACATCGGGGAATGCACTGGCCCTCTGAGCCGATTGTGGGCGGGCACAAAAATAGAATTCCCATCGTTTCCAACAGAGCAAATGCAGCATACGGATTCAAACAGCGGATCGCGTGTAATTGCCCACCAGTCTGGAGCTCACGTCGCACTGTCGTGTACGCAAGGCTCGCAAAACCCCCCTGCTGTATTCGAATGAAGTTTCCAACGTGTTTATCACTCGACGGCTCGCGTGGAAACGAAAGGGTTATTATGTCTCGCATGCGACGGAAATTGCAGAAGATGCAGCAAGACACAAACTGTGGCGTGCTCGCTGAGTCGCAGATTGTCGTTCTTCTGGAACTTGGAGAGCTGGCTCAGAGCCACAAGGTGGAACAGTATCATGATGTTCTCCACCGTAGCGCTGCGGGGATTTCCCGCAGCCTTCACGGACCCTAGGCGACCAGCGATTTGATTTGATGTAACGGGGGGTCGGTCACCACAGAGTTTTCATGGAGGTTTGATTCCCGAAGTTCACCACGCTCCACTTGTTGCCAACTCCCGAGCGAGAGAGCTCATTTGAGGCAGGATCGAGGGCATCGCAGGTTTTATCGAAATATCCGTGGAGGACTTTTCTCGCTCGGCAGTTACCGCGAAACCAGCATGTGGTAGCGTGAAATTAGATCACGACAGGTTCACTGTGTGCTCATCCGAAATAACCTCGTGACGTGCAAATCTCATATCAACGGCTGCGTTTTTTCCGCCTGGAGGGGAAAAAATTGCAGCACGTGCGTTCGGAATCAACACCATTTCGAGGTCTATATCTCATTCGTGGGGTCGGAGTGAACAATCTGGAAGACATGACCAAAGCGAACGGTTTGTATCGATACGCAGTCAACAGCATGTATGGGTCCGGTGACGACAGGCCTACAATCAGCTTCTTTCCTTCCGAGTCCAAGATATTGACTTTGCTCCAACGGAGAAGACATTTTGGAAAATCAGAGAGCGCTCCAAGAACGCTCTCATCGTTCCGAGTCGGAGTCAATATCTCTTCCGCCAGGGGAGACGAATAGAACGATTCTTGCAATGACGAGGGACGCTCTTTGACGAGGTGTTAGTTCGTTCCGAAATCTCCAATCGTCCTCGTCGCGAATCGTTGTTTTGCCATTGCCGCTGGTGCTCCGACTGCTGACGGAGCGGCAGCAAATGGCGGATTTGCATAATCCGCTCCTTCTGCCTCCCTTGCTGCAATCTTCCTAATTTTCTTCTTTCGTCGGATAAGCCCCAGTACGTCATCCCCCTTCCTCCCCCCTCCGCATTCATTCCTTGTATGCAGAAGAGAATTTGATATAATTGAATTTTGGGCGTTTTTCAACTCTCTTTTTGATTGGGATCTAGTCGAGTTTAACTCACTTGATGAGTGCTCCTTTCGCAGTACATTTCCACGTGAGTACTCGCAGAACTTCCCGTCTCTAGATAAGTGCGTAACGATTTCCTGGCTAACGATAGAGAATCTCAAACGAATCCTGAAAACAGACAGACTAGATCCAACCCAAATAGGAGTCAGACCGTAAGTTAGGGGCTCGGGCTCGAGGAAACGTTTTGAGAAAAAAACGCCGAGAATTCCGCTAGACATTCTCTACATTCGGCTTGTTTTCCGCTTGCCTAATATTCGGAACTGCTCCGCCTCTCATATGTTTTAGGGCTGCTATAGAGGGTGGTCATAAATGCCATAAATGTCGTGACTTCCAATATGGTTGGCTAGTAGCGACCCGCAGAGCAGCTTCTCTTTATTTTGATTCTCCCCCTCGGTCCTTTCTTATTCTTTCTTTCGCTCTCTGTCGGACTGTAATCCACTGCATCGCTCCCCGCTTCGCTCGAGATTTATTGAGTAATTTTTCCACTCCGCTGGGGTCAAGGTATCCATCCACAGCAACCACCACCACCACCACTGGTACGACCACCTCTTGGTCTACTGACCCCACTGTTGCAATCGAGTCTGCATCCGCAGACGCTACTGGGCACTTGCGGAAATGTCGGCTCTCCTGCCCAGATATCTGAGGAGCAGCATCTTTTAGTTCTACCAACCATGAAACCCGCTCAGCGAGGCCTCTCAAGTTTCGCTAAAACGCTAACTGCGAGAATTGCGTTGAAATTACGTCAACCGGATGATACCGACCGGCTGGCGTGATACAGGTCACAGAGCAGCCCGCGGGCACAAGCAGTGTTGTTCAGCTCTGAAATGACGACGAAGCTGTGTGGAGACGACGAAACTCCGAGCTGACAACAAGTATTGTCGTTTCCATCGCAGACTTGGAGGGTCGATTTCGCGAGGCCATTTCGATTTCTCCGATTGGGAGACCCAGATTTCAACCAATATCTCGACGTTTCACCGCACATCTCCCCGTCCCATATCGGATCTTGCGGAAAAATAAGCACGGATTTAGTCCGAGGTCGAAATCTCGAAACAAGGATGCTTTACTGTGACCCAACGTATTCGGATGCATTTCGGGGAGTCAGAAAACTCCCCGAGCGAGTCCGACCCCATTCCCAGGGATCGAAATCCTCGGCCATTTGAAAGTGTTCCTGCAACGGAAGGAGACGAGGAATGTGCAACGACACAACATCCTCGTATGGAGCCTCGCCTTCTCTTCAGCTGACTCCTGTTACGGCCACGCTTTCTGCTTAGCTAGCGATTCGCGCGATTTTCCCGACGAGTCATTTGGTCAAGGAGAGGCCAGTTGGTCGTCTTGGTTGGGGGAAGGATGAAAAAACCATAGCATGCCAACTGCATTGCTCTCTGCTCGCACGCTGCCATTGATACGGACCATTACGAGTTTTGTTAATGGAAGCCGGCTGAAATAAAAGCTCATTCAAAGAGAGAGACACGCACACTCACACAACGCAGCTGACCAGCTTGCTGGCTTGCTTGCTGACTTGCTCGCCGTGTTTGCCATTGGGCGTATTTGTCTGATGGTTTTCTGCAACCGACTGACCCTTGAATCGCTTTGTTGCTCGATTCTCCGGCGGTGGTCGACAGCGCAAATCATGAGGGCTTTGATGAAACCGAGGGCGAACTTTCTGCGGGAAACCTCTCTATCCATCCCATCCCCGCCAGATGTTCCCGCAGTGAGGTTTGTTTGGTGGCGGGTAAGGGAACGCCGCACGCGTCCAGAGGAAACGTTGAAGGTGGCTCCTATTTTTTTCAAGAAGCTCCGCTGCTAGTTCAACCGAGAAATCACGGCGGATTGCGTCACCAACAATCATCTTCGCCCTTTCACTCCTCCTAACTCGAATCCAAGCCTACTCACGACCGGAAGACTGTCCCGGGTAAGAATTGAAGCACTTTTACGGGGCGCGATACGTCGCCGACCACGCGACTCGGTTGCGCAGGAGCATCAGATGGCACTCAATCACGGTCTTCTGTGTCTTGGCATTGATGTATTTTCTGGATTCCGAGGGAGGAGGAACGGGAAAAAATCGAGAGAGACCCTCTCAGTTCTTCTCCGTTTTCCACTTCTTCCAGCAGCCATTTTTCAAAATGGAATGAAGACAAAGAACGAACCTGACAGAGGAACTCGCTCGCTGGCGGCCTTGCTGGCTTGCAAAAAAAAACCACAGAGAAATATGAGCTGAACGCCGCACGTTGTTATTTGCCATCGCCAAGTTCGTTTTCTACTCTATTCTTCTGCTTCCATTTGTCGGAAAATCAAACGTGGTAACATCGAGCTCCCCCTGTGGCACCCGAAAATCATGGTCGAAAGGAAAATGGCGCGATTTGCGAGGCTGAGTGGTTTGGGACTTGAGCTCTACCGAGTTTTCCGACGAGCGGTTTATAAGAAAGTCCTGAAGTGTCCTTACCAACCGACTTCACACTGTCATATGAGGCAATCGCTGTAGCTCGGCCAGTTGAGGAGCATGTGTTTATCGAATTAGTTCCGTCCATTTCTGGCAGCGAGGTCATATGGAGCGGTCAATTTGGAGTCGCTTGAAACGATGTCTCCCGACCCACAGTCGGTTCAAATGACGAATGTCCTCTAGACCACTAGTCGCCTTCCTCCCTGAGTTCCAAGGATCATTATGGAGTCACGACACTCTGATTAGATCATGTGTTGCCCCAGACTGCGATCGGGTCGTCCTCCGGAAGACGTTAGACTCGCTCGGAGTGGATAGGATTGTAGATCGGTGGTTCATTGACTAAGGGGGAGTATTCGCTGCACGCTTTCGAAGGCGCCAGACACGCACAAATAAAGCAGAGCTCGAGAAAACTCTGCTCCCCAGCTCCTCCTGGGGCGCATGAAGGACGGCATGATACGAAGCACCGTTGGAAATTGAGCACGAATACGATCTCGTAGTGAAAATTCGAGCTTTATAGCACGCGTGACTGGTGTTAAGTCTTTGGAACAGTGTTTAACAAGGCTGCAAAGACTGCGTAAGGGTTACGTTCTCAGGAAAGTTTGATGACGCACGGTGATCAAGTCGTCCGCACAAGCCCGCAGATGCTTGCAGCCACAAGGACCACAAGATGCTTCCGCTGTTTTGTGTTTTTCACACATTCCAGAGTTACACATTCTCTCTCGGCGCGGTGAACAAGCGACTCTTTCAAGCGTTGGGTGGACGTCGGAAAGAATGAAAGACTCAGAGACCCCCGACTTCGTGGGGAGGAGAGGGCCTTCCAGGGGTCGCACTTTGCTCGCCCAGCGTTCCTCTTCGAGTCAAGCTCCTGACCCTAGGACAATCTCGCTCTCCGCTGTCCCCTCTTCACGAAAACAGTCTCAGCTCAAGCGAGAGTTCCCCCATCAAAGTTCACACATGAGTCCACCCAAGAGATGACCGTTGCATTCCTTGCTGTTACTCGAGCTAGGAGCGAGTCAATGAATAAGTGCTAGCCTCCTTTCCTCCGAAGGCTCCCTCCCATGCTCGAGACTTCACGTCTCCGGACACTTGCGGGAGTCGCGGACGTTCAATGTGCACGGCAAAAAATGGAACGAGCCGCTACGCTATTTGAGTGCGTAGACACAGCACTCTCAGCTATGGCTATAAAACCCGGTCGAAAACTTTGTTGAAGTATTTCTCCGGAAGAAATTCCCCGCCGACACTCTCGATTCAACGAGTCTGGCCTCGGAAACGATTTTCTTGTGAATTGAGGGTTCGCGGCGACGACACGAATGAATCACCCTATCTTGGTAGTGAGTTGAACGCATCTGGGTTTCCTCTCGAGGAACCTCTTCAAAAGATTCGTGCTCGCATTCGCGAAGACATTCGAGTGAAGGTGCTATATTCCGTGCATGCAGAGCATCGCCAGAGCGCGTGATATTTTCGAGCCGATGAGGGTTCCATGACGTGTTTCTAGTCCCATGCTTCGTACCTCGTTTCACCCGAAGGTACGCTGGAAATCCTCATCGGTCCAAGTATTCAACACCTGAATTATATTTTTTTGAACATTCCTCAGAGATCCGAAAGATGTTGTTGAGGCGGTAAGGGTTGCGATGGGGCCGCGGGGAATCAGATGAACATATTCATGATGAGATCCTGCGTTGAGCGACTACGATATATCGTGGCCAAAAGAGGTAGACCGATCTTGGGAGTATGTCGCGCCATAGAGCCATTCTTGTTGGTAGATAGCTTCGCTCTCGTCATCACCTCGTGACGTTGGCTCCCACTCATTGTCAGCCTCACAATCTGATTCGATGGAGAAATAAGTGCACCGTGAGCTGGCCGGTAATTAGATATCATAGACGGCTCAAGCGGTGTCTGAGCTGCAGCTCAGACCGTTCGCTAGGAGCAACAACCATGACGGCCTTGCTTTCTACGTGCCTCTTCAGCCATTCACAATATGGGCTACCAGATATCTTTAGAACATCGTTTGATGGTCGTCGGATAAATGGGCGCGGGTGAGGGAAACCATCTCCTTGTGATTCTCCCTCGTCAGCTTCTTCGCCTGCTTGCCCGCCTGCAGGCGAGCTGCACAGGTGCTATGCAAGCGAGACGGGCAAGTGGTCGAGCAGACTCAGCGGCAGACACTCCGCGCCTCAGCGTAGTGAGCCATCGCCGTGCCGCCGACGGGTAGGCGGCTGGCTAATGGAATATAGAAGAGAGGAGTAACTCATAGAAAGCTAACTGCTTATCCAACAAGAAGTAGCGACGGAACAACCCGATCATATAGGTCCTAGATTATGATCTGCTAGATCGTACGCCTCACGAAAATTATCTCCTCTCTCCGCTCATTTCAGCCCTCCGTCCACTTTGTTCCCGTATCGGAACTCTTTTATGCAAGGCCTGTTGCCTCGCCAGAGTTCAAGAGGTATTCGCAAGCATTTCTTTCCTCTCCTTCAAAGAAAGGAGAAGCGAATCCCGAGGGAATAGAAACGAAATTTTCCATATGACCCATATTCGTTCCCTTCTGGCATGTGTTCCCTTAAGGCCCAGCTCGCAAGGACGGGCTGTCCTTTTCTTTACTCTAAAGGCATCCTCTCGACCGTGATACCCAGGTAGGAGCAGGAGAATACAGGAAAACGAGGCAGGTTGTCGAGTATTTTGGGAGAGCCACTGCGCGCCGTTCTGATACATGTCCCACCGTTGTCCTTGGCACGAAGCTGCCGTGTCCTTGTGGGAAACGGGTGGTTTTTTGTTGGGACCAGCGGTTCTCTCGCTCGTTCATCGCCCACCCATCCGCCAGCCCGCCATCCAAGCAGCCGGCCAAAAATCATTCATGACATTCGATGAAAAATGAACACAAGAACACCAATGATGTCGACCGGCGACTGTTACGTACAATGTGAGGCCGGCGCCAAAGCTCTCTTCCATTCTGGACACGGAGTGGTTCTGTCGGAGCCCGGCCCACCATCCAATCTCGTCCAATGATCGCTGAAAGTATCAAGGTGCGTCTCTCGCTGCAGAATTTATCATTCTCGATGACCTGGATAACAGAATGCAGTAGCTGGATACGAAAACTTTCAAAGAACCCGCAAGTGGGTTCAATACAAGACGAGAATCTGAGCTGTCGCGCCAAATACCCACAAAAGGAGAACACCTCCGTCAGTCAGTTATGCAGACTTCCAGTTGGCGCACAATTGACAGTGCGAGGGAATGAGTTGATGTTTGAATATTGAATTGAGTCCCGGGATGAGTTCATTATTCACGTCAGCCTAAGTGAATTTGGAAGCGGTACACAGGCTTGCAATCTTTGCCAAGAGAACCTCGGCCAATCGCGAGATTCTCGGTGGCCCGGTTCACACTTGGTCCGCTATACGTTAGCCACGGACACTGCTTTGATTAGGAGCATCCGATGGATGAGCTAAAAACTCTTCTGTCACGGAGAATCGCCTCAAGTCCAGGGTTCGCCTGGTGGTTAAATATACGATGATTTTTACTTCACTATCATTCGGTATGCATGTAAGTATGCACGCCTCGGTGGAGGGCGACAGCAGCAGACATCCAGCGTCAAGGCTCGCAGGCAAGAGGACACGCTACCGTACAGAAGGAGAGGACAGGGGGGGGGGGGGGCGGGCGAGCGATAGAGGGAGCGACACACTCTGCCCGACGGGCTGGGGAACAAGCGTGCAGGCGGGCGGGCGGGCGGGCAGCCAGGCAGGCAGTCACCAGCCTTTCACTGACTTGATGAGCTGTATCACAATAGTCGTATTTGCATTCCTAATTGCTTACAACCAGAAGTGTCGCGCCTGAGGCGGGATTCAATGTTCGCGTCGACGAATAATCTGGATGTTCTCCCAGTCGCCGCAGGAGCGAGGCTCTCGAGGCTTAGGGGATAGCTATGCAAGCTTTTCTTTCAATCCCGCCGTAATTCGGATCGCGACAGCGGAATTAACGAGTCGAATATGATTTCCGCGATGCAGGATCATGTCCAGGCCGTTTTCCATGCACGAAAAACATGATCGAAGGCAGCCGAGCAAGATGACGAAAAGGTCAACTTTCGCTTCAGCGACATCGATGATTCTCATATTGAATTTACATCAATCGCGGATATGTTTCGTTGTGTGCAGCATCTGCGGTGACAGCTTCATCGTTCGATAGTTAATGTCATAAATCAGGCATCCACTCATAACAGATTACTTTCCGGAGTCACATCTAATAACATGGGCCCTATCTGTTTTCAATGTTGGATCGTCAGCAAAGACCGGAGTGGGGGAGTCGGCAGGCAGGCAGGCCACAAGACGGCCGGGGGGCGATTCGGCATTCGGAAAGCAAGTCAGGCGATTCGGGAGCACCGAGCACACGGGAAGGTCAGAGGGAAAACTCGTAGAGGAGAAACCATCACGATCCGACCGAGGGAAACTCGAGAAGCAGCAGAACAAGACAAGGCGAGCCGAAGCAAAGCGGTGCAAGAGTCGCGAAAGTAGACCACGCCAGCTCTCGGGAACGGTGGTTGCGGCAAAACTGGTCAACGTTGATGCCATTCACTTACCACTCGGCTGCGGCTTTTTGACAAACGGCCTTCGGTCGGCGATACATCTAAGCTTGCTCGAAGCCCGAAAAGGTGCATGACAAATTGAATGTCACGCGGCGCTTTCAGCATGCCGACCACAAGGCTTCACCGGTAGTTTGATATCTACGGTCACCTTACAAGACTGACTGCGAGTGGGGAACGTCAGAGAACAGGAAGAATGAAGACATCTTGTCGGACGCGAGACAAAAAAGAGCTCATGTCCGGGCTGGCACAATTTCTTGATGCTTGTGACAGCTCAACTCCATCAGCAATACGTGTGTTCCTGCGATGTCGAGAAGAGAACCGTGACCAACTTCGACTTGGGACGGGCTATCCGATAGATGAGTATGAGCTACCTGCAATGAAGAGACGCGAATCTTCGGTAGAAACATTCAATGCTCCAGCTACATCCTATGAAGTCGACTCTTGGTGACTTCATAGCTCAGCCTGGGTTGGCTGCGGCTCATCAAGAAGCTTCTCGTCCCAATCTCGCGCGGTGCGATGGGGGCGGATGATTACCAGCGAGCTCATGATCCCGCTCGAGCTTCGAGGACACACAAATAACTGGCTGCATCGTGCTCAATTGTGGACAGTGATGAGGCGTCCTCACGTCATGGGTGTGGAAATGTCCCCATGATTAACATTCGCGGCCATCACGGAGGTCCTTCGAGATGAAAGCCGTAGCTCCTCTCTGTTGGCCTTCATTCTTCGAAATACATCCACGGACTCTCCCTTCTTGCGGTTGCAAACGAAGTGTATCGAAGTCTCGGGTTGATTGGGAGCAGAGGTGAATGGAAAAAATATAGTTCGCATGCTCGCGTGGGACGGAATGTGGGTTCCCGCGCTCTGTTCCTTGCAAATCATCAAAAGAAACAGGCTCATACTTACAGCGACTCCTTGCTGCTGAAGGTTGAGCACCACGATCGCGAGAAAAAATTGTGTTTGATCTTACTGCTTCCATCGCAAGAAGCAGCTAAAATAGTTTCTTTGTGTATGCTCCGTATGAAACGAATCCAAATCCGATCGAAGACAAAACTTCTCTGGCACTGAAACAGTCGAGAAAGCCAGAGGAATGCTCGTTTGAAGAAATGAGCTCCTGGATCTATTTTCTCCTCGCTGTGAATACCCAATCGAGGCCATTGAACCGACATTCTCCTTGGAATTTGGGGTGTATTCATCAATATCTAAGGATCTCTTCCTAAGCTCGTAGTCTGTCGACTCCAAGGACGGAGGTTCCTTAGGCGCTCAAAAGATTGGACAGCTTCCTAGTTTTCAGGCTGTTGCTACACCTAAGAGCAACGTATCGCGTTCCTTGCTTGAGAATCATATGACCCCATCGATGGAGCGAACGGGCGTGACAAGAGAGACATTCCCTCTCGAGGGCCAGAACTTTATGAGACGCCAGTCGCTACCTTGACGTTGCTTGGCCAGGTCGAGTTCTGGTTCCGATCCACCGAGCGCGAGCGTCTCCGATCCAGGAGCCTCAGGGGGTCAAACCTTCTTCTTTCAGAGAGGATTTCCGAGCTTGAACCATCCCGTCTTACTGGGTTCCATGGCTAAATCATGATTTGCGACTCAACTTGAGAGTCGGAGAGTCTTCACCGTTAACGGAAAATATGTCGGGCCCTCAGAGGACGTTGTCGAGGAGAGAAATTCCGATTGCGTGAGCCCTGTTCTGCTCTCAGAAGCGTAGCAAGCAGCGAATTTTCTCGACTACTCTGAGGCGCCTATTCGCAGACCATGGCAATATCAAACGCGTGTTATCCCTTTTTCTTCTCGAACGCAATCGTCTTATTTCCCAACGAAGCGGCAGCAGCAGCAGCGAAAAAAGTCAATAAATCTCGAATGTTCGAGCAGCACTAACCCTGGAAGGCCGGACGCTTTGGGCAGGCAGGCAAGCGAGCAGACATGAAAGCCATCCGGCTGACGGCTTGCGGGCCATAAAATTTAAAACTCGCGCCTTTTTAAGCGAGCGAAATAAACAGAAAATGAAAATCCAATTTCATTACCGCGGCGTTCATCCATCCATCCATTCATGCATGCATCCGGATTCCCGTTCGGGCGGTGGTTTCCTCTGCGCGCCCCATATCACACTTCCGTAATAAGCTGCGTAGACACGCGATACCACGAGATACCCCCGACAGTGAAAGATCACTTGCGATGAAAACACTCTCTTTTTCGTCGAGGGAAGAATTCGAGAAACAACATTTCTAGGGCAAATTCTGCATTCTGGGCATCTCGGAACGAGCTCGGCAGCGATAGCAAGCGATGTCATGAAGTTTTTCAGCAGAAACTTTGCCCGAGTTGCTGACGAATCGGGTCAAGATGTTGATCGGTACAATCTTTGCTCGACCACAGTTGTTGCGCTGTTGATAGCCTAGCCGTGGAATAGTTGCTGCTCTAGGTAAATGTTCCGTCACCCGATCTTTCAAGAGCCGGAGACCGGCTCGTAGTGAGCTGCTTCCCTGTCTCATGAGCGGAGGAGCTCAGCGTTCGGCATGGGCGCGGAACCGGGCAGACTGATTGAGATTAATGCAGGATCGATATTGGCATTATTTCTCAGCTTTTTCTTCCGGCGATCACGGAGGAAGCTGAAGAATATCGAGCCAGATTACGTTGGACAGAGACTGGTTGGGTGTGTGGAATTGCGGAGTAGAATGGGAAAGAGTCTTCTTCAACTCTATCCAAAGATCGTCACGATTCACAAAGTTCTGATCGTCTTCTCACTCCTGGTCGTTGTAAAGAGCAACTCTGCGCCGTGGAGTCCACGTCTTTACTCTTATGGCTTCACCCTAGGATGAACGGAGAAACCTCTTCTGTAGTGGATCCTCATGAACTCCTGCTCTGGCGCTTCCTCTCTGCTCTAGCTAGAATCTATCGTCAAGAAATTCGCTGAACGATTGAGAATAATCGGGGGAAATGCATTGCCATGGAATGGTGATTTTTTATCATGCATGTATTCATTCAATCTCCTCTCGTCGAAGACATCTTTCGATCCAAGTCAATACCGGTGCCTCGATTCCTAAGACCCTACCTCCCATGACTCAAGATTTCATCCGATAACAATCTTGGTCCTAATATTTCGTGAATTTGAAGCTCTTGCAGAGCGATGGCTGGGGGAACTTGGGGGCTACCGATGCCAGCCCCCATCAGAGGTTGACATTCAGGTTCCTGCGGCAGGTGATCTGCTTATTCTTCAGATTTCAGTTCTCACTCGGAGAGACGCATTATTCGGAGCAACTCCGAAGCCTCTGTGTCTAATCGACTGTTGGCCGTCGAACTTGATTTTCTCGTCCAGTTCCGCTTCGGAAGAAAAACCTTTTCGGAATAAGCGAAGAGCCTCGGGAAGGAGAGATGTGGCGCTGCGTTCGTCGATCGTTCATGAACCCGGATCGATGCAAGCCTCGGAAACGCTTCAAAAAGCCCTCACGTCACTCAGCGTCTCTCAAAGTGGATTGATTGTGAATGTCTATCAATATCGATTCCTTTGGAACGCGTTCCCTGTGACTGCCTACGTACAAAACTCCGGCTTTGAGTTCCATCCTCGCTAGAGGGACACCCGTAGTGTGGTTGGCGAATGCACTTTTCGAAACGACTCCTCTCAATCATGCCAACCAACTATTACGACATATGTACATCTCTATGAGCACACTCTCAACGTCATATCGTGATTCGGCGCTTCCGGGTGGTAGAGATTGTTTCGTCAGCGAGACGTGGCCGACCTGGTTTGAAGTCGAGCTGGGACCGGTTGCGCATTCGAAGATGAAGGTGGTAACTGAGTGAGTGAGCGAGGAGGTAACCTAATCGTGACGAGCTTGTACTTGGACAGCGGAACGGGATCACAGAACATCAATAATTACATTGGACTGGTCGACCAGCTGGCTGGCTGACGGGTACAATCTGATTTGCAGGGAGTTATCTCAGAACGACACATCGGTTCTCGTTCTCAGCTCATACGATATCCCCAACGTCTTCGTCGTCCTCCTCCTTTTCCGTCGGAAACTATCGGGCGAAAACCGCTGAAGTCACCAATTTTTACGCCTCGGGCTCCGGGCTCGAGCGGAGTTAATGCAGAAGAAGCACTGGAGAGAATTACCCGGAGAACCTTCAAGTCTTGTCGAACGCCAGATAAATTTCAATTTGCCTTCAAGACGTTGTTGGGTCCCAGAGGACTTGTAGTATTTATGTTCATCTCTGTAGCTCGCGCCTCGGCGTCAGTCAGAACTTATCGCTCGCAGCGGCAGGCATCGAGGCCGCCCGGCACAAAGTGACTTTGAAGTCCGTTGCTTCCAGCGGCAGAGAGTGGGGGCGAACTTCGCCCTGATTTCTCCGCTGGGCCCACATGTCCCTTCCTCGCTCTCTGGTTCCAGCAGCGTTAATATGCAACGAATAGAGGAGCTTGGTCTTTGGTGAAGCTTTTGGGGGTTCCGAAGCTTCATGAAGGATGTATCGAACAAAACGAAGCGGATCGTTTTCGGTTGAAAGCCAGTACGCCATTGATTGCGGTACGGAAGTTTTCGGCGCGAGTTGGATTCGCATCGGAAGTTCTGCAAGGGAGCACAGTTGATCGTACGCGGTTGGGCAACAGAGTTGTTCTACTGAAAGCGAACGAGTTCGCGGTCTGAGTGGGCCCGACGACTCCATGAGATGTTTTGCGACTTCAGCCAAGACTCCTCCGACGGCGACGGCAGCGAACGCTCATCAATCTTTACCCAATCCGTCCTTCCCGATCGAGATCTAACAATGCCAATAACCTCTGCGTCGTCCCGGATGACGGGGCGCGTTTCTTTGGCGAAGCTGGCAGCGTCTCCGATGCATATTTACTCACTCGGTCGTGTTCGTGACGTAATCAAGCTCCGAAGTTCGACGCGTGCCGAGGCTCGCAGGTAGCTCCTAATCCTTCCGCGTGCCGTTTTCCGGATGAGTGGTCCCTCGACGCTGCGTTCAACAACAGTACACGTCGGAGACATGATCAAACGAGTTATTTTGCTTTTGTCTCATCTTGACATCCATCGCGACATCATCGCTCTTGATGGCATGACGCAAGCGGCGAATGACTCTGGCCTTTGAGCATTGCCTACAAAGAGGGGCGAGAAACAATCCCGGAGCTAGCGGGGCAATAAAACATCAAAGCACTCGGTCGGTCGAGTGTCGCGGGTCAACAGTCGCGTGTTTCCGACAAAGTTCGGAGGCTTCCGAGCCTACAGACGCATACGTCACAACGAATTCACAAAGCCGCGCGTGTATGCGAGTTCACAATCGTCCGGGGAAAAGTGAGCTAATGCGGAATATTTACGCCCTCCACCACTTGCATTCCGAGTGAGCGCTTGACACATCGTCCGAGCGTCTACAGAAGCCATTTCTGAATGATGCCGCCGCCGCCGCGCGCCGACTCCATGGATTAATTCAGATGGACGACCTTCTGATCGTGAACGGGTTCAGTTCCCTCCAGAGAGACCATTCTTCATGGAATAAGTTTCCTTCGCGAGAGGTTCACTTCCCGCGAACGCAAGTCGTCCATGTTTCCAGTGATAGCTCTCGGGCCCGAGTCAGAGCCCGGGCCCGGGCCCGTTCGGGTGCAGGGGGATCCAATCTAAAGTTACAGAGGAATCTTGTGCAGATAGACGCGCCCGCTGAGTCCGTTTCCTTCTTCACACTAGGAGTTTACCCACAGGGATGAAATTTCAAGCTGCCTAGCTGAGTGGTCGGCTAGCTCGCTTGCTTGCTGGCTCCCTTTTGCATCAGAATGGGACAAAAGTTCAGGCGGGAGACTTGAAGTATTTCTCCGGTGACCGCTGAGGGCGAACGTCGTGATGTGTGTGGTCCGCGTGCAATCGGAAAGGTGAGTTTCTTCTTCAGAACAGTCGCCGATACTTCTTTGTATTCGCACAGTCCTCCCATGGGATCTCCCCAGAAGACTCGAAGAGGATGAACCGCGTCACCGAAGAAACTTCATGCGCGATCTCGATTCCGGACGGGACTTGGTGAAATCGGGTCGGGCACAAGGGCGCTTTTCAGTAGGCTATGAAATCCTCGATATGCGACGAGCCAAGTACGTGCGAGTTCAAGACTTTTCGTAGTTGTTGTTATTTTGAACATTTGAGTCTTTGAACGCTTTCGTACCAACCAAGACGATCCCGAATCATGGAATATAATCGCCGAATATCGGATGCTGTCGCTTGAGCGTGTGGGTGATTTATTATTGTGCCGTGATTGAAGGGCCTGCGCGGGATCTCCTCCAATGAACGAGATAAATATCAGAGAAAACGGCAGGAGTAGCAGCGACGTCGCTGGAGGTTCCTCACTTTTCGAGGGCCTTGGAAGAATGGATCTTCATCACGCAGAGGAATGAAATTTCAATGAAGCCGCTCACGCATGATCAAGAAATCGGGAAGCGTAGGATAAGGGCTTGGGGTATCCAGAGCTCCGCTTCGGACCCAAACTTCAGCGGCGGCGCATCGGTTGAGAAAGGCTGAACCGTTCGCGCCATTCAAAGGCTCGAGCTCAACCCTCAGATTTCGATACGCTGCATGATTCTCGAAAACAACAAGCGAGGCCGAGAACACAAAGTAACTCCGCAAGCATTACACGAACGAAAGAAATGGCTCTTGAGGTTTAGCTTTGAAGAATCGCACGGCACATTACTTGCTTCCATCCGCAAACTCGCAACAAAGTTCGATTTGCTCTCGAATCTCGCGAAGTATTCCAACGAAGCTTCAAGATTGCTGATGAAGCAAACGGAAACCGAAAGAACTTGCAAAACTTCAGTATTTCAGATCCACGCACTTCCTTCAAATCCATGCCATGTTGGGTTTATAATATAAACCATGGAGCACGGAATAAGTCGGAGGAAAAACGACAAATAAACTCGCTCTCTCCGAGGAAGTCGCGCAGTTATTCATGCGACTGTCTCACCAACGAGTCCTATTCACACTAATAGTTCTTCTTCCCGTGGTAGAACGCTGGCCACTTTTGAGCAGCATGTTTCAAAGCCTTTGAATAGCCCTAGAGTCCTGCGTATGCTGGACTCTGTATGTATGTATGTAGGTCGGTCTGTTGGCTGGATCCAAGACTTGGAGACCTTTGCCTAATGTGCACTAGCCTCTTCGTCCCACCATGAATAGCTCTCCGTTAAAAATAGCCATGTTTATTTAAGTTGTCTGTAAATCCTCCCTCGGATCATCCCATCATCTGGACTTTCTGAAGTCCCATACCGTCCTCAGCACTACTTATTTTCTCTGCATCGCTCACAGCGGATCATCGTCGGCTCTCTGCTCAAGGAACCGCCGCGTCACTCGGTCCGACATCCCTTTGTTGATTTTGCCTCGGGCGATCCACCAGGTTTGTCCAGCGAAGATTTACAGTCTAGTTTCCGCCGATGATTTCCGCCTACTTGACCTCGGACACTGACGCCGCGGAATAACAAAAACCCTTGTGCCCGAATATCTTGCACTCGGCCGCAAACTCCACCTCTTTTGGAGGCTCCAATATCTCATGGTACGATTCCGCCAGCAAATCATCCAAAATTTCCTCCCTCCCTCCCTCCCTCCGTCCAAGTTCTAGTTGCATTTTTCACATGAACTACTTTTCGAGTCTGCGGCTGTTCACCCAAATCGCTCGGTCCGCTGGCTGGCTCATTCGTTTGAACTGGCTCAGATCTTGACTGCTTTCGGGACCGCCGCCCGATGGTGCGCCTTGAGGGCGTCTAGACTTTAAATGTCGCTGACCCCAAAAAGCTATCCATTGCGTAGCACCTCAAAGCGCCGTATGCTCGACACGTTTGGCGGCTTCTTAAACTTCTTCCGGGCCATTACCCCACAAAACCCGTTGTCGACACACTCGCCATGTTTCCCGTTGTTCCTGCGGTGGCGTCAGAACATTATACTCATATTGTCTAAGCAGTAGCAGCAGCAGCAGCGGCAGTGGTGGCGCTCGCCGACAACATCAGGAACAGGAGCAGCTTACGCGGACCTGCTAGCAAATCCTGCCCGCGGCACACGGTTTGCCCGGGTGGAGAGCTCGGCCAAGCCTACCAGCCTTGATCTCCGACGTAGATTACTCAGCCAAAAGGAGAGAAACTTTCAAAGATTATTGGGACTTGCAGTGAGAAGAACGTTTATTGCGGGAGCTTTCGCAATCGTCTTTGTTATCGTCGTCGTCGTCGTCGGGGAGAAGAACAAGAAGGCAATAAAGTGTCAAAAACTTTTCCAGTGGATCGCTCCGAGATAATGGAGAGGATCAAATCCTCCTTTTTCCCGAGCGGGTCACGATACCGCAGTAGTTTTTACGGCGCTCGGCATTCATAGATGTGATCAAGAGACGGCAGTGTCTCGATTCAGTCGAAGATTCTCCGTTCGCACTGGAATTGAGAGCTAGAACTTCGTTCTCCTCGTTCTCCGCGGGGTAGCCGTTCTATCGAAGAATATCGTTTTGCGGCGCAGGACACGGAATTTGAAGTTTGCGGAATTGACCGCCCTCGAAAACCTCGTCGTTGAGTTCAAGCGTCTCATTGGCGCCTCTGAGTCGTTCTCGTCGACAATCCGAACCTCCATCCCGCATAACTTTCGGGGAGCCCTAGCTCGGGACTGGTTTCGGAAACACAGTGAGCCACGGAATTCATGAGACACGGATCCGGGAAACACTCCAAGATACCGATATCTTTCGGGCGAACAGCTTGAATCCTGGAAGCCCTTCTTAGATAGGATTAGGTTGCGGATAGAATGAATTCTTCCGAAAAAATCTCCGCTCTAGTTGTAAGGCTAAGTCCTAAGTCAGGATTTATCGCCGTCCTCGAGGTAATTTGATTTTGCGCCAAGCAACGTTCTCATTCCCGAAGTCGTGTCGCAGCTTGCGAGGTCGTTTTTTTCCAAGTAACCGAAATCTGTCAGCTCAACAGGATCATATCGGAGGCGGATTCCCGTCAAAGGTTGGAGCTCGATGATGTCAAAAATCGATGGATTAGGGGCCTCGTTCATAGTGCTGAACAAGACAGACGAGGAGATCGGCGAGCACACTCGTGTCTGGTTTGGATGAGCGACAAAAAGCGAACGAATCTTGGCCCTTCCCGCACTCCAGTTATCTCTCATTCTCACTCCTCGTCGTTCTCCTCCCTCGAAATAAAATAAATTCAATCAGTGAAACGCGATCGTCTCGAGTCTTCCTTTGAAAGCGTCCCTTTTGCCTGGTTCGAAACCTGCGCCCTCCATCGCGCTTCTCGGTTCTGCCCGTTTCGTGATTCCTACTCTCTTTATGTCCGCTGTGCGGCACCGAAATCACCGTCGATAAAAATGATCGTCAAAATGAACCAAGATAATGTCTTATCGTATTCCTCGAAACTCATCCTTCGGGAATGTTCCGCGACACAGCATGAGAATGAGCATGCTCACGATGTACTTTTGCAAGCGCAAAATATAACGGCCCGCTTAGCGACGAGCGCTGGAAGCAGCAGTTTCTGTCTCCAGATCCGGTGATTGAAGTAGAAAAACAAGACGATCTGGCAGAATCGACGAATCCACGGGAAAATTGGCGCTCTCCACCTACATGGATCCAAGATCGACCCTAATGCATTATATCCTCAGAATCTCAGTAACCATCGAAGAGTTTCGAGGGAACTTGGCTAGGCAGCGGCACGAACGAAGCGAACAGCTGCTCAAATATCTCGTGGCGTGCCGAAGAGAGGAATTATTACCACAGGCATAGCATGCATCGAATGTTTGAGCCATCCTGAAACTGAACGAAACGGGGCTTTGTTTCACTCACAGAATATCGTCCAAGTAGTCGAAGAAGTTTACGGTAAGATATAAAGCGACAAAACAGAGAAACTATAGCTCACCTTTTTGCTTTTTCTCGATCGACAGTTCCATCCCGAACAGCAACCATGAAAGCTACGTTGGCAGAATCGTGATTGGAGGAGAGATCGACTCCGCAATTGTTTCGGAATACCGATAAACGACGCTACGTGGCAAGAATCTCCGGACAGATGTTTCCTCGCCGATGTCAAACTTCGGGACGTCTAGGGAAGGATTCGTTCGCGATGTTTCCAAATCAGTTAGAGCTGCGCGACAAAGTTTCGCCCCCGAAGTGCAGAGCTCAGCCTTGACCTTTTCCGCAGCATCAAGAACACATTACGATTTTTGCGCTTTCCCTCGGCTCGTTCTGTCCCTCGAGCTTGGTAGAGATTGCGTTAATCTTGGCCCCGCAGCCTCCAGAACCAAACAGCCCGATAGCGGAGTCTACGTGCACGGGAAGCAACATCGCGGATTTAGATAGTAACCACCGCGTGCTTGTTCTGCATGCAGTCGGCTGCTAACCCTTGGCGGCATCCGTGGAATCCAACTCGCTAGAGCAGGGTTTGAGCTCGGGTTTTCGGTTGCTTGCTCGAGAGTGACCGGGAGCGTAAAGCTCTCGCACGACGGACTGACGAGAGATGGGACAGGAGACGCTCAGCCTGCAGTCACGCGAGGGCAGCGCAGTCACATCGCGCTTGAATAACATACACCAACAGCGTGTTGAAATAGGCTTTCGCTTGGCCCTGGGATGTATGTTGGACCCTCGCCGAGGACTTTCGGGACGCCTCATAGTTGAGCTGGTTGGGACCAGCCTGCACTCATTGTGCATGTGCACACTGCCATGCTCCGCTACAGGTTGCTTGAGTAATGAGGCCAAAGAACGAACGTGCTTAGAAGAGTTGTTACAGCAGATTACGCACAGACAGGCATCACTTGGCCGTTTAACGGCGCGTAGAGGAAGTGTCTTGTTGCTGAGGCAGAGATCCTCCTGCTGCCGGAAGGTCAGTCTTTAAGCTGCATCTCTTATTGTTTTATTTGAGCACTCAAACATCGACCTGATGTCACAGTAACGTTTCTCAGCTGGCTGAACACTGCACTGTTTTTTTATGACTCTTGCCTTGCTTACTCGCAGACGACAGGTCCTGTTACTCTTGCGCTTCGACTCGGAGCGAATACGGTGTCATGAGGGTCATGAGTCATGACTGAGACCTTCAGTGAACTCGTCGAATATTCATCTCTGCTCTCAAGGGGAGCGGGCACTGCGCAGACGTGGTGTTCGGGTCCGCGGCATTGGGTCCGACGGGCTCGAGGGAATGCGCAGAGAGTTCCTGTCAAGCTATTGCTCTTCTGGAGAGAGCCTTCAAGATGGCTTCTTGTCGTGTAGAAAGTGATGCTCATTCAACTCGAGCAACATTCAGATCTGACATATACTGAATGTCTACGTAACTCTGCTACTACATCTCAACACTTTCGAAAAATACTGAATTCTCGACCGTCGACTAGGGTATCACGTACCTGCGGGAATGTGTGGGGTCATGAGCTGAGTTTTGATGTCAGAATACTGGAATAGCGCGGTTGGATTCAAACTGGTGCGAGGTCGGTTAAGTGTGTTTTTTTTCTGTCCGGCGACGGGGGTCTCTTCTGTCTATATCGGGATGTTGTCGGACATCTGTCGCGGTGTCTGAATGATAGAATAGGATCCTGCTCATCTGATTTGAAGTATTAAGGCGATGATCTTCGGAGGCGATATATTCATGAAAACATTCTGAAGCTGAGGCATTCCATCCTTTGTTTGCTTGGTGCTGTCCTCGGAGTTTCCAGATCTGGAACTTCTCGATTTTGATATCAGATCAAAGAGCTTCCAGTTGAAGGAGCACTAGAACTTGCTGGTGCTCTCAACGCCGCCTTTGACATTGATCTACTCACCGAGCCCCATGCTGATGCCGTGTGTGGAGACGTCCGTTCGTCGGTCTGTGTCTCCCTTCCACGGACGAGGAAGATCAGATGGAGATTTCCTTAGTTGGTTTTTCGTCTTCTGTTCCACCAGCCAATCCGGACTTCCTTCCCCGTTATTCTCTCCTTGTGGTTTTCCTCTCGGTTTCCTTTCGGAGAGGACGGAGGGGCCTCGCTCGGTTGGTCGCTTGGTTCTGATGGATCCTCCGACCTACAATTGCCCTCGCTTCTGCGTCTGCTGCCGCTGCAGCGATTCCCGCCGCAGCCTCCTCTTCTTCTTCCTCCTGCCGAATATCGATGACAAGGAGTTCAATCTTCGAATAGGAAGACTACGATCGTTGCATCTCTTATCTCGTCGTACTGCGGATGCTGCTGCCGGTGGTCTAGGAGGACAACGAGTGCTTTGCTAGATGAGTGGCTCCGCCGAATTGCCCCCTTTGCTCCGTCTCCACTCGTTGTCCTTCTCCTCCGACCGATGGGCTATTGCTCTCGATAGCAATGGTAGCGAATACACCGAACGAAAGCGAAAAAAAGAAGGAAGAGGACCGACATGAAGACAAAGCGGGATGGGACGGATCAAAGAACAACTTTGCCTCTAATGGCATCAAATTGAGAAATGATTACGTTCGGCTGAAAGTCGCGAGCCGATATACAAGTTTGCGTCACATGGTATTGAGCACGCAGGGTGCATCGGTTAGCGGATGCTTCCTGCCCCCACACCCACCCACCCTCCCCCCCGCGTTTGCCATCTCCCCGACCCCCTCATCCTGGACGGACCACTTTTGCGATCCTTGATCCACTTGTTCAAGGCTCTTTTCCAGGCCGACTTCCATCGCTGAACGTGAAATGATGAGCGTAATGAACGATCTCCCGAGAGCGCCTGGGAGACGATAGGGCCAGAAAGAGAATAAAAACGATGAGCGAAAATGTGTCTGCTCAAGAGAAGCGGGCAATAAGATCAATCGAGTCCTTCAGATCATGCAGCGTCCTTGAGGATTCGGTCATAAATTTCGCAGGCGTCTTACATATCTTCCATTCGGTTTGCTCTTCTTTTCTCCACGCAAAATGCGCCCTGGGGACATTTTAGCAATGTTTTTTCTCGGACGGAAACTTGCTCACTTGATTAGACGACTGCGTTAGTTCGTAAATGCGCGTACCGGAATGAACGCCGCGCCGCTACCTTTCCGTGCGGTGACTCACTCTGACTGATGGAGAGTCGGACTGAGCGACGGGGGACTGAGCGACGGCAAAGGAAATCGGCGGGGGCAGCAACGGCCACCGAAACCAATGAATGATCTGCTCGATCCCCTCCTTTTGTACTCCCTATAGGAAGAATTAAGTGCAGAATTGCCTCCAAATGGCTAAATCGATTAGTTATTCTCTTCGCACTCACCGACTTACTGCCTGCCCACCAGGCCGACAAACACGGACGCAGGCTAGCTGGCTGGCCGTTCGGCACGCAGCTAACTTAGTCGCCTCTCATCGAGTCCTGGCTAGTGTTGTACGGAGGAACAACTGAAAGAACGCTCCGCGCTCCATATCGTCGGAGGACCTTGGGTCGTCGATAAGGACCGTCCATCATGGTTACTCAGACGGCACTTCTGACAATGACCTCTCATTTTCATTCAGCTCTCGGGGATCCTTGTAGCGATCACACAAACCAGCTAAGTGTTCCGTGCTACTCTAGAATCAACAGACGGAAAACGCAATGTTCTGGAAGCATGTCGGAGCCCGTCTCGAGGCACCACTCGAGTCGTCCGCTCTCACAATTTTCGAGAGACAACGTCGCAATACTCCAAATGTGCGCTCACGGCACGCGAGTCGTAGAAGAACTCGACGCGGGGAACGATTCTTCCGTCTCTGTATCGGAGCCTCTCATCGTCGATCATGCCGCAGCTAGTATTTGAGCGTCCAACATGCTCAGCATCGACTGATCAATCGATCTTTGAGGCGACAGGACAGAGAGCTCTGTTCGGGAACGTCGTTCAATGGCATCGACAACTTGTCTCGAACAGGATAAAATCCACTAATGGTTGAGCGATTGTATTGTTGCGCTAAGTGAGTGATCTGCGGAACTCAGTCGTTCGCCTTCGGATTGGTATCGGACACTTTGTGTCAAACTGCTTGTTGTCCACCATCGTGACCAATGATCATTTGCCGCTAGTTTGAACATCGTTCGGAAGCCATCACAGGATAGCATAAATCCTCGGCTTGAGGATTGGAAGCAGAATATGGGGCTGAAGGCAGTAGGTGGTGACCATGATGGACGAATGCATGCTCTTCATGCATCATCGACGTATCACCCGCCAGCGCTCGGAGTACAGTGGAATTCGCTTAATGGAACCACATCGGGACCTGGCCGTTTTGGTCCGATTGAGCGGCTGTTCCGATTAAGCGATCAAGGAATAGGCACCTTCGGGGATTCGGGGATTGGGATTTTGGCCCGAATAAGCGTCTGGTCCCAATATCAGGTGGTCCCATCAAGCGGATTCCACCGTATATGCTACCGGCTCCCTTCTCGATCAGAGCTGTCCACCCGGTTACTCGGATGTCTGGGGAAATCGGTACGAACCGATTTCCCAGCGGAAGATGCCCAAGAGAGTCTCGGCCCTCCAAGAACCGTCCAAGCGGGACACCGGATATTCGGCTAGGCCGCTAAACTAGCGGGGAATGCGGCGGCGGTGCGGACAGGGTTCCGTCTCAAGTCCCCAGCTCTAACGCGCTAAACGTGAAACTTTGCTCTAGGAATATCGATTGGTCGCAGGCTGTGTTGCTAATCTGATACTTCAGCGACATTCCGTCATGTTGATCTCGGCCAAATTTGAACCTAGAAAGTCGGCGCGAATCTCCAACCGTACTAGAGGGTCAAGACCTCTCGGAGAGGATATTCTTCCCGTTTCCAATTAGAACTCGAGTGTGTCATACGAGGAGAGCCCTCTGTACGTTAGGAGCTCTTCTCGCACGATAGCTCGTCCGTCGCTGGTACCTTGTTGAGAAGCGGAATTTTCACTTGAGTTGGCGCCGCTCGTGATTCGTTTCGAATAAGTTTCCAGCTCACTCATGAAGTATCTGCTCGGGTCACTCAGCCACTCGACCCTTGGACGGGAGGGCGAGCGGGCAAGCGGCTACGCGCCGCGCTCCAAGTTTCCAGTCAAAGGGAACCTGAATGACGGTCGGGAAGAACGGAGAATTCTCTGATCTGAGCCGATGAGATGCAAATGATCACGATCCACTGAACGATACTGCTTGGAAGGACACTAAAACGTTCAAAGGAAGGGAAGGTCGTCGACGTCGCTGTTAGGGCTGTCGTCCTCGAGGGCTTACGGAATGCAGGTAAACGTAAGGTCAGAGATAAACGGGAGGGAGCGATGTGCATGGAGAAAAGTCGAGAGAAAACAAAGAGGAGGCGCCGTTGTGGACAGGACACAAACAATCCAACTTTTGAGGTCCTTATCAAAATTCTTGAGCTGAGTCGCACGCTTTCCCGACTCATTACGACGATACTCCCAGCTTCCCGCTCTGCGAATCTTCCAGAGGAACAGCATTCCAATTCCAATGAGAAGACCTGTGCAAACACGGTTCTGTGGATTTCTGCGAGAATATGCGCAGACGTCCTCTCGGATCGAATCCTGAGACGCAGTCATACCTACCGCGAGTCCGACCGCTCCCGGGCCCGTCGGCTGTCTTCAGTCTGTCGGTTAACCGATCCTGAATTCGAATGTTGAGCAGTGGTGGTGGTGGTGCCGTTCATTGTCTCATTCCGATCTGTCAATCAAACTTCGATTCGGAATTTCAATATGTCTCCCGGAATATCCTTCAGGCAAGCTGCTGTCTGCGCGGATTCCGAGCGAATCTTTTCTTTGAAGAGCTAGCTTGGCGCGGAGTATTACTCTATGCCCATTATTCTGCTTTCGATCCTATTCATCATTTCTCACAGATTCAGTGTTTCTGTCAACTGAAGTGAGTCGGAGGTGAGAGCCGGAATTCGTCGACAGAACAGCGAAGCCGCACTTTTTCCAATGACTTCACCGGAGCCGCGCATGCGATCTAACCCTCCGTTCTCACGTTCAATATGCTTCCCGTTCTCGTCACGTCTTCATATATAAGACGGCGCCGACGTCGACTGGTCAGCGCCAGAGGGCCGCTGAGGTGCGACGTACCGACACAACTGGACGTTAAAGCTAGTCGGAGATTCTCACCAGCCGTCGACGACAATAAGCAGATTCACTACGCTTCGCGCTATCTTTACGAAGAGCCCTCACAGAGTTTATTCGGCTCAAGTCAGCAGCCCTGAGCGGAGAATGGACGGACGGGGTTGCAGACAGACGGAAAGACGGACATAGCGAATGAACGACGGACCGACAAGGGCCAGGAAAGCTTTCTTCCATTCATCAAGCCGCGTGGAAATAATTAATTTTATTCAAAAACACACCCGCAGCAACTAAAAAGCCCACGCTACGAGCCTTCCTCGTTTCGGCTGGAGCATCTCTTGCTCATCAACACCATCCACAAACATAAACGCGGCACAATGGTCAAGCTCATCAGCGTGAACCGTGGAACTGGTGGATATCGAGCATATGCATACATATAGGGGTGTGATATTGGGGCTCCGTCTCAAGCACCTCCGCGGAGCCCTCGTAGACCGAACGATTCCGTTAACTGGAACGAATTTAACCCGCCCAGGTGGTCGTGATCTCTCTGATAAGTGAGATGAATCACCTTATATGGGCATTCTACCGATTTCCACTAAACGCGCCGAAACGCTTAGCAGTATCGTATCGTTGGGCATGCTGATCTCAAGGTGACCTATGACCGGCGCGTTTCAGCATGAATTCCAGAATCTAGATCGAAAATTGAACGTATACGGGCGAATTCAATGTCCCCTAAAGCGTCTCTTTTCTGTTATATTCTCTTGCCACGACCAAGGCTGACGCACATCGGTCCCTCCAGGGATTTGTGGAACTTTCGTGAAAACTGGAATCTCAGTCTGGCGCGAGATAACGCTCCCCAGCTCTCGTACTCATCTCGTCCTCATCACAACACGTAGCCAAACGGATTGTGCATCGCCACGAAGTTAAAACCTTCTGCAAAAGCTCGACGTCTGCCACGCTTGATTTCCGGCCATCTCTTCTTCCAAGATTAGAAATTCTCACACCTGGTGGGGTTCGCAACGGGGAGCACCTTCGCAAGAATAAGCGGAGATCGAGGATTATTCTCCTTGGAATATAGAGAATCTTCCGGTGTTGCGAGCCGCCGAGAATCCCTCGCAGCAAGGTATTTTGGGTTAGCTTTTCACCTCAACTTCAATCAGAACCCTTTCATCAGAAAGCCGCCACGGGAGCACAAGAACAAGTTGGAATTCATCGAATCTGAACTGGGCTCACCTGGCGGTAACAAGATGCGCACCTGAGGACCGAGAAGCCCTCCAACCCATCAAATCGACTCGGTGAAAGGATTTTGGAAAAGGAAGAGCCGACCTGGTAGCCGGCTAGCGAGCTGATTCGCTTTCTGATCTTTTCCTTTGATCTAAGGGAGTTCTATTCCGAAAGGAGGAGCGGTGACCTCACCTTTATCAACCATAGAACCAACCAAGCCCCTCCTGTCCGTCAGCTCCCCAGTTAGACGGCCCGCTGCGTGGCCGACAGGCAGGCAGGGAGGCAGGCAGGTTGGTTGGTAGGTGCGTTTCTCTATCCGTCCGTCTCTCTGTCATCTGACCCCGAAAGGACAAAGCACTGCTCCTTGTGATCTTGGCCTTTTATCGAGTCTGTGACGCTGAGGGCGAATTTTCTCATCCTTGCTCTGCCGAAGTCAAGTCGGGACGAGTCGAGAGCTCTTGCTTCAGCTGTCCGACTGACTGTCGGTCGGTCGGTCGGCCCGCCCGTCTGCACGACTGCCTAACCGGAACAAAGTTGTCCTCGGCGTTTTTTCGCCGTCCACTTCACTTGTGAGAAGGAGGAGTCGACGACGACGACGACGACGGCAAAAGCAACCAGGAGAACGAAGAAGGCGCTGTTCCGGTTCTTTTTCGTCACTCTGTGCAGCGGATGGGCAGCAAGCGGGGATCGGGCTCTTCGTCAGCAAAGTCGGGCTCGTTGGGCTCATCCTCTGTGGAAGCCGGGAAAACTCTTAGATTCCAACGGAATTGCATTCTCATTGCGCGACCGAGGCAGCCGGCCAGCCGACCAGGTGCGCTCCGATTGGTTTTAGCTCCTGCTCCACCAGCGCGACACGACGTGCTTTCCACCGCAGGACGTCTTCTTGTCTGCCATCTAGCTCCCGACCTAGCTGGACAGCTAGCTCGGTAGATTTCTTGCCAAGAGAATACGAGCGGGAGAAAAGAAACAGCACTGGCAGCGGTCGCATGAACGTGGCAGACTGTCTGGCAGGCTTTGGACTGGCTTCTTTCGTTGCTGCTTTAATCCAGGAAGTCCTGCCGGCGGAAATGAGTGAATTATGATTAGGGCCCGCACCGTTCGCTCTGGTTTTTCTTCTTTTTCCCGGTCCGTGCCCCCTCCCGTCGCCGCCGCCACTCGTCGGCTCTGCGGAGGGGAGAACGGGGGCGGTGGCCACCTCCCCGGTTGCCCCTCACTTTCATCCTCACTTTCCGGTTCGCACCGCAACTTCCGTCTTATGTACTTAGCAATCGTTGCTCTTCCTTAGCATGGCGCTCTCGGTCGCCGCTCTCATCCTGCCGCCGTCGCCGCCACCGCACTTCATCCTCCCCTGCCGACTTCCTCACAGAGTTGGCCGTGTGGATGAGGTTGCCTCAGATGCAACGCAAGCACAGACGATGACGACCACCAGCGCGCTCATCCCTTCGTTCTTCGGTTCGTTATTTTTCCCGCGTATGGAAATGATGTAAGTTTTCATAGCATCGATACAAGTGTCCCTTTCCACCTTCGTTGCTCGACGCAAAGCGGGGTCCCTGAGGGGCTCTTAGACACGTCGCAATGGTGGGCGACCATTCTGCTGCAGCCTGCTTTTGTTTTAACCCTCTCCCGATGTTATCCGAACACTCCAATCTTCGGCCTTCGTTTTCTCGTCCGTCCGTCAACGACTGACCAACGATTTTGTGGGTAAATAATGATACCTTGCCTTTTACATCGATATTGGGATTTCGGGGGGAGGTGAAGGGGAGTGTCAATTCGATTCAGAATGAGGATCTTGCTCGAGTTATCTTGCTCCTTGAGTAGAGTCCGAGGGGTCCGGGGCCCAGACTCCCTCGAACAGAGAGCCTTGAGCTCACTCCATTTCAAAAACGAGCCCTACCAGTCCGGGATGGAAACTCAAGTTTGATCAGCTGTTTTGTTTGAAGAAACAGAGAAAACTGACCAGAGAACGGCGGATCGTCAACTTGTAGTTTTGAGATTGGATTTCGGAAGCGCTGTAGGTTCGGATCATCTACACAAGGAATGCCGGAGTTCGGGGATATCAATAATCATTGGTTCTCGGCTCGAGTAAACAACTTTCCTATGTTTCGAGAGCTTTTGTTGTGTCGGCAATCCTAACTCGTTACTTTGTATGTTTCAAGTTCGGTCTCCCAACACCTCTAGTTTGTTCTCTCTACGTTCTACCTTGGCTAGCCGGTCAGGTCGAGTTTATACAATGTCCTAAGGGAAAAACGACATAGAATTCTCGACGCTTCCCCCCAAAGCATCCCGAGGTTTTCCAGAAAACTCTGAGATAGCTCGGAAATCGGATCCGTTAGCGATGTTCTCGCCGATTCCCTATCGTTCACCGATCTTTCAAGGCTTCGTCACGGGTTCACCATGAGGCGTTGTGAATAAGGCCAGAGGTCGACAGGAACAGTGCTCGACGCAAAGTCACCTACAGCGCTCCAATTTTCCCTTCGACTTGAGAGATTGTCGTTCTAAATGGTCCGCTTGCAGAACACAACGTCCTGGACGTTTGTTTATGTAAAGGCAGCACTAAACGTGGTACAAGTCGTATGAGTAAAAGGAACGATCGCATCAGGGCGAGGGACAACTAGCGGCGCGCAGGGACCAGCAGTGGACAGGGGCAGTCGGAATAGGAGAACACATCATGACTGCGGCGCAATTGTTCGCCCGCTTGCTTCACAAAATTCACAATTCACGCTGTCCTCGTGATAACCGAGGTCGCGGAAGACCGCTCGGACTGCGAGTCCCGAGCGATTCGTTTAATATTGCTGCTTCTCTTGCGGCGCGGCGCGGCGCGGTGGTAACAGCGGATGGTACATAGAGCGGGTAACGGAGGGGACTGGACTGGGAGTTGTACTTTACGGATATTGTTATTTTGTGACGGAACAGAACAACTTTCCGGAGGCGAGGAAACGCGACGCGAGTCGCCTCGTGCCGAGTAGACGGAGAATTCAGCCAAGCGTTGCCTTGTTGCGGCGTTTCTTCTGCTACCCCTTCGTTCCTTGCGCGCGCGGGGTGCTCTGACAACTCTCGCGGTCGCCATTCGAGCGTCTGCAATGACTTCCCGCTTTGTGTAGCCGACGACGAACTGAACGCGCTTGGACTCAAAACAAGACGCAATGCGCAAACCCGTCCATGAATCATTCGAGTGTTGCCTGGAACCCCCGGCTTGGGAAAACCTCTTCGCCAACACCGGTCAGGCACGGTCCGGGAGCTTCGGCTCCGTCCGATTGCTGCTTCAAAACTCGCATCCTCTTTCTCCTTCTCGCTGCGCAGGAGAACGGATCATAAGATCGAATCGCATCGCTCAGGACAACCGAACTGAAATTGAGCCTCAGGCCTCGAGGGCACCGACGATGGACCGGAATAAAATCGCCTGAGAGGTCAAACCACCATCAGAGTGACCGCGGCCCGTACCATGGTTCTCTTACCGCCTGAACTTTGTCTAGCTTCAGAGGAAAATGTCCGGGAAACAACGAAGGTCGCGACTACGGCCCTATGCAGCTCGATATCGATTTAGACGTACACAGCTCAAGGTATTGATGGAGGCTTCCTCCCCTCTCTCGGAATCGAAATAACGGCGCGCCGTCCAGAATGATCTCGGCTGGGATTTGCATGATTCGTGAATGTCGAGGATTTGCTGCAGCTTCGTAAATTTATTTGGGACGCGTTCTAAAGTTTTAGAAAAATACCCGATAGACACGCGAATGTCGAAAACGCTGTCGCCGCACGAGGTTTGAAAGCGAGCGCGCGCGCGAGCGAGCGAACTGCGCGGATCAGGTCAAAGTTCGAATCGAGCTCGGAACTCCTCGAGCACAGCGGCACCGAGTTCGAAGAACTTCGAAACTTTGTGTGGGGCTTGTGAAAACACAGCACGACTCGATCCAAGTCTTTGGCTCCTGTGCATACATTCGTATTTAGTTCGAGGAAACGATAAATCTTAGGGCGTCAACGATTTCGTCGCGAGTCGAGGCGAGGATGAGGGAGAGCAGGAAAATAAAAATGTATTTCCGGATGAGCCTTTCTCGGGGAGGAATTTAAATTCGTTCTCGCGGTATAAAACCCTAGCGGCTGATTAAATAATCGATGGATCGAGTGCAGAAACGACCCCATGGGAGAAACAGCGGCAGCAAGAGCGCTGGCGGTGCGACGGGCCTTGTCGCCTCACACTGCCCCGGCGCGGGGAGCCTTTTGGGGCGGACTCCGATCTCGGCTCTACGTCTACTGAGGCCATGGCTACTTGATTTCACACTCTTTACACTTTCTGTAGTTACACTCTGGAAGTTCCGAGAATGCGTACTACGCCTAAAGCACCACTAAGGAAAGTCTAGACACTTTCTTGTCGCGAATTGAGCTTGTGAGCGAATGAATATGCGAATTTTTCGCGCCCCCTGATCTAGAACGACCTTTCTATAAAAAGTTCACAGCGAAGCTGAAACTCATATACCACTCGCAAAGCAATGTAGGTAACTCCCAAAGTAGATGTTCGGCTCCGAATCGCAGCCCTCTGCAGAATCAGCATCCCGTCAATCCACTGATTGAGTGGAGGAAATTGCCTTTTTTTTGCAGATGAAATAATGAAGAAATTAACTCACACGAAGTATGACGTATTGCTGCACGCCTATGGCTGTTCATTCCTGGCAGGTAGGCCGCCCAACGGGTAGGTTGGCAGGATCTGTACAGTGAGGTACACCTCCAACTACGGCATCACCTGTAGTGTGGGCGGCAACAGCAGCAGCGGCAGCAGCAGGAATACATTAGTTAGGCAATAATGGCAATTTTGTGTTAGATCGCTCACTCGCAGTTGAGAAGAGTACCACGGTAGAGTTCTCCCGCGTGTATTGCCTTCCCACGATACTCCTCCTCTTGCTTCATTGCTATGCTTGACACGTTGCGTCGGTAACCGACGGACCCCGCTGGTTGCAGGAGTCGCCGCGGACTAGCGGCTCTAACGGACCAGTCGGTAGGTCGGTCGGTCGGTCGGTCGAAGGGGCAGACGGGCGGAGATGAGGGCAGTCGGTTGCAAGACTAGCTCTGGGTCCGCAGTGAATGCCCTTTTTGTGACCTTGGCTTCACAGCCGGCGAATTATTGCCATCAGCGGCAGGCCCTGCCGGCGGGCAATGTCGGCAGCGTTTCTTCATATGAGCCCAAAAGGCAGCGAGACGGCAGCGCGGCGGAGTCTGCGTCGGACCATTGTGTTGCGCCGCGAAATGCAACGGGTCTTCATATTTACTCGGCGGGGAAGAACACTTATCTTGTCAGAGGCTTTATTCGCAAAGTAAGCACATCATGTTTCCAGGCTCACTGTTAGCACTCCGCCCGCGTCATTTCGGTTGATTCCTGGCGTTCTTAATAAGGTTTAATCTGATCGCAACCTATCAAGCACGCAGCTCAATGTGTCATCGGTTTCTCAGTCAATCAGTCTATCTCAGGATTATCATCCCGGAGGCCGCCTCCTGAATAGTTAGGTAGGCACCAGATGGCCTCCGAGCTTCTGCTTCTGGCGCTTGTTGCTCGAAGTCGTATCCTTCGGATGTTCCGCATCTGATTTTTCTTGTCGGTCTCTCCCCACTTGCGACCAACGAGTCACTGGATTTCCTCACGTTTCGCGACGTCGCGAAATCCCGAATCGAGCGGCGAAGCCGAACGCAAATGGCATCAGTTTCGACTCCAACAATCTGAGTGAGACACTCTCCGAATTGTCGGGATTTCTGGAGGAGAATCAAGGGCTCTGCGAACATGAGCTCCGGATCAAGTGTCAAGAGGATCCGTCGATTGTTTCTCGGGGCAGTTTTTGTATCGCGTATCTTGGGAAACAATCATGGGTAGGTCGGGACGATCAGAATCTCCGATTGGTGCCGACGGAATGAGAAAATCTTTCGAAGTAGAAACCTGCACGGAAGCGAACAGAAGTCGTCACATTGGATTGCATGAAATCGCCGCGTGGTCGAGTAGAAACGTGCACAACGCAAGAATGTTGCACGCTGCCATGTAGACTCTGCGTCAAGCGGTAGGTCGCAGGTTCGATCCATGCTGCCGGGTGGGTTCAACGGTGTTCACTTTCTGAACTGTGACCGGTATTTGCTGGGCTAAGCCCCCTCCTGGATCAGGAGTCATCTCAGGATGAGGATGTATGAAAACACAACCCAGCAAACACAAGATTTCGCATAACGGAGGGAGTTCGGAGTTCTACTCGAGCCAAAAGTTGCCTGTCGCTCGACGATCCCGAGGAAAAGAATCAAACATGACGGAATCTGATTCTGCCGGGGGTTTTCGTGACGCTCGATTTTCTTTTGCCAAAATCGCGGTCAATATGAAACTCTCGCCGCGAACGGAAAGATAACGTGGCCCACCCTGAACTACGGTGGTGTTCTCGAGGCTTGGGCCCTGGCTCCAAGAACGCCTGTCCTGGGACAAAAGCAAAGAAATCAGGAATAACTCCATGCGGGAAGAGGAAGAACAATTTCCGTTCTATCATCGGAGCCGGTTCCGCTTTTCCCGGAAGGGAATTTCGTCACGCATGTAATGCGCTCATAGCGGGTTCATCGGAGCGGAGGCTTCTTGGACGCTGAACGTTGAATACGCCATCACAGACAAGAAGTGTGATTCGAGTACCGAGCAAATTTCGCTCAGCCGAGTCCAACTCGCGTCGGTGTCACGGTTCCAACAAGTCGATCGACGCGAAGGAGGGTCAGTGGACCTGTGGTCAACAATGCAAGCGTCCTGTGAGTATTTATCGTCTCCGGTATCTCTGGTTCAATGAATTATTCACCATTGAGGAACTAACTCGTCCGAGGGTCAATGGTTCAGCACGCTTCGATTAGTGCGCTGCGCTGTGGTGGTGTTAGTACGGCCGTATTTAGTTCTATCATACCTGATGGGGCCTCGGGCTTCCGCTCCGCCGTTTTTTGACTTGCGTTGCCGCTCGTTGCCTCCGCATTCAACGGTGAACAAGCTGATCTCTTCTCGGAACCGGCGTTCCGTAAGATGATTCATCAAACGGGTAATTTTGTTTGAGACGAAAGAAGTTGAATGAACGCAAAGTTCGAGGGCGCCGACAGCGAGGCTTCAGCATTCCATTGAAGCTATTTTTCTTATCCTTACGCGCCACAAGGCTGCTGCATCCATTGAGGATATTGGAAAAAGGTCAAACGCCTGAGCGCGCTGTAGTGAATGCTCGCTGGGAGCGTGAAATGTAGATAATGGTGTTCACGAGAGGAATAAATCAAGATCTGCAGCTGCCACCGACGCCGGATATTCCCATGTCTTCATTTCGGCCAAATGGACATGGCCCGAGTCCGCGTGCCACCGCCCGTTCGACTGGATGTTCGGTTTGCTTACGGAGAACTAGCTGGCTTATCTATCTCTTTCCATTATTATCTCTAGCAAAGGTCATTCCATCTTCATACTACGAACCGCCCCGTAGGAGTCTTCGCTTCCGTAGGACTCGCTAATTACCGTTCCACCGTAGGAGACGAACGATGTAGGCTCGCTTTCGCAAGCCAAAATCAGCGAGTAGGGTTTTTCTATATGCGAGAGTAGCGAAACAATACATACTGAGCGGGCAAGGTTACGCAAAATGTTGTTCATCAGCACAAAAACGAATCCCGTCGAGGAGGAGGCGGCCAGAAAGCACGGAAACGTTCGGACCAGCGACACAGGGAAACAGTTTGGGCATTCATCATCCGAGCCGAGATAGACTGGACTGGAATGCAACTCAGTAGTAGAGAACTCAGTCAGTGCAACACAAAACTTCTCTTTCAGGAGCACAAAAACAACGAAACCCGGATCCGACGTCGGTGGCCAATGACGAGGAAATCTCCCAGCCGTTGGGTCGAAAGTCTCCAATGAAAGCAGGGAAGTGAGAACTTCGCTCTCGTAGTTTTTTTTCTCGTCTTGTTGCCTAGAGCTTCTCGATAGTTGGTGTTGGTGCTTTCGCCCACGTTGAGCTACGGTGGCCTCACACGCAGCTGATCGCGACGCGGCCTTTCGGTTGCTCGGAGAAGCGAAAAGACGGAGATGAACGCTATTCTTCTTTTGCATAATCCACTATGAACGACTATTCTGACCCTAATGGTGACGACCCACCAACCGATCCACTAGTGGTGTGCCCGCGAGCAGAACAGCCGTATGCGCGAACCCTTCATACAAAAATCATATCAATAGTATTCATGGGGAGTCCTAAAAATTGGGAAATTCCACTTTCAAGGACATCTGGCCCATGTGTGGAATGCAAATGTTCTCGAATCCTTGCAGACAGAGAACGGGAAATAAACGCCGCCCCTGCGATCACTAAAAACTCGGCGAGTCAGAGTTGAGACACTCTTGACGAAACCAGGACCAAACTTCAACACGGACCCGATGCAGAGAATCCATTCCGCGGAGCTTTGCGTTACTCTGCGTCCGGTCCCCAAGGCTGCGAATCACGGCGGCCCGTTCTTTTCCTGACTGGAGAACATGTCTGCGCGACTTCAAGAGAAAAATCAGTAGCAGAGGGTTTCTCTGGAAGGGAACCCTGAGCTTCGAGCGCGATACGCGATGTGGCGCTCGGTTTCTCTTGCAATGTAGGCCAAAACACGACTGACTCGAGATCGGAACGATAGTTGATCGATGTGAGAAGTTTTCCATCCGCCCTATGCCATCCCGACGACGCGTGTGTGCCGTTCTCACAAAACGGTGATCCATGTTCCTCATTTATTCAATACGCGTCGGCTCCAGAGAGAGTGCTTTTGCATTCTCGAGCAGAAACTTGGCTCGGGGGAATAATTCTTGTAAAATATCTTCCCCACGGGCTTCGGATGATGCGCTTGTTGCTCGACTTTTATCCCAACCCTTTAGCGCGTCTGCCAGCTCATTCCTCTGGATCGACCTCGTTCCGAACTCCAACTGGAGAGGCGTCACTCTGGCTCGGGTACCATGAATCATCGACATGACGAAGGTGGCAGATAACAAAACCCTCTGCAACAGTCCAAGCTTAAATGAGCTTGACAATAAGCGCCAGCTGCTGAGGTTACAGGAAAGCACCACCGCGCACCTGTACATCCCTGTGCGGCCCGAAAAGATTGATTATTTTGCTCGATTGAATCAGATTCAGAGGAAGTTAGAATATTTTTGTCAATTAGAGGGCGAACTACTCCGGTGTAAATACCTCCTCTATTCGGTTTCGTTGTGAAAAGTGGACGGGACTCGCTTCGCTTGTGTGCAATGTATCTTCCGGCGTAGGATCGAGGCTGTTGCCGTTCGGCTGAAGAGATCCTTCACATTGAAGGAGACATCGGCGTTCAAGTGTCTGATGTCCTAGAGCCAAAAAAGCATCCTTCGGAGATGCCAGCGCGTTTGCTTAGGCACGGAAGAGTGTTTTCGCTGCCCGCTCGTTCAGTCCGCTCAGCACTGTCATTCGCCACGAGACCCAACCCGAAATTTCGTGTTTTGTAAAACTCAATATCGCGTCGGCGAGTAAGCCCGTTATCGTTCACACAGTTCCGTGAAAGGGCCTTGTTGGAAGTTCCGCAAAACCGAGTTATCGAGTGATGCTTGATATACAACTCGTAATCTCGAACTACTCAGGAGGATCCAGGATTCTGAGCGATATGCTCAGGCAGACATCGAACGCGCCCAAGTTCATCATCGGTGTCAGTTTCGAGGAAATTCCTGTCGCTGTGTAAACACGGGGTTCTCTCGAATGAGAAGATCAGGATGAAATCTGAGACCGGATCCCACATTCGAGAGCCAAACAAAGGAGACCGAACGGTATGATCGAAAACTTGCGCTCGAATAGCAACCCCCATTAGCTTCCGTCTCTGCGGCGGCGGGTATGGCATCCTAGTACGGGGCATGACTCGACTTGGAAGCTGACGGTCATGATATCCCATCCGAATATTGATCTAAGAAATCATGGCAACTCATCGAATATTCATTCCTTGATAGAATATCGTTTGAAATGCTCGACTCGATCGCTTTCTCCATCCGGATCGGAAACCAAGGCGTGACAGATTGCCGAACGACCGCGTAGGAAATGTGGCGTGCGCTCAGAAGGATCCTATTCAGAGAACCTTATCCGTCTGCCTAATGACACGAAATGGAACTCTAACCGATGTCGTGACGGCCGCGCTGCTCCGTGCTTGGCTTCGAAGAGGAGCAGGTGATAGAATCAGGAAACTTTTCAAGGAAAGAGGTCTCAGGGTCGGATTGTGACATTTTTCCAAGGGACGCTAATGAACTCAACTCCTGTTGCGAACACAGTCACAGGTCGTATAACTAGCGAAGGCTTCCGAGACGCGTGCGGACCAGGGCCAAGCTACAAATGAGAGAGAGAGAGAGGGAAAGACGGAGAATGGAGCAAAAAATAGAAAATCCGCGCGCTTGCCAAACCTGCGAGGCCTGAACCAACAGAGGTCTGATGGGCGTGGGGGGCGACGCGGCGTCATTGCTCCCGCTCCGAGGATCGTTCCATACGAACGTGCTCGGCCTTACTGTCCCACCCGTCTGCTAGGTCGCGCCTTGCCGCCCGCCGGAGTATGTTTTGCATTTTATGTCCATTAAGGTAACACAAGACAGGGCAAATTGAATCAGGTAACGGAACGCACGTCTTACGGGCCCATGGGGTCGCCTTATGTTCGGCTTTGCCAGGCCACCTATGCCCCTCGATGTCCCCGCTTGAAGTCTGAAGAATACATTTCAAACCACGCCCCGGTCGGGTCCAGGACATTTCGTTCAAAGCGCAGCGCTAGTGAACACGATGTTATATCTACCAGAACATAGTCCCTGTCTCATCGAAATCGAGGATCGTGGAGTTACATGCACGACGACGCGGGTAATCCGGATTTCCATGGCAACCAGCTCATATTCAGGAAGTCACTTTTTCCAGTCGTTACGATGAGGAAAATTCCCGGTCAAACGAACCTAATACATCGGGAATCCTAGACATGGAGCCAGGCGCACCACGTATGGCAATGCGACCTAGGAGTTTTCATCTCCTAGTTCTCGTCATGTACGTCCGTGACCATTCCTTGCTATTTCTCCTTTGTCTTCTATTCTCAGAAGAGCGTTTCCTCGAAGACATCCTCTTCGTTCGGAAATTCGCGTTATGGTTAGCGTTATATTTCTTCTGGATGACCAACGCCTTCGTCGTTTTGTCGACAATGGTCGTCACGACTGCCACCAGTCAGAGTGGAGACCAAGAGAAGAGAGTAGGGATCGTATACGAGGGGAAGCGACGGCCCGACGAGAGGGCAACGCGCAAACGGGAGCGTTCCTCTGCATTTGTTGGGTGGTACGACCGGTCATTGGCTGCGCCCAGGGGCGTCTTATGGTCGACCCTACATACGAACGAGCGATATCGTGTCGTCGTTTTCGTCTCGAGAACGTTCCGCGTTTCGGACCCGTGGTCGCTTGTCTCCGGACACATACGAACGCACATACGAACGCACATACATATACAGCGAGACGGGCCCAAAGGAAGGGAGCCTCTGAGAAATGGAGAGTGTTAAAGGGGACAGACCACAGTATGAGTCGATGCAGGCGAGAGCTCGTCGGGCGCAAATAAGGGGTTGGACGCCGCAGGGCGTGACCAGTCCCTGGTGGATTCGGGGCCGACCGCTCATCGCCTCCCCACCCGTGTCGTCGACCATGGACGTCATTCAGGACGCCCTCCGAGGAACGCACCAACTGCTCGGTAATCATTCAACCTCGAGAAAATGAGTTCTGTGGACTGCTTGCAAGACATATTGATTCACGGACAAGAAATTAGGGAACACATGCAGACGCCGGGAAAGAGGATCATCGCGAACCCCCACCTCAGATCATCGCGATAAGCTTCGAGGATTCTTGAATCCACTTTCATGTGCCCAAGTTCGCAAGTAATTCGGTGGGGATCGATCTTTCGGAATATGGCTGAGAGTGGAAATATGCCCGTGCATGTTGAGGCTCATCGGAGTTCTAGCCTGTCGGTCAGAACTTGTAGACTTCATATCATACCCTTATACGGTGCCGACATTCGTGCTTGTTACTCCCTTATTGAATCTGTTCCGCTGTCGTTTCCCGATTCGGTGACGAGGGTGCGCTCCGAGTACACTTCGAATTTTTCAACCATGGAGGAATAAGTCTCCTGTTACACACCAGAACATTCCTCGAAGCCGTCTCATTAGTGGAACATCGACTGAGCGAAACAAAACCCGAACAGGAACGAGACCGGGGGACAAGAATAAAAAAAAAACGAGAGAGGAGCATGGATGTACGAACTCGTGGCAGCGCATGTGTTCATATCACATTGCTTTCGGCGGCGCTTTCGACTTGTCCACGAGAGAGGCTGGGGGGCATCGATGCATCGAAGTGTGTGGTGGTCGAAGCGCGCGGATAAGAGGCAAGTGACCAGGGTCGAGTTTGCCAGTGGGAACTCGGTTAGCTCAATTCTGAACAAACTGCTCTCTCAATTAGCTTTGCGGACCGTCATAAAAATTGCAATCCGCTTACGTTACCCCTGCGGCTCGAGAGAACTCAACGGGGTTTTTGTCGGACGTCAGAGCAAGCAGCTCAAGGCTCAGAGAGAAAAAGAACATGACGACGACGACGATAACGACCGTAAAAAGGGCTTCATCATTTGTTTCTTTTTCAACCGCTCAATCCATAGCTCTTGATCCTTTGGTTGGAAGCATTCAAACGCTACTACCGAGCCCTGGATTCTCAAAATGAGCGCATTCGAGCTCGATAACCGTCATATCGCGAAGTTTTCAAGCTGGCTCGATAAGATTGAGGTCGAAATTTCCCGCGGAATCCGACGAGATGGAATCGGGATATTTCATTGCTGTCGAACTGTCGCTTCAGGAGAGATAAAGTTCCCTGGAAGGGTGATTTTGAGTGCCAAATCGAAATCACCCGTTTTCTCTCTCGATCATTGAAGATTCGACGGAACCGATTCCTCGCTCACCGATGCTGAATCAATAACTCTTGCTCTCGAGCAAGTCGAGACTGCGATACCGAGTTCTCGGGAGCCATGGCGTCTACAAGGGCAACAAGGATGTGATGATTAGTGTCATCGGAGAGGCTCTTTGTGGTGTGTAATCCTTTCTAGGATTGTGATTGGTTGTTTCGATGATGTTGGTCAGTCGGAGCCACATCGCGGTTCGCCTCAGCCTGCTTTCATTAGATCTATTGCGGAGCGGAAGCCCTTCCTTTGATCAAAAGCGGAACCGAACAGACCTCACACCCTGCCCTGCCTCCTCTGACACGATGTCGACGTAGCAGTCTCTTCAAAGCGACCGCGGAAGACAAAGTAGGAAATCAAGATAACACAAGAGCTCCGCTGGCCCTCTCGTCCCCGTACGATCCAGCGCTCCGAAGGATCTCGAGCTTGGCGACGGAAAATGTACGAATAAGTTCAAGAAACTCATCGAGGAAAAAGCCCGGAGCCCACCATTGACTTAAGTTCCTTCGTCTGGCGTCGGCTTCACTTTTTTTTTGGTAAATCTCCGCGATCCCGTCTCCTCGTGTGGAAGGAAATTTGCATTTCTCGGTCATAAACTCGCTCGTGTCATCAGAGGCAGGGACTACAAAGCGTTGGTTTGGAGCAGCGCGCGGTGTGAATCGGTTTTGTCCCGGCAACCCTCATTTTTCATTCGGAGCATTTCCTCACCACAAAACTGTTCTGTGCAAAAAACTGATACGTCATCATGTCGACAAACTCGGTTGAAAAAGTTTCTCGAATGCCATCGAATGAATGCGCGGAAGGAGACTCGGGGGTCGTGACTCAAAAACTCAGTAAACTGAATCAAAGCGAAGCGAAGCGCTCACCGTATATTACTCAGTGACAGAATAAAACGAAGTTTAGAACGAAAAAAAAACCATAAATCTAGTTTTCTCAAACGAATAACACAAGAGGGTCGTTTTCAGAGTCGGAGACATCTCATCGACCCAAGGACTAGAACAAATGTGCCAGATCCATTCACAGCATGTTTCAACTTCCTCAAGCTGACTGTTCTCTGATGATCTTCAATTCGATCTCTGGGATTTCCGAGTCGAGGTTGAACGAGACGCCCGCTCCAGACGATTCCTCGGGAAGGAACGCCAAGCTTCGAGGCGGCTGGAGCTGCTGCCGATTCCTTTCAGCGGAAAGTTTTTTGAATTCACTCGGCTTGTAATCAATGATCGATTATCAGTCTGCAACGGAATCTCTGACTGAAGGTTATAGGGCCGGGCCGGGTTTGAAGCGGCCTGAGCAGATTGACTGGAAACCTCCCCCGAGGAGCGAAACCGACGACGAGTCAATCTGGGAACGGACGGAGACGCCCGAGAACAAGAAGACGGAAGAGGAGAGTAACAACGAGGGAGACAGAACGAAAGCGAAGTAAGTTTTTTTCTCTGTTTCCAAGTCTGATTCCCATCGAAGCGATGTTGGGAGCTTATGATAACGCGCAGCTGCTTCAAGAACGTTCGAGTTGGAGGAAGAATCTGTGATGAGAGATACATCTGTCGCCTCGTTTTGAAGCCACTCCACTTGCCTGCTCCGCCGCTGCCAGCCATAGTCCTCTCGGATCCGCAAAGCCATTTGTCAACTTTGATGTTCTTCCTCTCCTACCTCCTCGGTTCATGACAGGCGTTGCTTTTTTTGTGCAGTTCCCTGTCTTCCTTCATACTGACTCGGTTTATGGTCACAAGATTTGGCTGGCTCCGGTTGTTCTGTCCAGCGACTGCTCCAACATTCTACGCAGCATATTTGAACAAGATCGTCATACTTCTGACGCAAGAAAACTCGAAGTGGGTTTATAGAGGAATGGACGGACACATGAACAGTTGAAATTTCACCGAAATTTCTTCGCCCAAATTCGGACGTTTGTTTTCTTCCGGAAGAAGCGTTGAAACAGGAGATTTGAGTGACTTGTCAGCACAGAGTGTGGCTGACCGGTCGACTTCCGCCATCTGGACACGGAGAGAATTCTTTTGAGAAGAATCAAATGAAACGGAACGTAACAAACGAAGAGAGGACGAAGATCGGGCTTTCCGCTGATTAATGGAGGAGATTTCCGTCCCCGAGGTGGCGGTTCGCGGCGGACGGCGCGGCCGGCGGACGAGACACGGAGTCACACGAAACGGGATAGATGACGGAAACTCAAGAAGGGCAGACGAGCACCCAAATGTAGCCGGGATTCTCAGCATTTCGATTCAGCAGCTCGATTCAAATGAGTGACGTCGTAGACTGCGAGGCGTCGGCTGAAATTCACATCGCCTCAAGAGTCAGAGTTCCAACCGCCTATGCCCGAGCTCACGTTCACCTTTGGGGTGGAGATCGCGAACAATTCTCGCCGAGGAATCCGTCGAAAATATGACGCCCCGTCGTATTCCGCGAGCAAGGCTTCAATGACACAACCAGATCTGAGGTATGGCTTTGATTGCGGGCTTGGCCTGAGGAATATTACATTACGTACTGCTCACCCGATCGTCGCTTCATCCGCGTCCATCGACGCCCCCCATTGTTGTTTCGGGTACTGCACGTTCAATTATCTGACATTGTGTTCGCAAGCCTCTCGCAGCCAAAGCCGGCTGAGACCGGCCGTAGTGGTTGCATTCATCGATGTCCGCAGAGACCGAGTCTCGCCGCCTTCTTCGCAACGTGCGCCGCTCTTTCTCTCGTGAAAATCTGTGTCCCGGAAATGCTTGTATTCACGTCGTGAAAATCTCGATGAGCGATATGATAATGCGACCTAGCCTATATGTGAGAATTCATACCCGATTCGCGGTGAAAAGGCGCAGCTCCGCTCAGGGTTATACATTGTGATGCTTCGCGTTGCTTCATATGGGGTCAGTCATCCCGAAAGCCTTCCTTAGCACCTCGGAAGTTCGTCGACCTCTACGCGGCTCTCGGATTTCGCATCACGTCCAACTCCAAATCAATCAACATTGCTCCTCACGACTTCCAATGCCAGCTCCGGTACAAGACCCGACCTCAGAGACGGAAACGTCTAGAACAGGAAGCCACAGTTTGTGGGTTGCGAGCTAGATTACGCTTCAATCTCCCTTTCCCTACCAATTTGAGTCGTGGAAGTTGAGTCAAGCAGAAATCGGCATTCCTCGCCGGAGAATCTGGATTTGCAAGATTCCGTCTTCCCCCTCAGGTCACGGATTTATTTCGGAATAGATCTCTGGTCATCCGGTCGAAGACCCTTGTTATCGGGGTAAGAGAAGGTCATGGCTCAGGGGCCGCTCGGAGATTCCTCGGCATGTAGTATTCTACAACTCATTTTGGACCAGGTCTTAGACCTCTCCGGGCTGTCGGAGTCGTTTTATGCATTCCGGAGACGCTTCGAAAATATTCATTGAGAGCCTCGCTGTACCAAAAGCTTTCGCAAGCTTGGGAAACCCAGAACAATGATTTGTTCTCTGAAATCAGCCAAGACCGCGGCTGTATAAATCCAGAAGAGTCTTCGGAATCATAAGAAACGCTCCGCCAGAAAACTATATTTTAGACTCGCGGGATAAATTATTCAAATTTCTAAAAATTTCGAAATTTCGCTCGCCGAAGCTCTCGCTGTGCTTCGGGCTGCCGCTTGCGGAAGTCTATGAATGTTAACCAGCAGTGAATTTTTCATCTGGATCCATCCAAGAAAAGTCCATTCGTCACTGTTTGCAACTATGGTAACCGTTACAGCTGGTGCCATCTACGAATTACGCGTCAGCGGTTTCATTCATCGACTCCCAACAACGGCAGCGACTCTTGCGTGGTGTCGGGAGCCGGGTGGGGGTTGAATGGCCAGAGACTGTCTGTAGTGTTCATATAGACTGAGGCTGTGGCTGTAGCCGCGGCGCGGCGACGAGAAGGGAGAGATGACGCAAGTACGCAGGGCGGGTTCCTCGTTAGACTTCTGTCGGTTCGCTGTCTGGCGTGGCTTCCGACTGAGTGAGAAACCGAACCGGGGACGAGACTTCATTGGAGTCGGCCGAGCTGACGGCGGCGGCGGCGTCGCCTTTGTCCAAACTTCACTTCGGACGGAACTCTTGCCTCAATCTGAGTCTGGTCTTTCTTTTCCTCCATCGTCGCCGTCGTCGTCGTCTCTCGTTCCTTTGCGACCAACCAACCGACCCACTGCTCATCGTGCCCCGACCTCACTGACTCCGCTCGCTCTCCCGCACACAACTACAAACGTTACTTGGTTGACAATGACGTAGCCGACTCTCTCAATCACACAACAGACTCTTAGTCAGCTTATCTGCAGACTTCGATCCTCTCGGGGAGCTGTTTCAATATCTGTGGACCAAAAATAACGTCACGATTTCGCTCAAAAGATGGAACGTCCACGGCGGTGCTTCCTAGGGACGTCCTGGTCATATTGTTCTCCTGAGCCTGGAAATCGGAGATCGAAGTTTCCAGATTCTCTTTTTTCTCTGATCTGACAGTATCTCCGGACACGTAAACACAATGTTCGAGTCGACAGTGTCGCAGCTGCGGTCACACCCAGTACGTCAAAACTCGGTGAGCTCCGTGAACTCCAAAACGAAACAGACACAAAAGCGGCGTGAAAAGCTGGCGAGCGTAACAAACTCGACAGACTCACTCCACGCTCCGGGGATCTGTTTTTTCGCACACTTTGGAGTCACAGCGTAGACATCGAGGCCTTCGAAACTAATTTCCCTCTAGAATTGATACGATCGGCTAGGGACGCGGCCTAAGTCGAGGCGTTCGAATTGAAAAACGCGCCGCGTGTGAGCTTCGGAGCATCAATTGGGAGTTGCTCCCACCTGCGACTGCTCTCGAATGCTCCTCAAGTGACGACGACGGAAGCCTCAACCTCCACCAATAGCGGCGACAACAGCATCGGCAACATCGGGGACAATGGAACCAAGAACAATACAGCGGTCCCATGGCAATCCGTGCGTATACATACCTATGTGCGTACATTCCCGGTAAGGTTTAAAATTATGGAGCATCGAGACTTGGGGTCAGTATTATGGATGATTTTGGTCACGGAGAAAGCCTCTCCTTTCGCCCTGCCGAATTTGGTCCACTCTTCCCAAGAACGTTCGAATTTTTGTAGTCGCAGCTCCCTCCGTTCATCTAAGGACCGGGTACGGGCTCGACCCGGCAACGACGGACGGTGGACGTACGGCACATGGTCGGATGGAGGAACGGAAGGAGAAGAGAAGAAACGCAGGCGGGAAGAGCCGCTCGGTAAAAATTGGCCACTCAAACCATTTCTGAGAAAGAAAAGTAGCCAATCTGCTGTTCTTCTTGGTCGCGTCCTCCAGCCAACTCTGAACTGGAAAGATCGACGCAGGCCTCCCCAAAGGCCGCGTCTTGACGAAACGTGGAACAGGAGATCAGAAACTAGCATTTTCCGGGACACAAGGGAGGACGAAAACTGCTACAAGCAAATGGAGGCTTTCTAAGACGCAACTCTGTCATGCTGTCTTGCGTCACTTCAAACAAGTCAACGCCATTCGACGACCGTTCAGCCAGCTTGATCTTGAGTCTGGGGCATCGAACTTCGTTCCGGCATCACCAACCCGATCGGAGGTTCTACGAGCAGGATCTCTTCAGTCTTTCTCATCTGAATTTAGAATGACGATCTTCGGCGAGGCGATTCCTAGTCTCCCCGAGTAGTTGCCTATCCCGGACAGGTGTAACGTTTTTATTCGCCAGCGAGCAAACCCCAACACAACGATTGCTTCTTATAATAATCAGAGCGCGTGGTGAATTCATTCATCCGCATCAACGCGCTCTTTATAAAGCTCATATTGTTAGGTTGATTAACGGCGACATGAGATCGATGACCGAGAAGGCTCGCAAACATTAGAATCGCTCGCCAAAGTTTTCTTCCAGCGGTGCCAGGTTGCGCGTGCGATTACTGCTCGCAACGAGTTGGCGATGGCGGAACTATCGTTTCTCCTCTTTCTCCTTCTCTCAAACCGTTCTAGCGGAGCCGTCGTTCATTCAATGTTTTCCCCCTTATTTGTTCGTGCTTCTCCTCCCTCCGTACTCCTAGATAAATGCGTCGCAATATTCACCGTGGCAATCTGACGAACGAAAAAACTCATCGCGATTTGAAACGTGATCTCCATCGACGACTTTCGCACGTTATGCTTGAACTCGGGATTCGGGAGATGGATTCTCCTGAACCAGATCTTGCAGTTGGGACTGCATTCTCAAGATGACTTGAGGATCAAGCCAAATAAAGATGCATTCCGTTCAATTGGACAACCTCGCGAGCTGGGATTCATTTCACTCGCAACGTTCGAGAATGCGGAATCGTGCTCGATTCTTTCCGAGGAGACATTACACTCGACCGGCGCCCCGGATGTCGCGAAGGAATCACGTACTCCCTTGGACTCTGCGCTCGCAACACGTCTTGATTTGATTCACCCTAATTCTCTGGTCGTTCAAATAATCCGTTCAGCTCCAAGGAAACCAGGTCACTCGGCAACCGGGTGAGGTAGCAGTCCACCCGTTTGTAACCCCTGACATCCAGCCTTGAGATGTCCAACTCAGTGGAGGTTTATCTCCTCCGGAATGGGACGTTCAATTTCCGTAAGTCAGAATAACAACGGAAGAGTTTCTGAAGCTGTGCAAGCGCTCATCTGCCACCGGACACGCGACTAACCGCCAAAAGGAACGGGAAAACCCTGTCGGCGAGTTTCTCACTTTCGTATCGCGGTGAGGTCATCGCTATTGTGCATGCTGTCACGATCTTATTATCCGTGTTATCTTTTTTTCCCGATCAGAAAGAATCAGTCGTAGTGTGGGTGCCGGCAAATATTGGAGTTCAGAGCAGCTTCCAGTTTTCAGACCATTGGAGACGACATGTGCGGTGAAGTGTTGTCAGGCAAGACCTTCGATTTCTGTGATCTATTAGATGGCCCACCTCTCGTGAAAGCTCTATCTTGAACTCAAAATCTCACTATCAGGAGAGGTAGTTCTGGGTGAAAACATCACGATAGGGTATCCGTGGTGTCCATGTCACAAGGTTGCAATAAATATGGCGGCCCTCCGCTGTTCTAGCTGTTCAGCGATGAACCCAACTGCGGAGCTAAGGGCGCCCGGCGCCGGAGTTAGGCCACGAAAAACCCAAACCATTCCCCTCTGCAGCCTCACGAGTCACTCGGGTCGACTGATTCAGTTTGAGCAAGCTCAACCTGACCAAACCTTTCCTAACGCATGAGCTGGCTTCGGGCTCCGCGCTAAAACGGCGGGAAATCGGGGTACTCAGCCATCTCGATTGCGGCCTTGTGACGCATTCCCTATCCGTAACTGAATCGTGGTCGAGAATATCACTTTGAAGTATGGTTTCCATGGAATCTCACGGAGACCGACGCGATGGCCGAGCGGTCTAAGCGGTGTGCGTACCCGAGCACGTTTGCATGGCCGTGGTTGGAGTCATCTCGATCGGGAGGACGTGGGATCGAATCCAGTTTCGGGCATTGTTCACCATGAAGAGTCCAAGAAGAAGCTGGACCCCTCCGACCCTATTGAAAAAAAAAATCAGGGCTTACAAGTTAGATTACCAGCTGAGATAACTCGCCCCGCACATGGGGTTTCTCATATATGTATAACACAATGTACGCAGATGAGAACTGATTAATACACTGATCAATCAACCAATTTCCTAGAGTAACCCCGATAATGGGGAACCCAGCAAAGGATCATCTATGGCAGTGGTTCCCAACCGGGGTTCCTCGGAACCCTAGGGTTCCCGAGGCCTCAACTCAGGGTTCCCGTGAAAAATATTTAGGGGAACCCAGGGTTCCCGCGCACCGTCCTAGGGGCTCCGAAGAGGAACCAAATCTCTAAGAGAAGTCAGTTTTGAGTCGAGGATCAGGAGCAACGGGAAGTTGTGTCGTATGACAACTCGCTACAGTCGTCCAGCTGACCGAGAGGACTCCCAACTTCAGTGAAATATCAAAAATGATACAATACCAAGCTTCCCATTGAATCTCACACATAGATAGAATGCAGAATTTCGAGTAAATTAAACGTCAAGGGTACAGAGATTCGACAGTGTGTCTTCATCTTGCTTCCTGGATCAATGAAAATAACCGAAAATAGAGCATCAAAAAATATGGGTTCCTGGGGGTTCCTCGGAGCACTCTGAGGAACCCCTGAGGGTTCCCCGGGGAGGGAAAGGTTGGGAAACGCTGATCTATGGGAAGGTGCTTTCTAGCCTTGCCGCTTACTTTTGTCTGGATGATTGTGCAACAGGAAAGGTTAACGGAGATGGGCTGGATGAGGTTTCCAGGATGAGAGCCCGAATGTTCGGATGAATGAGGGGGGAGAGGGCACCGATGTCGGTTTTCCAAGTCGTTTGGCTCGCCGGTGCTGTGGTCAGTCGGCTGGTCGGTTGATGGGTTCATTCGTTGGTAAGACTAGTCTAGTGAGCGAACGAATGAATGAATAAATGGAGTCGTTCAGCTCGGTGGAAATGTTTCCGGCTCTCTTCTTTCTGACCCACCCCATCGCACATAACTTGGCTTTCTGAGTTTAATAGTCTAAAAATGCTAATATGCACTAGTGAGCTCCGTACTCACGCGACTTTCGGTGTACGACAGCTATGGCGACGGCGGCCCGCCAATGGTAGTCTCGGTGCTGGTAACAGGAAGTAGCGGCGATGGTGGAGGTTTGGCCAGCGACAGCAAGGGACGAGAAGCATAAAAAGTTTCCTCTCTCCTTGGCGTCGCTGCTTAATTTACATAATACATTCGTGCGTCTCTTCATAGTCCAAGTGTTATTCCTACTGCAGCCGCTGGACCGCTGGAGCCACCGACCGATCGCCTAACTGACGGACGGACGGACTGACCGACTGACTGACTGTTCGACCGACTGACTGGCTGAGGATTCGCTCCACATCGCCGGCGCTGCAGCTCCTGTTCCGGATAAATCACCGGAATGGTATAGACCCAGTCGGAATCACGACACTGGAAAGCAGTACAAAAAAACTCGACCGGCGGAGAAACAACGCTAAGGAACAGGGGAAAAACAAAGCCAGGCTCGTATATTCATATTGTGTTCATAGTCCACAGACAGGAAACATTTCGTTTTCCCAGCGAGCAGCGAGCGATATGAAGAAATGGGATTGCTACGTTTGAAGTATACACATTCCTCAAGACCGCGCATGGAACGTCGCACAAAAAGATGAGTATGTATCGTAAGAAGGATTTCGCCGGGAAGGATGAGGACAACGAAATGGATTCTGCGGAAAGAGAGCGACAGAGGGGTGAGGACCGCGAGAAGGAATTTGCGGAATAGGATAACGTCCACAAGGAGCGGAGACGAGCCGAGCGGATGAAAAATGAACATACGGCTTGGAAACAGAGTCTTAACCAGAGCTAAGCGACTGGCAGACACTACGACGACGACGACGATGTCGTCGACGACTATTGTTTAAAATGTAATCCAGCTATTTTGACCGCCGCCGCCGCCGGCCGGACGCAGCCAGACCGCCGCTGCTGCTGCCGACGATGCTGGTCATAAAGTGGTCGCTTACCCCGCGCACCCGACTCGCATAACCCCTCGTTGCCGCTGCCTCTCGCCTTTCTCCATCAGCAGGGAGGAGGGGGAGTAACTGCTCCTCCTTCCTGCCGCCGCCGCCGCGAGGAAAACGAACGGGCGGCGACGGCCTATGCCCAAAGCTCGGGCAAACGGGCAAGCCTGCGGAGAGCAGCGCTATCGCAGCAGTCTCCCCAGCAGCGCTGCGACGTTAACGTTAGCAATGGACGTTGTCTGTCGGATGACTAAAACTTTCAAACTTTAGACAGTTTCCCGGCAAGCAATCCAGTCGCACAGCTACGCGGCGGATGGACGACCCCGTTGCCTAGGAGGTGAGCAAGCAAGCCGGCTGGCTGGGTGGCAAGCCTTGATGCGAACCCGACCAACGGGGCAACATGGCAGCAGACGAGCGGGTGAGCAAGCTTGCCAATTGTTGACGCCTCGCGGCTGCTCAACGCCGAATGTTACCAACCCAACTACACACGCGAGCAGAGCTCACCTATCCGTTTGAATCCGGTTTTAAGAAGGCTTCCGCATAATGAAACTACGCCGCCGCGGGTATCCGGCTATACGTCTCAGACCCTTTCATTTGGCATGGCAAACTGCTCTAACAGCTCTTGGACTGTTGAGATACGCTTGCCCATTGAAGATCTCCAGTGTTCGTTGCTGAATTCACAGTTGATGCGGCTCACGCACGTTCGTAGCTCTCGTTTTACATACGGGCAGCTTTTCGCGGGGAACACGACGGTCTTTCAAAGCCGACGCTCTGAATTTGGTTCGAGGCGCTGGCAAAGCTCAGCGTCCTCGGATTTTCTCTTGCTTCAAACCGCCTGCGGCGCCGGCCGTAGCAGCCGGAGCAGCAGCGTTGAACGCAGTCAAACAAGACGAGATTTCCAGAATTTCCGATGTTGCCCAAGAGTTATGTAAGTCGATTCATTTTATTTATCGACGAAGAGAGAGCGGGCGTGTTGAAATTCTAAGCCGCCCCACGCTGGGTAAGCTCAGCCGTCTTGTGGAAATGTTTGAGCGAACGCCAACCTCAAGACTTCTGGCGGACGGTCTTGAAGCTCACCTACAGCTACAACGAGATTCGCTCCGCTGTTGAACAGGGCCAGGGTAGGCGCTCGCTGGCGTTTTCGAGTCGAGTTCGAGCGCGAATGTGTGAATGTGTGTAAGTGTGAGGCGACACAACGCTATTCGTTGCGAGTCTTATCTTGTATGTGGTCATTTAATTTACGCGGAAATGCCTCTACGACCCCCAACGGCTCGTTGAGGACGACCTAGATCGTGGTCCCGCTTTTCAGCGAGCGCCAATGTTTGATATTTCGCAACTGAGCGCTGGAAAACCAAGAGGGAGTCGGGAGCGTCAATCACCTGGACAGAAACCCGAGCCGGATAGATTCCAGAACTTCTTTTCTGTCACAGACCTTCGGCAGAAACCGGATTTCTTGTAGGATCCATCACCAGAATGAACGGAGTTCGACGCAGCTGGAGGTGACTTCTTCATTGATCCTTCTCGGCCTTTTCCGACAAGACAGTTCTCCTCAGACCATGAGATCCGTTTCGGTTTTGGTTCCAGAAAGGAGTTTAGAGCGGCGAATTGTCGACACTGAACCAAATTGGGCGCTCAAGAGGACACTCTAGTACCGTTCTCACGTCTCGCTTTGCTTCCCTCGTCTTTGTTCTCCTCGCGCGTTACGACGAGTATTGCGTCGCTGCGTATGTGTACGTGCGTCAACCGCGTTTCCGTCGACGGGGAAAAAAAATATCTGTATTTTTGTATTCTCGCTCTCGCTCATTCTTCAGGGACACGGTATGAACACCCTTCTTTGCACAACAAAGGGACCTTCATACAAGCCGAATAATCCACTCTTCTTCTCTATTCGTACGTTCCGAGGGATATTCAGCACGGGAATGTTCATGCTATTTCCCTTAACGTCTTTTCCTGCCGCTCCTGTGTAGGTTTGGCTTTCTGGAGTGCACCGAAACCCGAGCAAAACGCTCGTGGCTCTCTGTCGCAGCGGATTCGCACTGACGTCTCCCATGCGACAAGGATTACAGGGACTCGCGCGAATTCGTCCGCTGAGACCTAGGTTTTTATCTCTGTGGGATTTCGTTATTGTATAAATATTTCAACTGTGTAAACAATGGAACTCGCACGCTATACTCGAGAGGTAGATATTCATACGGGAAGTGACACATGACGTTCCCCGAGAGGTTTGTAGCATCTACAGCCAGATTTTTAACGTGCTTCACATACGAATTTGTCACGAGGGCTCATCGCAGGCTCACACGTCAACCTCGCTGTTCAAGCCCGATCGCTGAGTCTGTTTCCACAGTTTCAACTCCGCATCAAGTCCGTGCCATGATACATTTCCAGGGTCTGTATTGGAAGGATTTCGACAAAGAATAGACATGGATCGCTCGGTAATATCATCGGTTTTATTCTGAATCATGTTCATATCGGTGCTACTTGACCTCGAGATGTCTTCTGAGCGTATGCCGGGTAGCCGTGTCCCATGAAGCTGTGCAGAAAGTTGCCGGGCTTCCCGTCATTACCGAAGGTGAATATGGTCTCTGTTGACCCGGGCTCGAAGTCGACATACGTGCTGTCGCACGCAACCTGTTGCTCGAAAAGAGAGAAATCGATTGGTCAGTTTCTTGGTGACGTCGCACAGCTGGACTTGCCTCCCTCGATTCGCGGCGATTCGAAGTCCGCCATTTGCTCAGATATCGGACTCGAGAATCTAGGAAACTCTTCCTAAAACGTTCGTGAACGGGTTGCATCGGAAGCTACGGCAAAGGATCCACTGGTCGGCATGAGCAAGTGATATGAAGTCTTTCTATAAGAGCTTTCCATCAAGTACTATTGAGATCCACATTATGTTCGAGGTAGCTAACGCATCGCAATGAGGATGACGCCCGAGATCTGACTCACCTCATACGGTCGAGTTTTGGTAGCGTTGTCATGGTCCTCATTCAGGATTGGATAGAAAGCGTGATCTTCCTCTGACAGCCGTTGCTGCCGATGAGTCGAGTCTTCAGACTTTCCACTATCCATCAACCACCGACACAGGAAAACGGCGACCGTGAAGAAAATGGAAGCCATCAACATGACAGCGGCGAGTGGGATACCCCACCTCTCTCTACCAATAGAAAATTCCGTTGAATAACTGCCTATTGATGACTTACCATATGATCAGTGTAACGTAAGTTTCAGACTTACTCGAAATGTTTCTGGACTTGCTTGTGCACGACGTGGGCGTCCTCGGGCAGGGAGAGTGGCACCATGGTTGGAAAGCGGGCGCTGATTTTGTGAGTACGCCTCTGACTCTGGGATCACTCGACTTGTCGGGATTTGAGGATTCTCGGGATTGGAAATTCAGCCAGAGATCAAGCCACTGGCTCGAAGAGTGATCTCTGTCGAGAATCCCGACAGTGTTGTGAGGCTTCTCGCAAACGCGTTTTGGGATTCAAGCTGACATCCAAAGTTCTCAGATGCTCCGACCCCTGAATACACTTCTCCCTCGGAGCCCCGGAGCCTGCGAAACTCCGCCGCCTTTGCGACAGGAACAACTTAGAGCTCGCAGATAACTCACTTATCCGTAGGGAGTGAAGACACAGCGACGCCAGTCAAGGTGCCGCGACGTGTACGTAGTTCGCAGAGGTAGCGGCAGAACCATCGAATGCTATTCGCAATATCGATTTATTGAACGGGGAGGGCGTCATTCAGTCAGTAGCTCTTATGCTAGACACCCGTCGGCTGCCTTGTATTGTCTGAGACGGAAGCTGTCGCCACGCACGATGAATTCCTCAGAGGTAGGAATTCACCATCGTCGGCTCGTACGATCCCGAGCTAGCCCTGAAAACGCAAGAATTACTCACTTTTAACCCCACCATATGGGTCGGAATTCCTCTCGCAAACTTCGTGAAGCCGATTGAATATCCGGTCGTCAGCGATCCAGACGGTTGCATCAAACTGATTCTTTATCGTCCGTTTTGGGAACTTATTTGTCACGTCTGAAGACCCACGAAATCCTGAACACCCATGGAATCGAGCGCGGATCGCGAAATCATGAAAACTCGTGACTCTAGGAACATAACTCGTCCAGGGCTTTAATCTCATTCGAGTTCCCTCGGAGCTGCAACTTCTCCTCATAGTCGGGGAACGTCTCGTGGGAATCTACATAATAGTTGTGCCTCGTGCACACGGTCCCTTTCGTGGAGAATCGCTCCCTTCCGCTCATCCTGCCCAACTTTTTTCGCGGCTCCAGGTCCCTCTGGTTTTGAGATGGTATCGCTCCCTCTGCGAGTTAACCATTCCTTTTATAACTCCGTATCAGAGAGCTGGAGCTCGAGTTCTCGATCAAGTTTCTTGATTGAGAAACGCAGAAATATAGGTAGAGGAATCTTCTTATCAGATGCGAGTGAAGCAATAAACCTTAGTTCCTTATTCCCTTCTGGATCACGGCTCTGACAGAGACATGAAGATTGGCTTCTTCGGGATTCGGCAAAACTTGAAGGAGACGGAATTGAAGATCCGCTCGCTTTCTAGTGCCAACGCTGCGCTTGAACCGAATGCTGCTTCGAGTATCTGCGGAACGGATAGTCATTTGGGATGGAGGATGGTTGGGATTGAAAATAGACCTCCAACCAAGGTTGAGTGCTTTCTCTGAGCCCCATGATGATTCTCGACGTCATTTTGCCTGTTCCACCGAGCTCGGCCTGAAACTTTCACGGGCTCGGCTCGAAATGTCCGACCGGTGAGAGCTGCCGGGGGCCTTATTCCAGCAGATAACGACGGGAATAATGGAGAGCGAAGGCTTTTGATGAAGATGACGCCGGCGCCGCGCATATGATGATAACTAAACCGCGACGATGATTCCCGAATGAGCAAACGATTCCATCCCCGCTCGTATCCGCGACGGGCGCGCAACATTTCGTAGGCGGATCTTCGTCGACTCTCGATTCCTGACGGGAGCCAACCCAAGAAGCGCGTCTTCCGTGCTTTGAGAGCGAGGCCGATCTTGCTAATTCGCTCCTGCTTGACACGAGAGGGAATAGCATCAACTAGTATGTTCGACAGAGCCCCTTTCGAAGCTGTGACGTTCATAACCGAGAATCGGGTTTTCGGATGCGTCGAACAACTCCGTCCGGAACGCAAATCGGGTCGCTTAGTCACAAAGAGTCAGCAGCAGTGAAATCCTCTTCCACGGGAGGAAAACCAATATCGGGCGATGATGTTCCGCGCGTCAGGTGTTTTCAGCAGCACCTCTTCTGTGTTTGTGCTCAAAACATTTCCTCCACCTGTCAATCTTGCTCCGAGGGCTGCACTGACATGTTCCGTAAATAGGCTCAGACAGCTGCGGATTTCCAGGACAAATAAGTTCATCTGAAATCGACTTCTCGGCTCATAATCGGCCCTTCCGCTCGTTGGCAGCCTTCAGCGGAAGATTGTGGAGTTGACAAATAGAATCCGGTTCCAGAGTGTAGTTAACTCTGCCGTGCGATTTTCTCAACCGGCATTTTGGTCGAGGGAGTCTCACTGCTCATGACTTCCGACGGCTCGTCAGCCACAACGTCGGGCTGCGCCAATTGCATGATTTCACTGAATTCGAAGTTCGAATGACTACGATACGTTCTTCGAGGAGTGGGTTCTTCCTAGAGATATCTCGTCCACGACATCGTCGATTTCAGCATGGATTCCCCCTTGGAACCTCCTGCTCCTCAGAATTTTTCCTCCTAAGGAATGGATTTCTGTCGTAGGCCGCAATGGAGGACATGCCGATTCTGCAAGTGGAGCGTCCCAAGTGGGCGAACGCGCACTTTGAAGATGGGATCGGAGACATTTCTTTTTCCCGAGATTGCGGGATCTCTGTGGTCATTTCTTGGCCCGATGAATTTGTCGTCGATCGAACCTGGAAGTTTTGTCTAATAGGCCTATGTTGCAGAAAACGAACGGGTTCTGGCTGTTCCAAGCCCGATCCCTGCAGCGTAACAGAGACGCTCATTGAGCTCCTTCCCAGCTACTCTTAGAGCAACTTTTGATTACGTTCCTCGCAGCCTGATGACCTCTTACCTCACAGCCCCGACTGTCCTTCCGCCTTGCAGCGTCTCCGTATTCGGACAACGTGAGATATTCGGGAACCGCTAGTTTCAAGATGAATGGAGGTGACGAAAGCGTTCCTACAGATTATCCAGCTCCGATCGCGGTTTTTTCAGTCGAAAAGACAGAACTATTCCTTTGAGAAACGACTGCCGAGGAGAACAAACGCTTGCCGTTGAGCAAAGGCGGAGAACGATCAGAATACTCCTTCATAGTGAACCGAAGAGTAAAAACGAACGAGGAAGGATTGGGAATTTGAGAACTTCTCCATCAGAGATTCGTTGGAACTTCTGACCGGGAATTCCTCCGTCGCGAGAATCAAGTCGCGTTGGCGTCGCGATAATCCCAAGTCTCATCATTCCAAAGAATCGGAGCCATGAGGGAATGGACAGCTACGAAGCCGGATTCATTCTTTCAGGCCCCGACAGAAAAATATGAGGCGATTCTCTTATGACTCCAGATTTCCTGAACTCTCGATTATCGTGGTGACCTTTTATCTAGAATGATGAAAAATGCTCCCGTACTGTGAGTCCCTCACCCCGTTGACAAGCTGCTTTTCGTAGCAGCCGTCTACGCGAAAAGGTTTCCACTCTTATTTGGACTATTTGGATCGATAACGCCCAGTTGAGGACAGCTATAGATAGCCTCGTCGGAAGCGGACTGATCCTCGTTTCCCCATCGGAGACCTGCAACCTACGATACTCTTGTGATTCCAAATATGGAGTTTTCTTCCCCTTTTCTCTTTTCGCGGTTCTACAAGAACAATCTCCATCCCAAACTTTGGGATCCTCGGCTCCGGAACTTCGGAATTGTGAAGTTTCGAGAAGTTGGGATCGAACAAACGGGAATCATCCGTCGTATTTGACCTTACTTAGAGCTCTAAATCTTTGAGGAAAGGTGCGAGACATCGAGCCAGCTTTGCCACGGATACAACAGGTGTGGACAATCATCTTCAATCCGCAGCGTCGCCTGCAGGCGACGCGATGAGCCCACCCTTAACAAAATGAAGAGCTACTGTGCCAACAAACGAAGCTTTGTTTGGCGGGGAATAGTACTCCCGTGTCCCCTCCGGTCGCTCATCCCTCCCCTGCTCACTCACCGACTTCCCTCTTCACCGCTCCTCTCTCCTTCATCCAGCACACCCCCCATGACGGCGATGGTTTCATTAAAAGTAGAACTTCCATCCGTCTTGGCTTGCGCACTCAGCCACCGCCGCGGCGGTGGCGGCACCCTTTCTCTTGCGTTTTCTTTCTCACGATTTTCTCTCGCGTTCTCATCGGGCGGTCGGTTGGTTCCCGCTGGTCGCTCCCGTTTCGCTATGTTCCCATAGAGAGGAAGAATAATGGATGGATAGAAAGAGTCCTTTCCTGTAGAACCGAAATTTTGGAACCGTCGCGTCAATGCCAGATACGCGTTGCCCCAGGTCTGAAGAAACGCGATGAGCCAACGATGACGCCTCCCTTCCGTTGATCCCCTCAGCTAACCCAGAATCGAATCAAGGAGGCGAAGCAGTTTTCTCCTTCGCCCGGTGGCATTCCAGAGAACTTCACCAAACAGATCATCGAGCCTTGAATCAGTTTTCTAGAAAACGGAGAAGGCGTCCCAATCTTTTGAAGGAAGAAGCCTGCGTTCAGGGGCAAGAAGTTGAATGATGACCGACCACTACCTGCTCCGCATCAGCCGTGGAGATCTCCGATGGAGAGCCATGTCCAGAAGGTACGTTATTTCCTCGAGGCTGGAGCAGGCCTTTCATATATCCCTTGAGTCGATATCATGATCCTCTGGATTGGCGGCCGAGCTTGGAAAGTCCGAGATGGAATCGATCGTATCAAATTCTGAACATGCGCCGTGAAGTTTTGACTCGGGAGCCCCGGAAGCGCACGAGACCTATTAAAATCAGATCCAAGGAGCTACCTACGCACGTGTAATAGTCCTTTCCCCACCCCCCGACAGCCGCTGCTTCCTTCAAGGCTACGGCTCGCTATTGTTGAAATCGATGAAATTCGAGCTAAAAAGTTTTGGCTGTGGTCGTTAACCCCGCGGACTTCGACCGACGCGAGCTCTAAGAGTTCGTCGAGACATAGCTGACGACTTCAACTCCAGATGGCTCAGAGCTAACAGAAGCACAGAGCGTTCCGAACTACGTTGGCCTGACTTCTGTTCCTCTCTCGCGCCGTTTCTTGGTGAGTCTCGGGAAGAACAGCGGAAAAACACCGGAAAGTCGGCGATAGCGACGGGGAGTTTTTAAGCGATACGACTCTCAAACTCGGGAGCTGATCCGCTGGGTACGCGAGCGAAGTTTGCATGCATCCTGCGACGCTAAAATTCGTCCCCGAGACCATGCGGGTACTGCCGCGTATCGGGCGTTCCGTAGCCTGGCAACTCTCAAACTTCAACTTCCTCCACTGTGCTACATCTCATGCCGTTTTTCATATTCACAGAATGAAATCACCGTGCATTATTGCCCACATCGACTGAGCCCACAGAGCACGCTGGGTTGTGAGACATGCTGAAGATGCAGGTATTAACAAAGGGTAATGCGGTCTTCTCGCTTCCGGAACTGAATGACGTGTCAGAGAGATCGTTGAAGCATGTGCAATCCTTAATTTCGTCCGTTTGGCGTGTCTAGGCTTTCAGGCCCTCTCATACGAAATATGTCAACGGGACTGCGGGATACGGCGACGTCCCTGCAATACGACTCTACGGTATCGCGTCGTGCTACGACACTGCGGCGCCCAGCGGTCGATTCATATTCTCAAATTCGAATATGAATCGAGGTATGAGTATTTTTCCGATTTCGGAATTCACGGATTTTTGAAAGAGATCAATTCAACCCCTTACCATACATAATGATTCACCGAACGATGAAACTCGACTCCATATCATGCACCGCAAATTTCGATCGACTCATATCAATAGGCTCATTCATACATCACGGTTTCCTGGATGAATACATTTCCAAACATTCGATATTTTGGATTTTGTTATTTTGGACATTTTGGATAATTATCAGGTCCCAATCAGCAATTTCCCAAAAACATTCCTCGAGTATGATACATGAATTTCTCAAATTCGATCATCAGGTTCATCAATTCTCAAGAGATCAACAAATTTACGTTCGCCGAGACCGAATAAAAGCAATTGGCTTCGTGAGCCCAAGTGCGACCCTTGAGGTCTGCCATCAACCTTCTTTGGAGCACGTGTCTGACCAGAGACAATATCCACGCGGACCTCGGCTCCGAAAGTCGAAAAGCTGGAAAACCAGAATTCAAATTGCTCTTGGCGAGGTTCAGACCCGGGATCCCCATTCGGCTACATGACACACTTCAATCGTGTTTTCTGAAACAGGACCCAGACGCATTCGCTGGTGACCAAGGTCCAAAACAACGCCCCGCGAGGACTGCCTTGGTTCAATAATGATTTACGATCGGTTCGCATTTTTCTGGGATATGTTCATGTATCGGGAACGATGGGACCAAACGAGGAATTCGATCATTACATACGTATAGATAATGCTAAATTAAGAAAAGATCCAATGAGCCGTCACTTTTCCGACTTCATCACCCTTTGACACACCATGCTGGTAAACGATGCTATTTTTGCCCTAGCCTGTTTCGCTGCACTACTTTCAGCCTGAATGGCTTGAGAAATCGGCTGAATGCACTGCAGCAGTCGTAAAAATCGATGGCTGAGCTTTTGAGTTCAGATCAGAGTGCGCTCCGCCATGGCTAATCGTCTCATCTACGAGAATTCCCTCACGCACCGCTCGGAGACGAATTCCACCACAGTAATCAGCGTCATACGTGAGGCGGGCAGCGTACGATCGTGTTTGGTGACCTATTTAGTTTTTCGGAACTTAATTGGTTCAGTTTAAAAAACGGCAGAAAATCCCGCCTTACAGACGAAATGGAGGCCAGCACTATGGAATGGTCGATTGGCTCTCGTTCGGACCTTCACTCCAGAATAAAGCGATAGCTTTTCCTTTCAGTTTTCTCGAGCTCTCATTCGGTATCCATTTTGTTACAGCGCTATTTCGAACGTCTGGTCGCTCACTGAAGGGAAACAGAAAATACAACCAAATTACTGTGATTCCCGCCATAACAGCTTGAGAAGGATCCGTGTGGGCAATTTACACAGGCATCTAGACAAGATTCCGAATGGGACCCTTAAGTCACGAAAGGACCCTCAGAAGTATTTAGATATTATTATGGAATCTGAAGGCGCTTGGGTTTTGGAACTTTAGCTACCAAGCTTCAGTGTGCCCACCATTTGTTATTTCTATCTTTATTCTTCAAAGTCTGTTGATAATGAGAGTACACGTGGGAGTGAAAACAAGACGCTCAAGATGTGGTGATGCAACTATCGGAAAAGTTAGCCGAATGCGACACTTGTCAACTCCCGAATTCCACCGAGTTTGATCGAGAGCTCCTCATATAGAAATACAGTCTGGATGCGAAACCTGGCGTTTCCTCCCAACTTCCCCGTTGGCTTGAGAAACCCGAGAAGTTGAGCAGAGAGCATGCGCTTGTCAAGGCTCAACGCCACTCAAGCGGCCCTCGCATCATGAAGCGTTCGAGTTTTGTGTTTTTCGTGTCAAGGATGACCCATTCAAGAATCCATACACGCTTTTATCGCTGCTCGTCGAAACGTCGTAAACGAGCTCAGCTGAGACATTGATATCTGGAGATGATTCGCAAGTATGCGATCCGAGACTAGGTAGTTCCCGACCAGGTGGTGCTACCTACGGCACGGGAAGAATGCACCAAGAGCTCGATATGGGGTGCTACTATCCAAACTCAAAATTACCCCTTGAGAGATAGCTTTGATAGAAATGTTGGGGGCTGCTCATCTTTGCCCGAATCACGTGAATTTCCAGAACCTCGGATGAACGAACCAAGTATTGGTTCGATTGTATCACGTTCTAGAATCGTGAGAGAGAGTGAGTGAGTGGAGAAGATAAAAATGTTTAGGGCAATCGTCGTCTCTCTCGAAGCTCACCGACCTCTGCGCATTGAGCGTGTGGTCGACAGGCTACTCTTCGTAGTCTCGTCTGTCGTTGTGCTTGAACATCTCGACAAAATGTGGTCAAAGAAGAGAATCGTTGTCCTACTAACAGTGAGCCTCACCTGTCTCGTACAGACTCTTGTCTACGCGATACCGCTGCCGGTGTTACCGAACTATCTCCTGTCACACGAGACTCTCGATCTGACTCAAGGTCATTTCGGTGTAATTATGGCGGTTTCAACCGCAGTGACTGTGATCATTCAGCCTGTCGTTGGACGGCTGCTCATTTCCACGATAAGTGACAAAGTAATGATGAGTGCTGGTCTGCTCATCAATGGAGTCCTCACCGCAGCGTTGCTTCTAATTGCGGAATGCCGAACCCGCACTCAATTGTATTATACGACACTCGCTCTGCATGCACTGGCATCCTGTGGTCACTCCATGTCGTCAGTGGCCGTATATGTCGCCGTCGGAGCCCATCTCTCCGATGTCAATCACGTGATGCTACCTGCGTTTGACATACTCTTCGGAATCGCACTGCTCATCGGACCGTTGATCGGATGGCCGCTGTACGTTTACGGGGGAGTGAAGATCGTTTACATCGTCACCGGAGGAATTTGTATAGCGACTTCGTTGCTAGTGGCCCTTTTCCATCCGACGAAGCAACCAGACGGAGGAGAGAACGACAACTCGCGGAAACCTTCGGGGTCCAGAGCAAGCTATTCGATACTGCTCAAATGGCCTTTGATCCTCAACATTATCATCATCGCCCAATGCTACTGCTTGATGACCCTGAACGACGTTTCACTGACGTTCAGGCTGAAATCCGTGATTGAAAAGTGGCCAGGGGAGCATTCGGTCGCGGTCTTCGGAGTGGCGGGAGCATCTTTCGCTCTCCTCGGTATCGGGTTCGGCTATCTTTCGAAAATAACGTCGGACACACGTCTCTACGTTTTGCTCGCCCTTCCACTGAGCTCTGGAGCATGGATCCTCCTCTCAGCCATATTCAATTGGAAAGCAAGTTTGGTCGCCATGTACTTCGCACAGTTCCTACTCGGGTTTTCGCTCAGCCCCATGTATATGTGCTCTTACTTCTTCACTCTCAAAGCGTTGGGTGGGGAGAACGATCCCGGTGTTTACGCTGTGGTTTCGGGAGTTTTCAACCCTACAGCGAACCTTGGCGCTGCGTTGGGTCAATTTGTCAGCAAATATCTCGAGATACCTAAGGAACACCCATACGTCCAAAGAGTCGGCCCGGATTCAGCAATGATTGTCCTCAACATCGTCCTCTTTGTTATCCTTGGCGTCACGATGTGCTTCTCGAGAGCCTCTACTAAGACTTGATCCCGATCGGATTTACAGTGCCTGGCTCAAGTCCTTGGTTGGATCTTTCTCCGAGGCGCCATTTGTTTTCGTTTGGTAGTTCTCAGGATTGCTACCTCACAATGGTCCCCACGCGAGCGTCAGCGCAAGGAAGACGATTTCCGCGGCCGATCGAAGCCAACGAAATGAGATCTCAGTTATGTTCAGTTCCGTTCATCACCTTGGATCGTTTCATTGTCCTTAGCACACGAATCTAAACCGATTCATACGAAAGATCGCGAGGGGACGTTCCCTTGAGAGTTATTCCGCCCATGCGACGGGCATGCTCTCAAGTCGAGTGGTATTTGTGCTCGAGTAGATTTTCAGGTTTGCCCTGCGCATCAGGAATAGGATCATTGTATACTTTCGAAAGTGGTCTTTAGTCGTAGACCGCAAGCATCATGGTTCGCTGTCATGCGTCATTAGTAGAGTGATGCTTGTTGAAGATACTCAAGGGGCTCCTATCGATAACCTCAACTATCTCTCTCCGATACCGCTATTCATCCCATGTCAAGGTCTCACTCTTGACCAATGTTCACAGTTTTCCGCAAGAATACCGTTTTTACGCTGTAAATATCATACCGAACATCCTAAATACAGTTGACGCCGTAATTTTTCCGTGCAGATGTTCAAGAAATGGTGACGAAAAAAATTGATGGGAGTAAAAACTCGAATGGTTTCCTCGTTAACTTAGGTTCAACTCCATTCGGCAGCACTGCGCACGACTTCCATAGAGGCGGGTGCTGACGAGCGTCATCACCTGAAGACCGAAAAACAAGGGAGTCCGAATGGACACGAGAACTGCGTGGAGTTTTTCCTGTGTCCCGTCAGGTTGAATAAGTCCTGGCTCCCATTTGTGCACCTATGACGAATTGTGACCTGAGGCGCTGCGACGCGGAGTCGCTGTCAGTTTCGTCACGACGACGCAACGCAGCTCGAGCACTGTATTTTTCTCTGCGACCGGCGAGAGTCGCTCTCAGTTCTAATCACGTTGATCCTGTTCCGCGCTTGCTCGACTCTCATCTTCTTGGATGTCCAGAGCTCGGGCCCGGGAGTTTCGAGTGATCCAACAGGAACCGAAATAAATTCGACTAGCGGTGCTACGATACCTGCCGATGATGAAACATGAAAAATATACCCAGGCATTACTCTCATTCCATCTATGGAAGGTCAGCGGAAGAGCAAGATCGGCCGCGGTCGGCGGGCCAGGGAGTCAGGAGCAGTTGCATCAATAAACGACGTCAATTGAGCCATTCGGAACTATAATAGTTTTGGTAACGCTGATACGCGTCCGCCGAGCGCGGCGCATCGTGGATGCTTTGAACATTGTATTCTATCCGCTTGGGATTCGCAATTGGGGACCGTGAGGAGATTCCAATGTCGTCGCCAGAGCGAATTGATTCACTTCCATTAGATGATGTCTCACGTGGTCTTTGTTTGGAATCATGGGCACTCGAGACACTCTCCTAGTCTCTCTTTTCGCCCATCTCTTCCGGGAGAAGTCGTGCAAATGTCCCGAAAAGGCGGATCAAGCCGGTTCTAGCCCTAGTATTTAAGTTTGCTCATTTTCAGGAACAAGCGAGGGAATATCCCATAAATATAAGCGTTGCTGCCCGACAATTAGGACTATCAAATGAAATCAGCGCAAACTTTATTAGTTTCCTTTCCCCGGAGCCATTGCCCAAGTGAAAAGAAAGTTCTAGTCACGGAATTCGGCCGCGATACGGTCGGCGTTTCGCAACCGCCAGACAAGAAAGATAACGTTGTAGCAATGAACATCAGAAACTCCACTGGAAATCGACCGTACCGATATGTTGAATTTGCTACTGCTTCATGAATCCACGAGGAAAAAGGAACTTGTAGACAAGGGATTTCCAGAGCTTCGTTATAAGTGGGATATTTGTTTGACAGGTCCGCGTTTTCAATCACGTTCCAACAGGTCCGAGCGTCAGTCGGCCCGCGTAAACACAGCTTTCGCATCAGAGGAAGGTCTGTCCGTGATCGGTGCAAATCAGTCTTCTTACGCGAGCCCGAACAAACACACCTGAAGCAGTGATCCTTCTGCCATCACCTAGGGCAGAGAAAAGAAGATAGAACATTGTTGTCGGCTCGCTTCTTGCAAGAAGAATCGATCAGATTCCTCAGGAGCCCCTGGGAGAGTTTTTTTCATAGATGTTTTGATCGAAGATTTGGAGTCTGGGAACATTTTGTGTTAACAATGAAGAACCAGCGCTGCGCAGTCATCCGAATGGAACACAACAAGGGCTTCATAGAAAATCTCTTCGCATTGAATAGTCAGTCGGACAACTCGAGAATTCGTACTTCCAGTTTACTTACCGCTCAGTCTCATATCATCAGCACAGGGAGAATTCCTTGAATCCACAGCTGCAATAGTTTGTCAATCATTTCTGAGAGTTCTCGATTCAATCACCGACCGGTCTATGCCGTGACCACTGAAGCGAGACTGTTGCAGTCCATAACAATGCATGAGAATTTTTGTGGTGGTGGGTGATGCTCGTTTCGGAAGGTTTCCGAAGAATTTCCCTAATTGACGTAACCCGTGAAATGTAGGCACCCCCCTAGTAGCTCATACGGAGAGATATTTGCATTGATTAGTTTCCGCTTATATAACTCAGTGGTCAAGATGCAATCTGGACGATCGATATCGCCGTTCCGTGCGCAGCTCAATCGAGATAGCTATCAGTTCTCTGCTTCTCTATCTGCGGAGCTATTTCAGCTTCACTGTGCGCGGAGAGACGACCTTTCCCTCCAAGTTGTTTCAATGATCAGCGGAAACCGCTCAGAGAACTGCGAAGGTCAAGTTGTCCAGATAACGAATTCCTACCAAGATTGTTCGGGCTCACTGACATCAACAAGCAGTGCACTGGTATGCCGAAAACCACAACATTTCGCAACAGCTCCCAAGAGTATTCTGTTAGTCTTCGCAGCAGAGAAAAGATAAAGTTGACCTTTGGCAGCTGACAGAGTCCATCTCAGTAGCTTGAGCTTTTCGCTTTCGCGCCAAGTGTGGCATATAGAATCGTATTGGTCGCCGCGAAAAAAGAAACCATGGTTCGAATGTTCGGGCGTCGCGTCATTTGTGGAAATGGCGGCGCTAAAGCACAGCAACGAATAGACGCGCTGTGTCGGGCCGGCGTTTCGCTTGCCCCGCGTGGCCGTCTTAGAATTGTAGTCCAACTTCTCCCTTGCACCTTTGTCGCCTAGGACATGAAACTCATATTCTGCCCCGACTATTCCGACGTCTTCGAATCGGAATTCCGAAGCGCGGTTGCCATTCTTTCAATGTGATGGTATGCCGCAGTTCTTGGTTACGAATCCATGAAAAGAAGTCGCTCACGGTTTTGAAACTATCAGAGAGCTGATTTGAAGATTTGACCCATCCCAATAGTACAGGCGGAGTCGGCAGGATTCGCGTGTGTTCACTCTTTTTCTCTCAAAATGGAAGCTCTACGAAAGTGCTCCCTTCATTCGAAAAAAAAAATGATCAACGGCGGCGGAGTGGACGCGGGCTGACACCGCGATGAAGGCATCATGGGAAGGCCGCGCGATATATCAGCAACTCACGAGAAATCGAGCATCCCAGCAGCACGTAAAGTTTCATTGTTCTCCGCGCGCTTTCGTTACAGTTCGATAGTACACGTACCTGCTGTAGCAGAGAATGACTATCTGTTTCAATTGAATAATTGTCGAACCTGTGAGGCGGTTCCGAGCAGTCATTAGCTTCTTTGCGCCAACGCAGCACGCTGCTTTGATAAATTGTCTGGATTTTTCTTTCGATCCGCTCAGGGCCAGAGTTCAAAAACACCCCAGGGACAGCTACGGATTCACGACCCGACAGTCGACAGATCATTCCCTAAGCCCACACTGAAGATCAGGAAAGTGGATCGTTTACGATTTACGGTTTGTGTTCCAAGCTTCCTTTTCTTCGCAGTCGAACGTGGGGACAACGACAGCAGCGTTTTGAGTGTGAAACAAAGAAGGCTGCAGCCAGACGAAAATGTCCTAACCAGAATCTCACCTCGACGTCAGTTTGAGTCGTACGTCAACCCCACGAATCGATGACACTGCGCGGGATTTCGCTGTTCGTCTCAACCGCTTTGCCCTGATGCAGGATTGCCACCGCCTCCTATCAGTCAGATAGATCGGCACTCGGGACGTATACCAATATAGTTTGGTTCCGTCGTTTTAATCAGTGGAACTGAGAGATCATCCAGAGAATCCTTTCTGCGAGGAATGGAGCCTTCTCCGAGAGGGTATCGATGTTGAAGAGGAAAGACGTCAACGCATCGTGGCTAGGATCGAGACTCGCAGCCCGAAGCTGTAGTGCGTCTTCTATAGTGAAACGTTGCCCCTCGTTAATGACATTTGCTAGAACGTTCAATTACTTCACGCTCAGGGAGACGCTGTGGGAACAGAATTGATTGGTCACTTGACAAGCCTTCTCATGTTCGTTTCTGTCGTCCTTCTACCACAAATGGAAGGCAGAGTATGATAATTTTCGAGACTACGAACTTGCCGAGAGTATTCGGCTCGAGTGACATATCATGAACAATCGTTTTGAGAATTTCGGAAGAACGGATCGGAATTTTAGATTTTGAAATCTTGAAAACCCATCAATTAGTCCCTGAAAAGTAACCAGATGGATCGGTCCGATGGCTCGTTCTCCCTGGATAATTTCTTCGGTTTGGCTACCGAAGCAGCAAGCTCACCTATTTGTCATGACAGCGATCGTCATTTCAACAGACAGGAGCGAAGATGAGCCATGCCTTCTTTTCTCGTTTCTCTCCTGTCGACCTGCTCGCTCACGTTGCAATGGACCCTGCCCCAAGCCTACCCATGCAGATAACGGCCGTTGTCGCTTTCTTGAATTTAATTTATTCACAGCGTGGATCCACCGACGAAGGTCGATTCGTATAATTTGTTTTATCAAACTAGGATAAGTAATATACAACAGAGGTCACTATCAACTATCGAAAGCCCGATCGGAGCCTACGTGTTCTGGAGTAGATAGAACGTGTTCGACGAGACATCAAACTCTGAGACGGAGACACACAACATGCAAAGATCTCGAGGTGACTAATAGGATCACAGATCCCGTCGCTGGAAAATCCAGCTTTCGTTTTGGCTGACTATCAATGATGCAGCGAGAGTTTTAGGAATGCATCTAATCCCGGTACGATTACAGTCCCTTCTTCAATTGCTCGTCGCAATTGTCCAGAGCCGCCTTCTCCTGTTGTCTTCTGTTCTCTTCATCAAGAGCGTTTTGCATTTTCAGGAATTTCAGTGGATCGTTGTCCGTGCTCAGAGCACATGGAGCTCCGGAGAACACATCGCTGAAAGTCTTCGGTCCCTGGTAGGCCAGTGCATAGAAATTTAGGAACAAAGCTAAACCCAACAGGCCTTGTGGGAGGGCGAAGTAGATGAAGAATTTGGGGTATCCACATTCGTAGAACAGAGGGATAACTCCGTGAACGATAACGATGAAGTGTTGGTAGATCTGAGCCTTTGTCAAGTACGGCTTCCACCACAGGTAGGGCTTGAAATGTGGGCCGAACGATGCGAGGAGATAGTAGGTGTACATGACGACGTGGATTGACGCATTAATGCACAGTCCGAGCAGGGTCTGGCCGTCCATGCCGAGGGAGAGCCAGATGTGACCGCCGAAGATACAGCAGAAATGATGGGACACGTGCTGGAACGTGACGTGATCATTCTTCTTCCGGAGGAGGAAGAATATCGTGTCGAGAAAATCGACTGCGCGAACAAGAAGATACCACCAGGAGAGCTCGACGATTCGGAGACTGTGTTTGTCCGTTGCATAGGTCATTCCTTGACACAACAAACTGTATCCAGCGAGGTAAGAATTGTTCAAGAATTCCACCGCGAAGAAGAAGTTCGCCACGACCATGAATAAGTTATGGAATCGGATCAACCAACGCAAGTCGTAAGCTTCACGGTTCTTCATGTATCGAGGCAGCACTTGGTACACAAGCAGAAGATAACCACCACAGACCACAACCGGGAAATACAGAGTGCCCACAAAGGGCCAGTCCCTCGTTCGAGGGTCGAGTCTGTCATAGATGACTCGTTTGAAGTCAACCAACGAAGCCATATCGCGTCCGAATCCGTGCGAGTCCGGCTCCGTGCAGACTATGCAAACTGTTCGCCAAGTGCCATGGGCTTTAAATGCTATGTTCCCGCTCGAAGTGGTGTTTGGGACGCGACAAGGTGAGGGTAAGCAGCGGCCGCAACCGCCGCGGCTGAAGCCCCGCAAAAAGCTGTCTGGACCAGCGCACCGACAGCTGCCGAGATATCGGTGTATGATATCATTGGTATTAACTGTAAGACTTGAGCCAATACCTGCAGCAGCGGCCGTGCTGTAAAATTACTGATGGTAATGGGGACGGTGGGTGCGTTTGGAAGAACCATTGGCACGGGCTCGGCTCCTGCCGCGAAAACCACTTCGTGCAATCAGAGTTTAGCACCGTCGACGGTTTTCCTATGGTGGACCTTTCGGACTAGCATCCGATAAGGTGATAAGCGAATTCGTCGCTCCGTCACAGATAACGGAGAATCACTCTCGTTTCCATGAGGTACATAGTTACCACAGAGATCGGATAACGTGGAACCGTCAGATAACAGCAAGGCCTTCGCGACGAGCAGTGTTCGTTACAGGCACGTCAGTCGGACCATACTCATCTTGTCGCGGCTACTGATCATGAAGGGATCAGCTTTATTCTGCTCGCGATTTTCTTCACGAATTTCCCACCTCATCGAATACTCGTCGGCGATCTCAGAGGAGCTGGAGAAATAGATCCTGTCGGCTTCTTGAACGGAATGGTTTTCTGCCGCAACAATGGATAGTTTATTCGAGGTGCGAGCAAAGTTGATGGATGCGTGGGAATAGGGGAAAAGTGGAGCGGGGAAATTGATTTAGGTGTGCTATGAATATGCTCTCTCTTCTGTGCATATTACGGGAAAAGCATGCCTGCGTGACGGCGTGAATTCTCAATTGCTTCTTTTCTCACTGGTCTTCACAGGGTTCTCGTCACTGAGGAAACAGATTAAAGATATCATAATCGCGCTTCATTTCTTGATGCGTTTGATAACCACTTGGTGTGGACTATCTTGGTGCAAGTTTCCGGATCTAATCCCGGCGGAGAAACGGGACAATCATTCCTGAGCGGAATTTTTGCGGTCGAAAGTCTCCATTCCTGATGGTCCAGTTTCCTGGGGAATTGTAGAGCCCCGAAAGGGAAGACTATCGAGCAGAGATCTTGGACTTCGATGTCAAATCGAATTCACTGTCTTACATCAGCACATTACGATCTAAGAATTTCGCGCTTACGCTTCGCTATCCCGCCTGTGGACAGAATCGGTCGTAAAACAAGTCAACATCTCACACTGCTTTCGCAGCTCGGATCAGTGGCATTCAGCTACGGTTTGGCCGTACACGGTGTTCTCACCAATGAATCGTCGGTCGCGCGAAAATCCAAAGTGAGCATCATATGCAATCATTTTCGGCGAACCACGCCGAGTGGTAGGAGGATGGATGGTTTTGGAGGCTGAGAACCAAATCCTATTTCTTATCGGTGTTTGAGAACCTAGTGTTCGCCAAACCTGGAAATAAAAAGTCTTGGACTGCAGCTATGAATTTGCGTCGAGGCATGCTGATTCGAGAATCACAACTCAAAACTGCCTAGTTCCTAGGAGAGTGTTCCACACCCTGAACTGGATCTTGGGCTCATCACGACACGGTTGAAGGTGACTCCCGTTAAACAAGGAATCACATATAAGGAATTTTAATTTTGTCCCGATAAGTGGCTCATGATGAACGGTACGCCGATCGACATCGGTTTGATTAGACCAATCTTCGTTGACCTGTCCATTCCAAAAACGGTTGCCGTGAGTGTTGTCGCTCGTCCTTTGTCTGTCTAGACATACGCGCGAGCAATCGTTCTCCCCTGCCCGTTGTGTACGATTACCTGTGTCTGATAACGAAAGTGGGGCCTAGTATGAGTTTGCCTTGATGGGCGCACCGACTGTGTTTGTGTTTCACTGAACACAACGGCAACGACTTCGACAACAGCAACAACGGCAACTTTCTCATATACGGCGGGCGTTCTAAATAGCGCTGTCTGGCCCTGTGCGGAGTTCATTGACTCGGCGCGAATCGGCGGCCAGTGGGGCAGACGTGGTGGTGGTGGTGGGGCAGACGACCGTCTGCCTTCAGTTCTGCCGTCTGTTTACAGCTGTTATCGTCTAGCCGAGAGAGCCTTCAACGAATGAGCGGACGAAGAAATGGGCGAACGGCGAGCGAACGAAGAAATGAGACAAACGTCCGACGCGAGCCATGCCCGAAAGCTTAATTTTGTCAAGGCGATGTTGTTCTTTCTCGAACAGGGGAAAATTGAAAGCCGGACGGGTCCCTAAGAAAAATTTTCTGTTGTGAAGACCTTGTTGCGTTGAGAAAAATCTAGGGCCTGTTTGAGGCTTATCGATGCGACGCGGACCCCGGGGGATATTTTCAGTGGAAATACGCGGCACGCGGACAGAGCCTTCTTGCGCCGTTTTCCACGAGTCACCGGAGGCGCTGCTCGGAATAAGTGAGCTTTTTGCGACAGCAAAAAAACCAACTGGGAAGAATGTCACTGCTCGATTTCGGAGTAAAAACTCCAATCGTCGGTTACGAATTGGTCTCGCGGTAACAACAGATTAGATGCCGCTTGGATCACGGATCGATGCTGGTCGTCATTAACGCCAGCGTTTGGAAGATAAGCAAGTTCAAATCCCGTCGCGCTGGCAGTCTGAAAGCCCGAGACCATGTATCCCATACGACGAAAGCGCTTTGCTGTCGGATAGCGAGTCAAGGTTGGAATCAATCACTTCTCCCACTCTCTCACAAATAACAACAAACTCACGAAATTAGCCTGAAAAGTTATTGTTTCGCTCATGTTGGAAGCCAAAGGTCGCTGTACGGGAGCGACTGACTTTGTCAGCCGATAAATAAATTGCTAAGGAGATCTACGTGAGCCTAGCTCTCAAGAGCTGAAGTAAGGCGATCATTTCTCCCAGTCTACGTTGATGATCAGTCGGAAGCTAATTCCTTGTAAGAACCGAAAACCAGGGAATCCTCTGAACGCTGCTGGTCACCGAAAAACTTATCGGGTACCTATCAGGATTAAGCTCTCTTTCTTTCTGGAAACCCGCTGGGGAGGGAGGGGGGCTCAATTACGTTTCCCAACTACCCGACCAATAAGATGAAGAACTTCGAATACTCCTGGATCTCTCGGCTTTTCTCAGATTAAGTGGGGAATCTTTCTCATCACTCCGTTTGCCGAAATTCAGGCAAAATTAACGATCGATCAGGAAACGGCAAGGAATTTGGTCGACTAACGCAACAAACTGGCGACGAAAATTGGGGTCCTCGCCCGAATGATATGCAATGGCACATTTAGTTTGCGTTATGGGACAGGAGCTGGGTTGTCTCACTTTTGATTTCGTTCAGCGACGTACCATAAGAAGAAAACAGCGATATTGCTCCGCGTGAAAGCATTCAGGCTACTGAAATTCGTTCAGTGCGCGCTCTAGGCTCGTAAGGTCGTAGACGATGACGTGAGGCGTTCTAGATTACGAAGTGCCCATCGGAGACAACGTCCGACCTGACAATGTCCGCAGCCGACGACGACGGCACAGCCGTACGAGAACAAGAACGGGCCCTGAAAGATTGAAACATTCTCTGATTTTTATGTGGTTGTGTCTTGTGGTTCATCGCTCATGGTGTCGGTGGCGGTTTCAACGCGTCAGTCGCAAGTCGGTCGGCCGGTAGGCCGGATAAGCTGCGCGCTTCCCACAAAGCGCGGCGTTCCGCAGAAATCAGTGGCAGACCCGAAGCACACTGCTGAAGAAAGAAGAACAAAATGGTTTCGCAACATTGTAACTAAGCGGCGACTAGTCAGGGTTTCGAAACCAGCCGCAGCCGTCGTTGCGGCCGATGCGAACGATCGCTGCAACAAAAATTGCCAGAAGACTGCTTCTAGACACAACAGTCTGGGTATCCGGGTATGGGCAGCGTATAATAAGCGCGCCACGTAGCGAAAGGTCGTAACGAAGGGGGGCAATTCAACTTGGCGCAACACTTCCACGCGCTGTTTAATCACGCCTTCGTCTGCAGGTTAAGAAGCGCGATTCTCCTATGGCGGATGGCGAGGGGTGTCTCCATCGATCAATCGATCGATTGACGGATGCCACAGTTCAAGACTGTCCGATTGTTTTTGTCCAGATCGATCTAATCAAGATCAACAGCTGATGATGTTCGATGTCAGATCGCATCCGATTGCTCTAGTCACCGCATCGGCTCAGTGAATTCGGAAACACTGAGCGGCAGCGATGAAAATGTATCCGCGCGGCTCTACAGGACGGCTTCACGCTGGTTTCTTGCTCGTGTGCCGCGGCTGATATGGAAGATAAGTTGCTTACAGTCGCCGAGCCCTGAACGATGAGGGTTTCGGATAAAGCGGCTGAACACAGTTGCCACTGAGCGTTGCTTTCGGGTCAGATACGTACTGACTGACCATCGATGAGTTCTGCAACATTTTGCGAGCATGTAGAAAAAATTGCTGATTGTGGATGTTTTTTTATGATTTTCCCCTGCATGTGATTGAGTCTTATCGGATCGGTTCCATTCCAGACGTCAAGCTGCATTTCCGATGCCGGGGCGGTGGTTGCTTTTTCTTTTTTGCTCCAACCGTGACGCAAAAACGGACATCGAATTTCAGAATCACGAATCTATGTCGCTGCCGTATCGCAACCGATGCTGCTTACTATCAAACAGAACAGGGAGGACTCTCGTCGTCTCTATTATCGATTTTGAAAATTCGATACTAGCTGTCCGTTCGCGTAACAAGCGGTAATTTTGTCTGTAAAACATCTTCACGCTTCTAAACCAGCGACCTGCGGTACGTAACGAGACAATTAGTCAAAGCAAGGTCTATCCGACTTTCACGAAGTTTCCCTTGGATCGGACCAGTGCAAGTCTGTGATTTAAAACGTATAGTTTTTCTTTTCCCTCCTGTAATTGCTCCTCAGTTGAAACGAGAATACGGAGCTGCCGTCTTTTAATGAGCGATTTCACGCCTGCGATTGCTCGTAGCCAACGCACACAAACAGTCCGACGGATTGGCAGAAAATTTTCGGCGATTTAGTAGAGTAGACTAAATCCTGCAGGGCCTGCGTATGCAATCCAAACTAATACACCTATCATTTGGACCCAACAGCGGATGATAGTTTGTTCTTGAATTTTTGATCGGGGGACATTATCGATATTATCTCGCGCAAACGAGGCGCCGCCAGCGCGTTTTTTTTGGTAGTGGAAGCTTCACATAATAGGACCGAAACGACCGTCTTGTGGGCGTGAAGACTCAAGTCCCTATAAGACTTCGGTCAAAGATCGGTCCCGGGCGGAATCACTCAGAACAAGCTATCGGACGCCCAAGTTTGAACAGGCACAAAGGTCAGGACAGTTGAATATAGTTGTCCAAACACGCTTTTAACGTGGTCACCGGGTACGGTTGGCCACCACACTTACGGGCGACGTGTTTGTTTCCCTGCGAGTCGAGATCAAGCTCTAGCAAAGCTACGCGCAAGCTCGCCAAGCATCCGTAACAACTTCTGCTAGATTGGCAGTCGTTATTTGAAGAGCAAAAAATCAAAACCTGAGCCGTTGTCTAGGCATTTTTTCAACCGTGTTGACTACAAGGCGTTCGATTCACTCAGCGAGCTTATACACTTCGACATTGGACGTTCCATTGGAGTATTTTGGATGTCTTGGATGTCGCATGTTTTCCCATTTCGAATTCCATCCCCATCATTCCATTGTCGAGAACCTTGACGAAGGTCTCTGTTATGGCAATCTCTGTTAGGCAAATCACGGAGAGGCTCATTCTCGAAACCATAATTAGCGTCCCCGATGAATGCAGCTCTGAGAATTGAATCCAAGAATTTGGCGGTCGCCGATTCGAATGAGCACGGAGCACGACACTGAAGTTTTTGTCGAAACGATTTAAATCCCGGAATTCGGAATGACGGGAGGGAAACAATGGATGGGTTTATAATGAAGGCGACGTTCCGCCTGGCATTTGACTTGTAAAACTGAGAGCCTTCATCTGTGAAAGTCCTCCGGAATCAAGGATCGATCTTTTGGTCGATATTCCTGATACGATCTCATTCCCCCGCTCGATAGCAAGGCGAAATCTAAACGATTGGGACCACGTGAAAATAGATGTTCTGAGAAGAGCATCACCGGAAGCGGGAAGTTTCAGACTACTCGAGCAAAGCACTGCTCTATGAATGCTTCGCGCCGGCGCCGTATGATAATTGGGAGCATGCCGCATCAGTTACTTATGTTAGTCCTCACGGAAATCGGGAACGAACCAGAATCAAAAGGAAAAGGTGTCCATTCGAGGTTCCAGGGTCGCTGTGCATGATCAGTCGTCAATGTCCATCTAGGATTCATCTGCGACGCAAAACATGCCCCTTCGACTGTTCAGGATACATGAACTCCTCCGGTCCTTGCTCATTGTTTGCTCGAATTTCGATTCTATCACGGGATGAACATGATGATATCCATCGGAGTCGGTTGAAAATACTGCCAGGCGAGACAGTCTTGGAAGATAGATTCCGAAATGCCGCCAGGCTTTTCCCTTAAATTTCCCGGATGCATGGATGTGCAGGTTGATTTTCCGTCTTCCTCGCTCCAGTAAATCGATCGGATTGACGACTGTGTACAGTAGCTCAGCAGGATTTCGCCGTCTACCTCTCAATCTCGATAATCTGACAAGTTGATCCAGAAAGCACTCGTCGCGGGAAGGCACTCCCTGAAGGGTGACAACTCTGTCACCGAGGAGGGACCCAAGCGAATCCTGGGTTTGAGAATCTTTAGAGATTTTGTACCTTCTATCTAGCAGACCTAGACACTAGATCAGAGCTGGCTTGGTGAGAGAGCGTGCGGGGATAGCCTGTATTTTTAAATCGATCACGGAGGTGAACGAGTTTGGAACAGGCGGTCACATTGCAGTCATTCCTCGGTTAACGAATCTATCCAGTGAACGTCCCACTATAACATCCGACTCGGCTGAAATAACTCACCTCAGCCGACAGTCTAGCTTAGCCAATGTTTTGCGTCCGTTCCGAAACAAAAAAAAACGTCAGCAGAGGAATTCAAACGGTTGACAAATAGAACATCGATGAACAGGGGTTCTGGGAGAAAAACTAATTGCAAGAAAGTGGCAGGATGGCTGCAACAAGACGATGCTAAGATTGCGCAAAGACAGTGGACAGAACCAGTGCGAGAACCATGCGAGAATCGAACAATTGCTCGAGAAAAAACACCAAACAATCTGATTGAAGAACCTCCGCCTGCGTGACTTTGCTCGTTGTTCAAGAAAGATGAGAACGCGATCGTATGCTTCGATCACTTTGAAGCTCGATAGAAGATTGAGAGATAGCGTTAGTTCGATGACGAAGTTCGACGATTAGTTCGATGCATTTCGACAGAAGCGAGAGTCATTATGGGCGCGTCATGCGATGCAGGAACTTGTAGCACTTCCTGACGCCGAGCAGGGTCTTTGGACTCCACATGAGCCGCGTGAAGAACTCCATAGTGTGATCGTGGTGTATAAGATGGGAAAATCAGACATCACGTTCATTCAAGTCGTATTTGCTTCGGAATTCAGTGGGATTCCAACCTCAGATTTAGATCCCATGTCATTAAGACTGCCAGATCCTCCAGTCGACTCTGTAACATGATTTTCCGCGCATTCATTCTCGAGCAACCATTGCTGTATATTGAACTATACAGAAGTCTCGTGTGCCCGCGGCTATCATACTTCTGCGAGAGCTGGCGTCCGATATACGACGAAGACGCTCTCCTCTTCGGGAGAATCCGTTGGAAGTTTGTTACCTGAGTTTCTTTTAGATGTCAAGCTCGCCGATCCAACATCATCACACCTTCACATAAGGAGTTGCATGACAGCGCGAACAGAGACTCGCGTGATTTATGTACCTTCTTAAACAGGCTCCTCTTCGAATAAAGAGAGATTTTAATTTCAAATTCAAATTCAAATAGATACCAGTTAGAATTTCCCTCGATGTCATCGGCATACTTGCTGAGGATCATTGAATAGGCGGTGTCTCGCCGGAACACGAGTGGATGAGAACACGGATGAAGACCTTCCACCAGATGGGAATTCATACGCTCATGACAGAGTTTCGGAAGTTCTCAAGACGCACTTGCTTCGACGTTCAATGACCAACCGTCGAGTGGTTACGTTGGCTTTGTATATTGTGACCGTAGCTCCCACGCAAAAAATAACCCTTAGATCGTCGCTCGGCCCCCAGACAGCGAATGGGACCTCCATGTTGCATAAGAAGCAACACTTCATCAACTTTTGTAGATAAATTCTGTGGTGCTACGCTTACGAAGGTTACGCTTGAGCCGCCACAGCGCCAAAACAAACGGGATTGAAACTTTCACTTCAATCCATTAAACATTGCCTACGAATGTTGGATGTTACTCCGGGCGGATGATCACAAATAAACCTCGGTTCCCTGATCGGCAATGAGAGAAGTCCCCAAAAAAATAGTGCGAGTTTCTTCCCAACACGCGCTCCGTTACCTTACAAGCTTTCTTACTCGATCACATTTGAGAACTAGGGTGCATTGGTCCAGTAACTAGCATCCTTGTACAGTGGAATCCGCTTAATGGGACCACATCGGGACCGGGCCATTTTGGTCCGAATAAGCAGCCGGTCCTATCATGCGATCAAGGAATAGGCATCATCGGGGATTCGGGGTTTCTGATTTTGGCCCGAATAAGCGGCTGGTCCCATTATCAGGTGGTCCCATTAGGCGGATTCCACTGTAGCCCGAAAAGGTCCTGATCAGGGAGACCAGAAAGCAAAATCACCGACAGAGGCAGATTCTGATATTTTGGTTCGCAGTGACTGTGTCAGGGATTTCAGGCATATTGTCTGAATCACATTCGCTTCTTGGCACCTACAGATACGACGAATTGGAACGGCCGAGGCTCACGCTAAATCCAGCGTGGAGGATGCATCGACGAAGGAGCCATGAAGAAACCACTAGGCCGGAACGCCCAACGATCCGCGGGCTGTAGCCGTCCTAGTGGATTGAGAGTGGACGAGCACCGGTCTAACTCATTATTCGGATTTATTGCTGGGATTGGCAATCGAAGCAAGACGGAGATTGACACGACAAAGAATAGCTTACACTGTGACACACCTCTGTGCGCGGGTGAAAACCGAGAGAGGAACCGATTATTTTGCACGGAAATGATCGAACCCGTACGAATGGTGTACTGGGATTCCGGCCCTCGATATGGTGATATGGTGACTTTTGAAAACGGGACGTGGAGTCTCCTGGATTCGGTGACCAAATGACGATTGAGGACGATCGCGATGACGTCTTACAGGAGGCTCGATGGATGAGCAGCGTTTCAAGCAGTCGTATCCCATATTGATGCGTCTTACTGGCTGCCGATACGTATGCGACCGCGCAGCAAGGTTCGCGTCGCGCTCTGCGACCGTATCAAATCAATGGTCGGTGAGCTGCATCCCACTGTACCCGCGGGCTGCAAAATGATCTTCTGGTCGGTCTTGATTTCGCGAAGGAATTACAAAGGAGATTAACTCATTTTTTTGTGATTTTATAAGGGAACGACGAGCTGATCCGCAATGTCGGTGAGCCCAACCTCGCCCTCCAGTCAGTGGACCATACGAGCGTGAACCCTCAAAAACTCTTCAACTGGAAAACGCTTGAAAGGATTCGCATCTTGGAGTTATCAGAGATTCGGAGCATGCAGAGAACTCTGATTGATCCCTCCAAGAAGTGCCAGTTGATTCTAACGGTTTAACTACAAGACATGATGGAGGAGCTCAAAAGAATCATTTCCTAAGGTCCTTGGACATCTCGAGGCTAAGAACCAGCGGGGGCGTGGGCTACAGCTGGCTTCTTCTCGTGGATCTCACACGGATTTTCGATATATCCGCCGTTAAACCGTTCAAATTCAACAGAGATTCAAGTCCCAGGACCTCGGTCCACGACTCGATGCACACGCCCATCGCCAATCGATCTTTTTTCAGTCGTTTGGTAAAAAACTGCTATTGCGTTCAGCGAAGAACATCAAAAGTTACCAACAAAGTTGTTTCTGCCTAAGAGAAAAAACTTCAGTTGGTGAATCTGCCACGGCGCGCCGTTGAGATTCTCCTAGTGGAACATTGTTTGCCAAATCCACTTAGAAACGGAAATCGGTCACGAGCGAGCAAAACAGTCTCGTAACACAGGTTGTTCACGCCGAAGTGCATGAATTCCTCGACACGCCACGTTTTGGCGATGACTCTGTCGAGATTGAGGGAACTTTCCCTGATCGATGACTCCACCATTGGGACATATACAAGTTGTTCCTCCATCATCAATGTTCAGTTGCGATCCGCCGTTCCACAGCGTGTTGAATTTTCGCCTCCTCCACCCGTTGACGCAATTTTGCAATGCCTTGCAGATCGTTAGTCTACATTGACGATCTTAGGAGAAAGCTCGAGCTTGCGGTCGCGAGCTATCAGCAGAGAGCACAACCGGCAGGACGCGGAACGTACAGGAGGTTCTCCGCCGATTTGCGTCTGTGGAGTCCGGCCGGCGAAAAAAATGGCCCGCAAGCCGTTCGAGGCGATTATTTCCGTACACCTTATCGCTCGTTAATCCCTCGAAGCCTCTCAAGTGAGTCGTCGCTGTGACGTGTCGGCGGTTTCATCGCTTCAAGCTGCTGGTCGCGTGACGGACCGCCGGAGAATTGAACCGAAGTCGGACCTGTTTTTTACATTTTTTGCCATCCATTCCTGCAGACCCCTTGTGACTTATAGTTCAGATCCCGTCATTTCCCGCTCCTAGGATGAATGTCTGCCACAACATGAATCACCTGAGTCCATTGTACGGTCGCTCGATCAAACCAAGTATTGCTTTATTTTAATCTCAGTTTTTGCGTCCGCTCCGACACAAATCCGCCAGTGGGGGAATTCAAACGGTTGACAAAAAAGAACATAGATGAACAAAGGCTCTGAGAAAAAACTAATTGTAAGAAATTGGTGCGGTTGCGGCAACAAGGCGATGCAAAAATGACGCAAAAAAACGATGGACAAGAGCAGCGATGCGAGAATCGAACGAACGGTCAAAAAAGAACACTGAACAATCTGATTGAGGAACCTTCGCGTGCTCAACAGTGGCCCGTCGTTGACGAAAAATTAAAACGGAACTGCATGCTTTTTCTTGATGGAAGCTTTGGATGGGAGGCTTAGTGATAGCGGAAGTTCGATGCCAAAGCTCAATTCGCCATACGCATTTTGACGAAGCCAAATGGAATCTTGGGCGCCATGTGCGATGAAAGCATTGGCAGCGAGCTCTAGCGACGAGCGACATCCCAGGTTTTCGGACGAGCTTCAAATAAGGGTACCGCTGGCAGAATCACATGGAGCGATCACATGGACGATGAGGTAGAACTCTGCATCCAGGAAATTGCGATCATTCGAGACGCGGCTGTTTCGGAGGTTTTAGTTGTTCTGAACTCTCCTCATACATTTCAAAGGTGGTGTTGTTCTTCGTCGTGAGCCCAAACTGGAACTTTCTGTCGGGAACGGACGAAATCATCTTAGATATCAATTAAAGTCTCTCTCAACGTCATCTGCATCTGCAGACTCTGTCCAACTATTCCCCAGTTTGCTGGAGAAGAGCGAGACTGAAAACGGAGAGGGATTCTCCTCCAGATTGATCGGGATATCATGATCGGGATTTTCGAGAGATTCTAGAAGCACACACCTCCGAACATTGAGCACTCACCGGCAAGTGGTTACGTTGGCTTTGTATATTGTGACCACGGCTCCCACGCGGAGCATGGTCCTCAGATCCTCGTTCGGCCGCCAAACAGTGAGCGGGACCTCGATGTTACTCAAGGAGCAACACACCATCAACTTTTGGAAATGAATTCTGTGTTATTATGTTAACGAAGGTTACGCTTGAACCGTCCTGTCGTCCGAACAAAGACAATTGAGTCGGCCATTTCATTCAGCTACGGCTTCGAACTATCTAATTGAATAGTAGCTCCTCAGGCATGATCATGAGAACAACGCTCCACTCAGCAATGTTCCTACGAACCTTGAGAATTGGAGCGACGATTCTCTCTTCTGGACACTCATTTCGCTGCCTCATCTCTTCTAAACGCCGTTTTGTCTCATCTTCCACCCGCGCGCGGAGTTTCTCCTGCTCGATCACATAAGACGGTTAGTACTGACCGATTTAGGCGGAAAACGGTTTCATGCCTTGGGAAGCCCGGAATAGGGTGAATTTGAGAGTCTGTTGCGTAATGAGTTTCTCGATACCTCAGTCTCAATCCGAAAGTTCTCTAGCATCCGTCGCTGTGAGGAACTCAAGTTCTCCATGATCTGCGATGGATCGAGGCTGTTCTCCACAGCATTGAAGATCTCTTCGCCTGGAAGCAAGAGATGACGCCGTCTTGAAATTGAGCCCAAGACTGGAAAGTGACCCTCACCGAACTCTTCACGCAAGCTGAGGATTCGAGCGCGACGTGTACCTGATTTCAAGCTCGCGATGGATGGCTTTGCCCGTGATCGAGTTCGTGTGACTCGTTTACCCCTCTGTTCTAATTCTAGTTTGCGCGAAACTTCTTCGTGGATCTGAGAACAAAGAAAGAGAAACAGTTTCGTGATTCGCGAACCATGATTCAGTCATTGCAGAAGAAGCTTGAGCATGCATAGTTTCATAGATCGAAGACACAATAATTCATGAATCAAGATGTGTCGGTTCCGGGTATACCTTTTCCAGGATCGAAGACATTTTCTCGCAGAACTTCCTCTGCTCCTTTTGCTCAGCAGCTTCTGGTCGCATTATACTGCCACCCTGAGAGAATTTCTCGAAAAACATCAGAGGTGAAACCGAAGATATCTGGGAAGCCGATATATAGAATATATAACATCCCTCGTCTACCTCAGTATAAGACGTGAATCATACCAGCTTGATTGGAATAGGGCTTCCAACTCACCCGAACCCTGATTGCCGGTAAACATCCTCCATCGAGACTAATAGAGAAAAGAGGAACTAGGAGACTACGACGAACAAACCCCATTTTAGCGTACCAACGAGCTCTGCGGGTCGAGTTGTATCGAATCAAAAGCCTGTTGGTATCGAAACAAATTGGTGAGAGAAAGCTCCGAATCGAGGGACAAAAGAATGAGTGGACCGGTGGATTCGAGGATCAAGTGAGGCCAAGAGCGAAAACTGTTTCACCTGGCGTCAAGCGGCTCTAGAGGATCGACACCATTTGGCGCGCCTTTAAGATACGCTCCGCAGATGCAGAGTTTCTGTCCTGTACGCAAATATCCCCGGGAAATCAATGCCTGCAGCGGAACGTCCACGTCGCACGGAAGAGCGTACCTGTGGGAAAACGACGAGTTCAGGCTGTCCGATGGGAGTACGATGTTGATACGAGCAGCGATTTTTCTATAACGTGATTACCCCCTTGATAGAATCGATTTTTATTAGCTTCTATGAACTCTTACCATCCATCCGTTAGAATCAAATGATTTGGCCGAACATCTTTGATCAACAGCACCATCGTGGACTCGGTGGGCGCGTCGCGTTCAGCTACAAAATCGTGACCACAGCTGACTTAGTGTTCGGGAGTGTTTTCTTCGCAGTGCGCGATGCATGAGCAGCTCAATGAATTCCGCCGCTGGAATCCGCGTGGCTTACCGATCATTCTCAGGGGGCTTCTTTTGCCATCATGCTCCACGCTCCATCGATGCTTCAATTGATCCAAGACATTCTCGACAATCAGGCAACCCGCCAATTCCTTCACACGACCGCTGTAGTTCGCCAACTTCCAGACAACCTGAGGGAAAAGCGTGAGCTGCCTCATGGGCTGTGAACTCGAAATGAAGTGTCATGGGGTTGCATCCCACTAATCATAGCTGTCATTATCTGTTAGACTACCCGAGGGAGTCAGACAGCCCAACTTGACGGAGTGAACTTTTAAGGTACCGTACCATTTCGAAATGATTCGCGAACCAGCAATCGAAGTTTTGAGAACGAACACTGATTTCACGTCTGAAACTCCGTTTGACATCTTCCAGATGAACCTTGCGCTTACTGACATCGTCTCGAAACCTGGAAGTGGGACCAGCTCGACATCAGTTTCAGCCGTTCCAGCATCTTTCTCACCGGAATACTACACGGACGTTCATCCTCGGATATTCTGAAGGGATCCGACTGATCTCGAAAATATGGTGATGAGTATGGAATCTTTCAATCATGCGATTGCGGAAGGGGGGAACCTCCACAACTCACCACGTGGAGTCTGCCGTTGCCGGCGTCCGATCGAGCAAAGTCAGATCGGTGAGTTTTATTTTGTTGTGTGGTTTATCTCCGTTCTGGTTCTCCTTGATATCATCAAGGACCCGTGACCTCTTGGCAGGTTGTTTTTCTTGCTGAAGCGTTCTGAATGGAGTAGAACCGGAGCTGCTCGATGGAGTCCTGAGTGGAGTTATAGGTGATGATAGCCTGTTCAGTGGAGTGTGGCACATCGGTGAGCGCCGTTTGAGACCTGCAACGGTCACCATCGTGAGTCTACGATCTTACAAAACCGCATCCAGGATCATAATCCATGGATCGGAGGCGGATTGGATCTCATCTTCAACTCTATTGAAAGGGGAATTCTCTACCCTGGCTCACTCAAACGGAGCTACTTGAACCATTCACCTGCGAATCTCCTTGCGGGGGTTTTCGAATCCTGATTATTCTCTTTCTGGATACTTTGAACGCTGCCATTACCTGCGCTGGTGGTAATGCTACCAGAGGGTGTGCAGTCTTTTTCAGACTTCTGCTCCTCGCGATCCGCACAAGCATCTTCCAGCAGTTTCTTCGCTCGATCCAAGTTCTCTTTTGAAACCGAAACTGATTTGCCCCTCGCTGTAGAGAACCCAGACTCCAGAGATGCTTGTCCTTTGACTGAGGTACTTCCGTCTGCGACTTCAGAGAATGCGGCTTGTAGATTCATACAAGCTTCTTCCGGGTTCCTTTCGGCTCCTTCTTGCGTGCCATCGATAACCGGGGTGAAGCCGAGCGAAGAGGTCCTAGGGCACTTCGTCGCCCGTGCTGGTTCATTGGGTTCAGCTTTGCCACCGGAAACATCAGGAAACTCTTCTCTGAACATCATGCGGACCTCTCGCAACGCCTTCTCCGCCACTTTCTGGACAGTTCCCCTAGCTGTTTTGAAGCCGGGCAGTGGAGCTCCTTGAGTATTGCTGACCGAAGCCCCTAACGACTTGCCTTGCCCAGTCAAAGTTATAGGCTCGATGCAGGTTCCCTTTTCTACTTGGGGGCCTTCAGATTTACCATCGGGACCAGACTCTTCAGGGAACTCTTCTGAAAACATCTTCCGGACCTCTTTGAGCGCCTTCCCGGATATTTTCTGCACAGTTCCCCGCGCCGTGGTGAAGCCGAGCACTTGGACTTCTTTGCGGTACGTGGTCGAGCTATTCGGTGTCGTCCGGAGTTCCATCTGATCTCTTTGGGGACTTTCCGGAGGGTTTTTCTGCACAACCTCCTCATCGAAAACCTTCTCACACGCTGTCAAGGCGTTCAACGACACTTTGATTGAGCCTCCTCGTCCGCTTTTGAATCCCGTGATAACTTCAGCAGGCCTAGGAGTTGACGTGGGCGGCGGACTCGTATCCGCCAACTTCTGCTTGACAGCTTCGAGCGCTTGGAAGGATACTGTCGTTTTTTTACCGGCAGCGGTTACGAAACCTGATTCGAGCGTAGTTTCTGGACGTTCGGCGCGTGTGATCTTCGGAGCACAGTGTGCATCTCGCAGAGCCTGAGTTTCTATCTCACCGAAGATTGCGTCATCGTCCTCGTCATCGTTGTTGGCTTTGCCGTTGCCGTTGTTGTCATCACGAACTCGAGGATAATCCTTGGCTGTAAAAAATAAACTATGGTGACGCTTGGAGCTCGGGATGCTCGCATCAGATGACAACGGGATGATGAGAGACATAGGTCCGGCTTTTTGTCCTGTCCTGCGAATCCGCAGAGCCGGTTGTCAGCAAGCTATAACTTATTCAGGCTTTCACTCGAAACAGTTTTTACCCTGCTTAGCTTTCGGCAGTCCATCGAACGGCTCGGAGTCATCAAACAGAGTTTCTGGTTCTAGTGCAGAGCCTGCCTCAGGTGTTTTCTCCTGGACGGTATCTGGAACCGAGACTGTGGGGTTCGATGCACGGAACTTCATCGAGCTCAATCACATCTTGGATCGGAGAAATGCGAGGCCGACATAGAGTTCGACCGAGGAGAATGTTTACGAACCTTTTCCTGCTGAAGCCTCCGAAGATCTTTTGGAGAGGAACTTATTCACAACTTCCCGAATCACTATTTTGAAGGGTGGTCGCTGCTGCGCTTCAGCCATGATTCGACTTCAGGCCCCCCCCCCAGGTTATGTCACAGAACCTTCGGCCACAGGACTCTCAGAACATTTTGTTTTCAGCGATGCACCATGAATTACGGACAACAGCTGATTGGATCAGATGTTGTGACGGGAACTCGAAAGCTGACTTTCGTCGTTTCGCGCCAAGAGTACCCGCGCGCTGAAATCAAAACAAGGCGCCGCTGGGCTCACCGGTGCACCCGGATGTGTGGCTTCTCATCAGTCGCGGGCAGCACGCAGATGCCGATCGCGAACCTTTTTAACGGCCGCGAATCGTTCGGAGGGATGTGATTGGCGCCAAGAGGAATGTAATCAAACTTCCAACAAAGACGCTTCTTCTGCCGGTGGCCATCGGGCTCGCAAAGGATTGCTGCTCAGCCAGCGTAGTTGGTTATCTGGCGGAGTGAATGACTTTTCGGACTTCGTAGAATGCAACGCTAATCCATCACTGCGAAGTTTAAGTTTCTGGGTAGACGAGCACATTCTGCAGCTCCGATATCGTCATTTGAGATCAAAAAGCTCGCTGATACGAATAATTTCCAAGATTTCAACTTCAAAACGACATAAAAATGGTCTGAATTGTATGTGTAGGCCTTCCATCAAAGGCTCCCCCCGGGCAGTTCTGGAAGGTTTTCCACCGACTGCTCGAGCCCCGGTTCGGCGATGTGGGCCGCGGTCAGAGAGGCATATTGCCCCCCCCCCCCCCCCCCAATGCTTAGTCAATGATTCTCTGAAATGGAATACCGGTCTTATCACATTGGACACAGCATGCCTCCAGGACTCTCATCTCATTCGATCGAAATCAGGGCTTCTAATGTGATTATCTCGGAGTCCCCCGGAGAGAATCAGTCCTCGACGAGAGCGAATCTTGCACACGGTTCTGATAGTCACCTTATTCATTCGGATCAAATACACATAGGAGTCCAAGAATCAACAAAAATTTATTTCCTTCAGCTTCGTTTGTGGTCGAGTCTGTTCAAGTTAGAAAGACGTATTCTTCCCTCAAAAGTTGGAATCGACCAGAGCTTTGACGATTGAGCCGCGACTGCGACGTCGCGGTTGAATATGAACCGATTCCAGCGTAAACCATTCGTTGAAGTGGAATCTGAATTTTTGTCCGAAGTTCGTTTTAATAAGGTAAATGCATAGCGGGAAAGGCGTAGAACGGATAGAGGGCTTGTGTTAATATTGTGGAGCATGTGGCTTCATGGCACTGAGCTACGTCTCTACGACGTGGTGCAAAACCTCTTCCGCTCTAAGACAAGCCGTTGATCCTTGTTCGTCAACGGCTCCATCTACGCAAAGGATGAAGCTCTCTCCGAATCCAATCCCTAGCAGTGTGTAATGAATTCTGCTAAATTGGTTCTTGACTCTCATTTGTTGGGGGTTAGCTTCAATCGACCGGCAATCCCCATAGGGAAGCAGTCTTGTCGGCTGAAGTGGTCACGAACGTAAAGTCGGTCGGGTGCCACCTCGCCTGAATCACTTTGTCCGTATGCTCGGCCACCACAATCGAAGGTAGCGGCTGTGTGAGGTCGCCCTGGAGATCGCTCAGAACGCATTTCCCGTCGTATGACGCAGTCAGGAGGTAGTAGGCTTTCGGGGAGAACCTCACAGACCTAATGTCGGATGTGTGAGGTCGGAAGCACTGGATCACTCGGCCTCCGCGGATGTCGAACAGCATGCAGGTCGCATCTTCGTGACCAGAAACCAACATGCGGCCTGCAACCGAATTTCTAATTAGGTCAACACGTGCTGCATCTGAATCGTCGGGGAGCGTTAATCTAGACATGAAGTCATATCAACATGAATTGTTTACTACATGCTACTTCATGATATTTTTGGAAATGGAAGAAGCCCATGCTGACGTCATATTTGGGTTGGGCAATCAATCATGATGTACACGGCACGGGAAGAAGCGACGTTCGTACCTGAGGGGTCGACTGAAACACTGGCAACGGGGCTTCCAGGCCCTGAGCCGTGAGCCGGTGGGGCAGTTACCAGATTGGTGCATCCTCGAGTCCGCAGATCCCAGAAACGGATGGTCCTGTCTTGCGAGCCCGAGACAAACATGGCTCCGCCCCAAGTAAACAGCGAAAGAATGTGACCTGGAAATTCATGAAACACTCTATAAGCAAACTTCGCAACCGTTGGTGTCCGTCACATGTGTCGAATGCATGCATCAGGCCGTAGATGAATTTCGCACATCGCGGTCAATATTGCTCGAGTAACTGGAATCGGCAGGCATGGGTGTGTCGGCTGGATTCTCAGGGAATTTCAGTAACGAGAGAACTGTCGAGGAAACTTTTGTCGAGAACAGAATCATAGTGAGAGTCTCCAGGTTCGCGGTCGTGAGATCATCGATTATTCTGGTCGCGAATTCCGCGATTTATTCGCCTCCTACACGTCTAAGCGAACACCTGTCCGCATTCGTGAAGATCGACTCGGCCTCCGACAGAAGCCGCAGCCGCATTACGCAAATGGTCTCGTTCATTCTTCGGTAACAAGTTCGCTATGCAATCACTTGTCGCTCATTCAAGGCGATGAGGTACGGAAACCAACGAAGCGCATTCGTGAGACAATCCAGACACGGCTGTGCAAAGGGTGCATTGAACGCGACCAGCGCAGGGATTCCATCAAAATCGCAAGAAGAAATTTCGCACGCCGCCGTACCTGAATGGCCGCTCAGAGACTGGAATGGAGTCGCGGTTTCACAGTCAGTGATGTAGATCTTGTTGTCTCCTGCCCCTCCAGAGATGAGGAGCGAACTGCGGTTGGTCAAATCTTCGACAAAGCACAGGTCACGAACAGTTCCGTCGTGCATTGTGAGTTCTGCTTCCCCAGCGTGATCCATGGTGCAATCGTCTTCATTGAAACGGGTCAGTTTCACCTGAAAACAGTTGCGTGCAATGAAAAGGTCGTCACACGCGTTGGAATGGAAAGAGAGGTTGGCGAGCATCGCTCCTATAGCTTCCGAGGACGCAGATGGAATATTGTTGTTTGTGGTTGTGGTTTATAGTGCGTCTCATCCGGAGATGACACTTTCACTTCATGGGCGAGCAACAGTCACAGTTTTTGGGAAAGTGGACACCGTTGAACCCACTCTCGACTGACGCCTAATCGTGTCAGTCGATGCACACTTTGGACGCGCTCATGCATGCTGATGCACGTCACATGTGATGCATCCCGGCAGCAGCCGAGATTCGAACCGCCGCCATCGAGTTTTTGGTTACGGGATATGCACTGACAATCGGTCGCTTGATCCCTTTTTCGGATACACGGGTTGAATCAACTCCAACGAACGGTGACTAGGTGAGGGCAGGGTCCGTGCGGACACAACCGACACCAGAGGGAACGATCCGAGATAGTCATCTGTGCTCCTCAACCCCAAATCTCAGCCCCGCCGAAGCACGGTTACAGTCCCATGCCAAGGGGACCGGCATTGAATATGGAAAACTTTCAAACTACCCCATACTCTCGGGGATCTTGTTGAACTCACTGTTTTATCGTTGGATCCGGTGGCCATGAGCTCGCCGGTTTGATTCCATGCAAGGCAGTAGATTGATCCCTTGTGATGCTTGAGTTTCTTGTGGGGAATCGACGGTTGCGTCGTGAGGTGACTCTCTCTGAAGAAAACGGGAAACGAAACGCATGACAACGAATGCTATCAAAATGATTAAAGGAATATAATCAGAGCGTGAAGTCATGAATAGACAGGGATCCAAGTCGAGGGTCTCACCGGAGATCATCCATATGCGGGTATGCGCAGATCCGGAGGGTTTTCGAGTTACTGCCGACGGCATAGTATTTTCCAGAGGGATGGAAATCAATAGCTCGAACAACTTGCGCGTCTTCCAGCGTTGTGACCGGGATGTATTGCGAGCGTTCATCGGCTGCGGCATCGCGGGGCTCATGTCGAATGTGATTTGCGCCGTGATTGACGGGATACTGGAAAAAAAGTAGAAAAAACTGAGTTCCCACCGATTGCTGGCCTCCACCATACTTTCGTCTGCCGACTACTGCCCATACTCTTGGTCCCTCGCAATTTTCAACCAAATGCGGAGGATTTCTCGAAATCTCAGCAGCGAAGTCTACGAGCTCTGCTCGACTCCGTTCCGGCGTAACAAGGAACCATTCACTGAGTGTTCCTCGTTCCTGGGTTCATCGATATCACACTTCACTTCAGGGTGTTGAGTCATTGGTATTTTGACAAGTCCAAAACAACAACAAAGGTCGTTCTTTCCGACATCGTCCAGCAGCGAGCACGTGATCAGACAGATGATGGCCCTTCGTTGAAGGTGCCTGTTGCAGAAGCGATCAAAGACACAATGGCGCTTCCCTGTAACAGCACCCACACTTCGCCAACGCGGGGCCAATCAAAGAAAAAGCCAATTTCCCAGCCATTGTCTCTGACTCCGTCGTCGCGCCTCATTCCGATGAGATACTCGAATTCAGAAAACGTGGCGAATTCATCGATCTCGAGTGACGGAGCATTACATCTTTGGGATTGGAATATTCGTCTCATAGATAGAGTTTTGGGAGCTCTGTAACCGTGCGAACTTTTTGTCACGTAATGACGATATCAGACAGAAATCGTCCATTTCGTAGGACCAGACGATGTTTTATGTCTTTTTTCTTCGCCTAATCACAATATAAAAAAGAACGTTCGCCTTGCGAAAGGCCCGCAAACATGCGTGTTCATCAACGAAAGACCCGAAGTGCAGCGAAAATAATTCCTGCCGAACGTTGACAACAACAACAATACCGAAAACGCTTTGACAACAGCATCGCACACGGCCAGCATAGTTCACACGCACGGCTTGTGACAGCTCTGGGACACGAGTAACAAATTCAGGCGATCACTGATAACGCTCAACAGACCAATACGGCTGCTGAAATGGCCAAAAAGCGTTCCGATGTTTTTGTTCACATACATTCATTCACTAATCGAATTGACTTTTTCTCCGTTCAGGTCCGGTGAAAACAATCCACCACCCTAAAATAACAATCAAGAAAGAACAACAAAACAACACTGACCAACAAACAACAACCACCGAGACAACTAGAAAGCCAAATTACCAGGGTCTGGAGGGCTCTTCGACGCTTTGAACGATCTTCAGCGACGCTGCGCGGTATCAGACGAAAACCCAATTGAGCGTACGAAGGGTAAGCAAATCGACTCATTCTGAAGATAGCACCAGCACCAGCGTCTCACTGCGCTACGGAAAACAACAACAGCACCTCATGATTCCGTGAGAGCCAATGAACAAGTGAATATTTTCCGCGCGTTCATTGCAAACTTCTCCTGCTGGAGCACCTGCCGGGTCATTCCGGGATCACAGAAACGCTTTTCACAACAAACGTCCGTCAGAACGGAATTTCAGCCATCACCGTGAACGGGCGCCAACTCCAATCACCCGGTTACGAGAGTTCCGATTGCGCGGAGCCCACTTCCGCGCGAGATGCCAGAATACGTCTGACTGTTTAGAACGAGTCTTTCAGGTAGCTAGGTGAGCGACGCATGTGGGCGGGCGGATAGATGAGCGGATGGAAGGACGGACGGACGGACGAACGAACTTGGTTCGCCTAGGTTGGTTGCGCGATCGGCTGCCTGGCTTTGGATTCAGCGAGCGAACGGACGAGAGACGCGGAAAGAGGCTGAATGTTGACAGACAGCTCGTCGTTGTGTTCTATAACTGCTGAAATCAAGCAGCGGTCTCCTGCTGATTCTGGCAACTAACAGCTCCTGACTGGCTGCATGACTATCAACGAGAGAGACCATTCATCCGTCTCTGGCATGGGAAAGACTCCGCGAAGGACATACGAAGCACGTCTTGTCGCCGCTTCCTCGTACCTGCGATTCTCGCCGGTCCTCTGCGAACCGTGCAGCTGACCACTGGACATTTCGCGAAAACTTCGTGCCGTCGGAATGATCGACCGAGAGCAACTCCTCCCCTTCCTTGTTTCGAACCCGTTTCTCTTCGGAAGCGCTCCCCACAGGTGGGAAGGGACATTTGGCTCCCGGCCCGAAATGTTTCGAGCGGACGAGAAACACTGGATCGGTTTTCCAGCCGAAACTAACATCGACAGAAAACGAAGAACCGTTCTCCTATCGCAGTATCATTGAGCGGAGTGTTTCAGTCGCGCCAGGCACGAACGATCCATTAGATACGACGCCGATGTCTTACTTCGCTGTAATCCGGCTATGCGGATTCGTTGTCCACTTTGTGGTGAAAAATTTGATCGCCTTATGCCAAACCCTTGCGAACGAAAATCAGGGTCAAAGAGTAAACGGTTAATCTCTCAACCTCTCCACTTTTATTGGACGTGACTCGAATGGGAACGTGTCTCAGGTTGCGAGGAAATCTCTGGCTGTCGCTCGCCTCTAGTTTCCTAGATCCAAATGCAGATTTTCAGACCCTTCCCATCTTTTCAAGAGGGGAGGCGCAATTTGAACACCTGCGCGAACTTCGTCCCGAAGAAATATCGATCTTCCACCTAAACTTGCCTCCATGGAGAACTTTGGATCCGCAGGGAGACTTAAAAGCAGCTCAGCCTCTAATTCCCGATCGAGGGGGTCTTCTATGTTCGTCGAGCTCAAATTTGGCGGATTTCGTTCTTGGCTTTCCCTGATTGACATCGTAAAAATGTCAATCACCTCAATGCAGGGCATCGCGACGCGTGCTTTACCACTAGGAAGTTTAAAGACGATGCACTTCGTGTTCAGGTGAATGTTTTCCGCGGAAGATATTTCGTTCGATTAAGGGTGGTATTATCGTTGGTCGAATCGTATGGAAGCCAACTTCAGGGATGATATTATCGATGCGAAAATCCATCCTTTGGTTTCCGATTTGGTCATATGTCAACCGCGTGTGCGTACGGGGAACGACCCCAGTAAAGCACATCCTGCTCGCTAACGAAGCGATCAGGTGAAAATCAGTGTACGCTGTCTGTTCTCCGCGGCGGTCACGACCATGTTGTCGCCGCTGTCGTCGGCGTCAGTTTCCTGTCGTGATTGAGAATCAATTCCGAACAAACAGGGGGTATTTTCGGACATTCTCCCATTCGGAACACTTGAGTCGCGCTTTTCATCGTTGCCGACAGCTCATCTGAGACGCTCATTCTGCTTCACCCCGGTTCCCCATCACTGCGCACAGTGTAAAAGAAGTCTAAAATTTTCGAAAAGTTTGCTGCTCGATCTTGAAAAGTGGATTTTTTCTCCAACTTGGCGCCGCTACCGCTGACGGGTGTCCACAGGTTTCGAATGCGTCGATATTGGAGCTCGCGAACGCCCGTGCCGAACTTGACCCTAGAACTCTTTCACAAGCTACTTCCGGATGAGATCATCCGAGAATGACCCACGTTCTTCATGAGGTCCGCGCCAGGCAGAAGATTGAAGGTACAGGGTTCCAAGTTTGGATTCAGGAAATAAACAGAATCATAGCCCAGCGATGTCAATGGAGCTTTTGGCTTCGAATGCGATGTTTTTGTCTTGTTGAGAATCGCAGTGCTTCTCGGCAGTAGTATCCTTCATTTAGGCTCAGTCACGAAGGACCTTGTGATGTTCTCAGTGTCCTATCCCCTTGCCACCGAAACTGCCAACGCCGCTGCAGCCCATTGTAGGCAGCGATTACAAGGCCGTTTCAGACCGGTGGCTGTTTGAGGATTACCAAGCAGTCAGAAGCCAGACAGCAGTCATGTAGCCGCTAAGCCATACAGCCATCAGACAACAAAGGTATACCTCATTCGGCGTCATCCGACTCTGCCCCGAATTTTGTAGGATCTCCGACCTGATCCGATCACTGCAGTAATTTGCAGATAAATTCCATCGTTGCGGTCCATCGATGGTATTCATGACGCGAATTCAAGACGCTAATAGGGAAAATACGGCGGCGGCGACCACGACGACGGCCTCCGCCTCTCTAGCGGTCCCGAGCGTTTCATGAGAAGTCGTGCGAAAGCATCCCGGGTATTGGTCTTAGCAAAAGCTGGCTCGACGGCCGCAGTTCTAGCTCTAGCGGCTGTAGATAGCAACGGTTCAGCAACTCCGTCTTCATTTTCCGGCGCGCTTTTTCGGCTCTTTGCTCTTAGAAAATCGCTCCGGGCATCTCCACGATGACCTTCCGCTGTTCAATACGGACACGGCTGGCGCAATTGGAGCGGAACCCAAGAGTAGAACCGTCGCCAACTTTCACTAGAAACCATCAATCTGACTGACTGAGACAGTGTCCAACCGAATTCTGTCGGTTTGCTGTAGTTTTTCCGTTTTGTTCTGCTTGTTTCCTTCCCAAAGCTGTTCTCAATGGGACCGACGATTTTATCTATCCTTCCGTGAAGAAGTATAGCTCTTAGTTTGCTGACTGTCGTTTCGTAGGTAGAGTCGGCGAAACCGGTAGAGACTTCGCAGCTGAAACCCATGTGGGCCGGGGAACGTTTATGATGCTCGCTCTATCCATTTTCCGCATGGGATTGCGCCGCTAGGAACTTCCGGAAGGTTATCGATTCCAGGATTCTGATAAAGTTCCCAAAACATGACCTCGGAAGGGATAGACTCACATCAGCGCAACTTACAGAAAAAGGTAAGTTACTTGTGGCTTTGGTTTCAGGGGTATTTTCGGAGCTTTTAATCAGCAATCTCTCCGCGTCGGAGTCTTTCTTCCAGGTCAGCGGTCAGCCAGCTAGTGTTTTGATGTTGCTGCCGACTGATACAGAAAGTTCATCATTTATCCCGAGCAAGGCTCCCTTTTCCAGATTGAAATCTTCGCTGAACGACTTCTTACTCCTTCTACTGCACTAGCAACCGAAATACATCCCGAGGTGAGGCGTCTACTCGGACTGAAGTGAGTCGCAGAAAAGACTCGGCAGTGAATGCTTTAGCGAAGGAGATGACTTTTGAAGTGAGATTCCCTTCTAAACTCGGACTCAACTGACTGGGGAGTGAAACGAATATTGAACGAAAACCGACTGCCCGAACGACAGAGCGGGTGCCGGACGGTTTTTATTTTCGGTTTTATCAGAACATTCATGGCAGCGGAAGTTCTCTGGACAACCAACATCGTTCGTCGCGGGTTATTCACTGGAGTCGTGAGGGCTCTCAAGCGTGACGCGAAATCGGCTCATCAAACTTCGACCCCAAAGCGGGTTGTGATTTTTGACGGTCCAAGAAAACTCCTCTTTTTCTCTTCTTATTTCCAGTTGTGACGCTTTTCTTGTATCACTGCTGTTGCAAAAATCGCTCATCGAACTCACAAGACAAATATCGTGAGTTGGAGTCGATTCGGTTGCTTCGGAAACATGATCATTCCACCACGGTATTCCGTTCTGCGCCACGGCAGCACGGCTGCAGCAGCAGCAGCATTTCGAGCGAGACACACCGCCTCCGAATGATATGCTGGCCATATAGCGGGATGGAAGCTTCTTTTTCAACTATGTATTCCAGTGGATGTGTACTGGTGCATCAAGACGTGGCATTTTTTCCGCACTTTTTGAAGGAAACGTGTTGCAAAAGTGAAAACTTCGCATCAATCTGTCTTCCTCTTCAAAGATCGACTCGTTTACACAGCTTCAAAGATTCACTAACCTTACTCGTCTTGGAAGCGTCCACACAAACGTGACATCGATTTTTGGCGCACAATCTGTCGATTTTCGATTTCACGGACATCTCTTACGTTTACACGTCCTTGTTATTCTTCTTCACTTAGGATGTTTTTCGGTGAACCGAAGTTTTCGTTCGTCATCTGACATCCGACGGAAGATATTCACGACCGAGACGTCCCTGCCGTTAACGGCATGCGCTATTTCTGACCGTGGGTTCTTGGCACTTCGAGCATTGTCAGCCTGTGCGGAGCGCAGCTTTTCATCGTAAATATCAATTGTTATTGTGGAACAAGCCACAGCCGATCTCAAGGGATCAACTCTACTCTCTGTCAGGAAAGTAGTTTCCGAGCTGACCACAGAGGGAGCCACAGGGGACCGCGACCAGGGGTTACGGCTGAGCACAAGGGATACCGTGGAAAGTGATCCGAGTCGAGATCAGCTCCACTCCAGATTCAAAAGCTCCGTCGAGAAGTGGATGCGAACTCACACTCAGTTTTCTCTCTGCTTGTTTACGACGGAAAGCATGAGAAGCAAACACCAGACTGGGTCACTCATGACTCACTCCCAATCCAACGTTGATCTCGCAGATTCCTCTCGCTCTGCACGGAATGACTCCGAGATCCCCGACCTGGCTTTAGCCTCCCGATGACCGAACGAATCTATTCCAGAGGAAGCTCTGAAAGAGTGACTAACACTTTCGACGGTTGCTTTTCACCGAGTTCATCATGCCGTCGAGACTGTCGAATCGCCGACCTGCGCACACGGAAACACTGCGAGAACGCGAGACTCGCGCTGAACAGTACCGAAGATGGATCGAAAGACGTAATTTTGGCATTCGAGACGCTTCTGCCGAAAAACGCTGTTTCGAGCATAGTCGAAGCAAAATACAGAAATTTTCCGAAGGTAACATAACAACAGGAGGAGAGGGCGTCTACCGCATCCAAAACAGAATTCATGGTTCCACCCGCCAGGTCTGCGTTGACTGCTGGTTTGTTTTTCCTCTGTTTGATCCTACTTCTACAAGCTGGAATTATTTTCTTCTTCTGTTCATTCGCCCGCAACCACCACCACCACCACCAACAATTTCGATCGTGAGCCAAACGTGGATAAACTACGTCTCTGGAACATTTAATCCATATAAGGCCATTTGCTCCGCTCGAAACTGCTCGGGCTCCGACGGGAGACGGATTCACCTCCGAGATATCAGTTTCCCCAAAAATTTTTGAATTCCGCCCCTCTAGCGAGCCCTGAAAATTGTGCCCTAAATTCAAGAAGAGGTTCAGCTTGGAGTCACAATGCTTCGAAGGATCAAGTTCTGCTCCGCATGCGCAGTTCCTGCATTGATTTCTCTTCGCAAACATACATATTCCTCCCGGACATGGGGGCCAATTGTGATCGCTTGATTCCGATACGAACCGCATCGTTGACGACCGAAGGCTCGCACAATACCACAGATTATTCGACATTTGATCGATTCATCGAGTGTGACACAGACGACTCGCTCTTACACGATGAGATGATGTAATGGCATTCATTATTAGCGATTCCAAGAGCTGCATATTCACTACTCCTCCTCCCGCGGCATCAGCTGACTCAAACCAACCGGACTTACTTAGTTGGTACCACATCGTACAGTGGGCCTGCCGGCGAGGTGTCGACAAAGCTGGTTGAGTCATTTCACGACGACCAGCATTCGTGGTCAGCAATGAGTGCCCGCTCGATCGATGGATGCATCGATCGATCGTAATAAAATAGAATTGAAATGTTCGGCTTTCAATCAATCGTCGTGATCTAGCCACGGTCGCAAGCACTCCACGCACGGAGAAAAGTTCCCGTCGGGAAACGCTTCAATCGGCATAACTCCCACCTATGGTCTGATGATGAAACAGCGAGAGAAACGATAATCTGGACGATATCGACGACCCATCGAAGCGGCAAAAACTCAGAACGCCGCGCGCGAATCCAAAAACCGCAACGGCTCAAAATGGACGAAGAAAAAACCTCAAGTTCAGCTGGATGATTCAATCCAAGATGAAAGCCGCCAGCGTGAAGTATTGTTTTGATTCGATGATTTGGCACAAAGTTCCCGTACGGCCTAGCCCCGCTTAAGATGGTGTTACATCAAATCGTCTCGTGCACATTGCAGCGATTTCTCGCGAGGATCGCAATCCGAGGTTGTTTCGCGATCCGGGCTCTGCCCTCCGCGAACAAAGTACGGAAGTGGAACTCCCGATTGGGGCATCGCAGTATAGCGTTACAATCGGGCGCTTGCGGCAGTCGGCGGAAACTGTCGACCGCGTGTGTGACAATAAATCTGAGCTCCCACGCGATTTTTGCACCGCGACACGCGACGCTGGATGCATTTTTCTGTGAGAGCTCCTAAGCGATTGACGCGACGGTATGTCCGCCGGTATTTCTACGTTGGAAGCAAACAACAGTCTCGTCTGCGTAGAACAACATGGGTATTGAATCCGCGGAAGAATTTCCGTTTCTCCTCCCGATCCCAGAATGCAGCGCCCATGTTTGTTTCGTACTGTTTCGAACCATAATTCTTTGGTCCTTGAGAAAGCGTAGCATCTGACAGAATACTGAAAAATCGGAAATTCGAAGACTCGACCCGGACAAGTGACAGGAATTGCTGACAAATTACAGATGTTCGCAACTTGCGCGACGAGCAGGATCGGTAGTTTCGCGAAAACTTTCCAACAAGAGACAATCATCTGACATGGAATTTGCGTCTGACTTGGAACATGTGCCCTTTAAGAGATGACCAAGTTTGGAAGAAAGCGCTCGTACAGGCTCCCTGAATTCGTACTCTCTCGTTTCAGCGGCGACCGCGTCATCGCCGAAGCCAAGGTCTCCGATGGTCGCGGTCAGCGAGCAGCTGAAGTAGTAGGAAGAACACTAAACTACCTTTTTTCTACTCGAGTGAATCGTAGATCGATCCCTACGAGCTTCCGTCATTTAGTTATGAGAGCAAACATCGGTCGGCACGGGCCTCGCATAGTTTGGCCCCACTGCAGCTTTCATTGAATGTTATCATCTTTCCTCGCAGTCATAGACGACAGCCGCTTTCGTAAGATCCTTCAACGAACCAATGTTTTGCTCTGAGTCACAGACCGAGTCGTGGATAGCGACGGCGCGCAGCCTCGTCGACAGGGTGCGCGGATGGATCCTAGCACGCTTCAGCAGTTTACTTCTCGATTGATAATCAATTTGATTTTTGTCACGATCGCGTGAATTCGATTCGATTCCAGTGCTAGATGATTATATTGCGTCGGAAAATTAAGATATGATCTATCATCATCGATGCCGTCGCAGCTCCATGGAAGGAGTTATGCTCGGGGCGCATTGGAAACCACCAACTAGTAGACTCTCATCACACCGAAAGACGCGACGTTCCGATTCAAGCTTCCCGAGCTGAAAAGACTGCTATTTCGCGCGCGTGCAAGCCACCCAAGTCCAAGTCTGGGAGGAAGCCAGAGTCAGAGTTTGCATCCGATGAGAAGTTGAGACCCCACGACTTCAGGAGGATGGGCTCACGAAGGCAACGAGTCAGAAGAAGGATGCGGAGCTTTCAGGAAACGGCAGAGCAACGGATCCATCGAGCCGAGAATGGATTCATTCGGTAAATCGTCGTTCAACTTCTCATAACTTGACAAGCGTTTAGCCCGGAAAGAAACATCGCGGGTATCGTATTTCATGAAAACGATCCTCGACATTCACGGCGGAATCGCGTATCGCTTCCCGTCGGCTTTTTGTTGAGCTTCTGTTCGTTACTCCACTGATCCGCTCTTGTCGGTAGAAGCTTTTCTTTTTTTTCTGCTCTTCCGTTCGATTTGAGGTCCCGGTGAGCGGAAAACCGAGTTCGAAGTCTCAGGTTTGACGCGGAAAGCGGCAGACAGCGTTCCCGAAGGCCGAAGTCGATCCGAATCGAAATAATTTGGATCTGGAGTTCTCGATCGATAAATGATATTTGTTCCCTGTACACAGCGATGCGGCGGAAACGTTTTCACAATCATGGAAGAGGAAAAGCTCTGACGAAGACACGAACGGAAATACGGACAGACTGAGTGACTGACTGACGGTCCGCTGACAGAACACTGATCTATCAATAAAAATATCGATGTATCTCAATCGCTGTCTGAGATGACGAGCGTTAAGAACTGAAGAAGAAAAAGTGAGGGTCAAAAACAAACCGGCGAAGAAGTTCAAGAAAAAAACTGGGAGAAAAAACTGATCGGGATAATTTTCATTCACAGCCCAGTTGAGCAGATGATGGCCGGACTACTGCCGGACCGCTAGAAGGATCATGGAAGGAACAGTGTCCCTCGTCTAAGAACTGCGATCGGCGTGGCTTTCAATCTTAGCTGCTTTCATCGCAACTCTTCAGTTAAGGACTTGAAACTATCGACCTGTTCTGGGTCAATGCTCTTCAATTTCCTCATCAGAGGAAAACATCAATCGGTCGGAGTTCGACGACAATCAACATCGAACAGATGATGAACTGACACCCTCTAGGATGTTGGACAGGCGAGCGGATGGACATGATGTAACCGCAGAGCGATCTGTGACCTCCGATTGAGAAGCCACTGGAAGTGGATGTCATTAAGACGTCGATATTTGAAGTATGTAGAGCGTCTCAATCTTCGTCTGCCGATCGAAGATCAGCAGTAGAAAGAGAAAAGTGCACCGTCACGCCACGGATCCGATGTAGCCACACACGCGGACACTTATCTCGCTCAAATCATATCGGAAACATAGGAAAGCTAAATGATGTACATTCATTGGGATAAACTGCCGCGCGTTCAACCGCCATATCATTTTCGTCCCGTTTCGAATGGATGAACAATAAATTCCAATCGCGCTTGTCGGTTATTGTTTGTTGCTTGCCATGTCAATTCACGTGCGCGCATTCCGTTCGTCGGTTTGATCCTCCCTAGGCAAGAAAAAAAAAGTGGAATATCCGAAATCCCGGACGACCAGCGTTTCCAGCGCTGTCAGCGGTGTGCAATGCCGCCACTGCAAACTCGCGCAGACGACCATCGCTTGTGAAGAATCAGTCCCGAGAACAGTACCGGCGGCGCGGCGCAGAGCCGACAACAGCAGAAGCAGCAGCCGCACCACCAGGGAACTTAAAAAATCTCAAGCTCCGGGTATCTGTTATTTCGGAGGGGAAGGAAGAAGTCGAGGTTTTTTCCGCCCGATTTGGATCATGGGAGACTCAATGTGCAAATATTCCTTCCGCCAGCAGGGTTGAAATCAGATCCACGAGCGAGCAAACGGAGGGAGGGACCATCGGACAAACGCAGCAATGCCCACCCTAACAAACGTATTGCGCCTCTGTTGATTTCCATTGCAATCAACGGCACACGATCGTTTTAACGAATTTGCATTCGCTGCAAACTGCGGACAAGAAAGCACAATTCGAATGAGGTGTTCAGGACGACGACGACGACAACAGCAACAACAACAACAACGGGCACCTAGAACGGTAGCCACCACCACGACTTCGAAGACGACGTCTTCGCAACGGAAGGTGGGGCATTGAATATGTAGAGGGCTGGGATAGTCCCAGCTAAGCATCGTTTCACTTGCTGAATCACTGTTTGTATCTATTTAGTCGTTGTTGTAGCGAAAACGGTCACGAAGACACCAAAATATAAGCAAAGCGTCCGTGCACGAGCCATTCCCTGGGTGGGGACACCCGTTGGTATGCGAGCTTGCCGCTAATTTCTGCTCCGCTTTCATTGGAGAAGTCGTTTGTCCAAAGACAGTAGCCAAAATTGAACAACGTACGATCTTTTCTTGATGCATCGTACAGATTTCGACAGGCAGGCAGGCTCTGCGACGGACCGAGAATCGTTCGCAAAAGTACCTCGTGGCCTTCTTGTGATTGTTTCGTCGACGTTTCGTCCAATAGCCTCGCGAGCCACTTGCAACGGCTCTATCGTAATCTATATCTGTGCGTACGTTATGCAACTGCGACACAGCGAACGTTGTTAGAGCGAGAGCCGCTGACAGATCACTGTCACAGTCTCTCAATTACTCACTCGATCAATCAATCCACTTTCGTTTTCTCATACGACGACGACGACGGCGGCGATGACATACTTCAGCCAAACTGTCAGTATAACAGAGTGCTTTCCACAAATATTCCGCATTCGACGGGACGCCTAAGGTGAGCTGGCAGGGACGATTTACGGCGGATGGCGGCGGCGGCGGCGTTACAGAGCAGCGGAGTTACGTCCTCCAATTTAAAAGCCATTCCGGTCATAAAATAAATACTCGGCTTCTCGACCGACCACATTTCATCCAGGAAAGAAAAAAACAACGCTGAATTAGACGAAAATGAAAGACTTTGGGAGAAGCCGCGGGAAGCGAGCACAAAAAGACGAAAAAAAAACCGACTTTCTGCAGCTCCCAATTTCATTATCAAACGCGGCTTGAAACCTCCCTCCTGGAGTGCTTTTTTTCCCTCAGAGGGAAGAAGGGAAGACTTTACTGCTATCTGTCAGTCAATGGACGCGCTTAGCGGCTTGCCTCTGTTGACCATAGTCGGGTTCGCCCGCTCTGTTCAAGAATCGGTGGTCGCTGGTGTAGGAGGAGGAGGAAGAAGATGGGCACGGCACGTCCAGTAACGGCATCGCCTGCTGGGTTCAACTACAACAGGAGCAGGAGCAGCGGCACCAACAACAACAAGAAGGAGAAGAACAACAACAATGGAAGAAAAAAAGGTGAAGGCAAAAGAAGATGTGCGGAGTGGGAACTTATCCGACGCCAGATGAACTCACGCGAACTTCTGCGCAAACTGCGCATCACGCATCAATTTATTGCGTAATTCGAGCTTCGGAATAGAAAGCCCCGCACGATTTAAGACGGATCCGAGAGTTTTTGGCGGCTGCTCGAATGGTCCCTACTGTTGCGAGTTGGAAACTTCACGATTCTAATGAAAGTTACTAACGCATGTCGGTCAGAACACGATTCTTCTCGCGTACCACCCCCGACGGGATTGGCCCCATCCCGTTACCGAGGTGTCGGGTGTGAGGAACAATCTTTCCAATAGGACGAACAGCGTCACGTTCACTCGATGCGTGAGTGACGGGAGGGATTCTAGAGAATCGATCCGTCTGGAATTCGTGACACTTGAAACACTCGAAAACACATCGCCGATGATCACACGTCAAGGCAATAAGGAAAGTAACGACGAAGCTTTGAGCCGAGTCAAAAAGAAAGAACCTCTCAAAGTCAGGCGAAGAATGCTTGGATTCGGATTCTGATCCCACGGCTAATTCCAGTTTTTTTCCCACGTGTGAATTTTCCGACTGCTGTTGTAACTGAAATATCTCGATTCTATGGGCGCGCATCTGGATGCCCGTATATGGTTCACACGACGTTCTCAGAGAACAAATGGGAATTCAAACGATTTTCCAGCAGCTTAGAAGAATGTGAATAACTCGTTTCGTTCCCGATTTCACTTCCGTCCCCTGAAAATCGAGCAATTCCCTACTTTCGCCTACCTCCCAGTGATGGTGGAAGTGATTCCCAGCGTCAGGACTCATCGGTCTCCCTCCAGGAGTCCTGGGTCTCCCGTAGGAGCCGAAACCTTTGTTGTACACAGTTGTGGTGCGAACATGCACGTGGCTTTCTCCTGGCGTGGGGCTCCTTCCTAGAGGACATTCAGGTGTGTGGCTTCGGCCCATCGCGCACTCGGGAGTGTGACTCCGATATTCAGGACTCTCGGGCCTGGATCCGTGGTGGGTAGGACTAGGACTCCTGGCTCTCTCCCAATCATCGCTGAGGGTCCTCCGTTTCACATCGAGGATATCCTCCAGCTTCCGGCGCACTCTTCGCTGCTCCATTCTTGGTTGATTCAAACGAAACTCCGCACTGTGGTCAAACTGAACCTGTTTGCTCATGAAACCGAGTGGCGATTTGAAACTTTCCCCCGCTAGCCCACTCAAATCCGCTGATTTAGAACTACGAGGAGCAGCGATCCACTTGACACGACATCCAGAGTTGTTGTGGCTCAGAAAGTAGATTTTGTCCAGTATTCTTCGCGGACGTCGGCGACGACGACGACAACGACGGCGACAGTGAGTTTGAGGGGGCGAATCGTTTGGAGCGAGCTGCGTGGGCCGCGCAGCGAACGTACAGAAGAGCCGAGAGTGTTTATTTCTCCTCCTCGGGTACGGGCCGCGATAACATCGTTTATAATCGAATGGAAGCAGAAAGACAGGGAAAGCGAGCGAGCGAGCGAGCGAGTGAGCGAATCCGTGTACACTGTACGTCAATGGCTACCAGAAGAAGTCTCGCTCCGAATCACGGAAATTCTGTCCCGTATTTCAGTGTGATTTCATTATTGAACAAATTAGCGATGTGATCCCACCCATCCATTCACGTATCCATTCGTCATCCACAATTCAATGATCGAGTCAGACTTTGCTCTGGAGATTGATCCGAGTCGCGACTTGAAATGAGTATTATACAAGGGCGGAGATGATGCGAAGTTCTCCGATTTTAGATTCATGCCATGAGCGATACTGTACAAGTACCACAGAAGATGTTTCAGCGTATCGCACTTCATTTGATCGTTTCGGCTCGTCATTTGAATTTCAAGCTCGAGCGTGAAATGACGTCCCCGATCTAGAACGTCCTGCAATCGTAACAGTGGAGGGTCAGTCTCAATTTGCAAGCAAATGAGCCGCAAATGAGTTTGGCAAGTTGGAGTGAATGTTCGCGCAAACTCGAGTTCGCAGTGTGGTGAACGTCGTTGCTGTTGCATAAGGCCGTCATCTCGTCAATAACTTCGAACATAACTATTACGCCACAACTTCCGTCTCCCTGAATGCACTGGCAGGCACATTGAAATCTTAGTCTCAGCTATTCAAGAGCGGTCTTCCGTCAATTCGGCTCGAGCTCCACAAATACCACCATCGCTTCTCCTACTCCCACTGGAAGCTGGGCTCGCACCCCGCCCGAGTGTTCACCACTTCACTCTTCGTCACGCCTAAGATTCTCGACCGACCACACTGACATCAGTCAACGAGGCTCTAGTTTCATTGTTGCTCGAATCACTGACAAACGCAACTCGAACTTAGCATCTCATCCCGGTAATCATGAATTTGCTCGTTAAGATCTCCAGTCATCTTTCGTCTCGAAGAAGTTCTCGAATTTTTTTTTATACGCCCATGCTTCATGAAGTTGTCCCGGGGAATGCCTTGTAAACAAATATAGCCAACAACGCGGATTTTCACTTGAGCTGACTCAGTCGATAGATCAATCAGCACCTCCGCGGATCGACCACATCCGGCGAGAGGGAGGATCCAAGCTCACAGATAAATTCTACCCACAGGTTATCGACTCGTGGCATCCAAACCCTCAATTAAGAGTTGCGGCGCGGCGCATCCGTCTGTCAGCCCAGTCAGCCGCCACCCGCATGGACGCGAGTGAGGAAAAAAAATTAATGGAATCAAATCACAGCCCACATGCCCCCCTCGGTAACAGATAGGCTCCTTCCCCGACTTCCCGTTTTCACGTCCGAATTCTCGATTTCTTGCCTCTAAGAGAAACTTGTCAACAGCTCGCCCAGATAATAATCTACGAACGAACATTTCAATTCCGTTCTTGCATCTATTGATTGAGAGCCAAGCTCCAGGCGGAGCGGCGTGGCGTCTAGACTGGATATTTGGTAAACGGTCACATTAACACAGTGATCAGTTTGGTCTGTTCGTATTTTTGTTTTTTTACCCCCGCTCGTCGGTTCATAAAATGCTTTCGTTATCTCGGCGCGCGATCAATGTTGTCCTATCGTGAAATATCGTCGCCTCAACTGCCGTCCGTCCAAACTGAGCTTGTTTTACATAGGCAATGATCATCAATCATTCCTAACGACTTCATCTGTCGCGAGAACTTGCGAAGAGAAAAAAAACGGTAGCGCATTCACTCAAAAAAAACGTATCCCTACGTCATGAGGTCGAGTCCAGAGCCGATGTTTCATTCCGACCGCATGAGAATAGACACCTATCTTTCGAAGACCAAGACGAAATTCATAGTGAGCGCCAGAGCACAGGAATCAGCCCGGGTGCTGGTGTTCGAAACCGGTGATCTGGATTCGGCTTCTCAGCCGGACCGTGAGTCTCCTCTTTCATTTTTCCAGTCCCGATGGACTGTTGTTTTCTCGGCAGCTAGAGATTCTTCTTCAGATCCGACGAAAGAACTCATAATTGGTAGTTTGGCCCGATCGTTACGCAGTGGCATTGTCGCCATTGGGGATTTCAAATTTGAAATGGCTTTGTTAGTGATGAACGGAGTTTTGTCTAGTTCTCTAAACGCAGATTCCGCCTCGCTGGTTTTCGTGTCACTTCTGCCTTCGGAATCGCTTGAATTTGCACAACAAAAGCCTGATTTCAATTAACAAGACAGCGCCATCGTGTATCAACCGCCATCCGACAATGCATCGAAAATAAATATTTTGCAACAGGGCGGATCCGGTCGTGCTCGGGGATGACAACCGCACTGAGTTCACACCTCTTTCAATTACGGCTCAGAGGCAAGTGTCAAGCGGGAGCGTACCAAACGTAGGAACAAGTGTATGAGCCAAACCATGGAGTTTACCACGGACGGACGAAGTGGGGGCCAGCCTCGGATACATCTCGAGTCATCACTTACGATCCCCTCGAGGTTTACTCTGGAAGCTCCGTAGCGCGGAATGGCCCTTGTCCGACCTGAAGCTGCTGGATCTTCTCCGAAGTCTCCATAGGAGTCCACTGCTAGCAACAGATCCGCCGGAGGCTTGATAGCTCAAAGATTTTGATCGGGCGCACGTAATTGACGGCAACCGTGACCGTTTTCATCGAATAATCTTCAGATGTGTGTCATTCATGCCTGGTCGGTTATCTCGTCGAAGAGCGGGCAAGTCGACCATCTAGCTCGTGAGCCTCCACAAAACTTCGTCTTAAGTGGGTGTGCATGTTGTTAAAACGGGAGTATTGTTTCGGAGCTCTTCATTGTTGTCGAGACTTCTTCAAATTAGAAAAACATGTGCTCGTTTTTGTGAATCCTTATCGGTCACTTACAAGCGATTGTTGCAGTTCTGACGGTCAAGTGTAGGACTTAACCTCCGGTGAGGAGTCTACGACCCTAGGCGTTTCGCTCAGTTTTGCCAAGATTAAAGCCCACACCCTGCGTTCCAACGCAAATTTCAGGTGCTTTCATCAATCTGAAGCAATCGGGATGAATATTCATGAATTCAGTGCCTCTTTCAGCACCTCGGCTATTCCATCTTGGACTATCGAAATTTGAGAATCGAAACTTATGATTCCGGCGCGCATTTTTTCAATTTGGGGTCGTCGATCCTAGCTATTTCTCCGACCTAATGTACGCCTCACCGCTCGAGCAGAACGCTCGATTCAAAGACAAGACCGAGTTCGAGTTAATTGACTCGAGTTTACGTAGGTCTGGCGACCGTTTTTTCGTCCAAAACCATGGGCGGTCAAAATATCTATTGATCCGATTCTGGAAAGTGACGTCGTGCTCATCACGAGGTTATGGTTGACCGCGAAGATCGCCTCGGCGAGGTCTAGTTCGCTCATCGTGGCCCGTGATTCTGTCGATGCGTGTTATGCGTACCTGCCATACCTTCGGTACGAGACAAGTCGCAACGATGACTGTTTTTTTTTGGCCTACAAAGTCATCGGTGCTTCACTGACTCCGGCGACTACTGCATCCTTTGGACGCGTGTGTTTGGTCGCTCTCACTATCGGTGCCCGTTGCTGCTGCTGCTGCTGGAGCGACGACGGCTGCCGCCGGTGCTGCTGTTGCAGTTGCCAGTGAACGCTTTCCCTTTCCTGCTTCTAAATTCCGTTAGTTCGTCGGTAGCCCTTGTAAAACTTACAAGCACCAGCTCTTCGCGCGAGTTTCACTTCGAACGAAACCAGGCACCGGTTCGGACCGCAGGCAAAAAACGAGCTGGCCTTTACTAGAGCGTCACATCGCCCCACACCAACGTCTCCAGTGTTTAACAGGGAATGACATCCGTGCAGTGAAGTGACTTTCGGTGTTCCGTGATCGAAATGGATTAACTCAGTGTCTTTGTCGGTGAATAACCATGTTCTCGTTGTGTTGTTTCGCGCATTCGAACTCCTCCAAGGAGGGGGACCCCCGGAAACTCAAGCCTCCGAACCTCTTGGAAGAGCCGGCTGAGAACCTCGAGGCTTTCAAAGAAGGACTTCGGAGCATTTCGACACCTGCTACGTCCTTTCAAAAGATTCCGGCACCGGACGATCTTCAGCCGAGGAGTTTCCCCATCACACAGAGTTCGAGAAAGTCGAAGAAGAAAGTTCCAGCGACTGTCGGCCCACCGCCAAACATTGAGGTGTTCGAACGTAGGCAGTTCGAGGCCTACAAAGAAGAGGTCGAGAAAAGGAGACGACTCCAACTCGTCGAGCGACAAATGGCTCTTTTCAACACGTGGGAGTTCTACAATGAGCAGGAAATGTGGGATCTGCTGGTGCGATACAACCAATACATCCAAACAGGTCACCAGATTTTTCTGACGCCGATGCCCGACTGTCCCATCCACGGCCACTCGATAGGCAGTAAGCATCAACAACTAGCCAAGCGGCACAACAAGAAACAGAAACAAATCAAACAACGTCGCAGACCATCGGCGGGAAGTCTTTCGGACGAACAGTCCAGTCCGTACGCCTCCCACTACTCGGACAATCAACGTAGCGATCGCTCGCGATCGAGTTTGACGAGTCAAGTGAGCGCCGAGATCCATTCCGTTTCGGAAAAGTTCTCTCTACCCTCGGTTCTTAAGAGCATGACGTCAGATCGACCGATTCCTTCCGATATGAGCGAAAAAGACAGCGGAATCGATAAGAACTCGCTGAACTCAAGCATCGGGAACGGGTCGTCGGTGGGAGGCTCGCGGAAGTCGACCGAACGGTCGCCGAAAGTAGCCTCGCAACTCCAAAAAATCAAAGACGGAGTGCACGCTGCACCGATTGAGCCGGAGAATGACTACGACCTGGACGTCCCATCTCGAGTCGAGGAGGAAAAGCCCGAGTACGGTGACTACAGGGAGGGTATTTACTATGCGCGTGAAGAAATTAAAAACGAGTCAGCTTTTGGTGCCATATGGGAAGGACGTTCGTCTCCTGTGGGAAACACGTACGAGGACATGGAGGACGATGGCGTCGAAGATCTTGAGAGGACCAACAACGTCATCTACGGCCGTGGAAAAGCTCAAAGTTCCCCAATCGGGAGTTTCAAGAAACCACGTCAGCGGAATCAGAACGACGGCGACGTAGAACCTCCGAAAGACATTTACAGCGAAAGAGTTGAAGGCGATTCGGGTCCGAGGGAAGATTCAGTTCTAGAGAGAAGAGTGCCGACAAACAGTGAGATCACGAGTGGAGGAACGGCTCTCGGTTCCAGGGGTGAAGTCCCAGCGGACAACGAGCTCGAGCCGGAGCTCGCGGACAGCGGTGAACTTTATGACTGTAAAGGTGATCAGTGCTCTCCCTCGAAAGTGATGTTGCGGTCTCTGAATCTGTCGAATCATAACCTGACAGATATACCTCGGACAAGCCCACCCGCTTCTCTCGAGAGAAAGCACGCCTATTCCAAAGTGAATAAGAGTGAAATGAGACTCTACGACCTAACGGCTCAAGTACGAGATTCTACGACGCCACCACCACCACCTCCTCCGCTGAAACGAATCGAGGCCCTCATCAACGACGAAATAGATTTCTACGACGATTCTCAGGAACAGCCGGACAAGGATCCAACTCTGATGGAGAAATTTCCTCAGGATAACGCCACACCGTCGCCGAAGACTGCCAACCACAAGGATGATGTTTCAAGAATGGAACTGCCGAAGATCCATATCAGAGAATCTTCGAACGTGTCATCTCATTCGTCGCCAGCACCGATGGCACGATCGACAACGGAAACCACGCACAACGGTCCACCAGTAACGCCTCCCGAAGTTCGTGCGGACGCCACGAAGGAAAATGAAGACGAATCGAAAGTTATGTTTGAAATGCCGAAGCTCAGGGATGTCTCCGAGAGGAAAATAACCCCGATCAACGAGGAAAGCGACGAAATTTCAATCCGATCCGAGATACAGAAAGTTATAACAAAACTGCACAAAACCGGTGGATGGAGGAAGGCGACCTGTACGCCCGGGGAGCCTTACCTGACGCTGGATCTACGTAAAGAGACCAAGCCTGAGAACGAGTTACCGCTGCCTAATTTCGACAATACCCGTGTGCCTTGTGATCAATCACCTGTCGAGTCGACTCCTGCACCGAGAAAAGCAGCCCCACAACCTCATCCGTCATCTCCTGAACAAGAAGAAAACATCCAACCTGCCCTGGAACCTGAGAAAAGCTATTCAAGGGTTGACATGGAGGCCTTGGATTTCAAAAAAGCGCGCGAAGCTCTCAAGAAATTCACGAACGACGGAACGAATCCACTGTTGCGGCAGATTCCCAATCGGCCGATGCCGATTACGCCAACATTCTTGGTGGACGAGTCAGCGAAAACCTCACCCGAAGCCGGTGCTGTCCCCAAGCCCAGGATCGTCAAAAGCGTTTCTGCACCAACGGAACTCAAGTGTCCTGTTCCTGAGAGGAAATCTCAGTCAACCGTGATGGCCTCAACGACAACGACGACCGACACAACGAGTGAAGTCGAGGAAGAAGTCGAGAAACCGGTACGGGAGGAAACTCGCGACGAAGAGGATGATCGAATCAACTTCAAAGCTGCTCGTGAAACTTTGCAGAAGCTGACGAGCTTGAACAACGGCATGTTCTTCATGACCGACCGAAAAAGCCGACCACCGTTTTAGTGCCAACGTTCTCTCTGAGAAACGAAAAAGAAAAGCATCCGTGCTTTCTTCCAGACTCAATTCGCTTCGTTTCGGTCACTACTGCAGAACTTGCCCTCGTGACTTGTATCCAAGAAGAAAAAAAACACTCCAGCTGTCATGGACAGAAGTGGCAGTTAATTTTGTACAGATGAGAAACGTGATAAGTTATTTCCTTTTTCCCCGAATCAGTCAAGCGATGTAAAATAATGAAATTAGAGCCGAACAATGAGCAGACAAGCGCGCATAATCGTTGTTACAGCCAAAGTTATCCAAGTGTCTTCTTCGGCTGGCCGGCTGGCCCGTGAACGAGCCGAACGGCGTCATGTGGAAATCATTTCAATAAATGCCCCAGTGGGCAAAACTAGCTGAGCGGAGAATCTTCTTTGCAAGGGAGTCGGTCGGGTCGAAAAGCGAAAGTCGGGCGAGTCAATGACTCTGGTCTCCTCGCACGCATCGGAACGTCTTCTGCCGAAGCGAGATCAATTTCAGCGGAACACTGCTCATTACGAAACACTTCTCTACGCATCGCGAGCATCTCGCTAACTATCTAGTCAGCCCCCGTAGCTAATTCTCGAGTCTCGAGGTGAAGACTAATAGTTCTGATTGTTAGTGGTCATTACTCTAACACTCTGTTTCCAAGATGCCGCGTTTCGATCCTTAGGATATCTCTCCAACGTTGTTCAGAATCCATAGCTTTCTTCCTTTCCCCTTTCAGCTGTTCTCACGAGAGCTTGTCGAGCTCAACACCCGCGTCGGAGTGCACCCTTGATCGGAAGCGAAAAGGATCATGGGTCTCCTAAGTCCGAAGTTCTGATCTCGAGGACGATGTCATCGGCAGCCTCCTCATTTGCGTCCTGCTTTATTCGCTGATTCATTCTACAGTTTGATGTTTTCGCAGTAAAATACGGCAAGATGCACCCAACGCATTAGCTATCAAGGGGCGCTGGCAGGATTTCAGCAGAATCTGTTTTGGCGAGGGCGAAAGCGCGGACGCAATAGGGAAACGTGTCACGGAATTCCCAAGGCATTCTCAACGAAAAACGTCTCTGAACGCCTCTCGCAACGCTCTTGCGGCGCGGGCAGCACCAGAGGAATCAAATTTCAGCGATAATTCAGTAAGATATGGTGGGACCCAGGCCTCGGCGGGCAACGCTCAATCCTCTCCTTTTCAGTTCCCGGAAAGAATCAATGACTTGGGATCGGGCGTGACAAACGCATTGCTCATCGAGGATGTCGTTTAAGCCATATCGATCCCAGCATCGATCCTGTTTTCATTGATGAATTCTAGCTAATATATTGTTATAATGTATATGTGAACGATGCAGTGAAGATGGTTTGCCGTAGTTATTATTGTTTTTATCACCGTATATGATGTGAAATCAGAATTGGTACATGATGTCTCATAATTTTCGACGAAAATAACCGTTAATAGTTGCGGTTGATGATATAAGCTTAATTAGAGCAATTATTGTGGACACCGATGCGGTTCCTCGTGACACGATCCTCGGCTCCCTCGATGCATGCATATTGCGGACGACTTGGAAGACGGCGTTTCATCGACTGGCGAGGCGTTTAGTCACACGTTTTTGTTTGGGATCGAACGAAAGGTACGCATTTCGTCAGAAACTATTCCTTTCTTCGTTTCAAGACAATTTTCTGCTTGGGGGAGTTTGAGCTTGGTCTTGGTTCGGGTCGTTCACAGCCGGAAGGCTCAAGAAGAACAATTGACCGACCGGCTGACCGGCGAGTCGGCTGCTAGTTTTCGTCGACTCACTGCAGTTGATGCAGGAGCACGCGCTTTTCCCGCCGGTCGACTACTTGGCCAAGCTCGCCGGTTACCGGGCAACTGATTGTTAAGTAAGTGAGAAAGTGATTACCGCCAACAGCTACAACACGTTGTAAACTTCTCGTTCGAAGTCCAAAGACACCGGTTCCCAATATAAGCTAGTTCCGCCTGTTTCGCAAGACCCTACAGAAACGGTAGAAAAACTTTCGTTTTTCCTGAATTCCCTATTCTGATACTGGCTCTCAAGTCGATGAGCCCGCACCGCTCGGTGCCTCATTCGCAACTATGGTATTATGATGTCTGGATGTTAGAAACATGAATTCTGCTGACGTGCACGCGCGAAGCAAATGTAGAATATCCTGGAACGGGCAAATACTTACGCGTTGTTGCTCCAGAGGTCTAGTGGGACATGTTTGAAGCATAGTTGATCCCTTGCCGGAGGACCTGCGAAATGAAAGGCAAGGATTGATTGAATTCGAGTTATTCTCAATCTCGCCTGAGCGGAACGTGATCGATTCTGTTTCTGAATCCCAGGCAACAGCGGACGGAACAATTACAACGACAAATATCGAACAAACGAGCAAACATGAAGAATCTCTGGAAAATGGAGCCCCATGGGATGAATCGATGCTGCGGCGCTGTGACAGTTAAGGGTGTTTTGCTCGCAAGCAAAAAAAGTTGGTGAGCAGTGATTCGTCAAAGACACCGAAATCGATCCGAAAAACGTCTTCCCTTCGTCGTCGGTTCATCAGGTTCCGGCGCTCGTTCAACGATCGGCCGGTCATTCAAAGCCGGTAAAGTTAACGTTGTTGCCACCCACATGTCCATCCAGCTTTCAGATTCAACGTAGATCCTCGCGACTGTCACCGCGATGTCTGGCAGACGACGTGTTCACGGAGCGTGACCCGACCCGACTTCCCGAGGACTTCCCGAATTCGATGTTCGTTTTCGTTGTCGACGCTGTAGTCTCATCTTCGCCTTGGTAACGATAACCGTTCGACAACTTCGCGGAGCGGCACGTTGCCCGCCGAACGAGGACTGATACCAGACGAGGGACAGATCGACCGAGCGAACAGATGCCCAACTCGTTCCTATGCCTCGTTTCGTTCGTTGGCCATCCAGCAAGCGAGACACCAGAGAAAAAAAGTGAGGAAATTGTGCCGCGGCCGTTCCGTTTATCTAGATGCTACCGCCGTCTTGGACCTTCCGCCCCCACCCCACCTTTACGGCAGCGTTGATTCAAACTTTGTTATTTCGTTTGCTCATTCGCTCCGTTTTGGAACATTTTTGCTTCGGAACGGGAATCATTCCGCATGAGAATTCTTCTGCTGCGGAAGAAATTACTCCGACGGATTTTCGCCAAACGTGCCATGAAGCCCTCAAGAGCAACGAAAACGGGCTTCCCGGCCCACAGGTGAAGTCCTGGATATGAACAAGCCCAAGAAATCGAAGGGTTCAGAAGTCCGCCTGATGCATGAAGTCCAGAATGCCTGGACAGTTTTGAAAATTCAAAATAAAAAACCTGAGCGGAATTAGAAAACGAGAGGGAAGAACGGATCGCTACCAATCGATTCGAAACCACGGAAACATCGAACACCTCGACCCACCGGCAGAAGTGGATCAACGCGACTCGTCGACTGAATGGGATCGATCCGCTTTGTCCGCCCCGGCCTGTCTCGCAGCTAACAATGCTGCGAAAGTTTTTCCCCCCACTGTGTGGGCAAAGTCGGCCTCTGTGCGAATTCGGTACAGATCGCGTGAGGCGTCTCGGCCGGCCGCGGCGCTCCACCATTCAACAATAACTGTCCGCGGAGCGATTCATTGATGACGAGGGTTAACTCGAGTGAAAACGTGAACAACGACAGAGTCGACAACGACGACGGATCACGATCGATATCGAATACACGTTGTCGAAACCGGACACCGCTCCGTCTGTCTTCAGTCGCGTGAGCCCTGATTGAGCCATTTTGTCTGTCCGTTTGTCTGACTGATTGTGAGTGACTGGCTGGCAGGTAACAGGCAGGCAAGCAGGTATGCTGAGCAGTCGAGCAAACATCGAGTTTCCGAAGAAAAACCTCGTTGATCATGTGACCGATGAGGGTGCACAGCATTGTTCAACATGCGGTGGCTCAACGACGTCCCGAGCTGAGTAAACCCGGTTTTTAGGGGACGTTGAATAATCCTTGATAGCATTTCCTAGAGAATGATGGAAGCATTAAAAATTTCACGGCTCGACCGCACGATTACCGCACGGTCGGTTGAGCCAGCTCAAATTCGGTCGCTTCCACCTCGAGCCGCGATGCGAGCTATGCTCCCGAACATTGACCATCAACTAGGTAACTTGATTGCGGCACATGAGCTCTAGCCAAACAATGCGTCATCTTTCATTTGTTGAGTTTTTTTCTCTGCTCAACGATTTCGACGACGCGTCTGCTACGGCGGAGGGTTCGTTGCGGTTCTCATTATGGACAAGAAGAAAAACAGAGGCAAAAGCTGGAGAATTCCAGACGGATCCGCCGTTTTTTGTTCGATCCCTTCCACAAGGTCTCATTGACTTGACCATCGACATTGTCGAATGAATCGTTGTGACGACTGATGACCACACAATCGTAATCCAAGCGAATTTCTCAGCTCTCGCAATCGAGAGAACTTCATCCCAGTGTTCTATGGTTCGCGAATCGACTCGAAAAAAGGTACATGTGAACGATAGCATTGCAATCTCAATTCAGAAACGCATCTGCGCTCCGACCAACTTTTACTTTGAATGCTCCAGTTGCTCAAAAGGAGTGCTAAATTTTATGAAATCTCAAATCGATGGTTTTCAATCAGAACATGCGCGGTCTCCGTTCGCAAACCGCCGGACAGCACTCAAATATGGGCCAACGAATAGAGGGGATTGTTTCAGATTACGCATCTTGTTGCTTTTCTTGACGAAGCAATAAAAAGCATGATGAGTTGATTTCAAGCCGGGTCGCTCGCTTTTCACGATAGCGAAGAGTGCTCACTAGAAGTTGCGATAACAACTAAGATGAACGAGCCTTGGCCTTGCGGCTCCCGTTGCCGGCTACTCAACCACTCTATTCGAATTGAAAGTAGCGAATCACCCGCTCCCAGAGTCGCTTCCATGCGACGTTCTGCATGATTCCCATTGTGCAAGCGAACGATCTCGGGTTCAGAGCTTGCGAGCGGATCCCGAAGCTTCACAGGATCTGCTCGACCTCGGCTGTTTACAGCTAGAGAATGGTCAGGAAGCGAAGCTTGTTGAGAAATACGAATGAAAAAGACTCACCACGATGTCTCATTGGACTTGCAGGAGCTCCGAGACGAAGACAATCTCTCCTCCTCTTTTTGATCTTTCTCGATAAAGCTTTTTCTTTTGTCTTCATCTTTCCGCTCAGACTGATAAACGGTGACCTAGAATTGCAGAAATTGTATCTTTCAGACCGCACTTCAAATCACAACGAAAACTTCTTAGATTGGACTACAGGTGAGGATGCGTTCGTTTACCTGGGAAGCTCTGGAATCTCTCAAAGACGTCATGACCCCCGTCGGAGGAGACGCCATGCTCGGCGAATGGGAGTTCAGCGGACGTGTTGGAGGCGGTGGGGATGCAGTGTTAGTGGCACTTGATTGAGCTTGTCCAGCAGTCGCCCGATTCGCTGAAAATACAAAAGTCAAGTCTCTCGTCAGCTGCACCTTCGAGTCTAGCGAGATGTGCTTTGCACTGTCGTCCTTCAAAGTGGAGAATACCCCGGATTTTGAGGATCAATGGACTAAGAGGTGTCTGGATCTTGTCCGTATCTCACCTCTCGTAACAGGGTCTTGCAGAGGATTTTTTGAGCTGCCCGCAACAATACTCGGTTTCGCAACAGAGTTCGTGGGCTGTGACGGCTTAGGCGCAACCTCAGCCGTTGGTGCTTTGACATCTTCAACGAGAGTTTCCAACTTCTGACGTTGCTTTTGGAACTCTTTCCAGAGCACGTGTGAATCTTCTTGTTGGTCCTCCGTATCTTTGTTCGGTGGGGAGCTTTTCGGAGAAGTCTGAGCGGCGGCGGTGGTTTGAGATTCGTTGACTGTGCTTTGCGTGAGCGCGATGTCCGTTGTACTTGCGAAAAGTTTGTCCACCGAAGTTGTCATGATTTTCGTACCGGTCAAATGGAAACTACTTTTCGAGAGATCTCCGTAGGTAGAACCGGAAAGGATCCCCGAAACTGAGAGACGGCTCTGCTCCATCGAGGTGAGCATCATCAGAGAACGCGACATCATCTCCATGCCACCTTGTGATCTTTGGAAAGGCACGTGAGAGTGAGGAAACACCGAGCGAGGCTTGATCGGAGTGCCGAGAATGTGTTCCGCCCATTGCGCGTCCAAAACTGGCTTCTCCATCTGGGTGACGTCGATTTTCAGAGTCTTCTGCTCGAACGGGTGACTGAACGACTCAACCGGAAGCGCTTGCAGCCAGGAAAAGAGCCCCAGGTCTGCACCTGAGAAGCCTGAGAGAGGGAATTTTCAGATGAGTATATTTTTTCATCAACAGACTTCAGAGATAATAAAGATGAGCTGTAGGGAGGAAAGTTTCTTTTTAAGCTCAGAGGGTGGCTCTGGGGAACGTACCGTTCGAATTGCTGAAAACAGATCCGAACTGAACTCCTTTAGCGCAATCTGCCGGCTGTCCCGTCGCCCTGATCTGGCAGAAAGCTACACACGCTTCATACACCAAGCCTTTGATCACCAACTGCACTAGCCGGTCGTGTTTCGAGTGCAGAACAGAGCTCGACACTTGGGTGGGCGCCGGCAAGAACTTCTCCACCAAAGGACACAATTGCGCGAAGCAACGAATTCTGGAAACAAAAGAAATCGGTAACATTCCAGGAGACGCTGCAAGACATAGAGGACCTTCGAGGAGCAGCGCGGAGCTTCCAGATTCAGATCTGACGACAGGCTCACCTGGCGTTGCTGGGGTTCCAGTGCTTGTAATCCATGTGGTCACACAGTTTGGGATATGCTAATAGTAGACACAGCGAATTGTAGGCTTCTTTCGAAGGTGCCACGCTCTCCAATTCGTTGAGACAAGACACCATATCATCAACGTTCAGTTCATGAGGCTGAATCAATCCCGTTTCTCCTCGAATACACAGCAACTCGAGAAATTTGTGTTTGAGAACGACATATTTGAACCGTTTGCCGTCAAACGATTCAACGTGTTCTAGCGGCTGCACGAAGTCGAGGACGGCGTCCCACTGTCCGTCTAGCACGAGTTGCCGGAGAAAGAGCAAATCGTCAGAGAAAACTCCGTTCACGAGGCCAGTTTCTCTTTCTAGCGCAAGTTGACTAATGCCTGGAAATATTCAAAGTCATCAAATATCATCTCGTCAATTGCATATCATGAAATAACTCCATCGCAATGCATGCGAACGAAAATTGTTCGTACTCACCGAGATCTCTTTTCTGAAGATACTCTAGAATAAGGCACACAATATCTTCTTCTTTGAGTTGGAGCTGAGGCATGATTAGTGTCTTATGCCCCTAGGCGATGGTATGCGACTTTTCTGGTGTCATAGAAGTACTATTCGACGTGGTATATAAGATGCTTTGGTGCAGAATGAGTAGGATTTGGTGGATGTTATTTTGGCTTGCGTTGGTTTTTATGAGTTGATCCGACTTGCTGGTTTGTTTAAAGCTTTCCCATTTGTTCATCCGTGTAAGGTGGAATATCTTTGGTTGGGGTATTCACAACTCTAGTTGCGCTTTGAGTGCGAGATAGTTTCGTTGCTCTAGCCTAAAGTGTCGCGATGATCGGAGTATTCAGTAATCAACAGATTGCTTGCAGCGGAGAGCAATGCTAGTGAAGCTTCTGTGCATCAACATCTTCCTCGATGCTGGAGTGCAACGCTTCAGGTCATCGATCTCGAACAATCGAAGGGGTTTGATTCTGGAAGAGCGAAAGCACACCGGGTTGAGTACAGTATTCTGATTATGAAGAGCGGATCGTCCTCTCAACTCATTATCTGCAACTTGGCTGCCAGAAGTCATAGTCCCCGCTAAAGCTACCGTCACAAGATTAGTACGGTAGTTCATGGGCGAGGAGCCGACCTAGAGGAACTACTTTTTATTCCGAAAAATGATCACATATGCTTGCAGAGCAAAAACTCCACACCATGAGAAACTTGGGACTGATAGTAGAATATGCTATTGGGGCTTGCATGACTCTTCTCCGCGGATGACTCATACAGATGAACTTCTGTCAGAGAGCTTTTCGACCACCGTTTTCGACGCCCCTTCTTCCGTGTGGTCGAATCTTAACCCCGAGCAAGCGGTCTCATCTGATCCAATCGAAATCTCTCGGAACGACTTCGACGAATCAAAACATGATGAGACTATGTTCGGCAAAGCTTCACCGGAATGGGGTAATTCTCAACAACATGTTGCGTAGAGACTCTCAGCTGAGACACATTGACCTGCATTGGGCTTCCTAGCTTGGATGAATGATCTCTCAGCCTATACCGAACCCCAGAAACTTCTGCTGACACCACAATGCAATAGAAACAGCTGTCAATCATATCAATCCTAGACTGAACCGCGCCCCAAAAACCGGTGCGTCCTCAGGCTTACCCCACAGCTCGTTGCGTCAACCGTGCTCCGCCGGGGAGTTCCACGTTCGGCGAACATTTGTGACTTCGCTGATCCAGTTGATCAGATCCCGCACAACATGACTTCACGACACCCGGCAATATGAGTTTCAAACGCGCAGAACTTCGCGTCCGTCACTCAGCTGCGGATGCGAGAATCTGCTCATGGGTGCCGCCATGTTGTTTACAAGCACCCGGAAGCTCCATCGTAAACTTTGGGAAACTTCACCGAATCTATGATATCCATAGATTGAAAGAAGCGATTGTGTTTGGAAAATGATGCCGGCAGATCAGGGCATATCTCTTGAGGTTATCGATTTGCGCCGTCCCGAGCACTCGCTGAACGCAAAATCAATGGACTCGTTGCATCCGGAAGCCCCGCCGCGAACGCAGAAGGAGAAGCGCGGAATGTACTTTTGGCGGTCCTGCGTTCGTGCCTTGAGCAAGAATTTTCGAAACATTTCGAGATCAGACTCTATTTCACACGAGTAGCCGGGGTGTCGCGCCTCGTTGAATTTCGAGTGTACTTCAGTGGTGCAGGCTCGCATTCGTTCCTTGGTGCTGACCGGAGCTGGAGAAAGTCCGATTGACTCCTTGGTCATCGTGGAGAACCCTTGAAACCTCTTCGTGGAACAGACCCCGACGGCATCTTGTGGGCAATGAAGTGCCTTGTACCTCAGTTGGCCTGGTGGTTGGACACCAGCCCCTTGTTCAGCGTGGATTTCCAAGCGAAAAATAACGACAAAGAGCTACGCATAGCAACCTGTGGCACAGATACTCATATCAGAATCTGGTGGCTGAAATTGGAACAAGAAGCCGAGGGAAACAAAGATAAACAGGTAAGCATGATTCCACAATGCAGCCGAGAGAGATTTCCCCATGTTGTTCTCCTGCTCGGTCTCCCTTGGGAGCGGGCCTTCTCTGCGGGCTGGGGATGCATGACGGGAAGTGCGATGACGTTATGACAGAGATCGAGTTCGTTGTCCTGAGAATCCGCCTGGTAGACCTGACGGGCGCGGATCATCCAAAGTTGATTTCGAAGCTGGCGAAGGCCCCCGGCAGAAACATATGACTTCCACAGACAGTCTCTGAAGTTATTATCATGGGTGTCTCTTATCATCCTCCAATACAGATCGATATTGAACTCCGGGCTGACCTCACGCGTCATCAGCGGACGGTTAACATTGTGCGTTTCTCCAACTCGGGAGAAATACTCGCCTCTGGAGATGATGAGGCGAATATTATTCTGTGGAAAATACAAAATTCTGAAGCCCCACAACTGTTCGATTCGACCGAGAATAAGGAGAACTGGCAGGTCCACAAGGTGAGCTAGAATCCATCCAGAATGATTCTCATGTAATCCATCAAGCAAGCTCTCGGTGTCCTCAAAACGACAGAATGAGGTGAGCTGCCGAACCCTCGACCTTGGCGTCCGCTAGTAAAATAATGGTCAAACTCTCATTCATCAGATTCTCCGAGGACACGTTGAAGACATATGCGACTTGCAATGGTCTCTGCGGGATTCGTGTCTCGTCTCAGGATCAGTAGACTCAACAGCCATCATATGGGACGCTGAGGCTGGCCGTTCCATGAGTTTCTTGAAAGAACGCAAAGGTTTTATACAGGGCGTGGCCTACGATCCACGGGGTCAGTTCGTTGTGACTCTGAGTTCAGACCGTCAGATGTATGTCTACAGCACGCACACCCGGAAACGAGTCTGGGTTGCATCTAAAGCTGAAGTTCTCTTGGGCGACGGCTCCAAGTGAGTAAACTCAATGTTTTCGGTTCATAATTCGTATGAGAACTTTGCCTGTGCAGTGCAATCCCCCAACTTGAGCTATACTTGATTCCACCCGCAAATGAGCATCTCCATCGTTATATTACAGGCTCTCCACGAGGCTGTTCTACGATGATACACTGAAATCCTTCTGCCGTCGGCCGGATTTCTCGCCAGACGGAGAATTTCTGATTGCGCCGTCCGGAGTTATTGAAAGAGATGGGAAATTGACGAACTGCGTCCACATCTTCCACCGCAGTGATTTTTCGAAACCGATAGCGTACATACCGACGGCGAACAAATTCACGACCACCGTTCGCTTTTCTAAAAGATTCTACAAGACGCGGAAGCAGTCGGAGTCGCCAGTAAAACTCCCCTATAGGATGATTTTCGCTGCCGCGACGGTCGACTCCATCATAGTTTGTGACACGGAAACCTTCACTCCGTTCGCAATGATCGCGGACGCTCATTACGCACGTATATCTGACCTCACGTGGTCTCCGGACAATTTGACATTGTTGGCCTCATCTACTGACGGCTACTGCTCTTTTGTATTTTTCGAAAACTGGGAATTGGGGGATTTGTATACTGGAGAACTTCCGCACCTGAGCGCCATCGATGAAATTCCCAAGCGGAGACGGAACAAGGTGCGAAAGGAAGGCACTGAGAACAACGGAACCGCGTCGGATAAGAAAGAGGATCTCGACGATGATGCCGATAACGACAGTGACAAGATGGATTTTGATGAAGACGAGGTGAATCTCGACGAGTCCCAAAATAGTATTGATAGTGGGGACGAGAAGTCTTCGTAACAGAGTAAAAAGCGAACCTTTCCAACGACTTCAATCAGATTTGCGATGCTCCCATCTGACAGGAATGAACGTGATCTATTTGAATGTTGGGGCCGCCCGGGAGGCGGAATGTTGTAAAAAAATAATATTAAATAATGACTTATCCTCAGGTTTCATTTCCCATCTCTGATTTGTCTTGCTTCCGACTCAGCTCAGAATATGTGATCTTAGGATTCTGTTAACATTCCAGTTCTTTATTCAGCCCGTATATCATGCTCCCAGGGCTTCTCTCCGACAGCTAAAATAAATAAGAATATACACATCTTTCACAACATCCGATACCCGTATGGAACCATGTTTTTGAGGGTAGTGCATGGAGTCACGTTCTTGGCACTTCCCCGCCACTTCGGCGCCTTGAGTGAGCAACTCGACGATGGATGAGACTTCGATGAGGGTGTGGCTTAAAATTCCCACGTATCCAGCCATCTCAATCCGTGCATTGTACTATTGGGCATGACAGATGTCGCTCCCTGCATTCCGTAGGCGAGCGGCGAGAAAATGAAGAAGCTGTACATAATGGTTATGAGAAACACCGCGTAGGCCCAGAGCCTGTGTTTCGTAGGGATTAAAAGATCTATGAGGTAGTCTACGATGATTCCCGACAGCATCGAGCTGAACATGAGAGCTGGGAAGTAATGATGGAAGTACAACACTCGCCCCATGGCATAAAACGGCCAGTAATGCAGAGCCCAGCCCAGAAGTAGCCATCGACAGGAGTAGGTGATGTAGTGAGATTCCGAGGATTTGCCTCGTCGTTTCTCCTTGATGAAAACTCCAACCTGGAGCAGTAGATAAACTACAAGCAAAACTAGGTTGCCCCACCAGATCACAGGGTTGCCCAACAGGTACACGCGGTACTCGAACCCGGAGAAGAACTGTCCTCGCAGATTTATAGGCCAGTGCCATGGCCTCGATGTCATCTCGCCCTCTTTTGGTTTCAGACCAGCGTTCCCCTGTAAGGTTCGATCCAGCCTATAGATACATCCGGAACCGTTCGATCTAGACTCGAGATAGAGAAAGACTGCGATTCTACACCAGCACAACAAACCCACCTGAAACATGACCGCGTGAGACTCCAGGAACATCTGGATGAAACCAGGACGGTATCTTTCGAAGGATTCGCTCGGCAATTTAGAGAACCAGTTGTCCTCCACGTTCCAGATAGCGTTCTTGTCGCGTTTGTTCGGCGTGCAGGACACCTTGAAGGAACATTCAGATTACCACCCGATTCGAGGATTGCATGTGAGACTCCGATCGCAATAATCGAACAAGACTACCAGCAGCGCGCGAGGCAACCTAGACCTCCCGTATCACTCACCTCCATTTGATCGAAACCCCATTTGGGCAGCTGCTTGTTGTGGGATTGTAGAACACAGCTGGTCAGGTAGTGAACGAGACGGAATTTCGTCGTGACGGTGTTGACTTCGTTCTCAGGACCGGCTCCCTTGACAACCTCAACGCGCCAGACGTCGTTGGCATCTCCGACCCCCTTCTCCCCGTAGCAGGTTACCTGGTTGTGCCTTTTTGTAATCGGAGCCTCTTCTCTATGTGAATGGAGATTCCGATTCGTTTGAACGTGCTCGAGCCGGATGAGATCGCCATCTTTCACGAAAACTACGGTATCGTTCTCGCTCGGCTCCTTGTCCCAAGTTTTGACGATCCAGTGATTGTTTTCGTCTTTGTGAGAATACGTTGTCACCTGCTGTTGCCGCGCGCCAACACCTGAAAGGAATCGGAGTAAAGTTCATCTTGGTAGCTCTTCTAGAACTGAGTCTTGGGAAAGTCGGATTCGAGCATGGACAGATTAAGAAAGTATCGGGAATCAGCGGTTTTTTTCTATCTTAGGCGAGGGAATCGGATACAGATTAAAAGATGGGAACCTTCGGGATAGAGATGGAAATGGGAATGGAGATAAGCACCGCCGGTCCTATGATTCTTGAGCGAGATTTTCGCGCCATAGGCCAGTTGTCGCGGCATGCTGGCTGTGTAGAGCGAGTTCCCCTCGAGACGAGCTTGAAACTCTGAACTGTAGAAGCCGTCTCCGTTGCCAGTTTTTGAGAGTCGGTGTAGATGAATATAGAAGAAACAGATGTACAGTACGACTGGCAACACGATCAGACACAGGGCTCGCGCCAGAAAGTGTTTCTGAATTTTCCACAGCGGCATTCGCAGGTCTCCCAACAAAATCCACAGGTCCCAACCGGTGTGGGCACCTACGGTAAGGACTATGAAGAGACCAACGAATTTCACGCTGATAGAACAGGCGAGAAAGACACCGGTGCACGTAAGACACGTCCACCATGGCGTTGAGAACGGCTCAAGTCGATGCAGGGTCACACATGAAGCGAACGATGCCATGATGAAGCACAGTAGCGGAGGGTCCAGGAGGATGTACTGAGTCAGAGTTATCATACCGACGTCGAATAAGATCAGGGATGAACCGAGGAGGGAAGCTGTCAGTTTGTTCGTCAGGCTGCCGAGAGCAACGAATGCCATTGGAGGAATGGCGGCTCCGAGGAAGGCGCAAAATACTCTCATTCCGAGGTACTTCGTGTCATGGTACTTGTCTCCAGGTTTGTTGAACGGGAATGTTCCGTTATATCCAGTCAGATGGCCTGACAATCCTATGAGCATCTTGCCCAGAGGAGGGTGAACATCGAAGAAGAACGACTGGTTGATGTACCACGAACCCATTTTACCGAAGTGGGTTTCGTCCCAGCACACATGATCCGGCTCAGAGATTTTATGAAAGCGAGTTGCAAAAGATAACGCTGCAACAACGCTGAACGCCAGGATCCATTTCTGCTGTTCCGAAACCTTCGTGACAGACATGACGTGAACTGTCTTGACGGAGTTGGGACGTCGCCGACAGGTGGTTCTGTCACCGTAAAAGGGAGAGGGAAGCAACCAGTTTTTCTGCGAGCAGACATGCGATTCTTAGCACCGGAGGCACAACGGAATAATGATGCTATCGCGGACGGATATTCCCATCATAGCTATCATATAGGAAGAGGAGCGGATAGCGCGGGAGGAGCCTGGAATGGATACCAGAGAGCAAATGCCGATTTGAGTGAGTTCCAGCAGCAGACAGCTTGACCCTTGACGCTGATGATGATCTATGTTGAAGAGGATGAAAACAGGCGGATCATGGAATTCGTCTGAATTTTTGTGACACGATCGTGAGCCATGATTAGAACTTGGGATACTTTTTCGGGGGTCATCATAACCTCAGCTACATAGCTCATAGACGGCCCCGCCGTCTGTGCCAAGAAGATTCGACAACACCCAGCAATGCCCTGCTCTGCTGAGGAGGTGCGCAGATTCCTAGAATCAAAGTCACGGTTCAGAAAGACGTGGTATGATGCCTAGATATCATGTTTAGTTCTGAATCGTCGCTCTCAGTTCCGAAAGTTGCAAGACATTCCTGATGTTCTTCCCCTGAACCCATCCACGACTCGAGAGAGCAGGAGTGGAAATTTGATGAGCAACGTTCCAGAACTTGATGCCTTCCACGGCGGGAATGGATTGGAGCAGTCTTGCGGTGCTGGAAGATCAGAGGTTCAGCTGCATCCGTGAGAATCACGTTGCAGAAACCTTTCTGTGTTCCTGTCGAAAGCTAGTCCCTGAGAGCTTGGTTGGGCTGCCCGAATATCCCACCGCCGAATATTCGGGTAGCCGAGTCTATACAGGCGGAGTTTTCGATGTTTCTGTCTCAAAGGACAAATATCTAATGCGGAGGACCCAAGGGTGGTCAGTCGCGCGTACGTTGCTCAACTCGCTTCAGCCATACTGAAGCGCAGTCGTTGAGTGTTTGTGATTTTATTGAGAGTTTCTGAGCATTCGATTCGGCTGGGAATAAGGTTGATCCCACAGAGACGACAGACCTATGTACGACAGTTTGAGGAAGAGCCAACCCTGACCACCTTCAACTCTATCAGCGGGAGGGCCTGTTGAGACATATCGTTCATCGCTCAGAGCATTCATCAGTGGGGAGTTCTGCAGAAGTCTACTATGGAAGCACTCTTACCGGATCTTGTCGCTCGCAAATCCCGGCTCAGGAGCACTGATGGCTTCCGAATTGAATCGTCCCGCAAACGTAAGACAATGAATGCGGGCCAAACATGAGTGAGCAGTCGTGGTCGGAGATTCCATCCTAAATATCCACTCCAAAGCTACCTATCCATCTTGTTCGTATTAGCTCAGTTTCCATGAGCGAGAACAAAGCTGCGCGCCACGAGTAGATTTCAACCTGCTTCGCTGCTGCTGGATCCTGGGTTCGGGGGGGATATTTTGTGATTCGGAGGGGCACAATCGTGAATTCATGGGTTTCCGGAGATCGGGAGATGCCGGGTTTAATCTGAGAGACTCGCGTCAGTTGCACGCGCCTTCGCAACTGGAGGATACTGACTTGGAGGAGGTGACTTTGAGGGTTGGAATTTACACTCCTCCGTGTCATTGAGCTGGCTAACTCAACATAGCGGTCACGTCGCGCACTAAGACCCTCTGATCTTCACTCAAATCATCGAGAATCGTTCCTACCCCACTAGCACCATGGGTCGCAAGTTCTACGTCGGAGGAAACTGGAAAATGAACGGTACCAAGTCTTCGATAAAGGGTATCTGCGATCAGCTGAAAAGCGCTCAGTTGGATCCGAACACTGAAGTTTGCGTCGGCTGCCCAGCTCCGTATCTCATTTACACCCGCGAAAATTTGCCTGCCAGCATCCATGTTGCATCCCAGAACTGCTACAAAGCTGCTAGTGGTGCCTTCACCGGCGAGTTGAGTGTAGACATGATCAAGGATTGTGGATGCGACACCGTCATCCTGGGTCACTCGGAGAGGCGGAACGTTTTCGGCGAGAAAGATCAGCTCATCGCTGAAAAATGCGCGTTCGCCCTGCAGAACGGACTCACTGTCATCGCATGCATCGGCGAACTTCTCGAAGAACGTGAGGGTGGCAAAACTGAGGAAGTTGTGTTCCGCCAAACCAAAGCCTACGCTGACTTGATCAAGCCAGACCAGTGGAAGAACGTAGTCATCGCTTACGAGCCGGTCTGGGCTATTGGAACGGGCAAAACAGCTTCGCCAGAACAGGCACAAGAAGTTCACGCCAAGCTCCGGGAGTGGCTGGCGAAGAACGTCTCCGAAGAGGTTTCTCTCAGCACAAGAATCATCTACGGTGGATCAGTAACAGCTGCCAATTGCAAGGAACTGGCTCAGAAACCAGACGTTGACGGATTTCTCGTTGGAGGCGCGTCTCTGAAACCTGAATTCGTGCAGATCATCAACGCGAAGCAGTAATTGACAAAACAATGTCTTTCCGTAAACAGTGAAGAAGTAGTCCAAACGGGACGTCCCGTCTTCGAGAGAACGACGGCAACGTTCCCGCTGGAGATGGAATCAGCTGAACGGGAGATTTATGGAGTGTGTCTGCGCTCACCAATGCAGCTGATTCCGATAGGTGGAGCGATTCGATAGGGGAGTCAATCGTTATCGTGTCTCAAAAGAACACAACCAGGAGTTTTTCTTTTTTTAACGTTATGAATAAACTCGAATCTTCCGACAAATCAAATCCAGTTTCTTCTTTCATGACCCATTCCGGAAGCAGATCCTTAAAGAGGAAATCGAAATCCCTCTGAGGAGCTTGTTTCTACGCTCCTGAATCAGAATTAATGCATGGTCCATAGTTATGCTCCATAACAGCGTGGTTTTATAGTGACTAGAAGAACTTCCGGCCGAATATTGGGTCATATTCTTCTGTAAAGGAACCAGACGCTCCGGTTGAGACATTCAAGCTCGTAATGAAGATTCACGCTGAAGATTATTGCTTGATTGATTCTCGTTTCCCCTCTCCGTCTCGCCACTCATCCACACTTGAGTGCTCAACGCGAGTAAATGTTCGAATGCGATCTGGTACACTGACATCTGACGGCGAGGGTCAGCATCCCACGCGGGAATTCGGACCACGCCATCAGCGTCGATTGCTGCCATCTCTACTATGAGCCTTTCACAGAATTGATTCCGTTCCCATACTAACTGTATCTGGTCTGGTCTTCAGGAACAATGACAGTTGACCATCGTGTGAGCATCGATAAACTTCCTCAGGAACTCCTGGAGTTGGTGTTGTCTCACCTAAACGTTTACCGAGACTATCGTTGCACGCTTCAAGTCAACGAAAAGTTCCGGCATGCCACGAAAAACGTTGTTCGGCGACGCATGCGTCAACTGGAAGTACAGCTGATCAACCTCAAAGCGAAGTTCTTCAAGTACCGGAGATTCTCAGACGAACAAGTTCCGCCGCCCTGCGCGTACCATCGCGCGGTGATCTGCGACTCCAAGATGCTTGTGGTGTCAGACCACATTTTCTGGATGTTCGATCTAGGAGTGAGGAAGTGGGACAAATGTGCGCTAGCTCCTCAGAATTTATACGCAGAAGCAGTGTGCACGTTCGGAGAGAACGTTCTCGTTTTCCTCGGCCCCTCCTTCGATCAAGATGAAGATCAGGACGAAGCTGAAGGTGCCGTGGTCCTTGGCAACTTGCGGAGCAATATGGTTCGGGACGTCACCAAACTCGCGAGCCCGCCGAGGAGATTTTTCGTTAACCCCACGGTTGTCGGTGACTCTGCCGTACTCGTGCACTACGATCCGGAGAAATCCGTAGCGGGACAGTCGGATATATTCTGTCTCGATCTGAAAACCCTGACTTGGACTTCGGAAAACGCTGTTTCGAGGGATCAGCCGACTGACTTGGATACGCTGTGTCAAATGAAAATTTCTGAGAGCCAAATATTGTACATCGGTGCGACATGGCATGGAGAAGAAGTGTGGCTACTAGAAATCGGAGTCTTCTTCAAGTGGAGACGCATTTCCGTGATTGACGAACATTTTGCTCCGAAAAACGGTGACTACTTGAAGCAACTAGTGAAGATAGGCGAAAACCTCGCTGTCACGCTGGCACCCTCGGAGACCAGATGTGCAAAGGATACCTGTGATGAGAAGCATATCACTAGGAAATTCATGTGTCTACACATGCTAAGTTTGAATGAGTTGGAGCACAATAGGGTCCGATGGTGGAAACCCAATCACGAATGCTCCATTCGAGGGGTCCTCAGCGGATTCTCCTTACTGTCGACACCATTTGAGTTGCTGCTCTTTGGGGGCTTACGCAAGGATTCCAAAGGCAGGACCAGCGAGAGCAATAATTTGTACACAACTCTCCTGCCAGCCGATGAGGTGTTTTGATTCACGATGCAGGAAAGCCGTCGCACTCCGAGAAACAGTTGAAGAATGACTCATGATCCATCAACTATTTCTACACATCAGCCCCAATAAAAGTGAGCGTCCCCCTAGTCCCTAGCGCGCAACGTGGTATACTCCTGTCCGAGGCGTTCTCCGACCCGCTTCCTCAATGAATGTCAAGGTTTGATCAGCCGTCAACACTTCGGCCAAGCCTGGATCTCCGAGTCAGGATTCGGATCCGACCCTAAGGTGTTCTGCGTTAGACATTCTTGGCGACCATGGAAGTCGAATATGGCTGTCAGAAATAAGCCGCAATAAATGACCAACCATCCCCATAAGCTTCGAAACCTCGCCGCTGACTCCTTCCTTACACCCATGTTAGACAATTAGTTCAGGCCGCGCTTCGATGGGCACGCGAGTAGTTGATGATTCCCACCGATGCTTGGATTCCGGTACTATGAACTCTCGGCGATGGTCCAGAATTGTCGGGGTGAAAGGTCCGGCGAAGTCAATCGATCGTACTGCAAAACTTTCCTTTGGATTCCCGCGTTCTCATCTTTTTCAGTCACCTTGCTTAGTGGGCCTCCCACTCGTCCAGCCCGGCTGAGGGTTTCTTCTTCCCACCCTGAAATTGGCAGTCATCGTCCTCTGCCAGCTTTGTTCTCCGTAGTTGAAGATTTCTCCGACAGATTCAAGTCGATTTCTTCAATGCATGATAACATGACCCATGTTTGTGAATTTCATGGAGCATCTCCGCCTTATAGTCGCCGCCGATAGTCAGACCAGTCCTGACAGGACGAGTCCGCGTGCCAAGTGGTTCACTCGCCTATAGACCTCCATGTGCAAAGGAGCGACTCAGGTGGGACCAGACGGTGGTAGACGGGATGACAAGTAGACCAGCTCCCTTCCACCTGATCGGACATTCAGAACTTCCTCCTGTATTCATCAGATACGAACCAAGAGAACTGAATGGCTGCGAGATTCATTCTCACCAAGATGTCGTCGTTGGCAAACGAACTCGCAGCTCCCCGCGCTGCTAATAGGAACCGAACCACATCTGAAAATGCTTTCGCTTCCGTTCAGGATAGCGTGGGTACGGAGAATGCTCCGCATGCGCCTTGACTTTTGCGGTAGGCTCCTGCTTCTCTACGGGCTTTCAGGATCTAGAAGACGTCCGTTCCACGTTGAGAAGAGCTTTTTATGGATCGGTTCAACCCAGAAGGAGTCTACATCAAAGGTAAACGAGTTGTTTCTCAATCGAGGCTTTAGGTCAGATCCCAGATTTCATCATTCTGCTTGATTTCAACGTAGCCTCTTCTTTGCCGCGGTTGATGATTGTTCCAGGCCGACAGACTGAGAGTCCCACACACGCCATGTTCTCTTATATGCGTGTCCGATGTTTAGTGTTTTCCTACGGTGCTACAGCACTACCAATAGTTTGACGCTTCTCTGCCGACTGTGTTCGTCGCCAGTTAATTCGGCAGATGATATCACGACTTTGACGTTTTGTAGTCTCGCATAGCTCTCCGTAACAGCAGCTGGTCCAATACACGACCGAATCCGCGATCTCGAAAGCCTGTGCGAACGCCGAAAGTCCGCAAAACAGATGGATCTGACTCCCCCTGCGTTATCATAGCCCTGTGCTCATCGGGCTCCTGCGGCTTCTCTGAATAATAATTCTTACCCCCGAACGTTCGGAGAGCAGGTAAGTTAGGAGTCCGAATAATCTGTGAATGGTGACTATTCGACGTGAGTTCGCAAAACTGTCAATGTTCTAGTTTCTATTTATGGAGCCTTCGTGGAAGTACATGTCAAATCGCGATGCGTGAGTCACGTTTTCAGTTTCACTCTGATCGTAGTCATCGACGAACGTGCTCGCAGTCTTTCAGCCTTTAGCGGCCAAGTTCCGCGGCCGTAATTCACGAGGAGCGGACTCTTTGGGGCTTAGCACTTCCGCGCAGGGACGCGGTTTCCCATGTATCAACCGCAGTCGACGACCTTGCTTATATTCATCTGTTTTGCCGGGAACTTGAGTAGAGCTGATTAGTCATGTCTTACGTCTATTGACGAGTGCTCACTGAGCACAGTTTGCGAGCACTGTCGATTCCGCCTCACTAGAACCTCATCACCCGTCAAAACGCAATCTGTTTTATGAATTCCCTGTAACTGTACTCATGTTCGCATTCTCTGAGTTTCAGGCCGCAATAATGGGCAAGAAGGACGTTGTGAAGGTAGCGGTTGAGATGCAAGACAAGCCGACGCAGCTCATAGACTTGGATCAGACGAGACCTTTGGAATGTATCATCCAAGAGCTTTGCGCCATCTGGTGTCTCAGCGACCCGGGAGATAATTACGCACTAGAGTTCTCCGACCCGACCAACCCAGTGTACATAACAGAGAAAAATCGCTGCGAAATCAAGAACGGCCTATTCCTAAAATTAACTGCTAGTCCCGCCCGCCGCACTCAGAAGATCCTGGACACGCTGAACGCGTCAGGCAATCATTGCCCTGTTGAGGTTCTCAAGGAACTTCACAGACTGTCTCTGGACCCTACGTTTGCGCTGGAGTTTATAAACAAGCAGGGCCATCAATATCTGCTCAGGAGCGTACAAGAGTCGATCTACACGAGTGAGAGACTCGCATACGTGCTCCTGAGTTTTGTTGAACTGATGGATCACGGCATCGTTTCGTGGGATATTGTCGAACCGAAATTCATTGGCAAGGTAAGTCGCCGCGGGCCAAGTCGTTGGTGTTCATTATCGTCGAATACTTTAACATTGACTTGGATTTCCGCAATATTGACCGAGTCGTGCGATTTCAGGTGGCCAATAATGTGAACCAAAGTACGCCGATAGATCTCCGAATACTTCACGCGTCACTCTGCATTTTGGAATCGATAGTGCTGAATTCTTCTTCGCGCTACCACCTCGTAGATCAACAAGTTACGCTGCCGAATCTGATTGCCCACATCCAGAGCGGAAGTAGTGAGATTCAGCAGAGCGCCATCGCGCTCATCAACGCATTATTCCTGAAAGCGGAGCACACGAAGAGGAGGGGTCTTCACGCAACTTTGTCATCGAAGCATATACGCAAAGTACGTTCAAATCTATTTTTCGAGGACAGTCGTAGAATATGATACTTCAAGGCCTGAACGTGACCCGGATGCTTCGAGCTCAATGAAGCCGACTTCATTCCAGGTCATCCTGGCGAACATTTTGTCGAAGGGTCAGCAGATGGTTGGCACTGAGATGGCCCACCAACTCTACGTTCTGCAGACGCTCCTTTTCTCCATGCAAGATGAGCGTCGCAAACAGGAACTAGATCTCAACGATGCTGATGCAAAGTTGAAATTGGTGAGTGGCGATTGGCTCTAGCAAGCGATCTCGATCCGTTGGGTATTGTTGATGGACCTTATCTCGGTTAACGTCAAAACGCCGTTCTTCCAGGAGGAATTGCGCCGGATCGCCTTCGGACCGACGGAAGGCTCATCCAATAAAACATCTGCATCAAAGTGCTATCGGAAACTCGGATTCCAAAGTGCTTCCAATCCGGTTGAAGACCTCGTTTCCCCACCTGGAGCCCTGGCCCTAGACAATATGCTGTACTTTGCTCGACATCATAATGATCAGTACATAAAGTTCGTCATTGAGAATTCAGTGAGGTAGGGTGACGCCGAGCCTGGCGACTTTAACGAGAAGCAAAGCGTTGGTCGAGAAAGAATCTTGGAACTAGTTCCTGTAGCTGATTCGATCCTTCCAGGGGAGATGAGCACGAGGTCCCCTTCGCGAGAGCTTCCATTCGCTTGATCCGTCTTCTGGCCGAGGATATCTTGCACATCGGGGATCCTCCAAGAGATCAGGGACGCTCTTTCCACTTCATGTTTTTCACCCACGTATATCCGTTTGAGGAGTTCTTCTGTGTCTGCATCCAACTCCTCAACAAGACGTGGAAAGAAATGAGAGCCACAGCCGAGGATTTCACAAAAGTACTTCAAGTTGTACAGGACCAAATCGAAAGAGCCATGGAAGCTCCAGACGGAACAACCCCTGGTCAGTACATTTCCGCGAACTCGGTATCAATTGGGGGCGCTCTCGTTGACGATAGACTCATTGGAGTCATCAACTCATAATCTTCATCAATCATTTCAGCGGACTTTGAGAAGCTCAAGTCGAAATTGGCAACATTGCCCTACCAAGAGATCATGAATATCTGGAATGAGGAACGAAGCAATAAAGAAGAGTGCGAAACCAAAGCCATTCCGATCGTACAGTTACGTGAGATGCTCACCCCAGACATCCTCAGCCTCATCCAACAACACCGGCTGCAGCAGCTGACAGAAGGGACCCTCTTCACGAAGTACTCCGCCAAAGGACACCGCATCAAAGACAAATTTTGGTATTGTAGACTATCGGCCAACCACAAGGTTTTCCACTACGGAGATTGGGATGAGAAAGCCGCTCCGCCAAGTAAGTTGAAGATTCGGATGACTTCAGAACTCATCAGGATTACATTGATATCCACTCGACTCATTCTACCCCCATCTTATCCTAGGTGTCGATGAGCTACCTCACAAATTCGCCGTGAGCGACATCCGGGCCCTCGCAACGGCCAGAGACTGCCCCCATATGAAGGATGCTCGAAAGAGCAAAACTGCCGCGTCGTTAGCATTTTCGTTGCTTCCCGAACAGACGGAGCAGGAATCACTAAACTTCGTCGCTCCAACCGAGAAGGTGTGTCTCCGAACGTTGTGAAGTGAACTTTCCCCCGAGTTCGAAGATCAGGCTAAGCTCGATCATCTTACGATTAGATGATTCAAGATCTTCCGAACTGAGTTGTGATATTTCGGTTGCAGATGTTCTACTTCTGGACAGATGGGATACGAGCTCTTCTAGGGGAGCCCATGACTTCGAAAGAGACCCAACAAGATCTGGAAATGCTTCTACATGTAGAAATGAAGTTGAGACTTCTAGATACGGAAGGAGTGCAGATTCCCGAGAAGCCACCACCCGTGCCGGTAGATCCTCCGAACTACGACTTCATCACTCCAGTATTCTGATTCGCTCGGCGCAGGGGTCAAAAAAATTCAGCGTCTCGACGCATCGCTGAGGACGCCCGATTTCTGTAGAGCGGTGGATCTCAGCTCCGACCTCCCAACGAGCAGCATCAGGGTTACAATGATCGTTGATGGACACTGTAGCCGATACTTGCTGAATTCGAAGGATCTGGTGTGATTTCGTCTTACGGAATGGCATTGGTGTGGAAATATGGTTGAAATGATATTTTTGCTAATGTGCAATCATAGAATCTATCGACGACGAGACCTCATTTGGCGATAAAGCGATACGTGGTCTCAGAATATTTCTCATCCCTCTTCACGAACTCTGTTGTATACTGCATCCTTGGACCATATGACACGAACCGAGAAATAAAGTTCCAATCCGAGTGCCGCAGCATAATTTCGACGGGGAAACGTCCTTAAAATCGGATCGGGGGGGGGGGAGGGCGATCGATCGGAGCGTGTCACGAAAACTTCTCAAGTGTGGAAGAGGATATCTTAGGAGGACGCGCAGTGATAATCGAATCGGGGGCATCAAATGAAAGTACAGTCCAAGCGAAACGGGGGACGAATCAGTCACCTTCACCGGACCCTGCCGATGGTACAGTGAACCCCCGTTTTACGCGGTTCGTCTCCCGCGAATTCGTTTTACGCGGATTCGTCGAGCGCGTGTTTTTTATTTCAATTTTTTTCCCATTTTTTCTTTTTTTTCTCTTGTTTCGCACATTCGGGCAACCCCCCGTTTTACGCGGAAAAACTCGTTTTACGGGGGTTCACTGTATTCCGAATACGTTCCCAGTACCCCTTCAATTTCTTGCCGATCGATTTCGAATCGATTGGACTCCGTTGTCAACAGCGATTGGGTTTTTTTCCCTGGCTGAACCTCTCAACCAATTTCATTTACCGTCGCCGGGGCCACCGTTTAGGTGTTGCTTCAGTTAACGGACTCTGGGAACTGCAAATGCCTCGGGCGGCGATCGAACCGGAGACCTCCATGTCTTGAGTCGGGCACGTTTGCACGTCGCCACGACCGCCGACAACAGAGATTGGGTTGGCTTCGGGAATTTTCGAGGGCTTATAACGAAGGTCGGCCACGTTCGATTCGGTTTTAGATCCATTTTCCCAACCTGATCGGTTTCGTCTCGGGGAGCAAGAACAACAACTCCACTGTTGTGAACGCGATGGATTGTCGGATCCACGATTCCAAGGAACATGGCGTTGTGTTACCAACTTTTCTGTGAGAGTTTTCGTATGGGACGAGTTCGGTCACAAATATGATGTTCGTGACCGGCTTTGGTTCGGAAAAGATTCAAAGACTGACACCATCCATGTTGCAAACTTACTAGATTCTCATTTTCCTGACGAAAATACGGCCGGATTCAGGGTGTGTAGTAGCTGTTCCGAAATTCGTCGTGGGAACAAAATTCCTGCCATGAGTATGAGTAACGGATACACATATTCGGGGAGACCATCAGGATTGCCGAAATCGACTCCGATAACCGTGCGACTGATCCCCCCACGGCTCCCTTGCATGCGAATCCGACGTATGCGATGGGCAGCGGCTCATGGTGTAGTCGGTCAGGTGATCAATGTCGCCGTGGAAGTCGACAGCATGGTGAGATGTCCACCTCGATCATAGGGAAGTGGAAGAGCATACAATATTGATTTGAAAAAATGTTATCTATCCGCATCGGATTTCAAACGGTCCATAATCGATACCATTGGTCACCGACGTCAGAAATAATGGATCTCGGTGCCTTGTTATGTATCGAGGACGAGTTCACCCAATTTCTTCCCGTGCTCATCGCCATAGAAATCCCATATGAAAATCGATTCGCCACGTAATGTTGCGCTTAATATTGACGACATGTTCCTCATCGAATCCGAACGATCTTTGGCAGAAATGATACAAAGGCTACTTGAGCGAAGACATCTTGCATCGTCACACCGGTCGCATTGAAGCATTGATACGGATCAGAGACGTTTGTTTGAGTATCAGTAATAGGACGTCGAGCCAGCTAGGGATGCGCTGGATAGGTCAAAGAAATCATAGGTTCTTCACTGAAGTGAGTGGACAAACAGAGGATTCCGGTGCGTTCGAAGTCGCCGCACATGGCAGATAGGAGATCATGGTTCTGACGGGGGAATGCTCCCCCGATGGCGTCACCAAAGGACACCGGAGCAACGGTATAATCAGTGCTCCGAATTCATTCCATCCTAGCCATGGAGCCTGAACGAAGGGCACCGAAGCGAGAGTATGAACTGACGGACTAGCTTGGTCACTCTGATGAATTGGAGGGCTCTCCTGACTCGGGGTGAACGTTATTCATGTTCCCGAAATTAATTTGTACGTCCGTCACTGAACCTCTCTGCTGTGCCCCTCTCCGGAGATCAAGCAGATCGGTCGAGGACAGAGTCACAGAAGTTGTCCAAGCAGGATCAGGCTCCATATTTCATCCTCAGGTATCCGAACTCAACAAAGCTGGCAAAAGTTCTCGAGGGTGAATTTCTCAGAGAAACTCGAAGAGATGGCCGAATGAAGGCACTCAGCGATGGAATGCTCGATTCCATGCTGTTCGCGGACGGGCAAAAGACAAAGAATGTTTCGCCGTTGCGTGGGCGAAATCTCTATCTTTCCAGATGTCACATCCCCGCTCCAACCCGGATTTGGAGAAAATCAAACCGGGAAGCATTTCACGAAACCCACGCAATCATTTTCTTCATATTTTCATCAGGTATAATCTACACAAGATGACTGGCTAGAGCAGCCGCTCAGGGTGCGCGAATTGCATTAGTGTTCGTCTCGTATTGTTTTGGACAAGCAACGTTCTCCCGGACGAACGGCGACTCGAAGCCCCTTTCCCGTGGCGCCAGACAGGACGGCGGCGCCCGTCTGTCTGAACTCCTGAGTCGTTCCCGGGACCAAGCCCACTTGCTCGAGATCCAGTGGAACACTCGCTCCGACGAGCACGTCGTAGACAGAGATGAGCGCTGCCGAGTGTCGAACCGTATTCGATGAGGATCCGCATACGAATCCTAGTACTCCAGCACCGAACAGAGAGCCGCGAGCGATGGCGACTTGGGCAGTTCCCGTGACTGCTCAAGTCGCCATCGGGAGAGGATCGACTGCTGTTTCACGGCGGCGGTGAGGTAATCGCCTCGCTTCAAGAACCCTCGCAGCTCGGCGGCGGTTCATCCGGTGACTGCGGACGGATTGCAGAAGATCTTGTAAACGTCTGAATGACTTGTCAGTGTGTTTTCTCCGAAGTTTCGATTCTCAAGAACATTTTGCGCCAATTGAACAATGTGTTGAAAGCTGGCGCCAGAAGACTATGAAATTGCTGGAAGTCGACTCCAGAGGAACTAGAGAGGGTGAGTACTGAAGATTCAAGCGAATCAAGAGAAGGTTCTTCGCTCTTCTGAGCCCAGCGAGCATAGATCGCATATTTAGAGAATCGCTCCGACTTGGAAGCTTCCTGTTTGCTCTATTGAGCAAACACTGCTCGAGTGAGACACTATCACAAGTTGCTGTCATCTTTGACAGCCCCAGCTTTTCCTTTCAACGTCATGCCAAGTCTACGATTGACCTGTTGCTGCTTTACGTCATCCTCAGTTGGGATTCGTCTTTACTCTGTTATCTGCTATGGAATTCGGCATCGAAGGTCGCTTTCGGGTGAGAAGCAGTGCGTGGAAGAGCGATCCAGATTTGCCATCAGGAACTAAGCTCGGAGTACGCCGGAAGATGTCGCACTCGAGAGATTTACCGCTGAGCATCGAATATATTCGACTTTTCGCTGTTCTCAAATCATCGTTCGGGGAGCGTCGGCGACTTTTAAAAGTTATCAGGACAACATCAGTTATTTGGGAGGTCAGGAGGACAAATCTTTTCGGTTAATCCTCCGCAAAGGAATACCAGAGGGGATTATCGAGTGCAGTTCGCGCTCGGCAACCTTGGTTGCGCGATCCATGTCGAGGGTTGGAATGCCCTCCTCCAGAACTCGATCTCGGCTGTCGAGAGCTGGAAGATGCAAGCAAGCTGTAATGTCTCAGCTCGGGCCTGCCATGGGGTGGCTGTTGAGCCCACCCAATGAAACTTGTTGCTATGATCACGCTCGGTCTGATTGTGACTCACTGACTCGATAGCGGCACCTCCGGGTCCTTTCACATCTCTGTGGGTAAGAACCATGATCGCTTGTCGAGTTGTTCCAGTAGAAGAAGACTCCGTCAACCAGATGAGGAGCGGAAAACTTGAGAATTCAAGAAACCCTATTCCTCATCAACCCGATCCTCGTCCGGTGAATATCGAGGCGCGGAGTTGCCGTAAGGTAACCGTCCGTGAGAACGTGGACTCCTATATGCGACTCCTGTGGTTCTGATTGCCGCTCTCGAGATGCTCCGTGCTCGAAACGTGAGAACGTTGCCTTCGTAGCTCGACGCCGACCTAGGGAACAAACGATCAGCTGTGAATCAGGCTGAGTTGAGAGACCGGCGGTCCGCCGGCCGGCCGGTCGGTCGGCGGCCGACAGATCATGTTCACCTGTGGGCCCGCTCGTCTACTGTGACTAGGCGGCCTGGCACTCTTAGTCCGTTCATGGTTGCAGCGAGTGCTACAAGTGGCAGTTCTCCGCCGCCGGATTGTTTGCGCCTATTATTCCTGTCGAAATCAGAATCTCTGGTGCCGGCGTTCGCAACACTCATCGGTTACCTGGGCGATCGGATCCACGCTAGCAATCGCCGAGGCAATAAAAGATGTTTAGGTAAGTGAGTACGCCTCGGCTCGCCGCAGATACTCCGGATAGGTCAGCCAGCCATCCAAGTTATACCGCGGTCACGCTTCCCTACATTCGGAAAAATATTAATCCATATCCGAGGAGAAGCCACATATCCCACTGTTTCCGATGTTATCGTCAGCTGAACGATCGAATGGGAGACTCAAGAGAGCGCTGCTGACAAGTAGTTTGACGGGCAGCTTGAGGAAGTTTCGGTTTACCATGGTCGGAGGACCAACTTCCAACTTCCAAGAAACATCCCAAGTTCGAGCTGTCACTGTTGTTATTAGGAATGGAGTCAATCTGATACTCTTGCGGGCTCAAGTTCGAGTATTACATCATCGTCGATATTTGTTGCTTCTCTGAGAGAGAAGTTCATGCTGGTCGCCATTGGCTCCGTCGCGCGCTTTTACTGAGCCTATCCATTGTTGTCAGTACGGCAAAGGTGGTAATGAGCCTGGATGCGCGCTATTCAAACTTGTGTGGTCGCACGGATGACTTGACCGAGAATCAATGCGACGGTTCTAGCCCGAGCAGCTCGAAGCACCTGCCCGCGTGACATGAGTCTTGGATTTTCCGACGAAAGATTTTCCTTGCCAAGAGGAGTTTCATCAAGTCGTATCGCAGCGAATATCAGTGACACTGGAAGTTCCGGGAGAGATATCATACGAGTGATCGAGGATTCCGACCGCTGCGAAGAAAGCTCAAAGGTTGAGCTGGATAGATTTTGAAAATCGTTCCACAAGTTCCAAGCCGCTATGTCCACGAAATCAGTTTTAGCTCCTGTAATAAAAGTATGAGCAGGGCATGGCGGTCCCGCTGAGCATGTCTTTTGATTGAGAGCCGCTGGCGCCCATAATCCCGTCCGTTTGGAAAATATGATTTCCCGAATACCTTTGCTAGGTCACCCTTTCTTTCTTAGTGAGTCATCGAAACCAGTGAGATAAACCCATGTTTGACGATTATTGACCCTAGCTTGTCACGCCTCGGTTACGTTGACACGATGATTGGTAAGATAGCTCTAAAGTCCGAGACGAATGACGCCGGGTTGGGTAGATTACGAGTGGCCGAAGGAGACGTTGAATAGTTTGGTGCTCACTGAAACGTGAGCTGGGAGAGCTTCAAGTTGTGACGGCGAGCGATGGCTCCGAAGCTGGTGTACAAATAATTGGTTCGGAAACTTATCCGACCGTCCGATTCAACCAAGCAATCTTTGTTTTCGTTCTGATCTTATGATATAGTTCGCTGCGCCCCGCTCGTGATGGAATCCGCGAACTCCGATTACGTATTCCAGCGTCAGGCGTCTCCTGAGTGTGGAGAGGGGCATCAAGTCCTACAACAGCATGGATCCGAGACGGGACGACATGGAAGGTGGGGAGGACGTTGAAGAGTTTGAAGAACTGGAGTTGGAAGATGATGAGGAGGACAAAGACTTGCGGAACTCCCTCCTGGATACAGACTGTGAGTGACTTTTGCGTCTCGATACTTGCTGTCAAATTACATGCCGGCTCCTGAAAAATGCTTTTCGAGACATGGATCCAATACACATGCCTTGCCCGGATGAGATCGTCCGCTTCACGAACCTTCCTGCAGAAGGACTGAATGAACGAAACATTTTGCTGGAAGAGGTTGAGTGACTCGTTGGGCGAATCCCAAGTTCGATATCAAGGTCGTTCCGAAAGGGACTCCATGTGCTCTATCTGGTGGAACCGGTGTATTTAGCGGTGTAGGGTGGCTCATTCATTACAGGTGGTGTTGCGACACATCTCTCGACACATTTCGGAAGTATCCCCTTCAGTCGAATTTACGACACCTCGCACTCAGTTACGGAGGATTGGGAGAGTTTCTACGTCCCCGGCGTCCCCATTTACTTCAAGTTGTTGGGTTTTGAACAGGATCCGAGGCCGAGTCACATGATGCACCCGAACTTGTGAGTTCCCCGGCCAAGCATCTTCCGGAGCAGCTTTTCCGTATCCGCGGGCTCGATGTCAGTCCAACAAACAATTTGAAGCGGACGGGAAGAATCGAAGATCTCGCTGACCTTGTCTGTCTTACAGATATGTGATCGAAGTTACACACGGAGATTTCGTGTGGGTTATAAAAAAACGGTATAAACACTTTCTGGAGCTGCACACGATCCTAAAACTGTACAGGGCGAGTCTGGCACTGCCTCTCCCAAATGAAACGTGAGTACATCCTGACCTCGTATTTGCGGTGACTGAACGGAATCGTACGAGGGGCATCGGTGCTGAAATCCGGGGACAGGCGTCCGCGGACACCGAAGATTTTCGGATGGGTTCCAGTCCATGGTTTCATATGTGCCGTTCATCCTCCCTCAGACACCAATTGAGAAGGAAAAGCTTCTTCGATGATCGCGCGAAGCGGAAAGAAGTCCCCCAGTTCCCAAAACGCCCAGAATCGATGCTGTCGACAGCTCAGGTTCAAGCTCGGGGAGAGCAACTGATATCCTACTTGAGCAAAGTTGTCACTGTTGCCAACTATCGGAATCATCCACAAATGGTACTTTCTCCCAGAGAAACATCAGTATTCAGTGTGCATGCCGCGGCGACGCCAAGACTGTTGGCATCGCTCCGGCGAATTTCTGTTTTTCTTTCGCATTTTCTGAGACGAATGAGATCAACTATGAATGACCTTGAATTGACTTTCGCTAACGCGCGACTCTTCCAGACTGAATTCCTCGAAATCTCCCCATATTCCTTCCTCAACTCTAGCGGCCCGAAAGGAAAGGAAGGGGCAGTGAGCAAGCGCGCCGGTGGCCACAATCCCAATTCTTGTTTCATTTACATGAAATCCGTGTGGTATAAAATCTGCAAGAGGTGGAGGAGGCGGTGGTTGATCGCCAAGGACACCTACATCTTATACATTCACCCAAAAACCGGAGCTGTGAAGTCGGTCATCCTCATGGATGGTCGATTCCGTGTATGTGAAGACGGAAGACCAACCGGCTCACACTCGGGAGTTATCATATCGAATTTATCGAGAGAACTGTTGATAGACGTGTGGACGAGACGTCAGAGGATCGAATGGGTTCAACACATTGAAGAACTAGTCAAAAGCCGCGCGAAAGACTTTGTAGCCGAAAACCGATTCTCGAGCTACGCTCCCGTGCGCAGTCAAACCCTGGCAAGATGGTAAGGAGTCCTATCTCAATCATCGCGTTTCTTGCCGGCAGAATTTCTGGGTGAAAATTATCAAGTCGATCGCTTCTCGTTCAAGGTATGTAGACGGTGCCATGTACATGAGAGCAGCGGCAAATGCGATCGAAAACGCGAAGGAAGAAATATTCATCACGGATTGGTGGCTTTCACCTGAACTGTTCCTCAAGCGCTCGAACTGTAAAAATAATGAGGAGTGGCGATTGGATTTGCTTCTGAAGCGGAAAGCGGTACTTGCATTCTTGAAATTGGATGGATATTGAGCATACATTCCAGATACACGTTAGGCACCAGCCGATTCAAGCATAGGAAACCCATTGCTGAATGATCTGAGTGAGACGGTCGTTGTTTCATTACAGAACAGCGGTGTACGAATTTTCATCATGTTGTACAAAGAAGTGACCACAGCTCTTGCCATCAACTCACTGTATTCAAAACAGAAAATCACAACTCATCCAAATATAAAAGTTTTTCGACATCCCGATCATGTCAATGCGGGTAAGTACTCCTTCCGCGCTAGATATACGCTCCTATCTTATCTAGATTCTATCCTTTGGAACTCTTCTTCCGATTAACCTGCGTCGACGCCTTTGTCTCCCTAGCCGTGTATTTGTGGGCGCATCACGAGAAGCTGGTTATTGTGGACCAAAAATATGCGTTCCTCGGGGGAATCGACCTGTGCTATGGTCGATGGGACGATTCCTGTCATAGGCTCACGGACTTGGTGCCCGAGGAGCACAAGCACCAATACTCGTGTGATCAAGTCGAAGGCGATGAAGTGGATGGTTCGTTTCTCATCTCCCGTGTATATGTCTGATTCAAATCAAAATACTCCCATTCACGGGACAGTGTCATGAATTCCACAGTTTTATCAGAGTGCCATTCGATTTCAGGAAAAATCCCCAAGCCTACATGCTGTGTGTCTGAGACTCGATTCCTGAACGTTGCCGAGCCGCCACACAACTTCGAGCATTGTCTAGTTGTGCCTGAATATTTTGATCAGGCTGAAGGAAAAATTGTCAACAGTAAATCTCCTAGCGATCGAGCCAGCCGTCGTTTGATGCTGCAGAGGGTAAAAGCTAAACTGAAAGCGTTAAGGGTTTGTGTTCAGTTCGCTTCGCTTTGTTTTGTTCCGATACATGTTGCGTCCTGAATCGTCAGCAGCCTAGCCTATTTATACGTCTGCACTCCGCTCTGTTAGCCATGTGCAGTGATCGCCTGCATTCATTGCCTAGGAAGCACATGCGGCAGGAAATTCTCTTCGTAATTAATTTTGAACTCTTTGCAGGCATTCAAACACTTGCACTACTTGGACGGCTCCATGGCGGAGGCCATTAGTGAAGAATCATCTGGCTATTACAACACTCAATTCGAATGGTGAGCCTTCTTCTGCCTAAAAATATTCCGTGGGCTCGCTTCGAGATCCCCATCAGGAGAGATTTTCCTAGTACTTCCTAAACTGGGAACATTGGAATGAAATTCAAGGTCAAAGCCTAGTTTCTGAATCTGCCTGAACTCTCCTCAGCATGGAAGATGAGAAAGTCGAACCGTTTGTCACAGAGGGCAACAAATACTGGATCGGCAAGGATTACAGCAATTTCATCTACAAAGACGTGACGAACCTTGAAAAACCATTCGATGGTGGGTGCATCCATCAAAAACGAACGCGATCCGGAGTTAGCCCCATGCATCGCTTGCTCATTCTTCTTTATTGAATTCCCTTCTTCCGTTCCACAGACCAAATCGATCGGACGAAAATACCGCGAATGCCGTGGCACGACATCGGTGCGGTGGTACTGGGCAGGGCTGCTCGAGATTTGGCGAGGCATTTCATTCAACGATGGAATTCCATCAAGATACAGAAAGCTAAGAAGGCGAAGTTATATCCATGGCTCATTCCCAAAAGCTACGATGCAGCGGAAGATCTCGAGGTGAGAAAAGATAGATAAACATGCCCTCGGAAACGTCGACAATCGTAGGAGCGGATCGATAACATCTCTGGCTCTTCATGATGTTGGTTACAGGTAGAAAGATGCGAGGAGTTGTTCGGGAAGCTTTACCGGTGCGAGGTTCAGATACTTCGATCGGCTTCTAGCTGGTCCGCGGGAATCTCGGAGATCGAACATAGTATTCATTCGGCGTACGTCGACTTGATACTCAAGGCGAAACATTTCATTTATATCGAAAACCAGTTCTTCATATCGCTACAGTCGCGCGAGAGTATCGTCTACAATGAAATCGCCGATGCGTTGTTCACTAGGATCGTTGGAGCTTTCAAGTGAGCGCTGGAGTCTTCGTTTCCTAACTCGACTCGATTTATTCGGTTCAATCCATAATCTTTCCGGAGCGCGATTATGTGGCTTACGCGTTTCGTTTCTCAGAGCAAAGGAGAAGTTCCGCGTTTACATCGTGCTGCCTCTATTGCCCGCGTTCGAGGGTGAAGTTGGGACTCCGAGTGGTGTGTCGATCCAAGCAATCACTCACTGGAACTACAATTCATTGTGTCGCGGAGAGTACTCGTTGCTGAAACGTCTCGAGAAAGAAGGTCATTTCATATTCCCGGACGAGCTGATAAGAGTTGATATGAGGCATAATTCTAAGATGTAAAGTACCATGTTCCGACGAGCTGCGATTACAGTGAAAGATCCAAGTGACTACATCGGCTTCTATGGTCTACGCAAGCATGATATGCTCAATGGGATTCCGGTGACTGAGCTGATATATGTTCATAGTAAGCTGATGATCGTCGACGATACGCAGGTGAGCTATGATATCTCCCGCATGGGACAGCTTTTCCTCGGAATCACATGTGGAATCTATCAGCCGGGCAGCCATTCTCCTGAATGAATTCCCAGTTGACGTCAGCGATTGAGAGGGTGTATATGTTTATAGAAGTTGGCTGATTTTCTTGAATCTTCCTCAGGCCATAATCGGGTCCGCCAACATAAATGACCGATCCCTCCTCGGCGAGAGAGATTCTGAGATTGCGAAGGTTGTCAACGACCAGCACTTCCTCCGAGCAACATTCGACGGAAAACCGGTCAAAGCCGGTTTATACGTCTCTTCTCTCCGGAGATGGCTGTTTCGAGAGCATTTAGGAATCAGAGATGTCGAAGATCCTGTCGCGGACAGGTTCTACTTCGACGTCTGGCGGAAAACTGCGAGGAGGAACACTGAAATTTTCGAGGAGGTTTTCAAACCTCTGCCCACGGACAACGTGACCACCTTCGCTGAGCTCAGAGCCTACAGTCGTGTATCCCCGCTTGCCATTACCGATCCCGAGGCTGCTGTAGAGAAGTTGAAACAGATTGTGGGGCATCTTGTAGAACTACCGGAGAGATTTCTAGAAAACGAAAATCTGACGCCGGCGCCGACCACGAAAGAAAGTCTCATGCCTACACGGCTGTGGACTTAGGTATAACTTTGGAATGCGTGTTTGCTGTCCTTAAGATTGATTGAAGTGTTCGCTGAGTGGAGCATGTTTACAACAATTCAGAGTGAGCTGTATCATATAACAACAACATTCTGGTGGAGCTGCGTGTATGACGGGCAAAGTATTACCTATGTAGGTCGCGTTCAACGCAATGCGTTGACGCACTAAGAAAATGGCATTCATCACCTGGGCCTTAGGCAGACATTTCAAATCAATATCGAGATATTGAACTATGGAATCGTTACCGTTGATTCATGCTTGTTGCATTCTGAATCAACAGCATCGGGCGTCGTGTTTGAGTTCAATGCCGAGTCGATTGAGACACCTCCTGTGTGTACATAAAGATTATACTTGTGATTTTGATCTTTTAAATATCTCGGTTGCCGCGATGGTTGTTTCTAAAACACGATTTTAAGCTATGTTGACTCCAATTCTACTGAACTCATCGATGATTGATATCTTGAATGTTCGAATAAAAATATGTGTATTTATGACAAGCAAGTTGTTGGATCCCGATTAATTGCGACAGAGTCTCACAGAAACAGTACGATACAGTCGTATCGGATCGATGACTTGACTCGCTCGAAAGTGATGCTAGCCAAATCAGGACTGCTCCTGGAGGGAACCGAGGACGGAGATCGTTTCGTGGGGAAAATTCGAGCTCGGGGAGTACCGCTCCCCATGAAAGTGTCTGGGATGACGGTAACCTGGTTTGGTGGAGTATTCTTTCGATACTGCATATCTCATCGGAATTCCTCTGACAACCGCATCCTGGCCCGACCACGATCTTATCGTTTTTCTTCGCCGCTGTTCGGCGTGTTCTGAGCCGTCGTGGCAATCCGATCAAATCCCCAACTTTCTTTCATGGGCCAATCGTTCCTCTGGGGTGTGATCGGTGATTGGTTTTCGGGGGTTTGGTGTTGTTGCCACAGCCGCCGCCGCCGCTCGTTTGGCTTCCTCCTACCCGATTTTCTCGCCCGCCGCTTCACCACTCAGCCTCAGACACACACTCACAGACACACATATTTTCCACCCTCGCGCAGTCTGACGTTCATACAGACATCGGGGAAGGCAAGAAGCGCAGACAAGCCGAGATCGAACGAAGAAACAATTGTGAGCGAAGGCAATCGTTCCTTATAGCTCTGTTCGGTTGCTTTGGAGCAAGGATTGACAGCTCTTCAGGGAGTCGTTTGGTTCTCGACAATGATCGAACGTTTGGCAAACGTTGATGAGTTAACGAGCGATTTTTGCTCGGCCGTGCAAGTTCACCATGATGTTCGAACGACGTCTTCTCCGATCAGAGTTTGCGATTTCACGAATCCCACGCACTGTCTCCTTTCTGATTTCTTCCTCGGTGACGTTCTGAAAAGCTAACTATGAAGTCCCACGCAGTCTAATTCGGTTTCCTGGAGCGTATTCGAATCAAAATCACAATCAGCCTGCCGAGATCCGAGCCGATCAGATCTAATATGGTGCGTTTCGAGGTTGGCGTACGCGGAGAAGGAGAACACAGTTTTTTAGACGGTACATATGTACATTTTTACACAATCATAATTTATTCAAACTACCTTGTCATTTTTCACCACGTCGCCGCGCGCTCTCGCCATCAGCGTACGCGAGGTATTACCGAAGCAAAATAGGTTCGTACCTAGGCTAGTTTCACTTTTACGATCCTTGCATTATCCTCATATCGGAATTAGACTACATTTTTCCTAAAGGCAGGCGACGTGCGTTTCGGAACGAGGCGTTCTCCTTCGCAGTCACAGTGCACGAATTGAATTGTCATAGTCACTTCTTGATGGAAGTTCTATTTGAATACGTATTTGGTTATATCGCGGAAGAACGGAAGTCACTCGAGTCGATGATCTCTTTTCTTTTTTTTTTGACATGAGTTTGTCAAAGAGTTTTCACCGAAGTGGCTTCCGAGTCGTTTCTCCGACATATCTTGCTGTACGTTGTCGAGGACTCACTGACATCAGTAAAGGCTTTCACGCTTCAAAATGTCGTCAGGTTGAGGTTGTCGTTCATCCGGGCGCGACATCAGCAATATCGGAGGGTAAGTATTGCCTAGCACGGCCGGATGCGGATGTTCTACGATGGCCGAGATCTGGTGAGAAAGCGGATGGTGGTCTAGGGTTGGCGGAGGCGCATTCGGATGACCCTGATGCCCGAGCTCCAACTGCGGAGGATAGTCGTCGGAATTGATTTGCTGTATGCTGCCGGGATCCAATGGAGAGCCGAGTCCTTCGTGCATACTCGTGTCTGAACCTTCGCCTTTTCGCTTCTTCGCCTGTTTCCGGTCCTTCGCTCGCCGATTCTGGAACCAGATTTTCACCTGTCGCTCCGAAAGACTCAGGGCCGCGGCAAGCTCAGATTTCCGTCGGATGGTGATATATTTCGCGTGGTAAAATTCCTTCTCGAGCTCCAGCCTCTGATGGTCGCTGTATACTACGCGATACTTGTCTTTCGTTCGCGTTTTACCTGAAAATGAAGAATCAGGCTAAACTACCATCCCAAAGCTAGAAGGCAACAGTTAACTCTAGATGTTCGAGACGATTCTGAGGTGTACATAGACACGACCGGAGACGAGCAATTCAAGTACCGCTTCTGTATCGATCAGCGCTCGTTTGTTCTTGGGCATCTCCCACTCGGCATCGAAGCTCTGTTCGTATCGGTGGAGATGACTTTGAATCTCGGTGCTTCCGTCCGACCACGATCCGCCCCTGTATCACCGCGACCACAAAACTAGAAACCTATCGGCGTGCTAACAATCAGCACCTACGGCTCGATCTCTAACGAAACCGACTATCGGGAGCATTTCGCAGCTTGGACAGAACTAAAGCATCATCGGCTCGGCTCATTTGAAAACTCGAGGGCCTTCATTGTCCTTCATTCACTGCGTCATCAAGAACAAAACGATCCCATCGTCAAAACTTCGAGCGGCATCTCTGAGTTCGATTCATCAAACGCTGGTATCGCGATTGAAACTTCGCGTCGCGTCGGCAATGGCGGTGAAATCCGCTTTGAAGATTTGGACCCATGGTCGACGGCGTTTGGATACCTCAGGTACCGCAAAGAAGTTGAGGTAAGAGTTCAAATCGCTCGAGATGAAATGATTCTCGTATGACTCGAACCCTAACTCTTAAAGATCGGTCGAGTTGCCAGAGGGCATCTTGAGAGATATCTCATTTTCTGAAATTTCTGCCGAGTTTGTGTTCCTCAGCACTGAAAGTTTGAATTCGATCCATGAATATGTTGGGGCGTCGGTTTTTTCTTTCGGTTCAGAGGGAGCAAAGCTCAAACAGAACGATGCCGTGGCATAATCAGCCGCGCGGAGAGCCGGAGCGACAACTTATGCAGTGAGGAGAGGTTCTCTGTCAGAAGTGCCGCCCGAAGAGCAGATGTTCGCAGTTGTTGGGGACAAATATTGAATTCGGCAGCCGTGGTGGAAACAAAGCGGTTGTCACTCAAGACATCCAGGTGTAATTGAAGTTCGAGTAGGCTACCGACTTGGCGGCATAATCTGTCGTCGTCTCCTTCGACGCGTCGCCCCAAAAGTCCCTTCGATAGCGCTGTCGCAGCAGCGGCATCGGTTCGGACGCTCGCGGTGGTGAGCGGATACAGTTGTGTTATCAGTTCACCTGCGCTGTCTCGCCGTCTCCCCGCTTTCCGACTTGTTGCCGTTGTCTAGGTAGTCAGCGTCGGTCGTGAGCGCTGCCACCGTCGTTGTCGTTGTTGTGGTTGCCGTCCTCGTCGTCGATATCTCTTCTTTCGGTCAATTGCTTGTGGTTGTTCAGGGTGGAAAAGGTGTTGAGAGGATACCACCAGAGCGGGAGACCAAAGCTGGACGGCCGCTGTTTGCCGAGAGAGTAGCGGAGACAGCATTGACAGCAGCGGCCACACAATAGCGCGAGATACAGGCGGTCGCTTTCGTGGCTGACTGTCAGACGTCGTCGTCGTCGTCGCCGGACGGAAAGTCAGCCGCCAAGCCGCTAGAGACTGTAGCTCGACCGGTAACAGAGTCGGAAGGTCGGCACCAATCAATAGTAGTAGTCAGAGAGAAAGACAGAACAGAGTGAAACAACCACACGAACCAGGTGACTACAAGGCCTGCTATGTAGACAGGCGCCGAAGGTGTGGTTTCTGGGAGAGTTTGCATCGCCGACCGAGCTCGACATGAGAAAGAAAAGAGGAACGCTTGATCCAGCGATGACTGGCTCGATCGATCGATTGAAGACAATCGAGCGATTGATCGATCGCCGGTTGATTAAGCAATGAACCCTTCAGCCGACAACGACAGCGGCTCCATGATGCCGCTAATCCCGACTGCTCAGCGGCGATTCCGATGAAGAGTGTGGGAATGGTGGGATCGTCGAATTGTCGCCGGCCGCAACGACGACGACGAACCGGTGGAAATACTTTCGAGCGTGTGAACATAAATCTACAAGGTCTACAAGTACGAATGGAACCTACCGATGACCCCAGGATAAGGCTTCTTTTCCCTAGCTTGCTTCGACCAGTCGCCTTTCGCGTTCTGCGATGATAGACTCTCACAATCGGATTTGGCACTTCCGCTTTCCAGGGCGTCTTCCATCTGACTCGAATTCGATCCCCCGGCACCCGGTGCACCTTTAATCATGAATCAAACTGCATTGAAGTTCGACGCTTTGCGTGATGATGCTCTGATATTGATTCGAAATTCGAAGTTAATGTTGTAGAGCCCGCCACATATCTTCTTTCTTCGTTTCCGTCGTTTGAAATTGACGAAACAGGTCCTCACTCACAGAACGAAAATTTACCTGGAGAGCATGAATTTGGTGGTAGCGGTAGACTGCCGTCTGGCAGCGGAGGGTGATAAGGTTGGAAACCTGACTGCGCGGTCGTCCATTGTCTATGATGGTAGCCTGGAAGAGATTGAGGATTCGTCAAAAATATCCTGATTGTACGAAATTCTTCGGATAGAGGTGAAATCTGCCTCCGCAATCCAGGAGGAGAGCAGTCACGAGTCACGATATTTTGCACTGCCGAATCCTTACCTAGAGGTGACTGAGGTGAAAGAGGTGAGCTGTTGCTGGTTTGGTTGAAAGTGTCCGTCGGTGTGTTTCCTGCCGACAGGAGGCCTGAAAGATAATTATACTCGTTTGTCAATCATAAATTCTTCTCGGATTCAGGTCCCGTACCTAATTTAATTTGACTAATAATTCAATTCGGGAATACTTCAAGCAATTGTGAAGCTTTGTTCGGCCAAAGTTCCGCGACCATAATTAACTTCGCCTAATTATGTGGCATCTTGAGCTCGAGATTTTGCTTTTCTCTCCGAATGCGAGCAGCGAAAATGGGCAGTTTCGAGAAACGGCGAAATTATTTTTTCAAGTGAAACTTCGGACTGCGATCCACCTTCAAAATCCAGAAAGATAATTGCCCTGCTTGGATGAACTCTCTCTTCTTTCTGCATGCAGGGCGGTATTCATCTGGGATGAAAAACGAGGAGCTCCGCCGAACAAGGTTGGAAAAGTGTTTTCTGTTCGGCTTGGAGCTTTTGCAATTTCTATCAGGCCCTTGATTGGAAGGGATGAACTATGCGTGGTCGTAAGTTCTAGCTAGAGCAGCATTCCAGAGAACCATTACAGCAAATCTACTGAACGTGACATTTCAAATGTGCAGAAATGTGGCGATGATAACTAGAACCACATTGTCCGCATGAATCTACAATGTTGATCAAGCTTCAGTTTCGCGGTTCTGGAGTTCTCGCGAATGCGGCAACGGGCTGGAGTCGCGCATAATTTCTTGATGGATCCGACGACCAAGGGAGGAAACGCCGAGCACGACAGTGCGATTTCACGCAGTCCACAATATCCAATCCAACGTTCGCCGCCAAATCGGGCCCCACGACCTTTGACTTCGCTTGCGCAGCGGGGGTGGTCACGGAAAACGGCAATGACCACGGAAACGGCCGCGGCAACGGCTGTCTTGCCCGTTGCTGCATAAGAAGTCGCCGATGTCGTTATTCTTCACTACGAAGTGCAACCTCCTGCGAGGAACGTCTGATGACTTGAGATTCTCCAAATAGACCCACGTCGCGCTAGTCAAAGCAACTGCGGTTTCGGGAGGCTGATAGGTGATCGAAAATCGTTGTGAACGAGTTGAACAAACGGTTGAATTGAGTGAACAAACCGCAATCGACGCGAACAGAAAGGCAAGGGCTCCGGTAGAGCTTGAGCTCTCCTCCAGACGGATCGGTGTAGGAAGGTTGATCATGATCAATATCGGAAGCGGATCACTGATCGTATGAGGTGTGGTTTCACTGGCATTTCCTCCGGCGGAGCTTTCGTTACTTTCTTCAAAGCGTGAGGCCTCCTTCGTTCATGAAAAGAGGAATGACGATGGAGATTTTACGATCGCCATCTTCGTGGTTATCTTCATCCACCGAGCTTGGGTAGAGCTCGAAGTTCCACTGACTACGGACGATCGGATCCTAGCGACAGTCTTCTTGTGGCGGTCATCCCCGGTCTACGAGAATCGACAGACTGGAAGTTTCTTAGTATACTGATCGATGATGGAAGCCAAGTTTCAAGCGATCCTATATGTGAAGGGTCTGACGTAATGTCGGAAGATGTCAGGAAGCCTTGCCACAACGCAGTTCCTCCGACCAACGGATCCGTCACAGAAAGGATCCTGCTGGCAAAAGGATTACCAATAGGAGTGCTGACTCGAAAGTAGGACTAGATAAACTCTGCCAGAAACAGATGTCATTCATTTCTGCACGTGCGTGGATTTCAGTCCGAAAGCTCTGAACGTCTGTCGAAATTAACTGAAAGCTGAACTCCGACCGCGAAGCTGGAGAACGAGCTCGGTCGAATGCGAAATTATCATCAATGCCAAAGCGACACCGGAGCGCTGCTGTCGTATGAGGACTCAATAGGATTCGCAAAAAAGGCGGTTCTTTGTGAAAGATTGGCTCGCCATAGGAAGCAGTTTTGAGTCGGCTGTTGTTGCGTCTGAATGTGTGTGTGTGTGTGTGTATGTATGTATCTATGTATGTATGGTGTACAGCCCATTTTGTCGCACGGATCTGATCGGAGCGACCGACGGACGGGGTTGTCGTTTCGCTAGCTGCCGGCTCACGGGCTCTGACTAGCTCGCTCGCTCGCTCTCTCGCTTGCCTGGCTGCCAGGCTCGCTGCTAGAGAAGTCAGAAGTGAGCGAGTGTAGCTATAATTTATAGCCGAAGCGACATCTGACTGATGGCTCTGAGGAGAAAGACGACAGAGAACGAGCAACGAGAGAACGAGAAACCAAAAGAACAGAGTGAGAAATGGCTTTGGCTGCCGCTGCGACCCGCATACTCACATAATGTGATACTTTCACAGCGCACACAGTAGTTGTAGTAGTTGTGCAGGTAGTTTTCTCTATCGCGAAGAGCCTCAGCTTGCTCGATCTCAAATGTTTCGAGAAATTTCAGGGAAGCGAAAACACCGGAACCGTAGCGAAAAAGAATACGCGAGCCTTTGCAGATGCGTCGAATGAACTCGCGGCCAAGATGGGTGTTGTTGTTCCCCTTGCCGACCTGTTGACACGGACTTGGCCGGCCAGTGTAGATTGAGACGATCTTCTACATGCGGCAGTGACGAGTTTATGGCCGCTCGGACGCGATCCTCACCGTTCGGTCAATGGGAGCAGAGGATGCATGAATGCGGGTTAACCTGCGAGGGAGCACCCAGCGATCGCTCATTCTCGCGTGCAGTCGAACGTCCAGAACTTTCTTCTATGTATGAGTGTTTGGATAGTGAGCTCCAGTAACAAGTGTGGAGCTTCGATTCGAAGGTGATCGGAGCTCGCGGAATTTCGATCGCCGTGGCGAGCAGATCGCGGACCGGGCAGTTCCCCAGCCTTCCACATGGCCGAAGGTACGCGTTTCACCTCGGAACCAAGCTTGAGTCGTTTCGGCTTTGCGGTATTCGGCACCGCACACGTACGCACTGGGAGCACTGCAGAGGAATCCTATCGAATTTTGTTGACGGCAATCAAATCAACTGTCGGGTTAACCTCAACAAATGGAAGCGAACAACCCGACATCGAATGCGAGCAGGAGTCATATGGCCGTATTCTTTAGTGTTTGCACGGTCAGCTACTACCTGACTGCCACCCAAGGCCGCTTCACCACAACATCGATTCGGTTAGCCGACAATCAGAGTTGGGAGTTTTTTCCGGGTTTGATTCGCAGAACGCTTGAATCATGAAAGCGAGTCTGGCGGGCCAACGAGTGAGCGAACCAACGAGCGAGCAAGCGTCCGCCTCCACCGGCAGCATCATCGAAACCGGCATGGAGTGAACACCAGCAAGCACCAAACAAACAGTCGGACAGCATAATGCTATGCCTCGAGCACCACGAGTGGAGCTGCGAGCAGAACTCTCAAATTATAAATGGAGAAGAAAGGAAGCGAGTCAGGAAAGGAAGAACGAATGAATGATAGGCCGAACGGATAAATGGATGTAATATCCCATGTATGACGCGCATACAAAGCGTGCTAGACCTTGCTAGGGCGCCTGGTCAGTGCCAGCCTACGAGGCATGCAGGCACGCTGCAGGCAAGTGAGTGAGCGGCGAGTCAGCGAGCGAGCAGGGTACATTAGTCGATCCCATAGCTCATTGCATGTCCGGTATCCTACCTAGAGGCAGTCAAGTTGCTTGCCTGCAGGCAGGCAGGCAGGCAGGCAGGCCGACCGGCCGGCAAGCAGCGGTACTGGCTTGGCTGACTGTTTCAGGGGGACTTGGTCGGGAAGCAGGCAGGCAGCCAAGCAGCCAGTCAGTCTCGAAGTTGTAAATCTTCGCTCGAGCGACGCATGCAGACCCAGTCTCTGACGCTGCCGCGACTGCTGCTACCCCTGAGCTGCTTCTAGTCTTCGTTCCTCGAGCAACGGCAGCGGCATCAGAGGTGAGCTGGGCCTAGCAGAGTTTCGCTCCCACCGTATACCATTGTACTCACTTAGTCGTCAGTGTTTGGTTTGGCCTCGTGCTGCTGCCGCTGCCGTCGCCAATGTCGTTGTCGCTGGTAGATCCTGCTGACGAACTAGATGGACGACCAAGCAAGCAAGCAACAGGACGACCAAACGGAGATACGAGCGAGTACATCGTTCTTTCACGGATCCACGAGAATCGCCCGGTGGGTAAACTAACAGTGCAAGCGCTTCGTGGAAACCAACGATACGCCATTAGACACAGTTGATGAACAGGATTCGCTACTGATGTTGATTGCTCACTTTCAAACCTGCTGCCTCGCTATTCGCTACTGTAGTGTCTCTCAGACAACGAGCCGCATTATGTGGCAATCCGTGAGATTGGAAATCACTTCAAAAACCGCACCAGGCCGCGATTTTCAATCGATATTCATCGCAAAATATGCCCGATGGAATGCTCTTCCATCCGCGCGTGTAACACAGTCTCCGCCTGACATGACCTGTTCATGGCACGTACTGTTTCCTTCGATGATTCGCGAAGGGAGTATAATCGCATCATTGTTTTCGTCGCGTTTCCTTCTGAAACCATTTCTTCATTTTCGAGCCGCGTAAACGACGTCACGAAGTCGCAGGATTCTGTTACTTTGTACTTGCACCGAAATTAATTACTGCCAGCTTCTTTCTCCTCTTATGGCCAACTGCCTAAAGATGAATCGTCGACGAACTGGTTTTTTACCCGCCGAGAATTCGCTACTGGAGCACCGAAATGGCAGCTTTCTCCGAGCCACGCCATTTGTTGTCTGCGGAACGCGTTCACTTCAGTACCTACTGTTCGTATTTTTGTGTCAATTTCCTAGTCCGGCACAACACTTGGGAGAAAACTTCAAGAAACCTCTCGAGAAAGCATCAGTCCAAGCATCCAAGCGTTAATGTGAGCGACCGTGGAATTAAACAAGAAGACGCCGCCGACACATGTCTTCAAGGCATGTTCTTCTGGGGGACGATAATGAGCATCGTAGCCATTGTCGCCGAGTAAGGGGTGGTCTCGGCGAGTCCTGAACGTATGCATATCGCAAGAGTTATGATTGGTCTTCGAGCAGAAGAGAGCTGTCGGATCCAATTTTGAAGCGGCACATAATGCGGAACGCTTGAGTATACATAGGCTCCATGAGTTCAGCCGGAGAATCAAGGGGTGCCCTATGGCCCACCGAGCTGAGACGACAGATGTCGGAGAAGGAGGCACCAAACCCTGGTCAAAATCTCAACACTCGAGCTACAGCGAAAACATGTTCTGTCTGCTCAGAATGGGAGAAAGAAAAAAAAGCATGAAATGGTTCTGGAATGCCCGTCAAGTTTATCAGAGAAGAGAAATAATCGCGTTTTAGTTACCGCGGACCTCACGCGCAACGTGAACCGGGTCCCGCAGTTAGTTTTGATACAAATTCCCTCCGCAATTCTCGCAGTTCGTTGGCTTTGCTGCGCTCGTAATGAACACAAATGCTTCTCTTGATTATTGATTACCGCTGGTTTGATAATTACGTCATAAATTTGGACCCCTTTCGCAGACAACCTAGGGAGAATGATCTCACTCGGTCCGGAGCAGGCATAGGACGACGAGAAAATAGCGATTAGAGATGTAGATGTGTTATAGCACGCACGTATGTTCAGGCATGGAAAGCAGCAAGCGGCTCTATATGCACAAAATCTAAAATGGTGGTATTCGAGAGAAGCAGCAGTTTGAGCGGGCGTCCCTCGATCGGAAACGACTGTTCTCGTACATGAGCGAACTCTGCGGATGAAAGAAATGCATCAAAATGCAACGAGAACGACGACAATCAATCTCTATTATGGGAGGCTAACCGAATTAAAATCACATCTTGCCGAAGCGACACATGAGGTGGTGGCGGCAGCGACCGCTGCCTCTACTTGCTTCACATTATAATGTTGTAAAACACGATTCAGCGTCGTAAACGGCCAAGCACTAGAGACCACTGAGGCCACTCTGAGGTTATCGAATTTTATGCCGGAGGGAGGTGACGATTTTATGGCAAACGAGACGACGACGACGAGAGACGAAACACGCTCTTGACTTCATTCACGCCACTTCAACACCTGACTCGGCCTTGTTACCCATTCTGCTGTCTCATTGTAGGTCAGTCAGCGTAGAAGCGCGAGGAAACGTCGATTTCGATTCGTTCCTTTCACCTTTCCCAATCTCTGAGTTTGGACCTTTAATCTTAGGGAACGACAGGACTGGAGAAATTCACCACTATGCGGTTTGCGTTGCTCGAGTTCAATCGAAATGCAGTTGCTGGTGTGCTCGAAATTCTAGAGAGCTCGGAATTCAATCATGAGTAATTTCTGCCGCAACTTGCAAGACTCTTCAACACGCGGGCTTACCGGGAGCTCAAAGCTTCGGACGGCGGATCTTCGAGAGGAATTCTCTGTGAGAACCTTTGGTGAGCTCCACGTCATTCATATCTTTGAGTAGGATCAGCTCAAATTATGCGGACTCATGATGAAATGTGGAATCTTCAGGAGTTATCATTTCCCCACAGGGTTCACATCGGGTCATTGGAGACGGAGTCTATAGAGAACATTCTCGCAAATATTAGGATAAATCGGGTGCTCGCGTGGTAATCGCACTCAAAAACGTTGCCTTCGTTTACAACCGTAATACCCGATGCGGGTCGGACAGCTGAACATTTTCTCCGGTGTGCTTTCAGCAATCATGTTTATGTCCGCGCAAAACTCTGCACGGATGCCGAAACTCAAGAAGAGAACTTCCGTCAAAAATCGCATGTCGCGTTGCCTAGGAATAACTCCTCTCCCAGACCAAAGACCCTTGAGAGGTTGGCTGTGAACGTGGCTCGAGTGTGTTATGGCAAACGTACAAAGGAATCGATTGTGCTTCAGCTCTATTGCTCACTGTCATTGCCCCGGCTCAGGGGTAGACTCAATATTTGAATTGCATTTCATAATCAGCTCAGCTTCCTTGGGGTGGTCCCCCGATGTGCGGGAAACGAACTGGTGGGTGGCGAGCGGGCGGGCGAGCTGGCTGGCTGCTTCCCGGCTTGCCTTGCCATGCCATGCCCGACAGGCTGGATGGCTGGAGAAAAAGGGGAGCCGAGCTTGGCTTGGGAAACGCCGGCATGGTGGGGAGACGAGACTGAATGATTCATCCCGGGAAGAGTGGGCTCTTGCTTTATGGCCGTTTTATCGTTGAGTTGAGCGAGAGGAGGGTAGACTAGGGCAGGCAGGCAAGCAGGCAGCCAGCCACCCCACGATTCACCTAGCAAGCCGGGCAGCCAGCCAGCAAGCAAGCCGGCAAGCGGCGACGGGTACCCTGCAAGCGAGGAAAGTCACCCGGAGCCGCCGCAAGCCAGCGAAAGTCTCGAGGAGGTGTGTGGTGTTCAAGTGTTTATATATTTTATTTTACTACCAATTGCGCGGTTAGCACGAGAGTACTTGCTATAAAATCAACGGGGACAGAGAGTCGATTCATTTCGTGGTGGCTCTTCTAGTCGTTGCTATAAAACGTGGGAAAACCACTTTGTCACACCTCATAACAGTCTGTATCGAGCTTTTTTGTGTGTCTCTATTGTCTACATCGATTTTGGTTGCTTTACTAACTGATTCAGTGGTCAGCGTGAACATCAGTTTGAATTAGGAGTTCATTCAGGCTTTTCACGGATGATCTTCCAGTAGAGAGAACGCCATGAGCCTAATAGCTTCAATGAGGACTCAAAACTCAATCCAAAACTCCACTGTTGTCATTTGTTAAAAACGTGGATCTGGAATTTCTCAGCGGAGCGTGTGGGAATGAGTTTAGTGAATCCCACTGAGGGCACAAATGACGTCTCGAGTCTGAAAGCATAATCATTGCCAAGCAGCCAGAACATGGAGATAATTGGCAGCAGCGAGTCGGAGATGCCGATTCTGACCGAATAACGGCTTGGACTCTTCTGAATGTCAGAGGCGAAGCGACTCAGCGAGACCTGCTCAAAATGCGTTCTCCATTTTCGACTGTCAATCTGCTTGTCATCTCTTAGGTTGGGCCTAATGCACTGATAGACCGCGCAGGATACGCAGAGAATTGAGAACAATAATAAATCCATTCGATTCTCTCCGACTCGACGTTGAAACTCCTAAAAGCCATATGCGTGTCATGCAGCTTGAGCTGGGACTGTCGAATTCTAGCCACTTGCGGCAAAGCTTTCAGCCAATGTCGAGATGTCGTGCCCATCGCGGTTTCAAGAAAAGGATTTCAATAAAGTATTATGTAAGATATTTTCGATACTCGTGAAAAGAGATCTCATCGGTCCGTAATCGTATGGCTTTGGAAAAGCACGGAAGAAACACTGATGATGTAGGGGAATCTCCAGGATGTTCCTTCCCCGTTATCACATGAGCTACAGAAAGTTAACTCGAACCTCGAGAAAACGTCGGAAGCTCAAGGATATATTTGAAACACCGACGATAGGAGGGATTCCAGCGAATCAAAATGCTTTATGGAGTCAGAGGGACGATCTGAGCGAGCAGCTCACAATCCGCATGATCGCAGGAAACTGCTGCAGACATCATGACAACGTGTATCTAAAATGGCAGGATTGAAATTCGAGAGTCTCCGCAAGGACGCTGCGAAGTCTGATTGAAGGTCTTCCGATCAGTCCAACTATATGGAGTCAAACACCGTCGCATTTTCCCCGAGCTGAATGGGGACTCCCCTTGATCAGAGTTCACACAGATGTCAGATATGCGAGCAGTAAGTTGTTTTCGGTTGTTAGATTCTAGAGGGAATGGATAGATTAAACGGAGCGAAGGGAACTTCATCAACCGATTCAACCGATCTCGATTCAATTTGTAGCGGACCATTATTCCCTCTGAGCTGTCATCCACAACCTTCCTCCAGTGATTGCAACAGAGAACGTAGCTTTGAATTTCGGACTCGGTTCCATTCCACTGAGGTTCTTGCACAGATGGTACATCTTGAGTCAAAGCCCAAAAAGACTCTACATACTGCACACTCGAACTGACAACTGAACTGAACACGACGCTGAGCTTGCGAAGAGACCGCAAGAAATCCACATTTCAAGGTGCAGCGGGAACGTCAAGGAACTCAGCACCCGCGTTCGAGATATACACCAGCGTCGTGTGGTGAAAACGAATGCTCCGAGGTAAGCCACCATCCCTCTTCTTCGACACAAAGCGACTATGTCCAGTTACCAAACACATTTCACATGAACTCTGTAGGTTCCGAGCTGTCGCGGGATTTTCACCCCGTCTCCGTCTTGAGGATGGAGCCTGGAGGCTATGGTACCTGATACCTAACTGACAGTCCAAAGCGGTGGAAGCGTCTGGAACACGTCCAGCTGAATGCCACAATCATCAAAACAACATGTGGGGACGTACGTTCCTTATCTAGTCTAGTATTCTCGACACTGCGTACTGACCTATGTGAGACGTTGGAGTTGGTAGTTCCGTGAATGTAGGAGGTGCATTTGATTCGGCATGTAAATCTCCGTAGGTTGTCCCGTAATAGCCGTTATAGGCAAGCGAGGGTAGCTGAGTCGGCGTCGAGCCTGCCGGCGTTGGCGGCCATTCGGCGCTTGCCGAACTCACGTGCGCTGAAGTGGCAGGCCAGTAGGGTTCGGTGAAGTCGTATGAGTAGTACGGAGGATGGTACATGGTTCGCTGATGTTACACGAGACGTACTCGCACGGTTATCCGAGAGGTTGACCAACGAACTAACTAGTCAACCGGCGACAACAAGTCCCACGCATCCAAACGACGATTGGAGCCGAAACACGAACCAAACGAGAAGCAAGACAAGACAAGACACCGACAACAACGTGCTTTGCTGACTAGAACAGTACAGCGGGTCGCGGAGCACGATGCATTGCGGTGCCACTTGTGCCGACTCCTCGCATCACATCATCTCCAAGCTGTCTCGGTGTAGGGATTCACTCACAGAAGCTCTCCAAGGAGCTAGCTCTCCGATGATCGAGACGTACGAACGGAAGACTGACTGACTGAGTGAATGACTGATTGTCAGCCTCCTTAACGTGTCGTTCGTACTGTAGAGTGACCAACCACGGACGGACTAACTGTCCTTGTCTGTCTTTCTATTTGAGTGAGTGAGTGAGTGAACGATGGAGGACTGGCTGACTGACGACTCGAAACTCATGTTCTCGTAGAGAGAGCAGAGCGCTCACCGCTGCCGCTGCGGCTGCTGTTGGATGGCCCTGGTGGCGGCGGTGGTGGTGGTAGTGGCGGCGGCATCACAAGCGCACGAGGCGGAGCTCAAGAGCGACAAGGGCGGAGCTCCGCTGCTCACTGCCGCTGCCGCTGATCTCGGTGCCGCCGCTAAACTGACTGCCTGCTCGCCAGACGAGCATCCACCAAGCCCGCTCGCTTAGCTGCCTGCATAGCTGGCCGCGCAGAGTCCAAAGCACCAACAGGATCTTCCACCGGCAGCCGACGACCACGGCGGCGGCGGCTGTGGCGACGACGGCAACAGCAGCAGCAGCAGAATCAGCTACAGCTACGACAAACCGCCACAGGGTCCGCGAGCCATCACGGCGAAGACGATGAAGAAACGGCGACGGCCAACGCTTCTTCGGCTCTACTTCGACTGCTGCTGCTGGTCTATGGCTAACTGACGAACGGACGGACGAAGGAACGAACCAACGAACGAACGGACCCACTGGACGAATGGACGTCGCTCGGTTTGTCCGCGGCGGCCGCCACCGCTGGTGCTGGGTCGGTCGAGCTTCTTCTTCATGTTGCTGTTGTTGTTTCTGATTTTGTTTCGTCTCTCGCTTCTGCCAACAGCCGAGGCAACAGCGACGATAAACGGTGTCCAAGACGAAGAGCGATGTCGAAGAAGTCACCGAAGAGAGGCAGACAGGCAGTCCGACGCATCCAATACTTCATTCGATCATGAATCGCACGTTCTGAACGTCAAAATTCGATAGGTTTCCGCAGTCGCGGTGCTTTATCGTTCATGGAATGCATTGCGGTGGAAAGTTCATCGCAACCCACCGGGATTCAAGGTTCTTCTTTTTCGAGTCGGAATGTTCGGGATTCGGTCCGCAAACGCAGTGGCCGAGCCTCCTTTTGTCCAAGAAAGTAATCTCATTGGAACGGCTCGGCCAACGTCCTGAGTCGTGATATGTCTGGAGCATTCTCGTTTGAACCTGAAGTCCGCTGGAATTGTAGTTATGTTGACATAACGAGCACCCCTATTGGTTGCGCATCATCATCATCATCTTCGATGCAATTCAAGAGCATTGATCTCTTCCAAGATGCCTTTCCGCTAATCGAAGAAAACCTGTTACGATTTCCATCTTTGAAGAAACTTTTGAGACTCCAAAATCTCGTTCTGGTCTGTCTTTTGGAAAGCGTGCGAAAGCAGGAAAGATTAATACGTCATCAGACCCCAAATCGTGTCGCTGGAGAAGCAGACAGAGCGCCTTCTGGACATGCTCAACAATCAAACAGATATTTAGATAAGACGGCGCAAAACTTCTCGGTCTGACAACTGTCTCTGACTTCTGTCATTGTATGTCCATTAGGAAGATTGATGTCGACCAACCTGAGATATATACTGAGATACGGCGAGCAGAAGCCCAAGAGCGGTTCCGAGCGAAAAGTTCCTATCGTTCGATTTTACACCAACCGACCACCTTGCCCCACCGTTGTCCTCTTTTCCTCGGCTCCTGTGTACCGATTGCCTCTTGTGTACCAAGAGGCTTTTCTGCGCAACTTCGTTAGTTGACCACTAGGTTCTATCTCTGGTCACCTCGGTCCAACAAAATAACCGCATAACAGTTGGATCTTCCCTTTTGAACCGCGGCCACACGTGTTATTGCCGACGTCGACAGTTTAAGTGTCTTGATCCGTAGCTAACGAAATGTAGCATCCGTGCAATCCTAATCCTCCTTACGGTCTGATGCTTCTTAAACGGCTTTTCATTTTCGTGGGTTGTCTTCGACGACCTCTGGCTGGGAACTAGATCCCGCTATTCGCTCCCTGTTCCCGCTTCCAGACAGAATGGGAGCGTGGTGCATCAACCTGGAAATTCAATTGTCTCTTATTATCTCTTTTTCGGAGGATCGGACATGTCGAAAACGTCAAACAGCGTGAAGGAAGAAAGCGAACAGAAACCGAGAGGAGATTCGCTGATTTATTGAGAGCTATGTCGTAAACATGATAGACAGTCTAATATCAATTTGTCTCGACCGTTCGAGAACGATCACGCCTCGCCTGAGGATGGAAAAAGTCGGAACGCGTAACAGAATACATACTTATTCATCCTCCGGTCTTTTTCCTCCTTTCCCTCAAGTCGTATCTCTTAGATTTCCTTTCGATGATCCTTTTAACATCGGCTGGCTTAGGGCAAGCCGGAGAGTACCCGATTGATGAGTCGATCATGGAATGAAAGCATCATACAACTCCATTCATGATTCCATTTAACAAGCGACCGCTGACCGATGATCAATTGCCGGAAGAAGGTCGCTCATTCGTGCGGGGATCGTGATGCATAGCCAACGAGTTGAGACGTAGTTCGACACTTCTCAAAATCGAGTTTAATGGGAGACGATGCACTCCGTATCAAGGGACCGTTAGTTCAACCGTATTCTCAAGTTCAATTCGACAGTCCATTGCTAAATGAATGTTATTGATTAGTGCGAGATCCTCGACCGAAACTCAGCAGCGAGATATATATCTACAGTTCGCTCCCACAGTTCGTTATCAAACACATGTGCGCCGCAGCGGTACATGATTCCCCAACTGGAGTCTAGAGCCTAGAGTCTGGATAACTAGAGCTCGGAACAGATGCCGACGTTGAGTTCGCCACACAACAAGGGGTCACGGCACTAGAACTGTACCTCTCGCAGATTTTTGAAGCGAGTTGATTATTATCACAATTCAGGGGACATGTTGGAATTTGGTCAGCGGCCCTGAAGACGGTTTCTGCTCGGACGCATTAATGGAGACTCCTGATTGATGCGGGCGAATATGTGCAGCCAACATCATTTCCAACAATAAGGTGTGTCACCGTCCAGAAGCGAAATGATACCATGCGCAAGTTCAGTGTCTTTCCAACTGTCCAGATAGGGGACCCGACAGTCCTGAACGTCGAACTCCAACCCATGTCGAGTGGCTCTCATTCCTATTGATGGAAACTCGAAACAAGAGCAGGGTGCGCTTTTGGCTCCAGTCCAATTAGGCAATGTGGTGTTTTTCTTCGGGGGTTTGGGACTGGCTCTGATTGCGTAAACCGCGTCGTTTCTATCTGCTCGGCAGGTCACTGGATCCGGTGGTCTCTATTCTTTGGCTTCTTTCTCTTCTTCTCTAGACAAACCAAGAGGTCACTTTTCTCGGAACGCTTCTTTTGAAGAGCTTCCTCCTGTATCGAGACGTAGTCGTCGTTGTTGTTGTTGCTGCTGCTGTTGCTGTTGTCGAGCTGGTCGTCGCGGTGGTGGAGGTGGTGGCGTTCAGAAGTTCAGATCCTCTGTTCCGTTGCGGTCTCCTCCCGGTAATTGGATTTGAATGCGCCCAATCGGCCAATGGTTGCGGCATCCGCGTCTCCACCCACGACTCCGGTTGACGCTGGTTTGGACGATGGGAATCCAATAGTTCTTCGCGAACTAACTGAAATTGTTCAACCGCCAACGACGAGTCTGTAAAGAAGACATCACCACCGATCACCGACCGACTCGGACTGTCTTCGTCGTCCAGGTCGACGAGAATCGTCAACTATAAATCTGAGAACCACGGTGCACGTATTCTCGGAACGAATGACCGGAACGCGTGAGTTCAAGAGGCTCCTTTTTGAGAATTTCCAGTGGAATAGAACTTGACTTCAAACAAACAACGCGAATGCCTCATCATCACAGACGCTTCATTCTACTTAAAATTTGCATATTCTGCATTTCAAAAATTTTAGCGTTGCTAAGCACCAAACGGGATGGTCCACTGGTCCCAGCGAGGGAGAGGGTCGACGACGTGAACTTCCTGGCGATCTTTTGGGCAGAAAAAAGAGATGAGAGTATTCATAATGCGGCATGGACAAATCTTCGTTTGAAAATCAGTCCTTGCCATGGTTGAGCTGAAAATATTGGTCTTCGGGTTCGGGTACCTCAAGCCGACGTCAAGTGAGGAACGGATGGAATCTATTACGAATTCCAATCACGTCAAGATATTTCATGAATGTTTTCCCTTCCGCCTCTTGACACGCTGACGCTCTGGCGATACGTCGTTTGTTTACAACCCAATCGGCATGGGGATTGCAACACTCGATGAGAGAGAAGAGTTGCGGTCTCATCGAGCCCAAAGGGGTGTCAGAGAGCATTCAGTATTGCAAGGGGCGTAGATTGACTCGCGATTTACTGCCGTCCGGTAGCGATGCTCTCAGCTGGTCCGCCGGCTCGTCTGCGCCAAAACCGTGATGAACCCGAGCGACCTCGTGCCATAATCCTAAGATTGCTTGCCTATAAAGCCCCTTGCCATATGAGTTTTCTGTGCTGGCTGAGTAACTGATCGGCCGAGCGGCGCCGTCCCCCCTGTCAACGGCGGCCAAAGAATCAGTCTGGTTACGCCATCGTGTTAGGTTCTCCTTTGGGTCCGTGAATCCTGCTCCCTCCTGGAATCTCGTGCTTTCTAACTTCCGATAGGGGTGCGGGATCCTTCGATCGCCGTCTGCCAGATTCCGTGCACGCCGCAATCTGTCTGATCAAGAGCCTCCACCGAGTCTCGCTGCCGCTACTCGGAGTTTCTGACTTGCGATTCCCTCGGTTTCATACTCATGCGATCTGATAACCTCCCCTCTTTGATGACAGAAGAAGACCATCAAACAAATCGATCCGCCTCCTTGTTGAGATTACGTCCAATCTGCTTGCTTATCCCTCCATTACACAAGTGATGTTATCAGCGGTTGTGGCCGGGAAAGATCTTTGTTCCTTCGTTAGGCGGCGGCGGCAGCGACAGCATGAGCCACAAGACCCTAGTCGAGTATTTGTGGGTGCCGCTCCAACGGTGGATCCGGGGTCGATTTTATGTTAAACAAGGCGTCAAGTTTGGAAACGCATGCCGAACTTTTTCAAACAAGCAAGTGCACAAGCAAGCCACCCCGTAGTGGCGTAACCCCTCGGAATTCTGCGCGATAGTCATCCGGATGCACGCAGTTCGGTACTCTCAAGCATTGGACCGACGAGATATGCCGAGAGTGCCCGGAGCGGTGTGTACCACAAGCGGTGGTTCCAAATCTTCCCGTGCAGATGCCAGCATGGCTCTCTCAAGCCATGATCTTCTAGGCCCCAGTAACCGAGCTCCGTGGCCCGCCAGACCCTTTGAGTACCCCTCGGGGGCGGAGGGTGAAAATGGCAAGAAAAAGTTGTCTCTAGAGCTCGTTCCCCAAGTCCGTGCTGCGGATCTTTGGTGGGGCATTTGCCGCTTTTGCCCCCCTCCCTCCCTCTTGGGTACGGTACTGTCACCCCGTCATCATTCCTTTTGCTGTGGTTGCCGCAGTTCGGCGCGCCAGCGCGGAGATCAAAGCGGTTCGAACCCTGGGAAAGCAGGACCCTCGTCTTCATTTCAACCCCGGGCTGTTCACTGCTGTCTACCGTTTCAAAATCTTCACCTACATAGAAAGACGACGAGCTTATCTGCACTCGGCGCTGACATGCGACAAATTATCGTAATGTTTCAAACCATGCTTCTAGGAACACGAGAGTGGCCGAGCTTGACCGCTAACAATGATGATCATGGGCTTTTCGTCAGAGAGGTGGCCTCGCTGCGCATCTCCGCACAACTGGCCAGGTGTTCGGCGAATTTACGTTTCGAGACCATGTGACAACATTCGTCGCCTGGAGCGCAGTGTTTGGTGCGAAAAGCTCAAACGATGCTCCAACAAACGACATTGTCTCGCGAACGGTCTCTGTCCTTACGAGGAATGTGCGCTAATCGCCGAAGCTCGTAACAAGTTCAGACGAAGTTGTTACTCCACAAACGAGATGGACAGGAATCCAGCGGAAGACATTTCAGGACACAAAGACCTCGACTTCTGCTCTCGCTCTCTCTTTCTCTCTCTCGCCGAACTCTAGTGGACGGCTTTCTTCTTCTCGGTCAGCGCGGCTGAAGTCTAAACGTCTGCCGATGTCTTTGATCCCGCAGGGTGTTAAGTGTGCAAATACATCCTGCTCATAGGAAGCCGTGCCGCCACCGCCGTTGAACTGATAGCTCGTGTCGTCGAGAAGCTCCTCCGCGCTTGGCTTTTTATGATACGACTTGTTTGCGCAACATGTCCCAATGAGAGTAGACTCGACAGATTCATATTTCTATTTGTATTGGCAGATCGAGAAAACTCCCTGTCCACGGACTATCCTATCTTCGGGGTTGAAATACAAGCTCAGACTCACGGAAGACTTTCCCCATGAGCAAGGTGAGATATCACGCAGAAATGTATCCCATCCAGAAAATCTAGAAGAAGGTTTTTCCCGGGAGGAAGTCATCGAATGATTTGAGATACTGCATCTGCCGAAGGAAAAAAAAACACGCCGACGAACGCGTGCTCCTAGAGCTCTCGGAGTTCGTGCCCTCCGAACAGTAGCAAGAAGAAAGGGACCGAACAACTTCGAAATCATCCTCGAAGGTTTCTTTCGCGAGATTTCTCCGAACCGATTTCTCTAACGAGTTCCTAAAGCTGGCTGCGGTCGTATCACCTCTAAAAAAAGCAGAAGCAGCCAGTGAACGCGTCCAATTTGAGCCAACATCAACACTGGCAACCTCAACGCAAGGGAGAGATTCTTCAAATGTCGCGCGCCTCTTTCAAACGAAGCACCCTCTTAGCACTGGCTGCCGATCTGAGAGTCAAGCTCGGTAAGCCCCCAAGCCGGCCCCTTGACATCGGGCCATGACCGTGCTTCCTGATTGTGGGCTGATCGGACTCATGATCACATGGCAAATCATCACGCCAAGAAAGGGATGGCATCGTACCCCATGCGGAATGTACGCATGTATGCACCCCGTCGGAGAACGTTTCTGCGGAAGAACGGTGAAGCATATCTCGGTGTGTATCGATCTACACTCAGCGACTATCAAATCGAGAACATGTTCAACGTTGTCCCTTCTGTGACCGCTTCTGCTGCTCCCCGAAACGGAAGGTCACCCAAGATGCCAAAGCAGCGCTACTCCGCTCACAGACCACTGATTCGGTTTCACCGAACTTTGCGTTCCAAGATATCTAAGTTAGAAATGCGGTTGGCAAACGTCCTCTCCTGCTCAGGATGGAAGTTCGAGAATGGCGGCACCTATCGCCAATGACATTCTCCATCATTCAATCTCTCTAAAACATAATGTGACAGAACGCCGCTGACCACCCACCCACCGGACATCATTCGGTGTGACTATTGATTGCATTTCTGATACTCGGAAGCTCTGCGCGGATTCATGAGAAGCTTCTTTGGTTTTGTCGCGCTCACTGGCAGACGTCCCATAAACATCCTCTGGTCTCGTTCTGCGCAGGCACTTGGCTCTCCGCCTCATCCTTTGCTTTGGCGTTGATAGTGATTGCAGAACTTTGTCGAGAACGCCCATATCATGAGTCCATACGGCGGGACCTTGAGAGAAGTTGTCGATTTGCAACTCTGCGCTCCGCGCAGAACGTTCAGAGCCAAGTGGATCTACTTACGCGCGCCGCTGACTCGAGTAGGTTGAGAAAATGGCGAATTTACGAGATGACCTCAAGGACATGTGTTGCTCGCGTACATTCGGCTTCTGTTACCTCGTAAATTGCTGCTTCTGCCGGGAGTTAACTCGTGTTAGTTAAGCCAAGCGAAACGCGAGCACAATTCCGTCGCTCACTGTGACACGTTCGTCTTGCTCTATCGGTTGTCGCAACATGCATCACAGAGTATCTATCCGTGCGATCGAGGATCCGTGATTCGAGAAACGGGAAAACTATTTCGTTTTCATAGCTTTGATTCATGTATCAACTGGACGAATCCCTGCCCGCAGACTGATCATAATGATCAGGAAGTTTTCATGATTATTGCAAGAAGGGCTCCAGAATTTCGAAAGCATCACCGGATCTCGGGAAAAAAGTCACGACCATTCTGAAATCTGTGATCGCTCATCGCTGATGCCGACTCTAGGTTACCGTTCGAGCACAATCTCGAGGACGCGGCTGCTCTTTGGTTTTTGAGAGATTTCCATGTAAACTATGATCGTCGGAGCTACTGTTTTGTTCTGATCTGAGATGAGTCCCGCCGGTGGTTTTGCTTGGAACGCCAGTGAAACACTCCCGTGGTTCTAAGTTGACTCGAGTTTGCGCCGTCCAACCGCGCAAAGCCTCCCCAAGCGAAATCTGCAGCCAATCGAAGCCGCCAAGACACTGTTTGCTGCCGCTGCCAACCGCCTAAACGAAGAGAACCGCGGTCTCTGACTACCGATCACGACGGAAGCGCACGAGCACCTGCTAAACTGTTTGGATCATCGGCTCGTTTTCGGCACGGCTTCTGACGGAGAATCTGAGTGTGGATGACCCACAGGAAGAGGTTTCGGTCCAGTGCAGTGGGAGACGTTCACATGCTATCGGATAAAAAGCTTTTAAGACAACGAACGAGGTTCTGGAACGGCCTAGATTTGGAATTCTTCTCTGAGGTATCACCCCTTGGAGACGAACGCGATATCGCTCCTGAAGGAAGTTGCTCGCAGCACAGTCGATGATCGGGAGCTCCGTCGTTTCAAGGATGGTTCAAGACGCTAGCGCTGGTCAATTGGATCGCAGAGTACACTCATTCACCTCTGAATTCTCGACCGTTTCTAACTCAACGTCGTGAGTCCTGGCACTGATCTCTCTCTCTTTTCCTCCTATTCCACTTCGCTCCTATTCCACTTCGCTAGACCGGACTTGATGATTTACATATATTCATCGAATGATTGCACGTCTATGACGACTATGAAGCTGTTGGAGCTTTCGAGCGGACCTTGCTGAAGCAATCATCGGAATCAGAGTCTCATCGAGGCCTCGCTGGAGTCAAAGAACATTCTGACTATGGTGGGGACAAACTGCTTTGGAATGGATAAGCGTCTGACCGCCGTTATCCTTTCGGCTGCTCAAGGTCGAACCTTCTCACCCTTAGTTGGGAAAGTCTGAAAATCTTCTATGTGAGCTCATCGATAACCGGTGGAATCAACCATTGGCTCTCACGGTCTTTCGTATGCGAGTTTCGATGTGATACTCATCTCTCGAATTCGCTCCTCTGCTTCTCGAGAGCTGATTCTGCATTCCGATACACCACCCTTTTCTGATTGGAATCATGCACAAAACTCTCATCTCATGCGGATGGGATGAGCGTTCGCGACTGATTGTTGAATTTGTTGGCGCGGCATTCCGGACACGGAACTTGTCGAAATGACTTCTTGACCTGCGCACCGATCCGGACGGCAGAGGTCGGCAGACTCTCACAGAACACTCTCCCGAGGCTAAGTCCGATGAAGTAGATTACTCAAGCCGATTCCGAATTCGGAGCGATTTCTAAACATGTAGTATAGTGGTCGTAGAATCCGAGCGAGAGAGAGCTTGCTGCTATCCGTGATCCCGTGGCTGCTTTCAGAGCTTCCGTTCTTGCGTCTCGATCAAACGCGCCGACGTTCGGAGCATGCAATCGAAGAACTACAAATGAGCAGAGGAACTGCTCGTCTAGCTAAGAAGCGAGCCCAACTTCTTCGAAACCGAGAGCGGCCATTGAAAAGTGAGATGACGACAACTACTGAAAACGCTTCCGACCGGCAGCGGGGACAACGAGCGGCCGTGCGATCTCATTCCAACAATCCAGATCGAGCGATGCAGCGTCCACCTAATTGAGCCGCCTTCGTAACAGACGGCGGCTCATGGCTAGAGCGCATGTTTATTGCGGGGAAGGAAACACTTCCGATAGCTCGGAGCAAAGATTTCCAACTTCTTCCGCTCCCGAAACGATGATCACTCGAGCCCGCGGAAGTAATGCGGGAATTTCGCAAGGCGAGATTTGGGCAGACCCTGGTGCCGTGGCCGTGATGTCGGCGGAATCACCGAAGGTCCCTCGTGGTGCTCTGGTAGTCCGCCAGATACAGGTTGGAGAAATATTACTCGAGAGAAAATGCCTGCGCCGCTGTTGGGCTCGAAGCGAGCGAGAATTTTGATGTATGGCTGCTTATGCTCCTGTCGATCTAATGATATTCGAGCGCCGCCCACCGCTTCATCATTCTGGACTCGAGTGATTCCTCGACAATTCTTCGAGATGTCGCTTTTTTCGAGTTTTCTTCGCAGCTTCCCGCAATTCAGGTCCAGGATTTGGAATCTTCCTCATTGCACGGGACCCGATGCAAAGAACTCCTACCGATGACGGATCGGGAGGAATTCATCACTTTGACGCCCGGAAGCACCGCCACGGAATCGACTGAGGCGCTTCGGATTCTGGACGTCGCAGAAAGACTAGGAGAAATGGAGAGAAGTCGATTCTCTTCTAGAGCGAACAAGTGTCAGAGAAGTTGTTAAAGGAAGCAGGTAAAGTTTACTATGGGCGACATAAAGCGATCACGGTAAGGGAGGAATGGCAGTGGGTGAAAACGTAGGTATACGCGAGTTGATCATAAACTCATTTGAAATATGGCCTACAGTAAATAGAAAACCTCTTACCCCTACAGCAACGACACTAAATGTATAAATCATAGGAAGCAACCTCCTTCTGGTGCGTTTCTCTCAGCTCAGACGCACCAGAGACTTTGCGGGCTGCGGCTCCGCACAAACCTCTCTGAGCTTGGAGCGCCCGCTGCAGTGAGGATGGCGAATACCCGCTCGGACATGATATCGTAGAAGAACTCTCCTCACTCTGGTCGTTCAATGTCTCCTTACTCTGACGAAGTTTCTGTGCTCTGAATGAATGGTGACTATGCTAATGCAGTGAGAGTGTTTTTTTGTCACCGCGAAGTTGCGGCCGGTTCATTTGGACTGTAGTTCTGGAGGGATAAGTAGTTCTATGGACGCTTCTGATGCGCTGGATCACTGTGAAACTGTAAGCACAAAGATCAAAGTTTGCCTCCATTCATAGTGCGCAAGCGACACCGAGTCTCGTATCATGGTGTATGGATAGATCTCCACGTGATCATAAGTTTCACTTTGTTTCCTGATCTTCCGATTGCACGACGGAGTGCTCATGTATACTCCACGTAGACACTCCAGCGGATGTTGGGAGAAACGATGAATAAAAGTGAGGGTCAATGCCAACAAAGCGACGGCATCTTCAATCGGTCGTGAGAGAGGTTTTAGATCGAGTCCTTGATGGAGCTAAACCGGAAGCCTCGAGCTCCATAAACGAAACTGCAGAAAAATCTCGGTCATGACTGCTCAGAATACCCTTCATTCGAAGAGAATCTGAACGGAGGATCAATTGTCGAAGCCTGTGGTTCGTGAACTATTGTTTGAGAGTCAGAGTTCCTGATTTTCAGTGGGAGAGGCTTCATCTTCCGGAAAGCAGGAAGTCATGACTGATAGGGATTCGAAATCGTGTTGAGAGCCGTTTCCGGAAGCTCGTCAAGTTTTGTCGTCACTAATTCCTCGCAGCCAATATCCAGAAGATGATCGAGAGCAATGTTGAATTACAGTTTCGTTTGAAATTCATCTCAAAGCCTAGTCACGTCACTGGAGTGGGTTTCTGCGCTCCAGAAACTACGCTGCGCTGCACACTGACGCAGCGACGACGGACTAGCGATAGCACTAGCCTGGCAATCATGAGCATTGCCAGAGTCTCGTTCAAAGAAGGGGCCCCAGTCTGCTCTGACGTTCCTCAGTAGACGTCCGCTTGCTGATAAAGCAGTTGTTGCACATTGACAAAGCATTGTTTCGTCACGGATTCGTGAGTTCGAAGTTCCGTGATAAATCATCCGAACACGTCAACGAAAACGACATCATACATGCTGCCTACCAAGCTGACAGTCCGTCTTCCTGTCTTAACCGCCGAAAGCTTGCTCGGCTTTTCGCGAGAGAGACCAAGAAATACTAAGGGGGCAGACGCCGAGGCGAGCCTCTTTATGACGAAGTATCCAAAGTCTGAAACTTCGCTTGAAACGCGCCTAAACGTCATACGACGATGAAAAACTCATTTTCATTTGGCAGTCAGCGGCGCTCAAAGCTTCACCGGGAAACGCATTGTAGCGAATGCGAACCCGCAGAAATACACGTGGCGAGGTCCACAAACTGTGAGAATATCATCTCCACGGACAAAAGCGAGGATTATACAATAATTACTCGACGCGAACAGTCTCTCATGTCGCGCTCTCGGAGACGAGCATTCAAAAATGGGACATTGATCGACGTTCAGACGGATCCAGGATCTGTGATCTGTGAGCATCGATGTCTTGTCGTCTCCATGTCTTTCGAGTTCACCGCCCTTAATTGGTGTGGGAGAACCTCTCGTCGTTTGATTTGCGTGATGCAAGAGAGAAATTTGTCGGGAGTTCGAACTTTGAAGATAAAGTCGCCTGAACATTTCGATCCGGGGCTCCAATGGAGCGGCTGCTCGAGAGCGAGAAAGCGATCCAGAGAGTAGAATCCGGGGGTTTAGGCTAGACCGAGAAGAAGTTTATGACAGACCTCCCGACAAAGACCGGCAGATGACGAAACGGCTAGAGCCGTCAGAAATTTCGGCGTCTTGCAAACACCTTGAGCATCTGGTTTAGGCTCTTACTCGAGTGCCTCAGAGCTCAGGTACACGCAACAGCTACCCCTCGCGGATGCAGACTCGGTCCGTTCGAAGCACCGTTCTACGTGTGCTTCCTGCTCTTCTCGGAGCGTTGCGTTGGATTACCTGCAGTCTTTGGATTTTCGAGAATTACTCAAAAGCTACGAACTCCTGTTAAGGAAGCCAGGGCTATGGTAAGGCAAGCTACGACGAGAAACTAACTTAATCGCGGAGTCCTGAAATATTTCAGTTTTTGGACGCAACGACTGCCCAGGTTTCCATAGAGGGAACACAAGCTAGCAAGATAGATCCTGCCCGTTTGTTCTCTAATGGAATTTGAACTGCGCAGCAACGGACTTGTTATTCGTTTCTATAATCTTGGGAACTGGCTCGTCGACTGGCACCATTGGAAATGTCGTCATAACGACGTAGGAGACGGTAGGAGTGGCAGAGCCAGTCGTAGAGTAGGCGGTAAGCGAGCCCTAAAAAGAAGATTGCACCTTTTATCTAGGACCAATCACCGCACGGTCACTGATAACAACAGCGAGCGAAGACATGTGATGACACGTCTAGGTGACCAGATGCTTTGGACTACGTTGCCGAGGCAGAGGACGATCCTGGCGACTATCCTTCGACAGCCTGCGACTCCTTGTCTGCCTCCGGTCGCTGATACTCGCCGAGATATGACGCTAAGCTCGTCGCGGAATTTTCCGCAGGTCGTAAACCCCATCGAACTTTCAGCCCGGGCAGCGATCTCGGCTCGTTACGAGTTGCGACCGCAAAGCATCCTGGAACAGTGAGACGAATGTTGGTCGCATAGGTGACGTTATGGGAAGATTGCTATTCCGTTGAGGTTTTCGGTGAACGTGAGGCCGAATTCTCGACGATATCGACCGAGAGGCCAGAAAGCGAAACCGAAAAAGCAGCCGATCCAGCCGAACCCCTGGCAGAAAGAATAAGATTGAGTCGTAAAACGGAGGCAGACATAACAGCGCCGTCACCAGAGAGAAAAGCTGGATTCACCGCACACATCGCTCATAGTTGGAGTAAACGAAACAAGATGAGAGAGAACAGGAATTCGCCGGTATACTGTGCGCAGCATCAATTTCGGTCGTCTCCCTCCCGGTCTCAGGGAGAATCGTTTTCGTTTTTTTTTCTTCTGCTCAGGCCCCGAAATCCCGCCGCTAGAGTATGTCGTGATTGAGAGCCAGGAAATCATCAGGACACGGAAAGACGGAGATGAGAACTCATGACGGGAGTCAGACCCCACGCCGATGGAAGAGTTCCACCGAATCCAACTAGGGTGCGGAAAGTTCTCATTGCCACAAACAGAGCTACAAACATACATAATCGTACCAATCCAGCTCCAAGCTCATTCAGATCACTCATCAATTGAATTTTCGCAAAACACTGAGCCATCATCTGGATTGAGAGGTTTATCGCATCGATTCGCAGCCGTTCGGCGTTCTACACCGCTATCCTGGAATTTCGATCACTTCGAGCTCTAAGACCCATTCGGCGTGGATTCGAAAGGTGTCAGACGAAGAAGTGTGATCTAGCCATCGTCTCCTCGAAACACGAATTGCTGCCAGCGTTCGCTGAATGGCTCTTCTGGAACAAGATACACTGCCCAAGCCTTGACCTCTTGAGCCCGAAACATCCTCATGGCTTTCAGCATGGCTGGGTATCGCCTGCAAATACCCTGTGCCATGCCCGGTACAAGACTCGAGGTATCGGGGTGAACTGCCCCCTCCTCCCGCAACCACTCTCGACGATCATTGAGTTCCGTGGTAGCTCCTGAAAGGACTTTGATTTCTTCGAATTCTACAAGCTTCGCCAATGGAACAATCCCGGACCTTTCCCGAGAAACGGTCCGTTAACGGGCGTAGAAAGTGTTGAGATGGAGGCCGCGCATACTAGCTAAAATCACTTCGTATTGTGCACATTGTACATGTACGCAATATGCGCGGAATCTAACACGTCCCGGAGGATATCTATGCCAGCGACCATGCGTCCATTGCGAGCATTGGGTTGCAGCCTCAGAACTGTAAGTGAGGAATCATGGAATGTAAGAATTCGACCGTAACAATCACGATGTATACGGATGAACGATTTCCGTCCTGATGATCTACCCTCGCAGCTATGGGGTCCTACCCGGAAAGTGTTCCTTCGATCAATATTCGACGTTATTCTTTGACGACTTCAACTCTCTCCTTGGGGATCGAATTGCACGCCTATGGAGCGCTTCTCGAAGAGGCCTGAATTGCTGATGGAGTCTATTCCTTTCAAAAGTGGAGTGTCATTGTTTCAATCTGGAATCTCTAATCTGTATGATGGGTAAATTTCTACGCGATCAAGAAGAGCCAGACGTGGTAGATCGAAATCTGATCCTTTATGGATGTCACAATGAAGGTGATGCACAGCGTCATACTCGCGCTGAAATCGTTGGCGATTACGACCTAGTCTAACCAAATCTGTAGACTACATTCAATCCACAATCCAGGCTCCAAATCGAACACAACCAAGAAAGCTGCTTGTCATCCAAACACAGACGGAGGAAGATAACTTGTCTTCCGAATTCTTCAGTTAATTTAGTGGAAGAGGAGGATCACTGCTTCGAACCTTGCAATTTCTCCCATGCGGCCTTGCTGTCCCGCTTGAAACGGGAAACGGCCATCCGTTTCGAGCAGACATGCTCAACCTTCGGCACTAGCTTACCGACTACGGGCCAATGCGTCCCCGGTAGAATGTTGGCGCAGAAAACCTCTCCGAGCATCCGACTCATCACGTACGCGTCCTCGACCGCGCGTCTTGACGCACAGAGAACTTTGCTGCGAACCATAAATTGCTAGGTGTTAGGATTTTCCTTCGTCGTCGAATGAACAAGCGGTTCGGAAAGCCAGTGTACTCACTTTTCGTGCCATGCGCACCGAACTCCTGTGTCGACTCCTTCGACCGACATGCGAATTCCCGAAGTTCCGACGTAGGAGAAGAACTCCGAGTTCACGTTTGCCAGTGCGAGCTTCTTGTCATTTGTTTCGCGCCCAATCAGCTGATGGAGCACCATGATTTGATCCAGGGTCTGGATTTGATGATCGATTCTTTTGAAGAAGAAGTTGAGGCAGGAATCAATCCTCCGCATCTGGAGTTCGCGCACAAGCACTCCGCCCGCGCGACCGATGAACTCGATGATCTCTTTCGCCACGGTGATGTGGTCCTTGCATGTCATCATCGGAGCTGTTGGTCCAATGCACGGTATGTGAGCATCAAATCCCCGGTCGTTCAGCTGAATCAACCGCTGGCGAATTATAGAAATGTATTTGATTGACTCACACCAATCCTTCCATTCTTTTGGCGTGACATGCCGGGCCTCGTCGCCAATATCGGGGTCCAGATACACTTGGTACAGTTCCTCAACGCCGCGAGCTATGCTCCAGCGGACGAAGCAAATCTCGCCGGGGTAGAACACCTGCAGGTCGGAATTGAAACGTTTTTGCAGTTCTTCCCGGCTAGAATCTGAGGAAAGAACGAGAAAGTTGCTTTCAAGCAAGATCAATGTTCGCAGTGTCGACGGGGACAAACCATAGCTTCGGTGTCAGATTTGAAGAAGGGGTTTATGGAACAACTGATGAACGATCGTTTCATAACCGACAGCCGTTCCGGACCGCAAAACTGCACGTATTCTTCAGCGCGTTGCAGGAGCTGCTGATGACGACTCTTCAGTTCGCTGGAAAGTTGTTGTGATATAAGAGGTTATGCATAACGATGCTTGCTTAAGGCGTTGTGAAGATGGATACCATCACTTCCGACTTCGAACACACATAATAGTTCGAGTATTGGTTGCGATCAACACTTACAAGGGGACGTTGGATTTCACGGGAACTCGGATAGCTGGAGGCACCATTCGAGCCTCTGCGTTTTTGCGTTCGGCGACCGCCTTCCAATGATTCTTGCCCGTGGTATCGAGTTCTGCCCATTTCGCCGCTGCATACGAATGCATGCGGTCGGGAGGTAGATAAACACCGGTTTCCCTCCTGGAATCGTAGCCTAAGTTCTCAACGCAATCCTCCAACGTTAGATTACACATCCATACGGATCGCGGTGGAATCCTGCATCGGTACACCGAAGTATCCAAGATGGAACACATAGCGCGCGTATCTCGCACTCGAGGCAGTTATGATCAAAGAAATGGGATAAGTTATCACCCTAATGGCGCAGAAAACTGGAGACTCACCGATTTTCATCCCGAAGATGGAGCAAAAAGAGATAGAACGGTGCTGCCTTAGGTCTCGGCATCCTCTTCGGCCGGCTACAACGAAGCGCGCGGATCACTCTTGGAACAAATTGAGCGATGAAACCGATGTGAGCGACAACGTTTCTGCACAACACAAGACCCTGACGTTTGGAACAGCTAATGTCCCACCGATTCTCAGTGCACTTTTGTTCGAATGAACGGCGGTTATGAATCGAAGTTTCGCCGAGAGAAGCGCCGAAATCCGCTGTTCGATTCTCAACGCACGCATTTTTGGAGCGTTACAGTGTCGGGCGCGTGTTTCCATCCAATACGAAAACAAGTGCAGCAGGCGGCTGGCGACCGCCCACCGTGAGGTCGGGTTTCAAGAATCTCTATCCGCGACTGATGCGTCGGAATACGCTCCTCGTAATCGCGATCAGGGCGTAAATCCCAACTTTGAACTCATTGCTCCTCTAACGGTTTGTGGCCATCCACGATCACATCCTCAAGCGCATGGAAAACAAATCAGGAAACATCGGTGGTGGCCTAAACTGTACTGAGAATCGAGCGCACCGACGGATGAGCGAGACTCGCAACTCAACCTAGATATTTTCCGATAAGGGATTCCAATCACTCACAGATTCTCGCGTACATGGCAAGAACAATGTGAACACCCCGTCATACCACGCCCTACAGTCCTATTTTCTCTCTCACAAACGACAACGAAGTTCAGGTCGAGTTCCGAATTCCCGAACTTCAGAACTTAAAAGTTCGGAAATCACCGAACTTCGGGAATTGATGTCTGGATGTCCCCCAAAGATATGGGAATCGAAGTACCCTCTATCAAAGCCTCCGCCTTTAAGATTTCGAGGCGATGGCAGTCTTCATGACGTGCTACCCAGGTCCATTCCCTCAGCATCTCCGCAGTGAAAAGTTTTTTTTAGAAAAGTCGGGATTCGGGTTGGTGTTCGGACACTTCTTTTGAAGAATCGTCCGACGCACATTCTACCCCGATCAGCTTTCGAGAGAAAAGAAACCAAAAAATGACTCTCTAATCATCTTCATTGCAATCCGGCAAATGAAGTTTATGGTGGAAGCTTCATCATCAGCGAGCCCCCGTTGTCCTCCGCAGAATCTCGCGAAACGGGTCTCGGCGGATGGATGCGGACGCATTCCCCTGGCAGCTACTTGTGAAATTCCTGCTCTCGTTATCGCATTGTTATAGAAATTATCTAGTCATGAGTAGGCTTTGCAGGCGGGTTTTTTGCGGGTTTGATTGGAAGCTGCGTCATGCACGCTGGTTCGATTCAAGCGATATCGCTTGGGGCGCATCGTGTAGCCACCCTCCGTCACTGCGTGAAACCCACCCCAACTTTTCCTCCCACCATGAACTCGCAGATTCTGGATCAAGATTTCTCCTGAAACCCGCAATTGCGGTCCTAGGACCGCAATTGCGGGTTTCAGAAGGTAGAGGTGCCTCAGAGTCTTGCGATTTCATGACACAGGGGAAAGTAGGGTGGGTTTCACGCAGCCCCGAAGGGTGGCTACACGATGCGACCCAAGCGATATCGCTCGAATCGAACCAGCGTGCATGACGCAGCTTTCAATCAAACCCGCAAAAAACCCGCGTGCAAAGCCTAGTCATGAGACGATATTGGAATTGTTTTGGCTCCGTCTCTCCTTGGATTCCGATTATTCGTCGTCCCTCGAATTTCCTCCTCATCTTTTCTGACATTCCGATAGAAAGCAGCGAAGGCAACTGACCTTGAGACTGAGATTATCATGCATGTAGGTCTCTGCGATGAAATGGAGTCAGTTGTTATGTGCTTCCCTCTCACTGAGCCAACGCACGAACCTCGAAGACATCCACTTGATATCCTATCCACTTCGGTTAGTACTGAACTCGCTAAGGATACATTCGCTTCCACACTTGACCAATTTTCGCGACAGAAAAAGTCGTCCGTGACCCCCCTCCCCCCTCACCAATGAAAGAATCTTGGCCGCGCGCCTGTCCCAGTGAATATCGGTTCTCCCGATGTCGTGCCGCTTCTGACGCTTATCTGGCTGAAAGTTCGCCCTTTCTGAACGTATAGGAGTGCGTCGTCGGAATGGAAACTAGAGAGGAGAGATTTTGAGCTCAGCATACACGCTCTTGAGGATCATGGCCAACGTTCGTTGTGCCACGGTATGAGAACGACTCAATTGTACTCTGTACTCGACGTCAACCTTTATTCTCCATGATTTCTCCATTCATCTGTTACAATATTTCTTCACCACGTGCTAGGCGGTGCAAGCAGAGTGCAACCATGATGACATCGGCGTGTCGTCGACCACGACAAACCATCTTACAAATCCCAGTAGTTGAGGACAGTTCATCCGTCAGTGTATCCAAAGACCTGTCAATCACATTGATCTCTCATGGACGCTCCACGTTTGCTTGCCTCGGCCAGGTGTTAGTAAGTTTTTGATCTGTCTACAATAATCATGTCATCCTGTTGTACCTCTCGCTATCGGTGTTTATGTCAATGTATTCCTTTTCTCTACTCATTTACAAGGTATGAACACTCACTAATATTCAATTCTACGACGAACTCTTGCCTCCGATCGGATCATAACATAAAAATGGATGAGCTGATACATAGATGTGAGTTTGTATGTTGGTGGGTCTACCAAGTGAGCACCTTCCAAAGCATCAGTCACAATACTGGGCCTTTAGAGTTTGGTTACGATGCAAATGTTTTTGTACTCAGCTGTCATGGCAATGCGAAGAAGTGAATGAATGAACCAACCAACCGATTTGCAATGGAAGTGTGAACTCGAGTGCTTTTTCCAGTTTGTTCAGAGCTCATCGAGGCGCTCATTGTTCATTGAAGGTGCTTGAGTTCTGACGACGCTTTCACTAGACGAGGGACTTCTTCCAGTCGTGAGTCACGACTCGTGACTACTTCCAGAATCGATGGCCGGCATCTGATGCTTCCCATCGAACCAGCTAGATCCGTCTACGTCTCTGCTATGATGTCTTGGACTAAACTGACCGGGTGTGACAGGAATCGATAAACACAGCGACGTAACAACCGAGTTCCTGAACCCTAATCCGACCCCTTCTAATCCATGGAGATATCGACTCTCACATCTCGCAGCTCCACTCGGCCGGCAACCGTACCAGAGAGTGCAATTCCAGTTGAAAACAATATCGCTTTCGGTGTTGATCCGTCTAATCATTCACTTCAGGCCTGACGGAAAGGTGGGGCTCCCAGTGCGGTACACTGTTCGGGCGTCATGCATGGAACATGCATGGTTCATTGAGATTATTCAGAGTGGGGGCATATTGGAATGACTTTAGGAATATTCTTGCGTTGTCGAACCAACTTTCGTCTGAGTTAGGCAGTCTGAGTGCATCGTTCGAGAAAAGTTATCAGAGATTAAGGTTTCCAGATCAGTACCATCATTCTTCGATTTCGGGCAACCCTCCCGAAGTTCGGCCCCGTGAGAACTTAAGAGCTTGAGAGACCTTTCAGGCGTCCCTAGCGATCCCCTGCGTCTTGCAGGATCTCGTCGAATTTTTTCCAACTCCTCCTCTCTATCCAAACATTCTCCAGTTTACCAAGGAGTCTCTTTGGCTGTATCCGCTCCAACACTCCCTTTGAGTATGGAATAGCGGCCAGAATCGTGCCTGTCTCTTGCGTGCTTGACAAGAAACGGATCTCCCTCCCGAGTGGAACTCATCAATGTGGGTTTCCGACTACAGCCACTGCCACCATTAACACCCGCAGAGATAGTGGGTGAAATTGACTTCCGTCGCCTTTATATCGAGTTTCTTCTGCGGTCTGGAGATAACGAACGGGAATCCACGCGTCGTAGAACGATCTATCTACAGTCGCGGCTGATTTGAATCTCACGACAACGGAATCAGTACGAGAAATCGATCACCCTTCCTTCCTGGCTTTGATGAGTATCATAATTTGTAGAGTTCGGTATCATCGTCCAGGTTTCCTATCTTTGAGCTGTGACTTGAACTGTCGAAAGGAACCCGTACTCCAAAACCTACACAGTGAGTCAAGGAGGAACAGAATCGCCAGAGCGGCATCTCAGAATTGGCTCGATTCAACTCAGAGAGGCGCAACAAAACCCAACTTCGATTGCTCGTCTACTTGATTCCAATTCAGATCATGCCAGAATTTGTTGCTCTATGCATATTCCAAGTGCGGTTCTTTTGAGTGTTGGTCAGATGCTGAATTGTAACCTCATTTCTCGATTCTACAAATCACAAACGAGCCGCGGCTCGAGAGGTCATCTACCCTGATGAGTATTTCTGGTATTCGTGTATATTTAGGTATCGTGGTTTTTCCGTTCCTGTCCTCGCGTTAATATATTATCAATCTAAACATAATAATATTATTTCATCATTCCAAGGTCTACGAGTGAATGTTCTCCCCTGTTCACAAGATTCTAGTTCAAATTCCGGAGTTGTTCGCTCGCCCCATCAAATGTGGATTTCTGTAGTCAAAACAAAGGTTCATCACAGCGTTTCGACCCTGAGGGCCTTCGGTCTGTTTTAGTCTCGCTTCTGCAATATTCACGGATCCCATATCGACCGCGGTTGAACCGCAATGACATGAGCCCTGATCGCGTCACCCGTCTCTTCAAAGCCGGATACGGCCGCCGATTGATCTGCTCTCAACTATTAGAGTGAGTCATGAGTCGAAAATCAGAGTCTGGCGGTTCGCATCACGAAGCCTCTCAAAGTATAATGTTTTCGAGTCGATCCAAGGTCCTCTAATCCTTGTCCTTTTTGGGTTGGTTGTCCTTCTCTTTTTCTTTGGGCTCCTTGGCTTCTTTCGATGGAACAACCGACCAGCCGATACACATCTTGTCGAAACCACACGTAACAAGATCAACTTTCGATTTGCAGCTTTCGCTCATCCATGCTGTGGCGCAGACCATACGCCGATGACCCTGTACGAAATGAACGTCGAACGTTAGTTTGGAACCGCTTCGCTCGGCCTCTTTCAGGAAATAGAACGGCGTAGAGTTCCCCCGACAATCTATCCTGAATTTCCTCGGGGGAGGAAACCGCCGCCGCGGGATCGGGGGCGAGCCTTCAACCCAACTTCAATAGAATGCAGCATCGAGAAGGTTTCGGAAACTTACGATTCTGTTGTTTCGCGGGAGCCGGGCCAGGCGTTGACCATTGAGATCGTATAATCTCACGTGCCGGTTGTCGTGAGGTATGGCTATGACGTTCTGAGCCGACACCGAGAGCCGGTTGACCGGAGAGTCCAGTCTGACCGCCGAAAGCGGACTCCGCATGTTTCTCAGTTCCCATACTTTCACCGTGCGATCATCCGAACCGCTCACCACGCGGTCGCCCGCAGCCGTAAACGCCACGGAGCTCACAGACCTGGCAAACATAGGTATAACAAGGTCAAACGAAACTGCACGACGAGCGGACGTCCAGAGCATCCATCAGAACCGTTTTATAGCCGAGTAAATTGCCAAACGAGCGACTACCTCGTAGGTTTCGGCTACCTCGCTCCGCTACTTCATACCAAGTCTGGCTTTGCCCCAATAACGTATCACATCATATACCCTGTCACATGGCCTACGAGCCGTGATGGCCCACTAGGAAAACTTCTTTCGCATTCAAGGAAAACGAAATATCGGTCTCACTCATGTCAGTGCCGCTACTCACTCTGTATGTCCTTGGAACACTGAAACGGAATGAATGGCTTCCCGGAAATCCCACAGACGGAACGTGGTGTCTTTCGATGAGGTAACAACGAGTCTCTGCGAGGGATGAGCTGCTAGATGAGTCAATTCGAGATCATGTCCAATGAGTTGCGTGACAAGATCTCCCGTGTTAACATCGTACACGTTCGCCATGCGGTCCCATGACGCTGTGATAGCCTGGAATCAGAGCACGTTCAGTTCTGGTTGTGAGAGGACGGCTCCCTAAGGGTCAAGTAAGCAGAAGAACCGAATCGCTGCATGAAATCAGACCTAAGATCTCTCTTGCATGATATAAAACGGATCCCGACAGATTGAACCAGGAAGGAGTCTTACTTGATCACTGTTAACAAGCCAATCGGCAGCAATTACGACGCCTGAATGGCCCGTCAACTCCAGTACAGGACTTCTGACCAAAGTGGCATCTGTCAGGGCATCTCCATCGTCGCGATCAGCGCTGTCGATCTCGTCTTCAGAAGAATGAGTTTTCTGCAGACAATCGACTAGGTTAGTGTCGTTTGGAATCTTGCGTTCTTAGAGGAAAGTTAGTTTCGCGAGCGCGGCCACGGCTCCCGCCCCGCTACTTCCACGCGCTGGAACTCTCGGCTAGCATCGGGTTGCAATTCCACTCCACCGTTGTGTGAATGGGAAAGCGTATGCAAATCTCAAGCTGCTCTCCATCCATCGGTTCTAATGGTTTTCTTTCTTCGGAGGCAGCTATCACTCTTTTCTATTCCTCGAGTAAAGAAAGAAGAAGCACGAAGTCGCAGACATCCCACTTCCTCGCGCAGCCGCCAATCCCATCAGCTGTGACCGTTCTTCATCCCATCAAACTCTACTTCCACCTGCAACGTCCAAAGCCAGATAGCAAAGGCAGCGGGACGAAAGTGAGGAATCGAAGAGGAGAACATGAAGAATACGAAAACGAAGAGAAACGAAATAGAAAGGCGCCACACCCCTCACGCATTGATATTTAAATCGTCACTCGGCCAGCGGGGAAGTGCCTCTGCCTTGCGGGCCATGAACGTATCGAGTTCGCATCCTCGCGAACGTTTTGTCCGACCGGAATTCCTGTGGTCGATCGTTTCGGAAACGACGATAGACGATGACGGCGACGACCGAACGAACGAACGGCCGATTGCCCGCCAGCCAGCCCGCCCGCCCGCCAACGTTCCCGAGGACCAGCGACTTGTGCTTCTCTGAGCTTGGGCAGCAATCAGCTAAGAGGGAAGTTGATCGCCAGTCGCATTTTCAATGATTTGTACGCGCGAAGAGTTCGGCCAACTGCGTACGCTGCACTGTAACGAGTTCGAACATCCACCCCCCCCCCCCCCCCCCCCCCCTCCGCCCACCCTCCAAGACGAGTCTCAGGCAGCATCGAATCGCTATGCGAAAGGTGGTCTGGGCGGCCTCGGCAATGGTGGAAGCAACGCACTGCCGTTGTCGTCATACGTAGCCTTCGTGCTTCGGATGAAAATAGCGATTCTAAATTTAGAAGATAAATCGAAATATTTATTTGACAACGCGTTTTAAAACACTACCGCTCCCGCTTTCTCGAACTTGACTTTGCGCCCGAACTGTATTACACCAAATCGAACATGAGCCACAGGCTATAATTAGCATTTGCGGGACTTGGCTGATTCGCGGCCCGATCTTCGGCGCTTACGAGCCGGATTGCATTCGAAACGATGCCTTACGAGAGCAACTATGTTTCATGAACGTTTGAAGAGCTCGTGTGACGCAATGATTCTGACGAGTGTGCCATATGCTCCGCTCCCTTGCAAAGCCGTGGGGACGCCAGTGGAACCGGTTCCGAGGGGGGGGGAAGCAGAAAGAACCGTGGAGGTTCCTCCTGAAGTATCCGCTGAAGAGGATCTACTCACGGCAGGCTCAAATACGTTGGCAGCATTAGACAGAAGACTCGCCCGCCATATGTGCGCGGTCTTATCTCCGGAGGCAGTCAGCATCAACTGTTGCGAGGGATGGAAACGGACCGAGTTGACGCTTCCTCCGTGGCCTGAGTATTGGAGCACGCAAACCCCAGTCTCCACGTCCCATAGGCGCGCTGTGTGATCTGATAGAGGAGAAAAGAAAGGAGAGAAGACGTTAGTTTCCGCCGGTCGGGTGATGCGTTGCTTCTGCGCCGACGAATAGGATACGAGAGGATACAAAGGACGCCAAACCTCTCCCCCATCCCCCTAACAACAGAAGGGATCGGATTCCTTCGGCGGGGATCGAGGTTATACTGGACGCTATTTCGTCGAAAACAATTATGGACAACGATATAAATCGAAGCAGACATGGAGAGCTTTGCCAAGGAACAGAGCGGAGAGACAAATCGCAACATCAAAGTAGTTTGAAAGCGAAGAGGTTTGATGTTCAGACTAACCCGCACTGGCGGTCGCAACGATTGGAACCGACGAATTCGAAGGAGAGGTCACTTCCCAGATCCCATCTCGATGACCTGAATATCGTGTGAGTGGTGTACACGTCAGCTGAGAAGTCTTGAATGAAGAGACGATTCGCGAGGTGGACGCTTTCAATTTGTACGTTGACTTGATCTTCTGGCTCAGTTGAGACCCTGCCAAGGGAGGAGGAAAAAAACTAATTAGAAGCGGTTCCTCGACGGGGGATCAGCGAGCACGCCAACCCCTCGCCAGTCTTGGGAGCGAGTGAATCTTTGATCCGCGGCTGGTGATAGATAGCAGCTCAACTGCGCAACCTCATCGATGGCATCGACGGCTCAGTCGATAGTCGCTTCATTACTAGCAGGTGGTTAACCGAATGACGGGGTAACTTCTGTTCGATGGGAGCAGGCCTCGCCAGCTGAGCAAGCGGCCAATTCACCGCTCTCCCAGCCGCCTGCTTGCCCGGCCATCAAAAACACTCGAGACGCTCCGATGTCGTCCGTTTGACATGGCAACGTCCATCAGAATCACCCCCATCAAACCCAGCGGCATAGGGAGGACGCTCAGACCTACCTAATGGTCGGCAAGTTCAGCCACTAGGACACTGGAGAGGCCTGAGCACCCCGTAGGTCAGGTCAGGTTCTCTATCTACACAATGCGTAGTCGCACCCGTATGACTTTGACGTATCGAACTGAAACTCACCTTGTTTTGGCTTAGTTTTTGTTGACTGTGCTTGTCCGTCTGCCGTCTCTATTGAATCTTGGGCCAGTTGCTGAAGGGAGCGAAGATGAGCGCTTGAAGGCCCTGTCAACGGACCTCCTCTCTCCATGAGGAGCTGCTCACTCAACATTTCCACTCTGTCACGCACTGCAACACAGGACATGCAGCTCATTTTATCGATGTTAACACAAGTCAAAACGTTCCCATCACTTCTCCATGTCACAGCAAACAGTGCTCGTCGCAGAGGAAGGATTCCTTCTTTTCTCGATTTCGGTCGACAGAGCTCTGAACGATCGAGGAACCGAATCACGAGCTAGGATTTCCCACGCGGATGATGTTCGATGGCAGGACCTTGCATTTCTGAATGAGTTGCGAGTGCGTATCGCCGTCACTGATTAGCATGAATCGGTGATTTTTCGATTCCATCACGTACTGCACGCACGTTCCCAGCGGCGGCGGCGGCTTTTGCAACGCCCAGGCCGTAGCAGCAACGGCTTACGTGAACCGCTCTGAGCGCCAAGAAATCTGGGATCGAGTGATTCCAATCTGTATGTGAGCGTGTTCGGAGGCAAGCATGGGTTCGTTTGCGTGCTCCTTGCCCGCTACTCGCTCGCACACTGACTCGCCATCGGATTCGCTGGCGGGTCAGCTTGGCGGCCAACGAATCCGCCAACCTCTAGCATCTATCATTGGATTCCTGTGGCGGAAAGCCCTCGAACCTCGCGGCATCGATAGTTGGAATTCAGCCAGTGACTGAAGTTTGCACGACACAATCCAACTCAGTGCTCGCCAATCTGTTCGTACCGGTTCATTGGAACCTGATGAATATCCACATACGTGCTCGCAAAGTTTTGTAAGAACCTGAACCGCGCAGACGAACCCACAGAGCGATGAGAAAAAATTGAGCACGATGATCTTCGAAGAAGGAGAATGGCGAAAAAGACGAGGAGAATCCGAGAACAGGAAGAAATCGAGAAACATCGAGGAAACCGAATATACCGATTCCACCCGAAAGTCGCGTTGAGGTCGAAGAATGCGGCGCAATTATCATGGCGCTATCTAGGATGCTTCGGATCAAGTCAAACCGCTCTTCGTGGATCAGCAGGAATCCTGATCGCAATAGTTGCTATCGGGTAATTTTTTTGCGATTGAGATAGGCTGACCGGTGGTCGGACGAGCAACCGGCGCGGGAACCAATTGACGTCAAGGTCGTCTAGAGAGAAAACGAGACTCACATGTTAGATTTTCCAGACAGAGATTGTCGAACTCTTTTTCGATGGCGCCGAAGAGTTCATAGAGCCGTCGCCTGAAACGAGGGAGATAATATCTCAGATTTAGCAGTTTGGTAATGGCGGATTTGAAACGACGATAAAAAAAAATCTCGAATAGCGCTTGCTTCTTCGTCTCTAGATTCCGGATGAAGGTTCCGGATCGGGCTTCCGTCGTTTCCGCGTACGTTTTTCTCTTCACGTCGCGGAGCAACAGCTCCACTCCCCAATTAGGGATTCCGTGCTGTCGTGACGACAGACAATGGAACTGCAGTTACCGAGGTTTTCGGCGGAAATTACGTGCTGGTATAATGGCCGAATGGCCACGTTACGCGTTCTAGATTCGTTCAATCGTTTGGAGGGACCGTTGCTGGACGACCGTGGTTAGGAACCAAGCCTTACAAAGAGCGTAAGGTCATGCTCAGGAAGAGCGACGGCAGGTAAGGGTGCCTCGCTTCGTCCATGAAGCTGGACTCGTTCGTATTGTTTCTTGCTGGGCAATCCGCGCAGGCTTATTTCATCAGTCACGATTTATGTCTTGAGTGCAAGTTCGGATTTATCGCAAACTGAAGGCTACACGGCTGACGGAAGCAGCGATGCATGTGTGCCAATCTACTCAACGTGACCAGCATCGCGTGTCCTTAACCTTTGACGATAAGCCCTGCTTAGCCGGACGCCCATGGAGTTGATTTTTCTCCCAAGGTACGATTCGACCTCCTTCTTTCTCCCGCCATCCAGAGTTTATCGGTCCCATGGGATGAATAACATTTTTCGTCGACAACTTTTTGGGCGGAGGCTCCCATAGCCTCAGCATTCGGACGAAGCGCCGTCAAGATTCCCTCCGATTACGATCCGGCCCGCGCGAAATTCGTGAACGAAGCCGATGGAAATGTGGCTAGCGCCCGTCAAGGTCAGGCAGGGACCGAAGATGCTCAAATATGTTGCTCACAATCACCCCGAGTCCTGCATTCCGGCGTGTACTTTCAACAGCCGAGTCTTTCATGGTAGTCCAGAGGGCTGCGTCCTCGCCGAACAATGTCAACTATTTAACCACCGACGAAAGTTGAGGCGTGCTTCGGATACTCGTCCATCTTAATTCCCGATCCGAGGGGGGAACGGAGGAACGAAATCGATTCGAGCAGCCAAAGTTGACCGGCAACGTGCGGAATGACGTCATTACTTCAATATGGAGAGAAATTAACGACATACCCTATCAGTCTTTGCAAGGGCGACCGTCCCGTCGCCTCCGCTGTCGCTCCTGCCTGCTATTGTCCTTGGCAGTCGGCAGCCTTTGCGTGGAGAACACGTTTCGTCGTCTACGTGCCTTCATGTGACCGAAAGAGGAAACGCCCTCCGATGCTGCGCAACAAATGACGGCTACCACGCTGCTCCGGTGGAAGTTGCTATACTATGCTACTTGCTCGGCGTTGCACTTCAACAGACAGAGCCTCACATCTGCACGCCCACCAACTCAATGTTGCCCGATGGCTCCTCCGCTGTTTTCGGAAATGTAGCGGAGTCAACAAGAACGACACCAATGGACTCGGTTCTTTGCAACGGGTGGTGTGCCTCTCGCAGCAGGAGGTTTGAAACTACCTTGAGATCATGGCAACTCGACTCGGCAACTGGACGATTCCAACCGTGACGAACTACGCCTCTCTGCGGTCTCGCTGCGGTTCATGGCATGGAGGACCCGAGGTACATCGATGCGCACGAGGCCTGCGAAAATGAGTAACCCTGGGAGCAATGAGCCCATGGGCGACAAATGATGAAAACGTCCGTCGGCCTGCAGGCCGGCGCTCCCTAATATCTGGGCAATAGGAAGCCACCCACGATCAAGTCAGGTCTCATTAAGGCACCCACTTTGGGAAGGAGGCGGTGGAGATAATTTCTACCCTCAGCTTGAGCTCCTCTACCGAAGCGTTTCGAGCCCGCAATCTAAGCCGAGGTTGAAGTTTCCTGAGATTGCTTTTCACTGGAGGGAACTTCGAAACTCGCCTCAGCGATCGCAACGTGGCATCTGTGTTTGAGCATTCTTAGCATCCGTTTCCATTAAAACGATCTGTCATCGAATTCCCATAAGGCCGTTGTCTTTTACGTCAAACTCGAAGCCTTGATCGCGAAGCTCACAAAGAAGAACGGTCCCGAAGAGGACAACAGCAGCAACAACGGCGCGCCGTCCGCAGTGAGAGTTCGAGTATAAGTATAAATAATGGAACCTGTGCCCTCATCCACGTTAGGAAACATTCCCGCTCGCAACTGTTGCTCACTGATCCTCCGACTCGGGTCTGTGTGGCGGGGGAAACGCTCCGTGAGCAACAGCGTCCAAATAACGAAATCAGTCGTGGCGAGTGGACTCCTAGAACCCTTTCATCATGGCGAAGAGTGATACTTTGGCCTTTGTCCGAGATATCTGTCTCGGCTCATATCGTCCTGTCTGTTCTCGGTACTGTGGACATCATCTCCGAGAGCTTCGTCGTCCTAGACGTCTCTTTCTCCATGTCAAGTTTTATCTATCATGCCGAAGATCTCTGCTCCCGTATGCCTGAATGGAAGGAGGCATAGTACCAACCGGTGGGCCTTCTGAGCGGCCGAAAGAGTTCGAGGGGTCAGGGACAGGTACTCACTTCACTTTAGGAGGCATTATGTTCTCATTGTCCTTGTCTTCGCGGGTGGCATGACGTCCCTCAAGCGACGCCTTTGCCTGAACCAAGTCCTTGGTGATCTCGCGATCTTTATCCTTGTACGTTGATGACCCAGGAGTGGAGCAAGCATCGTCCTTGTCGCTTAGAGTACGACCCCACGAGCGAAGAATTCCCGAGGAGGCCGGCCGATCCTTTGTTTCTGTTGAAACAGGCATGTTCTAGCCGGACCTTCTGAAATACAAGAAAGTCAACGTAACTCTATTGTCCAGCACGAATAAAACTGTTCAAACCCACGCTGCAAATAACAGAGATAGTATTTTCACTAGGAAAAACGATAATGAAATGGATCAGGTTTCCGACTCGGGTGTCCTTCCGGTGAGCTTTCCCAACTCTCTGACCATGGAGACAAATGCGGAAACGAGGAAACCGAGAACGATGATTTCAGAATTCGAGCTCGTTCCCCGGGACCACTTGTTTCGCAGAGATTTGGCAACAACCAACTCAGGCCGAAGAGAGAAAGCAAAAATGTGCTTTGTACAACCCCAACTTCATCAAGGATATAGTTCCAGACCCTGGGCAAACAACTTCACGAGGATTGTCCTGGAATGGCGCGCTAGTTCTGCCAGGACTGAGCCGAATCGTGCTCATAACCAGTCCTCAGCCACGACTGAACTAGCGAGAGAACATGCTGAAACGCATACGTCCGGAACGTGTAACTGTAGAACGATTCGCTCGAGTACGCGGTCTGCTCTGGCTCAGTGCACACCGAAATCTTTCCGCTGCAATCCAAAAACGCTGTAGCGGTGTATTCGTCATATTTAATTCATTGGCAGACAGAGACGCTGACTCCGAAAGAAGTGTTGTCGATCGGAAGCAAACGCTCGTCGAATGTTGGAGCAAAACTCGTACCATTCAGCTAGCTGACTGGCTCCTTGTCAGCGAGGTCCGGTGACCAACTGCATGGAATTACGAGGTAGGAATAGAAAGGACGATGCCTTGGGAAGCATTCATTTATTGGATCTCGTTGAGTTGAGTTGCTTCAATAGGCATCAATCAACGAGCGGCATTGCGGCGCACATCAGCCCGTGAGGCGTTCGGTAGAATGAGTGTCTCATGAACGCAGTACACACTACAGTAAACGCCGGGTTGGTATTCGTAGCGTCAAGCGAAGCTCTACATCAATCGTAATCGGCCGAAGTGCGCCGAAGTCGGATCTTCGAAGCCTCGTACTTCTGACGCCTGCCGCTTTGGCAACATCAATTCAACCGTCATTTCTGTTGTTGCCGTTATTGTTGTCGTCATCGTCGTCGTCGATGTCGATGTCAACGACGTGGTCTTTGTTGATGGCGGCGTCAAGTAGAGTTGCTTTCGGCTGCTCAAGTGGGACACGCTGTGCATTGATAGATGTATCTGTCGTCTAGGTGGGCATCGAGCCAGAAAGCAACAGCACGCACGTTGAAGAGAGCCTGACAAAAACGACCTTGCCAAGAAACCAGCAGGCAATGCCCACTCATTCGCTCTCTCTCTCCCTGACTTGCGCCTGCCTCGGTCGGTGTCTTCCTTCCTTCCTGCCTCCTAGCTAGCCTCTCAGCCAGCCAGTCTGTTCACCGAGGTAAAAGAGCGGGCTTTTGGCTGAAATAAACTGCAGGTACACCGGGATGCGTCCGACGTTCGGCTGCCAACCAATGCGATGGAGTTCGCTCCGGAGACACACCGAAAGCGCAAAGAGAAAATTGTGGGAAAGCAATTTCCGAAGCGAGCCAAACACAGAGTATAACTAGTTCCCTCTACGCAACGGGAAGACCCGGATCAACCGAATAAGTTTTCATTGCACACGGAAGCTTCGAGTGCGGTCAGATCCACCTGCGTTGGTTCCGCAAACCCCACGAGTGGTTGTGTCTTGATTTTTGGCTGAGGCATGATTCGCGCCTTCGATCATTCGCCGTCAATGGTCTTCCGTCAACCATTCAACTTGAACTGTCTCACGAATTCGGGGCCGAACCCCATCGCCCCCGACGCCCTCGTGTCGTCCATAATCTGACCATCTGAGAGTTTTCGTATCCGGGGACAATTTACGTCACGGACGATGTGGGGGACCCGTCGACGCAGCGGAGAAGGCTCCGTGAGAAGACACGCCCTCGACTTTTTCTTTTATAACTCCCGATGGAAAGCTCTGGTACTCCTGCCCTATCTGCGTTGAGGGGGCGACCGCTGGGCAAATATAAAAATTCACGCATCGCCGAGCAGAACTAGCGGGAGAGCCAACAGCGAACGTCTCTCCACTCCCGTCTCAATTTGTATTCCACTTCTCCGACGCCCGTATGCGCATACTGGAAGACATACGAAAATGCTACAGGTCTTCCGAGATCGATATGGATGCCCTTGGGGAACGAACGAACGATGAGAACGACTGCCCCCCCTCTTGTCCTTGTAAAATGTCGTCACATACGCATTCTGCTCCTCCACGTTCCCCTATGAACCTCCCGATTCTCTTTCCTGGAGGGCGTTGATCTCGTCCTCGACCTTGCCATACCTCTGATACGGTATGATCCCAAGGTACCATCGAACCATTCCGGAACCATGGTTGATTTTGGATGGTGGAAAACATCGTATCATCATAATCCATCTTCAATGACTCCGCTCGCCTCCCACTATATCCATCGCAAAACTTGCAACATATGTCGGTTGTCCGTTCGCGTCTGTTCCGCTGATTGGGTATGCAGCTCGTGATTCCCCGTGCACGCGAAAGCTGTCCGATCGTCAACTTAATGGCCTCCCGACCGAGGCGCTGCGGCAAGCATGATGGTCAGTTCTTGCTTAATGCGTCTCCCTCGATGTTCGCTTCGCGCCTCCGCTCTCTTTATCTCTATCCAAAGCCTCCCCGGCTCGCGGGATGTCCGCCAGAAGCGCCAAAGATCGTCATCCCCCTTCTCCACTCCCGGTCTCCATTCTTGATTCAGGATGAGCATGTCGATTCGACCTTGAAACCTGACCGAGGTAGCAGTGTAATGTGGTATCGGAGAAGGAGACGGTCGGACGTTCGCATTCGCGCGGCCGAGAGGTTTTATGCACTAGGGCACAGCCCTGAAACGGAACAGACAAACGCGTCAAATGCTCAACACACGAGAAGTGTGGACAGGGCGCTCGCTTCCATGTCAGGGCACGGGAACACACTGTAAGTGATCGCAAAAGACAGAACAATGGATGATGCAAAACATCAGGAGCACACTACCGTTCGGCCTGACCTCGCGCATTCAAGTTCCTACCATGAGTGCACTCCAGAAAATTCTCCGCTCCCATATCTGCATTGTTTGTGGAGGATCGGGCCAAGCTGAGCTCCGCTACTTAAAGTGTCCCTGAAGCATCAGCCACGTACTCGAGAGAATATGTGGATTGTTGCGGGCCCATTCTAAATCAATTACTTGCTGTCAAACTCCCGGATCCCAAACAGTCATAGAAAGATTTCTGAAAAAGCACAATCTATAGCCGGGCTTGCAGATCCTGGATGAGTAGGGCACGGTTAAGGCTGCGAAATCGCAAGTTCAGTCATGATTCTGGCCTACCATTCCACCATGTTGCCTCGGACGTGCCGAGGAGTGTTGTTGAAACCGGTTTCGTGGGCGGCTGGCTGTGTGCAAGATAAACGAGCCTCATCTCAGTCAACTTGAAGAATACGAGACGGAAACAGAGAAAAGGAAAAGGCTCCAAATTGAACAGCGGCACTTCCTTCAAATAGTGCGCGTAACAACCAAGGGAAAAACTCCCATTCAACTTCGAGATACAGTAGACGCAGCCTCGGACGACAGCCCACAGATGAAAGCGCTTCATTCAGTCGCTCATTCATTGTGGCCTATTTGTCGGGAGTCGACCGGGGAACTCGGGCGTCTTGGGGAGACCTTGCAACGGAGGGGAGGAGCTCGAGGACGCATCAAGTGGCTTCCTCGTTCTAACTCGGCAGCCGACTGCAAGTAGATTTCACCATTCATAGAGCCGGGTGTCATCACTGATGACTTTGTATCCAAACTGTCATGAAAATGGCCAATAGTTCAAAGGATAGTTCTAAACGCGTGCGTGATCGGAGACATCCAGCTAGGGCTGCAGAATCGCCGCGAAAATTCACCCCACGCTGTTGCGGCGGATTCCACAACATCTGGTCGCTCCAACGAGTGGCCAGGCTAGATTATAGGATCCCACAATCAAATCATTCTAATGGGCCCCGGAGAACTCCCTCAGAAATTGCCTGGTGACGTTGTTTCGTAGAACTATTGTACGCGGTCTGAGGAGCCTCAAAACACGCCGCTAACAAAATTTCCGCGATTCTGATGCGAAGAGCAACTGAGTAAAAGAATCGAGTTGCCGCTGACTGGACCAAGTAATGAAGAAAGCCGAATTGATTCTGTTACGCTTCACGTTCGTCGCTCGTCCATGAATCATCCACACTACGTTTCCTCGCGAAGCCAAGGATTCCATCATATATTTACCACTTTTTCGAACATGGTGGGCGAAAAAAGAACTAGCCAGCTGCCGGGAACTTTTCATCTGAAAAAGCCGAACAGATTTTCAAAACCCAGGTGTAGAAAATCTAATTGGGCTTTCTCTTTGGAAAACCGTCCGACAACGGAAAATCTTCCAATGATTTCACACGGGTCGCGAGCAACTCTAAGAGTTCGCATTCGAAACGATACTTCCTGGCGCACCATTCACTATGATTTACATGTATCACCTCAGACGGTGGGGAACGACGCTCGAGGGAAGACGTAACGTTGGCTCTCCAATGAATCATAGCAGTTGTATTCTTGCTTCAAAGGAACGACCGTGTCCGGCTTGAACCAGGATTTTCCAGGCGTTTGGAGGAGATATAAGGATGTTGGGGATTTGAAGTGGGTTTCGTCTTCAGCTGCTTCACCTCAGGTAGTGACTCATCCACCGATCATCATCGACTGCGTTCGAGAAGGGCGCGCGCGTTCCAAAGAGGACCATGTAGCCACGAAGCCAAAATATCATTCCATGGCTGGCGTTGACTTCTCTGAACAGCTCGAAAAGTTCCTTGTTCACTTCTCGGCCTCCCTCGGCAACTCCAGCAACACATGTATCAGATTCAACCTTCTGGTGAAATGATCCACGAAATCAGCGACTGCGATTGTCATCGGCTCGCCTGCTTCCACCTTTGGTAATCTCTGCAGCTTGCTCGAATCTCTTTTTGACGCTCCAATCTTTATCGAGAAAGCTTGATCCTTCTTGGAGCTTTTGGTGGTTTTTCCTAGCTCTTCGATTCCACGTCCGATCCGTTACATGGGAAGGGAGCGGCACCCACGGCAACTACGAAACTCAATGAAAGTTTTCCTCTGGATCCTGTATTAACCTTATCGTGAGGTTTCTGACATTTCCAGGAGTTTCCAGTCTCATGACATGGCCCTAACTGTTGCACGACAGTGTCTGTGAAATGTCAAACGAGGCGAGGCCGCGAAACAGGGAAGCGGGAACACCCCGAGTCAAGGTGCGCCGTATTGCTAACCGTGCGCTCCAGCGTCTCGTTTGATGTCTGATGCACAGTGCGCATTGACACCGCTCAGATTTTGTGGTTTTCGTCGACGTCCCGGAGCTTTCACTCATTGTCAGAGATACGGAGTAGGTTGGAATTATATATCGAACTCTGACACTCACCTCGTTGCTTCTGTTAATCGAAGGATGAACTCATTGCTCTCAGTGACGCTTTTCCGCCTGTCTTGCAACGCGATCACGATTGAAGCCGATGAACAAAAGCTTGGATTCGGTTCAGCTGAGATCGTCCAGTAGTCAACCAGCCTGACTCACCCGGAGTCTCCGGAGCGATCGTGCTCGCCTGGCTGTGCTATACAGCGATGCTACACACCAGCACGAGAAGGCATTCTCGCCGACGAACGAAGGAAAGTACACACCCGCACAGATTAGTTCCGTGAAGCAATGTCAGCAGACGAAAAGCTTAGAAATTTTAGCACCGATTTGATGAGTTCAGGCTTCTCAAGATCATCACCACCATCACTACTGCCGCCGCCACCACCACAGTGAACGACCGACGGACAGACGGGCCAGCGAGCGAACCAAGCAAAGAACAGACGACGACCAACTCTCCACCACCGCTATTCTGCCATCCAGTGACTGTTCGGTAGTGAGAGAAAGAGCAAACCAGAGGCGCAGACGCATCTGTTCCCCGCCATCGAGGGCTCCTAGATAGACCCTAGTTTGCTTGGCGGGTGTCGGGCGCGAGTGCACCCCTCATGTCTAACTGTCAACGATTGTGGCATGGTAAAATGAGAGAGGGCCGCAAACAGCTCGCTATCTATGGAGAGACATTTCCATGTGATCGAGCTAGAGTCTTCGGACTCTCTCCATAGTTCTCCCACGAAACACTGTGGACGGGTCCCGTGACGAACACGTTTTGTCGACGCGGGGCATCAGAGCCGCTTGTCGATCCGTTTCTTTAATTGACACCGAACAACTCCGGTCTCTGCCGGACTTGTTGAAGGCCTCTCCGATACAGTCGTAAACATAACACAGTCGTTTCTAGATCTCTGGCGATCTTAATGGCTCGCTCTCGAATGCAGGATGAGAATCTGAATAGCACCTAGCTCTTCTAACACGATACTCATCGGAGTCAGCCCGGTGCGTGATGGTACATTTCTTTCACTCTGCGAAACTCTGCCATTTTCCAACATCATCAAAGTTCCGTAATTCCTCAAATGCGGCATTATTTGAACTCGTTACTTGAAGCAAGGATTTAGCTCCCTGTGGTGCTGTCAAGCTTGATTTCGATCGATCTCGCCTACCATTTCCCAAACATTCGAAGAAACCCACATAACAAGGGAGCTCGACAAAGAGAGTGCGTATCTTGAGTCAAAGTCCAAGTTTTAAGTCTCAATGAGAGATCATTTTCTCGAAAAACGCTGAGATACTCTTTTGAGGTATCGTGTCTCTCATGGTCAGTGACTGTGCAACTTCCCAATGATCGGTCCCACTACGCTAGCCCGCCCAATCGAGCAGTTCAAAACAAGCTCAGCCTCCTCTCACCCAGAGCTCTCTCGTGGTAAGACTCCTCTTCCCCACCGGGCTCTTCTTCTTCTCCACGCCCCAAAACAATAATATAAGTCTCTTTCCTCTCCAAGTGTGAGTGATCGCTGTGTCTGCTTGTTTACTCGACTCCATCAAGAGAGGGAAAGGACATCCATCGAGCAGGAATCCATCTAGTTTAAAGGAGGGCTGGATCGGGATTAGAGTTCGGAAAAGAAGTCGATCCTTTTTAGAAGAAGTCACGAATTTGGACTACCGTGTGTGAGGACACGTTGTCCAGTGTATTAGAAGCCTGCGCTAGATTTCCTCTTGGCTGCAAAAATGTCAGACGAAGCTGCGAGACGTCGCGAATTGAGGAAACAGCGAATTCTGGGCAATTCTGAAAACAGGCTGAAGCGAATCCTCAACAAAGACGGTGAGTTGAACGCAATTCCCCCCCGGCCCGGGATGTGCGACTGAACTCAAAATCAGAATCAAGAGAGCAAGAGTAGAGAACAGAACGGCAAATAATACGCGAGAGCCACTGTGAGCTATTCCGTCAAGAGAACATCTGGAAGAATCATATCCAGAAGCGAGCCGACCAATCAGATGACATCGAGCTCATTGCTTGTCTCGCCCGCCGATGTGGGAACTGTTTTCAATGCTGTCAGGCTGGGGCTATCGGGACTCGTCCGCCTCATACCATCCTCCGCGGGGAGTCCCGAGAAGCCTCCGAAGACATGGACATTGTTCACCGTCAACTCTTTGTGTCAACTCCACAGCTTCGAAGTCGAGCTGAGTTTTTACTGTTCCTTTACAGAAAATGCACCATCGGCGGGTCCAGATATCCTCGAGGGGGAACCGAAAGCGTCAGATGAGTTCCCGTTGACAACGACACATGGAGAGTTCGTCCCTCAGATTTCAAACAAAACCCCTGATCTTCCAATACACGCCAGAATGCCCCTATTGTCAGATCTCGTCAACGACCTGGACAGCCCAATGGCATTCCCGGACATTTCCTCCCTGGGGTCGTTCGGTTCTGAGCTCAGCCAACATGGTGACCTATTGTCTTCGCCACCTCTGCTAGACATGGCGGATCTTGAGAACCTAAGTAGTTCAGGCAACCCGATGGAGCTCTTCTGTCGATTAGCCGCCAGCTTAGAAGGGAAAACGAGCGACCCAGTTCCACAAAAGGCTGTATATCAAGGTCCGGCTTTCTTGGTCGACTCCGGAAATACATTGCGGATCCGTTTCATCTTCCTCGTGGGAATCCTGTCAAGGCTATTGCTACCATTGATACCGACAGAGTATGCCGTAAGTTGATCATCCGATAATATTCTCATCGATTGACTGTCTTCCGTCGATTTTCCAAGTACGTCACCGAGAGGAAGGTCGTACCGAGGCAAGCTGAAGAATTCCTCCAGCTTATGTTCGCTGTCTTCTTTGCAGAAACTTTTCGGTCCGCTGTACCTGCTGGAGGTCCTTCTCTTCTCGTTATGCGTCGTGTATAAAGCTCCCTTAGAACATTCCTCGATGTCATTAGCATACAATTTGATGTCGCTGTTCGGTTTCCGTTCCATATTTGTAACAGTTTTAAAGGTATTCTCATCGGCTGTTGAACTAGTCTTGCGAGACATGTGGTCTTACTCGTTTTCATTCTTCATCACGCACGCGCTGTGCCAGCAGTTGGAGGGTTTTCAAGTGTGACGTTTGGAACTGGAGTCAGCGTTCCCGTGTTGATGTGAATCAGCGGTTTCAGTCAACCGAGTTGAAAGGATAAAAGATATCTTATTATGACAGATGATGCTGGTGATTTCTCTAAAGGCCACTCTCAGGCTCAGATAGGTGAATTTTCGGTCTGCCGTCTCTTCCAGGCGAAGAATCAGGGCTGGACTCGGAACGTGCTCGGTCCCTGAAGACCCCCGACAGCATACTAGAACATCCTAGTTTCAAGTGTGACGACGAGAATCGGGGGGCAAGTCTCATTCCCAGACGGCTCACAGTCTGTCCGGGCACCGAGGGCTACCGTGGGAGATGGATAGGGAGGTCTAATATGGAGAGACGCGATTGACGACGCGGTTCCAGCGGGGCGTTATGTATTAGGAATCTCTGGCTCCCAAACATCTTCTCGATCGGCTTCAGAACGGAAGGTCTTCCAGATTCTCCGCGAGTGTTGTCCCCGTTTGGAAAACCAGGAGCGAAGAGTCATCGAAAATGCCCATAGTATGCGCGAGGAAGGTTCAGCTACGTTATCAAAGGATTTCGATAGCCGCAAGTCTTCGGTGGAAGGGGGAAGAAACGGACGAAGATAATTTGCTACAACAGTGAGCTCCATTGTTCAGACAGAGATTTTGGGGGGAAGGGGTTTTGTCCCCCGCTCTCCACTCCCGCGAATACGTCACCGTCTCAATCTCATGGTGGCGAATTCATCAACCCTAGACTTGAGCCACGGGGCACAACGTCAACTCAGTGCAACCCAGACTACTGCGACGATGCAGACTGCAGGGTATCTTTCTGAGCCCGAGCTCAACCCCCGGACTCCGTCGAGTCGAGCAGAGATCATCCTTCCGCTTGGCTTGGAACGCGGAACGCAATGGTGTCTCCCGAAGGAAGTCCGTTCACTGACTCGACAGCCTACGGAGCATGCGCTGTAAAAACGGCGACGTCACAAGGTCGCCGGGAGATTCGCTATCGGCTGGCGATACCATCAACGTCTTCGCCGAGTGAGCGTCTGAGAAGCGACCGGCAGACAGCGATGGCCGGACACATCAGATTGATACAACTCAGAACATGGTATGTTGTACTCTACCGTATGGAATCAAGAACTTTGCGATACGTAGTACAAATCACGCTCGCAACTTTTCGAATCTCGCGTGCCGCCGACATCTGAACAAAGCAGATGAACCGCGCAGCTGATTCATGGCACTCCGATTGTTTACGCCGGGAAGCGCTCACCAACCTCCTGCTGACCGTTCGAATCTCCGTTCGGCGGGCTCTCTGGAGTCCATGCCACCCACTTGCGGTCTACCGGGGACAGAAATGGCCAAATAATGTTGAGCTATGCTGGGGAATGATGTAGAAGTGTGATCGAGAGGAAGAAGCCGAATTCTGTTATCTTCGAGCTGTTTGTGACCATAGTGGGTTTTTGGTTCTCACTGGAGTAACAGATGAGGTTTCATCTGGATCACGTACCCTAGAGTGTCCCGTATGAGGGACTCGTTTCTCGACCTTACCAACATCGAGAGCTCCGCGGTAGTCGATAGCTCGATTGATTGATGGATTGATTGATTATTATTTTCCAGTCTCAACCATCAGATACAACGCAGAGCATCATCGTTGCCGGAGCTGAGAACGAAACACACGATAGACAAATTATTGATCGCGAATCGAGGGGAAATAGCCTGCAGGATCATCAGGAGTGCGCGAAAGCTAGGAATACAATCTGTGGCGGTCTACAGCGATGTTGATAAAAACTCAGTTCATGTTCAACAAGCCGATGAGGCATACCGAGTTGGCACGGCTGCTGCCGCGGAGAGCTATCTACGCAAGGACAAAATTATTGAGGTATTGATGAAAGGACGATTCACCTAGCTGATTTTTCCACGATCCATTGATCTATCTTATCCGAGACTGAGGACTGAAATCGTCTTTATAGGTCGCGAAGAAATGCGGAGCGAAGGCTATCCATCCAGGATATGGATTCCTATCAGAGAATGTGGAATTTGCCGAACTCTGCGAAGGTGAAAACATAATCTTCGTTGGACCTCCCGTCAACGCAATCCGGGATATGGGTGAGTGATCAAATGGGAACACCTTGGGCCATATCGATGGTGACAAGGTCGACATTCTCCGGTGTCTTTGGATACAATCAGCTGAAATATTCGAACCAATGACGCATCTTCCAGGGATCAAGTCTACCTCAAAGCACATAATGGCCAAAGCCGGAGTGCCCATCATCGAAGGTTACCACGGGGATCAGCAGGACGATGCCACTCTACTCGAAGAGGCCAAGAAAATCGGATTCCCCGTAATGCTAAAGGCTGTTCGAGGCGGTGGAGGCAAAGGTTTGAGGCTTTCCTCTCGGTTATGACAGTGTCAGACGAAGTTTCGCTACGAAACTCAAGCTCTAGGTTCGATTATTCCACTGTTACAGGTATGCGGATCGCCATGAATGAAGGCGAGTTCAATTCGCAGCTCGAGAGTGCTCGACGAGAAGCGATGAAGTCTTTCGGGGACGATGTCATGCTAGTCGAGAAGTTTGTGGTCAACCCCCGGCACGTTGAGGTTCAAGTATTCGGAGACCAACACGGTGAGTTTCTAATCAAGCTTTTTGAAAATTGAAACTGAGGTAGAGCGACGGGAACGATTCTGGATCACTGATGCTCTCCATCTCGGCAGGGAATCATTTGTATCTCTTCGAGCGCGACTGCAGCGTGCAGAGACGTCATCAGAAAATCATAGAAGAAGCACCCGCGCCGGGAATTTCGAGCGAAGTCCGTCGCCAGATCGGAGAGGCTGCTGTCCGAGCAGCTAAAGCCGTTGATTACGTCGGGGCCGGAACTGTCGAATTCGTCATGGACTCGCAACAAAGGTTCTACTTCATGGAAATGAACACACGGCTCCAGGTCGAGCATCCCATCACTGAAATGATCACAGGAGTCGATCTGGTCGAGTGGCAGTTGCTCGTCGCGTCAGGAGCTCCGCTTCCTCTGTGTCAGGAACAACTCCAGCCGAGAGGTCACGCGTTTGAGGGAAGAATATACGCTGAAGACCCGAAGAACAACTTCATGCCAGCCGCAGGTATTCTGAAGAAGTTGAGAGCCCCTTCGGATGCTAGGGTAGACACCGGTGTGCAAGAAGGTGATGAAGTCAGCGTTCATTACGATCCCATGATCGCGAAACTCGTCGTCTGGGGTTCGGATCGACAGTCCGCATTGGCAAAACTCAAACATTCGCTGTCCGACTATGTGATCGCAGGCATGCCGACCAACATTCCGTTTCTCATGAAGCTCTGTAGCCATCCCAGCTTCAAAGCTGGAGAAGTGCACACCGAATTCATTCCACAGCATAGAGAATCTCTTCTGGGGTTCGCCCCGCCTTCTGAAAAAATTGTCGCCCTGTCCGCAATCGCCTTGCGGCAAAGGAAGAACTCGTTGGACTTCTTCAGGCTAAATATGGATCACACAGAAAAAGTTCAGTTGAAATACGGCGACCTGGATTTCGTTGTCGACGTTACAGCACACAGTGACGACGAAAGCTATACGGCTCAGTGTGGCAACTTCCATCAAAAAGTGAGAATTGGAGTTCACGATACGAACGGTGTAGCTGAGGTTCGCTGTGAACTCGGTGACGAAATCTACAGCTTCAAACTTTCCAACGATGACGGTCGTGTCACGGTGTATACGGACGATGACGTCCTCTTGTTCGACCTTCCTGAACCCAGTTACGTTGCTAAACTGAGAAACAAAACAGGAGCTGCCGAAGGAGGAGCTGTAGCTCCTATGCCTGGAGTCGTAGAGCAGGTTCTTGTCAGCGAAGGCCAGGAAGTTAGCAGCGGTCAGGCACTCGTGGTCATGATTGCCATGAAAATGGAGGTGAGCACAAATGTTTGGATACGAGTCGAGGACGTTGATGGCTACCCGATGCCCAGTACGATATCCATTGCTGATCGCCGACTTCTGAACTAAACAACTTCATTTCTTCACAGTACGTCATCAAGGCCTCTGAGGACGGAATAGTCTCAAAGGTTTTGTATAAAAAAGGAGACAACGTGGCGAAAAACACGCCGCTAGTGCACGTGACACCCAAAGCTGGATGACTCCCGCGGCAGTTCGCTCCGGGATCCGCTTGATTCATGTGACCCGTATTTTCGTGCCAAACTCAACCGCGTGTGGAAGTTCATCTCTCTCTTTGAGTCGAGCTCCGTCTTTCGGCGGACCGAAAGATTTCTCGTACCACACGGGCAGAGATATCTTCGAAGCAAAATCCTCATCGAATTACAGAGCTGTGGACATCGCCGGGCCGTTGAGACACAGGAAGAGAGATTGAAGCGCATCGAGAACCTTCGTCTCCATCGGAAACTTCTGAGATCCGAGAGAAACAAAGTGAATTTAGGTAGTTCCCGAATAGATCCTCTGATGAGCTGGTGTGAAAGATGAGAGCTATATCATGAATGAAGTGATGGATTACGCTGACAAGATGTATTCTCTCCAACGCCGAATATTGTATAACGAGCCGAGCAAGCTGAGCAGTACAGCTGCGGACGAAGAACCTCAAAATCCTGAATCAGAGCAATCGTTTATTGCTTGTGATAAAAATTAACGCTACAAAGCATGGCAAGATGCCAAAGATGTTTCACATCCCGCCTCACGCTTTACCGGTATTTCGACGTGTCCTACCCTCCTGTCCTGAGGATCACGTTCACTGAAGGTATTAAGAGAGGCCAGAAGCTGTTCGCCGTTGTCCCTTATATTACACTTGACTAATCAGAATCAGAAGTCCAGAGTCCCCTGTCTGTCAGCGTATCACCCTCAAAAAACAAAAATCTTCCGAAGATCGTCTCTGTCGCGTTCCTTCGTGGGAAAGTTCGGAACCATTTAGGCGTTGAGCTCCTTCATTCGGTTGAGAGCTGAACCAGCTTTGAACCAGGCGATTTGTCCCGCGTTGAAAGAGTGGTTCAGCATGATCTTGTCAACCTTTCCGTCCTTGTGCTTGATGTGGCATTCAAGAGGCTTGCCTGGCTGGAAGTCTTTGAGCCCAACAATCGAGATTTTGTCATCAGACTTGATCTTATCGTAGTCGCTGGGGTTTTGGAAGGTGAGGGGAAGGAGACCTTGTTTTTTCAAGTTGGTCTCGTGGATACGGGCAAAGCTCTTCACAATGATAGCGCGACCGCCGAGGTGACGGGGTTCCAAAGCGGCGTGTTCCCGAGAAGATCCCTCGCCGTAGTTCTCGTCACCGATGACGACCCAGCCTTGTCCCTTGGCCTGAAATTCAAGCATAGAATGTCACCCTGTTGATGCCTGCGAAAGCAAGGGAAAATCCGACGATGCTGAGTTGGGAAAACAAGACGGTGCTCCTGTTCAAATCGCTTACCTTGTACTGACGAGCCACGTCAGGGACTCCACCGCTCTCCCCTGTGAGGCGATTTTGAACCTTGTTGGCCTCGCCACTCTCTTCAGGAATAGCTCCAATGAACATGTTGTTGGAGATGTTGTCAAGATGTCCACGGTATTTCAGCCAGGGACCCGCAGCAGAGATATGATCAGTGGTGCATTTGCCTTTGGCTTTCAACAGGATGAGCAAGTCCTGAAGATCGTTTCCGTCCCACTTCGAGAAAGGAGAGAGGAGTTGAAGACGTTGCGATTTCGGATCGACATCAACCTTGACTCCGGAACCGTCGCTGGGGGGACCTTGGTAGGTGTCCTCTCCGGGGTCGAAGCCAGCACGGGGAAGTTCATCACCTTTCGGCGGCTCGAGTTTGAACTTCTTCCCGTCAGCAGCGGTCAGCTCATCTTCCAGAGGATTGAAGTCGAGACGACCAGCGATCGCGAGAGCAGTCACCAATTCAGGTGAGGTCACGAAAGCGTGGGTTTGGGGGTTGGCGTCGTTTCGGGCGGTGAAGTTCCTGTTGTACGAAGTGACGATGGTGTTCTTGTCGCCTTTCTTGATATCTTGACGGTCCCATTGACCAATGCATGGACCACAAGCGTTCGCCAAGACCATGCCTCCGAACTCAGTCAGAGTTTTCGATTGACCGTCGCGCTCGATCGTCGCACGGATCTGCTCCGAGCCGGGAGTAACGGTGAAGAGGGATTTCGACTTCAAACCGTGGTCGAGAGCCTGCTGAGCGAGCATAGCGGAGCGAGACATATCTTCGTAGGATGAATTGGTGCAGGACCCGATGAGTCCAACCTTCACGTCAAGAGGCCATCCCTTCTCCTTGGCGACCTTGCCCAACTGGCTGATCGGATGGGCGTAGTCAGGAGTGAAGGGACCGTTCACATGGGGTTCAAGGGTGTCGAGGTTGATCTCGATCACTTGGTCGTACTTGCATCCAGGATCAGCCGTCAACAGTTTGTCCTTGACTTCAGAGGCCGCGTCAGCGATAGCAGTGCGCTTGGTGGACGCCAAGTAGTCGGCCATGCGAGAATTGAAGGGGAACACAGACGTGGTTGCTCCAATTTCAGCACCCATGTTGCAGATTGTGCCCATGCCTGTGCATGAAATGCTCTGTACGCCCGGGCCGAAGTACTCGACAATGGCGCCGGTGCCACCCTTCACGGTGAGGATGCCGGCGAGCTTGGTGATGACGTCCTTGGCGGATGTCCAGCCGGACATTTTGCCCGTGAGGTGGACGCCGATGACTTTTGGGCATTTCAGCTCCCATGGAATACCTGCAGAACAAAAAACACGTCACATATGGACAGTGCGATGGCTCAAAACGGATATCCCTTGGAAATATCGCAGCCTATTGTAGTTTGTTGGCAGGTACGCACCAGCCATGACGTCGACAGCGTCTGCGCCACCAACTCCGATGCAGAGACCACCAAGACCACCGCCGTTTGGAGTGTGCGAGTCGGTACCGATCATGAGAAGCCCAGGGAAGGCGTAGTTCTCGAGGATGATCTGGTGAATGATTCCAGAGCCGGGTTTCCAGAATCCGACTCCGTATTTCGCGCCAGCGGTGGCGAGGAAGTTGTAGACTTCCTTGTTGATGTCTTTTGCGCGGGAAAGATCTTTGCTGCCACCGAGCTGAGCTTCGATCAGATGGTCGCAGTGGATTGTTGACGGAACTGCCACCCTGGGCAATCCTGAGGAGATGAATTGCAACATGGCCATCTGTGCGGTGGCATCTTGCATAGCCACGCGGTCCGGTCGAAGTCTGCAAAGAGCGTCTTTCAGGAAATCATCCTTTACCTGATTCACCCGGGACCAGATCAATAGGGATATTGGGGGATTCTACCACGAATTCATAAGAGGTGCCCAGCACGACTTCAATACTCACCTCAAGTAGCTCTCGCCGCGGACGACTTCTTCTGTCGCGGGCTGGTCGAGATGAGAGTACAGAACTTTTTCCGACAGGGTCAAAGGTCGGTTCAGCCTCTTCTTGACTACATCGATATTGGCGGAAAGCTTATCATAGGGAAGATATTTGTCTTTCTCGAGGTTGGATAGCGGCACCTGCTTCGAGTTAGCCGCAGACAAGTGGATGAACCTGACGGAAGGTTCATTGAAACGTTTCAAAAGGGTGCTGCTCGCTTGGCGGTACGCCATGCCGAGTACTCTCTTCGTAGTGATTCTGGAAAATGTGATACATTAAGGATACTGAGAAAACTCGCGAAATACAACACAAGTTCACGAACTCCACAAGCATTCGATCTCGGTACCGTAAGGCCTTCGGGAGCCAAGGTCCAACTAGAAGGAACAGCAGATTCGGAGACCAAGGTCACTGCCACGGAATCACTTGAGCCTCACCGTGCGCAAGCGTTATTGAGAAGTCTTAAGAAAACTTTGATGCTGCCTCATTGGAGTTCTGTTCAGACTGTGGCAAGCCGTTGGGAAACACCGTGATTTAAAATCGCCGGTGGTGTTCCACTTCACTCTAGAATATCCCCATGAATAATATTTTGGAGTATAGGATTCGAACATTCGTGGACTGCGATAAGGGCCCTAATGTCCGCCATAAATGGCGTTGACTTGACGTTGATCAGGTCGTAAAAACTACGTCATTGATGAACAATGTTCTCTCAGATCGGATCTCGCGTTCAAGATCAAGGCCCGAGCCTTAACCGGTTGTTGACTCTCGTTTAGAGGGCAAATCGGTTGATGAGATGGAAGCCAACTGAGTGAGATACGCAGTTTATCGACCATAGCTAAAACGGTCATCCCATTCAAAAGACAGCAAATTCATTCCTTGAGACTGCGATCAACGTTGGGGGTTCGGTTGCCGGTCTGAGAAACGAGACGTTTCGTCTATCTGAGCGAATGTGACCGCCCGCGTGTTTTTTTCTGCCGGTCTCGTGGGGGAGCTCGGTCAAGGCGTTCCGACCTCGCGTCCAAACTTTTTCTCCCCCGCAAACGCTAGTTGATTGCGCAGTTGGCCTACGAAGAGGATTTGTAACTCACCAGCGACGGCACGATCACGCTCTGTCCTCCACACAGAGGCTATGACCTCCTTCTCCAATGTGATGCGGTCGGTTCAGGCGCGCTGTCGTCGAGATCTCCTGAGCGGATTGTCAACATCATCCCTAGACGTGGTATCAACGACGGAATAGTGACGAATAGTGACGCGTTGACTGGTTTCCTGGCAAAGTCTGTCATCTACGATCGTAATCCTGTGAAATCTCGCGTTCCCCTCGCGGAATGATACGGGCCTACAAATCAGCTGATGCACAGCGCGGAGACGCAAATCGAAACGTTTCGAAAAATCTGGGAAACTTGAATTTCCCCTGAAAATCATTCTCCAATCGTCAATGGTGAACGTTGAGAGCGTGCTCGTTGCGACAATAAATCGCTCCGATAGATGATATCGATCGCCGTCTGAGTTGAAACACTCTGAAACGCGAATCAAGTCATCATCCTCGAATCCCTAGTCTGTCATAGGCTTCTTGGACATGTGAGTCCAGACAGTGGACGAGCGCAATGGATGTTAGATTTCCTGCAGCATTAAAAGTAACCCTTCACCGATATCCTCATCAACGAAGTTTTATCTATGAGCCGCCCATTCTCCGCTGCTGATCTGTGCTTCTCTTCGGTTATTTTGACGCCCTAAACTGCCATTCCTTGACATAACTGCCTCTGACACCCACTGTACAATACGATCTCAGGCTCCAATCAACGACCCGTTTTCCAATGAACGCAACCCGTGATCCGGCGGAGCCTCAAAGTTCACGGAGTTTGAATTTAGATATAATACAGGAATATCAGTGGGACGAGGAGCCTTTACTTCGCAGAGGCGCCGACTACATGTTCCATCCTAACTCTAGCTTCAGTCCGGGTGCCTGGCAGCGTTCGGAATAACAGGATGACGGAAAACAATCAGAGCCGAGTCTCCCCGACCCCGCTTCTCAATTCAGACGTGGGAAACCTTAAAGACTTCCGCGTGACGAGGCACGCCGAGAGCTTGTGGCCATATCACCCCGAGAGCGAAGATGTGCTGGTGGGCATTCTTTTCCGTTTCACTTTTCGGGCAGCATTCGGAAGGCCAGTTATGATCCTTAATCATTCATCCGTACTGTCGGAAGCGAGGAAAACGAGCAACTCCAATTCCTAACTGAAAGCGCGGTTCGTTTCCTCCCTCTCCCATGTTTAGATCACTTTCAGCAGACGACAAACTCATCTGTCCATTAAGACTGCTGTGTGAAGATTTAACCGGAACTAAGATTCAATTCGAAGTGACGATTTTCATCCCCAAGTGAGGCCTGAAATCATAGAGTCCAAGCATGTCGTACATGCTTCAGCACCTACACAATGGATGGCAAGTGGATCAAGCTATCCTCTCTGAGGAGGACAGAGTTGTCGTAATACGTTTTGGGCACGACTGGGACCCCACATGCATGAAAATGGACGAAGTCTTATACTCCATAGCTGAAAAGGTTAGTACGAGACGCGGCTTCAACCCTATCAGTTTGCGTATCATAAATGCCGATGGACGTTCCGCCGCTCTGCTCACGATCAGCTTTCCGAATGAAGCTGACTCCATGTCTTCTGTCATTCCAGGTGAAGAACTTCGCGGTTATTTACCTCGTCGACATCACAGAGGTACCCGATTTCAATAAGATGTACGAGTTGTACGATCCGTGCACCGTGATGTTCTTCTTCCGAAACAAGCACATCATGATTGATTTGGGAACCGGAAACAACAACAAAATCAATTGGGCCCTTGAAGATAAACAGGAAATGATTGACATTGTAGAAACAGTCTTCAGGGGGGCTAGAAAGGGTCGAGGTCTGGTCGTTTCACCGAAGGATTATTCCACGAAATATCGGTACTAAGCTTCCGACTCCTTCGCTGTGTGAAATTGTACAGATGGTGAAGCACATATTTTGTATATAAGGATGAGCGTCGCTCCTGAATAAAAAAGGTGTTCGAAACAGCTAATCGGCCAATAATGGACATCAAGCGTAAGACATCTTCTACCGAGGTCATCGGAAATGCCGAGACTCGACTCCGGTTCACTTCTGCATCGCATATCTTCGCTTTTCTTTGGAAGTCGAGCCAATCTTGAACAGTTGCGTCTCGATATTCCGCGTTTGTAGTAGTCAAGCTTCGCAACCCGGCGAATCAAATTCTCGGGATTTCGAGGCTAGTGGTGACCTGAAGTGACGAAAGCAGTTTCCTGACCAGCCCAACGCATACTCCATTCAGCGGGTGTGACGACGAGGAAAGGATCTTCCGATCCAGGTCCCGCATCGCCTCGCTCTCGATACTCGAATGACCTTCGGAGATGTTGGAACTGCCCGTTGGAAAGTTTCGGAAACGCGGGAACGCCGTGTTCGAGCTGTCCACTCATGGGTTGCATCCCCATCCCGTCCTAGAGTTCATGACCGCAACCAGACACCCGCAACTGAAAAGCCATTGTGAATAGAATCGATCCGGATTGAAAGCCCAGGGCGGTTACCCTACACTCCACCCGGCAGGCAATCCTCGCATCTGGGGGAAACAGGCTACACCTGAAAATCGTGATATCCGGTCGAGTGCTTATTCTCGAGAGAATCTCCCGTGGTCCGGTCGCGTGGCCATCGTTGCTCCTTCTCATTTGGGTCGCTGCGGCAATGGAACATCATCGAAGGCTGCACTCTCGGCTCGCCCATGGCGAACATGTTGTCTCCCGCACCTTACCGGTCACGGAACGTTGGGCCACACAATCGTCGAGACTCCTGAAAATCAGATTCCTTCCACCGGCCGGCGCCGGCTCAATACCATCTACGAAAACATCAACTACGAGTCAATCTCCCTCGTTTGCTGGATTCCGGGCTGAATCAGGGGAGATCGGGAGTGTGTCGAGAAAGATGGAAGTGATGGAAGCGATCGAGAGTGATGGACGGAGATAGGACTCTCGGATATGAATGATTCCCGAGGATTCCTAGCTTTCAATTCCTAGATGTTTCGAAACTCAAGGGCCGAGCTTGACCTGCGGACCCTCCTTCGTTCGTTTCCCGTACATCTTTAGCGCATGATTTTCGAAAACTAGGGCCCTTCCTCCCACTACATACATCGATGAGCTTTCAAATGTTCGCGGGTTCGTCCAAGGCATTACGCCCCTCCCTTCAGAAATACTGCGTCCGCCCCTTCGTCTGCTCAGATCGTCGGCGCTATGGCCGGACCCTATGGTGCGCTCCTGTTCTTCGATTTTTCCACGGAGACTGCATTGCTTCCCGTGTCGAAGTTATGATCTATGCGACTTGAGCTGGAATGACGGAATGGATCACTACAGTTTGCTCGGCCTGAAGCGTGACTGTACACAAGATGAAATCAGAAATGCTTTCAAGCGACTCGCTCTCAAATGCCACCCCGACAAACCGTCCGGTTGCCGGGAGACATTTGCTGCGCTCGAGCAAGCGTACAAGGTAATCGCATAGAGGGTCATGCGAATTCACGGACTTGACGAGAATCACACTCTGGAGAGTAGCGCGCAGATTTGCACGTTTGAAATTGTTGAGGAACTCCATCTCGTCTTTCAGATTCTAACAGAGCCGTCTTCACGTGCAGCTTACGACAATGAGCTCGCCAGTGCTTCAAAACTCCAACATCCTGTTTGGCAGGCCGTGAAGTTGCTCGATATGGACTTGGAGGGTGACCTGTATTGCATGGATTGCCGATGTGGCGCAGAATTGCGAGTAGAGAAGGCCTCTACGGTCAATTTACCGGTTCTGATCGAGTGCGATGATTGTTCCACGATGGTCAGGATTGATCCCGCCGAGTGACTGAAGCTTGTACATATTCAATAGATTTCATAATGAATGCATTCCGTTGCTAAGAACGCTTTATTCTTGTCAATGGTATATCACGACATTTTCAGAATGGCTATTCCTGTAAACTCGTGAACATCATTGTCGAACCTTGCTTTCAACAAGCTCTTCGCCGCATTCAAATCTCCAGAACCGTGTGATCTCCATATTGTTTTCGCGCAAGACGTCGCCAACTTTCAGATCCTGGTCGAACACATAATCTTGGAGAACCAGTAAATCTTCCTCAACTGCTTCCAACGCTTCTTCTTCTTCTTCCGGCTGCGCATCTCCTTCGGCACTTGCTGCCGCTTCAGCTTCGGATTTCTCAACCTCGGTGGCTTTCACTTCAGGCTCGCGAACGACCGCGTCCCGAGCTCGCCGCGCTTTGAGTAAATCTTCCTCAGTACCAACCGCGGTCGGTTTCATTCCAACTATATGACGGCAGAGTTTCTGAGCCACGTCCGAATCACCACCTGCCAGGAGCGCATTCATTCAATACTGTTGACTATCATTGATATCGTGATTCTACATAATGGAGGACATCTATGCATACGAGCCAGTTATCAACATCGGATGATGCAACGGTCGACGTGTAACATGGCATGCCACCGCTTGGGACAAACCTTTATAAAAGACCACGGCACCGTATTTCCCAAAAGCACCGTCAGGATGACAGCTCACTGCGATCTTCTCGCCGTCTGGCGGAGACGCCACCATGGCGCGCTGCAGATTCAGATTCTCGCCAATCTTTGCAAACAAAAGCAGGGTTAGAGACTCCGGACGACTCCGGTTTCAGATATTGCTATGATCAAAGTGGTGAGCTCCATGCGTCGTTACCTTGGCCACAAGCCTTGCTCGGCTCTCCTCGACACTTTGCTGCCCCAAAACCAGCTTCGAGAACTCCTCCCAAGGCAGTATCTTCAAGCCTGTTGGCGCTTTCTTCGAGAACTCTGTGAAACGAAGGGAGTTGAGAGTCGGTTCAAGGAGAAGCTTCGAATCTTCAGAGTTCCTCCTCCACTACCTCTTCTCCTCGGAACGGCTGTCGGAAAGTCATGGTCGGATCATCCGCATATGTTATATCTGGGAGTTCTCACCTCCGCAGAGCCCCTCTGATATTTGAGCGGCGAATCCCCTCAGCTCAGAATTTCTGGCGACGAAATCTGTCTCGCAGTTGACTTCTGTTACCGCAGCCACATTGTCGATGGTGGCAGCACCGAAAACGCCTTCCTTGGTGGCACGTGTAGCAGCTCTTTCGAGCTTGGTCCAACCTTGTTTAACTGCTTCAGCTTCCAACCATTTGATCGCTTGGCTGACGTCGTTATTCGACTGCTCGAGAGCCTGTAATTTATCCAATGTGATCAGTTCGAAACCATTCTGATAGGATAACACGCGATTGAGTGTTCTGAACTCACAACGGGGTCAGCGACCGAATGCTGCCCAATGTGAGATAAGCTGACGGTATCTCAGCTGGGTTTCTAAGCTAGCAGCGCAATGTCTTACGAGCGCTTGAGGATTGAACTCAGAGAATTAGGCTCACGATGCGGTACCTTCTTGCAGTGATGGAACGAATGTCCTGTGCTTTTCCTGAGCGACAGAAGACTCTGTTTGCATATATCAGCCCTCAAGAGCCGGGACAGGAACACCATCTTGGCTCGAGAAACTAGATAAAAACGTTCAGTATAACTTCAGTAAGCCGGTTAACTCTGCGCGAATGTCACACACGCCGATGTTGATTGTTTCCCCGGAGCAGACGAGTTTGTTTTGAGAGGGCGCTATATGCTCCGCGCGCAGTCTTTTCATTCTGAAATTCTGAATGGTTGAAATCGAGCCCGAACTATAACTATAACTCGGGGGAATTTCGATAAGACATGAAGAGAAGGGGACTTCGATTGTCTGAACTGAACCGCAACCTCTCTTGGACGGAAATCTGCTCCGCATATATAATGCTGACCGAGAGCTGCAACGAAAATATTCGAGCGCGAAGTACTGCGAAAACTTGCGAACAAGCACGGGAGGTCGCTCTGAAGAGCTCAACTCAGTTCCCAGGTTGGGAACCACTGGAACTGATCATTGGAGGCGATAATTGGATCACGTGATAGTCGAGTCCGGGAAAATTTGACTCCAGCGAGATGAGATCCTTGGAGCCATGAGGGAGCTGTAGGAGTTCGAAACGAAGTGATCAACATATGGAGTCCCCGCGAAGCACACAAAACTACCCCCAAAAGTCCGTGAGACCGTTCTCGGGAACCGACAAACCTCCCGCATCTGAATGATTACTCAGCCGGTGAACAGTTGAGCTCAAAGCTTTCGGGGCGCAGAATTCTGAAGCACTAGATGGCGATGGATAGATCTTGCGGAGTGTCCCCCGTTTGACCGGCGAGTTGTTCTGACTGAGAGACAGATTGCATTCTGGGAAACTTCACGTAGATGGAGATCTCGAGTGTAGTGTTCATCTGTTCAGCGAGTTCCGGCTCTAGTAGTTAGACTCAAAATAGTCACGGAGACAGAAGGCAATTCTATGAGGTCCCATCACGGATCACAGGGATGTTTCGAGGGCGGCCACCCCGCCTCCCGGACCGGGCGGGAAGGTGCTTCGTCTCTTGTTTTCGTCGGGGCACGTGCGCCCTCGGAAGCCGAACTGACTCAATCGCTCACTCCAATTACAATCCCATGAACGAAACATAAGGAAGTTCGAAAAACTCTGCAGTTAATACGGAAATTGCTCTTCATTTTCCCACCAGTGGAAAATTCAAGGTTGCTGGTGATAAGTCATAATGGTTGTGCAGTGTCCAAAGAGTAAGATTAGCCCGGAGCGTTGAGCAATGAATCTTCCGACTCTGAACAACAACAATGAGGGCCGCTGGTAGTACTCGCATGCGAAGAGGATACGAATTCCTTAATGATGTTGGACAACTGTTACATTCACAGGGGCATCATCAACTGCTTCGTTTCTAGTCAAAAGCAAACGAAGGCTCAATCAGGAACTGTAGAGATGAGGTGTAGAGAATAGTGGAGATTTGGTATCCCGTAGGAGGACATCTGAACTTGGTGATGAGCGGCTTAAGCGTAGTTTGCGACATGATATTAACTCACATTCCGCTCGGAAGACTTCCTTGAGCAATCAGGGGCACAGAGAACTAGACGAACAAAATCAGGATGGAAATACCATCTTCGAGGATTCTCATTGTTCTTTCTGGGGGAAAATTTTCGACAATGTCTGTTGTGCTTCGCCGGAATTGAGCTCGAATGGATTGGATGGCTGATTTCGTAAGCCCTTCAGATATTGAGTCTTGCAGATAGTGACACCTGAATATTCGAGCTCTGTAAAGCCGTCTCATGAATCGAAGCAACTTTCTCCAGCGAAGCACATTCCTGCCAATTGGCCTATCTCGCTGAAGACCGCCTAGCATCTTGACACCTCGGCACGTGCATCAGGGCTCTCCATCTGCTTCGCACATCATTCGTTCCGTGTCGACTCGCGGTTTGCACAGGAACTACTTCATTACCTTGGATCACCCAAGGGTAGCTTGACGTGAATTCTGATACGGTACCACATTTGGAAGTGATGAACTGTCATCCATCACCACGAGAGCATTGTTCGTTCACGACAAAAAACTCATTCTTGGTTCAAAACTGACGCAGAAATCCGTTAGCCCTATATATAGGTTCGCTGGAATCAAAGAGAGACGTGAATTATTCTGCCCTGATGGAAAACGGTTCTGCTTTTCTTCCGTCCGATGCTGGTTGAGTACAAGAGGACTCCCTCTCTCGTGGCATCCCTTCTCATCAGGCACACACCATTGTCCGCACTCTAAGAGTGTCTCTGTGGTCGTTGGGCCCGAGGCCCAAATACTGGCTGGCTGTGGGACACCAGTTCAACACTATGGTTCATCGTCCGGAAAACTCTGCGATCGTGACTGAAACTGCACGCCTTCGATGAGGAATTCATGAATTTTCTGTGATTTCTTCCTCACCTCCGAGAGTAGGATAAATTAGTGCCCAAGTCCGAATCCTTCGCCCGTGTGGAAGATTATCATCTCCGAATTTTCTGCGCGGAACAGGCCTAAGGTAGGAGGAAACTCTCCACTTTCAGAGTTCTTCGCAGACGAACTTCTCAGCTTCCTGAGCATTCACGAAGAACGGACGGGTTGCATGGGATTGTGGAACATCCCGAGCATTATCAAACTCATCTGGGATGCATTGAAAGCATTGAAGAAAACCGGCGCAGCTCAACGATTTTGGCATGGCCAACAACACTCTAGTTCAAGTACGGTCGGGAACCAATTTATATTCCATCTTTCTCAACTAGCGGGTCGAACTAGAATATTTCCGACCGCATCAGGGATGCGTTAAAAACATTCGAAATCTCATGAATTGAAGAAAGACCGAATGCGTCGAAGCGAATATCACAACTGCTCTGCCATTGTGCGCAGCGGTTCTACATCGATTCTTCTCCGACTCCCGTACTTCAGGTGCAAAGTTAGCGACACTACAGTACATTCACTCACTCTCGAAAAGACGAACCTGTAAGACACATTTTCTCTCAGAACCCGACTCAATGCAGAGCATCAAACTCCGGGAATACATCAATTGTCTCTATCGAGAGGCTCTCTGACTGAGTCGCTGTACGAACTCGCAACGCGGCGGCGGGCGAAAGCTCTCCCCAAGCGAAACGTCGAAGGCTGCTCATCGAGCGATATGATTGATGGCTTCTGAACGTTGCGAACTCAAAACGCCGGCGAACATTCCGATGACACGATTTCGGCGCGTGTCGATGATTTCACATCCTCGTAAAGACTCGCTAATATACGCGCTCAGCTGGTAGCGTCGTTCGCCCGATTCCGAAGCTCGCGCGACACTTCTTGCGGTGGGAGGACGACTCGGCTGAGCCGCAGCGCCTAATCTCTCAACACTGGTGAATCAGTCTGAGTTTGCCACACTCAGAATCGAGAAGACACGCTGTCTCTAATGTTCTGTTCTTGATGCAATGGATGCATAAGCGGTATGCAGCATTCACACCGAACATACATGGCATACCTTCCCAAGGGACACGCGAAGCGACTTCAAGTGATTCATGATGCATTCGAAAGCGAACGCTCAAAGAGGTCCTGAGAACTTCCCGGGTAGAACGAACTTTTTTTCCGTAGATCCTGAGCCGTTCTCATCGGAACTTCTCCCGCATCAGCAAATGTTCCGGGAAAAACACGATGTTGTTCGTGCGCTTGTGGAATGTTTTAGAATCTCGTAGAAAATCGGCGAACCTCCGTCAAGGCTCACGATTAGCTTCTGGAAGAACCTTTCCCGAGCGCGGCGGGAGAACAAGCAGCGTCATTCTTGATCGTAAGGAGTAGGAACTCGAGATTTTCAATCTTATCGGTGGCTCAATACTAGCCTGCACCCTGTAAAGCCAATCTGCCTCTTCATCACAAGCTCAGAACAGAGCTCGTGAATGGCCATCTTGATTTAATCAAGCCTCCCTAGACCCGACTACTATTTGTCACTGACACCAAAGATGATACTTCGAGCAGCTACGTTGGAGATTCCCGTTCGCTGATGTAATAGATTGAATGATGTAAGAGATCTTCAACGGTGTAACAGTTCACGTGTCGGCTGATTTCTGGTTCGGCCAAACACGTGGTTAGCGGATAGTCTTATCGATAATCCACGGACAACGCAAGCATGCACGGCTGTTGAAGGAAGGAAGCATGAAAATAGGGAACTGCGGGACCTCACTTGACTATTTGCATCGAAAGATCAAATGTTACGGTTACGAAATAGTTTTTCTTTCCAATTCCACAGACGTGATGCCCCCGCGGAAGAAAGTGCTCCGGAAAGGTCAGTCGAAGAGGATCAGGCGTTTCGAGGAAGAGATAGATGACTTCGGTCTCGATCCGGACGCTACCATCAGCGTCGAGGAGCTTATTACTGAGAGGAGGCATCTCATGGCAGCAACATTCACAGCTTGCTTCTGTTTACTGTTTTGGGTGATAGCTATCGGTGAGTCGAAACCACTCAAAAATATCCACAGAAGTGCCCGAATACTCCGAATACTCGTACGACACAATCGCGGCGCTTTTCATGAGATGGTCTTTACCCGCTCTCTGTTCGGAATGAGCTCCATATTTGAACGGATTTGGTGGCATCTGAGGATTTGTATCATGATCTCGCATTCGATCGACGAGACGAACTTAAGGAGTTGATTTGGGAACAACAGATCGTATCTTGGACTCTGATCCAAGATGCGATTCTTGAACGAAATGCATTCAAATTTGACGGATGACGAGCTAAACGGCTCGAGCGAGCGTCAAGGCTTCTGTGGGGAAAGTGATCGACTGTCAAGGCTTCCTGAGCGCATCATCTTTTAATGACCACTACTCGCAAGCCGTGTATGCGGCACAAACTGAATGCTTTCTCGCCCTGAGATGCCATGCTTGACAGCGAGTTAACGAACTCAAGATGGCGCTTCTTACCAGCGTTCGGTTCAGAGCGTGAACTCGCTAACGAGGACAACAAAAGCCTTCGCGACTCACCGAGGTTTTGACATCTGAAGACATAAAACTTCTGCTCCGTTCCCTGCAATCGGGGAAAAATCAGTTTACCATGGGATGCATATATTTCTGGGTCAGAGAGGTTCAAGATCCAAGAGGTTCAACGACGTTTCGAACTCCAAGACTCGAACACTTGTCGGGATCAGGGGTGAATTTTTGTCATGAGACGTCGCGTCGACAGAAGATCCGACTGGAATCGGGTTGATGGAGTCGCCTGCATGGCTTCGTTTCTCACTGGAAGTCGATGGCGTGACTTGTCGTTGGGAACGCTTCTTAAATATTGCTCTTCGAGAAAGGCGCCACTCTTAGCGGGTCGGCCCAGCTTGTAAAAATACCGAGTGAAAACACTCAAGATTCGCGTTCCTTTATGTCTTTCATGAGCTAGTCCATGCGTTAGGCCCGTGGCCGACGTTCTCGAGTGAACCGGTAAAAAAAACTTAATGGTAAAGTGAATAGTTTCTGGATGAGGTGATCGTCCTCCTTCTAAATTCTGTTCCGCCACCGAGCTATGTCTCCACATCGAACGCAGAGGCGGTCTTCGCGCCGCGGCGTATGTTCTGTTTTCAGGCGTAGAGCGTTCGTTGTTCTCTCGATGCAATGCACTCTTAAACTGAACTCTGGTCGGTGTACGCTCGTCGCCGATTCCCTCGCTGTAGATGTTCGAAAGCGCCGAGAAAACTTATTGTTATTGGCGCGTGCTCGAATACAAGTCTTCGAATTCCTATTTTTGTGTCTTGAGATTCGAGACCAACGTTTGAACGAGTCATACGGACCCTGGCCACAGCGGTCGGCGGGCGAGTGCGGCTGCCCATGACAGGTGAACCGCGGAGGACTGACCGATATTCCCAAGCGGTGACAATGCTCGAACTTTCCTCCGAGTCAGATTCTTTGAGGTTACCATCTTATCTCTCAGCTGCTCAGTCTGTGGAAAATCCCGAAGATGAGATTAGTAGAGAAGAACGTTTTCGTTTTTCCATCAAGAGCGGATGGAGGGCACTCTACATTCGTTCAAGCGATAAAAATATTGTGTTCCTCAGGATCCTCGTACTGGGTTACAATAGATGGCGGACCCGACGGCATATACATGAATCACACGAAGGTGACATATTTTCATGGTCATATGGGCTTATTCCGAATGTGTCGATCAGTTCTACGACATGCGTGGAATGATGGAAAACCTTCTCAAGACGGCGTTCAAGGTAACGTGGAAATCTCATCGATTTGGAAGGACTTGAACAGCTACAGGATCTTTCACGTTGGCGTCGATTGAGGTATGCTCCATTGTTTCCAGAGGAATGTCGATACTTCTACGTCAACCCAAATAAAGCAGACTATGCCACAGACTCTATGCTGGATCGGACCATTTTAGGTGAGGCCACATATGCTGATTTTCCGACCCACAAGCCCCTCCTGCAGTGTTTCTGATAACCTTGGAATCCGACAAAACAGAGCGCGACAAAAAATTCGACGTTGAACTCATTTTCTTGTCTCTCCAGAGTACACCCGCTCACAGATCGCCTTTTGTGTACTCAGCATACTCCTCATCCTCATGGCTATAGCGTTCTCAATGTACACATTCACTCAACCTCGATATATGTTCAAGAGATTAGCAGGTGGCGTCCATTTCATCACAGGTTAGTCCGTTTCTCATCCTCTCCCACACTCTATATCGATTGAATACTGCCAGGATCCTCTGAAGAGGATTTCCGAAACTGTAGCGAAACCGTTTTCAGCTGTGGACAGCGAACCCGTGCGACCTTCCAAACTGATATTAACCAACGACTCCTCGATTTGCAGCTGGAGTGATGTTGGTCATGATCGAAATCGCATCGAACACCGCCAACTACGAGCGAGACCATTTCCACATGCGGCATCCAATGCATGCCTCCTGGTCGTCTGGGATCTCCTACTTCCTCGCGTGGATGTGTTTGCTCACTTACGCGGGCGTGGGAGCGATGTTCATGATCTATTCTAGAAAGCGAAAACTAGATATTGCGGCTGACCGGGACTTCTCGCTCAGTTAGGTATACCCTCTACCAAGGCTTCTGAGCGGGTTCGCCGATGAATCTTCTGGGATTTCGGGAATCCACGACAACGTCCCTCAGGGGTCCACGATGGGAGCACGCCTCGCTTTCAGAAACGCTCCCCCTGAATCGTCATCCACTTTCCCTACCTCTTGACCAAGTGGATTCATCACTGCATCGATCGATCGACCGACGAGTCGAGCAACCACTTCTCAAGCTCAGAAGCGCCGCGAGCGAAATCTAAAACGTCGTGGTTATGAAAGTTGTATGTTATTCTCGAGTTTCGCTGAAACGCCTTGTTTCCTCTCAGCGGGTTCAGTATGATGGTGTGTATATTTCGCAAACTTTTTTCTACGGTTCTCAATAGGTGTGATCTGCTGACACACGTGAATAAACGATGACTCATCAATTTTTACAGACATTTCTCACTAATCAATCTTCCGCCTTCTGAAGGTTCAAGTAACGCCACTTCGGCTCTCTCCTCCGCTCGCTTCCTCCGTCTGCTTTCTCTTCGGCTGTCATGCATTCTACGATATATTTCACGGATCCGCGTCGCGTCGTCTGAAGTTGAGCTTGAGAAAACCCTCGACACGACGGACTCAGGATTCCAGCGGGCTGGCCTTCGAATCCGACTCCTGTTTCCGGTCGGATGGCAGTGGAGATCCGTTCCATTGTTTGTGGGTCGTGTTGAAAATGATACTTATCCTTCTGCAAAATTAGCTCTAACATTTTTGACTGCCATGCTCAAGATCCAGCTCTCAGAATCCTATTTGAACGCTTTATCATGGAAAAGTACTCTATTCCCAGAAGGCAGATCTGGCTTATCCTTTCCCCGGGTGAGCGATGACTCAATGGATCTTCCAACACTTCGTTTGACGCACTGACTGACTGATTGTCGCGCGCGAACGTCCATCAGCGAGGGCATGGCCATTTCCATCCATAGGGTTGACGGCCACTAAACTAGAAATAACAGCCGGCGAGATTGACATTGGGCGATCGGTTTTCCACAGTCTCCTTGCATCGAATTTCATTCTTCTGAACGGAAGCCTCAGATATTGCATCATCATGCCCTTAGTGTTGGATGTTTGGCTTCGCGAGAAGTTTGCCTACGGATTCGTTTCCTCCATCGAGAAGTTCGCAATTGCGAGCGACTACGCAAGTGCCGGGTTAGCCTCGAGCTTCCTAAATGTTATCACAACAAATCTCATCCCCGAACAGATGAACTTCATCAGGAGGGAACGACAACATCATCTACGCAGCTCCTCTCAAAAACATCTTATGAGAGACTGGTGAGTCGGCGAGTCGGCATGTCACACTTTACGAGGGGAAATATTTTGACAGGATTTCCGTGTCAAAAGTGTGATCTCGTTGAGAATTCGAGCTGTGGACGACTTTTATCCGTGAGAACGATGACGCCATGAGAAACATAATGATCGGACCGAACAATAGAAGCAAGTGGAAAAGAACAGCCTCATCTTGTAAAGGGATTTCCTCAAAGCAGTGATCCGCCCTTTGGCCGCTCTTGAGGAAAACGAAGTTTCAAAGTCAGAACTCTGCGTCTTAGAAAGTGTCCATCCACGTCGACAATTGGGAGAAACGATCTAGTCGAGGAGTCACCAACTTAGTCACTGAGACGGCGGGCAAGCACGCAGGACTGCGCAGCTTTTGGGCATGGCAACGAGCGAGGAAAAGCGACAATGATTTTAGGTCGATTCCCTTCTGAAGCAACAGGAGCCGTCTTCTCCGATTTGGGCATCTATCAGCCGAAGAGTGGTCGTTGGATGGCCAGACTGGACCAATGGTCAGTTGGGCGAGCGAGCGAACGGACTGACAACCGCTCTGACCAAGCAAGCAATCATTCGCCGTCGAAAGGGACAGCGAAGAGCACGTGAGCCGCGGCCGACCGACTCGGCAGGCGAATGTCGGTCCCTTTTCTCGATTCGATGCGGCCAAATCGGATGATTTGACCGGTTAATTACAATTTTTTTTTTCTCAAAAACGTCGATCACGGGTCCATTAGCTAGCGTTTGAATAATCGCACGAACGACTTCAACACAATAAAAGTATAGCGATGTGTTTGTCCGCCCCGAAAACAGAAAAGAAAAAGTAGCGCCCACATTGCGGTGCTGCTGACCCAGTTCGAGCGGTCCAGAAACTTCCCAACTGGTAATTCATAGATTTTCGAACACTGTGCGCCGCAAGCGCTGTGTCGCCAACAAAAACAAAGTCCGGCGAATGAGGCCCATAAATGGGACATCTTGGAAATTGAGAAGTTTGTGAACTCGATGTCTCCAGCGAAGTGCTTGTCAAAACTGCACGAACTCTCTCTCGGTCGCCACGAGGTTCCGCGAGCACCGAGTACCCGAAAAAAAAAAAATTCTGGAAGTTGTAGAGAAATGAAGCGAACACTCGCGACGAAACCAAGTTGTCATCGCGTGAATTTCAGGCGTTTTCCATCACGACCGATGGAAATATCGGAATCGATCGATGTCGTCGCGGGTTTCGAACATTGGGAAATCGACTTGACATTACCGGTCGGAGCCCGATCGTTTCACGACTCTGTATCCGGCCCCGGTGACCCCAACAATCGATCTTGAGGGATCGGCGAACAGGGTGAAGGCCGAACGGCATCAGCGTTTCCTACGGGGGCTCTGTGGCCCGACTGCGAGCCAGAAGATAGCGGACGATCTTTCCGCACATCGATTCCGCAGCGGAATTGCCACGCGATACTTTCTCGAAGCTTTCTTTTCTGGACGATCTGGCTGTGCTTGCAAAAAGCGCCATCACTGCACGAACCGGCTATTCCGGTCGTGTTTGAGAAATCCCCGGGACCAGACGGGAATGAAAGAAGAATTCACTTTTCCCATTCAGATTCACAGTGTGGCTGGAAGTCATCAATCTTGAGTAACTCTATTCTAGAATGGGAGTTTAAGCCACTGAAGGCAAGACGGATTGATTTAGTCAAGTAGGAATTGTGAACTCGCGGATGTGGACAAGAGCTTGACACGCGTCCGAGCGTGATTGTCGTCGGCGACGCCATTCAATGCACAAGCGGAAAATCCAATGTTGAAACGGGGGCTTTACTCGCCGCCGCATGCGACTGACTCTTGGGTGCAATCGATGAGCCGTCGGTCGGTTGTTTCGCACGATTGAGGAGAATAAATGTTTGCTCCAAAGGTACGGGTGACTATCGACCTGGGAGCGACTAGGTGGGGAGACTGAGGGAAACGGGGCTTTTAACACCGAAAGCGACAGTGTTCGCACGGCGATAAATTGCCCCCGACAGAGACGACTTGCTTTTCTATGGCGGGCTAGACCGTCGAGCAGGCGACAATTGAGCCAGCCAGCCAGCCAGTCAGTCAGCTGACTATACGCTTAGTTTGGCGCCATCGCAACTATTCAGTGAGTTCTGCAAGCGTCAATCGAGCTATTTTCGGTGTGTCCACATCCGGCGTCTTTCTCCGTTGATTCCCTCCGAGGGTTTGATTTACGCTGAAGGCTGTCGTCAAAACTCGCAAAGTCATGGCCAAACTTTACCAGATCGTCGACTCTTCAACCAAAACTGCATGGAAACCCCCTTGCTGCTGTGTTTTCTCTTGCCTTGATCTTTGCGATGGGCCTGCGAATAGCTGTTCTCGCAGCGGTTCGGACCGCGGCATGAGCCGCAGCATCACATCATGAAGCAGCTTGAAAGCTCATTTCTTCTGATATCGTTCACCCTCCGGGTCTTCATAGGAAGGTGGAGAAATCTTTTTGGTGACGTCTCGTTAGGCTGCGGTCGTCGAAGATTCAATTTACGGAATGCGGTCAAGTAGGAATCGCAACTCCTGGAACTTTTTCTGTCTCGCGTTCTTTCTCTTCTTCGCTGGTCTTCGTCTGCCGCGGGAGCGTGAGTCGGCTCATAAGTGCTCAACACACATACACACATAGCCGAAATCTTTACCGGATTCTGATCCGGTCGCTACGCGAGACGAAGCTATTATAATTGTTCGAGCGTCTGCTGGCCGAGAGTTTCGACTGCGCGGCGTGAACTTCGCCAGTGTGAGCAAAAATCACCGCATTCAGGCGGTCCGCGTAGGAGTTATTCTCCCTGGGGAGATTTATTTCCGACTTTTACCCTAAATATTCTACTGGGTACGCTTCTCAGTCTTAGATTTTCCTTTTCTGCTACTCACTTTTCACCAGAACCGTTTTCTGGGGTTAGTATCTTGGCCCGGTCATGTTGCCGATCGTAGAACACGCCGAGTTTCCCGCTGGTCACTCCACTTGATTCTGATCGCCACTGAGCACTTCAGGATATCTTTGTGGTTAAGGCGACCGGTTTTCCCTTGATCTCCAGAAAACCAGAATTATTTGACAAATGAGTGACGTTTGCTCTAAGCTGGTTCGGCGACCCGCTTTTCCCTTGTGAGTCTTGTTGAGCTCGAGTTTTGGTCGTCATCCGCGATTCGGAGCCGCTCTGGACTTCTTCATACACCATTCAAGGAGCCCGGGACACTGACGGATCACCACTCAGTATCGCTAATCAAATTCTATGAGAACAATGTGTGCGAATTGGATTCGAGTTCGACTAGTTCCAGGTGGACTAGTAGTTCTTTCGGACCCTCTCGGTGTCATGAATGCGAACGCAAACGCGAGACAACACGTCTGCCTACGTGAACTTCTTCTAATCGTGCGAAGGGAAACCAATGACGTGGTTTCTGTCAGGTCTCTTCTGGTGTCTGCTCCTGTTGGGGCCAGTGAGTCATAGTGACACGCTCACTCGGGACTTCTTCAGAAATTCGCATTTCTGGCGCGTTCTCAAACATTGGGTGGTAAAACGGCTTCGTTAAAGTGCGGCGTTTAGTTTTTCGGGTCGCTCCGACTCCGTTTTTCGTCGAGCCTACCCACTGTCCACAACCGATTGGAGTGACGTAGGGAGCTTGAACTTCAACGAGTCTCGTCGTTTGTCGGCTCCTGGTTGCAGTGAATTCCCACAATCACTACGGATCACTGACATTTTCAGAGGGATGGCTCGGAAGTTCCTCGTTGTGGAAACAACAGATCAAAAAAGTATACAAATCGTTGATGTCAAATCTCGCGGAGTCGAAGCGCACTCGCGCGACATATTGAAGAAGAGCAATCTGGGAGGCGAATGACTTTATGGGCGACGTTGTGAATATACCCCAGCCTCACTAGTATTGCGTCGAAATGCTTGACCCTCGGTCGTTGGTACGCATATCGTTTACAAGTCTAATACTCGCTCAGCATCGTGAATTTTCCTCAGGAGCCAGGATCACCTCTTCTGAATTTTACTCGTTTTGAACAACGGAATAGAAAGAGACGTTGAGCATTGCCGTATGAATGTTTTCAGCGTTTTTTGAAGGAAACCCGAAGGCCCGGGCAGCAGAAGCTCAAGTCCTCTGCTCAGGATACGAGTCTCCCGGTCCATGGTCTCCTCATTGCACTGATGAGCTGCCGGCTGCTGCACCCAGTATGTTTAGAACAAATATTCGTCCTCACCGATACGCCACGAATCGGGTTCGTTTTCGGGTCAGTTTTGAACGCTCTTTTCCGAGAGGGACCGAATACTAACATGGAAGGTACTCGAATGGCGTCAGTACGTCACGTTGGAGGCCGCCCTTCCCTCCCGCAGAAGATGCTTCCTCCTCTCTCTTTGAAGGTTAGGTCGGACCTTCGGCGGCGCCTCAGCGTCTTGATGACAGTTGAAAACCGCCGCGCCTCCGGTAACCTAACGGTGCACATAGCAGATCAGTGGCTATGAGAGTTCGGTGTGAGGTGAACATTTTCTGACTTGAAAGAAGGAGGATTCCTCCGGGGATCTTCGAACACACACCGAGATCTCCAACTCATTCCATCTTCCCATCTCTCGGGAGCCCGTGACAGCCTACTTCTGGAGGGCAGCGTATACGGCCTCGCTATGCGAACACCTATCTGAACCTTGGATCCCGAAAATCACCGGCTCGGACTCGGACGAAAAATGGGTGGATCTTGAGTCGATTCGCCCGTGAAGTTGGTAGGTGAGTTGATGTACCGGAGGGAAATCAGGACTCCTGATCGATGAGGGTCTTTTTTCTGATCTCGCGTTACGTTTGGATACATTGAACGCCAGCAATCTCCGTTGAGTCCCAAACAAGAACGCGACTCATGTACCGCTCGATGCATGCTGACCCGAAGTGGCTAACGCTGTCTGAACATTACCTTCGAACCCCTCGAACAAGGGTTACATTCGTAGCCGGATTCCGCGGATCGAGCCGAGGTTACAGCTTGCTTACAAGGGAGGTGCACGACCTCTACCTGGAATTTCGCGACCAAACTTGCAGATAGTCATGGGCTTAGATCACTCATACTGGAAGCGTATTCCGAATCGGCTAAACACAAACTTGAGATTTCAGCATTAGAGGCCATCCCAGCTTTTTTTAGCGTAGAAGTGCCTCGAATCGTGGATTTCAGCCAACTTTGTATCGCAGTGACAATTCTTCCTCACTTATTTAGCCGATTCTGATAACGTCCCCTATATCAGTGTACCTAATCCGTGTCTCTGTCCGAGTTTGGCCGCGAAACTCCAGGTCGAGGTTGCGCACCTTCCTTGTTAGATAAACCACGACCCCCTGTGTATTATGTTCGTAAGGACTCCTGGAACCTCGTTTTTGCGGCTTCTCCCAATGCCCGGCTCGTCCATAAACAACACACTAAACGGCAAGGACACGAATCAAGGCATCATTCACGCAAACAAAGCTAACATCTTGGCCCGGGCATCCGCAGCGATGCATACCATTTCATGTACGCGGGGCTGACTGCATTCGAGAGCATCGAAACGAGCTCCGAGTTCCTTCGCGGGCCTCTCGCATCGAACTTCCCGATCGAAAGCCATCCTGGAGCTTGCAGCGCCTCCTTCGAGCTGCTTTGGGAGAAGGAGCGGGATTCTGGCATCGTCCCCCCTAAACAAACGGACTTCCGAACAACCGAACTTCGTTCGAGAAGGATTGCCTTCCGACGTTGATTCATGAACATTCAGATGGAATTAAGTTTCCCTCAAGCCATTCTTCATGGTTTTTGTCTGATCCAGAGCTATTTCTACAGGAGCCGACGTTTCTTGTGGTGATGGAGGAGTGCGGAGTGACCTCGGAGATTCTGAAGCAAGACTGGCGAATCAGAGCTCGCCACATCCCAGTGGAGTAAAAACACCCCAGAACATGCTAGTTCATGCCCGGTTGAGATGCCCAACATGGAGGCCTACGTGCGCGGCTGGAGCGTCGGCGAGTGCCGGTGGGGAGAGTCGAATGAGCGAGGAGGCAGTGTCTTCGCCGTCGTATAAGACTTCACTCTTCTTCTGCCGCTGACCTACTGGCAGACGCTGTCAAGAATTTAACACTTGTTGGAGGGATACTACACTCGGTGCTGACCACTGAGTTTGAATCGCAGCTCAAAGCTGGGATTCTGCAAGTGGACGAGTGCTGTGTGAGCTCCCAATTCTTCATTCATTCTTCTCTGTTGTAAGGTGGAGGTGTGTGAGTTCACTCCACGAAGGACTGTGCCAAAGCGAATATGTTGACCATCACGTTGAAAGTAGGCCAAGGGAGCAAGGCCGTCACCCAGAAGGTAGGAGATCATGATCCTAAATATTTACTCTACTAGTGCGATATTAAGTCCTTTCAACAGTTCATCCTGAACTTATCCCCAATACCTATTCCTGAGAAAAACTGAAGAGTTCAACTTGTGCGAGAGACAATATAGAGGAACTTTCACTACAGCTGCTCCCGTGCTTGCTATCTACTTCCTGACTCCATTGACTCTCGAGATCTATGATCTAGGAGCATTTTTTGGAGGAAACACGGTTGGCGCTGCGAAAATACTTATCGAGTCCCATTGATGTTTATGTCCAGTTTCTGTTTATTCGCAACACGTGGAGAGCTTCCTAACTCTGTTTGAGCTTATTGAAAAATGAGAATGAGCGCCTCGAGTTGTTTTTCTCGATTGAGGAATGCGCGCAGTCGAGGGTTCGGACAAGCCATTGGTGGACGTCTTCGGCTCCCGTCCATATCCTTCCCGTCGGACTTGTTGTCGAGCTCGGGTTGAGATCCTGCTCGGAATTCCCCGAGCTCGTGCCGGGCAGACGCCGCCTGGGCTCAGTCTTCTCTCGATCGAACGAGTAGCCCCCAGATGTGCAACGTCGGCGAGACTAGAGCGGCATCGAGATTCCTCATAAGACGGCCAATCAGGCCCGGTCGGCGGATCGACGGCGGTGCTAAGTAATCAATACCGATGATGCCCGATGAGTCCTACGTGGCTTTGCGGCATCGCAGACCCTAATGTCGAGGGTGTTTATGGAGAGATGCGTGTTTGTTCGCCTGGTTTCCGCGAAAGTGCCATCTGAGCACTAACCCATCCCATTGGAGTTTATTTTCATTTAGGCCGTCCCACGGCTCGGACGGATGCGGAAGAGTAGTTGTGCACAGCTCCGCAGATCAAACAGAGCTTCTGGAAGTTTTGTGGTGGAGTTTTTGTGTGCTTGGCTCTGGTTTCAATGGCATCGATGTGCAGAGCTCTAGAAACTTTCGGTGACATGCCGCAGTGATTGTGCGGCCACACTGATTTCCATCGTGGTTTTCCATTGAAAACGAAATCACGAGCGAGCCCGATCGCCGACAGCATCGACAGAAGGCAAACGTACAGAGAAAGTGTGTAGTACATCCACGGACCGCTCCAAACGGTCAATCCTATGACGGCGACGACGACGATCGGAAGAATCCGCTTTTTGATTCCTTCCTTTCCGACGTTGTTAACGGGGATTTATTCTGGGCCGGTGGTGCTTGGATCGCTCGTTCGCTCGCTGTAGCTGACTGCTTTCTCGAAGTGAAGACGAGGCGAAGACGAAGAGCCGAAGTCCCAGACGGATGACCCAGAAGGGAAACGAACATCCGAAGCTGGCGTTCGGTGGCTGGAATCAAACGGCTACTTCATAGTAGTAGTCGCGGTAGTGGTGATGATGACGCCAACAACAACAACAAGTTCAACAACAACAGCAGCAGCAACACCGACGACATCACCGCTCGAGGTGGTGGCGGATGCTGCCGGTGCTGCTGCAGAAACGGAGCCGATGGTGGAGGTGAGAACCCCGTCGAATTTTCTCAACCAACAAATATAGCGACCCTCCTCATACACAGCATTGCCTGATGAATTCCCAGCATCGCTTGAATCGTATCGCGGAGGAACGAGCTTGCCGGCTGCAATCCAGCCGGCGTTCGACAACGAAAATATCAGAAGCCGCAGACTCGGTTAGCGCCAAAACAGAAGTCGTTCCTGAACGACACCCTTTCTGAAGATTAACCATCTTAACCCTCGAGACCGCGTCCTTCGCAGGGTTCTGCGGAATCGAAACTCCGTTGTCGTTGTTTCATGTTACAGTTCCGTTTCACCGGCTCGCGGGGCTGTGGCTTTTTCGCCGGCTGTCTGATGCGATTACCGAGCTTTCCATCTCTTTTCGGAGTGTTCCCCAACGCGATGCAGTACGACGATGACACATGCGGCAGCCGGGTTCGAAACGGAACGTTCATGGATTGAATATCTGGAATGGGGCCACAACGAAGACCCACTTGCTTCAGCTCGGGCGGCTCATCGACGAGCCCCAATATCTCCTCTTTTTTCTATCTTCTGTGTGTGTGTGCCGTCTTCTGGCGGCTTCGCGTGCGCTGTCGCCGACGAACTTTCGATTTCCCCGTTTTCCTCTTCCAATGAACCGCCTGTGGCGGCCCGGAAGACGTTTTTCCGGACGCGTACGGAAGCATCGGAAATCCAACTCGACGCTGCCGTACGGCGCGCTGTGCTCCTGACACGCTTTCGTCCGAGGTGTACATCGGCCCCGTACGCGGCTTTGTTTTCTCACCTGAAGAAACTTTGCGTCATATACAAAGTTTAAGGTGTGCGCTGCTGACGCTCCAACCACGTGGAATGAAGCGCTGCGACGACCTTCATCGTGCTCGTCAGTCGTTTTCTAATTATGCCCTCGGTTCCCATTGTTGTCGACGACGCGAAGCTTTGACTAAGGAGGAAAATGATGATTCAGAAGCAATGTCAGGCGCTAGGAGTTATGCTTACAAGCTAAGGTCTTTATTAGACCTTCTAAGTTTCTCTGTAAGAAAACTAGCGAATTGTCCGAAATTCTTCGCTCCACGTGCTTCCGAACCCCGATTCGTTTCGTGCTGCTGCGAGTAACCCTTTCGGAACACTGAAGGCTCGTCGGGAGTTGCGCATCGGTAGCTTACGCTTGAAAGACCGATTCGCAGTGAAGATGACGCATTCCACGGATTTCACGTTGACGACCTCCTTATGGATAAACTTCCGGAATAGCGATATGGATGGAACTCTTCATACCTCGCGCTCAGGAATTCGTGCGAAATCCCAAAAATTCCTTCCCAATCTCTTCCAATAGCTGTCCGCTCATGTTTCTCATCCGTCTTCGAGGTTCTGTTGACGAATCCGATTGCCTAATCTGATCGGCATCCGGCCGGAAGTAACGGTGTGCCCCGCATGCAATCGGATGGCGGAGCGTTCGAAGTCCGGAATCCGGTCACTGGATTGAAATTTCTGGATCAAAGCTGATAGGTGTCTCTTCCTCATTTCAGTCATCACGGGTATGCGTTGCACAGTGTCAGGACTCGCCTGCTATCAAGGCGATCCAAGAAGTCAAGGATAAACAGTCTTCGAAGGATGCTCCAGCCGTTCCGGAGTTCAAAGCTGAGGTTGTAAAGAGAAATGTTGTCATCTTCGTGCTCCTTCACTCGGCCATGTTCTACGGCATGTACCTGGCCCTCTTCCATGCCATGTGGAAAACATGGTTGTTCGGTGAGTGTTTTTTCCATGCTTTTCGTAAGAGAGGAATCGACTTGAGACTATTTAGCGAGAACGTGGCGCAACTTGAGAGATTCTCCATCGATATCCGCGACACCCCGAGGGATTGATTTCAACACCAGCACTCCGGAATAGCCAGCTCAACTCTTTTCTCGGGGTCTTCTTTTCGCTAGAACAGCAATGAGAGGTCTATGTCTCTGGATTCTTCATACCCAAATCTTCTCTGCTCGGGTGGAAATTCTGTTCACATTCGGGACCGTCAGATTTACTTTTCTAGCGATTCAACCCGAACTACTTGTATACGTAATACTAGAGCTGAAATGCAAATCTTCTCCGGAGCGAGAGGTTTCCACATTCGAGCCTTTTCCACAAGCATGGGCTGGCAGTGATAAATTGGAAAGAGACTTCGGTAACGCTGCCAGCTCTAAGTGTCGATTCGAGAACCGGGGTCCCATTGTCCGGAGGGTTTACGCGTGGAAGAACGAGAAAATCCAATCTCGACGTAAGACTGAGTGCTCGAACGCGCGAGATCGCGAAAAACCCTGTTCTTTCGTGACTCGGTTGGCGTGTTTCACGCGTAGAAGCTACACGGAATGCACTTTCGGAATGCGGAAATCGCAGCGGCGCCGCAGAAGTTCAAGCTGAATCAGAAATGACAGGTCTTCTTTGTGTCGAACTATCCCGGGACAGACAACTTCCGAACTTCGCATCATTAGATTTTTATGCAGTGTTTGCAAACTACTTCGAGTCTTGGCCGGTGTGATGCGCTGCCACTCGCAGAAAGTATCTCTGAATCGCATAAACTTCCACAGAATTCAACAGAATCGGAAATTCACATTCCATTTTTAAATCGCGAATCCTTATTCGCGCCAAGCAGACGCGGGAGAAAAATACACAGAATCGACGTCAAGTGTCAGTCGATGGCTCGGTTCGTTCGTTCTTTGGTTCGTTGGTTCGTCCATCCATCCATCTGAACCAGCTGAGTTGTCAGAAGCATCTTCTTTCCCTCAGCCTTGGCCCTGACCGGGTCGCCTGAATCCATCGGTTTTCGTCCCTCTAACCGCTCCCTTCGTGAGATTGCAATTGGAAATAAGAGAATCCTTCCGACGCTTCGCGCGCGCTTCTTCATCGGCCGAAGTTGGCGATGACCGAATTTCTTAAGGGCAACAGCGTTCGCCTCCTTCTGCGTGTTCTGCCTCAAAAGATCGTTGACTTGCTTGCCGCCGAGGCCTCTTGCCACAAAATGTGGGTCACTCTGTCAGAACCGCGGTTTGCTTTTGCTCGGCCATTAGGGCGATAGAGCGCACTGCTACTGCGAACGGGAATCCTTTTATTGAGCACATTTTTCTAACATCGTCTGGTGCTTAAATTACCTGTGAAGTAGAGCTCGCCACTTTGTTCATCAGAATTCTCAGTTAGCCAGCGTCATCATCTTCATCATCGGAAGAGCCGATCCGACGATTGCGCTGCGAACCCCAGTATTTCTCTTTGATTTCACTTTTGTTTTCATGGAAAGTTTCAAATTGAATCGCTGCACGCATCCTCACGGCACAGCAGACGACTAGGATTGAAGAAGGAGTAATGAGCTTGTGGGAAAATACCCGGTTAAATTCTAAGAAGTGCACTTTAGTTTTAAAGTTGAACTTCTGCCGGGATTGCGTTGTCTCATAGGAAGGGGTCCCGGCCATCGACCGTGAACTTGTTTGCCCCTTTGTCTGTGGTGCGTTCACAGAATATCCGTGACATTGTGGCAAATAATCTGCCACGGCCTTAACCGGACAGGCGTGCATCCGCGATGGGGTCACGGAGAAGAAAGTTCAATTTCTAGCAGGAAATGATAACAGTCGATAAGCAAGAGGAGAATTGCGCGCGAAAAAAAGTCCTAGGCCGCGACCCCTTTCGCTACACGTGTTAGTCAAGTCGAGCTGGGATGGGGCCGCACCGGCTCCCCGCGTAGTCTCTTGATGCCCCGTGGATCATTGATATGGAAAGTCTTGAAGGGGTTCTGGTGTGATTCAGACACACGGTTCCGCTGTAGGAGGTCAAATCTTCGAAAGCAAAACCGACCGTGCCAGTCCAGGGTCCGCTCGTTCCGTTTCCAAATGGAAATCAAGAGATGACGACTTCGGAATATTTTTCATCCCCGATCCCATTTTGCGGGAAGAATTTTCTGAATGCTAAGTTTTTTTCGTTTGTTTGATTTTCAGCGTACGTTCTCGGGCAACTTGCCGGTCTGGGAGTGACAGCCGGAGCCCATCGTCTGTGGTCCCACAAATCGTACAAGGCAAAATTGCCTTTGCGGATCGTTCTGATGCTCTTCAACTGTCTGGCTTGTCAGGTGAGTAGCGGTACCCGTTACGTAGATTCGCCATCGACTGCTTTTCTTTACTCTTCACGTCGTGACCGTACTCTTCTCGTGCAACAACGCCGAATCGGTGTCAACGCGTTCGCCTCAATAGTGATGAATCGCGTCGAGCGATTTTTTCGACGAGTTTGTTTTCGCGGCGGCGGTTCTCGTTGTCGAAACTCGGGCGAGACGAGCGAAAATTCTCCTGTATAAAAGTTTCGATAACATGTCTCGTCCGAACGAAGTTGATGACGTGTGGAACTTGAACATTCGACGATCATCGGATCTTTGAGCAGCGTTCGAGCTACGGTCTGCTTCACCGTGACTTCAGATCTGGGAGCGCCCGCCCTTCGGATCTGCCGTAACCGGTCGGATCCAGAGACCCAGAAATCTACTGCGCCGGCGGTTGGTGCCGTTGCAGCTGTTGCTCTCCTTCCGACGTCGACGACGACTTTCTTCAGAAACGCCCAGCTAATTGTGTGGTGCCGCGCCGGTCTCCCCAGCGTCCTGCGCCAAAGAACGAAGCGGAACAGAGTTCCGATAGCTCGTCGAAAGTCGTTAACTGGCGCACATCAGGGATTCCATCGCAGCCTGGGGATCTTGATTCTGACCACTTCAGTTCTTATCTGTTCCAATTCGCTAAGCTGCACTTTCTCTTTCAGAACGATCTTTATGAATGGACCAGAGACCACAGGGTTCATCACAAATACTCGGAGACTGATGCCGATCCCCACAACGTGAACCGTGGATTCTTCTTCGCCCATGTCGGCTGGTTGATGTGCAAGAAGCATCCTGAGGTGTTCCTCAAGGGAAAATCCGTGGACTGTTCGGATCTTCTCCAGGATCCCGTGATCCGTTTCCAGAGGGCGTGCTACATTCCGCTGGTCGCCATAATTTGCTTCTATATGCCAATGGTGATGCCGTACTACTTGTTCGGAGAGAGCTACTTGAATGGATTCTTCGTCGCCGGGATGACCCGATACGTTATGTCACTGAACTTCACCTGGCTCGTGAACAGTGCGGCTCACATCTGGGGAAACAAACCCTACGACAAGAACATTTCACCTGTTGAGAACGCTTTCGTCTCGCTCGTGGCCATCGGCGAAGGTACGTCATCGTTATCGATTTGGACGTTGATTTTCTCCTGTTCCGATCGATCTTTTCTATACTTTTCGTTCCCAGCTCCCAATGATCAAATATCCATGTGGATGACCCACCACTCGGTTGCTCTTACAGGTTTCCACAACTACCACCACACGTTCCCATGGGACTACCGCACATCCGAGCTTGGTTGGAAAATCAATCTGACTTCGATCTTCATTGAGGCAATGGCTTACATCGGACAAGCCTATGATCTGAAGACTGTCCCTAATCACGTCGTCAAGAAGCGTATGCTCAGAACCGGCGACGGAACCAAAGACTGTTTCGATAGCATCGAAAACAGACAGCCGCATGATCAACATCATCACGCGCATCCGGAAGAAGTACCTTACGAGGAAGTGTTTCCAAACAGAGACTGAAGAGCATTTAGATGTAAATAGGATTTTCAATGTCACTCTTTTAGGTAGATTAACGAAAATGAGAGGAGCGCTGAAGGGGACCGACTCCAGGCACGACTGGAGGGATGAACTGAGAATAAACAATACATGGCGACCAACAAAATATTTATTCCGACGACACTCAACACCACCACACCCACCCAGGTTCCTTCGGCACAATTCAAACACACACCAGCTCCGCTCCTCCCGCTTTCGTTTCCCGACGATGGGACACGACGTTCGCAGCGTTCACAACCAACCATCCCAGGTCGGAGCGGCTAACTTTTCGTTTTGACGATCTTCGGAAAGCTAATAATTCAAGTTCGGCAATGTGCCGCACGTGATTGGGGAAGAGTCTCCCCAAGATTCATATTCTGGACGAATACCCTCCCGCAAGAGGTTTTTGAAAGGACGTCGCGAGTTATTGAAGATTGCGTTCTTCGACAATCGATCGAGTCCAGTTCGTTCAACGAGACCAACGAAAGATATCTTAGACCTCGTTGCTCTGACTGTGATTCCACATATGATATGAGATGCATTCTGAGAGAATTACCGCTGACTTTTGTTTTATCTGAAATCCATGCTCAACAGTCGAGGAAAAATATTATTCTCGAGATTTGCAAATAACTGACGGCGCCGGTGAGAAGTTGAGCATGCTCCAGCTTCCTAGTTCCCAAATTGTGGAAGCTGAGCTTCCGAAGGATTTTGGAGTGCAGTTCGACTCGATGGCCCCGCCATGGTTGCAGTCTAGAGCCCCGTTGGCATAATGTGTTCTTGCAAGTATTACAGACGAATGTACAACGCTCAGAGCGTCAGATTAATCCTCCTAGATGATTTAGTCTTAAGGCGATTCAATGTTTGTACATGAGATACACTGTTCTTCCTAATAACATCCTTTCTGAAAAGATGACTGTTAATAGAACTTGAGAAAGTTCGAATCAGTAATACATATCGAGAACATAAATCGGAGAATACAAACCTCTCCAAGCTTTCAACCCAGCTGAGATTTAGATGATTGTTGTGATTTTTGGTACTAAATACACGAAGACTGTTTATAAAATCCAATACTTCCTCGCTTGAGAACCATATCATTTTTTGAATGACTTCGGCCGTAGACGAAAGCATACGAGCTTGGTCCGGCTTCCGCCCATCCTAACCGAATCAACTTCATCGCTCGAATCGGAATCAGAGGCTCCCGGGTATCCGGCACTCCGACGATGGAGGAAGGTCATATCCACAACCCGACGTGAGCTTGAAGATTGCGGAGTTTGCGGAGAATATAATTTTTGGCCAGCAATCATTTCTCTCCCAAGCAGTTATGGCTCGCAGCATCCTCGGACGAGCCGAAATACAGACACTTGCGAACGAAAGTTTCCGGGCACAGCTCGACTTCGTTGCTGTTACTTCATGGGTATCATGGCGGATTATGTCTACCCAAATGAGATGTAACCCGATTCTGTCATGAGTCTTGACTAATCACGAGGTCAAGTCTCAGGTCTCCGCAAAGACTTCAGGAACAAACCACATCGAAACTTGGCTGTGTGCGGAAACTCTTGTTCGCAAATGTATTTCATAGGAGAGAAAGCTAAACTCCCCGACCACAATATGTACAGTGGACGACAGCGACTCTTCAATCCCTCCAGAGGGGAGTGCAGCCTACGGTGTCTACATACATTCGAGCGTCCCACCGGATACTTCCAGAGACGCACTGGAGGAACATCCCCGATTGCGATTGAGGCTGTTTGGAGCCAGAAACTCAGCCTCATCGACGTTACGTGTTACTTTCCCTTGCTGAGTAAACGGCTTACCTAGTTTACTGTCCATCAGATCCCCTGACCATAGTAGACATTTCGAGCTTCCTCCTCGATCGAAGATGCGCAGAGTTTCTCAAAACAGTGGAAAACTTGGAGTGGCCCAGGCCAGAGGGAAACCTTAGCCTACCGAGAGGCAGCGAGTGATCGCTGCGCGAGACCCAGTTTCGGCGTTGACGTCAGCGATCTCGGAAAGACCTCGCGGTTCATTTAGCAATGACCTTCCACAGCCTCGGCGTTGTTTCGTAGCTTTCGGGCTGTGTTGTTCGGTCACCGATTAGCGCGTTACAACATTCGATGTTTGTTTACTCGATGCAAGAGAAGCTGCTGTCTTAACCGGAACCGATGTCGGGTTATCGACTTCTCCTGGTATCTCTGATTCCTCCCAACTCTACGAAAGAAACGAAATCTTGAGAGATTCGAACTTTTGTTTTATTTTTGTGCAAATTCCAAGTTCACCGCCTGCGCGTGAGAGTTACCCTGTGCATTTGCAAGATTGTCAACGTAGCTTAACTCGCTCGAACTGTCGAGGAAAATTCCTGAGGTGGCTCTACGGAAACGTTTCCTCGAAGCTTGCCAATGATTCTCCATGGAGCTCCAAGAGGAGGTCGATGCGGGGTTCACTTGTGACGACCCGACAGCAATTGCAGTCATGCACGAGCGGCTCATGGGAAGGACTCCGAGATTTTGCTGCGCGTTCGTCTCTTGAGCCGATCAGCTGCGTGCAGCGATCCTTGATGCTACTCGCTCCCACTAGGACACCCGCCGCGTCGGTGAATGATGGGAACAAGGTTTTATGTACAATTTACAAACTAATACAACATTACTACATCACATCCTTTCATTCCTTCAACGTTCATCATCGGATGGAACTACTTGCGTCAACAAGTTCTGAACAATTCAATCAAAGACAACAACGGGTCGTTCAACAACCCAAACATATCTCGACATTCGCTTATTTCCAAAGGTGACCCCAGAACAACGGGGCGCGATGTGAGATTTTTTCTTTTTTTTTCACTTGAGTTTTGTTCTGTGCAAAGCTTAACAGGATTACGGGGGGACAGCTCCGGTATTGGGATCATTCCGGGGGGAACACCCCGCATAATGAGGGCATATGCGCTGCTGCCTAATCCTGGACGGGGAACATTCGAAGAATACCTAGACGACGGGATCATCAGTGTAGCACCATTGACATGGAACGCGTGGGTCGATTCATCTTCTTAACGCCCTCCACGAGGATGGGATTCGAGAGTCTATTGGACGTTTCCAGCTCTTCGTTCTTTATCCGCAAGCGCGCCGCTCGATCCGCGATCCGACGGTTCTCGACCTCTAGCTTCATGACACTGAACCTCCTCTCGTCCATTTTGTTCTCGAGACTTTTTTCGGGGCTTCGAGGTCGGAACTGTTCGAAGACCTTTTTGACTTGTTCAGCTTCTTGCTGGGCCGCTTGTTTCCTGATGTGTTCCACTTGCGAAGAGTTCAGCGGAGGTGGCGTCTTCTTTCGTCGATGAGAGAATCGTTCCCTCCGCTGTTCTTCCGATTCGTTCTCGGGAATTTCTTCACCCTCGGAGTCGTACCGAACCTCAGCGACGTTCTCAATAGGAGCTTCAACTTCTTCAAGCATCTCTGACTCATCTTGGCAAGCGGCGATGGCCTCAGTGTCGAGAACCGTTTGGTCAATGACGTCTCCGTTGGCATTAAGGAAGACTTCGACGATCTTGCCATCATCCGCTACCCGAGTTTCGATCTTCCGACCATTGTCTAGCTCTATCACTCTTAGAACTTCACCGGCGAACGCTGCGGTATCCAACACGGTTTCCTCGAGAACTTCCCCGGTCGCCGACAGACGAGCCTCAACGAGCCGACCGTCCTTACGAATTCTCGTCTGGACGACCTCACCCGAATCCAGCACTCGTCTTCTCAGGACTTCGCCTACGCGAGGAACGGGACGGAGCACAACTTCATCGATGACCTCTCCGCTGTTGCTGAGGCGCACTTCAACGAGTCTGCCGTTCTGACCAATTCTAGTTTCGACAACTTCACCGTAGGGTAGTTCCTTTCTCGTTACAACTTCTCCGAGGCGTCCGTTATCACTTATCACTGACTCCTGGACGATTTTCCCATCAGAATCTATTAGAGTTTCAACGAGGATTCCACCTTTTCCGAACCGGGTTTGCAGGACTTGTCCATTCTCAAGAGTCTGCTCTTTCAATATATGGCCAACTTTGGGAACTTCACGCAAGATGACCTCTTCGACAACTTCACCGTTAATGCCGACTCGAGCTTCGATCAAGGTTCCGTTGCGACCTATGCGAGTCTCCACGGTTTCGCCAGTGGGGAGACTTCTGATCTCGATGACAGTTCCGATCAGGCCCTCGCCGCTACTTGGGCAGAGCACGATTTCTTCCACGATGTCCCCCTTGTCGTTCAGGCGAACTTCGACCAGACGGCCCTGTTGTCCGATGCGGGTCTCGATCACTTCACCATAGGCGAGTTCTTTTCTAGAAATCACTTCACCGACTCGGTTCTTTGCGGTAACCACACTTTCCTCGAGGACCTCCCCGTTGCTCCCGATTCTGGCTTCGATCAGGATTCCTTTGTTCCCGAATCTCGTCTCGATCACCTCACCGTTCTCTAGTTTCTGAGTTTTGAGCACTTGGCCGACCCGCGGAACTGAGCGAAGCACAGTTTCCTCGATGACTTCTCCTTTGCTGCCGAGCCTGAGTTCAATCAGGGTGCCATTGCGTCCAACGCGCGTTTCGATTCGCTCGCCTCCGATGAGGCTACGGACCCTCACCACGGTTCCGACCTGGCTTCGAGCGGCTCGGATCGCGGCTTCATAAGCTTCGTTGAGTTTTCGGAGATTTTTCATGTTTTCCACGAGAGCCTCTTCCGCCGAGAGGAACTCGCCGTTCTGAATATCCATCACAGACGCGTCGAGACTCTTTCCCCTTTTCTGCATAGCCAGCTGCTTACGACGCTCTTTCAGATACTTCTGCATGTCACCGATGTTGTTCTTGGCGTTCATGTTGAAGCCGTTGATTTGCATCGCGCCGATTTTGAAGGGCCGCATTGCACCCGATCGAAAACAGGATAAAGGAGGTTTGTCGTTCACAAACTTCTTTGCGGGCTTATTTTTCGACTCCACTTTCGGGTCGAACTTCTCGACTCCGGGTGGCGACGGAGATTTGATCGGCATCTTGCCGTGATCCAGCTGATCGGACCCCATGACTGAAACCTGACACGGTGGTTTGCGAGTTTCACGATTCTCAGGTCTGTATTAATCCAATGCACGAAACGTTTTTTTCTCCCGGTTGGTCTCGCACACCAACTCAACTCCGGCAACGGACTCGCCTGATGGAGAGTTTCCCTGTTGCAGCAGACTAATCAACAAGAGTAAGCGATCAATGTGGAAACTCGTAATGCAATAGACTCTATGCTTTTATATAACACTCTCCAGCTGAGGTGGCCATCGTCCGTTCGAACTGGCGAGAGCGCGCGGGGAGGGCGGCCGGCAGAGCTTTCTCGAGAACCAACCAGCTCGCAGCGCAGAGCTCACTGCAAACACGCTTCTCAGATACGGCCGTCACTTGTCGACACAGCTCATTAACAGCTTCGGCTTATGAAGGATGAGTACGCTCAGGGTCCGTCGACGCCGAGGCGTCGCTTTCTTCCCGCACGGTGAAGTAAACACTACTTTGCCTCCCTTCCGAATCTCGACTCTCCGGGAAGACAAGCGATTCCTCTGCGTTTCCACTCCTGTCTGTTGATGGACGTTCAGGCTCTTGGGACTTTTCATTCGGAAGGGATTACATCTGGACTGCGGAAAGTTGATGATCGATTGGAAGTTCGATTCAAACCGGCAGCCTCCACGAGCGAAAACGGTGCTTTGTTGTTTGGCTACCGAGGGCTGTGTGTTGGGCGAATTGAGACCGCGAAAGCGTGTGAGCGCGACTATGTGAAGTTTTTGAGAGGCCTGATGGCCAGCAGTAGGTCCCCCAGAACGGTTTTTGGGGTCGGTGGAATCGAAGAATTCCCGAGCGTAGCGAGGGACACTAGCCAGCGGGAGCCCAAACACCCCATTTTGGCGACTCGTGCGCCCCGTAGCCAAGCCAGAAAATACCGCGAAAACCTGATAGCTGTGCCCAGTCACAGCCCGATGATGGCGGCGAGAACCCCCAGCAACAACCTTTCTGGAGTATGTATCAACGACCAACGATCACATTATTCGCAGTGTTGATATCGAGCAGGCGAGTGATGGATACAAGGAACCCGACGAGATGCTCTTGGCGATGATTGTTATAGCATAGCTGACCGTATCTCACTTATGAAGATAGAGCCGTCCCGTAGCGTTTAAGTCTCGCATTTCGTAGCGGGCAGGGGCGCCCGGCAGTATGATGTTACATCAGACATGCAAGCCATTTGCGTCCCGCTCAGGTTAAACAACGAGCATTGAGATTGATAGGAGTTATTCTAAGCTGAAAAGAGGTATTCTATTAAACAGAAAGGGGAGAGGCTTCATTCGCTCAGAATCGAAGCCGGCCAGCTCGCCGCACTCCTCGAAACTCCACAAAGACCATGTACACTAAGAGCGACGAGGACCATTGGTCCGAATGACAGGCCAATCTCTACAAACCGATACACGTAACGAACTTCCTGAATTCCAGTCGTCGCCTCGTACGGCTCGTTTAGCTTGCCACTGAGCGAGAAGGAACAAGCGAGAATTCACCGCGCAGGTATTAGGCCAGCGGAAGCAGGTGACTACGTTGCGACATGATGAACTTCACCGACACCGAGGAAGACGAACCGCTCAACAATGAGGTGACCCCAATCCTCACGACGACTGTTTGCGCGCATTTGGCAGATTTTACAAGGTGCTCGCCCGGCACCGGCGCGGTGCTAACTGTTTATCGAGTAGAAGACTGCTTCAAGCCAATGCTTCGCCGGTCAACCATCCGTCCGTCTGTCGGTCCCGATCCCGGATTATTACGCCCCGTTCAAGCCAATTTTATGAGCGCTTACATAAACACGGTACCAGAAGACAGTCTCAAACTGTACAAATGTATATTTGGGACAAATATTTAGGTTGCAATCTTAAGGGTTTGTTCCAGTCTCTAATTATATAAGATGTATAAACAACAGAATATGCAGGCGTGCTACTTAACAGATTTAAGGCTCTCCCTGTAGTGCTGTTCTTAGGCAAGGTTTTCGAAAAGTCGACGTCAAATTCACCCAGCGGGCCTGTATTTATTATGACATCCAGACCACAGCAGTTACCAGTCATTGATCATCCGCAGGCACTGTGCGAGGTAAACGCCGAGCTTGGGTGCGAGTAAAAACATATGAGACCATCCATCCGAAAAAAAAACCGAGCTCTCACCGAGTATCGAGTACTCTTCTTCCTCTGGGTCGCTTATTGAGCCTTTCCCCGTGAAGTCTCTTGAGATAGCGCCTCTGTGCAACGGAGGTTCAATAAGCTTTGTTTTTTTCTCGCCAGCGCGCCTGTAAAGATCGAACTCGGGATCCGTTGGCAATATTCGATCGCGCTTCTGATCTGAAAATGCGCCAAACCCAGCGCTCTCCGGGATTCTCTTGGATCGATACAATGGTCCTAGAAGCGGCGGCAGTGAGCCGTTCCTCCTGTTGGCAACTCTTGAGCGTTCAGCGGGTCACGGGCTGTCAAGAAGAAAGGAACAGAAACCTACGAAGCCGACAACGACGACCCGCACATCTCTTGCACCCTCAAACAAAAGAAACTCGATAAACTGATAGCACACAGTCTCTGGGCATCATTGACTTGTTGCAAACGGCGCTGACACACGGGTCATGGCAGTGATTTCTGTGTCACGTGTGACCGGCTGATTCTGTTACAGCAGCGCTTCAGACTAGGAGAGATGGGAATATATGCAGCTTTTGAAGATATCCGACACCGGGGCGTTGATCTGCGCTCATCCATGCGCCACATCTGCTCTCATACGACATCGAAAGTCTCGAGTTTTTCAATGTCAGAGTTGCTGAGTTTCAAACTGAACAGTCTGGAGTGCTTTGAATGTTGTAAAGAGTCGCTTCCGATTAATCTTGTTAGGTGGGACCTGCGGACCCGGAAAATAAGACAAATCCTTGATAATATGTTCTGGGGAAAGAAACAGTCGCGGTTGCGACCTCGAACGGTCTACTGAGAAGCGCATCGGGCCTCATGCTCTCAGGGTCCTTCGGGGTCCCTTGTTTCTGAGCAGCAAAAGCGCTCATAGACTAGCCAGATGACAGAGCTTGGTTTTGATTCAGGTGATAAGTAGAAAGTCGTTTGATGGCGCTAACCTTCACGTCGCTCGCAAGGGTTGACGGTTGGAAACGCGAGTCTTGAGCGCTTTCTGATCACCGTACATCGAACCTGGCGAGCCACGAGCGGCATTAATCAAGCCTTCATCCGTAACGGGTGCACTTTGAGTTAGAGTTACGAAGGCTATCTTGACGCATGCGAGCGCACAATGGAAGCGCACAGCAAGTCTGATGAGAGAGAATCGAACACCGACGTCCGAAGCCGAGTCGTCGCAAAACCTCACCTTGTATCGACACCTCAACCAGTGACACAAAGCAATCAAACCTTGAATCAAGGCTACCGTGGGCGTTTATTGTTCTCAAGGTTCGCGAAGCTCTGAGTTTGTCGGTGAGAATGGAAGGCTTGCCAGGAGACTGGGAATTTCCTTTTTCAAGCGAAAAAAAACTACGGTATAGACTTCCCTCTTGCCCACTGGCCCAGTGAGCTGAGCTGAGACGCATAGGTCACCGAGTCTGCTCACGTCACCCTCGTAAATTGCATTGAGGACAATTTTACGACTTGGCCTGCTGCGGTTATTTGTTTCCAGTTCTGAGGACCATCTGTCAGCATAACGTCTCGGCGAGGCCGATCATAGATTCATGGATAACCAATGGCGAAACCAGGAATGGGCCCTTGCACATGGAAGAATCGGATTTGAAGCTCTCTTATGTCAGATTTCGACTTTCCACTGCGGCAAGACGTCACCAGAGCCATCTCGGAACTCGGAATATTGTCATCCGATGCGGGACTTGCTTTTCGAGGTAACGAACGTGCGACACCCGCTCTCTCGTTGATAACAACAGAACCATTGTCATTCTGAGGTTTACCTAAGCGTATCAGGAGCGGTACGAAACCTCACTTGTTAAGAGCCCTTTGCGGCTTCTTACGCTTCGCTGCTGCCGAGGTTTCGCTCACTTTGAAGCTGTGACGCCTTCGAAACCGTCAAACGCCTCCTCGGAGAGCCTGACAATGACAAATTTGATCTACACGGCCAAACCTAGCTTCCATGCTCATCACTGGGAACGCGCATTGTTTACTGAACGTTGACGGAGTGGCTCGCTCTGTCCGCTTTCATCTTTTGAAATGAGTCCGTTTGCCCGGAAGGCTCGAATTCATTGTTGCTCGCTAGTTCCATGTGTGCGTCTATCTTAAAATACAGCGCCGGATTTCAGAAATTTACTAGTTTCGTCTGTATGCCGATGACGACAGCAGTTTCCGATGTAGGGTAATGATCTTGGAGAATGATGGCGCCGCGCGACCAAACCGATGACAACCCTAATCGAGAGAGCTGTCGGATGGCTTTGTACTGTGTGGGCAAAAGGAACAAAGGGCGCTTCCGTCCAACGTACACAGACATATATCACGCCGGCAACTTGATGATCATCACCTCTGGTGCTCGTTTCTGTGTCCAGATTGAGGGTCCTCGCTTTTCGAAGAGAATGCGAACGTATCTCTGTCTACGAATGCAGTTCGGTCAATCGATTATATGCGTGTCGTTGGCCTATAGATAGCCATAGTCCAGAGAAGTTCAAACAGAAGCTTCTAACTAAACTTCAGGGGTTCGGAGTCGCCCATCGTTTGCAGTGAGGTCATATTGAAAGTGGGAATGAATTGGAAAGCTGCTCCGAGTATTCGCGATCTCTCCCTGTTCCGCTTTCGATAAAGGCAAGGAGCTATTGCGTCTTTGCTGACGAGCTAATTCTCGTCGACTGTATGGTTCCGTTTGTTAACAGAAGGAATGAGGTCAGAGGAACGAGTCTGACCACTTCAATGATTTCAACGGCGTGGCCAGTTAGTGCAGGTATAGAGCAGCGACGACCCGATTGTGGGTTAGACCGCATGAGGTGAGCCACTTGGACAATGCTTGGCTGAAGTTGCACTCTGGAGATAAGCGAGTTCTCATTTATTACTGATATCAGGCCCGCTGGAGACGTCACTTGTCGGAAGCGTGGAAATTCTCAGGCTCGCATCGACCCCAAGGATTAATGGTTCCGAAGATTCTGCTACAAGTCGCATCTCGAGAGTAGTCTTTCGGTCCTGTGTCTGTTTGTCGGGCGTACGCGCCCAAGCTCGTGTCGGAGTATATAGACAGACGAGCAAGCAGACACACTCGGCCACAGGCATTGTATGGCGCAACTATCGATCTTTCTGGAAGAGCTTCGTGCGGTGTGAAATGCAGCCGTCGGCCTACGAGCCCGTGTCTAATGTCCGGTATTATTTAGTCACTCGACACGACATACGAGTAGTGTGTCGCTCGCTCAGTATTGCTTTCTTACATGTCTCTTCGCTGACGACTGTGCTTGCGGTGGCGAATGCTGTCAAAATAGGCAGGTAGGCTTGCAGGGTTCCGGCACGACGTGCAAGCCGCTAGAGGCAGGCAAGGAGGGTGGATGTACTGTGAACATTAGCACTGTCTATCTTTAGCCTGACGACGGCGAGGAAAAAGTGTCGTTGAACGTGCCGTGTCGGAGAATGAGCGAATTTTTGTTGTTTCCTGAAACGTCGAGAAAGCACTCTGCTCGGCATTGTCTAGGAACCGCATTCCCCGAGCCAGAATGATCGACCCAGCAACAGGTCTCTGCCACCACCGTTCCCAGCTAGCGATCTCAGCACCTACTTCGCTCCCATTTGCTCACAGGTAGTGTCTCCCCTGTATCCCCGAAACTCTCTCTCTTACTGATTCAGAACTACTTACTGAAACCATTTCGCAGAACGGAACGATCACGGTGAACCGGTCCTCCAACACCCCTCCAACTCGAATAAATGAAAATATCAATGCTACCAGGAGCAAGAAGTCGGACCAATGCAGCGGTCAAAGTCCCGGCTCAGTGTCCTCGGATACTCCCTATCTTGCCTGTGAAAAATCACCAACCTCGAATCACGAGTTTAGCATGGGGCCAACAGCCGGTTCAAACACAGACTTATTCCTCCGTAGATCCGAACCGGACCGTGACGATTTCATTTCCGTTCGAGTTGAGAGGGTTGCGGGATAGTGTGGACCTCGGCGTTTCGCGAGGTTTTGGGGTTTTCTTTGGTTCCTCTCGTTATTTTCCCCCAGGAATGTGCTGTCAAGATCGAGAGCTTCGCGATTTCTCCTCGGAGTTTCTCATCTACTCGTTTCCGATTGGACGGGCCCGTCATGAATTTGAACGAATCTGACAGATGAACGAGCATCAATGTATGGGAAATAATCTCCATCGAGTGCGCTATGATTCTCACGACGGTCGTTTCCGTTCCAAAAGAAGCCTGAAGTATTGCAGCTTCTTTCTGACCTTTGACTCAATAAAGGCGAGCCATCTTCAAGGTCCGACCTAGGAGGTCCTAAAGAATATATATATATATATGTATTTATACACCGGGTCGTGCTCTCCCTGAGAGTGCTGTCAATGGTTTGACAGTCTACGCTCACTCAGCTGAAATGGGACGGCGAAGTAGCTTCCACACGCAAGTGACAATTCTCAAGAGTCTCATTGCTCGAGGGCTCATAAGAAAACTCTGAGAGGCGAATATACGGAGAGCGGGCCATGAGATAGCCAGATGCCGGGCGATGTCTGTGGGAAATGTGCAGCCTGTGGGCCCGCATGCAAGTTCGGTGCTTTCGTGACTATGAAGCTGTCTCGAGCAGCGGAAGAACATGCCTGAGCGGGTTTCTCATGCTGTCTGAATCCGAAATTCCGGAGGATAGAAACTGGACTGCAAAATACGTTGCAATGCCTGCAGCTCCTGCGAGAAACTGGAGATCGTTTGAAACAAATATTTACCGGCACGATTGGTAGACAACCTAGGTGGGTGTTTTCGCCATTTAGAACGAATAGAAGTTGTTTCTCAGTTTGACTCGAAAGCGATGTTCGCGCGGAAGGACGACTTCGTCGCCACCGACGGTCCCTCCGTCCTTGACACATGAAACCGCAATCAAGGCTAACTCTTTGACGTTCGATTTGTGCCACTGCGTTTGTGGGTCTGCAACTTTTGGGTTCGAAACGACGGTGTTCTGCTCCTTCATAATGGTCTTCGTACGAACGTCAGACGATGTTGACATAGCCCGGGTAATGAGGTGGAACGTCTCTTCAAAGACGACGCTCTGGTCCAGAAACCCAACCTGCCCTCAGAGAACATCGTTGTGAAGGAGATTGCTGCGTAACGAAGAGTTTTTGTCGATTTTCCAATGCTACAGAGACGGGTTCTGACTGAGGAAGACTCAAATTGAGATGCTGACATATCATCGAATCAGCGTATTCTCCTCGAAACCTTCGTTTCATGGTGATGCTAACGATGGGAAACCGGGTCATCGTCGATGAGTCGGACACGAAAGTTGCTCCGCCTCCATCCGGGCACACCACGGCACTCCTAAAAAACTATCGCTCTTCCCAGGTGGTATGAGGTGTCGTGCTCCCAGGTGAACATGCACAGGGAGTTCGAGCCCTATCAGTTATCTCTGAAATCTCCAGACAGACTTTCAGCTCCTCCAAGAAATGAAGGGCACACATCGTCAAACAATAGACACTCGAGTTTATTATAACAGTCAATCAAGTCGAGGAGGCTGGTGAGGCATAGAGCCACGAATGAACGGAAGCATGCGTAGGTTGAAGAGCGATAGGAAAAGATGATTGGCATGTCTCCGGGTATTGTATCTTTCTGATTCAAAACCAATAGGGCTCCCCTGAGATCAGACAGAGAATAGTGAGCTCACACAGCGACGGCAGACGATGACCGGGACCGATTTTTTTTTATCAAGAGCGCGAAGGGAGACGGACGAAGTTTCCAGTGTGGATAGTTGCGCACCAAGTCCAAGGGTTAATGAATTGATTACTCGAGTAAAACTTTTTAGTAGGTATGGTCATTTGAGTATCCTCGAGGGCCTCACAAACTTTTGCATGATCTCTTCGTGGCTTGACATCATCCCTCCTATGAGGCTGACGTTTCATCTGTCTATCTGGTTCCGCATAATTTAGACTTGGGCGATCGTTCCACTAGAGCAGCTGCTCGCATTCATAACTCTTAACGCACGACTAACTCTTGCGTGGTCGCTGTGTAGAATCTCCCTCAATGAAATGATTTCACGATTAATCAGCGGTTGTTGAAGCGGAGTTGTCGACGCAAAGCAAACATATGGTATCGTTGCACGTCGTGACGCAAATGTGTGACCCGTTCGGACAGTGACATTCATCATGAAGTGGGCTCGGACTCTGACTGGACGACCGAGATCAGCGCGTCACGGGCTGACTGACCACAATGAGGTTCGGACCTCGTTTGGGCTCGGCGGAAGAAGAGAGTTGACTGACCAAAGCGTGCCTTTTCATTCAGTTGTCTGAAGCTGCCTTCATGCAACCTGTCGTGGGATGAACGACGGACAGTGATGACGACGGCTTAGAGCTCCGCGGCATTTGAACGCCTTGAATACACAAAGGTTTAGGTGAGTAGGTGATGCCGTCGGCTTGACTCACAGGGACTCACGGAGGTCGGTTCATTCTTCTGAGATACTCACGCTCTACTTCACACAAACTCTAATGAATCACGGAGCTTGAAGGCGCCGCTGAAGCTGATTACTCTGCGTCGAGGTCCGGGACGATGATTACTACGATCATCTTTGAATTTTTGAAGTTGATTAACGAAATTGCGAAACCCTGGGTGGCGGCGTTTGCGTCTTCTGGGAAAATGCATTGCTGCAAAAGCTATAAACAGGTATAGCTAAGGCCAGTCACCGATTATAGTCGTGAAATCCTCACGCTGTCACCAGCGACAGGAGAGCGGGCTTGAGACCGGGTCTGTTGACACGAGTTGAGCCAGACTCAGTCGGTCGGGTACGTAGGAGACGGCAGACACTTGTCTCTCCCGAAAGGCAAATGAAGTCTCTAACGTTGATCTCTGGTCAACGACAAGCTCGAAGCTCTTGGTAATTGCCGAGATCGTTGACCTCTTGATTTGAAGCAGGCCGCTGATAGACCAGAAAGTCCATTGCCAACTTGTTGGTTGATGTTTAATCAGTCCATCTGCGTAGAAGTACCGTCTGCATCTCGACTATAAAGAAGACTCGAGTTCAACGTAGACCGATTTTTGTGCTGCCTTCCCCGCAGGTGTCGGGCGATAGCGTGGAGTTCACCGTGGAACAGCACGGTGAACCCTAGAAACAAAAATTGTGGGCAGAAACTTGGCTACAGTCGGGAAGGCGAGCTCCGCGGGTCTTATCTCACTCCCCACTATTCGGGAGACGAAAGGTACCGAACTTTGGAGATCGAAGCCTGTGATTGCCGATCGACAAGTCTCAGCGCCCACACCTGTGCTTTGTTGCATTGCTGTTGCGTATCAATGCGTGCGGGCGGGCGGGCGTGACTGTGTTTGCTGCTTGCTTGCCTGCTGTCCACGTTTGTATATGGTGTGGAAAACGACTGACCGGGTCAACGATCCCTGCGAGGGTCTGACCGGAAGTTGGCTCAAAAAGACTTCAAGAAGGCATACGGAAGCACTCGTGACTGAACGGAGAAAGAAAGTGAAGCCGAGTGACTGAAATCTCGCTAATGAGATGTCCGCAGTGTGTCGTTCTGAGCTCTCTGTGCTGGCTTGTCTGCCTGTCTGACTGCCAGTGGGCTCACATGCTCAAATAACCAACTCGCGAGACGAAGTTTGTCTTCCTTCCCGCGACCTGTCGTAGTTAAACCGAACTTATCTCTCGTATCTGTAGGAACTCTTCGCAACATAAACTGACCTTAGAGAGCATAAGTAAGGGCCAACCTCCGTTGCTGGCCCGCAGGAGAAGCTCCACGGAGGCCAGGAGGGCGACCCCGATCCCGACCTGGAACCCTCATCTCTCAATCGTCGAGAACGGAAGAGGACGAAGCCGTGAATTTGATGCGACTGTGCCGAAATCGCGACGACTGGCGGATAGAATCGTGAATACTGAATCACTCAACTTTACAATTGTTCCGATGTGTCGAGTCGGGCGAACAAAAGGGTTGGTTACGCCTCATCACAGGTCGTGTCGTAGGCCAAACGTCCTCGAAGAACTGCAGGAGGTCTCATTGCGAGTCGGCAAAGCCAGCAGTCAGCCAGTCAGCTATATTGCTCTCATCTTCTTCGCTGCGGAGGCCTCTCGGTCCGGTGAAGGTTGCCAGAGACACGTTTGATGAATAGGGCGAAACTTTTTCTAATTCGAGAAAAGGGATTGTTCTCGATTGCCAACCCGGTTGCGTAGCAGGGCTCATGGCGAGCAGCTCACTGGGTTCTCTCGAATGTTTATCGGAACTGTTCACGGAGGCGGAAACATCGTTTGTACTTTTTGAAGGGAGAAGTTCACTCTCGATTCAGCCGCCATCGGTCGATCGAGATTCGGAGATTTTCCCGCCTTGTGCGAACTTCGCTTCGAAGATTAGAGCGAGACCGCTTCTCAGTCATTGAATTGTCAGCGACAAAATCGCACTGTTCCGTCGCCGACCGCTGTTGGCAGAGCGGCCAACAAATGAACTCAAAAATAGTCCGTAGATGTATGTTGAACGCTTTTAACATTGCTAGCCGACAGCGCTACGAAGATAAATGTGTCACCATTAGAAGCACACTCCACGTAAGCGCTGTAGGGGAAAATACCGTTAGCTTGAGCCGTCCGGTACTTTTTTAAGTCGAAGATAGAGTTCGTATTCTCGTACACCAAAGCATTCGGAGAACGCTGCTCTGACTCAGTTCTTGCCGACGAAGTCCAAGTTGGGGCTACCAAGAAGTCTCCTCATTCTTTCTGTGATCGACAACGTCGACAGATGTGAGACTATGGTGCGCGATACACTCCCAAAGTTTTCCACGGCCCGTTTTCAAGGTCGCGCGTCTACCTCAAGACAGCGTCCCTAAAACGGAGCGGGTTCCATCATATGCAAGGACGCGCAAAGGGAGGCTCTAGATCATAATCCATTCTTCTGACGAGTCGAGGGCTCTCACTGCAGTTATTCAAATGCAATCCATAGTAATAAATTACGAAGCTGTTATCCCGTAAAACTCCGTCGTCACAACGCGTGCCAGTTCTTCCGCTGAACTGGGCGGGCCCTGCGGTGTTCTCATTGTACTTCATTGTCGATGGGTGTGAAATCAAAGCGACAGGCGCAAGGCAATCGCAAAGAAATCGGTGACACCGGCAAGGTTGAAACCGCGAGGGTCTCAACCTTCGGCCCAAGGGAGTGTGAGACCCGACCCAGCGGGCACGAGAACTGGGTCCGGTCTGTCATTAGCCTGCTTAGATTCATCACGTTTCCCCGGGAAGGAACAACAAAACAAACCACCAACAGGTATCGATGGCTGTTTCTGAGATCATCGTAGGCGTGAATGGTCCAACGTCAGGGAAATCGACGGGAGCAGCCTCAGGCACTCAGTCTCGGTCCGAAGGTCTACCTCCCATCGTCGTTTAGGTTGAGCTGGATCTGTCTCGGCGTTATGTACGATATTCTAGATCGTCCGCAATCCAAGGTGACCAGCTTTCGTCTTGCACAAAGATGTTGACACTCTGGAAAATTTGTCTAGATCATTCAAAACGGGGCTCGGGTGTTGGTACCTCATATTCATCGCAAACTTTGATAAGTCCCGCAGCTTATGAAAAGATACCCTTCGAGATCTCCGGAACCTTATGGTTAATCTCCGACGTTCTGCATCGTGCTACGTGAGTTGGTGAACCTGTTGAGATGATGAGGTTTACTCTGGATTTTGTTTCACCGGATCGGCCACGATAATTCATCAAGCTAGACACGATAGAATGAGTTTTACACCTTCCTGCGCCGCATAAGTCCCTTGCTTGCGTCAGTTCGTGTGAAATGGTCTCGCTGAAATGTGTTGTATAACAACCGCCGAGAACACTCCATTTGCTCGGAGAATCGGCGCGAGAACGACATATTATGTCGCCGCGTCGCCTGTGACTCATTGTGAGCAAAATTTTTAGAACGAGCCGCTTTTTCCTCCATTGAGACCGTAGCAGTTGGCACATCTGGCACAAGCTACTGTTCCTGTTGCTATTCTGGTGATGTTTTGTATCCCGCGGCTTGTAGGAACGCTGCAGCTAGATGTCTCCGAGATGTTTGATGATTCCAAACAACACTGACTTCACTTTGCCCACTTGTTTTTCAAGCTTGCCAACGAAGAATCTTCTACTGATTTCGAACCGCTTTATCACTCGCGACTGCCAGAAAGACATGCGGCAAGACACCGCTACAGCTGTCAAAAGCTGATCGTGTGAGTGCGCTCGAAGAATTCGGGATAGTAACGGAATTGTTCGACCGGAAACCGGGTCTAGTACACCTCGAGTTTTTGGGAAGCTTGCAAAGCCTACCCCCAGAAGATTTAGTGATCTTGCAGCAGTTTTCTGGTGTTGCGAACCCTTTGCTAATTGAGTTCAGGACGTAGGGGATTGCTGTTGATGTAGCGCTCCAAAATCTATCTGAAAAAAAGCTAACAGTATATCTCGTCCTAGGAATCGACTCAAGGAAGGCAGCTCTCGAACAAATGACGATAAGGAGCCACGAGACGGATAACAGAGCTCCAGAATCGCTGAATCGATCCGATCAGGCATCCTCGAGTTTCCTCGTAAATTGTAATGAAATAACGACGTGGGGTGACAAGGGTCGGTTAGTGAGACCCCACCTAGCCTTTTTATAGAAACCGATTCAAGATGGCGCCGTACATGCATCAACCGCTTACTCGGGCACGCTACCGTCTCGGACGTCCGCGTCCGGAACGGTCGGAGGTCTTTCACATTGATATTTCGCGGGCGGCCTGTAGAGTCTTTCAGGGGGCCGTACGGCTGCGGCCCGATGCGGCTCACGACCAAGGCCCGACGAACCGCGGGTGCAACTTCTGCGAGAGCCCGCGGCGGACTTTCTTGCGGCGAACCAACACCTTCTCCGGCGGAGTTCTCCCCCACACGCCGCATCGTGGGCTCTTTCCTTCCGGCATCGTAAACACGCTTCATACGATCCTGGGCACCCCGTAGATCAGAGGTGCCCAAGTCAAAATCCGAGCGGGCCGCATGCCATAGTTGACAAACTCCCGCGGGCCGCACGGGCCGCGTACACAGCGAAAACTGTGTAACGGGGCCAGCGCATGGAAGGACAACTTGAGATATTGGACCGCTCTCCCAAACATTACGGGAGGTTCCATCGTGAATGATCAATGGTGAGATAACATACCGATTCTAGCTCGCTACTGAATACATATATTCTCCGCATTCTTCAGAGAAGCAAAAGATGAGACGAGCTCTGGTAATCTCCCCGGGTTTATTCCGCTTTAATTTACGTTTCTCTTTTTTGATGATAACTGAATATGGCACGATTCGACAAGCTGATTGAAGTTCGGAGTAAATGCGCGGGTTGAAGCTATTCCCAAGAGTGCCTCCAAATGACTCTGAGTCAACCGAGTTCGGTACTTTGATTTGCAATGTTTCATCAACGAAAACGGTTGCTCACACAAGTATGTACCCCCGAAGATAGAAATCTGTCTCGCAGCATGTTGCCAGGGATTGGGGACACGCGACTTCGACAAGTCTTCTTGGTAAAATTCAAGCAAGTTCCTGTTGAGAAAACGCTCTTTGAGCGTATTGTCACGCTGCAGCTCGACAAGTCCCGATTGGTACTCGAACGGAACATCCGCGGGCCGCATCCCGTGTAAGCCCCGACATGACCCCGCGGGCCGCACAGAAAGGCTCCGCCCAACCCGCGGGCCGCGGGTTGGGCACCCCTGACGTAGATGACTATGACCTTCACGCCTGACCTGTTCCACCGCACGGACTACCGGAGCCTACCGGAGAAACACGGCGGAGAACCCGAACAGCATCTCGAACGGCGCGCCGGTCGCTGCCGTGACGTACGCGGCGGCGATGTGTGATCACGATGTGTGCGACTGTGTAGTGACTTCTTTATTGACCAAAGCGAACGATTTCATCAAGGAGGGTTTCCCCAGAATTACGTCTTTCGAGAGGTATCTCGCCGGAGCCTCCAACGTCACCGCTATTATTCAGTTTGATCTTATGGCTAGGAGAGCGCATCACAGCCTCAATGGTAAATTTTACGAACTCCTGCTCCCCAAGCCACTGAAGATTGTTTGGGCCGCAGCAATTTTCCGCGACGCAGCTGTTGAACGCGTCCCAGATCCGTGCGGCATCGGCATAGGACAGGCTGACTCTGCGGCGCCATTGCGCCAGTGTTGGGCATAATCACAATTTATAATTGAAATAATATAATAAATGTTCATATAGTCGCGCTTCACGACAGTCACGCCCTCTACAATAAACATCAGTTGTCAATCACCCTGCCTCTTTACATGGCGCAGCCGAGAAACAATAGTGAAAAATAGAGAATTTCGGGTGAAATAGCGACAAACTCAGCGAGGGAAGTGACATTGGAGTCCGAGTGAACCATGCCGACGCAAAGAGCGCAGAAGGAATCGTGGACAGTTGTGCCGAAGCCGATGAGAGCCATCGCCGGCGAGGACAATACCGAACGATGGCAGTCCTTTCGGGAAGCATTCGAGGACTACGCGCTCATCGACGGTTTGTACACGGAAACACCGAGAATCCAAATGGCGAAATTCCGAGCCATTTTTGGAGAAGAAAACCGAGCCATCTTGAGAAGTCTCGACGTTGGAGCCGTCGAGGGAGACGCGGCAAGCAGCAGCGGTGAGCAACCATGTCAAGAGTTGAAGAAAACATTGGAGGCGCTTAATAGACGTTTCGAACCCCACAGAAACGTTCTATATCAACGCTTCGTCCTGTACCGCATGCGGCAGCAGGCGACAGAGACCGTACGAGAATTTTTCGAACGCATCAACAAGCAAGTGAAGAAATGCGATTTCGGGTCAGCCAATGCGACAACTCTCAGAGACATTCTAGTCTTAGGAACGCGACACCCGCAGGCTCGAGAAGCCTGCTTCAAAGAGGACGTAGCCAAGCTAGACACGAACAAGGCGCTCCAACTGATCGAGATGATTGAGGACAACACGAAAACACTGAGATCAATTTCCGAGAAGCAGACGGAAGAAGAAGACGCGAAGGTGGTTCGCACAGCAAGGAACCATCAAAAGCAAAGCAAAAGAAGCTGCAAGTTTTGCGGCACCCAGCACCCACCAAGAAGCTGCCCAGCTTTCGGGCGGGACTGCGCTTTTTGTCACAAGAAAGGCCATTTTGCGAGCGTTTGCATGAAGAAGGCATCGAGCTCAAAAGCCGACAAACACGCGAAGAATGTCAACGCAATCGAAGATGACGGAGACGCAAGCGATTGCTACGAAGACCAAGGAAGCGAGTGGTACGAAAGGGAAGAAGACATCTACACCACCTCAACGAGCAGCAGGAGCGCAAGGAAAATGTACATAACACTCAACATCGCCGCAGAAAAGAACGCGACGCTCAGAGCACTCATCGATACGGGCGCAACGGTAAACGTGATCGGGCTCAAGCAACTCGCACGCCTCAAACATCAAGGCGCCCGAGTCAGCAAGATCGATAGTTCGAAGAAAGTAGTTTTGAAGATGTATGACAACAACACGCGGCGAACCCTGGGAGAAGTCAGCCTGACAGTGCAGCAGAGGGACAGAACTCACAGCAAACTACGTTTCCAAGTACTGAACAGTGACGTGGACACACTCATCTCAGGAAAATCAAGTCTCGAGCTCAAACTGATTCAACTGTCGGAAGAGGTGGAATGCACGTACAAAATCACCGACAGCTACGAAGAAAGACTACTTGAACTGACCAAGGAATACAACGACATCTTCAACGGCCTAGGCAAGTTACCCCAACCAGTAGAGATCTATTTGAAACCTAACAGCACTCCCGTTCAACAGCCACCACGACGAACGCCGATTTCTCTAGTCGAGCCAATCATCACCCGACTGAGAGAAATGGAAAGCGCGGGCATTATCGAGAAGGTTGACCACCCCACGAAATGGGTGAGCAATATCGTTCCCGTACACAGGGAAGGAAAGAAGCTGAGAATATGTCTAGACCCACACTTTTTGAACAAGGCCATCGAACGTCCACGATACCCCATGCCAACACTAGACGAAGCGCTTCACAAACTAAAAGATGCGAAAGTCTTTTCAGTCATGGACGCCAGGGACGGCTTCTACCAGATGGAGCTGGAAAGTAAGAGCGCAGATTTGACGACATTCTGGTCTCCCTTGGGTCGGTACCGGTACAAGAGAGTGCCACAAGGTATTTCGTGCGCTCCCGAAGAGTACCAGAAACGTCAGATGCAGGCCTACGGCGGCCTGAAAGGAGTCATCGTCGTCGCGGACGACACCCTGATCTTCGGAGTGGGAGCAACGCTCGAAGAGGCCAGAAAAGACCACCTGAAGAACCTCCAGGCTTTGTTCGAACGAGCACGAAACATAGGACTGAAGTTCAACAGAGACAAGATGAAACTTGGACAAGCCTCTGTGAGATTCCTAGGACACATCATAAGCGAAGCGGGCCTGAAGGCAGACCCCGAGAAAATCAGAGCAATCAAGGAAATGCCGCCACCCAAGGACGTCAAAGGTATTCAAACATTTCTGGGTTGTGTCAACTATCTTCTCCAGTTCATACCGAACCTCGCTCAGTTGACGGAGCCTCTGCGCAGACTCACCCAGACAGCGAAATACGACTTCGCATGGCAAGAACAACAGCAGAAAGCCTTCGAAAGCATCAAAGAACACCTAACTCGAACACCCACACTGGCTTACTTCGACCAAACCAAGCCGATCGTGATACAGACTGATGCCAGCGACTACGGCGTGGGAGGTGTTCTCTTGCAGGACTCCAAGCCCGTTGCCTACACGTCCCACTCCTTAACGGCAACTGAACGAACATACGCCGTGATCGAGAAGGAGTGCCTCGCAATTCTGACGACATGCACCAAGTTTGACAAGTACATCTACGGAGCACCAGATGTAGAGATCCAGACGGACCACAAACCACTAGAAGCCATTTTTAAGAAACCCCTCGACGCATGCCCAAAGCGCTTGCAGCGCATGCGACTCGCTCTACAAAGGTACACATTGAAGGTCACGTATATCAAAGGCAGCAGCAACGTGGTCGCAGACGTTCTAAGCAGGAACCCCACAATCGCGACAGAAACCGAAGCGATACGAAGAATCAGCATCGAAGAGGCGACTCACAGAGATCCCCACCGCATCTCAGATCTCATGTACGAGGCGATCAGAGAGGCTACCGCCAAAGACAAACAGCTGCAAGAAATCATCAAGGCGACAAGAACAGGATGGCAAGACAGAACGCCAGAGCTCGCCAGTTACTGGTTATCAAGGGAAGAAATCATCGAGGAAGACGGAGTCGTGTACAAAGGCAGCGCGGTCATAATCCCACACGAGTTACAACCAGAGTTCATCCGGCGAACTCACAGCTCACACCTTGGTTTTGACGCAATGTGCAGAAGGATCAAAGACACAATCTACTGGGCTGGCATAAAGAACGACCTGAGAAACATCTGCATGTCATGCGACGCGTGTCAGGTCTACAGAACGAAGCAAAGAGCCGAACCGCTTTGCGGAAAACCGATACCAACACGTCCGTGGCAGGTCGTACACCAAGATATCCTCGTTTGGGAGAACGTCTACTATCTCGTCACGGTAGATGGATACTCCGACTTCATCGAAATTGATCGTCTAGGCAGAGACACGACAACAGCTGCTCTCATACAAAAAACTCAGGTGCACTTTGCTCGCTTCGGAAGACCATCAGAATTCCACACCGATTCAGATCCAAGATATCTGGCCGCTGAATTCCAGAAGTTCTTGGAATCATGGCAAGTGAAACATATCACGAGCTCGCCTCACAATCACCAGTCAAACGGCAAAAGCGAGAGTGCCGTGAAAATAGCGAAACGACTCATCAAGAAAACTAAGTATCGCAACGAAAATCTGGAGAAGGCGCTTCTAGAGTGGAGATCAACGCCACAGCCAGACGGACAATCCCCCGCTGAAAAACTCTTCGGACGGAAAGTATCTTCGCTGATTCCCACCGGAACCCGTGAGTTGACTCCAGGGAACTCGACCATCGTACAGGAGCAAATTGCCAAACGAAGAGCAACTCAGAAGAAGACGTACGATCGGAAAACAAGACCCCTGAAGCCGCTGCAGCCTGGAGAATCTGTTCGAATCCAGCCATCCGACTTCACACATGAATGGAAACTGGGAACCTGTGTGAAGCAAATCAATTCAAGATCCTATCTCATCAGCACAAGGGACGGCGGACAGCTGGTTCGCAATCGTAGATTCTTGGCGAGCATTCCACATAATAGTACCGCACCAGATCTAACGAAATCTTCCTCTACACACAGGCGGGACGAGACCAAGGCGAAGCTGCAAGAACAACAAGGGGCAAAGCCACGCCGAATCGCCCGAGAACCCGCAAGAGAGAGAGCTCCAACAGCAAAGAAACCCAGGAGAGTAGAGAAACGGAAAGATCCACCAAGAACCGACACAGCTCGTCAGCTGAAGCGGACGCGCCGCAACGCAGCAGCAGGCCAACAGTCGGAAAAGGTTCCTGAAAACGTCTCAATGCACCAATCAACGATGGAGGTCGACCGCACGATAAGCGATAATGTCATCATTACATCGACGTCGAACTCAGAAAACAACAGAACAACTGAAAAAACACACGACGCACGACAAAATAACGAAACCTTTGAAATTGTATCGCAACAATCAATGATGGAAGTCGACAGAACAATTTGTGATAATGGAAATAATGTGATGCTACCAACTCCTAACCAAACAAACTACGAAACAACTGGCAAGACACACAACGCACAACAAACAGAACACAACACAGAACAATCTGGTACTCGCCGCACAAGATGTGGAAGACCAGTTTTAACCCCAGCCCGACTCAAATTGTAATAGTAGCGTATAGCGAGGAAGGCAACAGTACGGAATTAGTATCTTAGTTCATGAACAACACAAAACACACACGCAGCAGTATAGTTACATTGCTGCACACATACACGCGCCGCAGATAGTATACACTGCGGGAACACACGAACACCGCAGAGTTAGCGATTGTTTCGTAGACAGTTTGTAGCACCCTCTTACCAATGCCAATAATTATATGGAGGGGAGATGTTCATATAGTCGCGCTTCACGACAGTCACGCCCTCTACAATAAACATCAGTTGTCAATCACCCTGCCTCTTTACAATAAAGTTGATAAAATTTATAATAATTAAAATAAACAACATATTTACATAACCTAAATACCTGTCTATTTCATAATCTACGCGAAAATAAAAGAAGAGGCCATTAAAATGAATAATAATCATAATCACGATTGTGATTACGCCATAATCACAGTTATGATTATGATTATGCCTAACACTGCATTGCGCAACACCGGAGAGGCAGAAGTTCAGCGCAGCCTCGGATTCGACCGCGTTTTGAGCCAGCACTTCGACATCCTCAGCACTGACAATGAGTCGCTCTCGGAGGGTAACCGGGAAAAACCTTGACGTCTCAAACAGTTTGAATTGGATCGCGAGACCCAGGCTCCTGGCTACGTCTTTAATTGCTGGAATCATTTTTTAGCTCTTGGCGAGTTCTCTCAATGATGAAAAAGGATCATCCAGGCCCACAAGAGCCGACGTCGGCTCCCGTATCTGATCCGTGATCCGACCCAGTACGTCGAACTGCATCTCACGAGGGTTGCACGCCCCGACGCATTGAACTTGGACATCAAGGGGCTTGGGAAAAGTCGGCGCAAAGTGACCACTGTTGCCACAGCGGAAGCAGACACGAACCTTCGGACGGTCATCTCGTCCGGTCACACGGTCTTCCGGCGTCCTGTTGTTCGGCTGATGCCGTCCGCCGCTAGCCTCTGGTTGACGCGTGATCTGCGAGACGGGTCCCCTTGCCGTTGGAGACCGGGGCGGTTCCACGAAGCGGTCCGCAAACTCTTCCGTGTGAATGACGGGAACCTCTCGTCAGGTTTGCTTGGGGACCTCAGCGAACTATATTGCAAGGGGTTTCGAAATGACCGCTCTGGGCTCGGATACAGAGGCTCAGCCGTTCCCTGGAATTCGCGGCTATGGGCCGAAGCTCTTCCAATGAGAATCGATCCCACTCCCGTGGAAGAGAGCGCTATAGGGCATCTAGAGTCTTGTGCGGTTTGTTACAGGCTCTCGCCTGTAGAATGGACCAAACACTGAAATCCATTGGGTTAAGGTCGGGCGAATACGGAGGCCACTCTGTGCACGTGACGGAGTCTAGAGAATGAACTCGATACCACTGCTGAGTTTCCTTCGCTCGATGAGCGGGCGCGGAATCCCGCTGAAAAGTCCAGCCACCTCTACCAAAATGTTCTTGCGTCCACGGAGCCACAACTGCTCCCAAAATGTCACGGCGGCACACCTCAGCGTCGATCTTCACTCCTGACGGCACAAAAACGAAGGGTGTTCAGCCTGTGGCACAAATTCCGGCCCAAACCATGACTGGCTGCGGATTTTGGCGATTTCCCGCGATTTGAGAGGTTGAAGGCGGCTCCGAACACCAGATTCAGTATACAGTATAGTTCCCCATGCCGAACCTGTGGCCCGCTTGACAAGATTACGGCATCGTTGCAGTCTTACTCGCTTGTCATCTTCCGTCAGTCACCGGCCTTTTCTGAGCTTGGAGGCCTCGAGGCCGAGAACATTTTTTGCTGTTTGGCGCAGTGATTCGCGTTTGAGGCCAAGCTCACGAGCGATTCCCCGCACGGATTTCGGGAATTCCGTTGAAGTCTGTTTCTGAGGATGTTCCGATTCTTGGGAGTGTTCACGGTTGGTTTTCTGCCTTGTCCCGGACGATCTCCATCATGGCCCAGTTCGCGAAACCTGCGGATGGCTTTCGACACTGTCGATTTGGGAGCACCAACTAAGCGAACGACGTCACACTGAGCATAATCTCGCTGGATCAATTCCAAAATCAGGGAATGCTGGTTTGTCATCCTGGAGAAAAAAACTGCTAGCAGCTTGGAGCCCGCACGCGCTGTGCAATCGATCGACGGATGGCTGCTGAAAGTATCGCCACTAACTTCATTGTCTTCCACGCCACAGCGAGATTTATAGCTCCGTTGAAGAAAAGTCAACGTTATTTCTGGTTACCCTGTAGTAGTAAGTCGGGGCCTTCCTCTTGCCCCTTGGGAAACGAGCGAAGAACTTCGTCGTGAAGTCTGCCCACGAGGAGCGAGGTCCGACTTCATTCACGGACCAAGTCTTAGTATCTTCATCCATAGTCCGGCAAGCCAATCGGAGTTGTTTCTGCTCTGACCAATTGTGAACCGTCGCGTCCATCTCCATGCGATTCACCCATTTCTTGGGGTGGTCGGGGTCGAACTGTGGGAGATCGCTCATCGGTAGGAGGCTATCCACAAGATCGACGAGGCTCGACAGGCCAGACGAGGTGTCGGACGTCGACATCGTCTCGGAACTGGAACTAGTCCCCCCGAGCCAGCGGAAGAGTCTGGTCGTTTCGTCTTGCATTATCCCACCGCTGCCACCAAATTGTAATGAAACAGCGACGTTGGGTAACAAGGGTCGGCTAATGAGACCCCACCTAGCCTTTTTATAGAAACAGATTCAAGATGGCGCCGCACATGCATCAACCGCTTCAATATGTATCACGACGGAGTCGCCTTTCGGCGCCATCGCGCTGGCACATCGGGATCGCTGAAAGCGTCTGAAACAGGGAGTTTAACCAATCGAGTATTGCCAAATCCCAGGCGTCCGGAAGCAGGACTCTGTCTGGGAGGAACATATCGACAAAAGCCTGATTTGCGGGAGTTTTCCCTTTCACAGCACTGGATACTCAAGTACAGCAGCCCACACCTGTGCCGGTGTCAAGACCATATTTAGGGAACGAAGTTGGATGGATAAGCGCAATAATCATTCGAGAGTCTCTCGGCCCGAGCTAGAACTTGTCACCGATGGCCCTTCTCTCGTACCCAACCGTTGATCGAACCTTGCTTAGCCTGTCGACGATTCAGTCGCTATCTCGAGGCTCGCGCGTGAGAAAGCTTCCGAGCGGGCTTGTCAGTGACTTCGTTCGATAGCAATTAGCCTGCATTCGGGGAGATCGCAATCGATTTCCGGTTGTAGATTCAAGATGTACTGTAGAATGCTCTCGAACTTCCTCGATTGGCCACAGCGACGATGTCATGCTGTCTACGTCATGCCGAGATCAAATCCGCAGCCTGCACCGGAAGGCCTTCAACAGGTTTAGCTGTTCTTTGTGTTCTCGGGTATCAGTGATACTCCACGCTTCGCCACAATGAAATGCTCTTCAATGGGCGGCGCAATCTCGGCACCTATACAACGCAGAAGAAGAGGCCAAACTGACAGATCGAAACGCTCAAATTCGGAAGACTCAGCTTGAAACGTAAGTTGCGGTCGCTGAGTTCTCGCATAGCCAACGGTACTCCAGAAAGTGAGAGTCGAAAGCGGTGCCGTGCTTCCGTAGTCGAGGCGATACTAGAGTCCAATTGCCAGGTTGACGCTATTTCGTTCGGGATGGCAAGATCGATTTCAGCGCGAGGCTGATTTCAGCGCGAAAATACCGGAATAGTAAGTGTCATGGTTTGGGATGGTCGCCTCACTGATCGCTCAATCCAGTCAAGCGGGAGATACCAAATCCCGAAGAAAAATATACGATGCTTCTTTGATTTGGTTCGTGGAGATGCCGGAACGACCACGATCGAGCTTTTACCACCGGCATTACCCACATGTGTCTGAAAATCGAGTCCGGAAATTATAGTGAGAGAAGTTTGGCCCAAAAATGTTAAGAATCAGGACTCATCAATACTTTAATGTGTCATGTCAGTGGCATATAGCGTCGCTGATAAGTTTTTTACATTCCTAGGGAGAGACTGCGCAAGATATGATGCTAATTATTTCGAATGGAGAATTCGTCATCATCATCGTCATTCACGGGAGGCACCACTCTGAACCCTCAAACTCTCGTACGGATGGAAGAATACGCGGAACGAGTTTCGCGGTAATTTTAGATACATAAATAATAATTGATGGGGTTGAAGTATAACCGCTCGCAAAATAATTTAAGGGCGAAGTCGGAATAGAATATGATGTTGAGTATCGTCTATGTGTCGTTGAATTCGCTGAAAGAGTCCAACAACTACCGGCAGGTGTTTCCGATGGCGGGTAGCAACTGCAGCTCTTTTTGGAAATCGGCAATGTTTTCGTAGACTTTCTCGGGCTCTGACGGCAGTCCTCTTCCTATCTGCGCCGTTCCGTTTTCCTTTTCGATGACAGTGACAATTACTTTTGATGATCGGTCGTCTACGACGTGTTTCTGGTGGAATTTCACCACGTCATCGACCGTTAATTGGCTCAAAATCTCAGCATAGCGCTTCTCTCTCGTGTAGTCACAGTTGCAGTCCAATAGTTCCGCGCCGAGCCTGTAAAACACGGAATATCAGTTGTCGCTCAGAAAGCTCACACTGTCAAGCGAAACTGGGATAAAAGGCGGAGGTCGCCTAGTTCCCGCTTCAATCAAAGTTGAGCTCACCTTTCAACTTTCTTGATTGGTTTATGGAGCTTTTTCAGGAGGACCGCCGAGCGATGCTGATTGAATTGATATTTCGACATGTCACGAATATAGTCCTTGAGGTAGACCTTCATGAAGTTGAAGACTCGACTAGTGACGTACTTGGTGTCGTTTTTGGTCTCAACGTAAGTCATCAGTCCTGAAGCACGAATTATAATTAGCCACAAGAACTTCAACAGCGGCTGTTGGGAAACCGCGCAAGGAAGGTCGTCCTGATCATCAAGAAGCTCACCGTGCGATCTGGAATCCTGCATTGAAATAACACCGGCGCCGTAACCGAGTTGTTCTTTGGTACGTAAAACATTGAAAGCCTCAGGGCTGGCAATGTGTACCAGAAGCTCTCGAAGCACAACCTCTTGATCGACTGAGCTGGGCCCGATCTCGTGGTAGGTCGTGACAGACCGCTGCGATTGGTTTTCATCATATCCCACGTAGTAAAATATGCTGCCAGGCGATAGCTGGTACTTCCTTGGTAGGTCCTCACAAGTGGGCTGATATACATCTTCACCTGTGTAAACAACAAAAGCCTGAGACAATCTGCTGGACGGAATTTGAATCATATCGCTACATCGAGAGGGAGTGGAATCGAAACCGAATGGCGGGTTGCGTCCTCGAGGAAAAGTTTTCGGGTTTCACTGAACAATAACTCACCGGTGCCTCGAGGAGCGATTGTGTCGAAAATTTCCTCCGCAGTTTTCTTGCGGATGTTACCCGAAACGAATACTTTCACCAAACGAGGTTTCCTAATCACTGCTAGAAGATCGCGAACGTCATCGGTCGTAATGGAATCCAAGACTTTCATCTTCACCTGTTTGGTCGTCAGATTCGATTGGAGAAGGAGCCGCTCTTGAATATTTCCGTGCTCCACCGTTGAGTATAGCTCGGTATCAGCGAGAGAGATTCGATAGAAGTACCTGATGAGACCGAGAGTTTTGTCATCAAGAGTGAACTCGTTGAAGTGTTTGAAAACCAAATCAACGACCTCTGGCAGGACCGAGCTATAGGCGTTGAAGGAAAACATCAGCGATCCGTAGTTTCCGAATGAACTTTTCGCCTTCAACGACGATCGTACGTTGACCCCGCTGTCTTTCGCCATGTAGAGTTTGTCAGTCAGAGATCTTTTGAAGGCACGTAGTATCAACTCTGTGATAATACCGGCTTTTGAATCCGGTCCATCGATTGAGCTTTTCCAATGCACTGTCACATCGGCTTTCGGAACGCCGAAGTCAGTTTGTAGCAGCCAAAGCCTCGACAGACTTCTGTTCGCTATCAGTACCGGTTTTTCGCTGTACTCAGGAAGAGCTTCCACGACTTGAGCGTCTCGAGGAATCAAAGGGTTCTTCTTCGGCAGCGCGAACTGATCCTGCGCGGCCGACCACTGCTTCATCATTCGGGTTGGGATATTCCGCACTTTGTATTCTGCGTGATAATATTTCTCAACTTTATCGGTCTCGTTTGCGAACGATTGCGACACCGCGAATATACGACAATTTTCCGGCGTCAGCTGCGTCAAGATGTATTGCAAGCCCTCGAACTGGAAGTCCCCAAGAAGACGGGAGCCGGAAATGACGTGATCAATATCGTACGTCATGCGGTTCTCCACAAGATCCAGGATGTACACATAATCACGCCGCGTTTTACGGAGCTCCTTCGTGCTGAAGAACTTGAACTCGAGTTCCTCCACAGCCCGTAAATCGGAAAACACAGCTTGGAACTCTTCTTTAGTTCGGGAGCGTAGGAAGTTCAAGTAGGCAAAAGTTGTTTCTACGATCTTGTTGCGGATCTTGAGGCCTTCTTTAGTGAGATGGAATTCAATCGACAACGTCGTACTACCAGAGTAGTTCTCATCGTATATCGAAATCGTGGAAATCCAGAGTTTGTCTTTGATTCGTTTGACGAGGCTGCCTTCGTGCTCACTTCGCAGGATCATCTTGAGGAACGCTGTTTGGCTGGCCGTGGTCACGTTCGACAGCGAGAACCTTATGTAGAGGTCATCCACATCTCGGACGGCCATAACGAGAATCTCTTTGCCACTGGTCGTCAGGTAGGGGCTAGGCCAAGGTTTCTTCTGAATGCGCGTGTTCCTCACGTCGTGGAAGTTTTTGATCGCTAGCCGCTTCAGGGCTTCAGTGTCAAAGGGACCTCGGACCCCGAGCGCCATATTGTTCGAGGAATAGAAAGTATCGTAGAATTTCCGCATTTCAACGTTGAGCGGTGACTTGAGGACCTCAACACCCAGCATCATGTTGTGAGATGAGCCACAATCGAACATTCGCTGGGGGTGACCATCATCTGACGTTTCACTATCCACGGCTTCGACGCGTCTTCCATCCTGGTTCATGAGACGCTTGTATTCACTGTCCACATTCTGTAGCTCACTCAAAACTGTTTCACTTTTAATCAGAGGCTCTTTCATCATCCATCCGAACATATCCATGGCCGTTCCGAGATGGTCGGGATCGATGCTAAAGAAGTAGCATGTTCGCTCTTTTCCTGTGCGGGCGTTCAGTGTGCCGCCGTTGCTCTGTATGTGACTAATGAAATCGCCATGGCCTGGATACTTCTTGTTCCCGAGAAACAGAACGTGTTCGGTGAAGTGGGCCAACCCCTGGAGCTCTATTGGGTCGGACCACGAGCCAACTTTCACGCACAACGCAACTTCCGCGTCTTCCAGCGAGAGGTCAGACGCGATGATGACGTCCATATCGTTCCGGAGGCGCAAACTGACATAAGAAGCATTGTCGACGATGGGTTTCTTAGTGATTTCCTCTGACGAAACAACATAAACTTCATAGTCTGGCCGATGGAAACAAAGGATAAGGATGAACACAAGAAGCGCGGCAGATAATAGAACAAACACAACGGCCCTGGAATTGGCCACCATTCCGAGACTCCGGCGTGTTCTCAACGGCATCTTCTCGCGCGGCTCTCCGATCGAATCATCTTTCGTCTCTTCTTCCCGCCTGTCTCTTCCCCATTCCACTCATCTTGCCCTGCGCACCACGGGAGCAACTCAGCCCGTCACTGACACTCCACCGTAAACTGAAACTCTGAACGAATATACTAGATCTTGAGCAGATATGAATCGTACACTGAGCCCGCGTTCAAACTCAAAACATGTGGGACGATGTTGAACAACGTCTCTGCCCGTATAGATCCCTCTCGTAACGGAACATAGTACATGCCCGATAACCTTTCAAACCGGAGATGCTCGAGATTATCGGATTGAAGTCGGAACCTCCGCACTGGAATTCGGCTGTCTCTTGACAGCCAATCTGCTGGTCAGAAGTTGTGCTCGCGGCGGAAATTCCCTTTGGCTACCGCAAGGCTGAGGCATCGTTGAACCGGTACTTCGAAGGTGCTCGTTCATAACCCCGGACAAACTTCGCTGGAATAAACATGTAGCCACTGCCAAGCTCGTGTATCTACAAGGAACGACGGACGTCTCGCTGAACCGTGTGACTGCTTCCGAGACCCAGTTACTCCGTGATTGAGGGAACCATCTGAACGCATCTTATTGAGAGTCCTTGTTTTAATCACTTGAAACAACATTGATTATCTGGTTTCTGTCAGAGGGAACACTGTTCGCTCCCTCGACCGTGAGTAGACAAGAAAGCTCGTTCCATAGACACCCGTGACGGCCGCTGTGGCGGTAATGGAGACACCAACAGCGTGACATTCGATTAGATCTCGATCGAACAACCGACCTCGATAGAGTAATGCTAGTGCCACTGGTGGCTAGTAATGCGGTTGTGCGATGACTCGCATGCTTGTAACTGACCCAACTGAAAACTGAACTCTTTCTCTTTCCCTCCTGAACCTAATGCGGTCACGGCGGAACGCCTGCCGGTTGACTTCACGGCGGTTTCGACTGATGTGAGGTTGTGCGAGGTTTGAATGTTGGATTGAGTCGATTGTCGAGCAAGAAAAGCGCGTCGGCTAACCATCAACCCGATGGCCATCATTGCTCATATAGTTGTATGATGTTTAGCCGCAAAAAGTTTCGTATCTGATGAGATTTATTGTCTGAATGCGATGTTGTTACAGCGTCGTTTATCGTGATTGATGACTACAGATGCGTCGTCTGTTTGACAGCAGACTCGCATGCGCTATTGCATGGGCTACCGTTCAATGCAACCTCCTTGATTCAGCATTCGGACGTGATCCTTCAGAACAAATCAGGACAGCTAACCTATTTTAGTGCGGGGGTCGACCCTGGAAGAACACTGCCAAGAAACTTTTACCCTGACGATGAGCCGGAAAAACGTCATCTTCATTTTTGTCAGCGGGACACTATGCGTGCATGTGAGAGGGCAAGCGGGCTGCTTCTTCCGACGACGCGAATGTGAGCTTCACCGAGTGCCGATCGAAAAGTGCTGGCACCAGAGCGTGAGCGATAACTTCGAGGACTACAGGCCACGACAGAGTGGATAGCTTCCAAGATTCCGTTTTCGAAGCGGAGCCAGCGATGTACAGCACCCATCGAGCAGCGTTGACAGCCAGACGGAGAATCCAAGAGAACGACAGCGGTGAGAATCGTTCGGTGATCAACTATTGAATCACACCATGGAGGGTGAAAGACTTTTACTCAATTGTGTTTCATCCCGGAGACAAGCTAGCCAGAGGAAGAACGATCGTTGATTATGATCTCATCGAATAGTTTCCTATCATCGATGCTTCTTGGGAGTTCAATTGGAACGCCCAAACGGAATTCATCGGTCAACCGCCTTCATCGTTTCTAGAAAACGCAGGCATTCATCAGATCGGCAGTTAACGATTATTTGGTGAATGGATGAATTGGTTCATAGAAGTCTTCAAGTGATCTACTTCAGGAAATCAAATGATTCGTTGCCCGATCAATGCGTCGATGGTTTTCCCCATTACGTGAAACCGAAATGGATACCGCGTCGTGTGCTTGACGTTTTGCCGTGGAATCTAACTCTATTCGTAGAAAAATACTTACGGGTGCGTAAGTTTTTTTTCCAGGGAGAACCAAGGCCAGGCTGTCGCCCATCAAAGAGGTTAGTACACCTGTTGATGCTGATGATCCCTACTAAAAGCCAATGTGAGTGCGATCAGCACTTGCGATCAGCACTGTTCACAGTCTTGCGAACTAGTGACATCACCAAACCATGTCGTTCCCCGCTATCAGGCACTTCCAGGATTTTTGAAGTCTGCAACATCCAACTTCATGGTGATCCAACTCGATTGGTGCCGCAAGATATTGCCATATATGCATCGCACGATGCGGCGCGCAACTCATCGTGCGAACCAGCTTCAATCAGACCGTCAATGGCCCATGATTCCGAAATTCTCTGGCGGCATCCCAGTTCCGGGCCCTCCTTGATTTGGCTGCGGTTCGAACAATCCCCGGAGCGCTGGTCCCCCCAAGCGAATCGTCTACGCGGCTCCGAGCCTCGGTTCCCTCCATCTTAAGACCTGTCGTGACAGGGTAGCCGAATCAGTCACCGATTTTTCTGCCATCACTGCAGAACGGTGGCTCGGCTCTCTGGGGTCGACATGGGGAGGCGAGCCCCAGTCCGAACTTCTCCAGCTTCAAACCTGCGTCCGTTCATTCATGGGCTGTGTCAGCAGGTGGTGGCCGAGACGAAGAAACGTAAGACACTCGTACGATCCTAACCGAATTTCCTGAAACCCGTACTGCTAGTCTATGGAAGAGCTGAAAACATGATCGTGTGCCTTCTCACGGCCGTGGAGAACTTCATTGAGGACCCTGTGGAAACATTCAGCCTCCGACGAGTCCTCAAGAGTCAACACAGGAAAAAACTCAAATGGTGGAGCCGACCTTCTCCAGGACGCCGGCAATTACGGATCCTGAGGGGTCTGGAGAGCTAATTTCGGGGGTCCGCGGGCACCAGCGAGCAGAATACGTTGTGCTCCAGCTGAAGCCGCACCGCCTACAGCTCCGAAAGCGCAGTTTGGTAGAGCTTTGCCTCCATACTTCTCCTGCCTTAACACAGCGTCTCTACTTCAATCACACGCAGGGCTCACGTCAGCGTAGAACATTACGCTGCTCGAAATATTTCAGCGCGTCTCTTAGGCAACTTTGACACATTCCTTCAACCTCATCAACATCGCCGTCCCTGATGCCCTTACGGTCCCATATGACGATTCTGACACGTTCCAAACGCACTCCATCTTGATCGTCCTCTTTGATATCGATGCTGTAATACGATTCCACGAAGATCTCCCCGGTTCTGTGCAGGCATCTTAGGTGGGAGGTTCGCAACGAATACCATGAGAAACCAACTGAGTCCCGCAAGCAACCCTCGGAACGGATGCCTGCAAGCAAATGAACTGAACACGGTGCGACCAATCAGTGGAGAGTGGGGCACACAGCTCTCGAGTCTGAGGAGCTCGAGCGAGAACTTCAAAAACCTCGACGTCCACTTGAACAGCTACTCGGTTACATTGTGTGACTTACCAAGGAAAATTCCGTACAGTGTGACGTTCTCGCATTTCAGTATGTCATGATTCTCCGCCTCCTTCCGAAGGAGATCCCTGACCTTAGTCTCCACTGTGGGGGAGCAACTCAAGCCTCGATCATTGTCTCCGGTCGCTTGGCCTATCCGAGTGTGATGCTGAACCTCATCAAAGCGTGAGTTTCTGATGGTATTTTCGAGGGCATTACACCCCGCCACCCAGTTGGCACAAACCAATAGCCAAACTAACAGTACCAAGGAGCGTGCTATCACCGCCATGATCACTCATTTACCAGCCGCTCGTAAAAGTGAATCAGCACCGGGTCGCCATTCGCTTCGATGAGAGGAAATAATCCATCGTCAATCGTTATCCCCGATAAATCCCTGATTGAGTCTTGCAGCTCTTTGTTTTTCGAGGCCATTGAAACTATAAGCGCCTATATTGAAATATAGGCGTGACCAACGGACTCGGTGACTGCCATCAGAATCCGGATTGCCTGCGACCTCGCCATCACGGATTTGGCGACGTAGCAAATTTTCGCGTTTTCATTCCGTAACGACTCAGGAACGCCAAAACCATCCTCGGCTCGCGCCCTTGCTACTCGGAAGGAGACTTTTGGCCGCTGATATTCTCGTGTACCTCCTCATGAATCCAGGGAACGTCGTTAAGGCTGTTGTCGAGACGTCCAGTCTAGTAGCCGTACCTCCGACGAGTGCCTCCGAGGGAACGCAGATTTGCTGGGGAAAATATCGCGATAGGTATCGCGCAGTAGGATGCGGATCTTTTCGACGCTCCAATTAACTGAATAACGAGAGGCAACCTCGAGCATCCACGGAGCATTTTATGTGAGGAATCTTGTGAGCTCCGAGAAAACGTCGAGCTCGAGCGCAAAACAAGAAATTTCCAATGATTCTCAAGAATTAGATTGGCAAAAGTTTTGGACCGAATTATCAGGACACCTGGATTTGAATGGCGAGTCGAATGGCTCGCATAGTCAACTTTCCTTGGAATTCCACGATATTTGCTCCGAAGAAAGACCCAAAGTGAGTGCGGTAAGCACCGCTCACAATCTTGCGAACTCAAGACACCACCGGACCATATCTCCCTTGAAATCAGGCACTTCTAGGATGTTCGAAGTAAGCGACATCCAACTTGACGATGATCTACCTCGATTTAGAGACGACAGCAAATGTTCTTCAAGTTGAAACGCAGTTCCAGTGATCAGGTTCAACCCTGGGAGTTCCTCCATTTCCGTTTCCGATGCGGATTCGTGCTCGATCGTTTATCGAAACTGAGATTTGGATTGAGACGTGAGCAGTGGCGGCGCTGGGCCGAGGCTATGGGGGCTATAGACTCGTCGAGCTCAAAATTCCTGAGGCCAGCCACAAGAAATTTCGTGGTAAATAAACTGGGTCACGAGAGCGAGCAAGGCAATTTCAGTCCTTCCGAGTAGGAATACGTTGAAGAGTATCTGAGCCGGATTAAGTCGGTGCTCAGAGGAGATTGGGAACATGAATAGACAAGTCTTGCTGAACAGCTTCCCAAAAATCAACCAAAGAGGGAACCAGTGGCGTAGCGTGCCGAAGCGGACATTGAGAAATTCGGAAAATGCCCCTGGAAGCGCCTCCGACGCGGAGCGACAACCAAAAAAACGACCCGCTATAGGGCATAAATCAGCAAAATGCCGCCCCCTCGAGAGTGCCGCCCGGGGCTGACCGCACCCCCTGCCCCCCCCCCTTCACCCCACGCTACGCCACTGGAGGGAACTCGTGAATTTTTCGGGAAAGGGAGAGGGAACGGGAGAGTTAAGCCTTGTCGGAAAAAAAGTCTGGCGCCGCCACTGGACGTAAGCCTGCTATGGCGCCACCTAGTGGCCTTGAAACCGGTTTGGTTGGACCTGGAGACGAATACACACCAATATCTCGACGATTAGCCCGTTAACTGCACCCACGCATGATTCAATGATCGCGGTCTCAGGAAAGTCGCGCCGCATATCCTCGAATATTTATTCTCTATGATTCAAACAGCAGATACGCCCTCCTTCCGCGTTAGACGGCGAGCAGCGCAGCCTCAGTGAGTTCGAGTTTGGGAGTGCGGCCTTCCAGAAATTCGCTTCCCAATCAAAGATTCCATCCCTCATCCCTCAGCATTGCAAATTGAAATAATGGTCAATGAGATATGATGCATGCTTCTTCTTGGATATTCGTCCCGATAGAAGAGACGCCACAACGGAGGTAGGAGGAATCCACGCGTAGAGATCGATCCAACTCAATCACATGAATTTATAGTCGGCACCTACGGCTTCCGAGTGTTCGGGGAGCGCTGAGTTGCTCGTGACCCTCGGACACTCGTGCGATCCAGACCGACATTTCTGAAACTCGTATTGCTACTCTACGGAAGGGCTGGAAACATGATCGTGAGCCTCCTCAAGGACATGGGGAGCTTTATTGAGGATTTTGTGGAAACATGCAGTCTGGGGCACAGCCCTGCCTCCGACGAGTCCTCGCGAGGCAACGCAGGAAGAGCTTGAACGATGGAGCCGACCTTCTTCGGGACGATGGCAATGATGAAACATGTATGGGGTTGAATCGCGCCTATCCCCGCACGACCTTTGAGCTCCCTCTGTGCGTACGCTACAACCCGAGTGAACATATCGGAACGGGCGCAACCTTCATATGCCGTCCGCATCGCCGCACAGTGGTCAAAGGACGAAGTCTCATCGGAAGGCGATGGTTTAATAGTAATTGATGCGAAAGTGTATGACTCGGATAGAAATCATACATTGCATCCGTGTCGCCATGCGGTTCTTCAGAATGGATAGCAATATGACGTCAAGATTGATTGAATGCCCTCTCGAGAACAGTGTTCCCTCCCCCCGAGGTCGATGTTTCGAAAATGCTCGCAAATCTCTAAAAAGATAGCCGGAGAGTTCGTAAGGTCTCGTTTTGTAGCCTGGAGGAAGAGCTTCAAGGTTGTACCATAACGATCCCTCTAGCGATCTCGCAGCTCTCCAGCGACAGCTTCAGAGTCTCGAGGCCCCATAAGGCCGAAACAGTCCTCAGATGATTTTGTCCACCTAAATAACACTGTGCGCCGGTTCTACAGGGTAAAATACCGTCGTAGCATCATATCACAGGGCTTGCGTCAGTGTAGAACATGACGCTGCTCGAAATATCTCAGGGCGTCTCTCATGCAACTTTGACACATTGTTTTGACGTCCTCAACATCGCCGTCTTCGATGCCCCTACGTTCCCATATATCGAATATGACAGATTCCAAATGAAGTCTAATTTGATCGTCCTCTTGGATATCGATGCGGTAAGACGATTCCACGAAGATCTCTCCGGCGCTGTGCAGGCATCTCAAGTGAGAAGTTCGCAACGAATACCATGAACTATCGACTTTATCCCGCAAGCAACCGCCAAACCGGGTGCCTGTAAGAGAATTATCCGACCGCGGTGCGACCAATCAGTGGAGAGTCGGCCACACTGCTCTCAAGTCTGAGATTTGCGAGCGAGAACTTCGAAAATCTCGACGTTCACTTGAATAGCAGCTACGATCAATTGTGTAACTCACCGACAAAAAGTCCGTAAAGTGTGACGTTCTCGCATTTCAGTATGTCATGATTCTCGGCCTCCTCCCGAATGAGATCTCTGACCTTTGTCTTCAGTGCAGGGCTGCACTCCAAAGGTGGATCATTTTCTCGGATCGCTTGGTCACTCTGAGTCTGCTGCTGAACCTGATCCGAGCGTGGGTTTCTGGTATTTCCGCGAGTATTACACCCCGCCACCCACGGGGCGCAAACCGATAGCCAAACTAACGCCACCAAGGAGCGCGCTATCGTCGCCATGATCACTCATTCACCAGCCGCTCGCGAAAGTGAATTAGGGTCGCTTTTCGCTTCGATGAAGGTAGATGATTCAGCCCGCCAATCATCATCCGCGACAAATCCTAGATAAAGTCTCGCAGCTCTCTGTGCTTCTGGACAATTGAAACTCTCAGGCCCCTAAGCACACGTCAAACGATCGGTATCCTACGGGCGTGAGCAAAATACTTGTGACGTTCATTAGGATACAGATCGCCTGCCCCTCCGCCGCCACGGATTTGGCGATCCCATGCGGTTTCGAGTGTGAAGAGCCATATGACGTCACGATTGATGGAATGCCCCTTCGAAAACAGCGTTTCCGCACCGAGGTCGATGCCCCCAAAGTGCTCGCAAATCTCGGCTAAGACAGCCAGAGAGTTCGTTCAGATCTCGTTTTCCAGTCTGAAGCCTAGAGACAGGGCTTCAGAACGGTGCTAGAACGAGCCCTCTAGCGACCTCGCAACGTTCGAGCGACAGCTGCGGAATCTGTGCTTCTTCGTCCCCACAGACCCGCAATTTTCATGAAAAAAAACGCCCGCAACTCAAAGAAAAAGCTTCCTGGGAACCGTTACGATGGTCTTTGGTATCGTGAGGCTATAGAGAACCGAAACAGCTCTCAGATGATTTTGTCCACCAAACTCACATTTTTGACCACTGTGCGCCGGCTGGAAGGGTGAACAAGCTGTCGTGTCATCTCATGATGAGGCCCACGTCAGGCTAGAACATTAGGCTGCTCGAAATATTTCAGGGCGTCTCTCAGACAATCTTGGCACATCATTCCGGCTCCGACATCTCCGTCATCAACGCCTACACTGCGCCACGTATCGATTGCGACATTTTCAAAATGAACTCCATATTGAATATCCCCTCGGACATCCATACGGTAAACCGCTTCCTTGAAGATCTCTCCGGCGCTGTGCAGGCATCTCAAGTGAGAAGTTCGCAAGTAATACCTTGTGAAACCGAAAGCATCCCGCAAGCAACCAGCAAACCGGATGCCTGCAAGCACGATTCGAGCAATCAGTGAGTCCGGCACACAGCTCTCGAGTCTGAGATGATTTAGCAAAGAAATCCCAGAATCTCGACGTTCACTTGGACAGGAACAAGGATCAACTGTGTAACTTACCAAGGAAAATTCCGTAGAGTGTGACGTCCTCGCATTTCAGTATGTCATAATTTTCCGCCTCCGTCCGGAAGAGATCCCTGACCTTTGTGTCCAGTGCGGGGTCGCAATTCCAGATTGGATCATTTTCCCGGATCGCTTGGCCACTCTGAGTCTGATGCTGTACCCGATCCGAGCGTGAGTTTCTGGTGGTATTTCCGCGAGTATTACAATCCTCCACCCAGAGGGCACAAACCGATAGCCAAACTAACACCGCCAAGGAGCGTGCTATCATCGCCATGATCACTCATTCACCAGCCGCTCGTGAAAGTGAATCAGCACCGGGTCCCCTTTCGCTTCGATGAGGGGAAATAATCCATCTCGTCAATCGTTATCCTCGATGAATCCCTGATTAAGTCTCGCAGCTCTCTGTGTTCCGGCGCCATTGAAACTTTCAGACCCTTCGGCACGCTTCCAACAACCGGTATCATACAGGCGCGAGCAACGGACTCGGTGACTGTCATTAGAATTCGGACTGCCTGCGACCCTGCCGCCACGCATTTGGCGACCCCGCACGGTTTCGCGTTTTCGTTTTGTTCCATGTTGACTCAGCCCGCGATCACGCAGTCTCGGAATCCAATTCCAAACGAGTAAACACCACCCACTCCTATACCGAGAATGAAATTCATTCAAGAGAGAGGCTATCACCAAAGGCTATCATCAGTGCCCTCCGCATATCGTCCTCGCCCTCCCACCACAAAATTTCCCTTTGAAAGGTGGTAGTTCAAATTCACATCCTAGTGACCACGTGGCGCCTCATCCTGGCTTGTGCCCCGCACGGCAACCCCGATGTCCCCATACAGTCAGATCTCTTTGTTGGAAACCCCCGAAGCAGACACAAACTATCGAATCCTCCTTGCGTCGTTGTCAATTCGCGTGGGCATCGTTATGCAGATTTGGCTCAAACGCTTCCATGGCTGTCTTTGGAATGTGAATGTCATTACAGCATCGAGGAACCGACTTTCCTGAAACCCCTGATTAAGATTGTACGAAAAGGCGCAAATATTATTGTCGTACTCGTTACGAACCTAGGGGGTTCGTAACACTCTTGAGGGTGTTGTCGAGACGTTCAGTCTGGGGGCAGCCTTACCTCCGACGAGGTCATCCAAGAGGACGCGGAATCGCTCAGGAAATATCGCGATAGGTATCGCGCAGCAGAACGCGTGTCGCTTCGATCCTTCAACAAAGTGAACAACGTAAGGCTACGTCGGGCATTTGCGAGGCATTTTATATCGGGGATCTCAAGGACAGAGTGCTCATGTACTTCGGGCCTAGATGGAGCGCTACGTTGTCTCCTTGAATAAATCAAATAATTGGATGAATGATTACAGGACTCTCCGCCAACGGTTACTGCAAATAACAGCTGAGCGGCTTCGAGTTCGGACAGCTTCGAGCTCAATATCCAGGGTTCACCCGTCGTCGATACTCGAGATAGGTATGTGCTTCGTGCGGCTTGAACGGGAGCCGAGAGTGATTCTTTCGTCATCTGGCGGAACCTCTCGACAGACTGTAGCAAAGCCGGATGCCCCTATAGTCCAACCTTTCAAACGCCTGCTCGTGGGTCCAACAAGCTGCAGGCTCGAGTATGTCGTATCATTACATGACGAAGCCCATATCAGTGTACAACATTACGCTTTACAAAATTGGCCAGAGCGGCTTCTAGACAACGCTTGCACATCGCTACGACTTCGACAACATCGTCGCCTCTGATACCCATATCAATCCATGTATGGGACTCGAGACCCTCAAAATGATCTGCATGTTTGTTACTCGTTGCAATCCCGATTCTGAGAGTCAAGTCAGCGAATATCTCTTCGTTGCTGTGTAGGCATCTCAGGTGGGGAGTTCGCACCGAATACGTGGATGTGAAGGGGTCAGATGAAGCCTGTCTGCAATCCTCAATACGGATGCCTGCAAGCAAATGATCCAATCAGTCGAAGCTTTGAATAATTGGGAAGTCGGGCACATAGCTCTCGAGTCTGAGATGATCAAGCAAGAGAGTCCCAAAATCTTCACGTCCGCCCGAACAGGAACATGGCACAGCTTTGCAACTCACCGACGAAAAGTCCGTAGAGTGTGACATTCTCGCATCTCCTTATGTCATGATTTGCCGCCTCCTCCCGAATGAGATTTCTGAGGAATGCCTCCTTTCGTGACGGGCAATCCTGGATCCCATAATTTTCCCGAATCTCATGATCACTCAGGGTGTGATGCTCGGCGTTATCCGAGTGGGAGGTCCTGATGGCTTCCTCGCGAGCATTACACCCCGTCACCCAGGAGGCACAAACCAATACCCAAACGAACAACACCAAGAAAAGTGGCATCACCGCCTCTTTCATCCGCCGCTCGGAAAGATGAATGAGCTTTTGGTCACCCTTCGCTCCGACTGGGCAGGATAATTAAGCCCGCCGATCGTTGTCCCTGGGGAAAAGTCTCGCGGCTTTTCGAATCTCGAGAGGATTGCGACGCTCAAATCCCTCACCGCACTGCCAATGGCCGGCGTCAAATGGCCGTGAGTCACCGAAATGGATTTGATTACGTAGATTCAAATTCGAGTTGCTCGTGGCCCTCCCACGTAATTCTGCACGGTGATGCCACTGGGATCGACATTCAGGTTCAGAAACCGCTTATCGGACACAGCGGACATCGATTCCCATGTGAGGTGATTATGATGATCTCGTTACAAACAGTGACGCAGAGTGTCTGAACAAGCGTTGTGAGGGGCTGGGATGTTGGAATCTGCGGGGTTGTCCTCGCGGGAGTCGGATATTCGAGGGTTGCGCCATCAATTTGATCGGGGATATCAGACATTATCCATCGAAGCTTCTGAAGTCCAAGAATCCGAATTGTAGTCGGAGAGTCATCATTCTGTTGAATTTCTGAAGCGAGACTCAAATTATAAAAAAAGATCCCAGCTCTGGCAGTGAGTTGTCTATCACCGGCGGTGTCTGTTAGATCGTCTCCTCAAGGTTGATGCGTTGTCGCTCCCCCCGCAGCCAGAGCTGTGCGCGGACGACCCTCCGACCGAGGTTTGTGGGACTGACAGACACGGATGCGACGCGCTCACATCATGGAGGCCATGTCAACGCTCTCCGAGCTGAGGTAGGTAATGCGCTCTATTCCACTAACCGGAAGTAAACAAGACTCGGCCTACAGTGCGCTGGAGCGCGCCCAGAGTTGGTTCATCCCAAAGGATCAACGCAAGTATCCCTGGTAGCACATTCGACTCGCTCGCGCTCTCATCACTGTGATTGCTCATAGCGTTCTTGCGACGAAGCCGTTCTTTAGGAAACGATCCAAAGTACTGTTCGGATCACGCTGGACGCCCACGTGCGGCTGGCTGAATCTGAACTTCCGGATCACTAGAAGGTTCGACTTGTAGCCCCTGGCCAGCGACCAGAAGTATGAAAGCATTGTTGCAACTTGCAAGTGGTGATATACGCGAAGGTGCACGGAGCATGGCGGACGACGAGATTTGTGAACCCTCATCTGAACGAAAATTATATCGCGAAAAAGCTGGACGGACATTCTTTCCTCTTCTCCTAAAGGACGGCGGCTCGGCCCTTCAGGGTCGGCATGCAGAGAGAGCTTCAGTCCAAACTTTTCTCCCGAGAGAGTGCCAAATGTTCTCCAAGTTGACACGGTAGTTCGAGTGACCAATATCAACCCTGAAAGTTCAACTGCGAATCTCGTTTCCTATGCGAAGTCGTATTGGATTGATCATGGAAACTGAGATTGAAATCGAGCAGTGGACCACCAGTGAGTCAGACATCAGAAGTAAGGCCCTCTAGACACTCGCCTGCCAATCCATTATTTCATCCCCCAGGATTGCAAATGATGCTTACTCCCCCGTGGTAATCGCCGCGAGAGACGAGACGCCAGACCGGAACTGTCAGGAAACCACAGGTAGAGATCCACCCAAAACGATCACATGAATGCATCGTCGGCACCCTCGACAGTCTACGGCTTCCGGCTGCTCTGGAAACGCCAAGTCAGGCGTGACCTTCAGCCGCTGCAATCCGGACTATTCTTTCTGATCTCGACTGCGCCGCTGAAGACCCTGTCCGACGGTCCAACTTCGGAATCTCTGAATGCTCATCACATCAATCCGTTCGCCCTTTCATGCTCACCTAAAGATACAGCAACCATGATCACATGAATTCCTAGTCGGCAGCCACGGCATCTGGTGATGCCACGCCGCGCGTCATACTCAGTCTCTCGACCGAGCCTAACCGACTTCCCTAAAAAGCCGGATCGAGAGTCTTCGGAAGGGCGCGAGCAGACTCGTTTACCTCCTCACAAACGTCATTGAGGATCTTGTCGAAACTTCCAGTCTGGGGGCAGTTTTGCCTCCGACGAGTACCTCCGAGAGAACGCAGGAAAAAGTTGGAATGATGGTTCAAGCCGTCGCTGGAATGCTGAAATTGCCGGACGAAACATTGAAGGAGGCGAAGCGCGCTTAGCTGAACACGTCTTCAAGTTCTCTCTACGCGAATTGAGTTCGCACAGCGGAACATCACTTAGAGCGTCGGGACATTTCTCAGAAGAATTTTGCGATAGATATCGCGCAGTAGGGTACGTATCACTTCAATTCTTCAGCAGCTGACCACGCGAGGCAACGTTAGGCGTTTACGGAGCATTCGATGTAAGAAATCTTGTGGACAAAGTGCTCATGTATTTCGGGTTCACGTGGGGAGCTACGCAGCCTACTTGAATGAAGAAAATACTTGAATAAATTATCACATGACTTTAAATCACGGTTATTGCAAATAACCTGGGCAGCTTCGAGTCCGGACAGATTCGAGTTCAATATCCAGGGTTCGCCCGTCGTCGATACTCAGATGTGTCTCATGCGCAGCTGAAACGGGAGATGAGAGCCATTCTTTCGGGCTCGTCATCTGGGGCCCACCTCGATATACTCTACCGAAGACGGGCGCCCCTGATACAGCGTCTCCATTGCCCGATCAGAGGTTAAACATGCTGTCATATCATCACAGGACATGAGACATGACCCACGTCAGTGTGGAGAGTAACGCTGCTGGAAATTTTTCAGGGCGTCATTCAGACAACGTTTGCACATTGTTTCGACTTCGGCAACATCGCCGTCCCTGATGCCTATAAGTTTCCATGTATTGCTCGCGACACGTTCAAAATGAACTCCATATGGCTGATTATCTTGGATTTCGAATCTGTAAACCGATTCCACAAAGATCTCTCTGGTGCTGTGGAGGCATCTTAAGTGAGAAGTTCGCAACAAATACGTGCAGGGGAAACCGAGTGTATCCAGCATGCAACCCTCGAGCCGGATGCCTGCAAGCAAATGATCGGATCACGATACGGCCAATAGGTGGGGATTCGGTCACATAGCTCTCGAGTCTGTGATGATTGAGCGAGGAACTTGCAGAATCACGACATTCACACATGGAACAGGAACTAGCATCAATTGTATAACTTACCGACGAAAAGTCCGTAAAGTGTAACGTTGTCGCACTTCAGAATGTCATGAGCAATCGCTTCCTCCCGTACGAGACTCCTGATGTAATTATCCAAGACTTCAGTCCCCGGATCGCTCAGAAAGTCACCGCCCGGAAGATCAGTTCCCCGGATCGCTTGACCACTCTGGATAAGATGCTGAACGTGATCCGATTGTGAGGTCCTGATGTTTTTTCCGCGAGCATCACACCCCGCCACCCAGGTGGCACGAACCCATAGCCCAGCTATCAGCACCAACGAGCGCACCATCGACACCATTACTCTCATTCAACAGCCGCTCGCAAGGATGGATGAGCGCTGGGTCGTCCTCCGCTTCGATTTGGGGAATTAATTCAGCTCGCTAATCGTTATCCCCGAAAAAGCCCGGATAAAGTCTCGCGGCTCTCTATATCTCGAGGCAGCTAAAACTCTCGGACCTGTCAGTATACTTCCTATAACCGGCGTCATACGACCGTGAGCATACGCCTCGTCGCCACGGACTCGGCGATTCCGCACGTTTTCGCGTTTCTGTTTCGTATTCCGTGGACTCAGACAGCGATCACACAGTCTCGGAATCTATTCCAAAATCTTCGAACACCTACAACTTCTATGCGAAGGATCGAACTCATTCCAGATTCAGAGGCAGGAAACTTGAATCATACATTATCAGTTCTCTCCGCTTTCGGCCCTCGCACTTCCACAACAAGTTTTTCTTCCACCAAGGAAGGAATGTCCTTGTGACTGTGTAGCACCTCATCGTGGTTTGTGTTCCCACCGCGACCCGATGGGCGCATGACCACATTCATAATTTTTTTTGGAGTTTCAAGACATAGGCTCTGAACGGAATTAGAAACGACGGAACCCTCTCTGTTTCATCTGTGAGTGGCTGCTGCCGATAGCCTTCTAAAAGATACATCGTTGAGAAAACACTGAATCCGTGTAGGTTTCCTCGCAAAAGTCAGATATTCGAGGATTATGCTATCGAGTGCGTGAATTGGGGATATTTATCATCTTCCGGTGGAGCTTTGAACTCCAATTATCTGATTTGGAATCGGCGACCTCTCACAAGTTGTCAGACCTCACCGTGACGTCCTCACGTCGTATTTCCGTTCGTCAGAAGTGGTGAATGATTAAATGCGTGAATGATCGCCCGAATCCTGTCTGATTGATGTAGATAAAATTGATTACCAGTTCTGTCTTCTTCTCGTTGATGAGACAAGATTCATGGCCCTCGATGATTAAACTACATCGTCACTCTCCCTCCCCCTGACGGCTCCCTTTGCCAATTCAGGTCTTCTCCTGAACGAGGTAATGGTCATGAATAATGATCTCAGATATTTCTGAAAATTACATCGATCCGGCTCTCTCCTAAGCCATTTCTCGAGTGTTTTATTCATTCTGATGGTTGACCGATTCCACCCTTCGCGAGGGAATATGTTTACTGAGAAACCTTTGATATATTATACATGTGACTTGAAGCGAGTGCCTCGGGGTCACCGCGCGGATATGTATAGATTAGGTGCGTCACACCCTGGATATTTGGCAAAAGTCATGTGGACAAGTGTGTGTATAAGAGTGTGCACTTGTATCCTGGCACCACTGATTAGGTTCACAGGAATGCCCTGCCAGAGAGCTGAGAAAAATAACCGACAAACAAGTTTCCGGTTACTAGAATCGCTCCGAAAGTGACGTCCCGATCACAGAAAGTCCTCGACGCCACGTGGGCGGTGAAGCCGATGCTGTCTCTACTCGAGGACGAGGTCCTGTTTGGACGGATTTTTCTTGTTTCGCCATCAAATCCGTTTGCGTACTCTCTGATTTCGATTCCGTTGAGGAATAAATTCCCTGTTGGTGAAGCTGTAACGAAACGAACATATTTCATTAGAGGACAAATCATCAGAAACAGTCGAAGAATGCATTCGAGCTCTTCGTGCCTCAATTTTCCAATTTCTGTATCGAGTCTTCGGCAACCATGCGAACACCGGATCCGCGAAGAGCAACCGCGCTTGCTGAGCTAGGTATGCCATCTTCGCTAACGGAACTTGACGTAGGAAATTCCTACGAGCGCTCAGAAACGTTCGCCTCACCTTCGCGGCTTCGCGCCGTTGATATTCGGCTTGGGCCATTTCGAGCTGTACCCAGTGGGGCACGTCGGGTATCGCAAATGCAATAGCGAATTTCAGTAGGAGAAGGAGATGCTCAACGATCACAACGATAATGATTGTATCGAGCTTTCCGAGGGATGGCCACATGCGTGTCAAGTGCCCATTTAGACCTACTAAAGCGCAGTTCACTATCACGGCCAGCATACCCATGATTTCCATTGCGTCCTGCGGGGAAAACGCGTGTTTAGCGCTCCTGGTGGAGAGATTCTCTTGTTCGGTATCCGAAATCCCACTGGAGCTGAATCCATTTGGTTCGAAAGACATCCGGGGAGATGACTCACCTGCCAAGTGCCAATATTTTTTGCGGGCTGTCCGAACGGTCTTTGGAAAATCGAGCATAGCTTAAAAGCATCGCTGCGGATTTCGACAATGTTGTTGAGGAAAGCACAAAGTGCCGCTAGAGGGAATGCTGACGAAAAAAGCACAACATAGCCGAACTGGATAAACATTTCCAAGTAGTCTTCGAAAGTGCCTTCATACTGAAATTCAATCAAGATCTGGCTCAACAGAAAGTCTACATCGTGTTGATTGATTCTGAAGGTGTAGAAATGTTGAGGGCAGACTTACAGGATACATCGCAGCTTCTAGTTCACATTGAGAAGGCCCGGAATCCCTCGATTTTCCAGACCCGCTTTGATCGCTTTCGTTGGCTGCGACGGCTGAGGCTCGTCGCTTGGCAGTCATTTCCGCGAGGCAGAGGGTCTCCATAATAAACGGTATCACGGACTCTCTGATGTTCCCCAACACTTGACGCGTGATCAGAAGCGCGGCCAACTGCTCCTTGAGCTTTTCCATATCTTGTAGATAGAATGCGATGTAGAACAACGCCAGAAACGAGTTGACGAATTGAAACTAGGGAGGGAAGCGTTCCTCATCATTGTGATCACTAACGGGCGTCAAACTCTTTTCGGACTCCATATGCGAGCTCGTAAAATATGAACTTGGGAGAATGATGCGCCTAGGAATGGTTTCATAGAAATATCGACCTCGATGGCTTACCACAGATATTTTCATTATAAGATGGTTCTCGTAGGTTTGCTCGAGACGGTAGTTTTCTGTGAAATGGTTTTCAACAATCATTGGATTGCTCTGGTAACCAACATCTGTTATTTTGCCGAGGTAGCCCCATGAAAGTGTGGAAAACACTGGACACTGAAACGTTCCTACTGCAGGAACCTACCCACGCCCTCGGCTCCTTTCCTCACCTTTGTCATTCAGCCAGACTGCGATCTTCTTGTAGACAGAGTCTAACACCGTGATGACAACAGCCAGAAGAACCTTCGGTAGCAACGACATCAGCCGGCCTCTATAGCTGTCATCTTTATATCTGAAATGATCAGAGGAGTTATTCCTCAACCCATCAACGAATTCCCGATGCATCTTCAGGGATTCGTCTCTTCCATAGCTGTTGGTGTATATGTCTTCGCAAGAATTCACCAGTCGCGCGTCAGGCAGTCTTGATCGGGGATCGAAGTCTCAATGGACTTTTGAAAATCTCATCATTGAGCTGTGAATCCATCTATCGGTTTTCGTTCATAAACACTGGACATTGGTTCGCCCCTAAACGTCAATACCGATCACTGAATTCTGATGATCCGACAGGCTTCCCATGGAATGTTGTTTTTTTTTTCATTCTCTTTTCTGTGGAATCTCTTCAAGAAACAGGTCTGCCGGATCAGCGAGGATTTCCGACAGTGGTGATTCAGCATTTTCAGCTGTGCAGTGTATAAGTGCAGAAAAGTAGCAAATAGCGCTTGCGAGTGGAAGACTCTTCACTGAAGCTGGCCCTCTCCACATGAACCGCGGCTACTCGGCGGTTCTGTTTGACGGTCAGGTCACGGCTAGGGGAGGAGGAACGGCGCCCCAGAAAAACGGCCGGCAGCACATATGAACTCAGCCTCACGCATCACCAACTGGAAATTCAGCGTTGCGATTCTTTGAACCACCCGATAGTCATCCACGCACACGGATAGACCGAGAGAGGGACGGACGCACAGACCGACACACCGACCGACCGGTTCACGGAGTGATGCCTTCATAGAGACACAATATGTATTCCTATGACATTGTCATCGGGGAATGGATGCCAGCGTAAGACAGACACGGTCATTTTTCCGCACTCGGTGTAGCTCATGCACTGAACCCATCCCGGAAAGTCGGGAATATTGGGACGAATCGAGAAAATTCTCGGCGCAAAGAAGAGAAAACATCTTGACACGATTGTATTAATATTCTGTCATAGTATAGAAATAATTTATTGATCGATTTGCACTTTATTGTTTTTCTATCATCTACCGTAGATAATATTGCAGTGATCTAAATTATTTTAGCTTTCGGAGAGACAAATTGACTGATGTTTAGCTCCTATTCCGTTTCAGCTTTATCACCTTTTGTTTTTGTTGCTGTTTGTCGTACGACTGCTGTGAGTACAAATTGTGATTGTGGTGGCGCTGCAGATCTCCATATACAATTACAAACTTGCACTTTTTGTTCAAAATCCACCCAACTCGACTCGGACAATTCTGCATTCGAGTGATTCGTCGACTGATGCATTGTGGATTGCTCGTGATAATTATCAAACGGAAAAACTAGGAAGGATGAACGGAGGGTTGAAACTGGACGTCCAGAAATAAAAAAGAAGAGGAGAGAGAGAGAGATAGCTGCCTTGGGGAAAATCGAGGAGGGCTCGATCATCGATTGACCTTGTTTGGTTCAGCTCCGGGGAGCGATTTTCCAAGATGAAAATTTCAAAGCTCCGTGGTCCCTCATACGGCCCTTCACGGTTCTGCGCTCTGCTCCCGACTGAAATGCACTCGAAGCCTAGTCAACAAAAAGGCTTCAACAACAGACCCCACCGACGGATTCTAGCGAAGTTAGCGCGCATCCAACTACAGTACAGAATGAAGTTCGTCGCAAGCGAATAAATAAAGGAGGAATGTACGAGGACAATTGTATAAATAACCTACTCGCTCGAAAACGCACTATCTATGTTCTGTTCCCATCTTCTTCTTCCGATACTCGCCCGGAGCCGCCTTGACGGTATCATTCTCTTCCTACATTCCGGCTCGAGTTCCGCCGAACTCGGTGGTAGCTCCCATTGATCAGGTACTTGTTTGAGTTCACTCAAGTTTGAATTTCTCGGATCTTACGATCAGGTATTCTCTAATACGCTCAGAGCTCGCCTCACGGATCCGTCCCGTTATTTTAAACACAATGATGTTCTCTACTAAATTAATTTCACCTCTCATATTACGCGTACCTAAAGGTGTAGCCATGATGCAATCAGCAATAATGGATAATCTAAGAAGAAAAATAACATGAATCAATATCACGTATCGATCACAACTCACGACGTGTCGACAACCACAGAGAGTATATACAACGACACAAGGAATATTTACACAACAGTTAAATGTAACGGGACTCTTCGCGTTCAGATAGTTGAGATTTAGGTTAGAACCGGAGCTAATCTGTTGAGAAGAGCTCTTTGTGTAGCGGGGGCAGATCTACATCAGGGTAGGCCATCTTTAAGCTTCGCAGAGCGTCGAGATGACAGCGAGAAAGATTACGAAGTATGCTTTGCTGGTTCAGGAGATGATCGATCAAGTTCACGTCGCCTTTGATCGGCTGTTCGCGGGAGCTTTCGAAACGTAGGCATTTCAGCAGAGCGTTGGACACTCTTTCGATTTCTGAAACACATTTGAGACCAGCACGCTCCGGCGAAACGAGTACGCAGGCACAGTAGAGCGCCAGCTGAGTGTCGTCGAGCTTCAGGTTCGCCAGGAACCTCACGAAGTCGAACACACCGGACACAAGCTTCATTTCTGCCGTGTCCGACGTGAAGAACACGTCGGCGGGTACCAACGTATCGCCGTAGAGAACACAGTTAGACTCGATATCGTAGTAACGGGTCATACGCAACACGCACAGCTCGAAACAGGCGGCTTTCAACAGCACGATCTGGTCGTCCTGCGAGAGCTTCATAAAGCCGGGGATCATCTTGGCGAACTCGATGACCTGTTGGATAACTTGGGTGAGCTTGTGGGAACAGTCGATCCATAGCTGCTCTTGGGACATGTTTCTGTAGTATTCCAATTTGCTGTTGTTGGCGCCCGATGACTTGGCCTGAAGGATTTTGATTTTGATTTCTTCGTCACTTAGCAGACAGGTTCGCAGGTGGGCGTCGCAGATGGTTTTGGATAGAAGATCGAGATGAGCTGGCTGCACTGGAAGCTGTGTCTGCGTGCTGGAAGCCGGCGTCGTAGAGCACAGGGTATCAACGTCACTGCATTGGTTAGGGTCAATGCTCCGAATGTTTGGGAAGTCGACATCGAAGCTCGTTGAGCACAGGCTGTTGGAGTCGTAGCCGGAAACGTTGTAGAAGTCGGTGGAGAGGTCGTCTTGAAACTGATAATTCACCTGTTGCGGCTGGGGGAACGTTGACGACGGCTCATATATCACTACGGTAGAATCTGGCATAGCAACATCTGAGCTTGGTGTGGGCGTTGGTGTTGATGGATTGCTTGAGAGACCCATTTGAGCACGATGGAATCTCACTTCGTCCTCTACTTTTTCGCGCTGCTTCTTGCTCATCCTTCCGAACTTCACAGCGTCCCTACTCATGCCCAGCGCGAGGCATTTCTGTAACCGGCAGTACTGACACCGGTTCCTATTCACTCGGTCGACCACACAGTTCTTCTGGCGTGGACACTGATAGTTGACCACTGAACTCTGCGATCTTCTGAAGAATCCTTTGCAGCCTTCGCATGTGATCACACCGTAGTGAACTCCTGAGCTTTTGTCGCCACACACTTTGCAGGGGATAATTTCTATTTGGGATCGGATCGCTTTGTTCTCTTCTACCTTCCATTTGGGCGGCGGAGGAGACACGACCGTGTGTTCCTCCATGAGGAGATCGTCTCTGACCTTGATCAGAGTCGGACTCGGTGTGCTGGGCTGGGGGATCTCGACTTTGGTGCAGAACATGTTCTGCGTCGAGATCCAGTTCTTCGGGCTGCCCATCACCGAGTCGAGGGCCGCATCATCCAGCGTGCCGGAGATTAGTAGGCCGTCCAGGATGAATGTCTATTTTGATTCACGTACTTCACAAAAACAGTATAAAACACAATTTTCGAGCTCCTGGTTGAGGATCTCGACACGGACGGCGGAGCGGCGCGCGTAGTCTGCGAGCAACACTACGGAAGTAACAGCGGCCGCTGTGGCGCAGCGAGCTCTCCGAGCGGGTCACCAACGGACGATGAACCTGAGGAGGATGACCCAGTGATCTAAAGACAAGAGTTCGCGCCGCCGAAAGGGGGAAATAGGAAAGGGACAAACGCTAAGGACTCTTCCTTCACCGAGCCGGCGTCAACTTGAAACGAGATTGTTGCAGTAAAGGTCGACACGACCGCGAAAAAAAAAACATTCGATCCAGGACAAGCTGACCTTGAATGAGCAGCGTCCTGTCCTGAGCCTAGCTCCTATAGGGCGGCTCAACGAATCAATAACACTGGAGAACGTAACACGTGTTGCCTGTAGACGTCAAGTTCATGGTTTCTGGGTCAGGAACCTTGTCAGCGCCCAGCGACTCAATATCATGGTCTACGAGAGCGAGGAGGGCATTCAAGAGAACTTCGTGCGCTGAAATCGGGTACGACATCCGAAATCGAGAGCTTGATTGATTTCTTGGGCTCAAGTTTCAATCTTGTTGAACTTGAACAGATCCCTGCACCATTGGAAATCAAAGTTTCCTGTGAGAGCATGTCGTCGGACAGAGGCGCTCGTTTCATGCTCATTGAAGTTTACTTCATCCGTATCGTGCCCATTCTATTGATCCGCCCTAAGAGTAACTGTTCTGCTCATTCTCCCCTTTCTATATACGTGCTCCCTCGTGCGATCTCGATCGGGGATCGAGGGAAAATCTCGTGGGCCTTCTTGAGATACCTCCTTGAGAAAAGTCAGCTCGCCCAGGTGTTCTCCGGTACGCGAGTGGCTCATGGCGGCACTTGACTCCGTAACCGGCCGGCGCGTCAGAACGTTCCGTTATTCAAACAGCGGTTTTCTCGTTTTCTGCCGTTGTTGGACTTGTCAGAAAGTTTTTAGCATTTTTTCCCTCGGTTCAACGACCTAAGAGTCCGTCAATCGGACGGTCAGTTGAGAACAGACCACCCATTATAGGCTGAAATGAGACAGGCCAGAAACGCCGGCCGGCGCCGCGCCGTCAACAGCAACCCTTCTTCCGCGAAAGGTTATTGAACTCAACTCTCTCTACGGATCGACGTTAAGGGAGAGGCAAACCGTCTCCGCAAGGGCAAACATTTCGGAAGGCCAACGGCAGAGGCAGAAAATCAAGGCACTAAAGCCGCAGCGGCGCGCTGGGATCGCGGCGCTCCGTTTCGCCCCGGTCGGCAGGGAGCGACGTGATCTCGGCATTCCTTCGCTGTCATAGTCTGGTTCTTCCGACACCGTAGTGAACATGATCTACCTAAATATTTTTGGTGCCTGCGATTATCGTCGGTCGTGTCGGTGCTGCTGAGTTACCGGTGTGGTCAGTGGCACTGGTCATCCTGAAGCGATAAGCTGGCTTCGAAACAGAATTGGATGTGGAGTACCAATAAGCCCAGTGTATACTCGGCGGAGAAAAAATGTTCGAGAGGGCGTGTCTGGAAATCGAAATGACGCAAGTTGTTCCACCCCCGGCATGCATAGTAGCGGGTGCCGTCTGGAAGATGTTTCCCGAAAATTCTGTTCCCAAACCATCCTTTACAGATAGCTGTGCATTTTCTGTTTGTTTGCAATGCGTTCGGAATTCGGTTGGCTTACGGGTTCTTCTTTCTTCTGCGAGCGCACATATATTGTGAGAAGGGAGTTTTGCATAGCATTCCTTTGCGATTTGGCGACAATCTGCGTAGTAACCTAAATCGGCGGCAGTGGTGGCCGCGGCCGCGGCTGCTGTGCTGCTGTTGCTGCAGCGATGGCAGCAGCGCCGACTAGCTTCGAGTGGCAGCTGAGCCAAGCCAGGTTCTGTTCAACCAAGAGTAATTCTCTGCGCCAAGTCCACAGATCGTCTGTTTGGAAATTTTCATTCGGTTTCTCGCACTTGCCAACCAATAACGATACTGTAGCCTATACCGTCATTTAGATTTTCGGATTTCAAAAGGGGGAAGCTTTCACAAAACCACCCTGTGTTTTGCAGGGCTGTGTAAAGCGGATATTCGCGAGCTCATAGAGCTCGCATAACTCCGCAACCGTTTAGAGACTTAGCTTTGTTACAAACCACGAACAGCACACATATGTGCCGAAGCTCCGCGACAAAAAAAAAGGATTCAGCTGCACAGAATGCGGCGCAACTCCCTCGCAGGCGATTCCGGACTGATGGCCCGTAGATACACTGATGGCCCGTGGATTTCCCATTCCTTTCCCCCGTATTCCCAATTCTTAAACATTGGGCCTGAGTCAATAACTTCCGATCTGAGCTCCTTATACAATGCTGCAAAACTGATGTTCCTGGTCTCACCTTCTGTCAGTCCATGTCTGAAGTTCGAGCATGAGCAACATGACTCCGAGAACCACCACAAGGCACAACGAGATCACCGGCAGTGTAACGAAGTAACGAAAAAGGTTCCGTTTCCATTTTGGGTATCGTGGTTCCATACGGCCTGTAACCGGACTCTTCACAAGTTGACCCTGAGGATTGAGAGAAAAGCATCGAGTTACTCTCTGAATCTCGCTGAGTAAGTTCTGAACGTCGCGTATTCCGCGTCGCGACAGAACTGAATTCTACCTGGATTCATATGAAGAGGGTCGATGCGGTTGGGATTTGTGGAAATTCTGGGTAATGTACGGAATCGGGAGACTGATTTCCTATATTCCCCGATCTTATCCCCCTAAAGGTACCGTCCAGACATTTCCCGCGCCCCGGAGCCCGAAGTTCATAATTAGGTCGACGATGTACCGCGCAAGGGTGTCGTCCGGGGCTCCGAGATTCTGATTTTGGGGAGTACTCAAGCATACAAATAGAAAAGAAAGAGAGTCGGAGCGCGGAACCGATCAAGAATGGGGTCGCGGGACAGATTTCATTTTCATCTCGGGACATCTCGTGCTGCCCCGAACGGCATCGTCTTCTGTAGTAGACTTCTGTGGGATGCTTCTCGTGCTGACTGACTGGCTGGCTGACGCTTGTTCGCTCGTTGGCCGCTCGGATGGTTGGCCTTCGTTTCTGCCTCCACAGAAGATGTAACACTGACGTAAGCGGCGTTTCGGTGACGGCCCAGCTGACCCAGTTCTGCGACTCAAGCCAGCAGTCCATCCACGCACATGTTCGCTTGTCTGTTGAATTGCACGCCATCGTCGACCAAGCGACCGACTAGTCGGCCGGCCGGCCGGCAGGCTTGCCTGCTTGGCTGAATGACTGACTGACTGACTGGCTGGCTGGATGGCTGCTATTCAGAAGATTGCATTCATGAGTGCGCCCGCTCCCACAGAATGGGATGGATGCGCAACTATCGAGCAGCTGACTTGGGCTACGTAACGTAATAGCAGCACTTGGCTCCATGAGTGTGCAAGCGAACGTAATACATTGCCGTTCCAGATTTCATCGATGAAGACGGGAATCGAATGCGCATCCTCGACGTTTTGTTCTATCCTGTTCGTCTCTGTTTGGTCAGGTGTCACTTCCCGTTCTCCGCAATTCCTCAATTCCTTTCATGCTGGTTTCACATCGCAACTCGCATCTTTCGAGAGGACAAACATGTCCCATTGATTGATCGAGCCTCGCGATAGATTCAAACGAAAGTTTTCCAAGCGTGGGTCTGGAAAATCCGGACGATCCGGAAAGACGACAAAACATGTGGAAATCCGGAATACGCGCGCGCCGGAGTATTAATGCCTCACTCGCACAGGTTTCCAGAAAAGTTTTAAAATGAGTTTTCAAGAGCGATGAACGGCAACTCATGAAGCACGGGGAGGTTCTCGAGAAGCACAGCTTCCCGGTGAGCCGAGCACCGTTCTCACCGACATTTTTTTTCGATGAGGGTAAAACAAAGAGATACCGTACCCAAGCGATGCAGTTCGCTGAGCCGTTTCAAGCGGTTCGCGATTAAAAGCGACCGCCGCCGATCATGTGCAAGCCAATCGTGACAAGTTGCGTGCCAATAGGATGCCGACTAGCGGCGGCGTTGTGACGCATGAATTATGTCAACATAGCGGGCCATGCGTTATGTTTCTATTGTCAAGTCCTGCCTGTACAACAGACGCACACGCACAGTCACCGGCGAGCGAGCGGTCGCTTGCTCGGACGAACAGACGCTTTCGAATCTAGGTTACAGAAGAAGAGGATGGAGCATCGTAAACGAAAACCAGATGCAAAAATGGAAAGTTTGATCCATCGCATAAAATACATGGCCATCAATCTCGTCAACGCCGCAGAGGCCTTCGAGAGAAAATCAAGGAGTTCTCGAACGATAGGCGAACGATGCTCAGGACGACGAAAGGACGGTTCTACGTCTATTTGTGAGGTAGCGATTCCATTTCGTTGCCGGCAAAACCTTCTCGGGGCTGGAGGGTATCATATCGGAATTCCGATTGTTGGAAAATATTCTCAATCTTTCAGAAATCTGATTTGAATCCGGGAAGCCGCATGGCCATCGGGAGATAATATTTTCGCGAGCTCGGAGCCCTTTCACGGATATTCCCGGTGTTCGTTAACGGGACAGACGACGACGTTTCTGGTGGAAATGTCAACACAAGCAGCCAGTTCGATGCTGATAAGTGCCGAAATTCTCACTCGCGAGCCCTACGTCGGTGTCTTGTTCAGAATTCTCCGCAACTTTCTCGGTCCAACAAGAGCCAGTTCTGAATGTGGGTCACTGTTAGGAAAGAGGGAAAATTGACTCGAGCGAAGAATCGCTGCACGCTTGCTTCTCTGGAAGTCCCGCGACTCGCTTGAGGAAAGTATTTCCAGAGAACATCATCGGCAACATCCCCGTCGTCGTCGTCATCATCATCATCATCACGAGCGGCCCCGCGAACAACAACAGAAACATCAGAAAAATTGCTTTGGCCACAAACAATCGAATTGTCGTTTTTCGGAATTCAATGAGCGCAAGCTCGAGCCGTTTGGGAAAATTTCGGCGGCCGATAGCAAGCCCGTCGCCGGTCCAAGCTCGAGAATAGAATCAGAGTTTGTCCACGCTCATATCAGGTGAGAATCGAATCTCTATCAGGCTCACAATCAGTGCGAGCCATCGCCGAACTGAATTTCGAATTGAAAAACTGAATCTTTTCTGCGGATTGTCCTGGAAACGGCCAGCTTTCGTTCAAAGGCCGCTGCCAGTGGGAGGATTGAGTTGATTTTGTTGAGCCTGGGTTTCCCTCACGGCGCGGCGTCGACTCGAACTCGAACAGCGTTTTCGTTCTGTCGGTCACAGACTTGAAATCTTATCACCACGCTCGAAACGCGGAAGCCGACGACGGCTGCACTCAGATTTCAGAAACGCGTCCAGGTGTTAGAAGGGTAGCAGGTCCGGTAGTACAGATTCCTAGATGCACAAGTTCCGCATTGCGGGTATGACGCGTAACTCTGAAACGGTGTCAGAGAAAAATAACGCGAGTGACCGGATCGCGGATTTGTTGTCAATAGGAACGAAACATCTGTTTCGGTGAGTATTCTCCATCAGAGTCTCCGTGCAACAGATACTCGTTCATATTTCAGCTGCGCGTGACGTGTTTATTGCTTCAGTATAATAACAACCAGGACATTCGGGATTATCGAATGCGCGAAATACCGCAGGATTCCTCCGATGGACTCCATGCAATCTCGAGACATTTGCGCGCTCTGAATTGAATCAGCTCCGCTTCTGGCCGCACGGCGTTTTTGGGGAAAATGGATGCGATCATCCAACGACTCGCGATCGGAGAGACGGTCTCGGTGCGAAACTGGCCTCGATGACGAATCTCGCGCTCAAAATGGCTTGACTTCTCAAACAAAGGAGTGAATTATCAAGTGCGGTATCTGCCCAAGATACGAAGTGAGAACATGAAACCAGAGTTTCGTGAACCCTCAATGGGATTAGTATCGAGATCGAGGACGCGTTTCGCGGTAAGCTTTCGAAAACTTCCGCTCCATTGGGCACAGAGAGAACCCTCATGGTCAAATCAGATAGAATCCCATTCCAGGTTTGATTTGCCTTGCCTTGCCGACAATGCCCTGCATACCTGAGCTCTCCTCGAATCCCACCATGAGGCATCTAGAAAAGCCGAATCAGAGAGCCGATGCCCGTGTTCTCAAACTATTCAGCTGGCGAATTCCCAGGTCCGGAAGACCGTGTTCACGGTTTAGTTCGGCCGCATGGAGTCAGGGGAGTTCGCGCGAGTGGTCCCATCCGCCTCACTCAGATTCATCTTGGGCGATATTGGCTCGACCGTAATTGGTAGAAACCAAGTCGCGCTCTATCAAGAGTGACCAGCAATGCTCCAGTAAGCCACATAACAGTTCGATAAGCTCATTTGCTGGCCGAGAGGCGCGTGCTTTTCATGTATCCGGGTCATGAGATATTTCCTCGATCAAGATATGCCTACAATAACACTGATTTCGCCTCGCAGAGCTCGAGGCCCACCACCATATCAGAACGGTTACAGAAGTTGTCATCATTCTTTGAACACTCACCTTGAAAAGTGGTCGAGGCACTGAGAGCAAATCGTTTGAAGAGTCCAAAGTGCCCCACATGTGAGCCAACTCCGACGATTTTCTCTTCCACGACTCCAAATATAGTGTAGCCCACACAACATTAAGTAAAGCGAACATTATGAAACAGAGATCTTCGTGGCGCTGCAATGGCAACATCAAGGTGCTACGTGAGTAGATTTCTCTCGGATGTCCGAGCAAGTGACGTTCCTCTGTTCACACGACAGTGAGGAACATCTTCTCCGTCCAATATACTACCGATAACTACTTTACCCACCTGGTCTTTGCCGTAGCATGATACCCAAATGCTCAGTCCGATGGTTGCGGGAAATGCGAGTGCCGTAGTGTAGTGTCCCAACCATCCAAAATACATGGCTATTTTCACTCCGAAGTAAGCCGCCACATCGTCAAGAGGCTGCGCGTCACAAATGCGATTCACCCAATTCGTCCTCAAATCTTGTAAGGGCTCTTCTTCATGGAGCGGAAATATCTGTTGGATAATTCCTTCGATTCGTAGTCGTTGAACTGATCGGAGAGAAAACAATCATTAGAAGGCAGTCCTTTGCACCAGCCTTCAAGAATCTCAGTTCCCGTAGAATTGTGTGATTGAAAATCTCAGATATCCGACTTCGGAAGTCTTGAGACTTTCATCGGGGTACGTACCCCGGATTCACTCACCTAGAGATTGTCCTTCTCGGAGAAGCTTGCCCCTAATTGTATCTCTGGCCTCGGTGCGCATAGAGTTGATGAAATACAGGACGATTTGCTGACGCTCCTCCGAAGTCAAGAAACGTTCGACATTTTGCTCTTCCCAAATCACGAATGGATCATCACAGCAGAACTCTTTGAAGCCTCCGCCGTATTCCAAACAGATTCGCTTCCGTAAATGCAGCTCTTCGGCACCTCTGAGTAAACTGAAATCGCGGAATTTCTTCAATCTTTTCTAGTGACGACGAGCTCGTTGATGGTCCAGTCGAGAACAGGACCAGAGATCATGACCAAACATTGAGCTATCCGGAATCGGGACTTCACTCACGTCGACATTTCGGCAGTGCAGGTCAACATGATGAGTTTCAAGTATCCATGGTGGCATTGTTTGACTTTCAGCTCCGGTAAACGCTCTTTGAATGTGTTGAGGAGCCATTCTAACAGGATCTGGTCTGTTGACGCTGGCAACGTCAGTATGACGTCACAATCAGGCGTAGAAATGTGTTTCCGGTTCCAAAACTTCTCTAGAAATCTCGGACCAGACTCTCGGAACAGCTGTTTTGAAACCTTTAAACGTCTCTCGATCAGGCGCCCCGCTGCAATGGAAATGAAATCCGTGAGTTCCCATGAGCGACGCACATAGGGCCGGGAGTCGCGAAAAAACTCCCTCCTCGGTCCGTAGTGATCAAGTTTCCTCAAACAAGATCCGGAACTTCAAATATGACATCTTGCGTCTCGTCAAGCCGATCTGATTTTTCCCGGTAGGTACGAAACATTGAAACAGAGAACAGAGCTTCTGGATGTTTCTTGGGGTACTCCTGAATTTTTTTTCGATATTCCCGAGACTGTGTACTGACCGAGAGGATACATGTCATCTGCCACCACCTGCAACTGCGGAAGATTCTCCGACAGGAAACGCTAAAACAACGTTTCTCATGGAGTCTGATCCGCCACGTGCGTCGGACGTGGTCCCGCTTGCATGCTCGCTGCGTAGCATCGCATCGTTTTGAATGTTGAGATTCGACGTCAATAACGAAGTAAATCATTTTCCAAAGCCCAGCGATGTAGAGATCTCTACTCTGACTGATCTCACAATCAGAACCTCTCCTTGGGTAACCCCTGCGTCAAACTGCTCTGGCATAAAGAAACTCTCCAAATTCATCGCCAGAGCATGGGAACGACTGTTTCAATCGGGGAGAAGACGAAAAATCACCGGGTAGCTTAATTGATAACAGGCTCACAGGCGAAAATCTTCCGCTATCGCGCATGATGACAGCTGTTCTGATATTTCATGTTCAGTTCATAGCCGAAGGATCCTGGAGAAACTTATGGAAGAGCCTAGTGAAGCTCTGTCGACAACGTTCTCGTCGTCGATGCGAGACTTCATAGTCGCAAGGATCACATCGAGAAAGTTGTTTCGATATGAAGAAGTGACCTAATGTAACGGAGTTCACTTTCAGGGTCCATGACCGAGGGAGATCGATCACCAAGAAGCGAGGAAGGACTCTCAGCCACCCCTGCCCCATTGGGTGACGTCAGCGGTTCGTTGGTGCCCGATGAGGAGTTTCCTCCTGCGACACCAAAGATAAAAACGCCACAGCAGCTCCAATCGACTACAGCCATTAGACTAGAATCGATAACTACTATCGCAGCTTTCGGTGGCTCGTAGGATAGATCCGGAGCTACTACTCACCATCGGTGATAGATTTGTGTAGGGGAAGCCGGCGTTGGCGCTTTCGTATTTCCATTGTGCTTTTGTGTCGAGTTTCGTTTCGGAGACTTCACCGCCTCGATCTCCGTGGAGACCAGAGTTCTACCTGATTTTCCGTCGCGGTCGGGATGACTCACAACACTCAGCCAATTCAGCGTGGGTGACCCATCTGAAAGACTCGCCACAGCTGACTGGAATCTCGCTGTTCTCCCATGTTCCACACTTCCTAAACATCAAACGGGATGCCGAACTTCTCGTTGCTGTTTCAGCCGTTCCGCGCGGAGGAACGTCATGTTTCCCGTAAAGCGCACCGTTGTTCTCCTTTATTCATTAAATCCTCGGAGTTCTCGCGCTCCTCCATCTGGTAGGCTCTTTGCGAAGTCCACAAAATTCATCTCGACGGATTTCTAGACGAAACCCCAAGCGATCGAGCACTATTCAAGCTTCTGCGCGAAATCTGAGAGAAGCGCGAACGAGACTTTCTTGAGAACGGTCCATGTGCACTGCAGGTTTCGATACTGATGCAGAGCAAACCAAAACACGGGAGAGCGCCACCTAGTGAACACGTCGGGGACCGACCAGAGTTCAAGTGAGGATGTTTTACAGAGATCGGCCCGTGTTGCCAACACTCACTCGGTTGCTTGGCGATCTCTCTCGTTACCGCGAGAATCGCCCGCCATTGATTGCGATGCGATACAACGAAGAATGTTATTCTATCCGGCCAAGAAGACCGACTAAAACACTGCCCTCAACAAGCTCTGAGCAAAAAAGCTACACCTCTGCAGCCCGATGGCCTCTGGCAACTCTTCTCACTTCTCTCCCTCGCAATGAAGCTGAGGAAGATGTCTTCCAGACGAGGATCCTCAGGGCGTCTATTATATGCAACGCTTTCCAGCCACCCACGCAATAGTTTCAGCGTAGAGTTCCCGTGAAATTTTCCATCGAGTCGAGGCGCTCGAACGACCTGTTGGCCTCGGCTATGGCCCACAAGCTCAGGAGATGGAATTTCGCTCTGGAACTCCGGAAAACTTCGTCCTCCTTCATTCGGGGCTTCGATCATTCAGGTTCGATGCCTCGATGGATCTCGCGAGGGTTGTGGCTGATGACCACCGGTCTGGAAACGTCTTCTGTATGGCCGAAAGCACGTGCGCTGCGGCCGCTCGGTGTATACTCGGGATACGAGAGAGGGCAATGAATTTGTGGCCAAGCGGCATTTCTTGATACCAACGCCGTAGAGGCAACGGCCTTTCGAAGGACATTGCCCCGATCGAGCAGAGCAAGTTCATAAGCGATGCGATTGGTACGGTGGGCCTGAAGTCTCTGACAGGACGATGCCCCCGAAAATACTTTTTTCTCTTCGCTCCGTCGCGGATCTTTTCGATCGAACTAGTTTCTATGAACGGAGCGTCTGGACTTTTCCAGATTTACGTTGAGCGACTAGAGTGACAATGTTCGCCGCAAAAACGTCAACACCGGGAAACTAGGGAAGAGAGCGACTTTTACGATTCTCGGTCTGTGGAAGAATGGAAAAATCCGAGAATATTTTTCTGATTTCTAACTCGGCAATTGTTCTTCTGGCTGTTTTTCCAGAGGCCATACCCACTGACTGTCTCGATGAGCTTTGGCGATGGCTTAGGGACGAAGTGGTTTCGGAAGTCGAAGGAATTTCCAAGAGAGGATGTTCGTGTCGGCTGCGAAAAACACTGTTAAAGCTAACGTTCGTTCTCCTCCCTGGCTTCAGTTCCCGATGGGCGGCTCGCATTGGAGTCGACGCGGCTTCGCGTGTCGAAGGACACCGAAATCAGTGAAGTATCGTTCAATGCGCAGAATAACTGAGGCTATAGGAAGAGCGAAAATGAAACAACCACCAGAAAAGCTACGTGTTCGTCGGTCTGTTGGTCCTCACGACTTCCAGCTCTCCGGATAGATCATCGTTCGCCCATCAGTTTGTGCGTGCCGCCCGCCTGTCTATGCTATATTTTTAGAATTGCGCCGAAATTCATATTCCACGGACTCTGGCATGTTCACTTTTGAAGTTGTTGCGGTATGGGCCTGCATAGGATGTTTTATCAACGCGGAAAAAGGGTGTCGCTGCGCCGCTGATGAGACGCCCCTGGCTCTGGTTATGACATTGAGAATTGCGACGACAGATTTCTGTTCATCTTGACGCGGCACCTCGCCACGTAGACGTCTCTCGCCGACGTACCGTGAAGTACGGAAAGGCGTCGGACACTTCGCGCCACGTCTCTTTGATAGTTTATAGTTTGACTGTTTTTCCGTGATTTCTGTCGATCTTGGAAATTTCAGATTTTTGCGTTGGAATCGCCAGTGGAGACTCAACTCAAGTTATTTGGACAAACGTTCTTTAACTTATGTTCGGAAACTATTCTGGAGAGATAATATTCATGTTTCATTCTCTCTCTCTTCAGATAATTCCACGCCCCCCGAGAGGACAATGCTTCTGCGATTCGAGGTACAATCAAGCGGGATTTATTTATGCATTTTTTTTTCCTTCGAAATTACATGTCGCTCTCGGAATGCGAAAGCGAGGTACAGGCGTTTGGCACAGCGTTCGAGCTTAAACTACGGGGCGTTGATGGAAATCAGGAGGAGCGTCCGATGAGCGGTCGGCTTAAGCGAGTGGAAGATTCTTTCGTTTTTGCTTCCTCAGAATTTCTGTTTACTGAGCTCGAGTGGCTGACTGGATGGATGGCTGACTGACTGAGCGAATGACTGATTTGTTGGAAGAAATCGTGCTGCAATTTACAGAATATCTAGAGTTTGATTTTTCTAAAAGACAAGCGCCCGTCTGCGACCGAGTTCTTGCGCAACGTGACTGACAGGATTTTGGACGTGAAAAAATATTTGGCAGACTAACACTGAACTGGAAACGAATCAGCGAGCGACGGACGTGCTAGCTGGACGAGGTAGAGGATGCAAACATTTTTTGCACTTTAATGCATGTTTTTATTTGTATTCTTTGAGTTTCAGGTACGAGGATATTTTTTAGGAAAAAATTGGACTAGAAAGAATAATGCAGCTCAAATGCAAATCAGATCCTCAAAACCAAGATCATCCGGAACAGCTTAGTGAGGCACTTCCGCAGTGTCGGGCGAAAATGCCGAGACGAAAAAAAGAAAGGAAGGAAGGAAGGAAGACAAATGAAGAATACACTAAAAATATTCACAGAAAATACCCGATGGTGGCCGATCGGCCGTGGTGACCCCCAACAGATCTGACAACTCTCCGCCATAGTCAAAATCTGAAAATTATACGGAACAGATGAACGTCCAATGTCCACAACACAGAATCCTCAACGTTCGGACTGCACTGTGTCCATCTTCCCTGGCTTCTGTTCCGTCACTCTCGTGTATGTTATTCCACAATCCTTTAAAGCGAGAGAATAATGATGGCTAAACCGTCGAGATCACGATCCGCAAAGGTCGGAAGCCAAAACGAGGATGATGATGTCTTTGATCGTCTCATGGGCCCTCGTGTTGGGGATGGAGACAGAGAGCCAGGGGACAAGACCGCCTGGGGCCCCTTGACGTCATTGAGGATCGGGAGGCGAAGCGAACTGCGCGTAGTCTGCATCGTGAATGAAACTTCGGTATAGAGCAGCGTGCAAGGCTCACGTGTGGCTCAAGCTCGTGATTAGAATTCCGTAATCACCAAGAAAGGCTGCTCTGACAAAGCTGTGAGATTAGCATAGGAGACAATATTTCCGCTAGCAGCTAAAATCAGTATCATGCAGAAGCTGATGTCAGCTTCCTGGAGAATGACGGTCGGTGGTAACGGTGGCAAAGACACCGCGAGTCAACCCAATTGTTTTCGTAGAATCAAAACCGTCATCTCCCCTCATGAAGCCCTGACGGAACAAAAAAAACCAACAAGAGCCGAGTGAATGAGAAACCAAACACGTGAGCGCCACCAACGGACACAATTCACCCGTGACATCTTCTCTCCCATCTTCTGTCCGCCATTAACCCAATAAACGAGGAAGTTGACTTAACTTGGTGTCTTTAATCAGGTCACTTTTCCGCTCACAATCAGTCAGTCACTCACTCGACCGGGGGCCGGTCAGCCGGCTCCCTGCCTTGTCCACTGTGGCACCGGTCGGCTCAGGAATTTGTGCTTTATCTTGTGCTGTACAACTCGTCCCTTCCATGTATTCCACGTATTCTGTCCATTCACATCGTCTGGGCCCCTGGTTGGACCCGGTCCCTCGTTGGAGTACGGATCGGGATTTGCGGAGCAACAGATTCGGATGCCGAGCGATTTTTCAAACATTATTCACGACGAATACGCGTCCGAACGAACGGAGGAAACAGCAGGCGGAAATTCGGAATTGGAAGTTTTCGTAAAAGAGAAACAAAAAAAAAAAGAACACGAGAGAGTAAACAGCCATGGGACGTGAGCGGAATCATTGTTGGGTTTTTTTTTTGTCCTGCGGTGGGAACGAAGCGACAATTCAAACAACTCACCCTCAGAACAAGCGAAAAAAAATAACTAACTAAACATCGACCATGGCATGTCTTTGAATAAATTGACTCCACCGCCGCCGTCATTTCATTCCGAAGATCGGGTTTCGACTGTCTGTCTAGACTAGACAGACTGTGAAACAATACCCTCGGACAAAATCGACTTGCATAAGAAGTTGCTTTGCCGCGGCGGCGAGATGCTTGCTGGAGGCTAAGTTTTATGTTCGGGAGATAGGTACATCTTCGGAAGTGTGGCGGCTGTCAACATGACCAAGGTCGACTAATTGTAACTTCGGGTTCGGTCATCGCTTACATCCATTCTTCGCAACATCTCAGGCGCATCCAGCATTCGACAGGAGCGCGAACAATGATGCGTAGATCTAGGTATCGAAGACGATGCTCTTGACTTTCGCTTCTTGGCCTACCTATTGCGTCGTAGCGATGTTTCCTCTTCGTGAAGATCTCACAAAAAAAAATCGTCGACTCAAATGAAATTCCGGAGCCACGTTTGATGCCAAACCTCGCATGGGAGGTAGTTGCCAGCTACCACGCTCAAGGGTAGACCATTGGCGACACCGGCGACGAAATCTATCGACGAAGACAGAACTGAAGTGCGAAGACACAAGACACCTCCACCCAAAGAGCACATAATATATGCCAACGACGACGTCAAAGTATATTGGGATCGCTCTGTGTGTTGTCGGCATTTCCAGCGGAAACTACGCGAAATCTACGCCAAATGTTACACAATTATACCACTCTCCAAGAGCTTGAGGAAGCCAAGAGGAAGCAACCCGAAACTGTCAGATCGTATGGTTGAGTTATGAGTTATGCGATGGTCGAGTTATGCTTTGTCGATCTGATCTCAATGGGAACGTTTCCGTCCTGAGCATTATAGATCGCCTTCGATTTGATCGAGCGGCAAAAGGTAAGAGGCAAGCCGATAAACACTGCGACCAACTGTCGCTTTGAATACTGCAGCAACCCCATTTCCGAGTGAAGGAGATGTGAGGCAACAAATTATTGTACTCCTATAGGTTGATTGATTGCTGGATGATTCTAGAAGGATCCTCAGTCAGCTTCAATGGCACACTTTCATGAGGAGCGTGCAGTATTCATTGGGTGAAAACCATATTGGCTAACAAAGACGGTAAAACAGCTTTGAAGCGCCCCGTCCGGGGCGGCCTAAAGCTTCGCTGAGCGAAAGTCGTCGAAAAATTCAATGTCAAGCTTTCGGACCTTTCTTCAGATTGTTTGTCTTTTGGTAAGCTTGACACCCGCTGCTTGGAAGCTACAGCGCCATGCTCAGAGCTTCCCCAAAGCCAGCCAGCGTACCGTTCACTGTGAACAGCAGCGGAAGATACGCCCCCACGGGACCCTGACTTTCATCCATACGGCAAGCATTAAAGCCAATGAGCATTCGGTGGCTGCTGAATTCCAACCGGAGACGCACAAGGCTACCTGCGACGGCGGCTGACATGAAGGCGTTCACTTCAGTGGCACTCATTCACTCACAACTGTCTGTCAATGAGATTCACTGACGATCGTGGTGGTGGTGCTGTCGATGACGATCCTGATGATGCTGGCGGTGGTGGCGGCGTAGATGGAGTCTCCGCTGATGAAGTCAATAAAGTCGAATAGTACTGCGTGATTCCCCATCGTTAACAAAACCCAATACTCATTCTTCTATCGACACCAGTCAGCATGGAACCATGTTCGCCGTATGCGATCCGGAGCAAATGGTTTTTGTTTTACGAAAATCCACGCCTGTATGGTCCGCTGTCTTCTGAGATTTTAACTACCGACCCTTGTGTGGAATAACACTGCGCCTTCCGGACAGGAAGCGGTAGGCAGGCAGACGCTTCTGTTGAGCTCGTCGTCGCGTCGTCCCGCAACATAGCGAGCTTTTCCGGAGAGCCACCGTTCGGCGCAATCAGAAAATCTCCACGGGGGACAATTTGGAAAACGAATTTCAAGTCGCGTTTTTTTTTTATATTTTATATAAGCTACCTAAGTGACGCGCCAACCATACGAAGGCTCTTTGCGTATGCTAGAAATAACGATAATAGTGTAAACAATAATGAGATTCCGTTTCAGACGGTAGGCATTTCGTGACGGACAGAAATTTCTGAAATCGACTGGTGGCTAACGCGAAGCGAAAACATTTCCTGACCGAAAAGTCCCGGCGCGGAACTGCCGTTTACATTGTGTCCAACGCCCGCTACTCTGTTCGCCAGATAGTTTTGGGGGAAAATCAAATCTCCCCGAGAAACGGGAGTCGGTCGGTTCGTTCGCTTATTCATTCATGGTTCCTTCCATTCATTCTTTCTCCCAATCATCGGTCTTTCTTTGTTTTTTTGTTTTTTTTTTTCTTTTCGGCATCGTTTCGTCGAAGTCTCACGGACGATACTGAACGTATCGGACTGCGTTGATGTTGTTTTCTCTCGTGTTTTATCTTTCCACCTTCTTCGACAAGAATTTCAATAGTTGTTCATCAGCAGCCAGGTAGGGTTCCTGGGTTGAGAACGGATGGCCACGCCGTCCCCATGGCGTGATAGATGCAACTGATGATCAGCTGATAGTGCCCTTACCGAGCTTTTTCACTAGAACGACGATGAAGACTCGGTTCGATGGACGGCTTCTGGAAAGCTTGCTTCGAGAAAAGCTTGACTCTAGTCAAGCGTTCCGTCGATGTGTTGGAACATGGACCTCAAGTTTGAATTCAAGGTGAAGTCGTCGATGATACAAAGCTGAGGCGTTGATATAGGAAATCATTTGCCTGATTCGGCGAATCCTTTTCTTTCACGGCAACCGATCAAAACCACTCAGCAGCTGCAGATTTTTCTGATGAGGGGTGTTGGGCTAATGAGCGAAAATGGGTGAGGAAATCTATTTTGCGTCTGGTGATGGTGGCTGTTGTGTTGGAAGGATCGGCAACGAAGGTCACTGAGGACCGAAAGGACACGCGGAGTCCGGGATCGAGTCGCAAACCTTGGCTTCAATTGCTCGCACTGCTGTCGAGCCCATAGGTTCTCGAACTTCGAATCATTCGAGCAAAACGGGCTAGCGATGGGATGGTGTGATTGAGATGGAGCGAGGAAAAACGAGTTTTTTCTCGATGTGTTTGTTGTCAGGAGGCTACGAAGGTGTGATTCCAGATGAGTTCTCAGAAAATCTTTCCCGCAGACTCGGCGGAGGAACCATTATCAAATGGGACCGCCGCGCCGTAGCGTAGTTCCGATGTAGCGAATACAGCTTCGTTTTCTTCTCAATCAAATATTGCCCTCGAAACAGCAAGCGACCGAGTGGGGGTCCCCTTCGTGGACCGTCTTCTGCTCGCGTGGCGAAGTTGAAGATCGACAAAAACAGCTCCGTCGGAGTCGCTTCCTCGTAAGACCCTCGTCATCTCCATTCTTCTGGAAAAACCTCGTCTCCTGTTGCTAGGACGGATACATAGATAGCGAGACGGAAACACGGACAGACGGCCGGTTGTGCATTCGGTCCACCGTTCCCGGAATCATTTGCTTCTGCCACGACTCGGGATACGCTCACATGGTTGGCACAATATCATTGTCACAGCGACAAAAGAGAGCTTCTCCCTTCTCCATCGCGGTCTTTGTTCTTGATTTTGTTCGTTACGCAGAGCTTCTTCTGACTGGTCAATAGGGTTCCCCCTTCGGAGATTTCTGTTTTCTCTGAAAAACAATTCTGTTCGTACTTGTCGTCGAATACAGATGAGAGCAACGAGGCTCTTCAGAAACTGTGTCACAAATTCTCGGCGATTGAGCACCATCCAGTGCTCCTCCGAGCACTGATTCTTCCGTTCTGTTAGACTTTTCGACCAATTTCGGCGCAGAAATCGATCTTGTGTTCAGGATCTCCCTCCGAGCGCGCTCGTTATATCGAGGGTTCGCTGTAGCAATGCTGAAGAAAGTCGCGTCCGTCACGAAGGGGCACTTGGGTGACGCCGAAGCCATGCTCTGGTTATCCCTCATCAGGGCAATGCCGACATCGGAAACCTCAGTGTTCACGATCGTTGAATCGAAAAATTGGAGAATCGAGACAACGGAGCGCCTCCTTCGGCGCGCAAAGACCGCGTGTTTTCCCGAAGGGTTCCTTCCGCCGGATGTCCGGATGGCGATGTCACCGCGGATGACGACTTCAGATCATCTTCAGAAGTTCCTCCTTCTTCGCAGTGTCTGTGTGCATCCATGTTCTTCTCCTTCTCCCATTCTTATTGGTGGCTTTGTGGACAATATTGCTCGCGATGTCTCTTCCCATACATGTTCCCGCTCCGCTTTGGCCCCACGGTGACGGCGCGCGGTGGTCTCCGGTGCGGCCCCTACTGCCACCGCCAGGGACCGATGGGACACTTCGTCGAGGGCTGCTGATGCAGATGCAGCAGCGTCTCTGCGAAAGGGAAACCAAGGTCGATCCCCTCGCTCCTCTCTGCGCCCTTCGGCCAAGTCAACGAGCGTCAGCCGCGCGCAGAGCTGCCAGTGGACTGACGGAAGGCTCGAGCAACTGTCCGTCCGTCCGTCACCAACGACTTCGAACGTTCGTTCGTTCGTTTCATCGACTCGTAAATTTATTTTCCTCGGTGAGCATCAGTCATCTGGAGTGGTTGAGGAGTGATCTGTGGACAACTTTTGTCTGTCGTCGAAGAAACGCAGTACACACTTGACTGAAGTGAAGAACGGAAGTGCTCGAGCGCCGCTAAGGACTAAAGTTCAACCGACTCGCTCATCGACAATATTCAACTTCATCGGTGTGACGTCCTCCAAATCCACTCAAAGGTAACCTCGAGCTTCTTCCTCACTTACTTCCCACATGATCCCCCGTTCCCCGCTGTCCTAGGCCGATTCCTCGTGGTGATTTGGCAGAATTGAGGACGAAGCCTATCCTGAGTTTCCTCGGAGATGGTGTAGTGACTCCTGAAGTCGATCTATACTCGACAATGAGCTTTCGAAACACGGAACACTCGGACGCTCAAAAGTACCGACTTCAGCCGGCTCTGACAAGTTGGGAGAAAGAAAAGGTTCAGGTCGAACTCATTCGATCCGAATTCAGGGTTCGGATCGGAAAATTCGCGTACTCGGAACAGGGGAGAAACAGTTTTTGGTCGAGGCATTTTAGGCGGTGACAACATTGCCAAATTCTCGCGTGTGAAACACTCGCAACTTGAAGTGTCAAGTGAGTTGGAAAAAAGGGCATTCGATCGCAGTTGAAAAAGCAACTTAGCTCAAGAGTAACTGTGGGAACACTTAACGAGCGAAGGAAGCACGAGACGTTCGAAACGAAGCAAAAAGTGGAGCGATTTCCCTCGTCAATCCTCCGTCGCGACTCGGACACACATCGGCTTTCGTCGCCGAGCGTCCCACGGAACTTTCAGAATTTAAACTTGTATTTTCAACAACAAAAATCTGCCTCGCCCGAAATTTGCTTGCCAGCCAGCTGGCTGGCTCGTTTTAACACTTTCGACCGCGTCAAGTGACTCCGGAGCTTGACGAACGTCAAGTCGGTAGCCGATTCGCCGGCTAGCAACCAGGCTACCCACCCGCCAGGGAACAGAGGAGCTCTTTCACTTCCTGCACTTTTCGAATCATTTCCGAACAGACAGACGCACGCACGCACTCACTCCCTCGCTCGCTCGCTAGCTAGCTCGTACCGACGAGAACCAACACGAATGAAGACGCTCGTACGGGCGACTGTCGAATCAAGTCAAATCACGTTCGGAATGATTCAAGGTAAAATATCGAGTCTCGTCGCCTTCACGCCGCTTCTTCAGACTTTCCCGAAAGTCAACAATGAGTGTTTTTGAAGTGTACGTTGTGGTAGTCGGAATATCGGAACTCGCATCAGAAAATTTCATCAGCGTCTTAATACAGCAGCGCTTCCCGTCCGATTCCACCGAAGAGAAGAAATCATACTTAATTCTCTACTTTCTCTCTGCCATTATGTCGCTGCTGCGCACGTTCCGGAATCCGCGATCCGCTGATCATGCTGCACGCGGATTCTCTTTTCTTGGCGAAAGTATCCACTTTCGGTGGAGTTTTCTCTTTTTTCTCAATTGTGAATGGATTCCCCCGTTTTTGAATCGACGACGCGTCCACAGAATATGAAAAGCAGTGAAGTTGGTAAATTCAAAACTAAGCGTTATCGCATTACGATGCTCACCGTGCGTGAAATATGACAACATCCGTCGCTCGGAGCAAGCTAAGCAGTTTGACAATCGCGTGTGGTTAGCGCGTCTGTTCAATGAGAAGGCTTCAAAATCTATAATCCTCGTAATTCAATGAACACTTCAATGGCGTCTTACGTTGCGAGAGAGTTCTCCGCGTTTACGCGAGCATAGTTCGTTCGACGAGAAATTGAACAGCGGAAGAGAGCTGAACGCAAACTTGTGCTGTTCAACAAGGTTGAGAGTATTTTTCCTCGTTCCTCGCGGAATACCTGACGGCAAAAACTTCCAACCGAAGATTTCTCCGTGGACGAAGCAAAAACTCCTCGACCACCTAGAGCCCACCTAACCGTGTAGTTATCCGCCCCCGGGTGCTGTTGACGATAATAATTGGGCGCGTGCAACAAGTTTCGCTCAATTTTCAAGCTGCCCCACTGTCTTCTCGTTCTTTCCATGTGCACGGCGACGCGGCGGCAGTGTCTTCGTAATAGGGCTTGTACTGTGTAGATTCGTAGGGATCGGATTTCATTCGGAACAGATCATACAACTTGAAATCGAGATAAGATTTTACGAAAAACGCTCTGTCAGCCTGTTGATGTTGATGTTTCCGTTGATGTCGATGCTGTTGTTGCTGTTACCACTGCGGCCGACCGTAAACTGCATCGACAGTGTTATCTAAATCGACGACCTGTTACATGGAAGGGTATACCTGCAACGATTCGTCGGGATTTGCACAACGCTCGTTGTTAGCCAGCCTAATAGTAATCACAGCAGACTACCACACAACAAAGAGCCGTTTGTGCTGTGCGTTTCTTCAAATGCTCCGGTCAGAGTGGCTGACTTCCAATGAAGAACGGGTGGGGTCGTGGTCGTTGTCGTCGTCGTTGGCGCCCTAGCCGGCCGGCGGCGCAGCCGTCACGCAATGCTTTCGGCCAGTCAGCCAGCCGACCGGCCGGCCGGCCCGCCGGTGATTTCCCTTTTCATTGAATGTCAGTTTTGTTATCAAGTTATGATGATTTGCCCATCACGGAGCGAGCCCCGCGAGTTGGCGTCGCTGATTGCTTCCCAAAAGAAGATTTGTTCGGAAAACCGGCTCGAGTTTCACCGGTACGGAACTGACTTCAAAACGCCGTCTAAAGCGCGCCTGAATCGTCAAAACGGACTCAGCCGACCACCAGCCGTGAATATTTATACAATGCGTTGAGCGCTTGGAGAAGTGTTATGGAAGCGATATCGGAAATTCGTTCGCCCTGGATCCTCTTCCGACTCAGTGAGTCGCTCATCCAGCCAGACACATCCGCCGTGACTGAGGAAACATCTGCGAATTCCGTCAAACCAACTTGCGTACACTTCGCCGCTGTCGAGTGAGAAGCTTTGACCAGTTGGCCAGCGTGACAAACAGTTCGACGTTTGTGGTGGTGGTGGTGGTGTTGGTGGTAGCGACAGCACAACAAAAGCTGGTGGTTCGTCCGCCCGTTTGCTCGCGAAGGTGTTTCCATCGTCATGTTGTCGGAACTGGCATTTATTGTTTCGGGTAAACCAAACCACTCGAAACCGGGGAGCAAGCATCGTGATATCAACAACGACTTACCGTTTCGCATGCAATTTGAACGCGATCACGAGTCGATTTGATGATCCCCAAGCTCAAATCCGAACCCCTCCCAACGTTTTTTTTTTGTCATTAGCTGTTACAACATTCCTCTTCAAAGTGCAAATCGCTCGAATGTCTTGAATCGCGGTCTTATGGGGCGGAAGATTTATGCTCCTACCCCCCCTTATCCGGTAGTCGCCGTCAGCTGCTCAGGCATTAGAGGCTGAAGGTGACGTGGATGAAGACGAAAACTTCAAATTCAGCTCTTCACCGTAGAATACTCGAGTTGCCCTTTGAAGTTTTGAAGTTTGTTTCCGGTCGTCTCACCCGGTGCCTGGAAATGGATTGTGAGCCCGACTGTAAGTGCGCACTTCGTCCGCGCCGTCGATGAGCCCGCTTCCACGTCAATCAAAGGAGCGACCATACAGGAGGCAGAAACAGCAGAATCGACAACCTTCGGCTACTTCATGCTTTTCAGAAAGCCAGCCAGCCAGCCAGTCAGTCAGATGTTCTCCCAATAAACGCTTGAAATATTCTTTTGACCAGAAATCGGTTTGGCATGGATGCGAGCGCACTTTCACGCAGACGTGTTGGAACGCATCGCGCGGATACGAATGGGTACCTGAAGCGATGCCCACGAAACTGAAGATGGCGTCTCGTCGCGGTGAATACTTCGCGACAACGAAGAATTGCTTTCGACACGCCATGCTGTCCAATTTCAATACGTTCGCGGACCTCCAATATCTGAACCGAAAGAGTGAATATATAGTAATAAATCGATGAATGATCTGAATGATGTTGTCGACGCGGATGATGATGATGTGTCGGCTGATTTATATACACAGACGCAGACTGACCGACTGCCTGGTTGATTTGCATAAGCGAGCTCACGCCGACTACGTTATGGTCGTTCCTCTTCTGCTTTTTGAGTCGGTCGGTAACGACTTGAAATGCCGCCGCACGGGAACATACGTTCTTGAAGAAGGCAAAAGCGCTCAACACAATTGATGAACTCCCTGACAAGTTGCACAAGTGAGCAGGTTGCCAAGTGATCTATAAACTAGTCGGTCGCTCGCGCGGGTGGCCGTTCCGTACGTAACGATTCTCCGTCGCGATCCTGCGGTACGACTGCCGCTGCCGTGCGGCAGATTCGCGGCTCAAGAGATCGCAACCGAGACGACATACTTCACCGTGTCAGCAGAGCGGCGGATTCGATGCTACGAGCGACTCCGGAACAATCCGTCGAGTTCACGGAAAATCTCGCATAAGCTCTGAACATCTTTCGTCCGTTGTTTAACATTCCTCTGATTACGCTGTCGTAAGAACGACGAACGAACGAACGAACGAACAGTGGTTTATTGCTCTGCGAGTCTGATGTTTTCGATTCGGAGCGGTTTCGGCGGATTCTGGTCTACGAACTCATTTCCGTTCGACTCTCAACATCAAGGAATTAGTGGGTCGAGACGGAGGAGTGTTCAGCCGAGCTAAAATCAGAGCCAAATCGACGGAACTATAGCGTTGGAAAGAATTAGACGCTCCTGAGAGGCTCACGTCGATCCAGAATCGGGACGTCCTTGACCCCCGCTCCTCCGGCGACGACCCCGCAGAAGCGATGTTTTCGTGACAAACCAATTTCTTTTTCGATTCCCCTCTGTTCTATGTAGACGTCATGAGATGACGATTGCCAGCTAGTCGAGCATCGGAGACAGGGTCGTTTCCAACGAGCGCAATCATCAAAAACGACTGCTAAAACAAAAAAAAAAAAGGAAGGAATGAACGTTAGTCGCACATCGCCAGGTTGTGGGCTTTGTCGAATGCTCGATCGGATTTGTCTGAAATCGATTCAAATTACGGAGGAGATCGGAAATTCCCATGCTTCGCAACACTCCCAGCCACAATTGATTCCAGGGTTCTTTCCTCACTCATTTGAAGAGGATCAGCGAGTTCGCGCAACTGACAATGAGCCGAGCCATGAAATTCGAACAGGGCAAAAAACGAAACGATGGATTATCGGCATCGCTCGTTTAACATGGAAGGTTCCGATATTTATCAACTATAATAGATTATTATCAGAAGCGGTACGCCATTCCTCTTGTTTGTGTTGTAGTCACGGTGTATTGTGCAACAAGCCGTTGGGGTCGCTGGATTGTGGTAGTGACATTAATCGCCACTCTTCCCTCGAGTCGTCATCGGGTGTCCCAGGGTCGGCCACCACACATCCGGATCATCCGAACATGTGTCGCGCGGATTACGGGTACCCTATTGATACACGCTCCGCAGCGGAACCCCGGTACAACGAACGCCTACGCAACGGGTCTCTTCATACAGCGAACTTCGAGATGGTCGTTCGACTTGAAGCGGAATATTGAATATTTCGGCTCGAAAAGCCACATTCAATTTGAGCTCCGCGCACCGGAAAAATCGCAGCATGATAATTCTTGCACAATCGAAACTAAACGGATCCGCATGAGGATCCGTGTTACGTTGCATTTACTGGGTAGGTTGTTGCAGGTTCAGTGAAGCATGACTTCCTGTAGGAGGAGGTTTCGGCTCGCCGGAAAGTTCAACAAAACGTCAGCTATCGTGTGTCGGCGCTGGAGGGATGAGCGTATCGGCGTCACATCGGTTGCAATAAGCAATTTGATGAACGGCATCGATGATTGTGGTGCTCTCGTCCGTCCGTCGGTTTGTCTGACTTGCAGCCCTGTGGTTAGACGCCATTGGGGCTAGTAGACGAGATTCAGAATGAGGAATCGGCAAAGTGGTCAAAACTCCTTGTGGTCACGACACCAGAGCTGAGCAAAGCGGTTCCCAGATTTAGAATGCTGCAACAATGCATCCGGCCAGCCGCTGATTAGATGAAGGTGGGAACGCTGTCCTGTCTATAGTTGGCATCGGATTGCACAAAGATCGCCGCGCCCGAAACCTGTGCTGTGAAGCTAGCAGCAGCAATGCATCTCACGCGTGGTTGCCATGTAGTATAATGTGAGCTCAGCGCGCGTTGAATCGTCACTATCAGGATGCTATGTTAGAAAACTTGACTTGCTGACTCGGCTCCGAGCTTCTATTCAAACATTGTCTGATATGGCGACGGTTACGAGGTAGCCCTGATGAGAGCTTCGACATCGAAATGACTTGAAGTGTCGGAATCCCTCGCAATGAGAGATTGATGGGTTGGAATGAGCAAATCGAGCTCCCTCCTCAACGAGCACGGGAATGGTTTCCGAACATTTCCTCTGGTTTAGCAATGAAGGTTGCAGCTTGGTAAACAATAGGAACTCGTTTTGGAAAACCACACTTACCGCTAGCGAATGTGCTCGGAAACAGCAATCCAAGTTCGAAGATTCGAGAACACCTGTTTCCGGTCGACGGTTGAATCCGGTCGACGCTCCATCGGAGAAAACAGTTGAACTTCCAATTGATCGATTGATTGATCTAGCGATCGTTGTAATTCCTTTTTAGAGTGCAGGCCAAATCGGCCTGTCCTGGGAAATTGAGTTCGCGAATTGCTCTTGATCAGTCTCAATTCTCTCAACGTAGCGGATGGAATAATCATGAACTTCATGATCAATTGCCCGGAGAGGGAGCAGAAAATAGAATGGACTTGCAAACAACTCGCCTGGGCATAGTTTTGGAACTCCGCGATAAAATCAGGTTTGTTCCGTGAGTGAAATTCTCGAGAGAAAAATAGAAGGGCTGCTAATAGCCGGCATTGGACGGAAGTTGGTAGCCAACTAGTCAGTTGGACCGTCGAATCGCTCGCTTACCGCCTAATAATCACGACACTATGTGAAAGAGCTGAGTGACAGGACGAAAACCTCACGTTAACAACCGGTCATAGCACGAAGCTTGCCGTCCGTTCTCTCACCGACGTTTCCTCAATTGTTGAATTTATTTTCCGCGTCATGCATCGGATTCGCGCCGCCAGATCACGCCCGTGATCTTCAAAAATGGAAACGGCATTGTTTTGCCCCTGTCAGCGGAAGCTGTTGCATCTAATCGCTTGCGATCGAAATTCTCGACGGTGGCCTCAAACTCGACGCTGCTAGCTCGCCGAGATCTGACTGAGACCCGTTTTCAATGACGAAGTCACGCCTTGGAGAAACGACTCATTGAGTCGGAGCGGACTTCGAAGTGGAAAGTGCCGTCGGCGTTTGTGCATGGGCAACTCGCTTCTGAGGTTTCGGAAACGATAATTTGCGCCAGTTCGCTAGCACAGCTCCGCCGTGATTATTGGGGTCATTGATCGGCCGGCGGGCAAGTTCAAGGCAGGCCAGACCCAGACCAGTCGAACGTTGTCAAACTCTGGACAATCCTTCGGACGATAGAAATGAATCCACACCCTTGCTGATACCTAGCGCTACGGGACCTAGCGATCGCGCACCGTTTCCATAAATGTAATTCTGCGTGCTCAGAAGAAGAGAAAACGTGTTTACTGTTCGTTCCGGACGTGAAATTCGCTCGAACGCGGGTAGTCAACGGCTCGATGAGGAGTTCAAGCGAAACTTGACGTAGTTTCCCAACCCAGGGTCCTACAATGATATCAGAAACGCTGGTCATCGGCGCAACGACTCAATCCTACCCAATGGTCGTCGGGAGATGAAGATTCCGATCCTCATGCTGACGAGCCGCATCGAACGCGTCCTGTTGCTCTGGATCCTTCAGTTTGGGAGATAAGAATACTTTTCTGCCTCTAAATCCTGAGCTGAGCGCAGATCTTCTCGCAGAGAAACCCTTCCGAACTTTCGGGGAAGCTTGGAACCGGTGAAGCCCTTCGCGTTTGAACCTCGTTGAAACGAGGGCGTCCCCGCAGAACAATGAGAATCTTTACGGCACGAGGGATTGAAATGAAAAGTCTCCGTTTCCAAAGCTCGCTAAACGTTGCCTGCGGTCCCCTGCGCAGCAAATAGCTTCATTCCACACACACACACACACACAGTGTACGGGAAGACTCTGCATTGCCCAACTGTCCGGTTGGCCCAACCGGCCGGGCTCGCCGGCGTCTCGATCGCGGCTCTTGACTGACAAGAAACTTGGTCGCTGAAGTGATAAACTAGGAACAATGGAACAGTGGAGCTGAGAGCGGGATCGACTGACCCACACAAAGACTTCCACCACTCCGCCCAACCGAGCACCACCAGAAACCACCATGGAGCCACTGACACGGAGCTGACTTCTGACCCTGTGAACATCAGCTGGTCTCTTCGACCTACTGATGTCTATGCACTGAAATGTTTACGGGGGCGCCCACCTGGCCCAAATATCGACGTATGAAGCGGAGAAAAAACCATTGTGGTCCACCGAACAACAAAAGATTATCCCTTGTTCTCGCTGAATATTCACTTGCAACAATTCTGATTGTACTACTACATACATGTTTCTCGATTCCCTCAACACCGGCCCCGAACAATGGACGTGACCTCTGTGCCACCGAATCCGCTGTTGGATTCATTCCCAGTATTCGTACGTGAGAAAACTTTCTCAAATTCTATTCGCGGCGCTTCTGCGTCATCGCTCTCTTGTTCGGCCAAATGCTATTATCATCCGCAGTACACATTTACCCTCCGCCGCTTTCGACGCGGTTGACGTCTCCGTCGTCGTCGTAGAGGTGTTCGGCCGATAAACGATCGCTCTTCGATCTTCTGTTTCGAAACGACACTTCCGAAACAGAAGTTTCAAAACAATGACAAACAGCCAGCCGTACCGGCCCGCCTTTCCGCCAGCCAGCCAGCCAGGCCACTTGACAGACACCTGATTTGGCCGAAGGGTCCCCAACCCTTATTGGGCTTGTATTGGCACGGCCACAAGGTCGACCACTTTCGCCTTCATCAGGCCGAGCATCATCAGGCGTCGTCGTCGTCTTCTGATCCAAATCGTCGTTCGACGGTCGACGACGATGGACGGACGGGTGGATGGATGAGGACGGAAAGATCGACCGACCGACCGGACGAGAATCTACCGGAGACGGACCGACGGAGGGACGGACGGACGGAAGGAACGCCAGAACAAGCGTGAAGTCGCTGTTTCTGTTCTTTTGGCGTCGGTTCCAACGTTGCTGTCGACGCTTCCGAAGTGACCGAGCCAGCAATCGTCGAAGAAGTTCCTCTTTCTCGCTCCGCGCAGACTCCCACTTTTACTTTTTCTTGGCTCTGGTGACTCTTGCTCTGGAAGTTCGCGGCGAACAATAAAAAACAGAAGTCTGCAGGAAACCCGGTCTTCGCCCCGACGGACGTAGAGCACGAGTCTGCCAGATGTCGCACAGTAGAGATGACTTCTTGTTCTACACGCAACACTGGGTTGCGTCTTCGCTTGATTGTGAGCAAGCGACGAACTAACTGACTCAGAGCGGGACAGATCTACAGATCGCAGCTTTCCTCTTGTTAGTGTCTTGAGACCGCTTGGTGGGGAACCATTTTCTCACACGGACAAAGGCGACGTCTCCGCTCAACTTTGTGGTTTCAGACGGAAAAGCGAAAACTCGCAAGCGAATCAAGCGGCGTGGCAGAATACATGGCACCACGCGAACGGTATGACCTCTGCAGTTCGTTCCGACTAAATCACAGACATGATCTTAGAAGGCTCGTTGTCGCTCAGTGATCCGTACCCGGAGCATGACTTTGCATAAAGAGCCGCATCAAGTCCATACGCTCCGTGAGCATTGTATCCATGAGTTCGGTTCGACGCTCAGAATCCGTTCAAGATGACGACCGCGATGGTTCCCGCATGTTCTATCGGAGTCGTGTGGAATTCTTCGGTGATCGCACGCTGCCACCGCATCCACCATTTCAGACTTCTGCTTTCTCCGGTGCGTAGGTCGTCGTCAGAAGCCCCAGAAGGGTAGAAGTGTAACCAGAAGAGAGTCCGCCCCTGCGAGATCTTTTCGCCAGAATTTCCGCTGGAAGATCCCCGGGCGGTTGGCCATCTACCGGGTGAGCAGACGAACCGATGAACTGCCAGATGTCCATGATGGAATATTTTGTCATTCGTGCGGGTACGAGCTTCGTAGGTGGGCAACTGGTATGACTTCTGCAGAAAAAAAGATAAAACCGAAGAGGGGGTGAAAAGAGACAGATGGACCGAAAAACTGGCAGACCGATGGTGGAGCCATAGGCGGCGAGCGAGTCACTTTGGTTCATTCTTCAGATAGACGCAGGCAGGCATCAATTAGCGATGCTTGCTTATAGTATGCCACGTCGTGTAAGGGCATGACCTTCTTCGCGAGTTATTACAACGTACTGTTTATCAACATCGAAAACACGTTTCGCCGCGTCATTTCATCACAGCTTCCCCGCTGGAATAGCTCAATAGTTGTCATCCGTAAGGATCAGATCATAAAACACTGAAAATATGGCCTCTCCAAAAGTCCGAAACCCCCATCATCTGCAAGATTGAACTGTCCTCCAAACTTGGACCCAGATTACGCGCATCATTCAATGGACTTGGATGACGGGATGGTGTCCGTGTGAAATATCGCGACATGGTTCTTGACATGATATGGATCGAGGTGCCGATCTTGAGCTTGGTCCGCGTGAAAAGTGCTTAGATTAGGACATGATACTGGATGAGTGGCGATAGGTTAGTGGCATAAAAGCGCAGATTCGCAGGTCTTCGCGGAAATAATCACCAACGCGACACGGTCCGATACCTTTATTGGATGTGTGCAGTTTGTTTCGTGATCATTCCATGACTACTATGATTCAAATGCGATGACGTTGATGTGGCAGACCGCTCGTCACATATGCTGCGTTCGTTCCCACTTGAAGATGCTCAGCTTCTGCAGAGCATGATGTCAGGATAGTTCTCGGCCTGAGCTGACCTATTCAAAGAGTGCTTGGAATGTTGTTGTCTGCGCTTTTGGAGGTTCGAACATACCGAAGTCGCCTTGAAGATGTTCTGAGCGAACCCGCGCTCACCCTTTGGACCGAACTATTGGCGAACACCACGGGACCGAAGTAGTTTGAGGAACAATTGCTGAAAGTGATCTCCATCCTATAACCAATTTCCTGAGAATGTCAACTATCACTTAAGGCTTGGCAACCATTTCGTATTGTGTCAACTCGCCATAATTTGAAATTCTATTCATCATTTGAAAGTCGATTTGCCGCCATTCGTCGCTCCGTATCATCCGCCTGAATTGAAATGGCGCTAGAATTGAATCGACAATTTATTCAACAAACACCACATTCAAAAATAGGAGGCGACGAATACGTAATGGCAGCGGCAGGAAAAGTTCACAACAGAAGAAATCTTTGCGGAAACGCCAAATGTCGTCCGGCAGGAAGGCGGGCAGGCAGACAAACGGTCTTGTCTTGAGTTGGCGCCACGAGAAATCCGACATCTCGTAGTGGTCGCGCTGGCAGTGCTGGCTTTGGTGCTCGTTGTTGCCACCGATGCAGGTTGTTGCTGTCTCGATGCGCTTGTGCAATAGACGCGGACCCTTTGCTCCAGCTTTGACGATGTCTATTGGCCGGAACATGGCGGAAATTCTCCCTGCGAGCCCTCAACGCGTTTCCAGTCGGGCAGTGGCTTTGCAAGCGCTTGTGAGAGTCAATGGATGCCAGCACACGGTCGACAAAACTCATCGTCATCTCATGGTGACTCTGATGGAAAGCTGACCAGCGGACGATGAGCGACAACCTCAAGTGCCTTGGTGGCGATCCGAGCCAGAAACGATTCGAGGAGCGCATACTTCCTCGCGATCATATAAACACACATTGGGCACCACAAAACAACAACAACAACATCTTAATACGAATGTCATTTTCGCATGCAACGTCGTCGCTCAGACAGGGAGAGTAAACGATGATACTATGACGGCCATCCTGACGATCGTTGGCCGAGGTGGGCCAAACGCGAGAAAGTACCGGGCGTAATGCTTCCAAGGAAGAAGGTTCTCCATACCATGGCGTCCACTCGCTTCGTCGAGACGCCTGAAGAGTCTCTTCGCGCGTGAAGACGCCAAACCGAAAGCGTTACCTTGGACCAAGGGATCATAGCAAACCAGTTGATGGAGATTTCCAGAGAAACAGCGATATTGAAGAAAAACGTCTGGCTCCGGGTACTGATGCCGTGTTGGGAAACAACACGTTATGGAAAATCAAACGGAAGAAATATTAGGGAAGATTAATCATCTGCGAACCCGCGATGCTCTTCTACTGTTGAACACTGTGCGAGTGTAAGCCGGTCGGCGCTAAACGTTTGGGGATTCGGCTGTGTTGGTGATGCAGATCATTGCGTTAAAGAATGAAAACATCAAAGTTTGCGGGTCAGAAAGGCTACAGTTCAGGTTACTGGTGATGCCGTATGAGCGTCTCAAGCTTCCCGCTCATGGTGATGAATAGTGTGCTGCATTCCGCACGACAGATGAACAAGCGTGAAAGTTTTTGTTGGTTCACGAGGTATCGAAATTTGAATTCTCGGTCGGCACTAGACCTTGAAGGTTTCTTCGATGCATCCTACGAAGATCTACGCGGTCATTATTCACTCAACAAGAGATCGGTATCGATGAAGTTGACATGAGTGAGTGTAAGCCCGCTGCCCGTCTATAGGAGCAAATTTATCTCTTGCTTCTGCGGGCCGTCATAACCCCAGACTTTTCTCCGAACCTGACAGCAGATGCAATCAAATCGACATGACTGCGTTTATTGAATCAAATATTCTCGATGTCGTGTGCTGAGCTGAGTTATGCTTTCCCTGGTGCGATTCATGGCTCTTGCATCATTCCTCCGCTTCACTTATTCTTTCCTGAGAATATTATACAAATGTGAGCACAATCGTTGGAAGTCAATCGAAGCTCTGGAGCTCTGGAAGGAGTCTCTATCCCTATATATGTAGACGATGAGGTCCAAACGCTGTCGACAAACGCCCAGACCGAGATTCGGATGTGGGAGGACTCCCAAAAGACATCATCATCATCAGAAGCTTTGCCTGAAACTCTGTCGAAGTAACACTTTCGTATCATCTCCCCCGATCTATCCATTTATCCACTCCTTCAACCGAACGATCGGATACCCAATCCGTCAGACATCTTCTCGGATGTTTAGCAACGCAGACAGTAGTCAGAAGGGCGTTGCGTGTATTACAGAAAATACCGGGCTGGCAAGGCCGACTGAGCCGAGAAAGTTTTGAAGCTTCATCATCAGAAATCCCTGCATCCTGTGGCGTACAGAGCAAAAACCTCGAGATATAATATCAAGAATTTGATTCTGAAAAGGGAGACGTTCTGAGGAGGAACCTCTTCAAGAGTGAAATCTGACTTCCAGCCCGGGACTCCCGAAAATCTTACGCATGATCAGGATCGGGTTCCGCCATCTTCGATTGATGATGCGAGGTAGATGTTGTTTCTTAATCGGATGTTTGGCTGAACAAATTGCATCAGTGGCCATGAAGAATCACTGGGGTCAATCTTGGGCCGAGCACAGAAATTCGGCGAGACTCGAAGAGGAATCTTGGATCATCCGACCGATATCGAAAAGATATAAATAAGAAGGGAATTCGCGGAAGGAAGCAAAAACAACAAAGACCATTGTGTTTGCGAGTGAGGTGCTGTCTGTTTGTATGTTGTCGGACTGTTTCGGCCCATCGTCACTGCCCTGTTGACTAGCTCGCTGGCTGGCTGGTTGGTTGGTTGGGCATTCTGCGTGGCTCTCGTCGACTTGCCAGTCAGTGGTAACAATGTGCTGAGCTTTCTGACATAAACGCCGTCAATGATCATCCCCTGCTACACCCGGAGTGCTTTGGTTTGCTGTTGTCAAGCTCGCACGCGTCGCTCATGTTTCCAGAGCTGGGAGAAAAACGTCATTAGACCTCATATCACGCATTTCCCGAGTTCACAATGTTCAGGATAACATGAATGAGGAAAAAAATGCAATCTTCCTATCATCTTCCGTTTCTTTCTATTGACCACTGGCTCAAGTACGCACTCTTATCATTGAACGATGGACACGCACATGACGCGAATTCATGTTTTTAGTTTTCGCATGGACTTCACCAACGCACCGGCATCGACAGCGCTGTCTTCGCTCTAAGTTGTGACTTGGCGTCGGGCGGCTTCATGCTGAAGAGGGAAAAGAAGGATGGCATTTTTTTCTCGAAAGCAAAAGTTCTCGTTTCCCCGGAACGCACTTGAATCAAGATTTTGCAGAGATAAACGTTCTGCGCATTAAATCCTCCTTGCCCCCAACCCCGTAGATTAACATCGGACGAAGTTCATTCTGTCTCTTACACACAAGTGTCATTGCTTTTGGAATGCCTCTTCCGCGAACGAAGCAGGGAGGTACGGTTCATTTTCCCTTTTTGTGCTTCTTTTTTTCATTTTTGCTTCGAATATTGTCGTCGATTTTTTTGCGTTCTGAAGGTTTCTACTTTCCGTCAGTCTGAGCTGCGGGACGAACGTAGACAGTGTGCGGAAACTTCAGTACCAAAAATGCCGTGGCGAATAGGGCGTGAACAGATGACCATTGAGCTCTGGTTGAAACTCGCCGGTGCCCGCGCGCCGCCACCCAAGAAGTGGACCAACTCGTTGTAGGGGTAGACTCTTGCAATATGAAACCGTTAGGAGCCTTCAAGCACCAGCTGCGACGTCGACCCATTGGAGTTTCGGGCAACATCTCATGGAATCACTAGCTTGTATCTTTCGCGGATGATTCTGAAGACCTTACGATGGGGATCCCGGAAATTCGAGTTCATCTCCGGGGATAGTTGAGGAAACCCGAGTAGGCATATCCGACCTGAGATATGCGTCAAGAAAACATTCGTTATCAGCACCTCAAATTGTCGAATGATTCTTTCCGGGAACAATTAGCTGATAAAGCCTGTTGTAACCACAGCTTTGGATCCTGTCGCACAGCTCCACGCAATACGATTGTAGACAGAAAATGATGTTTGGTGCTTCCATGTTCGCCAATGACGAAACAGAAAACGTTTTTGCGGTATAGAAAGTCGTCTTCACGTCTCCTCACAGATGTTCCGTGGCTGACGAGCGTCAATTAAGCCGTTCCCAAGTGTGAACGTAAATGCGGTGGTTTGTTGCTCCGTTGCTTGGTTGACGTGCTGGTTGGTTGGTTGGTTGGTTCGTCGGTCGTTTAGCCATCGTCATCGTCGTTCGCTTGATGCATGGTCTGAACGTGGAATTAGAGGCTTTGAAGAAAAAATGGGAATTCCAAATGCGCTTCCGGGAGAATTGAAGTGTCATCTGTTGAGTTGCCCCGTTCGCGCAGTGTCTCACGAAGGGTCCGCCTGAGCCGCTGTTGTTCTGTTGCACCGCACCGCAGGATCAGGCAGTGCTGGCTGCCCAATGTGATCCGTTCACTGATGGCCAGCAGCGAGGGGACTCCGCCCGCGAATGCTTTCCGACAAAGAAGTCCTGTTCTTTTCTACCCGATTTTCGGTTCATCCCTCGTTCGGAAGCGCTCGGGACTTTCTTCTATTCGTTTCGTGAAGTAACACGGACCAACGCGTCTCCTCGTCCAATAATGATCGAAATGCTGCTACCCCTACCAACGCCACTATCACAGTCAATGATGAGGATCTCGTTGCAAATCTGCGAATTTTCTCAGCTCCCGTCTCAAAAAACTTTCAAGCGTCGCGACTCGCCGAGCCACAGACCGAAAACGAGCTGAACATCTACAAAGGCATGCGCGGAAAAGAAAGTTGTTAGCTTCCAGGAACTTGCATTCTGTAATTGTTCCGAGAGGAATTATGGAAATTCAACTTCAACTTGAGGAACGCGATACTTAAGCGTTCGGTCAAGTTTGCACCGTTATCCGAGGCTCCCGGCACGGTCCCATTCCAGATGAAATCGGATGAAAAGAGGAGCGACAGGTAGCGAGATGGTAAGAAGTCCGCGAAAAGGAGGCAAACCGGATTTTCGATTTTGCGGAAACTCATCGACGGAGGGCATTCACAGCCAGAAGAGGTTGATAAACTCATTCGACTCAAATGCAACGGAACTCGTACGCTTATCAGTCAACGACGCGCGTTTGTTATCCCTAGTGGGCATCGACTGTGTCATCGAGCCCGGCTTGAATGTTTTGGATACTAAAGCTGTAGACGCGGACCTGCGAAACCAGTTTCTCGAATGATACTGTCGTCCGTACTATGGATCAGAATGTCACTCACCCCGAAACTCTACAAACCTCTGGTCCGTTCATTTTGGCGACAATCTCCTGATCGAAGTTTTTCGGACTGCCACACTACGGCTGGAGGTGAATGACACTCTACGCAGAGGATACCCTCCTTCTCGATCTCGGATAGTTCCCCAAGTAACTCACGATGGAGATTGTTCTCCTCAGTGAATCTCCGTGCTCCGGGAACTGCTCCTCCAGCGTTTGGAACGCGGGATAAGCCTTTGAGGTGCTGCTCTACCTCTGGCAACGCGAGGGCTGAGAAATCCGCAGAAAGAGAGATGTCGGTTTATACTCATAAAATGCTTTTCCTTTCCAGATCCACCTGTGACGATCAGCGGAAGCGAGACAAAAAGATCTCCCAGCGGGCACGGGAGAGGCAGCTAGAAAGACCGCGAAATTCTCGATGTAATGAAGTAACTACGAGAAGCCCATAATCCTAGAACAACATGGATCTCAGAAAAACGTCAAGGGTACCTGACGGCACTGTCCAGGTAGCCTTTCGAGTGGCGCTAGTCATCATTGGATTATCCGTTGGATTCGTTGAATCGCAAAGCTGTGAGTTTTCCATCATTGAGGTAGATGTAATGCTGGAACGACTTGAGACACGCACAGAACCAAAAGAAAATATCAAAGACACAGCCTCTGGATTCGAGGCCTTCAAGGATATTCGCAACACACAAATCATTGAAATGAAGGGAAAACACGACGAACAAATAGAAATATAAATGAGAAAAAAAAAGTATCGTCATTCGCTATAACGACATAGTGTTTTCTAAGTATCGATGGGTGGGTGGTGTGTCGACAACTGGCCAAAAAAAAAAGTCGAGGAAAGAAAAATATCAGAACACCCAGCCAAGGGCGGCCACACACAAACAGACACGCGCGGACGCGTTCAAAAATCAGCTATCTGTGGACTGAACTTCATTTTTGAAAACTTCGCTTCTTCCTCACGTTAACCGTGGAACGCCGATCAAAACTAGAAATATGTTTGGAAATCTGAAAAGAGTGACGGTGGACAACCAAAACAATCGAAAATCGCTCGGGCCCCAGACTTTCGCACGGCCCGTCGAATCCACTGCCGCGCTGCACGGCGCTGCTACCGTGACTATTGCTGAGTTTTCGTTTGACTGTCCTGTGAATATTCCGAAGCCATCTTGAAATCAAGGTCGGCAAAAACTGCAAACAGCAGTCGAAACTCCCTCTCATGGGAACGTAACAGGATTGGAATTATTCCGCGGTGGTGGGCCACGAAATCTACTCACGGGATCGGGAGGCACGCATGCATTTAGTAGCGATAACATCGTAAGCACAATAAAGATATTTTCTGTGACGTCCCAATCCGACCGGCTAAGACTGCGGCGGCTCGACGCAACGCCCTGAACATTCGCTGACTTCCAAAATGCATACTACGCCCGGAGCCGACTGAACTGAGCAAGGCAACAACAGTTCGTCCCTCGGTCTGTCTATGTGTGTCTGTTTGTCTAACTCGCTTACTCAGTCAGACAATCACACATCCAATGAGGAAAAATCCTTGAAGGTCTGGCCAGCGACGTGGAACCTCTAACGAGCCGGAGATGAGCTGAAGCAAGGTTTAATAGCGAACTGCGCGGCCTATGCTCGGGAACCAAAGCAAACACGACGGTCGGAGCCATAGACGGCAGGCAACCTGTACAGTTCGGCTACGCCACAGTCGTTCGCCAATGAACAAACGAACATTCTTCATTCGGCGAAGTGCTTAACTCCGGTCGCTGTAAAATCCATCATCTTCTCTCGACTGCTCCGAGGATATGGCGCCTTGGGAATTCTCAGTGAGGCGACGCGACCGGGCATCGCTGGAACTGGAAGCTAGGTTCTGCTTCAGAACGAAACGAGCAGCCAGAGTCGAGGGATCCTTTGTCAGCAGAGCACAAAAACCTTCTAAGAAACACCAAAAAACCTCTTCCAAAGGATTGGCTCCCTTGATAAGGTGACACCGATATTCGTCTCCATCAGTCCCAGTAGAAGTGAGAAGTGGACAGCTAGGATTCATCCACGAAAGCTGCGATGAATGGATGGATTCAGCAGTTCTACCCTGAAGATTGAGAGCCGTTCGAAATTGAAGACGAATTGTTCGTGCATAAGAAGCCGTTCGCAGTCAGATGAAGTTTCATTCTCGGAGACTATCCTATAGCATATTATATACATTGCGGAAACGAGACAGATGCACTAGAATCGAATCATGTCCTATGTGTTCTGTGTTCTAAACTCGCACAACCTTCACGCGAGACGAGTCCACAACCGAGTCGCCTTTGGAGGGCGCGACGTCAATGATGGCGTAACTACCCGCGTCCATACCTTTGACCAAACTGCCTGGATTGACGAAAAGAGTTTTCTCCTCCTCAAGAGCGAACGGTGCAACGGTTGCGGGTAGAACGAGAATATGCGGTCTTGTATCGAACATGGTCCGATTCAACAAAGGCAATCTCAAGCAGAAATCTCCGCGTTGAGGAAACAAAGGATAAAAACTGCGTTGCTGAAGGAGAGTCCGAGCACATAATCGGTTGACGTCAAGATTCTCTTCAATGTTGACGAATGACTCGCTCAATCCCCGGAAGATGTCCGTCGAAGAAACTCCAATTTGAATTCCATTGACGTCGAGAATTGCGGGATCGTTCAGACAAGTCACGGGGCTTTCAGCGGGGAGGCAATAGCGATCTGTAGGGAACGCTCGACTGGTTGCGTGGTTCTCCCTATGGTTGGCCACGAGGTATAATCGAGTGTTTTTCCCAGCGAGTTTGTTCGTAAGATGCACGATCAACCGCTGGAAATATTCATCGAATGAGCACTCCAGATTCGGTGAGAGCTTTTTGTGGTTGACGTCGACAAAAGGTCCGACAAGGATCGCAACGTCCGGCTCTTCCTGAGCGAGTTGCTGGATGAAATCATGGTATGGCTCGTAGGATAAGGTGTCAAGTGTGGTGTAAGGACCTGCCGCGACCAAGATTCGGATCCCGTTCTTCAACTGGATTGCGGGAGGGAGAGGTGGAAGTTCAGGTTCGAAGCTCTCATCGAGGAATTTTGCCTGATTCGCTTGATTCCCGACCTTGGCTAGAACGACCTGGCCTGGGAACGCGGGAAACTTCGGAAGAACAGGCGTGCTTGAGGAACGAGAGACTTCATAGTCACCATAGAGGAGGAACGGAAGATTAGGCTTCTTTGGCGGACGCAACATTCCGTAGACAAAGTCTCCTTCCGACAGAAAACCCCCGCTGATGTCTTTCAGCTCCTTGTCGTCGAGGGGATACAAATCCTTCATTCGTCCCAGACGTTCGAGCACCGCCAGATTCATTTCCGTCCGATTCTTGTTCTGCAATCGCCCTGCCATATCCATGTCGTTGATGCAAACACATTCTGCAACAAAAGCGTTTCTAAGCATTGACAACGACTGCTTGTGATCGAAACAACCGAGGATTCAAGGGGGACTTACCAAGTTTCCTGTTCTTGATCTGCCGGACATCGAACTCGACGAAATCTTTCCCCGTGTAGCTCGCTACTTGCTGTCCGGTACGTTTCCCGGATTTGTACACCCGAGCAGGTGTCGAATCGGTCCCGTCGGTGAAAGAGGCACTCAAACTCGTGCCGTTAAACTGCCTCTTTGGAGTCCCAAGAGCAGGTGAGTGTATGACTGGCGCCGACCTAGGAACAATTTTCGGAATCAGACGACGAGGACAGAACTGAAGATGCTTCGACGGTACTCGATTCCCCGTCACAAGTCACGGGGAATGAAAAACTCAAGAAACACCTTTTCTGGACGACGTGGCTTGGTGTTTTCGGTGGAGGAGGGACATTCTGTTTCTCGTAGTCCGAAATCATCTGCTCCAACGTCTCACTCTCGAGTGGTATTGTCTTCCCTTTGACCCAAGCGATCCATGCGTCGCAGAAATCCGAGGATTTCAAGGAAAACCTCTTGCAGAATTGGAGACATCGCTCCGGGAGGATATCTTCAGCGAACTCCATTCCGAACATGGAGAAATCCTTAAAACATCACCGTAAATCACGAGCTATCAAAATGTTTCCCAATTTATGAAGAACAAGTTTCGGCACGATATGTATAGGTATGTGGCTTTTCCAGCCACATACGGTTTGTAGATGAAACTCATGACCGAAGACCGACTTGAACGTGCTGATGGAGGGGCTCGAAAAGTGAATGAGCCCGTCGTGGGGAAAATTCATCTCACCGCTTGTATGTCCTCCCAGGTTACGTCCATGATTGTTCGCTTTCTTGAGAACTCACGAAAACCATAGAATCCTTTTCACACGGGCCACACCATCTCACTGAAGGGAGCTCTGAACCGAATTGGCGCCAAAGAGCGTCCAACAACGACCGATTCCGCGCGCGCATCCCGACTCGCTCTCACCCGGCCGAGAGCCGCGTTTCAAGGATATCCAGCAAATACAGAAGACGAACAAAAATTTCAGACCGTTTCTGCCATTGCGACGCTGAACTTCAGTGGTGCCAACGATTTCCAGGCGTCTGATTGCTCCCAACGATCCAACTCTCTCTCCCGGTGGATCCAAAAGCGACCGATTCACGGGGAACGGATACAGAGATCGTTCGAATCAGCTGGTCAAGCTTCTGTACATAGATCTGTCGAGAACGAACAGAATGCAGGGTAACGCAGCTTTGCGATTGATATCCCGTACATTCAGCACAAAAGCGCGGTCGTGTGTGCCACAGCAACCCGTCTTCCGGAAGTTGAAAGAGCATCCGTCCGTGGAGATCCCGGTAGAAACAGTGCATCTCTTAGAGAGACTATCTCTGGTCCGGTTCGGTGAAGCAGAGGCGATTACTCGGCTCGAAGAAGCGGTCAAATTCGCTCAGGTGAGCAGCGTTATTCGTTCCTCCACAAACAACCAGCTATCGCTTGCCGCGATTGCTCTCCGTTCTGCTTCGATCGAAAGCAGAACCACTCATCGCGCGATTCCGTTCTAGGCGATATTTGACGTTGACACTTCTGGTGTCAAGCCGATGCACTCAGTTCTCGAAAACAGGAGCGTTCCGTTGAGAGACGACGTTCCCTTGCAATGTGATCCAGAAGAAGTTCTCAATAACGTCACGAACATGGAAGAAGGCTTCATCGTAGCTCCACCAGGAAACATCGCGCTCAAGGAAGATGAGCGCGTTAGCACTTTCAGGAGCTGACGTGATCAATCCGCTGAGCTACGCGTTGTTTTAGTCGTTGCCGAGTGCTGGAATAAAAATGTATCTCATGTCCGGGAATCTTTTGAGAAACTTGTGTTTTCCTTCTCGGATCCGTCAGGAACTCCGTTGTGTTCAAATCCTCGTAGATACATCGTACAGACAGAAATCGCCGACCAAGAACAGCGAAACCAGGAGGATCGATCTAAGATAGACGACAAATCCTCGTATAGGGACTGATGCATTCTACAGACCTACCAGCAGACAAATTCCATCTCACAAAATTGCCTTGCGTCCAGCCTCAATGAGGCAGCGATGCGATTTTGTTCGAAGTTTTTTTCTTGATTGCTTTTCACCTCTTCAGCAGTTCCCAGTCTGCAGAACACCCCGTTAGACCCCGTGCTATCAACCGTGGGAGACGAAGCTTTGATTGATTGTGTGGTCACAAACCAACAGAACTACACCGTCATGTGGAAAAGACTCTCCGATGGAGACAAAGGAGTCATTCTCACAGTGGGAACAACCCGAGCAAATGGAGACAGCAGATTCTCCGTCTTGCACAACAAGAGTGAGTATTTAGGATGTGGAAGAATCGAAACGTTTGCAGCATCCAGATGTTTTCCGTCATGGGGTTGAGCTCCTCAAAAACACAGGAACTGATCATTCGATTCTTATCTTTTGGTTCGCGGTTTTCATCTGACAACAAACTGTTGTGTAGCTGGTAGGACTTGGACTCACCATCAAACAGAAGACTTGACAAACAAAGTGTAACAATGGTTCCGGGGTTCAGAACGAGTTCTGGGAATGGGTTGCTCTAAAAGGAGGTGAAAGGGTTGGAAAGACGGGCGATTAAAATGTCTTACAATTAGTCGAATAAATCAGTATCAGCATCAGCACCACAGAATTCGATCTCTGCATGATATCGACGGCATGAGCAAAGAATGCTAACTATTTTCCCTTGCATGGGATGGATTCGCCTGCAGATAACGAGACAGGTAAGTCCGACATGAAAAAGCTTTGAACAAATCTATGAGTGTTATCTCCTCCTGAGTATTTTTTCATATTTCATTCAAACGCAAACGCATTCTGCATCCGAAAACACCGCAAAATGAGTGCGTCAATGACCAAAAATGGAATTCAGCGATTCGTTCCCACTTATGTTAGCAATGGAGACCCGGAAAAAATCGCCTCCAGAAACTCGCTGCCTAAAGACCATGACCGAAAGTTTCCAATTCAAATCCCGCCTTGATTTTGAGCGATGAATCGCCAGCTTGCCGACACGCGAGCAATGCACGAACACCAAGTATGCATGACAATACACGGTGAGTTAAGCGATCGTGCCGCGACTCGGAGCTCATAATTTTTTTCCTCTAGGACATAACAGCTGGGTGCTGCGGATCCACCCAACGCGGCACAGTGATTCTGGAAGATATAGCTGTGAGCTAAATACACAACCCCATCAGACCCTTACCAGGCTTCTGACCGTGCTCCAGGAAGACGTTCCCACAAGAGAAGAGAGCGTCACGCTCAATCTCAACCATAATTATACAGGTGAGAAGAGTTAGCGTGTGAGCAAAGTTTGCCACAGAACCATCATCACCGCCGGCGTTGTCACGGAAAACGTCTGCCGTCTTCTGAGACGTACGCTTCTTCCACAGCTTGCTGCGCTCAACAAGGCATCCCCCAGGAGTGTTTCGGATATTGCACACTGCACGGCATTGTGACTGGCTCGCATAACAGTCCGCGGTCGTGCCTAGAATACATTTCTACTCTGACCGAGTGCTTGACAGACGGAAGAAATCACATGCCGTGCTGTCTGGAACAAGGAATTCCGAAAACGTGTCGTAGTGTGTGCGTCGGGGACTACTCCCTACAGACCATCACCGAGCATTACAAATGCATGGATTACACTATGCAAACTCTCGCCTGCATTTCCAGCGGCATCGGTACGGAAACGTTCTCCTCCCTCTCACTTTTTATGTCCACGACGATATCGGATAATTTGCGCGTAGATGTTTCTTTTTTTCATAGTCTTCCAACAAATTCTTTCGCTGTTCTCGCAGAGATCCTTCCGGGGCAACCAAAGAATGTCGAGATAGAACCGATATCGCCAACTCAACTCAAAATTGATTGGTTGGCACCTCATCAACAAACGGCCGTGCATAACTATATCATCAATATCACGGAACTAGCATCTTTCGATCCCAACCTCAGCCTACTGAATTCTACAGACGAAAAAGTGAGTCATCTTCGTTCTCAGCATCCCTCAACTATGAAATGTGCCTCAAACGAATGAATCTTTGGGTGGATTCGCTCGCTCTCGGTACAACAAGAACTAATCTAATATCATTGAAAATTCTCTCCAGGACAAACCGAAAGGTCCCGATGAGGAGAAATCCGGCGTCAGCCTCGGTCATTCGATCAAGTTGGGAGCCAACCAGACCTCATTCACAATGCAAGGCCTGAAACCATCAACCATGTATCAAATTTCGATCTATTCTCAAAACTCCGAGGGACAGTCTTTGCCTACGCCGCCGATTCGGATTCTCACTCTGGGAAGCGAAAAGAAGTCGTCCAACCAAGGCGATATAAAAGCTGCTTCAGCAAAAGAAACCATTCCGGATATCAGGGCTTGTTGTGTCGACAAAGAGGTCAAGCAGGAACGGTGTCTGAAGACAATGTGTGATCCGAGCCATTCACACGAAGCAACGTGAGTCGCTCAGTCAGACTTGAAACTCTCTCCTTTGAATCGAATATTAAATATTCCAAGTGACGACACATCTTTTTGACCATCGCTTTTCTTCCACTGCATCCGTGATGAAAGTTCGCCCTCTTTTTGTCTCACTTTTGTTCGTTTCTTTCACCACAGCCTCACCGACATCATGATCTGCGCACCGTGGGCCAACGTGACTTTCTCCTGTATGGCCAACAATATCGACCACACCGACTGCTGCAAGCGACGAGGAATACCCGAAGACTGTCTCTATTTCTGCACGGGAAAAGTTACCAAGATCGACTACAATCATTTCAAATGTCTCGAATACATGCCATTCTACGGCAGTTGCGTTTTGGAACATTACGGCGTCCTGCCTGGAAATCCTACGAAGGTCACCGTGAACGGCGTCAGCGAAAAGTGGGCTGTGATCTCCTGGGATCCGCCAAAGTATGTTTCCGATCATCTTGGATCAATTCCTTCGACTTTCGTTGCGATTGGCGACTTGAATTCCAATTTATTTAGTGTCAACTCCCTTCTCCTTGGCCAGGAATTCACGGTTTTTCATGTTGCAGGGAGAAACCGGAGACAGTGACACGGTACTCGTTCTACTACAGGAAGCCAGAGGGCTTCTACGCGGAAAACGAACCCTACTTCCAGATCTCAGGAGTTGAATCTCCCTATCTCCTCGACGGTCTTCAGCCGGGAACTTTTTACGAAGTGTTTGTTGCCGCGGAAAACAAATTCGGATCATCTGAAGGTTCGGAGCGACTGATCTTCTCCACTCAAGCTGTCGAAGAAGAGCCGGCCAACAGCACTTCGGGCTACAGTGAGACCGATTGCTGTATGGAGGCCAAGCTGAACGAGGAATGCATGCCGTTGTGCAGTTACAAAGTGAAGTTGAACGACCTTCAGAAGCTTGGACCCAAATGTATGCATCAACTGGACATTCTCATGAGATGCGGTGCTGGAGGCCGGGATCATTCCCCATGTTGCCAAAGATATTCTGTCAATCCCGCCTGCATCTCCATGTGCTCTGGGAAGCTCTCCGCAAACCAGTACGACTCTTTCAATCCGAGACTTTGCACCCGCGAAATGGGGGCCATCCTCACGGTGAGAACACAGAAACGCTACTCCTCGATTCATGAATAGCTAATCGAGCTTTCTGACCACCTCAAGAAGAGATTCATGGGCTGCGAAATCGTTTCAGTGTATGGAGGAGGGCACCGGCAAGATTCCCTCGATGCCAGAGGATTTCCACGTCGCCTTCACCACACCCACCTCAGTTCATTTGGAATGGGAGAAGAACGCTTACGAGAGCATCAACGTCACGAACTACAAGGTCTTCTACACGGAGGTCTTCGGAGACATCCCGCCGACACCCCTCAACTACACAATGGTTCGTCTTGCTTTTTCCTCAATCAATTTACCGGGAAGGCGAACGAGACGTCATCCATCATGATCTGAAGATCTCACAATGAGAAACTATGTCGTTTCGCAGAACGTCACCGTGAAAGCTCCGATGGCGATAATCAACGGGCTCAAGGAGAACACAAAGTACAGCTTCTACAGCATAGCCCTGAACGAATTCGGCCAATCTACACCTTCCCTGATTCTTCTAGTCACCACGCCGACCAGTGGTGTGAACGACAAGAGGTAGGTCTTGCGAACTTGAAGTTGAGAAGGTTGATCACAGCTTCCGCGAATCCTCTGAAAAGACTCACCGTCATGAATATTTCCAGAGTGGACGCTGTTTTGAGTCCTCCTTATGGAGTCGAAATCATCCACTCAACTGTGCGTTCGATCGCCGTCAAATGGCAGCCGCCTATCCACGTGCCGCCTCACCAGGAAATCCTATACACGGTGTACTATCAAGCGACGAACGCCACCGGCAACGTGACGGAGCAGGATGAACTTCCAAACACCGTCACGACAATGTTCACTCAGCTACTGCTGACGAATCTGACCTACGACACGCAATACAAAATCTCAGTCCAGGCTCGCACTCCGGACGGCGACCGGAACAGTCCGATATCGGAGGTGAGTGGGATAGAAACTCTTTCCAGCTTCCATAGGCGAAGACCGGATCGCTCCCGACGGGACTCTCGTCGAGATTTCCATAGGATAGGATATTAGTTGATCTTTCATATGCACAGATGAACCCCTCCATTCCAGGGGCAAATTGTGTTGCCTTCGCACATCACTTTTCTGTCGTTCCCATGCTGACAGCGTGACTTTGGTCCTTCGTAGTGTCGTTGCATCTGAGTTCGATGGCAGACCTATGCGTCGTCCTAATTCCTCCTCAGATTTTCCCTCTTCTTTATATTCGAAAACCACGTGCTTAGCAGTTTCGGGTCCCCCGCATATTTTTGATCCTCTCGAAGTACATCGTTTTGCCGATGGCCTCCCCGGCATCGCAGAGGCTCCAGCCGAGTTCATTTGCTACTTTTGAGTTTGGTATACCGAGTACCCATCTCCCCGCATCTCGTTGCCTTGATTGGACCGAGCTACGTGATCTTTTCGACATTGAAAGTTGTGTCTTATGACAACACTAGGATCAGGGTTCGATTCGGAATGTAGATTCGCCGAAGCTCAGACTTGAGTATATCCACGGCTGAATCTTCTTCATCTAGGAAACGACCAAGATAAATAAAACGTGATCGTACGTTGCAGGTGGTGCTCGCGTGGACAGATGCCGCAATTGCCGCCTACGTAAATCTGCCTTTGATTGCTCCTATCGGACCGATTCGGGAGGGCAGCAATATAACGGTGGCTTGTCTTGGCTACGGCGTGCCTACGCCCAACACCTCAATTTACATCAATGGACAGCTACTGGTCGCGCTTCCGCAGCATCAGGTGGCCGTAACTCTACAGCACATAACGAGGAACATCACGAGATTATCGTGCTACGCCGATAACGGCTATGGACCAGGGGGCTACACGAGTCTTAGTGTACACGTTTTATCGAGTCCCATTGTGACGATACCCTTGGAGGAGGTGCAGTCCGAAGAGGGTGCCACAGCACGACTCAACTGCAAGGTTTCCGGCTTCCCCGAACCACAATTCCATTGGACCAGGGATCGCCAGAGCAGGAATTCGATCAGAACCACCGACACGGTTGGCTTGCAAGCGGTGCCGGACATGGAGATGCCGCATACCTACACGTCCTCCTTGGTAAGAGTCTGTTCTAGAATCGTGAACCTCCTCGGTTCTCCTCCTGCAGGTGCTTGAGCAGCTCCCGCGTCAAGTATACGATGACAGGAAAACAATGGAGAACAGATTTTCATTGTTCTTGTCGTTCAGTCCCAATGGAGACCTCAACAGGGCCTTGTGTTCTGCTTGAAAGCATGACCGACTTGTTCTCGATACAAGTCTCATTTATGTTTCTTTGACAGATCCTCAAGAGAATCTCGAAGGCCGATGCAGGAAAATATTACTGTAGTGCTTCTAATCAGTACGGAATGATGACACGCACCGTCGAACTCAAGGTCACCGACGCTATCCAAAGCAAAAACTCATCGGGCTGTTGTACGGAGCAGGGCGTATCTCCTGCGTGCCTCTCAGCGTGCGCCTACGACGTCGATATTATGTTCGCGCTGAAAAAGCCTGAATGTATTCAGGATCTCGATAAGCTGATGCACTGTGCCGCAGACGGCAGCGATCACAGGCTCTGCTGCAAGACAAAAGGAGTGCCATGGTCCTGTCAAAAGTGGTGCGCCGGCCGGCCTGTACAAGTTCCTACACACTGCGCTCTGATATCGGCTCGAGAGATAGTCAGCTGTTTCGAGGAGGGCAAAGGTATCCTACCGGGCCCGCCTCCGAACGTCAAGGGTAGCCGGGTGAGTAACCGGTGGACGGAAAAACTCGCGGAGTCTTTCTCGACAGCTCGATTCTCGTTGTCATGACAGCGGCAGGGTTTTCAACAGCGTTTTCTGGGTTTTCAGCTGAACGGGGAGATTCTCGTCACGTGGGACAAACCGACAAAGCATCCTGAGGTTGTTCAATGGTACAAGATCTTCTGGCGAGTTGTGGGCTCCATGGACGCGAACAAGAATGAAACCGACAAACTGGAGTTCCGTTTCCCTGCCGACGACGACAAGATTTACGAGATCCTCGTCAAGGTACGCAGCTCCCGGTGTTGGTTCGCAAGCACTTTTCAATCATCAGCGAAAATAGGCGCCCATTACGGGAAAATGGGACGGGAGGAGTTTGAGTACGGGGCGAGCCGCATTAACGGGTGCTGATAATATTCCAGGCCGGCAACCACTACGGCATGAGCCAACCTGCAGATGCCCTCGTCGTTCACAGCAATTCAATTACGGCTTACAGCGAACATCAACAGGCCGCCGGGGATGGCGGGAGAATTTTAGTGTCGTTGTTCATCAGTTTAATTGTTATGGCTCTAGCCGCAGCCGGCTTCATGTGGTATTATCGACGACAGAAGAAAAACCCCGGCCATTCTGCCTCAAACCAGGGCGTGAGCTTCGAGAATCCCACGTATCTCAAAGACGGCATCTCGCTGTCTCCTGCGACGAACACAGTGAATTTCAATGTGAGTAGCGCATGATCATCGGATACTACAATCGCTAGCTGGGGAGGAGGATGATCTACAAGGTGATGGTGGTGGAGGATGGTGGACAAGAAGGAAGGTGGAGGAAAAGGTGATCACGCGACACACTCATCGGCCCATAGAGTGTCTTCGCCTTCCAGAAAGACAAGGACGCACCAGCTGAGTTAGACCTCACCGAGCATTCCGGACCCCGCGCCGTCGAGAATCAATATGAAGACTTCAGACACGTTCGACTCCACTAGAAGAAGCCTCGACACGAGCATCACCTTAGATTATGGGACGAGAAGAATCGGACGATGTTCATCCGATATGTATCTAGGGGGCTTCTGAGAGGAAGCGGAACGAGAGACGAAAAATCGCGGGGACGAGAATTCCTGACGGAAAGATTTGACAATTTCGGTGACAAAACGAATGATGATATTCCCTAATGATAAAAGAAACCGAGATGAAGCTCAGCTTAAGGGAGTACCTAGAAGGAACGAGGAGGAGAAAATGGACGGACGAAAAAAAAGTGAACACGGATCAATGACGAATACAGAGGACGACTTTGGGATTGGGCACTTAGATACTACAGTAGAGATGTGGAATTTGTTATTTTCTTGTACATAAACCTAAGTTAAAATAAAGGAGCGATGTGATATAGCGTGTGTTCATTCTCTGATTGTCAGCTCGTGTTAGAATCTCTGGACTTTTGAATTTGAAGCCCGGAGCACAATCACTGGAATCGAATCGTTGTTGACTGGGAAACACTAAAGAACGACACATTGGATGACTGACTTGGCAGAGTGACGGTGTATCACTAGTAGAGCAGCAAGTATTTATTGAAATACACTCAGAGTTTATATACTGGTCGATCATGGCCAAGGGAAGGTTGCATCAGACACTTCCCACTAGCTAAGTAACAGAACTCAATTCGCGTTACGCGAGAACTAACCACCGGCTACTGGATAGAAAACATCGTAGCCATAAATCAGAAGATCACCGGAAACTCTGAATAACTCGACGACAAGATCTGAAATTTGAGCCTGTGTTGGTGGAATTCTCATAAGCTCTCATAGACTCACTTGTTATTTCCACGCGCGGACGAGAGATTTCTGGGTAGATCGGCCAGGAATTCATATTCTGTTCTCTGTAGATAATGCTTCTTGATAGCGAACGTCGTCGCAGTCCTCAGTCGGCTCTTGGAGATTGGCGATGATTAGAACACCTATTCCCTTCTTTGTTCCGTTTCGTCAATAATTCCCAGCTCAAGCATATCAGGATAGTAACTAAGTTCTCCATGTTCTCGGAGTTCGACACGTTCTGCCGCCATCATGGATCGTACAGTCGCTGTGGCAGCCAACGCAAACGATCTGAATTTTCCTGGACTCAGTGACACTATCTACGCGACTTACCCTTGGCAACTGCTGATCCACTCGAAACACGGTCGAGTTAGGACGCATCGAGAATGGAGTGCTGTCGCAAAATTTTCTCGGTGTTGCTTCTTTACACCTTTTTTTTGGCGTCAGATAGATTTCTGAACTGCGGCGGAGAGGACGCCCATCCCATGACCCTTGTATCATCAACCGAAGGTATCATACGAGATCGTGGATTGGAACTGACATCGATCCTGTTTCTGGACCTCGGAAGCATCCTCACGCACGGAAGTTTCAATACGGGGGCATCTTTACTGTCGCTGCGGCAACCCCGACGTTGGAGGCCCAACGTCGATGTCCACATGGATCTGTGGCCGGCTCTGGCGGTGCCTCTAAAAATAATCGTGGTCGTTTCGCAAGAAGAATGTTCGAAAAACATTAACTTCTATCGATACGATTTCGCGCAAAACATCCGACACAAACTGCTCTTCCTCTTACTGACCAGAGCCGTCGATAGAGGTCTGGAACTGGCTTCAAGGTGGGGGGTTTTCCGTCAACCCACGATTGTTTGGTCAGGCAATGGACAATGGAAATGGTGGTGCTACGAAAATCGTGACAATCTCTTCTGGGAGCTCGACCGTAAGCCGTTCAACGCGTGTACCCTTGAGCGTACTGAATGCAAAGTCAAAGAACTGTGCGAGAAGGCCATTCACATTACTTCATCCCCGTCGAAAGTTTACACGCTGAGAGTATTGTGCAACGTCACCACAGTCAAACTCCGTTACTTCCTCTCATTTTCCGAGAAGTCAAACAAGTATCTGAAGTTGGTAACTATGTCGCTTATAAGGGTGGCGGCGCTCGAAGTTCAGAATTGTCGTTCCTTGGTTCCATCCGTAACCGTTGACGTCACAGCGTTGTTGAAACCTTTCGAATTGAGAGTTTGGTACCTCATTTTCGCGAGTATTCTCACCTTAGCAGTCGCATGGTCTCTCATAGTTAGAAGATCAGCTCTAGAGTTTTTGAGCGAAATTTTGCTCAGCACCGTAACCGTTCGAGCTCTGACCTTGAGCCCGACGAGCTACTCCAGCACGATGCTTGGGTGTGTAGCGGTTGGATCCACCTTTCTGATCGGACTTCTCTACTCGCACACCGTGATGTCGTCATTTCTCGACCCGTCGGTGGACGTGCCGATGTCGATACCGACGGTTCCGTGTCACATGAACACGTGGTGCTACAACGAAAAGACTCTGAACCGTTTGTCGAGCTTTTCAGCTGTTTGTTCCATTCCCCATCAGATGCTAACCATCATTAAGAAGCCTATGCGCCGATTCAGAGCGATCAATGAGGGGACGTCCCATAAGTGGACAGGCGATTTCTTCCGGTTGGGCATGGTGCGTCCCGCATTCACAAACCCCAGGATTCGCCCGCTCCCCCTTGTGCCGACCCAACCAAGCGAAGCCTTCCATCGAATTTGGGAGCACGGTATCATTTCGCCGATGAGACTGGGCATTTTCGAGCAAAGGTCTTTCCTCACGAATGGAGCGCGACGCGGGCACCGAAGAGATGCCGCCGAGGTTCTCGATGCGTTTGTCATAGAGGCTTATCGGATGTATCATGGAGTCCCGGCGTTGCTCCCGTATGAGCCGGCTTCGAACACGCTATCGAGGGAGAGTTTCGATTCTGAGAGTTTCTTTAAGATCCATCCGCTGTTTGGAGCTTGCTTATTCTTTGTCATGGGCTCCATTACCATCGAGCTGTTGCGCGCGGAGCGGAACAAATATTACGCTGGAATCGTTCTCTGTCTCGGAAGCATTCGCCGGGTAGTGTCAACTTGGATTGAGAGACTTCAAAGAGTACCTTACTCCGATCATTTCTCCCGACGAATACTCCACTTCATGCCGAGTCGCGGTGGTAGGGGAGCTTTCCGAGCAACGATCAAAGCCTTATCCTTTCCTGCTATGAGGTTATCACGAGGAAGGAGGCGAAATGCGGCTCTGGTGGTTCCGAGCCTTCGAAAGGGTGCTGGGGTTCCAAGAGTGATTGTTGTAATGCCTCTTGATAAGAGCGGAGAGCGTTTCCGCGCCCGGTCTCCCCGGCAAATGACCGATTCATCACCAGTCGCGTAGAAGAGCTTCTTAAGCATCGGATATAGCCAGATATTATTCTATTGTGTGATTATTTCGATGGAGAGAGCAAAACAGGGCTCCCGTTGTACCGAGGCTAAGAAGGGAACCGGGGTTCCCCCAATGTGATGCCTCTTGAAGGCTCATTGACGGTTTGTTTTTCAACGGAGGATGTGATCCGAGTCGTGAATGCTCAGAACCCTAGAACCAGTAACCAACGGAACTGTGACCACATCGAGCAGGACATCATCAGCCTACCGGTTCTTCAGGCGCTCCTTTCAAGTCACTGTCGCTTCATTTCATAATGAAGGTGTGTCGTCCTGGCGCACACCTCTCTAGGAGAATAGGCTATTAACAGCGTTAATCTTCGCCGAAAATCCAGGGGCTGCCTTCTCCTGGCGCCCCAGTTGCGAGAAAGCATGGTTTCGTAGGCTTACGTTGAACAACGATGGACGAAAACTGAGGTGAAGTTAAGGAGCCACCGAGCGGAAGGACATGGAAATCAGAGGAATCTGAGGTGTGCATTTTGAGACGGATCATTCACGTTTGTGTTTGTTCTCTTATCACTTCGAAGCGTTCAATGATAGATAGTAGGCGAATAACATATTTATACTGATTGACGGGCATGCCCGTCTATTCTTCGATCCTTCAAAACGTGCCCGTCAAATAGAGAGTGCCCGTACATTGGAGAGTGCCCGTTTATATTTCCAATCGGTCCGAAGGTGCCCGTCCAATAGAGATACGGTCTTCAGGACGCCGGCGCCGCGCGCGTGCGGACGGGGCTAAAGAGACGTTTTCGGTGCCATTCCGAAGATCAAGTCTTTGCCCACAAAATGCAACCCCTTCCGAAGAAGGCGACAGTTGCGGCATCTCTGATTCGGCAATCTCATAAGAAGTGCCTGTCCGTCGCATAGAGCGCTCTCGTCGTACTTGACTTCCTCTCTTTGGAGTATCCGTTTATTGGAGAGTGCCCGTCTATAGGAGGAAACCCGTTTATTTCTTCGATACTCCGAAACGTGCCCGTCAATCAGAAAGTGCCCGTCTGTTGGAGAGTGCTGTTAATTAGAATAAAAATGGTATTTTCAAACAGTGCTCAGTTTGAACAGCTCGTCAGCCTCGTCTTGGAGGGAACGTAATACAGAGTCCCTCGACGAGTTGTCGTACATCGAAGTCTATAGAGAGCCATAGGTGACGTGAGCTCGGCAGATTCGACCGGTACTAAACGTCAGCGTTCGATTTGGCAGCATCTTCAAGTCGAGCGTGAATCCTTGAGATCTCAATCGGGAGTCCTGGAAACTACATCACTTGTAGGAACAGCCAATGGCGTGTTTAGGGGGGGGCGATCGGGCGATCGCCCCGTTGATTGACAAGCTGTGAATTGCCGTGAAAAGCCGTGAATTGACAGCTGTGATGTCATTCCCGACAGAAGTGCATCCGTTGCATCGGCCTCATAGACCACCGCGCGCGTACAACGTAAGCTTACGTCAAAAAAAAACCTTGTACCAAAATGGAGCTGTGACCGACAGTTATTCACGTTTATATCGGCAAACTACTCTTGCCGTTAGCTAGTTATGATACGTTTGAGAGCGTTTCGGCGACTGTATTCTGCCGTGCGTAAGGTAGGGAAGTCGTAAGGTGGTGCGAGAATTCTCTTGGAAATCGACCAACGGGAGGCGGAAGAAGAAGTTCTAAACATGACGCTGTTCTGAGACGTGCCGGAAAAAGATAAGCAGAACAGGATCATGTTGCGGGACGATGGTAGAAACTACCTCTCCTGGAAGTCTATTCTCCCCATCTACCCGCAATCGGCAAAATACGCTTGGGACGTCATTATCGGTGGACTCATTCCCACTAACAAGCCTGACGACAAGGAGAATTACCTGATCGGCAATCAGAATGCTCGAGAAGTAATTTTCAGCACTCTTCAACCGAACACGGTTATGAGAATGTTTTTTGAAGATTCGGTTCTTGTGAAAGCGAAGGATGCCTGGGAGCTTATCAATGACAGATACACAGTCAAGAGTTCACGAACTTCAAATGAAACAGCAACAAAACGGTGTCCGATAATCTTAACACCCACCAAGCCATCATCTTCGAATTGCAAGAAACAAAATCAGGAATCAACGCCAAGGCCATGACTTCCAGGCTTGCGGGATAACTACCGCAGAGTTGGGAACCATTCAAGCAAGGATGGGCATCATCTCTAGAAGAGGGATTAGAGGTAACGGATGACATCTCTTTGCTAGTAGATTCTGGAGCAACATGCCACATTATGAACAGCAAGAGTTATTTCATTGAGTGCGTACCACTGGAACCACCCCGGGAAGTGCATCTCGGCGATTCTTCGACCACCAGAGCACATGCAAAGGGAACGATCGGGATCACTGTTCCATGTGGTGACAGAAAAGTGAAGTTGCGGCTAGAAAAGACACTTCATGTACCTAAGATGTGCTGCTGTTTGATTTCCTTAGGTCAACTTCTAGATTCAGGGTTCCGGTGTACTGTCCGAGGCGAAGGGATGATATTGTCCAGAGGAAGGACAAAAGTGTTCGCCGGACGTGAGGGAGCGCTTTAAAAACTGAGAGCCAGTGTTTCGAAGTCAGCGCATGCCATGGCGGCAATGGCCCTCGCTGAAGAGAGTCCAATTAGTCTGAAGGACGCACACCGAGCATTGGCGCACGTACACAGAGAGAAAGTTCGGCAAGTACTCCTTAGAACCGGGATACCCTTTGTTGACGATCTGACTGACTGCACATCATGCATCAGTGGCAAGCGAAAAAATCCTCATACAGAACGAAGCCTCAGGAGACTAGAGCAGTGGTTCCCAAACTTTTTTCCTAGCGGAACCCCTATCAGACCCCAGTACTCAAAATTCCGTGGAGTGTTCCTCTTGAAAACTAAGGATCAGACAGCCTCTCGCATCAGTGACTACATTCAGTGGTTTTTTACGCAAACCAGAAAGAAAATCACCAGACTTCACACGGATTGTGGACTTGAGTTTCTTAACCAGAAGATCGTTAATATCATCAGACACACAGAGGCGGTGCACACGACCTCGAATTCTAGGACGCCACAGCAAAATGGAATCAGTGAAAGGTCCAACAGATCCCTCCTGGATCTGACGACGACGATCTTGATCGCCAACGGATTGAACAGATCATTGTGGTCAGAAGCAATCAACTTCAGCAACCAAATCCTGAACGCGGTCAGAATCAACAAGAATGAAAACAAATCGGCATATGAGATGATCTATCAAAGAAAGCCCTATCTGGGGGAAAAGCACCCATTCGGAACAGAGTTTTTCCTCCTCGATCAAGATCCGAAAACAAAGAAATTCGCAGATAGGGGTGTTGGAACAATTCTTGTTGGTTAATTAGTCAGAGTATCGAACAATATCCCATTCCTCAGAGAAGGTCCTCTCAAGCACTCCAGTGTAAAAGATCCCCCAGACGGTGTAGCTTCAAACAACAGCAACAACGAGGCGGACTCCCTCAGCGAAAGACCAGACAGTGCACCGGACATCAACCCGGAAGAAAGTGGAGAGCAGCCAGCAACGAGAACGAAGGAGTGAACCAGGAACCACCGGAAAATCCATCGTCAGCCGGATGGCGGCTCCAGTCTCTAGTCGACTAGTGTGCAGCAGCGCGCACTAGAGCGCGCCATGAGTCAACAACGGCGCCCGAGTGAGCATCAGCCGGATTCAGAGCAGCGGCAGCAGCAACGCGGGTCCGTGGAGCAGCCGTTAGGTTCTGAAGGTGAAGGGCAACGGCAGTCAGGTAGCGGTGAGCAGAGAGGTCAGGCGGATGAGACAACTAGCGATCTACGAAAGAAAAGAGGCAGTAGGACGAAGAAAGGAACGCAAACTGATTGTGAGCTCCCGGCGCTGAGCGTTGAACGCTCCTAGATAATTGTCTGGAATGTTGAATCGATTTCACCGCGACTGAGTGGCTCCGTCAATCACCCCACCGACTCCGCAACTTCCCAAGACCCAGAACTTTCGAAACTTTCAGTTTGGAGACTCTGACCTCTGACTCAAGGTCGAAACGTGTGTCCTCTCGAAATTTTCAACCCGCGCATTAGGACGCATATGCTCCCGAGACTCGGATTGCTACCACTCCCAATTCAAATCAAAATTCAATCTTGGCGGTGCAGGCTCGAAGTTAAGCCCCGTCTTATGTCAGGCTATTCAGAATCTGAACGGCTCCTGCAGATCCTCGTTGGAAACCCCGAGGATTCATTCTTCCCCGTGAACCACCAATCAGCGTCCGTCGCACAGTGGGAGATTCGTGCTCGAAACCTCCAATCGCGGTTTTCGCGGTTTTGAAGTACAAAATGTTGAATTGAACCTAGAACGGATGGTCGCAGAGGCTCGAGGCGGTTGGTGTGGATAGACCAGATGGAGATCTGTCGAAAGAAATTGCCACCGCCCCCCACGCAAACTCTCCGTCAGAGCGCTTTTTCTCTTCCTGAAGTTATCCATAAAATTTTGGATCCCCGCAATCCCGGCCGGGCGCAGGTTCCGTGCAACTCCTCACCAGAGGTCGAGTATACCATGAAGATTTCAGCTGCAGATTCGCGCGCATGCGAGAATACTAGAGGAAAACTTGGGAACCAATAGAACTTCCCCGCTTTTTTTTGCTATCGCTTTATCGACTCCTAGCACACCCATCTCGACCAGATGAGTTGCATTCGACGTGGAATGTCATGGACTTTGACGCGAAAGACCTTTCGACCTGATCCGAACCCTCGAGCTATGCTGAAATCGAACCGGCTCGAATCCCGCCCAGAGTCACTGGTTGGTACTGCGTTCCTAGACTTAGAATGAACAACACGGTTAGACGATGCGAAGTCTCCGCATGTGCTGGAGATCGATTCATTTTATTATTCCGAGTCGGAGTCATCCTCCTCGACTCTCGCTAAGAGCTCTACTACGTCCTCGTCATACTCATCGTCATCTCTCGCTTGCATCTGCCTGCAGCTGTAGATGAGCGGATCGGATGACGCCAGCATAGTGTGCAAGATATCTTCGTTAGTTGCTTCTCGACTCGTTTTCCGTGAATGATAGAGTCGTGCCTCTCGGTAAGCCCTATTCTGAACCTCTTGGGCTTCCTCGCTCAGCCTGCCAATCGGCAAGGAGGCTTCGCTCAAGATTTGAGGGCCGTGGATGAGTATTTTGTGGACCGTATTTGCAGTAGCGGACCAAGGGGGGGGGGCGGTGGGGGGCGGTCCGCCCCGGGCGCCACTCTTCCGGGGGCGGCATTCTGAGAGATTCAGCGAGAAAAATAGAGACTGGACGCCCCAATAAAAAATACTAATATCAATATTCATGCTCCGAAGATGATTCCAGAGATCTGATTCGAGACTATTTTTTTTCGCGAGAATTTTCTCCCCGCAAAGTGTCAAGGAGCCTGAGATTTGAGCTCGAGGGCGGCAAAATATGGAAGCCGCCCCGGGCGGCACTTTGGCACGGACCGCCCCTGCATATTTGTCATAGGGTACCACGGATACAAACTGACATTTTCGGGCGGTCAGGGCGGACAGGGCGGTTTCTACGCAAAAATTCTTGAACTTCTCCACATCTAGTTGGTCTGAGCAATTGATCGCATTCAGAATGGTTTTGAATCTGCGGATCAGCTCCTCGTCGACTCCGGTGATTCCAGCAACTCTTGAGACTTCGCATCGTCTAACCGTGTTGTTCATTCTAAGTCTAGGAACGCAGTACCAACCAGTGGCTCTGGGCGGGATTCGAGCCGGTTCGATTTCAGCATAGCTCGAGGGTTCGGATCAGGTCGAGAGGTCTTTCGCGTCAAAGTCCATGACATTCCACGTCGAATGCAACTCATCTGGTCGAGATGGGTGTGCCAGGAGTCGATGAAGCGATACCAAAAAAAAGCGGGGAAGTTCTATTGGTTCCCAAGTTTTCCACTAGTATTCTCGCATGCGCGCGAATCTGCAGCTGAAATCTTCATGGTATACTCGACCTCTGGTGAGGAGTTGCACGGAACCTGCGCCCGGCCGGGATCGCGGGGATCCAAAATTTTATGGATAACTTCAGGAAGAGAAAAAGCGCTCTGACGGAGAGTTTGCGTGGGGGGCGGTGGCAATTTCTTTCGACAGATCTCCATCTGGTCTATCCACACCCACCGCCTCGAGCCTCTGCGACCATCGGTTCTAGGTTCAATTCAACATTTTGTACTTCAAAACCGCGAAAACCGCGATTGGAGGTTTCGAGCACGAATCTCCCACTGTGCGTCGCCTCAAGATTCTAGATCTCTAGGGATGGTTCCGGCTGCGCTGCTGGGAATGACTTTCAAACGGTGGCAAGCACGGGCATGAACTTGAGTCAAATGCAAATCGGATGATCGCTCCTCCAATTACGAAGCCGCGACCATAAAACTTTTGTATCTCCACGAGGAGATGCTACCCTGGTGCTTCGCGGCGAGATTCAGGAAGCTTGGAGTCGCTGAATGTCGCAGAGGAACTATTCCGGATTTATCAGCCGCGTCCAAAACGACGCATCCGCTTGATGGATGTTTGGAATCCATGAATTCGATACGCTCCCTTTATCTGAGATTCGAGGTGCATCGGGAACGTTATCGAGAACTCTTCTTCGCTCCAACTGAGCTCGATCTGACAGTTCCTCTGGCAACTCTGTAGCCTTGTGAGCAAATGCAGTCGTTTTCGCTCTCGACGCAACGTGACTCGAAGCAGGCCCAATCTCAACTCGATCAGTGAGATATTACACTTGGACTCGGCACAAAAAAGAGAAATCAAAAACAGAATAATCCCCCGCACCTTAACATAGAGAGTGAGGCGAACGACACCATCCTCGTTTTTTATTGAGCCTCCATCTATCCAGTCGCAAGGAAGGGAACACGCCCCTCAGGATTTACATAAAAACGATTTCTCCAAGCGACGAGTCGTTCCTCCCGCTAGTCTAAGGCGCGTTTTCGACTCCCGGAAAAGAATCATATTTCTTACTAAGCTCTGCGCCGCTGAAATCAAACCCGGGATTCTCAATCTGGAATTTCTCCAAATCTATCTTCTTCATCATTTCGTGGAGAACCAAGGGATCAGCGCGGAATTCCGTTTCGAGCAGTGAGGGCCAGACCTCATCAGAGGGACGCGAATACTCCGCCTTCGCGAGAAGAATCGAGACCTGCAAAGAATCAAGAAAGCTCAGAATGATTGCGTGACAACTCATCGCAGAGAATCCTTCGAATTCTTCGTCTCTGAGACACCGAATAACCGGAATCGGAGAATTCGAGACCGAACTGAGCGAGAACTCAGCGGATATTGGGGACCGCTTAGTCAGGGATTCCGTTCTGTGGTTGCTTAGTAGGCACCTCATCACTAGAATCAAATGTTGCAGCGGAAAGCGACTATTTTTGTGCTCGTTGCGAGCTCATGACGGACCAGATGACGCACGTGGGCAACTCTGTCATGGAGTTGATAATTTGGTGAGCATTCCATTAGCCGTCATTGCTCGCGGCACTCGGAAAATCATACATACATATTTCCTACTCTGCTTCGTGAGCGAGTGAAAGGATTCTGTTAGTCGCGGTAGCTGCAGTCGAGCACCGCACATTATTTGCATAATTAGATCCTCTTCGTAGGTATTCGTGGAATGTCGTTGAATGTCCTCTTCCCTCTGCAAACAGTCCTCGACGAGCAGTCATCCTGCCGGTTGTCGGGCGGGTCCGGCCTCGTTCAACCTCGTTGTAGTCCTGCTGACTTGCTGACGACTCGCCGTCCTCGTTGTAGTCTCGTTCGTTCGTTCGTCCGTTCCGTTCCACGTTAATGGATTCAACGGCCCGGTCAATCGGGCGTGCTTTCATTAGACCAATTCAATGGGACTTGAACGCCGGGGATAAAGAATATGCGAAAGGCGATGTTCGCAGCCAGGATTGGCTCCTCTTCCTGCCGATCTATTATCGAGTTTTTCCTCCGATATTTCTATTCAAGACGTTGTCCTGATGGGCGCGTATGCAGGCAGCCGGTACTTGGATTTCACTACGACGGCAGCCAGGTCAGGACAGCGAAGGTTTCGAGAGGAGAAAAGCTCAAACCATCTAATTTTAACTCTGCCTGCTCGTGCGGTGCATTGTCGGCAGCCTCAAAGCATCGTACCCGGGAGCGATACCCGACACCGACGCCGACGTCACCTCCAAAGTTCTTTGTTTACGCGGAGAGACGAGCTCCTTCGGCTGGGTCTCATTATGGCATCAAATTTCGCTTTCTTCTCCGCCTGCACAGCTTTTGTTTCATTAAAACTGATTGACCTCGAACCTCGGGAAGAAACCGCGACCTCCGCGCCCGGTCTCGCTAGATGCGAACTTTCGCTTCTACCTGAATCTTACCTTGGTTCGTTCCTCGAGAGTCCACGTACATTCGTCCGGCCGCACGGCGTGGTAGAGCTTCCCGCCGAAGATTTTAACTCCGTCCAGGGATACATGCAGTTCCCGCGCGGTTATTTTGATATCCAATTGTTTCGCTCGTGTTCCTTGGGACGAAGAATGATTTCAATTATTACAATAATATATTCATATCAGTATTATAATCAATCTCAGCAGCCGAACGCTGATGAGAGCCAAACGCACAGTACATATATCTAGTTTCTGAAATTGGGTTTCGTTATCAGCACGATGGAGGATCCACCCCACGTTTCGCAAGATTCGTTTGGGTATCGTGCAGCGACTGCTTTGCGTCCAATTTCTAGGAAGAACCCGAACGAAGTCGACAACACCTTTGGCATAATGTCAAGGCTGCACGCTCCGGGAGAGGGAGGCTGTAACGATGCCCGAAACTTCGATTCAACCGACGCTGTGAGGTGGAAACCCAAGATAGCCGATGAACGAATTTCTGCTGACTCAGGAGAACGGGAGAGGAAACGGCCTCCGAGTCGGAATTTCAACACCGTAAATCGCTTTCGAGTCGGGGAACGGGGGCTTCCTTGACGTCTCGCTTACACTCCCGAGGACGATGGCGGCTACCCGCCGCCGCCTTGAGATCCCTTAGTGGACCACGGTGTTCGGAACGGGGCGATTTCCAGTCGATAATGGTTCTAATGGTTACTCCGATAGTGTGGCGTCCGTCTGATCGAACCAATTTCCCCGTGCTACTGCCATTTGCTCAGTTTTCCAATCATTTTTCAATATTGCCGCCCGCAGGCCATGTTTCTATTCTTCATCACGGCGTCCGGTCGGAAGTAAGGAGTGACTCCCGCTCGCTTCTCGAGGGCCTATCTCGGCGAACGACGAACGTTGCTCACTTGATTCCTCGGAAGCTGTGCTTGGCGCCGTGTGGGCCACCGAGCGGTCATAGCTCGGTGAGCGCGTTACGTTCTGTTGAAACTTGGAGAATTTTCCTTCCGAGGCCTTCCGGCCTGTCTACAACAGAGTCTTCTTCTCTTTCGAAGCTTGTAGCAAGCGTCTGAGAAGAGGAGTCGACGCAATGACGTAGTTGACAGTGACGAACACGACTGGCAAGTGAGAGGAGAACAATGTTGACGAAAATATCGGCTTTGTCACCCATCCCGCCCACGAATGCGACTTCTCCATCCATCGGTGAGGGAAACGACGAAAACACGGGCTCAATCATAACTTGCAGTGGGACGGCAGAGCCGAAGGTTTTAGCTTTTCTTCTCTTCACTCAGTTCCTCATCCTCCACCCTCCACGGGAGCTCAGATAAGGTTGGCCGGCTTGTTGCAGCATTCTGCTGAAACGATCGTCTCTGGAAAGGAGCTTCGTAAGTCACCCTTATCAGCTCCGGCGGAGATTTTTAATGCGAGAGGTTCCTGTCTGGTTAGCTGCTGCCTGCCTGTCTGCCTGCTCGCTTGCAGAATACAAGATAACAATGCGCCATATTACGAGTTTTGCTTCAGAGCGAAACTCCGCGCATCAGCTCTAAAAGGTTCCGAGAGGTTTCCGAGGAGAGGAAAGTTCAGCTGATAAGTCCCCGAACAACGACTCCGCTCCGATCCACGGCTGACAAGTTCCAGATGCTCTTCGTGCGCGGCCGCCACCGCCGTTACAAACGAATGATGTGATTTTTATTCCGTCTCCGGCGACTCTGCTTCTTGCGACTTCCTTATCAAGAGAGCGAGGCAGACAGACAGAGAGGGAGGCTGTTCGAAATACGATATGGGAGCAAGTGAGCTCGGCAATCTAACGAACGTTGGGAGAGTCGAATATTGACTAGGCCGACGTCCGGTTGGGAGTGAGCTCTGATGTGCTCCGAATGTGTTCTGGAAGCACGGCTCGGATTGCTCGCTCGGAGCTTTAATTAGGAATGAGGCCTACAGTGAGGGAGCGAGGCAGAGATGAAGAGCTCTAGGATCAGGAACGATCAGGACGGCGAGGTCCGACTCGAAATACATATACTCACTCGCCAGACTGTTTCAATCACCACTTCGGGCAATAGCCAACAGAAATGGTCGACCGAGGAGAAATGGGAAACGATAAGGAATTCCGATCATGGCTCCGAAAATGAGGGACCGTTCTCGGCAAAAATGACGAAACGATTTGTAACAGAAACGCACGAACTCGCAGGAGGTTCTTTGTGAGGGCTCAGCCGTCGCGTCCAACTTCCATTTCACGTTTCATCCATCCTTTGAGAGTTGTCCAAATGGAAACATATGGCAGATATCAATCTCACGCTAAGTTAGCCGGCTCCGACTTGCTTGCTCGCTCGCTTGCTCGTTCGCCCAACGGCTAGGTAGGTCGGTAGCGGTGAAAGCAGAAGAATGAAACGCCCATCTCGAACAATAGTTCCACCACGTATACGTTCACTCGCTCGCTTGCTCTCACAGACGCACGCACGCTTGCACGCACATACGTGCGGATAGGTAAAGAGCTAGCGGTGGAAAGCTTCCGCTGTCTGGCTCGCGGCGGCACGGCGTTCTCAAAGTCCTGCGGGTTCGCCGTTCGGGGAAACAGGCACGCTATTCCGCCGCGGAAGGCCTACGTGTCCAGCCCGGTACGCCAGCCGGTGGTCGGCCAAAACGTGATCTTAGTTGAGCCTTTGTATCGACACCACCGGCGGCACGGGCGGTGTCGCGTCCAGATCCTCTGTTGTTTTAGACAATCCGTTCTAATCGAGTGTCGTTCGAAGTTTTCTTTTGCGACCCGGTCGAGGAGCCCTCGCTCGTTCCTTCGTTCGTTTGGTCGGGCGGGCGGTCGTTAGTGACGTCATCTCGGTACACAGTGACAGAGATAGATGAATCAATGCCTGAACCGAGAAGCTGACTCCAGCTGCCGGAACGTCGCCATTTTGACGGCTTACTTAGCTCAACATTAACGGAAAGACAAGAAAAAGCAGGACGTCAAAATGAGGACGGCGTAGAGCCAAACTGTCTGGCTTCGTTTCCTCTCCATGAGACTCCTCGCTGCCCTCGACGTTCGTCTCTATCTATCTTCCTGAACAAGGACTCGTCTTCTCAGCCCGGCGAAAATCAACTCCACCTCGAAACACTGGCAACTTCGAAGTGAAGTAAATGCGGCCGGTGCCACGCCGTAGAGGCCGACGAGGTCGGAACAGAAGAAAAACGACAACAACCGACCTGCAAGTCGGAATCTCCTCGATTGCTGCTGCTGCTGATCGTAGTCCGACCCTACGGACAGGAAATGGATGCTGCCGACTCGGATCAAGGTCGGTCGGTCGGAAACCGCTGTTGTAACAGACGTAGTAGCGGATTTCTTCGTTTCGGTCGAGGTCGAACAAGGCTTGCGTAAGTTCTCGGACTCATACATCACAAGCAACAACCATCGGATCGACAACCTTGTACGTTGCCGTTAGAAATGTATGTAGACAGCTGTTGAAAATGTTCTCGTCTCTCCGATACATGGGGGGAGTGGGGTATGGGGCGAAGGACCGGGGGTCGCGGGACAAGGCTCGAATGCGAGATGCTTGTTGCATCTCAGCCTAACGATATAGAGTATGTCTAGATGTCTGATACGATGCTCGGGTGTAACGAATCGATGTCCTGAAGCCGACCCGCTGACGTGGAGATGCGGTGGGTGGGTGACTAGAGGTGTGTGCTGGTGTCTCTCGTTGCAAGACGTTTCGGTGTTAAGCTAAGTGCCCGGCTAGAAGTATTCGACTGGCTGGCAGGGCTGTCTCCTTCCTCTTTGACGGACAGCGTGAGACAGCAGGCTCTCTTCACAGGCAGCTGGATCGCCGTGGGGAAAATCGAACGACGTGTTCAAACATAAAGGGCAAAGACGGCAGACACGGAGGAGGAACCCGGAGATCTGAACGGTTGGGATAGTGCTTCGTCCGGACAAGCTTCTCATGGAGTTGCTCTACGTTGGAAGCCAGCGCGTTCTCTGAGAAATCGACAGAAGCAAAGTTCAAAATGGATCGTGTTGGCTCATTTTTCTGGAATACTCGCGTTCGAGTTTGCTCAAGGCCAACAAGTTCCGGTTGTCAACTCGGAATTCCAGATCCATTCGAAGTTTCGAGTCCACTCCGGGAAACTACTCTGAATATTGAAGCTATCTACAAGCAGAAGGGGAAAAAATCAGCTTCCGCGGTGGCAGGCTTTGTCCTTGTCAGCAGTTGGCCAGTCGGGTCTGAATGGGACTGAGGCAAAGGACAACGGAAGAATGAACGAGTGCTTGGACCAGCTATGGCGTTGAGAACGGCGGTCCCCACGAACATCTGCGGGGTAGACCGAAGACTAAGATGGAGAAGTGGGGCGGGCACAAGCAAGAATGAAAGGAGAACACAGGGTCTGGTTGGGCAGCAAGGCAGCCGAGTTCAGCTACCGCGGCACAAGGAAGGAGTAATGGAATCTTGAACATCCTGAAACCATTGAACGGCGGTGAGGAACGGACCGGAGAGAGTCGAAGAAGCCATCGTAGGCCGAGGAATTCCAACACAAAACATCACGGCGGCCAAGGAACAATTCGACGACGGGGAGTGAATCGAAACGGCGGAATCAAAGAAAGAGAAATCGTACTCGGGAATGTTGGAAAATATGGGGTCGAGATTGGAAGTCGACGCGGGGAGTGGAGGAAATATCGCTGCCGAAGTTTTCGACCCCCGAATTTACAATCTTGGAAAGCGGTACAATTCCTCCACACACAGCGTTCCGTTCACGTTTTCTAGTTTGTAAAACGTACACGCTTCAAATGCTCCCACAGCTAAGAGTTCGGTCTCGCTCCCGGTCGGTAGTAACAACATCGGCTCGGTGAGGTACAAAAGTTTATTACAATATTTGTTCATACCAAGTTCTTTCGGAAGATTTCCCACGAGGAAAGTTTTTCCTCACTAAACTTCTCGATCGTTCCAGTGGCGCATAGTGCACCCATTTATCCACCCATCGCACGACGGTTCCTTGCAAGCTTGCTTCCTTGTAGCTGATATCATGTGTCAGACCGAACGCCTTCCGTTCGTTTCTCGTGTCGCGGCGCGCGACAATACCGTACTTTCTGCGACGAGGTTCGCTTCCTGCGCCGGAATGAATTCCTCAGGGCTGCGCAGCAATTTGTTCTCTTGGAGATTCGCTCGGAAGCGATCAAATTCCATTTTTCAGGGAACGACCGAGAAAATCGCTGACGATGTACCTGACACGTGAATCGTTCTACATACTGATGAGCGTACGCCCCGCTCAGGCTCGTCTCAAATATTCATCAAGCTCACTCTGCATTCCCGTTCATCCGTGTCAACGCTAGACCGCTTGTTCGAGCTCCCGGGAATCTACGCACAGTTCGACGATTTCCACACAGATTTACTTCCTCAATGCTGCGGTTAATTGAAATGGCATAGAGAGAAAGAGAAAGACCATATCAGATAGAATGATATTATGGAGTACATTGTGAGTCACGACAGTTACAGACCCTAAATCTAGTTTGATCGTTTCTCTGCGATCGTTCTGTCCGATCCTTCGTAATATACGAGCTCTTAACGGGAAGCTACCCCCACAGTTGGCCGCGCGGAAAGCCGAGAGACGGTCTCAGGAGAAGCATCGCCATCGATTTATGGCCCAAACGGTCACCGATCGTGCTCCAACCTCAACGAGCGGCGACGACGACGGTGTTGCCGTGAATAGTGTGGACGTATCGTCCTTAAACGCAGGGCCGACTCAACTTGACTCGAGCCAACCAAAGTCAGAGAGCTCGATACGAATTCTGGTCACGTCGACTGCACACAACATGGTTTCTGCGGGCGCTCACTGAGAACACCCGAACGCAGGATGGAAATATAGCCATCAAGTGGCGTTCCAACTCCGCTGCCTTTCTGCTCCTAGTAAGTCACTCCTTTGGTTGGGTCGGTCGTTCGTTCGTCCGTCCGTCCGTCTCTCGGCTTCGGAGTGGGCCACTAGTCCATAACCTGATTACGTCTAGCTCATGAATGAGTTGCTTGCTGCGGTTGTAGCACAGATCTCTCCACAGGAGTACGGCAGTAACTGCGTGAACGCAGTTTAAGCGTCAGATAGTCCTCCATCCGCTTTTGGCGTTGCGGTCTGTAGTTCTCCCGCTACGGTCAGCCGGCTGTGACCGCCAGTCCAACCAGACTATACTTGGTCCGAGACTGTGTTACCCTGTCTACTAGGATGTAGCCTTTGAGTACAGAAACCACCACGGGTGGTCAGACAGTATTTTGTTCGCTCTATATGTTGAGCAACGTTACTTCGCTATCCTTATGCAAGCACCCAGTCCCCATACACGAGCTCAATCCGAGTCATCTCGGACAAACTTCCGCACCTCGAGATATGGTGCTCATAACCCCAAACGCCTCGGAAAAATTCTGAACATAGGAGCTGCCCGCTGCATAGTACGGCAACTTCAGGAGATTACTTTTCAGTCGAACGGAAGCTTCAATTGTCGTCGAGATACACTCACGTCCTCCGACGACCGAAACAATCAAACATCGGCTGAGAGGAGAAGCAGAGGAAGAAAAAAGAGAAACGAAGGAAGAAAGGACGGCGGGAAAGCAATCAGTTCCTACGTCCTGTTAGACATACAAAGGAAGTGATTTCTGCACAGTACACATTCTGTTCTGTTAGCGGATCGCTCAGGCTCAGCAGCAGAGAAGCGTCCCAAATATCGGTTACTGATCCGAGCTTCACTCGGTGATGACGTCCGACTTCCACAGAGAACAAAGCGGACGAATTCATTTGTTATTGGGCTCATTGTTTCTTGTTCGAAATTTTGGTCACAAGTCGCTCCCAGGCGGACGGGTAGACCTTGATGGGTCGGGCGGCCATGTGCAACCCGACCGGTAACTGCTAGCTGTCCTCTTTCGCAGCGTCCTCCTTCAGCTTGTCCTTGACTGAATGGAACCACAAAAATCCTTTCGTCTCCTCTTTGTATATATCCGGAACCAACTCGTTCGAGTGTTCATTGAGCTTCACCATTTTCACTGAAGGCTCACACGAGATTCGAATTTCGCGCTCAAACTCTATCAATTGACGGAAGAAACCGAGATTCGGGTGAACGATCGAACGACGATCGCGGGTGTACTTGAAGGCTTCACGTAATGTCATGTTGCGATACTTGACGAGGTACGCCAGCACAATCGATGTGCTCCTCGAGACCCCGGCCATGCAGTGCACCACCACCTTACCGCCCGCTTTTATGTTCTCGTGTATGAGATCCGCCGCGGGATGAAAGTATTTCTTCAGGTCTTGATTCGGCTCATCGAGGGCCGCAAAGCGCGTCACGCTCACACCGGGGAAAGCCGAGTTCGGCAGATCACAGGTGACGTTCACGATGTGCGAAATGCCGTTCTTCTTGATGTTCTCAGAGGTCAAGCCCCGAAGACCACAGAGGTATAGATCCTCCGTGATCTGAGACATTGCTGCGAACACCGACATCGCACGTCCGGAATTGTTCGTTTGCTCGGCAACGTTTGCGCGGAGCTGCACTCACATCCGTGCCGGGCTCACAGTTTCACACACAGACACTGCACGCCCAACGGGTGTTTTCAACAGTCACGTTTTTTCCTGGTTCGGTCCGGGATAACGATGTACCTGCTCAAGTTTTTGCTGCTGCGGCTCTGCTGCTTCTAGGAAGATGATAATGATGTGGATGATGTGTAGTGGAGGTTGAGGCGGCTGTTGCAACGCTCGGTCTTATTGTGTACGCCTCTGCGCTGCTTGTGCCGGTGTAATTGCAGAAAACTGAACGCTACAGCTGTTTGTATACGTCACAATGAATCGGATATAGAGTTTTGCACTAGAGTTCCGCAAAGGTTCAGGTCGGAGTTGGTATGCGTTTGTGTTGTTTTGTAGAACAAACAAGATCCGATGGCAGTGTTCGATTTACCAGCAATATAATTCTCACAACAATGTACGGATCTAGCAGCATTCGATGATGAAGCCACTGCGAGGAACCACCGCCGAATTCAGCAACGGAGTCCTTTCTCTCGAGAGCTACCACCGGCGAGCACCACGAAGCCGCACGAATTGATGATGGCTCATCAATCGGAACACTCAATCAAAAATTCACTCAACACTGGTTTCACACCGTCGACTTGTGCCGTTTCTCTGCGGACCGATCAGGCCGCCGTTTCCGCCGCGAGTTTGCCTCACGAAAATTTATCTACAAACAAAACCAGAGTTCGCTCGCACCTGCAGGGACGTTGACGATCGCGAACACTTCGGCCACCGTTTGGTACCAGCATCCCCAAGAAGTCGGCGATTCGATTCTCCCACTACGCTCTTCAAAGTGCGAGAGGCTACCGCTTGCCATTTACGAATGATCCGAGCGGCTTTCCCTTTCAGAGATTCCGATATCTGTAACTCAAGGGAAGCGGAGATAAGAACGAGGCGATGAGCAACAACAACGGCGACACAACGACGGCCACGGCTTCGCCGGAGGTTTCGGCTCAACTGAGCAGCACCTCCTACGGCGACTGGACTCAAACTTGTTCCTCTCTCCGAACGAGGAGATGGGGTTGGGTTGAATGACCGTGCGCCGCTGGAGTACTACGACGGCTTGTGAGCGAAAGCCCCACACATTCGGCACAACAACAACAATCTCCTCATGACGTCAACTCGAAATGGCGGAAACCTCCACGGAATTCCGTCCTTGACGAGGTTTTGCGCAGAGAGCAGACGACTCGCGCGGCTTCGTCGCAGAGTTCCTCTCCAGCCCTGAAAAACGTCTAGTTAACGAAGCCCAAGCTTTAGAACTCCAACTTGACTCACCCGAAAGTTCGTCAGATCTTTACAAAGCGTCCTGGTTCTGTTCCGGTCGAGGAAAAATGCGCGACCGATGCAAAGCGATGTTTCGGGCGGTTTCGTATGACAGGCTTCAAACTTCGCCTGACAGACGGAGCCACGGACGTCCTCCGTCAGGGAGTCGCTTTGGCGGATTGGATGTTTGCTCGCTTCCGGCGATGAATGTTGTCACGTTTGGGTCCTGAGTTTCGCGGATTCTATACCGAAGCTACTCAGAATTCAGATTCAAGCTGTCGAGGCAACGCGAACTCCACTAAGCACGATATCCCAGAGCTAGATTGATTTTGTAGCGTGTCCTGCGAAGTCACCAAGAAGAAAACGCGGCGATGAAGGAAAAAGAGCTCTGTGAAGAAGCATATTCGTGGAATGCTGCTCCGAGACGTAATTAAATACCCTCAATCAGGGTTTTGCCTCTTTAGGACGATTAGACGGTCCCCCGAAACGTTATGGGGATGTAGTTCCCATGTTTTTCCAGACTTCCTCACAAGAACGTGTGAGAAGGAACTGTGTGACTTCAGATATGAGACCTTGGGAGTTGCAATTTCAAAGGAGAGATACCTACCGCGCCCTGCACTATCGAGTTCTAACAGTAACGGGGAAGCCGTAACCAAACGTAAATTGTTCCCGGATCCATCTGATTTTCAGCTTCTCTTCATCATAGATCATCATCATCATTAATGTTGTGGCGCAAGTCGCCGGCTGAGCACCGCGATTGCACCGCTTGGAACTCTTTCTTTTGCTCCTTCTCACGCAATTTTTCCGCGGGGGCTGTGCGTTGACATTCGTTCCTATCTTCCTCAACGGCGACCGCCAATCCGCCAGTTCGTCGCCTGAGTTACGATACTTCAACTCGGGTCTGCGACCAAGAAGCTGCGCCGACTTCTTTGAGGAGGATCACAGTGTCCCGAAGAGTTATTGCCGCATCAGCCAGCTGATCGTAGAGCATGAGAGCATGGTGAAGAAACGGGTGTCAGCCTCTGTTTCAACAGAGGAGCCAGTCCCTGTGAAGATCGCAGCGGAGGAAGACAGCGCGTCAGTTTCAACACCGTCAACGTCGTTCGTATCCGTGCCCCAGTCTTCGAAAAGCTTCAAACAAGCTGCATACGCTGCGAAGTGCGTGAAGCCCGAAACGAATAAGCCAAGAGTGATAAAAAATCTCAAGCAAGTCATAACAGCTGAGCGGCTTTATCCGAGTGGGGTGGCGTCTTATGGATCGATCGAGATGCATCAAACTCTTAAGCCGGCCAAGAAGTATTCCGATATCAGTGGTGAGTTTCCTCCACCTAACGAAAGGTTCCATATCAATCACATGCGGGATCCCCACCAATCCCGAGATATATTAGATGTGAGCCTATTGCAATTTTCAACTCAATGCATATCAGACGAAAACTTACTTCATTATCAGGTTTGCCAGCAAAATACACCGACCCTCATACGAAGCTCTACTACGCGAACTCGGAAGAGTTCGCTAAGATTCGTCTCCTCTCTTCGGATCAAATACTCGGTTACTTATCACTACGTCGAGCTAACGTGCCGATACCATGAACCTTTCAAAGAAGGAGCGCAATAACATGTTTTGAACGGTGCGGAACTCATTTATTCCGCGCATTCCTGTATAGATTGTACAAATCATCTATTATTTACAATAACAATAAACAATGCTGATCACAGCTCTGAGATCTAAACTAAGTGCATGCTGAGATGGTCATATGTCGTGGGGGAAGTTCACGACAGGAGGATCGGACTGTCGTCGGTTTTCACAACATCCTAGACATAAGGCGTACAGTTTAACAACATTCTCTGGCTACAGAAAAAGCAACAAATTATAATGAACAAGAATTCCCCGTGTTTGCGCCTTGAGCCATCCTAGTTGTTCGTTCAGACAAGCCGTTCTTGAATGTTGTCTTTCAAGTAGTCTTTGCATCTCTGCGTCAATAATCTCGGTTGAACTAGGCGATCAGCAGCGTGAGCGAATTTTCTGTCGTTCCGTCGGAGATACATTTGGGCGTCCATTCGGAGGCGATCCATCTTCTCGGGACGAGTTTCGTCCAGGGTGAAAGGTTCCGATAAATAAGGGTTGAAGCGGAAGTAGGTTCCGGGGCTCAGAAGATCGTTACAGAGAGTGTGCACCGCCTGAAGAATTGAAAATATTAGTATTCATGCCTCTCGCCGCGGACCCTATCATCGCTCGGTTTGAGATACGCAGTGGACAGGGAAGTCAGACGCACCTCAGTGTCCGTGGCAGAATCGACGATCTTCATGATTTTCGTCTTCAGTGACGTCGATTTCGCAACGATTTCCGATTCTTCCGGAATATATCTCCCCGAACCAATAGACACGACGCACTGGATCTTTTCATCAGGCCACAAAAGCCGAGCCTCATGAATAGCAGCAGCTGAAAAGTCATACGAATCGCGTTGGAAATCTGAACCAAAATAGAGAGATATGCAAATGGATTTGACAAAGAGTTGTGCTAGCTCACCAGTCGGATTATTCTGGATGATCCCTCCATCTTGGTGTACATCTCCATTGAAATCAAATTCTTCAAAATAGAACGGTGCTGAACTACTGGCTCTAACCGCCTGCCATACGTGCGGACTGCAGTCACCAGCATAGTAGCTTTCTTCTTTGGGTGGGAGTTGATAGTTCCGGAAGAGGAAAGGAACAAGTTGCTGCTTGTTGACCACAGCTGAGAGTATTCCAACCTTCGGCACATCTGCAACGGAAGTGAACACGGTTGAAGCATCAATAAACCGATGCAAAAATTGGCTACTGCTTGGCTGCTCTGTGCCCGAGTTGTTCTAGAGCCGGATCATTACTCACTCTCATATCGGCTCGAATGATACAAGCGCAAGTCTCCGTACAGCTGTTTGAGGATATCCTGCCATTGGGAAGTGTCGTAGTAGGCATGATTCCATACGAGTTTACCGGTTCCCCACCACGAACTCTGTTGGAAAACTGTTGCACTCATGGTACGGTACAAGTCATCACAGACGTCCAGGTCCTTGCGGAGCGTCGTCAAGATTCCAACAAGTATTGCACCTGTAATGAAACCATTCGCGGTCATCCAAGGAGTCGGGAGGCTCACGAAATGAAGAATCTAGATTTTTCACACAAGAATGAGTCACAAGCCGAGTACTTTCAAGAAACTCGACGAAGCAACTAGGGACTCACCGGTTGACACTCCAACAACGTAGTCGAAGAGCTCAGAAATCTTCTTTCCTGTACACTTTTCTAATTGGCGGAGGACTTCAATTACGAGCAGCCCACGGACTCCACCGCCATCAATGCTCAAAATGCGAACTCCGGCACTTTTGGGCGGCTGAACGTATCCGAGAAGACTGAGACATTCGCGCGTCAAGCCAAGAACATTCTCGTCGTTCGATTTCCTTCTGGTCTTCAGGAGCACAGGTAGGGCTCTATCGTTGATGAGGGAGGCTCGACTCTTTGGGTAGAGCAAAATGTGCTCGGAGAACTCTTCAAGCCTAGAAATATGAATCTTTGTTCATCGTCGGCTTTCAGAGGAGATGGAAGACGCAAGATTGTCGAATCGGCAGTTTTGGCGGCTGATAGACGAGATTTTCGACCGACGTATCGATGCTGTCACGTTACCTTTTGGTAAGCGCGCTGGGGAGGTCGGCCGCCTGGATTTCTCTAATTAGATATCTAGATCGCGCATCGATGTCGTCGGCGGTTCTCAGACGAGCTTTTTCGGCTCGCTGTAAGTCCTTCGTCATATCTTTGACGGCCTGTCTTGTTTGAGGCTTTGCAGACTGTGCGGCTTTGTTGGCGGCTGCTTGCTGCTCCTCTCTGAGCGCTCTCTCAAGGACGTTGTCGCGCAAAACATCGTGACCGTAACTGTCAGCTTGGCTGGTCCCCGGTGTAACGGTGTCCAGTGGCGGACTCGATTTCTCAGCCTCCGCGTCCACCTGGACTCCCAGGCGAGGCTGAAGTCCGCTGACCTGGTCTCTGGCAAGAACCTGTGGAATGAGAAAATTCCATAGAAACTTTGCTTATCGTACCATGATCACAACTCGGACCGATCGAGAAATCGCCTTCAAACTGCTGACATCAGCCCCGTCCTCTACTCACCCTACGCCACTGATTGTTGGTGCTCTCGAGTACGCTGCTCCATGCCTGGAGGGCACTCTCGTAAAGTTTCCTCGGAATCTTCACCGTGCTCATCGTCATCCTCGATGAAGCCATCAGAAGCGAGCCTACAAAAGATCGTTGGAGTCTTTTCAGACGAACGAATCTCATTGCTCCACTCATGCTGAGAGTCGATCCTGAGGGTCCCGGATCAGTGCTCCAGCGAAACCCGAATCATCGCAATATCTGTTCAGCAAAATATCATCTCTTTTAGTTACCTGTAAACAGAAACAAAACTGATCAGCATACGTTACGAGCTCATTCTCGAACATCCGACCTACCAGAAGTCCTCATCTCTTACTCGAAAGATCGAGAACTTCTCCGAAGAGTCGCTATTGCTCTACCGATGCCGAGCTCGATTCCCGAATATTGTACAGCTCGTACACTTCTAGACGGCCGGAAGCATCAATAGCTTTACCACACACCTTGAATGGATCCCGCTGATATGATCCGTTCGATTATAAACACTGTCACTTCAATAGTAGACTGGAGAAGAGTGAGTCAAAACAAGAGTATAAGAATCCTCGAAAGTTGTGCACTTGGGCAAGTCAATTTTAGGTCACTGTCAGAGCTCGTACTTTCGATGCTTCAGGTCTCGATCTGAGATATGTCGCCCTCGGCTCAGCGTTAAGACACGTTTGAGAGACGCACTACACTGTTTTGGCTAGCGGCAACAGCAGTCGTAGCGACCGCCTGCATCGTACGATGCGAGTCACAGCGGCTCGCCGGGAGAAAGGGTGAGGCGTTTGACCGTCTTCCGATGCAACAGACGGTCAACGCTGGAATGAAATAGCCTCACTTCCTTTCGGATCGAAATCCATAGATGAAGAACGCTCTAAACGAGAGACCACGGATGGATTCCGATTCAAGACGAGAGGTTATAACTCGTTCGGCAGACCGAACTTTGATAGAGTCGGTCTGATGCAGGGCTTGTTTCATTCGATTAGCTAAGCGAACAGCTGGTTCGCATAAGGTAGTCCATTGGTAAGGACGGGAAGATTCCCGAGATGTGAATCACAAACGTTCCGTCGAGGAATTCCTCTCGTATCGCAGTATGAATTCGCAGTATACTTTCGTATGAATCTTCAACCGGCTTTGCGAACTGCTGAGCCGGAAGATCGCTGCACAATCAACGCAGCTCATAGAAAAGGGCTTCCCCGACAGTCTGTGTCGTGGTTTTGACGTCACAAGGTCGTCAGTTCGAGCATGGCAAGCCTTTCGGAACAAATACGGAACAAATGCGCAGAACAGATCAAGAAACGGAAGATCGCATCGGATATGACAACAGCGGAGAAACAGACCTACTAGCTCCAATGATAGACATGAATAATTTGGGTTGTGTGCCGCTGAAAAGTTTCGATATGTTGCAGGCATTCCAAAGCGCCACGGAGGTCGCCCGAGAAAGTGATCTAAACCACAGTCTCGGTAATCGGAGCACGTCCTTGTCTATGTATCTCATCAAGGGGAGATCAGGTTGATTCAAGGAGCGCCGAGATGCGTTCCTCCCCAGCAAGATCCAACATGAGGAATTCTCGCGAATTCTCGTATCTCTCGTGGGAGCCGCGGTTCTCTCTCGCGGTTATTAGGGAGGCCTAGTAACAGCGCTTTGAGCGTCTTAGGGAACTCGCACAGATTTTGCACCAATGCATTTGATTCAAGATGTGAATGGGGTGCAAGAGGCTTCCAGAGACGACTCTTTCAGTTCGGAAAAAAATCTCGGTCACAAATCAGCCCTTCTCGACCTTGAGTTTCTACCACGACTACCAGTGGCGCGTATCAAAGGGACAGCCCGGTCTCGAGTACCCAAGATATGTTTGCGGCGCCGGGCGCGCCCTCGTTGTGTGAGTCACGGAGAAGCACGTGGTGACGATGCAACGTCCGACGCAAAAGACAGCCGCATCTGCGTGCCCGTTCCTCGCGCATTTTTATTCACTGCCTTTAGACATCTCTGCTGACTAGGTGTTCACGCAGATGGCATTCTGGTGAGTTCCACGTCCTCTATGGGGTTCTCATGATGCCGAGATGCCCTGTTTCCTCTCTCGATCGTTCGACTCGATCTTCATTCCATCGGAGAGGCAATCGGAGCCATTCGAAACATGCCCGAAACATCCATCAAACACCATCGATCCCCTCCTAACAGCAATCAGTGATCTCTCCGAATCTGTAGGATGCGCCGGAACATGGACGGGACAGGGACGCGTGTAAGGAACAGCTGTGTAAATTGTCTTTTCTCCAGCGAAGCTTCCCGGCGTTCAAATAAGCGTTCGCGCGAGTCATGAGTGGTAAAGAGAGCTCGATTGAGGAATCAATCGTGTACGTTAGGTTTCTCTCCGAATCGGGGAAGATATTGACAGCTCAGCATGAGTTAGCCTGAAAATTTTAGTTACCTAGTTCCCGAATTCGGCTCGCAATCGATGGTCGCGCAGAGAGACAATCGATTGATGTCGAAGTCCTGAAAACCGCTCATGTGACCAGCCCTGAGGATAGAGCGCTCTGAGGGTGCTACTAGGGTTCCACATGAGCAGCGAGAGCCGAACATTCCGACATCCTCAATATTTAACAGTCCAAATACGTCGTAGGAATTAGTCTTCGGTTCGTCAGACATTGTACATTACATCATCGTCGAGTTCGCCACAACGTATTTTGAACCCGAACGCTTCGAGCATCGACGATCGCTCGCAAACTCAGATTGGCACTGACGATCCACAAAAAACATGGACAAGAGGCAGATAAAATGGAGAGACACTATGAAGTTTGGTCCAAACATTTTGCTGGAGGAAAGTATTCACGCCATCAAAGTTATTCACGAGGCATGAGGTTGATGAAATCTTCTGGCCGAGAGTCCCTCCGGCTCAAATCAATAGCTCAACGTGAAGACAGCTCCGTCACATGAATCACGTCGAGATCATGAATGGATTGCAGCAATCTCGCTTTGGAAAGCGGGGTCGATGACCCGAGTCGGCAAGAGTTCAACACGAAACGAGGAAAAGGAACTGAATGTACGGGCTTCCGAGGTAGCTGATCGGCGGTAACCTGGCTGAGAGGAACATTCAGGTCACAGGGTAGCTCGAGTGTCAATAGCCGCTTCACGCGCGATTCACCTCATCCCGTAACTTGTATGGTGCGATGATCCGGCAGAGTTCTGACCGAATTCGAGCTTCGGTTCCGTGGAAAAGACCCATCGAACATGACATCCCACGAATTCACTTAACCGAAAATTTCCTCCTATCGAACGCAAGAGCCACTTTTCTACCATCCGAGTCGTGATCGAACCAACGACGCAATGGAGTCCTTCACCGCGGGCAGGGCTCTTGAGTTCCCGCAGTCACTCAGATTGGGTCAACTACCTTGACGGCGGATGAATTTAGACGGAAAAACAGTATCGAACGGCCCAAAGATCCAGATAATCAACAACGTCGTATCGCCGGCTGAGTGTATTTACGTCGTCAGTGCCCTCTGCGCGATACTCCATCTCATACCTATTGCCTGGAGAGTAATTGATTTACTTACAGCATGTCAATCGATAGAAGTGGAAGCTCGTAATTCCAAGTGCCACCAAGGGAAAATGTACTGGAAACTTCGAACAGACACGAGAAAGCTGACACGAAGAATCGGTCCAGTCGGAAAGTCCCATATGATTCAACTAGATGGCCGATGCAGCCATCGTCGAGCCCATGTGACAATAGTTTCTTGGCGGGGAGTTTCAAAATACAAGAAATTTGAACGCAGCTTGTCGGAGCTAATTTTTCGGCGTATGCACAGCATCTGGCGAACCGTCCGGAACAGGGGATGCTAGGTTAGATTATATCGGCGGACATAGGAGCCCCGGACTCTGGTCATCATTCAGTCATTACAGGGGCTTAACTTCCAACGAAGTCCCTCCAACGACTCCCTAAAGTGCCTTCAAAGCAATCGACACTGGACGCCCAGTGCATTCAGAAACACGCGCGAAGCCTGTTCCATGGAATACATACACTTCAAGAGATTCCACGAGGATTGATTGAAAATTTTGAGAAAAAGGTAATACATATTACGATCCCGAGGCAACAACGTAGTGTAGCCAACCAAAGAATTATTCGTCCTGCTGTCAATACTCAGGGACTCAGAAATAATCCATTAAAGCGGTGCATATCAATAGCTTGAGTCGGACACTTCAACTTCAGACCGCAGTTTGAGCAAAATTGTTTGATGTTAGATCCAGACACGAAATATCATCGTATCTGGATGCAGTCGGTAGTGTGAGCGCGATGCGCGACAGATGATCCGGCCAGATGGTCGTTACAGCTGTCAGTGACCCATGGTGGCGAGGGCCGACTACTCGGCGGGAAATCTCAAAATTCTTCGACTTCCCCGGCATCTCATGCGACATGTCGGAACCGCGCTTTCAGGACTTATTATCCAGAATGGAATAGAGTTTATGATGAATGCATTGTGGCGCCGGGTTTCGCCTGAAATACTGCGGGAGGATCCGAGTGCTCCACGTTACATCGGCGAAGTCTTCTCGGTGTTCCACTCTTCCCACGTAAGACCCTCTCGCTCCTCTGGCGGGCTTCTCCTCACCATGACGACCATCTTTGTCACTTGAGCACGCTCGTCCGTCAGAGAACGGCCCGCAAGGTGAGTTGGTTTTCTGGAAATCTGAAAGCGCGGATAACATTCCGGAACATCTCGACGGGTTCCCCATCTCAGCTCGTTGAAACCTGGATTTCGGACGGGTTTGTCAAGTCGTCCGGCTTGAATTCGGTCATGATTTCCGAATAAGGCGTTGCCTTCCACTCAGTCCGCGGAACGATTTTCTTCCCCTCTGACACGAACGACTTCGGGAATGACTTTCTCAAGATATTGGCCACTGTGTTGGGATAGGGAGTTCGCTATCTTTTGAGAGAAGAATGGAACTTGAAAGGTCCTGTTGGTCTCTTGACTGCGCTCGCTGCGGTCGAAAGCTGATGCAACACCTCGTGTCCGATTGCCTCGCTCAGGAAATTCTTTCACGAGCCATCGATTCTCTGAGCATGCTCTCCGCACCTCCATTCCAGTCTTGAAGCTGATTTTTCCGTTTGCACCGAGCGTCACACGCGAATGACTCCGGCATACGATTCTGTTCGAATCAGCAGAACATGGAGACGGCTCCAAGTATTCAGCATTCTTCCGAGCTCACGTTATTTGATTGATTAAGAAAGCTCGTTTAGATCAAAGACCGGGCATCCATTGAAAAACTCGCGGCTGCCTTTCGAGAGACGAGTGCACAAGACAGGAAAACTGCTGAGTGTCGATCCGTTATTATATGGCCTCCTTTTCTTTGTCAGCGTTCCAAGACACAGACCTCCACAAGTGGTGATACTTGCCACGGATCAAGCACTCATCATAAACTCATTAGAGACGCGGAGCACGGCTCTTGGAGGACGATCGTCCGAGCCGTCGAACATTGTTTCCAAGCGGTTTTTCGGAGATATCCCGAACAAACTTCCATTGTCGGTCCTGCTCGATTGGCATGGCATAGCGATCCAATTTGAATTGTGGACGGTATTCCCAATGTCAAGACAATCCGGTTCTTTATTTCAAGAAGCACATTGTCAATCAATCAATCAATCTCACTAAACTTCAATTTCTGAAGTCGTATCCGGCGTCGACCATGGCGACTGGACTCTATGAAGTGAGGATCGGCTTCTCGTCCCAACTTCGACTGCGTGGGGTGGAAATATTCGTCGCGACGTGAAATAGAATCGAAGAAACCACGATATCCTCGCGGATCAAAGGTCGCGCTCTAGCCAGGCTTCCACAGCGCTTTCCCACCGCGCTCGAATACATTCCTGGGCACAACCAAAGATCGACCGAGCATTCCGAGATCATCCGTTTCCCCTCGTTCTTCGGGAACCAAAAGAGCAGACTCGCTAGACTGACGCCTGCGTGTGGGCTGGGTATGCCAGCCATGACCGGAGCGGATCTCGTAGCTTTGGCGTGCGAGAGCCAAACGTTGAACGCTCGATCTAAGATTTCGTGGAATCATGAGCCTGCCTTAGCCTCTCGTTCCGAGATTGACTTTCAAGAATGAGTCAGCTAGAAGACCACTGGTAAACTGATTTCAGCTTCGTTTCTTACAGATATCGTTGCCGCGAGAACATGGGGGACTTGAAGGAGCTTGACAAAATCGACGAGAAGTCGAAACTTACCACCGACGGGGACACCGCAAAGATAAAATTTCAACACTCCACAAATGGCGAGGCAAAAATCGAGATGCCCGAGGCTGGAGCTGTTGGCTTCCAGTGCGGGCTCACGAAAGAGGAGCTCATGAAGTACGCAAACGATCCTTTCTGGGTTGTGTTGCGCAGAGTGCTTCTGGTCCTCTTTTGGCTCCTATGGATCGCCATGCTAGCTGGAGCTGTGGCAATAATCATTGTCACACCAGGTTGCGCAGCTCCCAAGGAGGCGGAATGGTATCAGAACTCACCGGTTTACGAAATCCACGTGGACAAATTCTACGGTGAAAACGGAAAACCGAACCTGAAAGGCGTTCGGGCGAAGCTGCCATACCTGGAGGAAATTTCAGTCTCTACGGTGGTCCTCGACAAGCTCTTCAACCCCAAAAATCAACGAGTCCTGCAACCAGAAATGGGCTCCTTCGAAGATTTTGGCAATCTCACCGAGCAAGTGAAAGTTCTCGTGAAGATTCCACTTTCCGAAGTGCCCCTAAGCAACCAGGCGGAGCAACGCGACTTCGTGACTACGCTCGACTTCTGGCTGAAAAAAGGCGCAGCAGGCTTCGTCTTCGACGAAATCGAGTCAGTCATGAATAGCGTCGGAATCTCAAAACTGATCAAGGGCTGGCAGGAGATCATTTCAAATGCAAGCACGGAAGGCTTCCCGCGAGTGACTATGTTGTCTGCGTATGGTGATAATAAGCTGTCAGAGGCAGAATACTGTGCCGAAGGAACGTTCATCCTGAACTATGGACTGACGGAGCTGAAGAAGGGCTTCAATGCTGAGCAGTTCTTCAACGAACTCGAGCCGACGACTCAGAAGAACCGAACCACGTGTCGGGAGAATCTCGTGCTCAGCAACGGCGACATCTCACCGCTGATCAAACGCTTCTCACCACAGGAGCGTGACCGAATCATCATGTTCTCCCTGTTGGCTGACGCGACTCCGTTCGTGTTTTTCGGAGAAGAGTACGCACGAGACGACTCCGACCTGTCTCCTAAACTGCAGAGGAAGCAAAATAAGCAAGTCGCGGAAATGAATTGGAAGAGTATCGAAACGTTCTCGAAGAAGAACGAAAACAACTTCTACATGGTTTTCAAGGAAGCAGCCAAAATTCGAAGCAAGAATTCCGCTATACAAATGGGCGATACGCACCTCAAAGTCCTTAACGGGACGGTGGTTGCCATGTCGCGTATCAGGAGAAGCATGCCGGGCTACGTGGTGGTAACCAATTTCGAAAAGACGCCCAAAACTGTGAATCTCCTAGATTTGGGAGCTCACATGCCGGATGATGGCGACAAAAACATTGTGTCGAGTCAGTCCGGCGAAGCAGTTAAGGGCAAGCAAAACTTCCGAGAGCTCATGATCGGCGGTGAAGAAACTAAGGTCTTCCAGTTTGTACCTAAGTTCGGCTAACGGATTGGTCGTTGGACGGAGCTTTAGGTCCGAAGAGAGGGTGCCAAGACCGATTGTCGTAGAATCTTATTTACTTTTAGGTTCACTCAAATTGAGGATTTTATACAAAACGAGGATCTTGGCCATCGAGTCATCATTCAGAAAATAAATTATTACGGATTATCATCATCAGATATTGAATCGTCCATCCCATTGCCAATCAGACTAAAACCGCCGACCGATGCTTTCCCGATTCATTCCCGCGTGAATTGACGAACCTGAAAAAATTGGAAAAGCAAAGTCGAATCCATGAGATTGAAACAGCATTTACTCAAGTATGGCGGGGTAGACACACTCGGCAAAGAGGTTATTAAGACACGATAAACCCATTTATTCGACTTTCAGTAAATATATTGTACATTATTTAACTCTCCAACAGCAGGTTTGTTCTTCGAGTTCCGCAGATTAAGGCTCAACTGGCGGCAACCGGAGCAGGAGTCAGGAGTAACGAGTGGGTCATGAACCAGATCACAGCCGGTTGGAAGAAGCACAACCCAAGCAAGAGGTAAAGAGACCGTCGAGAGCCTTCGCCGAAATGACCGGTGCCCGGGTTGGACAGGAACGCAACTCGCAGCGTTCGCAGCTACAAAGTTAAGAGATTTCAGTTCATCCGCTGATCCAGCCCCACTTCGAATCGGCCCGAAATACGGGTTGGGGAAGTCGATCAAATAGAGAACCATTATAACAATTGACAACTCGAAAAACTCACCAAGAAGAATCCGAGTGTGAGAGCGCAATAGATCCCGGCTGATAGATAACCAACATAGCCAAGCGGGAGTGAGATGAACAGCGCAATGATCATCGGTACGAATTTGTAGCCGCAGAAAGCCAACAGATCGTAGAGCTTCAAGTAGGTATTGATGTTCATGATGTACAGAGCCATTTTGACCATAAACGTTTCTAGGATCATGATGCACATGCTCCAACTGGCTTGCATGCCGAGCACTTCGGGAGAGAATCTGTTCTCGAGTCCCATCATGTAGGCTGATAACAAAATGTAGGAGACGAACGCCATGGCTGAAAGCGAAGAAGGTGAAACATTAGGGAACTGGGTTCAAGACCCGATTGATTCAATGATTCTACGGAACCTGACGTGGACTTGTGCTCTAACGTACTCGGAATGTACAGATCGGGCGCGTTTACGTCGTATCTCGGCGGAACGGGCTCATCTTGATCGTAGCTCAGTGACCAGTTCTTGTGGGCGAACGGGAAAAGCAGAAGGAATAGTTTCTGTGAAACATACGACGTGTCTACAGCGAAGTAGTATCTGAAGAAAACAAGATATGATGAGATTTCGGGACGCGGAGCGTAGATTTTCAGGCGCTGCTTGGGAATCCACAAAATGCTCGTACTCACTTGAGTTTTGAAACTGAGACGTATTTCGCAATTTTCTCATGAACGATCTCCCTGCCCTGTCCCGCGAGATTCTGTCCGTACTGCACGGCCATTGAGGTCATTGGATCATTCATAAATTGCTGTGGATTGAAATATTGTTGAGGGGCGTTCGGGCGATTTTGAGATCCCAACGGTGTTCCCATGGGTCCGTACGGCTGAGGACTGCCGACATTGTTGTGGAACCTGCGGCGAGAAGATGTTCATTTCTATGATCCGACATATTCGGAGGGAATGATCGTCCCGACCCTAGCAAACTGCTCAAATTTTGACGCTCGAGAGTCTGACTCCCTGACACGTACCCTGGCATTTGCTGCTGAGACGCCTGATGGAGCATTTGCTGTTGCTGTAGCTGCTGTTGCTGTCCAAACGGGTCGTAAGGTGGGAGCCCTTGAGGGGCATAATCATTCAATCCTAAATCATAGCTCTCCCATCCTTGTCCGGATGATCCCATTTGCTGAGTTTCCACACTCTGTGGGTAGTAAGGAACGGATTGCTGCTCTCCGGGTGGCTGAACCGAAGTGTCCTCGAACAGCTGTGGTGACTGAGTCTGATTTGTTGGAGTTCGCGTGTACTGCCGAGAACCTGCGAAGGAGACCAGTCCATCAGAAACTTCTATGCCAACTCAGGGAACTGGGCCGGGTGGCCGCGAATCGTACAAGGCTGCATTCGAAAACCGTGGGAAGATTCCGAAGATTCAGAATTCACAACTCGAGCATATTGCGAGAGTTGAGAGCTCTCTGGCTGCCCGATCCCTCAAGATAGGGTCATAATCATGTGGGCCCTCGGTTGATAACCAGTCCAGAGATTCTATCCTAAACACATGAAACCATCGAATGACTCAAAGGGTTCCCTCGTCATAACAGACTCGAGCCGTGTCAGCTGATGCCTTCGGTTCCAGAAACTTTGCAGGAAGTGCTATGGCATCCTCAGTCTCGGGGAAACTTCCCGAAAGTTCTTTCCCGATTTTCCATCTAGGGACTCGGAGAGTTACATGGTGTTCGAGAAGTGTTTCCTCTCAGGAAACCCTGACCGGCACTGATTACTTTCGATGACGTGTACTGGAAATTTCACGAAGTTTGACTTACCGGGCCGGTTTGGTCGCCGCAGGTCCATTTCTGATTCTATTTGGCAGCAATGAACCAAGCGTCAGCAGCGAGTCACTGAGCGGACACAACCGCTGAGATTCCAGGACTGTTGTCACGAAGCAATGTCGCAAAGCGATTGTGTTCGAGTATCGAGAAGAGGCGAAGCCGTTCCGTCGTTTACTAAACAACGGAACAGCAGACTGCTCCGGGAAGTGCGGGTTCCGAGCGTTTACCTTCGCGTGCGCGAAAACCTTTATTTGGAGTTGCTGTTGTCCTCGTGAACGACATATAGCTACCTTCCGCTGTCATCGTCGTGCTCGGGTGTCACACGGTCGTGAAAGTATCATCTGAAATTTCGCCCACAGTAAAATCTTTTTCGAACATTGTCGTTATCGGCGGGTTCCACTTTACCGAAGATTCAACAAGTTACTGATGGCGGTGTTCGAAAGCTGCATGCCGTTCGATCTGTGAAAGTTGTACATGACTGACCGCAGGTGAAGTGTGTCCCCCAGTGGTCCTCATCAAACTGTCGACTGTGGCGTAGCTGCAAATACGCGCGTCAGTCGCTGCTGAGCAAAACGTTTCGATAATGTCCAAAGGAGAAGTGATAACGCTGCAGCTGGGTTCGTTTTCGAACTTCGCAGCTTCACATCTGTGGAACCTGCAGTCCAGCTGCTTCTACTACACGAAAGATGCCCCCTTCGGGCATGAGTTCAACCACGACGTCTATTACCGGTAAGTGGGCGAGTTTCTGACTTGCGCTGTTGCTCGTTGCCTTATTCTGAGAAAGCTGGTTGCCCACTTTAATATTGTTCTGGGGAAGCTGGAGATATTGATGCTTCCTGAAAGTCCTGCGCTCATCATGTTCATCTATCTCAATGATTCCCATGGATTCCAGGGAGGGTCGGAATATGCTGAACAAAACAACGTTCACACCGAGAACAGTTCTCGTCGATCTGAAAGGAAGCGTCGGGAACTGCGCTTGGCCGGTTGACCAAGCCTACGATGGGCCTCATGACGCCGAACAGAAGATTTGGGATGGTGAGTGTGGACTCTTCTTGCCTGACCGATTGAACACATGAACATGACATACGCTCAAGAAATCGCGGTGTCTCGAGTGCCGGAGTGTGCTTCTCTGATCAGAGCTCGATGAAAGTGTTCTCCTCATTCTTTCACCTTTCCAGGCCGGGTTCAGATTCACAAAGCGGAGCCACAGGCAACTTCATCCAAGAGTGAAGAGCTGGGGGAAGTTGATGTTGGACCTAAGAAGCCAACAGTACAGAAGAAGTCATGGGCCGGCTATCTGCTCAACAAATATCACCCCAAAAGCGTGAGTTCGCATCCCGCACTGTACCTAGTTTGTCCCCATTCTTCCGAATGAGGACCCCAATCTAATCGGGACACTCCGATCCTAGAAAAGAGGAGAAACTCGGCTTCACAGTAACCCTGAGAATCACTCAGGGCAGTCGTTTCCCGCGGGAGGCGTGCAAATCGCAATCACCGATGGGAGCAGATTGAGAAAGCGGAATGCGTAATGAGTCCAAAATATCCCTTTATTATCAAACTTTGGTAACCTTCCACCTCACGAGTATTTACACGAGACACAGATATTACAACAAGCGCTCCGGCGCGATCCTTGTTCTCGCTTTGCGCGCAGAAACAGTACGCGGCTAGTAACATTGAATTAGTTAACATTTACAACAAGACGGCCGGCGACGCAATGGCCCTCTTGCGGGCGTTTAAAGCTTCGAAATTCAGCGGAGCCGTACCGTCTCTAGTCAACAATTTATTCCTCGTCTTCTGTCATCTCGGCTGGTCCGGGATTGATCATCCTTCGAGACTGCGAGTGGTGGCGACGAAGGTTCAACCTTTTTGAGTCATTGTCATTTGAGTAGGTCTCAATCTTTGATGGGTGCAGCAATTTCCGGCTCCATCGTCGACACCCCAGCCACAATCGTTCTCGAGTCCATACACTGCATTGTCGTGTTAGAATTTCGTCACAACTCATACCACATTGGTACTTGATTCGAGAGTTTGAGTCTTGACGGTCTCTTTGCATATTCTTCTCTTGCCTATCATAAAGTTTCTACGTAAGTTCATGTTGCCAGTTATCCAGTGAGACTTCATCCAAAGTTTGGGGATCTCTTGTCTTTGTTGTGGTGCTTGGGATTGCTTTCCTCGCTGGCTATTGCCGAGTACAGCGCGAAAATTATCGTTAAGCTGAGTAAATCAGAATACGAGTATCAGTTAATTAATAATATTATCATTGTCGTTGTCCTATTGCACAGTCTTCATTTGGTGCGCTCCGGAGAAATCGTAGGAGAAAAATTGTGGTATGAATCGAGTAAAAGACGCGCCACAGGTTTCGCGCTAGCGGGTTTCGACGGAACTTCGACAAATCCTGTGCAAAGAGTTCAGCCATGCCCACGGATACGAGTCGGAGCATTCATCTGAGTCTTTCGTTATTGAGAGTCGTCCGCTTTGCTCACGGGTCCTCAATTTCGCTTCCTATATATGAAATTTCATATTCTTCATGAGATGCCTCCCGAAATGGGCACACGCATTGAAGCAGTGTTTTGAGAGAGAAATCAGGGTAACAATCGTCTGCGTCAAAGATGGCTGCCAGCTACGTTTGGAGCTTTGTGGAAAACGACTTTTGAAATCCCATGATGGGAAACACAGCACACGAAACATTTCTTCTTCCTCGATAAGCGAGGCTTCTGAAGTTTTTGAGAGCAGAAAATCGGGCTGATAACCATCTTCATCATCGGAACGAAATTCGCGGCCCTTTGCCGGGCTTTAAATACTTGAATCGAAGATTGAGTTTGTCAACATCGGATCGATATCAGATGAATCAGTCTGAGGCGTAAGGCATAGTATGAATTCCCGCTCCACCAACGGTTTGGCATCGGGAATCAGCATCGTCTTGAATGAGAGGAATGTTGCCGTTGAATAAATACAATGGGGAATTATTCACTCGCTGCTGTTGCTGCTACTCGTGTAGAAAGCCTCCTGTGTGCACGACAAAACTCATCGAAACTCTCCGCTAACTTCCAACCTGGCGGTAGTCAGTTTGTATAATCACCCCGCAGCAATCAGGCAACCAAGCGAAGCGTGCCCTAGAGGGTCGCGCGAAGCAAGAAGGTGACATGCGGCCGAGCTGGCTCAGACTGGCGGCGGGCATGGAGGCAGTCACCATGATGAAGTGGCCACGGGCGTCAATTGCACTAACCTTCTCAGTTATGGGAAACGAACAGAAAATAATGAAGTATTATGTGTTGTTTGAATATAAAAATTCAAACAGTCACAACGGCGACGACGATGACGACAACGGCGGCGGTAGCGGTGCCCGTTCTAAGGAACCTCGTTGCGTTGAAGAAACCATAGACTGGGCCAGTTTTGTCAGGATTTGTTCCAGCTCAGCGCTTCCGACAGAATCCGTAACAAAAAATCATCGTTGCTTGCTACTCGGTTCGCGTCTCTCGTCTAACTGGTGTCTAAAAATTGTGAGCAACTTTGTACTTTCAATTCATTCCGAGCGCATTCTCACTCACGCAAACTTGCGCGTGCACACACATACACTTGTTTGAGCAAAACACGGCCAGCGATTGTTGCGCATCGATCTCGATTTCTGCTGACAACAACTCAATAACGAGGCAAGCGATCGCTTCTCGCTTTTGACCGAAAAGCGTTCCGTAGCCGACGGACCACGACGAGGCCGAGAGCCCGATGGTCACGCTGGAAGCGTGAACAGACTTTCGTCCGTAATCGTTTCCTTCAGCTTTGTTTTTCTCGGTCGGCTCAATTCCTGATTATGAGGAGAAAAATTCAAACATTTCTGGCGTTATTGATTGATTGATTAACACCCGATGTTTGGTTTGGTGCTCGTTCTCGTTTGACGAAACGCGACCGGAATGAGAGTTGTACAATCACTCGCTCAGGAATTAATCATGCGCTACTACTGCCACTGCTGCTGTTATCATGCTCTCGTCGCAATTATCGTTAGCTAAATGGTATACGTCAGATCATAACATTACAACCTGGTCGGGTGGTCGGCGGTGGGTCGAGCGCTGGTTGCGGCAAATCCACTCGGCTTGGCTCGGGGTTCATCTCGAAAGCACCTCGACCTGCATCACAGTCTGCTGGTTCCTTCAATCTCTATAGTATCATCGGAAATTCTCTATTTTTCTTTCGTCCCATTAGCGTTTTGGGTTGCCCCAATCGATTGAGCAGTGTTTTGTTCTGACATTCGTCAAAGAGGGTCCTTTTGAGGTCGAGGTTCCGCGAGCGCCAACTCAGTGTGAGGTTTCTTCGTCGCGAAGTTTGGTGAACAACGGATATCGGACGGGCCGGCATGGAGCGTGGAGCTCCATCCAGCCGGCTTCGCTCTTTCTCTCCGAAGTAGATAGTTAGGTAGGTATTCTTCTGACTAATTGGTGGTTCGCGGAACAAAAGGCCATGTTCCTGAATTGTGATATGCTGTTGAGTTTCCCTCCTCGGAAATCGAATTAGCATCCTAACTAACGCTTCTGAGTGAAGTCGACGAATCCGAGCAAGGCGCTTGCGTAGTGCTTCTGCTGGACGTGCTTATCGAGCTCCTGTTGCGAGAGACACAGCATAGGGCATTTGGGTGATGGACATTTGAGCATTTTCTCAGGATGTATATTCCGAACGTGAGATTTGAGGTTGTGTTTAAAAGTTGTCACCAGCGGACAGTACGGGCAGGAGTGGTTCTTCGTGGCACTGTGCACCAGTTGATGCCGACTGAAAAGAGAGAAATCACTGTTTAGTGGACTCCTGACACGACTGAGATCAGTGCTTATGTATTAGTTAGCTCGGTGGTCGGTTCTCTTAAGCTTGACATTTGCCGAGATTCTGGTTCTGAGTCTGAGTACGTTCGAGTCTTTTGAGTTGGGGTCATGATGCACGATGGAAACGCCAGAGGTGGTGGCTCGGCAGTGCGTGGTCGGCTACGCTGTTAGCTTGCAGTAGTCGAGAAGAGCGAAGGAAGAAATCATGGAAACCATCATCAGCATGATCCTCGCCTCGGAAGCCATAAAGAGCAACGGAGAAGAATTGAAGAACGACGGCTGCCCGATGAATGACCCACTTTACAGTGACTGGCTCACTGGTGAACGGGCAGCAGGCAGGCAGGCACGCAGTCAGTCAAACAGACAGTCGGATGGAGCGACCGACGAACAGACGGTCGGACGGACGGACGGACAGTCAGTGAGCCATCTTTTGCAGCGAGCAAGCAAGCCAGTGAGACGGTTGGCAGGCGAGCGAGTAAGCAGGCAGGCAGGCAAGCAGATGGATAGAAAGAAAGAAACCGAACAGCCATCCAGCCAGCCTGAACCGAGCGAGCAAGCGACCGACAGACGGACGGACTGCCGAATGAGCGGACAGACAGGACTAACACAAGAAAGATCTGCTGCCGCCGCTGTTGAAGCGCTACTTGCAGAAGCACGAAGAAGAAGAAGAAGTCGAAGGAGGCACAAGGAGGCATTGCATGAATTGGACCATGGCGGCGGCTACTTGGAACACCGTCGCCGCCGCCGCCACCAACACCACCGACGACGACGCAAATGTCGAGGGAACGTGGCCGACGCAGTAGTAGTGGTACTAGTAGTCATAGTAGCTCCTGCCACCGCCACCGCCGCCGCATTGGCTTCCATAACGGCGCTCGTTGATGGGGCGCACTGAACTTTTTCTTCGTCATCGTCTTCTTTGCCTTCTTCTCTTCGCCGGGGTCTTTTGCCGTGCTCTGATTTCGATCATCGGAAACGAACGAACAGAGCATCTAACCAACCATCGGCCGCCATGTCAGTTGCGTCTCCCGCCGCAATCGTGCCGGAGCATAAGAAGAAATGAAAGACGGAAAAAAAGATCAAACCAACATGGAAAACAGGATGATGTAGAGACTATGGTCGATGTGTGACCGCCGCTCCTGACAACGCACAGTGTGAAGTCTGTTCTTCGTCTGTCCGTTCTTTCGTTTGTTCGTCTGTCTGTCGAACCGACGGACGGACGGACGGATTGACCGATGGATCGGTGAAAAGACCGACGGACACGGAGTCGATCGATGGCATCGAGCGGGCAGGCGGGCAGAACGACAGACAGAAAAACATCAGCACTCATCAACACCGGCGGTACCAGCAGATCCGCAACGTCAAAATGAACCACTTGGAATAACAATCCGAGAAGCATCAGAACGAACAACCGTGCCAGCGGTAGCGAGTCCCGCAATCCTCTGGCATGGCCCTCGTGTAGTACACGCTTTCGGCTGAGAACGAGAAGATCTCAAAAGTGAACAGCGATCCAACGAAGCGGGACTTGCGCAGTATCCTCGACGAAGGCAACGATTACTGACATTGCGACTTGAGCGGGTAGTCCTTCAGAAGGACACGACGAGGGATCCGTGGCAGCTCAGTTGAAAAGGAGGAAGAGAAAGAAAGGAAGAACGACAGGTGGATTGACGATCGCATGATCGTACAGACGAACGGGCGGACCGACTGAGTGAGTGACTGACTGACTGACGAAGAGATAACATGGATGCATGCATCATGTCACTCAATCGAAATCTATTGACAGCGCTTCGACGTAAAGGTTGACCGCCGCGTCGACTCCACGTTCATTTTGAATGACCGAGCGACCAAACGACTGATGGGCCGCCGCCTGGTGAACCAATCGAAAAACTGCGGACAAACATACGGACTGACAAAATGCATCTACAGTCAGTGCGGCGGCGGCGGCGGCGAAATTGACCACAACGACAACAATACCTTCAATTCACGAGAAGGAAAAGCCTGTTCTTGAATGCCATTCTCTTCATGCGTCATCGTTGCGTTTTTGAAATCCCGAAATGTCAGTTTCGCTTCAACAGTTGAGGTGTTTGTCAGCTGACCGAGTTCCGAGACAGACATAGAGAGCCAGCCACGCAACGAGCAGACGAACGAGGTCCAGCGATCAACAGACAGCCGCTGCTCACGGACAACGGAGCCTAACTTCATTAATTACCTACTTCTCTTAGGAGCTGTGTTCTCGGATGCATCAAGGATTCCGCGGAATACTATCAACTCGAGCGGTGGTCGAGCAACGGACCGAAGACATGCCAGCGGATCAGCCAACTAAATCCCGTGATGTGGCCACAAAATCCAGCCATGCAACGAGCAAGGGCAGCGAACCAATTCTCAATGTATCGATTGGCTCCGAATTTAATGGCACGCTTCACAATTTTTTTTTTCAACCGAAGCGAAGAGAAAAAACTACAGCAAGAAGCCGAAAGGAAAACGCCAAAACCAAAATAGGAGCTCCATGAACCACTTTCGCGGGTCGTACATTCTTGGTTCGCTTTTCTTCTCCGATCCGGCATTTTTCTAAATCAACATTCATTGGCAATCCAGTCTGGTAATTCACCCGATCGCGTTGAACTTATTTTTGTGTCTCAGGATACGGTTGAGTTCCACAAGGCTGCATCGCCGAAACTCAAAAACGTCCGACTTCTCCCTTAGTAGGAGCGTTTCTGCTAGACGGCAGTGAGGAACATATCGGGAACTCAACTCAGGGGACATCGAGTCCCGGGAGGGATTCGGAACGGGAGTACGCAGTACAAACCCCCGTACGATGAGCCTCCGATCGAACCCAAGGTTTAACGTCTGAGCCGAAAATTCGAAAATTCGGGCGGAGGGGAAGTGGATCTAATCATGACGTTGGAATCAGATATCCTGCCGAATGACGGAGGAGGCAAGCTCGGTATGCAGAGCAAGACTTGCTTCCGGAGAACCGGATCCGAAGGTCTGCGGGTACAAGGATGTCATTGTTCCTCAGGTCCGGATATGATCAATGTTCACCACAGTCAGTCGGACGAATCTTTATCTGAGAGTCGATTGCCCATCGGTGTCACGAAATCTCTCAGATAACCTTCGACGAAAACGCGTCGCACGACTGGAATACGTCCAAACTACTTCATTTTTGAGAAAATGTTGAGACAGATCGAACGAATGATGTATCGCCATCTATACTAAATGGCCAATCTCGCACCATTCAACTTTAACGACTACATAGCACATTCCTCGTGCGTTTCACATTGCCAGAACCGCTCCAGAAAGTTAGCTGAATTCGAGAGCTCGCCAATGACATCGTGAGTCGATTCTCCCAAGATCGACGTGTGGCAGTTCCAGGATTGTCCAAGGATCAGAACTAGCGAGCGACGACACCTTGAGCTTCACTGGGTCTATGGACCTTAAAACGCGTTTGAGAAGTTGGTGTCATGATTTTTGGGTTATTTTCGCCGCCGACTGCCGAACCGCCCGAATGGTTGCTGTTACGCATTACACGTGACTTGACGGCCATAGGAAACCGAAGTGTTCGAAGCTCTCGCGACGACGAAAGGAATTGGTTCACTCGGAATAGATGCAAGCAGGTGAAATGATCACCAAACAAACGTCATGTTGTCGTTATTGCACACGAGAAAAAAAAGAATTCTTCTTGACGGACGACAATCACGACCGGACCGTGTCTGCCGGTACGGCGATCAAGTCAAGTTAGCTGACAGTTGGCCGGCCGGCCTGGCAGCCAATGAGTCAGTCAGGAATACGAGAGCTAGGCCCTCACCGGACAGAAGCGGCGCGGCGGAGTCAACAATCGATAGAAAAGTGAGTGGGAGAGACGTAATTGGGTAATGGAGCTACTCGGGGGGAGTAAAAAAATGTGTGGAATCACCAACTTGCATCCCAAATTCATACCCTACGAGAGACGGTGCATTCGTCCACTCTGGCAGCTGTGGCGGGCGTTAGGACGCCTCCTACTTGAAATCCATCTTGACCAGAACCGGTGGTCGGAGAACGTGGCTGTTGCGACTGCATTGATGATTCCATCACATTTTCCGCCATCATGTGACTTGAGCCGCCGAGCGAGCGAGCGAGCAAGCAAGCGTCCGACAAAGCAGAGTTATCAGGGATTCTCAGTTCAATTTCAAGCGTCCAATTTCAAGTGGTCGATTTCGGCGCCGTCGAAGAACTGTTTACCCGCCGGAATCGAAATCGACTCGGATTTCGCTCAATGTCAATTTTGCATGATTTCCGAGGCACGTAGGAAATCTTGAAAAAGATTGAGACGTGAGATTGAAATCGTCTCGGGAATATTATGAGTGAGAACTTCTCAGTTTGTGGCCCCAAGACGCATCGGCGAAACGGCAACTTCTGATTGGTAGATCATTTCGTGCCGGGAGGTGGATTCGGCAAGGATCTTCTTTCTCCAGAAAGTTATTTCGGAAGTTCACCTCATTAAACGACCCGGTTGTTATCTTCTCAATGCTCCACGTTTTCTTAGCGAGCGTTCTCTAGCCTAGCCTCCTCGCCCCTCCGTTGATTCGTTCGTTCGGTTCCCGTCGGATGATGACTGCGGTTCGTTCTCTCAGCAGTCCGAACGCTCTCAAGGCAACGGATAAACCGTACATAAAGATATGAATCTAATTTGATTTAGTCCCGTTCTTCCATTCACTATGAAAATGTTCTTTTTTTTATGCGCTCAAGTTCTCGTTGAACTTCGCTCAAAAGCTCGCGGCTGGTTTTCTGGGAGAATTTTTGGACTTTTCTCCGAGTTTTTATGCTCGCAGGTTCGCTTGCCTGTAACTCGGTTCAGAGCAGGCGAGCAGGGGATCTACAGAACAAAATCTACAAATGGTAGATATAAAAACCTCGGTCACGGCGCCGAGGGAGGAGAAGAATAAGAAACGAATCGTAGAAGTCGAAATTTCGTTAGCAGCCAAGTGGTAACTGCCTAGTTGTAAAAAGGTGGTAAGAGCAGTGGGCAGAACACAACCATTGGTAGCCGTTCGTTGCCAGTAGCTCGCTCGTAACAAGCATGCTGCGGGAGCACCAACGACGACAACGGATCTTGAGCGTTCCAAGAGCCGGAAGAAGTCTTCTGCGCATACTTCAGTCGATCTGATGCCCCGCTTTCTTGAATTTCGAATTTCGATCATACAACCCGACACCGAATCAACGTGGCGACCGCAGTGACAAAAAATCGACAATGTCGGTATTGATGGCCGCAGCGTGGCGGACTGCGTGTATGCATGCCTGCATGCATACAGCCATGAAAACGCCCTCATCCGGTCAGAGTGACGAGGTGTACGGAACTCAGGCGCCCGAGCGAGTGTCAAATGCACGCGGAAACAAGTGTACGTAGTGCTGTTCCGCGAGAGATTCATCACGAACGTCGTACAGGGCAATGATATCGATTCCGGTTGCTGAACGCTCTCAGTGGCCTTCGTGGGTTCCTCGCTTACTTACGACGCACAACTTCTCTGCCTCGTTCTCGCTGAGGGCTTCAATTAAAATTCAGGAACGCACCGACTCGTTCAATGTGGACTTTTGTCTTTTCTTCCTCCTGCGTTCTAGAAACGATACGCAAATGCTCGTCGTACCCCTACCCTATGCCTCACGATCCACGCGAACTCAACTATAAACTGAATGCTGACTATTCCTTGGAAAGTGTTCAAATTTCGGAACTGGATTATTGCCGGCTCGCGGTAACGACGAAGGTCGTTCAAAATCAAAGGATGGTGGTACACTTTTGCCGCTCGGTCGGGATCCGAAACCCTCCTCCTCCTCCTCCTGCTCACGACGACTACTACCACCACTACGAGAACTACCGGAACGTAAAGAAAAGAAAGACGACTGCTGACGAGGTTCGGCATTAAAGGCGATCGGGCATCAGTTTCATCATGATGTTGATCATGACGGCTGATGATGATGACGAGGAGCGTGCCATGGCACATTACCAAACAGAGCGCTCGCTTGCTTGGATCCCAGTCGGCCGCCTTTGGCGCAGCCGAAGAAGTAGTATCACCGAAAGAACTCTTTAAATTCAAACATTCGACCGGATTTCGTCGGCGAATGCCTGTGCGTTTTTCTGTCAGGTCCCTTTCTCTGGCTGTTTGTCTGTTCATGCAAACTGCGCAGGAGCTTCCCTTACAATCAGTCTACTGCGCTGGATACGGTGACTGTGGTGCAACTCACTCGAATCGCTTTCTTTCTTTCTTCCTTTCCGCTGCTCGGTTCGATTGCTCGCAATCAGCTCAACGCGATGCATGGAAGTGAGAAAGGAAAAAAAAACGGAGGGGAATAATTTCTTCGATGGTCACTCACTTGTAGAGTCCCTTCTCTGGCGTCGTGTATTCACACAGGTCACATTTGTACACTTTGATCGGACTGTCGAGTCCCATGAGCAGCTTCACGGCGGATACGGAAAGTGGGAACGGTAGTTTTTCCTGCAGCGCCTCAACTGCAAGGGAAATGGCTGAATTGAAGTTAGCTTGCCATTCGCTGAGCAAACGGCTCCGACGTCAATCGATGCAAAGAAAGAATCTCGAAATAGCTCCCAAGGAGACGAAACGAGAACAAGAGAGAAGCACAGAAACGAGCGGAACGAACATGAACAGACTCGGGGGTGTTAAAACTGGCGATTTAATTATCATAATTTTCCATGTCGTCTCCCCGTTCTCGGGTGTTATCCATGTTGCGATGCAATCACAGCGAACTACTCGAGTTAATTCGGGAACACACGCTTGTTAGATTTGAACAAAGGAACAGGAAGGGCAGGAGGGTTAGGACAGGGTTTGGGGTACAAGGAGTAGAAAGCAATTTTTGGAAGACGTTCGGGAGTTGCAAGGGAGAAGAATCTGCAAAGAAAGCGTCTTTAGCTTGAGAGAAAAGAGCTCCCGAGGACCGGACCGAAGAATTATCTGTAGCAATAGTAGAAGTAGCTGTGCACGGATATGCGATGCAAGCCCTAGCGGTACCATACGGCCTATGAGTGAAAATCGAGAAATCAGCTCTAGATGAGCTATTTAGATATCGAGAACTTCCACTGGAATCCCGACGCGTCATCAGAGATGATTTATCATTTGTTCATGGGTGAGACTGCTCACGGATTGAACGCGGTGAAGATCTTGTGAAACTTGGTGAAATACTTGGGTGAACTTTCAGAATGGCTAATGGTAGAGTGCGCATGAATCTTCGTTGCGCATGAACATCATTGAAGCGAGCAGTAGTCTCGGGAGCCCGTTCTCAGGGAAGAAGAAACGGAGCGGGATTAATTTTCCCCTAGAAAATGAGGAGAATCAAAATTCCGAAGAGGATTTAAGTGAATCGGGGAATTCATAATCGGGTGCTACTGGAAGATTATCACTCAACGAGATCGCTGCTACACCATCTTTCGTGGACCAGTGCACAGAAGGCAATTAAAGTGAACAGAGGAAAAGAAGACGAGTGCTTTTGGGTTCCGTTGTTCGTCCGTTTGGCCGGTTGGTCGGTCGGTCATAGCTTTCCCGACCGACAGGCCGTTTGGCTGGTGCTCGTTCGAAGCAGCCTGTAAGTGCTACTTCAGATCTGAATGGCTATATAATATGCCAAATGGAATTCAACTACCGCGATTGCTGTTGCGGCTGCCACTTGATTTCATTTCCAGTACTACGGTACTCGAAGTAGACGTGAACGGAAGGTTAACTGCGCAACCAAAGATCATATTTTGGTACGGTCCTGCACGCAGAGCAGCAGCATCGAGCCCATGCTCCCGTTGGACGCTCCACTTGGGCAGAAAGATTCAATCTGGATCCACAATCAATACATTCCATACGCGCTGAATGGAAGTCAGTCAGTCATTCGAAAAAGTTCCCGTTTCTCCTGCACTGCGGATCTTTGAGCATCGTTCCTCAGCAGAGGCTAGATCCCGATCAAACCCAATGCGAAAAACGGTTCTGACTTTATCCAAGATTCTTCTGAATACCGTTGTGCCGTCGGGGTGAGCTCATCAAAGTTTGGAGGACCTACTAGGTGTCTCTAGTCTTCAAAGCGACCCGAGGCAAGAACTGGTGGACCAGCCGGACGAATTTCTCACTCGTAAGAAATGACGAGGAACTTCAGTGCGTGAGCCCGATCAGGCCCGGTATGCCATCAAAAGTTCTGCGGCGAATGCCGAGCTTTTCGCCGCGATCATCATCACGACGAAACGTCATTGTTCGAAGTGGAGCAAGCATTTCCGCGTACCATGATGCGGGTCCACTTGTATTTCGCATACTTTGCGGTGCACACATTACATGCTGTAAGCATAAGTTCTGTAAAACTGACATCCGATCGTGTCCAGTTGATGCTCCCCGTGTGGAAATAGGATCGGGGAGGCTCTGGGCGATCGAAGGAAAATTGCTTTATTATGTGATAACAACACTTCAAACGACCCGTTGTCGTTCGATCTGCGGTGGCTGTTGGTTGGAGTCGTCGTCGTTGTTGGGTTGATGTATGAGCTGATTTGCTGAGTCGTTGCATTGCTAATCTTCACCACTGGCAGCAAGTTCGCTGGCTGAATTCGGTTTGATGCGACCGATTGACTGACTGAATGCTGTGCAGTTCTTCACGATTCTCTTATTAAGGCGATGCAGCAGCAGCATCAGCAGCGGCCGCGACGGCATATGATGACGAGCCCTGCATACAGATCGGTCTTGTGTATTTTCGACAACGACGGTGGCAGCGGCGGCGGCAACAAGAGAAGCACAGACGAAGACGGCGGCAGCGGCGTTCGATGACTTTGAATCGCTTGGTCGATGCTGTCGAAAAACCTCGACTTCAAATGGATACGTGCCGTTGCTCCAGTTCAAGTCTCAGTCATGTCGGTCGGTCGATCCGTCCGCCGCGCTGGCTGGATGCCTGTCGGCTTGCCTGTCCGTCCGTCTGCATGTTCGTCTGACAGTCAGTTCTGAATGTTGTCTGTCTGTTTGTCTGTCTGTCTGTGTGTTTGTTTGTCTATGAGTGTCTATCTGGTTGCAGTTGGCAGTTGATTCGTCCGTTCGGTCTGTCTGTCGGTCGCCCGTCTGCCCGCGTGCCTTCCTGCTCGCCTACCCGGCTTGCTCCGGCCGCGAGTGATGTTTACTGTTGACTAATATTCAAACTTCGCTAAATCAGCAATGTTTGGTACTTGATGTTTGGTACGAACCCTTTTCTCGCGGGTCCAAAGTTCCTGCGCGCGGCTCCCGAGCCTAGCTGCATAGCTCGCTAGCTGAGTTGACCGCGCGCTCGCTCGCCGACTCGCTTCTGAAGTACCGTTCGTTTGGTGTGGATATCTTCGTCGTCGTGTTGTCAGTATCGCCACCATCACGAGCAATGAGAATGTGTTTTCCTCAGTTTTCCCTCTTCGCTCATATTTTTGAGGTCCAAAATATAGATGGCCGAACGAGGTGAGCGCACGAAGGGAGCAACGGGGAGAAAAGTGGAAAAAACAGCACCGAAAATTCGTTGTTCGTGCGTTCGAGAATTTCTACTTAAATCCCTAAGCGGTGTAACTGCCGCTGCACCGGCGGCGTTTATTACTCCTGCCGCTATAGCGGTAGGAAACTGGTGTTGCTTCTGCCCTGCTTGTGCTCGTTGCCGAAGCGAATTCGCTCGCTTTCCGCTCACAGTGCTTTGCCGACCGAACAGTTCGTTGTTGAACTGAGCTGAGCAGCAGCAGCAGCAGCGGCAGCAACGGCAACAGTGAGAGGTCTTAGGAATGAACCGACGGGCCGGAGGACAGACCGACGGACGATGATCTCTTTCTGACGATAGAGCCGCCGCAGTCGGAGCCGCAGCTCGGACCCGCAGCCGGCGGCGGCACGACTTCAGTGTGTGGCCGCCTCTGAGCTTCGCACGCGTTTCGGGGGAAAAAGTCAGGATCAGTCAATCGTCCCGTCGCCATCCATCCATCCTTCCTTCCACCCCGCCAGCCAACTGTCTATGACATTGAAGTCACGGAGCAATTCCGAGTGTCGTTGGCATTAAATTTACAACTACCATTTTTTCCATGGCATTTCTGGCAAACAGCCTGCGAACATTTCCAATAGGGGTCCGAAGCGCGAGTTGCCGAACTTTCTGCAGAAAAGTCGTTCAAGTTGATGCAGTTCGATATGTAGATGGATGAGCGGACGGACGTATGGATGGATGAACGAGTGAATAAGTGATAAGGGGTGATGGAATGACTGAGTCCTACTGCGCTGGCAGCGTGTAACGGCAGCTATTTCAGTTTTCACATCGAGACAGTCATCGTTATCATGTGCGTTGCTGCGGCTGCTGCTGCCGCCGTCTTTCTCTACTCAACTTGGATCACTCAATGATAGAAATGGAGCGATCCAGCGAGAGAGATGAAGAAAAGACGGTAATGCTAGCAAGCAGCATTCTGTTTGGCAATGACCTGCCGCTAGCTAGCTAGCTATCTAGCTTGTTTGATCCATTCATTCATTCTTTCTCCCGTTCTTCCATTTATTCGCTCATTCAGATTCAGTGTTGCCTTTTGGAGAATGGAGCTAGTTGGTGAGGAGGGGATGGTCGTCGTCGGAGCGTCAAGTCCATCGGGGCGGTCGCTTGCCTGACTCGCTTGTGCAAAGTTACCAAGGAGAATGACTCCATAATGGACGCCTACTCCCGACAGTAGAACTTGTCAAGTGGTTCTCATAGTCCACATCGGGCGCATCTATCCAAAAAACAAGACTTGTGCTCCGTGGAATCGGGGACAGGGGAGCACAACCGACACATGAGCCTCAAACATGGGCCTGGAGGAGTCCCTCGCAAATCTCACCGCGGGGCTTACGGACGGTTTCCACGCAAAGTTTCGATCAAAAGTCCCCGAACGGCGTTCGGGAAGAACAACTAAAGGGAGTCAAGGGGTAGTTGCCTTTGGCGCATCTCGGCGTCCCAGTAATACGTTCTGGGAAAACTACCAGGACGTCGGGGCGGTGTCCTCCTTCCCGTTCGCTCCGTTCCAGTACGCCAAGACTGTGGCTCTCGTTTTGATATCCTTGGTTGTCGTTCAGTAGTATCCGTACATCTCGGCAGCTTCGGTCGATCGTGTAATCCGCTTGTCCGATTCGTGTCAGGCTCGGCCGTCCGCCCTTATTCCCTTCGTCCGCTCGAACAGCTCAAGGGCGCGTGGAAACACGGTAAGATACGAACGTTGAACTCTGGATTGGCGTTCATCAAAGGAACTTCTCAATAAAATTCCTCAGGGTTCACGACGATGATCTGGCAGTTTTGTAGCAGGCTTTTCCGCTGTCGGTCGTTGTTATTGGACCTCATGGAAATGCCGTTAACCGCGTGTTGCCGGTAGAGGAGTGAAAAGACTCTGCAGTGGCTCTAGCAAGTAGCAGTTTTGCTCGAAAGAAACCCAGAACCATCGTCGTTTTGACGCGTGCCTGCAGGTCCGTTGATCAGGTCTTCGTAAATGACCAGTGAATGTATTCAAGTTGGAGCGAAATGTGTTCCTATCATTCGAGATGTGGTGAAGCGAGGGGGAGGAAGCAAGCCGATACCGTCCAAATAGACCCTGCCAATCGCAAAACATCTGACGATGTCAAAAGTGAGTTCTTTATGCAGTTGTATTTATATGTTGCCTTGTGCTTGTCAGACGACGAGTTAGAAAAAGCGGTGAAGAAAACCTCGATGACGATGATGAACAAGTGAAAAGAGGAAGATGATGATATTGATGAAAAAAAACGGAACCTCTGATCTGAAGTTAGATTGAAGACGCGACCGTCATCCAAGAACAACCCTCAAGCACAATGAGACAAGCGCGTAGAGCACTCGTGCTCCTTCGTCTTCATGATCTGAAGCATGGGTGAATGGAGAACGGATAAATAACGATTGAATTGTCGTATGAATGAGCGAGCGAGCGAGTGAATGAATCAAATAATGAATAAGGCCCGTTACAATCGTGTTTAGAAAAGCTTCTGCGATCAGAGCCGAGACGACCAGCCGGCCGACCGGCCGGCCCGCCCGCCCGCTACAAAAACGTTGCGACAACGTCTCCATCATTGCTTCTGTTGCCAATGCTATTAGCATAAGAATCTTTGTAGAGAATTGAAGTGAATCAAAGCGAACGACGACGACCGCGAACCAGCTCTCGAAACTAAAACGGCTGCTGGTCTTCCCTCTTCGGCGTTCTCCATCTTCAAATTTTCGTTTTTTTCTCTCGTTTTTTCTTCTCTCCGGCATCAATTGTGCTCAAGTTGGCTGAAGTGCGATGACGCCGATGAAGTTTCAAAAAAAAGAACGAGCCTCAGCGCGATCGATCGATCAGCTGATTTTGACAGTTGTTCCAGACAGCGACACAAAGACAAGCAAGCAACCAGTCATCCGTTCGGTTGGCCGGCTGGCTGACCGGTGGCAGCCAGGCGGGCATGGAGTCAGTGACACTGCACTTATTTCGAATTCGCATTTCATTCAAAATGTCTTTTTCATTCTACTTGTCGTCGTTCTCATCATCATGATCATGATCATGAACATTATTCTGCTCTTCATCATCAACGTTGTTGAGAGCTTGTCGCCGTTGTCATCATCAACGTTATTGACATTTTGTCAAGTGCAAACAGCGCGAATTCGCTGAGAACCGCGGACAAGTTTGTCGAAGAAAGCTTCGAGTGAACGACTCTATCTGCGATGATGCCGATGATGATGATGATGGTTATGATGATGATTACGATGAAGATGGTGGCGGTGGTGTTGGCGGCGGCGGCGGTGGTTGATCACAACGCAAAACAGAGCAACGGAAGAAAGAGCATTCGTTCGGTTGCCGTTCGTTTCACGGCGGCGCCACGGCAAGAGCAGGCTTTCATCAGTGATGACTTGACCCGTTTTCCTTTGTTACCAGTCAGTACCGGAGCAAGCATGCGAGCGAGCGAGCGAGTGAGCAAGCAAAGAAGCAAGCAACCAGTCAGACCATCTGACAGATAGATAGAAGAATGACCGACCGACCGACAGTCGAGTCAAGTCATAGTAACGAGTATCCGTCATTGGGAAATTCTCAGTAAACGGCAGTCGACGATTGCGCAGATCCCGAGGCTACCTTAAAATGAGCCGCACATATGATACACCTGAAGCGGTGGCACACGTGGAAGATTCTGAACAGCTCATGAAAAGCGACCGAGCAAAAGACGTTCAGCCTCCGGAACAATCCCGCCGATGAACCATCCGAGTGCACGAGCATGCCAACTCAAGCATGGCCACGATGCCCCACAATACCCCCTGGTACTCATACCACCCTACTTGGAAATCATCGGTTTTTGAACTCGGTCGTTTCCACGTGAGACTTCGCTGTTGGATATCCGAGGTCTCGAGCGAGTAAAAACGTGTTCCGTAGAAACGTACATTGTCGCTCGATGTTGTGCAATCATGCCTGCTACAACATGCTTTTCGCTAGTCTGCATTCATTAGCGAAGAACGAGTGCGTGCCGAATGAAGATTTCGGGCTCGTTGTCGGGCACGCGCGCGGGACGTTCACCGGTGAATACGTCGGGTCGGTTGTCAGGCACGCATGCTCGCCCGCACGCTCAACGCACCGTATACACGCATGGCCTCTTGCTTTCACGCACTCGTGTTTGCCGAGAGAAAGGGCTACTCGGTTGTAAACAGAACACGCTGATGGATCTACAGTGAATCGAACACGTCTGACCGTCAGCTCCACAAAAACATTCGAAGAAGTCTTGGCGTCGGTTTTGTTGTTGTGGGTGTTGTTCAGTTTCGAGTGTTTCTGTTGTGGTTGTTGTTTTTTTGTTGTCGCTAATGTCACACGTCGTCGTGGCTATCGCCGTCGTTGCTGCCGCCGTTCTCAGCAACGGCAACGACGACCAAGACCACGACAACGACTTGGAGCAATGTATCAGTGAATTTCGTGGCTCTCCTCGTGGTGACAGGGGGCGTTCATCTGGAAGAACACATGTGATTAACACGGGAGCACGCATTAACGCGCGCGCCACAAAGCGACAAACTTGTGCACTCACTACTTCACGCCCTCCGTCTCACTATCACTATTCACGGTTGACACCACTGATCAGCTGGACACTGCAAGCTCCACATGTCAAGCCCTCGGCATTTTGTGATATTTCTGTCTTTGAGCACATATCTGGCGACAGATTTTCCCGCACTATGGATTGAATTTTGCCATTCCTGTCGTTCGATAAAAATGAACGACATGGGAAATCTTCACATTCCGATCGGATCCAACTCGTGCAGCTGACAGTGGTAGGGTTGACAGTTTGGCGGGCAAACCAAGAAACGGTGTCGCTGTGCCGTACTGCGGAGCACCGATCCGATTGTCATCGGGAATTGGTTCGCTTGGCAAGCGTACCAATCGACGACTGTGAACCAGCAGGACAGATGGAGAGATAGAGAGTTGGCCAGACTTGGTAACTGACTGCCCGCATAACACGCACTCACAACACCAGCACCACAACAACACTAACACTTGCAGGAGCAGCACTAGCAGCAGCAGGAGCAAGATTCACTCGCCACAGCACTGAGCGCTGTGATCGCCATCCGTTGGTAAGCTTGCCTCCCGGCTGGCTGGATGGCTGGCTCACCGGCCTGCCTGTCTGCCTGTCGGTCTATCTGGTTGCTTGCTTGCTTGCCTGCCTGCCTGCTGCTCGCTTGCCTGCCTGCGCGAGCCAACGAGCGCCCGCCCGCCGGCTCACCGGCTTGCTCGCTCGACTGCGAGCCAGCCAGCTCGTGCCGTTGTGGCTGCTGCCGTCTCTACTGTTACGTCGCCGTTGTCGTCGTCGCCCGTAAGTTGAGGGGAGGAGGGGACATGATGTTGGCAAGTCAACCGCCAGGTAGGCAAGAACGTTGCTTGCGCAGCCACCGCCGCCGTTACTGCAGCTACCAACACTCCGCTCAGTGCGTCGCGTGTGCCATCTCCACTCGGTGTCCCCTTCCCCGCCTCCCCCCCGGGGTGGGGGAGTCGAGGGCAATAATGCAACATTCGAGAGAGCTGGAACATATTATGTACGTTCGCCATGAATCATCATCAACCGAGGCAACGTTGTCGCTGTCACGATCGCTATCAGTGACCCCCACTATGCTAAGCCCACCGCAGTAGCTTGCGAATGCAAACATATTCTGCGTCTGTTCTCACCTGTCGCTGCGCATACGTATGACCGTATGCATGTCTCTCTTCTCGTGCATATGCATACCTAGTTGCTGCTCCGACCGCCAGCCATTGCTGCGGCTTTGAAGCTCACGTCGTGCATCTGCGTTCGTGGAACACGACGTGTATATGTGGAATACATCGCATCTGATCGTGGGTGGGGAACTTTGAACCGATATACTGGCACGTCTTCACTGCCGCGGATCCAAACGATGACGTTTCCGATTTGTTCTTGGACTTTCTAATCTTTCGTCTATTCGATGCTGAGATATGCTCGACTCGTTGCCTTATAAGTCCAGGGGCAACGTTCATGGATTCGAACGATCATGATTGCTTGTCGTCAAAGCAACAGGAGCTAGGAGTCGAAAGCGAAAATTAGATTCTCAAGATTTGCACGGGGCGCCTCGAGCAAGTCGCTCCATGGAAAGCTAATCTGGGAGAATGCTGATTGCGTGACGGTTCATGCGTGCTTACAGAGATACCGATTATTGTATGCATGACCGGTAGAGCACGAGGGTTTCGGTTACGACTTGTATCGGGTCTGGTTCATCCATCAAGGCTATGGAGATTGACTCCTTTTTGCGTGATGCTGCTCCACTTTAATCAGGATCTCGAACATAGAACTCTCAGAAAATCATGTGGCGGATCTAACACCTCGGGTTTGCGGCTCACGCGCGGTAGGTGTCTCACTCCCGTTCCTGGAGGACGATCGCAGGAACGATGACTCCTTCTATGCTCCAATGAAGCCAGTTCTATATCATGGTGGTGTTGATGACCTCGAGGACCCTGAAAAGGAATTGAAGCCGTGAAAAAAATTCAGTCGCTTGTTCGAAAACAAATATTACATCTTGGCGGATGATCTCAGGGATACGGAGCTTGTCCGCAAAGCGGGCGAGCATTGAAATCCGCTGACTTGACCTATCAAATCGGTCGAGAGCATACTCCCTATCTTTGAGCAATGCTGAAATTTCCAAGAGCTATGTTCTCCCGCGAAGTAATGTGCGATAATGTGACTTGGAGGAGAAATCTATGATCCATTCGCCGGATCTCACTCCAATTTGACTCAAGATGATACAACTCCCAAATCAGAAACGCCAGCCGTTATCATCGGAGAATCCTGAGCCGGGATAAAGACCTCTTGAAATCGTTGCATGATGCGTCCTCGGCGAGACTTTCGGAGCGAGTGGCCGAACTGAGATCAAAGGAGTCACCGAGGATCGCCTCCAGGAGCCCCGCTCTCCGTACGTGTAAGCTTCGAACAACTTGACGAGTATAACCAAGGGCGGGAAGGGAGGGGAAATGGGTAAACATTGGATCACCCACTGTTCTTTGTTACCTCCTTCTTGAATGTCTCAAGTCGCTCACATCAATGTGTTCGATTTACTCGTGTGGAAATCAAATCATGCTGGGCATTCTGCCACGAAGATTGAAGTTTTTGACCTAGGGAACAACACCGGAGGTACCAAACGTTGCTGTGCAATCCGCGACAGGCTGTCTCTCGATCGACACTGTCAAGAACTACCGCTAGCTGCATTGTAGGGACCGAGACCCGATGCGTGGGAGCATCAAACTCATTGAATTCCCATCTTCCAGACGTATTGCTCATTCCCAAATTTAAGGTTCATTATTTTTCCAGGTCCTGATAAATAATGATTTCGACTCGGACAACCCGCAACAGCCCTTCGATGTATTCAATCAAGGGGAAACACTGTGGCAATTGGAAAGTGAGAATTTCGAAGATCGGGTACGATGGTTCGCCGAGGATTGTGACCACTTGTCGGCTTTCAACGTTATGATGGACACGGCGAATGGTTTCAGCGGTAAGCGGATCAACTGACCTGAAAAGAAAAATCGACCGCATAACTACCGATCAAATATGTACTCGAGTTTGTTCCGAATTTCTGAGCCGTCCGCAGACAAGGATTGGAAATATTCAACAACGTCCGTTGCTTTCAGGTCTTGGGACCAGCTGCTTGGAATTCTTGAATGACCAGTTCCGAGCGAAGACTCGTCTCGTCTGGAGTTTGTTCGACGTTCCGACGCGCGAGTCAGCGGTCAACTACCGTGCTATGAATACTGTTCTGGCCTATAACAAACTGCAGGATTTGGCAGACGTGGTTCTCCCGCTCACTGTGAGCAGCGATGGACTCCGGAGGGATCTATGCTCGAGTTCGATGATTTCACTAGATCCGAGCAATTTCACCGGAAGTGCCGCTCTAGCGTGCCATATGGATTCGATTCTATGTTCGCTGAAATTGAAGAGCGATAACAGCTGCGATTTCTCAACGTTATCACAACTCATCACGATACCGGATCGGAAATTCGTCATGTCGTCGATGGCCGCCTCGCCGATATCGAAAGAGACCCGATTAGAGAATTTGTTCCCCAAGAGCACCTCTTCCAAGACGGCTACCTCCGCATACGCCGTCTCGCGGGGTGCAGAAACGTCACACGCGATGATTGTTCGCATCTTGAATCCTTCATCGACAGCGACATTCCACACAACGGTCAAGCATCCAACGAAATTCTGTCCAGATTATTTCCCCGAAATCAGCTCGCCGTCAGTGAGAAGTGTGAAGGGATCGCAGCTCATGGATGGTTTGTTTGTGATCAAGAATAGCGCGGACGTCGTGGCGCATTTCGACGATCTACGGAGACGCAAATTTAGTTTGGGTAAAATGCACCGGATTTCACTCCCCGAAGAGGATGTCAATGATGCTCTCAACGGCATCGGAGTGCTAAGGGAGAACTATTCTCGATGAACAAGGTTTCGCTGTCTCAGCTCTGGTTGTTTGCATCGAGGTCTACGAATAAAAATGACTCGCTAACGCTGAGTGGAAGTGCTCATTTCCTGCATCATTCTTGAGATCTCCTCCGTCACCGATTCTTGCGATGTCCCTCGATCACTCAGTTGTCCGTGTCGTGATCTTTAAGTCAAAGTTTGTGTACGGAGTTGGGTCGAGAAGGCAATAGCGAATCCCAATATAATCGAATATCGGGTTGTGTCTGAAATTGAATTGCTAGATGAAATCAAAAGCAGTCGAAAGGTTTATGCATCGTGAGTGACGGACGGAAACGGCCGTCATTAGACGGTCTTCGTCGAAATCTCTGATGGCAATCGAGATGATCAGATCTGAGCCTCGAGCAATGTAGAAGATTGCAGTAATCCCAAGTGCATGGGATATTGGATCACCCGCCAAAAGACCGTCTGTCTTCCCAAACCCTGCGGGTAATCATCGTCTCCCTCCTCTTAGAGATATTTCATATGTTTTGGGAATCGTCCTCTTCAGGGGTGAACTCACTTCAGGGATCTGGTATGCTTCCTTATACTCCTCGGAGCCTCGTTGTCGGAATCGTGTTACGCTCGTTGTGACTGCAGAGATCAACGCAGCCGTGCAGCCTAAAATTCCAGTCATTTCGATCTGGTTCGAAAATCAATTTCTTTTGTCATACAGAGAGCGGTCCCACTTCACCCACGTATCTCAAGAGCTCTGTCTTCGCATATTGAGAAACGTCGCGCAGGATTATGGAAGTGAATACAGTTATTCATATGAAGAAGCCTCAATTCAACCTTTGAAGTAAATCTTACGGCAATACTCTACTGGAATACTTCAGCTTCTCGGAGTTCCAGTTCACCCTTTGATTTGGAGTATGAGAGACTTTCCGTGCCCGATTGTCGCCATGTTTGGGAACCCAACCCTATTGTGGCCTAAGGCTTCAGTTCTTCCCCTGGAACGTTTCTTACAAGCCAGATTCGGGGTTTGAAGTGTTGGCAGAATGAGCGCCCAGCGAGTTGCCGACGTGGGGCCAGCTTGAGGAGTGCAAATAGTTGTGCCTGAAAGTCGCGGGAAGTACGTTTCGTGGTGGACGCGGAAGTTTCGCGAGCATGAGGCTATGCAGGCTTGAGACGCCTCCTCATCACATCAACTGGATGAAATCTTCCATCGCATCTTCTATCTCCTGCCGTCGCGGGTCCAGTGATACCGAGGAAGCTTTGTTCCCGGTCTCCGAATAATGAATTCATCCCCCCTTCGGCCATTTCCGCTCCGGACTATCGGAACCGTTCAGGAACAGGTGTCTAATTCCATACGAAGACTCGACTTGGAAGATCGTTATCATTTGTGCGGAGAGCCGGAGCACGAAGACGCTCGGAGCCAATTATTCGGCCGTTATTCATCAGCAAAATTGGAAGTGAAGCTTTCGACATCGCATGGCTGGCTAAGGTCTACGTTCCGTCTCGTTTTGCGGCTGATCTAGAACATCGCATGCAGAGTTGAAATGGGCCCAAGTCTGCTTTCCTTGGAGCGGGTGTCGGAATAATCGGCCCGTCATGGCTTACACCTGGTTTTCCGACTCGGTTGCGTGGCCTCGTTGCATGCGGAGAATGATGATATGACTTGCACATTCACTCTGCCTAACTGAAGCGGGGTGGTTGGATCCTGAACATGCACTCCCGAATAGACGGTACGGGTTAAAAACCCCAGCGACCGTGGCGCTCCTCCTGGAGCGCCGCGGTCCGTATCTTGAAACGTGGAACCGGAACCAGACCGAAGGGACGATATTCTCGATCCGGTTGGGCCTTAACGGTTGAAAATGATCATTGTTCTAGCTGTCATTTATGATCTACCGTGATTCGACTTGAAAAGACGGGTGCAAGCATTGGGACCCGGCATACCGGAAGCTCTATTATTCGTCCTTCCATACCGAGCCCCAGGAACTTGCATAACTCATTGTATAACTTTGTTTGTTGTATGACTCATTTGAAATATTTTCCCGCTAGAACAGCAACTTTCAACGATGAGCGAAGTAGCTCACAAGTGGGTCACGGAACCCGGAGAGCGGGGGAGGTTTCCGATCCAACCACCCCTGATCGCTGCACAAACGTCGAATGCGGATTATCGATTGAGCTACGAGAGACTTGATTGAATCTCTTTATTTTCGGCCGACGGAAGCATGAACGTTTCATCGCGGCTGGAGGAATCCCCTATACAGACCTACAACCCCTTGGAAGAGGGAACGACTTTCGAGCAGTTCGGCATGACGAGTCGATGGACGTTTTGGAGGGAGTATGATACGGTACTATAGAAAATCAAAATGCGCTCATCTACAGTTGTGAGGTCGTTTGTAGATCCCGGCCCAATTCAAGGTCTCATCACGGATGGGGTTTCCTGCCCGGTGCAGAAAAGGGCAAACTTTCCGCAGTCGGGGGCCAGCTTCCCGCCTGTGGACAACGGGCTCACAATGCTGCCTGAACTCCCGACTCTCCCAGCGTTGCACCTGGAGACGGTTTCGGGAGTACATGCAAGTACTGAGTTAGAGCTGAAACTGGGAGCGGTTTCTGCCAGTGGTGTTGTAACCGCGAAACTTGCGCACTCCTATCCGTTTGGAACCACAGAAGAACGTTCGCGTCCTGTCGGCGCGGTTTCAGATGGCGCATGCCATCTTCGATATTGAATGAGCAATGTGACGTGCAGAACGTTGAGCTCCATCAAAATCGATCAAAACTCTTTGACTTGAAGGGACAAAAGTAATAAAAATTGGATGAATACAACCCATCAACTAGATAGGAATGGCGCTTTTCCCAGGGATGAAGTTGCAAAGTCGATTTTGAGATGCGTTCGGTGAGTACGGTCAGACTGACCTTGGGAGCTTGCCTTCAGATTCCGAGAAGAGTAATAGGACGTACCCCGTAGGCTTCAGAAACAGAGTGGGACCAACCCCGGAAGCATCTCTGTAGTCTCCGGAAGGTACGGTCAGAACGACCCCGAAATCATCACTGTAGGCTTCGAAGCGTAAGGTTAGACCGACCACAGATCATACCGGTGAACGCGCGGAGTTTTCCGGTCCGGTGTTGCTGATCGAGCCAAAACGAAGATGACTAAAGCCTCTAGAGACAGATTCCCGGCGAACTCGAATCCAACTCTCAAGTCTGACTGATTGTGGGAGGTATGCTCAAAGTGGCACGCACTGGATTGGCAGTATATCAGTTGAAGCAGCACGGACCAGACATTCAGATCTGTCTGTGTCTGTGTGGACAAGTACTCGGAACGAATAGAAGTTGAGTGCTGATAAATGGAGAAGCAAATAGACGGGCGCCAGAAGAAAGGGCTCAGCCGCTCGCGCGCGTTGAGGACAAAACGACGACGGCAGTGACTTAGCACGCGCGAAGCTCGAGAGTAGTAAAGCGTTCCGTATCCGTGTTTCCGAACTCATAAATACATGGTCCTATCGTAATTGTGTATTCGTTCATATTCAGAGAAGACGTAGTCATGGGAATATCGTGGACCCGGTCTGTTCGTGAGTGTTCCTAGAAGTTCGCCGCTGATCAGGTTAGTCTCGACACCGAACCGCCATGTATTTGGTTTCCGGAGATTCGATCGGAATTTAAAGAGAAATCGTTGCGGCATGTTGAGCGATTTTGATAAGTGTACGGACCTTGATCAACGCCGGCGTTATACAATCGATCATGGGAGAACAAGAGTTTGCTTCGAGAGACCAACTGCCACTTTTCTCTGCGGGCTGTGAAAGATGTGAGCAGATTCATGGAAGCTGTAAACGGATATCTGAAAGGTCGTCCCATGGGGGAAACTACGAACTCCCCGAGAATTTATCTCAGGGATCACGTTTGCTTGCGTCGGTTCTTTCGCGGTTCATTCGTCTGCGTTACTCGCTGTCCCACTCAGCACGAAATTTTGATTCGTTGCCGTTCGTATACGTACGTGAGCTGTGCATTCTTGCGTCTTGCCCCTGTAAATCGTTGAATCTGTCAGTATTCCCTATATCCACGGGAATTTTCGCAAGCAGAACTGACATTCGATCCATTTGAGAACTTACAACTGTTAGAGGGCCGGGTCAAGGAGTGGGAGACGCGATCAAGGGTTCTGTGATCGTCGCTCTGCATAAATCACGGGTCGGAAGGGGTCTCCCCGGTCGGAGCCGGGATTCCGACCCGGAGTTTCGCGAATGCTTTGAGCGTGATTGGAATGATTGAGCTCGATTGAGATTATCGAGCTTGGTTCGGAATAATTTGAAAAGAGTCAAGGGTTTTCAAACCAGTTTGCAGCATATCCTCTGATCCCCGGCTCAGATCATTGACTCACTCTCACCCGAACCGTTCTGTCCCAAAACGCCGACTTCAACCCTCGTCATCCCTTGAGTTCTCCCAGATAGAGCCCGAATTGGGATCCGTCTCCGAAAAACACTTCCAAACTCAGCGGAAGTTCGCTCTGTGACTATGGATTGGAACCCGCTAAAGCGTGGGTTGAGAAGTCTGGGCGATCTATACGTCGCGCAGCCGTTTTGAAATCGTGGTATCACACTCACGAGCGTTGAGTCGTTGATTTGTATCTATATAGTCTTCTGGAACCGGGAGGCCGACTCTTTTGAAGATTGTCTCCATGGTTCCTCTGCCTGTCGGAGCGAAATCGTAGAAGCATCTCCAGGCCCTTCGGTGCCTAATTTCCGCGACATAGGCCTTTGAACAGTACCGATCTGGAAATCTACGAGTCATTCCCAGAGGCATCGTGACAGTTTCATATTTTTGGAGCTGATCGAAAAGGTTAGAGAAGAGTGCTCGATCGAATCACTCTGATAAGATTCTTCATCTCCAACATATCACCGCAAATGAAATGAAAAGATAGGCCCATAGTCAGGCGAGAGTGGATTCTCGAAAATCTGCTAACATTAGGGTTTCCGCCACGCCACTTGAGGTATCACTACCTTATCCAGTCGGATGTGACGATCCTGGCCATTTTTGGAGGAGGATCCGCAGGTACCGGCCAGGGCTGGAATGTCTGGGCTAAGACATTCGCTTGAATCCGTGAGGCCGGATGAGTCCGCAATCATGAATCTCGTTGAAGACGCTCTGCTTTGTTTCCATGGGGTGTCGAGCGCACTTCATTGGAACTCACTCCTCGCACTCAGCCAAGTCGATGTCGATGACAGTTCATAAGCAGAGCGCTTCGAGAGTGCAAAGGGCGTTAGCCTCAAGCTCTCGACCGCTAGGCCGCTCGAGACCCGTGAGAGCTCTTGCTGTTACGAGTGCACGGTATCTACAAGTGTATCAGATTTTCCTTTGACATTGTCCCATGGCAGTTTCGAAATCGTCCAATAAGCCGAGGTGAGTCGAGTGACCTCTTGGAGCCGACATCCGTCGTAAATTCAATGTGGATACTAGTTCACTCGTAACACCGTACATCCTGACAACTCATTCTGTGGCTCGGCTGTTGAGGAGAGCGCGATATCAGTGGAGGTTGTAAAGTAGGATCGACACCTAACGGAAACTTGATACTTATTCGGGGCCGATCGAGCTTCTCGAGAGTTACAGAGAGGCTCCAACTGAATCCTGGTTCTGGATTGGCTCGAAAAGTTCTGGTTTCGTGCTCCCCACGTAGATACTCGACCGGGAGAGCCGCGTTGGTGACATTCCGCGGAAGCCTTGAAGCCATAAACATTTACGCGGGAAAGATCATCCCTGCGCGCACTCGAGAGACGGTCTCAGTCGTCGCAGATCGCTCTTCCAAGGCTTTCATCCAGAAAGCCACGCGAAAACGTTGGAAACTCCGTGAGGGATTTCAGTTAGCAAAAGCCTAATTATTGTCCAGCTGACGGTTTCCCCCCACATCCAAGAATGGGAAACCAGGCTTATTGCGAGTGAAGGCTGCAAAGTCATCATATTTCGTACAGAAGATGTGTCATCTCAGTTACACAGAGAACATTTCCACCAAAGATCCGGTTTTTCGGAAGCATTCGGCTAGGGTCCTTGTAACGGCCGAACTAGGGGAGGATCGATATCATGGATGGAAACGGATCCGCACTAGCTTCCGCTTTTCTCCGTCGGCAGCAACCGGATGAGAGCTGTGTGCGCGAGTGTGGAGCCTTCTCATGTTTTCCAAACAACCTTTGACATCAAACAGTCTCCCATCGCAGTCGTCAACTCCTTATACCTCGATGCGCTCAGCGTCCAGCATGGAGTGAAGAGAAGCGATGTGATCCACTTCGAAGATTCACCGCTGAAAAAGGTTGAACCATTCTTCCGTGTTTCGCTCGAATCCACAACGACTGCTCTTTCCTCTTGGTAGCGGAAACGTGATTCAGGGACATGACGGTGGCTCACTTTCGAGTACAGTCGAGAGCCGAGGAATTCTCTCACAACATTTGTGTTCGGCGAGAAGAGAACTCTGCATAGGGCAGAGCACAAATTTCTCCAGTTTGGTGAAAGCTTCCATTTTGGGATCGCCTGGTTCGACTCTCTGTTGCAATCCTTGTCCTGAGTGAGTCCAGCCCAGATTAAGACGGCCAAATCTGCGAGCGGACTCAGAGCCTGTCATGTAACTTGATGGTCCGACGGAGTGAAGCGTTTGTACCTGCCGTCTAAGGAAAGACCGTTGATTCGAGGTTTGTGGGCTCGTCCAAAAGTCATTCTTCATGAAGGTTCGTCTCATTGTAGAACGAAAATGAAACCGGGAGGACCGGACTCTTGCGTTTCGTGGAGGAATGCCGTGCTGGCGGGCTTCATTCAGATTCCCGTATTGATAAGTCTGAAGACCACAGGCGTCATCTTCGTTGGTTTCCTCAACAAATGGCATGTACTTCGAGAGGAGGCATCATGGCCGCTGACGTTGTTCATCGTGTCCTCTCAAATATTTGGTGAGTAAGAATCTAAAGGCCATGGAATATTGGTACTACTGGCAAGCTCTCTTCAGCACCACATATCCAAAGCCCGCCAGGCACAAAAGCAAACCCTACGAAGTTTCTCGCACATTTCAGCTCCGGTATTCCCGTTGCTTCAGAAGCGCTTCGCGATCACTTCGCTGCTGAGATTTTCGTGCACGCTCATCATGTTCTCGCAGTTCCTGACGTACTTCGCGGATAACGTGTTCCATTTCTCGATCTCTTTCGTTTTCCAAGGTTTCGCTATCGCAGGAGTCTACATGTATTCAACCCTGATTTTCATGCAACACTTCAAGACCAAAAGGTTACTGAGCCCATCCCCCTCTGGAAATATGTGAAACGGTCCCCCGTCGATTCTCGTAGGAGAAAGGAGCTAAGGCATCAAACGACGGGCGCCGCCGCCGCTGGCAACCAGAGTGGCCGTGGTCATCAAAGCGATTTCCGATAATATTTCAGGACAGCAGCCACAGGTTTGGTTTCAACGATCTCATCCGGAGTCGCAACTTTTGCACCGAATGTCCTACAGATGCTTATCAACAAGCTCGGCATTCAAATGGCCATGCCGTCTCTGGGCCTCGCGAGTTTCGCAAGCTTAGTACTCTCCTTCTTCCTGAAATCTCCACAGTGGTTCATCGACGAACAGAAGGAACGGGCGAAAGCAACACCCGTCAATGAGGGTGAGTTTCAAGTCTTGGTCGGCCACCCTTCGCCTCCGAGATTCTTGATTGATCTAGAATGTAACGGTGAATGGTCTGATTCGCAGTTGAGGAACAGGAGCTCGTAGAATCCGTAGATGCCTCCGAGACGACGCCAGAAAAGAAGTCATCTCATTACATGTTCAGCGCTAGGTTCATCATGGATGTCTTCTGCATAATTGTGATATACAACGCGAACAACACTTTCCTCATGATCGCGTTCGACCACACTCGAGACCAAGGTTTGTTTGAGCCGCTCTCGGTGGTAGCTCGCGTCGGCGTCGTACTTGGAGGAATCTCATTGTCATCGTTCCCGTTACTTGCAGGAATCCACGAAGCCTCTGCCCTCCTCGTACTCCCACTGTGTGCCATGGGCGATCTCATGATGCGGATACTCTCAGGCACATTAATCGACTGCAAAATCATATCGTGGCAGCTCTTGTTCGCCAGCGCATTCGTTCTCGAGGTGGGTTCGGCACGAAAACATGCTCTTCTCACGAAACATGAAGTGGAATCGATGCTAGACACCGGAAAAGGCATTCACGAAGGCGCTCACGATTGTAAGATTGCAGGCAACATCTCTGGTGTTCTGGGTGATGAGCTCGTCGTTGTCAGCGCTCCTTGTGATTTCGTTCCTCGTTGGAGGGTGCAACGGCGCCCTCGTATCTCTGATCCCAGTGCTTTTGGTGAACGATTTTGGAATCTCACGTTTCACGGGTAGTCTCGGAGCATCTCTATTTATGTGTGGCATCGTAACCTCCTTCAGACCACTCCTGGATGGCTACTTCAGAGACGTGCGGGGCAGCTACGACGGAATGTTCTGCATCATGTTCGGCCTTTGCATCCCTTGTGGGATTTACTGGTTTTATCGATTACTGGACAAGTATCGGGCGGAGGCTCGAGCTATCCTTGAAGAAGAGTCCGAAGCCAGTGTACAAAAGGTCTGACTATTTTGTTCCTATGTCCATATGTCCTCAAAATCGGAAAGATCGATGTTGCGGAAGACTTCGATGTCATTCGATGAATAAAGAATGAAGCAGAAGACTGAAGAGGAGGATTTTCAGTGCACCGAAATCCAATGATTCCTTGAATGGGACATAAACGTTATGAGTCTCATGCCTCGCCCCATTTCTCGGTCGGTCAGCTCCGCGATGTCGCAGGTCATAGTGAGATTGCTTATGTCATAAGAGCCAGACTTGCGACGCGTCTCGAGGTGACCTCTCCGAGCGACCGAAGAACATCTGTTGATCCGGGCTGGCTCTTGGGAGGGATTGCAGGTTCCCGGGGTGTCTGGATTTGTCGAGTTGCTGAGGACAAGGAGTCACCCGATTCCGAAATGATTCATGAAATGAATTAACTTACCTGTGCCCGTTAAGCATTGAGTGTATTCACATCGCGAAACGCTAAGCCGATTCTGGCAAGGGTCTGACCGGCTGTTGGCGATATCCGCACTGCTGCACCGTTACCCGTCCGTACCTGGACTGGGATTCTTCGCATCAGAGCATGGAGATGTTTCTGCTGGCCACTATGTTCTGCCCGAGAGACCGGATTCAAGGGAATGCACACTGCCGAGAAAACCACGCATGCGAGAACTCGCCGGAACCGTTTGGAAGTCCCCAGTCGATCAGCTCGGATTCGAGAGTCCGGGACGGAAGTGACTCCGAAGTTGATATCATTTCGAGGCTCAATTATGTTTCGCGACTATCACCGTCCCCTGATGTTGATCGGAAGGCCATCGAAGGAAGGAGCCCGTCGTGAAGCGACGACCGCACGCGTCGATCACGGTCCCAGGAAGTATAGAGAGCAAGCGGACTCAGAAAACAAGAGACAGTTTCGGACCGCGGCAGAATATTAGCACCATGAATGGCGGAAAAAGTATCAGCAAGTGCCGCGGAATGTTTTCTGTGACCACGAGTGAAACGTTCCAGAGCAAACGTATGGTAATCACGAATGGCCACCCGCAGCATCGCTATAGCCTTGTCTTCACTGCGGTGGAAAAATAGTTTAGGAGTTTGCTCACTCGAGCTATGGATCTTTTCCTGTTCGTAGTTCTTCAGCTGGTTCTATCAAGGCCGCATGTGAATCCGTGGGCAATCATTATCTGAGGCACTGTTCCGAGATCACAGCAAGTTTCCTTCGAAGACATCGAGCAGCATGACTTCGAGGCGAGACTACTTCGCAAACACCATCATCACCTGATGTTTGTCGGTAAGCAATCGGGCAAGTTTGCTCGCAAGGCACAGGAGCCTTGGAATTGGTTTTTGCATGGGAAAGTCTGGCTCTTACCTCGTTGTCCAGAATAAGAGTTTCGGAATTGGTGTCACAGAAAACAGGGTCTCAGGCGTCTCTTCGGCTCGCAAGTATTCATGCATGACCGAGTAGCTGACAGGAAGTAACTAACGAAGATGCATGATCACTGAATATTGAACGACAGAACACAAATATATCGCTCCGTTCCTCCATCAGGTGGAACTGCGATATTCAAACCAAACAACAGCCTATGACCTTATCATTGGTTCTCTTGTGGAGATGTGAAGGGTTGAGCCACCCATCGATAACAATATGTAGTTTTTCTACACCACATCGTAGGATGTCTCCCCACAACGGATCAGACTCAGCCCCATAATGCGGTAGTGAACTCATGGTGAAGCATGATACTCTCGTTTACCGAGTTACAATAGGGATGTGCCGCGACATGGAACTGTGCGGGGGAAAACTTCGAGAAGAGAAGCGACAGCGTAACACGCAACTTCGCGTGTTCGGATCATCATAGAGACGTTTCGGAGGAAACTGTAGGGGTTACAGAAGTTTGCGCGGAGCTTTCATTCAAATATTGGATACTTCTCACTATAAATTGTAAGATCAGTCACTGCTCATCCCGAGCTTTCTTCGTATCTATCAGCTCCGCTTCCTAGTTCAAGGTTACCTCGAGAGTAGAAGTTCTCCGTTGTTTTGCTCAGGATCTTGAGAAATTCGAGGGAATACGCGTGATTTATCCATTAAAGTGTCGATGTATTGATGGGCTCCTAAGCTATATCGGTGACTGGAAGCGTTGTGCAACAGTATCGAACACCTTCGCATATCCTGACTGGTTGCGCGATTAGCCGATTGCCACTGCCGGGCTGTATAGGAAAAGGGGGCGAAAGGCTGCGCACTGTTATCATCGCACAACGGATCTTCGGGACGCGAATCGTGATGATGATTGCTTCCGCTGGATAGATGATCACTCAGCCCGATATACGAGTCTATACAAGTTACCGGAATATTGAACTGCGAGAGCTGCGAAAAAAGGGACCACCCACCCTCAACACGCCACATGGCGTGTCGGAATCATGAGTCTGTTTGAAGAAAAGGTAAGAAGTTCCAAACGCCCAGAAGTGCTTCGACTCTTCCTCTGGCCATATATGCCGGCTCCCTAGAGCAGACCGCTCTTCTCCAGCTCTCTGCTCTCTGAAGAGCTCCGCGACTGGGAGTTGGACGATACGCTGCGAACTCTTTGGTTCTGGCTCTCTCTCTGACTCAGGAAGAGTTCCCTCATGATATGTATCTGCAATCGAGGTTATGCAGCTCCACCTTTTCGTTCCAAGGGAAGCGACTCTGCGGCGGAAAATTCATGAATGATCGACTACTTATCGAAGTTCTTCAGATGATGCAATCGTCCACCGCGAAGGGTCCCCAGGCTCATGCTCTGCTCAGCGAAGAAATCCGCACTTATTTCGTTCGGCTCCGTATCGATAACAATGGATGCGGATATCATCATGATCCGAATCGCCCATAAAAAGCTCATTCAACATGAAGTTTCCGATTCAAGATATTTGTGCGTTCCCCGGAAATGGGAGCGCTTCCTCTTACAATGCGTACAGAACGTCAAGAGAAGCCCGGGTCCAAGGTCAGTACATCAATCTCCGGACCGTCGCGGCGCGTGTGGAATGAAGAGAGGCCCTTGTCGGCTGTTACAGTCGTGTTTGTAAACATTGCGAGCGACCGCAGTGGTTTTTCAGCGAGTACGCGGTTGCGTACTGACTTCGTCCCAAGGGACGTCTGACGAATCACCGGAAGGATCGACAGACCCCAAGCTTGGCGACTGCAATCAGCTGTTTCATCGACGCGAGATGCCAAGACATCGTCCCGGGATACTGGTCGACAGTTTCCTCCTCGCCCACCACGTGCTCATGGGTTCTCCAGCCTTAGAATAGTCGATCACATGGCTTCTCATCTGTCTGGATTTCATTCCTGTGAGACTCTGCTTGGACTGCTTGAGGGAGCGGGCACAAAAATCACCCTGGAAACCGTCATCCTCGCTCCCTGCTCACGCCGAGGGCAAGGTCCACGCTCTCAAAGTCGTCGTCTGGTGCGTTGGAAAAAGTGGAACGGAGCAGTTGTCCTGGCCAACTTGTTTATGTTGTTGTGGATGCTACACTTGTGCGCTCCTATTGGTGCTGGTGCTAAGGTTCCCTCTTTACTTCATGCTCACGCCGTTTCGGGCTGCTCCTGTCGCCGCTGGTGAAGCCGCTGCCTTCACGGTTGCTGTTAACGGATAACGCGGAGAGGGAGCCGGGACTTCTTCCCGCCCGTCAGCCAGCCAGCCATCGAGCTAGTGAGGAGGGAGCTGTGACCCGGCGGCCGGTGTTGACCGTGTTTCGGTTTCAGCTGGGCAAGGCAGTCGTGTAACGAACTTCTCGCTTCTTCTTGCTGTCGTCCAAATCAAGCCAATATCTTTTGTTCTAATCCCCGCGAGTCCCTTAGGACGTCGTGTCCGAGGAGTGCAAACGATCTACAACTGTTCGTGTTCTCTGAGCTCGTGGAGTGTGGTGCGCGCTGAAAACATGTCAGCCGACGGGAGACCGGTTACGTTCGTTGCGAGTTTCGTTGCTGGAGGTGAGTAAGTCAGGAATGGAGCTACTTCTCGAGGTGTTGTTGACTACGAGTTCAATGGTGAAGCTATTTTTTCTTTGTATTTGTCTGCGGGGAAACCGGAAATGTTACCACAACGTTCTTGGTGGCTAATGATAACGCACACACGCGGATACCAGCCGTCGTCGGCGGAAGCAATGCCCGGTCTACGGCTGTATCGAGAATTCCGCTGTTCTTTTGATGGAGCAAAAGCGAGAGTTTTCCGCGAAAAATGACGTTGACGTAATGCACGAGAAGCGATTTGTTTCCCGCAAAACTCATCAGGCAGTCAATGAGCGACTGTTTTGTATCAATTCCGGTTGAGTTCACGTTTACATTGGGCAAAACGCAGACCAGGCAACTAACTGGAAATTAGACACGACCTGGACTCATTCTAGAATTTGATTCGACGGGAGAATTGGCGCATTTGTAATCAATTTCCGTAGAAACCTCAGTTACATCTTAGTTCTCTTAGGAATACAGAAGAGACCCGGCACGACAAGAAAAACACCTTCCAGGGCATGTGCCTCAGTAGATTTCTCGATAGTTCATACCGTTCATTACGAAGCAAGCGAGATGTGGATTGAGAAACTTAGGGAATGAAGGATCCCAAGGATTTCTTGTCATGCCATACTACTCCGCCGTCAGAGCGAAGCGTAGAACGCGGCCCGAAGATCCTTTTCAGTTAACAAAGCATGTTCGTTTTTCTCAAGTGAAATTCTCAAAGTCAACCAGAGCGCTCAGGGCGGTGGTGTCGTCGTCAAACGGATATCTCCACGCCCCTTTTAAAACCCGCTGTGGGTGCCCGAGTTTTCTCCGGACCAAGACTTTAGACGTCCCCAGAACTTCGAAAACGCTCGAGAGCTATGGAAAAATCTTCTGAAGGTTCCCTGAAATACTCGCCGATGGTCAGTTGGGACATACTTGAACGCCTCTGAATAACAATCAATGGAAGCCATTTTTTGCGAGTGATCGGATTGTTTTTGTTTTCAATGCGGCGGTTTTCCCGAGGACTTTTCTGAGCATTGCGTGGAACACGCAATGCCCTGTGATCGTCTAGGTGTGACTAAGCTTCGAAACATCACGCCGACCCACTCGGCTGAACTAAATAAACACGGGCTGATTGGAGTGTTTTCGGATTATGACGTCAGCGGATTCACGATTCATTGATTCTGCGATATTGAGGGCAGGGGCCGTTGACTTTTTCGGAATGCTTAGTATTTTCTCGGACGGTCAGGATGCCGCTCCCCTCATACGATTCAAGCGCTCAGTCTTTGAGCGTTGAACGTTGAATCTGTTTCGCCGTGTGCTGAAGTGGTAATTGGCATCGATGAGCTTTGCATTGTGTGGCTACGAGTCCTGACACTGCGTAGCGCCGCGGGGTGGCAAAGACTTGCTCGCGCAATAGCGTGATCCTTTCCCACCTGTATATCGTCTATCGGTCCTTTGCTGGGTCGATCGGTCGGTCCAACAACTGGATGGATGGATGGATGAATGAATGAATAGATGAATGGATGGATGGATGAACGGACGGAGGGTCGGTCGAACGGTCAGGCGACGCCGGTCGCTTGGCTCGTACGGCGATGGTCGGGCAGCTGGCCAGGCGGCGACAGATGAGGGAAACACTTCCTTCCGAATCGGAGAGAGAATTTTCCTCGGCGTTTGGCACACTTTCGCTTGTCTTCCTCTTTCCATTTGGCGGAATGGGGCCGATTATGAATCGTTCAACGAAACCGTCCGCTCGGCATTTTTGTGGGCTTTCAATGGTACGCAAGAGACAGCTCCAAGTGTCTGACGTGTCGCGCATCAAAAGCCAGAAGACTGCATACTAGACCTCCTTCCAGCGGAGCAGTAATGATCATCATGGAAGCTCGCCTGCGGTCGTCTAGAAGATTCGATATGGCTGATGGTCTTTTTATCATGGTCCGTTGGAGATAATAATAAATTTCTCTGAAAAAAACGGAAATATCGGTTGTTACTTCCAGTGCTTCGGGTTATGTGGATCCAAGTAGGTAGAACAAGCCACTTCTTTGTCGGATATCATCATGCTATGATCGGAAAAGTGTGCCAAAAGTTAGCCGAATCCTCTTGCCCCATTCCTGCTGAGACGCTCATGAGAACTATACGGTGTGCAGAGTGAAAACCGTTAAAATCTGTTCATTCAGCTCACCGTGAACATTGCAAGAATCAGATGCAGGCTACCCGAGACGAGCGAGGAAGTTTATCGCGTTCACAAAATCGAACGGCAAAAAAAAACACCTTTCGCTTCCGAACTTCTAAAACTGCGACGACCGAACTTTTCCAGGCTTCCGGAACTCCTATGGCGCCGGATTCATGAAAAAAAAAATAGCTTTCGTTAAATTGTTGTTTATTGTTCGATCGGATCTCACATCTCACCGATACGCGCAAGCTGGTGGGGAAGAAACGGAAGGGAGAAAAGAACGTTGTTTTTTTTCGTTCAAAAAGCCGTGGGAATATCACGGTTGTGGTATTATCTACGGCTTTCCATCGATTCCTATCGATTAACTCAACGATGTTTCGGATGTTTCAGGTATCGCCGGCATGTTCTCAAAATCGGCCGTCGCACCGCTAGACCGAATCAAAATCTTGCTTCAAGCTCATAATTCACATTATAAAAACCTCGGCGTCTTGAGCGGACTCCGAGGCATCGTGGTCAAGGAGGGATTTCTCGGGCTCTACAAAGGGAACGGAGCGATGATGGTCCGCATCTTCCCCTATGCAGCTGTACAGTTCGTTTCTTTCGAAACGTACAAAACTGTGTTCAGAGACTCATTCCTCGGTAAGTGCGCGCGTCGGAAGATGAATAACACCGGTCTGATTTCGTAAACCTCTTGTTTCCGGCAGGGATGTCAATCGCATGATTCCGTGAAACGTCCAATTTACTCCTCCGGAATGGTCGATGGACGCTGATCGTTGTGGGGACGGAAATGTAATCACCACTTTCGTGGACTTTTTTAGGTCGTCGCAGTCCCCATGCAAGCAAGTTTTTGGCCGGATCAGCTGCTGGAGTCACGGCGGTTCTAGCGACATATCCTCTGGATATGGTCCGTGCACGTCTCGCCTTCCAAGTCAACGGGCAGCACGTTTACAAGGGAATCACCGACACAGTGCTCACTATCTGCCGAAAAGTTAGTTCAATCAAGTTGGTCTCAAAACTGGATATCATGGTAACCACCTCCAGGGTCCCGTCAATCGCAATCGTATCAAAAGATGCGAAACATCAGAAATTTTCTCGAGGCATTCCATCATTTCCTCGCGCAATGTCACCGAAGGGGATTCTGCTATACGCTAGAAGTCTTACGTCTATCCCACAGAGATATATGTCAACTCGCTTCCAACAAGCAGTTCTTGTCAACCAAATATTGTCAAGGTTGGAACGACCGCGCTGGGTGTTGACAAGAAGCAATCGACGTGGGATTTCCTGGGAGGCGAAAAGTCATCTCGTGCAATGTTTTTCTTAGCAGAATGAGCATACGTTTCCTAAGCGAGTTTGTGTTGCTAACAATCGCGAATAACAGTTTCGAGGCCAAGAAAGCTGTCAAGGAATGACATACATCATTTCGTGTTTGCTGGAAGATCTTTTCGTAACTACGGTTGATGATTCATAACTTATCCAGCCTTGCTGACGAGGAGACGATGCGAGACAGAAAATAGACGTGAGCTATAGGAGAACGTCTGAACACTTTCTTTCTGTTCACGCTCGAACGCCTTGGGCTGATGATGGGTTTTTGGGATGGAAAAACCTACGGAAACCAATGATCGGGAACTTATCACATATATTGGACGGGAACTTCTGGATGGAGAAATCCCCACACTACCAAACATAGTAATCTGATTATGTTTCATGAAATTTGCCGTTTCCACAGGAAGGAGGTTTCCTCGCGCTCTACAAAGGACTTACACCTACCCTGATTGGGATGGTACCTTATGCCGGCATCAATTTCTACGTTTTCGAGCAGATGAAAGCCGTTCTCCTGCATCATTCGGCGGCTGTTTTCGCCCAAGCAAATGAAAACAATTCTGGAGGTATGCAGCTGAACGTGCCCGGCAAACTCCTGTGTGGAGGAATTGCCGGAGCCATTGCTCAAACTGTAAGCTACCCGATGGATGTCGCTCGCAGAAGAATGCAGCTCTGCCTCATGTATGAAGAGATGAACAGATACAAGTAAGTAGATTCCGCAGTGGTCAATAATGTAGGCGATGGGACACCGAAGATCTCCAATTCCTCTATCCTCTGTTTCTATGATCGGGTAACCAAGACTTCGTTTTCTTCCTCCAGTGTGGGACTCTACCAGGCACTCCTGCTCACGTGGAAAGAGCATGGCGTTGTCAAAGGACTCTACCGGGGTATGACGGCGAACTACGTTCGTGCCGTGCCTATGGTCGCAGTTTCGTTCTGCACCTATGAAGTGATGAAGCAGCTTTTGGGACTCGACACCGGAGTGAATTAGGTGGCCAATGGGGACGACAAAGTCTCGTAAAATCAAGACGTCACGCGCAATAGGTGCCAGAATCGGGTAACGGTCGACGAGGTGCTTCGTCGCCGCTCGTTCAGCTGCTTAAGATGATAGCGCCCGCTGTTTTCATGGAGGATAGATATTTCGAGGACCTCTTGGAGAGTGATTTTTCCGAGTTGCAGCGTTGTCTTACAGTAAGTTGTAAGCCGTTATGCAGAAATCAGAACTAACCGAAAAGTTTGACTCCCGTGACAAGTGAGGTATCGAGTTCTCCGCGTTTGAAGAGCATCTTCGAGACAGTTGCACTGGTGAAACCAGGGAAGAAGGTCGTGAGTGGAACGCATAAATCTTGACAATGCTCAAATTCTCGTCCGATCCGAAGTTGGTTGATGTACGTAGGTATGTATAACGGGATATTCGTCGAAGGATCAACTCCTTCGACGTGTGTGATATTCCCATCGGTATCAGCGATATGGTTATTAGTTCGCCGTAGAGCTAGTTAGTGTTTACGCCCATTCGGATCGAACGGCTTACGAGGCTGAACTCGTGTTCCTAATGTATCGATTCACTTCTCTGGAAGGTTTCTGCGGGCTCAAAACGGAGACCTCGTCTCGAGCATTCCAACCCCTGTATTTAGTGTGAATACTCTCCTATCGGGGCGGTGATTGGGTCCTCTTGCGGAGCATCGATGCACGAGGCATCTTCCAATGACATCGGGTAGACTTCAAGAATCGGTATCCGAAATGATATCTAGGAAGGAATCAAATTAGTTCGATGCATCGATGCTCCTCGGGATGGTTGTTCATTCCTTAACCTTGGTTTAGTCTTGAATATCTGACCTTTACATTGTAACATACTTCTCGCTGGAATTTCGGATGCGAATATTTCGGCCAATTTAGTTGCTCGAGTTGTTGTCGTTTGTCACTTGAATAAAACTCAGAGAACGTAACTCACATTGAAAACTCCACTAGTCAGATATCTTTCATTCAATTCATTGTCTCGCAGGACGATTCTGTTAAACAGCAGGTGGTAGCCGGGCCTAGCAGAGAGCGCTTGCAGATCCCAATCCGGTGAAGTAAATGCCCTCTTTTTTCCTCTCAGCAAGAGATGATGCAGACTATGAGTTCATCGTTCACTCTGCTGAAGAATCGACTGAGCGTCTCCCTCCCGCGGATTGAACCTCTATCAATCAATCGGACAGCTAGCCTGAGATTACGATTTTCCATCCAAACATTTCGAACCAGTGGCTTGGAGTCTCAGTCATGATCAAGCGCTACATGGCTTTGGATGCCGCATCTTGGCCAAAGTTGTTTGCGCTCCCCAATCGACAACTCGATCAGATGACAGCCGAAGACTGTATACAATCTATCTAAAGATCTGCGCAATGCCGACTGCACAAGAATCCTATGCGATGTGCATTGGCCCCCCGCTCCAAGTATTTGCCCCTGATTCAATGTCCCGCTGGCCACAGGGAGCATATTGCTACGAAACCTCGAGCGCGCATCAATGCTCGAGACCATCGGAACTCGCGCAGCGGCCCCAGTTCCAGAATATCAATGAGGAGATCGAGTTTCAGGGGGGATTCCGGAGGGATTCAGAGCGAAATCACTCGCACCCAGTCGGAATCCCGCCAAACCACGCTCTGTGCCGGATTTCCCGAAATGTCACCTTAGAAGACATGGAGTTGAACTCATTTCGGGAGGAGCGAACTTCATCGAGCCCGGTTAGATGCCTGATTTTGTCTTCAGTCTTGAGTAGGGATGTGCGTTTTCGGATCATGCAAGTATCAGGGCTCGGAAATGATCGTGTTCGCCGAGCGTACGGCCTCGGTAACGCTGAGTACGCTCGTTCCGTCGCGAACGCCATCTCGCCAACGGAAGCCACACCGCCTCATCCATCTAACATGGGGCACGGGGAGTTCCTTACATTCCACTATCAAGAATCAAATGACGAGCCATGTGGATTAAAATCGGGAGCAGACGCCATTTTCAATCACATGAACTCAAAGCGCTTGCGTCAGTGTTCATTGTAACGCATTCTGCTCGCGATGAGGTGTTGCAGATGCCGCCATTTGTTTCATTCAGATGGTTGTGGCCGAGTTCGCTTGAAGGGATGAATTCGGAATGACCTAGATCAGCAGCAGCCGTACTGCAAATGGATCTGTTTCTAGCGCCATCGAAAGTATTGTCTGATCTGAGTTCATGTTGTACATTGGCATCCGCATTTCATTGATCATGTAGTTGCCGTCCAGGTTTGGATTACCAGCTAGGCCAGATGTCTGCGCGCAGCGACGACCCTGAGCCACTGGCCGAAGTTGATCAAGGACACCGAGGTGACCTTCACTTTTTGAGCAAAAAGGACACCTGAAGACACAAACATGGCACTCGCCAGGTCCATCGGAGATCCTTGCATTTGGAGAGAGTGTACTGGACGAGTTGGCATCGCTCTGATCAATCAGTTCGCTTGCAGACGAGTTCTGCGGCTTCACGTAAGAATCCATCGATTTGCGTTGTTCTCAGTCTCGAACGTCATCCCGGAGAGATCAGAGGGACCAGGTGAAGAGACTTTTTCCTCGTCTGAATTTCATTTTCAGAGGCACACGCTCCGAAGCCACGATCGAATCTCGTCACTCCTCAGACGCGTGGTGGTGAACGCGCGATCGATCAACAAATGCTCAAAAATAGCTTTCAATAGAAGCGTGTGTCTTGTGCGAGTGACCGAGCTCTGCTTGCAGAAGGCCCTCAATTGAATGACCTCATATTCCAGGTCGTTCAGACTCGAACACGATGAACTCTTACTTTCGGGTTCTTCGACGAGAATGCGATCGTGAACACGGGGGTACATGACGAAAAGCCTCTTTTTTGATGAGACACCGAAACGTATCGCGTAGAGAATCACAGTAGTCATGCGGAACAATATTTGAAGTGGAGTCGGCGGTTTCAAAGGCAGTCATCGATGTGTTGCTCCAAATCGAGAAAGCCTATTCTCTCCTTTGTAAGATGAGGGAAGCTTCGATAACATCAGATCAGCTCGAGCTTTGTGTTTTTCTCTGGAGTTCGCTTGCATGCATTGAAAGACGTGCATGACGGTGGCGGTCAAGAGATAGAGGTAGGAGGTTGGGCTAAGAAGGGGCAAAGTAGGGAAACTTCGAGAGGGTTCCGTCTTCATGAACGCGCGCCGAGTCCTACGCGCTCAATAGCATCTTCATTCTGATGGTGGTGGTGGTCGTCGTCGTCATCGTCGACAATAGCCATTGTGACTGACGGCTGCTCACGGAAGGCCGACGGGCCGGTCAGCGGCGGCCGTCGTGTTTGCACTCCGGATAAGCGGACGCAACTTGTGCCGGCAATGAGCTCCTCATTCGGTCGGTCTTTCGTCGGTCGGTGCGTCCGAGCAACCGTCCGTCCGTCCCTCGGTCGGTCTGTTGGCCTTTGAGAAATGCCCGCCAGGAATTTCAATTGCCCTGAGGCCGTGGACAGCAACCCTTGGTTCCCTAACCGGACGAGTAGGCAACTAGCTAGCCCGTCAGGCAGGTAGGCCGGCCGGCCGGCCGGCCGCTAGGTAGCTGCCGAAGTCTAGAGCGGAGTTCTTCAGTTGAGCAGTTCTAGGAACTTCTTCGACGATGAAGAAAGTCGAGAACGGTGCGCAATCGTTTCTGTTGGGACTCTCAACGAGTGTCGACAATGGATGGCCAAGCAGCCGATGGCCGAGCGAACGGCCGACAACGGGCCGAAAGAGTCCAAACGAGAAAGCAAGCGCGACCCGAAAAGGAATCGACCATACAACGGAGGGAGCACAATGCAACTCACAATAATTTGTCGGTAGTTCACACCTCTATCAAAGCGAGAAAGCCAGAAAAGGCTGTGCGCGCTCGCTCGCTCGCTACGAAATGCTTGCAGTTTGAAATTTCAAGAATGTCGTCCAGCTGCCGAGCTTGGTGGTCCTGCGCTGCAGTAAGCAGCTGAACAACACTTCAACCAGAGGCAAAATAGTCCGATCTGAACAAGATTGACTTTGGGCAACGCTTATCCGCTTATTCGATGAGCTCTATCGAAGTAATCTGCTCCGGTGCAGTGTTGATGCGACTGACTGAGAGTCGATTCTGTCGCGGACAGTCCGCTTTCGGTACTTTTTGATCAGCAAGACGCCGAAGTGTCCGTCGATCCGCGGTGGTCTGCATGGCGCGGAGATCGTGCGCATCAGCTGTTGAAAGAAAAGGAAACCCTGGTCCCAAGGGCGGTCGAAAACCCGTCCTGGGAACGTACTATGGCTATTATGTAGCTGTACTTTGGGTCTTTGTTCTGAGTCAAGTTTCAAACAACCCTTCGAAATTCCTCAGCCGAGATTCTCAACGCTACGAAGCTTCCTGGGAAGTCTTTAATCCTCCGTCGTATTCTTAAAGCGTATCAGATGCAGATGCTGGGAATGCGTCGACTCTGCGCTGTTGTTGCCCAGAGAGTTGAAGCTATTTAGCCGCGATAAGATGTTGAAGAACCTCGAACAGGTTAGTGCAGTCGATGTGTGTGTGTGTCATCCCACCTCCCACGGGCTATTAGAGCCTCTAGAAGTTCGCGGAAGAGCCCTTGAAGGGATTTTGGTTCGAACATTTGGACCGGCGGGCGGGCGGTCCTTCGTTTCGGCCCGAGAACTGAGTGCATTGAGAGTTTCCCGTTGGAGCGCTCTTCTTGGTCGTCAGTTCTCTCCGCTATGTGAGTTTGCAAACATTATCCCACAATGGAGTCCAATATAGAATCCCTGCAGCGAAACTCGAGAAACGCCGGGAGCTGGGAGGTCTTCGCGGAACTTCAAGCGCAGTATTAAACCACTTCGCTACGCTTCAAGCACTGCAGGCGACCTGAATAGCGGGCCTCTATATACGTGATACGAATAAAAAGCCATGCTATCATTAAGACTTCGTCGTCAAACGAGTTAACGAAAAGGAGGAAAAATGGCTTCCCTTCCACAAAGTGCACTACATTCCGCCGTCACCTCGGGTCTCGAATGCGCGCGCGCGCGAGAGCGCCAGCGCGTGTACACGTTCCCAGGTGGAGAGCTCGACTAGAATAGAAAAGGCCATCGATAAGCTCGCTGAGGCTGCGAACGTTCTCGGATCGCATCACCTGCTGAGCAGAAGCTCCTCGATCTTCGTCGAGTTTACGTTCAGAAGCGAACATCTCGAATCAGAAACAACCGCGGAACTGGCGAGGTTCTTGGTAATGGAATCGTAATGCCCCATTAGCGCACAATCTCGGCCTCATGATGGAATGACGAGGTGGTCGAGATCAGCCACATGGGAACGATATTGATCAGCGATGTATTGTGAAGACACACAGTTTATCGCCTATGAATAGGAGAAGATTCTGCGTGAAGATGTTTTACTCGCCGACTACTTCCGCGTCAGATCGAATTGGAGATCGATTCTGGATCAAAACTTGTCGACGATTCCGCGTAATCAACAAGATCACCGGAAGCCGAGCTCACAATGCGACCGATTGAATTTCTCGCGCTTCTGTTTGAGCCAAGTAAACCAACAGTTTTGATTGGAGTCCATCGATTCTCAAGCGATCCGGGGACTTTGGAAAGCATGTCATGCCCAGAGCTGTTGCGGCACTGCGAGGACGACTCCCAGGAGTCAGGATTATAAGTCAGGAGCGCAACGTAGGTCGCGAGTGCTCGCGTGGCTCGGATGGACGTTATCAGTGTTTCTTGTTCGGAGAATATATATCCTCCTCCAAATGTACTCTCCTAGCGTCTGAGCAAATTCTGTTGTCCTTCATTTGAGCCTCGAGCAGCTGGTCTAGGAGCATGTGGCCCGATCGTCCTCTGTTCCTCGTTGAACCTGAACCAAAACCAGAGTACGCTTCGCAGACGGGGGTGGTTCGACTGCTGCTGGCGCTGCGAGCTCCAGTGGGGTCCCCCGCAGCAAAAACTAACGATTCCTCCCCTCGTTGAGGAGCCGAAAAGCGAAAGGTGAACCTTCAAATTTTTAGGAAGAAAATGTGTGTAGTGCGGTGGCGGGTGCGCTCCATCTCTCGAAGGAGGCCCCGACGACAACCTCCCTCGCGCGACCTCAAGGTGAAGCCGGCCGAACGAACGACCGGCAGGCAGGCAGGCACTTTCGGAGAGGAGAAATGAAAAAGGAAATGCATTTTTCTCGTTCCTAAGGACAAACTGGAGATCAGTTGCCTGGTTTCAGAATCGATAGTCAGGTTTTTTTTCTGCGAGCTATCTGTTCATTTCAGTGATTAAGGCGTCTACTGCTACCTCAACCAACACCACCATCGAGCACCTGGACATTGGATGATTGGATCTATACTTTCGCCGGCACAACAGTCGAGATGTCACATCAACAGGAGTTCGTTTTTCGTAATCCGAGAATTTCATTTTTCACGCAGCCAGCGCACTGTACATTCCTTGAACCTACCGCGTGTCCACAAAATTTCGAATATCGTATACAAGGAACGCATACTCAGCGACGGATTGGAGGCTATCTTTTCAATAACTCTGCTATGCGAACGGAGGATCTGATAGAAAACTACGCGTATTAACTTTTCACATAATCAGGTCAGGCATTCGACAAAATTCTTGGTAAACCCAACAATGAGAGCTCATCATGGAGCAGACGGCGTCTTACGACGATCGAAGATCGCATGCGGATGATTTCTTGAGCGTTTCTTCTTGAGGTGAGTTCCTGCTCATTGAACAAGGAAGCACAACAAGGGAAAGCGAGGTAGATGACGAGAGAAGTTTTTTGAAACAATGAAATGTTTGTATAGCTCCAGCTGGTCGACTATAACGAGCAAGTGAGCCGACGACGACGACGACGAAAATCGGCCTAAATAGAAGGGAACGGCAAGACAACAGCCTATTTAGCGAAAACCTAGGGATGAAAGTGCGCAGCTCGCTTTTTTGTACTCTTATTTCAAGTTTTTGTCTCGAGTAAGCGCCGAACTCTTTCTTCGATCCATCACCACCCGATAGAAACACATGTTCTGCAAAGACGAGTTCACTCTCACTGTTTTCAAAAGCGGACTTGACATCGCCGCCATTTATTTATAGTGCTCGCCCGATACGATCACTCAAACTTTTAGAATAGTGGATCGCTCCCCAGCGGAGAACAAAAAGTACCGCCAGTCATGAGCCAGAGATGGACCTCAACCTAATCTCATTCAAGTGGGCGAGTTCCACTGGGAACGAGTAATTTCTGAGACTGTATCACCAAATGATTGCGTGCGAAGCAAGCGATAATTCGTCGTTATTCCTTGACAATTTGGAATAGATTCGATCAACAAAAAGTCTCTCTCTCTTTCCGGAGACGCACATGGAAGTGTTTCCCGACGATCACCGGAACGGAAAGCAGACTATTTGGTATTTCGTCCGTCGAACGGAACACTACACCTACAAAGTCTTTCTCCCATTCCGTTTCACCGCCAGAATATATATTGTGCAACGAGAAAAACATCGCAACGCACACGAACGGAATTCCCTGATTCCGGATACGATCCCGAATCGGCGCTCTGTTGTCAACACTTGAAGTTGTCTCTGGAATAGTTGTCAATAGTATCCTTCGCGAAGTACCCGGGAAAAATACTGTTCGCGAACTTGGCTTGGAGCCTGGTACTATGGAAGCCACGGTTAGATCGAAAGAAGTCGAGAATCTGCATGTGTAATTTTCTCAGATGCAATTCGAGTTCTAGAATGAGTTGAGCTTCTTTATTGATGCGGAACGCGACTCGAACGGAAATGTGACGTGTGATCCAATATCGGAAGCGACGATGAAACCTTGAGCCGGAAGAAACGCACTGATTACGCGGCGACCTCAGGGGTTAAGGCTTCTCTGGTTACGCGGCACATCCAATTATCAAAGGTTATAATTATTATTATCGGACTCTCATTATACAACAGTTTCACTGAGTTGCGTCGGATGATCGCACCGCCAGTTTCGCTTAGATTGGCTTCTCGATATAGTAAACGTACCCACAATGGAAGGCCATTGAAAGTTATGACCTCAACTCCATTCTCGTCGATCGCAATTATCTTCTCGTACATCAATCGTACTGGATTTGTGTTGGATTCTTGAATGATTGAAAACTTGGATCTAGTTGGTACGCGGATGGTCTAAGACTTCAGTGACATTCGACTTCTCCTCCATATCGTCCATGACAGCGGTAGCAGCGCGGCGCCTGTTCCGCGTCACGTGCGACCCCAGCTGAGATCAGTTTCGCGAAGTGAAACCCGTCTGCCGATAATAGCAATCCATCCTCCGAGCGCCGCCGGAGAAAGTCAGAGAACGAGTGGAAGCTCCTGGAAACTGGATGGAGACTGCATCGCGCACATGGTTACACTTGAGATTTGTGGCTAGAGATGAAAACACACCAAGCAGTTGGGTGATCCGAGGATTCATGTGGCGTTAAGGGGTGCACGTTAACCAAACTGGCCACCAGATGGACACAGTCTGGACCACGAGCCGCCCGCCTGCCCGCCCGCTCGCTCGATCGCTTCTCCTTCGGTCGGCCTCGTGCCTTGGACGTTGTTTGGAAAGCTTCGAAGAATTTATTTCCACGAGAAAACAATTTGGAAAGCGGTTAAATATCCAATGTCAACAAGTTTTTGTTTGAGCGTCGATAACGGCCCCCATCAAATCAATCGAAACAATCTACCCTTCACTCAAAGTTCAGCTTCTAGAATCAAACAGCCGATTACCGTCTCTGAAAGTGAGGCGGAATTTAGAAGTTGAACACGTTGCCCAACTATTGAGCGACGCCTTGCCGTCGAGTCATACGAACTGGTTGTCTCCTCGCGCGAGAACTAACTTGTGAAGCGGATTCTCCATGTTGACCAGCGTTTACAATACGGGGCACAGGAACCTGGTCAAAATTGCTTCTGGTCACTGGAGGGAAAGCTCATCCGATGATTGTGGACAAGCAACGACACGGCACCAGGCTGACGTAGGATGCCTATTCGTTCGGTTCGTAGGGAAGTAGCTCGATCGTAGCAGCTACATAGCTGGGTGCGTCGGTGGCAGCGAACACTGAAAGCGGAAGACGCGAACCGTCTGACGCTAAGTTACGACGGCTTCAGTTTGTAGCTGTTAATCGCGACCGAGCGACGCTAGCTCGTTCGTCTGTTTATCGTCGCCGACGCTGGACATCGGACTCCAGCTGACATCCTTTGACGGACAACTTGACTGTGTACCTACTTACGAATTTCGACGCTAGCTTCTCCCTTTCCATCCTATGATCAGAGTAGTACTCCATTGTAAAACACAAGAACTTTCGCCAAGCAAAGAGCTTGACCATGCATTGTTTCCTTGTCTGCAGAAAAAGCCCAAAGAGTCCAGAAAAGCTTCTTTACGACACTGTTGGGGGCGGAGTTCACCCCCGAAGATGGCGTGGCATTGGGTATCGGTAGTTTTTCGGGACCTTGTTGCGCTCTATCCTGCAAACGCATCCCGTTTCGACAGGAATAGAAGTTTTAGGTGCTAACGGAACAACGACTGTTTTTGACGATTGCATCCAACGATTTGTCCATTCCGCATAACGTTCAGGGGTCACAGACGGACGGGAATTTGAAAAAAAAATAGCTTTCGTGTCGATAATGTGTGCAGCGGTTTTAGCGGTGTCGGCGCCACCGGTAGTGGTTTTCGAGCCGGGCGACGACGACGCAACAGTTGGGAATCATCATCAAGATCATCATCGCCGTAGTATTGCCGTCTGGACTCCCATCTGGACAGACGATGACAAGCTTGCTTGAACCAGCGAGCGTGATCAGCAAATTGGCTGTAGTGATAGAAGTGGTAGTATAGGAGATGCCGCGGTAGCAAAAGAGGCAGAAGTACGTCGGTCGCTGGTGTCTGAAGGAGCGTCGTCGCCGTCTGGCGCCGTTTCTTTCCCCGATCGGACCACTCGGTCAGTGTTTGCTTACATCAACTGTTCGACAAGCGGTCCGGCGGAGGATCGTTCACTCGAGCGCGTGTCGCAGACCCCTTGCCGCAGACCGCAGAACTCCTTTGCCTTAACAGCATTCGAGGCAGCTCTTTCGAAAGATTTGGGAACACAACATGTCCACCGCTTCCGAGAACAACGGATCGTTTAACGAGATCGCGCCTGGTCGGAAGCAGACGTGCCGTAACGGGACCGTGTCGTGATTGACTGCATGCTCTCGTGCATCTCTTTCCTTTACGACCCTTCTCTTGAGCTTTGACGAAGAATCGGGGGAACACGGTCCAATCTCCCGTCAGGATCTCAGGACGCACCGCAGGATGATCACTGATCCCGAAGGAGCTGATTCAGATCCTTACGATGTCGCTTTCAGTCCGATTGTCTTTTCGATCGGTCCGTCATTGTATATCGGCTCGATTGAAGTGCGTTGTTACGGCTGCTTTGTTGATGCCCGGTGTTGAATGGTTCTTGTAGATAACCTTGGCAATCTTCAATGGGTCTGACTTGCGCGACCTTGGAGATCGTTCGGAGTCTTCGAGGAGGAGAAACTGTTCTCCACTCGTTGACCTGCGAGCCACGCGCGGTCATGTATGCGCTCGAAAGAGTGGCGTACGGTACTTGCAGGCTTCCCGTTGAAGTTCACTGTTGAGAAAGTTTCTTTGAAGAAGCAACAAGGTTAGTAAACAGAACCTTCATCCTGTCTGGGTTATTTCGACCAGCTTGCTAGCACGAGGCTGGAGCAGATGCAGATGCTGCTGCCATCATTGTCGCTCTTCCCGTGAGGCCCAAGTGCAGCAGCAGCAGAAGCAGATTCGACTCTCTCTAAATGGTGCTGGTGATGGTGGTGGTGGTGCAGCACGCGTCCGGCACATGCCCGATGGTGCTGCACACGCCGCCAACTGGTGGGGTTTCGCGTCCGAGCGAGCGAGTTGGCGGGCCGCAGGCTGCCTGCCTGCCTGCCTGCCAGCCAGCGTCCATACATTTGTTCGTTCATCAATCCCTTTCCGAAGTTTCTCAAGTGACTGCTTTCTTTTTCTTCTTCGGCTTGTCGTCTATCGCTAGTCGTCGTCGCTCATGTATGCAGAATAGCGGCTCAGTCGATCGCTCGCCCGACCTACCCCTTTGGCACGCGCTCCTCCTTCTGTTGGTACATACTTCTACACCTTGCCGGACCGGCTGCCGCTTTTCGCCGTCGATGAGTCTGGGAAGCCGAGCTCTGGAATGAAGTGGAATCATTGAGTGTCGATTCTGGAAGTTCGAGTTCAGGTCAAGCTTTTCCTCGTAGAAATCCCGTAGAGTGTAGAGGTCTGAGGAAATGGCGTGACATCACATGTCGCATCGCACCCTATGCTGGCGCGTGAAGTCTCTGAAGCGTGTTTGGCTCCTGTGCCTTGTCGGAGTAATTTCACTCTCGATTCGGAGATGAAGACTTTGTTGAGGAGGGTATTGAGGAGGCGAGCTGAGAGGTTGCAAGGTCCCGTTCATATCGGAGTCGAACAAAAGGTGTCTCCTTCTACTTGAGCACCTCCTGTCGATCGTAAAAATTGATGGCGTAGCTGGTGTTGTAGTCGGCGGCGGCAACGGTATCCATGAAAAAGAGGCTTATTGCTCCTGTTCAACCACGTTGGAAACAGTCACATCCTCGAAGCTGTACGAGGTAGGCGACAAAATCAAACTTTCACTCCTTTTTCTGAATAATCTCGAGTTTTCCGAACAAAATGACGAAGATAATGCCGTGCACATTGTGCTGGAAGAAGCATTTGTCGATGGCGAGCGGCCACGTCGAGGAACGAGCGGGCTGCCGACCCGGTGGTGGTTGGGGAGCCCGATGGGGGATAGCGACAGGAGATTTCTGGTTAGCTGGCCGAGTTGTTCTCGAATGATGAATGTGTCGGCGTTTGTTGTTCCTAGGAACGAAAACACACGGCGAGAGAGTACGATGCGAGGAGAGGAGAGATGCCAATGGAATAATGAAAATAGAGTCGATCGCTAATTCAATCTTAATGTTAATTCAGTGAGTTGCTGCGAGAACTCACTGTGGGGTCCGATTCTCTGGCCAGGAGCACGCAGAGCAACCAGTGGCTCACTTTTGCGGCTGCCGCTCTGTCATTTGGGCTCGTTAGTGGGCCAGCTAGCCAGCTCTCGGTTCTCAACAGGAACTCCAACACGACCTGCTGTATTTCGCGCCAGTCCGCTCGCTTGTTCTCGATCAGATCTCGATTCTTCTTCTTCTGATGCAACGCCTTCGCCGACGCGACCGACGAGGCCCAAGATAAGAGAGGACACCAGCGTTGATTGAGTAATTAATCAGAACTGTCGGGAAGCAGATCGATCGGATCGTCGAGTCTTCATATTTGTCGTCACATCGAATGCCTCAATCCGGTGTGCGTCAGATTGGCCGGGATCTATGTAGTGCGAGATATTTAGCAGTGAGTCGGGTCAGCGACCAGAAAATATCGGATTATAAACCACTTTCGCCATCCGCCACAAGGGTCACAAAGTTCAAATTATTTGATCGGAGAAAGTGGCCGTCGGCGTCGGCCATCGGCAGGAGCAGCTTCGTCGCGTGAAAGTGACCTCAACACCGGGCTCAATCCTCCCAACACCGCTGCCATTTGGATCTCGCTGATCACCTTCACCACCACCACCACATTGGTTATCCGCAGCGACATCCTGCATCTGCCGTCTACCATTCTGCTTTTACCGAGGCTTCAACCTCGGATACCATGATTCGGTATTGGGAATTTTCAAAACAAGAACCGATCGCTAATCGAGTGATTCTGATTCCGATTGACTTGTAGATCGATCCCGTTACACGGGGTGAAGTTGATCAACAATGCGCGTTTGGCGATGTTCAACACCAACGAGCGTAGGGCAAACGGGAAGTCGAAGCGGTGTCGTTGTTCAGATCATTAGCTACAAACTCGCTCATGAACACGACGGGTAATAGCTCGCTCAACAGGACCGAGTTCGGTGTTCGATGAGTTGGTGAAGATGATGATGATGGTGTAGATCTTACGGAAAGATACGCGCGCGCGCTTTCAGGCGAGTGAACTAGCGACCACAGACGACCTCCCTCAATCTTCGGCTCTCACACCGAGATGTTTGAACCTGCAGCGATGCTTTCCAGTGAACGAACGGGCCACCGGCAACGAAATAAAGATGTTCCCTGTGTTGATTGCTTTGATGATTCGATCAGAACCAGTCAGTCGGTCGGAGGGTCGCGGGAAGTAGCGGGAGAGCAGCAAACGAGGACGACGAGCGCGAACGCAACGGCCTTCAAAGGCTCAAGCAAACTTCATGGCCGCGAGCTCCATTCGCCACGCCACCCACCGAGGGCGGTCAATCACTTTCGTAGGGCTGACGCATAATTATTATGTCGATGGATGGATGGATGAATGGATGGATCGATCGATCGGTCGCCCGGGCGAGCGAGCGAGCGAGCGACCGCCGGATCGATGGACGGACGGTGTACACATAGAAGAGCCTGAGCTTCTTAGGTCTCCGTGTGTGACCCATCTCTCGACAGTCAGTGCTTGCGGCCGGCCGGCCGGCTTGGTGATGACGTGTAAATTTCTCGAGAAGCAGGTAGTCGTCGAATCGCGTCGACGATTCGAACGGGGGGCGTTTTCGACGTGGGGTTCGGGAGCCGCCAACGAAGAGTCGTGTTTTCATCTTTGCGAGCGAGCCGTGATGTCTCTATAATGATGACTGCTTCTTGTTACTGGTGTTGATTTAAGAAAGCCATCTCAGCCCGACTTTTTGACTGACTGACTGATAAGTGGATGGCTCGCCAGCTCGTCGTGATGAAAGATCGTGCCCTCCTTCATCACCTTTCAAGTCGCAACCGCCGCCGGCTCCTGCGGCTGGAATTCAGCCGACTTACACGCGGCTTACTCCTTCGAAGCAAACGCCGACTTTTCAGTCCGGGATCACTGTTTGCTAATTCACCTCCTTGTCGTCGATTAACTCGGAAGCTCACCCTTCGAGCTCTGAGCTGCCGGTTATCCACATAGTTCGTGACGCGACGTTTTGCAATCGTCTGGGACTCGACTAACTTCATCCAAAACACACTGGGATCCCCTCGTTCTTGAAAAATTCGACGGTACGGTTGATTTCCCTCTGAATTCCTCCGTCATTGTTCCTATGGTGCCATGATATTCGGCACTGAGCCAACCTCAGACCTCCGGGTTCGACGGATTGCGGAATGACTTGTGGTTTACTTGGTTTGTCGTCTCCGATGATCATCGGGCGAGAAAATTGCTTTGAATACTGTTCAGATTGCGATTTTGTCCGCACTGAGGAGAGAAATTTCTTGAAAAAAAATTGTTGGCGTCGTCGTTGTCGAACGCCGCGGGCGGCACGGATCTTACATCCATTGTGTTTACAATGTGTCGCGCATTCTGTTACGGATCTAGTAATTGACCGAGAGGTTCTCGAGTTTCGTTCTCTTCGAGAGAAATGTCTTCATCATTTGCTGCTCCTACTTCTCGATCGACTTCAGAAATGTCGCCAGCTTAGTTCCTTGCTGGCTGGCTGGCTCGTGTTCTACGGGTGCGTTATCGTCCCCTGTGTTCGCTCGGTCCCGTAATGTTTTCGTTCAGCTAGTCGGAGCATTCTTCAATCGAAGTCTGTAGTCTGTACCTGATTGAAAGTAAAGATTCGCGACGATTTATTTGGATACCTGATTGCGAGTGTTTTCATTCCCCGCTTCCGTCAGCGACAACTGCTCTGACGGGCTTCGGTCTCTGGCATCGAGACTCGACTTCCGTCATGTATTTGCGCGTCAAGATTTGGAAGAGTTTTTCCGATAATTCCAGCAACCATTCGAGGGAGCGTCCTGAACTTGCAAACCCCGAAACTCGATCCGTCATAGATTCCAGATATGGATGATTTGTCCACAGTACATATGGAGAGGCTGCGGACGTGGAAAGGTTCAGCTACGGGGACAATTCTGTTCTTCCGGAGTCTAGGGCTCGGAAATCCCTCGAATAAATCAAGTGCCGCGGTTGTTTTTGCGAAGCTAAAGACGGTTTCCTTCCTTCCATTCGTCTCGGAATCGTGGCTTGTTTCACGTCTCTTAAAAGTGTTTCATTTTTCAATCGCTCGCACAGCACTTAATCATCGGAAAAGGGCTGTAAATTCACCGGCGTGTCGCTTGGCGTCGGCTCGCGGAACGTACGGAACGCATCCCGTTGCCGCCAACACAACAGTGAGTACCGTAAGGATGGAGTTCCTGGCGTTTGCCAATGACGGTCGTGGCAGAAGCCGCGTTCCGTCATCCCTATCTGTGACGACGATGACGGCGGCGTTCGCGGCAGCAGCAGCAGCAGCAGGAACAACAACGACGACGTGGACGACTGGTTGTTGCTATATTTTGGTACTTCGCCTGGCAAAATCAACGTTGAGGCTGACTGGCACTTGTAGTGGTGGCGTACGCGGTGGCGTGGGCGCTAACCGTCCAAAGGAGGAGGCGGTGGCGGCGGGTCCGTGTCTCTGTGCCACAATCCGTCGTCGTTGACGTAGTTCTCCTCTCGTGATTCATGAATGCATTCGTCCGTTCGCGTAGTTTATTTCATTGAGTATTTTTTTGTTGTTCTTGTTTTAGTTTTTGTCTCGTATTTTCTCTCGGTGATTCCAAAGCACATACATAGCGGATGGTTCGCCGCCCGGTGGGTCGGAGTGACGGACGGACGAACGGGCGTACCAGCAGGGCTGGTATGGATGAGCGGATCGACCGACCGATGGATGTTCTTTAGTTTTTATGCAGCACGAGCAGTTTGTTCTCGCAAACACATCAACCGATTGTGTTCCGCTGTGTGTCTTCGCTCGCTGCCTCGCTAGTCCGTCAGAGTCTTTCTGTTCGATCGCGTGCGTCGATCGATCCCGCCGTGGACGCCGACGACGTCGACGCAACGGAACCTGACGACGTGTCAACGCGTCAGCGACCGATCTGTCTGTCAATCTCTCTATCTATCCATCCGTCCATGCATCCAACTAGTTCGTCCGTTGGACGCATTGTCCACCAAGCGAGCGAGGGAACGAGAGGAACGTCCAAAGGTTCTCGACGGGAAAGCTCTCCCGTTCGGAAGAGTCTTGCAAGCTGAATCATCGTACTGGGACTTGGGGTCATGTCCAGAATGTTAGAACTGGAAATCATCGAAGACCTCTTTCTGTTCGAGAGAGAAATCTATGCAATGATCGGAATGCTCGAGTGATGAGAAATAACTCTGATTCCGAAGGGGAAAGTACCCAAAGACTCCGACAACGGTAAGCTGCTCGTCGTTAACCTTATGGAACGCTGCCGAAGACGATGACGACGGCGACCTTCGACTTTGACAGATTGCCGTTGACGGAACGGTTCCGTTTCGATGTCGTCGCTTGTTTCTTCTGTTTCATCCTACTGATCACCATCGCCACCGACCCCGCCAACGTCGACGCCGTCTTCATCATCAGCTGCGATGTCGTCGAAGTCGGCGCTGGAGTAGACGACGACGACAACGCGATGTCTACTGTGACTTCTGCATCGCCCTTCTGTTTCAGAAAGGAAACCTGCTTCCGATGAGCACTTATTCAATGAGATTCTGTCGAACGCCGACGAATCAACAAATGTCTCCCCCTCCGGTTTCCGCCGCCCGTGTCTCACGTCCACTCCTTACAGCGCAACTTCATTCTCCGGCCAGCTCTTCCAAATCACTTTCCGGCGGAATCGAGTTTGAGAAGTAAATTCCCATGCACAGCGACCCTTGTCGACGAATTCCGGAGGTCACCTGAGACTTCTGCCTACGTTTCCGCGGAGGCAGGACCTTCTTCAGCTTGAGTCCGAATCGATCAGGGTCGCTGTTGTGGAGACTTGCCCGACCGACGACGGAGCCTGCCTCGAGCCGTCGAACATGAGCTAGCATGCCCGATCGAGCACCCACAGAACCGGACACATTTCGGCTTTTGGTGGTCGAGCACTAGATGCTTCCGGTGCAGAGCTGTGAGATCTTGTTTTCGGTTCCGTCGAATCAGTGGGAACGCTGAACGAATCTGGAAGTTTCCCTTGTCGGAAGATGACGCCCTGGGCGTCTTCCAGGAATCTCGTATGGTTCGAGGTGTCTTCCCCGTCTTTCCCGAGGAGCGTTCAGGCGCGATAACGTCGTTGTCGTGAGGTTCACTGATCGTGAGAGGGACCGCTGAAAATGGGGAATGTCATAGTCGCTAGCGCGCTGAAATTCACTGAGATCTGCCGAAATTGAGTGGAGAGTAGGGCTGTAAAGTTTGCCACTTTGAGGACAGCCACCATTCACTTGACTGAGCTTCTGCGAAAGAGGTTCTCACTTCAAAAACTTGAAGATATTTCTGTAGTTTTACACCTTTACGGCTTGATGGTCGTGAGGTCGGTGGCGTTCCACGAACAAACCGCACCCTCAAAGATGTGAACACCGCGCTGTTTTTTTTTTCGTTCGCTGCTGAGACTTTATGGACTTCCGATCCGCCCGGCCGTCCAACAGGTCTCGCTGTATCTCACATCGTAAAACAACAGCAACACCAATTACATTGTGAGTGGAATGTGAGTGACGACGAGCGCCTTTTTATTCAGATCGTGCAAATTCATCTATCGGCCGAAGAAAGTCCTCAAGTTGCCACCTGCAGCAATCAGAAGTGTAGCCGGTTCGAGAGGTACGTCTTCCTGCGAATCGATTGCTGTCGGTCGGTCCAATGCTTCATTGCTGGTCGATGTGATCGATGCATTGATCTCCCTAAACCAATCTATCCTTGCACGTAATCGATTCCCATCAGCGGATCAGCTTCAATTCGAGGATTTCCGTAGCGAGCGAATCGGATCGAGCCGATGAGATCGGGAAAGATCAAAGTTGGAAACCGGTTCGTTCACCTTTTGGCAGCGAGACGCCCTTGAACGACCTTGTCATTGGCGATTGGCTTACATAACGGGATCAGCGTCGCCGTCGCGTCGCTTCCCTCGGGCGATGGCTGACGACGTCCACGGCCAACTTAATAGCTAGCCGGTGATTTCGATGACGGAAACTTGTTTGCTCTTGTTCGCTCCGATCGAGCTTGTCCCTTACACGATCAATGGAAACATCGATTGAAGACTAGGATAACGTGCCGTATCCGAGAGGTGCAAGACGAATGCTCCAACATGTACATGTATCTTCGGAAAATCTGGAAGGGGCAGATTACCATCCCTACATACGATCTACCGATCTACTCGGTTAACGGGGAGAATTTTCTCTTGATCACCTCCATGACCGAAAATATTCTGGAATTCACAGAAATTCCTGCAAATTCCATCGATGCACATTCCAAGTGTCTGCGCTTTTGGTGAAGCTGGCAAACCTCCTCCGGATTCATGCAAAAAATTACCACTCAGGGGACTCAAATGAGAGCAGAATTTGTTTTCTTGAGGGAGATGAGGACCTCTGATGTTGCTACCACATCCGCGGCGCTTTATAGCAAGCAGTTAGCCGGTTTGGTCTCGACGAACATAGACTTACCGTCTCCCGGGTGACAGCCAGTTCCTGGTCGGCGTCTGTGTTCTGCTGGTCGTGGGTGTGTTCCGTACGTTCTTCAAGCATGCAACCAACCCAACTCCGGTTTTCCAATCCCATCGGAGTCGGTTGAGACCCGACCTCCTCGAGGGGACTATCCCGACCCAATGTTTGCTCCTGGAAGTTGTTTCCTTGATTCGTTCGTGACCTGCACGAACGTCTACAGAACGACGTTTAGGGGTACCATCTAGCGAAGACCGAGGACCTGCTTCAGAGGGCTGGCTGCCTCCCTAGCAGAGGAATGCGAAATTGTCGGCGGTCGGTCGCTTGGTTGCTTGGTCGGTCGGTCGGTCGCTTGCTCGGTTGGTCGGTTCACCTGTTTGACGCCGAGTTCCCAGACGTTATTCCGCCCCTGAAGCTTTTTCTCAAGCTGTTCGAGTCTGATCAATTAACAACAAACACAAGTGCATCATACGATTTAGTCAAGTTGAAGGTGGCCAAGTTACTGGTGCGCTGGTGGACTTGATCGTCTATGCCACCGCCACCGACGCCGACGATGACGTCGACGTCTTCGAACTGCTAGACATAGTTGACCTATGTGGGTGTGGGTGAACTTTCTCCAGACCGGATTAGTCGAATCAGCGAAAAGGGGGATGGAACTATGGGCTGGAATCCGCGATCCAAGGCCGCCTGGCTCCAAATTGGACCGGGTTTGCAGAAGAATCTTTTCAAGCCCCGAATCGCCGCGATTGACAAGCGATTCTTCCCTAAAGAGTCATCCAATCTCCGGAATATGTGGAATACATGATTCCAACAAGCCGATGCACGCTCAAATTGAGTCGCACACGGTTCTGCCTGAGGGGGAGGGACAATACCGAAGTCCTCCGGGATTGAGGTCTCGAGTAGCAAAACCATTTTGGGCGCAAAGTCAGCGCCCTTCGGAGGTTTGTGAATCCTCGAAGCAAATCAAGAGAAGGTGTTCAACGGAACGTCGAAGGTAGCTTGAAGGAGAATCATATTGAGACTTTGAATCTCCTGGAGGGGGCAATCGGGGTGGGAATGAACTCCCACCGATGATGGCGGTCCACTTCCCGACCCACTGAGCATGGACGATGACCACCAGTCTTTTGGCTGCATCGACCTCGACGTCGCTGAGGTTTTCGCCCGAGGAAACGGCACTGTGCCGCACGCTGACTGGCAATGCCGTAATACCTGAGATGACTGTTTGTACAGATGGAGCTCGTAGACCTCGGATGTAGACTTGGCCGAGAACAGTTAGTTCGAGGATTCCCGGGATCGTCTGCATTCAATCCGGAACATTCCTCACCTCATGAACCGGGTAAGCGCGCTGACTGAGCTTAGCCACTCGGTCTGTCGAAGTCCACCAGAAACTAATTGCGCACAGGGACTGTTTTCACTGAATCGCTTAACTCACTCCCAACCTGACGTCGTCGTCATCTCCGTCGCGGTGGTTGTGGCGGCGGTGGCGAGGCGGAGACTATCGAGAGGATTGGGTTGATCATAATGATCTTCGGGTAGACTGGTAATCGCCAACGCGCTAATAGTCTCCGTAACAACAAGTGGATTCAACGGCAAATAGATAAACAGGAACGCCGACAAGGGCTTCGACTACGCTACCTGCCTGCCAGCCTGACCGACTAGCAGGTTCACCAACGAAACCGCCGCGCCGACGGGCCGTCGTCAGACAAATAGGAACGGAACGGTGAGATATTTCCTCGGCAACGGCGACTTTTCTCAAGGGGAATCTCGGTGTTTTTTCGATTTTCTATAGAAGCTCGACGACTGAGAGTCGCTACTTCCAGGATGATTGTTTGTTTGCTTGATCTCAATCATCACCTTGTTGTTCGTCCCGACAGCTCAATCAAACGTAGGGAATCTTCGTGATAAAGAAGTCAAGGCAGAGGTCAGGGTCGACGACGAAGACGAGAAAGCAGAAAACGGTGAGATTTCCGCACTACGTTGAGGAGGCGACGCGATGCAGCGCCAGCTCCCCGAAGATCAGGTGAACGGTGACTTTCGCCAACGATGTCCGTTACCAGCGACGACGACGGCGGAGGAGAACGTGTCGGACGTTACTTTCATCGATCCAGTCTCAAGGAGGTTCCAGAAATATTATGAAGGAAAGGAAATCTGTTCGCCAGCGGACCGTTAAACAATTAGCCTTTATCTCTTGGTTGATACTCGATTTGGCACCTCTTCGACGGAATGGATTTGAATGGATGTCGGCGGGCCGTGGCCGGATTCCAGAAAGATTCTTCTGAACAGGTTTAACTCAAAACGCAACATTCTGCAGAAGAATGGAGAAAACTCATTCGAAGGATTGCGATGATCGGCGGCTGAAAGTGTTTGTGTGGCGTTGCCTCCCCTGTTCACGCAACGCACAAAGTGTTGCTACGGCAATGTTGCCTTCCCGAACACACACTAGAATACTCGCCAACTGTCTCGCTAGTCTGGTGTCTAGTATGTTTGTTTTCGCAAGTTTTATGCCCGATTTAACGATTTCAAGTGAAGTTCCGAACACATGAGGTCAGCGACTCTCGGCGACGGCGGCAGTGAGTGGGCGATAGACAGACGAGCCAGACAGCGGCGCGGCGTTGATGCCTCTACTTCGATCCACTTGCCGCGACCTGAAAGCAGAACTTTTCGCTCGGACTCAGCCTGAAGATGTGAGACTCTCCACGGGATTTAGCGTTTTCAGAGGTTTTCGATTGGAGCAATCAGAAAACTTCCGCAGAGTCCACGTGATGTGTTATACTCGGATAGGCTCCTTTTCCCGTAGTTTGGGCACAGAGACGAGGCATAGAAATAGTGACTGGCGAAAGAGCGGTCGAAGTGGACGCCTTTCCAAAGCAGAATGACCGAAGACGTTCCCGATAGCCGTGTTTGGAGAGAGACCACTTCGCGAAACCGAACCGAAAGAAGAGCCGAAAAAAACTCCAAGGCTCGCGGAGCACAGGCGATATCACGATGATAGTTTCACATTGTTTCGGCGATCCTTCCGCTTCGATCTATGACAAGCGATCCCTTGACCAGACGAGTTTTATTAGCGACAAATAGCTTATCGCCGATAGATAAAGGCTGACGAAAGCCAAACCAATGTTTGGGTACTTGACAAACCCAGAACACGACTCAGGCTTTGAATCGGGATCCTCCGCGATCTCGTTGGAGCGATGATCGGCAGTCCGCGCAGTGGGATCCGGCGACGCCACGAGATTTCGCAGCGAGATTTTGTGGACATTGGCACGTGGAAACAGACAGAAACGATTCGACTAATTGCCCTCGTCAAGATGATCACGACAGCTCCGGAACCTCTTGGCGATCATGCGTGGCGCCACTGTGACGTGCCAGAACAACAACGAGGGAATTCTAGTCTGCTCGATCGAGCTCTTCCAAGCCGCGTTGTCAACGTTGGAAGCCAAAATCGATGTCGGCAGTGCATGGACTTGCGGATAACGTCAACGGAATTTCGCGAAAATCGCGCGCTCAGCGAACATCCACTCAAGCATAATATGTCCCTGTCGTCAGTAGGCGGCCGAGAATTCCAGTCGAATTCGGATCCGCTGCGACTCGGTCTGACGATTGCGTTCGAATAATGGGAAATCTATGATTCCATGTGAGTGTAGTCAGTGAGAATTCCAGTGGAAGAAAAAAACCAGCCAAGGTCGCGTTCAGCGTTTCTACTGCTGGCGATATCAGTTTGCAGATGTTGAATCTTCGAAACAACAGTCATCACATCTGAAGGTATTTTTTTTCTCCTCTTCTTCTGAAAGTCTTGGCAATCATTGGGAAATTGCAGCTTTCTTCGCCAGAAATGGAATCTTCATGCTTCCTGAGTCTTCTAGGCCTGACCGTGGTCGGTAACGAAAGCGATGGGCAACTCGTTGACCTGAAGACATTCTCCACAACGGATGTCCAGCTTTTCTGAGGTCTTCATGCTTCCAATTCGTTCAAGAGCATCATCTCAGCTGTTGAACACTGTCTTCTGCTTCCGAAAATTGATACGATTCACAATCGACGAAGGTGGAGAAGGAGATCCTCAAAACTCGGCATCGATTTCTGGGAACAGGAAGGTACGGGTTCGAGAAGGAGTGGACAATAGACTGGGAACTTCCGTCGGTGAGAACCATGACCAGCACGGTTCCTTCGGATGGATTAGTCTACCTGGGATCGCTGCAGGGAAACGTGTCACTGTTAAGACTCTTCCCCGTGCTCCAGTACAGGATATCGGAAACTTTTTTCCCTCGTCTTCCTTTGGCATGGACCAGCGCGTCCGCGAGATGAGCCATCGCGCATTCTGGATTTCCCGCGGGAGTTTCGGCTTCAGATTCCCCCAAGATGCGTTGCTGGCGCCACTGATAATGATTACCGAAGCAAGGTGAACATTCAGTTTCTCTGCCGGCTACCGTAGTCGTTTCTCTCTTTTCAAAATTGACGTGTTAGAACAGCCAATGGCAATTCAGCTCCATCCGTTTGTGACGTGCAGGCTTTCCACGCGCGATGCGTGAGTAGCCGGTGGGTAACCCTGGCAACGACGGCTTCAAGTGATGAGTGAACGCAAGTGAGTGTTGCTATCTGATTCAAAAATAATCAAATCCACAAAAACCGACGCGAGGCTAAGCGCGCGCGCTGCTGGCTCATTTTTAGGGGTCTATAAATGATCGACCAATCAACAAGTGAATTCACACGAATGTAAAGAAACACAAAAAACACTCGCTGGGAACAAGAGCTCCTGCCATCACAAGCAGCCACGGAAAAGACCCACGCTGAGCTCCCGATGTAATCTTGGACTTGAACCTGGAAGTGGCTCAACAATCAAACCCCGAGTCGAATCGCAGTCTGTCAACCTCGAAATAAAAGCTGAAACGCTGTCGGATCTGATGTGATGGCAGGCCGGTTAGATCCAAACATCGAAACGCTGTTGGAATCCTTGATCTGTGGTTCTTAGTTGCACCTGAAATCGAAGTCAGAGCCGTGAGATATCCGTCGTCGCCTCCAAAAACTTCAACTGAAGTGCACATTGAACCACTTGCTGACATAATTTCGAAAATCATCGGGTGCGCTTCGCCGCTGAAGGGGAGCTTGTTTGCTTGGCATTGATTTGCGTCGGATCGGCCGCCTAACGATCGCCTCCTGGTAGTTGGGATCATCGGTGCTCCACCGTCTCTCGTCCGACTTCTCGTTGCCGTTCGTCTTTCGCTTGGTCGTGAGCGTTTTGAACCGCGACGCCGATCAGATGCACGAAAGACGTGACGACACCTTGGGGTTCTCGTCGTTGACAGCAGTGACATAGCGTTTCTTGTAGCTCTCATCATCTATATCGATAAGCTCTCTTCTGAAGAGGTTCTCGGTCTCACAACGTCCGGAGGATACTGTTCTGGTGCCCGATCGAGGAGCCGTTCGCAATTGAATTTACGATGCAATTCTTCAATGATTGAGGACTGCTGAGGCCAATGATTTTGAAAGAGGTACCGACGAGGTGAAAGAATTGAGTCTTCAAACTGTGATCCATCTGAGTGAGAACGTTTCGGTAATCGGCCTCCACATCATCATCGGAATTATCGTGTGAGAGTGTTCCGAATGCCAAGCCAGTCTCCCACATGCAATCAGCGGTTACGACGGATGGATTTCATGATGTAACTCTCGTCGCCATGAACAAATAACTTTCAGCATTCAGATTCATGGTTGATTTCAAAAAGTTGTTGGCGCCAAGTGGCACTGATAGCTACACTCTTGCGCTGGCAATCGCCACCGACGACTTTTTCCCAGCTTGACGTAGTTATCGTCATTTCGACGAATCATGTTTTAGAGTGTGTAGTTTCGAGCGCAGGAAAAATTCCTCGTCAAGGGAGTCATGACAGGAGATATTTCTGTAAGACCGAATCATCCGACCCGGGGTTCGATGGATGTAGCCCCGACCCGGAAATAGGGACCCGCTGCACGTCTCCCTTATCGCAGTTTTCTGTAGAGCCAGAACTGAAGCAATCAAACTTTCAGGAAAAGATCTTCAGTGATATCAGCAAGCGGAAAACTTCTGCCCAGGGTCCCCCAAGGAAATGACTAGCCGATAAATTAAGACTTTGCTTCTTGAAGCTGCGCTTTCGGATGGGTGGACGTGATGAGGTACGTAGATGGGATCAACTTTGGAAGTTGCCGATCACTCAACTTCGACGTTACCATCTGAACACACGCCTGAACTAACGGAAAGATCTCGCTCAGCTTCGGGAAGCATACAGGGAATCAACGAAGGGAATCATCTAAGTGAGTGATGACCGATAGCTCGCTCCTAGTTGCGACGGATAGTCAACGCACGAATACAAAGACGTTACACGTCAAAGTCTGGCCGAACGACATACGGACCGACTAACGAACGAATGAGCTGCCTTACTAACTGCGAGCAGTTTCCTCGGTGTAGACGTTATCAAACTTCAGCGCAAAACTCCGCGTAGTCCGTCTCTATCTCTCCGCGTGAGCGAATTTGCTCGACGACGACGACAGCAACAACAGCAAGCAGCGACTTGAAATGTAGCCTGGCTGCCTGCCTGCCCGAAAGGAACGGCCCATTAGAACAACAACAACATCAACAACAACTTATGGCGCTGTGCGGCTGATTCGTCCGCTCGAGGAACGGGGCTCAAGACAATTCGCCTGCCATCCACCAAGGAACCAAACAGGTCAAAATCTTCAAATTGGTCCACTACCACCACCGCCGACGCCGCCGCCGCAGCCGTTACCATCACCACCACTATGAGCGACAACGACAAGCGTTTTCAGGGGAGCCTCCTCCTTTGATGTCAGCGGACGAGCATCCAGTGGCTATTTCGTCTCATTCCTTCCTCGTCGCTGTATGTCATGCCGTATATGTCTTCTTATGACTTCCTTGCTTCAAGCGCGGTGAACAAACGACTCGAAATGAGAATGACCGAAATACGCTACGCTGCGCTGGACATCATATCTCACCGCGGCACCAACGCGCATCGCGACTCCAACAACATTAGCAACAACAACAACAACGGAAAAGAAAGTACACCATCTGCGAAACCGTAGTAACACCGTTAAAACGGTTTGTACACCCGCCATTCAGTGCGAACCCAATGCTTCCTGCTTCTAAGGTCGAGTGGAATTAATTTCTTCGCAAACGATGCGTCTCAAACTCACGATAAACAGCTTCGAAATTCGCAACTCTAGTGTCGACCTACGCCCAGGAGTGAGTTCGAATTTTCGCCAAGTGGGCTCACTCCCAGCAGCTGCTGCTGATGGAGTTCTGCAGGTAGCACATATCTCCTGGTGAAGAGCAAAACGAACTAGTTCACCAGTTCAAGGACGTCGAATGGGGTTGCTAGGTTGATGGTGTTGCTGCGATGGGGACCAGCTACATCTACCCCAGGAAGCAGTTCTCCAACCGCTCGAGCGTACTCCACACACCGACTAGCCGTTGTACCTGGTTGAATCTTTGGTTTTCGGCCTCAGGCTCAACATTAAAAACAGCTCCGTGCCTTTCTACTGCGATCACTCCAGACGTTCGACCCATAAAGTCGTAGGTGGGTTTCTGGACCCTACGACTCGAGCTAACTTAGGGAAGCGATCGTTCTTCTCGGACTTGACGATTGCTCGACCGCTCGTCCGTGGACGGACTCGTGTCGCTCGTGTCGAACTTTCCGGCCTTTGACGATAGCAGCGACGGTACGGACGACAGCGAGCACGCGCTCGCTGTAAATTCATGTTTGCCGTCAGCTGCAGTCCGTAAACATCAGCGGCAATGACACAAGTACACACAAAAACCAAATGGACGACGTTCAGGCGCAATAAATGACCGTCGAAGTGACCAACCGCAAGCAAATAATACCTGCTGTCGCCGTTTCCTTCGAGTGACGCCACCGTCACCGTATGACGGCACCGTTCTAATGGCGCCACCTTTCGACGACGAAAGATCTCCAAGCAGAGTTAGCCACAAGAATATTCAAAGTCTGAAAATCTCTCGTACCAAACGCGGTCCTGCGGGAAGACCGGGACACAATACCCTGGGATGGTTTGACATCTTCCGATAGCTTCCCGTGCGTCGGGGCAAAACATTTTTTTCCGTCTCCTCGTCGACACCGTTTAACTGCTGCACCTTCGAATGATCTTTGATAGTTATGACAGCGGGCAACAAGAGCAACAAGCAACGAAGATCGCTGTCATCGCTTCACGGTTCGCTTTCGTTCCCGCCACCAAAGCCACATATCGTCGAGGTAATCGTCTCTCATTAGAATCACAGGCGCTCTCATCGTAGTTTCGAGTGTTGTGTCTGTTGCTGGTCGCGTTAACAACGGCTTACAATGTTTCTCCTGCTGTTAATCATCAATCGAGTGTTTGGATCGCACGGAGCCTCATCGAGCGATCATTGGCCGCGCCAACGGCTCGTGCTTCGGGAGAAATCCGCTGCGGACCCCGTACAACGAGGCATGCGGCCGCGCGCGCGCGCGCATCCACCACGTGTTCGGTTCATGAAGAAGATTTCCCTCCTCAGTGGTCTCGATTTTTCCGCAAATCAGTCGCACCATTATTTGTGGTGGTTATAGCCTGTCGATGCGGTGATCGAGTCCGAATCGGGCGGGATCCGCGGAGGAACGCCACTATCTGGCCCACCGCTGTCTTTTCGAACTCGGAGTTATTACCCTTTTAGCTGATCTGTCATCTGCTCCTCGAGCAGTTGTTGAAGTGCCGCTGCATGTTAACAACAGCGACGGGGGATACAGTAGGGGAGAAAACTGGTGGGGGCTGTTTCTCATCCTCGTGGTCGTCGCGTGGCGAGTCGTCGGTCCAGCCCGCTAGTCAACCAAGGAGACTACCACCAGGTAGTCAAGCGGTCCGCAGAGCAGCTCTTCGAACACCAAACCATGCGAAGCAGTCGTCGTCGTCGGAAGAACGCCAGCTGGAGGAGGATCGCGGACAACAGACAGACAGAGGGAGCGAATTCTGAATGACAGCTTCAGCGCTCTGCGCGGATTCGGGTGCTTCACAACAGAAACGTAGTTCGATCGCAACCCGGTTCTCGATTCTGGAGCCAACAGGTTAACGGTAGACAAGGCGGGCTCATCAGAGACTTAACGGGACCAATGATTGGCGCTGATTGTTAGAGGGGAACAACTTTCATCGGGAACCTGATCGATGGCACAGGGTATCTCCCGAGCCTGGGGCGAAATTCCAACCTGCTTTTCGGACTTTGAGTGCATGTACTATCAAACCGGCGAGAGCGGAAAAGGAAGCCGTGAACCTTTCATGTAATCGGGCGGACTCCTTGGAGCTGTTCCTCGATCAGAAACGATGGGCTTGGTCTGCGACTTCGAGATCATCCGTTCCGGATCGCAGAAGACATCGTAGGAGAAGCGGGGAAAATCGGAATTTCGCTAGAAGTCGGAGAGAGATTGATTCTCGCGGTTCAGGATGACTTTCCACTTTCATAAGGATTTCAGGCGCTGTGAAGTGCACGGGCCGCGCTCGAGCGGCAATGAATCAAGCACCTTTGGGGTTAACGCTGGCCTGTCTGTTCATCGGTGTGTCTGAACTCTTGGTCGGTCGGTCGGTCAATCGGCCTTCTGCTCAGCGCGGTGTACCATTATTTGCTTGCCTGAGCTTGAACTCACTTTCGACCGCCGCCGCCGTCGCAGCGGCTGCTGCTAGCACCACCGCCTTCTCCTTCTTGTTCGTTTTCTCGTCCTCCTTAAGAAGGACAGATGAGACTTCAAGCCTCGGCTGAGGTGGAGCACAATGCACGAAGCATCCGATGCCCGCCGTGTGCCGGCCACGCGTCGCACATGTTGCCTGCTCCTCCTTCTGCTTTGCCTAGCGGAGCTTGGAGCGGGTTTTCAAGGAGCTCCTCGAGCCGCGATCAATATCGACACCGTTTCGATCGGGGATTCAAGAACGCAATTGACCGGCGGCGCTAATAAGAATTCAAGCTCCAGCCTGGGATGACATAAAACTGAATGTTCCACAGCGACCGGGGGTTGGTAAGGTACCTGCTACCTTGACAAAGTGAGATGGCACCTTGGATTGATGTCTTCTTCCGGTAATGACTCTTTGTCCGTTAACCAGACTTCGCAGCTTCAGGAACATCTATCCGAATGAACTAGATCTCTTCGACTTTCTCGGTAAACGTTGGTCGTTTCTGTGTAATATTCTGCCCGAGCTCGCTCAGAAGATCTGAGCATTGTGATGTGGAAAAATACTCTGTTCCGGCCAAAGATCTTCTTTGACTGCCCTGATTGCTCTTTGACAATAAGACGAATCACGACCTGGACTCGATCTGAGCCGTACTATTGTACTGTGCTGCTATCTCCATAAGCTACCACTAGAGGATCTACATCTCGATGACATTCGCGCCACAAGAAGATCAGTCGAGGAACCTGGACCCGAGAAAGCGCGTGCGCACGCGCATGCAAACGAGCAAGCATCGCCCTGTCGAATTCGCCGACTTCGCAAGACATCTGTCTAGCTCTCGAAGTGGCCTTGCGAGAGTAGTTAGTGTCGAAGCCCAGTTGCAAAAAAAAGCCGCGTCGAGGGAGGATACAGGTGAAGGAGACATGAATTTCTGGCCGAATGTGCTCTCGTTGAATCAGGAGTTGCCATCAGGCTCATTAATGAGGCTTCGTTTTTCTTCAGAATGTTCTTGCTTAGTCGTACGGAACACGAACTAGAGTCAGATCATTCGACATGACAAGGATGGAGAAGAGAAGGCGAACCTTTTTTTTAACAGTACCGGGTATCTACATTCTCCGTGTTCGCAGCGCAAACAGCCTCGCTTGAATTCTCGTCTGAAATCAAAAAAAAAACATTGATATTAATCACACGAACCGAATCCGCAACTCAATCTGTCTACGTCACGCGATTAGAATTCAGCAAGGACACTTCGAGAATTTTTGTTTGTATTTCAGTTTAAAAACAATGAGCAAACAATTAGAAAACCGATGAAAGTTATCGGCGGTGCTTTACGATGAGCTGACTGACAATCACCAACGAAGGTCACTGGGTGTTGAATAACGGATAGTTCTATGAGAAGAACTCACGCGGAAACCAGTTGTCCTTCGTTTCACACATCAATAAGACCCTCGCAACAGTTCACGCAGGGCAAACCAATCGTCGGTCGGTATGATTTACCGTGAGCCCGCGATTTGAATATGCTACTTGGCATCACCGCGTTTGATTATTCATTTCGACGGATGATAATCATATAATAATAGATGTCCGCCCACCAAAACCGTGCCCCTGGTCCGCAACCGCTTTCCTCTGTATTGGCTCTGCACCGAATAATCTCATCTCGATCAGTGCAAAGGACCACAATTCTGCGGAAACGGAGCTAGAGTTCCTCCGAATTAGCGCAAATCTGGTCGCGAGTTTTCCAGAAAATATTTCCGAGCTGGTAGAGATGAGGAAGAATCGGTCCGATCCGAGGGATTGAGGGTATGAAGGATTCGGAGACGCCGCAGGTTCCTAAACGGGATCGCCGGTGTCTGTCTTTGAGGGTCGTGCGACTGTCTGTCTGCAGAAAGGTCAACGCTGCCTCGGATCGAGCGAGCCTTCTTGTTGTTTCTCCTCGTCAACATCGTCTCAAGTCTCAGCTGGCGCACGCGTGCCGGCGTGTGCGGGGTAACATAGCTGTTGTTGCTGCTGCTCATGGACTGCCTATGGAATAGAATGGCGTCGGCGGCGGCGGCAATAGTCCAGGTGCTCGAGAACCAATCCAAGACATTTGTACGACGCGTGGAGGGCGAGTCCCGAGCCTAACGGAGTGGTGATGCTGCTGCTTCTGCTGCCGCTACGACTACTTCTACTAGTGCTACTACTGGCACTCTTATGGAGGGTGGACCCCTTCTTCGACGCAGCGAGAAGCAGCAGCAACAGCAGTAGCCGCAGTGAGTCTCTAGCAGAAGGTAGAAGGCAGCATAGTAGAAGAACAAGGAGAAAGAATAGGCAGGTGATACCAAAACAACATCTGGTTGAGCTCAATCCAAAGCATCCAGCCAGCCCGCCAGCCAGCTCGTCCGCTAGCCTGCGTGGCTGCCTACTACCTCCTATAGCGGAGTCTATCGGGAACACGAGAATCTATGAATATCTGTCTGCACGTGGCCGTCGAATTCAAGATCGGTGAACTCTATCTCGGGTGAGCCACCGGCCACCGGTATCCCCCACCTCTGAGTGAGTGAGGAGTCAAGTTGACCGAAACACCGTCCGTGAATCAACATTATCACCCCACGATCTCTCCATCCTTTGATTATGATCTCGATAACGGAGGTGTCAAACTATCATTCAATCTCTGAAGCCTTCTTTCAAGTAATGAGCCGAGCCCGCGAAAGAGATCAGCTTCGGGAGGCGTCGTTGAGATCATTCCGAAATCCTCGTCGAATACCGCGGAAGTCCCCACGATGTCTGATCAAGGCGCACGAGCTCTCACTCCCCGTTTGAAACCGTTAGGCGTCCCGTATTCTGTCGGGATAGGACTCGAGCCAAGGTCGTCGTCGATCATATTCCTGAACTTCATTTCGGACTGCTGCGACGGGCGTCAATTGCCCCGAGGCTCACTTTGCGTCCTTGCGCAATTCATCAATCGTTCTGACATGAGATGTGGAACGTCAATCGAACTTGAAGCTTTCCGAATGCGCGGAATTTTCGCTCAATTGTCGAAGTAGAAATCTCATTCTCCCCAGTCAATCGTCGCTCTATCATTCGGTTCCTCTTGAAGCTCCCTCGGTGCGTTGTATCTTCTCGCTCTCGTTTTGGGTCTGTTATTCTGGTCTTCATTTTGTTAGACGCGGTGTTCTTCAACAAACCTCAGCTCACTTCACATCACCTCACTGAGGTAGGTAGGTAGGTTCGTCGGTTGCTTGGTCGGTCGGCCCGTTGGTCCGTCGATCGGGAGGAAGACAGATAGATGGGTCGCTCAATATACAGGGTAGATACGTTGATCGGTCGCTCATGGTGCGTTCTATCGTTGTCGTTGTCGGCGGCTGAAATCGCTAGAGCAAAGCAACTCTTCCACGAATAGCGAGCCTATTGGTTGGTGGTATTCTTCTTTGAAGAATTTGCTTCTTTAGATTTCGAGCGCGCGCGTTCTTCGCTTCTCACTTCATTTGTAGCGACCGACCGACCAACCAACCGAACGACAGACCGATGGACCGGCACGCTGAACACTCCGAAGACGCGAGATCCTGCGGTTCGGTAGCGCATTATGCCAGCCCACGTTACGGAGAATAACTCGAGGAATTCGCAGCGATAACGACGACAGCTTAATTTGAGTCCTCGAAGGTGAAGAGTTGGAATCACAATCGACGTTCAATACAGCACTGCCTATTCTACACAAAGCAGTTAACGCCTTCAACTAGATGTCGAGACTCGATATTTACACCACCTAGGCCAAGGGGGAAAATTCTCATCCCGCCGACGGAGTTCCGTGGGGTCAAAGCCCCGTTGACTTCATCAGAGGCATAACGCGACAATTTTGGAGCAGTCTTTGAATCCCGAGGATTTCCGAATACTCTTGAGGAAAGCTGAGCATGCGGGACACCTTCGGGACTCTGAGTTCGCGACAAATAGCACCTCTAACTTCTCGACTGTGCAGGTGTCGCGACAAGAGGAACGAGATCGAGGATGAAGAAGTCATCCACGGAACATGAGGAGGTCATGTCATTACAGCGACAAAATTACGGGGTTCGGAAAACAGCATTTTAAGATCTGATGTACCCTAAGCTGATCTGTGCGTCATTCAGGCTGACGACAACAATCGAAGAACGACAAAGGCTTGTTCAAGGAAGGGAACTTTGATCATTAATGGGAATCGCCGGAGGATTGAGTGCGTCTCAAAACTTCTTCTGAAAACCACGAGACCCCTCGGATTGAATGCATTGATCAAACTCATTAGCCTAGCGGTCATACACCGCTCACACTGTTGTGAATGCTTCTAGCAACTGGGACTGAGCAATCCATCATCGCGCGGTGCCAGGTGACTTCTGATTCTCGATAACAGGGAGCGCAAAAAAACAACAGAGGACCAAAACGAGATTAAAGAAAAACTCCCTTCTTCCAAACCAGCGCGGGTGTGAATGAAGAGCAGCAATCGGAGGCAACTTTGACGTCTCGAACGCACCCGGAGATGGGCCTGTGATCAGACGATTGCGAGGGGACTTTTTCCCTCGACCGAGGTTCGACCAGGACATGTTTCAGATCAGGGGTTCCGAAACTTTTTTTCTCGTGGAACCCCTGGAGGGGTTCCGCCCTGTTATCTCTATGGGAAGCCTAGCAGCTGATGGAACCCAAGGGTTCCGTGGAACCCAGTTGGAAAACCACTGATTTTAGATCATTGGGGGGAAGCATAGGAGGGCATCGGGACATGTGTTTGTCCAGGCGACTCCGTTGAGGACTTTCCGAGATGATGGTCAATCTACTAGGATCTAGTGCTCGCGCACTCCAATTTTCCAAAATTCAAAGCGAAAGGCGGAGCTCGTCGATCGAGTGGAAGAAAGTGGTGTTGCTCGGTGGGTGTTGAAGTGGCTCAACAAGGCATGCGTGTAGTGAGTGCAACTCGAGCGAGCAGGACTTTCGTCAATCCCTGCTGCAGTACTTCACTGCCTGCTGAAGGTTGGCGTTGGTTCATCGAACGTCCACCAGGTGCTCTGCGGCCCGGTGCCGGTTGTCCGGCAGCTCGCTAGCCACTGGACAGCAAACAGCAGAATCCTCTACGGCCTTCTCTTGCTCTATGGACGGGCCTTGTGAGCTGCTGCCGCTGCAGCCGCTGCCGCCGCACCATCCGCGGCGGCCGCTGCTGGTGGTACTGGCGGTGGGGACTTTGGAGAGAGGAGGTACTGGCTGCTGTTACTGCGGCGCTGCTGGGTCTGGTGGTGCTCCAGGTGAGAGAAGTCGCAGCGGCGGCGGCAACAGCATGTTCCATCAGCATCGGCAATTGAACCAGCAGCAGCGCCAGCAGCGGCGAAGAGCAACCAAGCAAGCAAGCAGGCAGGCAGGCCGGCAAGCAAGCAAGCCAGCTCGCCACCAACCAACCAGCCAGGCGAGCAGAGAATAGTCGACGACAGTCAGTCAGTTCTATTCCGACTCTCGTGGAGAGCTGACGTCTGCTCCGCGTCGAAGCAGTGAGCAATAGCGAACGACAAAACTCTCGACGACGACACGAACCAGGACATGACCCCGTGTGCCGTGTGTGCCAGCAGACCTCAGACGGCGACACAGACATCACGTACAGCAACAACAACAACAGCAACAATAGCTGCGACAACAGCAACAATTGATCCAAACGTTTGTTGTTCAGCCACTTCTGTTGCCTGGGTCCCGTGCGCTCCTTCCCCGGCTGAGACTTACTCGCAGCTACGTGAATGTTGTGAACGACTCGGACACGCGAGTATCGTCCGGAGCGACAGCCACCGCAACAGAGACAGCAACCAAGATACCAAGTACAACAATCGGAGAAAAGCTGGTGCCGTTGCAACACCAGCACAGTCTTGTTGTTGGCGTGAAGTAGACGGTGTTAAACTAGTAGGTGTGAGTGAAAGTGCTCCCGAACTATCGGCATCTTCGGAAATCAGTTCTAGTGTTCGACTTGTGGAACTGACAACAGACAACCAACAGCGAATCAACAAGTACAAAATGGATACTTCAGCATCTTGTTGTTCTCGCTCTTCAACTATCCCCACCTCAAGCACAAGTGCCACCACCACCATCGTAGTACCTCGTTCTCATTTAACTCATGATCACCATTGTCACCATTGCCACCACCGAGAGAATCATACTAGCACTCCATCATTATCATTATTACAATCATCGACAATGTCGCCATCTTCATCAACCTCATCTTTAACGACGTGTACATCATGTGCGAGCAGTAGTGTTTCGTACGACTATCACCTTCATCAAAACCACCGGGAGCAACAACAACAGCAAGGTAGGTTGACAGGAACAACTTCGGTGAGACGAGGTTCCAAGTGGAGAACTTCTCCAGAGGTTCTAGATTCCCTCAGCCGCGAGACTGGAAAAGTTCCGAGGATAGAAATCTTCGAGATGACAGCACCAAAGACCACACCGTATTACACGGACCTCACTCTGGAGTCAGAGCGGGCCGAAAGATTTCGTTACTGGTCGTGGATTTTGTTGTTACTGTGGCCGCTGTTGTCGTAGTCGATATTGTCCGCCACATTGTTCTCCTGTTGGCCATCACTGTTTGCTGTGAGCCGCGTTGAAGCCGCTGGCACCGCCGCCACGGCAGACAGGGTTTGGCGTCCGTTCCACACGAAAGAGCATCGCAATCAGCTTCATACAGACACACACGGTTGTCGGTAGCAGCAAAGTAAGCCTGGTTGCCTGAACGCCCGCTTGCTTTTGCCTGCCTGCCCGCTAGCCTGCTTGTGTGCCTGTCAGGCAAACGGACACACGGATTCTCCGGCGTGGTATAATCTAGTTTACTGACGGAGCAAACCGAAGGCAGCTTCCAGCCCAGGATACTGAGGCGGTCGTCGACGTGCGCTGCATCCTCGTTTTCTTCTCCGTCAGTTCGGTACGCTCGCTTCGATCCGTTCAAGAATCACAGCCAGCGAGGGAAATGACTTTCCGAAGTCGGAATCTACTTCTCGATCGCATGATTGACGTCTGAAGACCGGGGAAATCCGTGCACGACGATCCGTTAACCCTTGTTCGTTGTTTCGACGAATACACCTGAGACCCCTAATTTTGACCGTGGCTTGAAGCGAAGCGCGCTCCGTACGTTTTCTCCCCGTCTTGTCCCCGTAGAACGCTGTCTCGCTCGAGCTGTTGTGTTCTTCTCGGCGTATCTTGATGGAATATTGTGAGGCTTGGTCGGCGGGGTAATCCTTGATTCAAGGCATTCTATGATGATCGTATCGTGGTTTTCCAACAGTTCGTGTTTTCATCACGCAAAGTGTGAATCCTCGACTCGAATCCCAGACCCAATATCGATGCTTGTACCATGTCATACGGTGTCCTAGCGAGCAGTCACTCGTGATAGCTGAAGAATCACTTCATTGAGCCAACTGAAGAAGCGTTGGATCAGCTCCCGGCTTTTATCGTTATGTTATATCTTTATTATCTCTCGAAACCTCCTGTTCACCATCCAGAGGTGAGGGTTCGGCCCGCTCCCTCATTGTGCAGCTTCTGTCTGTTACCTCACGCAAAAGATGGATCCGCATGATCAACTATTATGTTCTGTACAGTCCATGCCCCGTTTTGCTGTGTGACGTGTTTCAAGGTACTGCAAGGTCTTAATGGCACCATGTCAAGATCCTTGCTATCTCATGAATGGGGAATAATTGAGGAAGATGATGAGGAGTTTTGACAGGGTACCCTAGTTGCGTGCTATCTCCGTTATCTAGCGGGTGGAAAACAGATGCTGCCATTGTAGTATCTCGAATTCGCGTGTGAATTCGATAATTAGCCATCTGCTTGACGTAGGAAAAGCGCGGCGTCGCATTCAGAGCATGGCTTCGAGAAGTTTTCCCCGGGTAAGCAGAGCATTGCGTTCACTGGTTGTGCAATGCTCATGTTGTTCAAGTCCACGGTTTTCAATCCGAACTTTCCGCTGTGCGGTCGGTTCAGCTGCAGGACAAGATTATTTCTCGGATCCGAGTTTTTCCTGCATTCATACACTACGGAGAGGCCTAATATCCCGCAAAACCTCTGATTGGATCGCGGATAGCGATGCTTGGCTCCACCCGAGAACCCGGGGCTCTGTAGGAGTTCTCAGTGACCACATCAAACTCTACAACGTTTTCAGTTGTTATGAATTTTCATGAATTCCGTAGTTGTGGAGCCCTTTGCAAAAGCCGCGTTTCAGCAAGAGGCCACTGTGGCTCCGTCGACTCGCTTGATCCAATGACTTCGCACTTCGGTCGTTCGCCATTGCTGTTTGGGTCGTCGGTCTGCGCGTCCGCTCGCTTCGCTTGCTGAGGCTGGTGTTGCGTGGGTGGGCTCTTGTAGTAGGAGTCAAGTCGAAGAATCGGTTCACTTAAAAATGGTACAGGAATTAGATCCGGTAGAGAAGACGAAAAAAAACGCAAGATGGATGGATCAATGAATGAACGGCTTGGCTGGATAGGAGCACGCACGCGCGCGCGCCCAGTCGACACGAGGGCCGTCTGGAAGTTCCCATCTACGTCGAGGGACGGGATCGTTTCGATCTTTCGAACCATGAGTGGAAGAGCGATCGGATCGACGCAGAGAGACGTGTTTAGCGAGTTCCCAAATAGACGTTTTTTTTTCTTGTTCTCTTCCAGACATGTCGACCACGTGTCCTGTATCTAGATTCCAGTCAAATATTGATTCCGCTCAGGACTTAGCTGAGCTGGAACAGTCTCAGAACTCAACCGCACAGCTTTCAAGTGACGGTAAGAGATTACCCGCCGACCCTTCTTAGATATGTTCCCATGTTCTTCGTCCTAGATCAGGCTCGGTCCGATGAAGTCAGAAGATTTGTCCTGTCGGGCTATAACCAAAACTGAAGGGTTGACTCCGTTGAACTGCATGATGTGGATTCAGGGGAAACTAAGGCACCAAAAATGGCAGCGATGAGCGATTCTTCAGAAAGAAGTTTGTCGATTGGTGAGATTGGAGGAGACAGCAAGGCCCGATCGGTCTGGTTCTTCTCAGGCTGACAGCCGAGTGTTGAGGTCGTTCCGTTCGGACCTACAGCATCGACCTCGTGCTAGATAAATGTGTGAGTGTCTTTGCGTGTGATAAATGGACTCTTGACGGTCGCCACCACCGCCGCCACATCAGCGGCCTCCTACCAGCGGACGAGATGGCAGGGATTTCAAGAAACGGGTTTCGGCGGAAGAGGTGTCTCCGTAGTCGTAAATGAGGTTCGGTCGCTTAATTTGGGCCTTCGGCTCGATTAGAGAGCGTTGGGGACTGCAGTGATTCCAGTCGTGTCGCGTCGTGCTTTCAGTTCTGAAGCTGGTCGGTAGACGGATTCGAGCAACATTCCAACGTTCCGTTGCTGAAGCATACTACTTTGGCTTTCGGCGGTGTGTACGGGTTGTGCGGGAGGCCACGGCGGCCGCTGACCTGCGTGGGAGTCCCACGTTTGCCGAATTGAAGTGGGGACTCGTTCTCTGCTGATTGGCTGCTGCTCCTGCCGCCGTCGGCCGTCGCCGGCATTGCCATAAGACGGCAAAACGAATTTGCTCGCTAGCCGATGGCTTGCTCCGAAGTTTGAGTTGCTCCGCTTGTGTGGAGTACATCAGCCGGCTGCAGCACCAGCAGCTGCAAACGAAATAGCAGCGTGGCCACACGACCCACTTTTCAAGGTCGCATGGCTCGAGCTAGAAGAGACGGTGTGCATGAAGCGAGTGTGTGTGCATCCAAAAAACACTATGAAGGAAGGTAGCTGCCTGCCTGCCCAGTTCAACTCCAGCAATACTCTGAAACAGCAGCCGCAGCCGCACATCTCTAAAGGCCAAAGAGAGCCGCGTGCCAAATGCAAAAAAGAATCACGAACTAGGAGCAACAGCCGGATCTGAATTGGCTCAGAATGAAAATGTAACGGAAATGACACTTTGGCTGCGGCTGTGGTGGCGCCGGCGACAGCGGTGGCTTGGTTGCTCTGCACCACTAGAACGGAATGAATGGATCAAAGCGCAACCCACGGCCAGAATGGCACCGCAACCCCGTGAGCGACAAATACCAGCTGAAGAAGAGCTGTTTTGTCAAACACCGCTTTTCCCCGACCCTGCCTAGATGGAATGTGGACCGTCGACGGCGTATTCGGCTCACCTAGGCACCTCTCAGGTTGATTGCGTGCGTTTTCCAGAGTGAAAATTTCTCGATTCGTTCGAGAGCTGCCTTTCAGCGTAGAAAGAAGCTCCACCGTTTGCCTGGACACTCGTCCGGCCCGGTCGACGAAAGAGACCCACCCGTTCGCCTGCACGGTTGCCTTTCGTCCAAGAGGAACGCCTGAGTGAACCTTTTCTTAACTCTATGCTCGCGTCGAGTTCCGCCTAAAGGACGACGCGACGTTACACAACAACAAAAGCTCCAGATTGAAGGCGGCACGCTTCGAACGAACCTGAACTCTTATCTCCCGCTGACCATTTGCCTTAACTTGTCACAAATGGGGGATGGGAACGGGAAGTAGTTGGAGAAATTGATCTGAATACAGATTTCCCTTCTGCCATTCTGGTTTCATGAGTCATGAATCATGACTGCTCGGCTCACGGTTTATGGATCCGGCTTTCCATTGGGGGAAAGTTTCCCAAACGGGACAACGGTGTTGATCCAGATCTTGGTCCCACCCTTCAGCAACGAAGTACTTCAGACGAGCGCTTTTCTAATTACGTGATTAGAGCGAGCACTTTTCTCCCAGCAGTGCTAGGACGCCAGTCCGCGCGTCTGTCTGCTTAGAAAACGGGGACGAAACAAAAACTTGTTGATTCTGTTCCAAGTGGGACTCGCCCACAAATTCGCTAGAAGATTCACAGCTCGCCGAAGCCGGATTTAGTCGTTGCCGCGAACGTCTCAGTACGTCGTCGCTCGTCGGCAGCCGGTCAGCTCGACTAACGAGTTGAAGGCTCGTTGTTGAAAATATCCGTTGATTTTCTTCTTTACACTGCCTTTGATCCGTTTTTCGTTGCTCCTCCTCCTCCTGCTTCGATCGACAACGACGTTAACAACAACGACAGCCACGTTGATAGTTGGCCAGCAGCGCTTACCAGAGGAGGCAGAAGCTTCCGCGGCAGTTGCTTCGCCTTAGTCTTCGGCATCGCAGGTTCCTTCAGTTCGCTCTAACGATATATACCTGCCTGCCTGCCTCCCTGCCCACCCGCCTGCCTGTCGTTCGAAAAATGCTTGCTTACTCGTTGTTCGGCAAGCGCTGCTTTTCCTCCTCTTTTGAAGCAGCAGCAGCATCGACCAAAGAAGAAAACGGCGACGACGAAGAACAACGGCCACCGCCGCCAACACCACCACCGCCTCGTTCGCCTTCGTCTCCTTCATTTTTTGCCTCTTCGTTGTCGTTTTCCTCTTCTTCTTCTGCTCCTTTTCTTCGTCTTCTTCTTCTGATTTTTCTCCCTCGACTCAGTCCGTCAGTCGTTCCTACATTTTAAACCAGCTCCGACGGTAGCTTACACCGTCGATATGGTGCGGCTCTCTGACGTCTGCGGGTTTCGCCCTTGCCAGTTTTGTTCGTCCGCTCGGACGTCCAGACGAAACGATAATCCGACGTCTAGTGTGTTCAATCACTCACACTCGGAAAACCCGGCTGAGGGACAACAACTGAGTCATCCGTTGTTCTTCCCGAAACGAACGGAATCCGAACTCGATGCCCGGACGTCGACTCTTCGAAACTTCGGCGACGGTTCGCCGAAGAAGGGATTTCGGCTTCGTCAACCCTTCGCACTCGAGCAGAGCGCTTCGCCAGAAAGCCTGTCAAAGATGCCATAGATCCCTCATTGTCTCTTAAGATGTCTGAATACAAGAGAAGGCAGATCATTAGGTCTCATTCCTGCGTTTCCTCATCTCGATGGACATTGTTAACTAACCACTGTGCAATGTTCAACGGAACGACCTTCGTTGTTCGGAGTGGCCGTGACGCCTTTCTGTTGTGATGGGATCTTCTGCCCGAACGCTAAGCCTGATGCGGCGGCATTGAACTGCCTCAGTCACCCGCAGACGGACGGACGAAGTGACTGACTTTCTGTCATTCTGTCGTTGTATAGGAACCGCTTGTTAGAAGAGATGAATGCTCCAGCTGAACTTGAAAAACCTCTTTCTCTTCCTTCCTCGTGACAGAGCAATGACTATTACCACAGCTCTGGTGGACGCAATTGTTTTCAGGCGGTCCCCGATCAGCGCTTGCAGTTTTCTAATCGTGAATCTTCTCATTCCAGCATCCAGCAGAAACTGCTCAGTACGACAGCAAAGTTGTCGGAGTCGAACGAGTCGGACCGTCGCGCAATGGTCACTGATACCTTGCATCGTCCTCCTAGCTTTGGCCACGGCAGCAGGTGAGGATTCACTCTGTTTCTTCTTCTTTATCTGTTTTTTTTTTGCGGGCAACCAGAGTAGATTCAGTTGAACCAGGGTTGGTAAGCTTTGTTGGTGGCAACGAGAAGTCAAAGTTCGTCTTATGATGAGGCACACTCCCTTCTTCACGAAAACCTAGACAACTAATTCCCTTGAAGTGAAGAGGAAAAAATCGTGCCAAGTCCATTGTCGTCGTCGTCGTCGTCTTAGTAATTGAGCTTGTAGATATACTGCCAGGATAGTTTACGCGCGCTGCTTCTGTCGCTTCTTCTGCAGTGTCTCGACTCATTTTCGGGAAGAGGTTCCATCCATTCCGTTTACACATTAGTCCATTCGACTGACTCACTGACTGACGGACGAACGGACGGACGAACATAGGCACGGAGCGACCGTTCTTCTGTCCATCCGCTGATAGAGAGGCTGATCGTGCATCTGGCGACGATCATGCTCGAGCTCGGAACTTGGCAGAGTATTGCTCGGTGCTGTTGTTGTGGTGGTGGTTGTTTCATAGTCCCTGTCGTCGTCGTCGTCTTCGACGATGACGGCAACACCGCCGCGGCACCACCACCACCCGCACATATGAGGCGCGCGCGCGCGGCACGGCACTCCTGTGTATCGTAGTTTCTATTTTTGGATTCTTATGAACCCCATGGATGGCTGGCAGCCTGTTGAGCGGACAATGTGTTGATGCTGCCGCCGGCAACTTTTTCTTCTTTTTTCCTCTGTCGTTCGTCTCGCTTCTCTATCAGGCCGAAAGGAAGGCAGGCAGGCAGGGCCTACCAAGGAAGCTACCTAGCAACCTATTTCGGCTACCTTCTTCTACGAGCTTCTCTCCACATTTCTCCACGTATCTCCGGCTAGCCAGCTAGCTAGCAGACTGGTTGGCTGGTCGGCCGAGCCAGCGAGCGGCCAACTCTGCCTCTTCATCGTGCGTACCATCTGGCGCTACGGCTCAAGGGAGTCATGTGCTGGGCGCGTGCTCCCCCGGAAGATCTTACTTGGCTGCCAGTCTGCCTGCCTGCCGGCCGGCCGGCCGACCTGGCGACCAGCTTGCTTCGCTCAGAAGAAGAAAATCGGCCGTAAACTATCTCATCGTCCACAATCCCCCTCTCGAGCATTTCGGCTTCTACGTCTGTAAACAGACACATAGCGCAATACATCGCACAGTATCGGTGGCACACCTCCACGTACAACTGCTGCTACACATGGTTCTTTGCTAGTTGCGACCGGAGCTGGTTTGCGCTGTGCTATTCGCTGCCACTGCTGCTGAACTAGAAGAAGAGGAACAAACCGACCGACCGGTTGACTGGTTCAAAAGCGGAGGCGGCCTCGCTCCCTCGTGACCTGATTAGAAGGAAGGAAAGCAGCAGCAGCAACAACCAGCAACGGCTCGATCGAGGATCAAGCTCGATTGCTGTGGTTGGTCCGAAAGGTTTTTGCGAATGTACTCCGAGCAAATGTGTGCCAACCAGCCGGCTCTCCTGACAGCGATCGCGAGCGAACGAAACAGAGAGAGCGAGCAACGCAGAGGTCGGTCGCTAGGTACTAGGCACCTTTGTCGGACTGATACCGCCGCGCCGGTGCTTCATCGCGCCAGCCAGCCTGCATGCATGCCTGCCTGCTTGCTGAATAGACATTTGTAAATGAGGAGTGGTGTTGCTGATTTTAATTGGGTTCGAGCATTTTTGGAGCACTTCCCGAACGCGAGCGAGCGAGCAAGGCAGGCTTCTTCCGACCTCAAGCAAGACCCGCTCAAGGACACACGAGAGGAGTGTCTTGCATTTGGGTTCTCTGGCCTACAGACATTCAGTCAGTCAGTCAGTTAGTTGAGCAGTAGGTCGGTCCAGGGAAGAGTCGTTCCTTTGTCGCTCTGGATTCGTCCTCAAAGCAACCCTTCCACAAAGCGAGCGAGGCAGGCGCATGACCTTCTTCATAGTTTTCCCTTCGTTGTTTCTCGTGGTCGTCGTCGTCAGCAGAAGAAGCGGCGGCATCGCTCCGGTCTCTTCATCTTCTCGCGAGTCAGGCCTTCTGCACGGGGCCTCCAACAATGACAAACTCTCGGTCGTTCCGTCAGTCGGTTTGTCCGTCCGTCTGTCGGTCGGTCGGAGGAGCAGGAATGGACGAATGACGGACAAACGGACCCACGAGTGAACGAGCGAGAGAAGGAGCCCGTGAAGAGTTGAGGAGAATCGTACAGACAGACGTAGATAGAACGACAGATAGTCGAACATACACACATTTACTCACATGGCCGCTCTGTTGGCCGGTTCGTCCATCCGTCTGTCCGTCCGTCCATCGAGACAGACGACGACGACGAGGACGACCAGAAAGATAGGGTGCCACGCGACGACTCTGACGAAAACGATGACGGGTTAAGGTCGGCGGTTCAGAACGGATGGGTTGAGTCTGCTGGACGCCTGGTTCCCGGCGGCGAGTGAACCAGCCAGCCACCTACCAAGTAAGAGAGCAGATCGAGCACATGGTGTCTGGGTCAGTCACTCTGATCCAGGTTTGCTGTCGCTTGCTCTCTCACTTGATTCCTTGCCGACGGACTCGGTAGCCACCGGTCAGTTCCATATTCGTGCTGTTCTCATGGAAATCCTAGCTATGGTCATCGTTTCCCCCATTGATGGAAATTTTACGAAAAAGACTCCATTGAAGATGAACTGATTGAGGAAGAGAAGTTACGCCGCCGCAGAACGATGACTTCAACTTTTGCTTCTGTTGTGGTTGTAGTTGCTCCGGCTCCTTCTTGAGGTGTTCGACTCTCTTCTGTTGCGCTGCTTACCTTCTCGGTGAGATAGCGGCGAGGGGCCTTCGTTACTAGCTACGGCCGTGGCAACTTCAACGGCGATCCTTTTTTTCGCTTTGCTTGCCCGTCTGCTTGGGCCACCTCAGCTCGGTCTATTGCTTTTTCGGCTTGATCTTCTTCTCTTGGTCTTCTTTCGGCTGTTCAACGCTGGCCGCCCGGCTCACTCTTCGGCCAGCGGATAGTCAGTCCCCTTCGGCGGTGGGCCATGAGCAAGCGAAGCTGCACTCAGTCTGACTTGCTTAGTTGCTCGCTCATCGTCCGCAATCGAGCGGGCCAAGCTATCCAGTCAGCTAGACAGCTAACCGACAGCGAACGAGCGAGCCAGCGAGCCAGCGAGCCAGCGAGCGAGCGAAGCAGCGCGTACCTGAAGCCCGGTGGTCCAATGATCCGGAATCGGGGGCGTTTCTCGCTCTCTTTCTACCGCCACCGCCACTACTTCGTCCTTATGAGCAGCTATTTCATTCCTCGTGCCAGCCTTTGCTTGCCGCGCCGATCATTGAGCTAGCGGCCAGGCTCGCGCTGTTATGGCCGTCAGCCGGTAGTCCGTGTTTCGCGCAAAGATGTTTCGCGAAACAAAGACCGCGAGGCGAGAACATCTTCTATAGTGTTTGACGACGCCGGCGGCGCACCGTCCATCAATTACAGTTTCGCCTGATTGACCAATAGTCGCAAAGCTCCTCCCCTGATGAGGACGTTGTCAAATCGATCGATCTTCCCTCTTACCAGCAGCCTGATTGAGTAACGGCTGATAAGGCGGTCAACTTCACCGCAACACTTGACACTTGGAATTTCGTACGCACGACCGCGTTGCCAAGAATCATGAAGAGGCATGCATGCGTGCATGCATGCATTCCTTCTTCGTCGGTGGCTGGTCACGCTTCCTTCGACAGTGTAGTGAATGTCTCAATGCGCGTGGAAAGAGCTCGTGTCGCGCCCCACCCAAAATAATCGAATGAACGACTCGAATGATGATCACGAGTTCCTTCGAAGATCCCCTCGAAGACGCGAGCGATCGAGCAAGCTGGGGTAAAAAACGCGCACTGCGTAAAAACCCCTAAGAAAAAGCCTCAATTCCCTTCAACAAAGCGGCAAGCGTCCCTCGAGGACGTCGGCGACGTGGACGCGCGTGAGTCCCGTTGAGCTCTACGCTCAAATCCAAACGAGCGACTCCGACGTAAAATGCTATCCGGTCACCATCTGGGACGCGTGCTTCATTCGCGAGCTGGCCTCAAGACGGCGTGTGCCTGAAAAGATCGCGGACCATCTGCGCATTCGGTTCCTCCATTCATCCATTCTCTATTCGTCAGTCATTGGGTTAGATTTTTTGCTGTTTTTTTCTCGCTTCGTCTCTCCTGACGGACGCCCGCCCGCCCGCAGTGGATAGTTGACTACGTCGATGTCCACTCGCTTGCCCCCGACGACGGTGAAGAGTTTCCTTTTTCGTGGGTCGTGCCGAGTTTCCGAACCCAAACAACGGCTCACGATTAACAACTAGAAATGGAATCTCTGGCTCGTCTCCAAGCACTCGCCAGATGTTCGTCAACGCAGGTTATGAATATGTGTGTGTGAGTGCGCGCGCGCGTGTGTGTGTGTAGACAGTGCGACTGGAGGATACTTGCCTTAGGAGAAGACCCTAAACGAACGAATGAATGAATGGATGGACGGATGGATGGAGAAATGGATGAATGAATGGATGAGTGTAGTAAGAACCGCCAGATCGGTACACCGAGATCGGCTCGGGGTTCAGCGGCAGCTGGGGCCCTCGAAGCACCCTCGGCTCTCTCTGGTTCAGTGTTTCTGGTCGCTTCGAGCAGTGCTGCCGAGCGAGCGAGCGAGCGCTTCTGCAAGAGCTTATGCGCGTGCACAACACATGTAGAGAAGCGAGCGGCGCGGAGCTAGAACAGCCAGTCAAATTGACCTCGATTTTTTGGGACTGTGGCCTCCCTCGCACGCTCGTTCAATCGCCGGCTCATGGAGGAGGACTGGATGCTCGCTGCCAGCTAGGCTTCTTCATCTTTTTCTCTGGCTTCGTCATTGTCGTCGTCGCCGCCGCCGCCGCCCTAACTTCTACTACGATCACAACTACCACTACAACGACGACGACTGCTCGTGTCACAAGCACCCGTCGCAGAAAACCTCCCCCGCGCGTACCGAAAGAATGCAGACAGATACTTCCGGATGCTCTTGGAGCTCCTTCCAGCCAAGAGCCATGAGTTGGCCCATGACGCTCATGCGATTAGTCCGCCACGAGCCGATTCGGTAGATCGCCGAGCTGCTAAGGCCGTCGAAATCATCGAATGCTTGTTGCTAACAGTATTTCTTCCGTTCGTTTCCAGACGCCTGCTCAACACGGTCGACGCCAAAGGCACGCTCCAGCTACATCAGCCAACTGCATCAGCAGCAGCCGCAACAGTACCCACGGCCCGTACAGCACTACCCACCTCTGCTGCCACGGCATCCATCGCCAATTCAAGATACACCAACTCCCAGTCAAACGGTACCGGCACGTGCCCCATATTCTCAGCAGCAGCAGTCAGCTCAGCCCCAGCAGGATCAACAGCAAATTCCACAACAACAGCAACCACAGAAGTCACAGCTAATCCCTTCCGTGCCCACCGTGAGCGACGCTGATCTGACGACACAAAGACCCAACGTCACATTCCGAACGTACCCGTGCCCGGAGGCGTACGCAAAGTGGTACTGTCTCAACGGAGCGCACTGTTTCTCGGTGAAGATCGGCGAGTCCGTTCTTTACAATTGCGAATGCGCCGACGGCTATATGGGTCAACGCTGCGAATTCAAAGATCTTGATGGTACATATATTCGTAAGTATCTATTCTGGTTGAGTTCTTTCGGTTGCTTGCTTGCTTGGCTGGTTGCTTCGTTGGTTTGTTCGTTCGTTCGTTTGTTCTTTGTTGGTTCGCTTCCGTTTTTCGTCGACACTCGACACTTTGAAGATAGGGATGTGTTTTTTTCCTTTTTCTCCGCTTCTTTTCCAATCTGAGAAACGCTCGGCTCGTTCGCCCAACCGCACGCCCGCCCGCCCGCAGGGACCGGGAAGCTTGAATTGTGGCTCCGTTGATCGGATGCTGTTTTCGCACCATCTAGCTCTACGTTTGCTAACGTTGCGTTTGTTTCTCTTTTTGCAGAGCGACGAGGAATCCTCATCCAAACGGCCTCGATCGCCTTCTCGGTTCTGGTCGTCGTGTTCCTGGTGGTCATCATCATCCTGTATACGGTGCACTCGCGGCAGCAGCAGCAGTTACACAAAGAAAACGGTCAATACGTCTACCGCGACTGGAGCGCAGTCGTCACGGCGAAGCAGGTCCCCGTCACTGTCCTGACACCCGATATTTTGGAGCGCACAGTATGACTTGGCCTCTGAAACGGGCCGAATGATCGAGTAGTATTTTCCAATTGACGTTCAAAGTCACCCTTCCTAAACGAAGAAGCCGACGACGACGAGGGTGAGAAGCCGAAGCAGAGAACTACTAGGAAAAATATTCAAAGAGAAGAAACAGTGAAAGCGCCCAGGCCACGCGCCCCCAAGAGGTCCGCGTCTCTGAGACGCATCTGCCACCTCTGAGAAACCGCCAGAAACGGCATTAGTGCAATTGTTTGTCGTTAAGCAACAACGATTTCAAACCTACCTATGCATAACGGAGTCAGTCCAGTCAGTCAAACAGTCAGTCAGTCTGCCAGTCAGTCAGCCAGTCATTCAGTGAGTCAAGTCAGTTACGAGGACCACCACAACCAACACCAACGCCACCACCACCACCAACTACAACTACAACATCGCCGCTGCCGCCACCGCTGGTGCTACGAATATCAACATCATCGAAACCTACGTCGTTGAATCATTTGGGACCACAATCGGAGTTTCGATACTCCGACTCAAACTTGCCGCCTGCATCGAGCCGTGAATCCCGAGGGAAAAAAACAAGGAATCAATCAACCTCAACAAACGCAAACATTTTCCACGAGTAACACGGAATACTCACAACAATGACCGCCTGCCGCTTAATCAGCCTAAGGAACGGAGTTCATCGTTCAAGAAACAATTTCAATTCGTTCGTTATATCATCGACAGGACAGGTACTTCCTGACGTTGAGAAATCTCTCACTCCTAACACGAAGTTGATTGCGATCGTCACATTCAAAAACGAGACCGTCCAACTGCTGAAACTGAATGCCAAAACGAAATTCATAGATTTTCTCTGGCGATCCGCTGGAAATTCAGGGAAGCGAACTCGAATCGAGTGCCTCAATTCTAGAGTCTAGGGTGAATGCGTTCGAAGTGAGTTCGTGGAGAAGCGTTCCGTGCTCTGTGTGCGGAACCGGTCACGGCAATCATCATATTCACGAAGTTGAGTGAGTGTGTGAGAGTATGTGTGTACATGTGTGTGTGTGTGTGTCTGAGTGGGTGTCATCGTTCGGAGTTGTCAACACGACACTGATATCGAGCCACCTGTTGTTTAGTTTGGCAACAACCTTTTGACAACGGCACTTTTTTTGAGATCATCCGCTGCACAATGAGAGAGAAGGAGAGAAGCTTAGCTTTCTATCCGTCACCGTCTGCCAGGAGGCTCTCTGATGTCAACGATACAATTGAATATAACTGCTACATTCAATCTCCTGTCATTAAATCATATTACATAGATAAATGTCTTCTAGCTGTAATCGACTAAAAACATCCGATCATAATATTACTCAACCAAATGTACACAGTCATGAAATCCAGATGGCGCTCTGGGATCCAGAGTGCCACAGGACGCCAGTTTGCAGTGGCGGCAATGTTGTGCTCCTGCGATCAGTTCTGTACAGAGGCGAGCGTTTCGAAGTTTGCCAAAACATGTCGCAAAGAGCGGCGTTGCAAGCCCATTTCTGTTCATTTCATATGAAACTTGCTTAGGTACACATAAAGACCATATATTTATATTGAGAAGTGTTAATAAAACGACGTATATATATAAATTCATATTCTGGATTGCTCTTCATTTGGCTGAGGGAAAGATGCATGCACGTGTATCGAGGTAGTGATCGCTCGAGATGTGATCACCTTGAGGATGCGGGGAATCAGGCTTGGATACAGTTGCTGTTGATATCTATTTCGCCGAGAGAAATCCGACTCCATCTTCATTTCGTCACACTTGATCTCTGTTTGAAAACAGTGGATCTCAATATCTCTCAAAGTGGGCCAGGATCACGGTGAATAACCACCGAGGTCCTTTCATGATGAGAGTCCTCTCGATGATGATTCGATGGGAATGTTCGATCAAAGGAATTCAGGGGCACTCCTCGTCTCCACATGCACGCAACTCTGCGAGCTGCAGAGGCAGGGAGAGACCATCAGGGCTTCGAAGATAGTCTCCGATCTCTTACGATACAAATCAAATCTGTTTGCCTCGCCCCCCTCCCCCTCTGGTTGTTCCAGCGCTCACCTGTCTCCATCCATAAGTTATCGGAGATCTGACATGAGTCACGAGTCTGTATTGGAATTCGGGCTAGGACACGCATAAACCTCGTGCTCCATCCCCGCAGATTTCAGCAAAGCTATCCGGTGAAATACAGAGCGTTGCGTGGGGATTTGAGTGTGAAGTTTTCCTGTGGAGTCAGGGATCCGGCTCATTCGAGAATGACAATCTTTCATGGAGCTCTCAGGCTCAGAACGAGTTTCCAAAGTTTCTGAAGAGCAGGTATCCTCAAGAATTTCTCTAAAGTGAATGATGAAGTCCTGCTGCTCCGATGCATCACGAGATCATGAAGAAATGAGAAGAGACGCTTCATTTGAGACAAATGATCGGGCTGAAATATCATATGGAGCACGTTGATCATATGGGAATCAGTCCAAAGATAATCACAAATGAGCCGCTTACTGCTTGGAATTCGAAAGAGTAATAGTAGTAGCAGTAGTACATCGAAACGTCGGAAATACGTGGCAGGGCAGCCACCGTTCTAGCAATCTCCCCAAGAGACCTCGCTATGATAGCATCGAGTTTGGAAGCCTTGCCCACCACCGTTGACTGCCTTTAACGATGCACTTATTTGAACCGCGGCCCAAGATTCAGACAGCATGGGGGTGAAGGTCAACCTAACGTCAATTTCCGTCAATGAGATCTCGGCCAGCAGTTGTGTAGCTTCGAATCGCCCCGTTGTGGCGCATAATTGACGATCCGCGTCGGAAACGTTTGTCGTGGATAGTTTACAGTGTTACTAAAGCTACGGTCAGGCGCCGGGTGATTGCGTGGTGCGCATTCATCATAGCCGTCTCCCACCGAGAAGATGTCGAGGGCTCCAAGGCTCCGATCTTCCGTTGGAAAAACGAGGCATCCTCAAAACAGTCGACGTTCTGCGCGCGTGCTACTACCGGCACCCTATTGGTGTTGGTGGTGGCAGCAGCATCTATGATTCCGGTGGTGGCGAAACAGTGAAAGCAAAATCGAGATATGGGTCGACGCTGGCCGCGGAACCGGAGCGAACGAGCCAACGAACAGACGAATGCTGCTGGCTGCCCGCTCGGTAAGATGGTCGGTGGGCAGTCAGCGGAATTTGGTTGCCGCGCTCGATCGCTATCAAACCAGCCCGAGGAGCGGCAGCACCGAGAAGATCCTCCTCGTCGTCATCAACGTCGGAAACACTGCCTCCAAGCTGTCTCTTCGAGTCGCGCTTGGTCGCAATCTCATCTGGCGTATTTGTGTGGAAAAGTAGAGACGTCCTCGCAAGGCGCACTCGAAGGACAACCGTTCAACGGGAGGACTCGATCGTCCAACGGGTGGGCAAGCCGTCCGCTGAGCGGGCGAGCAAGCAGTCCACTGTGCGGATTGCAGGACTTCACCTGCGGACGAATCCATAGGGTTAGAACGAAGGGCCCCCACCATCTGGAGTGAGATCCGTGTACGCATCAGTGAGCCTGCTGTCGGCGTTCCGTTACGGGGCACCCGCTCACTTTTCGCCGCCACCACCACCACCGCTCGCTGCCGTCACAAACTTACGGGACGAGAGTTCGGCAGTCAGTCAGCCAGGCAGGCGGGTGGGGTGGCTGGTTGGTTGGTTTGTTGGTAGGCAGCTTGACGATAGCAGTACTAGTTCGCTCGTCAGCTCACTTCACTAGGCACTAGCTAGGACTAGTATTGGGTAGTCGCTGTACATCCGATAGGCTGCTGCCACCACAACAACCAAGCCTAGCTGAAGAGAGCGCGCCTCGTCAGGAAGCTCTCACGGATACAGCGGTACTGTAGCTGTTCTTGACGACAGCGGCCGCAGCATACGAACTAGCGGGCATTTTTACCCGGACACCCGCTTTGGCGGTCGCTAAAAGTACCGCTGAATCGAATTGGACTGGAGCGGCACCACCGGTTTCGACTCACACGTTGCCGGACATTGTAGATCAACAACAGCAAGAAGAAAACGCTGAAAAAAAACTTTGCTCTGCTGACAACGGAACATTTGTCGAGCGCTACTGTCATGAACGGGAATCGCGTGAGTTTGCTCACGGCCGATACGCTCAAGGCTCTCACTTAGTCCAGTTCGGCGCTTCTTCCTCCTTCTAGCCTCTGCGTCCATGCCGCGGAGCGTTATCGCATCGCCTTCGTTCCAGATTCTGAAGATATTTTCCCCGGAAACGCTCCGCTATCCTGGAACAGATGGCGTGGTGGAATTGTAGCTGATCAAAACATGTGAAAACTCTAATCGTATCCCCTCGCTGAGACCCTTGAGAGAGTGCGGAAACAGAATGACAAAGAGACATGCGAGAATCCCCGGCGAACGAATTAATTTCGATCAAGTTGCTGAGGATCGGACGACGCTGTCACAGCTCTAGATAGGTCCTTTGAGGTTTTGACCGAGTCACCCCTACCTTGACCGGCAGCGGCCGCCGCGGTACGAATATTTATCATATTCCATTGTCATCTCATAATCTTCTCTGGCATCTCATTAAAGATACTTTCTCTCCAGGGCGGCGGCGACAGGTCGGTGCAAAGTTCAACCGGAGGCGTACTACTGTTCGTGGCCGGTTGTCAACCGCTACCAGGGGAGCTCTTTGCTATTGAAAACAATACCTTCAATCAACTCGTGTGAAAACAAATAGTTTTTTTTATTATCATTATTATTGTCATTATCATAGTCATTTCCTTCATTTTCCATGTTTCCCAGGTGAATCAAAGACAGAAGTTTTTGTTAATCAATATCGATCTGCTCGCTCGACACAAACTGTTGAGATCGAGAGGCGGTGGACGGCACTTCAAATCAGCTCAAACATTATTCCAAATTTCGAAGTCATCACCGACTTTTCGACTCAAAAACAGCGGCAGTATCAAGACCGTATCAAGAGTTTGGTAGTACAGGTGCTTGAGTACAGCTGGTCGAGATTGAATGTTCCGACATCCGTGCCGAGGGAGGAATTCCGATCCGAATGTATCAATCCGTTCTAGAGCAGTGAAGGAGTCGATCAATCCGAATATACAGTTCAGACAGATGAAAAGGCCTTCTCGTCTTTCCCCTGTTTTCCACTCCGCCGTTCGCGGGTCATGATTGCGGATCAGATGGGAGAGCAAGCGGCGTGCACCTCAACTCGGGACGCGGCCAAAACGAAGGGCCAGCCTTTTTTGAGGTTTTCGCTCTCTAGAACCTAGGAGCAGACAGCGGCTGTCGCTCACCATCGCGCTACATCTTCCGGAACGGTACATGGATCGAGAGAATCTGGAATTTCACAACTATTGCATCAAGAGACGAAGATCGTCGACTTACTGAGTGAACAACACGTCTTGGATATTCACTTGGTTTGTATCGGGGTGGCATACTTGAAAGTGTTGTGGTTTCGAAATATTTTCTCTCCACCTTCAGGGTGCGGGAAAGTGATGATGAGTTGCTTCCGATAAGAATCCGCGGGGAACGAGAAGTCAGCGTTTCGAAGAAGAGTCTAGAAGAAGTGACGGAACTCGCAACTTGTTTTCACATCAATCAAAATCAGGAGTTTTTCTCAGCTGGTTCCGAGCAACAAAACGAAAGTCGAACAAGGCCGCGTTCTCGATTCCCCGTCAAGCCGCAGGATTCCGAAAAAATGCGGCTTCTGCGTTCAGTACGTTCGACATCGTTTGGGAATGAATTGGGGGTGTCGCAGAAACCCCTCAGTAAATAGTATTGTCATCGTAATTATTGTTCTTGTTTTTGCTCATCAAAATTGATAGTAGTGGTTCATATATATGTATAGCATTGTTTTTTTTTGTTATTCTGTTCACAATATCACGTGGAGACTGGAATTTCTTCTCGATCGGTGCGAAAATACGCTAGCCATAGGAAGACTACTGATGTGATCGAGGATTTCTACTTGTGGAAACGCTCCGAAATCCCTCCGCGATTCATTTCGTCAAGTTCATCATCGTGTCCCTCTCATCTTTTCCTCATTGGGTATGGGCTGGGGATCGGGTGGATTGGAACAATAGCAAACACGAAGCTAAGAACTCGCTCTGGATAAAGTTATGGGCTTTCAGGGCGATAAAACGTTTGTGGATGACAAGTGTAAAAGGTCTCACATCGCTCTACTTTTATTTAGGCAACAAGGGCAAGTTGTCGAATGACGAAGTTCCGATGGGATTGTGTACGTCCATGATCTCGGTGAGGGTGAAGCATAATGATCCTCCGAGAACACAGCAAAGTATGTGTACATCAGGGTAGATACAGCTGGGAACAAAATCTCGAGATCACTCTCGGTATTACGACGAGAAATGGTATTGGACTCTGTTATACTCTTATGTTTCTTCTGCGAGAGACGCCGTGCTGTTCGAATCTGCGAAATCGAGATCCCTAACTAGCGAAATCACCTCTCGGCTGAACGCCAATCGCGTCTTCATCAACAGCACCTCCAGATTCAGAGGAAGAGGAACCAGCGAGTTTGAACAGAGGTCATAAATTTCGACGAGATTCAGTCCGCCATGGTTAGGTCGCGCTGTTATTCAGCTTGCTTGCCTGCCCGCGTCGATGGTCGAGCGGTCGGCTCCTTGGTTGGTCGGTTGGTCGGCCGGCCGGCCGGCTACGCAGTCGAGTGAAGTCCACCGGGGCCTCACAGGAAACTCCTCTCTGGCTCCCTCTCGATGGCCTGCTATCCGAGCCCAAACGGTTCGAAACAGGGGTCAACAACTTTCACCCTCGAACGACCCCCACGCTCGGTTCTGGAGATCTAGTTGTAGGCAGCTTGCCTCGGTGCGGTTTTACCACAGCCTCTTGGGACAGTCCGCGCGAGCAACATGCCCGGAGCGTCTGGGGGCCATGATCCAAGCCTTGCGCGGAAAAAAAGTTCAGAAATCTCTCCGATACGTAGGCTCGAGCCTGCGGTACCGATCCATTTCTCAAAACAGAAAGTGAGAGTCGATTCACCGCAGCTCTGATGCTGCGTGATAGTCAGAAGCTGTCATAGGGACCCCAACTCTGTGTGGACCTCGGGCATCGGTGAGGAGGAAAAAAGAAGTTTTCGAGCTGCCGGAAATCATTGAAGAGTTTCAGAGCCGTAATTTACAATGCTGTGATTAGTTTTCTGTCTGCCGGTTTTCGCAGCAAACACTGATTGCTCTGAGGGGGATACGATTCCCATTCTGATGGACATCTGCGAAACTTCGCTGACCGATGATCGGTGGGAGCAGGTGATATTCCTCAACGGATTTCTGAAAGATCTGGATTCCAATTTATTCCAATCCACACAGAGGCCCATTCACGCTCCGAGAAACAGGGACTACACCTTTGATGCATCCTCGAGAAGCACGCATCCTCTTTGGCACTGATTATTTCGGGGTTTTGAAAGGGGGGGGGGGGGCGTTGATGAATTCTGTTCCTTCATCATTTTGAAGTCCCATGAAGTCCAGTATGACACGCTCGTTTAGGAGCGGAAACAATTTGATCACTTCACCAACGCCAAGCTTCAGCCTCGTATTGCGCCGAAGATTGTTGGACATGGGTCTCGGGGTGAAAGTGTCGCATCGTAAAACCCATTTTGGGCCATTGACGCTCGATATAATACCCCCTTCGTTTTCTACTGGATTCGACCACTCCTGGAACGCATGTGAAACACGGTGGGGACCGGATAGGTCCTAAGTCGCGGGAATGTTTCCCGAATTCATGAGAAGAGAGCTCGCGAGCGATGTATGTCATTTTACATCTACTTGAGAAAAAGTCAGTCGTCGGTTCGCCAAGAGCTAGCTTCATCTGGACCGGTTCTGTTTCAGTCAAACTCGACTGTGAACGATGATGACGACGACGACTATTCCGGCAATAGTAGGGTGGGTGGTGCGGATTCTGTTCGTTTCAGTTGATGCTGTTACTGCTTGTGGATATCTTCCTTGGGGGCGGACCGCCCTGGAGACGGACGTGCCGCGGCATGAATAGCTCTGATTGATCTTTTCAAATGGCTATCAATGGTAACGCCAACGAAGACCCGTTCCCACAGAAATCAATGTGCAGGAATTTCATCGATTTCACGACGTACTACGGGAGCATGGAGTCGTGAACGCCAGCTACATGAGCACTTCGGGAGAACGGTGTTCAGGAGCTGTTCTGCAGTCCGGCAAACGGAGAAAGAGCTCGGAACAAACGATGACTCTCCCGATCGACGAATGTCATCATTGACCGACGATTGACTGGATGACTGACTAACTGACTGACTGGCTGGCTGACTCTCTGGGTGGCAGGCTTGTCAGATGGCCAGCCAGATCGCTCGCTCGCTAACAGGCTGACCGAATAACGTTCGATGAAAGACAACAACGAGCCTTCTTCCTGACCGAAGGCGAAACAGGGCGAACCCAGTTCGGATATTCATTGTTTGACGTGGGCTTCCGTCAAGCGAGATCGCGCTGGAAACCAAGTGCTTGCGGACAGACTTGCGGCAACAGCCGTTCGATGGACCAGCTCGAATCGTCGGCAGCGGTCGCCTGTCCGCTCGACGGAATTCGCAAAACCTCCATCGGTCGTCGTCGTCGGCTAGGAGCACACAATGAAATCAAGCAAGAAGCGAACCGGGCGATGACCAACGCACCGAAACAACGGTTGGTCCGGTCGGCCGTCCGTTACCACGCGAACTCAAGTTTTCCAAGGTGCTTTCGGCGGTCTAGATTTTCGTTGTTCCTCGCCTTACTTCTTCGAGCTGATGCCCATGATGCCTCCGCCACGACCGTCGGCTCAGTCGACGCGACTCAAGTCGAACGGAGGCTGCTCTGCTTCTTCCAGACTTTCTGGTGCTTTCTTAGCTGCAACTTTCATCGTTGCTGTAGTTCATGTTTTTCTTGTTCTTCATTATAATTTCCTCGTCTACTGGTGTCTTACGCGCCGCTAACGGCCACCAAGCGGATGCGCTGGATCGATTCCGATATCGGTGAAACTCTCCTGTGACGCGCTTGCTTTTTCTCAAGGATGGTCTCCTCGGAACAACCTCCTTTTCGCGGAGTTCCTCTGATTTGTTTCTTGTTTCGGCTTCGGGCTCACTTAGACATTCTCATTGGATAAGACGCTTTTTGTTCGGCTTTTTAGTAGTTCGTAAAATCTTGGATAGGGTAACGAACAAACAAGTACGCGGATATCATTTCAAGAATGAAGACAGACGGACGAAATACGGTGCCGTGCTCTAAGATTCGTCAGGCTTTGTATATTTCTGCCACAGAATAGTACAGAATGCGGAATGTTTCTCTTCAACTCCGCGGAAGAATTTGTTTTTTCCTCGCTTTTTTCTGTCCCTTATCATCTGTACTAGTCCCCTGGCGCGATCGTATCACACCCAACGTGTCCTCCTCGGCTCAATGAAAGTTTCCTGCTTTCGCTTTCCTCGCTTATCCCCGCTCATGGTTTCGGGATCGGAAGCAATCGAGTGAGTCAAGACTTTGGCCACGACGACTTGGGTGAACTCGTACGACATCATAGAACCTGACATTTTCGTTTTGATTCGTATCCAGCTGTTTCTGATGTTGAAACCGCTAGTCGCTTCTCAGTGCGCTGCTAAACGTTCTGCGTTGGACTACCTTGCAACGACTTGCGTGTTGTTGAGTCGCTGTTCTGGTTTGAAATGTACCACAAATACCAAGACATACAAGACATGCTGCGGGAACATTCATCGCGCTCATGAAAACTGATCGCAGGTACAACGCGACGGACAGCTCTCCGCAGATGGTGATGGAATCGTTCGGGTCAGTTGCTAAGGTTGTTTGTTTTTGTTATTTTTCTCAGTTACTCATGGAAGATGTGCGGAATCACATCGTTGGTTTGAGAGGTGGTTGTGGTGATGACGATTCATCCAACATTGGTGTGCACTCGGTGTCAGCTGGTATAGTCACTGCTTCTGGTTTACCTGAGCACCGATTGTCTACGCTCTTGGTTGGTTTTAATTGTGGCTAAAAGGATCATGTCGATCGCTACTAAAGTGTCGGGCTGCATCATTAGATCGTCGTTGACGCTCAGTCGGTAGGCGGGCGGGCGTATGGGTACGGGAACTTTCGTGGGTTTCCCAATGGCGGAAGCTGAATTTTTCCAGTTGGCAACAGTATCCGAGCAGTCCAAATGTTGGGTAGTCAGAGCCCGAACGGCGCACCAGCTTTCGGGACGATCGAATAGGTACGCGAAGATATGCTCGATATTGGTCCGATGCGGAGAGGTTCGCTGACGGTTCGACGGCGGTCGTCGTCGTCCTCGGAGCCGTCCCCAAGAGACGGAGAAACGAGAACTCCCACTCACATCCGTGTTTGACTTGTTCGACAATAGATGGGATTTCACTCAATTCAATCATTTAGCGTCATCGACCAATGCGCCGCTATCTTCCCTCCAAACGATGCCGAGCAGAAGAAGCTACGGCGACGGCAACCGCTCACAAGCAGGTAGGCAACCGGGTTCGCCAAGAGGGAGGGAGGAAGCTGTCTTGGAATTGGTCTTCTTTCGTTGATCTTCTTGACGTTGCCTGGATGATAAGGTCGTCGAAGCGAGAGCCCCTTGATCGCTTCAATGTCGACGTCTTCTTCATCCTCATCTTCGCATCTTCAGAGGGGGTCCTCGCTGGTCAGGCGACACGAACAAAGATGTCATCCACATACAGGATCATGTGTATTGGATTTCTTCACCTCCATCTTTCGTTCGAGAGAGTTAGAAAACGGAATGCGTCCAATTTCTTCCGGGTCAACCTCAAGAGACTCCCTCTCCTGAGTTCGCATCCTGAGTTTCGCGCTCGAATCATAGGAACGATCGATATTGAGTGTTTGCCGTGTCCGGAGCGTTTTCCCCTCTGCATTTCTTCTCATCTTTTTCTGGTTGCGTCCTCAGTAATACTTAAATGACGATTTATAACGAGGTACACAGCAAGCATGGGCTCCTCCTAACATTGGAATGTGGACGTTCACTTGCCTCACTCGTCGCTATTACAGCAACGGCGAACGCCGCCACCACCACCACCGCCACAGCGGTGGCGGCAGATACAGCAAATCGCTGAGGCATCGACGCTAGATTTTGAGGAATCCAATCCACACGGAGTGAACGCTCATAGTTCACGGCCGCTTTCGCTTTCAGCTCGAGACGATCGTCCTTTCGCAGTTGCGGATTGGTCAACGTTGATCCCCGAATCTCCATCATGTTCTCCTGTACCCTTGCCCGATCGGTGTAATGATGTCCTTCTACATAGGACGCCTGAAGATCATCTTAGGTTCCTGCTGAGCGTCGACGCCCGAAAACGTACGATCTGCAGCCCGAATTGTCTTCCGAGTTCGCGACCCACGCGTATTGCACTATTCCGACTACGAACATTGACGGCCCACGATGTAGGAACCCCCAAGTAGGAGAGGGTTCCCTTCAAACACCTTGAACGAAGATGAGTCTCGAACTCTCGTCTGGGTTTTGCTGCCTCGCTTCCTTTGACGAAGTCCGTCTTCGGCGCACTGTCATGTTGAGCCAATTATCAGGTCCGATTAGGGAGAGATTTTGATGTCAATCGAGGAGTATTCCGCCGAGAGACGGAATTGTGACAGGCAGCCGAAGTACGGCGGAATCGGGCGGTTGCACCGTTGTTGAAACGGGCGGCTTGTTGGAATACACGTATGGTGTCTGATTAGGATGTAGGAACGAATCTAAGTGTTGAGGAGGCTGATCGTGAAGGTTTTCATTGAAGGTTGGGTTGATACGCTTGTTTGTAGGTTGGTTGGTTGGTTGGCACGCTCTATGGCGCATACAGTGAAAGCGCTTGGACGATCTTGGGGTCATGCTTTGAGCCTTCCTTGAATTCTTCTAGAGAGAGTTTGTTGTCTTGATTCTGGAAGAGAAGAGAACTCTGCCGTTAACTTGACCGACACTTGTGCGACACGAGTCTTTGGTTGTTACGAAGATAATTTCGGAGAGTTTATCGCTAGGCATTGTGATATGAAATATTTAAGAAAACTAGGCGGAGACATGACATGGGATCAGGGCGGGGGAGTCGGCGGACAGAAAACGGGATAGAAAGCAAAGCCTGTTTGTTTGAAGAGACCGCGCGACGACGACGATGGACGGCGGAGCAATACGATTCATAAGAACTGCTAACTAATAGAACGTTGGCAATGGCTAGGCAAGCAGTCGGGGCGTTTGGGCGGCTTGTTTCTCGAGTGCTCCGTTGGTTCGTTTGTCTGTCGAGCGGGCGGGCGGGCAACCGGGCAGGCAGGCAGGCAGGCGAGCGGGCGGCAGTTGTCAGGGGCCGTTGATCCTCGTCGTTGTTCAGGCAGAGAAACGATATTGGAAGGAAGGAGCGAAGTGCATGGCCCCAAATAAGGCACAAGGCCGGTCGACTGGTCGTCGTCGACGTCGGTCTTCTTCGTTGCCACCGGCTCCGGTACTAGTACCGCAGCCGCCAGAGCTGCCTGACTCTTCGCAGGCATTACTCTGCCTGACGCGAGCTCACTCGCTCGCTCACTAAAGTTCTGGTTCCGCCTACATCGTCGTCATAATGCAGCAAACGGAGCTGTTGCCGCTGTTTCTGTTTCTGCCACGGCTGCCCGGTGCCCCAACAACGAAAGAACGGACGGCAAGAAACGTTCGTCGTCGTCGTCGTCGTCGTCGTCGTCGTCGTCGATGCTGCCGTGGTCGCCGTCATAGACTGTTTGTGCCGGAGACGAAAACGACCATCAATTATCAAACACCAACAACGCCACCGCGAGCATTGCCGCCGCCGCCACTGGCCCAAGAAGGACGCAAACCCAACGAAACGAATTGAACCGCATTTGCTCTTGGATTTCTCCGCCTGAAAATCTACGGCTTGACTGTCTTCACGGACAATCAACACGAACGGCTTGCGACCGTCGGATTCGATGAGCATCGACCACCGCTTCGCGCTCGTTGGTCTTCAGGATCTCGAGGACGAACCCAAACTCGTTGGTCGAGGATTGGAGCGCAACGCAGTACTCTGAGAAAGGCTTTTCCAGGCGGAAGCGTGGATCCGACCGAAATAATCGTCAAGACATGCATGGGTCGATAGGATTCGGGAAACGGGGCAGAAACAAACGGATTGGCATTCAAAAAGAACGGAATGCTTGCGGGGTTGAGCGAAAATCAGAGCATAGTCCACTGACTTACTTTGTCCAATTGTTCAAATATTCTATCTACTCGTGCGCGTGGGTCGTCTTCATCTTCGCCTTTCTCTTGACTGCCGAGCATCTCATAAATGGCGTCCACGATGTTATACATCTCCTCCCGCGTTATGAAGCCGTCATTATCCACGTCATACAGCCGAAATGCCCCTGCAAGAAAAGAAGAAAAGAACATTGTTTCATCTTTCTTTTTCGTTCCTTCTCGACTCGCCGTTCGCAGATCCGGAACAAGAGAACACCCTTCGATTTTCTGTCATCGCTCATGCTCCTGCCACCATCAATTTCCCTGAATTACTTTGTTCGAGATAATTGAGACTGCGCAACGTGGACTTCGCAGAGCTCTCTGAATGAGACGTCACGCGCGGCGTCGCTAGTTCCTCGCTCCCCGAATTTCTGCGACGGGACGAGGAAGCTAACGGTTTCGGTGTTACCTTGTCAGAATCCTCTCGTACTGGCAGGAATCTTTGATTTTTCAAAGTTTATTCGTTCGTCTCAAAACTCGCGGCCACTGAAAGAGTTTGCGCGCGATTCTTCGGCAGCTGGGGCCACTTTGGAAACTTCAAAGTTGATCTAGGAACCAAGGATATAGAGCCGGAGAAAACAAAAGAGCCCAAGCTTGTATCGGTCCGCTCGGCTCCCGCAGTCTGATTAAGCATCCTAATGGGCACCGATGTTTTTATTCCAAAACACCGTATTCGCCGTCAACGCTATCACGAGAGAAGAATGCTGACTACAGGAGCAGAATTTTCTTGTTCGCTTTCCACATCTTCTGTGTTGATATCTGATCCCGGACCGCAATGTTGCATTGCCGTCAAGAGTGCCAAATTGTGGGCTGATTAGCTCGCCGCCGCCCATGTTGATTTTCATTGCTATTAGCACCGTGCACCGGTAATACAGGTTTAATCGATAATCTTGACGTCGCTTGTTGCAGTAAAACGTCTGTAGTTTGCATTCGAGACTAATTCAACAGGGATAAGCAATGTTCGAGTCATTCTGTCTTTATCTCTCTCTCGGCGCGGTTCGGATACCTTGGGGCAAAGTGTGCAGGGGAATGCTCATACGAGACGATGTGTAAAGTTCGAAGAGAACCGTCTAGCAAAAACATCTCTTAGGGATTCGGCCGACTAGGGATCGAAGAGAGGTCGCCGGCACGCGGGATAGAGTCTGTTGTTGCAGCGGCATTGGATAGGAGGAGATTCAGTCAGTCAGTCTGGCTGCAGCTTGACCATCTGCCGTGGGGTCCACACACCGGGTTTGCTAGCTAGGTGGCTGGTTGGTTGGTTTGGTTGCTTGCTTGCTCGCTCGCTCACTCGCTCGCTTGGTTAGTTGACTAGCTGGATAGCTGACGACTGGCTGTTGAATGGCTGTTTCTAGCCGGCGCGTGCCTCGATCCGATCTTAGCCTCCGTTAAGTTCAGCTCCCCGGCTGCCGATCCAAGATCGACCCGACCAAGTGCATCATCCCCTCGCCGCTCGAATCTTCAAGTCCCGTTCTGATCGAGAACTTCTGTCGCTCCCAGAGCAATTATGGGAAAGTTCTGTATCGAATATTTCAAGCGATTGAAACTGCTTCTACAGCATTACTGCTCTTGATTACTGGCGATAAAAATAGGCGGGGAACGTGCTGTACGAGTCCGAATATTACAGTAATCCTGAAAGTTTCGGAGAGAGCAAATCCTCATTTCGTTACCGTAAAAGCTAGGAATCTAGTTCGGTGTTATTGGCGTCCGGATATAATGGGCGGTGTGAACTTACATAATAGTTTTTCCTCAACATTTCCTCGCGACGTTACCGAGAGCGCTCGGATAAACTCTTCAAATTCGATGGAACCATCCTGCAATGGAATAGAGCCAATTATTCGGGAGGACAACACTGATTTATTGCTCTCCGTATATAAGGTACATGATTCGGGTCATTTTCGGAACGTTCTTATCGCGCAGCTTCTCTCCACTTTCGACATCATCATCCTCGCGGTACGCGGGAGCTACGGTTCTCGAGTTTGTGTAAGAGTTGGTGTTGGAAATGTGATGCCTTTCTAGAGGCTCGTGCGTTGCTCGACGGATAACGTAGGGTTATAAAAGTTCCCCAACACTAGCCATTGCGCAAAAAAAACAACTTCTCCGAAACTTTCATCAATCTCAATCTGGGCTCGTCCTACCGCGGTGGATGTTTCTTCAATATTCTGAGTATTTTACTTGCGCAGACGAACAATGGTACTTCGGGAGAGGATACCTTCGCATTTTAGTGCAAACTCCCGGATTTACGTAACTTCAGATGTTCTACGTAGCTCTCGCAAGCGACTCAATTACGGAGAGAATTTTCGGAACCCTATCAGATGAGTTTCTGAGCGATCGTTAATGAATCAGTATTCGCCCCGCCGAAGAGAAGCAATGATACGTGAAGGAACAGTTGGTGGGCATAAGCAAATAGTTCCGTCCTGCGTTTTGCAAAGTTCTGGGTGAAACAATCCCGATCATAACTTATGCTCTCAGAGAGTTTGATGTTCTCAAAGTGAGGTACGCGGCCCTAAGGGGATCTGGGTAATTCTCCATCCGCGATGGCCTGATCCCTCGAGCTCCTCTTCATACTCTTAGGAGCCAAACTGGCACCACGTCGTAAGACAGCGTTACGAAAAGCTACGCGAGACGAATACATGTTCACAAACCGTTGCCTTCCCTATCATTCCGAAAAATGGAGCTACTACACGAAAGCAGAACCCATGGAAAGCGGCCCCGTTATCACTTCCGCGCACCTCCAATGCGATACGCTTGAATTTTACAAAAACTGATTTCAAACAATCAAGGACCGTTGCTACAAGTCGAACTGGCTATCTGACGGATCGCACTTCGTATTCACAACGTCGCCTTGATACCGTTCAAGCTACCGTCGTAGGGTGATTGAGGAAGTACAACAAAGCCAACTCGATGAACTTCCAGCCCGTCATGTCAGCATTCAAGGGAATGACCATGGACGGGCTCATCGGAGTACGCACTATAAGTGTGTTTTCCGAGCCAAAACTCTCCAGTGAGTGCCATTTGGAACTGAGCTAGAGGCTAGAGGATGCCGTCTTTCGGGATACTGATGGGGTCCGGATGATCTCAACTGAATAGCTATCCAAGGCTCTATCCTCTATGTCGCGACTCCGGAGAGTTTCACTTCCCCCATGATACGCATCCCAATGGAAACCGAGCATCTTGTTGAAAACTTCGTCCGGTAAGAAGTCCTTCGAGATACCCCTTGAGCACCAACTCGCAACTAGAGTGCCGAAACGAGAGCTCTCCTGTCCTCTCCCCCCTCCGAGAGGGTGCCCTCTCCAAAAACGTCTGCTCTGATGTTTGTACTGAGCAGCTGATGAGTCCCGGCACTCATACACGGGACCGAGAGCCTATCTTCATCCACTCTCGTGCGTGTAACGTTCGATCCGAAGTGATTCACACCAAGTGCTCAATGGCCAAAGCCGGGCCAAGAACAGTTTTCGTGACGGTGGGCACGACACAGTTTGACGATTTGGTCTCTGAGGTGACCAAATTAGAAACAGTGCAATTGCTCAACAGCCAAGGCTACTCGAAAATAGTGGTACAATTCGGTTCGGGAGCGATACCAAAACTGAAACACCCAGGATTCTCATCATTTGACTTCAAAAACAATCTCCAGAATGACATGAAAACCGCAGATCTGATTATCAGCCATGCCGGTGCCGGAAGTATTTTGGAGGCGGTTCGTCAGCGGAGAGCTAAAGTGAGCACCGTGCTGAAATGAAAGAACAAAGAGTACCGAGCCTATGTTGCCTGATTAGTTCCGAAGAAACCTATTCTAATTCTCCGTTTGCAGCTGATCGTTGTCATAAACGAAACGCTTCTCGACAACCACCAAATGGAATTGGCGCGAGCCATGGAGTCGGAGGGGTACGCCATTTGCACCACGGTTCGGAACCTGGCTGAAACTATCGAGCGGGTGAAGGATGAAGTTTTTGTGCCGTTCCCCGAGCAGGACAAGGAAAGGTTCCCGGAGGTGCTAAATAACATTCTCGGATGGAAATAGGCAACATCGTCCAAAGCATCAGTTCCGTTCTCGTCGCGCATCGTGCCAATCTGCTCATTAAACATCAGAACCCTGGGTCTTGTCCGGAACGAGGCTGTGCGACGCCCTTCTTGTCCCCCTTCCCCTCGTGTCCATGGAAACTTGAATGCAATTCCGCAATAGGAATCGTTTTTACGCTCAAATCGAAAACGTGATGGAGGTATTTTTTTACCCAACTTCTGGAAGTGTGCGATAGATAGTAGGATATTCCACAGTTTGGAAAATGTTGGAAATGTTTGGAAACAAATGCACTGCAGTTGGAAATGTTTGCAAACAAATGCACTTCTTCGCTCGTCACGTCCTCAACACGTTCAGTGAATGCTGGAACGATTCATTGCTCATGTTCGTTGGAGATTTTTGAATTGCCGAATAAATGAATCAGTTTCTTATTGGAATCAGACTTCATGGTTCCTTGCGAGCTCGGTTTGAGTTCGGATGCGAGGCCCTGAGGACGCATTGAAGACCACGAGCATCCCAGGCATTGGATCGTGAAGGCCGAAGTGGATGGAAACCGGAGAGCCGCTCGCGCTTCCTTCAATCAGTCGGGTAGGGATTAACACTCGAGTCAGGTCCACGCTGTGCCGAGGGATTCCGCGCTGGCGAGGCATCATGAAATATTCAGCACCGAAGTCCTTGATTCAATATCGCTTTAAAGTTGCTCCGGGAGCGATGGGAGTAAACACCACTTCTCTGGCTAGCGAACTATCTAATGAACCGAGTCCGATGAATCAAAGGCTCTCTTGAAGCCGGGCATTGGAGCATTGAAAGAAAGAAGAAAGTCGGTATCGGACGAGTGTCACACCCAAGCTTCGGATTACATACAATAATTTCGGACATCTACGAACTCTTGCGAAGCTTTGAAACGGACTCCACATTCTTCGACAAATGCTACGATGAGTTTTGATAACCATAACCATTTTATGGGTACTTGCCTTGTTTTCGTCAAACACCCTGAAGACAAGCGATGCAAACTTTGAGGGGTCACCTCGTGGAAAGAATTGTTTGTAGATCCGGAGGAACCCCTGCTCAGTGAGAAGACCGTCTGGACAATCTTTAAGGAAGCCTTTATACCTGAAAGAAGAGAAAGTTTCCCTCGGTTAGTTATTCCGTGCGCGGAGATTCGGCAGCGTGCGAGAATTCCACGGGAGACGCTCTCTCAGTTTGCAGAGTCTGGATTTCGACCTCATCAATGGCTTTCGAAGAGCGCTCTCAAAGAAGCCCCTCGAGAGCAATGCGAATCGATGGCCAAACACGACATACTCTCGATCGGCGATACCTCTCCGAAGAGTGCGCAACAATTTAGGATGTTCCTCAGCGCAAACTTCGGAAAAGGTCGAGAAGGACGTTGCGAGTCTGGATTCTAGATGCGTTCAGGACAAGGTTCGTACGGCCTCGCGCAGCCTTCTCGTTACCAGCTTGCTCATGAGCACTCCCTTTTCGGCTTCAAGGCGAATGAACCCCTGACACAGAGAACTCATCTGTATACTCCGAAATCGATAGCGTTTGGCGGGGATAAGAGCGGTTGAGAGTGATTCGACTGTTTTGGGGCAGCGCTGGCTTTTTGTCGTTTGTTGCTGGTGCAATCCTCTGGATCGTTCGCTCGTGATCTGATGCGTTGTTGAAATTAGAGTTAATAAGAGTTCCATCAAGCTCGTCTCTCACGACTAATGGACGGCGCTCATACATCCAAAAGCGGCATGAGACCCACGATCCGCCAGTAATACGAGTCGGCACAGTGAATTTTTATTGACTTCAGGCCGTCGCGACTCCGAATCGGAATGCGATTCAAAACAAGAGTCTGATCGAACGCCTTGAAGTTGAAGATGGCCGAGCAATCGAAAGGATCGAGAATATTCCACGAGCATAAACAGCAATTTTGTCGAGACCAGGCTCCTCGAGATGTGGAACGAGTGGAAATTCTTCGCTTGCATTCGCTTTGAATATCGGGAAGACCGCAGAAGTTCGCTCCTTGTCTCGAACATGTTTACGCTGGTTTTTTTTTGTTTCTCAAGAATACTGCGTCGAGAAGATCTCGATTCGAGTACTGAGTCGATCGGAACGATCGTGAAGCTGATCAAAGTTCCCGGGTCGTGCAAAGAGAGAATTTTTGGAGCGAGTCGGAAAATATTTTGTTTCCGCTTTCGAATCTCGCGGACACTCAACGGGATCGATAAATATTGTCTTGCGGCGAAGGCAATATTTTGATTTATTGGAGGTCAAGTGACGAAGGCTCGGACGGGACGGTATAACAAATGTTTCCGTTGCCCACAATATCGATTTGCGATCTTTTAGCAGACTGCTGCCATTGTGTGATCGTACGATTTATCGCCTGATCACTCCGTGCCCGCTCCTGGCTTAGATCCTCGGAGCGCGAAGTGACGATGGCTCGACGAGGTTAATCGAATCTGTTCAAGAGGCTATAACTCAGCAGCCTCACAGCTTTTCGGCACACCTGCAATTATTAACAACTGATATCCTGTCTCGGGTCGTCTGCGACTGAAAGCTCGAAGGGTCCCTGAAGGAAATGGGTCTTCCTAGAGAGAAAGCGGGAGTTCTTCCCCGATATCCGAAACGGTCTTCAGAAGCTCAGGACAGAAGCGTTTCCACAGAAGTGTGGAATCAAGAGCTCTAGGAGCGCTCGCAGCTCTGCGTCCTGGAAAAACCAAAGTTCTCCTGCTGATTTCGGTCGGGCAGAGGAACTCATGTCGTGGTCGTCGTATTCGTGCGAAGTTGTTGGAAACAGAAAATTCTCAAAACTTTCCGTCTTTATCGGGGCCGGGGTTCCACACCCTCAAAAATTGTACTCAATGAGCCGAGAACGACTTCTGAAAACGCTTTTCCGTCTTTAGAAGCACTTTCCGGTTTCTGAAAACGCGGACCTTCTCTCTGTGCTTGGTGAATCGTTCCCCACGCGAGCGCTCTTGGAACATCGCCAAATTCCTTCAAAAGGCCGCGGGTGAATCGCTTCGGAAGTTCTGCAAAGAATTCAAGCCCGCTTAGCTGGACGAATACACCGAGCGTCAGCCCCGAAACAGTGTTTCCAAGCTTCCGGTTGTAGCTTTCGTGAGCGGAGAAAGTTGACAATCTTTCAATCTGACTATCTCGCGCAAAAGCGAGGCTTCGGCTCGTTTCCAGCGGGGCACCGTCGGAAAAGTCGCGTCGGAGGAGAGTGTTTCTAAAAAGAATTTCAGATGAGGCCCAAACGCTGCTGAAGAATTCAACTCTGTGAGCGAATGAGGAATGAGGTTTGTCGGGAACGAGCTTAAAACTGCCCGAGGCACCGCGGTTTATGTTTTGCTATTCCTTCCACTTGTTGAGTAGCTCGAGGCAGCGGCTCAATGGGAACGAGGCTTTTAGCGCCGGTACCGCGGGCAGAGGTCGGTCGGTTGGTCGACCATCAACGCCGCCGCGTCGACTGAAGTAGCGGCAGGTGCAGGAGAAGCGAGCTGGAGTGAACCTCCATCAATTTCTCCGCATTGAAGAAATGTTGAGACTCGTGCAGAGCAGTGCTCCTTGACTCGAAGGAGCGGTTGCTTCATTGGTCGGATGGTCGGTCGGTCAGGCCGTTGGTCGGCCGCCCGTCTCGCTTGCCCTCGCTAGACCGATGCCTCTTCCGAAAATAACGCGCACGCTACGGTCTGCCGCCGCCGCTCTTTGAACGACGACGACGAGGGCGCATCCTCCTTTTTGGTGCCACCGGTGCAACAGGAGAAGGCTGTGGTTTCCCCGGCTCGGGTCTAGGCCTCGCAGTCGTCGTCGCCGCCGCCGCCACGACCGACGACGAGGTCCTACGACTCCTGTTCCTCCTGAAGGTCCTGGGTCTTCTCCAACAAGTGCTGCCTCTGCTGCTCCTGCTCGTGAGTGGATCGGCGGCGGCTACCTCTGTTCGAATTTTTGCCTCCCGTTCTATTTTGGACACAGGCCATTAAGCGTGCGGCACCGCTCCTCGAGCAGGCTTCCCGTGTCGGCAGCGGACGACTGGTTACTCTTCCAGGTAGTTACCTTCGGTTCCAAGGAGCTGGCTCTAGCTGGCTGGCTGGCTGCTTGCTTGACTGACTGGCTGGTTAGACCATCCGACCGCCAAACCACCTCCCCCCCCCCCCCCTTCCTCCACTAGCCCGCTGGAAAGATGACTGGAAAAAGGGACTCACTTTCCAGTCATTCTCAACAGCCTGAGATGGTGAGAGCCCTCGACTCAAAGTTCAGACCAAAACTTTTCCCTCTTCGACGACTCATGTTGGCCGCTCCCAAAATCCGCATTCCTCGTGTTCCTGACACCTGATCTCGATCGTTTCTCCTCTCGTCACGGGAGTTGATACCTCTCTTTCCACAAGAGTCGACTGGCCGTTCAACACAGGAGTTGGTTCTCCTGATCGCCGAATATCGAACTTTTACATGCCATCCATGTTGTTCCCGACTACCTGGACTTCCTGCAGATCTTCCATCGACGTCTACTGGGAGTATTTCAATAGTTCTGACCGTGGGTTGCTCTGCCGAACTACTACACTGGGCGATGCTGCCCTTGATGTACGGTTCATCGTGCGGGACAGATGTCCATTTCGCCTTTCTGATCACAGACAACGTCGTTCGCAGCACAAAATTCGAAGTGAGAGTGCTCTTATTGGGAGGACACGGTTTTCGAAACATTTTCGGACATGATATCGTATCTATTCCTAGCACTGGGTTTGTGTAGCGGCACAACTCCCGCGATTTGCGCTTCCCTTGTAACGTGAGTATGATTCGTTGTTTTTATCTCTGTTATCGCCGTAGTCGACGTTGGTGATGTCGCTCCTTACAATACAGCCGGTGTTTCGTGCAATGGCTCCCTCATTTTTCCGGAACTTTTGTCCTTTTTCCAGCTCTTTGCCTCTATGTCCTCGACTGCTTGGCTGGCTGGCTGGCTGGCTGGCTTGCTGGCTGACTGGTTGCTTGCCGCCACCACTGCTGAAGCCAGCATCGCCGTCGTCCCGTAGGTTTGTCTGCCTCGCTGGCGGCTTCTTTGGTCGATCGGCAAAGGCAGAAAGGTTTTTCTCGGCTGAACAGCTCGCTCAGAATCGAGGAGTCCCCTCCGGCCGGAGTGTCGTGATGAGTTTTTGCTTCGGGGTTTTCTCATCATCTTTTCTCATCTTTGAGGATTAGAAAACCAACCAAACAGCCTATTGAACACAGTTGGAGAGGAAAGACAGACGGACACTCAGTCAGTCAGTCAGTCAGTCTTCAGGCGAAGCTGAAGGTAGACGGACTCGCAGCCGGGAAACCGCGAAACGCCTCAGGAGCGTTCCCTGAGCGGCGCCCGCTCTCTATCAGCCCCCCCCCCCCCTCCCTTGGTCTTCTCAACGCACACGGAAAGTCGATTCGCGCGGCTTCGTTGGCGCCCCGTGCGATGACTTCCTCTCGGGGTATTCTCGCGGATCACCCGGTCGGAGATTCCGTTGTACCGGTCGTGCCCTCTGGCTACGAATAGCGGGAAAACCGAACCAATGTTTCATCTTTGGAGCAACACCGACACGAATCCCCGAAACTTTGTTCCGAGCTCGGCGCACAAGAGTAGTCTGTTCGCTATGTCGGTGTGCAAATGAGGGCCTATGCAAATATTTCTCTATTCATTCTCGAATCATGGGGGGCTTTTCGGCTCCCACCAGCTACCGCCGCATCATAATTTCCCACCCAGGGTTCTCCTGTTCGGTTTCTCTTTTTTTTTTGCTCAGGATGTTCCTCCACGGCAGAGAGGAGACCTGTCCAAACTACTCGAGGTGCAAAGCACTGTCTGGGCTAAGAATTCAGCACACAGCTTGAGCGACAGGTGACACCTGCATTTCAGAGCCGCCAGGATTCGTTTGGAATTTGATGAGGAACCACGGCTACAGCGTGGACCCCGAGAAACCAAAATACGTCCCGTCCACTTCAGGACCCGGCCTGCCCGGCGCGATCAGGACGTCAAAAGATATCTCTGAGGCCGGCTGTGCATCGAGCAACGCTCACCTTAAAGGAGCGATCGGATCCAGGACCGACCGTGGAACTACACCGTAGGTTGGATTTAGGATCCAGGATTCAAGGATTAGGATCGAAACCGGTAACGCTGTTGGGTAGGACGGAAACTTTCTCCCCGCCGCCACCGGGCTCCTTGAAAAGATCCCTGACCATCGAGCAGAGCGGGAAATCTCGTGGGAGTGCTCGCGTGATCGCAGGTTGGAATATTCCAATAAGTCTGGTCCGCCCTCGTCTCATTCTTCATTTGGGTTTTTTCCTGTTCAGAGTGAGACCAAGCAGAAATTAGGCTTGGCATACGCGTATTACGCGGCGTAGCTGTTTGACATCCTTAGAATTCCGATCGGCCCTCAGAAAAAATCGGAATCGCTTTCTTTTCCGAATGAGCGCTCAAGGCATACCAAAATCCAGGTGGAATCCTGGGAATCTCATTCGGGCATGCAGCAGTTCGATCTGCGGCCCGGCCACCAGCTACGAAATGACCAACGAAATAGGATTTCACGAGCAAAATTTTGCCTCTGAAAAGGCGACAAAGAACCGTCACCGGTCTGGGAACTGCCACAGGGAGCGGGAAATGGACGAATGAACCAACAGGCGTTCCTTCGAGATACGGGACCAGGTTGAGAGAAGAAGGACGACAGGCGGAGGTGTCGAAGGAGCAGCAGGAGGAGGAGGAGGAAGAGGGCTCATGATGTGCCAGCCGAACGGCTGAGTTAATCGGGAAAGTTTTATCAGCGGGACGAAAGCTTCTTCGTGGCGTAATCCACAATTTCATCTTTGGATCACCGTGGGCACACAGTACGCTTGCCTGCTTGCTTGCGCAGCCGGACGTACCACGGCGAGGAGTTTTTCTTCCGTTCCGGCAAGGCGGTCTGTCCGCTTTCTCCATGCGTGTTTGCTTTGCCGTGTTTCCTTCAGTCGCCACAAGTCCGCAAAACGCGGTTTCCGGAGCTGTTCGAGAGTTGCTCCATGTCTCCGAAAGACCTATTTCTATTTCTGGTCGGAAGCGGCGAGATCAGCTCAAAAAGCGGACTTCGCTGTATCTTGATCACTGCGAGGACGGATAGTGGGTGTGAAAGTATACTCCGAGGCGAAACTCGAACCTTCGCGAGGCGAAACCCGTGACGCCGCTCCAACTTTGAGTATGAACGACGGGACGGGGGACGGACGAAGGGAGTCTGACCCACCTTCCCCCGACCCGAAACATCGGGAGTCAGGTTGCGAGAAGGTTGAGCGAACTTGCGAAACGGCTGAGTATCATGTTCGGAATTTATTGAGGTTCGGGGGAGGAGGACCTTCAGCGCGGAGTGCTTGTACGGTAGTTGAACGCATACAGCGCACGGTATGGTGATCGACCTCCCAGATCTGCTATTGACGTGTGCGCAACCCGGAATGGGGCACATCCTACACCGTATTCAAGGTCGATGTTAGAGCGTGCGAGCGATGGAAGGTGCGCGAAAAGATCGAAGCGTCGTGATATAATTACAGCTGTTGGACGTGGGAGATAGGTTCCTCGCCCGGGATCGGTCGGCGCGTGGGCCCCGTTCGCTCTTTTTTTTCTGACTGCGCTCAAACCGGAACGTTCTCAAGCAAGTTTAATTGCTCCTCCCAAAACAGTTAGTTTAGCTTAAAGAAGTGTTACGACTTGCGAGACATTTAGGAAACGAGGCAGCAAGACGATTCACAACCTCTGCGCGGATCGCCATCCTCGCGGTCGGCCGTCCATCGAAAAACGATCCGCCACATTCAGAGAGGAGAGAGTGCAGTAGCTCCACAGTTCGAGCGAACCAAGCCGTCTGTCCAACCGACCGACCGCTCCCCTGCCCGATGGACGGCGAGACGGATTCAGAGGGACCGAACGGGACGGCAGCCGCACGGAGGGGCCACGAACAGACGCTCGGGAGGCGAGTGTGTCGAGGCACTGCTTTATATTAAAGCAGCTTTCACCCGCCCATATTGGCTTTGAGGGAACGAGGACGGAGTTGAACCGACTGACCGAGCGTCCCTATTAAGAACACGGAAAAGTTTCTTCGTCCTTTCAAACCAACAATTCGTGGCCGTTGCGAGCTGCCCAGAAGGTTCCACGACTGACGTTGAACCGTTTAGAATGTGGATTCGAACGAAAATCCATCTAAACAGTGGAACAGTAAGAGAAGTTTTCTTCTTGATGAGATTGTACGTGGCCTTGGTTCGGTTTCATAGCGAAAGGAGTTCGTGCGCGAGGGCCACCGCTCACTCAGCGCCGCCGGTCGCGTCTTGATTGACCTACTGGTCGTGTTCTGTCATGTGATGCTCCCCTCATTGTTTGACAAGGCTCGTCTGGCCGCTAGTCAGCATTACAAATGATGAACATTTCTCTTTCTTCCGAACGAGACGAGAAAAAATGCAGCGGGCATCGTTCCAACGAGAAGCTCTCCGTCATGCTTGTTGCCGAGGCAAAGGAGCGGAAGACCTTGCTTCCGCAGAAGCCGCGGCAGCATCTCCGTCCTCTCGCGCTCTAGCTCGCTTGCTTTGTATACTTTTGTTGTTTGCATCGGATAGAGCAGGCTGAATAAATATTCGCTTAAACGTTTCCTGTTCTTCATTGACGCAGCAACAAATCCGTCCCCTCCGTCGCTTGGACGTTCACCCGCGCGTCGGCTCTGTCAAGTCGAAAGCCGCTTGCGAGAACGCGAATACGACCGTGCCGGAGGCGCCGCAGAACTCTGGCCTCGGCTTTTTATCCCGACACTGACGAGCGAACTGAGGCGAATGCGGATAAAGTTCGGCGTCAATCGATTCATGAGTCACCGAATCAGTTCATCCGTCAGAAACCTAATGAGACCTTCCTTCTTCTAGAAGACCCCTATTTTACTTTGGATGAGACCTCTCGAGATTTCGCAAGGTTCTCCGTCTGAGATCCTTACGGGACTCTTGTAAGATCTCGAGAGTTCTTGAACTTTTGAGTGGCTGACCTGGAGCTCTCCTGAGATCGCGCGCTGAGATCCTTTTGATTCTCCTTGTGTTGCGTAGCGACAAGCGACTGCGTCCTCTTCCGATGAGGCAGCGTTGTTTTTCTGGAAACACTGCAACCACTCGACGCCATCTTTGTTCGCTCTGATTGCTCGGCACTCTTCTGAAATTCATTCCGAAACCCGAGCCGCCGCCTCGAGAACCCGCAGGCGGAAACGGAAACTCCGCGGTCACAACATGTGCGAGCTTGATTTTGGGGGTATCGGACGACGACTTTCCAACGACCACGATTCGGACATACTGAATCCGCGCGGCGCGGCTCGGCGTCGGCCTTCTCGTGGCTCGAGATGAAGGCACGTCAAACGGGCATCGCAGGAAACTGTACGTACGTGCACGAGCGATGGCGAGGAGGATTGCGTGCAGGCCATGGGTTTCGTTTATCTCATCGAATGATACTGTTGGCCTCCGACGACGAGCTCGTTGCTGCATGCTTAGAGATTTTTAGGGCGAAACTTGTGCTCTCGATCTCTTTTCCGATTACCCCCGGGACTCGATTGCGATTCTCGTACCTCGTGGTGGTGCTGCTGCTGCCGCTGTTACGGATTTAAAGGCTTCGGCTGAGAATCCCTCGCGGGAAAATGCGAGCAAGAAATGCATGGATCCATCATGGCGTGTTACCTAGCCGCGAAACAACGACCTATCGGGCTGACGGTGTGGAAGTAGACGAACGAAAACCGCATAATGGATTCTATGTTCAACAACGAAAACTTTTCCGAACGCGACTGCTTTCCCTGCTCTCCCCTATTCCCGGAGTTCTCGTTTCATACCCAAACCCCGTCATTCAAAACACCTCACTTCGAACCATGCAAGCACCCAAGGGCCTCCCACCGGTGTCAGTGCAAAAACCCTGACGCAGAATTTCGGATGACATTCACCGGCCACCAGCATCTATTTGCAGGCAATTCTCGCGATGGGATCCCTCGAATTGAACAACTCCGTCTCCCTTCCCTCCCTTGTTCAGGTCTATGAGGAATACGCGCCTGATCCGGATGACAGAGGGCCTCGTAGCGGTTTGTTAGCTCTGTATACCTCCACCGAAAAGTGTCGTCTCCTGCCGTCTAGCAGCCAGAGACTCATTAGAAGAATTCATTCGGCGACGTGGATCGATTTCTGGCGATAGAAAGAACTTTTTCCGGACCAAGCGCGTCAAACATCCGACCATGGGTCCAAGTCATCCCCATTCGAACTCTTGAGCGTACAGGGTAGAACACGATGACAGATGAGCATTCCATTTCGTCTCCAGCTTCAGATTGGGAGCAGTCAGACAAGATCACAGCTTATTTCCTTAAAAAGGCTCCAAAGCTTTGCCTACGTCAGATGACATATGTTTGCAGTTGCTAGAGTTTTGTGCTTTTATTCCCTGAGTGATCATTCTGGGAATTCATAGCGACGCAAGACCGTCCCCATCCTATTGAACCAGAAGCTCCAGCTGGACGTTTCCCGTGTCGAACTTCGACGCGATAATGTTCGCGAGCGTTCAAATACTCTTGTTCCATCTCATTTGGCGAGGAGGAAACTCGCGACGGACTTCTCAACTGAAATGATTTCTTCAAGAACTCGATATGTCTCACATGCTCTGAAAGGAGGAGAGGCATTCTGGCGGGGGGAGTTCTAGATCGGGAAAAAGAAACGACGGCCGTGTTATTCCGTGGTCGAGTCTATTCAGCTCTGCTCTAGGGTTTCCAAAAGGCAATGCTTCGGAATTGATGACTTGACGCCTCTGGATCTGGATTCCAAGGAATCGAAAAGCCAGCCCCGTGATCGAGTCGTTCCGAAAAGCGAGATTCGTCCGGAACGAGTTGCTCCAGCGTCAGGATGGAGCATTTCCGTCATAGCGCGGAAGGAAAAGTCTTTCCAGCCGTTCCATTCCGATCATTCCTGAGGAAGCCCGTCACGGGTTCCAACTTTCAAGTCGCGGAATCGCGTTGCGCCGGAACTGTTGGAACGCCAGAGAAGCCTAGGATCGGTCATAGGGAGAACTGGATGCTGGCGCTAGAACGCCGGAGGAATACTCGTCGGGGGAGCGGAGCTACGAATGCTCGGAAAAATGTTCGAGTGAGAGTCTCGGATGATGGATGCGATGTATGGTACAACGCTACAGAGTCAATGGAAGCAAGATCTTCCGCGAACTTCGCAATCTATTTCGATCTTGCGACTTTGATTTATCGGAGCAAAGTGCAAGGCGGAAAGCGGGGCGAGTCCGGGGATGTCCACAAAGTGAATTGAAAGTGGAATTCATTCCAGCTGGGCTCCGCTGCCACCTCGGCGAACCTTTCCGACCCCTGGATGTTCATTGCTGAATTTATTCAGGAATTGAGTTCAACTTCCCCCGCTTCCTCTGAGTCGCAGTAACGATCGGTTTCTGCGAGCACTTCACTATGCAAACCCCGGCTCGGAATCACCTGATCATTGTTAACCCCCCTTGATTTGAGATATGTATGGGAGCTCATCTTTCTATCCTCCTGAGCTGGCTCTTGAACCGCGATAGTGTACACAATTGAATCATCTGCCGCTTCGCACGATCGCGCCCACGTGGCGTGTCCCAGATTGATTTTTTCCCGCGAGTTTTCCCGCGATTAGGCGATAACACTCACTCTGAGAGAACCGGGAATCGGCTCGTCGAACGTACGCGCCGATCGATGCACGTAGTACATGTTGTGGCGACGTGCACTCGTTTCCTGGTGCCCACCGGGTCATGGGCCAGCCCTCTGAAGCTGACCCCACGATCTGGGAATTAGTGCCCGCGAGAAATCGGTCGTCTGCACGAGAACACTCTTGCGGGGCCGGAAGCTAACGAGAAGATAATTATTTGTCGATGCTACATCGCAAACATCTCTAGACTTCATCCAGCCTCCGGGATTGGACTTCGGCGACGTCCGCTACCGTCGCGAGGCGGTAGTCTCAACCCTTCTACTGCGCAAATCCCTGTATAACATTGTTGCGTTCCCGAAAGGTTGGGAGCAAGAGTCGTGGAAGGGACGACATAGAGAACCGCCGAGCAAATATCGGAAGAGACGAACATCCAAGACTAGGTCTTAATAACTGTTACTGTCGCTGCTGGGACCTATGGCGAAAACGACTGCAGTATAAGGTTTTTCACGGAAACAGGAGTATGTTGACAGCAGAGTCCACTTCTCTCAACCCATGTCAAACGCAGTTTTTGCAATCGCTACCGACATATCAGGTTTTCGAAGAAGATCCCCGCCCGGGAATCCTAACAATTCAAGCTTAAAGTATAGCTGCAAAGATTCGAAGTTGAAAGAAAGGTCCATGATCTGCCAGTGTGCACGGCTGGCTGGACGTGTATTCCAAAGGACGTGACCAAGGGCTGGTATCATATGTGCTTCAAGTGCGAGATTTAGGGCCAAAGTACTCACCATTGTCTAACTTCTTTCTCGGTGACTGCGAATGAGAAAAAAAACGAATGTTAGTTTCTATTATTTCCGAACCTTCAATATTCTCTTTCTCTCTCTCTCTCTCTCTGATTCCAATTACTAAGCTTCGCTGAGAGTCGATTGCCCGAAGATGGATCGGAATCTCGTTTTCGATTATTTGGAGGGAAGTCGATGTTGGGCGGTGTTGCGAAAATAATTCCGCACGAAGACCTTCCAAAAGAGACGAGAAATCGGGGACTCGAAGCTGTTCGGCAAACTGTCTCCATAGAAACGACCAATGAGGAGACGACGATCCGTTTGCTGCTTTGAAGCCTCTCCAGAGCTGTTCCTCAGTTCTAAAATTATGGATCGACACAGGAGCCCATCCCACACGCACGCGCGTGAGCCAAACCGACGCTCGTTCCTCGAGGACGAACGATTCCCGAGACATTCGTGGATCGAGTATCCAATGAAATATGTTGTAGTGGCTCTCCCCCTACGCATTCATCATCTCCTCAGCCTTGCGCGACGCTGTGCGTGACAAGAGCACGCATGCAACTCATTCGAGCTTGTAACAATATTTGCTTTTCATCAAGAAGCTGGAAGCTACCGAGCAATCTTTCATGTCGTCAATTCTTCCCGGAGTCGAGCTTTGGCTTGGATCAGGCTCGAATCTGCTAGAAGTGTGATTTTTAATAAATTTGAGCCGCACGTGGCTTCAGAGTCGGCCGATAAGCTTCATCAAGGCGTTGAGGCCGGATCCCTTTAAGCCTTCGGGTTCTGTCAATCCATCACGATGCCATTATCCTGTCTGGCATCCAGCGAACAATCGACCCTTGCTTGTGGGGCATGCGTTGCGGCTGGGCAGGCGAGCACGCGTACACGTATTCGTTTCTCCATGTTCTCCTCAGAGTTAACCATGAATCCGAACTCCTTTCATGCCGTCCTCTGCCATCCATCAATCCCAATGAGAAGCAAAGCATCCCACGCCACCGATCCATCGGAACAGCACTTGAGAATTTCGCAACCCGACGAAACTTTTTTATCGGAGAGGTCGCGACGGCCGCGTCGCCCTACGTGAGCTGAATAAGTGCTCAATAGAGCACCACCTCAATGAGTTCGCGGGTTTTCGGCTTCTGATTCAAGCGTGGGGTTTGGATTCTTGAATTGACCGCCTAATGATGGCCACGTCGGTTGTTAAGAGACAGAGCTTCCACCAACGGACGGGTGCGACGATCGATAACGGTTTCGATTGCTTCCGCATCGAGTTGATTCTGCTTTTCGTCGCACGAACCGCTGTCTGACGCATTGTGCCCCGGGGATATGGAAGTATCACGCTCGATTGTTTATCCGTGACCAACGAACAATCACGTAAGTCGTCTGCAGAAACATTGGTGTCAGCTGTCCGTGATTCAGCTCTCATGCACTAAGCCGCGGCATCCGGGGCCGACACCATGACCGTTCCGGGGCTCCTTCATAGATGATGAGCTCCCGGATCGGCCCTCCGCACGCCCGATCAGACCTGTGGCTCCTTTCCGCCCGGATTTAGGGCTTTTGGAACGCCGCGCCGCATCTCTTAAACCTAGGTCGATATTCAGTTGGAAAGGAGTGAGGGATCGTATGCGAGGAACGACTTGGCGGGTTATGACGAGCCGGAGGGAAAGCGAAGGTCCCACGATCATGAACGAAAATAAATCAGTGCTCGGCCTTTCAATCACGTGGAGCTTCCCTGCGGCCGGATCGGACTCGGGTTAGAGCAACAGATGAGTCGCGGAAGCCGGTCACGTAGCTGTAGTCGCCAGGACCACCGCCGAGCACAGGAAAAGTAATGGAAGAGCCTGACGAGCGCACGTAGCTTCAAACTGTTGTTCCGGCGCGTTACACAGAGAGTCAACGCGTGTTCACGTTTTGGCGGAAAAAAAAACGGAACAACCACCGGATGCGTCCCCTGCCAACCGACGTAAAATGAGTTCGCTGTTCTCGTCAGTCTCAACGAGATTTACATTTCCTGGTATTCACTGATTGCAAATTCAATTATTCCTACACGACAAGGACCTCCAAAGAGTTCCTGTGTCGTTTCAAAACGCGAACCCTTGTAAGAACCAAGGTGATTGCGGCGTACTCTGAACAATGCCCTGAGCGAGACGGGGCAGATTGGAGCGGGGGCTAAGCCTCCAGTAGATAAATGGGGCGCCCCCATTAAACCTGTGCACCTTTGATTGCGAGTGCTCGTATCAATCCGAGCTATGCTCGAGTTACCCTTCAAGCTACCGGAAGAGCCTCATCATGGGGAATTAGAGCGGTGATGAGTCTGCTGGGTTCCGCTGTTTCAGACGAGAACGGCTCTCACGCACACTCGCTGCTGATTGAAGTTTCGCAAAATTTCGATTTATCTGTTCTACTACCACTGGGCCCTGTATCATCGTCCTGCGCGACATCGAAGGCTACCATTTCACTCACAACGAGGGCTTTCGTCATTTATGAGACAGCTCGAGTAGTATCTCGCTTCGCTCGTTGTCATCCATTCCGAGGAACCGAGGTCCACGATTCGGGCTAAACCTATTGTGTTATCTCGGGTTCGTCGTCGTTGGCGTCGCAGAACCTCCCAATATTCTCTCCGTCCCCCCCTCCGATTTCGATGAGGGCTGCTGCTCAGTTCGTTTCACGACGACGACAACGCAATGGCCACGACCCTCTGTTGAATGGTTGTTCCAAAGGAATTGGTTCTAAATGTTTTCTTATTGCTATTCACGCATCCCGGAGCTTACGATCACCCGCGGCTGTTGTCGTTAACAATATAACAAGAGTATACGATTTCAGATGATGAGATAGGTTCTCTTCGAACCTGGTCCAAGCTCCGGTATCCGAGGATGAAATGAAATGGCAGCCTGAGCTGCTTCCCTTGGGAGGCTTGCCCTCGTTTCAAACACCACGTATATACATCTTGTAGGAAATCTAACGAACAGGCTGCTGCGAGTGCCGCGCCGAGCGTTGTCGGGCGAGGTCCATGATAATGAACAGTAAAAATATACTCGGCCAGTATCACCATCGCGAGCCGTGTTGTTCATTATCGTTTCGTAGTTCCGTCGCTTCCGTCTTCTGAACGACGTAGTTCGCCGTCGACAACGGCATGCCCAGCGCTTGCTAATCGTCTGTAAACTCCGCTTCCTCCACTCGGACAGCGCCTGTGAAGTGGCTCCGTCGAGACAGTTACACTTAGTGAGATGCACTTTAGTTCCGGAATTCCTCTTTGTTTCGTGAAAGTTTTTTCTATTCGCAGTTGCCCCCCGTGCACTCGTCGGCGTCTTGGTTATCACGAAAAGGGATGGAGCCTCTTCTCCTCTTCTTCTTGACCTACGCAAACCTTCTAGCCGACTGGGCGCAGCGTCGACCTCTCTCACCAAATTGAGATGGCGGGGGCGACGACGTTTCTCGCGTCCACGGTGCCTGGAGCGGTTCTCTGGAGTTTCTATTCGATTATCATCCCCAGCGGAACTGTGACAGAGTTATGCAATGGACGGGGGACAACTGGGAGAAACATTGGGGGCCAGCGGCAAGACATTGGTCCTGTTCTCGGGAGCCCATAAAATTGTATCATCGCCAGCTCGGACACGGTGGCGCAAGGGACACCGCCGCCGTCCATTGCTATTCCGACAGAGTCAGAAATTAGGGCGAAGCAAGCCCCGTTCTATCGATTTGCCATTAGGGCGCCGCCGTGGACTGGCATTCATAACGACCGGTAGCCATACCAGAGCATGAGAAAGCTAGCTAGCCAGTCACCCAGCTACCCACCCGACCGGGCTTCCACGCAGAGTCCACGACAGCTGCAGCGACTGGTGGCGCGCTCTGCGTGTGTCCATTGACTACAGGTGGCAACCAATGCGCGCCGCGTAAATATCGCATTGCGTCGCATGACATTCAACCGATCGCCTCGGAATGTCCATAATGCGCCTCGCATCGAATTCCCAATGTTTCCCGCCATGGGTGAAAGAAAGAGCGTCGCAATGTTCATGCTATTCTCATTTGATGAAGAAAGGTGATGCCAAGCAGGCGTCTCAGGGAACACGAGAGTTCTGACCATATCGAAGGAACGAAGATGAAACTGAACAGACATGGAAGTGACGCGTTAGACCGGCTTGTCCCTGTGAGGGCTATCGTGCTGGAAGTTAAGGTTGGTTCCAGCAGAAACGGCCGAGACCGGGCTGCCAGATCAGAACAGACTCAGAGGACGTTGCACCTCAGTCTCAGTCACTGGCAATCCGACCTTGGGAAAAACCTGCTGGCATAGGATGGCAACACGTGCCAGTTTACGGCATGAAGGTTCTTCCGTTGTTGTTCTTTTTTGTTGCTTCCTCTCCCTGTCGTGCCCGCTGTAGTTCCTTTAGCAAGCTCAAGATTGCGACGTTCGCGAGAAGAAGGAGGAGACGGAGGTGAACCGGAATAGACTACGGAACAACTCAACTAAAAAGGACCTGATATAAATCCTCGTTCTGCCTTGTTACAGCAAGCTTTTATATTAGTTTTCCATTTTTATAAATGCGAGCCCCAGTAGCGGCGGCAACAGTGACTCGACGTGTGCCAGGTTTGCAGATTCGAGCGAGAGAGTTTTCCAGGTGCTTCAAGTCGACTTCCAGAATCAACGAATCGTTGTTTCGGAACCATTTTCGGACAAACCAAGGATACACCTTGATTGAAACCATGCCGGCTCGAATGCTTCTGATCTCAATGTCTCGCACTTGTTCATCGCTGGATTGCTGCACTCGCGAAGCGTGCCGTCATTGCCTGATCGTTGATGCTACAAAGTCGGCCACGATCACCAAAGTTCGGCGGAAAGTTCGTGCGACACACTAGTATCAACGGTTTTTGGGTCCATTTAATCCGACATGTCGGTTCGGAACGAGTGAAGCGAGTTGGAGCTGGGGAAACACCGAGCGTATTAGGTCGAGGGCTCCGAAGAGATCTCTCGTTACGTTTGGTTTCGGTCATCCGAGTGGCTGGCCGGAATCGATCGGTCCAACATCCGGAGCCGAGGGTCGAGAAAATCGTTCTCGAGGGTCTCTTTCAGCACACATGGCCGGATTGCGCCGAGAAGCTTTAGTCTTCGATTGCCCATTTTCTCCGTTTCCCTCCCGTTGTTTTCTGTGTGCTCTGAAAATTCCGTTGATGCGACAACAAGGCTCCGGCTTTCTCGCGTCTTCAACAGATTTCGAAGAGCCTCATCTCGCAGGACACTCGGAGAGGTAAGCCCAAAGGTGAGGATTCGCCTGGAGCGTAAGGATTGCCCCCTTTCCTGAACCTTTTATTGCGCGTTGCTTGCGCGCAATGCACGAGGCTGGCCGTCAAATTACCTCAGCACAGTGGCAGATCAGTTCGCAGGTCGATCCTATGGTACACGGCATCTAACGGAGAAGGTTCCCGATTTTCTGCAACGCCATCAAGGTAGTGACCGTTCTGTACACAAACGAAAGGACATTGTTCACGAAGTTGAGCCATGTTCGCGCTGGCTGTGGAGACGAAGAGGTGGGCACTCCGATTTCGTTGTGAATAAGCGCTCGTTAAGCCTGAATGATAACAGCGATTACAATTTTCACAATGATCATATTTATGGTCACGGTTATTCTGCACAAGTGAGAAAAGACCTTCGTTCCAGTGTGATGATTCAGCAAACCTTAATGATATCATCTGCTCTTGCTTGCTGGCTATCACCTCTACCTCACCACCACCACCGCCGCCTTCATCATCAGTACCTCCACCACGACCACGGCTCCGGGCCTAGTTCTATCTTTCCCGTGGTCGGTGCTGAACTCATATCCATACAAAGTAGAAGCGCGTACGTTACCGCGAGTTAACCCTTCCTCATGACGATACCTCCTTTGCCCACAATGCTGTTACACTCGGTCAGAGGTGGGAATATGACAGCACGCGTGTCCGGCCGAGTCCGAAAGGGTCCAATGATATAGGCTCCCAAGCTCGTTAAGAACAGTGGTTATAGTCTCTCGGTCTTGGTGCCGGCGTCTTCGGAACGCCGCTAGGACGGCAGTCTCCGAACGCCACTAAATTAACGCTGTATCTACCCTCAGTTTCTCCTTCCGCGCCACGGCATCCTCTTCTTTGTACCTCCGGCTTCCACGTGTGAGTACGGAGAGTGTGAGTGGCCCCTCCACTTCGTTTGGTCCCGAGAGGACCCCTCCTCTAACGACTTCTCTACTGGGACGACCTTCATCTTCTTCGAGCAGCCCCTTGCCTCCAACTCCCTCGTCCCCTAGGCCAGCTCCCTCACGCACTTCTCTAGCTCCCTCAGGTCGACGGGTCGTACAACATGCGAATATTTCATGCAGCTACACCCTTCACGATACACTCGATAGAGATAGTCGAGTTGAAAGCCACGAAGTCAATATGCATAAGTTGCCTGGACCCTCCGGTACGCAAGTCTTTTCGCATTCCATCGGAGGCTCACCCACTACATTCGTCGCCAAGCCAGCAAGCTACCGTCGACATTTCCACCGGAACGTCTGCCCGTCCGAATGTCCGACCATAGGTCCTGCGTCCTGCAGCAATTAATCAGGAGAGGACCATCCGAGCTTTGGTTGTCGTGTTGTTATAGTTCCGTCCGAGCCGCATGTGAGCATCGGAGCTCGGTGATCCCGACATCGTAGCTCCGCTGATACTCTCGGCTATGCTGCATGGGTCTCATCTCCTATTCTGCTTATCCAAAATCAGCCGCACAACCGGAAATGTGAATCGGCAGCTCGATCCGTTGGACATCAGAATTTCGTTGTCCTCCCCGCCAAAACGGCGGAACTCTCGTTGATTGCCCCTCTCAAGTTTGTTAGAGACACATGACTGAGGAATCATGCTTCGCCGGGTGAAAAATCAAAGGATTCAGATTCGTCATCGTAGGCCTGTTGCTGTACAAGCACCAGTCTCTGTCGCCAGTACTACATGTAGAGATTTGCCCGTGACGAGACCTTCGCGAGCGTGTCTTCTCCGGATCGAGCGGAATTGGCTGTTGAATTTCGTATGCCGGCACTACATCGCTTCGGAATCGCTCACTCTTTGCTTGTTCGGTTGTGAACACCGGTCCTGCTCCATGTGATTTGCACACGCACGCAACCATCCGTGTGCTTGCTACTTTCTTCAATCCGCTGTTTTCCAATCCTGAAAAAGGCAACCAGAAGACTGCGCGACTTCCGCTCCGAAGGCGGCGTGAAAGCAAGCAACGCAGTCGACCGTTAGTCGTGGAGCCGCGAATTGTGAAACATCCGAGAACTCGCGATTCTATCTTTGTTTCTCGGTCTCGCATTCCCAGATCGCAGATCCGTATTCCTATTTTCGCGGCGCAATCCGATCCGGAACATTGATCTTGGACACCGATCACGACAACCGCGATGAAAATCCCCGAGCTTTCAGAATAGGAATGGTAGGTCAAAGAAGGGAGAGACAAGCGGGATCTTGAGACGGATAGGTAGGCTCGTCGTCGAGGATACGCACCCTCAGAGTGCGTTGGATTCGAAAGTTCACACATTCTTGTGACGTTGCCGCAAAGGGCGGGTTGGCCTGCTATTGATCGCTTCTATTCCGGGAGTTATTACTCCAACTCTTAATTCATTTTTGGAGTTCTCCGAATAGCTGAATGTCACTCCAACGGGCTGGGTTTCGCGCGAAACTCGATTCACGGACCCCTCTAGAATCCAATTATTCCGAAATGTTGCGGATCGAACGGATTGTCATAGGATGGACGGGAAAGCTTGAGGTTTTGATGTACCTACTTCAACATGCTCTGAATCAGCCCCGATACGGGCGCTCAGATCCTCGAACGCGGCGACGCCCACGCGGGAAGACCTAGTTTTCGCCAGAAAGACCTTAAGCGGTCTTAGCGAGCGCTTCAGACAGGTTCAAAGCGGAAGTGGTTGCGACAGTCGAGTTTGATCGGGGTCAAACGTGAAAAGCCCCGGGGAGGGGGAGGAACAACGAAGACGTGTCGTAGGCATGTGAAGAAGTCTCCGCATTGGCTGTTTTGCTCAAGCTGTCCTTGCACCCTCCAGCTCCTGTGGCCTTATTTTGACGGTTCTCGGGAGCTACTTTTCGCTTTGGCTGATTGTCCGTAGCTGCTGCTTCTGTTGTTGTCATTGCTGTAGTTGGTGCCGCGGCCACTAGCACCGCTCACCGCTGTTATTGCTGTGTGGAGTTCGGAGGAAAACAATTGGCTCCGCAAATCCGAAAATCTTCTCTTGAACCTTTCTCTCTAGCTTCCCAATACGAACAAACAAACAGGTGGACTAACGTCAAACTAGCTTATATTGGAAAAACTGGTACAGGATGAAATCCTGCTACTCGAGTAGCTTTGAGAATCCCCGTGGTTCTCTCCCGTGAAAGCGCTACAGTTCTCTGAACAAGGTATTTTTAGTGAAAGAATGAATTTCATGGCATGAGCTCAAGAAGCTCGAGCTAAAAACTCGACGGTGGAAAACGAACGCCGTTTTGGCGCGTTTGGGATCCGAAAAGGAAGGATTAGCAGTGCTCAACGTCAAGTTCCCCTCGACAGTCCCGAGTGTCGGATTCGCTTCCGCTGCGCACCAGGCGACATTGTACCAAAGATGCGAACGAACGAGGCTCGAGGGACTGAAACGCGATGTCCCGGGAGGACTCACGATCGCTGGAATTCAGGAGAAAGGAACCTGAGTCAACGCGCGGAACTTGCAGAATTAACGGTCTGATGAACGTTAACATACTCTTCGTCCGGCGCCAATTTCGTCCCGTGTTATCCCATTCCGGGGCCTTCAAACTTCAGGAAAAAGTTCCTCTTTGCTTTGGTTCTTGCTCTGTGATGGGGAATCGATGGAGAGAGATCCGGAGACCATGAGGTCGATGGGGATCAGGACAGGCCGATAAGAACGTAGAAAGAGCGAAGTTTGCAGAGATAGAGAAGAAGAACATTTTTTACTCCGGAAAGAATGAGCCCTCAACTTGACCTGCAGTCGGCCGAAAGAGCGCTGACCGAGAGCCCAAGTCTCGCGAAAATGGAACCGCTCCTTCAGAAGGCCCGATCGACCGTGTTGCCTCAATCAGAGAAAGAGATTCTGACCGGCCGATGGGACTGGGAATCATACGATAGGCGCACCCAAAGTATCTCAATGGGGTCTCGTTCAGACGAAGATCCTCTTGCGTCAAAACTGCAAATCCAAAGCTCATGAGTGTTCCACCGCCTACCACTCGGAGTACGGGCTCTGCGCTAAGATTGCCTGATATGTACCCTCAAGCCACGTGACTGCCCTATACTTGAAGCAGCACGAGCACTTTGCACTGCAGGATCCTTCAGCGGCTGTTGTCGTTGACGTTGACGTTGTTGCCACCGCACCTCCGGCTACAGTTCCGTCCGACTCGAATCGGAGTAGGCGACGGTAGGCGGTGACGCACGCACTTAGTGAGCCCCCTCCCACCTCGAGTTTAGCTCCAAGGAAACAAACTCAAACTAGATGACCAGTCTGAGCTAGATCCCGAGCTCACATCAGACTGGCGGCCGACGTCGGAATCCGACGAAAAGGTCCCCCGAAGGCGACCGTCGCGCTACCTTTCTTTTTCTCCTTCCTTGTAGGCCACTAATAGATATAGACAGACAATAACATGTCGTCGAGTTCGGTTCGACGGGTGCTGGGGTCAGCGAGCCACTTTCTCGAAGAGTTGCGTCGGCGATTCTTCCCGAGTCTGGGTGTAGGTTCGACAACGAAATACGACAAGCGTTCTCGGAACTTGGCAGCGACGACGACGACGACGTCGAGGGCATTGAATGCCATCACCCGCGGACAATACAAACAGAGAACTCCAACATAAACATCCTAGGTTAGTGGCCTGCCTCGCTTACTGCCAAACTGATAGCCGGATGCGCACACGCAAGCAGGCTTCGAACGACCCCATGCGCACGATACCGCCTTTTACCCTTTTTCTTCTGGACTCGAAAAAAAGCACCGAGCAAGCCAACACGATACACTATCGAGGGCTCTACCAAGTTCTCTGAAGAGTCGGCTTCATGCCACAAAGAGTTTCTGCAACAGATTTTTTGTGAGACGCAACAATGAGTGAAATGTCTGCTTAGTATATAGCAAGCTCAAGGCCTGCAGGCTTTCTTGTTGGCCTGCGCGCTATCAGAGCGCGCTTGTCAGAGTGTCTGTTCGTCAGCCAAGCAACGAGTTTGTTTGAGACAATTTCGCCCCAGGCCGAACGGCACCCCAGAGCATGCATCCAAGCCCTCCCCCCCCTCGTCCTCCTCCAACCTTCACCCCTTACAAGATTCTCCTGAATCATCCTGCATCCCCAAGGCTCCCTCATCCAGCGCAGCGTTGTTCAACTGATTTCGATCTAAGACCTCAACGAATGTCGCTTGACCGCGGGACTGGAGGGTTCCCCCTGCCAGGAGGAGACCCGGGAGTTGGTTGGGGGGCAACAGAACCGGTTTGGGGCTTGAGTCGGGGACCTTCTTCGGCCGCTACTCCGTCGGGCCTCACTGATGTGGAAATCAGGCAACCTTTTGATAGGAAAAAGAGGGAATCTCAAGAGATATTGAAAATTCAGAAGAAGGAAACGCGGCCATGATGATCGACGCGAGTCGTTGCCGGGGCTTGCAACTGAAATAGAACGGTTTCGACGGCTCCTGCAGCTCCGGTGCAGGTCGTGAGAATGCGTCCACCTGCACCCGTTCGCCCGCTTACCCGTCTGCCGATTCGGCAGCGCCACCCGAACAACGGAGCTCGTTCGTAGCTCGGCTGTGTTTAATGAAAGAACGGAAAGCTTCCATGGCTGCTCTGCCTATTCGTAGGTTGATCGATAGCGAGTCGGTAGGTCGGCCAACTTGTTCGCTCGTTCTGCCGTCTGCCCCGTGGTATCCTGTTCGATCGGGACAACTTTCGTTTTCAGTTTCAGTCCGGGATTTACCTCGTCAAACAACTCGAGCGCGAGCTCGAGCGGCCGCGACCAATTCACAACAGGCGTCGACCATTGCTTCCTTTCCGTTTCAGACAGAGGGCGAAAAGGAGGTCACAGTGGCACGAACTGATTGATCGATTTTCCAGTGAGGAAAACGCAAAATGAAGAAGGATTCGTCGTTAGACTCGATTTCGTCTGGAAACGGTTTGGTTGTTGTCAGCGCTGTGCGCCCAATTTGAACCAGGGTCGATATAAACCGAAAGACGGATTCCTTCCGCATCAGCAGCTGACAGCCGGATCTCGGTAAGTGGCGAATATCAATAGAGCAATAGAAGGCAATAACATGCTTCGCCGAGGGCCTTGATTTGTCTACGTCCAATACAATGTTTGTTACCAAGTCAGCCAACACGGTGTTATTGGCATCTCCCCTCCCGTCGTCCTCCAGCATGAGCTCTCCCTCTCTCTCGTGTCTTACTGTGCGTTTGAAAGTCGTCATGAGCTTGGGAGTCGTCACGAACGATCGCGCGGTATCGAGACAAGGTTTCAGAATCTGTTATTGATTGAAAGCCTACTCGAGCGTGCTCGGCTCACGAATTGAGCTCGAGGGGAATGACGCTAACTGGCCGCACAAAAGCCGATCCAAGTCGAGTCGTTCAGAACCTAGCCGCATAGAGACGGAATCGGTCTATTGACGTCCTACCAGATGTTTACCTTCCGACCAATCGGTCACTCAAGGCTGCTGTGTGCGAGCTCTGCGACTATCATCGGCGAACGAGATCCTTCAGGGACATCGGATATCTCTCGTTTGAAACATGCCGTTGGCTTTGATGGGGTCTCGATAATCCCCGATTTCGATGACGTCTGAAGCTTCGACGGACTTGGATGGTGTCTTGCATCCAAAAACGTCTATCAAGACGACCCTGCTAGCAGCCATCTCCGTTTCTTCGACGGTTATGGAGGCCAAGATCCTCCGACCTAAGGCCTAGGACTTAGGGCGAACGGTTCCACTCGGTCTGGTGCCGAAGCTTTCGAGAAAATGATGACGAATCACCGCGATCGCCTTTTTTTGAAGAGGATGAATTGGTAACAGGTTTCGAAGATGATCGTCTAGTGCTCCAGATTACGATAGAAGACAGAGAACGCGCCAAATAAACCGAATTCGGAAGCTGTCGCTCCTCTCTTGGGGAAGAGCGCGCAGCTACACTCGACCCAATTTCGACAGAGTTTTTCGACTTCGCGCCTGGGGTCCGCGTACGCCTTGCTGCAGACAGTCGGAGCCACTCTAACGACGAATCTCTCCATCAAGTGCTCTCAATCCCGTCATCTACTCAGCTAGAACAACTCAACCTTAAATGGCCGACCGACTGGGAACAATAAGAAACGCATCGCATCCGCCGGTCCGCGTTCAGTCGTAAGATTGTCGGACAGGGTTCATCGCACGCAATAGTTTCCCTGAAACGTTCCTCGCTAACTCCTCTTCGATCCGGATGTTTGCGAGTTTCTCTTCCCGTTCTCGTGCGAACGTTGCGGCTCCGGCTCGCAGACAAAGGAAAGAAAAACTCGGATTCTCGCTCGACAACATAAAAGCAAATGCTTTCACAACGCAATAAATGCAGTACGGCTACGTCTCGGAATGCAGAGGATTCGATCCGTCATTGTGACCTAATGTGAGCGGTTCAGCGACGATTCTCCTCCGCTCACACGCTCGCTCGCTTACCTACAGTCGCAGACCTACGATCCACGTGGCACTTCTTCAAGCGCTGCTTTCACCGGGGAAGCCCTTTCGCTGTGAGAGGCACGACGCAGCGTCTTGAAAAATCTATTTCCGGGCTCGCATCGAGGCGAACCACTCCACAAATTGTATACTCCCAAGCGCTCGGAGCGTCTGTCGACTCGTTAAACCTAACCAGGTGAATGGCTTGCGAGCCGTCGTCGGTTTGTCCGTCCGCCGCCCGTCTCTCTAAACACAGACACGGCGAAACCGCCGATTGAATAGGGTTTCTCTTCTCGACGCGACGTTTCCTGTTGCGTGGCCAAGTGCATTAACAGCACACTTACGGGGATCCACACCCTCTTCAAGAAGCGTAAGCGTTAATTTGTTTCCGTCTCCTTGTTCTTGTTCTAGATGCCTCGCCATTCCATTACCTTTGAACAGAACTCGAATTTCCAGAGTAGCCGCTTCATCAAACTGGTCTCGGACAGGGAAACCGCTACCGACGAGGGAACTTGAGATACACTTTTTGTAATGCGCGCGGATTCGATGAGGTTTCCTCCCCGATGCGTTTACGTGGAACGGATTCGGATGAGAGGGGGAAAATATTTGATGCGAGGCATGAATGAAGGCGGTCACAGGAACAAAGCGAGCACGCTCGCGATCTCATGATTCGAGTCTGAAGCAAGGTGAGGCTTGGATGAGGCAAGAGTACACTTGATTTGCCGAGGCCTCGCCGTCTTCACGGCGAAGGAGAAGAAAAAAAGCCGTCTGGCAACGCCAAACATCGCTGATCTGAAGCGAATGAGGAGCGAACACAGGAGTTCGGAGAGGATGAGAGCTGAGCGGGAGCATGAGGAGGATGAATAAGAGGGCGCTCAGGACAAAGGAAGAACAAAAACGTCGTCGACGAAAAAGACGGTAGCCTCAGCATTCTCAAGTTGACACTGCGCGCCTGGCGAGCGACCGAGCTGCAAAGCGAGCGGAATAAGCCTGCTTTGATCTGCGTTCAACAAGCGAGTCGACAAATTCGAAGCTAAACAAGGGGACGACTCGGATACCGAAATAAACGGAAACGAGAGCGCGAGCCCGTTTCTGAGTTCCATGGTGCTTCTTTGGAATCTTCCACTAGCGCATGGTTGTGGTCTTCGCGCGTGTTATCCGAAGATGACCCTTTCACTTCAGGGGCGAGCAAGCTCTGCGGACGCCGGTCACAGTTTTTGGGAGAGTGGACACCGTTGAACCCACTCTCGACTGACGCCTAATCGTGTCAGTCGATGCACACCTTGGACGCGCTCATGCACGTCACATGTGATGCATCCCGGCAGCAGTCGAGATTCGAACCGCCGCCGCCATCGAGTTTTCGGTTACGGGATATTCACTGACAATCGGTTTATGTCAAGTCGAAGACAGACTTGATCAAAGCCAATGCAGACTTGACTACGGCACACGGCGCCGAGATTGGCCGTCGCGTTGGTGCCGAGAAAAGAGTGGAATCAGCCGCCAGCAATTATGAAGTGTATGCCGACGAATCAGGCATGCAGGAAGAGAGCGAGTCGGTCGAGATTGAACCGGTCTCGTGTACTTTTCCGATCGCAGAGGCGATACTCGAAGACCTTAAGTCGAAAAAATGCTGGCGGGGCTATAGGGGAGAAAGTGTCTCCCAAGAACGAAAGCGAAAGAACGCGAGCAGACGACCGCCCGGCTCCTAAAAAGAAGCAGGGAATTGAAAAAAAATACTTCGGGTGTGTAGACTTAAGGGAAATGCCGAGCAAGACAGCTCGGAGAACTCCAGGAATATACAAAAAGTATGTTCACGAAACAATCAAATCCAAACAAGATGAGAATTGGTTTGATAGTATGTCGGGGAAGAAAACCCTAGAACGATACCGGAATTTCAAAAAGTTCGAGGGACTATCGAACACCTATACGACAACACGAAAGGCAGTCGCCTGCTGGCAAATGCTCGAGCGGGATGTTTACAGACCAGAAGATACAGGTCGCGTTGAAAAAATATCGAAGCGACATGCCCGAAATGCGGCAGAGAGAGAGAGACTCTCGAACATGTAATCCTAGAATGCAAGAAACCTGCGTGCATGATAAGAAAAAGGATTGGACGACACGAAGACAGTACCCCGAAGATGATTCTCCACACGAAGCGAATGCTGAAAGAGTGGGAAACAACAGCACCGAGAAAGGAACGCAAGAAAGAATGCCGCATGGACCAGCTGAGACATCGCCCCTTATTTAGGGTATCTTATTATATTGAAGATGTGAATATGATAAGATAATGGTCAATAAATATCAATCAATCAATCAGTTTTGATCCCTTTTTCGGACACACGGGTTGAATCAACTCCAACCAACGGTGCCTAGGTGAGGGGAATGTCCTTGCGGACACAACCCGACACCAGAGGGAACGATCCGAAATAGTCATCTGTGCTCCTCGACCCCAAATCTCAGCCCCGCCGAAGCACGGTTACAGTCCCATGCCAAGGAGACCGGCTCTCTTCAGGCTCACGACACGACAAAACGCTCCGGTTTCGGTTACGAACGTTATCTCGTGCTTCAAAGGACTTGACTGAAACTTGGGAGAACAGGCGAGCTCTGATAGCCGAGGTGCGTGAAGCTCCGCGATCGACGTCGGCGTTGCTGAATCTTATGATTCCGCGAACTGCAAAGACTTGCAGGAAAATAAGGCGCATCAGGGCACCGCGCGCGACCTATTCGCAACTCCTGGAGGTTCCTCGAGGAAATCAGTTTAAAAGCCTGTTTTCTGCCCCACAGAACAGTCAACATGCGACAGGACGCACTCACAGGAGTACCTTGCAAGAAGTGATCACTTAGGAGCCGGACGGAGGAATTCGAAGATTTGGCGCGGAACGGAGGATAGCCCTGTGCAGCCAAACGCGTAGAGATTGAGTTGATGTTGGAGCTCCAAGTGAGAAGCACTATCCAATCAGTGATCGACAGTGCAAACCAATCGTATGGTATCTATTTTCGGAATCCGAGAACGATGTAACGACCATGATGATGATCAGAGTCCTCATCATCATCATCATCCTAGTCGTGATATAGATGCTGTCTTCCCGGTTGAATGTTTACATAAAAGATTGCTCTCGTTTTTTCCTCATTTCCTCGTGTCAAAGCGGATCAAGGCTTCGTGGAAGCGCTGATCTTCAGTGGTGGTGGTGGTGGGGCCCGTGAAGGGCCTTCGCTCGCGCCCCCCACCCCACTCCCCCTCAGCTAGTCATACAGCGACCCCTCTAGCCAACGGCCGGCGAAGGGGGGGGGGCGCTGCGGTGGTCGACCGAGCATGCAGTCAGACCAATATGAGAATGGAGACGTGCGAAATAGAACGATTGCTGTTCGTGGACGACGTCGGCTTCCTCGTCGTTTTTATCGAGATCCGATTGAAAGATATGAACGAAGGGTAAGAGAGTGAAGACGATATGTGCGAAGGCGGAGGTGGAAGCAGGCACGAATAACGAATGTAAAGACGAGCCCGGCGAGGAACGAAGGAGCGCTTTTCGAGAGATGGTCGTCGGCGACGGTTATCGCGCGCAACCGAGCGAGTGGCTAGCCGGTTTAGCGGTTCGAGAGACGGCGGCGGCGGCGAAGGAGGAAATCTCCCTTGCGACGAGAATCACGACGGAAACGATGGGAAAGAAGACTTCAGAACCATTTACTGATTCTCCAGGCAGCGGAAAAATAAATACGCTGGGCTGAGGGAATATAATAGCAGGGCTCAAACGAGCAGTTTCTATCTGAGCGAGTCAACATCGGAAATCTGCGCGAGCCTGTTGAGGAAGCGAACGAGTTTCGCGGAAAACCCTCGACAGAACGCCATCCGGACAGCCTTCCGGCTAGCCTTCCTCGAAATAATCTTCCTGCCATAGTACAGCGGCGGCAAATTGAAAGCCCTGTACAACATGCTGATGCTGACGTTTCGAATCCCTCGGGTCCACCTCTAGAAACTGTTCTGTTTGGCGCGCAGATAGCGTTAACGGTGACGCAGTGCCGTCATTCTCTCTCACAGGAGAACGGCTGACCTGTCACTGCGGCGATATTTTCTCATCCAGTTGATCGGCACACCCATTTTCAGGGTCTGTTTGTGGATTCGAGAACGAGGCGGCGAATACGTTTAGCCCGTAGAAGAAAAAAACGAGCCCCGTATTTACGTTTCGAGGCACGTTCCCGTTAAAGAAGAGAACGTTGTCGTCGGAAGCAGACTGATTCGAAACGAAAAGAAATTCTTTGCGCTGGAGAGAAGAGAAAAAAAACGGGAAGGTTAAGCGGCTCCTTTTTTTCCAGCTCCCCTCCCCCCCATCTCCTTCCACCCTCCTCGTCCCCTCCCCCGCCTCTAGGTCCACACAACGAACGGGAGCTTGAGTTTCCGATGCATTCCCAAGGTGTCTCAAGCTTCAAGAGGGATGAACGAGGACAAGGATGGCGAGACGAGGACGACGGAATGTTGCGACAAATGTCAATGTGTTTCTCTAGAACATCACTCTTCACAAAATCCAGATTTTCCCTCTCCGGAACCACTCGGAACTGAGGAGAGGCAACGATTCCCTCCTCGAAAAAGGATGAGCGTGTTTTGATGGATTCATCTCCAGATCTGGGAACCAACAAGAAATCCCCTCGAAGTAGAAACTTGATGATTCTAGCCCTGGATTCTCGTTGCGCGTCCTCGAAACGAGACCCTCGCGTCAACAGAAACGAGGAGCGAATTTCGGCGGCAACGAATGCACTGATTGTTTGGTCATCAGTCTTTCCTAGCTGTGCTCGGTGCTCCGGCCTCGGCGGCGGTTTACTGCCTGTTGCTCCGGTGGCCATGGCTCCACGACATGTTGGATTGAGAGGCTCGAGCAGAGGGCGACACGAGGTCCGAGCGTACTGGCGGAAGGAGTCTGTGAGCTCTCGTGTGAACGAAACGCGTAGTCCCGGGAAAGCAATCCTCTTTTATCTCTTCGGACGGCGAAGTGACCTGTTGCACCGGGTTGAAGGTCACCCTTACCTCGTAGAGATTTCGTGAATATTCGCCTCGTTTCCTGGGAGTGGAAATCATCCCATCTACAACGAAATGGTTCCGGGCTCCCGGAATAACCTCTTCAGGATCCACTCCACGTCTACTCCGAGTCCTGCCCGCACGCGATCGTAATGCGAGTCGTGGAGGAAATTTCCCTCTTCCCTTTTCCCTCTTGACGTCCTCACCATGCCAGTTCGACGCCTCTGTCGTTTTTGTCGTTGCCTCTGCCGAGATTTTGTGCAAGCTTTTGTACATGAACTTTGGATCGCTGAATCAAATTCATACCGGCAAGGAGACTCGCAAGGAGATCCATCGGGAAGCTCACGGAGAGACTTCTCCAAGGAAGAGGAGATGTGCATCAAGGAGAAGGAAGAAGAGAAAGTAATCGGCGTCGGCCGTCACTCTGACGGAACCCCTTCGACGACACCCATTTGGCGAGGGCCGATTTGCGACAGCAAAGCTCGACACTTTTCACTCGTCCAAGGCCTATGTTCTACTTATTCTTGTACTACCCTTGATCATGACGTCAGCGGCGAGGATGACAATGCTGATTTGCAGGAAACTTTCATTTCTGTTCGTCCACGAATTCGACTTCGAGAACCGATATCCGCAGATGAGAACAGGTGGGGGCGAATCGAAACAGGAGATCGAATTGGAAACTTCGCGAACGAGTACGGTCTTGTTCATGATAACGCGCTGAACAGAAAGTATCTTCTAGACTCGAGGCCGAGTCTTCGCTGTTCTTTTCTGCGAGCGGTTTCAATGCTGGTGCTTTCGTTGTTGTTGTTGTTGTTTCTTCTTCTTTCGTCACGACTGTCTTCATGTCCCGCCCTCAATTCATTTTCGTCATTGCGGTAGTTGGAACCGCCGTCTCTCATGCGATTTTTTTTTCAGGCCTTTCTATTCAGAGCTGCAATCTCGTTCCGCCACCGCCGCGCCGTGGGTCGTGTGGCGTGACAAAGGAATCGAACCACGTATAGCTGCTGCTTAAGCAGGGAACGAGCGAGCAAAAGGGCGACCGAGCTAGTGGTTGCTTGCCTTAGTGAGCTTCAGGAAGTTATAAAGGATTTGCGGACGCGTCACCCGCGGACGGGGGAAAACAGCAGAGAAAATGTTAACAGAGGAACAAAGGCCGCAGAATAGGCTTTCGTCGCGTTGTCGACAGGGAGCGAGCGGAGAGAGATCGGAAGACGCCGACTTTGAGCCGAGGAAGGAGATTTAGCAACGAAGAAAAGAACTTCGACGGAAAGACAAGAAAAGAAGCGGGGAAAAAGTGCTTTCCAGGCATGAGGTCGTGTTCCCCATTTCAAGTTGGCCCTCGTGGCTAGCTGCTTCAAGAAGATCGCATTGTAAGCTGGGTGTAGCTCGTATCTCTATCGCGTGGAGGGCAGTAGTATGGTGACAGTGGGATTCCTTGGCCAACATTAGACCGAGATATGGAACAGAAATAGAGAGCGAAGGGAGAAGAAGCGGAAAAAGTGCGGTCAAGTAGATCCGGAGAGTCTCGGCTGAGTTACTACGCTCTCAAAGTTGCTCCCCCGCCGACCCCCGAACCATAACAACCCGGTCAGGCTGGTCGCAATATCGAGTCCCTTGAGCGGAATCTCATCGGTAACGGCAGCGACGAGGACGGCAACGCGGGCGAAAAGAGGATTAGGTCTTGCTCAACAAGCCCGAGTCCCTTTCAACTCGGATAAGTTTGTACCTAACTTGACCTTTCGGCCACTGCCCCTTCTCCCCATCCCCCCAAGCAATCGGCATGGTAAAAGGAGCAGTAGACGATACGGAGCGATACGATTCCAGGAACTGCGGAGCATTGGACGCGTGAGCAGTGGCAAAAGGTGACCGTTGACGACAGCTCAGGACAAATGTACCGAGTAGGGTGAGAGGGCGAGTCAGAGGGAACAACAAAGGAAGTCAGAGGAAATGGAGCCTCCGTTTGATTTCCATGGATATTACTAGGATAGCTTACGGAGAACAAGAGGAAGAAGGAAACGGAGGGGGAATGACCACCACCACCACCGCCGCCGTCACCACGGACAGAGTCATCAACCGCGCGGGAAACGCCCCGGGGATAATCGTAGTACGACGGCTGGCGGGCGGTCTCGCTGAATCAGGGCTTGTCGGACGTGCGTTTCCAAGGAGAGATTCTAAATCTTGTGACTTGTTCAGCGCCGTCATTGTTTCAGTGATCGTTAGCGTCATCACATTTCCGCTCTTTTCGAAATCTTCTCTCTCGAAACTTGTTTGAGTTTCGATCCTTTCGTATTTGTGTGCGCAGGAAATACTTCACACTCAAGACACCGATATCACCTTCTCGCCATGGACTCGTCGCACGATCAGAAATATTTTTAACCTATCATGATCATGAAAACCACTTCTTCGACACGCTGTCCCGAAATGCCGGGTTGAAATGTTTCTTGAGAGAACTAGACCTCGATATCTTCATATCATGTCGAGGGGAACAGAGTAAAAATAATCAAGGCAACAACGGACCTAGTGACTCTAACCGAATGGAGGCACGCCGATTGATTGTTCGTGGGAGTCGGTGTTCAAGCCACCGTTGCATACAAAAGATTCCTAGCTCTCGAAGAGAGCAACTTCCCCCTCGGCAATCTTCTCGCCCCGCGTTTCCTGTTCATCTCTGGCTTTTTCTTGTCACCGCTCCATCAACCCACACACACTCTCTCCTAAAGCTTGATGTGTTGCAATTGTTTCCTCGCCTCGTTACCAATGCCTCCATCCGCCCACCCATCCTTCCGCTACGCTCTAATCTTTCGGGATTATCATCGTGCTCTTGCCGACGTTATCCTACTCCTTCCTCATCATCGCACTCCTGACGTGTCATTGTTTTGTTTCTCCTGTCACTGGAATCCTTGCCTTATCAGGCAAACTTCTTCCCTTAACAATGTGTGTAGTTCCCCGCCGCTCATCATCCTGGCCTTTCTCTCGACAGCGTACTCTTTACTCATTACAAATCCGCTCGCCCTTACCCTCATCGTCGCACTTCCATTCCTCTATTGACCTAGTGGATCTTCTAAAGAGGGATCCTCCTGATTATAGTCACTCCTTGACATCCTCTCGCATGCCGGTGTCTCTCGTGTCTCTTATCCCTGCTTTTTCTGTGCGTGAGCACATGAGCTCCTTTTTCTTGGTTTCCTGCTTATCGGTGTTCGGGGAGAAAATTCGGCCCGAAAAAGATGCGGCTGGATGAATACGATATTCTTTGTCGCAGATGCCGCGACCGAGACCCGAGAAGCGAGAACGATTCGACGTGCGTTTCGATCAAGCCGCTTACGGAATGCATCTGTCAAAACACCAAGCGCGTTCTCTGCGAGACCCGCCTCGGGCACTCACTCCATGTGTCGCAGGATTCGGTTCGCCGTTCCTTTCCAGAGGGGGGAAATTCACTCGCTGGTCGCACTTGGACCGCAGAGTTCGCATTCAAGCTCGGGGAAAAAATCGCCGTTTCATTCACTAGGTTGTTGTCGTCGTCGTCGACGACGTTGTTGTCGCTCGCTGTGGTGGTCGTTGGCGGCGGCGACGACAATGATGGCATCCGACTCAGGACGACAGAGGCGGTAGGATGGGGATGGGTGCCAGGAGAACAGGGAAGCTAATTGAGTTTCGGAGCGGTTTGGACCGCTGCCCCCGTCAGCGCCAGTCGCAGCCGCATGGTTGAGGGCCGGTTTTTCCAAAGTCTTTGACCAATTCATCAACTGAACCGAGCACACAGGACAGGGAAAAGACGTTCAGGAGAACCGAAGGACACCCAGAAGGAGTGCATGAAGGATTAAGGTAGATTCCGAGAGAAAAAGACCGTTCGTGGCAAATGAGAGCTCAAAAGACCGAGTGCTGCACACTTTTGAAAGGCAGGCACGAAGACAATCTCCGCGATGAGAATAATCCTCGACGAGGAAAAAGGAGCGAAGGATAGTGCCTGAAGAATTATCGAGGCAGTAAATGCACACCCACCTAGATGGAGGGAACTGATGACCGGAGAAAAATGTTACGACACATATCTGGGATGGTCTTGCAACGGAAGCTAGTCAACGAGTCTGCTGATGAATCGGTTCGATTCACGGAAAGAGTACCTCTCCATCGAGATGCCATTTTTGACTCCGTCGACTTGAAGTTGAGGACCTCGACCCATCGGGATGGTACGAAATACTCGGATCATTCCGCTAAACAAACTGGTTCTGTTCCTCCACTTGTTTTACAAAAAATGGTCTTCATCGTATTTGTCAGCCAGACAGCGGAATCACCAACTCTGCTAAGGAGAAAATCTTCCGGATTTCTGCCCAACTCTGAAAACTCGAGCTTCTCTGTCGCAATGCTGAAGTCTAAGCCCCGCTTTATGATGGATCACGTCCTGCGCGTCAGCTGCCACGGTCGGGTTAACCGTGGTCTCTGTTGTTATCATTCTAAACGATGAGCGTTCCGAAGGAGAGCACTTTGAGAAACCATGTTGACAACTTAGCACAGAGCCTCTGCTCCAAGTCCTCAAACTTTCTGCGGTCTCCGGCAAATGATTCTTGAAGGGAGCAATAGGCCTCAAAGCAACTCGACGCATGGACAGAGGCTGGGCCTACTCTACCGGTTCGTCTGACGATGGATAGTTACCGAAAAATGGGAATCAACCAACGATGGGAAACGCTTTGAAGCCGATTCGATGTTCTCGGCGAGAGTTTCCTCCAACGGTATGGCTCACTGACTGTGTGAAGACATTTAACTGCGCGCCGGCTGCAGCTCCGTCAGGTGGACGTGACGCAATTTTTCCTGCGCGACTGTCGGTCCTATAGCTTCATCTAACCTTTGGAAAAGCACCTTCTCGATTTCGGCGTTGCTTTCGCCTCCCTTCGGGATTCCGGCCGATTGGGCGAAGCCCGCTCGCTCGTAGGCAACCTACTACCTAAAGCGGGCTCAACGATGGCCCGACTGGATGGCGGCCTTGCCGAGGGCAGGTTTGCCTTCGGGTGCTCGTGGGCGAACCAGGAGGCAAGCGACTCCCATTTCTGCGAGCATGCTCCAGTTAGCACAGCGAACATGAGGCGCAAGTAATCTCTCGGACGCTTACTGGCTTGTTGGGTCGGGCCTGTTGGGTGTGATATTGCGAAGTGCCTGTCCGGTTCCGTAAAGGCAACGCACAAATGAGAAGAGCTGAGAGAATATGAGCAGGAGGAACGGCTGCTCCGCTCACCATTGAGTCCACTCGACTGACTCCGGTGACTACGTTCGGCCCATGCGATCAGCAACAAGACATGATGCATGAGATCCCAAGAGCACTAGATGTAGAATTATTTCGACGACACGACGTCTCCAACGGCTGAGATTGGTGTTCATCGTCGATCGTCAGTGATGTCTGTGTTACCCAAGAGATAGCGTCTTCGGAAATAACCCATCGCTGGGTACTTGACAACGACGACGTCGCGACGTCGGTGTTGTTGTCGACCGAAATCAACGGCGGGGTACACAAGGACTACAATGACAATCTTCAACAATGGCTTCCAGTTACGAGGTGGTGGCGGCGGCTCCGAAAGGTGGATGCTTGCCGAGAGCCGGAGCCCAAATCTTCGAGGCTATGAACGCAATGCGATGCTCGAGCGGCACTCTCGCGATCAAACTTCGACGTGCCTCGGAGAATGTTTTCGAACGAATACCGAATGTCTGCTTGGCGGCGCGGCGCATGCTTGAGAGGGTGCGAGGACTCGGACGCGTGCGTTCTGCGAACGAGAAGTTTGGAGATGCAATGTTGCGTATCAGGCGCCCTTCGTGGTCTCACTCAGATTCGGATAAAAACCGCATCCAAACCAGCTGCAGGGGAATGAGACGTCTCGAAAAATACCATCGGGAGGCGGTCAAATATCGCTCGTTGCAGAGCCAGAACTGTGCGCTTGAATTTGTTCCTGAAGCTGGGGACGCGAGATATTTCAAAGTGGAAAGCCGGCCGTATGTATCTCGTTCTCGAAACGGTCGGCGACGGGCTCTCACGACGAATTTCGATCGAAAAATGAGCGCCAGAGTCCAATTATTATACGCGACTCTCGCACGTTTCCAACGTTTCGCTCGGCTCACGACAGCGGGACAGCGCGAATATTCAATTTAGCTCTCTCTCTCTCTCTGACGCTTTCGCGGTTCCGAACCGTCTTTCGCAGTCCGGTCGGTCTCTACCAAAGATCCTCCTCGAATTCCGAGGGTCGTTTCGTCCGTCGGGTGGGCAGAATACCAAGACACAGTCATGGGTTGCCGGTCCAGTGGCGCGGAACGAAACTATCCGACTGAAATTCCTAGTAGCAGACGCAGCATTTTTCACGCTGCTGAATAATTCAAAGTGTGTACCAGTCAGTTAAGAGCACTTGCTTAGATAATAATTCCCCACCCATTGCACGAGGTGCTTCCTGTCGATTCGGGGAGCGCGGGAAAAGCTCGGCCGGCTGCGTCCGATGAACAGTTCCGCGGAATCCCTTTATAGTAATCTACTTTACTAGTTTTTCGGCCCTGTCGTCTTCGGCCGAACTTCAACCTCCTAAACAAGACCGTTCGGCCGAGCGGCTCAGCCAGCGGAACAACACGCCAACATAGCTCTCCTGGTCGGGGCCGGCTACGTCCTGACGAGCGGTTGTGAAAAAGGTGGGGCGACCGGGATCATCGGGGTACGGGTCATGCATGATGTTGCGTGATGTTGTTGTTGTTCGACCTCAAGTTCCGGAGAATCACTGTCTATGCCTGTGTTTGCCTTGAGTCTGGGCCAGTTGGCGGAGATGAGGCAAGCCTCTCGGTTGCACGCGGCGCTTCATTAAAACTAATCGGAACGGGAAACGAATATGCAAACTCACATTTAGACTCGACTGGCTTCGACGCTGGTTTCTCATGTGTACTTATCAGCGCGGGTTCAGGAAGTGTTAGCCGACTGCATAGCACACGCACAGCCGTCGACAGGGGCCAACGAGGGCACCCGGTCGCTGGCGGCTCGGACGGGTGGGGGGCCCTCCTAGGGGCCGTGCTGGGAACTCTTCTCCGCTCGAGGGCCCAAGTGGCTGACAACGACATCAGAAATCACGCAAAAAATAACCCGCCCGCCAGGAATCCAGGCCAGCTAGCCCGCGCGCTTGCAACTGAAACGCTGAGTTCAGCCCTCCTCGGGAGACTGGGAGTTTCTCCCGCACGCCGGCAAGAGGAATCCGAGATGGGCACGGGAAATAGGGCGGGAATTCGTGCCTGGATACGCGCACGATCGTTCGCCTCCTCCTGAAAATCTATATTTTATTCCGGTCGAGCGAGTGAAACGAAGCTCGCCACAGCACGTCGTGCATAATTTACTCTCAGCCCCGCGAGACAAAAGATCAACTGCTCTTTGTGGCATGAATTCATCTTCAAACGTAGCTCATATTGCCCGTCCGGAGAAGGCAGGGGTGTCGTCGCTTATGGTCAGGTTTGTCCACAAGACGGCGGTCGTGTCAGTGTCGTCCATCTTAAGATTCCTTCCTTTTCAGACAGAGTGTCCTCGATCTGGCACTCACTCGCTAGCTCGCTCGCTCAGCAAGCACTTTGGGAGGCGTGGAGGAAAAATGAAGCCGAGGACGAACGAAACCGACTTACGGACACTAGGGCCATTCGGTTTGCCGACATCGAAGGAGCGCGAACGTACTCGAGCGTGAAACATATCTTCCGCACGGCAAAAAGAGCGTCGATCCCTTGAGGGACTCGATGGTTACCGACTGCCGACTCACGAGAGGAACGTCAATTAACTTTCCGGGATGCTGGGGAGCGCTCCGTTGCGTCGCCGTTTTCTGCTGATATGAATTTCGCGCTCCAGAACCGTGTTTTGTTCTCAAGAGCGCACGAAATTCTGACAGGACTTGCGCGAAGTTCTGATGAGAGGCGCGAGGGACAGAGCGAGTTATCTTCGATGAAAGTCCCTCGTAGTGACACATCCTGATGAACGTTCCCTGTTGTCCGAATGGTGTTCATTGTTTCGCTAGGAGCAAAACTTGAGCACCAGACGAGTGTTCGCGCCTTAATCGTTCTCGCAGACTCGGAGCGGACATTTCGCGCAGAGCTGGTTGCCGGGAACCGTTTCACTCACTGCAAATGTGAGCAGCAGGTGCAGCAATTGCACGAGTCATTTCAAGGGTTTTGTCTCAGCGCTTTCTTGACGGGAGCAGCGCAGCAAGGTGAGTCATCTCGGTCCCCTCTCTGGGCCCTCGGAAACCGTCCCCTCTTCGGGCCACCAAAGAGCACCCGGTCATTTGCATCGCGGTGGCGGAAAAGAATGAAGCGACTGCTTACATCACGAGCTAGCTCAGCTTCTCAGTATGAGCGCAAGCTTGCTTGCATGCATGCATGCATGCCTGCCTGTCGGCTTGCTTGTCAAACCACTCGGCCACCTCATTAAGCACTCTTTCTGGAGGGCTCTTCAGTCTCCACCGCCAGCTCTTTCGGCTGTTGGCTCAGCTAGGCCCTCCAACAATCATCGTCATCATCCTCCAGCTCATCCTTCTCTAACTCCTCTCCTCCATCTCCCCCCGACCCCATCCCAGCTCGTTTTCCTCCACTTTATCTTCATCCAGCGTGTTTAAGACGAATATGCGTCTTCGTGACTAATCTGGTTTGTTTTCTCATTATTAATCAGGCTTGACAGAACTGTCTGTCCGTTCTGGGCTCACGCTCGTGAGCTGCTCCTTAACGTGTCTCATTCTCAAGAAATCCCCAAAATCCTTCGCGGTGTGTCTCAACCGAGTTTCCACTCCATTTCCTCGATGTCTCAAGCTCCTCGGGGGTAATGAGCGCTAGACACACACGCGGTAATAGACGACGGATAATTTTTCGTGGATCACTGCGCGACGACAGCAACGTGCCTGACGAAAAGTTCCCGCTTACGTCAGAGAAAACCAGGTACTTCCGTTTTCACGTTACCGGCGATTACTTCCAGGGCAGTTTGTCTTCGAGCTCCGACGAGCAGTTCGACGATGCAATCGGAGTCTGTCCCATCGGTACAAAACTTCTGCGGAAACCCAAGTTTTCCGAGCGGCTCCTCGATTTCGATCCGAAGTTTCCGTTTCCCCAGTACTATTCGCCGTTCCCCCTCTTACTTTCCACGCACCGTTTCCCACAAACATAGCGAGTGCTTCATCGAATCGCAGAACCGAGCTCTTCGCTCTCCATTAGGAGGAGACGGCGACGACGACGTCAGAGCCTCACCTTTACCTCGCTGTTCCTCTGGCCCATTAAAAAAGCGAGAACTTTTTGCGCGAGGCAGCAGCCGTCACGGGAGAGGAACAGAGTTTTCGCAAGTAAAGTATTTCAACTCATGTACGAACACACACCAGCTCCAGCTTGACCAAGAGTAATATGCCAACTACTAATCCAAACCTTCTGTTTCTGCGGCCCGAGCAACAAGCACACGCAATCAGCTCCTGTCCGAATGTTCGTCGTTCTCTTCCCTTTGCCAGTGTTCTGCAATTCCCAACTCCCTGTGGACTGCGCAAAGTTGCGCCGAGCGCGTCTCCACTCATTTGGAACCTTAGAGAGCATCAGCCTGCCCCAAATGTTGCTCTCTTTCTCTCTCTATATCTCTCTCTCTTTCTCTCCACTCTCCCCCGGTGACCAAGGTCGTCCCTGTCAGCCGATGACAATCGCTGCCCAATTCACCTGCTCGTACTTTCGGTCGGTTTCGTATCAATATCTCACCCCTCATCGCCTGCTAACCCAAACACTATCTCTACATATATTTGGAGGCCGATCTTGCGCAATTCGAGCTGCGCGAGTCGTTTGCTCCGTTTGCGGGCCATCGGCCTCGCGACTTATGGCAGAAGAAATGCAGCATGTACGCACTCTACACTGTTCGATGCGGGCGAGAGTCATTTCGGATCGCGATGGTGGGCGCTCGTCGTCCCTTATTCCTCCTGAACGTTCATTCCAAACAGCGGACACGCGCGTTGGCTGGAAACGAGCGAAATGGAACACTTCATCGGAGATGTCGGGAAAGTTCCGCGGCAATCGTTCCATGAGTTCGCATTTGGCAGGCTGGCGTCCAAAATCACCGGGTGCCGCCATCGGATGATGAATCGGAATAATCATAGCCGATTGTAACTGGACGTCTTGATGGATCCTCTGCGTGAGTGCGGGAACCCCGGCGCCTGTGCCGGTGGACACTCTCGATGCCCAACGGAGCTCGTTTTCACTTCAATGATGGCATAAGAACCCTCATGCTGATAACGGATAACTGAATTTTCAGGTCGTAAAACCTTCGAACGAACCGAAAACCGTATTCACGGTTGCTCCGTGATGGCAAAATCGCCAATTAAGTCTCGCGCAACGACGACTGCCAGCTCACTAAGCCTAGAGGTGTACTGTATGGTCTCGGTCGTATTCCGATGCTCATGCTCTCGCTGCGGTGTCTCGTGCTGAGGGTCGATAGGGTTTAATGAATTCGTTGTCCAAAACATCGATTGCCCGCGGAGATTCCGACGAGCCGATACTTCATCTTCATGAACGTGCGCTGTAAGAATGAGCGTGGAATCCTATTTTCGTCGCGGCTCCAAGGCTCAGTCAGCGAGTCCGTTGTCAACAATGGAGAAATGTTCCGCATGAATCTTGCTTTTGCTAGCGCCCGGGAACGATCCGCCCGCATTTCCATTTAGGAGTCGAATTCGCTTTTCAAAATCGTCGTCCGAGTCACACGACTCCTCAGATAGCTGACCCGCATTGTCGTCAAGTCAACATCGTCCGAAGACGGTGCTTTCTCTTCGCGTGTTCCGCGTCCGACGGAAGTTGCGAAATTCGTCCTTCTCAGTCAGAGCCGTTGCTTTTTTGAAGCTGACATTTTAGAGCTCCTCTGAGCTCACAGAGAGGTTCAACCGGTTTCTTGGCTCAGAATCCCGAATCGCGTTTTTTGTTGTATCGAACTCAACGAGTATGGACCTCTGGGTTGTCGTCCAGTACGGTCATTCGACGCGACTATCTCACACCGCTCCTTGAATGGTCTTCGTCGGAGGAGATCGTCGGGATTCGCCGCTATCGAGCTTCCTCTTCGTTTTTTTTCCCGATCAAACTTTCATCAGCGGGGAATATCTACTTTCTACACCATTACGCATTCGTTGCGATTCCCAGAGAACGTTCCGGGGGCTTCTCCTTCGCGGGTTCGACTTCCGAGGTTATTGCCGAATGGAAGCTCGCCGGCGGAAAGAGGAACGGTCCGAAATTGATTGAGTGCGAGGCGGTGCAAATTACACCTGGAAATTGATTCCGAACGAGAACTTTTCCTAACAAACTCACATCTCAAACGTAGCTCAAAAGAGCCGGAAAAGGAGGTTTTCACTCATATTTCAGGTTATATCGGCCGGAGAAAATGAGAGGGAAAGCAGGGAAAGAAGCGTTGCGCGGCGATTTGCACCAGACGGCAAAAAGCAAGAAGGGACTCAATTGATGCAGAGGTAACAACGCATGAACAAACGAATCGAATCTCGCCGCTCGAATTGTTCGCTTGAATTTCTGCCTGAATGGATTCAAACTGATCGACTGCTGGTACCCGTGTGCGTGCATTCGTATTTATTCTTGAAGACTTGACGAGGAAAACTGGGCGCAGAAGGAACCGAATCAGATACGAAAGTCAACATAAAGAATACACGAAGCAACGATAAGGTTAACTTGATTTGAGATCCTGTTCAAGGCTCGTAGTATGGGTTTGAAGATTCCAACGGCTCGTGCGACCTCCTGAGAACGGAGAATACGGAGGCGTTGCGCGCATTGCTCTGTTCGAATCGAATCGGACGAAGAGGTGTGAGGCGTTTCCGGGATGATGGTCCTCGAGTTTCCACTGGCCGCAAGCGCTTTTTATTATCGAAAGGCAAAGTGAAGGTAACTCCTTCACGACGCGGTCTCTTCTGCCTTCGTCCGTCAGAAAGGCTCAGCTGGCGTGCGGGTCCCTTGGCAAACAAACACCTAGAGGGGACCAAACGACTCGGTGGCCAAACTTTTGCCAGCAGGTGGACGGAGTCTCGGCACGAATGCAAGACAACGAGTGGGCCGTGCATACCGGAATCTTGATAATCTCCACCGTAAAAACTGGGACTGGAACACTGCAGACCGTCCACGGATGGAGACCCTTTCGCGTCCGCTCGAGAGACGGGCACTCCAGCGCAGGACGACGGAGTCGGTGCCTTGATTCCCTCCGTTTTGATTTCCGGCAAGACAATCGTCTCCTTCTGCTGCTGTCGTTGAGACTTCTTCTCGGTTGCAGGCGGCAGCGAAGAAGAGAGCAGTAAGCAAACAAATAAGCGAAAGGAGAGAAAAACAGACCGACAAACGAGCAAGAACGATGATTTCATTATCGCGGCTTTCGTCCAACCTTCTCGTCTCCCATCGTATCTCAGCTTGGAAGAGAACAGAGAGTGCCGCTCGTCGCCTGTCCTCGTCTATCGGCCGTGTTTCTGGCGCAGCGAGCTCGGACGAACGGTCGTCCTCGTTTCTTTCTTTCTTTTCTGCTCCCGGAGAAGGCCAGTGGGCCATGAAGGCAGCTCAGTCGTGCGAACAAGATGTCATCGACACCTAGTCGTGGTCGTGAGGATAGTGGTAGCAGCAGCGGCCCCGGCGTCGCTGGTGGCATCCAAGCTACTTCTCCGATTACTGTTCCTTGAAACTCGGACCAGGAAATGCTACTACGTCCAATTTCGCTCACTCAGCCGTTCGCGCGATCCGCAGCCTCTTCCCGGGCACTTACCCTAATTTTGCCCCGACCTTTTCGAAGCTCTGTTCTTTGGCGTTCGGGCGTGCCCTTTTCTCCGAGGATTATTCGACAAAAGAGTTAAAAGAAGCTTCGCCCACTCATGTCAGTGTTCCGTACCGATACCGCCGAATGAGATCCTTATAAAGCTCGCTCGACCAGCTGGTTGACTCCTAACGTCGACGTTTTCCTCCCCTGATTGCATAAAGGCGTTATCTCGCTGCGAAAGGCTTACGTCAGCATTTTTGTCATCTCGAATTCTAATACATCATCGCAAAGCTCGATCGGTCGCCGGGTCGGTTGGTCGCTCGCTCGCTTGTTCGCCTCAGCCATCGATTGCGGATCGTCGTTCGCGACTTCTTTTGAATACTGTTAGAGAATGCTCCGCATGTATGTATGTTTGTACACGAGATCAGGAGTCGCGCAACATCGAGCAAAATCGACTACGTTGCCCACGACAAGCCCGATGTCGACGACAAACAAGAAACGAGGATCGCGGTGATGTCACCATTCACGCTTAGTAGGGGATATAAACAGCAGGAACTTATGACCTAAGCCGAATGAGGGCTCTTGCCTCCTGCTTACGTCGCGTCCTCGGGGAAGGAAACGAATGGATGCAAAGGATTAGGGGAAAAATTATCTAACCGGGAGTTTCTCTTTTTTCCCGCCTTCTTCACTTCGAGGGAGTCGCGACGAGGAACGTCCCACGGAAGGAACGAAGTCGAAGTTTCGGGCCATCGAACGAATTAAGGTCAGTCTAGACTCTGGAGCGTTTTTCTCCCTCTTTTCCTACTTTCTTTATTTCTTCTCCGCTCTAGAGCTATAGGAACAATTTTCCTCAAGGGATTGTCTTCCAAGAACAGTGAGTCTCCACTCTTTCATCGTTGACTTACCTCTGGCTGACCCCTTGGGCAGGTTTTGGTTGTGCTGTCTCGGCTTTCGATTCTATTGTTGGCGGGAGAATAAATCAGCGCTAGCCCATTTCGAACCACAACGAAACAAATCAATAACGGCGAGATCATCGTGAGCCGTAGCTCATGTTTGCCGACTGATTAGCGCAGGTCGCGAGGCAAGCTCTGCTCTATGGCAGCTTCTTGCCCCCGAGTGGGGCTTTCTTTCTTAACCGTGGCCATCGTGGTCTCGCCGCGCTGTGTGTATCCACCCAACAAGGATCGTGTGTGTTTGCGTGCCAGCATTCGCCAGGCTGATTTGCTGGCTTTCGCTGGTTTGTTTTCGCTGTGAGGCACTCGGTCAGATCCTGCGTGCCAGCCGAGAATTTTCGCCGGTGGCAATGAACCAACTTCCCCCGGCTTGGCTGAGTGCCTCTCCATATTTTCTTCCGCTCGCTCTACGCAGCTCGCGTTCAGAAACTTCACAATAATTTGCATGGCCTTAAAAACGGCGAAGTCTTACCAAGCCGAACTGTGGAGGACCGTAACGAATACTAGCTCAACTCATAGCGTGGATAAGTCGGATGGACAGAGGGAGGCTTCGGCGTCTTTGTCGGGGGGAGGTGTGTGGGGGGGGGGGGAGGGGGTAGCAGTGTTCCGCAACGACGTCATCAGAGTTACGTTGACGTATCTGAAGGAGGCTCGGTTTCGACAAACTTCAGAGCTTCGCCCGGAGTTTGACCCGCCGCCGTTCACCCCGGCAAAAATTTGACGAGATCTAATTTGCGAATTCAACAGTCTCCATCGCGCCAGCTCGACGACGGGGGTCAGTAGGGTAGAGCAACCGCCAGCCGCGGCCGCCGCGTCGACCTCCTCGCGAAGGCTCCCTGAATAGAACTGTGGTCCTGAGAAGCCGCGCAGCTGGTGGGCTCCCGAGGAGGCGAACACACTGCAGTGCTCGGTTTAGACGGATTCGGCGTCTCTCGGAAGAGTCAGAGTTTAAATAACGCATCGGCCATCGCGGGCGGACCGGTGGGATGTCGGACGAACGAGCAAACGAACAATGGATCATGGAACACGGTCGTGCTGACCCCAAAAAAAACATTCGGTGTCGGTTTGTTGCTGGCCACCTGATGTCTTCTGTTCGCGTGTTTGTTGCGTCGATCTTACATACTAGTGTAAGGTCCCGACTCGCCACGAAGCAGAAGTAAAACAGGCTGGCAAGAAACCTCAACAGGCAAGCAGCCGGCCAGCCAGCCAGCCATCCTAGCTACTCACCAGGAGTTTATGCGACTCAACAGACGAGTGGACACTGCCGGCAAGGCGAAGCAGTAATGGCCAATCTGTCTGGAGCAGCAAGTTAGGCCAGCCGGCAGGCAGGCAGGCACTAAGGCGATCTTTGCTACCTACAGGACGGATTCGCAGCACAGCCATGCCTCGATTTGGAAGACGTTCGCCTCCGCAGGTTGAACTGTGGCTGAAGTTACCGCTGGCTGCAGATTTGCCGATGCCATCACCAGATCGGAGCGTGCGTCACCATTCGCTTCCGTCGGATCGATAAGCCAACGACGATAAACGCGAAACCAACCACTGATAGATTGGTGAGACTCAATGGATTCTCGGTTGGTTGAACTGATGGTTGGATGAGCAAATGGAGCTTAGCTCCTGCGCTCTGATGGCTCCTGAGACGGTGCGACCAGAAACCAAAACGGGCTGATAGTTGCCATCTGAGCTGACGGTTGGCCGAAAGGAATGAACGCGGAACATACATGAACCACCATCAGATTAGTTTCAACTTCGTATTCACAGGTACATGCATCACGTAGTTTCACATATCATGTGCTCATCGCGGATATGAAAGCAATTGACGGGCCAGCTACGCGCAGGGTGAGCGTTCCTGTGAGCGATCGACATCCGCACTTGTGGTGTTGGTGGTGGTAACCGTACACCCGATCCAGGCAGCGAATTCTTCGATACAGCCGTGCAGCCGGTCGTCGGGAGAGCGGGCCAGCTTTGCATGTGGAGCTTTCTTGCTTCGATCACGTTCCAGGGCTCTTGGAATAATGGCTTGCACCCGTCCTGCACGCCCAAACACCTGCTCCATGTCTCAATAGCATGAGCTGATTTTCTGCAACTCAATTGGAACATGACTCAGCTCGGAATCAGTCGTGCAAAAGACGAGGCACTGCGAGCTCTGCAAGATCTCAGAGTGTTCCCCGAGAACCTCGTTCACCGATGTAGTATTACTGTGGGAAGATCAGGCGTTTGCGCACCCCTCTCGACTTCCGCCGGCAAACTTTTGATAAGGGAGCGAGGCAAACTAAGACTACTCCACATCGGAAATATTGCTTTGTTGGAACCATTGTCGGAGCGGGAAAAGTGAGGGAAAAAGCGAGTAGATCATCGACTTGAGTCGAGCATGTAGACGGTCGAAGACCGGACAGATCCGATCCCGAGTAATGAAAAAGATTCGCAGTGTGCAGCAGTTCAAAGGGGAATAACTGACGAAAACTGACGAAACTAACTGGGGAAAGTGCGATGGTTCTTGATCAGGGTCGGCAGAGTTTCTTCTTGACGGGATAATGATCAAGACGCAGCGAGAGGACTGGTAGAATGCAAGCAGATTGGCTGCATTGGACTCCCGTGTGACAAGCTTGCTAGCGCCTAATTTTCAGCGGATTGGCTTGTTTTCCATGAGTCGTAGCAATCATTGCTCCTTTTGTTTTCCGTGTTCATCTGTTTGCCTGGATACCGGGAGCAAGCTCATGCGGGCAGACAGATGAAGGACGGAAGGAGCGGGGCGACGGTGCAGCTTTTGGGCTCAAACGAATCGGATAAGGGCAGCCGTCGCTGGACAACTCATTCGGTCTTTCTCGGTCCAGTCTTTGGGGATCGGGTTAGAGCTGATCGGGGATAATTATGCTCTAATTGCCACCCTTTCGCCCACGAAGACAAAATAAAAAGGAAGCTTTCTCGACTCGTCTCAGATGCCCTCCTCGAATTGGATCGCGCTCCGAGAAAAGAAGAGAGAGAGTGTGCGTCCAGTGCCGAATTAGATCGCCAAGGCGCTTTGAGAGAACCCATTCCCCTTCTCCCTTTTCCTTTCTGTCGTCACTTCTGTTTCTCTTCTCCCTGCGGCTCCTTGGGTGGGGCCCTTCATCAGAGACGCGTTGTTCGCGGCTCCCTCAGTTGCTCCTCGGATGCTCCTCGTCGCTCTATAAATACGAGCATCATCATAACAAAGCAATAACGGACACGATGCTTGAGGGTTCACTTCCCCGTTCTCCTTATCCCTCTTCCTCAATCATTCATTAGTTGCGGGGCCAATTTTCTCTCGAATACTCGCTGGCTATGATGCGGCCAGTGCGAAGCGGAGCCGGCGCGGCATGCCAGAAAGCGCGGCCACTCAGCCACTAAGTTTCCCGCTCGCTCATTGAAAACCTGCGCACGTAGCTCGGCCACTAAATAGCAGAAAATCATCATTGATTCGGTGTGACCCCCTCAACCCCCCGTACCCTACCCTGTATTGTTATTCCGGCCCGGGCGTGAAAACGACCGACCGACCGGCCGGCCGACAGGAAAGCTTCCCCTAGGCGAGGAATTCGCTCAGATGCTCTTACTGGCACCGTTACCCCTGAGTAAATCTCCGACGATCCTGAAATAGGAACTCTGGCCCGACCATTCTTCACAGAAAGTTTCCGATAACGAAGAAGCCGACGGACGGTATCGCAGACGCCAACTACGAGTTGTCCAAACCTTCAAACTTCGAGGAAATATGGACTCCAAAAAACGAACGTGTCTGGTTTGACCTGTTGGTTGGTTGTTTGGTCGGGCAGGCGGGCGGGCGGCAGCTTGCTCGACAACTCTGTGATCGAGAGCACGGGGGAATCTTCCGCACTTTTGGAATGGTGGTTGCACCCGCTGAATCGAGGGAGTCCGAGAGTATCTCGGCCGGGCCCAAAACATCTATGTAGTAGTACCCAACCATACGGGCCTCGAACAAACAAAGAAGGGTCGAGGCACGGCAGAGCAGGCGCATCTTTCTCGAGAGACGCACTAAGTGTGAGCAGCTTCCAGTAGTTAACGATGATTGCTATAAATAGACGGCCTCAGAGCCCAAACGGGTATCCAGCTCTCCCGCTCGGTCGCCCGCCCGCCTGGACGCCAAGTGGCGTAATAGCGTCTACAGTCGTGAATGGCAGCCCGTGGTTGGTGTCATCCTTGGCGTGGTTACTTATGTTCTTCTCGTGGAAGAGCTCGCGACCGCGCGTTTGGGCGGCAGTTGAATTTTTTTTCGGAGGCGCATCGCTGATGCCCCCCTTCCGACAGCGGCGTTTTTTCGCACACAAAACTACTCGTGTCGCTGATGACAGCGAAAGCAGCGGGCCAGACGAGAAAGCGACGGGATGCCAAAGGGCGACCGTTTACGAGATGCAAGTCTACTAGCGAGCTGCGCCGCCGTCACTCCATTCAAGTCGAGGGTTGTTCCTGTTCAAAACTGCGCAACCTTGCTTCAATGGCTCTACTTGTCACCCTTGTCCTTGGTTTCCCTGTTCTTTCAACGGAGCTTCCGCTTACACGCGCACTCTAACCTTAGACCCTCAATGCAGACATGGAAGGTTGAACTCCTTCCTTGATCTCTCCATTTCGCCTGAACCGATCGCGATTGAGGCCCGCGGAGAGCGGATGTGGATGGAAATTTGATTGACTGCAACGTCCGCCAACTAACTCGGTCTGACGTCATCATGAACACAATAAATATGTTAACCAGAGCTCGAGCAACCTAAGCTGTTGAAAGAGAATTTGTGTGTGGGGAACTTACAATATGTCTCCTTGGCGAGCCGGGCAACTACTTCCCCCTTCAGTTTACTGTTCTTCTTGCCCATTGTTGCTGCTGAGCTTGGAAGTAGCTCTGATGTTGTCCTGAGTTGCTGCTCAGGTGATGGTACTTCGCTTTAACGCCTGATTGATAACAGTATCTCTCTTTCTCTCTCTCTCTCAGTCCTCTTTTGTCGTTCGCTGGAGCAGCTGCTACAGCGGCAGCTACAGCAGGTGTTGAAGCTCAAAGAAGGGCAGAGACGGTGTCAAAGGCGGTCACTTCGTGTAGCTGCTTTTTCACGATCGATAGGAGTCGGTGTCTTTTTCTTTCGGATGTTCACAAACAACACCAGAAAAACAACTCACACTTCCAACTTGACACTTACACAGCGCTGGAGTCTTCCCAGCACGGGATCCGATGACAGATCCGAGCGATGCGTCAGCGATTCACGTTATTCGTTTATCGAATGAGCTTTGGAAAAGAGCTTTCTCGTTTTTTCTTTCGTTCGGCAGATGTTCAAGGGGTTAGCGCAGAAGTGCCGGAATCGCTGAAATTTCCAGCCGATCTCTATCAATCACGAGCACCCCAGATTTCACACTTTGATCACCCGATGAACGATCGATTCGAGAGGTCTCCCCAAAGAGGGTGATTGATGCTCACTTGCTCGACTTGACTGGTTCGTCTTCGTGTTGAAAATGAAAGTGATACGGAGGAGATTGATTCCGGCAATGCTTCTCAGCTTACGCAGTCGAAGATTGAAGGATTGAATGATGCTCGATATGTAGGTTGATGATGAACCAGGAGCACATGAACAAGGGATTGATAGAGAGATTGATTGATGGCTGGATGATTCGATGATCGGTGGATGGGAGAAACACTCGCTGCTCGAATTACTTGCAGAAGTCTGATCTTTGACTGGGGTTGGAACGAACTGAGTAAGGTAGGTGGTTGCCGCGGGTATCGCAGCGGATGCCGCGACTACAGGGATGATAGGGTATGTTGATTTGTTGGTAGCGTGGAAAGTTGGTCGGAAGGATAGCTTGCTAGGATTGGTACTGATGTTCACTTTTTCGTCGAACTGATGATGTATGATCGATCGATGGATCGATCGATTGACTGCCTGCTCCTCGATGGGTGGATAGATCGATGCGAGCAAGAAAGCTCTGTTCGAAGAGATAGGCGACGGATAATGAGTGACTGTCTCTCGCACTGACTGTTCAGACTATCTCGCCTGTCTACGCCTGTTTCCTATTGCGCACAGGTCGCGTGTGAACTAGCAATGCTGATCTCGATGTTGGGGACTTGAGTCGCCGTCAGAGACTTGTTGAATTAATGTTGTATGTAGGAGATGATTGAAGTTAAGTGAGCCTCAGTCCGATCACTCGCGAAGTCGCGCGTTCAATACACGTCGCTTACCCTCGACAGACAGCCAGATAGACTACGCAGACGGAATTAGAACGATTGCACAAAACTGCTCCTGTCACTGACCTCGGATAGGCCCGGTGACTTGTTGATTGTGTGTCAGTCGTTGATTTCCGTTCTCCACTCAGTCATTGAGCACATCGAGCAATATACAGCGAACACACGGCCGAAGTGCGGCGGTGATGGTGGCGGCGGCGGCAACAACAACAACGACGACGACGGCGAGTTCCTCGAAAATTCAGCAAAATAGGACAGACTCATGGACAAATGCGAGCTTTGAGACTGCGATCGAAGTGTTTTGTTTGGAGCCACGGCCACTTAGAGCTGCTGGGAAACACAGACGTGAGATTTTCAGAGCGGATCGATGATGAACAGTAGACTCGATTTCGAGAAACACGCTTGTACGTCGAAGAACTGTGAACGTTGAGTGCGAGTCCGACTGACTGCCTGACCGATCGACTGATTGATTGGCTAGTTTAGACAGAGATAAGAGACAGATAAGGAGATGAATCTTATCTGCTTATCAGCTACAGTAAACAAGCGGACAATTCAGTCAACTTCTGGGCACGCCAACGAGCGAGCGAGCGAGCGCGCCAGCCAGCGGGCGAACCAGTCAACAGGTCGCTGGTTCCATAGCGTCAATACAGGAAACCGATGAGGGTATTTTGCCGGCGGCGGTTTGCCCGCTGGTCCTTTCTGGCATTACCTCCACTGGCCGAGGGACGAGACGTCCGCAGCGCACAGCTGATCCACCGCGCTCACAGAAGCGTCCAGTTAAGCCGGCAATTTTTGGCGCTTCGTTTCCTGGCACTTTTTCTGCTTGTCCTCCTCCTGAACGCAGAGTTTCCAAAGCATGATTCGCACCGCCACCTGCCCTTTCTCTGGTGCTCCTGTTGAATTGGGCAAAGACCAAACTCCAACTCGTGCTTGCCACAACAAGACGTCTCCCTCCCTCACACTGCGGAGAGGGTTTCCGCAGGGAAACGCTTTCCGGCCCCCGTAGCCCGTAAAGTTCTCAGCCAGAGTCCAGGGGGCGCTCGGAGTTCGTTTTGGCAACACAGAAGCAGCTGCAGCAGGAGCAACAACAACAGCAACAATAAAAGTAACGATCGGGACGGGACAGCGATGGACAAGGAGTGCGCGTTTTTCCCTCGAATCGAAAAGAGAAAGAAAAACTCCTCCTCAAATACATGGAACGAACGGACATTCAGCAGCTGTCTGGAATCGGCCAGTCTGCGCTTCCTCGGACGCTCACCATGAGTTGAAGACTGGAGTCGATGCGAAGCTTACAATTAGAGGTTAGCATGCGACCGGACTCGGATTGTTTTCTTTAGACATATGTTTCCCGGCTGAGAATCGTTTCTACGAATCTCACTACAGAGGTGCTTCTTCGAGGATCCAACAGTAGGCATCAGGAGAACCGAACAAAAAGAAGCGGGATATGATTCTGGAAGCGTTCAGTACGATACACGATGAGCTAGCGAGAGCCGTCGAAACTTCGAGCTTTTGATCCTCATTCCGCTCTTATGCCTTCATGGCGTCACGAAGCGCGATGATAGGTTCCGCGCTCCCGGTGGTTACAAGACCGGATGAATATTCATGGTCCGTTTAGAATCCCGACGATGTCTCGATCAGATGCAACACGGAGTTCACATCAATGCGTATCGATGCCTCTCGCGATCGTCAGGGCGCTAGGTCAAGCCCAGACTTTTGCTCAGGATGACAAGCCTCATATAACGACTCTGCGCTTGATTTCCGAAGGAACAAATCTAGTAACATTCATCAGCAGCACTGGTGCTCCTTGTCGGAGAAAAAGAATGCGGACTGGTCGCTTTTGATTTGGAAGCCTCCATGAATCTCGATGAGCCTCCATGCTTGTTTGCGCGAGTTCGAGAGGTTTGGTTGTACCTTTGGCTGTATCCTCTCTGCACTCATCTGCCAAGTCGGATAATGATCGGGACAGCAACGGTGTATGATCAGAAGTAAAGCCGCTCGGGCTCAATCAGCAATAACAAATGCTGAAGCTTGCTCTTTGCTTGTCGTAGTAATCAGCTCGAAGTGCCTCTGCCTGAGCTGTCTCATCGGAACAGAGTCGTTCCGGAGCGTAATCGAATAACCCGAGCGTAATTGAAACTAAGGGAGGTTGTCATTTACACGGGTGATTGGCGTCTACATCAACTCATTAGGTTCTCCTCGGTCCCTCAGCGTCAGATTTCCCAGGTAGCCGTCAAATGGGCCGTCGTAAATTACGCGAGTTGACTACACAAAACTTTAGTCTCCCGGGATCGAGCGTTCCACTCCATTGAGATTTTGAAGTTGGAACAGGATTCTCTTGGGCTTCCGGGATAACGACTCCTTCGTGTGCGTTGGGCTCCGAATCTGGGAGTTGTATCCGAACCTCGGGCGCGATATCGTTCCAGAGAACCGAAGAGAGATGCGCTATGATCTCGACTGATCCTTGAAGATAGAGCTCACAGTTTGCACCGCTCGTTCCGGAAGCCGGTCGTTTCTGCACCTTCGGAAGCTTCTAGAATATCCGGGATGAGTCGATGCGGTCTCGGAAGGGTCGCGTCGTAATGTGACATTCGATCCTTGGAACAGCACTCGGGAAGCCCCCGTTTGCCCCCTTGTAATTTTGTACGAGTCAATCATGGGCGCCCGCGGAATGAGCAGGGAACCAATTATGGTTTCCAGCCTCATTCCATTACGAGCCCTCCCATTCCGCAAACGGCTTCCACCATCATTTGCATGAAATGATTCCAGCACACATGAGCTGCTTTCTTTCCAGCCGCAAGGAAACTCTGGCGGACCGAAACCACAAATCTCCCGGCTCATAAAGTTGTCAAATCCTCATGCAACAAGCAAACACATTAGGCGGGTAAACAAACTCGAGTGATTTACGCTGCGGAAAATCGTGACGCGTAAATGAGTTTATGCGCATAGGCAACCCCATGTATTATCCTCAAATAAACAAACGCACAACAAAACCCTGATGAGCGACAGCAATGAGTTCCGGAGGATTTTCATTGTGAATACAAGTGAGAAATGGAGTCTCGGGAGCGAACAACAATGTGGAAAGCTCCGGGGCTTTGCCGAAAGCGGCTCTCGTCGTGGACGTCGACACGTCCGAGCTAGTCTTCAACAATTTCCTGGGTGGACAACGGAGGACCTGCGCGGATATTCTGGCGAGATTGAATCTGGCCAATGGCAAAACTCCTTCATCTTCGTGGAAACATTATTTATTTATTGAAATAGCGATAGCAGATGATGATTGATTCGAGGTATCTGAAGCTGAAACGGACGCCTGTGCGGGAGCGTTCCCTCTGATACCACATATCTCATCTAATATTACATCGTTTCTCAGCCAAGGATGCGCTCATATCCTCGCGTCCTCTCATATCCTCACCGGTCTTGACTTTTTCAGCTCACGCGTAACGTTATTGAGGGTATCCTTCGAAGATTCATGACACCTGAGGATCACGTTACTACGTATATGCCTGTATATCCGATAAACTCGCTTGGTGTTATTGTTGTAGCAGGGAGGGCTTCCACGAGTACCTTCATGTTCGTTTTCGTCGAGTGATGTCGAAACAAATGAAAGCACAAATAAAGTATGGCTATTCAACGCTCCGCGACGTATCCGCGGAATCAATCTATTTCTTCGGAGCTGCATGAACTTTCATTACTCTTCCACTCAAGTCGGTCTTCCTGAAGCGTGGAGACTAGAGTGTTATTAACGAAGCATAAACTCGCTCCCAAAGGTTATGTTCTGATATTGAGACCGAAGAAATGTCACGGCAACAAGTCGTAGGCTCAGGATCGGTTGGGGATATGTGAATTCGGTGGTCATCGACCCATGGCTCTCTCTGAGAAATGCTTCGAGAATATGTTGGACCCCTGACCACGTTGCAGAGCGCCAACGAGCTCGACACTCGAGGTGAGGCGAGATATCTGCGCTTGGACAGTGACGGTCCTCCTCGTTTCCTGTCGCTCGAAGACTTCTCGTCGTTCCGCGGGTCAGAAGTCAGAAGACGTAAGGTCCTGCCCGAAAGCCTCGAGAACCATGAGCGTTGATCCGAAGTATGATATAGCGATGAAATGTCTCTCTACCACGAACTTCCAATGCATGGAAGCATGTATTGGAAGCGGTCATGCATGCTGTGCTAAGCATGCTCGCTCCTAAAACAGAACAGACACCCAGAGGTTGGACTCCTCGCAGAACCTGCCAAAGAGAGCGTGTCACGCGGCTCGGGAAACATTGCTCCTATGCGACGTAGTATTCTCCTGAGACACGTCTTCGTTATGCTAGCAGGACAAAGTATCACGTTTATTCCGCGCGGACATGTCATTTTGGAGCACGATGAATGAGATCGTCGAACGGAACCTCCCAGGCGGGTGTCGAAAACTCTAATATTCGAAGCCGCTCTTCCCTGATCAATTCTCCAGGAGAGCCTGAAGCTATCTCTGATCTCCACAGCGCTCAGAGACCTGAAATGTCTGGAAAGTGACAGTATTCGGAACATTTGTTTCGCCCGCGGTTCTCTTTTAAATCGGCTCGAACCAGGAAAGTATCGAGAACGTACCACGATAGTATTCCAGCGACATTAAACCTTTCAAATAGCTCTCTGAGCTTTGACTAGTGTGCCGATGAACTCGGAGAGTCCACAGACGTTCTGGCATCGTTGAGATTGGTGAGAAATTCGAACAAACGGGAGCACCAGTCTCATCCCAGACACGACCATTTTGTGGGGCGCGTGTCTAGCATCCGAATTTCAAAACAGTCTGTGAGGTACCACAGCCGCAGGACACGGCGATCTCCTTGAAGGACAGTGGAAAATTCTCGGTTTTCAAGATGATTGTGCCAGCCAGAGCCGTTCAGGTCACGCGAAGCGTGCTCCATAGGAACTACGGCATGACGGCCGTCCTCTACGCGAAGGCGAGCGATCCGATCCAGCAACTGTTCGTGGACAAGATTCGCGAATACGCTTCGAAATCGAAGGGTAAGTGTGTCGTTCGCATCGGAAATTCGCCTCAGCCGCCTCCATTCGGTGGTTTGGGTGCATGTTCCAACTCGGTCCATTCCAAGACCTGGGATTCGTTCGAGAAATGCGTCGAATCTAACCGGTTGCCCATGAAGGCCCCGAGTTTCTGTCGCTACATGAATAGCCTGTGGAGAGCTGCATGTCAATGGCTTTCGGACCCGAGTTCATGCGCTGCTTCTCAAAACCAATCTACAATTCCCACGCGGCTGACAGAACCGACATCGAGCTAACGACCCCTGTTCTATTCCCTCCAGGAAAGGTATTCGTCGACCCTACACCCCAAATTGAGAAACAGTACAAGGATGAGCTCACGAAAGCCACTCGGCAGTACGCTTCGGAGGGCGCTGACATGAACAAATTCCCGGATTTCAAGTTCGCAGAGCCCAAGATTGACCCGATCGAAACCGTGGCGAAGTAAATGTTGGACGGTGCATCTTAGTTTATGTAAATGAGTCAATAAATCATTCACGGTTATATCACCTGCCCATCGCGGTGGTAGTTTCTCTCGGCGGTTTCTTCTGGACCATCGTTATCCATCGGTGGCCGATCCCCGTATTGAAAATGGTGGAGCAGAGCCTCATCACAGCGGTTCACATAGCTCGGAACCATTTATGTCCGCGTGAAGGACATTTTCGGTGCGCGATTAACCAGGGAGACCATGTAAGCATGTAGTCATAATGAAAGACCGGCGTGAAAGAGTTGCGAACGACTCCATCTGAGGGAAGTTTCCCCCAGTCTACTTTTTGACACTGAGAAATCCCAAGTTCCGAGCGGAGAGTCGAAGAGGGAAAAATATGAAATATTCAAGATTTCCACCGTATTTTCTCCCATAGGATCCTCTCCCTGGAACGGGCCTGGATGGTTTCCCTTGCAGAATTGCCTATAGGTGACCATAGATAGAAATGTGATAGGGAACCCTTTCGAAGAGCCCCGTGGACGGATTGCTAAGAATCGCTGGACCAGCTGAAACTGCAAAGGGGAGCATCAAGCACAAGTCTTGTGGGGCATAATGGATGTCCGATGCTTTTCCAATACAGAGTCATCCTGGGTCGAAAGGTTCTCGGGAACAGAAAGCCAAAAGGAAACTGATGAATCAAAGTGTGGGATGTAGACGCTGTAAATCTACGACATGTAACGAGCTTCTCCTCGTTTCATATCCACATGTTCGACGGAGAGAGGCAGTGTCTTGTCTCTGACTGATTGTGAGGTATAGTGCCTTTCCGACACAAGGATTCTCTTGCGGAAGATTCATCATACAAGGAGTCAGTCATTCTTTTCGGACTACCTGATGCGCGCGAGGTTAGGTTACCCTCAGCATATACGCACGGGCCGCGTTCCATGTGCACCCTGACAGAACCCCGCGGGATGCAGACCCCTTTCTTCGGAAATGCACAAGGAATAAAATGATGAAGCTTACGGTTTCATTGAAGGAAATTTATTGGATTTAGCTCACCACCAAGCACCGCTGAGAAGGACGTGAGAAGAACTCACCATATGAAATATTTGACAAATGCTCGAAGCACGATCAAAGAACGCTGCATGTCGAAGACACCGCTGATCCAAGCTCAATGAGTTCCCGCTGCAGATTCTTCGTTCACAGAGGTGAGCGGAGCCATCTCAGCCGGCCGTTTGGAATTGAGACTTTGCGGTTGCGACCCCAAATCAACCGCCGATGCCATGGGGGGAGTCGACTCTTGTCCGGAATGATCCAGATGGGGAACATCTAGAAGAATTTAGCCGTCCCGCGACATTGACGACATCTGTGAAGAGTCACGGACTTCGTCGCGGTCTCGAATCCTGTGTCGGACTCATAGCCCTACTCATAGATAACCGGATCTCTGTCTAACTCATTCTGCTTGCCCATCGTAATGGAGCATTGAAGGGGCGGCATTCTCCCTGATCTTCGAGATCCGTTTCGGGCGGCACTTCGTAATCGCACGCCACTGACGCCGTCCCGTCAGCATTCCACTCATCAAGTTCGTCAGTTCAGAAAAATTCCTGAATTCAAGAGGATACTCGAGCTATATCTAATCAAGCATGTTCAGGTTGAAATTAACAGTAGTTTATTCTTAAGACTTCTTTACACTTCGGATCGCTTCGATCTCCGAACGTTTTGTACAACGAATGTCACGGTTTTACATGATAAGAAAGTGAGTCGATTTAATGTGCATTCACTCATTTTGTCACTCTGAATCAACAATCCACTCTTAAGATCTTCCGCAGTCATCTCACAATCAGGCATGGTTTCAAACAATTCTTGACAGGTGACAATGAATATGCAAGTATGATATACCTAGTTTAGTTTAAAACGGCTTTTTGATTGAATGAAGCCGATACATGACTTGTCGATTCGGTGTTATATTCACCTGGTTCCCCTATCAGTCTCTCTCTTCGCTGTCAATTCCTCCGAGCTCCAAGGAGCGCAACATAACGGAGTTGCTTCCGACTAGGCCAACTCAACCTCTTGCTTTAAGCAGCAGTAAGAAGTTTTTAAGGAACGTTATGCTCACAGTGGTTTCCCACAATGTCAGCGATGGATCACCAGAGCTTCGATGAGTAAGCGACAGGAGAGATCACATAAAACCTTGTGTGTTCGAGTTTGCGAGCCATGAATGAATTCCGGTAAGTAACTAAAGAGATCAATGGGAAGAAGTTATGACGGAGGCTTTAGCATCATCACAATCGAATTTCTTGTCGTTCGGATAAAAATTATTAAAACGATTCTGATTAAGTAACCGCCCGCAGAATTTCAAGGATGAATTCTAGCGTGCGTCGTCCTCTAAAGTAAAAGAAAACTGAAGAAATTCAATGGGAGAACGCTTAGGCCCGCCGTGATTACAAGAGAAAGTTTTTCGAGAGAGGGAGAATACCGAAGCGAGGCTTCTCGAATCTGAAATCGGAAGGCCTCATGATCGGATAGTCCCCAGTCAAGGTCTGTCTGAGGTCTGATCAAAATCTTCGCGATTTTAGGGTTGAGATTTCGCGGGACGAGTTCGTGTAACAGACACCGCGAAACTGGATCGGTTCCGTTGCGGCAAAATAGTTGCAGCTTGCCAGCAGGGGCCTGCTTCTAATGGAATGTCTGGAAGTGTCGACTGAAGTTGGTGTCAAAATCCTATTGCTTGGAAAGTTCGGCAGCTTTTTCGACCGCATCCTTGATGTTGTCGAAAATTGGCACATCGCTTCTGTGGGCCTGGTCCGTTAGGTACATGCGGCATCTGTTATAATCCTTCGTTTGGTAGGCTGTAAGACGCTCGCCGTGTACCAAGGTGTTCTCACACAGTTGTTGAGTGCAGAGAACTACTTTATTCTTCTTCAAAGCAATGTAGTAACTTGCCTGAAAGAATGGAATCCGTGAGCTACTCGTTCAGTTCAGATTGGACAGTTAATGTCGTAAACCATTTATCAACCTAAAGTAACATGAGAGAAAAAATCCGAGAATGATCTCTTTGACGCTTACCATGACCATTTCGGCTATCCCCCACGTGTCGCTGGGAAAAACGAACAATAACACGCTAGAAAGACCGATTTGCTTCATTTCCATTGGCGTGAGATGCTGCGCGTTGGGCTCACTCATTTCCCTTATAGAGACGTGGTTTTCACTGCAAGGAAGAGCAAAGGCTGGATGAGTGTCTCGTCGCTCGTCTCGAGATTGATCGGAAATTGCATACCATTGATAACTTCCTTCACCCCAAATTTTTCCAACGGCAAGAGCGTACGCTCACCTGAAGCATGGGTGCGCGATTTTACTCTTCCAGTCAAGATCCCCGACGGGGCCACAGATGAAAACTTCCTTCCGCAGAGCGGTTTGCTCGTTGGAGGAACACCATCTCAGTAAGTTGTGGCACATCGAAGGCTTCGAGGAGACTCGGAATTCTGAGTTTATCATGCTGAACTCCGTGTCATTGATCGACGGCTTCTCGTCCATTTGATATTCTTTAGGAATGTCTCTGCCGTGTAGACCTCTGAAAGCTAAGTTCCTCTCGTCTCTGGTGAACCTGTTGTTGGTGGAGTAGTTCTCAATGTTGCTTCGCATCTTTCTGCAAGGACGAACAGGGATGTTATCAGAAAATGCTGAAATAATTCCATAACTAAGCTCGCTAAACTTCTGATCTAGTAGTCAGGCATCCAAAGCTGAACGTGAACTCACATGAACTCCTCGCTCACGGTCGGATCGATTCTTTTTATGAGTTTTCGGTCATCTTTGGTGCAGTTTCCTTTGACGATGTCTATGCAGCCTTGCACCGCTTCAGGAATTCGAGTGTAAACTCGGATTTCCCTCGCCTCAGCAATGTCGCGCATGTAGTTTCGACCGCGGCGCATCTCACTCAGTTCCCTGTCGAAGATAATCGGATGGATCAGTTTGGAAGCAGCAGAGCGTGTGCGTACGTGCGAGTGTGAGTGTGTGCGTATATTTATCGACTCCAGTGACAAAACAGAAGAGTATCATATTTCTCGCTTGTCCGCTCGCTCATTCGTTCGTTCGCTCGCTCGCTCGCTCGCTCGTTCGTTCGTTCGTTCAAATCAGTCCGTCCGATAGGGCCGAGATATGCCAGCCATCAAGATCCGACGTCATTTCTATCTCGATCACTGAGGGTGTTGGAGATCATCATCGCTCGTCAAAACAAAAGCCATTAGAGCAATTCCGAGCGATGCTCGCTCACTCCTCTCAAGATGGGACCCTTGTACAGCGGCAGCGGGCGCGCATAATTTGTGGGACGACGATGGAAACGTCATGAAAAACGGTTCGGGTAGCCTCGCGACGCGCCGCCGCTGCGAGGATCCGCTCTTATTCTCTTGCAACTGCGTGGCTCGACTCGTTTGAATTGTCTGCGTGGATTCCTGATGGTTATACATAGTTTTTGAGCCTTGCTGCTCTGATTCCTTCAAACTCACCGGTCAGAGAGCTCCTCGCCCATCACTTGGTCTCCGAGTTCCTCGATGGCAAGGACTAGGGTTTGTTTCTTGAGGGCGCACCTCTCGCCGACCTCGACCATGCTCGCCAACGATCTCGTCTCTTTGTCGTGAACGAAGAGTAGTACCCTGGCGTTGTCTTTGGCCTGCTGCTCGAGGCCTATGAGATCCGGCAGCCAATCGGTTTTTTGCTGCGGAATAGGAATGCGCTCCAGTTAGTTTGGCGTAGTTCTCAGTGCATGGTCAGTAGAGACGTAAAATTTTCCGCGACGCAGCGATCACTGATCTTTCAAATCGTCCGCTGGAATCTCCCCGGCCCGAACACCTGGATTCCTGATTGCCAGGGAAGGTGCCGCCGGCAGATCAAACACTACAGGAGTGTTTCAGTCCCTACGAGACAAATTACGCCTAGAACTCGCGGAATCAGCTGAGTGCGTAGAAACTCTTGAATTGAACACCTGGAGCCTTTAGGATTTCACCTTGCAAAAATTCCTCCGACGTAGTGGATAGAACATGTCGGCAACATGAAAGAACGCTCCAACATTCGTCCAGCACACTGAGCTCCTATGCGGAGAGACGCTATCGCCTTGGATAATTTTTTTCCTCAGCGTTTTGTCATCTTACAACACGACAACCCCTTCCAATGGAATGAGGAAGATTCCTAGTTTCTCACAGATGCATCTCGCAATGCCAGACGAATATTTAACATTCCAGAAGCGTTGTTAAAATGCTTGCTCCGACAACAATAATTATAAGTCATGGGGCAAAACGTGTCGCTATTCCTACTACAGCTAGCATTGCTTCTCGCGTATGCCGTCATGTGCTATGTCACGATATTTCCGTGACGCTACCGCGTCGGCGAAGGATTGTCGTCGGCCAAATATATGAACATCTGATAGCCAGGCATGCGTGCCACTTCATGAGGCATCACTACATTAGGGGCGAACTTTCTTTTTTTTTGCTGCCCTCATTTTCCACACGAGAAGGAGCTTTACAGCCGAAGTCTAATGAAATAAACCGATCGTGAACTCACCGGATTGTAGAACGTGACTTGGGCCGCCTTCAGGGCAGGAATAGCCTCGTCCCGGCGCCATTGTGTTGGGTTACAGGATCCACCGAGAAAAACTGGAACAAAATAAAAATTTTAAGCAACGATTTGACAATCGATGAATAATGCCTTAGATCAATCAACGTTTCTCTCCACAGATTTGAGAGCAGGCACAATTGTTCCGCCACTCATCTAAAGGACAACACACCACAAATGGAGCAACCGCGAATGCGGAGAACAGAATTCTTTGATGTGAAAAAAAAACAACACATCACTCGATTTTCCGCGAACATTTTTCCGATGCCGGATATGGGCAATTTTGACATCACAACACCATCGCCGATTGGTACGCACCAATCATGGGACAAACACGAGGCGACCCTCGGACCGTAAGACCATTACAATGATTCTGTTGGCCGCAGACTTTCTGCCATGTTTTTTCGTCTTGACCTTTATTCCATCTTCCGACTTTCGCTGCAGTAGAACACTTGGTTCCCTGGTGTATACAATCAGTCGCCGCGAGGAAGTGTGTACTATCCGGGGCCAGTGTTCCATCGAGGCTTGTTACAGGGGGCACTGTATCCCACTCGAGGCTTAGTGATGCCAGCCCGATTTATAATGCGGAAATCTCTATTCTGAGCTCGAATTGACGTTTTGGACAAAGTACGGAGGTCCAGCGCAATAATGATGTCGCTGGGATTAAGGATTTGGCGGATAGTGGGAACTGACTTTACTGGTCGACGACCGTTGGAGGCGTCTCCCCGTGCTCCGTTTCCCAAATCAGATGTTCCCCATATTCCGAAACTTCAGGAGCACCACCTCCTCCCTCCGGGACTGGGAACGCATTCCGTGTCAGCTGATTAGACACGAGCTACGTGCATATATATTGCTCGTGAAGCTGCCGCAATACACTGGAACTCTAGAGTTTAGGTCTTCAGCCCGGAGGACTTCAGCCCTGGGCTACGATTCCGGGACACTAGAGCTCAGTGGCCCACAGGAAGTTCTAGTGATCGAATCCCGCCACAAAACGTTGGTCAACAGTTTGAACATTGGGCCAAGAAGCATCATCATTGGACTCGAGGCGGACCTACTCGATTGCCTCGGGCTCAAACTCACTCCGGTGGTCAATTGCAGTTTATCAGCTATAAATCTCGTCCGTTTTACAGCCGTAAGGAGCTGACAGTAGGCTAGCGATAGGCCGGCTACAGTCGAGCGAAACGGAACACGGACTCTCGGGAGAACCAGTGAAAGAACGAAGGAAAAGAAAGACAAACATCAAGTTACCTTCGGTGCAAAACGGTCCAACAGTCTCGGTTAGAGAGTCGTCTGAGTTCTTACGCGTGGAGCGTACGGGCGTGTGCACGGGTGGTACATCAGCCGGTGAAAACGGAAGTCGCTCGGGAGCAACAGAAGGCGATTGGCTCAACATTTTTCACACACTTATTAGCTCGGAACTTGGGAGTTGTTGGTAGTTAAGTTAAGTCCGTTCAGAGTCAGCTTGGGGGGTCAGAAGTGGTAACTGTCAGAGTTGTGCCATTGGCGCCAACTCGGTTTGTTTTGGTACAGCGGGAAAGTGAGGCTCGAAATCCTCGGCTGCGAATTCTAGAATGGCTCAGCCTGCGGGCTTTCTCGCTTAAATATAAGAGCCGTTGCGACCCTCGCCCGTGACACTCACTCAACAAGCGACCGTAAGCCCTGCAGTCTAGTCTCGCCTATCGAGACTGTGCCAGCATGCTCACGCGCTCGACACCGGCACCGCTGCCGCTGCGGCCATCACGTTGCGAAGACAATCTCCTTCGAGACTTGTTGGTGAGAATTTCTTTTTGAGGTTACCAGGAAAAGTTTTAGCTTCCATCATTTGACAACACCAGATCTTGCGTGACTGTTTCAGCGTTCTCCTGTCCGCCGTCGGCGGCGGGACTGCCTTATCAAACGATGTAACCATGATTCGAAAAAAGATGCATCATACGCCCTTCGGCCTTTTGTTTGGTGCGTCAATCCATCTTGACCGACTTGCACGCATGATTCTGCCCTCGTCGCGTCGGCACCCAAGTCTACCAGTCGAGTTTTGAGAACACTCAGAACAAAATCTCAGGTCCGGTCGGTACCCGGGATTTTTGGCGGGGCAATACTCAATCGAGAAGCGAACGTCAACACTTCGACGGAAGCGAAAGTGACACGGGCGTGTCGTTCTAGTAACTTGAAACAAGCCTCCATTGGTAACGAGCTCAGACACCATTCGCCGACTGCAATTCTTATTGTCATCGAATATCACGTAACAGCGGTGGCAACAGATTGCAAGGTCGGCGCGCGCTCCGTGAACACAGCGAACTACACCTCGAATCCGCGCCAAACGGAGATGATCGAAAAACGCGACGGAACAGAACCAATAGACATCAAAGAGACAATCGTCATGTTTTATTTTCGAAAGCTATAAATTGATGATAATCAGTCTGGTAAATGAAGACTGTCGATGAAACACATGGTCAGCATCGACGTCAGAGTATACGTAGACGACTCATCAACGCTGGATGGACTCTGTTCTGTCCATGATCCGGAAAACGGGCTAAAATTATCTTCGTCGACGCAATTTCCTTTGCTACGGCCGCCGCTTTCATGTCACCTACTGATTCGATACCTCGAATGCACGAATGGCGTCGATCAACATAACCGGTATGGGCTTCTCTCATATTCGAGGATCTAGACATGCTCAATAGCCGTCTAGGTCGCTTCTCATCTTTCCTCGAGACCGTTTCCGATTCCCCTCCCCATCCCCGAGAAAGAAAACAGGTGGCATTGTTTCAAAGCGCCGTCCGTTTTCTGTTCCTTTCTATCGAAACACAGGGTACAGTGTCCTTCGGTGGAGCGAGCGGCTTGTTGTCTGTATTTCCAAGTCAGCGATGCTTGGCAGTATAACGACCTTTTGCTCGCCCGCCGCGTAGTCGATTGCCTGAACTATAAACCCTGTATTTTTGAGGAAATGCTCCAACTGTCGAAAAAGACCTCTTCCAACCCTGTGAATCGACCGCCTGGCGTAGTTCAATGTTCCACGCGAGCTAGGTAAAATCAGAGGCTTTTTAGAAGCTGTCACGAAGGTTTCCGAAACAGACGTTTACGACGTTCATTCGCAATCGGAGCAGCATTACCATCCGAGAATCCGAGCAAAACTAGAGGATATCGCTCCAAAACACGATACACTCGATTCTGCCTCGTGTCGCGTAATCATCTCGACATCGACCCTTTCACATCACCCACAATGAATTGACATCAGGTGTGATGACCGAAGCGAATCCGATGCGCGGAATCTCGAGGATTCGGTTCGATTCCATCGATTTGCGTTCGCAGAATATCCGCGTCTGAGGGAGATCGGCACAATGAACGACAAAACGATAGGTAGAAACCAATTAGCGGTATCCTGTGCGGCCGTCGACATCGATGAGGCTCATACGTCAAATACGCTCCAGGATATAAATAGAAAATCGAGCGTCATAGGGTAAATACCTAATTTGTATAGATTACTGAGTCCGATCTGCGTCGATATGTACCTGATACTCCATCAGGGCACCAGGCCAAAGCAACCGGCTGCGAAAAAGATGTCTCGCTGCGATGTCTGATCGCTTGCGTGACATCCCGCACCAGGTCCATTGAATACTGCTTGGATTGCTATCAGAAATGACGTCGGCAAAAGTGCTCCCGTGCGAACGGACGAGCGACCGACAGGCCGTCAATCTGTCCGTGTGTCCGACCGTTTGACATCAGGGAAGGCAACCTTGTTTTCATTAGCCGCGACAACGAAAGATACACGAAAGCACTTTGCGAGCCGATCGTATGGAATAATCTTTTTGTAGGAAGCTGGCGAAGAAATCGAAATCAGCAAAGAAGATCAAATCTCCCACACAATGACCGACTACAACTAATTTCGAGTGAGCAGTCCACTAAGGGCACTCGTTACACAATAGACGAGAAACGAGGCGATACAGTTATGGGCTCTTTGATCGTGGTCCGTAGACTTTCAGGGCAAACTTCACCCCGCGATTTTGGGAGGCACAGTTGTGTTCGTGCGCTTCCAAGCGTCTTCCATTTTTATACTGCTTGCAGGGTGAAATTCTTCGCATGAGTCCGACCACGAAAGCTCGGTTCGATTGTGGTCGTAAAACCTTCCTCATCTAACAGACAAGTTATCGCGGAGACTAATAAGTCTACCACAGCATTATTGATAACTCTGAAAAATAGCACCATTAGAGCTTCCACCAAACGTTGGCATGTTATGTCTCTGCATTCCTCAACCTACAAATCAAGGTAATCGCGATTCCGCCGCCGCCGATCTCCGCGAGGATCCGTGTGGGATGACCATTACGGAGTTTTCGATTGACGACGCTCTCCAGCGAATACGTTCTCTGTCTGAGTGAGATTTCTCCTGAATGTTTTCTACACTCTGAATGAGCGTGTGGAATTCGAGTGCGAAACAACTGTTACAACGCATTCGGAGAATCGCTTTACGAAATCTCATTCACGGCGAATTCCTCGACTACATCACGGAAACCACCGCTAAGAACTCGGAACACGCAGCTCGTGTGTCGAGATCAAGTGGCGTGAACTGCTCCAACTGCGATCGGACGGGGAGCTGGAGCGCTCAATAGGTACTTCGAGTACTTAGCTGGTGAAAGTGATGATTGATAATTCATAATAATCCCCCTGGACCACCCTGGACGAACTGTGATCGATTCGTTCAATAGGGGGAGAGAAAATTCTCCAATGATCATGAGCTTTTGAAAACAAGATTAGAGCTCAAGTTAAGGTCAGTATAGCACCACGATAGGAAACCTACACGAGTACTGATCGCTATCGCCCAAAAGCTCCAATATCGGAAGCTTTTCGCAAAACATTCGCTCACGATAGATGCGTTAGGCGAAAATACAGGAGACCGGACAGGAGTTCGGATGCGGAAACGGCAGTGATCTACCACAGTGTTTCGATGAATTCGAGAAAGCCCCGAGGAATGTCGTACGAGGTTAGCGCTCGACTATTTCCGGGATTCTTATCCGTTATTCCAGGGAATATTAACCCACTCGACGCTGCGCATCATTATGGCATCGACCTCCACACGCGGCTCGGCCGTTTCCTCATCACGCGGTAGAAGCTCATCATGCGGGGTATCCTTCCGCGCCCTCGAAGCGCGGATGGGAGGAAGGTCAGCGTAAGGAAGCCCCTCCGCGGACTCTGGAGGATGCGCTCGGACGACCTCTTGCGAAATCGATGTTTCGAGGGCACCTGGCAGATATGCTCTACTCTGGAGCACGCGTTAACCATCGCATATCATATCTCCCCGTGTTATCGAACTTTCGAACCAGCTGATCTCGAACCGGAGGTTCCATGAAAACCCGGATTCTGCGATAACGGTGTACGCTAGCGGCAACGGAGGTTCCGGACTCCCCTCGCGAATAGCTCACATATATCCGGAAGAGCATCTGGGGCGGATAACGGCCCTACAAATGATATTTCTGGATCGGGGAGAGCGTGTCCGAAGCGAGTTTTTCAGCTCTTGGAAGTTGATCCTAGGTCCTTTTCTCTAGTCTCGCTTCATCGTGGATCAGGTAGCCATTCGTGAAACGACTTAAACCACCCTTATTCAATTTTTGAATATCTTTGATTACTACGAGATCGCGCACGACGGTAGTTGCATTCCGCCGACACGCGCTTGTTTGATAACACACAAAAGACAAACACAGACTTTCATACAGACACTGGGCGATTCCATCGAAACCACAAACAGATCTTGTAAAGATCCGTCGATATTCTGGCGGCTTAGTTCTGGCCAATTCGCCCGAGGGCTCCAATTATATGGATGCTGTTGGCCCAATAACCACAATAAAGCCCTGTATCTGGGCCGCCAAGCACAATGACAACAAGACAAAATCATCGGATTGACGGATGTAGATCATCTTCCGCCGTCGTCAAGCATGATATCGTCGGAGCGCGATTTGGACGAAGAATGTCCATGTCGAATGAAGATGATCGTGGGAGCGTCTCCTTCTTTCGATGAAAAGAACGAAGAGCCGCCTTCAGACTTGGACGACTCTCAATATGAGACACACGGGAGGAAGATCCGAAAGCACGAATGTCTTGTCGGACTGACTGAGAAGCGGAATCTTCCAATCTTCCGAGAGCAAAGCTTCTCCATCCATTCTTCGTGGAAGTTGGAGGAAGAGATGGGAAAACTCGAAGGTGGCCTCAAGCTCGCACGATGGCAGATAACGCGCGTTCGGGGATCACCTGAGAGCCTCATCATATGTTTTTATGACGGCCAGATTTCGACCGAGCGGAAAAGTTTTTATGCCGTCACACATCAATCTTGGAACCAATCCGGATGAAAATGAATCAAAAAAGGATTCCATACGTCATCATGCTTTTCGTCCCTGAAATGGCTCTGGCAAATGGAACGAGCGAGGAAAGTTTTAAAGGTTTTTGTACTTTGAAAATCGATTAGTGCTATCGACGTTAGCCGAGAGAGTCCAGAATCATTCCAAAAGCCCTGCACCTTAAAGCCTGGCGTTCCCATCCGATGTCTTTCCAGCTTATTCGACTTTCGAAAATATCCATGATGATTCCAATAATCCCGGCGAGCCGTGTGCTCGATGAACCGGAGTTATAGTCAACATCCGTTGACTGAAGGCACCTCAGGCTGCCTCTCAGCCTGGAGGAACTCTCCTAGATACAGGAGGCGCTGCTAACCGTCGTTGCCCACAACCCACATCGAACTTCAAATCGGAACTTCCTAGATCCGGCTACGCCGTGAACCTGTGAGCAAGTTGGAAGATAATGAACTTACCGTCGCCCGATGATGTAGACATGAACCTGCACGGTTTGCGCAGTAACGCCGGTGATCCACAGGAAACCCTCCGACGGGGGTCCCGTTTCATTCTGTGGGGATCATCAGAGTTAGCACCCGAAGCGACGAAACAGACATTTCGGACAATTTTGAGGACGCATCTTGTTGACTCACTTCCGATCCGAGTATTTCATCTCGGCGGCGTAGAATGTGAACGCGCCGTAGTTGAAGTTTGGTTCCGAATGCCTTCTCGATTCTCGCGTGAGCTGGAGCATCTCGTGCACTTGAGCCTGCGTGGGGTAGATGTCAAGACGCTGGAACAGCTCCTGTATCACTTGCACGTCCCCGGTAGCCTTGTGAGGAGACCCAATCACACTCTTCCAGACGTCTAGGGTCCGTCTTGAAAAATTTTCTTGACTTTAGAATTCCAGTTAAAAACCTAGAGCATCGAATCTCGAAATTAGGCACGCTTCGGTCCATGCCGATTCGGACCGCCGAAATCTGTGCAGTGAGGAAGCGGGGTCCTCGACTGAAGCTCATGTCACCATCTTTGAAACCGAGGGAGAAAGCTCGCCATGACGCAGTGGATACGACCGAACCGTGAGACGGGTAGAGTATTTTCCGGAGCGCTGTTCTTGGAATGTCTTTGACATGCATGCGCGCGCGATCGCAAACCGCAAAACACCGTGAATCAGGAAGCCACTCGTGAGTGAATGGGAGATTGATGGATAGTATCAGCGATCCACCGCAAAGTGAGAAACACCGTTCAGAGAAATGCGAGGATTTTACGCATACTCCGGTGAATCGTGGCTCCATGCTGGACTCTCAAGACCGCAGAACGATTTCCTGTGATATATTTCCTACGAGGATATCAAAATGGCTAGTCTCAAACATCTCCGCATTCAAGCATGAATGCAGTGCGATCAATCGTCAACGAATTCCGCCGGTTCGCGGACACGACTTCATACAGAGAAATCAGCAGGAATCTGAGCACAACATTCCAGCATCGTGTTTTCAATACTTTCAGCGCTTGAGGGCGGAACAAGGCGGTTAGCATTGCGAGACTGCAGTATGAAGTTCAGGAAACTTCTGAAGACACTATCACGGCGCCAGGTTTCCGCGCGACCCGTGAACACTGATTGCCGAGAAACGGAGTTTTATTAACACTGCGTTGAGCGAGAGGTCGGGACAGATGTCCTTTGCTCGAATTCTCGAAGCGCAATCTCGCAGCGCAGCTAACTGACACCTGATATCCGAAGACACGGGCAACATACGGGGTCGAATCGTGTTGATGCCTCTCGAGCAGGTTTCACGCAGGTTTTTTTCGCAGGTTTTGAACAATGTGGACAGGTTCCGCGATCGGAATCCCGATCTCTGACAGGAACCACTCAAGGCCACCATCGGACCATCCCAAGCACCTGAGCGTACGGGGTTTCATATTTCCATTCCGAGATCTATACGATTGTGGAAGCCCGCGTACATTCAGTATGTTCGTAGATACAGCACTGTATCTAGCAGCAGTCGAGAGCTTCCAGTTGAAAAAGTCCGCGAAGCTGGTATGCGAAGCAACAACGAGAGATTCGTATGAAGACCTCGGAATGAGGACCGTCCTTCTCGATCAAGAGACCGCGGAGGTGGCATGCGGAATCCTCAACGCACTTGATTGCCTCCACGGTCCACGTAATCGGCGGCCTTGCATAAGAACAGGCGGTCAAAGAGGTAGGCGGCACGCTCGTTTCATTTTCAACCGAACGCAACACCGCTGTCCACTCGCTTCACGGCGCGCAAGCGCAAACGGAAGCGACTCCTATTAGTGTCGCGGCGGTTCGTCGACGAGCCGGTGATTGTACCCAAAGACAGAGAAAAAAATGCGTAGAGGAAGCCGGACCGATCTCAGTGATGATGACAAATCGTCACTCTGCCGCTTTTATAGTAACCTAGCGACACCTGTGGCGAAAGGATCGACAATGGATCGAGCATGGCCAAGAACTCGGACTTTTACAGCCTATCGTAAATTCGATCATTATTTGTTATCCACACCTACTATAAGACATCTCCCGGATTTTTATACGTCGAGAATCGCGTGTTTTCGATCCATAAACATCACACGGTTGTCGCGGGGACCCTGGCCATTAGAAGCCTAGTTAGGGTTAGGACACACAGGGACAAGTTACAATTGGGACAGGAGGGAACTTGGGAGTCAAGCATCGCAAACAAAGCCTCACCGAGTGAAAACTCCGATCGGTTGGAGTTCCTCCTGAACCCTGTTCGTTTTCCGCGGAGGCGCCACCGGTTTGGCCTCTCCCGTCTGACCGCTGGAACAAAAAAGCACAGTTTCAGAATTTGAGTGGGACATCCTGTTCATCCTCGGTCTGAGTTGATTACTGCGAAGGCTCTCAGCAATTTCAGTAGAGTAACACTATTTTGATTTGGCGTTGAGAGAGAAAAAAAGAGAGCCTGCAACTAACTCGCGAGCGCTCGTGCGCCCAAATTAATTGCAACCTCGAAAGCGTTCTCCTACCAACTAAGCGGAACGAATGCTACAAAGACGCCTCAAGCGGAATCGTCAAAGATGCATGCACTGCTATAAAATGACGGGGATGCTTGCGTAAACGTCATTCGACTTCCGTTTGTCCACATCACAGACAGGATTCTTCGTAAATATGACAATCAGTGCGCTGATTCAGACAATCCACATGACGGGTGCGGACGCAACGGAGAAATGTCGCCTTCCGACCGCTCAACATCTCGGAAAATCTGAATCCGTGCACCTACACCCAAGATTTCGTTCTCAACTAGCTTTGTAATTCGTTCGGTGATTTCTATAAAGAGGCGCAGGTTGCTGCTACTCGCTGAGTTGATCTCGACCGTACCGAGAGTCATCACCGCCCAAAACAAAAGAAACAGGGCGCAGAAAGTGGGTCAAGAGTATTTGCGCCAGAAAACATTATAAATAATGAAACACCGTTAATCCAAGGCCGCATCCAACATGAAAGCCGACGGATCAGACGATACAAGTGGAATTTTGGCTCAAGTTTGTGGTCCTCGAGGTTGGCGCGCAAGTGCTCACTGATGCCAGCTTGTTTCGTTAAGGTTTCCACGAGGAGCGTTACACAAGAGATTTGAGACGTTTTTTCTGTGGCCTAGTTGCTCGTTTCGATCAAGGTTGTCTTGGAGATCCAGTTTTCTGTTGACGATCTCTCCACTTGATGTCTGTGCGTGCGTTCACGAAGCTAGCGGGTTCGAGGTTTTGAAGCATCTGCCGGAATAATGACTCGATGGTCACCACGGCTGTCTGAAGAGACGAGAGGTCTTCTCGCTGTCGTTGGCGTCCCTCTTTACCCCATATGCACGAACTCTTGCGAAAAGACTCAAACTAACCTCAGAACGCGACAGTCTGGCAACTTTGATGGACTTGACTGCGTGTTAATCTCACGCTGGCGCCAACAAATAAAATGACATGCCAAAAAGCTACAGAAAACGATTCGGCCGTTCGTCGTCCTTGATCGTTTCGTTGCCAGTAGTGGCTTCTCCTGAACGCACGGCCGCCGAAACCAAGTGAAAGTTTCCGTTTGCGTAATCGATGGCCCGCTTACGGCAGGAGTCTTGCCGTGTCTAGTTAGACTCTAACGCAGCGTCCGCAAAACCGGAGCACAACTTACAGATCTCAGCACGGAGCATAGACCACTATATTAACTCACTCAAACAACTGTCCGTTTTTTCTGTCAGGCACGGCCTCTGTACTGTCCACTGCTTGCCTCCGTGTCGAACACTGATGTTCAGTTAGTTCAGGTGTCCTTTTTAACATACTTCAGTTGCGGCGGAGACTGACCGGACCGCCACTTTACGTCATTCACGTCGAACACAACAGTTGACCGCAGGTCCTTTCAAGTCCGATTTTTAGATCAGCTCCCGATTCTCAATCGATCTGCCGTCTTCCCTCGCCTCCGGAGTTCAACAACCAATGCGAAGCGAATCTTAGGAAGGGTCACTCTTGACCATGATTCGGCATCTTGGCGTATGTGGTCCGAGTTAGGAGAATTGGGTATTTGGCTCGGACTATCAAATCTGGAAATCGCTCCAAAAACCAACCGATTGACGAACGCGCGCGCGTCGAAACATCGGTTCACTCCGCGCGGACGATGCTTAGGACTCGTCTCATACTCAAAACTCGTGCTATCCGAATTCCGCTCGGATTGATTCTGGAAGACCCGACATCTCGTCAAGGGTGAGGGTCGTTTTCCTTCAGAGTTCCCTTCGGAAGATTCAAAGGAAAACGGCGGCGATTCCTCTCCCGGAGAGAGTTCCTCTTAGAAAGGTCCGTTGCGATCGTTGTGAGTGCGATTTGAGATTTGACTCAAACGAGCGAAACTCGTCACCCGAGCTGCTGAGATGGATTGCGGGCAGTTTCACTGCGTTCGACAGAGCGAAACGTAGGGGAAGCCAATGACTTTTCCGCTCGAGAGAAGTCATCAGTACGCGCGATATCATTCGAGAGTGTTGGACAAATGAGCGCCGTCGCAATCGATGGTAGTTTTCGAATGATGAGAAAACCAGCATTGAATCGCCAGACGTTCAGACGGCTGAATGAGTGGTTAGATCAGGATGGACAGATAGATCGACAAAGAGAGCGAGGAACAGACAGACAGAAAGAGAAAGATGAATAGATCCGACCATAGATTATCGTTGTTGGCATTCCAGCCGACATGGGAAGGTCGTGTTCAGTTCAGATTGGCGGATGACGCGGCTCGTCGAGAGAAACGTCAAGAGTCGATGAGGTGAAATGGAAGAGCAAGGCAAATTGTGAGAACACAAAGAGAGGGTGACGAAGGCGAGACATCGATTTGCCAACAGTTGAATACTTTTTCCGCGCCAAATCTCTTCCCTAGCCCTCTTCCAGAGGCCATTACCACATAGCCACAGAAACACGTGACCAACGACGCGTCATGGGGAAGCCGCGCGCCGCATACAACGCTTGTCGACGAGACGTTTCGAGTCGATCGAGCCGAACAACAACTACTCACTACTCTACGACGAGACCGAATGCGATTGACTGGCGGTCTGTTCCGACGTCGCGATTACATCAACTCGGAAAATCAGATTTCCACCACCGAATTGAATCGGGCTCATACTCGACTAAAGCAGAATCGACTCGAACGCAGAGCGTTTGTCCGTGGTGGTCTACTCGAACTACTGGGAGTCCCGCCTCGCTCGAGAAATTACATGATCGAGAGCGGTTGGTGAATCGACAGGGGAATTTCTACAAGTCAGAAAGACACTTTCCGAAGACGAGATTAACGGAAGGAATCTCTTTGTAGTGTCATCGGAATTCCGTGCCGCGCTCGAGCTGCAATCAGTTCTCTGAAAATATTGCACCTCGATCAGAAACATCAGCCCTTAGCGATTCGCCTTGTATGGTAGGGTTTCCGTGAGAATTTCCTCAACCTGATCCTCCCACAAATCTCACTACGAACAAACGAAACAATCGACCCGGCTGGATCGCAGGACCCGTTCCAAAGAAAAACGTTGGTCTGTTCGAGAGTTTCTTGTTTCCCACCGCCCGCCTCGCTTCGCTCTGATGTTCTTCTCCGGGACGACGGGTTGATCCGAGTGATCTACTATGCTGACGAGCTCACTGGAGTAAACCGCGCGGTTAGGCATGTTTCCATTTTGGAGGTCAGGCCGAAAGTGTTTATGTCCACGACGGATACGAGCGATGGTGTTCTGTCTTTCTCCGACTTAGCATTTCGGCACGTCTCTTAAGCAACCCACAACTCGGTCGGCACAACAGCAACACACATAGAACTCCTCCATGACGAATTCTGACGTTGCCTGTAGCCAGAGAATCCTGAGTTTGAGGGAAGGACACCACCCGATGGTAGAACGTGTGATTCGTTCGCATTGTCACTTGATTTCAGATCACAGAGCAATCCTGTTGGTTCGCACTGCATTCATTGCGGAGCCATCCCACTGGCTAGCATTCGCCGTTGATGACGAACGCCAGAATCCAGTATCTATGCCACTCCATGTCCGTTTGATTCGGATTTAGGATGGAATCCGGACTTCGAACAAAATCTCTCACTGAGCAGGATCATCCGCATTCTGGTTTGTGCAGGGCGGAAAATTGTAATCGAAGTCCGGACCCCCGATTTCAAGAGTTTTCGTTATGGCGACGCCGACGGTTAGCGAGTAGATCACGAGGGACTGCGGCACTTGATCCAAAATCTACTCGTTGGACGGTCTGATTGGCCACGAACGTCGTAAACATCGGTTCGGTTCTATTTTTTGCTCCTTCCTTTTTCAGTATTCAGAGAGCCCTATACATCGTCAACTAAAGTGGTTTTAACCCAGACAAAACCTTGGCTTGTTTTCGAAGAGTGTCTGATTCTATTTTTTCGAAGAGATTCCCTCACGTGAAACCTCTCAGCCGAACGGCCTCAGGGCAAAGTACGCTCTTAGCAAAGACGTACGCGACGATTGAACATTCTATTGAAGACCCAATAAATCTGTTGAGACTTCGTGTCGCGCACAACAAAACCAGTTACGCTCTCCGTATTCGTGAAATCACTTTTACGACACCATCCCCACTGGGTGTCCTCGACAGCTTTCTGCGCCGCGTGCTAGAAGGGCGAGAGCAAGCAATAGCTTTCGCGTGGTTAAAATGCAGTCCTTCCGGGCACCAACCGACCGAATTCGGTTCTGTAGTCGTCAAATTTTTCACCCTTGCCCCCGATGGGGTCGCTTTCGCTCGCGTGAGATTTCCAAACGAAGGCTGGAAATCACCAGAGTCCATAAACTCGAGCACTGCGAGTTTCGGAGGGTCAAGATGCGCAGTGCCCGTAAGCGATTGCATGGCGTTCACGAAACACGGAAGAGAACATGCTTAGGTGTCGGATTCTTCCCCTAATCCAATCCGAAAATCTAAATGACGTTTGGGCAATGACACATGGCACAAACATGTCAACAATCAGTCACCGCCTCCTCGCCCATTTGTCGTGGATAGGCAGTGGAATCTCGTGCTCGCATGCGATATCTTATCGAGCTGAACTATTTCAAAATAGAATCGAGCATGTCTCAGTGATGCCGAGCCGGGGCAAACACTGTGGACACGCTCTTCTCACACAACGAGTCGAGGTGCAAATCTTGAAGAACAGCTAAAAATATCATCAGACGGGCAGTGGCTCATTTCGTAGACCAACGCACTTGACATTCCTATCGACCAAAATTCGTTCTCAGCGGAACGGGAACCGTTGGAGCTCTGTTCTCGATAAGCGGACCAATAATCTCCAAAGTTCCAGCCAGCCCACGGACCGAGTTTTTCCACACACACATCCAGACGGGCGCACAACGTTGAGAATACGTAATATTGCATGAAATTTAATCATTCAAGCAACGGCTCCAAACATCGAGTGCTCCACTTTATTGGATTTCTTGACGACGAATGCTGTGCGGAGAAATTCTCAGAGGTGCGACGGGTAGGGAAGGAAAGACTTCCCAAAATGTTGTCCCACATTTTCACACGCCTGCTTCTACTTTCACCAGAAACAAGATACGGCAACCGCATCAGAACGAGCGATGACTCTGATGTTCGTCAACGTTCTCCGGTCCGGCGGCCCGCTTGATCCTCCCAGGAAAGGATTTCCGTAACCACAGGGTTCGATTTCCGTTGGGGATTCCATTCCGATTCTGAGTCTCGTACGACAAGACGAAATAGCCGCAAGATAGAGAGAGGGTTGTGGTCTCGGGCTAAAATTGGAACTATTTTTTTCTCGGTCCCGGGAGAGACCAGCTTGTACGAGATCTTGTACGCAAGGACGAATCACACCGAGCGTTGAACGAGTCTGCTAGTCAGTTTGTCAAGCAGCCAGACCAGCAAGGCTTTCGACTCGAACTGCTGATTTTCACTTCCCGCCGATGAAAATAAAAGTTATTGGAAGCGATCAATCTAGCCGTGCATATCGACAATTCCGACAAAAACTCGATACGTATGACTTGGTGGATCAGCGTCCCATAGTGAAGTCTAGCTAACCAGCCTCGAAAGAGACGGAACTTCAGTCGACTCTCTTCTCCGGACGGATTCGAGCTGTGAAGTTCACAGAGCCCTCAAACGCTTGCGCCATTTCCGTCCCCAGAGCTCGGGGAGTCAGGTGATGATAATGATCCATAGCTGGGCTCCAGCAAAAACCCGAGCTCACAGCACAAGGAGCCTGTGTGAAGCAGAAGTTTTCTGCGATGGTGTTGATTCCCGCGAAAATCTGGGTGCAGTCATGATTACCGAAATGCATCTCAAACAGATACGCTGCACTGATCGGAACATCCGGACGAGACCACTGGACTTTACCCGAGATGACCAGAAGACCGCAGAAACGTCGGTAACTGAGCTAACCGAGTTGTCATTCCCCATAGAAGGCCGACCATCGGTGTATCGAGTATCCACCGGATCTTCGGATCCGACGGTGGTGTCTTGAAACAAGGAACAGGAGACTAGCTCTTTACCTTTCCAGATCCAGCTTGACGTCTTCTATCTCATAACCACGACACTTCCAAGGACGCTTTGATACGACGGCTCATGCAACCGTTGATTAAACGGGCATTCAGTCTTCGGTGTAAGCCGCCTCCAGTTCCCGCAATGTTCGCTCAAAAATGGGGGAGGAGAGCGCTTCCGGAAGAATCGAGAACGAAATCCACGAAAGAAGCCGACAGCGGCCTCAACAGCAATAGCAACTGCCAGAAGTGGCATCCAGTGAGTTGTGAGACAATCAAGCCGCGTAGATTGCATGCGAGCCGGCAACCAACGGCGAACTCGACTCCGCTCCGAAGTGGAACGGCAGCGAGCCGGCAGCGACTTCGGCTGCCTAATGACAGCGAATTCATGGGGTCGCTGGCATTTGCACACAAAGCTCAATAGATAGACGACGGGCGAATTCCAAAACAGATCGGAATTCCGCTGGTGCCATCATCTACCTGACTACACGTCGACTACTAGGTTCTCGGTGAACGTTCCATGCAGCCATCTATCTTTCAAAGAACTCCCAGGGCCATCAACCGATGGAGAAATCCAAGTCTGACTTGGTAACCGAAGGATATACATTATTGTCTCCTTATAGCACAACCCGTAAACAAACGAAGTCGCTGGGATTATATGCATACTCTTAGCCCCCCCCGCAGACTGATTTCATTCATCATGGGACAAGAGGCAATAATTCTTGAAGTAGGTCGTAAGGTCCTTCACTTTCGTTCGGCCTGGGTCTTGGGCTACCTGCTCTGAGGCCTCTGAAGCCCAAGCACAAACACAAAGGCTCAGAACCGATCACGGATCCAGAGGGGAACACTCCCGGAAACTGATGGTTGAACGAAGCTGAGGATTCTCTGATCGGGACTCGTAGGCGTCTACAAGCGGCCGTTGGGCAAGCTTTCAAAGAGAGGGGAGTTCCCCCGCCAAACTCCGGGAACTTCGAGACCTGACAGATCTCACAATGCGGAAAACGCAGAAGGTTCGAAAGCAAGATACCGGCATCAAAGCGATCTATGGGAGAATCGAAAGCGAGAGTTCGTGTGAGGTTTCGCCTGATCAAAAAGTTCCCATACGCTGACCTTGGTCCTAGGTTGTAGTTTCATGACGCGCGTGCTTGGTAAGAAATTCGGAAATCTACTTAGTTTTCTTCCACTATGTAACTGAGGCGACGTCGAGACGCACGTCGGTGACATAATCATCCTCTTACAACAATGCCGATGAACGTGCTAACATTTGACGCCGCGGCGGATGCTGCCGGTGCCACTGGCTCAGACAACGCTCTCAAGAAGCCGCTCAACTGGCTCCGCAGTTGTCTTCACAGTTACAAAATAATACGAGGCGTCTCATTGCCTACCGACTTCTCGGGTTACAGAAACCGTTTCATATGTCCTGACAGCTCTCTCAAACAATGTTAAGGAAACCTATTTGCTGGCCGCTTAGCCACTCGAATGGCACGTTAGCTCGGCGGCAAATTCAGTGGAAGCGCCCAAAAGACTGAGTCTGATAGCGGCGCCGGCGGCGCATCAACGCTTTCGAGTTTTCGCATCTCCATTCGTACATATCGCGATCCGTCCGACTGTGTTTGGTTGAGCGCATTTCCATCTCAGAAAAAAAACGAGCATTCAGCACACTTCATTCAGAGCGAATCGAAAAACAACGACGCAATTTTCCGCAATTCGCTCGAGATTTACTGCTGCCGCTGCCGGCAGAATTTTCCTCGAGGAAAGAGCCATGAATCCTAACGTTTCCAACTTTTCGATCGACCGCTTCAAATCTTGAAAAGGAAGTCTTTTCGGGAGCCTCTTCAACTTTGGAATGGAATCTCCCCGCGAGCCCGACCGCTAGAAACTTGAATGACGCTTCCATTCGTCCCACGAGTGATGGGACGTCGTTCGTTCAACAAACGGGAACTTCCGATTCGAGAGGCCAGTAACCCAGATCTCCGACGGCTTCCGAGGTCATGGTAAAAATGCGTAACATAAAAATGACAGCCCAATGAAGCCGTTGATCTTCCTTCAGATTGTATGCAAGCGCGCGGCTTTCCATCACAGGGATAAATATAGAACAGAACGCGCGATTGAGGTCTGACTATTGCACGCCAGCCTGCAAGAGCTGATTGAAAATAGAGTGGATCTGACGCCAATCATCGGGATTCGATCAAACTGAAGACACATTCCGAGTTCAGGAAGGACATCCATCACGTGGACAGGTGAAATAGCATGCTGCCGACGAACTCAAGGGACAAAACTGGGAGTTCGAAACAATTCACCTGGGAACTGTAGACGGATTCCAGCGAGTGGTGGGATCGGAGCTCGCGAAAGTCCGGTTGAACCCGGGTCGGCTGCTCTTCACGAGTTAGGAGCGCGAGCTACCACGCCGTACACTCCACTGATTTGCCACGCTAGCGCGGACGTCAATTACGCTGTCAAGATGCACGTCGAGTAGGTCAGCCTTCCAGACGTGCCCCTTGGAACATCGTCTCCTTCTTGCGATCGACGACACCGATCGTGAACCGGAAATCTCACCGAAGGCGGAGTCGAGGAGACAGAATTCCGAACAGCTGCTTCAACTTGAGAGAGCTTCTCGTTCCCATTGTCTTGTCATGCATCCTGGCACCGGACCGTCCTCTCAATCGGAGCTGGATAACTTTCTACGCTAAACATCGTCCTCCTCGACAAAGAGTTCGCCCGAGCAAGAAAACCTCCGATGGTCGGAACTCCAGGACCCCAACCGCAAAACATTATCCAAGGACTCACCCATTTCCCAGAGGCTCCTCTTCCATAGATTGAACAGAACCAACTTCAAGACAAACCAGACACTCGGTTCGAGTAGAGCACTCGAGGCCTAGGGCCCGAGCCTTCTTCCGAGAGAAAGGGAGCGCACCAGAGACCCTCCCACAGATCTTCGAGCAAGACTCAACATATCTCGTCCCAAGTAAAAATCGAGAAAAAACTTCTACTGACCTAAGTCGCTGAACCTTTCCGTTGGTCACCAGTGGCACTTTCGTTCGATCGGAATAAATTCCGTGAACTTCGTTAGCGACGGAACTTTGGCTGTTTGAAACAACCGCCGCGCACCACACATCTTCACCAGTTAGCGCGGCATGGCTCAGATCATAGCGTTGTAAACAACGGGGACCGATTCCGGAGTTCACGCGTTCTACTTTTCCAGACAGAAAACCGGTGTCTCCGGGACGGGATTTTCGGTCTCTTGGGAACCCAGAATCGTTTCCAGGTCCAGAATGAGACATAGAATGTTCATCGGTCGAACGGTTCTGGTTCAGAACGGGAAGGTTGAAGAGGCGTTCAGATATCTTAACAGAGTGCTAGGTGAGTAGGGACTTCGTGAGTTTGCGATTCGCTTCTTCTTCTTTTCCGCAGCAGCGCCGTTCCTGAATCCAGACACATATTGTGCAATTACGAATCTCATCCGTCTGTTCTCTGTGAGTGGCAATAGCGCTCCACGTTGTCGGTTTCCATCTGCGCCGAAACTTATGAATCCCGTAGTGAGCTGGCGAGCGAGCGATCCGCGCACACCAAGTGTGGAGCTATCCGGCTTCAGATTCGGAAGTTGCGCGACGAAGTTATGACGACATTTGACGTTCACCGTCAACTGGATGAATGGCAGAACGATTGAGCGGTCAGAAATCGGGCGAACAGCCAGACAGTCAGGCAGGCAGCGGGCGGGCGGGCTGGCTCATGGGCGGGCAGCAGGCACTCGCAGTTACTCGGGTTCAGCAGATCGTAAACACCGGCTGGAGCAGAATTTTCTGCTGCCAAACCATCAGGCGGCGCGGAAGGTTATCAAACCTCGCGGTTACGCAGTTCACCGTCATCGGGCCGGAAGGGCTCACGTTCTTGTCAGTCTTCCTCGAAATCCGACGATCGTCTCTCCCGTAGTTTCTTGAATCACCCTCGCTTTCCTCAAAGCTGACCGGATCCCTCGGCTTGGCAAAGGAAATCAACTGCAACATCGTAAACCCACTTTCGATCGCGGAACGATTCTCCCGTCCGCGACGTGAGATACTGGAGGCAGTGAACGATTCTCGGCGATCTGAACTTGGCATCTTTCTTGGTGACGTTTGTCCCCAGAGGGACATTCGCAGTCAGAAGAGAGTCGACAGAGCTCATGTTCACGGAGCAATGGCATTCCGAGATTACCTTTCTCGAGCTCTCTTGCGTCTATCGCGTGTGTCATTTCCCCGTGCAAGAATATGGTCAGTGGACATTTCCTTGACAATCGATACATTGGTTTTCAGGAATCGAAGGAATCTTTGACATCTACAGACGGAATCGGTATTACGAGAAGCCGACCCATAAGCGGCGACGAGTCAACTACGAAATCTGCAAGGCTATCTACGATGAAGACATGACCCGCCGTATTCAGATGACTCTCCGGAAGAATCGGACGGATCCGTGGCTAGGCGCCCATTGATACGGTGTGAACCGTGCTGTGGAATAGAGCGAAGCTCCCCATGTTTTGCAAATATAGACGAGGAGATCGACATCACTTTCTCGAACCGTGTCTTGAATACATTCAATTCTCTACTTCAAGCTCCCCGCAGCGGAAGGATCAATTTGTGAAGAGAGTGATCCTCACTCGCTCCTAATTCCTCATTCGGCTTCGAATGCAGAAGATTTTCGTACCAGAAGCGCAGAAAAATTGTCCCACCAAAAGACTGCTTTATTTGACTGGCGATCATAACATCAGGGTTACATGAAAAGTGATAAATGCAATATGTTCATTGTTTGGTTGTCTCGCGAACAGTGCCTGAACGCGGATGCGTTTGTGACGAACGTCAACTTCATCTGCATATTTAACGGATGTTTCAGGAGAGGGCATCCCGCCTAAACTTCGTTTTTGAACGGAAAAAAATCCCCGAACAAGCCTTGGACGCATTGACCCTTGCGGCAAACTCGATTTCGGTACATCTGGAATTAGTGAGCCAGTGGATTAGAGTTGAAATATCGGGCGCTCGACCGGAATCACTTGCGATGATAAACTGATTCGATCATTGCGCGTCACGGTAGCAATTTGTTTGTGTTAGTTTGCTGCGAAGTTTATTCTACGATGCTAGGCTATAACGCGCGATGCTCATTCCGAAGGCTGAGGATTAAAATCTCGAATGCGACTTGCGAGCTTAGAGAGATGACAGAATTTACCTCTTACAAGGCAAGCCTATTTGATCGCATTTCCCTCTTATCACGTGCGTCGTCGCAAGCTTAGGGAACATTATCTTATCTCGAGATATTCACCAGTCTCACTAGTTCTGCACTCACCAGCCCAAATCCGCATTTCGACCCGTCAGGCATGGCTACCAGGGCGTAATGGAGGCCTTCAATGCACTGAACTCTGCAACTGACTCCGGAATTCAACGCCATCGCATTCGAAGTCTGCAATTCATCAGAGATTTAGACTCAGCCCAGGTTTCCCGGTCCGGGGAGATGACGAGGATGAGGGATAATAATCTGTACCGAGAAATCTTCCGGCTCAGCCCTCTGGTTACAGCAAGCTCGTAAGGAGTCAGTAATTCCGAACGTGAAATGAGACCGATAGAAATCCTTCCAAGTCAGGGCTCCGCTAGGATGCCCTCCAAAGACTTTAAGGCGTGACATCATGCAAAGCTCATCGTGAATGTCAATTTCGAGAACGGAGACTCGGAACGAGATACTGTATCAATCGAAAGATCGCCGGAGGTGAATGGTTCACGACGACTACGGAATACTCACGAATCCATGTTCGAGACAGGCACTTTTCGCACTAATCTCGCCCGAGCCCGATTGACCATCTTCAGTTGTCGCGTCGAGATTTTGATTCACTTCGGTTGTGCCTCCGGCCCGGAAAATCGCTGTACAGACAGCACCTAGAAGAGCTTTGAGAGTTAGGGAGTGCAGCGGACGTATCCAAGAACGATCTTCCGAACTTCTTCCGAGCAGCTGATCTCGGGGGTTTGAGGCTCGGGACTCTGAACATACCGCCGACGAGCAAGCCCGCGAGAAGAAGCACACTTCTTCCTAACATTGTCGGAACTGTTGTCACATCTGTGGTCTTACGCCTTTTGTAGCCTACGCGTCACACGTGAGCGCTGCGCCCTCATGTCAAGTCCACCTGCCGTCGCGGGACTAGGTCACCAGGTTGCTGCGGGCGTCGTTGCTAACCGAACATCTGATCTTGATTTCCCAACTTCTGACCCTGGAGACAAGGCGTCATCGGAAGAGTTCCTCATTCCGAAAGTCTCACTTGAGTATCCGTCATTCTGTAGCTGCAAGACTTCGTATTGGGATCAGTCAACGTCGATTTCTATCACCGATGTCTTTATCAGGCAGAGTGTGAATCCGAGCCCACAGATGAGCCAAGGATATGATCGAAGCTTATTCCGTCGACGAGTTGATGAGACGCGCGACGGTTCGAAATCAAGATTGGGCTCTAGGGGACTCCCGAATTACGCATTCCGCGACCCGTAATCATCGTCTCGTTTGACACATTTGCTACCTTGCCTTCCATGAGCGAATAGGTTAAGCTCGAACGTCCAGGATGGATCTGCGGCTTTCTGCATGGCAACCAACGCATTTTATGTCATCAACCAACGCTTTGCCTGTCTGAGTGTATTCTTTCAATAAGTTTCGGGAGTTATATTTTGCTGTTCTCACTCCATTCTAGGCATCAAACCTCACAATCATGATCGCTCGTTTGGGGCGTTGAGGGCATTGAAAACTGACATTAGTGAAGATTCTCGAATGCCTCTGAAATTTCGTTCGCAGCGTTGAGACATGTGTACGATTTCGATCGTGGACGTTGGAAATTCAGCACAGGAGCGGGAGGGCATCATTCTGGGAGAGGAGTCGCCGACGTCACCGCATGCAAGTCCAACAATCGTTCACCTCGGATGATCAATAGCAGCCTGAAGCGAGCTGTCCAGACGACATCGGCAACTGTCCCAGACCGGACCAGGGACCATTAAAACCATCTCCGTAGCCACTGAAGGCCCAGACTAGCACTAGAGACCTTCCAGTCGGTCGCTGCTGGTCAGGGGTTCCAGACAATGGGCGCTCGATGGGTGAACTCTCTCACCAGACCGCAATGCTGTCCAGAGAACTGGGCATTCTTTAGTATCCCCGCGGATCTTTGCTTACCCCAAAGTCCCGCGTATGACGGACCCTCTTTCAGACCGGAGAAGGGTTCAGAACTCTGCCACAATGATGAAAAGTGTATGTCCTGGCACTTCGTCATGGTAGATCTATGGCCGATGAAGTATGTAGAACCTCCAGAATACGAATTTTCCATCAGTTAGGGAAAGTTCTGAACCCTGTTATGATCAGAAAAAGGGTCCGTTATAAGCGGGACTTCAGGTCATATCGGATGTTACTTAAATTCCGTCGTGCTCGCCTCCGAAGTGGTTTGCGAAACAAAGATGCGAGATCCGTCGCATAGGTAAGCAGTGTTCCCCGGAGAAAAGTGGAGCCCAGCCATTAGATGCAGCCTGTGTTGCCGTTGATGGTAAAACACCATCCGGAAAGAAAAAGCGGAATCGAACGAGCATCGCTTTCAAGTCCCGAAAATCGGTGGGAATCAACGAGCTCGTAAACGATTGATCTCGTTGAGCGCATCTGGGACGTCCACGGGACCAGAGTCCTGTCTCTCGTCCCGGGTACAAGGTTGACCGGATAACTCCACAGGTACACAAACGGGGATGAGCCACATTTGGTAAGCTTCACTGCCATCACGACCTACACCGTGATCAGTGGTTCGATTTCGAAATTTGAAAGCTCAGGTGACCGCGATTAGACCATTCCCATAACGAACCAGAATGAGAGACATCCAAGGTTTGAACTGCTTCATCGCTCAAACAGCTTGGACGGTATCAAACACGGAGAAGTCTTATTGTTAGCCCAGCTCATCAGCGAAGCGCAGTAATTCCTCGAGCTTTTCAGTATCTATCGGATCGAGTTTTCGAAACACGACACACAATGATTCGAAGAGTTGCCCAATCAAAACTGTCGTTCACTCCGAAATGTCAGCGGTGTACTGACGTGTGAGCTCAAGTTGCCTGGATTCAGGAATGGGAGATTGATCCCAAGTTGGATGGGATTTGATCATTCGGGACTGCTGATATTTCTACCTGACCGCTCCAATGCCGCGTTTCGAATGATATTCTTGAGCATCCTGAAGCTGTTGTGGAACCGGACCTATCCAGATACGGACTTCACTTCTTTTTTCGTTCATGTCGAAAACTGCGGGTTCATAGTTTCGAATATAAGATGGGGCCCTGGCGTGGAATTCCGCACTGCGCGTTCTCAGCTCTCTTGAATCGCATAGAGATCGTGGAACACTCGCAGAGTTTCATCAACATTCCCCGGCTTAGAAATGAATCGGAAGTCGGAATAGATGTAGCCCTCCATGCGCCGAGGCCTCAACGCGCGTGCAAGCCTGAGAAGATATTCACAAAACATACGTTCCACCGAGGGCAGCTGGACCTTCGTAGGAGCCGGCATGGATTGTCGGGGAGGATCCGCAGGTGGCGCCACAAGCTATCCCCGGAATGGCACCCAGGAACCTCGAATATCTCTGCAACAATTCCGATTGCTTCCACGTGAGTTCTCTCTCAGGTTGATTCCGAGGCGTCTTGCTGATGAAGAACATAAGACGATGCCCATCCCAACCCGTCCAGTCCTGGAATGCTGCGGTCGGGAGAGAAACGCGGCGAGAGCTGCAAGTAGACGACGAAATTCCTCAGAGTAGCTGGATGGGCAATGGAATCCCTGATCGAGACGAAACTGAGACGGGGAGTCCGCGAAAGACACAGGTTGGTCCATGCGAGGCCTGGCTGTGCAACGTTTTTGAATCACGCAGACATAAAGAGATCGCGCGGCTTGTCGGGCGAGTTGGAACAGTCAATTAGGAAACTTACCGAACTTGACATCTAGAAAAGTCGTGACGCTCAAGATCAAGTAGCTGCAGACCAGCCTCATGAAAACAAATCGCGCTTGTCTCCATGAGGGGCCCACGCATCTCAGCGAAGTCGACGTAGTGGTAATGCGTTGCGGAAATGATGTCAAACCGGGGCAGTGGCGGCAAGATTCGGTTAGATCATGTGTGGCATCGCGCGGCCCTGCCACGCTTCATGCTGAGAACATAGCGGCTTGTTGGCTCATAGTCTGAGCGGCAGAGTTTTCCATCAAAAACTATTGGAAAACATATTGGAACTGTGGTTTCTGGAAATGAGACCCCGGTCTGAGGAGAAATTGATGGCCCGCCGTCGATAGTATTTTTCGGGGGGTTTTGGATGAGTATGGACCTCGGATTTGTAGTGATCGTGCAACCATCAACCGTCATGGGAATCCGAGATCCGGATGCGTGGGGGGGGGGAGGGGAGTAGGTCGTGACCAGGGAGCTTTCCCTGTTCCATGCTCTTGGTCTTTTTCCGAGAAAACACGGCGGAAACACGGGGGCCGTGCGTCATAGACTACAGCCGGGAACGATCGTTCTCAGCCTTCATAGCATCGTGGTCCCCTGCGACTAGGGGGAAAAAACTCCTGGCCACCATGGAACATGTAGTAAGTTCGCGGAAATGAGAACAGATGAGCTGAAGTCTGAATCACTAATATTCATTGGAAGAAGTGAATATCAGATCAACCCCATGAGGAGTGTGCAGTTGTTTCGGTGCGCCACATTGACGGCAGAGGGCAATACGTCGTCAGTGAGATTCCTCCCCCACCACTATTGAGGCTACTTCTTTCAATGTCGGTGCCTTGTCGTGCGCTACGCGCATCCCGGATGGAGCTCCGTCGACTTAGCTAACTACATAGGCATTCGTTGAGTGGCATTAGTTCAAGCCTGCTTTCGAAATAATAAGCCTACTCGCCATGAAAATTCCTTCTTTGGACACAGAGTAAACGAAATCAGTCGTTCGCGCTGGTTTGTTTCTTTTCTGGTCTCGTACATGGAACGAATCCAAAGTTATCAATTTTTCATAGTTTGCAACGGCAACAGCTTTCCGCTAGGAATGTTGTTCCCTCGGACGGTTTAGGGAGAAGATGCCATCCAAGAACACGATCTTCTACTTGCGGAAGCACCGCAAAGTGGCTCGATTTCCTGGGGAACGTTAACGTTAATGATGCCATTAATTCGGGGGTGGTTCTATCTCAGATAATTCCTCTCGTCCGTACAACACGTACCGCGGTCCTTATTCCAGAATTTCAGAGCGCGTCGAAAATCCCTGTGACGATAATCGGTTTTGCTCGGGAAGAATAACAAAGTTCGAGAGATATCAAATATCCATGGTCAGGAACGACTTTCCGATCGCCTTTATCACACACGAGTGCAATGATTCCGCAGTTACTCTTTGTGATTAGTGATTACCAAGATACTTGATGCTCACCTGCGAAGAGTTTCAGCTACAATGGGCGTCTCGTCGAGGAGTCCATAGGAAACAGCGGGGAAACAGTGTAATTAACAGGTTTAAATTCCAACGTTGATTGAGCCGGGTATCGCCGAGCGAGTACGCGAGCACTGCTGGAGTCGCATTCCTTGGTTACAATGTTGGGTATGCAAGGGCCGGCCGGTCTGTCGTCTGCGGGAAAAGGTGCGCGGAACATTGATCATCCTCGAAACACTTGATTCATGATGGACTGTGCTCGTTCTGGGTTCAATATACGCAGTCGCGATTGTGGGCGTAGAGAGTGGTTCGGTTTGGTGAATGAAGACTGGTGGACAACCTCCTCTAGAACTTCCCACGTGGAATCATTCCGATGTTTTTTTCAGAGCATCTCCGAGGGTTCGCGAGGAGTCGGGTCCGCTTCTAAATCATTGTCACTTCGATTTTGCTGTCGCTCCGTCGGCATGCAGTTTATGATCCATTGAGGGAAACCTTATCGGGATTCTGTACGGGAACGTGTTGATCAGGTGGTATGACTTCACAGAAATCGCGTATTCCGTGTATGTAACGCTAGTAGGAGGCGACAGCCAAGCCAACCAGGAGACGAGCTGTGAGAAAGGAACAGTTTCGGAGTGTATCTGTGCTAGAGAAGCAAGATATCTTCCACAATCAAAAATCCCTCACAATTAGCCAAGATAAGAGGGAGGTAGAGGAATGCAGCTACGATGATGAATCCTCCCGAATCATTACAGTCTCTTGAAAAACGGTTAACAGGCGGCATCCAAGTCCCATACTGCTGTCAGCTCACACCTTAGAGAGCGATCCGGCTTCGGGAGGAAAAATTCCCAAGCATTGAAACCTCAGCGGGTATGGCTCCTAGGGTGGGTTGACTGGGCCTCGTTGGTTACGAGTTTGTAACATTCCATCGACGGATATTCACGAGTAATTGAGCGTTACCGAGTCGAGTGATCAGCAGAGCGATTCAATCGACATCCGCCTTTGGTTTGGCAAGGAAAAAGTATCGAATTTCAGCTCGGAATTTCGCGCAAACCGTTCCAAATCGATTCGAATGAGTTGATTGTCATCATAGGCTGTAATACTGTCGGGGCGAACTTCCGATTTCCCGCCGTCTCAAGAGAAAAGGACGATCGAGCCATGAGATTTACGGCTCTCGACGTCAAAATGTCGTCACTTTCGATAAACACTTGAAGAAACATCGTTGCGCACAGAACCAGCATCTTTTGAGCATCCATATGGCGTGGAAGGGTCCAACGTGAGAATTTTCGGAACCGCGGTCTCAGTCTCAGCCTCTTGAAAGATGAAATGCGATCGAGCTCGCGAGGGGAATATTCAGTGCTCGGCATATCTGAAAACAAGCTGATCCCAGCTGCAAGTATTGTTTCTTTTCCAGCGGCGCAGTTCATCACACGAAACTGAATCGTATCGGCTTGTATGTCACGATCCCGCCCTCGATTCTCCGGGGATAATTCTGTTGCGGAAACCGGACAGGGACAACCCGAAATCCGGGGAGCACCGTAAATATGGATGATACTTTGGAACCTGGGGGCAATGTATTCAGCGATCCCGCAACCTACCGACAACACTATCGATGCCACCAACGCTGTTCCAGGACAAGCGTGGGAATTTGTAAATATTCAAACGTGTGCGTATCCGAACGATTTCCATCTGATACGACGAATATTCCGTTTTCAAAGCTCCAGAGTCGCTGATCATGGATGGGGCTGTCTTGGATTCCCCAGTATTCATCAAAAGTTTTGCTGTTCCCGATCAGGAGCAGCGGGTAGACAACTCGAATCTGAGGACATGGCATGTAAAAAATGAACATCGGGAACTGAGCGAGGCATCGTGATCAGTAAGCCTGAAAACTGCCAGTATGAGTACGAATATACTTATCGTTATCTTCATGTACGTACCCACGCACTTATTTGTATTCATGTGTGTTGGACAACATACGCTCGCTTGGGAGTGTCCGCGTCCCATTGTTTCACCGATTCCATGTCCATTTCGATCTGGAAGTGAGGTGGGTACGGGACTTGATTTCGTCGAAGATCCTCTCCGTGACTTGAGAGGAGCGCAACTCGGGCCGCGCTGCAGACCGACCTTCATTCAAGATGAGTTGTTTGTTCCTGGTCAAAGATTCATGGGCAACATCCGTCGCCTCGAGGGGACTGAGATTACGGTATGGAGCTCTCGGCAGAAATGATTATCAACACTGACAGCTTCGGAAGTACTCTGATTCTCCATATTGCATCAGCCTGGTAAAAGGTCGGATGCGGAGACTTTATACGGAGAGTATCGCTAACTCACATATCAGTCGACGGCACCTCCAGGTGACAGGCGAGGACTCTGGTATCGCAATTATGCTCCCTGCTTCGGAAAGGGGAAAGGGACTGGAAATATATAGGAACCGCTGGCTCACACCAATAATATGAACTGATCACTCTTCTACGCAGGTATCGTCGGAGCGTGACTCGTCGAGGACTGGAATAAGCAGAGCCCAAACAAACTTCCATCGTGATCAGCGGATTCGACGACAACGATACTTCAGAGCGAGATGAGAACGCTCCCAGAGCACTGAAATTGCACTCCGACTCTCCGCGACGGAGCGTCTTGACTCTCCGTCATCTATGTTCCTAATCGTCGGTTCGGCGTGCCTGTTTCTTCATCCTAAGATGGTAAACGACAAGAGCCAGGTCGATCTGCACCTGAAGTGAGACCCTGGAACGCTGATTCACTAAATATTAACATTCCTTTCGGAGCTGGAGTCCTGGCGCGCTCTTGACGACCATCCAGTTTCTTCAAAAGAAAGTATTCGGCTTATTACTCGACTTCCCGTCTTCTTTGACGGAAGGCGCTCATGCTGATTCCCTGTGTCAGTGACAAGCCTGCGCAACCAACATCCGCGGCAGTCAACGGCACTCCCCTTTGAACACGCAGTTGCAGCAACCTCGCGTCACTCGAACGGCCGATTTGCGTCACATTCCTCCCTGTGTTTCTGTTCACTCAGGGACACAGACGGAGAACGACATCATCTCTTGAAACTCTCTGGAATTAGTTCCATAAGCCCATCCATTGAAACAAAGCTCAGCTCAACACGACGTAATCGAGTGATTCGTTGGAATCTGCAGTTGGGTGGCTGATCTACGAATCCACATTGTCATCTCTTTGCGGGCAACCGAGCTCGAACCTTAGCGTTACGTTTGAAACCTCGTACTTGAATTTGGCGAGAGCTCACTGCTCAAGGAAGGAAGAATCATAGGATCTTCCCCTCGATCGCCTGTTCAGTATGAATGGACAACACTTTAGTGTCGCACATTCCTACACACCTGTGTCAGCTTCCGTTGTCCGTCCTCGAAGTGCTCGAAGGACTGAACCCAGGAGCCATTCTCCGTCAAATCTTCTGTGGTGAACTCTAGTCCTCGCCATCGAGTCATTGGCCTAGTAAGAACTGTGGTTTACACCTGTAGCAATCCCTTTCCAAACGCGGTCGTCGGCCGGCAGGCCGGCCCATAGCAGCCGCTTCCGGAAAGAAGGACTCGAGAATGCTCGCCAGGGGTTTCGAAATCACATGATCATGCACTTGCGAGGTCTGATTGAGAATCTGAACGTACTGTGCAAAGGAATGTCAGAATGTCTCAAGGATTCAAGCAGTGAGGGGACATGTGGTGGCCATCCTGGACCCGAACGAATGAAGTTGGACGCAACGATCGTCTCGAATGAAGCTCTCCCGCAATCAGACAAAGAGTTCATGATCTGGAACGATTTATCTGACACTGCCGCCACCGGTGAATGATCCAGAACAGTATTCCAGAAACAGAATTGTGGTTTCTAACACACGAGAACAGTTCTCTCGGTGTATATGCAGAGAAAAATTCCCCGACCGATGTCTTGTCACGAACACTCACATTCCATAATCAGCTGCATTGAAATATGACAGGTGCAGCTGTTTTTTTCCAGTGCTCGCTACCGCGTTGTGTTTGCCGGGCCGTGCATGGGACGAAATTATGCCGAGCCTATAGCGCGGCAGTTTCCCAATCTCGCAGAGATTCTCAATGGAGCTTAACCTTTGAATCGCGGCAACGAGATGATCGCGATTTTGGAAATGGATGACGGTAGTTGAAGATCCAGCTCGCTGAGCGCACCTGGCTCTCTTCTACGATCAAACAGGCCAGCGCCACCAACCTTCTCTGCCTTTCAACAGATTCGCACACGGCTCCAGCATCCTGTGGTCGACTCCAAGGGATGACCGAAAGTGGGACTGAACCCGGTTCACCAAGTCAACGCAGCTGGTCACCACAGCAAAGTAGCAGCTGGAACGAGCAAGCTGACCGTTCTGCGACGCCGCCGGTGAGCGCATACCATTGGGCAGTTCGGGAGCTATCGATGATACCTGAGCGCGGATTCTCTGTTGAGGAACTTAGGGAAACAGGGAGAGCTCTTTCCACTTCATCGATCGAATGGGATAGATATTCAAATACGTCATGCGTACGACGTTCGATTCAGTTGCGTCTGCCACGTCGCAGAGTTCCTCTCCCATTTGTCATTCAAGAAGATTCTGAAGATAGTGCTAGCTAGCGGTTTTCTGGTCGAGAAGAAACGGTCATCGGAGCGCTTTGTAGGGGGATCAAGAGTTCCGGCCATAGGACCCCAAAGCCAGTGCGAGTGTTGCTGATCGAAACGCCGAGAACGCTTCACGTTGTTGTAAAGGAAGCATCTTTGATTAGTTATCATACATACATCCAATGATCGGATGGTATTTTGTGTACTTAATGTAGGAATCCTCTTAATAGGGATTCGTCAATTCATCCAGTCGAACGAGATCGTTTCAGTTGACGAATGAAACTGGATTCCGGATTATTGAATTACGAAAGCTGCCCAAGCTCGCGAACCTTACAAGGAAGGTGCACGATCTCAACCTGGAATTTCTGGACCGAACGTGCAGATAGTGATGGGTTCATGTTCCTCATACTGGAAACGTTTTCAAAATCGCCTGAATAAAAACACGAAATTTCGTCATTTGTGGCCATTTCAGCCTTCTCAGCACAGAAGCGCCCCGAATCGTCGATTTCAGCCAACTCCGTATCGCAGTGACAATTTTTCCTCACACATTTAGCTGATTTCAATGATGTCCCCGATATTGGTGTACCCTACACGTGTCTCTGTCCGAGTTGAGCTGCGAAACTCCAGGTTGAGGTTGTGCACCTCCCTTGTTAGTCATCCCTCATCAATATACCGAATCAGGAGAGTTCGCACATATGCCAGCTTCGATCGAAGTGGTTCGGCGCAGCTCAAAGTCATCCGCTCGTGTGGGGCAGTGAATCTGAAGCCGGACGGCCGCAAGCACCTATCCAGGTCTAAGGCGGGAGCTGGACTACAATGGACGATCAATTGACTCCGTAATTGGGGGCAATTGGCCCCTGGACTTGAATGAATTTTTAGCTCCGCCTCTCGAACACAGGTTTTCGATCACAAAAGTATCCGGTTCGCAGGGAGCTGGCAAGTCAATGCCTTGGTAGTTTTCATCCCCCCCCCCCACTCTCTCTCGGGGATCCATCATGCCCTGCGGTAGCCACCGAAAGTGCCACTCAAGTTTAGGATCACTTGATTTCAGTGAGCGATCGTTCACTCCTGTTCCTCCGTTGCACGCAGGAAACCCAACCAAGCCCAGGAGACTCGAGAAGATCATCACAATATTTCCACGAAAATATGCACGACGAACTCCGCTGGACGGCTGTCGAAAAAGACTGGGTGAAGACTGCCCTGCTTCGAGAGGCTTGATTCAAGCTGATTGTGAGTTTGCTCTGTTCTACAGCTGGAGCGCTGAACTAGAGAGCCCGTCCCTGTACCTGAACGAGGAATTAAATCGATTCAAACATCGACTCCTCAGTGAGATCGATTTTTCAAACGGTCTGATTACGGGAGGGAGGCTATGCCGTGCCAGCAGTCGATCGGGGAAGCTATAAGCCAGCATGCATTTCGATCTGTGACTGAAGGTCACAATTAAGCGCCCAAGCCATGACATCACAGTCGCAAAAAATCGTGTCACAAACACGAGGCATCGTCCTCGACATGCGGAAGTTGTCGCGCAAATCATATTGCAGTCGACCGGCCAGCCTGTCCACGTCAGAAACGGACCGGAATCACAGATCTGTAAGAAGCTTCAACGAGCAATTATGGAGAGAGATCGGACGAGCTCGAGAACCAGCGTTGAAGATGATATCGATCATTCCGGCGTCTCCGTTACGTCTTCAGCCTTCGTCTCACATGGAAATCCCGTGGATATCGCAGGAGATAGCGTTTATCCTGGTTTCGTATACGGGACCGGTTATCTCCACACCTGTGTCTGATTGAAAGTGGAGGTTCATCTCTTGCAGACTTGTAACGACTGGATGTGTATAGAGTTACATAGACGGATCGCGAATTGGGTCCTGCTGCTGAAACAAGATCTCTCGATAACCAAAAGGACATATTTGGTCATTGCAAAAGCTTCTAACTTCCCTTGCCGACCGAATCACGCTCAAGTCGAGTCGCACCGAATACGGAGTAACGATCGACGTGGGCTCTCCGAGAGCTCCCGCAGGGTTCATGATGAATTTTCCAAGCCAGACGCTTTACGCTCTGGGGAGTCCTCCAAGAGACGGGAGGAGGCTTCGATCGGTATCGTTCTAGCCAGACCGACACCTGCAAAGATTAGCTTTGATTCTCCAGAGCGGAACGAGCGCGTTCCGCAAGTTTTCCTGAGCCATTCGACTGATTTTTGGGTGGAAAATCTTTTTCTGGGACAGGAAGAGTTCCAGACTTCCCTGAAGTTTCCGCTCTCCGATTCTAAAATACAAATGAAGACGTCTGTCTGGACCGAGAAGGCTGATTCCGTTTAACAGGTAGTGTAGCTACCACAGTGGAGAAAGAGGACACCTGGGGCTCTCCAATTCCTGTTGCAGTCCTCTGTCACGAGCAAGTGTCTTGATAATTTGTCAAGGTCCGGGGAACTGTTGGGGATATGCTCACCCAGCTCGAACGATAAACGGAGAACAGCTCCAAGAACGATCCGTGGGATGCTCTCGACTGGAAACGATTCCAGTTATTGAATGGGGCAGACAACGACAATGCCCCATGGAGTTCTCATATAACACCGCGTTGTGTTATCTAACAAGATAGAATTTCCGCATAGTTCCTTGGTTGATCGGACTTCCTCCTGGATCACTAAAGGATCGGCGGTTGCTTTCTTCAGCTCGAAAAGTGGGTCGCGTGGAGGGATTTCCCGATAGGATGAATCGTCCCAACGCTAGGAGTCAGCACCTCTCCTGGAAAATAGAAAACCAACACGCGCAGACGTGCATGCAGGATATAATCTTGAAGCTGGAGTGGAAGGAAGAGATGGATCTCGAAAATAAACGACTTCAAATCCGATTTCAACTCTTCGCCATTTGGGAGATGCACTAATCGGATCTCCCGACACATGGCCCCGCTTTTCTGCTGTAAGCTGTCACGAATTTCGAGTCAAAAGCTGCTCGGTGGAAAACTTTGGAGCGAAACGGAACGCTCACTGCCTTGGAAGCGTGTCTACGTACCTTCGATATCCGAACGAGTTCCGGGATGACGGAAGAATGGATGCACAAGGCCCTTCTTGAACTACGCCGGGGAACGCCGTGACCTTCGGCAGGAGGGAATAATTCAAGATTACTGCAGCTGAGCATTCCGAAATCGGTTATCAGTGGACTCACTATTATCACCAATCCTTGCGAGGGCGATCTCTTCGGGGAATCAAGACAGGAAACGGCTTTTTGTCATCCAATTGCAGTCATCCAATTTCCCTCACCTCGTCACCTGGAGAAATTCCATTTTGAGTATGGTCTTCTCAGACTCGCGGAGAATACACGCGAGCAGTGTGTGATAGGGGTCACGTTGTCTCAACACGTGTAAGCTTACTCACGTGCTTGTTTCCCAATTCAAAGGGGCTCATCGATATCTGCCTCTCCAGACGGAATGTTGTCCCCCCCCCCGGATGCATTTCTTCGGCCCACGACTGCTGGACAGGTTCAGTGGAGATGGCGGAACAGCTCAGCTGGCGTGCTGAACTGTCCAGGGAAGTAAAAATGTAACAGACCTTAGAATGTGCACAGAGCAGCGTTCTCAATCGTCCGGCAAATATGCTGCAGCTCTGGATACAAAACCGCAGACCTTCTGCTGGAACCCAGTGCCTGCGTGTCGGCGGGGTAGCCCGCACAATATTACTCCGATTTCCGATGAGTTTCGATCCATTTTCTCGGGACAATCTTGCTGCCAAGGTTCATGGTTTTGGCGACGAGAACCCACATGACAGAATATTGAACTTAGAGACAGAGAACGTTGGATTGAACGCAATCGCTCTATAATTGCGGAGCTATAATTAGGAAGACAGCGTAGCGGAGTACGAGGGAGATCTGCAATCGATATATGAGCTCCAGCCTTCGTGTTGTCGTCATCATCATTCGCTTAATTGGCGCTTTTATATTTAGAGCGGAAGCAATAACACCGCCAATGAGGCCGTAAACTCCAAACGATGGATACGAAAACTTGAGCTTCTCCGACGCGGAGTCGGGGAGCCCCCCTCGAGAAATTCTCGCTTTCTCGGAACGCAGAGCACTGATTCGGTTCTCATAGAGCCAAGACTAGTCAAGCGGATGCGCCGCTCGAGGCAATGGGATGCGGGAAACGTACAAAAGAAGTTCTAAGCTTTCGATTGAAAACATCTTCTCGATGTGGAACCAGCTGTGTGGCGCTAATCATTTCAGCCAGAGTAAGCGTTCTAGTCTGTCACTTTCCAATGTGAAATCGGAACGAGGCTTCTTCGACGGAAATCTGAGTCTGGGACATGCAAATCAATCGGCGGTGTCTGATTCCATCGGGCTGTGAGCTGCAAGGAGAGCTCTTGCACCGTATTTGACCCCCGTCGAAACCGATCCTACTCGATGGTCCGGAGAGGAGTATACAGGAAGCCTACTCAGCGGGTTACTAGAACGGCAATCGGCTTCCTGAGTGAGTTCAGAGAAAACTGAATATTTGTCCAGATTGGAAAAGGCCTTGCATCAATACCCGAATGTTTTCGCGCTCTGAACTCAGTCTCTGAAAGCTTTGTGAGTTCCATGGAAGCCTCGATGCATTCCGGGGGAAGCGCATGAAAGATTCAGGCAACGGGATACGGGATATCCAATTCGATTCAAACAATCGTTCATCTTTCTGCGGTGGAACGAAGTAACCGGAGCCATCCCTCAACCTTTGTCGTGGATGAGCAAACATTCCGGAGAAATCCGGAGGAATGGAGCGGGAAACATGCTCAGCACCACGCAAATGATAGCTAGCTCTGCAATAACTGCTCCCGTCTACGTAAAGATCGAACTCGCAATCCAATGGTTCTCAGAACTCCCATGGGTCCAAGGTTTCGCAAAGGTTACGCAACCCAACCTGGTGTCAGATCGACATCAGAAAGCTCTAAAACTTCACTTTCGCGTTCACCCCTGGAAATCCAGCTTTTTCGGCAAGTAACATATTCTCCTCCAGGCTTGCAGAGTCTCGCTATTGTCTGGAATCTTGCTATTGCAGGCTAAACAAGATACCCGTCGGAGAGAGGATCGGGAGCGAGGCGGCCGCAAAACCTTGGTCACCCGTTGACCTGATTTCCACCTCCCAACTTCAATTACGTATGATAAGCGTTGTCGATACAAAGAACTTTCAGAGTGAAAGCATAGTTCTGGAGAAACTTCTGGCTCCCAAGACACTAGGCTCCCATAAGTTCCATATCGAATCCGGTGAGAGACTTCGGCGAGCACGATTCCGATGGTTGACGAGCGCGAACGAGGGCGAGCGGATACGGATACTAGGTCCGTCTGAGAGAGGACTTAGCAACCAACTCCTACCTCGCCCCGTTATGTATCCAGACAAAGCTTCACTTGAGGACAGCCTGTAATTGACGCATACGAGAACATAACTAGAGCCTCCTTTGTTATACAACTCCGAAAAACCACCTGTTCGAAGAATGCGGGGGTCGGTTCGGATTTGGCGCCAAGCCATTGCGCCCCCTGCATCCCTTTGAGAACATTGACGTCAGTACGCGCATGCGTCCTCGGCTGGCCTTTATCCTGCGACCGTCAGCTCCCCATTGGTTTGCCGATGTTTTGCAAGGGACTCCTCTACAAGTGTGCACAGCGTCTTGTCCAACATATTGCCATTAATTGTGAGTAAACCCAATGTTCAATGTTAACATGAGCATGCACAACAGGTAACGGAAGGTGTTCAGAGTAGTTTCTGCCGTTGACATTGTCCTGACTCCGCCGAATAGCATGAAGACAGCCCCTGATCCTGCGTGCAGCTCGTGCTGTCGTCCTGAACATCATGTAGGATGCGGTTCTCCGACCGCGTCCGCTAGCTCCTTCCAATTTCCGAGCTAGAATCCAAAATCGACGAGAGGTCTGAACATCTCCCGTAAAGTGTCTCATTCGGGTTCGTGGACGAATATTGGTATTTCCGATACCGCCTGTGGCTGACTCGACAGGTATTCCGCCGCAATTCAACGTCAAGTTGAGGATCTTTCTTGAATACCCTATCCGCCCGTTATTGCCTCACGATGTTCTCCAGCTTCGGGGGGCATGGAACTAGAGTTCTGCGATGGGGGAGAGCCTGAGGACGGATTCGAAGTTAGAAATCCGGATCAACGCCAAACCGAAGCTCGGGAGCGGGTCACGTCGGTTCGTCCTTTCAGACCATATGATATCTCGAAAGCTCTCCAACTTCGCTGACGAGCACCGTAATCAACCTCGAATTTTCTTGAGAGGTAGAATTCCTGTGGGATATTGTATCTGAGATATGACGGCTCGGTGGATCTCCGAAGAAATGGATCTGGATGGTATGCGCCATAAATTCCGATGGAAAGAGACCATTCCGCATACGGGAAGACACCAGATGCTCCGTTTTGATGTCGGGCGACGCTGAGCAGACCTGCTTCGGTAGCAGCTGCTATCTTCCGAGCTCTAATTTGGACATTTTTGAAGCGCCCCGAGGGACTCCATGCAGGTTTCTTCCTGTCTCATCAGAACTTTGTGATACAACCCCCGGCTGCGCGGTCCCCCCACACGGAATCGGTTCCTTCCAACCTGGACCTCCAGAAAGACCCTCCGCGAACAATATTCATAACAATAGCCCTGCGTCCATCCAGTAAAGGGAGATCCGAGTGCGAGACGAGGGTTTGCAAGACGATACCCCCTATGATAGGATATCTTGTTTGTGTCTCAGGCATCGAACGGCCGAACCGATGCAATCTGACTTCAAACCATGCAAACCGACCTCAGTTCCCCGCCGTATGGAGGTTTCGAATCCGAAACCTCCGACAGACGTCATCGTGTTGCCAGTCGTGGAATAGATCAACGATCGGGAGCAGCGATGGCTCCGGATGGCGGACGGGACCGCTGTCGTAAACAGTCATAAAAGTAATCCATGATTCCTCGAATAGGGAAACGCATTGCAAGATGGATAGCTGAAGAGAGTTTGTTCTCGTCGACGAGGAAGCTCGAGAGGCTTCCCCGCGCCGCGCCACTCGTCCTCGGAACCCTACGGTATCGTTTGGCAAACGAAGCATCACGAAAACAATGGCAGCGTTTCCACGCTCTTTGGCCTTTCTACAGTTCCGCTCCATAAATCTCCTGCTCTCTTCCGTAGCTTTTCCGCGAGGGGCCGTCGTTTGCCATTGACTGCAATTATTGGGTCGACTCGGTTGACGCTTAAAGCTTCCTGGTAACCCTCTCCGATTGGCCGGGATCTGCGCGGATATTGTTGGAGTTGACTGATAAGATTTCATCGGGACTGAATGCCGGCGGCCACGTTTTCGGATGGGAAGGCAACTGGATCAGCATCCTGATTTCCCTGCGGGATGAGGATTGTGTTTTTCGTTGCCGGGCAGTTAACTTTCCGTCTGTAGTAAAACGACTCCAGGCGAAGCAGCCTCACGGAATGCGACCTCCGAATCGAATAGACGTTCTTGGTGTGAATAAACATGCAGCGAAGAGACGACCGCCTCGGGTCAAGACAGCGTGTGTGCTGAGTTCGATATAAATATGATAGTTCGCTCTTTCGCACTATCTCGCTCTCTCGCGCTCCGTCTGTTCGAGATTGTGTGCTTGGGCCGACGTGTACACGGATGGAACAAGATCGCCGCGCCGGCCGCGACAAGGCTATCGATCCGCACCCTTATGTCGTAATTTTAGCAATTCAATGTGTCGAAACCGCTGTGTCTTCAGAAAGCCGACAAGTGTATTGAATGGGAATGAACGATGGACTCTGTTTTGCCCTTGGTTCGTCGGACGCGGGAGCTGTCGTTTACAAAGTGCAGCTTAGAGCCATTGTCCTAGTCTCGGCAAAGTCACTTTCTCTGTTTAGAGACGGAGCCCAGAATAGTCCCAGAAGCAAAATAATGAACAACAATGAACTCACTTAAACGAACTGGATTAGCGCTCGGGCGGCTTTCAGGCGGTGCCAGCGAACGCCCGAAATTCCCAAGAGACAATGACAGACCAAGATGTTTCGCAAGCGGCTTACAACACCGGTAACGGAAGATATACGTATGAACATCTCGCCTGGAAGTGTAAGGCCATTAAGATTCCACCTCCAACGGCCACCAGTGTTGGAGCAGATCTCCACCTGACGAGACAAGACTACGGCAATCAAGGTCGGAAGGAAGCGAATTATACGGGTGAGAGGTCAGACTACCTGAGTCGATTCGTTGGCCGATCGGGACCCAAGTTCCCGCTCGGGCCCTTCTCCAGCATGGTTATGCGCCCAGGGCAATCGACTACCTAGTAGGTGCAAATGGCGAAGCAATCCTCAAGCTGGATTCTTGCAAGCTGCCGCGAGTTGGAAGAGAGCATTGCGAGGAAGATTCGAGCCCTGCCCACGTCCTGCGCCCGACTCGACCGGCTCCGCTCTGACGGGGCGAATGCGGAGTTTGCGTGGGCGACTCTGTGTATGGCCTCTGCAGTGTCGGGCCCCACCGCTTCATTCCGTGACGCAATCGACATGAGCGTTTGCTCTGGGACACTGGAAGTTGTTCACCAAGTCTCCCGCAAATTTCCGTCAATCGATGTCGCACGCGTTCTCCGATCGGGACGTCCTGGATACTACTAGGGAGATTGTGCATCGGCGCGCTGTTATCGACCTCCATCCCGGAAACTCATACCACGTCCTTTATGACACGATTCTCTATGGATATTCTCTGCTATGATAGACTTGTGATCTTTATGACCTTCTGGGAGAGAGCATTATCATCATGTGTATTCAGAGGACTGGATCCCGCACTCTCCGCTGTGTTGGGTACGAAACGATTTGCGTAGTCATTCTCTGGCAATCGATTCATTGGACGTCGAGAACTCTATTGCTTCCGGTTCTGCAACTCGACACGGTCACCTCAATCCTCAAGTGAAACGTGAGCAGCAGAGAGAGTCATCTCGTCGCTGATGATTGACTGCGATGAGCAGCTGAGCCAAGCGAACATCCGAATACACTCTCGTCCCATGACTAGATTGGTTGAGAGCGCACTTCCCGCTGACGGATCGGGTGCGATGGTTTCCGGGGAGTCTTACATGGGCCTTGATCAAGATCAATTCCGAGCGGAATCCGGAGAGCCCGATCTAGATACACATACACACTTTACTACGTTTCTACTATGCATCAAATTGCCCTGCGCTCGTACGGCTTCTTTGAACCGCTCGGGAGACGATCCGTCGTCAGGATCGCTGATCCTGCGAGCCCCAGAGTTCATTCAGTTTGGAATGTGCGAGCTTGAGTGCAAAGTTTGAAGCCAATTTCGGATTCAAACCGCGTGCAGTGTGCCGGACTGATGCAACTGGTGCATCAAAGACGCACTCACTCACAATCAGTGGTATGAGAGAGAAAAACCTCTCTTAGATTCATTCTGATATTCCACGGTGAAATTGATTCATTCCCTCTGACGCAAATTCCCTTGTTTGCGAATCACTTGGTAACGTCCCCGTCACACTTGGAATCGATCGCGCAGATTTTGAGCCGTCAGCGACTCCTGGTAGTGGCGAACAGCATACTTATAAGCGCATCGAGAGCTCCGACAAAATGTCACCCGAGGCGATTTCATCGACGGCCGGGAAGATTCCCAAATCCAGAGGCGCACGCACCAACAATGAAGTTCAAGCAAGTGTTTGCGGGAACATTTGATCCTCTCCTATCAAACTATGGAAACACTGACCAACGCCAATGCCACATCTGTTCCGGGATGCTGCACCTTGAAGCCCTCCTGAGCAACCACGGTTGTGAACACTATTTTGCGGAAGATAAATTTACCCTCAAGAACGACGAGCAGCAGCAGCAGCTATTTACGGTGACAAAATCGTCTCGTCGATCGTTGAGCGGAATAGCATAAAACTCGGATAGAGCACCCTCGCCAACATTATCTCGTCACGAGCCGTCCTTTCACGGGAGCTAACTCGAGGGTTCAGGAGGAATATGCGAGCGACGGTCGCGACTCTTGACAATCTAGAGGTGACATGAACGATGAGTTTGCTCCGGTCGCCGTCAAGGTCGTCCGAAAGAATAAATAACGTCGATTTCGGAGCTTTTTCTCGGAGCAGTTGACGAGGGAGCGGACTCTTTCTCCACGACGTTCACGGACTCCGAGGTTACTGAGCAAATCTTGTCCCCTCCTTCGATCCCACATCGATCCAGTCGGCAGTGTAAAAGGTCAAGTCGAAACCAATCAGCCTCCGTGTCAGGCTCAGCCACAGGACGGCGCGGAGTAGAAGAGGAAAGAGTGATCTATAACGACAGGAGCAGCTTGATTCCGATTCGTGACATTTTTCCCGGTATCGAGCTTGGATGTCGTCGTTCCCAGGGTCATTCTTTTGCTCCTGTTTCTGAAGGAGAACCAAAGCATTTACTGCACAAGCTCGACTTCATACGATCGGAGAAGAAGGTCAGAGTACACATCGCCGAGCGTTCCACGTCATATTCCCGCGACCCTGGATGACGCTGAGCTTTTCTCTTCTCAACACATTTTTGATGTACGTTCCATATCCCGTGGGCTGGAAGAAGGCGTGGGGCTGGGAGATACCTCATGGGGTGGAACGGACCGCTCGAAGCGCTTCCGCCGCGGAAGGTCCCTCGAAACGCCTTCATCCAGCTTGACACACATTTCAGAGTTTTTAAGTCTCGCTGCCCATCTTTTCTCGGTCATACGCTTCCCAACTCTTAGTGCTCTGGGCGGCCAAGAGGACGCGAGTGACTTGGGTGGGGCTACATAGGCGGATGTTTAGCCTAATGAAGAGGACGCCGGTCGAGCGCTTGAATTCAGATGAGGTAGGGATCGTGCCCCGAATGCGAGAGCCTCTGTGAATAGAAGCGGACATTCATTGTTTTCGTTGGACAACAACAATCGAGAGGGAAGTTATTCACTCCTAAGCTCAAAAGGAACCTGTTCGCGGCTCATATAGGTCTCGTGATATTCTAGCTCTTGAATCGCCCATGATTCTGGCACATGAAGATCGCAGGAAATAGGATCGAAGCTATCATTCGCTTCTGAGCGCTCCCGGTCGGATATTGAGTTGTTTCCAAGCTCCCTCAGTTTCCACGACCGTCATGGAAAATTACTCTACCGAGAAGGGAAGCAGAGTCGAGTGGATCCGATAAGAATGAAATGTTGTCGTCCGGCGCACAAATACAGGAATAGCATCGAAGCGTAGCGGAGAAGCTTCTGATTTCGTTCCGTCTCTAATATCTCTCACGATAACGAATTCTGACTTCCTGAGTTTTGGTTCCCTGCCGAGTAGTTCTCTCAACCAAATGTTTCTCTGATCGATTTCCATCCGTTCGCCATCATGCTAAACACTCGCGTTCAGTTGTTGTTGAAGAGTTTGGCTTTGAGAGGGTTCTTACTTAAACTCGAGCCAAACGGTCGAATCGATTCAAAGAGAAAGTTTCGCCTCGTTTTCACACCGAAATGAGATAACCATGACGAACAAAGACCCGTGCGAACAAGCTTCCTCGGAGCAGGACTTTAATGCTCCGCTTTGAAGCGAAATCGGGTGTCCACAGCGGTCGAATCTCAGTCCGAGGACGAAACGAAGAAGTTCGTTCGAGTTGCCTCATCAGTCGACAGGACGAAACGCACAGACTTTTTGTAATTAATGCGTCATTGAGTTCATGGCGCGCTCCACTCCCAGACTTGCTTCTATTTGATCCGGATCGCCGCAGCTGACGAGAGATGAGACGGCTCGCTCTAGGTTCCGAGAGTCAGTCAACGCAACAGGGATGTGGGCGGGGGAACTATGACGTCTTTCCGCCGCAAGTCTTATGAGACAAATGTAATGAGCCGAATCACAAAATCAGTTTCTTTTCGGATTTGAATTCGTCCGCAGATATAATAGTTCGCTTCTCGATGGACTCCAGATTGGCTCCAGAGTCTTGGTCGCTGTGGAGGTTTCACAAAGCAACCTAGCCAAACTTCCGAGCTGTGTGAGCGGAAACATTTGGCCAGACAACCTAGCCGGAACCAACGGCAATGCTTTCGGTGACTTTCGCACACGCCTGAAAGTCGTAAAAACCTGACGCCAACGAAACTTTGTGCAAATGCGCCCGGTTCAGCTCTTCCTGTGCGTTTCCCCAACCCGTCTTTCACGAAGCCTCGCTGTTCGCCCCACGGGAGTTATTGCGGCAACTCGTGTGAAAAAGGAGTCTGATCCGAGTCGGAGCTCGAAATTAGGTGCTCGATTGCTACGGATCCGTGGTTTGCCGGATGATGGCTCGCCAACGATCTGATGAGCAACGAGCCATTCGGTTTCCTGAATCCGAACCTATGGCCGCATTGGGTCGGCGCACTTCCGCGGAGGTTATCTAGTGAGGTTCAAGAAGCGTGCCCATGCTCCGCCGCACGTTTCCTCTGGCCGGGTCAATGCTGACCTCCTTGGGCTCGAGGCTGGCACCTGGCTAGCTGGTTACTTCAGTTAATGCCGTGTTCTCATTTCACGAGAGCAATGATCCCCAAGTGGCTTTCGGGAAGCGCCACCGACTCGGGATGGCTCAGACCCCCTCTCGCGCTCCAAAATCGTCTCTCACAAGTAAACATATGTTTTGGTAAAAAACAATTGCCGGTCCCGCTATGATGGATGGATAGGCCTTGGTCCAAGAAGTAATACACGACATAGCTAGCCGGCTATCAGGCCCTTCTTGATAGTTCAAAAAATCAAAAACTCCCGGAGAGACCTGAAATGAGCAATTTTCAAATGCATGCCATTCCGCTCTCGATGGGGCTAGCGAGCTGATTCTTGCGCCATTTTCAAGAGAATTTTGTCCGCTTTCAGATGGTTTTTTGATGAACCTTCTACGATGAAGACTCGCTTCTCTAGAGCACTTTGAAAATACCAAAAAAAAACGTGGAAACCCTAATGGAAGACGTGCACTAGCCGTCATTGGAAAACGCCACTGTGCGGTGTGTTTTCTATTGGGATTCTCACGTTTTATTCGATACCTTCAAAGTGCTCTAGAAAAGCGAGTATCCATCGTAGAAGGTTCTACAAAAAACCATCTGAAAGAGGACAAAATTCTCTTGAAAATGGTGGAAGAATCAGCTCGCTAGCCCCGTCGAGAGCGAAATGGCATGCATTTGAAAATTGCTCATATAGGTCTCTCCTGAAGTTTTCGACCGTTTTAACTATCAAGAAGGGCCTGATAGCCGGCTAGCTATGTCGTGTATTGCTTCTTGGACCAAGGCCTATCCATCCATCATAGCGGGACCGGCAATTGTTTTTTACCAAAAAATATGTTTACTTGTCAGTTCCGTCGAAGGATCCAGAGCCTTGGAACAGGAAAACACTCGAAGCTCGAAATTTCACCCTGATATTGAAGAACGTCGTTGGACATACTCGCCTGAGTTCGCATTTCCCAGGCTACAAGGAACTCAAATAGCGTGCGACTCTGTCAGGCGACGCCGAGCCCTCAGCAGAATGTTTCTTTCTCGACTGTTCCTTGTTCTTCGCCAGCGTTCTATGCAGGGCATGTTTGAAGAAGTTGTTTGCACGAAAGGAAACACTCGAGGGCCTTTGCTCTTCTATAAGGGCAACGACAACAACGACGACGCAAAATAACAGCGTCAAGGTCGGAAGCCGGTCTGGCATCAGGTGGTTGTTCTGCCTAATTGCTTGAACCCCTTCGCTGTGAAGTGTTCCATTATGGAACTTCTGTGGTAAGAAGTTTTTATTGCGCGGAATGATAGCGACCATCGCCAGCTAAGCTCCTATCAGGGTTGAGCGTAGATGGATGAGCTTTCGACGGAGATTCTGTGGGGGCTCTTAGCATATTTACCTATACCGGGTTTTTCATGTTGATGCTTCTTCCGATACGGATCCATGATTCCGGAGCAGAGTTACTTCAAATGTTCTCGATGTCGACCGCGACATTGTGGGACCCAGACATGAATTTTTGCACGACCGAGAGTTATGCTCGCTATATCCGGATTCGGCGGGCGTGGAGATGTCTTCGGGTGGAGGCCAAGGTTCGACGGTGGAATTTCCTTACGTCAACGAATCTGGGAAGCTGACGTATGAAAATACCGGTCTCAAGGCTTGAATTCATCTGCCCTGCATCCCTTTACGGGTTGGCCGACGGCTGATTCGGATGTCATTTGTCAGCCGTCGCCCATGGGGCCGAAAATTTTTCAGCACTTGCAAGTCAAGTGAATACATCATCCTTTATCTCCGCCTGCGTTTTTCATTTTGCCCTATGTTCACATGCGGTTGAATATTTAGCTCACAAGGGCAGCCCCCCTTTCCGAAGGAAGAGGGGGTCCTGCACCACGAAACTCCCGAGCGGAATCTGTACCTTGAGAGTCACGGCAGTCGAATATAAGTCCTCAGCCGGTATGATCGAGTCACGGGCACATGATAGAATTCACAAGCGCAAAACTCAGGGTATCGATTCGTCGGTTCCGAAAACTGCCAGACATTTTGTTGGCTTGCCCACGCCTTAGAAGATCAATATTGCAGATATCCCGTTTCTTCTTCTGTCGGGCAGCACAAAGAGAGTCAGGATAAAGCGTTCCCATCCTAAGCTTCCATTTTTAGACAGGCTGAAAGACGCATTCCGCTAACAGCAGAGGTATTTTCTTTTCAGGGTAAAGCACTCCCCGTATTATGGACTTCGTCGCTTAGAATGTACGAGAAAAAAATCGAAATACGTAAAGAATGGGCTCTAGTGGCCCTAGTTATTTACGCGACTTCGGCTTTCGCCACGGTCGACGCAATTAGTGGTTACGGTGAGTACCATAAACAGCTATCTTGACCATCATCAATTACATTTACCGAAAAGAAAACTAATGTTGCCTCAGCGGGACAAGACGTGACTTATGAGCTCCAGACAACCAAGACCAACGTTCATGAATGCTTGACATGGCTTTGATCCACAAGGGCCGCAAACAATGCCTCAAGCATCTCGGCGCAACGCTGTTGTTCGCTTCCTTGTCATGTCAGGATTCCGACGAGCGTTCTCAAGGGCATCGCTTTCGTAGAGATTGTGTCTAAAAGTAGAAAAGCGCGCTCTCAGTGCGAATGATTCCGAGCCGATCCATCACGTTCGGTTGACTCGAGATGAGGAGGCATCGAGGCACACTGAGCTAGATTCATTTACGATGTAAATGAACCTCGCTAAAGCGAAGAATGTTTTGATTAGCATCCGAACTTGAGACCCGGGAATCGATGTTATCGGACTGAATTCCTAGAGTCTAGACCGCGGATTCGCGGACCTTCCCGTGAGGGAGCCCTGGTCGCTATTCAAGATCTGTCTTTGGAGCGACTGAATATAGGACCCGATCGAGGTTTTCTCACGAACAGGCGCAGCTGTTGCAGTGGGCTAATTACCCCAAGATTTCGAGTAAATGATCGAGGTCTATGTTTCTCTGGATGTGGAAAACTCGTCCTCAACGCGGATTTTATTTTTTCGTGTGGAATAAAACACGAGGGGTCCCCTAGCTCAAACAGTCGGAGCTGCAACAATCTAGGGCTGACCTTGAGGAGACCAAGGATTAAGCCTTCTCAACGGGGTTTCGGATAATTGCCCCTAAGTCAAGTTGGTATCAGACGATCACCCACCCCGCGCTGTCTCGTTCCCGATTCTAGCTGATTCCGTCTGTGTCAGTGCAACCGGAACGAGCCCGAGGCGAGGAATTCTCGGCGAGCTCCCCGTGTTTTTTGGCCTCCTGGGATTGGATGGAGAGTCGAATGGATGACGCGTCCCAAAAATATTTGAGCATGTTTGACTACGAGGGCACTTGGATTAGCAAGGTAATTTGTGTTTCAGGCTGCCTATTCGATGAGACCATATGCGCCGATGACGAAGTTTGCTTCAACGGTGAGTCCGCGACCTCTCCTGAAAGGAAGCAGGTCCCCTCTAAAGCTTAATTTACTGATGTACATATGGCAGGATCGAGGATACGGAGTCGTCGATGCGAAGGGAAAAATATCAGATAACAGCGGATTCACAGTGATTAGATGGACCTACGGGAAGAGGGGCCAGAGAGTCTGGGAGAGAGGAGATAGTCGAATTTCCGCTAGGTACTTCTAGACCGGAGAGCGAAGAGACCGTACACCGGATATTTGAAGCTCTAATGGAACTTGGAATGAGCCGGCAGGACATCGTACGACAAGATTAAACTGAATCATGAGGAAAGGAGCCGCGGAGCCGCCTGAGAGCTGTATCGCCAGTTTTGTTTTCTTCCGTTGGCAGCAGCTGTGATTGGCAACTGTCCTCGGCTTCGGGAAATCGACTTGTTCTCTCTGAGAACCACCGTGCTGGGCAAACTATGGCTCCCTGACGAGTATGTAGACAGCTTTATTTGAGTTTACACGAGCAATCGTGCAGACAGATTGCGCAGACATAGTGCTGAGATGGAAGGCGCTCAGGGGACGTTCGAAACTTCTCGCCTTCTTGCCGCCCATGGGGAAGCACCTCATGCGCTGCCAATCGTAAACAACGCCTCCTCCGTCTATATATGGAACTCACTCGCAGAAACGATTCTTTGCTTCTATTTTATCCGTTTTAGCTGCTGCAGTCTGGATGTTCCTCGGAGGAACCATCCTGTGCTGCCGCGCCACCGAAAATTGGCTTCATCCCACGGGGGTCGGCCAACGAGATCTTTGTTGATACGGGCGTGGAATCCCGTTCACGATCACAAACTTTTCCGTGCTGGCCTTGTGCTAGGCAATTGAGCCATACGTAGCGAGTCAAAATAATTTACGGAATAGCTCCTGTGCCCCTTGCCACCGACACCCCTGGCAACGATCACTGACACCAGCAACACTATGCCCAGAGCCGAAGCTGGCGGTTGTCATTAGGGTCAAATGCTAATGACGTCGTGTCAAACTTCATGGTAACAACTCTCCGTGTAACCTCCCGCGGATAAAGTTGGCCTAGTAGTCCCCTAAATTGAAAAGCTCACTAATTTGCCGCCTGATTATGTGTTCACGACGATCCTTATCCACGTGCAAAGCACACTAGTCGAGTTGATAAAAACTCCATATCTAGAGACCGGCTGCATGTTGTAACTCGGAACCTTGACCCTCAAAGGAGCTTACACAATTGGGAGGCATGGCGAAATGGCGACATCGAGTTACGTCTGCGCAGCGACTAGCGACTTTCGACGCTCCGGATTCTTGCGAAAGCGTCCCCGATCAGCTTTTCCACTAAGAGTTTTTCTTTCTGCTTTTTCCTTTCCAGATGGAATGTTCGGGTCTTGTCGTGGCCCTCCCGTCCTCCCGGATTGGCCCGCACCTGAAACAATCAACGCGAGAATTCTCGAGGAGCTTTTGAGCAGCCTCTGGAAGGAGGGTTACCGTTGGGAAGACGAATACACGCGATGCGTCATAAACTGCATGGTAGACAGCACTCGAGATGGCCTTCTCTACGACCCGAATTGCTGCGCTCACACCCTCAAGCTTGCCGAACCAGTGATTGTGAGTACTACTTGGCGTGCGTTTTCGATTCGGTATTCGGAGGAAGAGGGATTCACTTCAAGAGTGGAAGTGAATGCAGCTGGAACGAGAGTACTGAATCGGAACGAGCGCACAGGAAGCAGTGCAGCTCCCGACGAGCTCTTAGATCAGAAGTCAGGCGCGGAGCAGCTAGGAAGCATCCCGGTCGACGTCGAGGCCAGAGGTTGTTGGGAGCTAAGCCGGTGGAATAGTGAGCAGCCCCCCACGCAAGATCACATTTCATGATCGCTCTTTACAGCCTGGAACGATGTTCTTGTAATAAACTGGAAGCTCTGATCCGGCAGGCGCCGCCGGCGGCTAAGCTCCTCCGACACTGCGGGCGAGTTCGATGGAATCGTTTGACGCTTGTGCGTTATGGGGTCTGTTGACACAGCGCACTGATTCCCTCCAGGCTTCATTGGAGTACGCCTTCAACGAACCTAACCTGAGCTTTCGATTGAGTCACTCCAAAAACATAAGATCAGAACAAAGCACTCCGTTCGTCAGGATTGGTGGCTTTTGAGGACGTCGGATTCCGCGTCTCTTGGAAGCCCCTAAACCTCGTCTGTCGATGGCGAGCGCCGTCATCGAAAGGCGGAGGATTCTCTTGTTCGAGAAGACTTCTGAACAGTTCAATAAGCGAAGCTTCTTCCCAGAAATAACTCGTTTGTCGTAATAAGATTCTTGGGGCGTATGACGAGAAGAGTCGAGGACCGACCGCCTGCTTCCTGTCCACTTCCTGAGCATGAACAGCTTCGACAGATTTGGACCACCAAACATTCTGTGCAGAATGTGTTCCCAGTAGATCCATATGTACAGTAGGTTGCTCCGTATGGCGATCTGAAGACGTGGTAATCCCGGCTCTGTCGAGAACGATTGCTCAACATCCGACAGACGCACCGACAGAATTGTTTCACCGTTCGAGCAAGGCTCTCGAGTGTATCTAAGAAGAAGAGTAGAATATTCGTTTATCTCAACACGTACGCGCACAGCGAAAAACGATATTCACATTAGAGCTTTCAACCAAGTGATACGATTCACTATGCTGTTCGGCAAAGTCCAACCGCGTTGGCGATACTTCGGCGATTCTACGAGAAGTTTTGATGATGGAAGTGTAATAGATATTTTCAAACTCGTGGCCAAATCCTCGATGGAATCGCAAGCCGAGGCTTCTTGGATCGTTCGGAAGTTGGTGGATATTTGGCGCAATCGGAATCTCCCTCGAAATCTCGGACGCTCATCGCTTTCGAGATCGCATGGAACGCCCTCTAGAGTGGAAGAAGCGCGAGATTTTTCCGAATCGGAACCATAGAGTGGACGAAAATTGCAGTTCTTCCGGTCGAATGCTGCCGGCGTTTCAAAGAACGCATCAGACGCCGTAATCTCTTACGGTCGGACTTATCGAATAAGTCGTCGGGGCAGTTCCCGGGATATTTCTGTCAATACTCCGAAAAGTATGAAGAAATAGGCTCCGAGTATGACTGTGAGAGGAGTTCCAGCCGTTCCTGAAAGAACCTCGAAAGTGCGGATCCATACTCAACGCCAGCGCAGAGTTTTTAGCGGAATTCCGAGCCATCATCGAAGTGACATTGACTTCGGACGCGGGCTGGTTTCTATTCTAGTCAATCGAAAGTAGTGCTCCAATCGCGAGGCTTTGATCCTAATCGTCCTGATGTCTGGGCGTTCCACGAGGGCCGCGAGCGGACTCGACAAAATTTTTGCGCCGAAGCAGAGGTGGTTGAGGACTCAAAGCTCAGTGGGTGTCTTGCGAGATCAACACAGGCACTGACCCGGCATTGAGAGCAGGCCGCGAAGTCTGTTCCCATCAGTAGTGTGGTCTGCCCACCACGCACCCCTCACTCAGTGAGCACCAGACTGCTTGGAATGCAAATTCGTTTTGTTTGCAATCTGGTCGCGGGGTCGTGGTGAAGGTTTTCCATCCCCTTGCTATCAAACTTGGTGATTATAATGCAATGCTCGAGCACGCGGTCGCCTCCATGCAACGGGAACCTTTGCCGTCCGTCGTCGGGCGAGACCTTTACTTTCAGAAATGATGCAGAACGCGTGGGGAACTACGCTCGCAAGAAGCTCTGAGAACGAGCGAGACGTTTGTTCAACAGGCTAACAGCATTCCGCGAGCCTCGTTGGAAGAACAAGCGAATCCGTTATGACGATCTTAACGAGTTGTTTAGCCTTTCACCAAGTCCGAAACTTTCGCTTCTCGGTGCTGTTTTTGCGAGAACTGTGTTTTTGCATTCCAGAGCAACGATGTAGCGCCGCAGCTTCCTGACGTGGATCCCGCAGATCAAGCCTACATTCGGTACGTGGTTTCTACTCCTCTCTCTCCGAGCTTTCGTGCCAGTGAAACCTCTTCAGAGTTGATTTTGAATTGATTCTTTTGCGCTTTCCAGCTTCACACCTAACCTCTCCGCCGGCGACGGTGGTGTCGAGTCACGTCGAGACGATGGCGAAACCTATGCAGATGAGGTGAGTGGAAGGCAACAAATATTCTGCGAAGTCTATTCTGATCGTATGCGCCGACTGAATTCGAGATTCTCGACACCCCGCCGAAACGGAAGAGAGGGATCGATGAAAAGATCTATTGAGCCTCATGGTTCGAGTTGGAGCTTGGTCGAGAGGAAATGAAGTTAGGGAAGAACGATCCGATCGAGAGAGGAAACTCATTCTTTTGAGAATTTAATGATCGACTGAATCGATAGGAGACCCGTCTTCAGTTAGCGCACTAATATTCAAGGTCTTCGTTCCTCCGCTCTCGACGTCGACTTCAACCGTGGGGGAGGGTCAGGATCCTGAAAGGCAACTCAGAGGATTGGGAGCCTTGGCGGCGTTCACCGACGAGACGAATGATCTCCGGCGAACGCTACGCAAGCGACAGCTAGACTTCTTCAATAGAGACCAGGAAGAACCAGAAGCCGTGGACGAAGAGGACGAAGATCCTCTCGTGAAAGTTATTCAGGATAACTTGTGGGCGACGGACAACACCGACGGTACGCTGACCATTCCAGATTGTCAAGGCAGAGAAGTTAGGACAGAGTTGCTAATCAGGTTCTGCCTGGCGAGGATGGAAACGAAGACGAAATTCCGAAATCTCATCTCATGGTATCTACTCGTTTGCAGATGATCTGGGAGATGTCTTAGACACGCCGTTGATTGAAAGTGCGAAAGCAATCAGAAAACGAAGCTTTCTAGAAGACGATGCGTCAGAGTTTAGCGATGCTTCAAGTTTGCAGCAGCTCGCTTCATTCGTGGATCGCGAACTCGAAGAAGCCAACAGAGGGGAGACTGAGGATTCCAAGGAAGTGACGCTCAATCTTCCTCCTGAGGTACGAGCGCCAGATCCACGTCCATTAGCATTCAATCATCGCTCGGTCTCAAGGAAAAAAAATTGGTAGATGAGCGCTTCGCATGAATCTCGACCCCGTACTGGCATTCAGCTCGAATGTCAGCTCAGAGACTCGGGTTGCGAAATTTGAGATTTCATCGCTCTTGGATCTCCGAAGTCCTCCGGGGCAAATGCAGCGTAGGCAAAAACGGAACGAGTGTCTTTGATATTCCCAGAAGGGCCCTCTTCGAATCAATTATTCGCATGGGCTATTTAGAGAGCACGCAACTCCAGTCTCGAAGACCTTGGAGCAAGCGCCTGTACTGCTAAAGACCCTCAATCTCAAGTTCAGGGCATATCGATTAGCGGAACAAGGGATCCCTGAATATCGAGGGAGTTCATGAGTTGACGACTATTAGACAGAGGATCCCCACGAAGTTCGTTCGATTTCAGACTCAATTGTCACTTCCACAGAATGGGCAGAATGGAGAGCCCGATTCCAGCGACGACGCCGTCACTTTCGAGCTGGAGGAATTGGCGCCGGACAACTCGGTTTTCGTGGATAAGATCAAGATCCGTGCGGATCCGTTCAGGAGACCGATGCGGTTGGACACTAAGAAACCGGGTCCTGGCTATTTCTACCGCGAATTCGACGACGAAGAAGACGTCGACAAATACGTGAGTTCCATTTCACGACCGCCACGACGAGGCAGAGTCAAGTGCGGCGGTTTTGATAACGCCTATCAAAGTTCCCCGAACGATACTTACTTGCGGAAATTCTACAGACACAAAAACTGAGGCGACTGAAAGCGATGCGAGACATGAAATCGGACATTCTTCAAGAAGACGACAATCCCGAGGACGTCTCGAACGACTTTGGTGAGTTTCGAGGGTCGAGGGGGGGCTCTTGTAACCCGTAGGAACATCTGTTCCGTTTATTTCTGTTTGCGACAACGAAAGGCAACACAAACAATGGTTTCTGGCCCTCGACGCCCACGTGTTTTTTTTTTTATTAGGTGGACGCTATAAACATGCGCACTCTGCTGAATTACAACGGCATCCTGATTTTCCAGAGAGCAACGGAAAGAAACGTGCGGAGATACCCGACGAGACGCTGAGTCGAGTCCCTGTGCGCCAGGCAGAAGGAATGATGATGCTCGATCCGTACAACACCGCCGCAGGGATAGAACCTGTCGATTCCAGCACGGCATACGTCGATATCGAAAGATTAGATAAAAGGTGGATATCAGAATCGGAGTCGTGAGCTTTGGCCTGCTGTCGACGTTGATTCCGCTATTTTGGATTGAGCGCGAGCTTCCCTCAGCTTCGCGGAGCGGTTTGAAGCCCCGAGGGAAGCTTAGCGACACGAATCCGTTTTGGAATTGCATAAGCACTCTGTCTAGAACGATCGACCTTTCACAGGACGGTTACCAAGGCGGACGCTAGTCTATTGACAATCACTTTAGAGAAACTCTTCGAACTTCCGACCGGAACGATTTCACAATCGCGGCTCAGCGACCACCAAGTCGCTTTCAAGGTTCTTCCGAACGAAAAAGGCATCAACGCCACAGAGATGATCAGCAGACTTGGTGAGCTCACAGGACTTCCAGCCATGAATGGAGGCGAGGGAAACTTTTGCAAATCTCGATTCGTTGATCGACGTCCCCATTGTTTCTGCAACGCTTTGAGCTCCACTAGGCGGACTGGGAGATGTCGCAATGCGACACGGGGCCTGGGCAGGACGCATGGAGGACGAGGAGTTTGAATGGAGGAGAACACGAGCCGCTGTTTTTCAGATAAAATGAAGAAGGAAGTTCAAGACAAAACGAACCTCACCATCTCGACGGCGGGAATCGGCGACGCAGTGAAATACGAGCTCATCGCACCCCGAAACGGCGATCTTTTCTTGTTCACGTTTGTCGTTTGTGGATCTATCGTGGGAGTTCTCCTGGCAATATCTGTCATCTACGTCGTACGCCGCCACCAACTCAGCAAGGAGAAGCTCCACAACTTGAATGGAGAAGATGATCCTCTCGCCAAGTTCGACTATCAGGTAGGTTCCCCCTGCATGACTTCGCAATGCTACCGTTCTGACGGTCAGCGATAAAGTTTGTCCGGAGAAATAAAACGTCGCCTCATACTCACTGCCCAACGTCAGACAAGTTTTACGAAGACTCTTCTCTCACTTCAACCTCATGTTCAATGAAGACCCGCAGGGCACAGCGCCGTTGTCAGAGAATTCCTTTGAGCCGCTGACCGAAATTCATTCCCTTGATGAGAATTTCAAGCTGAGAGAGATCGACGGCGATGGCGTCACGCTGATCTCTTTGTCAATGCTCTAACCCGGTGATTATAATCGAATCGATAGGATCTGTGCCGCCAACGCATGGCTGATTCCGGCAAGGAAAGCCCCCTGGCTGCTGCACTGGAGTCAGGGAAGCTGCAAGGATCCCCGAAAAAAGTCAAAATCGTCTCTCAGCAGTCTGACAGCTCGCGTTCGTCGACTTCCTCCTGGTGAGCAACAGTTGTCGTTTGGCTTACCTTTATTCCTGCCTCGCCGTAATCCGCCTGATACCCACCCGGGGCCATCTGGTTGTCCAGCGACGCGATGCGTGTAATACAATGCGCGTGATGTCACGTATCTGCGAGTTTTTTTTTCTGTATCTAGCTGAATGTTCAGCGACTCGATGCAAAATAAGCTCGGTGCCCGATTTAGCCGCGTCACAACACCGATATACGTCTATATATAACTTCGGGTATGAATGGTGCAGAGATGCGTTACATCGAGGCAGCTTTCCCGACTTTATCAAATGCGATTTCAGGAGCGAAGAGCCCGTGGCAACGAGCATGGACATCTCGACTGGACACATGATTCTCGTGAGTTGTTTTCCTGGGAGAATTGTTATCGAATCCAGGTCAAACCAGCCTGCATCTCGCAGCCATAACGTCCCGACGCCGACACAATCGACTGCCCTATGAGCGGCACCCCTTGATTCTTCCTTTCATGCATTACAACTCGGCACGCCCGAGAGACTTGTGTGGCTTCCCAGGAGTCGTCAATCACTGGGATTGCTTCTATTATAATCACCAGGACGTCTGGGAATGTTACTCATTGATATTTCTCCCTTAGTCGTACATGGAAGATCATATCAAGTCGAAACATCGACTGGATGAGGAATGGGAGAGCCTGTGTGCCTATGAAGCCGATCCATCATCCACGACTCAGGCCGAAAAGCAAGAGAACATCAAGAAGAACCGCTATCCTGATACCCTACCATGTGAGTTCCGCCTGCCCTTACCAACTAAAATGCGTGTCCACCGCGTAAGAGAGCGAATTTCGTTTGCTGCTTCCTGCTAGGTCTTTGTTGGAAACGATGAGAAATGAGCTGCGCAACCCGCTGCATGCTGTGGGGTATGCTGACAACGAGCAGCAACTCTTGCATAGAACCCGCGCGACCAGTTGTTGCTGTTCTGTTGCTTTTTTTCCTCATTATTCGTCCGTCCTGTTTCGTGGGCGACGAAGCCGAGGGACGAGCCGTCCGGCGCAGTCTGTTCGTCAGCGAGTCCGTTCGCAAGCTTCTGAGATCGTGGCAATATCTTGGACAAAGTGCCGACGGAGAAGCCTGACACCTAAGCGCTTCCCGCCGAGCAAGCTGGAGTCGGCGGCGCTTTCCGCGTGATTTGTTCCGGGGCAACAGCTTGCAAATTGAGAGCAAGAACTACAATTTGTTCTGTTTTTCGCTTCCCAGACGATCATTCTCGTGTTATCCTCAACGACGCGAGCAATCAGACCGGTTCAGATTACGTGAACGCTTCTGCGATCGTAAGTTCACCAGTTGTGTCCTCCCTGGGAAGAGGGGGTAGTCTTCCAGAATCATTCGATTCGAGAACTACTCATGATTCTGACTAAAAACTCCTTGTATTTATCTCTTTCCCCTGGACTTCCAACAGACCGACCACGATCCAGGAAATCCGGCGTACATCGCGACCCAGGGACCTCTCGCTCACACAGCTGCAGACTTCTGGCAGGTAAGGTCCTCGAAAGAAGGTTTTTGGCCCCATATCTCGAGGAGCGCAGATCGTGCATCGCCATTTGCCGTTGCAGATGGTCTGGGAACAAGGCGGCGTGGTCGTCGTCACGCTGACCCGTCTGATGGAGAACGGGGTATCGATGTGTCACCGCTACTGGCCCGAAGAAGGATCCGAGACCTACGGTCTTTACGAAGTGCACCTTGTTTCTGAACACGTTTGGTGCGACGACTACCTCGTCCGCAGCTTCTATCTAAAGAATCTCAAGACCTCAGAGACCCGCACCGTTACTCAATTCCACTTCCTCTCGTGGCCTGAAAACGGAGTTCCGCCGTCGACCAAATCTCTCCTCGACTTCAGGCGCAAGGTGAACAGGTCTTATCGCGGAAGGTCTTGCCCGATCGTGGTGCACTGCAGTGACGGCTCCGGTCGCACCGGAACCTACGTCCTGATGGATATGGTGCTGAACAGAATCGCTAAAGGCGCCAAGGAAATCGACGTCGCTGCCACCCTCGAACACGTGCGCGACCAAAGAGTCAACATGGTCAAAACCAAGGCCCAGTTCGAATTTGTGCTCATGGCTGTCGCGGAGGAAGTCCACGCCATCCTCAAGTCGCTTCCGAAGGAGTAAACAGTCGACAGGGCTGATCTTGATACTCGGAACATTCGGTCAGAGGCAGAAATTCCTCTCTAAGTAATCCAATTCTACGGGGTCGGTAGATTCTACGAAAGTTTTGTTGGATAAGTTTCGCCGTTCAGTACAACCTTTATTCAGTTGACGGGATACCGGGGACAACGAAGGTTTGTTGAGATGTTCCGGGGAACACATGTTACAAGACTTTGGTTCTTTGGCTGATGACTTCAAGCATTTAAGTGACGGGTATGGAACGCAAGCAGAACTAACTAAGTATTGGTGCCAGTTCATTAAGTTTCTAGGTTTTGAGCTTCATGGTTGACTGTTAAATGCAGAGTCTACGAACCGTTTTGTGTAGTCAAAATCAATCTCTACTCATGTCGAATTCTATCTCTACGCTAACATCAAGTCGAAACATTGTTGGCCATGGTTGACAATTATTCAAATATTTATTTAGGAAATTTGTCAAATCTATTTGCTCGCCATGGTCTGCGACTTTGGCACGAGAATTCAGCTTCTCGTATGTTCGATCAAGGCGTCCAGGATCATTCCTAGAGTCAACTCGGGAGGATCCTCATTTACCTCTCGATCACGACTCAGGAAACGCTGGAAACAAACTCAATCTCTTTCACCGAGAACAGAGAACTAGCGTGGGCAAAGTGTGATATCACAGCGAAGGAGCCCTGACAATGAATATCAGGTAGTATGGGAGTCATGTGCTCGAAAACACTCACTCAGAAACTAGTGTTGCGGACGCGAATATCAGGAAATCTCTTTCGGGTCCATGTTCTACAGTTTCAGCACTCACTCAGGTGCTCAATCACTCATAGCAACGCGCTAGACATCCAAGGAAGAGAAGAGGAGAACAGTTCTGGAGAGATACTCTGATTCTCGATGGAGTTCTCATGATTAGACTCCAGCAAGCCGTGTCTAAGCTCCATCATTACAAATCTCGACACTCGCAACAAACAACGCTCCCGCGAGGGAATTGAGAATCTCCTCGTGTTCCCGTGATTTCGTTGGAACGATGCCAAACAGACCGTGATGGACGCCAGTTTCCCGCTTTCAAACCGGGGGATGCGTTTCCGAACACCTGGTCGCGATTGTTCGAGGGAAACAGTCGTTTATCAATGGAATTGTTACACAACTAGCACGGGATGGACAAATCCTCGGCCTGCAGAGAGCAGCCTAAAGCGCTGTTCCTTAGGCTTCTAGAACATTGGTTTGAGTAGATAAACGAGTTCCGCAGACCACCGACTCTGGACTGGCCTCGCTCGAAAGTTCATTCGTCAGTGTCTGCATCGCGAACTCGTTAGGTTTCCGTTGTGGACTTCGTCTTCTTTCGCCACTTTGTCTTTGATTTAAATTAGGCGTCCGTCTCGGACATGAGTTTTGTGCAAACTTCTCACGTCCCACAGACGCCTTACAGCTCTCGGAATATTGTGATGCAGGTAATATAAAGTGTGTCTTACTCTCGATCTAGCCAGATAACGGAGATATCTCAGATAAGGACTCGAGGAGAAAGGAAAAACAAACAAAACATATGATCAAAGCAAACAACAACAACAACAGCATAAAAGATGAACCATTCATGAAACTGTGTTACGTTCACGAGGCTTGTTTCATCCTGCTTATCAAAAGTAGCGATAACGGTCTGATCGAGGTCGTTCTCCATGTATTATTATCGATTATCACTAACACTGATTTCACTCAATGATTATATCGAAGATAACTCTCGATGAGGTCGACAACGATGGTGTGACAATTATTATCGAAGAATAGTTTGTCTGCGCCGTAGCGCTGCGTCGAGCGTCACTGGAGTGGAGTGCTCGAGCTCCAGTGGCGGCCGCTCGGAGCCCCGGTCAATGCGCCAATGATCGTAACGACGATGAATTCGAAGACAATGATGATGATGATTATGATGGTGATAACCACATCAAGTTCCCTCGTGAACGATGGTAACTGACCTCCTCAAACTCACGATGTCAAGTGTAAACGGTTCAGCGATATTGTATTTTCTTCGGAGTAGGTTCCACTGTATTTCCTGCCTCGGCCACTTCCTCCCGTCCCGCATTCTCAGGGGTCGTTTTTCTCTTTTCTCTCTATTTTGGAACAAGAAAAATATCCCACGGAAATATGATCTATGGTCTACGGTTCTTCAAAAATAAAATATTTATGTCAGAAAACAAAATATCTCCGCTTACTGAATCGCATGACTAGTCACCGGAATGAAGGCGTCTCCTTCCGCTCTGAAGCCACAATGACGTGAGCGAGCCTGGACTCAGCAGCAGTAGCGAGCCTTGAAGATCTTATCATTCGATTCGGAGCAATATCAGAACCCAGGGTCTTGCGACCTTGGACATGTAATGACGCTGTCAAAGCCGCTGGGGAGCATTTGAATCTTGGTCACCCGATATAAATACGGGATTTGTCAGAAGTACTTCTGAATGGGTGCGCATCTTCCAAACACGAGTGCTTCTATTGAGCTAGTTGTAAGCATCGTTCTGGGAGCCGCAGATGTCAATTTTTTGCTCAAATCTAGCTCTGAATCGGGAACGCGCGATTCCTTTCGTCATTGAACGCGGACGACATTTCATTCATTGATTTATCTTAGCCCACGCCTTGGTGGCAACGTCATTCCGAGCGGAGTCCGTGAAACCAATCTCTGATTAGGAACGGTCTTTTGGAATCTCCAACCCAAGATTTTCAAGGCAACGAAATCGTCGTGTTCATACAGACTTCGAGCTGATCGCTAAGCTTCGCCAACGGAGCGTAAGGTTTTTGATAATTTAACGTGGCTACGGGTCGGAGTGGACACAGACGCACGCTCACACGGCGACCTAAACGACGAACAGGTTCAGAACAGAAAAACTGCTTCAGAAGCAGCTGCGCCATCTGCTCCGAAAATAGTGGGGTGCGTTTGATTCGGTAGGGGCCGATGCGGTAGCCCGTGTACGTCCGTTCATACAACAGGTGTGCTCCGCTGCTTCGAATCCCATTCAGAGCCAGACTGGAGGCGCCTCTCGGAGCAGGCTTGGAGACCGGGGCCACCGCTGCGACGGACGAAGCCCCTGCACCACAAAGGCAACTTCGCATCGAATTTATGGTCGGTGCCCTCGCTTCCAAATTGACAGTGGTAAATGGGCCCGAGATTCCGGCACCGAGCCTCGACGCGCCGGGCGTCCCCCATGGCATAAGTTGACAATACAGTAGAGGTGACATCAAGAAGTTCGGTTCTCTGAACGGTGCTCATGGTGCCGGTGGTGTCGCTCCGAAATGTCCACCGCCGTTTCAGCGGGATTCTGGAGCGTCAGGTGGCGAGAAGAATGAGTGGAGAGCAGCGGGGCCGCTTGTGCTGGTGCAGAAGACGAAGCAGGTTGTTGATGGTGGCGGCGGCTTCTAGAGTCACTTCGGTGTCCGATAAAGTTCACGGGGCTCATCGCCGGACGGTTCGACTAGCTGGCTACTGTTTGCTCGATTATTTGGATCGTGCGTTCGGGGGTTGAGTGGTTCGGTGGTTTTGCGGGGGGTTTCACGTCACCCAGAAGGAATTGCGAGAGTGTGATTCTTGGGATACTTCTTCCTGGTGTGGTTTCTTCGGTGGAGTCGTTGGCTCCGCCGCAAAGTGAGTCTGTTCACCCCAGGTGTCGCAAGGGGCGACAACAGGCGCAACCGTCATGGCATTTCTGTGTCCCATCAGAATCGGTAAATCCCGCAACAAAAAGGAAAGACTGGAGAAGCTTGCAATCCCCACAATCGGTCGAATCACCGGCTCAGCGAGCATTGACACACTGGTCAGATTCGGTCTCGAGAAAGAACAGGGTCTCAGCTCTAGCTCAAAAGTTGTCGTGCTACATGACTTCACTCCGCAAGTCGACGATGAGCTGGGTGTCAAGAGAGGCGAAATCGTTCATGTACTTTATGAGGAACACGACTGGGTAAGTTACCTGCGCTTCTTCTCTTTCTCTTGTGTAACAGTTATTTCACCCGAAATACTTTGAATTTGGCTCAGCCCATTCTTCAGCCTGAAGGATTGGGGTAAAATGGGTCTTGGTAGCGGCTCTGTCTATTTTCGGTTTTTTTCTATAAGAGCGTGCCGTGAACATTGTCAAGTAAGATCGATTCCTACATTCGAAGGATTACGGCGTTTTGAAAAGGGAACGTTGCGGCTCGGACCGCTCGCTCGAGTTTTGGGTGCGATAAGAGCTCTGTTTGTTGTTATCTTGTTTTGCCGGTTTAGCGAGACGGACCTGAATCCGTGGACAGAAAAAGTGGTCATTCCTCTGTCTTCGAAGCGAGCTTCTGGATCGGGAGCAGTTGTCTTCCCGAAGTTCTGCGTTCAGTGTCGTCAACCAAACAAGAGTTTTCTGATGCACGCGTCGCTAATTGTCAGAGTCAAGAGCCTCAATGTGTGTCTTCTCGAATAATCGACCGCGTTCTCGAGTTCTCCTCTGAGCTAGGTACTAGAATTTCAGTTCTAAGGTTGGAATCGAAAAGATTCATTGCTCAGATCATCTCGCTGGAGCAGCTTCGAGCTAATTCTTTCATCAGAAACTCTGTGGGCGAATCACATTCTAGAGAGCGAATTTATTACATTCTCAGCGACGTGTAACACTCGATGCTCATTTTCTTATGTAATTGTCGGGATAGGAGGACACACGTCAGTTGCAAGACTCTTACGTATCGTACTGTTATCACCTGCAGATCCACGTCATGAAGGAAGATGAATCGGATCATGGATTCATCCCGCAATCCTACTGTGCTCCTGCAGGATCGTCCCTGGCAGACATGGCGCTGAATATGGCGAGGAAGAAGCCGCGAGGTAATTACCCAGCTCCAAGATAGGAATCGGAAATGAATTCACAGGAGGTTTATCGCTTCTCAAAGTTCTTCCAATGTTCCCCGATTTCCGCACCTCCCGGGTGTCTGTGTCCTTTGGATCCTATCATTCCCCGCCGGGAGGTTCCGCTCTTTGGCAGAATATGCCTGAGCTTTGATCGTTCTGAATAGGATTTTTTTTTCTTCCGCAGAAAGAACGTCTGAAGACCATCACCAATCGTCTCTGGAAAGCAGCATCGCCCACTCCGACGCAGAGTCCGTGGGAACGTTTTCTTGTCGGACAGAAGTGCATCCGTTTTTCAAGGACCCCGTCGGCCGCTACCTTGTTCTATACACTTTCGTCGGTAGGGACGAGAACGATTTGAGCGTTGACCGGGGCGAGCTCGTCACTGTACTCAACCGAGAGGACAACGATTGGTTCTGGGTTGTGCGTTCCGACGACCATGAGGGTTTCGTGCCGTCTGCTTTCGTTTATCCGGCCGATATGATCGAATCGCACGCTCAGAGTCCCGAGACATCGGAAGCGCACAGCTCCACCGCACGCCAAGAGGCAACAAGCCAAATGCCCGCTTCGAACAAGAAGCACGAGGTTCTGGAGAGCCAGAAAGAGTACCGTTACGACACGAAATCCGGCACCATATCTCAAAACACCTACCACGGCGGCGGAGGTTCTGTAGCGAGTGCCTACAACGCTGTCCGGGATGAGGTGAACAATAACGATCTCGCATTCGTGAACAACCACAACCCGAGCAATAAGTCCAGCGTATCCAACGGCAGCGCTAGCAGGAGCCAACAGAACACCCTCAGGAGCGAAGGCAACAAAAGCAAGCAGTCCACTGTGAGGAGCGAGGGAGGCGGTAGCTGTGGCGGTGGCAGTAGCAGCATGAAAGCCGGCGAGCAAGGGCCTGGATTGTACTCCGTCAAAGGAACAGAACTCCTGATGCTGTATGACTATGAAAGCGAAAGTCAGGACGAGTTGGACGTGCGTCGAGGAGAGTGGGTGTACGCGGATATGGAACGTCAGAGCGGCGGATGGTTATGGGTTTATAGCCGACGTTTGGACAAGTACGGGTTCATTCCCAAAACCTATGCGAGACCACCTGCCATGACGTCGCTATGAATCCGAGCGTTTCGGGAAGCGTTAACGGAAGCTTAAATTATTCTGCCCAATCGCCAAACTGTCGTTGTATATTTTTTACTCGAGTTGAACAGAAATTCTCAATCGTCGATGCTGACGCTCGGGGTGGTCACTGCTGTTTGGTCTAATGAAGTTGGCGAATCCATTCAAGCTCCATAAATAGCGTTGGCTGCGGAGAATGCCGCGCTCTCAGTTAGTCATCGAATTCTATTTACGTCCTCTTGAGAATAGCCGCTCGCCCGCTACATAGACCAGGTCTGCTCCGAAACTCATCTGTCTTTTGATCCCCTATGTAAATATGTATCCGAGGGGAGAGCAGGTCAAGTGTCGGTGCCAAGGCAAGCGTTCACGGTCGCAGATTCCGAGCACTGCAAATAGCGGAACTCGCCCGGAAACGATTCCATACAATACTACACCATGAAAATATGATCAATCGCCAATAAATTTCAAATGTGCCTGAGCTTACGAGAATTCAGTCTTTTTGGTCAAACTCATGTCAGTGGAAGGATGCAGACATTCTGGAGATGAATCTACTCCTGCGTGGATTCCCATGTTCCAATAGTTTTAGTCTCTGATTCCGAATGGGGAATCGCGACGGGGCTCCTGATTCAGATACCGTGATGCTTTTAGCAAGACTCCGCCTTCGTTTTTATGACTGGGTGATAAACGGAGCTCCGACAGCTGAGCAGTCCTCCGCCCGAACAGCGTTAGTGGAAAACTCTATGAGGAGCAAATCCCAAAGCTCGATACAATTCCTTCCCAGCAATGTATGATGTAGAAAGAAGTCGAGTTGCGAAGTTTTTCTCGCAACAAGTCGTGTTTCTGACGGGTGCAACGAGCGGTGTCGGAATGGTAAGAAAACATTTAAATATGGTAAGCAGGAGCCATTTTGCCTCGTTGGCCCTCCACGCTCCCTCTCTCGAATTACCTCACATGGTCCCCTTGCTTCGAATTCGCAGATGATCCTCTACAAGATTTTAATGTGTGGTCCGTCGAAAATCTTCATACTCCTACGTCCAAAGGATGGACTCACTACTTGCCAACGTTTCGGAGAGCTGAGGAAGAACGATATTTTCGACAGTCTCCCAGGAGAAATCTTCAATCGAGTCGCTGTTGTGGACGGGGACATCACAAAACCTCTTCTGGAGTTGTGTGTTAGAGACCTCATTGCGTTGCGCTCCACAGTCACTGTGAGTTCCATCGAAATCGTCAATGTTGAGAAATGTCAGCGAGATCACGGATTGAGGATTCGGTTACAGGTGGCGATCAACTGCGCCGGTGTTGCGAAAAACATCGACTCCGTATCGACCCAAATCCTGCACAACGTGTTCGGTCTCGAGCAGTTCCTGCAAGTATGCGAGGGAATGGAAAACCTGAAAGCTGTCCTCACCCTATCAAGCTGTTTCGCGCACGTGAATCGCACGCATCTCGAAGAGAAACTCTACCCTCTGCAACAGAGTCTTCTGGTATTTGATTCATTCAGCGAAGTCATCCCCGCTTGATGAATCATCGGGAGAATCCCTCAAACATCGGCGGATCTGAACCTGACAATGCCAGTCACTTTCATTCTCAAAATTTTGCAGTTGACACACACGTTGACAAGGAGAGCGGTCCACGAACCGCGGAGTTTGGATGAACGAGTCGATCCCCTTCAGGAAACCCTCAAAACCGCTCACAATTTCAGCAAGCAGCTGGGCGAGCACTTACTTCACTTTTGTCAACTTCCTGCGGTCCTCGTCCGAACAGTGCATATCACCGGCGCACTGAGAGACCCTTATCCCGGTTGGTTCAGGGGCTCAGACCCCGTGCTGGAGATCGCGAAGCAGGTGGGTAAAAGCTTGAAACCCGAGGGCTCATTCTCGTCTGAGGGGTCCATCGTCAGGTTCCTCTGTTTCCGTTACTCTTCGGTAACGAACTTCGGAGCAAATATTCCAGATCAGTACTGGACTGACGACAGGAGTCACATGCGAAAGCGAAAACCAGTGTTTGATGACGCCCATTGATATAGTGGCGAACACTGTTCTGCTTTGCGTGTATCGCCGGGCCAGGATACGCGAGAAAGGTTGCCGGGTCTGCCACTGTTCGCCCGAGGCGAAGGCGGCTGTTAGCTGGGGAGATTTCATCAGGCAAGCGCCGTTCTCCAGGCAGGAGCAATTTTTCCATCGTCGCGCTGAATAATCCAATTCCAGGAGTGCCTGATTGAGTCAAGCGCTCCGAAAGCTATAAGCAACAATATTGACTTAGCTGACTCTGCACAATTCGAGAAGCTGTATTCGCCCGTTTTTAGCACGCAAGCTCTCACACGAATCTTTCAGGAGCCTCCTGGAAATCTCGCAGGAAAAGTCAACGAAATCCATGAATGAAACACCATGGGTTGTGTTGACTCCGTTCCGCGTCATAACGCTGCTGCTCTTTTTATTTCTGGATCTATTCCGCGCTCTCAGGAATGACGTGATTGCCGTCATTCATCTAGAGCTACCGAGGCAAGTTATTCACAGAGGTTACACTGATTGTACAAAAGAGAAGTATGTAGTTGAGAGAAGGTCATGTATAAACGGATCCACGGGAGCGAATAGGCTCATCAGACTAGCAGCCTTCAAAGCGGACGTTCTTGTAAGCGGAACATATTCTATGCAGGAACACCGTTGGGGCGTTTCGGGTCCACAGGAATTTGCATGCACTCTCAGTGGAAACACGATCGAAAATCGTTCCGGAGGCTGAAAATTCAAAGTTCTTGTTTGAAGACCTCTCAGCGACGGATCTTGAAGTGAGTTCGATTCTTCTCCCCGAGACGAAGTAGAAATCCCATCGCGAGCTCCTGCCGTGCCATGCCGCGTCGGGATGCAGATTAACCTTGCGAATTATTTACGTCCCAGCTCTTCGGAGCAAACTTGAACGAGATCGTCTGGAAGGATTACTACAATGGACTGCTTGAAAGGGACCGATGAAATGTGGAATGGAATTCGCCGATTCCCTGGAGAGAAACTCGTGAACAGAGTTCGTGGAACTGATCTGGAATGGGATGGCGCTGCCTTCGACTTGAAACTAGATGATATGGAATATGGAATCAAAAATTTTCTATTCAATATTTGCGGTATACAGCTTGTTCGAGTTCATTTGCTAAGAACGGCGTTGCTTCTGTAACGAAAAATACACTGAGGTCTATTCTCTAGTTCACAATTGCGTCCTCTTTGTTATTGCCAAGCTCGGTAGTCGGAACCAGCCGTCGATGCGGTTTGCTTCGATGATTTTCCTGATAGGGAAACTCAGGAATCCAAGAAGACGGCTCTGTCGTGTATTGGAATCTCGATGCCAAACGGTCAACAGGAGTGTTGGGTCTTCGTCTTGTGGAAGTGGGATTTCGCTGTGAAAAGAGAGCTGTGAGTGAGATTTCATGGTCCCACGCGAAGTGTATTGCAAGATGAAATAGGAAAATCAAGTTTAGGAACGGCACTTACAACGATAGTCGCAGATCGTACGTTGGGTCAGCCGTTGCCGGCACGATTTGCGATCTGTGCTGTACCCTGCAGTCTTTTGGCTCGACGGCGACCTTGATGTAAGAGTTGAGTTCGTGTTGGTCTGGTAGAAGCGGTAGATTCGCTCCGCGGATGACTGGAACACTCGGAATGATTAGTCTGCTTGCTGCGGTAGACTCTTTCGCTCAACGAGACTCACTTGAGTCAAATACGGAAAGTATGGTGGCGTTCTTCGCAAAACAATTGCATGACCACGTGAAAGTGCGAGCGAGGTCTCTCGGAAACCTTTTTTCGTTCCTCCCTGATTTGGGCCTAATTCCCGCTCGACTCGGTGGGGAAAATTGACGAAGTGAGGAAAAGTTCGAACAAACGACAGTAATGACCACCTACCATGCAGCGAGATGTGACCGTGGTTGACGTAGACGCTCAACTGCAGCTTGGCTTTCCCGCTTCCAGCGTCACCGTTGCCTCTCGCAAGCCAGGGATTACTCTCTTGGTAGCGAACTGTTTTTCGACGCTTTTTCTCTAAACTGCACTCGAGGCCCGAGTTCTCATCGTCTGCGGTTTCGGCGGCAGACGGCTCAACGCATATTCTGCGTTTTGGCGAGTTCACAGGAAGTTCTCGAAGTGTGCGCAGCACTCGCTGAGGTTCCAACATCTGGAGCTCCTTGAGCGACTCTTTCAGTGGGTTCTCCGTCGAGAGACGTCTCGACTCCGCAATAGTCTGGCGACGGGGCGGCACAGGAGGGGCGTTCTCCTGCCGCAAGAGTGATGTTCTCGGCATCGGCTTCGGTGCTTCACTAAAAACCTTACGTTCGGGTCGAGGGCACTTCGGGACGCGGAACGTTGGCGACTGGAGTTCTGCGGGCAGGACCACTGAGTCTAGGTCGGGTCTCGAGACGCAAACCGTGTTGCGATAGCTCCTTCTTGTGGCCATTTCAGCTGTCAAGAATCAGAACAGAATCAATACTTTGTCACAACACAATCATGAATGGATGTCACGCAAATACTAAACGTCAGACGAAAATTATTCCACAGAAAATAGCGATCCCGCGCACTCATAGAAACGATCCCGCGACCAAACGTGCGGAATCGCTGAGAAATTCGATCACTGGTAGAATTGAAATCGAAGTTACAAACGCGTGTATGTGAAAAGGAAACTGAGCCATCTTCGCCGGCTGCTCACATGTTTAAGTTATGCACACGATGTTCAGCAGAGCGGAACTGTCACGTAAGAAACAGACGGCACCTGTGCGACCGTTAGCTCACCGTTGAACCGTCACGGGCCAACGGATTCTCGGTGTCCTTGATGCTTTCGAATCCGAGGAAAGGTAAGGGAGCCTCTCTTGCCGACCAATGGCCGATATGATTCGAGACGAACAGCGGCAGCGAAGAATTGGGCTTGGATATCGTTCTGTTTTCTCACATTCTGATCCGGCTCTTCTCTATCGGTTCAGAAAATCTGCGAAACTCACCTGGATTCTCGTATATAGCTGCCGTTTTTTCTTCTTTCCGCCTTCGACCCGAGGATAACATGTTCGCGAACGGTTGTAACGATCTTCGGATCGATTTTCGAACACTGCGTCTTCCAAAACTTCCACGGGGGCTCACTTTAGGCTCCATAGTGAGTGAACTGGGATTGGCGAGAGTTATTGAACGTCGCAACTGAACTCCCTGTCGCTCCGCAGTCACCTGATCTGGGCTCGTTCGAATGGTGTTTTGGATCGGTTGGACGGAGGACGACTGTTCAAAATAGGCGGCCTTGCTGGCGAGCCGCTCACTCCTACGAATGCTCGCATAACTGTTGGTCGTGTTCAGGGGCATCTTTCGCCTGAAATCCACGGGTCGTCGTGGGAGAATCCACAGAAGTGATCCGGGCTCGAGGAACACTTCTAGCAAGCGATCGTTGAGCTGAATGAGTGGAAAGGCCACCGGTAACTGATGTTGAAACTGATCCGGCTCAAGAGCTTGGTCTGCATGTGTTTTGGTTGAACTCAACTATCAGCTTACATTGGATCTGAACCGAAATGGAGAGAACCGTCCTCGTGTTTCGAGGGCAAACAAGCAAGGGTGCAGAGCGCGGTGCGGAGAAAGAGCAAATCAGCGAGGCGCCGCTGGAGATCACACGCTCTCGGATGAGATCTCGTTCCTTTCAAGACACCTGTTTGCTTCGGGACGTCACCGCACACGCCCGCGCTTGGATGTCATCCATGAGCTATCCTGAGAAACATCTCACGCGTCTCTTTGGATCAACATTCCGGTATGCAAAAGAAATTGCGTCTGCGAAAGCTGGTCGGAAAATTTGAATATCCTATGATTACCTGAAATGTCGGCACTATTGGATTCGGGAGCTGTCATTCACGGAATCCGAATCAGGCGCGGTAGGGGAAGGGAATCTCTCAAGTCGAGACTCTTGGCTGGTTGGCTCAAGAATCCGTTTCAGTTGACGAGCAGGAGTGGCCAGCGGAAGAAATTGCTTCTAAATGGACGAGGCTTTACGGCGGAAGAATGGACAGCTCGCATCGAGCAAACTGTATGGTGATTCACGTGGAAAACTCACGTCCCGCCGAATAAATCGAAATCTCGGCGCCTCGCTAGCCCGATTCTCCAGCGCGGACGAGAAATATTCGTTTCTAGCTGTTGGGATTACGTGACAACGAGGCTAATTTGACAAGTTCGGCTCAGCCTATGGCCGATGGGGGTAGATCAATGATCACATGTTGTACCGCTCTGCAGCAGTATGATATGGGGTTCCCGTGCGTGGATTCTTAGGTTTCCAAAGTGTGCAACGGGGGGTGATATCAAGGGAAAAGTTCGTCACCGACAGGACCGGTAGGTATATCCCTATGTCTGGTTGTGCACGGCCTCGGTGAGGCTTCCGAAAACATCGACTTCTGCATAACCGCTCAAGTTCCACAGAGTAGGAAAGGAACCAGCAAGGAAAACTCTACAACGATGCGCAGCCAATCCGCGTCGGAACCCTGGTAGAGGGCCTTGAATTCTGGTGACGCGCTACACGTGTACGAATTTCTACGGAGCCCGTGGTTCCTTGGATTTTCAGGTCTTTACTCCAAACAGTGAGTCTCCGATCGGATCCCTGGTGGATGTCCCTAACTAGGACCGATGTTTGCGGCTCCATGAGGAATCAAATCCATAATATGATTGTCATGGGAATGAATTTCTGATCAATCCGCACATCTACATAGGCTGGACACCGGGGAACTACCTACGTCAATAGTCACGAGGAACTGAGCAATCAGGCCTCGGAAGTTCCGGAGGAATTGTCCAGCCGATCCCAACAACAAACCACGACAAGTTCGGGAATATGTGCCGATCGACTCTATGCATAAGGTTCACAATTGGAATCGAGTGTTAGATGGAGAATTTTGACACACAGATTCAATGAGCTTAAACAGCGCCCAACAGAGAACACGCGTCTTCGACAATTCGAAATATCGTATATATTTTTTTACATAATTTATTACATAAACGACAGTCATGAATTTGGTGATTCATACACTCTATCGCCCGCTTTGCGTCTTCTTCAGTGTGTCTTTCCGTTCATTCAAAATGATTCAACCAGTCTAACGAACGTAACAGATCACTTAGTCGACCGGAAATGAAGGACGAGATCTCCGGCGCTTTTCCACATGAAGTGTTTCACCGTGCGGAGATCCATATTTGGGTCAAGAACTTGATCGTGACAGAGAAGTTCGACTTGGCCTTGCGAGGCAGCGGCGGCGGCAGCGGCGTTGACACCTGTACTGGATGCCGTCGACGATGTTGACGCTGCAGAACTGGCGGCACCCGTTGTTGCGGCGGGTGTCGACTCCGTCGAGGTCGTCCCCGTCGCGGCGACCGTCGAAGCCGTCGACGCTGCAGATGCCGCTGTCGCCGTTGTCGTGGCGGCGGCTGTCTGACCTGTTCCACCCTCCTGGGAGTTCTGACCAATTACTTTCTCGTGCACGTGTTCGATAACTTTCTTCACTTGAAGCATATCAATCGCTGACAATCTCTCACGTCTTAGGGGCTTGATTCCCGTCGACGTATTGTGGGGTAGTAGAAGGAAGGGGATCTTGATCAGTAACGGCATATTCTTCTGTACTATGACTTCGGTGGCCCACAGAGGTAACGAATCATGCAGAAGCTGCTGTTCTGCCTCTCTATCGGCGTCCCCAACCAACATCCGAACCAACGTCCTTCCTTCGGATAGATCTGTCAAAATCAGAGGAGTATGTTTGGGGACGCAAATCTCTGGCCAGTCTGTGGCAAGGTTGTGTTGCTCCTCATCTTTCGCAGGTGGCCAGTACTCAAACAACGATTGCAGCACCAGACACCCGAGATTGACTTTGGGGTCCTGTCCCTCTGGTGGGGTCAAGCCGACTTCACGCGCAGAAACCCACGCCGCGAAACAATCCGGATCTTCTAGATGAATGCACAATATGCCGGTTTTCAAGTCCACAGTAAACCAATTAGGGACGTAGATCATCTTAAAGCGTTTCTTCACTTCGGCATCGAAGTCAATCTTCCCCAGGACTTCTTTACTACCTCTCAATACGTCGTAGAGAGCAACGATGTCGTTTGTATCTTTGGTTAGGATGTGGCGTTTGTCGTTCAGTACTTTACACTGCCGTATGCTGGCGCTTCCTTTTATGGTTGCCACGGGTTTCTTTTCGCTTCTCTCGAGCGTGGTTGCTGCCGTGCCGATCTTCTCGTCCGCCAACGACCACTTTCGGAGACTTGAGTCTGTGGTTGCCACCCACAAATGGCCATCGTTTGTGAGGTGCATCTTGAGAATCGGTGCGTGCTCGACGCAGACAACATCGCTTATCTCAGGATTTGATAAGTGGGTCACGTAGACCTTCTTGTCCCGACCTCCTGAGTACACCTTCGTGAAATTGGGATCAACTTGTAGCGCCCAGACTCCTTCTTGGTGACACTGGATGGTTTCAATGCATCGCTGTTGACCCAAGCTCCACAGTTTTATCGTCCCGTCTGAGCTGGCGGACAGGCAGCGCGTTCCATCCTGGTTGAGCACAAGAGCTCGGACGTTATCGGCGTGTCCTTTGAGTTTTGGCAGTTTTTGCGTCGTTCGAGGGTCCCACACCCGGATCACCCTCTCCGTTGATCCGCTGACGATCACCGTCCCCGCGGAATTCATTGCAACCGAGTATATGCTGTCTTTATTGTCCGTCAGAGACGACGTCGTCACCGTGTTGTTCGAAACGCTCAACGCGGACAACGTGTTCGCGTCCCATAGATAGATGATTTTGTCGAGACCGGCGGAGGCCACTCGTTCTTGGTCTTTGGCATAGGCGAGTGCCTTGACATAATCCTTGTGGGTTCGTAGTGTTGATAAACAAGAGGCTTTGTGAGCATTCCACACCTTGACCGTTGTGTCTGAACTCGCCGAAATCAGGTAGCGGCTCCCACAACAAAGCACAATATCATTCACCCAATCCGTGTGGTGTTCCATAGACTGGTTATAGCTCGGCTCTCGGCTACTGTTGGCATTCCACACTCTGATTATGGAATCTCTTCCGGCAGAATACAGCAGGTTGAGTTGTGGATCGAATTGTAGCGAATTGATTCCGGAGCGGTGTTCCCGTTCGATTGGGTCCCGAATCACGAACGACAGCTGAGTTTTCTTCCTCGACCCACAATGGACTCCGGATCCTTTGTGACTCGCCGTCATCTGTAACATCAGGAACAGGATTTACACTCCAACTCGTGAAAAGGGGAAATCTTCGGGGAGGAACTCTGCTGCAACTTATGTGGGAGCATCATCGTCTCTGCTGTCATTCTTTGTCGGCAGGTTTCGCTCGGAAATCGAGCTGGCGAGGACCACTATCCGGTTCGGTACAGAACCAACGATAGTTTGTCGCCGTTGTCGTGTCTCGCTGCTTACCTTGATCTGGCTCGTCCGTAGAAGCTTCGCTATCTACGGGGGAGGAAACTCAACATTCTAAGCACACCCCACATTCACGCACGATCCTTCAGAACGACATATCGATCAGAAGTTTTCGCACACAGAGATCATCATCTGCTGCTGTTGTGCATCGCCTCCTCCGACAGCAGCGGCCAACACCACTGACCACTCTACAAAGCACAACCTATGTTCGCAATTTCCTCCCGACGAGAGACCAGAAATCTGCGTGGAAGAAACAACGGAACCGTTCGAATCGAGCGGGGGAGTGTTTGTTCCCGTCAGGGGAAACCCGTTCTGAAGGAACGGAAGGAAGAGAGTCGTCCGAAACTGAAATTGGTCTGCTAAAACGTGAAAAGAATGATGACAGTGATCTCTGCGGGGTTCGGAAACATCATCGAAAGACAAGTATTGACAACTCTCGAATCCACGTATTCGAAGCGTATGCCCACCCGTGAATACGAATCTTCAAATCAACCGGGCAGAACAGGTGTCGATAGCATTGAATCGTGAAACGCGATCATGAAGCAAATGATGTCAATGATCTTTGCTGAGTGCCTGATAACGACAACTTCTCTCGCCGCCGGCGCGGCGGACGGATCCTCCTTTCCGTTGAAGCCTAGCGCGGGTAATGCCCGGCGCCGTAAAGAGGCTTCCAGAAGTGGCTGTTGAGTGTCGCATTGCGTGGCTCGCGGCCAGCAAATAAACGAGCTAAACTCGGAGTTTTTCTGCCGTATTGCCGCACCCCACCCAAGGAGGCGGGATATCGCAATCAGGAGCACTCGGAAGATCCTCCGAGATTCAGTTGAGCAATTTCTTCGGCCGATCCCGTTGTGGGTGGTCCCGTGGGTTAGGTGCGGTTTGAAATGGCAGGATCTGAAGTCGCATCGTTCTTATGCGAACCGTGAGGAGACGTCTTCATTAACTCTCTGTCGGCAATAGTCATCACAAAGCTGTAGATCGGCTGCCTAGCTCCCAACAGCTGAAGAGGATCAAAGCTGCAGTCTCCAATGGTATCTCGAGTTCCTCGACGCGAGTTGTGTTTCAATGTTCGGGGCGCGAACACATGGGACTCGGAGTTTCCTGTGGCATTTTCGCCGTGAATGCACAACACAGACCATCATGGAAACGCCGAGAGTCTATATCAATGTCACCAGCGAGAATTCTGAGCTATCATGTTCTGAGAGGGGGCGATCGGGGGGCAACCGCAATTGAACACCGGTGACCAACTCGATTGTATTCCTCTGAGTACGTCTGGCATCAAACGAGACGATATCTTCCGCATGATATGATTTCTGTTCCGAGTCTCGGGGCATATTCCCCTTCGCCTGAGCACTACCACCGATCCCCGGAAGCCGTTTCCAAAAAAAAAATATTTTTGCGTCCAGGATGTTTCCGGCGGTCGAGTTCTTCAGCGAACCACGAGTAGCCCGAGCTGAACAGAAATTTATCTAAAATAAGTTTTGCGCAGACAATACCAACAAGAAGAAAAATCATCGGTAGAGGTATGAGAATGTTTTCGTCCCGGTGCAGGCGTTGTCGTCCAGCGGAAGCTACTCATAGAGACTGAAGTTCGCGCCTTGAGGTACTGAAGTATCCTTGTCACCCAGCGCGGACATTATTCCTCTGCAGGAAATGTTCCCGGAGACCACAATCCGTGACTTAAGCCGTGTGGATATTTCCTGGACTGGTGTGGTAGTCATGTTCGTGCATAGAACGCTTCCAGACATCGCGTCACGGGCATCCTGAAAGGCGTGCATGAAGGTTACCTCGCCCCCAGCGGAAATTGCGACTCGGGTTTTGAGGTCTAGCCGCTACCCGGCGGGGGATTCTAACTGTGGCGCGGCATTGTCACGGGGAATGCCTTAATCCTGCAAGCGTATGTCGACTGGCGTGTCAAACTGTCGTCATGCGGAATCATTGATAGAGAGGACTCCCGATTCTATCACTCCCTGGAGATCATCCGAACATCTGGAGACTCCTCGAGGATTTCGACCGATTCCAACCTGGTTCGACTCTCGTGAACCAGGTTGGAATCTATAGGAATGCCGGCGACAAAGCGGCTTGACACCTGCGATTCCAGCGCGACGGTTCCTCCACTGAGCTTCGAGAGCAAACGTCGGTCCCGTGAACAGATGAACGAAGTGACGTCGGGTCTCGTTTGGATTCAACTCGGATAGAGTTGGATGCAGACGTTCCAAGTTCCCTGAGTCTTCCCGGTTTCACGCTCTTCTCCAGAGAAGGATTACCGTGTTGTTATGGAAGATCTCGATCCTCCACGACACGTGTCACGGAATCTGGACCGGGAAGGGTGAGTGCAAGATCCAAACTGCCACCTTAGCTCCGAAGTCGCGCACTGCATGCCTCTACTTGAGCTGTCAGAGGTACTCGGGCACCATGTTGGGTCCTTGAATTATCGCGTGTTTCCCTGGTGTCTGCGTTTGGCGAATTCATCGTGCGGAACATCTCAATCGGGCTGTTCCTGATTATGCGAGCTGATACACGATTAAGTTTCGGGTGATGATTTTCCTGTCTTGAATCCATTGCGGCGATTTTAACGAACTCCGTGGTTGAAGCGGGAACCAGGACCGCGAGCCTGCAAATGGATTGTTTGAGGACCTCAGGGTCGCTTCCTACCTGATACCATCACTCCTGAAACCCCAGCCCTCCTGTCCAGCGGAAGCACGCGCCGTCGATAAGCCGAATCAGGATACGCGGGCCCGTTTCTGATTTCAGAGAGAAAGGCTCCAATGTCTGCTCATGTCGTTGTCTATCTCCATGATCGACTCGAAATCCGAATCGAGTGCTAAATAAAAATCGATGTTGCATGATGAACATCTAACGCGTCCGTTCGTGGCTCGTGATCGTATCCATAGCTGCGTCTGTGACTTCACGAATGACCAGAAGATTTTCAAATCGAAGACGCTCCATCGGATCCGTCAATCTCAACTTCCGCGGCGAGAAAACATGACTAGGTAGATTTGTCGAGGCGAGCTCCCGAGGAAATAGAACTGCACCCAGGGCCCCTGTCGGGAACCGTGAGTACATCACGAAAATCACTCGATGCAACTTTCTGAATGACGTTCTGATCTCACACCCAGGGAAGACGGAGACGAGGTCGAGACCGCCAGTTTTGTTTCCATACTCAGCGCGCTGACAACATCAACATCCCCGCATTGCTGCGATTGTCACCGCCGCAAATCACGAGCACCGCGCTCTTCGTTGTCAAGTTATAGTCCTATTCAGGCGACCTGTGATGTGAGTACGTTTACGACTAGAGCTGGACAAGATCTACGCGGGAGAATCGCTGCCATGTCAGACGCTCAAGCCAGGCCCAGATGTAGGGTTTCCAACTCATGCGGAGTTGGGCATTTGAGGAGGCAATATGAGCCCGGTACTACGAGAAGAGATGGAGATGGGATGTCCATGTCCAGCACCGTGATCCCAAGTTTTTTCTCTGTTTTTCCAGACCTACAAAGAAAACTGCAGAAACACCATGGGCGTCTTGATGTTCATAGGCATTGCTGCAATCGCGACTTCCCTGTATAATTTCTCGATTATGCAGCGAGTCGAAATCAAATCCCTTGAAACGGCTCTTCAGAAGAACCTATACTGTCAGGAGGCCGCAACCGAAGGTGAGTGAATCTCAAACATAGGTGGGCCGTGGTTGGGTTTCCATGCCACGTACCGTACTCACTCTACGTGGATGATTCACAGCTCTAATCGGACATCTCAGAAGCTACACGGAAAGGCAACAAGAGGGAGTTGTTCTGCTCTTCCTTTCGGGTGCGGAAGGTTCTGGAAAAACCCTCACTCTCGACACACTCCGATACGTTAATCCGAAGTGGAAGAAAATTGTAGGCACTCATGAAGAGGTACGTTAATGGGATGGCCCTCGCTCGAAAGATCGGAACTGAAACGACTAGAAGATTTGACAGGGAAGAGACAAAGCCTACCGTCTCTTTTTTCAGGGTGATCTGAACAGGTTGAGTCACGAAGAGTTGATAGCCACTATTCGGAGCGGTCTTCACGCTTCGACTCTCAACATCTTGTTCTTCGACGACATCCCTGATCTCGCTGAGGGCACGCCCTTCGTTGAGACGAAACTCAGGCCGGTTTTGCGCGCTTTCAAGTTTGAGAAAGCCCTGCTGTTCATCGTTGTCACTTCCCAGGGAGGCAATACCGTGAGTATCGGTAGGATAGTGCCGGCCTTTTCACCGAGTCTTGTGGGGTATGGGCTGATTTCATGAGCTGCGCTCCACAGCGTGCTGACGATTCTCCAGAAATCGAACCGAGTTCCTGATCTGAATGAACTTTTTGTTCGGTTCCGCTAGCTCATTCTATTCTCGATGTTTTCCTTCTAGAGCTTACCGGAATTTCTGACAAACGAGTATGAGCATCAGACCATCATCTACAAAGCTATGACCCGGTCGTGCGTAGAGAAGTGCGCCGTCGACGTCCTCAAAGCGCTTGGCGTCAACCAAGCTGATGTCCACATGAAGGCTCTCATGAGCCGTTTTCGTTTCGATGTCGAGGACGGAGTGCGAGTGTCAAGGGATGGCTGCAAGACAGTCCATAAAACTGTCGCGTTATTCTTGTCTGAGAGAGCCATTCCGCGAGTACGAGTGTCTAAGTGAGGGTGAACAGCAAGAGCGAGAATCCAAGGAAGGATGATTTTTCGGAATTCCCCCATACAATTGATTGTAATGTATAAACCCACTCTTGTGAATAGAAATGAGGGAATCTGGAACGACTTGGCGTTGAACGGCGTCGCCTTCGCCGTCAAGTCGTGTTGCGAACGGACGTCGCAGCTAGGGAAGAGTGTGAACACACTGAGCGAACATTTCGACACCAACGACGCGGAGTGACAGAGAAGCTGTGAAAGTCGTGCTCCCATATCTTGTGACTTCTAGTATTACGTTAAGGGAAATACGCTGCTACGAATGGATCCGAATTGATGAATGTCGGACGCGTGCCAACAGCTGTTGATTCTGGTCACGCTCGGCAACGTAGATCCGCGGTCATTTGCATTCTCACTGAGCTCCCGAGCCGAGTGACTGCCGTAAAAGCCCGCGTCTCGCGCTACTTAGGAACCTCATTCGCGGATCGGTTTCAACATGATTTCCCAGATCTTATTCATTTTGCTTGTCTGCGTATTCGCCACGGCGTCGGCTCAGATGATCCGTGAGTTTTGTTTCTGATCAAAACTTTTCTCGGGTATTGCCTCCTCGGCTCTGCTTCCATTACTGATATCGAGTTCAAGCCCCCGCTAGAGATTCGGGTTTCCGATTTTACATTCACTTCTTTTAACACAGACTATTTATGGATGACTGAATCTGATTTGAATGTTGGATTGGAGACTTTGTTTGCCTTGTTTGATTGTTTTCTGCGCTTGTGCCCTTGCAGCTGAGAACGGTCAGGGCGGTCAAATAAACCCAATCGTGAACCCCTTCGGATTCTTGGCAGCGTTGAATCCTATGAACTTCCTACAGCCATTCATGGGTGCTCCACAAGGCCGCTAGAAGTCCAATGATACGGGAAGCTGCTGGGTGTCTGCTGTAGCGAGCTCTCCTGAATCTGGTGTGGACGCAAACTTTTTGCCCGAAGAGGAACTCGTCATGCAGGCGCTGAACGTCAGAACCTTCAGCGCGAAATATTTTGTTGTAATATAAATCTGGTTTCAAAACAATCTTATAGGAGTCGATCGTGGCACAATAGATTCAGGATGTAATATGGATTGCGGACGATCGAGTCGTTTTGTTAATGTTAAAATGTGATTTGAATAAATAGAGTAAAGCATCCTGGATGTAGGCCATTGCTTCCATATTTCCCCGAGTCATAGCATGAGATCCCCGAGAGGCATAGGTTGAAATCTGCCGACCAAGAGCTCATCGGTGTCCACTTTGTTTCGACCTGCTGCAAGGCTGCAAAGTCGGCTCTTCAATGTCGTCGAATGTCGGAGCCAGCCGAGAGATCCACAACTCGACGGAGAGTTTTGATGAAACTTCTTTGTCAAAACATCGCTTAATATTAATAACCGTTTAGAACGGAGCGAGCTGTATAATTCAAGGAGAATGCCGTCCGCTTCGACTCCCCTCATTCATCCATCTAATCAAACGACTTTCCATTCGTTCGTTCTTCGCATCCACCTTGTAACGCTTTGTCCTCGACAGGTCTCGGAGGGGAGCTTGGTGACCGAGGTACTTTTGCCGAGGGACGCGGCACATCCGAGCACGCAGACCAAGTTCTGAGGGGAGGGACCGACGAGACAAAGTGAGACTGCTTTTTGAGGGTGGAGCGAGCGCTTGTGAATCCGACAGGAAAGGGAAATCAGAACTGACTCAATATTATCTCTTTCGATGGATATTTGATGTTCGACATAACTTCACGAATCAAAATTCAAGCCTCTGGGTTGTGCCGGATGGAATTCTCGCATTATCATGTTTAAGGTTGGCGATCGTTGCTCCACTATCTAGTACATACGTTCAAACTTTGGTCTCCGAATGTTGCCAACACGATGTATGGCTCACGGTTCGAGAGAGCGGAGCTGTTGCCGCTACTGCTACGACATAGTACTCTAATTTAATTTCAAAATTTGTGTTGATTCCATAGGGTGCCCCTTTTGGGATCTAGTTCATTTAATTATAGAGCTGTTAATGAGGTGTTCATGATGATTTCATAAGTCACGTTGGGGAGGAACGAGGTTGCAAATCGTTTTTCCCCGTCTGCGCTGTAATTCAAGCCGGAGAGAGATATCTGGGTGCAATCGTTTTCCAATAAAGACTCTCTGAATGACATTTTGGAAATCGCGATTTCGGAGTTGAGGCTCATTCGCTACGCGCGCGATTGAGTTTGATCTGGCGGGTGCGCGTGAGCGGGATCTCGTAGCATGATACGCTGAAGCTCAGAAACCGGGCTTTCCAGTCGTGTCTCCGAATGAGTTACAATCGCGGATGCTCGAGTCGGCAGCTTTGGATAGTTTCAAGTGCTACGAGTCCTTGGATTTTCGTTTCTTTATCCTTTGAGATCCAAAATGACAGTTCATCCTGCAGGTGGTACGGCCTGTTTAGTCGCGGAGAGTCGGGGAGCATGAAAGGATACTGTTACACGGGGGGGAGTTGATTAGGACTCTCAACGATAAGAATTAAGCGCCATTGGCATCAGCGGCTCGGGACAGACGAGGAAGGTGAATGACGGGCGGGCGGACGGGCGGTCGAGCCACCGAGCGATCGACTGGGCAGACGATCGCAGCAGAAGCCGCTCAATCGAAGAGGAGTAGAGGAGGTTGAGACGGGAAACAATGGCTTTACAATCGAAGGGGTGAAACTCTGCTGGCTTGCCTGCTTGAGCGCTTGGATTCAGCCACTCGAACTCCACGAGCGAGACACCATGCTCGTTGGAGAATTCCACTCTACTCTTTGGGGCCATACTCGCTGCTAATCGCTACCTTCGTTTAGCGGCACTCGATTCACCGTCTAACCTTGATTTCAATCGATGACGATTGATTGATGATTGCTCGGGCGCTGGGCAAGGACTCGATTCCCGCTCCATCACGAGCTGAGGGAAAGCTTCAGCAGTCTTCGCGGCTTTGGATTTTCCACGACTTCGGCTTCAGAGCGGGCCAACTCCGAAGTTTCGCTTCACTGGTCGAAGTCGATGGATTTCCTCGCGACGAATTCGACAGGTGAACTTCGGACTGCTCGAGGTACAAAAAACAACTGGAATGCCGCTGTTAGCGTTGATGTTCGAATGTGGATGAACGCGCGGACCCCTTTATTGATTCGGGCCGATGGTGCTCAGCAGTCGAGAACAAAAATTCGTCACATACACACAATCGTACCGTAGACCGGTCGCTCTTCAGACATAAAGCCCCTTCAGCGAAGTCGGTTCGGTCTTCGAAGTCTTCAACTCCAAAAACGAAATCCATGCCGTGCGCGAATCCAATTGATGTATTGCTGCATGCGCGATGCAATAATGCCCGTCCTCCTAAAACTTCCAGTTGCGTCCGAGCTTACTTTGTTCGATCGACTGCCGGGAGGGATGCCGAATGTCCGCGCTTCGACCACTACCACCATCATCATCACCATCACCATCACCATAGCAGCTGCAGCGGCAGCCACGGAAGCAAAAGCCTCGAAATCCGAATCCTGACCGATCGTCGATTTGAATCGAACACCCGACCGTTCCCTGCGACAGGATCAGCTCGAATCGTATTGGGGCAAAAAAAGTTTCAATTTTCGCTCTCACCAAACAAATCTGTCTCTAACCGAGTAAAGTGGAAGCTCTGCAGTCACTGCGCTACTAGGCGGGCGCGCCCAGACTGTTTGTTTTTGGACGGGAAAAATCGATACCCACAAAGAAACACGGACGGGTTGCGACGCCTTTTTTCTCTGCCACTTCAAAACCGCTGTGAAAGTTTTCGTAGAGATCGATTTTCGGAGAATTTGTTGCAAAACGCTCACCTTCCGCCAAAAAAGAGTCGGATCGAATCAACAAGCTGATTGCCTTTGACAGCCGTCCGCGGCTTTGAAGCTTCCATCGACTTGCATTTGCTCTGCTCTTCGATTCGTCGGTCAGACAGATTGAGCAGTGAGTCGGAAACACTATCACTGCCGAGAAGAAACTTCAGACGATCGAATCAAAAACTATTGCCCATCGATTCCGGGACAAACGCGAGCTGTGGATTGGGAATTATCATCGTTTGATATTTCCACCGAGCATTGAATCGACGATCTCTGCTTCGAACGCTCAAGATACACGGCCCTGAGGCTCGGAATTTGTCGGACCGAGTTTTCGCCATGAATCTGGACTCAAACGTCCTGAGGTAGCTCATATTGCGGGTCGCTAATGCAATCCAAGTTGTCAGGCGGTCTCCACCGCGGCTTAACAGGACCCCCCTCTCCCCTGCCCAATGTTCATGACAAGAGTTCATCGCATTGTGGGCACCTGTGCCTAATCCAGGATGGTTCAAAGAAACTTCTCAGCGAGGAACAAGGTGGTGACAGGACAAGCGACCTGAGGAGAACGGTGATCAGGGTTTGCGGATTTGTGGGGGCCTAATTCGATTAAAACACACGAGAGTATCAGCACAGGAGAACGAACCCAATACGACGATGTGGGTTGGGTGGTGATGAGGTATTATATTTGCGAAAGATGAATCCCCGTCTCATTCTGGGACATTGAGGAGACAGGATGACCTCGAGGAAGATGGAATACATGCGCATGGCTGGAAGACGGAGAATTTCATATCCTGAAGGATCTTTCTTCCATAGACTCCTGACGAAAATTACATTTGTTCGAGGGTGAAAGACCCGATATATGACGAAAGCGCTTCAGGTACTCCCTTGAAATGTTGCGACCTTAAACGATGACTCGAGCCCGCTCCAGAACTCATTGCCTCGCAATATGCAGATATGAATTTATGCACTCTCTGTAAGAACAATAGTATTGTTTCTAGTCAAGCTGAGCGCGGCGGGCGCCACCTTCCACTCGACTGGGGGTCGGCTGAATTGTTGCAAATGAGATGCAAGTGCTCACGTGCGGAGCTACAGCTGCAGTGTTTGAATGTACGATGGGTCGCTGACGAAGCATTAATTGAAATGTGTCGATCGTCCGAACCGAGCGCAGCCAAATCAAGAGTACGGAATTTCCTTCTGGGTCAAAGCTGGGTCTTGAAAATCTCAAGTTTCGAGCATCGTGAACGTATGGGAGAACCGTTGCTGAAACCAACTTGAATCAACTGGTATCAACTCTCTATAGTGGTTTTCAATTCGAAGAACATCAGTCCGAAACAGTTAGAAAATCAACGACTGTCCAGGCGTTGAGAACAAGCCCGATTTTGATTTTAACACTCAATTGTTACTAGTTGTGTGAATGACCCCTTCTCTCGTCCGATTCCCGGAAAATGTCCGCGCTTTCTCAACAGCTGCCGGTCGCCCGTTCTACACTCCGTTGAAGCGGAGCTCCACCGGGACTTTTGATTTTCGACTCGCCGGGCCTTGAAACTTTTTTTTGGCCGTTTCCATCTGAGAATGCTTGAAAGAATCGAATTTGTGTCAATTCATCGTGTTATCGGCAATCGCGACCGAGCCCGAATGAGTCAACTTGCAACGCCGCGAACAATGTTGGGACAGCAGAGCCGGTGTTCTATGGATGGTGGTGGTGGTACCGCTGGTGGTGGTGGTGGTGCTGGTGGTAATTTGGCCTGAACGACCGAGTAGATGAATGAAATGGTGTTTTAGTGAGAGAGTGATTACACCGCTCCCCTACCGAGTCCCTGGGTCGGCTCGAGTCCCCGTCGAGTTCGAACAAGCAAACGAGAATACTTGTTCATGTTCCCCGCTAGGGCTTCCAAACACTTCACCAGTCGGGGTCCTCTCTATTCTGAAGTACCCCAGAACTCCTGAAAGTTTTCGCTGACAGAATTTTCTATCAAATGATGACGGATCACGCGTTGGTGGAGTTCCCGAGGGCAGGACAACTCCTCTACTCAAGGCTGAGCACTAGAGTCGCCGTCAAGGAATCATGGCGTTTTCGAACGATTGAAACGAATTCGGGGCCATGTCAAGATTTACACTCGTAGGAAACCTATTTGAGCGGAAAACCTCGAAAAGTCCATAGGCTAAAATGCAAGTCCGCTCTCGATGCGCTCCTTGCCAATCGATTGTTTCGAGTGATAAAACGAGCGTCTGAACAGCGAACCACGAGAAGCATATGAGGGAGTATTCCTACAAGCATTTGATTCTCGCTCGCAGCTCTTGGTCCCCACACACTGACATACACATCACACCTGTGCTTATCACGGGGGACGGAGGCACAGGAACGAGGGACGATAGCTTATCGCTATTGGTTTGTAGCACTTGAGAGAGCTCGTTGCTGGTGGGGGGACGATTGCACGGGCAGCAGCTCGCAGGGTAAATTCAATGACAAAACCCACATCAACACTGGCCCTCGATGCTTGGAATGCTTCTGTCTTATCTGTTCAATCGTAACCATGCGTTGGAACTCGCGAAATCGTTTCACGTTCCCATTTTGAAGAATATCGTGACGGTCAACCTGCGGGAGGAACATCTCAGCTGTCCAGGACTCGTTTAACAATTACTCCGTTCATTACTCCGATCCATACACGTAATGTGGGACTAGGTCATCACTTCAGGAATAGAATGGCGTTCGGACGGCACGTTCAAGTGAGGCCTCGGTAAACTTTCTCATTCGAATGCGAAGTACGAATCTACATAAAAAAGGTTTCCATCCCGAAATCTCCAAGGTGGTCCATAGCGATCTCATCACATTATTTGTTCACACTTCCTCATTGTTCGTGACTCGATGCTGCCGTTAGCCAGCGACTCCGAGCATCGAGTCAGCTAGGCGTGAGCATTTTGCAAGGCATAACTCTTCCATTCTCTGGCGATTGGCCTCGTCCTCAAATCAGTTTTGTATATCTCATAGTCACCCAGCTGCATTTTCGATCATTGGCTTTCTTACGCAAACTTCTCGAGAAAAAAGCTGCATTGTCCTATTGTGAGCCTCACGCCCGGTCGATCCTGCCCACTGAGGAAGACTCAACTCGAACTCGAGAGGGGGCGTGCAGAGACTAGACGGCAAAGAATGCTCTTCATTCCTGGCTTCATTCTCAGACAACTGACTGAGCTCCGGAGTCACCCAGACTTCTGAGCGTGCACGTTCCATCGAAATCCGAGCCGTTTTTCCCGTTTCGGACTCCGGAGGGCATCATCTCTATATGACGCCATCTTCCCGGTTTCGGATTGCGAATCCTAATCGCGACGATCGCGGCGATCACGTGTTCGTAACGGGATTCCGACGACGCAACCAAGACTAACGGTTGTCAGTCGAGGAGTATGTACTCTCAAATCCAGCGACATGTTAGAGAGTCAGTGACCTGTAAAATGTATCGCTGACGGGCCGCTTCTGGGCTCTTGAGACGTTGCTAGTTCAATTAATTCCAAGTAGCTACACTCTCAACGAAAAGTAACGCGAGTCGGAACACTTATCGATCATAAGGAGGCAAGATCAGCGCTTTCTGAGCTGGTGGGCCTTCGCTCACAGTCCGTGGTCAACAACGCATACTGGAGTTCGTTCAGTGGGATCACTCTACGTCTCCTGCAGGGGGAGAATTTCAAAGAACGGACTCGAGAACGGCCGCATTCCGAAGTCTTTGAGCTCGCCTGCATCACAGATTTGCATGCAATCAAGTGGTTCGTGGAGAACTATCTGGTTACATCTTACGAATTCGATTAGCATTGACGACGCGGAGCTCAAGAGTGGATCGCTAATGTGCCAAGATTCACTACGAGCCTTCTAGGGATCCGACACTGTAACATTCCCATCGACGCGAGTCTCGAAGACAGAGGAGCTCTTTCCATCTCTTTTGGAGTTCAGGCTGCATGCAGTGTGGTACATTAGCTCACTGAGAACGCTCGGGAGATCGCTCGACCGCTCGCGCGGTAGGCCAAGTCGGTCAGGCGGTCGAATGAGAGACGGATCCGAGCACCGGATACTAAACAAACCCCGTGGAGTCTCCGGTCAGCGGGACCTGGAGATCCTCTCACGCAATCGAGACCACCTAAGGGCAGTCGCAGCACTCCATTCTGGATAATCCTATTAGATTAGCTTCTAGCTTCTCGTTTTATTCTGTGCTTCTCTTCTTCTTCGTCCTGCTCGTAGAATGGTTCAATCGAAGTTCAATATATAATCCTAAGAATAATATTAGTATGGCCGATGGACGGACGGACCGATCGAGAAGCTTCTTAGCCTCCCGGTGTAGTCGAGCTCTACGGTCGCCCTACAGTGCTCTCGACGAAAGAGGACGCCTGATAAATATACACTCTTCCTAAACCATTGACAAAACGGAGATTTGCAGCCGCTGCGGCACCATTAGCTCACAACAATGAGCGAAATCGCTGCTTGACCCACGGGCCATAAATTGGGCCGGAGATTTTTCGGATGCGAAGCGGAGCGTTCGTCGCAGCCAAGGACTCTTCTTCATCTCATTGTCCGCGGATTCCGCTGGGCTCCGCGCCCGCCCGGGGCTCGCCGAGGCTCCGGCGTAAACTTTCTGAGCATGGATGACCGAGGTACCTCGTTTTTAATCAAATTCCCCGTCCGCTTCCCGCTTTTGCAATCATATTCTCGCTGTAGTACTTCTGCGGTGCGAAGTCTTCGCGGCACGACGAAGATTGTTCGGCTGCTGCCGGTTCCGACAGCATACCGCGACTTTTTTGTCCAAAAAACAAGAAAGCAAGAATTCGTCATCGAGTATAAACAAAGTCATCCGCACTTGTGACAGACACGTCTCATCGGCGCCGGTGACGAGTTGACATGGAGCACCCCTCCCGAGAATTAGGCTCAGACATGCCGCAACCGGTTTGCAAAGCCAGAATTTTTCGGAGCATTCCATTTCTGTGCCTCTGATTTATTGTAGACATCATCAGAAACCTTCAGCCAACCAGCCATAAAGCCCAGCTGGGAGGACATCTTCAGCGGCGACTTCTTTTGGCGCATTGGGTTGTGAGCCTGACGCAGGACACGGCTACTGTGGCATTTTCTTCACGAAACCTAAGGATATGATCAGATGCTCTGTTGATGTTTTATTTCGAGAAAAACTTCGTTGATGGTGAAGTCACAACACTGACAATGTTTTGTGAGATAGATTCCATCCTGATTCGATTCGTGTCATCGAAGCTTTTTCCGTCTTTTTGCAGCACCCCTGAGCCGCGGCAAGACAAGCTTGCGGTCATGCGGAGCAGACTCTCGTAAAGCTTGACCGAGGCAATGTTTGAGCAATAGAGGTACGGATTTTTAGAGGAAGTGGTTGAATCGCGATGTTTGCCGTCTTTGTGGCTATGGGAAGCTCAAACAAAGACCCGCAACGAGCGCGTACTCCGATCATCGTCGATAGCTTTCGTGTTGACTTTTCTCGAGGAAGCCATTTTTTCTTTGGTCCTCGTAACTGAGTCAGGCCCCTAGAACATTCCTACGCTACAAGCCGTAAACTCGCAGCTCTTCATTCAAGGTGCGCTACCTCCGCATCTGTGGGTTATCGGTCACTAGAATGCTTAGTTGAGTTGTTACTTACAATGAGCAAGGTCTCGATTAGAGAAGAGTGCACGACGCGGAACGGAGCAAATTGTCGGACTCCATAGACGGAGTGTTGGAATAATTCCGATCGGTTGGGTGAAATCTCCTCGAGCTTTCTCCCATGAAGGCGATGCATACATAAATAAGGATATCCTTTCTTCTTCGTGTTTTTTGAACTTTTTGGTTCAACTTTCCCCACCTGTAGCCGAGCTATCGCCAATCTAGGTGCGTTTTTGCTGTGCACCCCCTGACAACGGGTGAAGCGGATGGGACCGTTCCTCGGAGTCGCTATTCCGCAGCAGCTCTTCACAGGAAAAAGGAATCATCGTCGGCAGAATCAGCATTTCTGCTCGTGAGTTGATCTGCCAGGATGGGCCGACGAGTTCTACTCATGAAGGTGATCGGCTTTCGTCTTTCGGCAAGAACGACCGATGCACTCTCTCACAAGCGCTTGAGAATTTGGCCTCCAAGTTCCGTTAGGAGAGATCACTCCATCAAAGTTGGTCATTCACATTTGACGAGGTCTTCAGCATGCCAGCCTCCATCTCTGTTTCTCATGAAGTTCGAGAAGACGAAGACTCAGAGGTCACTCGACACAGGTCGTTTCAAACTTCGATGTGTCTAACTCACTGCATGCCTAGCCGGTGGAAGATTGAGAGTACAAGTACTGTATGAAACAAAAACCGGACGAACTTGGTCTGTGCGATCATTGATGATCGTCACCTCATCGATAAGAACTCTGAATATGAAGTCTGGGTGTGTTAAGAAAGGTTTCTGGTCCACATCGCCGATGTCGATCCAAAGATTCGAAGAAACACACTTGGTATGGTCAGGGCAAATTGGTTATATTTCTTGTCCCAGAGCTGTATCAGTGGCCTCCGACATTTCTCATAGTTTTGATTCGTCCTGAGGTTTAACTGTCACGATCTGAAGGGGCTTTTCCGGCGAGAATGTCACAGTAGCGGGTTGGCCGTTCCCGTTCAACTGCTTCGTCTTGTCCTTGTTGGGATTGCCTCTCCCGAAGAATCTCTCCAAATTCAGTGCTGGCAGTTCGAAGAATAGATGGAGTACACCAGCTGCGAAAATCGCAAGCACCCAACGACCCAGTCCGTCGCGTATCTGTAATTTGTTCCACAGAAGTATTTTCTGGATACCTCCTAATCAAGCGTCCAAGGCTCATCGGACATCGTCTTGGATTCTTCTCTCACCAGAATGAATAGATCCATTTGATAAGGTGTGCTGAGTCTTCCGATTCTGATCAGAAGAATCGGATAGTGACAGAGGAAGATTCCGTACGACAGCTTGCTTAGTACATGGAATCCTTGCCAACTATAGAAGCGGAACAGGATACCTGTAAGGGACGTTGACTTCTCTTGAAGCTCACCAATCGAGATAAGATCGTAGCCTCAATGTAAGCATTATCCAGCAACAACTTCGATAGTAACAAATGTTGTCGTTGCGTTGAATACCTCCTCTGCCTGTTGCTAAGGCATAAACCATCCAGAATTTCGCGATTCCCCACAGCGTCCGATAAGATGAGCCATAGAACGCATACAGTGCTCTTCGGTGAGGGATGCTGTTGTCGTCCTCAGCGCCGTTCCATATCGTGTTAACCAAAACCAGGGAAATCGTCAGAATAATAGAGAACCACCAGAGGATCGCTTGAGAGACCTAAAATCGATGTTTTCATCTTCGATTGGGCCAATTTATGGATCATTTGATGACTCGCATAAAGAGATGATTGATTGGATTAAGCTTTGGTTACTTGCCAGACTGAAGCGCATTTTCCCGTGATGAACGACGCAGTAAGCGCACAGGATGCCCATGACGTAAGTAGGCGCATGGCTCCACGGCTTGTGGTAAATAACTTCGGCCGTCCGCAGAATTTTGCTGGAAAGCCCGTTGTTTTTTCAACAACCGGAATCGCTGCAACTCTGTTTTGACAAACAGTGACATCGTCTAACTCACTTCAGACTTGGGAATCCAAACGAAAGCGCTGGATGGAGATCGTCAACCCAAGTGGCGTAAAATGTATACCCGGTGGAAGCAAGAATGACAATCGCCGTCAACATCAAAAACTTCTTTCTGGATCTGAAGAGAAGGAAAGTGCTGAGTTGGTCTTCCTCTGGGATCTCCCAGAATATGAATCCTATTCCGTTGAACAATTTACTTTAGAAGCACTAATGTGAGTGGCAATGCGAAGATGTAGATCTGCATCTCGGTGGCGATATACCAAGTTTCTTCCAGGCACTGTAACGAAATGCTCCGTTATTCTCGAAACTGGCCAATTATCAAACAGTTGAGACCGATTATTTTTCTGTATTTAATCGGTGGAGATTGCACAGGCGGCCGATTGCTTCGCAGTCTCAGAAACTGATCCGCCCGGACACTCACGTGATCTTTCCACGGTAGGAAATTCATGTAATGGAGGAGGATACTGGGCCAGAACGACACGCAGGAGTCGAATTCCCTCCTATAGAAGTCTGCTTTGTTGTCAGCGGCACCGTAGGTCACGAGATCGGACATCAGGAAGCACATCAGGACAACCGCCAGTGGTACCGTGAGTCTGGATATTCAGTTTCTTAAGGGGTCAGACACAATTTTCCGATCGGATATAAGCCAGAATGCATTCAGGAAACTCGTGCTCATTCAGAGGTGAAAAATATCGACTTCGTGAAGATCTACCTCAGGTATCGTCTGCCGTACTGTCTGATACAATAGGTGAAGAGGTTCTTCTTCTGTATTCTCGCTCCTTTGCGTAAGATTGAATATCCGATGAGGAATCCCGTGATGAAGAAGAAAGATGACACACTCAAATAGGAACTTCCGAGTCCAAGGTTGTGCGAGAGGCGAGTCTGGATTTCATACATCTCAAAACCAGGATCTGTGCAGGAATTCTGAGTTCAGGAGGTGAAGCATTCCATTCTTTCCGCTACCGAAGCGCAGTGAAATGTCGTCACAGCGAACACGCTTGAGCCGGAAATTTCGGAGCGCGATGGCATACCACATTGAAAGTGAAGAGAGCCGCCGCGCGAGCGCCGTCACGTAGTGGAAAACGCCAGAATCTCTTCATTGAGACAATGTCGCCGTAGCCTGGACTTCTGAATAAGGCTTTTACCCAGCGCTGCAGATCCAACTTCTAATCTTGTCGTGCTGTGTCAATAGTGCCCAACAATATAATGACTGGCCGACATGAGGGCTCGAGGTGGCTTTGCTAAGATAAGCGGATTGTTTGATGGTGCGGGATTTCACCTGGCAAGGTTCCCTGTGACGAGATTTCAACGAATGAATCAAGATATCTCGCAGAGATTCGGAAGCAGAACTCACCGACATTGTCATATTTACTGAGCAAGAACCCATGAGCATAGACAACCCAGAGACTGAGCAAAACTCTCATTCCGAAGAGGAAGGTCAGAGATTTGTCGCGGATACGCATATCCATGAGCTGTCTCCAATTTCTCATCAGAGAGAAGCACAAAAAGAAACCTTCAGCGCGGCTCGGGGCAGCCGCGGTCTGCAATGGAATTTTTTTCTCGGTTACGTCCACCGGGAGTTGGGCTGGCTCCCTCGAACGCTTATAGTCGATTGCCGTTCCAAGGAACACGACAAGCATGGATGCCAGGGCGAAGAACCTGGAATCGGAGGAGAAATTAGCGGCTCGGATATGAGCACGACGCCGCCCGGAAGATAATTGGCGCACGTGACTTTCGGAGAACCGCTTACGTGATCAAAGTATGTCTCCAGAGCCAAGGTCGCGCTCCGCCAGTTTCGCAACTGGCCACTGTGGCGTTCAAGCCGAACTCTCCAATCACTGCAATCGAAACGAAGATTAGCAGATGAGATAAGCGAACGACGGTTGTTTCTTGAACAGCATTCGGTGAGGGCAATGCTCCGAGTGTGTCGCATCCTCGGCTACTTACGGCTCCGCAGCACGAAAGTGAGCTCATCTTCGGAGCAGCCGTCGAGAACACACAGTCCCATCCGAAGTCCAGTGTAACCCCACGTCGGGGCTTTGTCCAGAGCGTCTATACGGCGCCGTCCCTATCGAAATCCCCCTCCCTGATTAATCAGCCTTTCTCGAAGTTATCGAATTTCGAGATATTCCATACAGCTTTGAAACGAGGAACACACCAACATGTAGCCGTACTTCTGGAAATCTTTCTCCAAGTCAGCAAGGATCTGGCGGGGCAGTGTTAAGTAAGTTGTGCAGTACGACCCACGGAGATTTCCTTCGAGATTCCTTGTCCTCACGCACTGGGCATAACCACCCAGCGCACCCAACGAGCCCTCGAATACGTTTTGGCTGACCACGCCGTTGGCTACCAGGACTGTTGACAAGATGGCATAAGAATTAGCGAAAGAAAATCGGATGACTCGTAAAACTTCAGGCGGGATCAGAGAATCTTACTTCTGAGGGCCCAGACTTGATTGTTGCGAGCCCCGATCAAGAGGGCCAACAGCCGGCTCGAGCATGTTGATGAAATTTCGGGGCTAGTGACGACTTCGGAAACGTAGGGATACGCTTTCGCTATCAGCGGGTTCAGAACATCTTGTACGGCATCCATCAACGGCTGGAGATGTAGACAGGTGACTCAAAACACAGAATTAGAACTCAGACCCTGCTTCTGTTCTTCCTGAACCACGTATCCTGCCATTTCCTGCAGAGTAGCAAGTCTGCGGGACAGTGGATCATATCGAGCAAACTAGACAGCAGACTACTCGCGGGAATACTCAAGAGCTGACGAGCTGCTCGTTATTCAGCCGAGAGTGGATGACATACCCTGTAGGTGACATTATCATCTTCCGTATCTTCGTCGAGGAGTTCTTCTGGATTTGCACTCTGAAAAACCAGGAGGAGCACCAGGACACAAACACAAAGCCGCATCTTTCTGTTCTTCTTCGCGGAGCTTGGAGATACTAAGAGGTGTTCACCAGATTACTGTATTCGGGAGTGTGGCATTCCAGTCAGCCAGAATTATACAGTTGAGGAAAGTGCTCGGTGAATCATCGCGAGCACCATAATTCTTCGGACCGGAGTGGAGCTCTCGCAGACTTGAGCAGATTAGTTCTTTCTCGATCATCGCACTTTCCCCCGGTCCCATTTTCTTCCGACATTTTCCTTCCTTTCCTTCTCTCTCGAACTTCTGCCGCGCACGTATGCACCCGCGCATGGTGTAAATCATCGACTCTCACGAGCCCGTCCGAGACACCGCGGTCAGAATATTCGTCGCTCGGGAAGTCAGCGAGCTTGTTCTTTCAGTTCCGGAACTTCGGAATGAAGTAGCAGTGCTTTATCTCTCTGACACTATCGAGTTTCAAGGCATGGAAGATCTCATGGTCAAGGTTGTCCTTCTAAGACCAAGAACTATCTTAAAGTAGTCAATTCGCGTCAGAGCTTGATGTGTTCCAAGATCCTGGCTCAAAGCCGCTTTCCGTGGTCGGTGCCGGATTTCGCTACCGTGAGAAATAATTACAAATTAAGTCTCATCGCATTCCCGTTTGTATTCCTCGTTTCTTTCTTCTATTTGATCCTTGCGGTACGCAGGTCCGTCTTCGCTCTCGTTTCCAGACAGTTGCCGCTTGGTGCCCGCGTCACGTGCTAGAGAGAGAAAAACCCGATCCTTGGACGAATTCCAGAACATCATTCCTGTCCAGTTTCTCTGAATCTTACTTCGTACTTCTTTCAAAGCGCTGGCCCTGCGCTGCAGTACAGTGCGGCGCGACATCATTGTTCTAGTCCGAACTGAGTGAGTGCGAACATCGATCCCCGACACGAACTTCGGCTTCGTTGATTCACGTAAGCTCCTCCGACATGAGCGATTCTAGTCTCGTCGGACCTTCCAAGATTCCATCGGTATCGAAAACATTCAAAGAATGTCTCCGGGTCGCTTATCTCACGTCAAGACTCGGGAAGTACACCTGAAGATCACTTTTTAATGTTCTTTCCTTCATGAGAGCGCTTCGCCGGATCACGAGAAGCTGATTGGCACAGCCGCAGAATGAAACACAACGAGACATACTATATAGATGACCCTCCAGAAACCAATGACTTCGAGCCTGCGAGTCAGCACAATACCCGTCCGGAATACAATAGCGAACGACAATAAAGTTGGAATGATAGTGTCGAATGGTTCTCATCTTACTGGCTCCGCTACCCGTCCGCCCGCGGCTGTCACGGAACCGAGAGAAATTCGTCGCTCCAGGTCGGCTCGAGTCTTTTTATCGTCAAGTTCAAGTTTAGTCGGAGGAGGCCTCTTCCGGTTGCGATCAAGTCAAGCTGAAAATTTTCGAATTTCGTTCACCCGCTGCTTCGATCGCGAGCGTTTCACTCGAATGTAACGACCATCGGTCTCGCAGTACCTACGTAGATTGAAGGAACTAATGGAGGAACGAAAATCGAAAGATAATCAGAGGAAGTCGAGTTTTCGAAGAGCCCAGCGGACTTCAAAGTTTTGAGCTGCTCCATCAGGAATCGATTGAAGCTCCGAAGTCGGGACGTTCGGGCGCTTGCGAAGCTGTGTAGAAGACACTTTGTCAGCCGGATGATTCGGGAGAACTTTTCGAAGCATGCAACGTTTGACGAAAAGTTGTTTACTTTCAAAACGAAACGAGAGACGCTCGCTGTATTGTAAAAGTACCTTTTCGCCAAGCTACTGGATACAGCAATGGATGAAGTTTCATTGTTCGCCACTGCCACTGCTTCGAGTGGCATCAAATGAACAAGCCTGGCTAAAATCAACAAAAGCTACTGTCTGTGCGGAGTTTGCAGTGTGCTCAGGCGTCGAGCTGTCGCCACCACTTGACTTGCATTGTAACCTAGCGCTAATAAAAGGCTAATTTTTGTGGTTCTACTCAAGTCATTCTCCACATCGTATTCCTGAGCTTAGGCACACACACATATACAGCCAACCGAACGGCCTAGCAGAGCGCGCGGACACGGTCCCACAATGCACCACACTGATAGTCCACTGTTCCAGCTCGCAACCACCCAGCGCGCTCGAGTCCCGTCCAACCTCTCGGACCAGGCGACGGACGAATTGAGCTACAAATCGTTCCGTCTTTTGTCCACCGGACACAAGAACACAAACGTTTGTTTGGAGGACCCGTAGATCAGACTGGGTGGCATCACAGCGAGATGTTGCAGTCGAGCGCTTCAAAATAAACAGGACAAATCGACTGCAATAAAGAGGAGAGCTCTCTCGATTCGGACTCAATCAACTCCTTCGCACGATCAGCGAATACCTCGACTTTTGCGCAAGGTTATGCGAGCCGAGCTCGAGCTCTCATCGTCGGTCTTCTTTCGACTGTTGGTGCAGTTTAGGAGTGAGCTCGCCTACTTGATTTGCGAGCGACAATCGCTTCCTGCAGGAAGTCTCACGGCTTCGCATCTCCTCTCGACAATTTAACTGCAATTCATCTCCGATTGACCTCTGTCTTTGCCTTGTAGATATGCTAAACATGCAGCTCGTGATTCGACACCATCTCAAAGAGAGAGAGGAGCGGCATCGCCAGCAATGAACGGATCATCTGCATACTGTGCGACTCGAGCATGCGAGCCTGCGACGAGTTGCTCATGCTCATCGTAGTGCTGTGCATCCGCTGGCAGGATCGGCGGTGATTCATTCTGAGATGACTCTAGTTCCGGCCGGCTATCAGGACCGAGAGTTTGGCGATTTCAGGCACAACTTCCGAAACTGTACCGTAAGGAAGAATTCCGTCCACAATAAAGGTACTATTCAACCGTAGATGCAAGAGGGCGGGCAGCGACGAGAAATTTCGATCGAGTAACAAACTCAAAACGGCCCCAGTGCGAGGTTTTCTGCGGTCTAGGACGTCTCAATCGTCGCGGTCTCGATGTTTATCTCAATTTAGTCTCTATGACAATTGAGTCTCTACTTGTGTGGCATACGGTGTTGGCTCGACTTGTTAGCCAGAAAATTAGTATCGTAAATCGTGCTCGAACCCTGCCTCTGGTCGCTGTTTTGTAAGAGCTTGTTCGCAGGCTCGACGAATGAGATAAGGTTCGTACATTTCACACGGCACTACGGAACGGCCAGGGCTAGGGTAGCGCCGCAAGCCGAAGACAAACTCGACGGATTGTTTCGTCAAAGGGTCGTAAACATGGCTTGAATTTATAAGCGGACTCTGAGGTTTCTGAGTGTCTTTTGGATCGAGTTCCCCCTCCTCCTCATCGTCCTCCTCACAAGGAAACTCCAAATATAGAGAATGGTACAACGCTGGCTCCGTAAGCGTGTCCGATCGAGATCAAGAAGTCTGCGTTCTGATATCGAAAGATCTCAAACTGAGCTTCGGCAATAAATCTGCGCATTCGGATTAAGTTGTCGGCTGTATGCCGCTATATTCTTGGCAGACAGGAAAAGAAAGATTTCGAGCTGAATTTTGAGCGTACACTCTGCTCAAATTCAAGGTTTTGAGAACGTTAGGGGCGTATCGGAATGTAGTCCCGCTTGCTTCGAAGTGAAGCCAAGGGTCCTCGAGACGGGGATTGGTACTGCTGGATTCTGGCGGTTTCTCGACCGTTAAGGGGGGCAGGCTATGATCTCGGAAGATTACTTCTATCTGCTTACAGCGCTTAGAGTTCTCCTGAATGCCATCCTCTTTGCCGCGACCTTTGCACGCGCGCTCGTAAGTGGATCCGGCGATCGTCCTGTAGAAAGAAACGTCTTCAACATCGAAGCTACCCGAAAGGAGCTGCCGGAGACAGAAGCGGCGTGGTGCCACCAAAGAGTCTTCACAAAATGTCGAAAGACATCGAGGGGAATAGTCAAACCATGAGTCGAACCCATCGTGATCTGTTCTCCGGGTCCAACGAGCGCTCTTCTTTCAAGTAACGAAGAGTATCCTGCAAACCAACCCGATACGAGCGGGTTAGTGAAATTTAAAACGCTTTGCTCATCTTTTGTGCACCTGGGCACGAACGCGGGACCTGTGGAGGACACCGAAGAGACAACCCTTTGGAGCTTGCGATAACAGACACTGTTTTTAAGGTTCCTGTTCGCAACCCCTGGTACGCACGAGAGGAGAAACGCTCAGCTTCGGAGTTTCAATCGACGCAGATCTCGAATTCTCACTGGAAGCCACCCCCTCGCCTCGATGTCCCCGACCGCTGCTCATCACAGAGCGTCCAAAACTTCAGTTGGAATGTTTCCAATACGAACTATAGGATCCGGGAAAGACTGTGGAAACGGGTCGCTATCTGGGATCCTATTCTCCCTCGTCGCCGCGCCGACGGCACCGCGTCGGATCGATGTCCGACGAGGCCCGTGTTGAGCCAGACATGTGTCTGCGTTTCCTCACGGAAGCTCGTAAAATAGTTCAAGGCTGAATCCGTGCCCAAATATGTGCACTGTGATATGCGTGTAATGGCCCATCCATTCATTCATATGGGGGTCAGAACAGTGACGATACAAGTTGACAGCCGATAGAACAGCTGATTAAACACGAGAGCGATAAAATTAATTAAAGATCTACAACACCTTCCCCACTCGCAGTACCTCTCTCTTCCCATCTCTCTCCCCAACCAATCGTAGCTAGTGTCTTCGCGACTCATCTCCACTGACTGCTCCGAGAGCTCTGACGAACCAGGGAGCATTGAGGCCCGAGAGCACGAAATAAACCTGCATGGCGCTATACGAGCGAAGGCACGGATGGATCAAGCGAGTATCAATGATGGCTCGGCAAATAGCGCCACCTGCTTCGGCAAGACTCAGTCAGCGAGGATTCACAAAGGTATCCCGAGATGACAAGCTCGTCGTCTAAATCCAGCTCTGTTTATTTGATCAGCAAAAGGGATGGCACTGCGCTATATAGTGCAATGCAGGTGAATCACACCTCCAGTCTGACATTGTTTTCATTTGAGCTTTGGATTTCGTTTGTCCGACGCCAAAACAGATCACCAAGTGTCCGAATAGGGGACTCCCGGCTCGACTTGTCTTCTATGTACTTGCCAACGAGCGACTTTGGCTCCTGGATCCGATCTGCACAGCATCACTTGAGCTGCTCTTTCGCAGATTCATCGCATCGAGCACGGCATCATGTCAATTACGATTAACACGATTTCGGTTTTCGACTTTGGAGAACCTCTCCGATCTTGGAGGACATCTTCGATTCGACAGATTTACAACTGCTGTGGCCCTCAGATTCGCCAACGACCGGAAGAACGGCTGGACCGGAGTCCGTTTCGGAACCAAATATAATTTCGCTTTTACAAGGGTACTTCCGACCGACGTCTTCGATCCGACGGTCAAGGACAAGCGATTCCCCGTTTGCAGGTTGTCTTTCCTCGTGATCACTTTCTAAGGATTACATTACAGTAGCTAGATGTGTTGTGGGGATAATGAATGTACTTTCTCTTATTTGCATGGGCGAGCTGAGCTGACAGTTCTGGCCTCGGAGACTCTTCGGAAGAAAAGAAGATTATCCTCCCCAAAACCCCTTGACTTATATCAGTTCCATATCTCGCTCGGAATTCTGCAGCTGCCGGTCCCTCCGTTCGTTCGTCCGCTCGCCTCGGACGAAGCAATGGATTTGGCCTTGTGGTTTCATTGGAGCAAAGCGAGTTGACGAAGGTAAATTCGGATAGAGAAACTCGTAAAGTGGACTTTGGTGAAACGCCTCCTTTGCTTGTTCTCTTGTTCTGGCGGGATGAACATTTTATGAACTGCTCCATACACACAATATCCAATGCCGCTACAAGCTAGTTATTAGAATCGAAGCTGGTGCCGGCTCAAAAAACACTTCCCTTGCAAGCGCCCTTCAAACACATAAACGGGGACGATTTATTTATCCGATGTCACCTTCGATGCTTGTGATCTAAGATCCTGCACCGTCTTCGCAGCAGGAACTTCCTCCTCGAGCAACGGCATCGCCTCGTTCCCAGCATCCTCCTCATCATCCGAATCGATACCCTGTGAGTTCTTCCCTCTGTAGCTCACACCGTTTGTCGACATGGTTGTGAAACGTTACTCCCCGAATCGCTTTCGTAGAGATCTTCCGAAGATCTTGGCTTCAGCAACGGCTGTTTCAATCAGCCATCACCGCTATGAAGCTTGATACGAGAATCAGAAAATGTCTGCAAAGCTCCGGCGACAAATTGGAATGTGACCCGACTGAGAAACAGATCACCCCCTCATAGATACAGTGGGAAGCAACCGACTGACTGACTGACTACACGAGGAGTTGAAGGATCGCGCATCGCCTACCAAGTAAACAGTGAGGCTTTCGGTCGTTGCGATGGATTCAACTCTTGACTTTCTTAGAGTCTTCCTCCTGAGCTACAGGTGGTCCTTGTTTGCCTCTTGTCTACATAAACAAAAGCAATAGACCACACGTTAGGTTGGACACATCTGCTGAACAAATCCATCCACCCGTTTGCTTCGAATGGCGGCGAATTTATTGAAGCTCGATCGATCCTCTCCTGCGGCAGACGACTTCATTGAAGCTAACGCACAATTGCACCAAGATCCCTCTACTATCGAGCTTCCAGAAACGTGAAATAGGATTCAGAAGGCACCTATGCCAAGCTATCTCCTGTTCCCCGTGAAATTGAATAAGATCTCGATGTCTTTTTAAGCTTATCCACCTCTTTTGGTGTCCAGCTGCAACACCGAACTTCTATCGGTCTATCGCTCTATGAAAGTAGCAATGATTGCTGTGTCAGAGGAACCGGTTGGAACATTTTCGGCTGTTGAGTATTCGCTACTTAATAGACGAACGCGGGATTAGGACATCACTGAAGAGTTATCCGAACGGCGTGTGGGTGGCCACTGGGTAGACCGGCGACGGCCACCGGTCTCGCCCATTCTCTCAATGAAGATCTCAAAAACAAATCCTTTCGTTGAGCGAACTCCGACGACTCGACTTCTTCGACCTCGCCTGTTTCGAAGACGGTGCTGCGAGCATCGCGTTCATCTCGATGAAATCAATGTGAGAGATTTACCGAAATATCCCAGAGAAACGTTCAAGGCTTCCATCGAGGGCCCATGTTTCGACCCCATGATTCTGAAGCTGAACTCTCCAGCTTCGTCATGGTCGCTTCCCCGTTTCTGATACGAAAGTTCGCGCGTGTAGATTGAGTTCATTGGTCATTCCCGAACCGGTAGAGAATGGCCGTTTGTACAAGGTCCACACCCCCTACGCAGCTGGAGACAATGCGTTTGTTTTAGAGATGATCACCCGGTCGGAATTCCTGTGGCCACACGCATGCTCCATGTAAGAGAACCTCACGCCCCGATGTCACGTCTAAACGCGACCTCGACCACAGGAAAGCACAAAGCGGCTCGTTGTGCTGTGGCTTCTGCGGCTACAACAGAATTGCCGTTAACAGCAGTTAACGCGGTTTTACGAGGCTGTCGCGAGACAAGTTACAAACCACTAACTTGTTTGATCTCGTGTGCAACGTGTCGGTCGATCGTAAACGCCCATTCGATTCGGTCGCAACGATATGGGGCCGGTCGATCCGTCGCTCAGTCAGTAAGCCAGCTCCATTCTACAACTCAACTCTTTTCCCTCATTGTCAGTCACTCACTCACAGCAGATACTACTATGATAAGCGACTGCTCGACACAAGCGTGTTTCTAATCGCTGCGGGAAGGCTCTGTGTCCTGCAGTCAATGCTGCTAAGCGGGTGCGTATCCGTGAGCATGCTCGTACTCCTCTCGCACGGGACGCCTACCAGGCAGGCAGGGAGGCTGGAGCCATGGATGGACGGATGGATGGAATGAGCGAACTGGCGCAGTAAAAGCAATCAAATTCATAGACATTACTCGACAGCGCTTGATCTGGCTCTGACTGACAATCGGAATCCCCCGTTCGGGCTCTTGTTCGAGCTCGTCCCGCTGGGGCCACACATTGTCTCGAGTGACATCCGAGAGATTCGAGATATCCGAGATGCAGCCAGAATCGAAGTCAACGTTGGGTGCCCAAGACAGAAGAACAAGACAACAACAAGGACTCGGCGAACAACAGGAACAGATAGATGAGCTGGATGCTCTTTTCGCCGTCGAGCGGTCGCCCGGTAGGTCGGTCGGTCTGTCTGACCGTTCCTCGTTGCGTCTGTCCGCGCGTCTGTCGGTCGGTCGGCTGCGGTGCATTGTATACACCGCCGGTATTGTGTTTTTGACCGGTTCAAGTACTCCGAGTATGGCTGCTTGCTTGGAGAGAGTCTTCGGCGGTCGGCGGTGGCTAGCCACGCCAGTCTCGGGATGGGTCTCGTTTTAAAAAGGAAGACGATTCCGATGTCTTCGGGCTTTTTCTCTTCCTGCAATCGTTGCTGTCATCATGAACAGTGACAGGATAGGCATTGCTAGGAAGTCGATCTGCATGCATAGTAAGGATCAGCAGCAGCAGCCAGGCTAGCACGCGCGCATTGTGCGCTTATTCCGGGCTGAGAATGCGTTGCCGAGTTATTCAAGATCGGTGGGTACTCCTCAAGGGTGCTCGGATACTTCTCTGCGTTTTGTGTGGTTACTCCCGGGTGCCATCATTGTTGATCTTTCGCCACCTCATTAATCGATGCTGGGAGCTCTCTTAGCTACTCTGGTGTCCGCTCCATACACGTATGCGACATTCCTCGAGATCCGCAAGCAATAATTGAAAACCATAGTTTCTTCCCGATTAGTTCCGAAACTCTCCGATAGTCACGACATTGCGGGTTGGTGGAGTACACGACGGGGTCTTGAATAGAATCGCGGAGAATTTCTCGTGGTGGTTATTGAACTTGTTGAAGAATTGTTACCGGTGTGGTTCTGACTAACGGACCTTCAGCAACAAGGAAGGCCTTTTTTTGTGGCGACACGTCTTCCTGGACAGACTCGATTCGATAATCGATCATAGATCAAGCGGACAACTCGACGACTTTCTAATGACAGGGGTGAGCCAACCAGCCCCGCGTCGACTTTTCTCCCACTCGAATGCTCTGCATTGACTCGCATATTGACCCAGTGGTTACCTTCGAGCGTAACTTTTGCGCACTAACGACTCTTTTTCATTGGGAGCTCACACGAATAGTTCTGGTTGGCACCTTTGCGAGAAGGCAGCTCGATTGCAGGGAGAGATTCTCCTCCATCGCGGCCCACCGCTGTCATCCGCGCCGAACATCCTGGCCTGGTTAGCCGCTCGGTTCACAAGAGGTCCGTCCTGTCGAAAGAGTGCACCATCGCCGCCGAAATGATTGATGATGATGGAGCCAATTCGTTCGAAAAATCATCATCGAGCCACTCTGGCCAACAGTACAACGTCCGCGAAACCCTCTCTCGCTGTTTCATTCGTTCATGTTCCGAGGTGAACGAGGGTTCGCGACAGACAAACAACTCTTGCAATCTCAAGTGCCAATCAAGCAGCCACCTCTTTTGATTTTTTCGGTTGCTTCAAGCCCCCGTCGCATGACAACGATACCCCGAGCATAAAGCACCGAAGACAGAAATAAGCACTCCGCTATTTTTCTGCCTCTCATTGTATCAATGACGAAAGATAAATATTGCAGCAATTTGTGAAAAGTATCTCGGATCTCAATCGCAAGTTTGCGGTATGAATTGTTAATGTGTCACCCATAGCTGATGGCTGACGCGTCACAATGAGAGCCACTACGAAAGAAAAACTTCGCTTGCCTCTCTCTTCCTTCTTCCGAGCCATGGAGAAGCGTTAGTGCGTCGGGTATCGTGTGAGAAACGAGATACTTCTTCGACATGGATACACTCTCGGAGATCGTGACACTGATCCAGCGATGAGGAGACTCATTCAAAATGACCGCCAGCGGTCAAGTTACCGATTGTTCACTGATATCGTTTATCGGTCTCATCCTCGATGCGCACTGAGCTTGGCCGCGAAGTTACTAGGAGGCTGGAACACCCAAGTGACAAACCATGAAGGCGACCAGACATCGGAGCCCAAGCTTCACTGGACTCAAACGAGGATGAGGCTTCTGAAGAACGATGATCAGGCGTACGGGGACTTTTCCGGCAAGAGAAGTCCATACAGTCCAACTTCGACTCACGTCGTTCATTACAGCGCGACGTAGCAGCGTAGCTCGGGCGAAATTCATGAAAGGTTGAGGAACCGTTCAATTTGATATCTCTCTGATAATCATCAGATATTCTCAAAGTCAGAGGAGGAAAACGCTTCTTGATCGGGTTTCGTCATTCGGCTCATCCTGTGCAACTGGGCGCAGGTTTGAACTCTTTGAACTCGCGTCGACTTCTCGAGAAAGAGCAAAAAACCTAAACGATCAGGAGAAGTCGGTCCGATCGGGCTTCATGCTGTCTGTGGTGTGTCAGTGTGGCCAAATCAAAAATACATCCTTGGCGGCTGCCATTAAACTGTTTTCCGAATTTGTCTCAGTGTCGCGAGGGTAAAAATCGAGCATAGCGCATACGCAGCTGGCCGTCTGTGATGTTGCAACACGAGAAAAAACGAGAAAAGAAGAATCAACCGGTTCAACCTTCATCGATGCCTTCTCTACATCTCAGGTCATGCAACTCGTGGTTGTGGCAGGCATTGTCTACGTCACCCCTTTTTAGCGACATTCTACGAATTTCGTTGCTTGCCGGACGAAGCGACTCACAGAAGCACGGTGCGAGTGACGACGAAAGGGAGAGAGATTAATATGACTTTAAACGCAGCTCAGAACAGCATATCCGTTTTGAATTTTTCGTCGACTGGCTTTTCTCGATTGCGAACGGACGGTGGCCCCGAGCACCTGACTTCCCTCGAAGACGGAGCTCCATTGTTTGAGGAGGAGCCTCGGAAAGGTTGAACTGAATGGCTGAGACTTGGCCGCTGGTGCTGCTCTAAGCCATCACGGCGCCAGTAGTGGTGCTCGAAGTTACGAGAGTGCAGACGATTTTGAGGCCTCCGTCAGTGTAATCGATCATCACTTCGCTAGACTGATGAGAACATTTCTTTTCGTCTTCGCTAATCCAGATTAATGAAATTCACAACATGCAACTCTTTCTCCGCTACCGTCGCGCTCACTGTCATTGAAGAAAAACAGCGCCGTAGTTTTGTTGCGAGTTCGAGAGTTTTTCCCTCGTCCAAAGTGAGGCCACCTGGGCACGCTCCCTCTAGGCGTTCAGTTCGACGGCTCGAAGGACGTATCCAGGACCAAGAGGTGGACAGCGAGCATCTCTACTCCTTTTTTAATCAATATTCAACTTTGCCCCATGAAGATCACAGAAAAATCGTCGACGTGTCGTGGTTCACGTACTCATGGAAATCATGCGACTTGAAGAGTCCAGAATTCATGTCGGTGGCATAGTGGCGGTTCGACTTTATGAGTAGTACACTAAATTATCTGTCGCAGGGAGGATTATTCTTATCATGCAAAGTTGTGCCAGTATCCGGATCGGGCTGAAGCAGGGACAATTTAGAACAGCGGACTGATGAAGTTAATTGGGGAAGAACATTTTTCCACGGGTATTTCGGTCGCCGGGCGAAGCGTGAAACTCGGAAGAACAACTGGAAGCGAACGGAAAGAGATGAGAGAAGAGCGTCGGAAAGTCCCTCTCTCGAAGAAAGGGACGGCATCGGTATAATATTCGTCTCCGGCGGAAAACAAATAACAAGGAGAAAGCGGTTGCAGTTCGCCCAGTATCGTGCACTGTCCAGATATCAAAAATTTGACCGAAAATTCATCAGAAAATTTGAATTCAGAAAAATAGGATCACATGATCACGATCATTGAGTGAGTACCTTGGGAACGTCGGTTGGTGTGTCTCTCGGAAACAATCACCTACCTCTTAGATGCACGATTGGACGGAGAACGCCTCAGAGGAAAAGAGGGACAATGGAGTTCCTAGACGAGCACCTCGATTTCCAATCCGCGACAAGTTTCGCGGTTCTCGAGGGAACGCTCGTGAACGGCATCGATCAACGCTACCGACGATGAATTAAAACTCGTCGGTCTAATTGTAAGCATAGCATTCGCCCGCACCAGCCGATGGCTCTCGCCGAGAGAGATGCTTCCGCGAGGAAGAAATCATTTTGGTACCTTTCCTCGCTTACAATGTCCGGTCCGATCCCCATTGTGATCTCCCGGGCAGTTGGTCATCCTCCTGAATCTGATTATAACCCCAGTTTGGCCACCTGATCGCCAATATACCTCCTCAACTGGCAATGTCTAGGGTCCTCGAATTCCAGCAGACAGTGCGCACACAAAACTCATTCTGTGTGGCTCACTCGACGTCCGCAGTCGATTCAAATCCGGAGCTCTTGCTTTCTCAAGCAATTCCCGGCCAAGGGATGAAATTGGGAATATTGGCATCACAACGGACTTCGCCCAAGATGTTTCCATCATTAAGGAGGCCATTCAAAACTTGAGTCCGTAGACGTCATGGTATGGAAACCCCGGTTGTCGGAACAGAGGACAACATGAACCTGTCTCTATAGAACGAGTCCAACTTCTTGGTAAAAATGATGACCACCATAGCCACTCATAGCGGGTCAAGGATTCCATTGTTTGCGATAAACAATGCAACTTTGGCCCTCTCTCGCGCGCGCACTGGCACGGGTGTTCTCGTGAATCATCATCTGCAACGATGACCCACCAAACAATTCAGCTAACCAACTCGATGACCGCTAGAGATCCTCCCACAACTATAATATTCTCCGGTGCAATGATGTGAAGCATTACTTTCATCCGAGGTGGATTCTCGAGCCTTGGATACGTCAGAGTACAATGATAAGAAACGAATCCTCGCCTAGAACCGTCTCGGTTCGAGCAGCGGTAGTAGCTGGGAAACTAACAATCTTTATCCCGGTTGAACTCTGGATATCCCCTCGGAACTCACCGCGTCGCTCTTACGAAAAGCTCGAGCCGAGCCAGTTGGCAGACTCCGAGCGAACCGGTTGCTGCTAAAGAGAGGTGTCGATGTTGCGCAACGCTGGTCGCCGAACTGGCTTCGGTTTGCTTCATAATCCAATAGAACAACATTCCAGCGGAGTTGGGCGCCGTGTGAAATATTGAGATGTAAATGCTTCTATGCCCCTTCAATAAATCATTCGGCGGCTACTGGACTTCACCTTGCTCCGATGCGATATCCCAATCCAGAGCTACAAATGAACTCGGTCAATTAATCGAGATTGAAACGTCAACCTGACGAGTCGGAATGAATCTGTCCTACTTTTCAACTCCGCGGTGGTTTTTCCCGCCAAAAAATAATTCAGGCAAAATCCAAAACGGTAGAGGGGATCTGCACGGTTGTACCACACATTCGTGGAGGGTGTCTTGGAACAGCGACGTTTGTTGCGAAATCACGTCACGTCCAATATGTAACGAACGATTGAGTTTGAACCAGTTCTCCAGTGCCGATCGGGATCGGCTCGGTGTAGGGCAAGGAGTAGATCTTGAGTTAACATCCCAAGATGAATCAGCCATCTGTCCCATTCACAACGGTGAGTTGAGCGACGGAGCTGGAGCAGTTGAGGACGCCCCCATATGAATCGGTGTGAAATGTTCAAGGTCGTCTGCCCTTAGACGCGTACTCCATCCACTCAAACGCTCATCCCCGAACACATCGATCAGTTCGTCGCGGAAATCTCATCAACAGATCTATCTGCCCGTAGGTCGAACGAGGTTCCTGCGGAGCATCCGAATCAGGGCCTCGCAGTTCCGCGTCGGAAGGCCTATCAACGAAGAACGACTCTCAGCACGGGATTTCAGGAGATTCCCGCCGCCTCGTGATCTTGGGCGATCGCCAAACTCCGATGGATTCGTTCTCGAGGGAGCAGTTTGATGGCGGATATTTCGGCGACAGAGTCCGTCCGTGGGAGGGGGCTGAGGCCCTGAGCTACGATGCAAGGTGTTCCAACGGCGGTACATGATAAATTGGCTATGCAACAACTCGTGAACTCCCTGTGACCTCGTCAATGTTGATGACTGTTTTGTGTTGTGCTTTGTAATTGATATGTAACAGATTCCGTCCCGTTTGTTCCTCTGGCTTGCGCGCCGCGGCGCAGGAGGAACGCTCTGACATATGGCACGTGCCGCAGTCTTCACAGATGGCTGAGACGACTTGCGACATCATGCTCAACCAGTTCTGCACCGAACGCTCGAGCCCCTCATCGTGGACACCTGCGGAAACTGCTCTTCCCGGCAACTCTACGTTGACACGTAGAATTAGAGACGAAGTGAACACTTCCGATTCACACGGTTCTCTTGGCATGTCGAGTGGTCAGCGGACATGACCTTACGACATACATGCAGAACTCATTATGCGCATGAGCATGGTCGAGTTGGCGATTTCGTAATGGACTGGTCAAGGCGTAGTAGAGAAAAGCGAAAAAGATGATACATTTCCATTCTAAAAGCTCCCGCCGGTGCACGACCGCACATTTCACTGACCTAAATGCATGGAGAAAGAAGCTCAAATACTCGATCCCGATGACCTACAAACCACCATTGGAGAGGGTCTTCAAAAGTTTCCATTCTGCGATGCGTGGGCGAGTAGCCGAACTAGGGAGCAAGGTTGCGTGTTGTTATTCAAGAACAGCTGCATTTCCTCGCGTTCAAATTTGTCGAAATAGAAAGTTGGGATGAGTTGGATGCCCATCGAAATGAGAGATATGGGGAGCCTCGAACACCGAATGCAAATCGTTATTGGATTGAGATAGCCTCCTCGTCGGGCCTGAAACCAGCCCTGAAGCATTTTCTGGAGGGTAAGCTGACAAAAAACGAATCGCTCTTTCATGGAAACATCCCGCTGCTGACGCTGCGGAGATCAGGGACTTGGCTAGCTGGCTGGCGGACTCGCCGCTTGCTTCAGCGGGTTGCTGGGCACACAGCCGGGCACTCGTCTGCGGGAAGCCGAGTTTCGAGTTACTCGCCACAGGGGACATGGAAGGGACCTCGTCTAGCAGAAATTATCATTTAGATGATCGAGCATTAATTTTTCCTGAACAATAACTCATTCGCAATCCCGAAGGTTGCCGATGCGTTGCGAATCGCTCTAAGGCAGAATGTCACCCATTACCGCGTGGAAGAAGTCCCGGAACAACGCCAACTCTAGAATCTTCGAGGCCAGGGATAAATAACGAGAGGAAGATAGTGTATGTTTGTAAATACAAAAGTAAGTTTATTGAGCCTTTGTATTTCCCTGGCGGGCAATCAACATCGTTTTAGGATTCAATAGTAGCATTCGAGAGTTATCTTATAGTATATTTCAGAATTCGTTCTCTCCACGATAACATGAGAGGTTTATAGACAGGAACAAAGTCGAGCTGGCGAGCTCTCCGGCTCCACCAACTCCAAGTTGTCGAATCGTTTGGACCGTTTATATAATACCTATATCACAGAGTAACAACACTGAATCGAGAAGAATCAGTACAGTGTGTCGAAGCTAACCGGGCTGGTTTCGCTCATGTAGGCACCGGAGTCACTGAAGTCCACGCTGACCGGGTACTGACTGATCGGAGACGCAGTCCCGGCGGAGTATTCTGGACTCGTGACAGAGTCTTCGACGTAGAGCTTCGAAGCTGCTTGCAATTGGTTCACTTGTTCACGCACGGTTGCCTTCAAAGCGGGGTCGCACGTTTTTGTTTGAGATCCTTGGAGTGCGAGAGCGGCGATCGACTGATTGAAGTTCTCCGTTTTTCCATCAAACATCCGGAGGGTTTCCGAAAGTGCGAAGATGTAGTTGTGGGCGAAGCGCAGCGTTTCGATTTTTGTCAACTTGCTGTCATCCGTCGCGGCTGGTAGCACGGTCCTCAATCGGTCGAGCGCATCGTTCAACATGTGCATGCGGTTGCGTTCACGATCGTTGGCGCGCAGTCGGCGAGTTTTCTTTACTTTTTGCTGAACGACAGGGACTCCGGACGCATCACTGCGCATCTTTCGCTTCCGGCTAGACTCGTCCGTGAGGTCTTCGGAAGAAGTCGGGGACTGAATGTCCTCGTCAGAGTAGACGAAGGGCCCTACAGGGTACATGTCCGTACAACCAGGCTGAACCATCTGTGGAGATCATGAGACGTCAGAAATCTGTATTAAGGTGTTTCCAGAATAACTCCGACCAGTTAGAAGGAGGAAACGTGTTCGAGGGAAAGACTTTCAATACTAACCGTGAGCATCATTGGGAAGTGCTGCTAAGCTATCCGAGAATTTGAGCTGGGAGCGCTACCTCGTGCGACAACTGATTGTCCTCTGCGCCTATCAGCTTTTATATGAGACTTCGTGAGCGCCAAGAGAGGGTGAAAACTCTGGGGTTTCCTCTCCACAAGGAGGTGCTAGAGTTCAGGGGATGAATAGACGGGGGAAGTTCGAGGGGTGGCTAGTCGGTCGTGTAGGGAGCCCCTCGGCTAGCCCGGCGAGCCAGCCAGCCAGCTAGCCAGCCAAGTGTACTCTAATGAAGCTCTGCTTAGCGATGCTCCCTCGGATGTCGTGCTTGTGGATCTCGCTAGGGCGGGCGATAGAGGAGCCAGAAACAGGGCAGACTGTAGCCTCGATTCCGAGAGCTCGACAAAATTGGAGGCGTAAAGTTTTTTTTTTTGCAGAGCTCGGAGTGCGACGCGTGGTTGAGTATTCGTCCGATCGAGCTTTTTTCGTCATCTTTGGCGAAAATAACCCACAAGACACTGGAGCTCCGCGGGTAAACCCTGCGACCAATCGTCGATTAACTCGGGCGAAGTCCTCCAGGATTAACGCTGAAATGTTGGGCATTCCCGATGGGGGTTCGAACTATCATCTAAGCCGGGAATCACCTCAAAAGTTCGCAGAATATCGAATATTATAAGATTCAGCTCCGAATCCTTCCTAAACCTCGTACATTCAAACGATGAGGATGATTAAGTGCCCTGAAGATCTGCCAGCTTACCAACTTCCCTTCTGGACGATTTCCCGCGATTTCCTGGGGAGTTAACTTGAATGGTCGACTGGGTTTGTTCCCATCCCTTCCGTTATGCTACGCCGGCGCCGCCGTAGGTTGCTCGACCCTAACATGACCATATCCTACGTTGCCTCTAAAGATATTCCCCGTAGAAATCGCGGAAAGTTTAGCGTGCGGCTCCCAGATGAGGTTCCTCTGGGAATCCGCATACATTTAGTGCGTTGTACCAAAAGAAAATAAAAGCACCACCCCGTAGGCTAGGCAGCGCTCCTAGAGAGCCAAGCTACCGGAGGTATGGGTTCTCCCATGTGGTCACGTGCGATATGGATTGCTATCTCGTGCCGAGTTAAGTATGAGGCGGCAGTGCTTTCGGATCGTTGCTCAGCTAAGTGTTCTGCTAACATTTATTCTTCCCACCACACGAAGGGCGTGAGCAATTTCTTAATTTTGCTCGCTTCATTATGGCGCCAAGAGCTTCTTGCATGATTTACTCCCGTGCTCCGTGGGAAGAAGAGCCGCAAGCGAAACCTGAAGAGCGTTCGAGACATCCATACAGGAGAAACACAAGATTTCCTAACTCGAAGAGAAAATATTATACCTACGAAGTCGAGGCACGAGGAGTTGCTTGAACTTCATGAATGTTCAGGCAAGCCCTGTATTCCTAATAAGATCAGCGGATCCTTGACGAAGGACTCTCAGGTGTGGAGTCGATCGACGAGATGGACAAGGGCTGGGAAGAGGGCGAAAGATATCTCTCACCAGGCAGGGGCCTAGTACTATACCTCTCCCTGTATTTGACTCCCGAACGACGATTCTCTGGGATATCAGCTGAATCGTCAAAAATTATGCTGATAACCTCAGAATAGTTTCAGAGTCCATGCTAGAAGAAAGATCCGTGACCCAGACGGGTCATGGGTGGCAGCACTCCATGACGACGCCTGATGCAGGCGCGATGCTCGACGTCCACCGAACTATTGTCCCTTGAATCGGCGCTAGAGCAGCGACTCCCACGTTATTTATTCACGCGGATTGGTTTGCGATTCGTTACAGATACGAGCCACTCGCTCCCTGTCCCTCTGAACGGATTCACTTGTGTTCGATCTCCCGAGGCGATTAGTCGCAACGCTGGTGGAGAACGAGGACTCTAGAGAACTCGAGAGAGAACAGGGGTGTTGGTAAGTGACTCAGGAGAGCAGCGAAAAGTCCTTGGGGTTGGTTGACTCGTTCATACACTCGCTCGCTCGCCCGCTCGTTCGTTCATCCATTCGGATGATCGTCGATGGAAATGGTCTTTTGCGGTGGGCTCTGAAATTCCCAACGGAGGAAGTCCGGCAGTATTTCGTGCGGCTGGTGGTGCAGTTGTCGGAGCTGAGGCAAGAATGAAAACTTTGCGCTACGAATGCAGCAGGGCGCGATGTAGCGACTGTAATCGCGTTACAGGCAGTGGTGTCTAGACATCGCTGCGGGATCAGAGCTCTTCGCAACGAATTATTTATCTTACAAGGCTGAGATTCCTTCCGCTCCGGAGCATGCGCACACTGAAGGCGGTGCGACATCTTATTCAACACTAACTCGCTCTCAGTCGAACCGAAAACCATGGAACGAGGAGAGAAGAAAAAAGAGCATCGAGGCGTGGCGTTGAGACGTGTCGGGTTTCATCTCTAATGTACTGCATTGTCCTTCATCTTGATGATGCCGTCCGCCGCAGAGTAGGATGCTGCCATGGTGGTGGCAGTGGTGGTTGTGGTGATGATGATGATGATGTCCTGATGCTGGTCCAACATCCTCTTTCTGCGGAGTCGCTTGCTAAACACTTCAAACATGCTGGCGCGCATCTCACAAAAGCTCGTGAAGATGAGAGCTGTCAACGGCATCCGACAGGTACCCGCTGCCAGGTCCATGATCACAGACGACCCGCTTATTTCGAAGTTCTCCAGTCCCCGGAGTTCACAAGGTATTGATCGCTTCTCGATTGAGTCCGGACTGTGATTTGGGAGTTGAATTGCGGCGTCGGCGCGCTGTGTGTTGTAGTTCGTTGATGAAGCGTTCAATCCGATAGTCACCCGAAAAGCTCATGATCTTCCATGAAAGCGAACGGACGAGAGAGCGAGCGAGCCTTTAATGAAAAGCAGAAAAGCGAACTCAGATGAAGGGTTCCGACGCGCATTGTGTCTGCGGTCAGCGTGTTAGGTCCACTCCATTAGGTCGATCCTCAGATCTGAGATTTCACCGTCTTCGAGACATCGTCATTTCGCTCCAGCTACGACTCGAGCGTCGCTGCAACAAAGACTCGAAGACGAGGGGCGTGGTTGTTTAGACTCGAAAGTGCGAAGAGTCCGTAAACACTGCTTTTGTTGTCGTGTTCTGCCGCTGTTCATGGTGACGTTGCATTGTCGACTGAACTTGTATTGAAGTATTAGAGAACTTCAGTCGCCGCTATTGCCGACTCCTGTCCTCTATTCGTTTGCAAGCTAACACGATCATTTTACCCTTGCTCGAAAAGCGGTTTCCCGAGCCCGCGCTCGGTAAACCAGCCGCTTTCATACGGGGAAGAATCGAAGTTCCTCACTCTGTTCATTGGCGGTTACGTAACTCAGGCACCACCCTGAGCTGTTTTCTCGAAACGATTCGCTCACGTGCTTCGGGTGGTAGTTTAAAATGACCTGACCGTTGTCCCCGGTGCCATCCCAAGAAGAGCGTTTATCGTCGATTCAGAATGGACCTCAATTGAAGATCCTCAATCAACGTTGCCATCATTTCAGTCTTATGCTGGAGCAGTTTGTTCAATGGTCGCGCATAGCCTCACCAATTCTTCTCTCTGTGTGCCTTTCTTCCCTCATCTTCTCATTTTTTTTGAGCCTCTACATTCGCCGTTGTCTTGGACATTGTGAGGCAGTAACAGTCACTGTAACGAGGACTGCATTGAGCAGTGGTCCGGCATGACAAGAACAATGGCAATGTCGAGGGCGCCGTCGGTACAAAAAGTTCATTTCGAATTTCATCCCCAATTCGGATCAACCAGGTTTGTTTATTTGCTCTGGTGACAACATTTGATTTCGGCGTATTTTACAGAAACTCCCTCAGTCGTGGATAAGGTTTCATTAGTCGATGAAAGCCCGAGAGAAAACGGAGACTTTTCAATCGCACCGTCTGGAGCTTCTTGATGGCAGGAGCCGAATTTGAAAGCTCCGTTAGATTGATGACCTGAAATGTTTTGATTCCGATCCCTCATCCTCGCCACAATGTTTTCGTTGGAGATTGTTTCTCCAAACCATCAAATTCATCATTTCCGTCGTCAGAGATTCACCCAGACTGCCCGAGCTTTAGCTTTGACTCTCCCAGCGCTCTTGGCAGCTTGATCTCCAGTTCATGAAGTCTCGAAGTGCAATCCTGGCTATCGAAACAATGAGCCCAAGTTGCGCTCGGATTCTCGAAACGGCAGACGGGAACTTGCGAAGATTTCCATCAGCTCGGCACTTCTCCGACAGCACGGATTCTGTGAGGACGAATTTCAATTCAGCTTCGATTCGGCATCCGACCTCGATCTTGAAGCTTTTTCTGTGCTGTTTGGGCTCCTAGAGCAGAGCCTGACGTCGGCGCCAGCGTTCGGTGCTCGCATGGTCGGTACTAAATAATGGATAGCTCCAGAAAAGACGGACGTACTTAAGGAAGCATTATTGGCCGATGAGTTTATCCCTCTTGGGTGCATTTTATTTTGACATAAGTCATAAATCTAAGTCTTCCTCAAAGGCCTTTGTCACCGCCAACAATGCCCGTCTCCCATTTTTACTAAGCGGTCGGCTCTAAATCCGGACGCCCCGTACTCGGCCGAGTGTGCCTCGGCAGCGAGCCGAAGCGTTGTTCGACTTCGGTGCGCGCCAGTCAGAAAGTGATCTCCGAGCAGCCTCCATGACATATCTGCGCGGCCTGATCGACTTTGGATTCAACTCGGCTCTGATTCGGATCCGAATCGGAGCCTGTGGCACCCTCAGACAGCGATCACCAGTGATCAACGGATGGGATCAAGCGTACAAATCTGAATCTGGGATTCGTCGTCTATTTGCAGAATCCGAAGGGCTCTTCTTGCGCAAGGCCACAATGCAGCGAGTCCGAGCTGATCCTCCTCGAGAGATTTCATTCGCTCTGATTTGCTTCGTCCGAAACGCCTGAAGAGTCCTACGAACATTTGCGGGACATTCGTGGCGCCGTCGTCATCATCTCTATACTCGACCTGTCGCCGCGCTGGAACTGACCTCGCTCGCTCGCTCGCTCGCTCTGTGGATCTTCCGTTGGCCGCGGATTCGCGGCTTGGGTTTATGGCCGAGCCGCTGAGAGAATTCCGGCTCCCTTGAACCGGTCTCGAGAGATGTCCCGAACGATTTTTTCTTTGATTTTTTTCTCTGACTGGCTTTTTCAGGCCATAAATTTCAGCTACAGCCATTAAACGTTGTAGAACAGAAGGATTCCCACCCTGCGGTGTCACGAGGGACCTGTCTTCGCATGATGCGGTCGACCGAGCTGAGAGCATGGAACTAATTTCGGTGTTTTGAACATGTTCTGCCCGGCGATCATAGAACCGACCGATACAAAACTGAGAATCGCGCTCGATGGACAACGGAATGACTTTCATTTCTCTTTGGGTCAACCGACCGAATGGGCGAAAAGCTCCTTCTCAGGATGATTGTCATTTCCTAAGCACAATAAGAGATGAAACGGAGACGATTGCAGGCTGAGTGACTGACTGACTGTCAGACGAAGGGTCTGATTGACAGACTGCACCAGCCACCACGGCCAGACGACAGTCCTTTACGCAATTTCGTCAGTGTTGCCTTGCTCGACAGTGTCTATAGGCTTTGCTAGCGGAAATCCTTCTTCAGTGATGGTGGAACGGTAATCAGGTTCGTCTCAGTTCTATGGAATAGCATCCCAGTGCTATAGGTCTGATATTGCGCAAGCTGTGCATCGGGTGTCGAATTTTCAAAAACCATTTTGTCGATATAAAATATCGAACCAGGCGATCGTTTACATTCGATCGAAACGTCTGGTACTCGACGTATATCGCGTCAAATAACGTTTCTAGGCCGGTCCGTCAACGCGCTAAGAGGTGTCAATCGGTGACGGATCTGACGTTCAGAAATGTACACAATAATTATATTCGTGGCAAAAGCGTTTATTCCGTCGTAATTCAATTTCTTGAGTTTTGACTTTGGCAATCCGCTATTCCGCTATTCAACGCCATTCAGCTGCCAAGCTTGATTTCGCCGACACGGCGCACAGAGGGAGATTTGGCCATTCTAGGAGGAAAAAAGTCGACTTGGCATCTGGGAATCCTGCTCGGCGGGATTGAATCCTAGTTGGCCCAAGGATCAGATGCAACAGGTCCCGTTCGATTATGCTGGCATTTTCCATCCCTGGAGAAGCTCAAAGTCAGTGCATTTTGACCCGATAATCGACGACTTTCTTCGTTTCATTACGCGAACCGCTCGAAACTCATCCAGGACATAAGCGAGTGGACTCGCCTGAACTGAAAACTCCGATTCGATGGTGGAACATCATTTTGTAAGCTGGAAGCGATCGGAGTTGTACTTCCCAGCCGTCTAACTGGCCTTACGAAACAACGTCTGAATTCACTGATTTTGGCAATTTTGAGCGCGCGCGGAAGCTATGCTAGGTAGCCTTAGGCGACACGAAACCTGTGCGAGAATCTTGTCCATCCTCTCACCTTTCCGCTGTGTCTCGCTTGGGGTGCGCAAACCTGCGCAAAAAAAATCTAGAGCGCTTCTTGTAGAGGGTTCGAAGTCGAGGTCGACCGGGTTGGTGATTCCAGAGATCCCACTAGCGCTCAAAAAAAAAGTGACGGACGCGAATCTTTTTGGTGCAGAGGGCACTCTGAGATTCTAATTCTCGGAGCTTTGTGCGTCTTTCATTGCTAGAGTCCGGTTTCCCTTGCGGAACCGATCAAGGCGGATCTTTGGAAACCCTATCTGTGACACACAAATCAACACATTTCAAGTGAACGCTCTCCGGACGCACGTGTTAAAGTCCGAACATTGGCAATATTGTGACCCCGAGTCTTCTGGATCTAAGGAGCGTTCGGCGGACGCTCCTGGTCCATGTCACGAAACGATACTTCAGATGACGAAGATGGCTTGGATGGGTTCCTCAAAGTGGAGACTGATTAAGAAGGTGAGCGAGGCTAGCAGATTCAATAGCTTGGTGGCCGCTCTTTTTCACACAGTAGAAGCAAATAGATCTCGTTGAGATTGATTCAGCATGACTTCCGCAATTATGTCCCGAAAATATCGAAAACCGCCCCTGGCGCACTGCCGATTCCCACGTTTTCAATTTTTCTTCTTTCTCCATGTTTTCCACAAGTTTTCATTGGTAACTAACATAAAAATAGCGGCGAAATAGTTTTTTCCTCCTAAAATGGCCAAATCTCCCTCTGTGCGGCGCCACTCCTCCCACTAAATGACGATGAGCCGCGGATTTCAAGCTTCATTCAACTTTTCGCATTCGCCCAATAATTTCGCTTTGGCTCGAGTGGGGTCGACTTGCTGCGAAAGAGTCCGAAGATGACTTCGGAGCACTCGATTGAGACGTGGACAATCATTTGCGGTGGAGTACTGACAATCGGACGTCGTGCTGACTGCTGATCACTAGGGTGACACAATTTCGATGCTCGTCACGAAAGTGCTTCTGAGATTTTTAGTATTCGTTCAAGCTAAGAGTTCTCGAGATTCGGTTCGACGGCTTTTTCTTTGAAACTTCGCGACAAACCCAGGTTTTCCCTCGCTCTCGTGCGTTCAGGTTCTACCTGCCCATGTATGTAGATGATCAGGGTCTACAGAATAAGTGGACAATCCCGTATTCAAGGTACAGAACTGTACGACACCGCGCGAGACGAGACCCGAAAACCCTCTCCGACCATCCACTGCCGAGAACATCGGAGTGCACGATGATGTCGTTCAAACAAGATGTTGATTGAGTCGAAAATTTCCATCTCCAGGACAATGTTCTTGTCAAAATGTCAGATCAGTCATTTTTAATGGCGGTTTGCTGCGCTGCAGAGCTTCTTCTGATTGTAGATGATGTCAGCCAGTCAGTCGGTCGGTTCGCGAGAAGGCGAGAGACTTCATCTGTCGATGTTCTTTCCGCGTTCCTCCGAACCAGTTCTCGGTCCTCTGGTTCAAACCCTCCATTAGGCTGCGCTCTCTTCCTCACCCGGTGGTGTGCTGCTCCGACTGACTCGCTCGCCCGCTCTCTCGGTTGGTCGGGCGGGCGTCCGCTGGCTCACCTTGGTGCGAGCCGAAATGTCACTGTGGGAACCCTAGAGATAACATTATTATCATTGGATTCTGGTTTTGAGGCTGTGCTCATTGCTTAGCCAGCTAAACCAACACGATACTTTTTTTCTCGTCATCTTTTTCCGGTTTCGCGACAGCTATCATTGGGAATCAGATCGTGCTTAGATGCAAGCCCCCCGTTTGCTTTGATGGAATCCCCCCTGATCCGAAAACGGGCCGACATACACCTGAGGTCGTTCTTTTCACAAACTTCATAGCGCTAAAACCGTCGGAACGAATCGTACCTCAGTAGATGTGCGATGAAATTTCAATCTTGATCTTGAAACGAGACGAAATCGACAGCCGTCGCGGAATATCGATCAAACACCACACATAGAATATTTTTTTTCGGATTCGTTTCCCATCTCGTCCCAATACGCGTGAAGGGCTCGCGTGGAACCAACGAGACGGTAATTTCGCGGTCAGAGCAAAGGCGCGAGATTTATTTTTCGTTCTGGCTCACTTCAAGTCAAGTTGCCACTGTTGCAAGCGTCCTTGATCTGTGGTTCTTGATCCATTCTTCGCGAGTTCGCTGTCAATCGAAGCTAGAGCTCACAGAAGTACTTGTCCACCCTTCAAGCATCGCAATCGCAATCGGCGGCTTCCATCGAACTTTTTCGGAAAATCGACGTATTTTTCTTCTTGCATTTCAAGAAATCTGGAACCATCCCCAATGTTTTGGCCGAGTATCGCTACGGTCAAGAATCATTCGCGTAAGTCTGGGGTCTACGGTTCGTCAACGAAACTTGCATTTTGATATTCGGGATCGAAATGAGTTTGGGTCTACTATATCGACGTTCCAGTGGACTTCTCTCGGAGAAACGTGCCCTGATCGGATGAATGGGACAAATGTTTGGCTAGCCGGAGACTACCGATCGATAACAATAGATGCTAGTCGAAGAAATCGGACTCGGTCTCGCTAAATAGGTCCATGATAAGTTGCACTCCTCGTTTACTGAAAGGTCTCAAGCTTGACGGAAGCCGACGACAGAGCACCATCTGAAGATCCGGGCCGGCCTATCCACAAACAAACGACTTCCACAAACCGAGTTCAAGTACTCAATTTACATTTTCTGCATTGGATTCGCACTTCGGCCTCAGTCTGACAAACAATGTGCTTCGGATCGGCGCGAACAGTTCGCGGGTGGTCTTTTGTCGAGTGCGCCGGCGCTACGAGGAGCTGCCCAGCGACCCCAAAAAAATATCCGGAGACCTCCAAGTCGTACAATTTGTCGCGCACCAAGCTTCGGGAGTTTGGCACGGCGAACCAAGTTTCCGTTACTTGGACTTTCCGTTTTCTCCGGAAAAGCTTCCAATCCCGATCCCGTGAAAACGTGGATGAGGGAAGAGAACGTGTCGGTCACGTATCGGCTCGTGACGAAAGCAATGGACTGGTTCGATTAGCGCGGCGCATCTGAAGCATTCGTCACTTTTAGTGGGGTTTGATCGCGCGTCACGATTTGACTCGACTCGGAACGATGACTGGACGCGCTTTGACCCGGGCAACGTTTACTGACGCCATTGCCTACTGTTACGCCAACGCCAAATCAATCGATTGTCACTCACTTCATTGTGTGCCCGTGTTTGAGTGACTGTAACCGGTCAAAGAAATGCTCCAATGGACGGCGGCTCGCGGCTCGAATATCAAGAAAAGTTCGATTGCTCGAAACGAAGGAGCCGGCGTTGAGAAAAGAAAGAAAATGTTGAGGTATGGCGTGCGCCGCGCCAGCACACGATTCGGTCAAAACCGCAGCATCCCCAACTCGAATATGTACAAATCCCCGAATTTTCGATTAGAAACTCTGTCATCCCTTGAATGATATTTAGAGAAAATTGCCGAACCCAAGGTTTCTGGGACAATCGACTTTGAACGTTGGGGCTATAAATTATTTTCGCTCGTAGCAAAAAAATCATGTCACTTGGAAGGCGGTTGTCGGGTTTTCAAGATTCTGTGGGGTTCAGATCCCAAAACAAGGATAGCAACAGATTTCGAAGCCAATTCATATGCGGATATTCGTTCGATTGAATTGACACTTTCAAGTTTTGTTCTTCGCATCTAGAAAATCGCAGACGGATGACAGGACCCCTGTGTTAGCAGTCGGAGCTTACTGTCGGGGTTGGAATTCTGTGGGAATGTTCTTTTTTGTTATCTTTTTCTGGATGATTTCCCGGATGTTCGGTTCCCGATGAAGCGGCACGGGGAGCAGCGTTCTTAACAACCGACGACCGAGACCTTAAGAAATTCTCGATCAACAGAAACAGAAGAATTTAGGGAACACTCGGATCTTCTACGGCGATGGACGCTGTTGTTTCGCCGGCATTCAAATCGTTCCGGGGTCCCAACATCATCCATCCGAGCGTTACCTTTGCCAGAAACAGTGAAGAACATCCGATTCTTTTTGTTCCCGAAGTCGCAAAAGCCGCGTTCCGATTCGACTTGTTAACACGCAGTCTAAATCTCAGTTAGTTCGGAAAAGTTCAGCTGATCCAAATCGTTCACTGTGGAGGAGAACAAATATGCGAAAACCAATCATCCAGGCGTTTTCCGCTTAGGAACATGATACGAGGTGGCTAAATTCATTCAACTGGAAACTCGACTTGCGATCACGGAAAAATGAAATCTGAGTATTGTAGTTTCATAACTCCAACGTCGTTGGTTGCTCCAGCAGAGGTTTCCACGATGGTCGAAGTGGCAGACGAAAGTGTGAGAACCCTCGGCCGTCCTTACTCGCCACGCCGTGAAGTAGCACTTCACGAAGGCAGAAAACATGTTAATGGCCGCTAATGTTCTGGAGCGATCCATTATGTTCCAGCTTTTTCTGTTCGAGAGGTTCATGAGGAGATCGTAGAACTCCACAGCCTCAACCTCAGCAACATCACGTGTGGGAAATGTCTTTTCTTCTGCAGCTTTCAGCTTCGCAGCTGAAGTTCTGTTTTCGTTCTTCGGGAAAATATCCGCTCCACTGTGCGGCCTCATGAAGCGGATCTACATCTGATTCTCGGTCAAATGTCAGAATGCAGTGTACGAGCCATGCGACAGTATTCCAAATGTCCGGCTTCGACCTTCAACTGTCCAACAAAAGGACGAGGAGCTCAACATGCTGGAAAGCATGATTCGTGTCGGCATCAACTCAAAGGCGTCGACCGAGCGAGCGAACCCCGCCGTGAAACTTTACGTTTCAGAAGTGCTGTTTTTTCAAAGAGAAAACACCATACGTTTTGAAACATCCCGCGATAATATAACAAGCGAAGACTTCGCCAAACGTGTATTGCGTGAGGATCGTCTGCCTGTTCGTTGTTCAATGGTATTCACTAGTTGTCAGCTCACTCAACAAACTGACAAGCTCCTGTCCGATGTTGTTTTAGTGAAGCAATGCTGACCAACTAACGAAAGTTTCGTTCAGTTCAGACGCCATTGCGTGAACTCGTTTGATCCGCCAATCAAGTCATCTGGCGGCGGGATCAGTCAGACGTAAGTTTCCAGTTCTGGGAGCAACCAACGAGACCACGCTCGTCGAATGAATTTCAAACCGGTGGCGGTCGACCACTAATAAAAGTGATTTTCCGTTTGAGACGTATGATGGCAGGAATGAAAGAGACCAATAATGATCTTCCAGGATTCCGGATCATAATCAAGCGTCACCGCTGTTCTAAGGTACGGCGGTTGACGTTTTCAAGATTGAAAGGTTTTCCAACGATTACAATACATCAGATCCATCAAACTGAGCAGGATTCGTTCAATGTCACTACGTGGAACCGGGATAATTTTCGGGAAAGCTGGGATCGTCGATATTTCAGCCGGGCGGCACAACGGATCTTGAAGTGGCCGCGTAGGCCGTTGTCAACAAGTTAACGAAAATTGCCGTGACTCATCGAAAACCATCGTGGCGACGGGGACTCTAATTTCATGTGCATCTCCAAAATACCGTGGATGTGTATTGATGTTTGCTTTCGGATGTTTGAATACGATCGTCCGGATAGCGAAGTAATGTCTGCCTCGCTGTTTATCGTCTGACGTCGCCAAGTTCTGCTGATAGTCACGTTCGCGTGATTTTGAGCTGAAACTCCCAGAGCTGTTTTCTTCTTCTCACACGAAAAGACGACCGTATGCGGCAGTGGTCTGAGATTCTGGAGTAATATGGGAAGTTGTGTTGTAGGACGAACTTGATCAGAGTGCGCAGGGGTCATATTCGAAGAGATGTACAACTCGCTCCTCCGGACGCCGGGCGTTCTTCTCCAAAGCTCCCACTCGTTTTCGTACCCTGTTTCCAACGAATTCCGATGTTTTGAGTCCCTTGTGGTGTTGATGTTGATACAAGGGGATGATCCGATCACGAGGCGGGGAATCTTTGAATGACGGAGCCGGAGACGCGGCCCAAACTAATACGCGCTGACGAGGGCTCAAGATACAGCCTCGTAGGCGTCACGTTCGAACCGAACAATATCCGACGTTGTATTACGGGTTTGGAATCTGGTTTTCGGAACATATCTTCGTACCCGTGCGAGATGTAGGATCGACGCAAACGAGCATGGCTTATCGTTAACTCGGATTATCGCTCAAGGCGGGATTCGTCGCGATGAAATTGCCCCCATTGCCCGTCAACATCGCTTCCCCGTGATCGTCCTGGATAGCTCCCTGACCGAACTCGCAAGCATCTTCTGGATATTTTGTCGACACCCATCCGGCGAGAACTTGTGTTCAGAAGTCGTGACTCGTGACAGAGAAGCCGCGGAGCCCGCTCTTGATTAAGATGATTGGTACTGAGGGACACGCAATCTCTGACTTCAACGAAATATTGATGAAGTTGAATCATCCGCAGGGAAATGTGTGGTCACGGCTCGTGGGGGTCAGGAAGCACCTAGAAGGTGGCAAAGGAAAGTTGGAAACGCGCCGGGTAAAAATAGGATGTCGCGGGCGCGCCCGAAAAGTGTCTTCTAAGCAACGATTGCTACTTGCACAGATAGACACGCGGGCGGACAACAATGGCGGGCTGACCTGCATTCGTTTCCTGTCAATCACAAATTCACGCCTGCCATTGACTACGGACAACATGTCAGTCACTCGGATGGAAAGACTTACAGACAACCAGTGGTAACGGTTGTGTAACAAGAAATGTTTTGGAATGGTATTTTTCAACTCAAAATTCACCTCAAGTTCGATGCATTCCGGCATCAATATTTGACAGGAGACAGAGCTCTTTCACAAATTCTCTCGCAGCACAATCCATGTATTTCGTCGATCGAATATTCATTGAGGTCTCTGTAGATCGAGCCTCGGTTTCCTTGCGGTCCATGCACGATGGCGGAATTCGGTTGTCTTACTTAACAGAACGATATTTGTGGTACTACGACGATCCGAAGGGGATCAACTTGTCTTGTACTTCGTGAGTTGCTCAAACAGTAGTCCCGGTGCAACACAGGGGAAGATTATCATGTCGAGAGCGAATCCTCCCCAATTATGAATCAGCTGATCGTGCCCGAACATCGGCATCGTTCGGAATCCGACGCACTCTGTGGGCAAAGTATTCGGTCGAAGCGCTGTCAAAAGCCTCGTTGGCAAGTTGGCAAGTTCTTTTCTCAAAATCTGATATTGCATCCGAGTCGCGATAAACGCTACTTTTTTCGATGGAAGCCTTTCCGAACTTCTTTCCGACAAAGGAAATAAGACCATCGGTATGATGGAATGGTTTAAGATTTCTGCCCGGCCGTCGCACGGTTTCACCCTGACGCTCAATCAGTTCTCCATCGAAATATGAACTTTCGTAGCCACTCAGTCTTGATTACTCTCCACAACTTCATCAAGTTCTCGAAAACCGAGTCATTACTACTGAGAGAATTATTTGCACTTGCAGTAAAGCACTCGACCGAAGTGAAGAGAGAATGCGTTATGGTAGCCGAAAGAAATCTCTTGAATTTCCCGCTTTATCGACCTCCTCCCCCATCCATTTCTCCACTTTTTTTCGACTTCGACTTCGGTCTCATCGCGTGGTCCCAGATTTCTTCCTTTCCCTGTTTTAGCTTTGGTACTTTCACTCCTCCACCTCTCAAGCTGCTAGCTTTGTTTGCATGGTGGGCATCCCTCACCGAAAGTGCTCAACCTTGACTATATACAGAGCGCGCGGTCCACCGCCATAGATTTCCATTGTGTCGCCGGTGCAGAGCTCTTCGGGAGCTGATCTTCGGATCGATTGTGAATTGTGCACGTTCTCTACGTTGTCCCTTGTTTCGTGATCGTCCTCAGTTGAAACAGCGTCAACAACCTAACTAACAGCATGATTTGGATAGCCTTGTTACTCGTTGTGAATGTCTTCGTTGTATTCCTGTTCCTCTACATGAGGAAATCAACCCCGTGTCCCGTCGATGTGGATATGCATGGCAAAGTCGTTGTGATCACCGGCGGCAACAGCGGAATCGGTCTCGAAGCAGCCAAAGAACTGGCACGAAGACGTGCGCATGTGATCATCGCGTGCAGGAGTAAAGAGCGCGGCGAAGATGCAGTCCTGGAGATAATCCGTGAAACGAAGTGGTCGAACGTGCGCTCAGTCAAACTGGATCTAAGTTCCTTCAAATCTGTGCGCGAGTGCGCCAACAATCTTCTCCAGAGTGAAGATCGTATTGACGTCCTCATTAACAATGCCGCCGGTCTCCCCTACGGTGGAGACGTTCAGCTGACCGAAGACGGAATCGAATATCAATACCAAACGAATTTCTACGGCCATTTTCTGCTGACTTCGCTGCTTCTACCGGTTCTTCTGAAAAGCGCACAACCCCGCTTGGTGAATGTTTCGTCGTGTCTCTACAAACTCGGCAAAATCGATCTCGGAAATTACAACCAGAGTAAGTATCGAGAGCTGGGCATGCAGGTGTACTCAAACACGAAACTCATGATCGTCATGACCACCCGGGAGCTTGCGGCAAGATTCGGAGACCGAGGGCTGGGAGCGTTCTCGTGCACACCTGGTACCTGCGATACGAACATCGCCCGCAACGTGCCGTGGTACATCCGCTATACAGTGGGCCAGGTTTCCAAGTTTTTCAGCCGTAGCGCAGAAGATGGAGCTCAAACAATAGTCTACCTGGCGGTGGATCCCGCACTGAGCAAAGGACCACACAACGGAGAGTATTTTGTCGATTGCGAGGTGGAACCTCTGCTCGCCTCCGCTTTGGACGAGGCGAAATCAGCGAAACTTTTCGCCTTCAGTGAGAGGCTCACCGGCGCCGACTATAGCATAATCTAAGTGAAACGGAGGAAATTTCACCGATGATGTTGAACTTGAGCCAACGTTGCCCCACCGAGCTCATCGAGAGCTTACTTTGTGACCGAAGATTCCAAGAGAGAGAGAGGTAGCTCCAATATACCAATATGATGTTCAGGACAGAGAATTCGGGGTCTGGAGACAACTCCGACCGCTGGCGGTCAATCTCCGCCTGGATCGAATTGAGACAAATCGAGAAATCGTTAGCCAAGCGAGATGAGTGAGTAGAGTCAAAACGAACCTGAATTGCCGAATGATTTTTCGTCGAGCTTTTCCTCCAGATCACGGATCCATGTCGAAAGTCATCGAATCGTTTGAATCTGCGTTCAATGTTCCGATTGTTGCGTTGTGTCTAATGTCATTCCCGTTGAGTTTCTGTTTCCAGAGATAATCGAAGCGGTTTTTGTGATTAATTTTGCGTGCGGTTGGCAGCCTGCATGATCAATAAGTTAATTGTTAACCTTTTGTTTGGTTGTCGCCTGTTATTCTTATTTAAATAAAAGTGCTCTGCACAGAACTCGAATAAGCAGTCCATTTTCTGAATGCTTCGCTGACGGTCCGCTTCATTCTTCATCGAATACCAGAGTGAAGCCGTGACTAGCATTTGACTATGACTGCGGCGCTCCGATTGTCATGACTTAACTTTCGAGTCTTCCAGAAACATGTTCACGCTAGGCTTCTTCGGCCAATTTTTCCCTGCCCAGAAATCTCACGGCATTGTCTTGGAGAACCCTATACTCCAATAGGTATTTGCCGACAAGATTCAGTATCGAGCAAGCTCGGCTAATGCGAAGTGCTGGCGGCCCAACTCAAGTCGAGTTTTATTGGAGTAGAAAATTGAACGCGAACACGCGACTGAATCGTGTTTCAGCTCAACGAGGCCCCCGAATACTTGCAGGCGCTTTCACTCCGCGACTTGGCGACTCACCGACATCGGTCTGACCTCAAGTCATTCCACGCATGCTTCCGTTCCTCGAGCTCATTGGGATCTCAGATGTTTGAGCCAGATGCTGCATTCTGCGCAAAATAACTTTCACAGAGAAAAACATCGTGAATCATATTCCATTTGGCAAGGAATGGCACTCCAGACATTGTTAACATCCACTCATTCCTCAAGTTTTTCCTCGCCTACATGGCCTTGACAGAATATGCTGATAATTCGTGAAGATTCACTTCATGATCAGAGTATGTTTGCGTGACTGCGGGCGTCGGACTTGGCTTGTCGAAAGTTCTTTATTTAGTTTCGGTCTTCGGTTTGCACGGTAGTGGTGTATTCGTACGGTTGAAAACTGCAAACAACGTTACTCGGTATTCATCACGCGCCAAAGCAGTTGAATAGGATATTGCATTCCGTCATCTTCACCTTTTGAAGTGAAGTTTAACAACCCGGGAGACCGAACGGCGTTTCATACCCATCGATCCGGGTATCGAATCCGTCGAATTGAAAAGTGCACGGAGAGAAGAGCAACCGATCATCCTAAAGAAGATCAGGTGCTCATTCACAGTGTCAGCCGGAAGAAGAGAGGTCGGCAATTCGAAGTTACGTAAGCAGAGAAGTGTTCTTTCGAGAGTGTTAGTGCTTTTCGTCTTTTGAAGAGCTTTCGTTCACGAGGTCAGTCGATGGACGGACACGGAAACTGGAACTGACGCTCAAGCCAAAGCTTTGGAGCGGCAGCACTGAGTGCCGATAGTGTACTCTCACGCACTGACTTAGTGACGAGTGAATGATTGCGACATTTTACAACCGATGGACCTTTGTTTTCACATCCCATTGACAGCTAACGCCAATATTGTTTTACGGCAGTTTTAAGGCATACGATTGAGCTCGTAAATTTTTTGTCGCTTCGCTCGCTTCGTAGCTTCAGCAGACAAGCATACACTGAATCCTGACGACCGAAGAAAACGACATGCCAAACGGGATACTGGTGACAGCAACTGTTTGAACAGTACCATCTATCAACGGACGGATACATGTATCGATCGGTCGTCACGCGTTCTCAAGGCGACGTTCTATAAGGATCCATAGATGGCCGGATACTGTTCACCAGCCTAAAGTATCAGCGATCGAGAAAATTCTTCAGGGCGAAGTTGCCAGTTACCATGAGGGTTCTCGAGACGAAGATTTTGAGCTATGAATCGTGAATTCCAGAGCCGAGGGCGACTTAGGTGCGTTTTGGTATTTCAGCAACGTTCTTTCGCCGTGAGGATCCGGCTCGACTTATCCCAAACAGCCCAGGCCTCCCCAGAATCCAGCACGAGCATCCGGCTGTGGAATCTGAAAATATTCGGTTGAATATGTTATTCGATGTTTTCATCTATTCCACGTCAATCAACATCGACTTTTCAAATTGGCGTTCCGTGACACACGGACCTCCGTTTCCCCCGGACCGACGAAACAAAGCGAACTCAGACCCCCACTCAAGGAAATTCAGTTCGGATTCCGGGGTCGCTTCCCGGACAATGCTGTCTTTGCCACGAATTTTCTCCGATGACGGACTTACTCAGCACTCTCGGTGACTTCGTGGCTTTGATTTATCGGATCATCATTGGAACACTAACGAGATCCGCCGGGGAACTTGGATCATGCCGGATACTTTCTCCGAACTTATTCTAGAAGCTCATTCCGATTCGAAGTGAAAGACGATCTTATCCGGAAAATCGTGATTCTGAGGCGTATCTGGCATGCCAACACTGGCAATCGGAACGACGAGGATCCGATGTCATACGCGACGTCTCCCCTGTCATCCCGTGCCGTTGTCTTCCAGTGATGATTACCACAAAGCAAAGAGCGAAATCACTATCATTCCGCCGAAGTCGTTCGTGGGCTTCAGAGCTCGACGGATTACTCTGCAGTAACCGTAATGTTTCTGCAGGGCGTCTTTTCCCGTTGCCTAAAGAAATTTTCGACCATTCTGCTCGACCACTCCACTCATATTGCGGGAGTTCTCGGCCGTCGGGAAGCATATGACGATTCACCGGCTCCGTACGTGCCCGGATCGCTCATGCCACCGGGACGTGTTTTGAACAGCATTGCCGTCAATCACCAGTTGTATTATACGACAAGTGCCTACTCAAGTGAATATATTTACAGGGACATCGATTCGTGGCACCCAAAAAAGTCCGGACAAGTACTGTGCATTGGCTAAATGCATACGATGCAGAGTGATGACCCTCTGTATTCATGTATTTTCCTTCAATGCATTCGCCTTGATTACAAAAGTACACGTCATGGAACAAGCAAATCAATTTCCACATGAGCAGATTTCAAGAAAAAAACAAGGCCCGGAACAAGTTCCCGAGTGTCAGCATCATGCTTCCACGTCGGCTGAATGATACCACGTCTTCGTATGGTAAACTCCATGCGTTCCCAACAATATCGATGCAAATCCATCGTCATCCTGTGACCGATTCCGTGGATGTTCTTGTAGTGGTCTCAGTACTTTGTGTCCGTGATCTACGATCCGGTAACTGTATTCCGGTGGCCGGCGTTGCACCCTGGGGCATTTCGTATATGAACGCGAACTCCTCGTAGAACCGGAGCGGGAGATCGCGTTGTATCTCCTCCCGCTCTCTGCGGGCGTTCATAATCTCCTGCGCTTTGCGAACTCCCGGTGCTGCCTGTGGAGGGAATCATACAATATTTGAAAACGGTTCCTCTCGGGAAGAAAATCGAGGGAAAGCAGTCCGAACGGTATGTTGTCGGTAAGAACGTCACTAACAGGAGAGCTAGACATTTCTAACTGCGAGTCGTCGTAATTCGGAAAGCGTCTCCTCGAGAAGCCCGGTCCGAGCATGTTGTTGCAAAGCCGCAAGCATGCGACGAAGAACAGGCTCCCGAGAAGAAAAGCTATCAGATCGTCAGGGAGCCTAATTAACATCGTTATTATAGGTCATTCGTCTGATTCGTGGATTTACACACTTTGAACCAACGGCTCACCAATGCTTACAATTCACGATGCATCGCTTCTTCCCCGAGTTCATGGCTACGTCTTCCAGCCTAGCTGTAACATCTTCCCACAATTTTCCCTTGGATATGATTCTCTCGAATGAGGCAACTTCTTCTTGTCGAGGGCTTTCATGGTGTTGAATCGTCATGGAAGGTTAGAATTCCAATATCTCTCCAAAATAACCTCCATTGTGATCGTATTTATTCCGTCGAAACTCGAATTCGCACTCAATTTCATTACCGGAGCCACTAGCCTGGTAAGTGGTCCAAACTAAGCACTTGAATCTCTACATTGAGTTCCAAGCACCACAGAGAACGCCGATGAGGCTCTGTAGAGCTAAACAACATCGAGAATGCAGACTTTTGCACAGGGGAACTTCTCAGGCTACAACCTTTTGTCATCCCAACGACGAGTAGGGGCGGCAAACAATCATGTTCGTCAGAGCGCTTTCTCCACGAGCCGTGCACTGTCTCTGAGATTCCCCAAACCTGTCGAGTGGCTTGCGTACGTTCGCAATGGAAAGTCGAGTGATATCTGTCCTGCAGCGTTGATCTGAGGGCGACCCCTCACCACGAAACTCAACTCGACGTTTCCATCTTTTTCAGAATTCCTCCCGCCTGATCCCGGCTCAGACTTTGATCGAGGAAACCCGTCGCGCAGTGAGGCAGGGTATTGAAATTCTGAATTCATGTCAAAGCAAAGAGTGGAATCAATTCTGTCGAGGTCACTGTCGGTGCTGTTAACGAAGCCGATGTTTCGTTTCTTCGAGGTCTTGATTAGCATATCGTTAACCCGACCGAGAGCAGAGGAGGACATGACTAACATGCTACAGTGTCATATTACATGTTTGCCTGGTTCAATGACCCGATGAATGGTGGTTCGCAGCCCTTTTGCATCAAACCCCGTCCATGCATTGTCTGCCGGAATCCGTCGCCCTCGTAACATATGTGCTACCTGACACCGAGTTATGATATGGTCGCGAAATATGCTTCTGGGTTACTGGGTTACGAATACTCGCAACAAGCCAGTTAGTTTGCATATTACAGTAAGCCTCCCCTCTGCTGTGGGGTGAAGACATCATCTCGAACAGAGGAGCCTGGAGAGAGAAGTCAAAAGAAAGACTTCGTGACTGCTGAGTTACAAGCACTGCCGCTCGTCACCTCATGCGATACGTTACAGGAAGCTTCCGTTTTCAGTATCGATACCTGACGAAGTTGCGTCATCGCATTGATGTGCTGACTACCATCATGCATTAACACCATACCTTTGTCAGTGTTGGCGCTCGCGACATTCACCTGTGGAGTGGTGCTACTTGGGTAATTGTGAGAGATCGCGTTGTGACTTTTCCAAATACAACCTCAGAAGATTTTCAACAATGCTGTGTATATCAGGCTTTTTTTGCCAGTGGGAAATACGGATTTCAGCGGGAATATGAGGAATTCGGTCATTCGCTATCTCGTCTTCGGCAGTCGAAGTCCAAAAAAGGAACAGCCGCGATTACCAACTAGCGGGTGGAGCAGAGCACAGCGAAAATACGGAGAATCTTCAGGCAGGCGCGTACCATTCCAAACTGCTGCCCTTCGATCTCGTTTGTCAGGTTCCTTAGAGGTATGTAGGAGGAATTACTCGCGAAGATAGAACTGTCCTCATGTCAAACGAGTGGAATCAACTTCAAAGCGAAACGCTACGACAATTTAGCGGACCTGCTGTCGATCACGGATTTCCGTCCCTATCTTCCCCTTTAACACTGAAAGCCGCTTTTAGAAAAAAAGCGCGCGGGCCGGATCCGATTTACGGATCTGACCTGATCAGTTCATCAGAGAACATCTCTCTGGCCTGTCGTTCCGCAAGTTTTGCGGTAACAGTTTCGAAATCTATCTATGTTAGCTCTCGCCAGACACTCGCAACGGGATCATGCAATCCGAGAACAACGATTGACTTTTTCTTCACAAATACCGCACAGGTTCGTCCAACCCTCCGTGGAATTGACGCCATTATATGATACGATGATGATATAATTGGCACCGAATACCGAACGCTGAGCGAATAAGAAGTCAGTACATACTTTACACAGACCACAATCATCTACTTCGGCTCGGAAATCCAAGTGTGGACGCGGATGAGTCGCCAACGACCGCGACTGAGGTATCATTCTAGGCAGGTTTCGTCTGGAAGATGACATGTTTTCACTGAAATGTCCCAGTGCCATCGGCGCTAGAAGCGGACCGCACCACGCAGTGATTGAGAACCTTCCGATCAACAATATAAATTCCCTGTCATTTATTAACAATCTCACATTAATACCGGTAATAGTGAATCCCCGACTGTTGTTCAATTGAAAAAGAGGGCGATCGACTATGTACATGTAGCAGTGCGTCCAGCACAAAAACTGCGTTCGACTTAGGATTGATTCAATAAATTAAACAGTCATTCGTCACGTGCTGTTCCTTCACTATCATTTCCCATGAACTCCTCCGGCTGGTTGCTCGAGCTGTTCCGAGGAGTGGTAGGCTGCATTGGTTGTCTTCAGACGTCGATATGGCAAGCAGTGTTTTTGTTTGCAGCAGCAAGTTAGACAGACTAAGATTCCGCGAACAGCAATATGTTATAATGGAAGGAAACTCCGTTTGACACAGCTCTAGGCTCCGGTGAGCCGCCCACAACAATCAATGGATCCCTTTGTGGAAGAACCCGTCTTCCTACCCAACTAGAGCTGGCTCGCGTTTCCCCGTATTGGCCCAGTTCCTTCTGCTTTAAGTTGATGTTGATTTATTTTCTCTTGTCCTCTTCGTCAACTTGATCTTCTTCCGAATCATCGGCGGGTTTTCTCTTCTGGGAGCTTTTGAATGGAGCATTGAGCGCTTGTATCAGCGGGTCTACGGGCCGCTGAAACGAAAAGTTTCCCTTCAAGTAAACAGCCTAAAGCGAACGAGACGCGATGTAGAAAATAGTGAACCGAAGTAACGTTGAGCCATCGCATCGACGATGATGGAACCGAGTTCAACAACACTGTGATGCGTACCTTGGTGGTAGTTGGAGGAAGCCGCAAAATGTTGCTCTTTCGTTTGTCAAGATTACTGTTCATGTGATTCATTGGTACTAGAATTGGGGCTCCGTAACCCGGAATCAGGGGCGCTGGTGGGACCATCATCGGCGCGGGGGCTGAGCCCGCGGCCGCGACGGATCGGCCGGAAGTTCTGAACGGCACCTGAGGGTCGAATGGTTTTAGTAGGGAAGCCCGGCACCAACGGAAGTTAAACGATTAGGGATTGTATAATTGCATTACACTCCCTAAGGGACACAGTGGATTCGGACATCGAACAGCCGAGGTAATCAGAGAGCCCACCGGAAAAAAAGACTACTTCCTGCTCTCGATCGAGGCCGGCCGGCCGGCGGAAATTAGTCTCGAAAATTAACCTCGTAATAGTACAGAGCCGAAGCTTTGTACGTCATGCACAGATCTTGAGGAACGGCGATTTTCGTTCAGGATCTTTCCAGTAATGGCAACTGGAAGTGTCGACGAGTTCGTCCTACTTTAAGTGCAATCGGGTAGTCCATGCGTTGGAGAGTGGTTACCCAAAGTGGTATCCGATTTGGCATCGTCCATTGGGTCGCGGACGAGCCAAAACCCTCAAACTCCGCAGGCTACTTACTCTTTGACGGTCAATCAATGATAGGTGCTTCGAACCCAGCAAAGTTCGTTGCTTCCCACCGAGTACAGTATTGAAGACTTTTGAAGCTGACATTTGCCGTCCACTGCGTCCTAGACCTATGGAGAGAACGGGTCTTACCCTGAAAGGGGGTCTCAACGCACCTTGCAGTCTCTGGATCACCCCCGGCTTTGCAGGTTTAGGAACTGGTTTAGGAGCCTCCACCATCGGAGTTAGTTGTGAAGCCTGAGGTGTTAGGGAGGAGGAGGAGGAGAAAAGGGATAGGTCGTGAGAGAAACCGAGGGGATTTCCCAACTGCGCATGGCCGCCCAGAGCTGCAGTTCCGAAGCCTGACGAGCTCAGAGATTGTCCGTCTGGAACGGTGAGATTGAACTGATTGAAGTCTCGATCGAATAGACGGATCCTAAGTGTTACAACATCAAGGCAAATAACAGTCGTAATCGAAGTTCTCCCGATGGAATCGAGCAGCCTGTCATTTCATTCGTTTTCTGCGGGTGTCCGCATGAAAACCGACAGGGGAGGCCTCTACGACGGGAAGAGCAGCCCGTGGGGACGGCCTGTCAGAGCGAATTACAGGAAATTGTCGAGAACGAGAGTTCCCCGGTTCCGCACAATGATGAGCGACGATGATTTGACGTTTTTACTTCGGAAACTGCAGGGTGCTACGGCCGACGGTCGAAGGCTGAACTAACGTTTTCGAATTTTCCCCTCGAGATATGTGCGAAACGAGTTACTGTTTTTTTTCCTCATTGCCTAGCGGGGGTTGACAACGATCACCCTGATGCCAAGGAAGCAATCCGCGTCGCTTCTAAACAAAATAAGCCGTTCGAAGAATCGCTTGGCCATCCCGAAACAGCTATCGAAGAGTTGACAGCAAAGAATTTGCGGGTTTCACACTCACCCATATAAAGTCCTTGGGATCCCATGGACGATGACATGAGACTCATACCGCCGACATGGGGTGCTGGTATGTGCACCGTTTGAGGTATGGATGCTTGTCGATACAAGGTGCTCTGAGAGGGCACAGACCCTGAGCTGTATGAGGAATATCCGTGCGGTGCGGATTGACTCGGGAGGCTAGTGTATTTGGGTGCACTGGAAAAGTTCGTAATTGTTGATGATTCGTCTCGCTTGCCTGCTTTATGATGGATAGTGTTTCAACCGAGCTGAAATTTGACCTACGGGTATTCGCCTCCCGTGGTGTGTATCGATTCTTCCGCCGAGGTATGAAGTGCCTCGTGACTCGTTGCGCTGGGCTCCATTTCTTCTTGAGTATGGTTCGGTCGCCGGACGTAGGTTGGAGACATACTGCTAGATTGAGCATCAAACCTGGTTGCGGAGTTCGACACGTTAGTATTCTAAGGCGACCCAAACAGTTAGACATAGAACGACGGCGTTTCCCCGGAAAAAAAATGTGCCCAGAATGCGGAGTTCTCATCGAACAACACCGCCTCCGGGACGAATGTGATTGAAGAACTCACCGGGGTAAGGGACCCTTTCGGCTCTTGATGTCGCATCCGTTGAAGAACTCGAGTGTGTTGCCTGAGCATTTGTGGGTGAACATCATCCATGCGTGGAATCCATGTCTTCGGAAAATTTTATTCACGCACTGTATGTCGTCTTCGAGGTTGTCGTCTCGCAGCACTGGAATCGAAACAAGGTGAATTTGAGTAGGCGACCAAACGCTCTCTTTGAATGAGAATTCTGGACAGACTCGGGTGCATCATCGGCTTGTACGAAGTGCTGTCCCGGGTTTTCGGACACCATTCTTGTTGGAACCATTCAGCCGCTTATTCTCCTGTCATCGCTCTGTTCTAGCGTGTACGTCAAAAAGCTGTCGTGCCTCCGCTGTAATTTTCCGTCGCGTGTGTAGAAGTAAACTGTTCTAGTTCGAGCAGAACGAACAACAGAGTCCTCTGTTCGAGTTATAGCAAACAAAAATCATAGTGTGCAGTGCGCCCCGGCCTCTGGGATTTGTCAGCGCCTTTTGAGCGAACGAGCGAGCGCGCGAGCGGGAAAGTCCTGATCAATAACTTCGGTCGGTGACGTTCGGGAAAATTCTGAATGATCATCCGAAAACTTGATACAACCCGTACAAGCGATTTCCCGTTGCATTGACGTCACCTGCCAATCGTTTGGTGCGTGTCACGTCTAGTTAGACACCGAGTGACCTAGTGGCAAATTTCTCTTTTCTCCCCTCCAGACATGTTCTTTAACACAAGGGAACCTCTTCCGACAGGCCAGAAGTGTGGGTTCGTTCGTTCTTTCGCTGTTTTTTTTCTTTTTTTTCTCTCGACTTCTCGTCGGCATCACTCGCTATGGCTGACCACACCTCTCGGAGTCGTTACGAGCGAGCAGCAGTGTCAAATTTAGCCGATTTTTACTCCTGTCTACGCAGAACTATAAAAATGCCTCGCGGCGTTTCAAATCCCGAATTTCACTGCTTCGGTGTGCGCTGGATCGGGAAACAATCAAATTGTGTCAAGCTCGGATCCGGCTGGCCAGACGGTAAAGCCTGGAGTGACACATAAAGACGACTTTTTCAGAAACGCACCTTCCGCGATTTCCACGCAGAAGATGGAAAAGACATCTTTTTTAAACGGAAAATTTTTTCGTCTTCAATCAAACTTGAGTATGGCGTTGGCCACTGTGTTTGTGCACCCTTTCGGACCGATTTCAGGAGCAAACAGGCGTGTGAGCAAGCAACCAAAGAATCGCCAACTGCCGAGGAACTCCTCCCGGGCGCTAGCCGTTTTCCATAAGCGTCAGAAGTTCGCAGTTTGCGAGTCAGTCAGTAAGTCAGTCAGTCACTCACACAGTCCGTCTGCGAGGAAACGCGCAGTTTGTTCGCCGCATCTTCGTTTTCTCGGCTTTCCGGGACCAGCCCCGTGAGCATTCGAAGTATTGGCATCTGTCATTCGAGTTCGCTTTCTTGTTCGCTCTCAAACCGAGATAAAGTTTCACCTTCTTCTTTGGAAGTCGCGGTGGAATTGCCCAGTATCTGAACTCGAAATTTTCCTTTCAGCATTATGCTCGTCAGGTAACTTTGGCGTCGGGGATCGCCAGTCACTGCAGTACGCCATAAAATACAGTTTGATGTACACGCGGAATCGGAAAAGTCGTGGAGTGAAAATCCAGTTTTCCGCTGATACGGGGTATGCTTCGCATTCTGTGCTGACCCATTCAGCGCGATTCCCGTTGCAAACTCGCACAAAGGTGGATGGATGCCGAAATGAGTCTAATTGGTGGAACAACAAAAAAACAGCAAGGCCGAACAAGAAGACGGAACTCAAACCGCTGCCAGATAAGGGAACGGCAACGATCATGATCACGGTATTTGGAGCTGCGACGTCAGCGACGGCCGCAGAAACAGCCGCGGTGGGGACGACGAGCAATGACGGACGTTTTCGCCCCGCAGCGCGGGTCTGCGACCGGATCCGTGCATTGACAGAAGCGATTCGACTTCAAACTGTCATTCAATCAGATTCAGAGCCCTGAATGAGACGTTCGGCACCTTTTTGTCAAGTCGCCGCGCGGTGGCCATCAGTAACAAACAAACACTGCGAACATTTGTCAAACCGCTGAGCCATAAAACAGGCGATCTGGATGACAGGAAAAGATCCTGAACATCCGATCTGGCCAAGGAGCCCCATCCGGTGAAATTGTGACAGAGCATCAAAGGGATATCTGAGCCGATGGCGAGTTTGAGGACGGGATGTCGGGATTCGAGAAGACGACGACCACGGAAAGAAAGAGAGATGACAGGAAGCGCAACGATACCAACCAGGATACAACTAATACAAGCACTTCATTTTCCACCGTCCCTTACCAAGAGTAACAGATCACAATCACAATACATAATAACCATTTGCCTGTCTGGGGATGAAGTAAGAATGGATTCGCAGACGTTTCCCTTTGATTACTTTCGATCAAATACTTTGCCGCCATATTTTCGACCGAAGCGACTGAAGAATTTCAAGAGCCGCCGTCGCGCTATCGTCGCGAGACTATTCTGCACCACCTGCTGTCGCTCGAAACGACCGAGCGGGGTAACTATTCCCGCTTGGGCAAGTTTCCGCCATGTCAGTTGATGTCTGTCCGTTCATTCAGGTTGGATTACTTCCGTTCAACTGCGAGTACTCACTGTAACAAGGTACTTTGCAGACGTTTTCCGAGTACCCGGTGTAGGGTTGACACCAGTACTTGTCATTGATTTGGAAGATGCCATGGTCGCCACTACCGTCATATCGACCCTTGTGGTAGGCTCGAGTGTCGAATCGACTTTCCCAATACGCCAAACATAACCCTGCAAAGATCAAAGATTTTGTTAAAACGAACGATCGGAATTCTCTTGTTGTAGCACCAATGACACGTCGACCGGATCCGTTTGCGGTCGAGGAAGTGCAGCGTGTATCGGTTATCAAAAGATTAATTTTTCATCGAACTGCTACAGCCGGCACTACCAACAATTCTGAAGTATTATATTGGCGCCCGCCGCTGGTCGTCGTCGTCGTTATAGACAGGAAATGAATGACTTTCGCTAGTTTATAAAATGCGATTTTTCACAGGCGCTCGGATGATTTGTGAGAGTGTTAATCAGAGAAAAACTGCACTCATTGAATAACTTACATTTGTCGAGGTCCCGTTTGCTGAATTTGAAGCGATCATGTAGCTCACGAGCGAGCTCACAGCGATCGTAAATTTTCGCCGAGGCGATACTGAAGGTAAGAGCCGTCACTGATAACAGCCCCAGCAGCCAGCACCGGGGCGGAAGGAGCATCTGGAAACATCAAACATCGAATTAGAGATTGAGGTCAGCCATTGAAAGGCGATCTTCTTTTTTTTTCTTTTTCTCCTCGCTTGTAGGACCGTTTGTCGTAATACGAACGGGAACTGAGCAAACAGACGCGCCATTCAGTTTGATCTTGTTTCTACCGACATGTAAATAACTCCGGATCAGCTCACAAGTCAGTTTCGCAGTGAGGGTTTACCCAACCCTGCGGACGATCAACACCCGAGTTGAATCTTCTGACCGAGCAGAAGGATCGGTTCTTCAGTGAGGGAAACTGTTCATAAACAATGGAGTCGAGAACAATGTTATCTGATACACGGCGTTTCTCACCGGCTCCACGTGTTAGCAGCTTCCGATTCAGACGTGGTCGGAATGTCGAGTTTCGCCACGAATTAAAAATTCCCGCCACCTTTGAAAGGTATGCCGAGTGAAAATGCATGAACCGTCGGAAAGTTCCCGCCTACAGCGGTGGTCCTCGGCGGAGCACTTTCACTTTATCGCATGGACATATGTAACGTTTTTCCCGTTATTTTCGCGTGATTTTGCGAGCACCCGTGTTCCCGAATACACTCATATCACCTACCCATTTTTCATTTACTCGAGTCATGTTTGTCCCAGAATGGGCTGTTTTGGAGCGATTCAGTTCCACCTAAAATGCCGTTTTGTCACCGACAAGCGCCGCCGTCGTCATCGGGGAGCATGAGGCGAGCAACAAAAAAAACTCCGCTTCGGAGTCAATTCGAAACGGAAAATAAAAAAGAAACGCGGCCGACGGATCGTACAGAGGTTTTGAGAACGCCACATTTTCGGAACTCCCAGCTGTGTGCGTACGAACACGTACAATTACCCCGTGGTGGCCATTTCGTGAATTTCGTTTTTACGCCGACTTGACGGATACGAACACCAGGTACTCCTCCTTTTCCTTGGATTTTTCTTTCCTTGGACTGGGCGCTTCTCGGGAGTGCCTTCCATTCATCCATGCGTTCAATCATGGAATTGGTGAAGAAAAAAATCTTTTTTTTTTTTTTAATATTTCCTCCGAGCATCATTCCAATCGTTTTTACGGCTATCTCGCCCCGGCCACAATCATATCCAAACATATTTCCATCCTTTTCATAAACCGCATAATCTTCCGCTGACTTCATTTGAGTCAGCTCATAAGCGCACCGATGTTGACTCTACGACCGCGTTCAAAACCTCGGTTCAGATCGCTCCCGCTCACCTACATCCAAAGAGCACTCTGAACTTTGAACCGAAAACTGTGAAGATTAATAGCGTGGAATGCTTGAGTCTTAGGAAGTTACGAGGCGCTAGCATCGCCCCACGTGAGGCGAATGTGCCGACATTTTGTTTGGCTTGCGATTAGTTGTGAGTCAGAGCCGTTCCTTTCAGGAGGGATTCTTTTTGTCGGACTTGCTGGTTTCGCTTCGGTGCCGGGCTTTTCCCCGCATTCCTTCAGAATCCGTCCCGACCAACGGACGGTCCGGACGGACGGACGGATGGACCGACAGACCGACCGACCGACCGACGGACAGACCAATAGTTGTACCCGCCGACCGACAAAACGGGCGACTGGCTGCTCAGCGCTCGTTCGGCGGCATCCCCACCTCGGGCGTAACTTACGAGCCCAGAGCCGTTAGACTGAGGCATACCGCTTCGAAGCCCAACCGGTGTGTCAGAGAATCAGTCAGTCAGACAAGACAGTCAGTTAGTCAACCAGCTTGCGCAGCAGCCGGATGTCTCTTAACCTAAACCACTTCCTGTGGCTCTTCCTCCGCTCGGGCGCGTCCACGCCCAGCAGCGTATCGAGAACGTATGGTCGAATAACAGCAATTTGAGAACATAGTATGTTGCGCACGGCAGCGAGCTTTCATCGTCCGGCTACTCTATACCTCACTCAGTCAGCTCGTGATCCCACGTCCGGCGCAGTTTCACAGAAACAACGTAACCCTGTCGGCTTGCCCGCCCGCCCGTTCGCCCGGTCAAAAGAAGTTCTTTGAAAGACGGAGGGCTTCAGTTCGCACACGAGTACTATTACAAGGTGGCCCTCCTCTAAGCCCGAACTCATTCGAGAAAGTACGAGCGGGCGGGCGGGCGGATTGGTTGGCTGGTCGGCTGGCTTGCAACCCACTCGAATAACATGTTCGCCTAGCTCTGATTGGATTACGCTTATAAAACGCTGAGTATTAAAAGTACGCGCCCACTCGCTCCGTACGAGAAACAGTTACCAAAGCTTTTCATACGACAGGCGTGTTTTCCCGCGTGCGTCCCGTCCTACAGGTGCCCGGGCGGCGCGCGGTCCCTTCGGACAAATCACTCGCTGACTGTGGTCCATCGACGTCTATCAGTGATCGAAGTAATCGTCGAAAAGATGAATTCAGTGCGAGTCAGTGTATCTATCCCGCGGCGTGAAATTGGGCGAGGACCCCGTAGGTATTCCAGCTTTTGATGTAGGCAGATTAACAGCTAGATATAAATCTTCAATATTCTCGTTCGGTGCCCCGGTGGATAATTGCCATGAGGAAGCTAGTGCTTTAACACTTGATTCAACCGGCGGAAGGAGCTCAAGTGCACTTTGCGTTCGGTCGGCACTGAGAAAAGATTGTTTCGATGTAATCTGATCGGAATTATGGTCAAGACCGCTTCCACGCCCGCTATCCAGACGGAGCCCAGATTCATTCGGACTACAGCTGAGGGCGAAATGCGGATTCAAAGCCAACATGTGATCCAGATCCGAAACAAGAGGAGAAGGATGAGGAGGGAGGTGGACCTTGGAGGGAAGAAAGTCGAAAAAACAAGACACGCTCCACTCCTAACCGGTAGCTTACAGAAGTTTTATGCAATTGAAGGAATGACGTAGCGAGTCGGAACTGTCTTCCTCAGCTTCCCATGAAGCAGAAGCAGAAGAAACAGTAGCGGTTCCAGGACTCCAACCGACTAGCTGGCTGGCTGGCGAGGTAAAAACTACTGCGGATGTGGCCCCCGTCGATCGAACTCGTAGGCTTTTGTCCAAAGCGGCTCGTGATTGTTGTTATTGTTGCTATTGTTGTTGATATTCCTTTGCGCGCGCAGCCCTAGATACTGTTGATGTTGTTGTTATTGCTGTTGTTGCCCTCACCGCGATGGCTGCTTTCGTCGTGGACAATCATAGGAGGCACACTGCGAAGATGCTCCCCACGTCGACCGTTAATTTTTTCGTCGGGCTTATTTCACCCAATTCCGGTAAAGCCGTTGGCAGCCGGCACATCTCGCGAACTGGTTCGCTCAATTACATCACCCTTGAATCAAATCCAGCGTCTTCACGTCTGAGCTGTTTTAACATCGATGCGCCAAGCTCAACGAAGCTGAAGAAGATCCTATGTTTTTTCTTCTAAGCAGATAGACTGAGGAAAAAATGAGAAGATGAAACTCTTGTGTAACGGCTCGCTGTGAATTCCTCGTGATGGAATAATTTAAGCAAGATGAGCCAGTTTCGGAAATTCGGTGTGGCAGGGCCAATGTTTGCATGCATAATTGTATCTAAACACACGTCCCGAACGCCCAGATGGCGGTGAGAACGATAATTAATTGATTCTTTCAGAATGCATGAGACGACCTCAGAGGTTCCGTATCCTAATCGTTCCAGGCAGACGAAAACAGGGTGTGCTGACCGCGAGGCGCTCCCGCGGAAAGTAGGCTTGCTGGAGCTGTGCCGGTGGCTGATGCCGCTCTTGTTGTTGTTGTTAAATGTTGGTCGACCGGACGAAGTGGGAAAATGTCTTCGCCGGTGGTGGTGACGGCGCGCGGCGGCGAGAAGCGACAGCTTGCTCGTCCGTCCACTGGCTGTCTGGCCGCCGGGCGGCCTGCCGCTCTATCGCTCACCCGCTTGCTTGCTTGCTTACTCGCTTGCTGGACCAGGAACTCCCCACGCGTCGCTAGATCCATCCGCGGCAAATCTTCGCAGCTTATTTGACGTTGTTGTCGCTTTTGACGCCAAACTCGAATGATTCAATTCAAAAAAGAAACATGCGCCTACGGGACAATAGCAGCAGCGGAATGGCTCTAAACCGCAGAATCAAACAGTTGTTACAACTTTATAGGCGGAAAAGGCAAAGTCGTGCCAGAGCCGCGACTTTCTCCGCCGCGTGATATCAATGGTGGTTTACATGGTGCCATTCGGTTTATTTCATTTTTCTTCATCTCGCCGCTACGTTCCGTATAATTCTCTATTGCGTTTTCTCCGTCGGTTTGCCAGTTCACGAGGCAGCTTTCAGTGCCCTTGCCCGCAATAGATCAAGATGTTCCTTCAAGATTGGAGTATCCTGCTGTTCGGCCGTGTGTCCCGTTGCAGTTTTCCATTTGATCCCGTAATCTTCCTCTTCACCGTGTTCCTCTCCATCTTGAGTCAGAGGCAAAAAATTTCGGAAAGGTCATTTTCCCAGTGATATTCTCCCGTCGGCAAGCCGGAGATGAACATGCCCGACGGCAACGATACATTTGCCCGCAATACGCGATCTCCCTTCCCGATCTTCCTGTCCGGTCATCAGCCGAACATCGCGTGATAACATCAGATCGCGCATCGGCGGTCGAATCGGCCTTAACTACAAATTACCCGCTGGACAAAAGAGCAACTGAATCCAGTTTGTGGTAGTAGCGGTATCCATTTCTCCACAACGACTGATTTGTCCCGACGCACAAGAACAGAAGCAGCAGCAGCAGCAGTGGCAGAACCAGAGACGAATGACATGATAGAAAAACGTCTCGACATTTGACAGCGTTGAGAAAAAAAAGGTGAGCCGCGCTTCCACAGACTGCGGGCGACGACTTGTTGAGATCTTCACCGGTGACGGGCCGCCGTCGCCGAGCATCTGATCGGACCTGTTAGACTTACATAATTGAAAAACACAAACGTAGAAAGTTCCTCAACAGAATCACGCATCAAGCAGTCAAAGGACACGTCTCCCACGCGAGTTGGTGCCCGCGGAACTTATTGATGTACGTTGTTCCGTTGTTGTCCGTCCTTCTCCGCGCGACCCGGGCGAGGATTTCGAGCGAAGATAAAAACTCCTCGCAGAGCGCTCGACGACGCCTCTATAATAGGAGCCAGCTCGCGAGCAACTCGAGAAGCGTTCAGGCCCCACTCGGAGAGTATTTTTCACAGGCCGGGTCAAGTTACCTCGGGGCCCGGTGAGCGCCCACGTTCGAGCGTGGGCGATGACACGGCAGTGTGCTCGACGAAGGAGACGACTACGACGACGACGACGAGGAGCCAAAGGAGAACCCTTTCCCTATTTTCTGAGCAATTCGTCGTGTCTCCATTCACTACACTCGACTCGTGGACTTCCAGGAATCCTCATCGAATTCCAGTTCAGATGCTGGGGCAACTTGCCCCGGTTGCTTTTGAAGGGCTTTTGTACACGGCAATGATATAAGACCGGCTGAGTCGGCTTCATTAAGGTTGCCCTTATCGCTGTCACGGCATGAGATGTGTGGCAGTTCCTTATTATTGTTGGTATATCTACCCTACCCTGCTTGCGGCGAACTTGCTCGGTGAGCGAGCGAGTGATAGGGCGTGCGTGCGTTGATCCATAACCCGAACCGTGGTTCACCAGTGTAGTGCCATAACACCCGTTGATCCCATCGCTTGCCAGTTTGCCTGCGTTCCGAGGAATCCTCCCGTTTGCCCGGGTCCGTCAGATCCGAATCATATTTCGGCCGGGTTGCGAATGTATCGACGACAACGATGACGGTTGCGGTGACGATGATTTGCGTATCGCGGCTGATTTCTCCTGAGACGTCCGCCGCGAGGGCTGTCCCGACGTCTGTCGCAGGAGTTTCAATCCAAGATGCACAGTGCTGCTGCTGCTGCTTGATCTGGCCGAAGCAAATCAGCTGCCTGCTCGAAAAACACCGATAAAAGCAGACTTCTCGATACGCGTCACTTCCGAAAGGTCTAATGACAAGCTTAGTGATAATTCGTTCGGAATTGAGAATAAAATGTTGGACGATGGTTTGAGGGATAGATCGATGGGCGAGTGAGTCTTTCGGAGGAAAGTATCGACTGAACGAAAAACTTGAATAGGCTCTGTTTTGGTAGACTGTCCGCACCACGACGCCACGCGACGTCGGTGAATCGTTCGGAAGTCGATCCGAACCCCAACAATTGATCGGATCCTGGCGACTTGATGAAATAAAAACGGAATGCTTGGGCGTGAGAATCTCTCCCCTCTGTTTTTGCATATGAGCGCCAATGCATCCGGAATACTTCGTCCACCCGGCATAATCAAAGTCTGCCGTCGAGCATGTAGACTGAATAAATTCGTCTGCTGCTTCCGTCTACATGCCGCTCAACTTGAACCGTTATCGCGACGTCATGCGACTCCCTACACATGTGATCGACTAGTTTTCCTCTTTCAGCCAGTCGTTGGCCGCGAAGCCCTTCGCGCTTCTTCTCTCTTTGTTGCCGGACCTTTGCAATTCACCGAAATCGTGGGTGATGGGAACGAACTCTGAGGCCGCCACAAAACGATGTTTCAAGTTCCAAAGCGAGCGTGTTCGTACGCTCTGAACGGAGCGCTCCTCTAGACGCCGGCTACTTACGTATTGAGAATGAAATTATCGAGCGAAGTGCGCGAGCGAGCGAGCGAACGACCGAACAAGAGCCCTGCGGGCCAACGAGAGGCTCGAGAGACCCTCGCAAACCGTTTTCATGCTTCAGAGGGTCTTCATCCTGGCGGCGGAGTGTATCGTAGAAGCGCCGAAGAATATATTTGAAAAATTCAAGTAGGTAACAGACTGTGCTCGCTAGTCCGGAAACGTCAGCAATGTAAATTTGGACAACGTTACAATCCGGAGAGAAGAAACTTAACGACGGTTTTTCCTTCCTTCGGGGTCATAGATTCCGCTGTCGCTGGCAACCGTCAGCGCTGACGAATATGTCGTTACATCGTAGCCCCATCCAAGAAGCACAGCGGCATCATCAGCCACAGCAGCAGCCGCAGCAACTATCACAACAACAACGACAGCAGCGACCAAACCCACATGGGAACGAGCTTGAGCACCTCAGAAGTTCAGTGCTGCTCATCAACCAACACTGCGTCGGATCGGCTCGCGAAGTTCCTCTCCTCATAATCGCATGGGAGGACCTATTGTTCCTAGTTGTTTCACGACACTGTGACGAGGCGAATTCTGCGGCGGGCAAGAAGACATCCGGTCTCGTTCCATTTGTGATTTAAAACGCGTGAACAGCGGTCCGCCGGATGGACGGACAAGCATCCAGCGACCGACGGCGGGATTCCTCACAGTTAGACCGAGTCGAGCGTTTTGTTTTCCTTTCCACCGGATTGGCAGAGTAGTACTCTTCCTTTTCCCACTTCCAATGAGTCACACCGACCGAAGCAATTTGAATAGCGCCACCGCGCCTGAAGGAAGAAGAAGAAAACACGTGCGATATCAGTAATCTTCGTTCCTAGTAGCAGTAGTGGGAGTTCACATTTCTCTGATGACTTGGAAGCTTGGACAAGGAAAGGAATTCGCTCGCAAGACTTTTTCCCTGCCGGGTCCCCACCCAAAATACTTTGTGAAAATCTTCCTCAGACGTCCATGGACGCGCTCATACCGCAGCACATAATGACTTAACCAATTAGACGACTGGGCGGCGGCAATGGCCAACGATGCGCCTTCCATCGACTGTGAGTATGACATACTTCGGTCCGAATCGCTCTTCATATGGCACATCTTCATCGACAGAACCACTTCCAAACGGGCCAGAGAAGAAAAGAGGTTCGGTGCCGACTGATGGCCAGCGTTTTTCCGCCCTCTGAAGTTTTCGTCGATCCGAAGCGCGGACCGGAAAAAAAAATGCTCCAAAGGCACGAATTTTTAAACAGCGCTAATACCCCGCCACCACAGAGGAGATGGAGTAGGTATATAGTTGCCGGTCAATCTTTGCCGGCTAGCCGCTGTAGGCGTCTCTACGCAGCGAACCCTTAGGCGAGCCATCGCCAGAAGAAGGCGGCAAATCGGGAACAGCGCCACTCCTATCTTTAAACTGAAATATTTACAGAAAACCCGCTAGCGTTTCAGGTTCGCCTAGCTGTCTGGCTGGCTGTCGGTCTGTCTTGCCTTTATTTATAACCAGGAGAGTTTGTCTCCGCTTATGTCAGTTCATTGAAGTATTGGAATGTTTCCGTATCTTCCGCTGAAATGTCCAATCAGAGAGTTCCGAATGCCGCGGCCTAGAACGCGCTGCCGGATGCCTCTCGTCCACTGCTTGCTCACTTATAGTTACGCTCTTGTTGATCTATCGTTTGATGGAGCCGTACCGTGGAAAAGCTGTGACAAACTGTCCATGGTTCAGCGATCCCGACCAGGAATTCCTTTCTCGATTATTTGCGCTGTGTCACGGCGTACGAAACGAAGCGATTGAACCGCCTGGACTAGTCCTCGGTTGGACAAGGTTTTTGAAGCGGGTGACAAATCATTTTTGGTCAAGTGTAGAACGTCCTGTTTTGCGTCTTTTCACCAGGCGAACGAACCGAACCATGTAACGGAAAGTAACGAGTAACGGAAAGACGGACCAACGGTTTCTTGGCTGGCTGGTTGCTTGCTTTGTTAGATGGTCTGCTCGTTGGTTGGTTGGTTGGTGATTGGAAAGCTTCCGTCGCTGGTAACAAGGTACCACCCAATCCAACACACAAAGCAGCTTCTGTGGTCGTGGGTAGCTCTGTCGTCAGAAGAGACAATGAATGAGTTTTCGGGATAGCTCGGCTTCTTGAAATGGAAACCAATGCAGTAAGCTAGCGGGCGACCGAGAACCCACACTGAGCATCGCTTCGGCACGCGCAAGTAAAGTTTATCACTTTAAGCGAGGCTTCCGAAGAATTAGGGTTACTTCCTGGAAAAAGTCCTTCTACGCCTTGGCTTGACTAATTATCCTCCCGGACTCCCGCATGACCGAACAAGCTGGTCTACGACGCCGGCCGGTGCGGTTTCGCCGCCTCCGTTCATTATTGTGTGCGGTCGTCGTCTTCGACATCGTTTAGAACCGAGAAAATCAATCGTGAGTCCGAATTCTTCCTCGAATCGTAAACGATACGGATATTCCCACGATGAGTGATTATTATCCGCTGCAACCTCGTGACCGTGTACAGCAGTGGGAGAGTTCACTGCGAACGCCATGCGGGCCACGTATACCGCAGTTTCGACGAAATCGACCGGGTACGAGGAACCTTCTCCGGTCGCACGGACGGTCCATCGATTGATCGATCGTTAAAGTGGTTTACTGATGTTGCACCCACGATATACAACGAGCTGTACAAATATCGTAGCGCAAGATAAATATAGAGACGTTTCCAACCCTTCTCAGCTGAAGAATTGGAACCTGTTATCGCGTTATCTTCATGCGTTCCTGATATGGCGGCGCATGGTGCCTCACTTATCGTCCTTCTGAAACCCTATTTTCTCTTCCATGTTCTCTTTCCCATCCTAGCTGTTACTAATCGACGGGTGGAGATGAGACAGCTCACACCTGACGCACGTTTTAAACCACGATCCGACGCCCAGCGACTTGAGACATTTCACCGCGCCGCCGCTAATTCGACCGAAAACGACTCGCGATCGCGGCGTACATCGCGGGTCTTCCTGGATAGATCGGCGATCTTGTTTTCCTCTTCGTCAATGATGACAAGAAGCAACACGTGAGATGAAACAGAATGAGAGAACACAAAAAAAAGGAAAGGAAGACGCCCTTACGGCAACCATGGCGGTGGCGGCGCGGCGGCGGCGGCGGCATTCCTCCATGCCGCGTCAATCAAACGATCGATTTGCATACAAACCCGTTGGAACAAGGAGGAGTTTGACCGTTCCATGAAATGAGAGTCATTCCTCTTTTTTTTGCCTCGTTCGAAAGCGAAAGTAAAGCATCTCCCTTGGTGAATCGTATTCGGAAAGCCCGGGAAGAAATGGCTCACTCAAGTGCAGTGGTGTTTTGGAAACGGTAGCAATAACGGAATCTATAACTCTATGACCGAAAGAAGATGACCAACGGAACCAGCCAAAGGAACCGTTGCGTAAGCGATAAGTCACGCTTACAAAGTATCTGAAGCACATGGCTGGGTGTATCCTGCTCGTTTTTGACTCGACAAAGTGGAAGCCCAGCATTCGTTCCGTCGAAGTTCTCTCCGCAGGGTTCACAGTGGAAGCTGGGACCGCTCGAGACTTTTGGCATCAGTAGCTGCGGGAGCGCACTTTCCGCTCACGGGGACTTCCACTTCTGATCGAAGATGCCCGGAATTTTCGGATTGAGTTACGCGCTTGATAGCTTCAGAAGCCGTATCGAACCCGTCATTCAAAATCACAGCTTTCCAGACGTCGTCCCCAAGTTGCCAAAACGCTACCGCGAAGTGTCAGACGTGAAATTATTCGCTCTGGATACTGCGATTCCACGGAGACTCCAGATTTGACCATGTATTTGAATCGAATGCGAGACGCATTACAATTATTCTTCTCAGTATATTCGCAGTTTTTCGGCGTCAGTTCCCGGGAAATGAGGCGTGAGAGATCCTTACCAGGATCCTCGAGCTGTTTGATCGGTTGAACTGTTTGATTTACACGACCCGTCGCCGCCATGATTCACTCCCGCCTCGCTTGAAGGAAGAAATCAAGAGAAAAGCAGAACATTGGCGGGATTCGTACAAACACTGGCAGACACTGACACAGCGACACGCACACACGCACTAACGAGGAAGCGAACGGCGCGGCGCTGTACGGCCTGAAGCAGGGCCCTTCGAAGTACTGTTGACCAGAACAATGGCATACGCGAGTCAACCCAATTACGAGAAATCTACGAATGAAGCATCAATGCTCAATACTTACTGGAACCGAAGAATCGACCAACGTGGTTTGATTCATAAAATATCTCATTTTCGGTCGGAGCAGAAACCACTTTCGCTCAGCACCAACAGGAAACCGGTTCCCCCTTCTCTGGAGCACCAATTAGCGCTCATAGAGCTAGCTGAATGATAAGTCTCGCATGATGATTTCCATCTCCGTCGTGTCCTCCTTGTGATTGGCGCACTTACCATTCAAGGATGATGTCGTCGAGGCCTATAGTGCCGAAGTTATTGTTATCCTGAGGACTGCACAGAATAGAAGACACAAGGATCACACGATGTCAATGCACCAACCAACGAGCAGCGGACTTTCACTTCGTCGTTATCTCGCACTATACCGCTGCAGTGTTTCACCGGCCGTTTCTTCTTCAAACCGCCTACCCCTGGGTCCGGTTCGGCTCTACTGGCGTCAAAGCGCTTCCACAGCCCGACGTCTTGCCTCTGGGAGAGAGACGTTTCGGAAAAACTAACCATGATGATGATGAGGCTGGAGCCGCGCTAGTGGCCGCATCCGATGCCGGAGAGAAAGTGAAAGTCGTGTTGTTTTCAAGCTCAGTTCCCCGCGGCCGTTACATAAGCTCAGATTCGGCCGAATATTGAGAAGAGACTCGAAAGCGAGAGGTTCTAGTCGCTGTGGGGTATTCGTTCCGTCTGCCGCCAGCCGTGGCGTTCATATTGGTCAGCGTCTGGCCCAACAATATGTGAGCAGTTGCATCTGATCTTACAGGCATCAAATGTCTTGGAGAAAGTTCTTTGATTAGAGTCCGTGCGGTTCAGCTGAAGACGCAGACGGGTAAGCCAGCACGGGTAAGGACTCGACAGTGGGAAGAATCCGGCCAAAAACTGGTCAAGAAATTTAATTATGAATTGCGAGTGCAGAGAGCAGGCCGTTCCATTATTGGGACTGTCAAGGAATAGCGAGATGGAATTTCTCCGGGCTGTGCGACAGTTGACGTATTTCGGTGAGAGCAGAAGCTCCTATGCATATTTCAACAGCTGCCCGGTTGAAGAATTTCGCCTGCGGGCTGATTTCTCAAAGTAGAGCCTGCTCTTTGGAGGAAATTGACGACGAATCTCGCGACCCGAGAGATTCGCAGGATCGCAACGAGAGTGACGTAAAGGTCTCCCGGATGATGCATCATCACGTGAACACAAGCCAGGTGATCTCGTGAATGATTCAAGTTTTCACTCTTCCTCCGCAATTTTCAATCGGATCACGTGCGTCGCGTTTGTCGGAGTAAAGCGACGCTGCCAGCATGGCCTTTCGATCATGTTGAAAACCTCGCCACAGCTCTTATCTTGTCACTGTGCTGACGAAGCGATCTTTCTGAAGTTTTCCTTGATTAACGGTGATGACGGAATTCGTCAGCAAAGAGCGTCTTTCCTTTAGACTGTGATGCCTTCGTCTTCGGAGTGGTTACCGTGATTCTTGATTGACTCGTTTGTGCGTTTCTTGATGCATCTGTGGGACGTCCGGATGGAGTTTGAATTGATTGATCGATCGCCCGATCGATCGCTCTGACGATCGATTCAGTTTCCGATTGCCCGAAGCGACGAATTGCCTCCTGCAAACAAGCTCACGCGGACCTACGATGATTTTGAAAGTGCAACGTCGCTACACTCTAGCTCGATCTCTGCCTGATTTTAGCAGCTGGACTGATCTCCGTTCTCTAGAATGCAGGCTCACACCGAGACGGCAGCACCCTGAAGAAAGACATCTTGACGGCAGGGAGGAGACTCCGGAAGTATACTTGAGTTTACATCTCGCGATGAGATTCAATCTGCTGGCGCTCGGAGGCAAATATGAAGCCGCAACGGATCTTGGGAACGTTCCATTCTGAAAACGAAGACGGACGGTTCTTTTTTGAAGCGGCAAAACATCAAAATTATACAATCGACCGATTCCAAGAGTGGGTTAGGATTGGCTGCAAAAAAAACCCATGTGGTTGACGCGCTTAACCATTAGATTGATGGAATTTCCCTAATGACTGTTGTCGGCACAATGACACCGGCGAGACGAATTGAAAGACGTTGGGCACCGATGGTGCCAAAAGCATCTCATTACGAGGATAGTCCGTCGATCGTCACCGGGGTCGGTAGGGGACGGTGTCTTTGGTGTGTGAGGTGAAAAAAAAACAACTCCAACTAAAGGTGGTCACCGAGGCGTGCAGAGGCACAGCCATAATTGTTTGTTGCCATCTTCAATTTATACGTTCCATTACGACACGATGCCCCACACGATAACGGTTCCGGGCACGGAGTCTCACACTAGCAGCTTGTTTCCTGGTACACCTTGAGAAGCTAGATCTCCCCAATTCTGAGCGGCCTCATGTGATCGGAGCAGAGTTGTTGAGGGTCTCGACGATCGGAAATCGAGCTCAAAAATTCCCTCGAAATTTTAAACCTTAAAGCAATACTCCCGAGGACGCGAGAGACCTGGCGGTTTAGCCCTAGTGGCCACCACTGGAGGTGAGCCCTCGTGTGAGCTCTGGATTCTGTGGGAAAGAATCGGCAGAATCACAGCACATGTAGCGACTGGAACAGGAACGAACGAATGTCGGGTCAATCGTTTTCCGAGCCTTATGTTTGTTCAGATTGCCGACCAGGTCAACAATGGCTCTTATCTGAAGTTTAAAGCGATCTACGCTGAAGCAAAACGGTGATTGATCGGAAATGGCTCTGGAGAAATTCGTTTGAGCTCAAAGTCACGCTCAGCGTGTCAAATCCGGCGGTGCAATGGCTGGCAATCGATCATCATCGGCATCATCGTCAAGATTTTGATCAATATTCCGCCGTCGATGAAGATACGAAGCGCTCTTGATACATAATGATGTCCGTACGCGCATGAGTCAGTGGATCACGACGTAATCGGCCGTATCTTCGCTAAGCTCGGTCAATGAGGAAATCAGAAAAGGTGATCAAGATCACCCTCTTGTGCATCGTCGGCGAATCCGCCATGTAGCTACGTATTCGCGATTTTCTCGAGGAATATCTACGACCATCAGAACATTTTTGGAAACTCTCAAGAAACTCTCCTCCGCTCTCCGCACCCAACGGCTCGGTTCGATCGATGAAAAACCACGATATTCAGTGAGGATGGATCTTCGTCGAGCAATTGTTGTAGTATTCGTGAAGTTATGGTTCATCGGCGCGGTATGTGTCCAGCATTCATTCACGCGCTCGACTGATCTTTCCGGGTGCGACCCCGCCGCCGGGTTAGAAAACCAGAACAAGCGTCGCATTGATGGGAATTGCTCAATTATTTTCAATGTTCTGCCTCGCTTGTTGCCATGGTCTTGACTTCTTAATGATTCGAGCGTGAAGCGTTTTGAAAGGTGGAATTGTTGCAGTTCTATTTTGCCTAACTAGGGGCACGTTTCCGTGTGTAGCGATCCACATCAGCCGCGCATTACGAATGGATTCCAATCCCTACCCAAGAGACGAAGGATGAAGTGGCATTCTCCTGATGGCTCGTCGGGTCGTCGTCGTCGTCGTCAGCGGCGAAATCGAACGAAAATTCAATTCCAGAATGGCGTGCTTTCCCTGATACTTCCGCTGCTTTACATAACGCTACCGGTCGGTGGGCTCTGAGCATCCGCAGGGAAGCGACATTTCCCTGGAGTTTTCAAGATTTCCTTGAGAAAGTTTCAGAATCAACCAACAGAACTTCCAGGGAAAGAACTCCGACGATTCGAAGCATGCGGAATTATCTGCTGCGTCTCCTTCCTTTTGTCATCGCTCCGGCGGAGTTCCCGTCCCTGATTCGACGACTGAGTCTGCGGATCAAGTGAAATATTGACTTCCGATTCCTTTGGTCTAGATATTGATGAAATATGCATTCCTCTCCAGATATCTCGCTCTCTTCCTGAAGAGCCGCCTCGGAAGCTTGAGCACGTGGCCATGGCGGCCAGACGAGTTGGAAATTTCGTCGGAATCACGCAAACACGTCTGGGATGCTGTATCAAGTACAATGCTCGTCCCTCGTGCGCCAAACAGGGCACTCTCCGTGCGTTTCCCGCGGCGTTGAGCAAACACGTGGTCCTTGTCATATCATTTCCCAAAAGATTATCTAAACCACGCTGAAGAGGGAAAAAACGAATTTTCTAACGAAATGCACACGTTGTCAGCAAACCTATAACTATGCACATAGCTAGACGTGGCCGCGGGCACCCGCAACGGAGATGTTGATCCACAGAGAATGTCGCTGTTGCCAGTGGCGTCGCCGTTGTTGTCATTGTCGTTGTTGCCGCCGCCGCCGCTCTTGTATGGCGTGTCTCCCCCGGCCCCGTACCGTCGTATTTTGTTCAAGGTCACACGCGGAGGCTTTCCCAGGCGAGACCGAACTCTGTGCGAAAGGTATTCCGCCCGCCTGTTTGTTTGTCCGCTTGCACCGCTGCCTGTATTTCCGCCCGTTGCAGTGATTGCGGAACCGCTACTTTTGCGTACTGAGACTTCGAAGCTTGTCGTCGAGCGGGTACAGCCGGCAGTACAGCGGCGAGCAGGCATGCGGACCGAGCGAGCGGCCGGCAAGCTGTCGCTTCGGTTCTCAGGAATGTTTTCCCCGGTGCATACGGAACCGGAACTCGGCGGCAACTTCGATTGCGTCATCGCCTGGGAGGAAGAACAATGAATAGAACAACAATCGGTGTCTTCCAATAAACCAATCAAGCGACCGATAAGGGCTACTTGGGAACGCTTCATTTGGTGGGAAATATTTTCGATAGCTGTGGATGCCACGGTTCCACGACAAATACGCCTACGTCGGTCGCCGTCTCGTCCCCGAACTCCCCCCGAAACGCCCCGAATTCTTCACAATGAACTCAACGAGGAACTGCCTCAATTCGAGTTTTACGACCTGGCGCATACTCGAGGCTGCGATTCGGAGCTCAGACCAGTCGGAACAGGCCCTCAGGACAAAACCAAACCGCGTGTGGGAAGATCCTGAACGCAGAATCTGGGAGCGGAGACTGATCGAAGACTCGACTTTGACTCGGGGGTCAATGACTGGCTCGATTCAGAGGCGACTTCCGAATCTGGGGCAGGTTGACGTCCTTCCAGACAGCTGGATCGGTGACGTTACATCGTTTTACGTAACGCTCTGGGTTTATGTGTCTTATTGATCTGTGTATCCAACAACTTATCCCACAGATGTCATCATTAGCGCTGAAAAGACATCAGCGTGAACTTTGATCCCGTGGAGCTGAGCCTTCCGCAGTCTTTCCGTAGCCGTGGATCTCCGTGGCAGAACACCAGTCTTCGGTTTCTTCAGCTTCGTCTGAAAGAAGGAATGAAGTAGCTAATGGATAAAACCTTAAGAATGGGAGTCGACTTGGCGTATTTTTTCAGTATTTGCTTTGCAGAGTGAAAGAAACAGCTTCAATGAATTATGTGTGCTGAGCCGCCAAAAATCCGCAATCTTCACAATTTGGACTTGTGACGTTACGCGCGGAAGCTCATTTCGTTCTGCGCAAGAACTCGATTGCACGTTACAGGTTGCTGTCAGAGAGCCACGTTCGACAGAGGTTAGTTGCATTAGTCGCATCGGAAACCCATTACGATCACCGCGAGCAAAACTTTCCGCGCGTGCACGCAGTTGCAAGTGCGTCGATGTTTACGTTGGGCCTACATATTACGGCGGCGACGTGTTTGTGTCCGATAAGAGAGGCAGTCCAACTGTCACCTGTGATGTATAGGAATAGCTGTTTGCTCGGTGTTTTCTTTCGGTTTTTTTTTTGCCTTGAAGAGAGTCATCGAACTCCCAAGTCGTTTACCTCCGATTTTTGCGGTAGGGGGAGACGAACTATCAGCCGCGATAGGCGTCATCCGTGGGAGCTTGCGGCGGAAAAACTGCTCAGATTCCCTGATGAAGTCAGCAATACAAGTTGATGATTCTAATTTTACGAACGGAGCTTTCCGAAACCTCCCGAATTCGGCGACATTTCGGGAGCTCTTCGATCGTCGAAACACTTTGATAATCATTCCACCCGCTCGGCGTCCCGCTAGGCGCTCGACGCCGCGCCGCGTGCCGGGACGCTCGGTCTCGAGGGAAAGAGGAAAGAAAACCCCGTCCAGGAACCATGATACAAATTTGGAAACGCCTTCTGCGATATGGGCGATCGACTCTTCATTTTCGTGATTCAGTTCTGATGAATCCAGATATCACGGCAACAGTTCAGAAATGGTTCGACAACGGAACAAACAGCTCCGACAATGCAACACGGCCGCTTTCTTTTTCTCCATTTTCACGGAAAGACTCGCATCTACGATGAAAACGACGTTGTCGATGCCGATGCTTCCGTAGAAGACATACGTTCCAACAGAACGAGGAATTCTCGCGACAAATCAACTTTCCAATCAGCGCTTCGCAAGATGACGCCGTAGTAGCGCCGACTAAGAACAATCGGAGTCTCGCCAATTTTTTTGGAAATACTCTGAATCTCCGATTCCTTGATGATTGGAATTCGGAATCAACCTTTGTTGATGGAAGACACGGGACGTGTTGCGAGGCAGAAAGAGAGACGCCGACTTGGACGGAAGGTTCCCGAGGCAGCATCGCGAGTATCGGTTTCGGATCATGAACGAGCGAGAAGGTAATCGAAGCTGTTTTTCATGATGATGAAAGTGAAGTGTTCGAAAGCCAGCGAGCTCGTCCGGTTTGACGTTGTCCCATACCTCGGGTGCAGGGCTTTTCGAAAAGCCAAACAGAAAAAAAAAACAAAGGTGCACTTTGCGACAAGAAAAAAGAGCGGGAGTCAGCGAAATTGAGTAGAAAGCCAACGTACGTTGCGTGGTCTGTATGCAAAGCAGTACTCTGGTGTGCTCAGCCGAGTAGAGGGTTTTCCGCTCTTCCCGGCTCGAGCTCCTCTTTCCCCAATCCGGGAGCTTTTCGCCATCTCCCGTCAAATCATCTCTGCCAATATTTGAGGACTATGAGCAGTGGCGTAGCCAGGCTTTTTTATCGACGAACCTGAACCCCCCTCTCTCCCTGTCTCTCTCTATCTCTACCTTCACGTAGCTCTTGTTTTATGATGGTTTCTTAGTGCCCTTCATAATATTCAACACTCGGTAGTCATTATAGAAGTAACATTGAAATGATAATGATTATATCACATTATAACGGGTGATATCTGTGAGCTCCACGCTGGAAATGGAGTTGGTGGACTCTCGAAAATGGACTGAAATTAATGGTCTCCTACCCGGAGGCTCTTACTCGACCTTTGGTAGTGTTGCAGAGCACACCCAATTTTCGAATATTCTGAGTCCGACGAAGCTGTAGCATCGTTAGCTCCTAGCTGGATACGCCACTGCCTCTATCCCTCCAGAAAACATGATCAGAACGAAGGATTCCACGCAAATACGGCGAACTATCAGGCTGGAAATCCCAAGTCGTTGAGTCCGGACCCTCGGACTCGAGTCCGGAGCTAAAGACTCGCGAGATCGACGAGTCCAACGAGACCGGACTCGTGGACTCGCGAGTCCGCGTCTCCCAGTCGCGACGAGCGAAGGGAACAGTTTGATTTGGAAACCGTCTTCCTCTACGGGGAACCGGAGAAGGGCATCAATATTTACACGAAGAGTCCCCAAGGTTACTAGTTGGCGGTGGGAAAGTTGTCAAGTCGACGCGTAGCCTCTGCGGTATCAAGCGGGCTTGAAGACTTCGGAACAGAAGTTTCACGTAAGTAAGGTACTTCGGTCAGAAGTGGGGCCGATCCTCGCTTGTTTATCTGCAAACCGCCTTATTGACAGCTCTTTCTTGCGATGTACGTAGCTGATGGCTTCACGGCGGTGAACGATGAACACTACGTTCGAAGCGTGCCTCGAAGGTCCTAGGCTTGAGTTCAAGATCATGTACAATGATGCCCCGCATTTCATGCGTCTGAGCGAGCAAGATGAGCCGGGAGCTTCAAGACGTTTCAGAAACTGTGGGCAGACGTACGAAGGAATCGCTCCCTAGGAAACTTCACGGAGTAAAGGGACTGGCCCGAATACCAGCGTAGACTCCCGGAAGTTTGGGAAATATGTGAGAGGGGGTCGGGGTCGAGTTTGAAAGTATCACGATGGGACAGCGGATGAAAGGCTAGAAGGCTCGCATTCTTCGGTTGGTGTTTTCTTTGGGTTTCATTTCGGTATTTCATTTGAGTTTTATCGAAACTTTTCATTTCTTTTTCTCCTGTTCCTCCTACTACCTCCTGGCGTCGGCTCCTTTGAGTTCCCTCATCCTCCTTTCCTCGCGGCGTCAGCTTCAGCTCTCTGCCTCTCGGCCTCCGCTCTTAGTCTAGCTTCATTCCTTCGTGCGACTTCCTCCACATAACGGGCCTGCTCCTTTCTATGCTCGGCCTCGATACGCTGTCTAGATCTTTTCGCCACTCTGGCTAACCTCCTCTCAATGTCGCTGCGACGTCCGAGGCAGTGCTCTCGGCGGATATACCTGACGCATCGCTTAGATAGACTCCGTCGGGCGGGAGCTCTTTCTTGGGGTCGCAGCCAACTCCTTTCTGAGTGTCATTCAGTTTCTCGGAATTCATTGTCCTTCGGTAATTGCAACCTCGTCGCTGATAGTCGGCAAGTGGGCTCGTGTCTCATTATAAGTTGCAGGAGCTCATTCCCGGCACCATTTTGCGAGGGAGAAAATTGACTCCTTTCATGATGCAAAACTTCCACGGACGTGTGCACTTCGTGCGGCAAACTTAAAGAGCGACAAACAGAGAAGGAAGTTAACGGACCACGGTTTCACGCCTGAAGTCTCTCACGACGACCCACTGGGACATTGAATTCTAACTCATGGTTATTGCTTGGGAAGCAATTATGCCCATCATGATGTAGGTACGAGGAATATCGGACGCATCCCATTCATGGTGATTGGACGACGTCCGAACGGACTCGGAACCATTTGCATCTTTAGAATGATTCCGACTTGACCCCGTCTAGGAGCCATTGCACGCCGTGTGTGGATGACGCTGGTGGCAGTCCTACGGGCCGGCATCTGCGAAGCTCCGCGGACGATTCCCGACTTCATTCCAAGATTGAGAGAGCGGATTGTTTCTCCTGGCTCACGAATGGTTCGTTTGTCGATTCAGAACATTCCGCCAAGAAAGAACCTCGGAACGGTCGAGCCCCGGTTGAACCTCACTGTTCTGCAGGAATGCAAAATGCCAGGCGGGGAACAGGGGTCGCCGATTCTTTTTTCCCCGTGCTCATGCACGGGATGAGAATCCGGAACTACGGGAAAATGATGGTGAATAACACGGAACGGAATAGATCAATAGAGAAACAGCAAGTCCTCCATTTCCGGCCATCCTCTGTCTTCAACCATCTTCTTCAGGTGACCGCTTCTCCAGGTTGCATGAAGACCTTTCGCGATTTTAGGTTGCAGAGTTTCGGCAGCTTCCCTAGACTCGAACATCACAAACGGTGCGTCTTCGTTCGGCATATCAGGACTGCAAAGAGTCGACCGTTGCAGGTGCCTTCTCACTATCATCACCGAAGACTTGCAGCCGGTATACATCAACTGTTCGGCCAGAAGGATCGTGGATTGACCGAACTAGTTTGAGCCCAAAAGCACCTGCGAATGAACGAAGAAACCTATACCAGCGTCTCCAGACTTATTGCGACTTGACAAAAGAGATATGCATTTACAAAGCAAGATCAGCGGAGGCAGAAATCTCAATTGATGACACTTGCAGCGGTTCTGCCTGGTTGATCCTCGGAGTCTATTTCGTTTTGGGGTACTCTTTTTGATGTGTTTGAGAGTTTTGCGTAGCTTGCGCAGGCAGGCCTTCACGGGGAGTACCATCTCGTTCTCGGACTAAACTTGGGAGTCGCCTCCATATGGTTCGTCGCCCACGGAATCCTGAGAGACGGCATCGCCAGATAAGTCGTCCACGGAGTATTGCAGCTTGTTCTCAATGGTTCCTGTCCACGTCCTGTAGGTCTTCGCCTGATGAACCCGCTGAATCGGTTCCGTGGCAATCGCGTCGGAGTTGCGGAAACCTGCGAGTTGTATAAATCCGAGGAATGCATCCCGCCCGGCATGGTGGTCACAAGCCGTTGGGGCGAATTTACATTGTTTCAATCCGGTTGATCAGCACCTCGTGGAGTCTGTGAATCATCGGCGTTGATCAACGGCGCTGATACATGGAGGAAACATGGAGGTACCTAGTGATCCATGACGTTGACCGACGCCGTTGACCCACAGAACGCACGAGATGCCGATCAACGGCATGGATCAACGCCGTTGATCAAGCTTCAGCGATCTCTCTGTGGCAGCAATTTATTTAAATGTCGAGTTATAATGGAAGCGAGAATAAAATCCGAGCTAGTGCGATCGGATTATTGAACTTTCCCTCTCACACTGAGCATCACGCAATCCTTTCTCTGTGCGAGAATCAGTCAGGTTATCAGACCTGCTCTTCGGAGAGCTCCTTCTGAAGGCGCCTTGGAAAACTGCGGGCGTGCAGGCTTTTCTGTCGACGAAGCTAAACCCCTCTCCCTCTCTCTCTCAATCTCTATCTTCACGTAGCTCTTGTCTTATGATGGTGTCTTAGTGCCCATAATGATATTCCACACTCAGTAGGCATGATCTAGTATTATGGACGTAATATTGAAATGATAATGATTGTATCATATCATAACAGTTGATATCTGTGAGCTCCACGCTGAACATGGCGTTGGTGAACTCTCGAAAATGGACGAAGCTAGCTTCGAAAAGTTTGAGTCCGACGAAGCTATAGCATCGTTGGCTTCTAGCTTGATACGCCACTGACTGTGAGTAGGCTGCCATTACCCGAGCGAGATGTGTGAGATCCTCTCGGAAACATCAATGAGCACTTGATTCATCTTCGAAAACACGGTCTTGTAGCAACATGCGGCCGCCAAGACACGATGGTTTTCTTTCAGTTCGAAGAGGAGTAGCTCTCAGGGCAGGGGGCTCACGGATCACCCATGTCCGACTCCGGAGAAACTACATTCTGAATTAGGAACGAAACCTCACGACCTTGAAGTCGCTCGTCTCTCATCCATCCGACTGCAGTCTTTCACCGTCTTTTCAGAATGAAAGCTTCAAACACTCTTACCGTCGAGAACATTCCTTTGTTGCGATCCTTGAGTTGCGAACCCCCGGCAGAGCATCGGACTCCTTTCTCGATTCCCGTCATCTGCACACGAGAGCGGAGATGCTTCGCGTGCATGGCAAACTCCGATGAATAGACCAAATCGGACATTTCCGAAGCTTCATCACCGGACATCGAACGGAATACTAGGCTCTGGCGAGAGGAAGGGATCGGCAGAACACTCCTCGGGCTCAGGCCTGCTTTCAAGACATGGGGAGCTGCGGTTAGAATGTTTTCCGAACATAGGAAAGCCGAACGCGTACCTTGGCGCCAACGAGAACCATCTCGCATCCAGCCTCATGCATGAGTATAATCCATTACTCTCTCTACCATTCGTGTGGCATAGGTTTGCCCTTGATAATGTTCGATCGAGTCTTCCCAGGTTTAGCTACAAGTTTTCTGGTGTGAGTAGGTGATCGGAACGATTCCTTCCACAAATTTTAACGTCTCGGACGCGATGTTTCGTTCCAGAGCTTCCACCCTTATCAATTGATCATGGCGGCAGCACTAGCGAGTTTTGTCGTCGTTAACGCCGCCAGCTTAGGTCCCTCGGGCACCTCTCCCCTTCTCCTATGCCGAGCTCCTGAATAATTTCACAGCTCCCTTACCTCAGCATGAGGATCGAGGCTTCTTTCTTACGCCACCTGCTTCCGTTCAGACCTTCAACCGAGTTGCAAGGCGGTCGCGGGAGAACGCAAAAACAGAGCTGGAGTGAAAGAATGGAGATTCGTTCCCGGCCGGACCGTAATTCGCATCCTACCACAGACGATTTTCACGATCCCTCGGTTGAACACACTTGACTGACGTCATTTGCGGTCTATATTTGTTTCCCTTACTTTACCATATCAGACAGAAGCTACGAGGTATCTCTGTTGAGAATTTCCACGAACATTGGTTTAATAGATTGAGACTTGGTTGTTCTAGTGTGAAGATCGAGTCGTCGATTGGAATCCCGGATTCAGAGGGAACTGTTCAGCTCGCGTTTGACAAATCGAGAGCGTAGCCTTGAATGAAAATGTTGTTGTGATGGGTCCATCCTACGCGAAGGACGACAGTGCAGAGCTATTTTCAACATGTCTGGTTTCGTCGCTGAGTCCGTTGTCTTGACCCTCTTTCAACGTTCCGAAAATTCCTACGGATTTCGAGTATCCCGAAATGACCGATTTGTTTGAAACCGTAAACTGCTGAAATTTTTCGGCGTTTCCGCACACCGCAATTATTCAAAAGCTTCGTTCAACTTTGCGGTTCGGACTCATGCTCCTTTTCAGCCGAAATGTTCTGTTCAGACGCGGACGACAAAACGCACGGTGGTGATTTCTGCGTTGTCTATCTCGGTGGGTAAATGTGTGGTCTTCTATCTTACTTTCGCTTTCCTCTTAGACAATCGCCGGCCAACGAGCGACGGGAAAGCAATCCGCGATGATCACTGACGCAGAAAAGAACGCTTCCTAACGAGTTGTGTGGACTGACGAAAGGAGTCGTTCAACATCAGAATCCTCGGGAAGCTTTGAAAAGCCGAAATGTTGTCCACTTTGCTTCTAAGATTCTCAAACACGATACCTTCCTGAACGAAGATGCAAATCAGTCTGACTGGTACGGAAACACAGACTTTGGTGCGAGTCAAGGATATTTTTCATCTCCTGGGAGGTCGTTGTTCGTTGAGCTGGATCGATTGGTCGGCAGGAGCTGGAATCGAGAATTCCAGGACAGAGGTTTTCGCGCTCGCCCGGAAACCCTCGATCCCGATTCGATTCATTTAGACTTGGAATGATTCCATGCTTGAACTGCTAACGACTCCGAAGGGGTCAGAAGACCACCATCAACGGTCAACTGTAACTTCCAACGATATTTTGCTTTTGCCAAAAAATTTCCGAGGTGTTATCAAAATCCGATCATCGATGGGCCCCGGGTCAGGTGTTCGGGGTTCCCTCCTCGAGACTTCCACTTTTCTCCTCTTCTCGTGCCTGAGGCTCTCAAGTTATATTGAAGCCAAGGAAATTCAACGCGTTGATGATTATCCCTTGAACGTTTGCCATTAAATCTGGGAATTTCTCATCTCATTGCCGATTTGATTCCGTTTTCCTGAGACAGAAAGATATCGGAACAAGAATCTGGTGGGATGAGGATGAAAAATTCGCTCTCTTCTTCCACGCGTCGGAGATTTAAAGACGAGATATTAGGAATGTCGGACTGCTCTCTCTAGAGTTCTGACGCTCTGCGTTCAGCGAACCAGAACTTTGTGAAGGCATTCATGACGACGAAGTTCATCTCCGCGTGCTACAAAGAGAATCATCCTGAAATGTTTTGGGAAGCACTGTATTCGAGCCGGATTCATGAGTTCCTGTGCTCTTCCACGTCTAAGCAGATGTCGTCTCCAGGAGTTCCCAACGATCTCGAGGAATCCCAACTTTTCCTGCTCTGAAGGATAATTCGGTTTTGCCATCCAGTCGGCGTACCGAAAATCACGGTAAGTCATGATCGGACCAAAAAAGTCCCGCAAACAGTCTGAACTGGAACTGTGACAATCAATAACACACCGAAAGTTTACCTAGTGGTCCGAATCGACATCTTGGGGTCTATGGCCGACCCCCGGTCGGAGGAGGCTCCCGGAAAACAAACTTTCGAATTGTGGGGCGGAAGTTTCCCTTTTACTGTACTCTGATCGCTGTATTTACATTTACAGACCCGCCATTAAACAGGTCAGGTACAATTCGAGCGAACGCAAGGGTCTTGTCGACGATTGTGTAGCGGTAGCGTAGGCTGTTTGTTTTCACATCGATCTGGACGTCCCATGCCTAAAACAACGCCGGCAACTGCTCGTCATTTCACACGGTTCCGTTTGACTGTAATACGAGATCGCTGAGCGGAAGTGTCCAATAAGACTGAATTGTTGAGGTCGGCGGGTTTGACTCCGCTTGAAAATGAATCCAAGCGGACCGCTTTCTGAGAGGTCATGATCCGCGTCCGCGGAAAAGAGAAAGTGGAGTCATTGTGTGTAGAGAGGCGTACACTCATTCATTGAACTAGAGCTGTCACCGCTTTGAAAGAGCTTGCTTCATCGTCTGCAATTCTCGAGATAATTTTTCCGAAATTCGAAATCCGATTCATTGATCGATCCTTCGGGACCCCGGAAAATCTCAAAAATCCGATAGATTGCTAACAACTTCAGGGAATTTTTGGACCAGATCAAGAGGTCCTTATACACAAGCGGTCATCGGTTGAACGAACTCCTTCTAGAGCGTTGAACAAAACTCTCATCGCACTGAAGGGTGAGTGAGTGAGTGAGTTAGTTGGAAGGTAACGTATCTGACATCAAAATATCTCGCGAAAGAGAATGTTCTCAGGGTAACGAGCGTTTTTCCCGTATCTACCCGTGTTTTTTCATCAACCCGTGTTGATCGTCACGACAACAGATTCGACTAGGTGAGAAGGGTTTCACGACCGGCAGTCAAGTTGCCGATTCCCGATGAAGTGCTCAAGTGTCCAATTGGCTAATTAGTGCAGCGTCCGTCTGAGGGATCGATGCTTTCAACGGCTTCCAGCAATGAGTGATTCTTCGAGTGCTCGATCGAACCGACAGGAGACGTCGCCACTCATCGCGTGGTAACACCATAACAAGTCGGCAATGACTTCTCTGACTGTGATTGATCCTTGTAGCAGATCACGATCGGACCTCGTTTCCGTCACGGAGAAGGAAACACGCGTGAAACGGCACCCAACGAGATTCAGTTTGGGTAGATCGTGCATGCAACTCATCCTCGCGATGCTATATGAGAGATTTTTCGCGATCCCGCCGAGGAAAGATCATGACAGGGCGGGGAAACTAAACTTCGACTCCTCCACCAGCTCGGATCCACATGGATCTAGAGTCCATCTTTCCAAGTTTGCCTTCTTTTCGAAAACAGTCAACGAGTGAAAACCGAAAGCACTGCTTCACACTTTTCAATCGGACACGTTTTATCCGCTTCCGATTCAAAAGCTTCTAAACGGTCGAATAGCTCGGTAGTAGTCGCATCCCTTGTCGATCGATCATCAGAGCTGAGTAGCGACGGAAATTTATTTTTTATTCCTCTGTTTTTATACATTCGTCCCACCTTCGGTCGTTGATTCGTCACTAAGAAGTTTTGCCCGGCTATCATCCGAAGCTGACTTTCATGCTGACGAGCTTTCCGCCGCGGTTAAGTAACAGTGGGACAGTGTCATCGGACCGTGGCCGCTTCCTGGTGACCTAAGCGAATAAGTTTGAGCCAGAATGTTCAGCATTCAGTACAAATTCACTTGGGACGCCGCCGTGAGCCCTCCTGCGGATTATCGGCTCGGGGAAATCACAATGCGAGCCAGTGCATGAGGGAAAACGGAAAGAAAATACATGTACGCGCTATTGCACCGCCGCGCCGTTATTCGTGGCATTCCAAGCTACGATTGTCGCGTGTTCGGCCGCGCAACATCCTGTGGCAAATTTTCCCGCGGGTGATCGTCTACTCGGGAATCGCGTTATCTGAATTATAAATTGTGTCGAAATGATTATTTTCAAGTGTATTCGTTCAGTTTTCTATTTTGAAGATGCGTCCCTAGGGTAACGCTGCTCACCGTGAAATCACGCGAATATCGATCATCGTTCTTTGAAAAACGTTGTCGGAAGCGATAATAGACCACGAAATTGGCAGACAACGAATTACCTGTGAACTTCGCTAGTCACCTTCTGATTGTTCGGTATCCGACAATCTTGCTGTTCTACAGTCCGGTTGTGAGAAAAGTTCCTCATCCGATGAGCGAATGAATACTGAGAGTTTTCAGGAGCAAATTGTTGGGGTTATTCATAGGTCAACACACTGGCTCCGGCATCTTTCCGGACAGGAAGCTGATATCCAGCGGTCTCATTGAGTCAAATCCACTCTAGCGCCGATTGAAGATTCTGCTACGAAGTAACCTTCTCTAGGCTGCCTAGGAGCTCGGAATTCCGCGTTCGAAACATTCTCTATCTCCGATGCTTCGGCCCACGTCGCGTCGAGGAGACTTTCTCCGATCCCCGGAGCTCTCGGAAGGAATCGATCTAGGGTTAAGGTTCGTTATCAAGCCAATCATCCGTGGAGAACCCCGGATCTATTACTCAGCTGAGTGAAACGTGTGTTCAGCATACTTTGGCCGACCGAAATCCACCTTGGCAGTGGATTCCAACACGTGGAAACAGCGAGATTACCTCCCTTACGAAGTGATGTAATCAATTTCTCTCTTTTTGCGCGCTGTCCTTGCGAACAATGCGTTCGCTTCCATTCAGAACCTCGGCGTATGTGTGCCATCCTCTGAGCTCGTCTCGTGTCAACATCGTCCCAGCGGCGCGGCAGAGTAGGAAAATACTGCTGCGAAAGAACTTGCTGCACCGAAAATTTAACATCGTTCCAGGGGAGCAGATTTCTTTTTTGAGCCTTGTTCCCAACGTCCTTCCGCTCTCATTTCATAGAAAAAAAAAAAGAGAGAAGAAGATTCTCGTTTCAAGAGAATGCATTTGCCGTTGGATATTGTTCGCCGCTGCAACTTGAAGCGGCGGCGGCGGCGGCGCGGCGGTGGCGGTCGAAGCGAACCTCCCGACTGTTCGAAAAAACGAGTCACTAGAGCGAGATGGAAAGCTTCAAACTTTCCTCGAGTGCTGGGCGACGATTCAAGAGGCCGACGAGAGGCGTATTGACCGAGCCTGCTGGCCGCATGTTCTTCAAAGTGCAGCGTACGACGTGCAACACATGGTTACACAGACGACCGAGCAGTGGACCGCGTTGTCTCTGCTTGCTTCAGTGTTTTCGGGCCGATGGAACTCTAGTCTGCATGATCCCCTCCTCGAGGTCGAGCGGAGCGCGTCATCTTGACACACGTTTCCTGAACACACGTGAACATCAGCTGCGGTATGCCACCAGTTCAAACTCAAGATGCTGCAGGCGCTCATTTCATTCTGTGATCTTTTTCAAGGACGGCTGGATTGCGAGCAGATGGAGAATTCTAGTTTACGCGTGCTCGTCGCGTGCGGGCTCTCTTTTGCCTCCGGGAAACGCGATAAACAGCTGAGTGAAAGGCAGCGAGAGTCAACAAGTTCGTGCTCTGGATAGAAGCAGCCAGCAAGCACGTTCATCGCTTGCCAGAACCGTGGCAGCCGCGGCAACAGAAGCAACAGCGTTTCTCATTCGTTGACAGTCCTCTTCGTAACGAGAGTTTTCGGTCCTAAGAAAGGTTTGCGTACGAAGTCATCGACACAGAGTTGTACTGGAAATTTCAGACAGAGCATTCGGTGCATCGAGGACATTCAAAATCAACGGCACTCTGCGGCGAGCGCAAGAGTGATTCCATTAGAGAAGTTTCGACGTCTCTTTCTTAATATTCTCACCCTCACATACGGAGCTGAGGTTTCCTACACTACTTACGCAACATTCTCGTTCTCGAGTGGCTGCGGTGAAGGTTTTCTCGAGGAGAACCCGTTGAAGTCACGCATAGAATTTGATCCCTCCTCACCTCATGGACGATCTTCATTCTGTAGACCGGAATCATGCCTTTCTTACAAAAGCTCATGCTAAGCGGATTCCGAACTCGACCCTATAGCTTCAACGAGAAGTTTGGAGACAAAGTTCCCAGTTCACGTTGAAACTTTCTTCACCTGCTCGACGCGCTTCGCCATTGCGATCTGGCAAGCCGAGTTTTCCAAACGTTCCTCTTGATTTCTCGGTTCCTTCGGAAAGCGGAGCTGCTTCACTTACTGGCGCTCCCCACCCTCCAACGAGAGGAAAAGATTTCGTACCCCGATTCGAAGCATCGCAACTAATCCTGGATGTCAATATCCGACGAAGCTCAAGAACTTCTCCACAGCTTGGGAACCATATCGAGGAGCCGCTGGACTAGAGGGGAGTAACGATGCACGGTTATGCGTTGTCAACGAATCGACGGAACAATCTGGAAATAGTCTCACCGAGCCACTTGAAACCCATGCAATGGGGGATGAAGGCTTCAGAGAACCCTCTGGGAAAGAGGTTCCGATTTCTCAAAGCAGGTTTCCAACGAAATCTCCTTCGGTAACAACGCAGGCGTGTGGAATTTCAGTCGAGACCGGCACGATCGAGTTCGCGTGCTGCTTCGACGTTCTCTTTCAAATATGGAAACATCAATTCTGTATCTCGAGTCAGATGATTGGATTTGTATCCCGCCGCGATGTACTGCTCTTGTCATCTGCCATCACTTGACCGTGGCAGTCGTGCCACTCGGAGCCGCTCAACATTCCGTCGTTTCTATCCCAAACGAAAACAAGCATGACGGCTAGCCTCTGTCGAATCGAAACATTCTGCTAACGGTAACCCTTGCCATCGCAGGAAATGTTCCTAATCTCAACGAACACGTGTCCGGAAGCGGAATCGGATGGCGTTTAATGTGGAGCGATGCGGGAATCGGGACGCGAGGCACTCTACGCTGAAAGCTTCGATCTGGGAAAAAATTCTTCCTCTCAAACATCCAGATGCCGTGTCGCAGCGTTCCAGATGATGAGGTTCCAGAGGCCGCAAATTCCGTTATTTTCGCTCTGCCCAAGTCCCAGATTCCAACAGAGCAGCTGCTTGGAGTAGACGTACATCAGAAGGAACAGATGACACACATATCCCGCGATCTCTTGAGCTGTTGTGCGACGGAACAGACAAGACTCTCGCGGGAAATTGATCGAATGCTCACGGTTATAGGTGATCAGAGCTCGCCATTGAATTTTGGATTTACGAAATTCCCTCCACTTTTCTAAGCTTCGCTTCAGGCTGTGACAGGCCAAGTTCTAGAGGTCTCGCCCTCACCAGATCTATATTTCTCGGAGCTCAGATGTTTTCGCAAAATCGAATTCGGCCGCCATTCGACTCCCTTCCGACCGTGTTTGAAGTCCGATGTTCGAAACGGACAAAGGATCGGAGAACGAATCACCCTCGACTTTCTGAGGTTCTATCCCGCATCGTATTCCCGGTAATGCCAGCGTGTTTTTGCGATATGCAGGTTTTATGAGAGTGACTCTATCCCGGTTTTGAATCCACAAAAATCACCGAATATTCGGCAATAGCTCTCGGAAAACAAAGATATAAACGTTTCACCATCTAAAATCGCCCCCGATCTACGAGCATATCGATGATGGAAAGGTGCGGGAACATGAGCGGGAGAGATGAATTTCCCATTCGAGGTCAATGATCGAGTGATGTACCCCCAGAGACTCCAGTTTCTTCGGGGACAGATCTTTCAATTTTTCGACCTCCTGCGGGCCAAAATGACTCGAGTCCCAAAACCGCTTGAATTTCTGAAAATACTTCTCTGAATTCCATTGACCATAAGGCTGATCTTGCTCGCAGAATCGTGCGCAATTATCCCGAGACTTGAAAGCCCTGCGGCATTCATTGGCGTTGCGCGACACTATCGATCTTGTTGGATCACGGATCACGACGCGACGCACGCCAGTGGCTCCATGTGTTCCGGCTACTTCCTTGCCCGCCTGGGATCAAGCGTCCGTGCAATGATGCTTTCGAATCCAGAATACGCTCTGGTCAGATCCGTGAATGAAAATCAAAACGCATGAGTCGCTGGAAACACAACGAGATCGGTGGTGACAAGTGCTTACAGCCTGTCGCCTCGCGTTTCTGATAAACAAGAACGGAGCTAGCTTTTCTGGACGTTAGGGTCACGGGGACACCTTTCGGCATTCACGACGCTCGTGAATTGACATTCAAAGTCGCGCGTTATCTGTCGTAATTGTCCGCTAACTCTCGAAACCATTTTTCATTTCCCACGAGTCCCTCCTGCTTTCGTGGCCGCCTATTATCTCTTGAAGTCGTTTGTTTCCTTTCAGTATGATCATTGTTGATGACAGCACCCACATGGAGCCATCGGTCGGGCGAAGGGATTGATATAAAGACGGCGCGTTGCCGAGTTGACCTAGCCTTAGTTTAGGAGAAACGCGGAGAGTCTCGGTCGCTCAGAAAATAATACAGATGCTCTGAACGACACCAGACTCTCGTTCGGATGGAAGGACGACAATGGATAGAAGCACTTACACGTAATTGACACTCACTGCGCGTTTCATTACAAGCGGCAGCTGAATGGCAGAAGGAACCGTACCTCGCCAACTCGAGGCGCCTCCTCCGCGGTCGACGCGCCGCGCCGCGCCGCAGTTGGTTTTGCATTGTTTTCTATTGCCCGGGTTTCTGAACCCCTTCCGATGCTTTGGCCCGTGCTGTCGGCACCGGGCTCACGGCTGCTGCTGTCGTCATTGTTGACGAAGATGAAATCGCTTGAAGACAACTTTCCCTGGAAGCACTTCCGAACCTTCAGCTTCTTGAAGCGAGCTTCCACAATGCTCGAAACACACGCTCTTGACTGCTCTTTCTATCCCTGAAATTGACTCTTTGGAGCTTCCTCGTTGCTATTCGCGGCCATGTGGCCTTTTTCCAGATTAAATCGATTTGATTGGGTGCCGAGTCAGAATCACGTTGTTCAGCGAAATTGCGAAACCAGATATTCCTGAATGGGATGCGAATCCGTCCCGGGTACGGGCGCCCACTCGTAGCAGGTCGAGATAAGTCGCAGGCGGAACATCGCAACGATCCAACAAACTATGTACACACACTTCTGCACTGTTTACCAGCATGGACATATTTCCGACGCGAACATTCGTAATGCGTTTGCGATAGAGAAGTAATGGCCAATATTACCGCGGATCAAAACTCCTTCCAGGCATGTCTCGACGTTTTTCGTCTCTCGACTCGCCGAGGTTCGAACCACGTTCCAACGAGGTGCCCGTAGGGATGTTTCTGTCTGAGAACTTCCAGAGGGTTCAAAATGCTGACTGAGTTCCTGAACATTCCCCATGGCGTCCTTGAAAAGTTCTTCAATGTTTTCTGGTGAGGTGGGTAGGAGCTGGTGAGCGTTTCCCAACAGAAGTTTCCCCTGTCCGAGCGTACGACAGAACAGCTCAAGCTGAGCTGTGTTTCGTTGATCGCTGGTAGGCTCGCACTATGGGAGCGTGCAGCGACTGCGTGCAAGCATTCCCACAGAAAAGTAGGCCATTCTCGACCTGATTCACACTTGGCGAGGCACGCTAAGCAAATTTTGACGAGGAGACGCCGCGGTCGGTGGGACGCCGACGATGAAGAAGAGTACCAGGACCGTGCCAGCCGAGCGGGGAGCTGAGGACGCAAGCTGGCAAACAAGCAAAAGGGAAACGAGCAACCAAAGATGAGTTTAGACATTTTCGCCGAAGCCGCTACGATGCCTTCTCAGCTGAGCCGACGAGTCGTTGGAGTTGAGCGTCGATGTTGCTTTTGGCAGCGAGAGGCGGCGAGAATATGAGATTTTCGTAATAAGCACTCGTCTTTGAGTCGAGCCGCTTCTACAGAATTTCCGAATTCTCCAAGCGGTTGGAACTGCCAAGGTCATCTGTGTTGTCGACCGGCAGGAACTCTATTATACCCCATGTGGAGAATGCGACTCCGGGCCTCGTCTCTCTCCCGAACAGTGGTCTTGCGAAGCATGGTTGGTTTCGCCAGCAGAGATCGACTTCCTCCTCCCTCCGCGCCCCCAGGTCGACTCGCTAGACTCCGACTTCGTAGCCGTTATGATGACCATCCGACAGCCATCAGATCCACTTGCTGCCCCTGTTGCCGCGACTTCCGCTGTGGTCGTCGAACAAGGTCTCCTTCGTCGCCCAAGATGGAGGAGCGGACTGAATCTGCTACTGAATCACACCACCGGTTGGTGCAGTGACGATAAACGGAGTCTGCGTGAGCCCCGGGCGGAGTTGCTAATACGACAAATAGAAGTTCGACGAAAACTTCAGCGGTGCCCGAGCTCTGCTGATTCGCGCTGCATTGAACGAATGAAAGTTCCAATGGTTAAATAGAATGGATTCTCAGTGTGACGAGCCAGAGTTTATTGCGAGCCGAGTCAGAGGCACACGAAAATCGCAATTCCTATCGTACGCACACTCACGGAACGAACTCCTGGCATCCGAAGCCAGAAACGAAGCTTTCCCAGTGATACATATGTGTCCGAAGATAGAATGTTTGGTGCAAGGTTCCCGCAACTCTGAGCAGCAAAATGAGCAGATGTTCGGAATGGAAGTTTCACTCCGATATCTCAGACAAGCGTTTCAGAAAGCCCCTGATGCTTTCCTGAGACACCAAATCTCTTTTCAGATTTTCAGTCAGTGCCCCGGGCTCGAGATTCGGGAAGGTTTCGATTGAGATATATGAACTCAAGTGGGTAAGCTTGGTTTTCATGCCTTCGAGCGAACGCTCGCACACTCGTGAACTCAATTCACTCCTCCAGTGTACAACGACTCCAAACCGTCGAGATTTGTCCTAGGAATGTTCATTCTGAATATCATCTTCCGAAAGAACAACGCGTGTGACCAGCTCTGTATTATGTATGTAGTTTGATCATCGGAGCGAAGGGAAGTGTAGTCGAGATTAGACACTTGTAGAAAAAACGAATATCCACTTCAAACCAACGTGGTAACAGGATGTTTCGTGCAGTCTGCACGTCACGAGCAGATTCGCTCTCCGTACAATAGACCCTCTAGACTCATGTTACCGCTTCCACAAGCAGTAGGACGCGGGTCCGAATCTCAAACTCAGATACTAGGAGAAGAGGCTTACCGAGTTTTCCCGAGGTCAACGATCTTCACAACCCAGGCCGGGAGCATTTTGCGGGGGTTTGCAGCGAGGAATGTAGATGAAATACACGCGAAACTGCCGAACATGGCTGCAAATGATCCAGAAGGTAGAGGGCGTAGCTTGAACATCCCCGAGCGCTCTGGTACCTGCAGAGCGCTTTTCATACATATTCCTCATTTTGCTAATTTATGAGGATCCTTTGTTTCGGACGTGCCATTCTACCATACCCGACCATAATGCCAACGCGTTAAAACTACCGTGTTCCGCGGAAGTCCAGATTCGTCCGACAGAAATATATTCGAGCTCCTGACGGGTGAGTGATTGCGGGAAGGTTTCTTGAACAACTCGTCGAATTTCGATTAATTTGGCTCTCACGATCCGCGATCGACGTGAATCATAGATCAACCGAAATTCCATCCGGATAGCGGTGCCAAACACTGACCGGAGATGCTACGTAGCGCAGGGACGTTTTCAGGGCGCATTTTCGTTCGCGCCGAGGCTCCCCAAGTCGGAAAATCGGCCATTTTATCATCCAATGTCAACTTTCAGTAGGTGGGTGACGTGGTCTTATTGTTAGTTTCATGGCATGGGAAATTGACCGAAATATCTTGGGTCAACCATGTTGTATGTGTAATCTGAGCTGTTGCCGTCCCGTGAAAGCTCACAGCTATGCCTTGGAGGCTGGTCCAACTAGCTAATTGTGTTATCATTCCTCATACTTGCGGAGGCGGGACAGCGGAGTCCTGCTCAGTAAGAATTGTGTCCTGTGCCGGCTGAGCTTACAATTAGTTGCGAATGAAGCATGAGAAACGCGGGGAATCAAGGCGTAGAGAATGATGTTGGGAGGGGTAAATGGCTATTGATAACTCATCTATTTAGTCTAAAGGATCGGACTTTTATTATAGATCATTATTATTGATAATTTTAGAGGATTTCAAGATGACTCTCGTCGATCTCATCTCGGTTACATCGTCTTCAACGGAGTGTTTATACATGAGAGTTACAAGTAGATATAAGGTAAATAAATAAGTGCCTTGACATAATCATCTTCGGAGACATCACCGTCATTCAAGTATATACCTTTTATGTATATAGTTATGTATATTCTGTTTACTTCCTTCCTGTCTCTACGTTCAAAGTCACTGCTGCTGCCTTGGAGAGGATGGTGGCCCGTTCGTCCTTGGAGAAAAAGAAACAGGCCGTAGATCTAGGCAATCGGCTACGAAATCGGGGGTGAATCAGTAGTAGGTAGTTGTTTGGTGGCTTGCTATAACTTCGAATGTGTGTATGTGTATCCGAGAGTCAGTTCGTCGTCTCGAGTACGACTCGCGTCCCATTCAGGAGTCAACGACGACGACGTTGCAAAGTCTCAAAAGTGATCTTCGGCTTCTCTGGACTCAATTTGTTTTCGGTCTCAGTGTCTGTACTAGAAGGGCCGGACTCAGCCAGGCAACGCCTGATCATCAATAACCGAGTGAGCACTTGGCTGAGCCCGGCCCAGCCTGCTCTTGTGTCCTAGTTGTTGTTGTTGTTGGTGTCATTGTAGGTGAGTGAGGGATAATATTGAGGAAAGGAAGAGAATTAACGAAAGGCTGATCCGCTTCTCGGATCGTGTTCGTGATGTTCCTGGGTTTCCCCACTAGCTACTTCGCTGAATCCCGAGCTTGTTGGGCTTGCATGGTCTGCTGAGAACGTTTCGCAGCGAATTCGTAGAGGATATCTCTCGCCATAGGAAGGTCGTTTCGAGCCACTCCTAGAGCTCTGATCACAGCGTCTTGACTGTATCCTTCTCCGGTCAGCTGAGCGATGTAGTCCATGCGAAGATTTTCATAGTCGACTAGCCTATTATCATTATTCTCCTTGTTGTTCTGTATCGCACTTATACCTAGGGGTTTGATAGCTGGCGCAGTTCTGCTTCCAGTGGCCGCAGGAGCTGTTTGCTGCGGAACCACGACGTGGACGCCGTTGTTTCCGCCGCTTAGACCCGTGGACGTTCCGTTGTTAGAAGAATTGCGTCGCTCGAGTTTCGGTGCGTGGGGCAATACTGGACTGACTCCGACCGACTCGGATGCCGACTTCGCGGGAATCCGAGGCAAGTTGTTCCTTTGGGCCGGCAGAGGGATATTGGTGTTGGCATAGTTTGGTTCCGATGCCTCAAACGGTTCAAGCTCTGCATACATCACTTGCTGCTGCTCATTCTCAAGTTGTTGTTGTTTTTGTTGTTGTTGCTGCTGCTGCTGTTGCTGCTGCTTCTGGGAAGATGGAGACTCACAGTTTGAAGAACTAGTTGAAGATGAGCTGACCTTTTGAAGCTCGGAGTATTGTACGGAGGTGCTATTATCGTCCTTGATCGGTGCTTGGGCTTGAGGGGGACTCGGTGCATTAACTGTGGGTGTTGCTGGTACTGGAGGCGAATCAAATACCAACAAATCAGATTGTTCGCCCTTGCTGAGACTGTGGCGTCTCGGGGAAGCTTCTGGAGATTGTACAGGTGTCGCCATGGGGGAACTCCTCCTTGGGGGGACCGGGGGAGCCATTGAGGGGATTGTGGACGATGTCAAGCAAGCTTTCCGGGCAAGTGTCGGACTCTGGTGAGGGGAAACGAACGGCGATCGGCTATTTGCTCGGTTACTCGGGTCTTGTTGCTTCGCGGTGTGGTTCACAGCCAAAGCGTGTAGGGATGACATCCAGGTTGTTGGATCCTCAAAAGGTTCGTCGTCTTCAAGGTCAACCAATGAGTTATTATGTTGAGTTTCCCGCACCTCTGACCTCCGCAAGGTCTTCCCTTCGAAGGGATCCACCACCACTTGTTCGGTGCCCTTGATTTCTGCTCGGCAGAATGGACAGCCTACACCTTCTGAATCTTGCCACGACGTTAGGCAGGGCGTGCAGAGAAGGTGTCCGCAGGGTTCAATACGAATATCTTTGTCGTTTTCCGCGCAGATTTTGCACAATTGAAAGGTGGATCCCATTTCACAGTAAAGTTCATACTGTTCCTGGGTGACCTTGATGTGGTCTTCAGGTGTTGCTTGAACGGCCCACGAAAGATCCGGGTTCGTGGTCCGTCCATCGGGAAACAGGTAGAAGCCCTCCCGGTGGCCATCGAGTAGAGCTTGGCAGAGTGATTTGTTTTGAGGAATTGTTTGTAAAATTGTACCCTCGGCAGTCACGTAACCTATGGCCCACTGTCCCAGCCGAGTGCAGCTCAAGCGGAACACGTAACTGCCCGGTTTTGTGATATACTTCTGCAGGCGAGCCTTCACCTCGTCGTAGGTAAGGAAGGCCACGTAGCCTGGATGGGTGACAGCGAGAATTTGCCAGTTCCGCAGAAGACTCGACCAGGGTTGGAAAAGACGCGTGAACACGTCGAACTCAAAGTTGGATATGTAATCGTTACAGGTCAAGTCGATGGTGGACTTCAGAGCCATCGCTTCCAAACCCGAGCTGATCGGATGGGTCTGATGCAGTGTGTGTCGGAACAGCCGCCACGGGACAATGGTCTTATCTCCAAAATGAGTTTTCCAGAAGTCGGCAGCGTCACTCTTGGTGATTCGGTAGTTATCGCCACCAAAAATGCCCTGAGGATAGATGGCCTTGAGTTCGGCAAGCATATGGCTGAAGACGAGACTTAGTTTAGTGAGATTCCGACGGTATTGCGATTGCTCGTCAAACATCTTCTCCTTGCCTTCCTTGAAAAGTTTGATGGTCTGTTTGCATTTGCGGTTAAGGTTCGAAATGAACTCTCGGAAGTACTCGTTGTCGTTGAGTAACACCATCTCGTTCTCGTGCTTCGAGTAGATGACACGCAAGTGCTGGTAGGTGTCCGGCAGGATGTCGAGGATGAACGGCGGTGAATTCTTCAGACTCATGCGTTGCTGTTGGCACAGTTTGACCACCTTGTCCATGAGCTTCCATGTTTTCTCTATTGTTCTACGTTCTATGACTAGCTTCGGAGGAGCTGCCGACAAGAGACGGCTGAAGATCGCCGTTAAATTTATCTGGGACGCGAGTGCGGCCCCGGCCGAGGACGGGGCAGCCATCCTCGTGCCTGTAGCTGTCGTATTGATATCGTGAAACGATATCAGTTTCCTGGCTTTCTCAATTACATTTGCGAATGATTTGATGGGAGGCCGCGGAGGCGACGTCGTCGTTGCAGTCGTTCGTGTCGTTGGTGTTGAGGTTGTTGTTGTTGTCGTCGTCGTCGTCGCCGCTGATGTTTTTCGAGGTTGTTTTTGCCGCTTTGCTACTGAAGCGAATGTTGCTGTTCACTCACTTACTTGCCACTCACGAAGCTCACCGGGTTCCTTCCCGCCTCTTCTTTGTCACGTCGCGGTCGAACTTCGGGCTGTCTTCTCTACTCGCGAGCTTCATTCAGTTCGTAGTAGAGCCGATTCACAAGCAGCAGACTCTCTTACAAACACTACACCCGAATCGGCAACGTAGAGTAGAGTGTGCGACCCACACGCACAAAATAAGCTTCACGCGGCGAACAACATCACCACCATCTCCACCTTCAACATCAAGCCTGCGAACGAGCGAGCCGGAAGGAATATACCCCTATTCACGCCACGTTCCTTCCGTTTCCAGTCGAAGAATTTGAAGTAGTTGCCAAACTCCGGATTTCGAGTTACGGCCACAACAACGTACTCGAATGCCAATGACAACAACTCTAAGGAGAAACGACGCGCTCTGGCTCGACCTCACTATCTTCCTTCCTCGACGCTATCCTCTGGAAACACTCATCTGCTATTGCACTCACACACCCGAGCGCGAATCGTTTCTCTGACAGACACTTGGTCCGATCGGCTGTTCTCTCGTCGTTGAGGGAGTGATCCTGTTGGTCTTCTCCGGATCGGCGTTTCCTATGCTACAATTACAATCATTGTCGGCGTCGGTCTCTCAAACCTCCATGGCTTCCGTGATCGCATTGTCCGGTTCCTCAGGCCCAGACGCGGCCTCGCTGCTACAGCTCATTCGCAGCCGTTGTCGCTGGTGAAGTTGTTGTTCGTTCGGTGATGGCTATCCTTAGATTCCTCACTAGTGTGCTCTCATTGGACTCTCCCAGGGTTCGCGTGAGAGAGTGAGTGCGGTGAGCGAGCCAGTGGACGAGTGAGTAAATGTGTTCGAGTACGCACTATCCGACAGAACCTGATTCAGGCTAGATTCCACCGTGGATATACGGCACACACCTCACAACACAAGCTCAGTCGAACTACTATGAACAGCCGTACTCGGCCGCTTTGCTTGGTTCTATCATTCTCTCCGCTTACTATATCACTGTTATGCTCTCTCTGTGAGCACTCGGCTAGCGCATGCCAAGCAGCGCCATTTTGGAGGAGGACACGAGCCTGGCGCCCTCCGACGGCGGCCTCGCCGGCTCTGTTTGACGAATCCTTTTCCTTTTTTTTTTGTTGTGTCGTCGTCGTTCCCGAAATTCCCACAGGTTCCGTCGCTATAGAGTATGTTACAGCCGTAGCCCAAGATGCAGCGTTTCATATCAGGACTATTGAGAACAGACGGAGCTCAAGTCATTGCGATAGCTACGGTTGCGACTCGCGAGGCTTCCTCGGAGCGCCGGGTCTCGCAACAAGTGCTCCGTATCTCTCCACCTTCCTTATCGCACTGAAACAGGAGTATGTATCGGATGAGCCCTGTCGTGGTGCTGACGGGGGACGTTGATGCTAGGATGCTGAAAGTTGACTCCCACATCATCAGACTCCAATGTCCAGATCCACTCTGATTGCAATAAGATGCTCTCTTCGAGTACCACTTCTGTGGCCCCAGCAGTTTCCAGCCCGCTGCCGTCCACCGTCCCTAGCAGCCTCTGCTTCTACCACTTCATCAGAATGGATTGAGCTTTGTCAAGTCCTGCTGGAGAGGTCGTCGGATTCGCGCGCCCCGGAGAGTCTACGATGGCGTCATTGTGAAAACAAGCGATGGAAGGATACAGCGGAGGTAACGATGCACGGCTGGCGGCTGTCAATGTCCAGTCTCAACAACTGCCCGTACTTCGAGAATTGTGTTTCGGGACTCCAGAAAAGCGCCTTTCCGCATGAATTCATATCATTCTTCTACTTGATCTTTATCCCCGTTTTGAAAACTTTCGATCACATATATTCCCTCCCGCGCGCAAGGTAACGCTGAATTTATTGAGAATATCTACACATGTTTCGATCCTGTGACAATGACACGGCAATCACCAGGATCATGTACGGCCGAAGCTGGTCAGCAACACAGACCGCTTCCGAACACTTGACTCAGACTTCTTCCAGCTCGACCAAAACGCCACCGCAGTCCTTCGGATGTAGGAACACCACTGGTTTGCCATGCGCTCCGATCTTCGGCTCGGGACTGAGACACCTGAAATCGGTTTAGGTTCGGATGTTAGCCTCCAAGTAACCGGAAAAAGCATGAAACTTTCATCAGATCTGTTTTTCCAGCGTTGACGAAATCTCAAACATGCATCTCGGTCTACACACGAAAGAGACGATTCGACGCAACTCGCAGAGCAATGATAGCACTCATCAGGTGGTTGAACCCTTTCTCGAAACTCGTTCGCGTCATCAGAGCCCACTGTCGTCACCCGAAACACGCACTTCGCCCGCGACCCTGAGTCTGCCTTCAAGCGTCAACGTCAGTCGTGTCGTCTGCCTCTCGAACCTTCGGTGATTTCGCAGCCAGCTCGTCTAGCGATCTGTCTAAGTAAGCGAGGGCAGAACTTCAACCGACAATTTCTCCGAGGACACTCGCGGCCTCTCGGCGAAGAGGGCGTGACGAAACATCTGCCCGCCGACAACGTATTTGATCTCTGCAGGATGTCTCTGATAACGGGGATCAATATTTCACTAGCTCAGACAACCAACGGGAAGCTCGGCTGAGCCATTGAGAGCTAGCTCGGCAGAGTTGCTTACCACTGGGTTCTAATCCAGCGGATGGAAAACGTCGCTGACAAGTTGTGTCTGGATCTACATACGCTGTCCTTTTCTACGTCACATCTGATCTCGCCCCGCAACCACAGCCGTTTCGCAATCACAATCAAAATGATAAGCGGGACTTTCGTTGGCTCGATGTCCAACAAAACAAAGTTGGTCTTTCCAGCTCAGCTGACGCAGCAAAGACTCGAGTGTATTCTTCCCGAAGTCGTACCTGACCCCACATGTCTTCATATGATCCATAGCTGCTTTGAGGTTATCCACTTCTAGGCATATATGATGCAATCCTCCGTCTTTATTCTGTTTGAGGAAGTTGTTGATGGGTGACTTCTCCATCGGATCCAGGAGCTCCAGCTTGGTGTTATCCAACGAAACGAATACTGTGCTCACCCCATGCTCGGGTTGTGGTGTCCGAGCACTGACCTGGAGGGAGAATTTCCGTCAGATTAGAACTGGAACAACGCCGGGGATGAAATCGTCGGATAGTCACATTGGGGAACTCCCTGAGCGTGGCACCGCACACGCAGAACTCCAAAGTACCGTTCTCAAATGAGACCTCACGTCATCGTTGATTTTACCTGAAGACCGATGACGTCACTCCAAAACTTCTGCTGTCTCTCGACAGTGCTAGTCGCTATGGCTATATGATTGAGACGGGTGATTTTGAAGGCTCTGTCCGCTGACTGAGACATCGGGGTTGTGGCGAAGCGTCTAACCGTCCAACTTCTGATCCTTTGGAGGATTTTCATGACTCTGCAACACGGAAAAATTCCAACCTCACCACTCCGGGTCACCTTTCAACTATGCACGAAGGGACAACTGCGTTCCAGCCAAGTCCTCTTTCGAAACACTACACATTCCCTTTCCTCGCCGAGAATCGAGACGAGTGCCTCTTTTGAGAGATACTCACGTTCTGCGGGCTGCGAATTTCCTCTTCCGAAAACTTCTTTTTTAACTGTCTGTATGAGAATCCGGCGAACCGGAGGGCCATGACTGCTGTGCCGAACACTGAAACCGCTATCAGAACCTGTGACACCGATTTTTGGATTCGATCCATCCAAAGCCGGCGCCTCCCATATTTCGAGAGGTCCATGTGCGCTATTCCGATAATGTACTCTCTATGTGTCGGTGTAATAGAACATCACATCCGCGCTGTTTGTGTTGACCCTCGTCGCGGCAGAACAGCTCCCTGAAGTACCGCCTCCTGTCCTCCGTCAACTCAAGGGTGAACAGTCCCAAAGAAGACTCCAAAAAGCGATCTCGTCGGCGAATACATTCGAATCGTCACAATACCTAAAGCAGATCGGTGCCAGCATGGGTGGACATACTGAAACGAGGGCTGCTTGGTGTAAAACCGGTCTTGCGAAGGAATACAAATCAGATTTCAAAGCTTCGCGCGTGAAACTCAGCAGCCGATTGTGACTTCCCTCTTCTTCCGCGCGGTTGTCGCGCGGAGACCCGCAATTTTCGGCGGCGATTGCATCGACATTCCAGCTCCGTTCAGGGATCATTGATCACTACTAAATGCACAAACTGCGGAGGCGCGACCAGCTTTTCTCCGTAGCGTCCTCTTCGTTTCGAGTGAGTTAGGCCGAGGATCGGATCGTCCGTGGAGGACTTTCGTCACCACGGATACTCCTCGCTATGACGTGACTTCGGACAGAAGTTTACTCGAAGCCTGGGATAACCGAGATCGGAGCCTGAGCGAGTTTCCCCCGCTGACGTCTCTTGATCTTGATGAACCGAATAGAAACCAGCCCTCAAATCGGCACCGCGCCAACTTACCGAAGCTTGGCGCAGCGAGCGACTGCTTTCCGGGTGCACCAGCTGACTCAAAAGTAAACAAAACACCGAGTGTCACAAAGCCAAACAGTAGAGCCGGACTCATGCGATTGAGTTTCGGTAGATGCAGAAGTAAGAGTTAGCGTCTACTCATAGTTGACTTCTGTAACGCTGAAGCTGGGCGGAGATGTCCTATTGCACTGATCGGAAACATCCGTCTGAGATTCAGGTGTGCGGCGATTGTTGTTGAAAGAAATTCATATAGCTCCCCATAGAGGATCCATCATCGCCGGCGTCTGGAAACCTAAAATGAGCAACATTTGAAAATCGTGTGAGTAGGGATGATCGAGGAGATGATCCATGCCCGATATTTGAGTGCAGAAGGTAGTGATACATCGATGTTCCATGTCGATCCATCATCACAATCCGTGCCGGTATTCCAGCTCCCCATGTAACGCAACCTCGAATGCTGATTAACAGCAAAGCACATGTCCGTTCCAGATAACCGCTGACTGCAGCGGTTCCAGCGGAGCTGCACCATGAGGAAGTACACGCAGCTCAGTCTGGTCGTTGTCTGTGTGATTTCCGTCGCGGGACTCCTGATCATGGAGAGACAGTATGCGAACATGAAAGTTTTCCTCGAAGTATCGGATATATTCCAAACATCCGAATCGAATGCCAAATGTGTGCGCCAACTGGAATCATTGCGAGCTACACTTGAAGGCGAATACCTGGAAACAATCCACCGAGTAGATCCCAGTTGGAATCAGATTGGCGTGTCTACGTTCTTGTATTCGTCGTTTTACGCGTCAACGACTCATTCAGTCACAATTTTACTCGTATCCGATGTTCAACCTAAGACATGCCGTTTATGGTTCAATCCGGAGACCTCGTTGACCGTCGAAGCATCAGCCGAAACTCTATCAAGCTCGAGTAGCCTCTCTGCCCTGGCAGTTGAGTGCATCAATCCAAATCAAACTACGCGACCCCAAGCGGTTGAGATTTTCGGCTCGATCCTTCCAATCGAGGAGCAGCCGACGCAGGAGCCGGATCACGTCGGGATCTGCGTTCACCCGCTCACTTTCAATACCACCGAGGTGAATATCGCAGAGTTCCTCGCCTACCACAACCATATCGGTGTGGACCGTTTCTACTTTTACGATGAAAACTTGGCGCCCAGAGTGAAGACATTTGTTAAACGCGCACCGTACATCCAAACAACGCTCACCACAAGTCTACTACAATGGAATGCGCCCGTGTCCATCGGTTCACTATCGAACCCGATCCTGAAAGCGGACTGCTTGCTGAGAGCAGGACTCGATGCCAGATACGTGGCAATGCTGAACATCAACGAATTCTTCGTTCTCCGTCGGAAGATGGCGAACATGACGGCCTTCCTCGCGACTGTCACCCATGACGATCAAGTCCTGGCTGTGCATGAACGCACCTTCTGTGACGAGTATCCAGATGATATCATAGCTTCGGCACTGCAGTACCCCTTCGCGACTTTGCGAAAAACTAAATTCAACAAAAACACCAAGCAGCACAGAGTGACCTTTGTGCGGGCGGGGAACCTCACCTCATTTACTTCGTTGGCGCACTCTGGGGTGACCCAGGCGGACAAAGCAAGTTTCGTGAGCGAAGAAACCGCCCATGTGAACGTGTACACGTCATGCGCGGACATGCTCAACTATGCGCGGAAGAAAAATCTTCAACTTCCGATAGATACATTCCTGACTGGTTTCCATGAGTTTTTGTTCGGTTCCAAGCTTTACAAATTCACCCAGCATAGGAAGTCCCCGGTGTATCAGCTGATCGCGTAGTAGGAATGAGTTGCATCGATCGGGGCAATCACTGATGAACGCGAGATGAGAATCTGATTGGGAGGACGGCTCGAAACGATGCAATTACGATGAGATTGTGATATAAACAGGATACAAGGGTTATCGTGTTGTCCTGGACGGAGATGAGCCGATTTCAGAGCCTAGCCCCGTGGACGAGAAAGATGGAAACACTTTTTCTCGAAATTCCATGTACATACATTCACCTGTAAAGCTGATTTTGACCGCAGGAGCAGCATACAGCTTCTTGAGGGGAATCAATAAATATGGGATGGAAATGACATACATAGTTTGAATATTTTATTATCTTAAATATCAGTATAACCACCAAATTACGTTGGCCAAGCGAGGCTTTCCATATTTTGTATGACAGAGTTGTCAGATTCTTGTTGATTGTTTCCCCAACCGGTCTTCACTTCAGTTTCTGAACAACAACGGCGCCTAACAGGTTCTCTTCTTGTACAGTTTTGCTACCGTCTTCGAGTTCTCGATTTGGGAAAGTAGTCATCAAGCCGAACGTAGACGCTGCATACTGAGGTCTCGCCGTCACGATGTATTGCCTGAAGAGAGGAACGAACAATTCACAGGATGGGGAAGCAATTACGGAACTTCTATCCATCACATAGCACAAAAGAAAAACGCGTTCCAATCTTCCGGTGTGTGGTTTGACTAACCTGAGGTCATCGACGGTATGGGAATGGTTCATTTTGGCAATGAGACGGCTGCCGTCGGCCAAACGGATCTGAATGTTGGTCGTCGGCTTGCTGGCTTCAAACTTGATCAGCTTGGCGGCGTTTTCCTCGCAAGCTTTCGGATCGTCAGGAGGAGACCCTGAAGGCACTACTGGAGGTTCAATGTTGCCTAAGCGGTGTCCTTCGCCAACGAAAGCCCGAACGGTTTTCTTGGGGGCAACATATTCTTCATGGTGTCGGTCGCGAAGGTCGACGTTCACCTCGCCACCTTGCGCTAGTCCCACCAGCTCCGAAGGAATGATACTTTTCTTGATGGAATCTATGAACTCCTGACCCTCAGGTGTATCATATCTCCGCAGAGGTCCATCGTCGATTGAAAAACCGTTGCTCCAGAGATTGACTGTGATCGATCTGGGAGGCGACACGCGACTAGCGGAAGCCGGTGAAGGTTCCTCTGGCGTGTCTTCGGTTCCCAGCCGGAATCCCGTGCCGGAGAAACTTGGCTTTGCTCGAGCTTCAGGATCAGCTTCGGCGGCCGTGGCTCCGTGAGCTTTCGCTTGCTCGAAAACACTCTGCACGAGATCGTTGGCGTTGACTTTCTTCCGACCGGGGGGACCGACAACCTGCTGGCCACTGTGTTCGGAGCCTCCTGCGAAGAAACGTTGACCCTCTTCCTCACTGTCCGAGCCGTCGTTTTTGTTCAGGTCGCGGAATGTGAACATTCTGAGGAAGCGGGACAGTTCTGTTAAATATCAGAGCACCGTCAGGATGCTCATCTCGAGTAATCCCAGAATGCATTAGGTTACTTCTTTCGAAATTCCGGGCTCAATTTTGCGTCACTCCGACGTAAGCGGATTGTTTTCACCGCCATCAGCAAATCGCCTCATGAGTTCGCGGTTGGACAGAAATTCAGAGGCTCAAGACAGAAGTACTCACCGAGCCATTGCGGCAGGTTGGGTCGGGGTTGCCTCGGTCGGAGCTAACTTCGGGAACGGCGGAATGGGTGGGGGCTCAGCGCTCGGAGGGTCTCCCTCAGCAAAGTCGCCCGGTGGGTCCTCGTAAAAAGATGATAGCGCCAACTGCCAGGAAAGATGAAAAATATTGTAAAGAATGGCCGACGAACGCTAAGGTAATTTTCACGGATCAAAACAAAACGGCAATTTTTTTTCGTTGTCGTCAATTGCTCGCGATGGGACTGAGGCTCCATTCCTGATTCGGAAGACAACAATTGCTTGAAACTGTATCTGGAGCCGACGGACTCTCAAAACTTTTCGTATGCTTCGCCCGACAGGGATGCCATCGAATCCGCCGCATGCCATGCACGTTAAGCACAATATCACGCGGAGTCTCACTCTGACGCATCAATGAGGGTTGATGCATCGGTGAGAATAACGAGGTTTTAGCACGGTGCCGGACCGCTTGAGAGGAATTAAGATTGTCATGGACTGAATAACATTTGTAGCACGGGGAATCCGTTGCCGTCAGAGGGAGCAAAACAATGAAAAAGTCGAGTCATTGTACGTTGCGGGGACTTCTACCGGCTTCCACGTGATTCAGAGGGGTGCTAAGGAATTGAGACAAACGTACTTCTAAGTCCCAGTTTGTGGAGTCGAGGTAGAACTTTGCGCGATCACTTTTAACACCGGTTACGTCAATGAAGTACTGAATCAGCTCTTGTACTGCTCCCTCCGAAGACATCTTGTTGTTCGTCTCCGCATTCAGCAGACGATTCAGACTGGAGAGATTTGACACACGTACGACTAGTGAGCCCTTTCTTGGATTTACGGCTGGCGGGGCTTCCGTGTGTTACTTTGTAGTGAATGTAGTGAACCTGTTGCGATTGAGGGATAGCCCGCGGACATCTCTTGGAATTATGACTTTCGACTAGCTGTAGAGGGTACCGCTTCTCTTGATGCTCTTTCACGCCCGGAGCGATGCCATCAGCTGAGAGGTCTCACTCTCGACTCAGCTGCGATGCGTTGTTGATCTCTATCAATGGCATGAACCGGTTCGACAGCTTTACGGATGTTCGAAGCGAGATCTTCTCTCCTGGGACGATGGATCGATAGGTGTATCACCATCCGGGAGAAAACCGGGAGGACGAGAATCATAGCAATGACATGGGATACAGATGGTATAGGAACCGATGATGATCTTTGCTGTGATCTGAAGGGGAAAAATGCGATTGGGCATGCGACTCTGGGAAAATTTCGGACCAATACCACTTCCGAAGCCCGTTTGCGGAATCTCCACTGTGATAACGGCCGGTGAAACGGCTTACCTCGGTTAACGCGCACACAATCTCCTCTCAATCTAGATGAGAGCGAATAGTGCAAGGTTCCCAGTTTACACACAGATGACAAAAGCTCGCGACTCGCGCAGAGGAGAATTATTGGGTTGAGCCGTGATTGGAAAATATGTTGGCTCGAGCCCCTTTTTTCCCTAATTCAAAATTGGCCTAAAGAGCGGATCAGAGACCTGAGATATTGTGAAAGTTATGCTCGACATGGAGCGAGATACGTGGATAAAATCCACCCTAGCCTAAGAAACCATGGACAGGCGCGATCGTCCGGTCGGGCGACTGCTGAGCATCATGGCTCTGTGGGGGCGCGGTCCGCATGGACGACAGGGAGTTAGAGGACTTAAGCCAAACGACCGAAGGAACGGTGGAGGAAAATCTTCCCGTTTCGTTAACGAGAAATTTCCCTCAGTTCGTGGATCCGACACAAAGACCCTCGCACATCAGGAGCACGGGGATCTCGAGCACCGAGATGAAAAAAAAGGCCAAACAGATATGTGAAGATCAAAACAGCAGCCGGAGGGCTTCAACGCTGGGACAAAAAACCGGCACATGTGAAGAATGTGTGGCTTAACGGCAACGTGGGTGGATATATCGGCATCGTTGACAGCGGTACCCGTGAATCAAAATTGGTAACCCATTCGGCCTCGTTGAGGTGCGAGAACGAAGCTGGAATATGATGAATTTTCCACGTTCGAGATCTGTTGCCACTGCATTTCTTCCCACAGGATCTATTGTCTGAATTCGGTCTGAATGGACGGAAGTAAGCAGTCAAAGAGGAGCTTGGACTTCAGATGGAAAGCTTGGAAAGAGCGTCGTAAAGATCGTCGTAAGAACAAGAAGGAGATAGCTGTCAACGAACTCCCTGCAGAGCAACCGAAAGTATGTATCGGGCTCTCCGAATAAGACTCCAAAATTCTTTCGTCCAATGATGAAGAAGAAGGAATATTCTCCAAAATATTGTTGACCAACGACGACTGATATAATCCGCAGAAATCGCCGGCATCCCGGTTGTCCCTTGTGATTCGCCGGATCGACGACGTTCTACTTCTGGCAGTCATACGGCTGGCGTTTTCGTGGGCCTTGGCAGTGATCGTGTTCACCTTCTTACAAATCTGTCATAAATGAAGTTGCAGAAGATGAGTATTTTTAATGTCTCCGATGTGAAAGTTCGATGGCAAACGCATTGTCGAGGACCGCCGTTCTGCTCCCAAATCGATCCAAGAGATATCATCAAAAATGTCACAGCGGCTTTCCAAACATTCCCACCTCTCGGTTGGGAGCGAACGAGCCTTCCTGATGCTCAGGCTGGAACTCAGACAAGGTCAAGAGTCTCGATCACCGGATACGAGCTAAGACCATATTGAACCGGGATCCTGAAAGTATCTGTTTGCTCTGTATCAAGACAAGATCTAGAGCTCCTTACCTGAAGCGAGGAATCACAAATGACTCAGATCATGTGACTCTATTGTGGATGGCGAACATGTCTGTTAGATCGGAATCATAATCAATATCCTTTTGAGCATCGGTCACAAAAAATGGATCTGAATCTGTCGTGCTCCCGGATCTCGACACCCCGGCTCTTCTTCCGATTCCTGCGTGGTTATCTACCTTACAATGGTCACGGCACCTCGGATCTGATCACTGCCAGACCTTTTCGAGTGCTGATCAACGGATTGCTGACACCCCATATAGATGAGCGCCGCCGGAATAATCCTGGTTCAATCTTGACACAATCATTCAGAAGAGGAAACTGTTATTTACCCGGGTGGCGTCCGTTGGTCGCTTCTCTACCTCGCGGGCACAGCCTGTAGTGAATCCAGCGCACATCGAAAACAGCGCAGTCGAGCTACGAGCGGGTCGATTCCCGCGCACTTCCTGGTTCATTGCGCTGGTGGATGCCTGGTTTACGTGGTTTTCCCCGTTCCCCCCGCCTAGCACAGGAATGTTGCCCTGCTTTCATATATTTTTAACACTCATTTTTTCCCCTCTTCACCCGGAATGATGGCTGGGATCAATGCGAATAGAGCTCTATACTTCCTTTAACTTGGGATTCGATCCAGCATTCATCGAAGCTGTCGGTATTCCGAGTCAACATCCATTGGAACTCGATGTCTTGGTATTCCATGCTTGGCGCGAATCTCCGTCACGAAGTGACGCCAAATTCAACTGCGCCGGAATGAATTCCGCTGTTATCTGCCTCGCGTTGGATTTGGTCCGCGCGGACCTCCACTGCGTGGGAATCATCTCGGCGCTGAAATCGACTCGCGATCGCGAGCAGGGCTCTCTCGAGGCTCCACTCGTCTCGTTGATGAAGAATTCAACAAATTGATTGGGAGAGAAGAAGACTTCAGAGGCTTATGGGATGCGTTAAGATATTTGGAGTACGCCATCCTGTGCAAGCAAGCGCGTCGCCAGGGCGGGGCTGAATGGTCTATAGCCCCCCTCAGGACTTGGCCCGCGCCTGATTTGAGGGTTCGAGTTTCTGTCAGGCTTCAGGACTTCAGTCTTTTCTCAGATCAATAAAAGAGAGCTGATTCAGAGTTTGTCGTTGCGCGTACGAATTATCTTGCGACAATAACTGAAACGCGGATTACAAACTTGTTTCGTCCCACCCACCTGCGGATCGATCCGCTCCCGAAATTTGTCGACGTTCGAGTCTTCACATGGGAAACCTTGCCGCGAGAGTCCATAGAAACCAAATATATACATCTCCGTGTTTCCTCTTGAGTATAAACTGAGGATAAAAAGTCGCATCGTAGAGCGAGCCCTCAATGGTCCTGCGCTCTCGCCACTAAAGTCCAGGTGAAGTAGTCAGCCCCCCGACAGAGAAAACGCTGGCGACGCCACTGTGTGCAAGTCTATGTGCCACAATATTCCACGCAGGTTCTTTGCTGGCCCGTCGATTTAACCGACGAGAGCTTTTCCAGAACGGCATCTTCCTCTGTGATTATGCTCCATACTCCCGCCATATCGTGTTCCTGGCACGGATTCATGGCTGAGGGTCAAGTTAGTCGGCATTTACGTAGCGAGATTCAGACTGGAATGTCCCAGGCGAGGATGGTTCTTGACAAAATACCGAAACTGATTTCATGTCGATCCATGAGCATCCTCATCACTAAATGCCAGGCGAAGCCTCATGAGATGAATCCTTCCCGCCTTAATGTAGCCGAGTGTGCATTTGGTGATTCGAAATCCTGATACATGAGCCATGCAGGGATGTGAAACCTTTGAGTGATATTTTCGAGACTTGAAGATGGTCTCGTGGAAACCTGGCGGCACACGGTATCGGATTCCAAAATATCTATTGCAGAAATCAAACATCGGATGTCTGCATCAATACAACAGCCACAGGAGATCTCTGCCGCAACCTTATCTGAAGGTAAGTTTTCCAGCGTTCCAGGCAAGATTCATGAGCGAAAGTCTGATTCGAGGTCGGGGACAGTTGCGCCCGCCACTCGATACCTTCGTCTACCTTCCGTGGAAGGAGATTCCCGACACCTTCGGGACGTCCCGCCATCATTCCTCCATCCCGAAACTTCGCTGCATCAACACTCTGATTGCTCCCAACGGGCGAAATTCACTGTCGCTCTGTTTACGTTTCAGATTGAAGTGTCTTCCAAACTTGAGAGAGTTCCAGAAAAAGATTCAGTGTCCCGACTTCTCCTCGTTCTACGATTTCGTTGGTGTCCGGGCTATCCTAAATTATCACCGCCGGATCACCCGAAAGAAGGGAAAGGAATCGAAATGACCTTTGAGTTCAGTGACTCTCAACTCCGCCGCCGCGCTTGAAGGAGGGTTAAATGCAAACAAGGCTTCCTCTTGACCCGTTGCTCGGATTTTTCATGCGAGAACGAGCGTCATTCTCACGAGGAGCGGTCATATAATCAAGAAACTAACACGTACGGAATCAGTGGACGTAAAGAAATGAGTGATTCCGGTTTCCTATAGCCCGGTGAGACATTTCCGTTCAAAAACGTGTACGGAGCCGCGGTTTTTGAATTTTGGCGCGTTCGGAACATCGCCAGGTCTTCTCCCTGCCGGGCCCACCCAACAGCCGCTCACATTCGGCCAAATTTGAGCTTGAAATCCTTCCCGGATTCCCAACTAGCCATCCTGGCCTCTAGGGCCAAGCATCATGTGAGTTAGCATTTGCAATTAACGTCCCGATTGCGCCGCTGCCGCGCAGTGGGGTCTCCGCACGCATGCCAATGTAGGCCTGGACGTGGACTGGCCATGGTAGAAGAGCTCAGATCCAACGCGGATGTCGACTTACAACTCGAAAACAACCACTTCAGCGATTCTGTGCGCGTGAAGCAATGCGTACAATCCTGTGTCTGCTCGTCCTGGGATCTGGTAGCGAGTCATCGTAGCGTTGCGGTACTGTCCTAATAGTTCTGTTGTTTCCTTCGATTTGCCTTGATAATCAGAGCCCGTGCCGTGTCCACCATTGTGCAAGCAGGGATGAAGAGAGTGCCACAAGTATCTGTCCCGGCGCAACCGTTTCGCCGACGTCCCAACTGTGGATTTTCCATTTTCTGTGCTTGGGAAGTTGTCGCAGCGACTTGTTGACGGTCTGCAAATTCCCACAGTCTTCGAAAACCATGAATGACTGCGCAATTTAGGCTTTTTTCCGGCGATCGAATGGATCTCGTGTGAGACTCCCGGTGATGTTTCCAAGAAGCATGAAGCGCTCCTCTCATTCCATCCAAAACTGGAGGTTATCTTCGCGTCGAGGTCAATATCGCTCGATTGACAACATGGCTTTTCTATCTACGATTGTGCTACCGCTGCTACCTGCTGCTGCTGCTGCTGGAAGCGTGCCGAATCCTAGTGAATAAGAGGAGATCCGCTCTGCTAATTTTGGCATTCTGTTGGACGGGCCATGCAAGACTCTTTGTGCACTCAATGGTATGTTTGAACTCCAGTGCAGATGGCAGCGAACAAGGAATACTGCGTGAGAAAGAGGGAAAGCAGTGCTAACAGATGTACGGAGCGGCGGACGTACGGAGTGATAGACGGACGGACAGACAGACCGACAGTCCAAAACAGCCAGCGAGGAGTGCAAAGCTTAACGTCGGCGGCGCCGAAGATTCGACAATAGATCTGCTGATCCAAAACGTTCGATGCCGTGAAACTGCTTCGGTGCGCGTGATTCACTAGCTGGGGCTCACTGCGCGGCAGCGGCACTGGCTGCGATTGCAGTTTCGGTGCATATATATTCTATGGAACCTCGTGCGCGATTAGTTTCCCCATCTTATTGAACTCGACTCCCACGGAGCTTGGAGACCGATCGAGTCCGAAGTCTTGCAAATCTGTGAGTCTAATCAACTGTTGAGCACATGGCTTTACGGAGCCACATGAACGGAACGCGCTGCTCAATCGGTCACGTGACGTAGCCGATCTTCCAGCTGGAGCATTCACGAGTGCTACCTTCAGGAACATTCAGTTCCTCCGATCGGCATCATGAGCAATTCCCTTGCGAAGCGGTCTGCCGGCACGCTCGCGATCCCGATGCGTTCGCTAAGGTGCGAGGGACACTGTGATCATTCCGGGGACATTTGAACACATGACAGAGACACATGAATCCCGACGATCTTTCGATTTTTCCACAAAAGGAGAGCCGCTCCTAATTCAAGCTTAGGTTTTACTTCACGCACGTTTGTCCGCGCTGACGAGTCATCTCAGCTAATATGCTGCAGAATCTCTGGAATCGGTGTCGATGCCGAGGAGAAGCTGCTGTAGAGCGTGTCTGTTGCAGCTCTAGAATATCGCCGCGGGACGGCGGAATAGATTCTCCGATCGTTTGTGGAACTAATGTTTCTTTCCGTTCACAGGGTCCGGCCGCAGGGGACGTGCAAGGTGTTGGTTTCCCGAATCCACGCGAGTACAGATAAAAAGGAAATTCACTCGCTGCTTTCTACATTCGGAAATATAATTTCTCACGAAGTTCGTCCGAATCAAGACAAAGACAGATCTGGTTTCTACCGACTCCTTGTTACGTTCGAGGCGACTGAACAAGCCCAGCAAGCTGTACGAAACCTCTCGAACTATAGATACGGAGGTTCTACATTGCGACTTGAATATTATAATTCAAATTACGGTGATATGAACGGAGGGCCGAACCCTCATCACAACAAGTGAGTTGTCATCCGATATGAGCACATATCGATATCTGAGCCGCCAATATGAGCGATATCTGCTGGGATTGCCGATTGACGTGTTGATAAAAATTCCAGACGACACAACGGTCACATGGGGGGCCGCGGAAACGCGGGTATGCCCAACGGTGGCCACGCCGGAGGACACGGTGGTCATCATGGAGGCCGGGGAGGGGGCCCGATGATGAACGGAGGCCACATGAATGGGTCGCTCAGGTCGCCCATGGGTGGACCAGGTTACTATTCAGGACATGTTGGACATCCCCCTCCAAAGGAGCTTCCAGTGAGGATGCTTGTGCCTTCAGACATGGTGGGAGCCATCATTGGTAAGAGTGGAGCTACCATCACGTCGATTACTCAACAAAGCCAAGCAAGGGTCGAAGTGAATAAGAAGAACGCCGGAGGCATCTACGCCGATGGACAAATGGATAAAGTAATTAACATTTATGGAACGAACGAAGCATGCTCGCAAGCATGCAAGCGGATACTTGAGGTCATGCTCCAAGAATCCCAGCAGCCCGCTACGAACACGATGAACGGTGGCGGGGCATCACGTAGACATGACGAACCGATAACACTGAGGCTTCTCGCTCACAACAATCTCGTCGGGAGGGTCATCGGCCGGAGCGGAATTGTGATCAAGAAAATTATGGAGGAGACAAACGCCAAGATTAATGTCTCGCAAATGACGGATCCCCGGGAGCGCGTCATCGTGATCAGGGGCAACCTTGAAGAAATGAGCAAAGCTCAGCAACAGATCACTTCGAAGATGCGTCAGTGTTATGAACAGGATCTACAGCAGGCCATGATGGGCGGCTACGGTGGACCTGACATGGGCCCGCCACCACCTCAGCCGATTCCCCCCGCATTATCTTATCCATTCCATCGGCCACCGCTGCCGCCACCTCTTCCGCATTCGTACCACGGAGGACCGAGCGGTCACCACGGACCGCATCATCCCTCGAATTTCGGGCCTCCATTACCCTACGGACACCTCGGAATGTCGTCGCCTCCTGGTCACTTTTACCCGCTTGGTGATGGAAGCGTTGAAGTTGTTCATGTTTGGGTGCCTTCGTGCACTGTCGGCGCCATTATAGGCACTGGTGGCCTGTCGATTCGGGAAATGATCAGGGCATCCGGCTGCAGTATTAAGGTGTCGCAGACCAACGCAAAGGATGAGAGCAGAACCAAAGTCGATGAATCCGCGCAACCTAAACAAAATGGAAGTGAGAATTCCGAGACGCCCTCGTCTTCATCGGCCGCAACAGAAGGAAGTCAAAGCACAAAGCGGGAAGGAGGGAACGTGACGTCCCTTCCTAATCCGTCGGATCGGCGAGTCACAGTTACGGGCTCAGGTGAAGCCCAATGGAAAGCTCAGTGTCTTCTGTTCCGAAAAGTGTTCTTGGAAGCTGTGCAGCACCTTGATCTCAATCCCGACTGCGCCAACGATCCACAGATCCGTCAGGGACACCTCAGAGTCGAAATCAATGTTCCCAGTAGTCAGGTGAGAATCATGGCAGCGCTTATCCATCTACAAAAATTCCCGTTTCGAAGCTGCGTCCGACATCGAATCGATGTCTCTCCGGCCCAGATGAAGAGTTGGTCAGCGCAGGAATAACTCATCGATCATTATTGCAGGTTGGCCGAATCATCGGCAAGGGTGGCTCAACTGTGAAAGACATGCAGAGACAGAGTCGTGCCATCATAAAGCTTCCGGAAGAAACGTCGAAACGAGCTGGATCTCCAGACGAGACGGTCGAGACCCCGCTCTACATTATAGGAGACTTCTACGCTGTACAAGCAGCCCAGAGGCGAATCCGTGCTCTCATTGCCAGGAATTCTCAAGGTAACCCGCCAAGAGCCTTATAAAGGAGACGAATGAGCATTTCACGATTGTGAAATTCTGAAGCACGACCTTCATCACCCCTGGTGAAGTTTGTTGTGACAGCCTCGGAGCTGTGGTTTCGGGATCCTAATCCATGTTCCTTCCAGGGGGTCCGACCACCAACGGCTCTAACGCCAAGAAGCCGGTGGAGGAGACAACAGCGACTCAGAAGGTTGAGGGCGACTGTGATCAGTCTGAGAGCCAATGCTAAGCACTCCGTGATAGAAAATACAGTTCCCGCTTCCAGTGAACGATGATGGGCGGTAAATTACCTTAGAAGAGCCGCGCGAGTCTAAGAAGCAAAGTGGAACGTGATTTCAAGTGAAGGGAGACAGTACATGGACACAGTCGATTTGAGACTGTAAAGCGAGATTCTCACACTTCCTCTGTCTCGAGGAAATTTCTGCATCAGACGTCTGAGAGCGAGTCTCAATCGGTGTAGGAGCCAGAGTGTTTCCGAGGCGAGAACGGGGCGGCCGTTTTGGTGTGATGAATCATAATTTCGTTGGATGTTTGTAGGCCAGGCCACGAAAAATGGCCCAGGTTCTCAATCGATGGCGTAATTGGACTCCGTTAAGCTCCCTCGAATTTTGGAGCCATTCGATTCGACGATTCTCTGTTGGCGTTAGCTTTAAACACATAATCTGAAACGGGAAGGAGTAGGAGGTGAGAGAAAAAGCTTACGGAAGAGCCGAACGCCGATCGACGTCGCTTTCCTGAGACGTTTTTGTCGTGTGAAAGTCTTTTGCGCGTCGTCGGAATCGGTTCTGCTTCTGACGAAGAATATCACTGGGATCGCCGGCTGGCCCATGCGCTCCGTGCAGTTTGTGTGCTTCTGGGAAGCTACTCGGTGACCTGAAAGCAAGCCTTTACACAAGAAAACAATGCGCCGTCTCCGGAGGGACATGCGGCGAGAGCTTTGCGAGTTTGGGTTCGGTGGTCCCAGTCGCGATGGTACAAATTTCTTCGTAGAACACTACGTACAAAGCTTGAGCAATGTTGTGCTGGTTATTTCAACATGTGAACCTATGAACGCCAACAGATCGGTCTGCCATGGTTCGAACGGCTTGCAGGAAACCGTTGATGGAGCCGATACAGTAGGAGTCGTGCATTTCGGTCTGTTTCCGATTATCGCTCCAGGGAGCCGTGACTCACTTGAGATTTAATGATAATGTTCTCTCACACCAGCAGAGTAGAAAATGTTGATTTGCGTGAGTCACGTGTGCGGTGCGGAGGCAGCTGACCATTGCAGACCGAGGGACAGCTCAATTTTACATTAATATCGCGGTGGTCCCAATTACGCTGTTCCAACAAACACTGATAACCTAATATGGAACCCAATCATTAAGATTCATAGCTGAAATACTGTCAATATCCAGAACGAACCGAACATTTGGAGTTCAAGAATCGGCTACTGCTCCGAACGATGACCAGTCCAATAGTGATTCTAACAGCGGACATTATTTCTTTCATTGATGGATTCGAACCCATTTCTGAACCCGATGGAACTTCGTAAGCATCGAATCGACTATCAGGCCGAGTACAGGCAATTTTTTTTGAACGGTGAATCCATCGATTCGCTCGATGTTCTTGTCTCACGACAGACACGTTGAGATCTGATTTATTTGACCGAGCGTGCAAAAAGCTCAGGGAGACGCTTGTTCCCCGGGAACCCGTCGTTCAGTATTCAGGATGTCTCGCGATATTTCTGGTCGGGCCTGATAGTTCGATTACGAACAATTGATTGAGCATCTATCCATCGATCGAATAACCGGGGAGGCTCCACGCATTTATAGACCACGAATAAGAATATAACCCCAATTACGGCTACACGGACGTTTAGTATTCTGAATTCCTGACAAATAAGCTAAAATCTTCCTCGAACCGATCGGAAGCTCAGGTTATTCAGCCTGTTCGACGGTTTTCTTACAGAATGGGTGCTCCTAGCGTTCATTCACCGCAGACCCCGCTTCCTGAATTAACTGAAGTAGAACTCGTTGACTCAATTTGGAAGGAAATTTCCAATCACGTCATTAGAGCTGGGGCAGTCCTGGATGGCCAGTGTCTATCATTGGGAGCAATTATGGCTGCGTCAATGTTATAGGCCGAGGAAGATGCGCCGGGCTGCTTAAGGGAACCTCAGGCCGCTTCGGAAGTGCTCTGATTAGATTCTCAATCGAAACCCGGCTCCGATCTGGTTCGGGAGATGATGATGAAATCGACGTCACGCCGTGAGGAATCCATCCTTATTGTTCTGATAAGACTGCCCACGAATCGATATATCACCTCATGTTGAAATTATGATACCCACCCTAGATAAAACACGTGCGAAAAAAAATGATTCTAAGCCAGCAACACGAGAAGGCAGGAGCTGTCGAGCTACCTAACGCGTCCTATTCTAACCATGAATGCATTACACTAAGCGCTGATGAGTTATCGCCGATGAAAAAAGAAACTTTGCAGATAAGAATAATTTAACAGCCCGCAAACTACGTTCCGATAAACAGAAAGGTACTGATTGTAATCGATTACCATTATCCATAGTTAACAATAACTTGATCCATTGCGCAAAGAAATCGCGACTCCATGATGGTGTGTGCAGCAAGTTTTCTCTTAGAAACCCTGTCAGCCGATGCAGAGTTCGATAGTGGTGACGAGGTGTCAACGCTGACTCGATGATTTGGACTCCGAACGATGGAGGAAATGAACTCGTTCTCTGTTTAAACAATCGGAGCAAAATCCGTTCTACGCTCAGCTCGAGAGGCTCGTCCTTGACAGCAGTGCTTGTAGCGTCTTTTGTTGGGTTTCTAAGTCGAGAAGTTCGTACTCTGTCATTGGCGTGAGCATTTGCGCCCCGGCCGCGAGAAAAGTCCGGCACTATCGCCTCCCCGAACATGCCGTAAAAACACAAGAGAACGTTGAGATGTCGATGGTCAAGAAAATTGATTATTATAATTGTCAAGATCATTTCTTGGAATGGAAACAACATAATTATTCTACGTCTATTTGAAAAGTGGTGTCTTCATGTAATACTGCAACGGTCAACCAATACCTACCACTTATTTGTCCTACCGTATAGCTTGGAAACAAGTCTCAATAAAGGAAAATTCAACGTGCCGCCCCGACGAACTTGTTTTCAATCTCGAGGCAGGCGGAAGGGAAAAATCAGAACGAAAAGGAGTTCGGGAGCTGCCGACAGTGGTACGGGGAGTGTCTGGGAAGCAGGTAGGGATCTAGAGCAGGAATCTCTCGGATGTCACCGGGACGGACACTACATGAGCGAGTTCAGGAATAAAATCATCAGGTTACCGATCGAGGTGCGTACAAGCTGATCGGTGAACAGTGGCAAAGTCTGAGGGCAGGCGCAAAACCGCTTTTCTCGTCCTCTAGTTGGGCAATGCCTCAGCTTGTAAAACTGGACTCGGGCTCTCCGGAATCCTCAAGCCGTGAGGCTGACGGATTGTGAAGGGTCGCACTCATCGCATGAATGAGGAGCGGCTGAGTCAGCATCAGGCATGCGTGTACTCCTCGATGCATGGAAACGGGCTTGATCATAGTTTTCACAGCGACGATACCGCTCAGAACGACGTTCGTGACGATTTTTGATCAATCTGGACGACATACAGGCTGAACCCCGAGCACCGCACGTCACCAACCTATAGAACGACAAATATGCATCTCCCAGTGGAAAGAATGGAAAAAGCAGAACGCAAATTCCTTTCGAAAGCCGCCAGAATTTATTTAGATGTTGGAGGGATACATCATGATTCTGACGCGGTTGCCCATAGCCTTGGCAGGAAGGTTAACTCGGAACTTCGCGCGAACAACACCGGAGTTTCCGTGGGTGCGGAAAACGCGCCCCCAGATGGATCGGACCTGCGTCATCTGCTGACGATCCTTGCCGGGCACCCTCTTGGGGTTCTTCGCCTTGTAGAGGTAGACGCATCGTTTGCCGACGTAGTAGTTCGCGGCTTTACGACGGTGGCAACCTACGGAAGACGAACACTTGGATCAGAACTGAGCACAAACCGGATCGGGGGGTTGGAAAGCCGGTAGATGAGAGGGTTTGGAACGATCTTCGTGTCCGAAGAGCACTGGTAGAATCACCGAGTGTTGCAACAATCAACATCAGTCACCGATATTTACCTTCGATCTTCAGGAGGGCGGTGTGAACTCTCTGGTTCCTCTGTCCACGACGGAATCCTGTGAATACAGCCTTGGCGTGCAGACGGACCTTCGGCGTGGGTCTCAGGTGACGTACCTCAGGTTCGGAATCGATCTTGGGAGCTGCAACCTTTTTTGGCGCAGCCGCAGCTTTCTTCGGGGCCGCCGCAGCCACCGGAGGTGTCTTTTTTGTCGACTTCTTGGCTGTGTCGGCCATTATAGCTAGAAAATTGAACAAAAACGTCAAGTTAGAACACCGACTAGCTTCGAACAGGAACTCTAATGCTCGCGGAAGAGTTTCGCACTCCGTCACACGAGGATACTACGCGTCAGAAGTTCCGTGGCGGAACTTCGATCGAGAACCGCGATTGTGAAAGTCAAGCCAAGATTCTGTGAGCACCGAGGCACACAGACAACGTGTGTGTTACGGCTCCCACCGAAGCGCCGACATCATCCACTCAAATCACGGGGAGCTCCTCAATATAAGACTCAAAACTCTCGCGAGCTCGATCCGGAACCATCACTGAACCTCACTGATCACGATTTGATGAATATGAAGTACTATTAACAACAAATTTCGCGCAAATTTGTAGCAACGCACCGTACCTATGAACCAATATGGCTGAAAAGGATCGCCACGGCCGGAAAAGAGAATGTTTTGGTTTCGTATCGTCTGTTTGTTTTGACCGGAAGAGCGGACGACGAGCGCGGCAGTTTCGAAAATTCGAATGCCCCTTTCGGAGTATCCCCGTGGTGGCCGGTGGTCTCGGCGATACAGCTGATCAACTCCAACGAAGATCTTGAAGCTGAAGTTTCGTCGATTGTCAACGTATGTTCCGCCGCTCGGGAGGGGCGGGCAACTCGTTGGCTTCTGCCGTTGCGCTATGAAGCGGTGTCCTCCCCCCTGAAGCGACAGCACTATGCGGTGCGCGTTCTCCATGGCGCTGAGCCTCCGCAGGCACTCCACAGTTCCTGCATTCATTGGGAAGAGGCTTCTCTGTCAACAAGCTGGGTCCAAAGAAGAAGTCACACCCCTATTGAAGCAGCTGAAGCGACGCATAATCACTCATGGACCCATTTCGATCCATGACTATATGCAAGAAGTTCTCATCAATCCCCAAGCTGGTTATTATATGCATCGAGATGTTTTCGGTCAAGCTGGGGACTTCACTACGTCACCGGAGGTCTCTCAGATGTTCGGAGAAATGATCGGAGTGTGGATGCTCAACGAGTGGTTCAAAGCCGGCATGCCGAAGCCGGTCCAGCTGGTGGAAACTGGCCCAGGTCGAGGCACATTGGCCAGCGATATCCTCCGAGTTTTCTCGAAATACGAGGAGTTGGTGGAATCGCTTCAAGTTCATCTGGTCGAGGTATCGCCACATCTCGCCCGGGTCCAGGAAGAGTGCTTGTGCGGCTCGGCCGAAGAATCGGAACCTTTTCCGGACGCTTCCAAGACATCGAGAACTCGGGGCGGAGTTCCGGTCAGCTGGTACAGAGACATTCAGCTCGTTCCGAAAGGTTACAGCCTTTTCTTGGCTCACGAGTTTCTGGATGCTTTACCGATTCACAAGTTTCAGCGGACCGAAAAAGGTTGGCGAGAGATTCTCGTTGATGTCTGTGAGAGTCCGGATTCGCCGTTTCATTTGAGGCTGGTTCTCGCGTCCAGTGCCTCTCCCGCCACCGTACTCGTTGATAAAGAAGAAAAGCGGGATCACGTTGAAATTTGCCCAAAAGCCGGGGTTTTCGTCGAACACTTGGCACAAAGACTCGATGAGTCAGGCGGCGTTTCTCTCATTGTCGATTATGGACACTTCGGTGAAAAAGGGGACACTTTCCGAGCGTTCAAGGATCATCAACTTCACGAACCTCTATCCCTTCCTGGGAAAGCTGACCTCACGGCAGATGTGGACTTTCGATATTTGAAGCGGTGCGTCGGAGACAAAGCCTACACATTCGGTCCCGTGTCCCAGGGAAGTTATCTAACCACAATGGGAATCGGAGTTCGTTTGAGGAAGCTCCTCGAAGTAACGAAGAGCCGAAAGGAAGCGGAGGATCTACTCACGGCCTATGACATGCTGGTCAACCCCCAGAAAATGGGAGAACGATTCAAGTTCTTCGCGATGTTCCCCAAGGGTATGACGCAAATACTAGAAGCGAACCCTCCCGCCGGATTCACGACCGAGCTATCGTCGCGGTCATGACCCGAACCCTGTTAGACTCTTGAAATAAACTTGTTGGCTCTAGAGCGGATACCGTCTCATATTCATGATCCCGATGCAGAGGGAATTCACAGTTAATTGATTCGACAAAAGCTTTATTGGCCCATCGTTTGCCACCATCGATATGACTTTCTCAAAATAGTTCGATGATGCTCTCGACTCATTCAGAAGACTAGCTCAAGTGAGACACGCTAACTGAGAATAACGTTAAAACAGTGTGTTTCGAACTCCAGGAATTTTGAACATAAATATGTACAAATTTGCACTCGACTTGTCTCCGACTCAAGTCCGAGTTGGGAGGAAGAGCAGCCGAGGGTGTTAAATCTCACTCAAAATAGAGCCCATCATATCAGGCCACGGCGCATTCCCCAATAGTCATTTCACAGGATCCAGCTCAGGGTTTCGCTGTCGCTTGTTTGTCCTAAGGCTTCAGAGTACTTTCCAGGACGCAGAGGAGAATAGCATTAAACTTTCATGCAAGGTGTACATTCAGATAAATAACATTTCATGCAAACAACTGCTCCAGAACAGAGTTCGCGGCTGGTGCTATATTACAGGATGCCTAAAACTACAGTGCCTCGAGCTTTTCGGAGCGGATCGGCAGAGAGCTTTCGTCACCTCCTCCTCAAAGACTGCCGGTCTGAGTCCCAAAGATTTGGCAAATAATCTCAGTTTCATCGGCGACTTCATAACATGGTGCGGCAATAATGATAATAATAATAATAATGATGTTGATAATGATAATTGTAATAGAAAGATGGTCATACTCAACAAAACAATTGCAAGCGGTGTATAACAACATGCACACGATGACCGCCGATCTGGCGGCCTTTCGTATACGGTTGACTTTGGTTCTCCTGTTGAACATCAATCGTCAACATCGCGTTCCAGCGTGCGCTGCGAACCGGTGTTCTCGATTCTGCAACAGGCTCGCGAGTGCCGGCATGGATCCCAGGTCGAATCCCCGATACTTCAAGTCACCTGATTATGATACTGTGATATGGAATGTTTCTACTCTTCGCATTTGTCGGTAATGCACTGATACACTTTTAGGACGTTGATGGTTGTGCCCGTCAAGAAGCCAGCGATGCCGAAGAGCATGATGAGAATATCCTTTACGAGCATGATATACCACTTTTTCTTGGAGATATCTTCGTCGAAATAAGTGAAAAGCTCAATCAGGGGCGGAATGATCAGTGCCAGTGTTGACGATGCGACGGCTCCCACAAGAGAGATGAAAACTTTTAAATCTGGAATGACGATTCCCGGCAAGACTGCAAGGAAAACCGAGTTTACAACGTTAGCAATACCGACTCAGGGGATCGTAATGACGCGTTCTTACAATATGCATCGTGGAGCGTATCGGATGAAAACTTGAAATCAACTCACAAGTGAACAACACAAACACAGTCCTGAGTCCCCATTCCATGAAGACCAATTGTCTGTCGGGGTACTTGCTAGTGAGCGAAAACTTCTGCTTGATCCACGGCCAGATGATTTTCACGGGAACGTACAGTTGCAGGCCGTAGGACAGGAAGATAGAGACCGCAAATATGCCTTTGATCACTTCACCAAGCGCACCCTGTGACACGAAATTCAGAGTGATTGATGATTGGATATCGTCTCCGTACTTGAGGTAGCCGAAGAAGCCCATGGCCGTGTAGAGAATGACCACGAGCGACATTCCAGTGTTCATCACGCCGAAGGTTCCCCTGAAGTCTTCCGGGTGCCTCATCTCGTTCTCTAGAGGAAGTACCTGCAACGAGAATGACCCCTTCAACTTCCTGCGGATGAAACGTTTGAGCTTGGGCAACCTGCCCAAAATCGAAGATGTCAATCATGACTGACTGAGTAACTTTTGAACTCACAATGCCAATTCCTTCGAATGCGTAAATCGCAGTGCCGAAATAGAGCGGAAGCTCGGCGAGTGAACCTGTTATTTGCACTTTGGGATTGTGGATAGACGGTACCCCGTCTTTGAAGATCATGTAGAATATCAAGACCATCCCAACGGATTGGAGGGCGTTAGCGAACGAGCTCGCGTAGGACAGGGTCTTCAAGCTTCGGATAAAATTGTAGAACACCATAACTGGGAGCACCATAAGGAGGTAGGTCTTGGTGCCCAGGTCGGCTTTTTCACCAAGAGTGCCTGGAACAGCCAGAGTGTTAGACATTGACCTGTCGTGGCGTTCACGGTCATTCCCGAAATAGGCTGCCAACGCCGCGGATTCTGCCATTGACTGTTCTCCTAGAGGAATTTCGTACTCACTCTTCATAATTTCTTCAATACTTTTCGCCACAAACAAGAAATACACGCAGCAAAAGCCAAACTGAGTCAGGATCAGGAAACCATTGATCGTCTTTGACGCATATCTCGCATACGGTCGAACAGCGTAAGGTCCTGAAGCCACTGCTTCTTTAGTCACTCCAGCGAAATCAAGAGTACGGACTCCCCTTCTGTAAAGTCGCGAAAATCAAAGATTAGCATCCGGCATGAAGCGGCGAGTCTCAGCAAGAAGAACAATCCGTACTTCGCGAGATGTCCCTTGAGCTTGTCAACTTTTCTTTGCCAGTTTATCTAGGTGTCAGTCGACAACGACAGGATATCTTGCTTGGAACTCTTAGAATCGCAAGTCCTGGAGCCGTGCGTCGATATCGGGCTCTGCGTCCGCCAAGAGACGCCGCGTAACCTTGCCATGTTTACCTTTTTGATAGAATCCGGTTGCATGTGAGTAGCATGTGCATACAGTGAATGCAAATTACTCCGATGAGGACAACGCCGACCGAACCGACCAGGAGACCAGCGCTTTTCAGCGCTGAAGGCATCGCCAGTACACCAGTACCGATGTTACCTTTCAAAAGATGCATCATTGTCTGCCCATTTCTGTAAAAAATGAGGTATTCGAGTTAGCGTTATGATACCATGTCGATTGAAGTGCCTGAGGCCGTTGTCCCCTGATTTTGACGCCGCGCTCGCGGTACCCGTGAATGCGAACTCGAGAAAAGAAGCCCGATAAGGGCTTGGAATAATCAGTTCAACAATATCAGCAGATCAGCGGAATACTCACGAGGTTAGAGAGTGATGCGCTTCTTCGTCTCCTGGCGTCGAATCGTTTGAGGAGTTTCCAGGTTTTCCGCTCTCTACCGAAGCTATCGACCCTGCTCGCAGAAGCGAGTCCATCTCTCGCCTGCTTTTCCCTGCCATTGCCTGCGAAGGAATAACAGTTCGGATGAGGAAAAATCTTAGCATATACCGCCGTTTCGAAGCTATTAGGAAAGAAATCTTCAGCCCGAGGACAACTGGCTCAACGTCGCGCAGTTCACCAGTATCTACGCGGCGTACGCCTCGAAACGATGAGACCTCTCACGTTGAATTTCATGACGCAAGCTGCCAGTTGCTTTTACGTAAAGTATTTGCGTCGCCAGTTTTTTTCCAGAACAATCTCTCTAGGCGTTCGCAATTAGTCGCGCGTTCCACAAACTCTACACAGATGATTGACGTGAGGAAATGTCGTGCAGTGCTCGTTCGGCGCGCACACGTGCCATAGACAGAAGGGGTCAGAGTTCGGCGAACCCACAGCTTTACTCACTGGCTTAAAATTGCCCGGTGTTCTCGCTTTCTCCAAATCTATCCTGTCATATTCCATGAGTTTCTCCTCGAAATACATTGCTGCAGCTTCACGAATTCGTCTCTGATGATGTGTCCCCAGAGATGTTTCTACACCACGGCTACACGATTATCACAATTCCGAATTTGGGGATTTCAGCGGACACCAATGAAGAACGATGAACAGCCGGCACAACGGCTACATGAGATCGGTAACGATTCGAGATCCCAAAGTAAATCTCCGTCGAATACATAAACCTTTTAGTGAGAAGCGTTCGCACTACGATCAGCACCTGGAAAGTGAGTTTTAGAGAGAGGGACAGATGTTCAATGGAAGATTCCCCCGTGTGCTCTCGACAAATGCTGATACGGGTAACCTAAATCTCGCCCGCAATCTCGCTTTAGTCTTTCTTAGAACTTTCTTAACAGTAACTTGACGAGATTTCTCCCTTGAGCAGCATTGACGGCAAGTAGCCCGCACTTGAATGGAACAATTTTCGGTGATAGCCTTGGGCATGGCGTCAATGTCCTTCAAGGATGAGCTCTGAATTCGCAAGTTCGGGGAGCCCCCTCAGAATGAAAAATAGAGCATCCTTGAAAAGGAGGCGTGGATGAAGCTTTTTGTGCGGAGAAACTCAACACTAGCCGTCTCTCAGGTATAAACTCGATGAGAAGTATTGAGCGTGGGCTAACAAACCCGCTACAGCAGAACTGAATCGCAGCTTCCAGACTGCCAAGGTTTTTGGAGTGATTCAGCGTCAATGGAATTTGGAGCGCAAATTACAGAGTCGCAAGAACGTGGGTTTTGCGGATGAGGGGAGAGTCGCATACGGGAATTTTCATCTCCGAACTTTCTGCGTCAGACAGACGAGCCATGAGGACATTGACAGATTGCTTGTTCTTGCGGAACGATCTTATCCACATCACATTCTCCGCAATCTTTGTTCGATAAGCAATCTCCGAGATTTTCAGGATTTTTCCGGAAACTGCTTTGTAACCACCACGATAAAAAGAAAGTTCTGAAAGCGCCGCTTCCGATCCATAAAGAGCTAGTGCACTACAAAATCTGAATGAACTTGTCGTGTAGATGGTGGAAAATCCTTTTATCGATCGTTTCGATGAGCTTTCCTGATTATTGTAGTTTTACAACAGAGCTGTCGGTTTGGAATGACTATTTTACCATCGGTCCAGCTCACTATTTATGCCTAGAGTAAGTTTCCAATAGAACAAACAACTGAAGCCGACAGGAATTCCGTTTCCAATCAGAATACACACCACGAGTTCCGAACAGATAGGGCCTAAACTAATGTTGCCGGACTCTGACGGAAGAGACGGCCACACCAAAACAGACGGAACGACGGTCACCAGTGAGACAGCTGGCGGGATTACCCATCGGAAACTTTTACGAATCAGCGTGGAATATCAAATCCCCAGGCTGAACCGCTTCAAGGATGGATTGTGATTGACCGCGAGCCCTATTCGGGAGAATCCATTCAAAGTCCATGTTGGAGTAGGTTGTTTGCACATGCTCTGACAGCACAGAGAATCCCGCAGAGCTCGACTGAATCACGAGATTTCAGCGACTTGCCGGCAAGCCGGTCCACACATGGACACGGTCTCATATTACTGGCGTCAAATATCAAATGCGTTCGCGCTCCCATGAGAGCAGAATCAACCTTACTGATTAGGAGTGCGAAGGAATGTCCTAATCAATCGCTGACAGGCGTAATGGTACTCAAACGAGTCACAGGTGGCAGCCGTGCCCAATCATTCCAAAATCGTGTGTCGGTCGAATCAGATGGCCAAACTCGCGGTCTCGAAACGGAGACAGGGAACTGCCGTAATCGATTTTGTCACTTCGAATTCGGGACGATCAATTCCGGTATTCGCACCAGGGCTCGCCGCAGCGTCGGGTCGACCCACTATGCGCGCCTCCGATGTGTGACCGTGAGGCGGTTGAACAATGACGTCCCTCGAAAAGGACTGAGAAGCGTTTCCGCGTCTTGAACATCCGGATGACTTACACTGCCGAGGCTAATCTGGTCCCCAGAGAATGCGACCGTCGTGAAGGCAGGTTCCTTCCGGTCGACTTCTTCTATGGCATGTTGAGTTTTCTTCATTTCGGCCAAACCTTCCACTACAGCAGGAATCGAGGTCATTGCGGAGCTCCGATTGTACAGTACTACACTGCTCCGCTAGTTTGCGGTTCTTGGGTCTGCGGTGCGTGATTGTCACCTGAACTAGTGGGCGACTTTGTCCGATGAACTTGGAACGCCTACGGGAAAGGGCCACGGCCTTTTGGATCAGCGCCTTTTCGAATGGTTTGAGTGAATTCTGCACCTCGAATTGTCGAGAGCAATCCGGAAGTTTGGTCACGAATTCGAACCGCGCTTGAGTCCACTATCGATGTTGTTTTTGAATACCGCTATAGTAAAGTCCCGTGAAATGCGGAAAATCACTGAAGGACTTTCGACAAACAGAGGAATGTCGAACGAAAACAAACATACAGCTATAAAGCCAGCCTAGAGCGCAACTGAGTACTCCGCAAGGCTTTATATTCCATCTCCGTTCGGCAGCAAAGCAGAGACAATAAAAATATCCAACGAGAAAATGCCTCAACAGGCAGATCTGGACTTCAAGAAGTTCCGCAAAAAAAAGAAAATAAGAGAAGACAGTCGGTCATTTCCGGTTGAATCTGCGCTCGCGAAAACTTAGCCTAAGGAGGGATAATCTCAGCTGGGATGAGACGACTTGAAACGCCCAGCGCAAGATTATTCCGTAATCGGCCTTGTTCCAAAGAATCGTCATAGTCTCCCGCGTATCACTTGAGAATTGAGGAGGAGATAACACTGCTATTTTCCATGACAGCCTCTTGAATTCATTACCCAGTCCACAAATCGTCCCGATGTACCACAAAAGCTATGCAGAACAACGTGAACACCTACGTAGGATGAATGGAATTCTCTACGTCGAGAGAACGCATTGTTCTGTGAAATAGGTTTTATTCCGAGGAAATACGGGCAATGACGTCAAGGTGCATCTGCCGCAGGACGAGCACCAAATCTCCATAGGCGTACACAGTTCACTGAGCAGAACTCTTTGTCATCTGCTGTCAGCGGTGTTGCGTTAAATTGTTTCTGACAGCTGTCACAGACAATAGTTTTTGAAGTCCCTCGGCCCACGTGGCTGCTTTTCGAGGTCGCTTTCTTCTTGGGAACTTTCGGTTCGAATAGTTTCTCTGGAATCCGCGCCTTCTCGTAATCCAAGGCTGTTGGGTGATCTCGGCGATACTCGATTAGAAGCTGGCGAACCTCCTTGCTGATTGCGACTGAATACGGTGTCTGCTTGTCATTATTAGTCGCTGTTAAGTCCGGCTGTGCTTTAAGAATTGTCCTCAACATTCCTATTCGTCCCCGGCGGCAGCACAAATGAAGCACAGTGTTCTGCGAGTCGTCAATCGGTTTGGAGAAGACGCCAGGCAGGTCTTCGATCGAGGCTTTATTGAGGACAGCTTCGAACTCCTCCAGATTGTTGTCGTTGCATGCTAGGAAGAGTTCTTCGTGCAGTTCTTTTTCGCGCTGCGGAGGAGGAACCGGATTCTTTGAGAGTTTCTTTCGAGTGGCTTTAGGTGTCTCCTCAGCTTCCAAATCTTCATAAGTAGTAGACTGCGATTGCTTTTTGGAGCTTTGGCTCGTCACGTGTGTCTCGTTTTTCGGCACTTGAACAACCTTTTTCTCATAATAATTTATCGGATGTTTAACGAGAACAACTGCTGTCACGCAATCATGCACTCTAATGAGCTCTTTCAGTGTGGGCCGGCGAGTGACCATGGGAATCGTACGCAACCGCGGATCGGTTTTATCGAATATGGGAATTTTGCCTCCAAAAAGGATATCCCGATTGGCTCGCAGAGCTCTGTAAAGGACAATATCACAGCGTTGCAGGTGGGCGTCCCAGGACGTTAAGCAGTTACGGGCCTTTTGCGCGAGTGAAATTTCGTTGTAGATTCGTAAACTAGCCCCCGCAGACTGAGGTGCGTTGCCTTGATTGTTCCGCGAGCTTTGTGAGCCTCCCTGTTTTTTGCGCACGGTGTACGAATGGAAAGTTTTGCTTTCTAAAACTCTGCCGTTATGGAAGATTGCCGCCGCAAAGTGTCCGCCCGCTATCATAATCAAAGCCATACGCAGATTGTTTTCCAATACCGAATTCAACCGGGCCATAAGTTCCGCCTCAGGCAGTGATTCGTTCTTCGCTTCGATAAGGACACGATTGATCTCGATCACCTCCCGATTGCTGTTCATGAACAGCAACTTCCCAGCAGCATGGACGATTTCTACGTTCTCCTCAGATTCGCTATCCGTCGCTGAAATACTCTCGCAATCGCTGCCGATCGTCTCGAATTGTTCCTCGGTCACAACTTTCTCGTTCATCAGCCTGGCCTTAATATTGAATCGGTGCCAATCATTTTTATAGTGCTCCACTTGGTCCTCTCGTGATCGAAATTCAACACCACATGTGGCGCAAGTCTTCTCAGTGCATATGGTCAGCTGCTCGATACGAGGTATTTGTGGCACATGAATTTCTTCGGGGTGCTCAAACTTCTGATTGACGGGCTCCAAGTCACGGAGATGCTGTCGGTAGTTCGACACATCTTTCAGGAGGAAAATGGATGTGGGAGAAGCCATTGGTTTGATCTGAAATAATCCAGCTTTAAACTGGCAGACCAATGAAAGACGCCATCGAAACACAGACACCCACGATTCACAGAACACAACAGACCGTAATCATTTCCGCGATCCCGAGTATTGACGCATCAATCCCTGATTCACGCCATCGAAATCACTAGCTCGCTGAATATGTGAGGTCAGCGAAATGAAGAAATCGGTGCTACCTACTCCGCGAGCTAATGAAGATAATTTTCATCAGCGTCGGATGAGAATCTAGGTGACCATGAATGAGGTAGGCACCGGAAGTCCAGGCAAGTCGCGGAATCCTTCTTGAGTTAGCGCAGATACATGGATCAGAATTTCCATATCTTGGGTTCAAATGAAAAAGGGTGAGGACTACAGGCTCAACAGCGAAGTCTGTGGAGTCCAATTGCCGTGATCACTAGTCTCGTACATCTATTAACCTCCATATGAATGCCCTCAGGATGAAAATGACCCGGAATCGAATCTTGATCCTCGATACAAGACTTTGAAGAGCGCTCGTTCGAACCCTCGTTTCTAGCCCGAGTGGTTACCCGTTCCATACTCAGAAAAGAATGCATCTCCGTTCCATGCTCGGAACTGATAGTACTTTCGTTTCATGGAACGGGCCTCAGGCGGAACTAGCTGGAGATGACCTCACCGATAGATCATCTCCAGCTAGCGAAATGGAATGAACCAAGGCTTTTCGTAGGTCCAAAAGTTATCGAACGAGGAGCGCTGAAAGCCTGGAGTGCATCAAAACGGAACTCTATGGCCGATCCCGCTGGGACTCGGCTCGAAGTTCGAGCTTAGGCGACCCGAAAGCACTCCGCAACGTTATCGCCCACCGGCTGCCGATGAGGTACCGGAATCAGAGGCATACACAATCCGGATCCGGATCAATGAACAGCCTCCGAAGAGATTGAATACGATCTCTCCGGACTTTCACTCAGACACGCAACCTCAGCAGGGACGCGTTTGTCCCAAGTTCTGGAGCGGAGTCAGTGTCAAGAAGACAGAGTTCCAAAAGCTCTCACCGAGAGCGAGTCACTCAGCGGAGCAGCAATACACCCTCGACATCGAATGTATTTCTAACACCGTACTCTCTCTATCTCGTATTCCAGGGAATCATCGCGCTGGATAAGTAGTGTCTGAAGCGAGTCGCTCCGTTAGACTCAACTTCATGTGCACACAGTGAAACGAAATCGCATACCGAGTTTGCCACACTAAGAGTGTGCGTAATGGTCGAGAGATAACAAACTCGCTCTTGGCCTTGACGGGTAGATCCCCGCTCGCGCGACCTGGAATCGTGACTCTCGGAGTGCTTCGGTCGCTCCAGACGACCGCCACTGTGCCTTCTCCGCTCTGTTGGAACATCCCATCTACTGGTCATGTGATCATCTCTATAGAATTCCAACAGACTCAAAGGGGCATTTGGATGGCACCGTCGAGAAGCAGCAAGTATAAAGATCGACGGGACTTCCCCGCCCGGTCGAACGCAACGTTCACTCGAGGGAAGGTGCGAAACGTCAGTTTTCCAACATACCGCTGATATGGTAGCAATCGCACCCTGGGTGCAGCTGAACGATCCTTTTGAAGTGTCCATTGTTCGAGGGTATCACTGATGGTGAGCAGCAAACCACGGATCTCTCGTCATCAAACTCAGCCGTGTTCAAACTGATGAACTGTCTTTGAGGCTCTGCTATTGAACCGTGTACTGCTATGATATGAGTAACACAGGAGATGGAAGCACATGGGAGAGGGATGTGACATAACCTATTAACATGCCAATTCCAACCCAAAACGAAGGAGGTCTCTAGCATTGTTTTGTACATGCTGCGAACTGATTGTAAGAACGTAAAAATCGCGAATTCCTGCGGATGCCTTATTCTTCAGTTTTACGACCAGCGAGTGGAGCTAATTCTGTTTACAATATTCTCCCGATAAAGAGCTTAGCCCAAAGGAGCTGAGTATAAACGTCTCAGAAGCTACTCCAACTGTTCCTTGAATTGGGTCGCGGCTTGTCAGTCGAAAAATTCCGTTCGAGCACCGGGAGTCTTCCACTGACTTAGAGCGGAACAGGTGTTTTCGCCTTATCTTAATCTAAAGCGGCATACTAGTGATCATCTAGGAAGCCTTGAAGCGACAAAAACAAACCAGGTGGCATCGTATCTTTCACGTACCGGAGGTTGTTCGTTTGAGATGATAGGGAGGCTATCGCCTACGTTTTCCAGCTCCATTTTGAATGCCACCGTATGGAGAGAGCAAGTGACAGACTGGCACGAGTAGGTTCCCCCGTTCGGTTTCAGCCACTCTCGATAGGAACCACAGCGATTGATTCACGTATCGCGTCCGAACGTGCAGCTACTATTGGAGTCCACAGCTCAGAATCCATCCATCGGGTTGGAAAATGGTTGGAAATCTTTTCCAATGAGCAACAGGGCATTGAAAGTGCTCTTCTGCTTCAGCCACTTCGCGTGGTGCTGCCCCCTGGCGGGACGTAACAGTGCGAATCGCGTGCTCACTTTTCCGAGTCAGCCAGACTACGACTCAGGGTTGCAACGGCACCTGTTTGGCGCACCGCAATGAGAAGAGCATATGGAGTGAATACTGCGCCGAGAATGAGCGAAATTTCTGATCACGGTCTAAGATGTCTGCCCACAGATATAAGAACACTCACGTCACACGGACATCATTAAAGTCTTCATGTTAAACCAACCTGAGATTGATTGCGCAACTAAATGAGTCGCAGGGGGTAGCGGAACCCCCAGTGGCGCCTACACGACCTCTCTATCGGTACCGAGTGAGTCAGAAACATATGTTCGGAGATCAAAGCAATGCATGTCTCCATCTTGAAAAAAGGCGCCCCCTGGTGCCTGTGAACGTAGGCACGGCCCGTGCGGCCCGCTAGCTGCTAATAGGAGCCTCAAATAAAGGCGCAAGACTTATCGGCCACTTGAAATGATACTCCGTTCGAAAATCGAACGAATTTGTAGAGCAAATTTTACGATCCGTAATCCAGCATTGTCCTCGAGCACAACATCTTTCCCGGATCTGATCCATGATCATGGCCTCAACACGTGAGAGTACCCGGATCGCGAGGGGCTAACTTACGCATCAGTCGTTCGGCCGAGCAAGAACGACAGGCCAAGACGACCGGAACGTTCTTTCGTTTTGACTGAAAACTTGAGACTCACCTTCTTCGGGCTTGATCCGGAAACACGGTCACGTTCATAGGAGGCTATCCTTTTACGTTTGTGCCCAAGCGCGAGCTCCGAATCGGACGGTATTTCTATATTCATTTTCATTTTCTCCAGAGCTCACTGAACTGCTCAGGCGGCAACAGATGGTGTCCCGATCTGCCGTGAGAGACGGACTTGAAAAGCGGCGCGCTCGTTCACGATGGAGAGCACAAAAGTCGAGAGAAGCGTTTTAAGCCAGCACGATGATGAGCTACACTCTTCCACGCACATTACCCGACTGACCGAGCGCATCCCGCGAAACGAACAAAAGGTAGAACTTCTGGTTTCTGCGGGGAGAGTTCGATGTGGATGGGATTTGTGCGAGAGCGTTGGGCCGGAAGTTTATGTGGCCAGGACAGGTGAGGAGGCTTGATGATTATTCGAGAACTTTAGGTTCCTGACTGGGTAGTCAGAAGTTTGAAGGTTCAAACGAGTCAAGTTTCTCAAAACTCTCATTTTATTCTAGAATTGGGTTCGGTTCTCAGGATCGCGCGTGAGGACTTTTCCGGTATCACTGTGCTGCGGCGGCTCTTGGAGGTAATAGTTCCAATTATGCAACAACAGGTTCGCACAAGGCAGAATATCTATACATGGTTCCTCAGCGAGATCAAAAGCTAAACATCACAAAATACCACTCTGTGTATCTCAGCGGAAATGAGGGATCCCCGGTCAACTGTGCATCGGAACTGCCCACAATGATCGTTAGATGGATCAGTTGTGTTCTTCCTTTCCAGTTACACACGGCTAGCCTTCTTGTCCGAAGTCTGACATGAAGGCTTTGAGCTTGACTAAATCGGCGGCATTCACAGTAGGTTTCATCTGTTGCAAGCTCAGTTGCATGTCCTTCATGGTGACCTGCGACCAATCAGGATATGAGTTCCGTCTCGTAAGGATTGAAGTGAATTTTCGGATCAGTGAAAATGGAGAGACATGCAAACTCACTGTCGGTTCGCAAAGCTTGTCACCGGGCACTTGCATCCAATTCATCTCTAATGCGCCTGGATCGCCCGGACTGCAAGGCATTAACAAATCATGGACTGTTTTCGAAGGATCGTCTCTCGAGGGTCCTGAGACTTTCTTGAAGTGTGTGGCCGTTTGCACTTTACGGACAGGCTGCATAAGAGCGTCCCTCACAACGACGGAAATATCAGCGCCCGAATAGCCTTCCGACATCAATCCCAATTGCTTGAAGTCCTGTAAGAGTCGCGGATTTCGATATCGTTCAGCTCATTCAATCAACGATTCAGATCTTCACCCCCGTTACTCTCAAAACGATTCGAATGCCGTAGTCGGAATTCAAGCCAAAGTTAGATGACTAGCCTTTTCGGTGAGTGTGTTCGGGGTGTTCCCAATGTGTAACTTGAACATTCCCGAACGAGCCGGAGCCTCAGGGAGGGGGATGTATATTCTCTTTTCGAATCGACGTCGGATAGCGGAGTCTAGGACCCATGGAATGTTGGTGGCGCCGAGAACGAGGATTCCTGTGTTCGAGAAAGGTTCAGAATGAGAACACCCCCGGTACGACCCCGATTCACACCCGACCCCAGAAATCTTCACCCCGTCCCACCTTCATTATCGTTGTTTACTCCCTGCATCTGCACCAGAAATTCGGTTTTGATTCGCCGAGTAGCATCCGCTTCATTGTCTGACCGCGTAGAGCAGAGAGAGTCGATTTCGTCTGTGGATTTTTTCAAAAAATTCCATGAGTTACCGGATCTCAAGTTAACGGCGCTCGTTTCCGATCGGGCTCTCAAGCTTACCGATGAATATGATCGCGGGTTTCTGGGCTCGAGCCATCTCGAATAAACCACGGACCAGCTTCTCGGATTCGCCGAGCCATTTACTGACCTGAGGGAGTTCATTAAATGGTTAATGGGAGCTCGTTGAGGGAGCTGGATAACAAGGTTTCACCGGGAAAACTCGCGCTGAGCTTTTCACCACTGATCAGATTCGATCATAAGGGAACGGGAGAATATCTCACCAGATGAGAGCTCGAAACTGAGAGGAACGTCGAGTTCTGCGCTTCCGTTGCAACTGCCTTCGCCAAATAAGATTTACCGGTTCCCGGAGGACCGAAAAGAAGGATTCCTTTCCATGGTGTTCGTTTTCCTGCAACGCGTGAGCTTGTTACGGACTTCAGAGAAGCTAAATTTGAGACCTCAGAAGAGTTGCGCGTCGTTACACTAGAGATTGAACAGAGCTGTGACTAACCGGTGAAGAGATGGGGGAATTTTATGGGTAGTATAACAGCCTCTTTCAGAGCTTCCTTAGCCTGTTCGAGACCAGCCACATCTTCCCATTTCACATTCGGTCTTTCTACAACAACGGCACCCTCAAGTTGTGTCATCAATTTTTTCTTCTCTGGGTCCTCGCTGAGGAGAGAAAAACTATGAAAATCCAGCAATCCAAGGAAACGCGCCCTCAAGTCGAGGCACTCGTTCATGGATCGCATGAGTTAAATGGGAAAATAGATCGGCATCAATCAAACCGACCAATCGAGGGGTCAGACCTGTTCTCAGAATTTTCATCGGCGTCATCTTCCTTGACAGGTTTCTTCTTATCTCCGTTGCCATTTGAGTTCTTAAGATATTCTTTCAACTTCTCTGCTCTGTCCAAGTAGGTTATGCATTTTGTCCTTATTGAGTCTTTCGCTTTTTCGTTCTGAGCTTCGTATCGAACAGCATGAAGAAAGTACTCAACGCCGCTCTCGTAGTAGCGGAGAGCCTCTTCGTAGTTTTTTTTCCGATCCTCCTCGGTCGCCTGGAATGCACAGATTATTTTCAAACAATCCGGGACTTCGCAGAGTCGCGTCGAACATCGCATTTGTGATTCTGTTGGCTCGAATTCGAATTTCAGCGATTGAGACTCCTCTTCCTCCACGAAGAAACGAACCTTTGTCACCAACTCTATGGCTTTTTGTAGCGCCGACCCGTTAGACATGGCTAGCGGCTGTAACGATGATTATCACCAGACCTCAGCGGTAGATGACTGCGGTTTCTCGATCCTGGAATTCCAGAGGAAGAGAAACTCTTATCAGCTCTCATACTTGATTCAGAGCTTCAGGAGACACCACAGGACGCTCGAGAAAACCCGCTCGCAAATTCACTGAGACTCAAAAGAGTGAGTCAATTACTGTAAGGCCGTTCGATCCCTCAAACGTCACGACATGAGTCACCTTATCACAAACTCGGTCGTCTCTGATCATTGGAAAGTATTCTTCGAGTGCTGTACATGACAGATCGCTAGTCAGTGCTACGTTGTGGTTTCCGCTAGCCCAGAGCTCGCTTGGGATGCTTTTAGGTATCTTCTCTCGACGGAACAGTCATATTGATGGGTGAAATAGCGTTGCAACATACCCGAAAGTTTCCCTCAGCTTACCTCCGATGAATGTCGCACAGACGCGGGATTCCGATGGAATAGAGAGTGTTTCGAACAACCAACACAGCTCATCTATCTATTCAGTCTTTCTCTATTCGAGGTTCTAGCTGATGAGATACGGTCCTACACCACACACACCAGCATGAAAATGATCATCGAGGGGAGCGTCGTCTGCTAGAGTGCCATATTGTTGTTTTCGTCGCAATCGAGCGCCAGCTGACAATGGGAGCCTCATCGAGTGACAGACCCCCACGTAACAACCGATTCGTCAGAGGTTTCAAGGCTCCGACTCAATCGTCAAGCTCACGGTTTTCGCGAAAAAGAGCAGCGCCCTGTTGTGAGATTTCATTGGCGGAGCCCGAAACCGGGCAGTCCCCATTCCAGCGGCCCCACTGGCACGTTCGCGGGGAACCACGAGACTCCTCACATCCTCACATGTTCTAGGAATCAAGCATTCGCCAGCACGTCGCCCCGCCGCAAAGTGGGCCGACAGCGACCTAAAATACATATGGCGTTGGGCCTGAAATCTACGGCGCAGCCGCCACTGGCCGGCTGCGCGCCGTCCGATTCTGAAATCTTCGTTCGGATGTCCGCATCGATCCATTGCTCTCATCTGGAGCGTGAAAGTCATCCTGTAAAACGAGCGCCGCAAGGCGCAGTCGGCCCCGGATGCCCCGGAATCTTTTTTACACTTGCAAGAAAAATGTAACATATGAGCTCAGTAATAGGTAGCTATCCTAAACCAGTCAGTCGCGGAGATCAGTATCAAAATCCAGTTCTCCGACAGTTGGGCGGTGTTCAATTTTGGACACTGATCTTGGTGGATATTCCGGAAGAAGCCTCAACGTAATCGTGGCATGAAGTACGATTGTGTTTCCAACAACAAGGAAATGTAGAAGAACGAGGGGAACCTCAGATGGAAAGCCAAATTCTGATTCCATTATGACGACAGGTTGATGAAACCATAACGTTCGAACTTGTTCCAATGGCTAGCTTTCTGGAAACCGCGGTGATCCGCATGATGGCGCGATTCCAGATCTTTGTAACAGCTGCATAGCAAGCTCGAAGATCGGAGTCTTTGACTGCTGACTAAGTTCTTGCTTGGAGAAACTTGGCTATTTCTCCCGAACCTGTTGCCTGCGTGTCCACTGGTCTCATGGTATGCTCTTCCCACGACACGTCCAAGAATTCATTGTAGGATGCGCGCTGGGGTCATTCCGCAGAATCAGGGGAGACAAACATTCAAGAATTATTGAATGTCGTCGGATATTGGAGAGCTGTGATCAGGTGCTACTGCGATGGAGAAATTTCGTCTATTTCCGCTTCCAGGCATGAGGCGTTTCTGAAGTTAATGACATGGACGATTGAGGTACCCTTAGCGAACCCGCTGGTCTCAGCATCAAGGCTCCGTCGTCAAAGCATCAAGGCATCTTCCTCCGAAGTGCCATGAAGACGCTCTTCGCGCCTAGCGATCGGGCTCCTCGTTTGGAGGGCACGCCATGGCGCGTGATCGGCGCTCGCCATCTCTTCCATCTTTATCACGAACTCTCAGACGAAGAGCGGCTTGGGCGACTCTTCTCGCAGAGGCTAGTGATAGTTCATCGATAAATTACGCGGTCAACTGGGGATTGTCGCTGGGTTCCCTCCTCTTCCAGCCATTGGAATGAGAACCCTACTTGATAAAATTTATACAGTTACCAACAATAAGTGTATTACGACATGGAACTCGGTATAAACTTATCTGCCCCTCTTATGAGCACTGTTCTATTCGACGAGGTGGTTCGTGCCGAAAGTGTGCCTCTTGGTTCGGATTAAAATCTTCAAACGTTTCATAAAGTGAGCTTTGTCATGAGAACTAAACCGGACTCTCGGGATCAACATCTTGTGGCCGGCGAGTCTTGAGTTCACCCACGAGCTCTTTCAGACTCTGAATGTACTCTTCCAAACCTTCTCCGTCGAGAGCCGTGACGATCATTCCATTGTCAGCCTCAGGCTCCTCTTCACCTTCTTCGCGGAAAAGCTCCCTGTGGAAAGTCTTGGAATGGAGTCTCGTTCCGGCATTCGTAGACTGAAAGGACACGTCTGAAGGGCAACAAAGAGAAAGAGGAACAAAACTCGCGTACTCACCGCCTTGGCCGTTTCACAACGGAATCCGACGCTGCGTCCGTCGAGGCGACGGTAGCTGTCGCAAGAGATCATGAGTCAAATGAGGAAACATGGCTCATGACGGTGATACAGTCGAGCTCAGTTATAAGAGACTCGGATATAAGAGAAAACCACAAATACGGCGCTCTTTCGGATTTTCTGTCTCCTTGGGACCTCAGGTTGGAGACTTCGGATATAAAAGCTCACCGTGCATAAGAGACTATTCTGATATTCCCGAGCGGTCTCTCGTATGCGAGTTTGACTGTAATCACATCGGCTTCGATCGGATTGAACTCACTTTGATTACTCCCTGGAGCTCTCTTCGACCTCTTAGCATTCACGCGTAATCCAGATCTGCTCGCACTGTAGCTTGAAAGCAGAGTTTCTTTGTTTTGCTTTGCCACAAGCTTTCGCGTCTCTTTGGTCTGTTTGCGAACGGCTTCGATCTCAGCGTCTAATCTGAAACGCCAAACCCTCTTGCCTGACACAACCACCCACAACTCTTATGGAGAACACACTCACATGATGGAGTGGGGGTCCTGATGATCCCGCACACGGCGATTTTCTCCGGGGCCGGTGTAAATACGATGCAATAACAAGACTCAAATGATTCACGCGCTCTGTAATGAGCAGCTTCGACTTGCCACGAGTCCTGATTTTACCTTTGAATCCTTTGACTACCCTTAGCTTCCAGGGTCTTCAGCCGAAGCTTGCAAATCTCGTGATTCTTTGTTTCCTGGATTTGCTGCAAGGTCGCCTTGAACGATTCCCGGGACGAAGACATCTCCCGGCGATGTATGGCCTGGTTTCGAGTTTGGAGAAATTCTTATATGTACTCTGATTGTGGGAGAAAGGGAGTATAGTGCAAGGTGGACTGGGAGCTACTCTGCATTCATTTCGGGGTAATCTGTTGAAGGCTGAGCTTCAGCAGAGTTATCCCGCAAACTATCTACACAACTAACTGTGATCTCAGCCTTAAGTTTCTTGAACTCCTCGTCGATACGAAACTTGTCAGCGCGCAGCTTCTCGACATCGTCTTCCATGGCCTTCTGGATCTCCACGCATTCTTGCTACAGATAGGAATGCTTATGAAGCTCGCGGTGTGCCCTTCGACATGTTCGATTGGAAGTATTTATAATGCTAAGGGCAGCGAAACGATCTTCAGAACATCATCACAATTTGTTGTCTTACCTCAAGTCTAGCGACGAGCTCCTTGTGCTCTGATTCGGCAGAAGTTGATGTTTCTTGCTCGGTCTGCTGCGACGTCGCGGTGAGCAGGTTCCGATTCTTGGAAATCTTCATTACTATCATGTGAGATAGGCTTTAGCATGGGGTTCGTCGGGGATATCCGCCCAGTCATTTGTCCTAATTTGGCGATCCTGATCCATCGAGGGATCTGGAGTGGGCCGAAGAACGATAGGTACCGATTTCTGAAGCCCGGCGCGAGTTGAGTTTAAATTCCTCCATGGCGCTCAATAGTGCAGAGAATGCTCCCTCCTTGATTTTAAGATCGTCGGGTGAAACGTCGGCCAGCGACGCGTCCAGTCTGTCAAAACAAGTGTCCAAACTCCGCTGTTGGTCGGTGCAGTCAGGCAGAGATCCGAAATTTGCGCGAAGCTCTAGCGGGGTGCGATCTTTTTAGGCGAGGAACTCCATTGCGTAGCGAATCGAGTACCGTGTTTCTCTCATAGTAAGCCATACCCTGAAAATAAGCCGTAGCCCTATTTTCGCTAATTCCGGCAATAGAAGCCGTACCCCCGAAAATAGGCCGTAGCGGAAATCGCCTCGTGGTTCGCGGAGGCGAAACTTTCGCCGTGAAACCTCCAGATATCCCACCATGGATGTTCACGTTAACGCGAATTGATGCCTGCGGCTCCTGAGAATTCTACGGAGAGGGTTTGTGAGCCTTGTGTCCTATGCGTGTCAAAGACTATGTGCGGTCAGAAGCAAATGATCACATTGAAAATCGCATGAAACGAAACTAGCGCGGCAACTTCGTAAAGCCGGCACTAGCGGAAGTTGTTTCCTGGGTGAAGATGTCTTGGGAAAAAAATTGCGAAGGTTGCGTCAGGAATGCATTGCGAGCTAGATATCTGGGAATAGGTAGCCCGTTTGAAGAGACCTACGTAGCGAGACACGACCGCCTCGGTCCGAAAATTCTCTTGGAACACGACGCGAATCGGAACAGGCATTGTTAAACATTACGGTATTTGACGACGTCCCAGAGGGGGGCGACTCAATTGTTCCAGATCGAGCACTCACCGGTTTAGGCTCAGCTATCCTAAAAATCCCCATGCGAGTACAATAATATAACCTTGGCTGACAATAAAAGCCATCCCCCGAAAATAAGCCGTACCCCATTTTTCCAGCATCTGAACAAATACAAGCCATGGCTTACTATAAGAGAAACACGGTATCAACCATACTCGACTTTCCAACCGATGCTCGAGCTTCTGTTTTCCTCACCTTCGATGACTTCGGCGGCCATGGTCACGACTGTTCGAATAGATTCAGCTTGCTTCTGTGTCTCTTGGATGTACAGAATGCACGTTACATTCAAGCGGAGATGGAATGTGCAGCAAAACCCAAACTTTCGGGAGGGAATATTCAGACGAGGCGATCTCCGCGGGACCCAAGAGGATCATTTGCCTCTGACGGTGAGATATCTTGGATGAGGGAGTTCCTAGACTCCCCGCTCTACTTCCATAGGAATTCATTCCATGGGGAACCCTACTTCCATGGGAAGAATTCTCATAAATGGGGCGGATATCTTCCCTTTGAGTCGTGATCCGGTGTTGACCATCTTTTGGTATTGACAGGCGACGGTCTTCATCTCAGCCAGTACGAACGACAGGAGCTCTCGCTCAGTCACAGGTTGCCATAGGCTCCCAGAGTACGGGAAGGGGGGGAGTTAGAGGCACCAACGAAGAACTAGTGATATACTACTTCAAATGGTCTCAGTTTTGCTTGACGAGGTGTGGGTCATACTCGAGTCGACTGTGTCGGTGTTGGCGACGGAAGATAGGTACAGCAACGATGGACTCTGCAACGCGTTGCATTAAAAGATTTGAATGCTGTTCAAGTGCAGATATGATGAGCACGTGTTTGCTGATGATTTATCCGCTGGATTTCAGCCATCGAGATCCGGATATCATGAACTTCAAGCTGCCAGCCTCAAATGACGAAGGCTTCCTCTGGGATTCCATTGTTCTTGGGGAGACAACGGCAACTATCGAGTCATTTGACAAGTACGCTCGCTCAGTTTCCATACGGATTGTGTGAGAAACCCGTGAATTTGGGCGGACCCGTACCATGCGCAGGCTGTTATGCTGACGATATTCAGTTCGCTCAAGTTCCTCACAACGAAGCTGATTGCTCGCAGACGAGACCCCTCGAAGAACTTCTCTCTGAAGGGCATCAAAGGATCGGTATCCTGAACCATATCTACGAATGAGAAGTCAGATGGTCAGATCTGATCAGTCCTTATTGAACTTTGCCATACCATCAGGCGAACATACGACAGCCAAAGTCTATATTGCCGGATACAGTCAGGAATCTGGTTCAATCGGATCTTGAGAAAGCAACCGATATCAAGTCGTTCGAGTCATAGTTCGCTTGATGAGATGATGAGAACTCTCGTCGATGTCGAGAATATTGTGTTTCAAGCACCTCGGTCTGCTCCCGGGGAGCTGAACCACCCTATCGAGAAAAGATCCCTGCATGACTCACACATGGCGGAAGCCATGGAGGAGGTGGCCATCCCGAAGATTCTGTTTCCGGCTCTTGTGTAGGGCAGCAATCTCTCTTCGGATTTTGATAGAGTTCTTCGAATGTCAATCTCGGTTCATCGAGTTCAGTTTCAGATGCATGGGTATATTAAATGACGGTTCGGGGATTCAGGCGGATGGAGAACACCGCCTTGAGGCCAATGACGAAAACCGGAAACCATAATCACGAATTCCATCCCCGCTTCCTACACGCAGCATTGATGAGAGAATCAAGAACTTGTACTAACGGTTATGGCACTGATCGCAGTTTCTTTTATTTTCAAGATCACGTCATAGATATTTACATCGAGATAGTTATCAGCAACTCATCACAGTGGAGACCCGGAGAAGTTTCCTCTCACGATTCGTTCTGAGAAGCTTCCTTATCCGCTGCGAGAAAAGTCGGGAGTAAAAGTCTTGCCTGACACGAAATGTATCATAACTGACATAAGTAATTTCTTCGCTTTGCGACGACTGAAAATGAGAGAGCCAAGAGGACACAATGTTCCATGGGCTGCTTTACTGACCGTTGTAGGCATACTCGAGAGCGGACGATATTGTGTTCATGTCAGTCTCGATGATCTTCGCCCAGTTTTCAACGTCGCCGATTTCTTTCAGGCTTTTGTGGAAGTTGTCAAGTAGAGATGTCCACTGCTCAGTCTGTCGTAGCAGCTGTTGGCTGTGTGCATGGAGCTGTTTAGCTTCGGTATCGAGCTTCTTCTGGTTGAGATAAGCTTGCGCTACCCTGAGAATGAAGGAAGGATTATCCCAGATCCAATCCAATAGCTTCGCTGCGTCGCACAAGATTCCTCCGTGGCGGCTCCAAAGTATTCCGGTGTCTCACTCACCCAACGTTCAGATGATCCATCATCAGAGACGTGAACTGGTTAGTGGCGTTTATCGCCACCTTCCTCTTATGCTCTGGAAAAAAGATCGGGGTATTTCATCACGCTCTGAACCACGCGGAGAGCTGTTATCCGTGGCTGATATTCTCATGAAAGTACTAAGCTGTGAAATATATTACCGAGTTCATCCCTCCTTTGAGCGGCCCTCTGGTTATGCTCTTTGAGAATGTTTGTCAACATGATTCTGAAATGGACCATTTTGAGCCAGGGAGAAAGCACATGCACCGCAGGTGAAAGATTGAGCTCTTAGTCAAGATCTTAGGTTTGGTGAGATTCCCAAGCCCAGGCAAAGATGGAGTAGGAAAAGTGATCGCCGCCCGCCGCCCATGTTGAAAACACGTCCAGATTCGCTTCAGAGAACTCGTTTATTGATTCTCCTCAGCTCCACTGAATGATTATATACAATCCTTGACTGGCCGCGTGCTGCACTGCTCTGAGCCGGGATATTATAGCACTTTGTAGAATTCCCTCTGCAGGTTCAAGCGGACTGCAACATGGGCGCTGTGCGTCGGAAAGATATTAACGGGCAGGTTCCAAACCATCGTGTTCACATCGAGTTCTTTAGGCGGCTTCCAGTCCGTAGCCGTGTGCTCCTGAAGTTCCGGCGGAAGCGCTTTGAGATCGTTGGGAGTCATGACGAATTCAAAGTGCAGGCGCCAGGACAGCTCCACGATGTCGGTTTCAAACGATGGAGCGGCGTGAACCGGTATGGGGAGAGCCATGTGCGTCTGTTTGAGGAACAGACAGACCTCGTGAGCCTTGCCGTAGGACGAAACGTTCGTATACTTCCCGTTACTCGTCTTCTCTATGCTTTGCAGAGTGACCGAATACTGCACACAAGGTATTGTGGCCTTGGAGAAATCGAAAGTGCCCACAATGTCCTCGCCCAATCTGAAGTTGGATTTCAACAGACAAAAGCGAGCAACGTAATGCTCCCCCTGAGTGATGTTGAAATAAGACGGTTGCCTCGGGGCTGTCAAATCTTCCAGGTATTCCATTGCACAGTCAACGAGGCTAGGCTTCGGGGGCGGAGTGAGGAACGGATTCGAGTTCTCTTCTTGACCATCTCTCGCCGGATACACAAAGTCATTGATCTGGAACACCTTCAGCGGGATTTTCATCAGCTTGCTCGACGCGTTTATCTTCTGTGTTCCTATCGAAATCTTATGGTTGTAGCGAACCATTTGACCGTTGAAAGACGGCGGCAGAAATGGAGGCAGACGCTCGGTGTAGACGAAAGTTTTGACATCGCCAGGTAGAAGATGGAGATCACACAGTAGAATGGAAGGTTGTGACGAATAGATGACAAAACCTCTCTCGCCTTGATTCGGCACAAACGATGTTTCCTTGCTACCGGTTACGAGCTGATCACAACGTAGGTTTGCTGGCATTGGAACTTTGCCCTCGTCGATAGAACAGTAACAGTGGAGTTGGGCTGAAGCCCATGCCAGAATTTCCGGTGAAGTTGATTCGCACGGTTGAGAAATGTTCTTGAATGTTATGATACACTCAATCAAGTCACCAGCTATATAAACTGGCTCCTTGACCAGTTTCGCCTGGGTCTGAATCATATCGAAGTATTTCCTCTCACCGAGATTTCGCAGTTGTGGTGTGCCGATCGGAGTAGAATGGAATCCGTTTCTCAACTTGCTTCCGAGTTTCTTGGAGAATCCTGTCGTGTAAGCCCGAAATCTGACACTGGCTGGCAACGTCAGCTGGTTGACGGCACGAGCAAAAGTAACGGCGACAACACGGCTCTTTCAAAATAAACAGCCTTCGCGAACAAATAGAGCAAAAAGATTGCGTGCCATTGATTCCTGTCTCGACTCACCGAATTCTGTGAGCTTAAGATAGAATCTAGGTTGCTCTTCTTCTACGTCCGGAGCCAGTTGTCGGTTTGGTCCGCCGTCAGTCAGTGGCAGCTCGGCTCTCACATCAGATGATGAGCAGCGGTCGACGGCCGCCAAACATCCGTCAGCTGCCGTCCTTTCACCTGAGGGTTCCCTCTCAAAACGCGGCCAATGCCAATCTGGCGCTTGTAGATGTTCCTCAATTACCTGTCTCCGAACCGGAAAATGTCTCGAAATTCCCGGAGGGGAGTCGTCCTCTCTGAGGTATGACCCGTAGAGCTATTTGACTAAATCATGTCAGGTGAGGGAATCACAGTGCCTGTTCGTGGCCACTTATTTGAAATTGGCGCTCGTGGAGCCCGGGAAATCCGACTTAGAACGCCCGCTAAATTTAGCGGGCTTTCGACTGTGAGTGTATTAGTAAATATGAATTGTTATTTTGTATGTGTCGGGTCGGTGTGTGGTGTAGCACCATAGAGAGTGAGTGAAGGGAACGAATCATTCGTTGGTGCCTGCCGTCGTCAGAAGTATTGGTTAGTGCGTACTCTACGACCGACTCGGAATAAGTCAGTGAACATCATGTTGTGATTCGGTTCTGGAAAGAAAAAGGATAACATCCTCAATGTGATGTCGTCGTTGTTGTCTCCGCTGCTGTTGCTTTTGTTGGTTTGTTGCAATAAGAGCTATCCACTTCGAAGGTGAGAGGGTTCACAGTGCCTTGTCTCGAGTTTCTCATTGCCATGTGTAGGTTCAAACAGCCATCGGTTGCAGTCTAAGAGTTGAACGCTGCTCCGTTTAGCGTCGAGACAGGGTTCTCAAGAGCGAATATGGAAGGAACAGGTGTCTCCTCTCGAAAGTCGTGCGCTCCATGCCTCATCGGTTGAGGTAGTTTTGGCGCCTTGCTCCCAATATCTCGTGCCTACCTGACCGATTTCGTCAGGGAATTGTCGGTGCGATCATGTCGACGTACGCTCGAGAGCGTCAAAACGTTTGACGCTAATTATCGATGTGTCAAGGTCCGGTTCCTTCACTCGAGTTGAGATCTCCTTCCAAAGCACACTGTCACCCAGAGAAAGTGTAGCAGGCGTGTCTCGCTAATTCAACGGGGTTTCCGTTGATTGAGGACTGTCACCTAGAGATAAGATTGTCGTGTCAGAGAGGAGATAGAACACGGATGCGCGTCGCAGGCCTGCAAAACGGTCGTAGCCTTCGTACGAGCTCGCCGAGGTATAATGGAAAACACCCGTGTCCAGGTTGAACACCCGGATTGCCGCCCGCGTTTCCGGTTACAATTAGGGATTGAAGGCTTGAAATTGTTGTTGAATTCGGACTTTATTCCTTTGGGTTGCCGAGTCCGTTTTGGAACCGCTATCGCCTTGTGGTCGGCTCAAATTTGGAAATCATGTCAGCGTATCCCATTTCGATGCTACACGACGTCAGACCAAGTCGGAAATGTTAGCATAGACCTCACAGATTACTGAATCTGACTTTCAAATCCTATAACTTGCCGCAGAAGAACAGCTGTAGCAAGGTACACCCAGAGATCCTTCTGAAAAAGCAGAAATCCACCCCTGAGACGCGTGGCTTTGCTTCATTATCCGCATGCTATGGTCTCCTGAGGATCCTGAGGTCGGTCTATTCTCTCTACAGTCATCTTATCAGGTCCAAATAAACTCAGCTTTAAGACTTTCGCGAACTCTGAGTAGAGGAACTCATATACATCGACTATGATCGATCTGAATGGGATGAAGTTCCAACCGATCCTTGTCAATTTCGTTTCTTGAAGCTGGCTGCGAGAAATGCTTGATGCCCTCAATACTCTCATTTTGCTGAGTCCCTCGGGAACGACTGCGCGTCGGCCATGCACTGTATGATACGCTCAAAGGTCAAGCTGCAAGGCATATCGCGGCATTATTAGTCGGGATTCGCTGCCCCTTACTCGCGGAGATATCTCAAGTCATGGTGCGAGATATGAAGAACGAACTTCGCCGGATCGCTGCTCATTTCAGAATCATTTCGGAAAACAGATTCCATTTCGCTCGTGATGATTCCTGTCTGTTACAATAAAAAACCCCCCTCTCCCCCCAAAAAAAAAAAAAAAAAAAAACTTTTTTTTCCCCCCCCCCTAATAAAAAAATTTCCCTTTTTTTTTTTTTTTTTTTTTTTTTTTTTTTTTTTTTTTTTTTTTTTTTTTTTTTTTTTTTTTTTTTTTTTTTTTTTTTTTTTTTTTTTTTTTTTTTTTTTTTTTTCTATTATAGTTTTTCACCTACAGATGTTGATAACCTCCTCAGGAACTGCGGTGCGAGGTTGATAATTTTTTTGCCAAGGTTGACTCTCCTGATCAGCTCGGGTGCAAGTTTCCGTGTTGGCGGAGTCAGCTCGGGGCTGGTTTGTTGGTACATACACCGATTCTAGAATGTTCACTTCCTATTCCGGAGCTATTTTGTCTCTGTTGACTGCTCCGCCATCGCAGAGGGCACAATAGCCATGATAGCATCTTCTGACGCTGGCTTCTCAACAAGTGTTACCAGATCTTCCAACAATGAACAGTCGTTGTTTTCGTTGTATTTTTCGTGCTTATCCTTCTGCTGGGAATCCCTCAGAAACGGCTCTCGTTCGCCAACGTCCGAAACATACGCGATGCGTCGAGTTTCGAGGGAGATACAAGACTAGTATATCAGAGGAAGTGGACCGATATCGGAGTGAGAATCGTACGCGCTTAGATACTTCAAGATAATTGTAAAATTGCTTCTGACGCTGGCGTTTTTACAGGTGGTGCAATAGCTACTGAAGACCTCCCCGTGTCGGGAGTGGTAAACCTCGGCATGTCAACAAGTGCAGCGACGACACCTTCCAGTGGCGGAATGGGTGGAGGTGGCGGAGTTTTAGGCTCGATTCACAAGAGATCCGCAAGCGAGAGAGACCTTGTTGACGAAGACAGATCAGGGCGTCGACAAAACTCACCGCGGGACAGAGGCATCTTCACTTTGCCCAGGTAAATTTTTTGTGAATCCAACTCGAAATCTTTGTTTTTTTCACTTAGATAGGAACGCGGCCTGACTCGGGACGCGTTTTCAATAATCGACGGATCCCGCGCGGCGCCGTTCTCTGTGATTTCGCACGTCGTGTCGGGAACCTAGGCAATTTTCGCTATCGTAGTTCCTGACGGCGTCGAAACAACTTTGCGATGGCTGCGTCGGTGTCGAGAGCTCATTTCGCACAAATCTTCTCGTCGTCTTCTGCTCCTTTCGTTCCGTCGTTCTTCACCCTCCGCTGGGTATCGTTGGTTTTTTACCGCTGCTGACAAAAATTCGCTCTACAAGATAGTCAACGGCTACTGAGTCCATGGCGGGACATATAACATGTTGCAGCTCGCTTGGCGGACAGCGAACCCAGGCGGCTCGTGTTGGACCGAGGTGCTGCCTCTTTTTTGCTCGAGGGGCCAATTTTCATACATTGTTGTTGGTCAAGCCCAACGTGGCCCTAACGGACCATTGTTCGTTTTTAGAATGTAATTCCAATCCTCACCGAGCGCTCTGTCCGGTCATCCTCGAGAGATGCACTCTACCTTTGACGTGATCCCGTCTCTGAATGGGAACTTGTTGAATGGCAGAAAACGACTTCGCGGCATTCTTCTTCCCTCTCTCTGTCTAGACTCCAGACGACATTCTCTGTATTTTTTTTCTGTGGCAAACGGTGGCACTTGCCATTGCAATGTCGCATTGGAACGCGGTGAATTAACCGAGAAAGCGACCAACTTTGTTATATTCTACGTTGAAGGTTCCCTCGGATCAAGAGCAGCAACGGCCGATCCGTCAAATACACGTCGCTGGAGAACAGTACTTCGCCCGTCCATCAGTCGTCGAACTCGGTCAGATCTTCGAGGAGCACAGAGAGGAAATCTTTCCTCAGCTCAATCGTCAGATCGTTCTCTGTCAAACGGGCAGCCAAGAAGAACATCAGTCTGAGTAACACTGATCTTAGCCGAGCTCGAAACGATGAAGCCTGCGACTACGATAAGGTAAGACCTTCCCGGCTCAATAGATAGTCCAACCAGCGAGCCATTCCGGAATGTATTCTATGTTCTCCTTGAGACGCAATCAAAAGCAAATGGCGCTGATCTGATCGTCAGCTGCCGCCGTAGAACCCCTCGGTAGCCTTCTCTTTCGTGAGATGAGCAGTTCCAATATCAACACATCGACTCGCTTTCGATCCAAACTAACCATGTGGACTACTACTGTTACCTTCGACCGCGTACATCTTATACCTTGTTCCCACAACCTGTCATATGCCATTCTTCCTGCGGAGCCGCGTTACCGCAAAATTCTTCCTGAGGGCGCAGCTCGGTGGGAGCATGTGAGCTGGAAATCTTCCGCCTTGCTGCCGAAAGTGGCCTTCCTCCCTTGTTCGGAGTGCTTTCAATGTAAATTTGACGGAGAAATTGCCATAGGCTGTGCTCTGATTGGAGTTTCGCCTTGCTCTTTTTTCCCGGTTTTTCGGTTGAGAGCACAGCGATCCCGGAGGGACCGGCAGCGGCAGAAGTTATTTTCCTTCGTTGGAATGATGCCTTCTTGCTTGGCTGCCGTCTAGCCAAACGGCTCCATCGTTTCGCTTCTTTCGACGTTTTCGTGAAAATCCCCACATGTCCTACACAAGTGTGGTCTCTGAGCTGACGGAGACGTTAACTTGTATCGCAGCACAGTCGTCCTCTGACTGAAGTCAGTGCTGCTTGCGCCGCCTCTGCCGCTCAGAATGAACTTGTCAGATGAAGCGAAGCGGCTCCGAAACGCATAACACGACGTTCGAATAGCGAAGGACAGATAGGGTGGCTGACTGGACGGCTGGGCGGCTGGCGGCAGCGTTGCTGATCCCTCGCATTAACCACCAATATCAAAACATATCGTCGTTGGCGCTGGCTCGATGGACAGCACAGCTTTTCAAAATTGACGTGCTGTTACGCTGGGCTGTGAATCTCGGCCGTCAAGACAACCGCCGACACCACGAACGACGGCTGCTGTTTCTCCATCGGCCATGCTGAGCGCAACGAGAAGATCGACTCGCGCAACATCAAACCAGACACAGTCCCGAGTGCTAGGAGAGCTGGAACGTCGGTGACGAAAATCACCGTAGCGATTCGTGGTTTCCTAAAAATCGGAATCGAGAGGTTCGCGAGATCGATTGCTGTCATCGGGGCCGGCCAGCCAGCCAGCCAGACACTCAGTCATCATTGCGTATGGTGCCGAGGCTCTCATTTGGTCGTCTACGTGCCCGCCGAATGATTCAATCGATTTCATCATTCTTTTTCACTGCTTGCGGTGTCGAGCGACTTCGTGGACAGTCATTTTTTTCCTCTTGAATTTCGACACCATTCCGTGGAAAGACGAGCCAGTGAGGATTCGTCGCCTAGCTGCTTTTCCATGTGGGAATGGTTAGTGGGGAGGAATCATAGTCGAACGTGAAGTTTCCTATTCGGAAGCACGGTCGTTTCATTCCGACGGGCCTTTGTCGCATCGCATCGCATGTCATGGCAACATTGGGCAGACCACACTCCGCTTCTCTTGCCGGTGGTTGCGGGATTGAGTCGGAGGAATTTTCATTGGACAGACGAGAGAGCGGCTAGTTGAAACCAGTCTACGTGGAACTGCAGAAATTACTCGTCGTCAACCGACCACTGCGTCTCAGAGTGTCATTGAAGAGTGTTTATGTAACGCAGACACAACACACGCGCACACACAGACACCCACGCATACTCTTCGGACGAAAGGAGCCTTCCATTCAAATTGAGGATCCGATTGCGCTCGTCGTTTATTGCTCTTGTTGCGAGTGGCATGAGCTGCGCCTTAGATCGATGGTTTTCCCCCGACCAAAGAGTTTTGCAGGAACAACAGCGAGTGGTGTCGAAGATCCCGTTTGCTTGAACCGCGGTGCATGGAGGTGCATTGACTAAGAAAACGATGCACAAATATTTTCAGCCTATCGATGAAAACCCCCCGGTTGGCCTGATCGGAATGAAGAACCACGGCAACACATGCTATCTCAACTCGATCGTACAGTGCCTTTCGAACACGGACACGTTCGCCGAGTACTTCGTCTTGAACCGCTACCAAGTGGACTTGCTCTACTCGAAGAAATCCAACCGGAAAAAGTACGGAACCAAGGGCGAGGTCACTGAGCAGTTAGCTCTGCTCATCAAGAGCCTTTGGAGCAGTACGATGTATCCTGAAATCAGTGCGAAGTGAGTACATCTACGCTGAGGTCGTGGTTGATCCTTGATTCTACCGAGGTCAGGATCACCATGGTTGATCTTGACCGCGAACAAGTAGATACTCCGCGTGGGAAGCTGATTTCAGCACTTACTCGTGGTTCCATCTTTAGGTTCAAAACGCTTGTTGGAAAATACGGACCGCAGTACCAAGGATCGGAGCAACACGACGCTCAGGAATTCTTGATTTGGCTGCTGGACAAAGTGCACGAGGACCTGAACAGAGCCAACAAAACCAAGTATAAGAAGCTCGATAGTAAGGTGAGTAATCAATCCGGAAACGGACGCTCACGCCGCAGCAGGCGGTTTCAGAGAAGTTTTATCTCGCAGGAATTATCAACATTCAACTGCCACTTGGAAACGTGTTGTGGTTTACGGTGGTCATTCGGCCTGCTGTCGACAAGGGATCTCAATCTCTGTGTCAGTTTTTTCTATTGGCACTCCCAACCCATCAGATGGAATGCCCTTAGATTGCGGTTGACAACGGAACATAAATATCGGCGGGATCTTGTTTAATTGTTATGTAATGCTCCGGCTGATAACGCCGCACGGTGTTCCATTGTGAGCAGAATATATTGACATCACCGTCGTCGTTCTGTTCGCCATGTTTTCTGGATGACATGACACGGTGGCGGGAGTTTCTACAGAAATCCCCGTAGTTCGTACCAAACAAGAATGCAAATGAGACGAACCTGCAAACCGTTGGATAACCTGGTGCACCCACGAGCTGGGACGATGAAGTAGAAATGTTACGAAAAAAAACGCAACTCTGAGGTCCGGAAACTGTGGATGATACACTCCAGAATTTTGATTGGAGAAGCAGGCTCTGAGTACCATGATCGCTTCTCAAGGGACTGAGGGGCCAGAGGTTGCGAAGGTGTTCATGACACATTCTCAGCTGAACCTGCGACTCAATATACGTAACGACTGAGGGCGCTGGAATTCGGTCCGTAAAGAACGATTGTCTCGTCAATTGCCTGACTGAGCTGGGACGTGCGCCGTTCGCCGTCGTTGCAGTTGCAGCCGCCTACGATGCTCGCTACCCACTCGGATGCATCTTTGTGTTCAGGCAATGTATGCAGATGTGCAAATGAAGCTCCATTCGCTTTTTTGACGAGCTTGACTTTGGCCCGCGGATCATGCGGTCGCCGATGCGGTTTTGCCCGCCGATGACCACAGCTCCGAGATGACCGCAAACAGATTCAAACTTTGTCGATCGGTTGCAATTTCGCTCCGATCTGAAAGTGTAGCGTCAAGCTCTCTAGCTGAGGATACCGAGAGCCCAAAACCTGCAATACTCTTCTTCTTGACACTTGCGGTATCCATCCGCCGACGGGAGGAGAGAGGGTCGAGAGTGGAATAATTGAAGGTTTGAGAATTCTCAAGCATAGGCATCGTGAGCGATGTTTTTTCAATTGGTTGGTTGAGACGTTCGTTCGTTTTCCGATTCCTTGCGCAGTGAATCTCTCTGACTCAGTCATTTACTTCGCGTTCCCAGAACAGGGCTGGCAAAAACTCAGTGTTGGAACATGACTCAAAGAGCCATGGTAGAATCACACTGGGAACCAATCGAATTTGCGAATGACTACCGGTGACAGTAGTTGTGGTTGCAGTCGAAATGCCGCTCGCGGTAGTCTCTTGTTCGTGCGGCTGCCTTCTAGCTTGTGTGTAGTCGTGGGCGGGTCATCGACACAACAGATAGATGGATGGATGCCTGGAGGGATGTACCGACGGAACGTGATGATGATGATGCTGATGGTGACTTACAGACAGATCGGACAATTGAACAAACGAACGAACGAACGGGCGAGCAAGCGAGCGGGCTAGCTGGCTTGCGGACCGACAGACTAACAGATGGGACGTGCGTGCGTGCCTGACTGCCGCAGCGCGGATCCTCAGTAACGTCAACGACTTCTGAGAATGAAAACTTCTGTGACGGTTCTGTCTGTCGGCGATTTGCTACTCTTTCGGCATAAATCGTTGAACCTCCCACAGATCTCTCGATCCACTAACTCAGGGAAGCGTTGCGTGTTCCGAGGGCCTCAAAAATCCCTGCTCTACATCCCGAAAAACGAAACGCGACGAACTTCCTCTTAGACGTCTCCCATGTCGGACTTCTTCATTATGTTTCGAGATGCATTGCGGTTCAGCGGAATCGTTGGGTCTCCCATCACGGGAATTCCTCCGGTGGCGTGAGGATAGTGCGGCGCTTTGTTATGTCAATGGAAAGCCTCATAAATACTTTTCTGTCTGAAATATTTGGCGATCGGAAGGAAGAGAGAGAGGGAATCCGGAAACGTTTTCGGGTTTGGATCGGAACAAAAGTCACGAGAACTCTTCATTGCTTTTATGGTGAGCTGACTAACCGACCAGCTCGTTGGCTGACACTCTATCGAAGTCACGGCTCAGCGGACGCTTCTCCCGGCGTCCTGACGGAACACCCTGTTTGTTGACGATGGCTCGATGATTGTTTCTCGGATGGCCTGAACCGAGCCATCGACGACTGAGCTGAGCCCCGAACCCGAAACCATGCCGATTATATAACTTTTGCATCTGATGCGGGGGCACTATTCTAAGATGCAGGATCGGGAACCCCAGGGATACACAAGATCACAAGTTATCCGGTTTTGATTGTCGGAATTCTTCTACAACTGTTTATCTGAGTTTATATCCCGGTCGTCGTCGCAAGTATGGGGCGCTGCCCACACTGACCGACGAGTGGGTGAAGTCGGTTGCAGAAAATATCCAGTGCAGCCACAGAATAGCGAACAATAATGGCGGCGTGAGTCTTCATGGCGTCTGCCCTAGAATCATGTCAACTTGCGAAACGCGTCAATCCCCACTCGACTAACTCGATTCGAGACGGGCGTCCTGGTGACGCCGTCGTTCCGTTAAGAGCCACGTTATTCAGTGGACGTTGATCAAAATCTTCGAGAGAACTTGTCTGCCAAGTGGATTTGTCCGTCGACGTGCGGGATTTGCGAAATCGATCTTGATTGGAGTGGTTGAATTCAAGGAACAGACACAGGACTCTCTCTGTCCCTCTCGCTCGTTCGTCCGTCCGTCCGTCTCCTCATTCCCTTGTTCTAGTGAACTTGAATCGTGCCTAGTCTGGTATTGTACAGTCGGCGGAGATCGGGTAACGTCTATCTGTCGCCTAGCCGCCGCGCTCAGACACAGACGGTCGAATGGACAGACAGACGATCGGGCTGAGACACCACGAGGCAGGAAACCCACGAACCAATGTTGTCAAGGGAGACAAGTCGGAGACAAGGTAATCTCCGCGGGCGTCGCTATGAGCATACTGCTCCGAGTTAGAGATGGTGTGAGTTCTGCGGATCGGGATATTCGACTAACCAGCCGTCTGCGGTATCGCAAGCGATATCGTCATAATCAGCGAGAGAAAAAATCGAGAGGCAAAAGGAAATTCACAGGTTAATTTCCATCTTCTTGTTGCTGATCGCATCTGCCCGGCATATTCATGGGTCTATTCATCTTATTGAGCTGATCGATGACGCATCAACACTCGTCTGCTCACACAGCTGATTTATCGATCAGATTAGCTCCACGGATCAATTGTTGTCACGAGTGGATAGAATCTTGACGTGAACACCAGATTGACGTCACTTGAAAGCCTCCCTAACGGATGTTCCTTCAAAAGAGAGCCTGACGCATTCGAAATCACCAGGAGAATTTCGGTTCCATCTTCATTCCTTGATGATATGTGATCGTACTCAATCATCGGGATCAAGGAAGGGCCTCCATGTGAGCGGGGTACTTTCCACGGGAGATCCGACAAGGTCATGAGGAAGAGGTCTGTGAATCTTTTACGCAGACGTAGGGAGGCACGCGAGAGCGGAAACTCGGTTCTGTGATGTCCCGACCGAGGCATTGATCTGTCACGTTGCCCGATAGCGGGCTGACGTGTGGTGTTCTGGAAGTCGCGCCGCAGCCGGCTCGGTCTCTACGTGGAGTCGTGTTTTTTCCCCATCAATTTCGCGGTTACTCCACGAAACCAAAGCTCGGCCTGTGTCGCGCATACCGGCCTATCTTGATTGTTCGGATTGCCGAATCCATATTGTATTTCTTGTCCATGGCGCATCAACAATGCTCGGAGGCTTTGGAAGCTGTTTTCTATTGTTTGAACCGCAGCGGCATCGAATGAAGGAATCTTGTTGTGCTGCGAATGATTCAGTCATGCTTCTAAACAATTTGCAAGGCTCACCCACTCACTCGGCAGCCGTCCGCCACTCGGTCAACATGCACTTTACTCGCTGTGTCAAGCACTTGTTGGTGAACATTCTATTCACCGAATCATACCAATTGTTCATCCACCATTCGCGTTCAATGAATAATAATTCTAAACCAAGTTGCGGCGAATGTATCAACGCGAGTTTCGATCGCTATCGAGAATTCGCAGATGGCTCAAAATGAGGTCTCAATGCCTGTGATGCACTCAGAAGAGCGTTCGACATTCTCCAGGGAGTTCGTCGGGCTGGATCAAGTGCAACGTCGCGGCCAGAGACGCTTTCCGAGCGACGTCACAATGCCCTGGGCGTCCTTGGCTTTGTCACGACTCCAGCTACTCGACGGCTGTCGCACCGGCATTCAGGCCGTGTTGCACGAGCGCGGGGCTGCGCGGAGCCAGAACGAGCTATATCCGCCGATTGATTTCCACAACGAGCGTCTTCCAACAGAAACTTTCGCCAGAAAGCCTCTCTGCCGATGGCGGTGCCAGTGTTTGGGATCAGGAGCACGTTCGACTTCTTCGTTCAGTAAACTCCAGGTCGATACTCCAGGTCTAATGTAAGACTTCGGGTTTGAGGCTGTCCATTGCTAGACCTCGAAGCCTACTTCCTGAGCGAATCGATTAGGAAGTGAGCCCATCCCATCAAGTGACAACCAGAATCAATCACAGAGACTGAATTCTCCGGATTCGTCATGATTTGGAATTTTCGCGGCGCACCTGATCAAGCCGATGGGTGGTGTTTTGGAAGCGGGGCCAGTTGTCCAATACTCACGAACTAGCCTCGATCTAGCTAGGGCGCTTCGGATTGAATATGAATGAGATAACATCACAAAGACACGCGTCGCAATCTAGCGAGATAAAGAACTCGATTCGTATCGTTGAAAGATTCCCACAACATGACTCACTGGAAGAAAGAGCCTTGTCGACAGCGTTTCAATTCTCTCCGTTCTGGATCGATCGGGCTGAAATCTCGCATGCCCGGGGACTTTGATTGTTGATCGATACTTTTTGCTCGATTTGTATAGTTAATCCAGCCTATGGCATCAGATATATCAGATATGGGTGAACTTATCGCTTGGATTGACTGTCGACTGCATTCGGTCACTTTGGGCTGTGTGCAGTCCGGCTGAAATCGGACGCGGACCCTCGGGATATGTTTATTATGTGAGCGCCGAATAGATTCCTCGTTTGAACTGTGTTCCATAAAGTAAATAAAACGCTGAAATTCCACCTTTCAGGGTACTTTCGGAAAACCTGATGAGTTCCTGGCGAAGAGAGCGCTCGAAAGTCATGTGCGATGCAATATGTCGTTCATCCAAGAGCTTTTCCAAGGGCAATTCAAATTGACTCTAACTTGTCCACTCTGTCGCAAGGAGTGTAAAAACTTCGATCCATACGTTTGCCTCAGTTTGCCGATTCCACAAAAGCTCAAAAAACTCGTGCCGGTGCATCTAGTCGGACAGACGGGAGAAAACCGTCAGGTATGTAATGCACTACTCATCCTCTGAATCAGATAGATCATTTGAATTATATGTGTTGGGAGACCAACTCCAAGGATCGTCGTGCATTCAAAGATCCGAATTCCGGAATCCCAATCCGTTTCCGACTGGAATCGAACCAACGTTGTTCTCTTCATGCTTCAACAGATTGAGTTCGCCGTCGAGCTGTTCGACGATTCTACGATACGTGACCTTCGAGAAAAAGTTTCGGAAAAATGCAGAATACCTCCGAAACACTTGCTGTTCCTACAAATGCTCCCCGACACAGAAGGAGGATTCGGAAGCGTCTACGCTGACACTGATTCTGTGACCTCGCTCTTGGAAGACCTGAGAACGCGAGGTAACTCAAAGTTCGTGACGTGTCTCGAAACGCCGAAACCAAAGAAAACAAACGAACACGGGGAACATATCATGATAATCTGGTGAGTGGCCCGTCACGCATCTCGGTGGCCTCGTGGCTCGCTCGAACCATGCCGTATGGCAAAAGCTTCGCGCGCTGATTCCTATTGATTTCAGATGTATTTCAAATCAATCGATTCATTCCCTCCTCAGGCACAACCGGACACCGGTGGAAGGTCTTTTCGGAGAGCCTTATGTCATCCAAGTTCGAAGGGATATCAGTTTCAAAGATTTGAGATTGCTGATGCTTGATACCATGTCGGACCTTTTCTGCGAGGAGCGCAATGAAGTCGACGGCTATGACGAACGGCCTATTGTACCTGAATTTCCGTCTCAAAGTTTTTCAATTCTCTGCGCCGACATGTTGCCCGAGAGGAACGAGATTCGCGCAAGCGATGATCTCCCTCTCTACACCGACCCTGTTGAACACATAACTGCTGTTAGCAAGGTGCAGTATCCGTCGATCGCGAAGCACCTTCGGCTGCTCGTCGAGTGGCGAGATGAACAGATTGTTTCCAAGGTGCTTGAACCTCCCGGTCCCCTCCGCGACGAAAGTCTAAGAGGTCTGGATGAGCTTGACGGTGAAGCTACCGTGCCCGTGGACCTCACCGATTGTCTCAACGCCTATTTCAGCGAGGAATTGGTAAGTTTTGTGTGAAAGTCTCCTCTCCTTTTCCACTGGCCCTCAAGACAGATTTCTGAAAGTATCAGGCGACTAGAAGATACAAACTCATGCGAATAGGTCCGATCGTTCCTCGTTTTTCTGTTCACGTCGCGTCTCGCTCACGATGCTCACCGCTTTCAGCTGGAGGCTGATGAGGCCTGGTTATGCCCGACCTGCGAACGTCGGCAGCAGGTTCTCTCCAAGCTGGACTTGTGGACGACCCCCGATATTTTGATTATCCATCTGAAGCGCTTCAAGCAAGTGAATCAGGAAAGATCGAAAATATTCTCGCTGGTCGATTTCCCGACCGCGAGCCTCGATCTATCCCGATTCACTGCTCAGCGTGGTGAAAGTCCTGATCTCTCGCGAGAACGCGAGAAGGACACCGTGTCAACGTGGTCGCCGTGGAAGAATTCGTCACAGAGGTCTCCGTTGAGAAACGTCGATCCTCGAAACCCAAACAACCTCGTATACGATCTCTATGCCGTCTGCAACCACCATGGTACTATGCAGGGCGGTCACTATACCGGTATGTTGACTTTCATGGTTAATAATGAACGTTAGATATCCAACGATGATGTTCGGTCGTAGAACGGGACTTATTCGATGGGCGGCGAATGACCGCCGATGCCTGCAAACGAGGTCCTCATTCATTCTCTTTCAATTACAGCGTTCTGCAAGAATCCTGTGAACGGTTTGTGGTACCACTATGATGATGCCTCTGTGACCACAGTAACGGACGAAAGTTATTTGATCACCAAAGATGCTTACATACTTTTCTACCAACGGAACACCCTCAATGTTTCCCAATCCTGTTCTTCGTCCAGTTCTGGATACAGCTCGAGTGAGTATAATGTAGAATCGAGCATGTTTTCGCTCTGGAGAGAAGTCTTCTGCGGAGATTCACCGATCGAAGTCGGAATCCGCGATCCTAATCCTGAAGTTCGTTCCCCAGGCTCCAATGAGGTCTCCAGACATTGGTCCATCCACAAAGAACCCTTCCTGTACTCTAATTCACCAAGTCGCAGCTTCGACAACTTATATAACGGTGAGGATTTTTTTCATGTTTACGGTAAATGGACGTCGACGTTTCCGTCAATAATTTCATGTCCGAATGCACTTATTCTGACATCGGAGCGCTCATAACGGTGTCATGTCTTGCAGACGACCTTCAAGCTCACACGCCACAACCTCGACGCCGGATGCGAAACACGAAAAGGTTCGCTACCATCACGAGCGCCGATCGGAAAAGAGTCAACGAGCAGCAAGAGCGCCAGAAAGATTTGTTCGCAATTGACAAGCATGTGCTCGGTCCTGCGACCTATTGTACCGTGACTTCCGTATGAACACACGGGGGTCCGGCTTTTAAGAAACACCCCATGTACATGACCCCCACTGTAAATTGTACACAGTCCACGTGTCTAGGGAGCGGTTTGGTTATCCAGCTCCAGAGACAGTTGATTACTTACGACACACAACATCCAATAGCGAACCGGAACTCGAAAACTGTTATTGTTGTTATATCCACGAACAGCGTCCGGGTGAGAGAAACGGCGAACCTCTTTTCGGGTACCGATCCTCTCCCGACACTGCTGCTCAGCTCGCGTTCGAGGAAATCCGTTAATATATCCCATTACCATTACCGCTATTGATGTACCTCTATTATTTTTTCAATGGAAACATGCCTGCGGGCACGTTCTCATCGTTGTTAAGTATACTCAAGTTGTTAGGACACTTGTTCGGAAGTGAGGACTATTTAGAAAGATCCAGTTACGTACCGAGCTATCGATCGCTTCTCTCGCTGAGGCAAGAACCCAGCAGCCTAGGTTAGAATCGGAGTGTGCAACTAAATTAAGAAAGAAGAAGCGTGACCTGCACTGTGAATACATCTGTGATAGGACGGGGTTTTGTCCTCAGGGATAGTGGTGGCAGATACCTCCGTGGATCCGCGATGATAGTGTTTGCTCGTAGAGTTCTCGACCGAAATATTCTGCAGCCCGGGGACACGGAAAATCCGTCGTGAACATAGAATCTTGTTTCGTCCGCTTACCCGTTTTAGAAGCAGATTCTCTATGGGCGCTAGTTTAGTGTCCCGGTGTTGTCGGTACAAAATGTTGAGAAAAAAAAGTGTCTCAGAAAAAAGAAATGGAATAAAGTTCAAAACAACGTGGAGGAAACTACGGACAGGATGGAGACTTATTCATTCACTTCATTGGACCAAGCTGGTTTATCGAGAGTTGTAGTGTTGTAGTAGATAACATAGGAGATCATGTCAGGTCTTCAAGGACCCACACTGGAATACTTCACCGCCTGTCAGTTGGCGGTTCCCGAGAGCCAATTTCGAGTATGGCGGGCAATGCCCACATTCTCTCTCACGAGTTCACGATTCTGGACGGGTAACCGCGTAAGAGGCAACTCCGAAAGATTCTCCAAGCGAGAACCGTTCAGCACAGCGTCCGAAATTTCAGATACTTCGTCTCTTGGGTCCAAGTTCAGTTCTGATGAATTCTTTCCCGGTTGTCTCTATCGATGATTTCAGGTAGCGTTTCCCAAGCCAGGAATTCAGCGCGGAACTTATGGTCCGACGCACTACGTCGTAGGCGTTTGTCATTCTGGTCAGTTCTACGTCCAGAAGATCCACACACTTGAATTCGTTCAAATGTATTTTCTGGAAGTTCCATTTGTCCAGCTGAAATTCAGGCGGGAGAGACTTAGTGACGGAAGCGACTTGAATCAAGACGACATTTCCGCAAACTGCGTTATACAGGGAAATACAGCCGAGGTACCGTGATGTCCGCGGCAAGCACGACCCGCCGAATGTTGGTCTCGATCTCTCCGCCAAAACTCAGTGGCCACTGATTGATGACGAACCGGCCTTTCATGGAAACGTTCCGGATTTCCAATCCGGTGCGCAACCCGAAACCTTCATCTGACAGCCCGAGGTGTGAATTGTTCACGATACGATACAAATTCAGTAAATTGCCCATGCGGATCTGCAATCAGAATCGGGTCGTTGACTACGTGAAACGCGCCTGGAAGCTCCTTTGGAAATTCGGCTTCGAGTGTTTCCGCCGTTCAGTCAGGATGGCGCAGCTTACCTCGTCGATAACGACCAAGCTCATCGTGATGTTACCGGGCATTTCCAACTCCTTGATTCTGCCGCTAGCTGCCCGGTTTCGGGCCAGCTTGAGCACAAAATCGATGACCCTATCATTGAATGCCGAGCCTGATGCTGGAGGGCACGAGGAGGGGATTGTATTATTGAACTTCCGATATAGATAGTTCCTTCGAGTGGATTTTCACTCCGGAATCGTCGATTGAACATACCTCCAATGGCAAACGCCGAGAGTAGCACAAGCACGACGACCTGCCGGGCTCGCATTTCCGTCGTTACCGAAGCTTCTGTATCAAACTATTTGTCGTTTCCCGCTGTTTCTCAAATGCTAAAGTTTCCCCGGGAAATCCCCCTTGATCCCCGGCGAGAATGCTCCATCAATTTTCCAGCGGCTCACACTCACCTAATCCCGTCCCTCCTCACCGCTATACCTGTTGGAGTTATGGATTCAACAACGCGGCATCCCGTACAACTTGGGTAATGTCGGCGCTCGAAGGAGAAAATTCAGGCCAAAGCCTCATGATTACCGAAATCTGCGTGGCTAGCATAATGGAATATTGAGGTTTGTCCAACCGAAATCTGAGGATTCTTCCCCTGGAAGAGGGTTCAGCGCGCGAAATAATGATTCTCGAACTTCCCCAGGATTCGACCCTGTCGGAATCCAGAGTGGGTAGGCTTTCTGAAGTGATGACATGGCTGTGGACCGGGTACCAAGGAAATAGGGGGAAGGGCCAGTAGCGCAGCCAGGGGGGAGGGGGCAAGGGGGCCACATCATCACAAGGTCAGATTCCAGCGCCGACCGTGACGGCGATGATATATTCTAGCCTCAAGAATGAAATCGGCCGCAACTGCGTGCTAAGCATCGATGTTGTCTACCATATCGCTGTACGTCCCATGCACGCCATCACCGAGGTCTGTTTCGCTGTTCTCAAGGATTTTCCCTACCCTCCACCAGGGGCGTAGCCAGGATTTTTCCCAGGGGAGGGCTAATCTTCTCGACTCAAGGGGGTACCCTTGTGAAAATCTCTAAAAATCGGTCGCTCCACCAGAAATCTCAACTTAGATAGTATGAACCAAGGGGCTGGGGAGGAGCTAAAGCCCCCTCAGCCCACCCCTGGCTACGCGCCTGCCCTCCACCCTTCATCCTCTCTCTTGGAATAGAGTTGGCCAAGCAAAAATAGAGGCTACAGGGAATGCACCGGTAGTTCCAATAATGCTTTGTCCGACCATGCACTTTCTTGCTAGGAGATCGCTCCGCCGTTACAAAGCTCCTGAGAGCCTCTGAGCGTCTAATCTGCATCTCTGAGTTGTCCTGTAAAGATGCATCCCGGGAGACAGTTTCCCTGGTCTATTTCCGGGAAGTCTGCGGATAATCTTCTAGGAGCTGGAAACCGGGAGCGAATGCAGGTGTGTGCATGAGTTATTTGTAGGCCGATGCATGGTTTTCGCTGGTCGAATATCTATTGACGATGACACCGGGCATACCTGAGCATTGATTTCCCGCAAGCCACACGGCAGCATCATCGATGCCAAATGGGTGTCAGAGAGCCTTTCTCAGTCCGATTCCAGAGTGTATCGCTTTATAACTCGACGAATTTTCTATTCCCGGTCATCGATCAAAAGTTGATTCTACCCCAACCCTGCCACAACGTTCCGTGAGCCGTCATTTATAGAGCGAAACATGGGCGATCTGGACATAGGCTACCTTTGATGGTGCAAAATTAATTGAGCACAAAAGACTTTCCGATGTTCATATTGGGATTTTTCGGCGTCGATAATGTATATACACAACTCTAATCGCTCCGAACCATCTGAAGGGGCTCGATCCTGTGCTGTTCATCTTCGGCTGCGATGCCGGTCGCCTTGCCCAGATTTCTGCCTCTTTCTGGCGTTCAGCGGGTGCCTTGGGTCGGTGATGTCGTACATTTCCTCTTTTTGCGTGGTCGCATCCTTCGCCAAGACTGGAGTTTCATCTTCGCAACGGAATTCATGACTCCAACTGCAAGAAAAGCATTCCGAGCTGAGTCCGATCATCAGCATCCAGCAACTCCAGAGATTCCTCTATGGTGTGGACTTATATTCCTGATGATAATATGCATCACTCACAAATCGTCTTCTTTCGCATCACTCGAAGCTGCTTCACTAGGCTCGGATGTGTGATGAACTCGAGTCTTGAACTTCTCCAGGAGGGCGAGGGTTTGAGACTCTCGCTTCGCTTTCCCCGATTTCTTGAGCTTTGCGGCCGTCAGTTCGCTGTAGGCATCCTGTTCGGCGTAGAAAGATGCCAACAAGTCGTTGCCTCCCGTTTCTGAAGCGGTCAACGCGATATTTGTGTATGAAATGGAATCGAGAACTCATGGGGCAACGAGGAAACGAATGAATCCCGCGTGGAGAATAATCATCGAACCTTTTTCGGGATGTTTCTTTGACTCCGAGCCGAGCGATTTGTCGGCCTCAGCAGCATTTTTCTTGCTTGATTCCTTCATCTCTTTCTTGATTTTCTTATATTCTTTCCGGTGTTCGTCGCTGAACGAGTAAAAATAACGTTCATAACGAATCACAGCCCTCATTATCCTCTCCATGACTCCCGTGTTCCCATCAGAGAAAACCTTCCCCAAACCTTAGAATCTAGGAACTCACGCTTCCTTCTGGCCTCTCCTTTTCCGTTCTTCTTCGAAGTAGTTGTCCACATTTATGTCCCTCTCATCATCGCTGCTGTCCCCGTGGTTCCGTTTGGGCTTTGATTTTTCAGAATGTTTATCTCTGGTTGCCTCTGATTTCTTCTTATTGCTATCCAGCTTTTCCCGGACACGATCCAATTTAGCCTTCGATTCGTCCTTCGCTGCACAAACGAATAGGAGCGTCGAAGTTTCCAACTTTGTGGTGACCCTACCAGGCGCGTAGCCAGGGGTGGGCTGAGGGGGCTTTAACCCCTCCCCAGGACCCCTTGGTTCATACTATCCAAGTTGAGGTTTCTGGTCGAGCGACCGATTTTCAGCGAATTTCACAAGGGTACCCCCTTGAGTCGAGAAGATTAGCCCTACCCCAGAAAAAATCCTGGCTACGCCCCTGGACCCTACCGACCCGAAAGTCGCAGCGTTGACTTTGAGTTTCTGAGAGAAAATTACACTTGGTACTCACAGCCCGTAGATTTCTCCTTCTCCGTACGAGACGTGATTTCGATTGCAGGATCCGAACTCAATGTTTTGTCATCCTTGAGGAGATCGTGACTGCTTTTGCTCTTGCCCTTGTATTTTTTCTCGTGTATTTCAGATAATTCCTCGTCCTCTTCCTCGGCTTCGTCTCCAAATGACAACAGCTTGAAATCCCTACGAATAGATGTCTAGTGAACAACTGCTCCGATGCGAGGAGCTCGATTGCAGAGTTTTCAGAGCTTCTCTAAGAATGCTGATCCACCAGGAAACATGGCGAACTCACTTCTTCCGCGGCTCTTTTTTCGGTTTCTCGACCTTCTCCGATACCTCGACTTGCTTTTTCCGGGGAACGATATCGGGGAAGGGATTTTCAACCACCTCTACGCTCTTGATCTTCTGAGGGTATTCTGGTCTGTCATCATCGTCAACGTCACCGTCTTCCAGTTTCAACATGTTAAAGATTGTGTTGCCCGCAACCTGTGAAGTTCACGTTAATCGTTGGGAAGTACAATTTTCCCGTCAGTTCGAGCGAAATCGGATCTGGGTGGCTTCAGCTAACCTTCGCGAATATCGTATGTTTGCCGTTGAGGTGAGGCGTGGGGCCAAGGGTGAAGAAAAACTGAGATGAGTTGTCATTTTTGCCGCCGGATGCCAATGCCACTAAGCCGCGCCGGTTAAACCTCAATCTAGAATGGATTTCATCCTGGAAAGATGAAGGAAATGTTGAATGGGAGCTGGGAGGAATTAATCAGCATCGGGACGTATTGGACATTCCAAACTACCGTCGGATGAGAGATGGCTGCGCTCGAAGTGATTCAAGATCCACCACAGACTCATCCCTCCGTAGGGCCACGAACCTTGAAGGGTTTTCCGTATATGCTCTCTCCACCCTCTCCTGTGCCGGTGGGGTCGCCGCCTTGTACACACATGCCTTTGATGACCCGATGGAAGATAGTTCCATCGTAGTAGCCCTCCAGGGCCAATTGTACAAAGTTTCGACAAGCTTTTGGAGTTTCTTTCGACCATAATTCGATGTCTATCGGTCCGACCGTGGTGTGAAGTATGACCTGAAGACGCGAAGCATCATGATATCCCCCATATACTACGGAACATCTACTCTGGAGTGATTGTGAAAGTTTTGTGAGTTTTAAACATGAGACAGTCCGACTTCCTGAAACAAGCGTCGAACCCACCTTTCCGCTTGTTGGCGGTTCTTGGATATAAATGTTACTCATTCTTGTAGTTCTACTGGTTCTCCAGGGTACGGTGAAGTACAGCGATCCTGGACTCGCGCACTTTTCCCAAGTTTGGCTGATGTTACGACGTTTACACACTCTCAGAGGAATTCGCCGCCACAATCCACCGTTTCCCTCATCTGTGTTTTCACATTTGGGGAAGAGTTTATGGAGAGGGCGACTAGTGAAAATAAGAGCGCAAAATGCTCCAAATCAGGAATCGAATCCCACTGACCGGGAATTGACGCTTCCCTAAGACAGCATCGGAGCAAGAAATCCTTATCCAAGCCTCCGGTAGCGCAAGACGTCAGAATCAAGAATCAGCTAGCACACTGATCGAAACGAATGAGCATGAATGTTCAGGGGGATGCTGATGGTGATCTCTGCCCTCGCAATCCGAGCGATAGGGCGGCTTTCCGCCAGTGGCACATTTCAAATGAGAAAACCAAACTGACTTGGCCAAATTCTCAATGTGATGAACTGGTGCGTTGTTCAGAAGTTCAGGAATCGGTCAATACATGCTCCGTATGCATATCGCTTCATCCTTGAGGATAGAACCATCCCGCGGGAGCATCGATGATAACTGAGGAAATCCACGCGGGAGAAAGTATCCCCTGTACACGCCACTGACTCGATCCAGCCACCGGTTCATCCGTTCCTCTGAATCTGGGTGGGGAGGTCTTCTAGGAACCAAAAAATCACTCAGCCAGAGATCTGATATCAAGGGATTGGCCCATGAAGATGAAACCTGTGCGTTGACGGTGCTGGACATTGGAGAGCTTCACGCATTCCGTCGGTGCGCATTTGACCTCCAAAGCTGGGAAAAACCTTGCCACTCTCATGGCACATGGGTCACGGCAGGATCAGCAAAGGAGTCCACTTCTAGGGAAAAAGATTCGAAGAGACTGGGACTCGAGATAGTGGTTCCTGAAGACAGTGGCGTGCAATTACCTGGTGTCCCCCGGGGCGGAGTCGCCCAACTTCGAGAATGGCGCCCCTCTACTGATTTTTCTTGACCTTTCCCGGTGCGTTTTGGCTCGAAGTTCAACGGTTCGGAGGGAGGGGTTTCGGAAGACGACGAAACTGAACGGAATTCTTAATGCTTATTTTGGTCGCAACCGTCATCCTTTTGATTATGCCTGAAATCGTGACAGGGTAAGATGATATTGACGCCCCTTAAACATGCCGCCCGGGGCGTCTGATTCAGAGGTTGTAGCACAAACCGAGGAGCTGATGTTACGACGTTCACACACTCTCAGAGGGATTCGCCCCCACAATCCGCCGTTTCCCTCATCTATGTTTTCACATATGGGGAAGAGTTCATGGAGAGGGCTACCCGTGAAGAAAAGAGCGCGAAATACTTCAAATCAGGAATGGGATCCCCCGACCGGGAATCGACGCTCCCCTAGGACAGCATCAGAGCAAGACTCATCATCATGTCGCAGAATTATTTTTATTGACATTCCATTGAGCTGTACGCAGGAAGAGTATCTACCAGGACAGCCAACACCGACAAAAGCTTAGTATGAAAAACCTCTCCCATGCCTCGATGAAGAGATCCAGACCAACCAATCACTGAAATTCTCCGTTTCAGTGGCAATCAATGCGAGAGTCGTTAATCGATGACCAAAGTTCAGCTGGGATGATGGAGATTCAAACGAAACAGTATTACGAGCTCGATAAGCTCAAAGATTAGGGCCTCAAGGTGATTCCAATATATCACACCCAAGGTCAGACACCATGTTGTCGCCAGGTATGCATTCCAAAGCTTTAACAAATGGCTTGAAATTGGAAAGTGCCCGATTGACACGGTGGAACATAGGTGGATGAGTTGTGAAATGGTGCCAATGGAAATCAGTTGTAGCATAACATTGAGCAAACGCCCGGGAAATGAAAAAAAATTCCTCCTCCGAATACAAGTATATCGACGGCAGTTTCACGTCCGTCTTATTCTTTGCTTTGAGCCACATCAAGGCGTCGTAACTTAGTTTGAGACCAATGTGGTCGGCTATGGCTTCATCGAAGTATGCTTGCTCTCTCTCAAGGTTGTCCGGCACTTTGAAAAGCTGTGCGAAGCACTTTGACAAATTCTACAGGGAGAAGTATCAGCCTAAGAATCAGTGTCGGCTTTGTAGCCCTTCTACGCGAAGACAACATTCTCAAGAGCTGTGGCATTCCTCGCAAACGTCATGAGTCTCGCCGAATATCTCACCAAGTATGTGTCGTAATAATATGTCCCAGAGTGGTCGAAATACGGTGTTGACACTTCAGCGTATTCTCTTGCGGAAACCACGAAGGCGTGCCCGAGCTCATGCGCAACTATCGCTCCAAGAGGGCCGAGGAAAGACCACAGTGGAACCGTCTCCACCATGAACGGGAACTCCATAAGTTGTCCCGGCAGATATATGTCCGCCATCATAGGGCTGAATAGGAACTGCGGATCCTGCAAACGGAAAGAATCCAAGTTCTAATCTCTGTGTCAGCATCTTCAACTAATCTAAACGGAGCGCTCCCGAAACGCGGATCGCGAAGAAGAACCTCCAAATAACTTACCACGTTGACACTCATGTTGCGATGAGATGGAAAGCCGAATCGAGACAAATCCTGAGCTTGTCTCGCTCTTTTGGCTTCGATTATATTATGCACAAGGTCATAAGGTGACACCGTGAATCCGAGCTCCCTTGTGTCGAACTTATCCAGGGCTTCAGGATAGATACCTCGTGCACGAACACCCACCAGGTACTCGACGATATGGAGCCGCGTACCTGAACTCAAAGCCGCATACTTGGACACTCGCTGGAATATTTTCGAGACATTATCGGTGGGTCAACACGATCCAAGTTTCCAGGTTTTAGTCCTTCCGTGTCGAACATCGCAAATAGCAGAGTATTGAGTATCAAGTCTCTTGATGTCCTACCATCACAAGGCAGCTCTTCAACAGGGAGAAAACGAAGCGAAGAACATCAACCGTATAATGCGAATGGGTGGCTCGTGCCACCATGGCCACGCTTGACCATCGGAATAAGTCTCTCGTCTGTAGAGCCAAAAAAGTTATTGCGTTCGGGAGGCTCAACGTTCTAGCTGGGAAGAACACGATGACCCTCGAGGAAAAATCGAACATATGCAAATGAGTCGCTGAATGGAAACTGCTGATAAGTATCATCACCTACTAAATGCGTACAGGATTTCACGGGGTTGGAGTTGACCTCTTTGTCGCAGGGCAAGTGTCCACATGCGGTTCTACTGATCGTCTTCATGAGGTCGCCTTGGAGAATGAAAAATGCGAGGAAATCGAAAAAAACTTGTGAGAACGCCGGGTCCCTTGTCACGATGACGAGCGGCTCGAAAAAATGAAAAGCCGTCGTGAATCTGAAATTCTTCTCTATCTGCCCCACATTCCCCATGTATCCATTGAAGAAGTCGAAATATGTAGAGTTCAACGTGTCGGACCATTGGCCGAGCTCGACATGGTCATTTTGGATTTTCTGGATGAAAGTCCTGAACATACAAATCTTGACAGCTCTGAAATTCCGTCCCAGCCTCAGAAGCGTTTTAGGGCTCAGACGGATGTGGAAGGCGTCCAGGATAGAGGCATATGTAGTGAGGATGTAGATATCGGAGGCGGTGTCGTTCATCAATTCGAGGAGACCGTTCTTCCAGTACATGACAGCCTCTGCAGTGGTCGGCGGAGGCGATATCGGGCCTTCGATGGCGTACGATTTTCGCAGCATCAGACTGCTGAATCCGAACTGAACCGCGAAGATGGGACTGATTCCGAAAGTGAGCGCCAGGTTCATCAGGACTGAGAAAGCTGTAGTTTTGGGGTTCGCTTCCTCATCGAAGAAGGGGAGACCGACTTCGTGGAAAAACTTTCGTATGGTCCCCATGTTGAGATCCCAATTTGTTCGTTTGAGCGCTCGAAGGCAGCTCGTGAAGAATTGAGTGGGTTGTATCTCCGACTCGCGAAACCCCTCTGTCGTGGCATTTTCAATGTTATTGCGGATTCGCCGCAGTCGCTGGCTGAGAATGACCAGGAGAGCCCCATCGAGCGACTTGTGGGGTCCCACATGATGTGGCTTCCTGTCGTAATCGAGGTATTTCTCCACTGATTTGTACCATCCCGAGCACACGAACGTAAAGAAATCTGAACACGGGAGCAAACTATGATTCACCGAATTGTCGTAAGCGGCAATAACCTCTTTACACATCTTCGTTCTGCATTCGTACTGACTTGAGGTGGCGATGAAACATATAACGAAAAACGTATTGAGAGATATTCGGCTGATCTCCAAGGGGGTCCTCCCGACCATTCTTCGTTGACATCGGCGAGTTCTCCAGTCCAGGCGGGTGACCAACGGGAATTCAGCTTTGGATGACCTGTCAGTGCGCGTCGTTGCAGTGATTTTCAAACTTCCTTGTTTCATACACTTGGAGAGAACGTCGCGCCGACCGAGAAACGAAGCTATTCCCGGGATTGGAAAGATTCTTCCTCCGAAGGGCTCCCGCGTCGACGCTATCGTCTCCGACACTTTTGTTCTTGAAGTATCAATCTCTTACAATTAGAAGACCGCGGCTCCCGGACGGAGAAACTCCCGGAGTATAGCGCTCGCGTCTAATCGTACCAGAATCATCCTAGCGCTACATGCAACGCACCTTCAACTTCGCATACGGTCAACGAATGATGATATTGATAAAACCAAGACTCCTGACATTACTTTACACCCGGAAAACAATGTTCAATGGAAACGGCTCGATTGATGCAAGAAGATATCTCAAACGCCTGGCATGATGTAACCCATCTCTAGTTCATGACGCACAACGAATTAGGTTTAATACATGACGCAAAAAACTGCCTCTAGGCGTTCTCATGACAAATTGTACTTTTTCACAGGATGAATATTCGATCTTCCACGCGAGGAAGCTCACAAGCTCATGGAGCCTCCATGGGACCATCGCGTCAAGTAGTTTCCAGTATATCACAATGAACGTTAGCCACCAGATTGTCAGTTTCATCGCAATCGAAGGCTTCAGCGAATGGTCGGAAGTTTGATAGGCCGCGGTTGACACGGTGAAAATAAGGCGGGTGTGTTTGAAAATGCTCCAAAGTGAAATCCGTCGCAGCAAAACAATTAGGGTATACCGCCGAGATGAAAAACAGCTCCTCTGGCGTATATCGGTATGGTTTCGTGGGTAGTTGCAGCAGCGTTTGCTTGGATTTGAACCACTTCAAAACGTCATAACTTATCTGAAAACCAAAGTGGTCGGCTATAGCTTCGTCATAATAGTGTTGCGGCCTCGGCGCTGTTTCGTTGGCCAACTTGTAAAGTCCTTGGAAACACTTCACCGTGTCCTGCAAAGGTGCATCATATCAGGCTACGCATGCCTCGAAGAAGTCACAAGCTACCCACAAAAAGTGAGTCCCGAAAGAGGCGAGCTGCTAACGAGATGAACTCCATTGGGCATCATACCATGTATTTCGTGTAATAATATGTTCCGGTACGGTACTCGTATGGAGTCAGTACGTCCGCGAGATCTTTCAAAGACATCACCAAGGCGTGCCCTAGCTCATGCCCGATCGTATGCCCGAGAGACCCGATGTAGGTCCATATCGGGAGGTCCTCCACCATGTATGGGAACTCCAGGAGACTTGACGGTAGATAGACGTCAGTGACCAGGCGATGGAATAAGAATTCAGTGTCCTGTAGATGGGAGGTACGAGCTCATTCGACGTTGTCGGTTACGCAAGTCAGAGAGACCTTAGAAATGGATACCTCGCTCAGATATAATTAGATTACTCACAACGGCGATAGTCACGTTCCGAGTGAAAGGATTGTTGAGATGAGCGGTGATCAAGGCTCGTTTCGCCCTGTTGACTTCGATCATGTTGTGCACGAAGTCATAGGGTGACACCGTGAATCCGAGTTCGATGGGCTCGAAGTGATCCAGACCTTCCGGGTACACACCTCGTGCGCGGACTCCCACGATGAAGTTGATGGTATGGAGTCGCACAGTTATATCCATTTGCGTATTCTTGGAGATTCGCTAGAAGATTCGTCCGGATATTATATGAACTTCACGTCAAGTCGAGGCTATTGGCTCTGAGCACCCTGAAAGCACTAGTTTCAAGCTCCATATCTCTTCGGGTCCTACCGTGACGAGGAAGACCTTGCTGAGCGTGAAAAGGAAGCGTACCGCATGCACCGTGTATTGCGTGTGAGCGGCTCGCGCCACCATTGCCGCCGTGGACCATTGGAACGAGTCTTTTGTCTGCGGCGCAATATTTTGTATGAATTCATGTCTCATATGATTCGAGGGCTCAACGGGCACGATTTTCCTGCAGGGCAACGTATGCTTCCTCAAGAAGGGATCGATTTCAATGGGCAGGAGTCGGGATGAATCAACATCCCGGCGAGAATGACCAACTCACCAATTTTGCACAGGGCTTGACAAACCTTGAATCGACGTCCGGGTCGCACCCTGCGTGGGCACATCTCGTTCTACCAATCAATTTCATGAAGTCCGTTTGGAGGAGGTGCATCAAGAGGAAATCGAAGAAAACGCGTGAAAACTTGCGGTCCCTCGTGATTATAACGAGTGGCTCGAAGAAATGATGAGGCAGAAGCAGTTCAAACTCGTTTTCAAGTCGTCCCAGGTTACCCATATGTTCATTGAATAGGTCGAAATACGTGGAGTTCAATGTGTCTGACCATTGGCCGAGCGTGACGCTGTCATATCTGTTGGTTTGAATGAAATCACTCTGCATCAGAATTTCTATTGCTTTGCAACTCCGTCCCACTCGTATAAGGGTTTCAGTATCGACGTGAATATGGAAAGCGTCCAGAATAGACCCGTATTTTGTGAGAATCTCGGAGTCATGTTCCGTCTTGTTGGTCTCGTATAAAAGCCCACTTTTCCATTGTCTGATAGCCTCTCTAGTTGTTGGTGTTAACGCCTCTGGCGACTCGTCAATTGCGTATGATTTTTGTAAAGATAGTCTACCGTGGCCGTAATCGACCTTGAAAATGGGGTCTATTCCAAATTGTAGCAACAGTTTCATCAGGACGGAGAAGGCCGTCTGGTGAGGGCCCGTTTCCTCATCGGGGAAGGGCAGTCCGATTTCGTTGAAAAACCTCCGTAGAGTTAGCATGTTGAGATCCCAGTTAGACTTTTTCAGCGCGCGGAGACAGCTTTTGAAGAACTGGGTGGGCTGTATCTCGGACTCCCGGAACTTCTCCGACGTGGCGTTTTCTGCATTGTCACGAACACGACGTAGTTGCTGCAGTAGAATTATTGAGACAGCCCTGTCGAGAAGGATATGAGTTCCAACAAACTGGGCTTTTTCGTTGGGATCCAGAAACTCCCTTATTCTCTTGAACCATCCTGAGCACACGAACGTGTAGAAATCGGAGCACGGGACTATATCATGATTCACCGTTTTGTCGTAAACAGCCGCCACCTCATTGCATACTCTCGATCTGCAAACACCGTGCAGCTGACTCTCCGTCGTGATGATGATGAAAAACATTCCGAACCACGTATTTAGAACTGTGCGCCACGTTATAGAGAAGGTCTTCCAGGCCATTCTTGGTTGACATCGGAAGGTCCTGAAAGTCGCGGTCAGCCGAGAATCTCGCGTGGTTGGACTGTGTGTCTGTCGTCGTCGCGTTACGGTAGGAGTCTGAACTTCCTTGTTTCACATGCTTGGACAGACACGGCTTGCTGCATCGGAACCAAATGAATTGATACCTACGATCAAGGCTTGCTATTTGGCAACGAGCTGGAGATTTCAGTTATCCATGCGATTTCTCATCAATGTGATCAGCTCGAGAGTTGACGCTCATCAAATAGTGTGAAGAAATCGGAGGCTTTATGAGTTTCTTCCCCGTGGCGCGGCCCTCAGCATTCCCCTGTTCTCATGGCTCGCTAACAGAGCTCGGTTCCTGTTTCGCAAAATATGGCCGACAAGTCCACCCCATTGAACTTGTTTCTTAGTTTATTTTCCATATCGTTGACGGAATCCTGCTAGAAATTTACCTTTCTTGAAGTCCACGGCCTTTCGTCCGGGAGCCATTGCTCGCCTTCAGATAATCATTTGGAAATACCGTGTATTCACATTTGGTTTCGTTTCAGCCGCGCTGAACCTTCGACCCTACATGGGGCGCGAACTCGTGATATCATGGACCGTCTGAATTCACGGGTAAAGTCGTTTGGATCATTCTTCGCTCGCCCGACGAGAATTTCAGACCTTTGACTTCCGGCGATCGAACTTGGACTCAGGACACATGATGAAACACGTTTGATCCGTGAACAAAAGTCGCACACTGGCGCAGAATGAATATTCAATGATTAACACATCAAGGGCTTCATGAGCCTTTATGGAGATATCGTGCCTGGTAGACTCTATCCTAATATATCACAATGAAAGTTGGCTACCATATTGTCGCCGTCAACGCATTTGAAAGCGCTAGCGAATGGTCGAAAATTGGACAGTCCACGGTTAACACGGTGAAATTGGGGCGGATGACTACGAAAATGTTCCAAAGAGAAATCGGTCGAAGCGTAACAATTGAGGTAGGCTTTAGAAATAAAGAAGAAATCCTCGAAGGAATAATCGCGATTTTTCGTTGGTAGCTTCTGATACACTTTGTTTTTTGATTTCAACCACTGCAAAGCGTCGTAACTTATCTGAAGTCCAATGTGGTCCGCTATGACTTCTTCATAGTAGCTCTCGCTTTTGGCGTCGCTTTCGTTGGCCAATTTGAAAAGTCTTTCGAAGCACTTCACAACGTCCTGCAAGAGAATGACTCCGAGTTGGCTCGAAAATCTTTCACAAGGCATGGAAATCTGCAAAACATGCCGGATCTCCAATGGCTTCGGAGACGCCGGGAACGAACACTTGGCATTCACAATAAACGGTGGCTCTACGGATATTGACATTGAGGAGAACTCCACCATAAATTTGGCACTAGGCTGCTGCGATGAGCGACATTCAGCTTCTTACCGGGTATCTCGAGTGATAATATGTCCCGGTACGGCTCTCGTTCGTTGTCCTAATTTCCGCGAATTCTTGTACTGACATCACGAATGCATGCGCAAGCTCATGCCCGATCACACTTCCTACAGAACCAATGAAAGACCATATCGGAAGCGTTTCCACCATGTAAGGGAACTCTAGAAGTCTTGCCGGTAGGTAAATGTCCGCAACCCAACGGAAGAATAGATACTCGGGTTTCTGTGAACGAAAGTTCATAGGGCTTCAGCTTCTCCGTAGACGCTGTCAGATATAAGAGCCAGGGTGATAGTCATCACCCTGGCTCGCACCTCGAGATGATGACATGCAGCGAGATAACTCACGACATCGAAAGTGACGTTTCGGTGGAATGGAGAGCCAAACAGAGCCAGGGTTAAGGCTCGTTTTGCTCTGCTGACCTCGATCATGTTGTGCATCAAGTCATAAGGTGACACCGAGAATCCCAGCTCTGTTGTGTCAAACTTATCAAGGGCTTCCGGGTATATTCCTCGCGCCCGTACTCCCGACAAAAACTTGATCACGAAGAGTCTCGCTTTCGAGTCCAAATACGGATTGTTGAGCACTCGCTGGAAAGTTTTCTCGGACATCATCTTGACGTCCACGTCATCTCGGGCTCCACCTTGGCCTCACGCTAGGAGCATCGAGGAGAAATCTGGCTCGAGTTTCATGTGCGTCAGAGTCCTACCGTGGCAAGGAAGGTCTTCAGAAGCGAGAAGAGGAAGTTCACTATGTGCACCGTGTAATGCGAATGGGTGGCTCGCGCCACCATTGCCACCGTCGACCATCGGAATGCATCTTTCGTCTGCGGAGCGGAAGCGAATCGTGAGTCCGGAGGGCTTAGAACTAAATCGAAGTAGCGAACGGACTTCAGAATGGATCGAACCAGGAGCTGGAATGGAGAAAAGTCGGCTTCGTCGGCCACCATGATCCCGGATTATATCTTACCAAACGCGTGCAGGTGTCAACAGCCCTGGGGCCAACCTCTATGTCACACTCTGAATTAGCACATGCGGTTCTGCCGATCATTTTCATGAAGTCTCTCTTGAGGAGATGTAGCGCGAGGAAATCGAAGAAAATCCGTGAGAATTTGGCGTCCGTCGTCACAATCACGAGCGGCTCGAAAAAATGCCGAGCCAGAACTATTCCGATTGTACCCTCAAGTTTCCCCACGTTACCCATGTGCTCGTTGAATATGTCGAAATATGTAGAGTTCAAATCGTTGGACCAGTCGTTGAGCGCGACTGTGTCGTATTTCGCAGTCTGAACAAATTCTCTGTGCATGCAGAGCTCAACTGCATTGAAATTTCGGCCAAGTCTCAGAAGAGTCCTAGTATTTACGCGAATATGGAAAGCGTCCAGAATAGAACCGTATTTCGTGATGATCTCAACGTCATTAACTGTGATGTTGATCAGGTTGAGGAGCCCGTTCTTCCATTTTTCGACAGCGGTTTGAGTGGTCGGTGTGTAAGGATTCGGCGAATGGTCGATTGCGTATGATTTCCGTAGGGTTATTTTATTGTAGTCGAAATCAACCATGAAAATGGGGTCGACTCCGAACTCTATTGCGAGCTTCATCAGAACCGAAAAAGCCGTTTTCTTGGGGTTCGTTTCCTCATCGAAGAAAGGCAGACCGATTTCATGGAAAAACTTCCTCAAGGTGAGCATGTTCAAGTTCCAATTAGTCTTCTTCAAAGCGCGTAGGCAACTCCTGAAGAACTGAGCGGGCTGCATCTCAGATTCCCGCAAGCCACCTGATGTGGCGTTTTCGGCCTCATCACGAACTCGACGTAGTTGACGCATTAGGATTATCGAGACAGCCCTGTCGAGTAAGAGGTGAGTTCCCACGATTTGTGTTTTCGGGTTAGGATCTAGACGCCTCTTCATGTTCTCAAACCATCCTGAGCACACGAACGTGTAAAAATCGGAGCACGGAACTAAGCTATGGTTAATAGAATTTTCGTAAACATCCGCAACCTCTCTACATACTTTCGATTCGCAAACACTCTGACTCTTCGCCGTCAAGATGATGGAACACATGACGAGTAACGTGTGTAGAAAAATTGGCCATGTCTTGGTGGAGGTCATCGTGTACATTCTTGGTTGACATGGGTGGCTTCTGAGATCAGAGATCTTGGAAGAGGTTTCTGCGTTGTCGGCGTATAAATCCGCGTCACCCGGATTCCAGTCTTAACTTCTTTGTTCTGAATGATTTCACACTGATAGCATGTCAACAGAGAGGGACGAAGAGTCGACAAGTTTCATTGGTTTGGGTCGAAAAATGCTTGGGGAGAATATCAAAACTTCAAGATCATGTTCTGCTTGCACGGCACGGATCTATCACATGTTCGCTAGGTATTCTTCTCACACGTTGCCTCGAACGTTCACTGAAAGACGTTGATTGGCAGAATCATAGAATTTCTCGACTGCCGCACTTGACGCCGGGTCATTCGTCTTTCTAAACTCTATTGCGCTTGATCGCACGGTGGCTCAGAAAAAGAACGAGACGGCTTAGACCAGCGTTTCCCAACCTTTTTTGCTCCGCGGAACCCTCGGGGAGGGGCAACCCAGTCTGCGGAAACCACGCCTCGGTTTTCCCCTCTCTCTCATCCTTTTTCACTCGGATGCTGGTATATATGAGAACATCGTTATAGTTGACGCAGACTTGTAATTTATTCTAATGCATTTTTCTGTTTTGTCACGCTCCGATACTAGGACATTCGGGCAATGCCAGTTTGCTTCCTATGTGATGATCACTATCCAATGTCCCTTGACAGCTTCGAGAAATCAGGAGCTCTCTCTCACAATTGTGATCGCAAATCGTCCTCTGCATCCAGCCGATTTCGGTATTTGCCCGAGCGGCTCACCGTGAACAGCGATTCTCGCTGGCGACTCATATCTTTTCGCATGCGGAGGCTGCAGCGTTCATCGGAAGTTCGTCGCCGAGAGCTGTTTTTATCACCGAATGAGAAACTTCACTTCATACGTTACTGCTGGTTCCAATCTTTTATCGAAGACCTTTTCAATCCGGATCTCTCAACATCCCGTCGAGGAGTATATAGGTTCCACAAGGGGCATACCTTGGATCATACTAAAGTTCACAAGATCTGACGGGGGACATGAGAATTTCTCACAATCCGAACGGGATTCAGTCCCCAGTGGGTTCCTTCGGAGTCACTCTTTGAAAGTACTGATCAGATCGAGAAGTCCCGTTCCATGGAAGTTTCAGAGTCAACCAACAAAAACTTCTTGAATTTTACGATGAAAAACAGATGACAATTTATTTCGACGATTTAGAGCTTTGTTGATACAGTGAAAATCGAACAAGAGGAGCCAGAGCAGCGCCCTCGGCTCCCTTCCGCGCAGTTCGCCTCCAGGAGGCAAAAGTCCTCGCGACGAACGCTGTATCGTCGTACTTTCATCACAGGCGAAAGTTCGAGGTCAGACATCTGATCATCTGTAAAGTCTTTCTGGTCGGTATCAACGATTGCCTCAGGAACTTCATCGGTCCAGAAGATTACTCCGGGACAGGTGGAGAACCACGGGCGGGACGGCGTTGCTGGAGGGCTGGAAGCCTCTATGGGCCCGCTTCTGTCATCCTCTGATCGTCGTGAAAACGATAACATGGTCCTGAGGGGCTGGAAAGTTCTTCTGATGGACCTGCGGAGACTGCGCCTCCCGGGACTTTTGCGAGGATTGACGGGGTTTTCCGTCCGAGAATCGCGAGTGAATTGATCCACAGAATTCCCAACGCTCGAGTCGGAGTGCGATCTTTGTGGAACCACGGCGTTCTTGAGACATCGCAGACGCAGACTATTCCGGACACTGGCGAGTCGCTTCGAAGCGTTGAAAGGCATGTTATGCTGAAGCGTTTTGAGTCCAAGTCAGAGACTTAGGAGGGTTCCGTTCGAAGGCTGCAAGGCGAAACAGTTATGACTGGTGTCGAAACTAGACCTCGATGGCGTTCGGAGTATGATTGTTCTCATTTGAGCTAGGGGATATTCTTATGGGGTTTCGACCCGGTGGGAGAGGCCACGGTCCGAGAGTGAATCACCACAAGCGAGGGCAAAACCTCGATCTAGATCTAGAGGAACCGCGGAACCGCCAGCCATCCCCAAGAGGGGGTTCCTGAAAGCTCGTTCTCATCATTCGAGATTCAGCCAGTCGTCTTCGAACTTCATGAGCACCCATCAATGGGCACCTGAATGATTATGGCACGAATATGATTATGATTACGAAGAAATCAAACTATGATCTGATTATGATTTCCGAAAAATGGAGATATCATTATGATGTTGATTATGATTACGAAAATATCAAGATACGATTATGGATATGATTTTTCTGAAGCAAAATCACAACCAAATTCATAATCATACTGTAATCTTACAAAAAAAAACTCAAAAATCAGCGGAAGAGAGAGGGAGGATGTTTGTCTTCGGGCTTTTCAGGGTCGCTGCGTTCCGTTCAGTCGCTAGTTTCCATATAACACACATCTTTCCTGCCTAAACGATAACTGATGATGCTGGATAATGCCCATGTTGATACGGTTCCGCATATGAGTGCACCAGACTTCGGCCTCTGTCCGACTTTGGCCGCAAAATCTAGATTGGGGTTGTGCACCTCTCTGGAAAAACATGCAGAATACACGATCGGAGCGAAAGATCAGATTTCGAGGTGGAATCCCATCTCCATTCGAGATGCGAGCGGGCAGGGGCAAAGTCTGAGAGCTTGGGACAAATACTTCCATGGCAGCAAGAGAAAAAAATCGACGATCTGTAAGCGAAGTCGTAGAAAACAAAGCGAGGACGAGGAGAACCTAGCAGGATGCTTCGAACTCTGGAAGAATCGGAGCAATCTTACAAAGCGAAAGATGGGAGCGGCGTTCGAAGAGGTTTGTTTACCGGATGAAAGACAGAACCGAGCACGGAGCAGTTCTGCACAGCGCATCGAGGGGTTATTGAGGAGTCGAAGGGCCCGGAACTCCTTGAGTACCTCCCCGAAAGTTGTGATCAGATTGAGCACCTCGGCACAATATCCGACTTCGAGACAACTACAAATAGCTCGGTGAAGTTTACGATGAAAAACGAAATGGAATTTATTCCAACGATTCAAAGTTTTGTTGATACAATGAAAATCGAACAAGATGCGGCAGAGCAGGGTCCGCGGCTTTCTCCCGCGCAGTTCGCCTCCAGGAGGCAAAAGTCATCGCGACGGAAGGTGTACCGCCGTGCCTTCATCACAGGTGAAAGCTCGAGGTCAGCCCTCTGAGCGTCTGTTAGTTCTTCCGAATCCACGGCTGCCAAGGGGACTTCACCGGTCCAGAAGATCACGCTGGGATACCTGGAGATGGGTGGACGGGACGGAGTCGCTTGAGGCTCGGATGACTCCACGGGTCCTCTTCTGTCCTCCTCTGATCTTCTGGCGAACGACAGAATGGTCTTCTTGAGGCACTGGAGACCCTTCCGGACGCTGCGCAGTCGCTTCGAAGCGTTGAGAGGCATCTTTGGCGAAGTGTTTTGAAGGCAAGTAGACGGTGACGAGTGAACTGCGACTTAAGGGAATTCCGATTCGGAACTCGTGCAATGCAAGGAGACGAAACAGTTATGACTGTACTGCGGAGCCTTCAGGCAATGAATGATCTCGGTCGAGCCGGGGGATCTTCTTATAAGATCTCAGCCCGGCGTTTGAGGGCATTATCTGAGAGCGAACCAAAATGGGGCGAGGGCAAGGGGCTTGATTCGGGGGAGCCTCAGAACAGCGATGCATCCCTGAGAATCGCTTGATGAGCTCGCGGGATCAAGATCCAAAAGCGAGCATTTGAAGTACTCTTGCGTCCAGCGCGCCTTGAGAAACCATCGATGATTGGAACTAGAGTTTGCAGGTCAAATTGCCGAAATCTTTGCCTGATGAACAGCATCGCCTCAAGGAGAATCTAGCGTCCGAGCGTAACGAGGGCGCTACTCAGGAAGGAGGGAGGCTTGGACAATATTGCGTTCACAGGCCGCGTAACAGGGGTGCGCCTCAGGGAATCTCCACAGACCGTGCCGCGACCGTTTCCCCCGTGGACTTCGAACATGAACAGATCCTCTGTCAGAACTGATGTTATGTCGAGAAAATTGTGGATGTAGGACTACCGTCCGCGTCGACGCAAACTTCGCGTCGATTTAATCCTGATTTTCAGAAAATCAATGTGCTTCGCCGATGCGAAAACTGTACGTTTGTTTGCAGAGGCGGCGGATGATGTTTGCACGAATGACTCGATCGCTCGTGACCGAAGACGATTTTCATCTCCCTCTCCCGAACAGCGAGTCGACAATGCGTCGAAGAAACGACGCGAACCCTGTGAAAATCCCATTCGCCAGTAGCAAATTATTGGGGCTCTAGAATCAACGGATTTCCGAGCACAGAGAGCCATCACGGTGCCGAGACGCCGGAAAAATTAGCGCCTCTTCCCAGTCGGATCTCATAGTCTATGCTACCGAGTCCGAAACTCGCTTCGTCTGACTTCGCTGCTGGGCATTGATCTCATGAACTACTTCGAAGGTTTCCTCGCATGTTCGAATGAAGTATTTGGGTATCCAGACGATTCCTACCAGCCTGTTTTCTCAAGTTGAAGTTTGTACGAGCAATAAGCGAGAATTCGGGAAGATCGGCTCGTAGCCTGTTGTGAGTTCCTAGCACGGTCATCGATGTTCGATTGCTCCATGAGACAAAACTTTCTATGAAACACAGCATTCCCACTCCGAAATGCGGTTCTCAGTCAGGTCCGCTGGTGTTATTGATTGGGAGTTTGGATCGGATCGAGCTTATGGAGCCACATCCGATTCAGGGTGAACTCGAAATAATTTCTTGAAGTTAACGAAGAGAAACGAATGAAAGTTTATTCCGACGATTCAGAGCTTTGTTGATACAATGCAAATCGAGCAAGATGGGGCAGAGCAGTGTTCGCGGCTTTCTCGCACGCAGTCCGCATCCATGAGGCAAAAGTCCTCGCGACGGACGGTGTGCCGCCGTGTCTTCATCACTGGCGAAAGCTCGAGGTCGGACCTCTGAGCGTCTGTTAATTCTTCCGAATCCACGACTGCCCCAGGAACTTCACCGGTCCAGAAGATTACGTTGAGATACGTGAAGATTGGCGGGCGGGACGGGGTCGCTTGAGGCTCGGATGACTCCACGGGTCCTCTTCTGTCCTCCTCTGATCTTCTGGCGAACGACAGAATGGTCTTCTTGAGGCACTGGAGACCCTTCCGGACGCTGCGCAGTCGCTTCGAAGCGTTGAGAGGCATCTTTGGCGAAGTGTTTTGAAGGCAAGTAGACGGTGACGAGTGAACTGCGACTTAAGGGAATTCCGATTCGGAACTCGTGCAATGCAAGGAGACGAAACAGTTATGACTGTACTGCGGAGCCTTCAGGCAATGAATGATCTCGGTCGAGCCGGGGGGATCTTCTTATAAGATCTCAGCCCGGCGTTTGAGGGCATTATCTGAGAGCGAACCAAAATGGGGCGAGGGCAAGGGGCTTGATTCGGGGGAGCCTCAGAACAGCGATGCATCCCTGAGAATCGCTTGATGAGCTCGCGGGATCAAGATCCAAAAGCGAGCATTTGAAGTACTCTTGCGTCCAGCGCGCCTTGAGAAACCATCGATGATTGGAACTAGAGTTTGCAGGTCAAATTGCCGAAATCTTTGCCTGATGAACAGCATCGCCTCAAGGAGAATCTAGCGTCCGAGCGTAACGAGGGCGCTACTCAGGAAGGAGGGAGGCTTGGACAATATTGCGTTCACAGGCCGCGTAACAGGGGTGCGCCTCAGGGAATCTCCACAGACCGTGCCGCGACCGTTTCCCCCGTGGACTTCGAACATGAACAGATCCTCTGTCAGAACTGATGTTATGACGAGAAAATTGTGGATGTAGGACTACCGTCCGCGTCGACGCAAACTTCGCGTCGATTTAATCCTGATTTTCAGAAAATCAATGTGCTTCGCCGATGCGAAAACTGTACGTTTGTTTGCAGAGGCGGCGGATGATGTTTGCACGAATGACTCGATCGCTCGTGACCGAAGACGATTTTCATCTCCCTCTCCCGAACAGCGAGTCGACAATGCGTCGAAGAAACGACGCGAACCCTGCGAAAATCCCATTCGCCAGTAGCAAATTATGGGGGCTCTAGAATCAACGGGTTTCCGAGCACAGAGAGCCATTACGGTGCCGAGACGCCGGAAAAATTAGCGCCTCTTCCCAGTCGGATCTCATAGTCTATGCTACCGAGTCCAAAACTCGCTTCGTCTGACTTCGCTGCTGGGCATTGATCTCGTGAACTACTTCGAAGGATTCCTCGCATGTCCGAATGAAGTATTTGGGTATCCAGACGATTCCTACCAGCCTGTTTTCTCAAGTTGAAATTTATACGAGCAATAAGCGGGAATTCGGGAAGATCGGCTCGTAGCCTGAGTTCCTAGCACGGTCATCGATGTTCGATTGCTCCATGAGACAAAACCTTCTATGAAACGCAGCATTCCCACTCCGAAATTCGGTTCTCAGTCGGGTCCGCTGGTGTTATTGATTGGAAGTTTGGATCGGATCGAGCTTATGGAGCCACATCCGATTCAGGGTGAACTCAAAATACTTTCTTGAAGTTAACGAAGAGAAACGAATGAAAGTTTATTCCGACGATTCAAAGTTTTGTTGATACGATGCAAATCGAGCAAGATGGGGCAGAGCAGTGTCCGCGGCTTTCTCCCGCGCAGTTCGCATCCATGAGGCAAAAGTCCTCGCGACGGACGGTGTGCCGCCGTGTCTTCATCACTGGCGAAAGCTCGAGGTCGGACCTCTGAGCGTCTGTTAATTCTTCCGAATCCACGACTGCCCCAGGAACTTCACCGGTCCAGAAGATTACGTTGAGATACGTGAAGATTGGCGGGCGGGACGGGGTCGCTTGAGGCTCGGATGACTCCACGGCTCCTCTTCTGTCCTCCTCTGATCTTCCGGCAAACGACAGCACGGTCCTCTTGAGGCACCGAAGACCCTTCCGAACGCTGCGCAGTCTCTTCGAAGCGTTGAAAGGCATTTTGGCGAAGCGTTTCGAATAGGAATTAGACGGTGACGAGTGAGCAGCGACTTACGGGAACGCCGATTTGGAACTCGTGCAATGCAAGAAGACGAAACAGTTATGACTGTACTCGGAGGTCGAGCCTCCAGGCAATGAATGGTCTCGTTGGAGCCAGAGGATCTTCTTATAGAATCTCAACCCGATGTTTGAGGGGTTTATGCGAGAGCGAACCAAAGTGGGGCAAGGGCGAGGGGCTCGATTCGGGGGAGTCCCAGAACAGCGATGCATGCCTGAGAACCGCTCGATGGGAGTCCGGATGAGTTCGCGGGGTCAAGATCCAAAAGCGGGTATTTGTAGTAATCCCGCGTCTAGCTCGCTTCGAGAAACCATCGATGATTAGAGCTAGAGCTTGCCAGTCAACGGGGGAGCCGAAATCTCCGCCTGATGATCACCATCGCCTCAAGGGGAATCTAGCGTCCAAGCGTAACGGGGGCGCTACACAGGGAGGAGGGAGGCTTGCACAATATTGCGTTAACAGGCCGCGTAGCAGGGGTGCGCCTCAGGGAATCTCCACAGACCGTCACGCGACCGTTTCCCCCGTGGACTGCAAACATGAACAGATCCTCCGTCAGAACTGATGTTATGTCGAGGAAATCGCGGATTTAGTACTAGCGTCCGCGTCGATGCGAAGTTCGCGTCGCTTCAATCCTGATTTCCCAAAAATCAATGCGCTTCGCCGATGCAAGAACTCTACGTGTGGTTGCAGATTGCAGAGGCGGCAGATGATGTTTGCTCGAGTGAATCGATAATTTGTGACCGAAGAAAATTTTCATCGCCCTCTCCCGAATAGCGAGTCGACAATGCGTCGGAGAATCGACGCGAACTCTGCGAAAATCCCATTCGCAATTAGCAAATTATGGGGATCAACGGATTCCTGAGCACAGAGAGCCATCACGGTGCGGAGACGCCGGGAGCGCGTTCCCCTAGTCGGATCCTATAGTTTATGCTACCGAGTCCGGGACTCGCTTCGTCTGACTTCGCTGCTTGGCATTGATCTCATGAACTACTTCGAAGGTTTCCTCGCATGTTCCAATGAAGTATTTGGGTATCCAGTCGATTCCTCCGGCCTGTTTTCTCAAGTTGAAGTTCATAGGAGCAATAAGCGAGAATTCGGGAAGATCGGCTCGTAGCCTGAGTTCCTAGCACGGTAATCGATGTTCGATAGCTCTATGAGACAAAACCTTTTATGAAACACAGCATTCCCACCCCGAAATCCGGTTCTCAGTCGAGTCCGCTGGTGTTGCTGATTGAAGGTTCGGATCGGATCGAGCTCATAGAGCCACATCCGATTCAGGCCAAACTCAAAATACTTTCGTGAAGTTTACGAAGAGAAACGAATGAGAGTTTATTCCGACGATTCAAAGTTTTGTTGATACAATACAAATCGAGCAAGATGGGGCAGAGCAGTGTCCGCGGGTTTCTTCCGCGCAGTTCGCCTCTAGGAGGCAAAAGTCCTCGCGACAGACGGTGTGCCGCCGCGCCTTCATCACAGGCGAAAGCTCGAGGTCAGACCTCTGGGCGTCTGTCAATTCTTCCGAATCCACGACTGCTGCAGGGACTTCACCGGTCCAGAAGATCACGTAGGGATACGTGGAGATCGGCTGACGGGACGGGGTCGCTTGAGGTCCGGATGACTCCAAGGGTCCTCTTCTGTACTCCTCTGATCTTCCAGCAAACGACAGCACGGTCTTCTTGAGGCACCGAAGACCCTTCCGGACGCTGCGGAGTCGCTTCGAGGCGGTGAAAGGCATCTTTGGTGAAGTGTTTCGAAGGCAAGTGGACGGTGTCGAGTGAAAAGTGACTTACGGGAATGCCGATCTGGAACTCGTACAATGCAAGGAGACGAATTGCAACGAGTTATGACTGTACTCGGAGGTGGAGCCTTCAGGCAACGAATGATATCGTTTGAGGCAGAAGATCTCTTTATAAAATCTCAACCCGACGTTTGAGGGGTTTATGCGAGAGCGAATCAAAGTGGGGCGAGGGCAAGGGGCTCGATTCGGGGGAGTCCCAGAACAGCGATGCATGCCTGAGAACCGCTCGATGGGAGTCCGGATGAGCTCGCGGGGTCAAGATCCAAAAGCGGGTATTTGTAGTAATCCCGCGTCTAGCTCGCCTCGAGAAACCATCGCTGATTAGAACTAGAGCTTGCCAGTCAACGGGGGAGCCGAGATCTTCGCCTGATGATCAGCATCGCCTCAAGGGCAATCCAGCGTCCAAGCGTAACGAGGGCGCTACACAGCGAGGAGGGAAGCTTGCACAATATTGCATACACAGGTCGCGTAACAGGGGTGCGCCTCAGGAAAACTCCATGAACCGTCTCGCGACCGTTTCCCCAATGGACTGCAAACACGAACAGATCCTCCGTCAGAACTGATCTCAAGTCGAGGCGAAGCAGGGCTGCGCCCCAATGTACGTTTCCCCTAAAAGAGTGCAAACTTGAACAGATCCTCCGTCAGAACTTATGTCATGTCGGCAAAATTGCGGATACGGTACAAGCGTCCGCGTCGATTCAATCCTGATTTCCCAAAAATCAATTTGCTTCGCCAATGCGAGAACTGTACGTTTGATTGCAGAGACGGCGGATGATGTTTGCTTGAATGACTCGATAATTCGTGACCGAAGGCTATTTTCATCGCCCCCTTCCGGATAGCTAGTCGACAATGCGTCGGAGAAACGACGCGAACTCTGCGAAAATCAACGAATTCCTGAGCACAGAGCCAACATGGTACAGAGACCCCGGGAAAATTGGCGAATCTTCCTAATCGGATCCCATAGTCTATGCTCCCAAGTCCAAAACTCGCTCGTCCTCCCCAGCTCCTGGGCATTGATCTCATAAACTACGTCGATAGATTCGTTAGATGTTCATGCCGTCAGAATCTCAATCGCTGGAGGAGGAGAGAACGCTGGAAGAGGGAAACTGTTGTCTCAGTACCTCAACAACGAACTTTTAGACCAAGCAAAATATTCGCGGTATTTTGCGATGGGACAGGCTGCCGACTTTCTAAGCTCGAAACTGAATTATTGGGTTCACCTGCTCGGCAAACCAGCTACATCAGCGAACTAAGGTTATCTGTTGCACTCGAGTCAAATAACTGCGAGGAAGGTTCTCGACCGGAGGTTGCTCTTCCGGGGTGCCTCGGCTCCCCCAATCGAGCTTTACATTCTCACCCATCTCAACTGGGTCTCGGACAACAATTTTTGCTTCGTATAAATGGGGGGTTCGTGAAGCATATCTCAGTACGCACTCCATCGAACAAGTGGTCCCGGCTACACTTTGCATCTCCTGTATCCAGCCCTGCTCGCTCAGGACTGACTTGGACGCGTCTGAGAATCTCCACCAGGATAGCCACCTTCTCCCATCAAACCGTATAAGTCGACACCGAAGATGTCTTCCAACAGCTCGAGCCGTTTCGCCAAAGTCCGTGGAAGTCTCCGACGTGCCAAGAACGCAGTCCTTCCACAAAGGTTGCGCCCCGCGTCATCGCCCGAAGTCAACGGTATCCTCTTCCCCTCGGCGGTGAATTCAAGCTTTGTGGCGGCCGACGGAACCGAGAAGTCGCGAAATGCTTTCGGAAAGCGAGGCCTCAGGAATTCAATCCGAAAATCGGTGAAGCCGATCGTGAACTTAATGTCAGCTGTCCGAACACGTGAGGGCAACAAGGATGACGGCGAACAGCCAGGTGAATGCCTTGCGCCTCCACCTCGACCCAACTTCAGCAAACACCCTGACATCCTGTACTTGACGGACGAAATGCTAAGAGGTCCCCAGAAGCAGCTCCTGCGTCAATCAGAATCTGGTCATGTCGTGGAAGGAACTGCTAACGATGCGAGCCTTGTCAGGGAACCCTGCATTGCGACGGATATGCAGCACTTGACCGTCCGTCGTGAAGACTTCTTCCTCATGGGGACGGAGTGCAATGTTGGAAACGGCCGAAGCTGTTATTCTTCGGGCTGTTCAATTTTCATCCTCTCGAATAAGTTATGAACGGGTCCAATAAATATTAAGCTATCGTATTCCCATCTGAAGCCAGTCATACCCCCTTAATTCTTCAGACGCGTTGGCCGAACAATCAGAATCATCGACAACTTGTAATCGAAAGGGGGGTGAGCTCGCATACTCATTACCCCAAGTTTGTGAGTGGCCGCTCGTGGTTGAACTTTCCGACCATCTCTCGACACAGCTCAGCATCTGATGTTGAATGAAGCGAAATTACTCACATTTGATCTCCAAGCTACCTGAGACTCCTTCGGCGCTCATGCCGAACCTGTCCCTTCCACTTGCATAGATCATGGTACCGGAGCCGACTCGGTCCCTGCCTGGCAATGGATCGAAGTCGTCAAGTGGGAAGAAGACTTGGCATTGGACGGTGAATTACAATAGCACGGGAGCTCCATTACTCACATCCTGAATTCCGGGGCGTTCGTGAACTATTCCCCCGGCGCAAACACGCTACAACAAATGCTCGAATCACTTTGAAAGGTTAAGGCCCATCAACAATGAAAGGGCCGCCTTATATTTCGATCTCAAGGGACATCTCGCTCTACGCGTCTCTTGCTAACCTGGGCTCAGAAACTCTTGAGAGCGTAAAGCTGGGCCCCGAAGGAAAAACACCCTTCCATGGGCTTTCTTGGAACACCACCTCGTCTGACATATTCTCCACTCGGCCTGTCATAAACCTGTTGTGGTCCAGAATTCCTTGCGGCGAAGAGCATCTCGATGCACGTGTGGATAAACCCACGACAAACGCTTGCATTCTAGGTTTTTTGAAGTCAGAACATTCAGGCAAGAATTTTCCCATTTCATATTGGGCGAATTTATTTATCGTGGGCTTTATCTGGTGTTTCCCATATGTATCTTGGAGGATAAGGCAAATTCGGCACGACGTAAAGTTCATTACTACAGGTTTCCGTGGGTTGGCCGCTGGGGGTGTATGAAAGACAAAAGCTCAAATATTACAGACTTTGGTTTTCAGAGAAATTTGGAGAATTCGGCGGGGAGAGAGACGCTCAATCGCTGCAGTTTCTCTCATACTCTGAGCGTTCCGCGATGACAACCGAAAGAAAATCCATACATCAATCCCATAACGAGCAGAGAAGATCTCGGTCTTACCCAGGACAGTCTACCATTGCGCGCGTTATATCGAAGCAGAAGAGCACTCCATGCAGTACAAGTGTCTGCTCGGGTATATTTTTTCTTCTGAAATCAAATCCTGGTCTAGCTTTGACGCATCTGAGGGCTACTTCCTTTCCGATATGCTCTTTGAAGAACTCCTTTATCTTGCTCTTGAGGAAGACGGCGCCGTGCGCTGTCATGAATTGCTCGTCGAATCCTGAAAGTTTGAATTCAAAAACCTAGATTCGAACACTGCAACCGTTGGGACGCGTGGGAAAGGCACAGAGACCTCTAATCGATAGGTTCCCTCGTGCCTTGATATAGAGTTCGGTCAATTCTGAGTCAATGAATATCTCGTAGGCGTCGTCTATGACTAGGATCAACATCAGCATGAGCGCCGGTCGCCCGATTCGGTCAAGCATTTTCTGTACAATTCGATAAAACATTCGGCGCTCGTTTCGAGCCAAACCGAATCTCGACGCTCGAATGTTGAAATGTGAATGGTGTTACTCAAATTCGAACACGCACTATTGCTGTAGAGAAAATCTCTAGTTTGCTCAGCGAGCTCCGCCCAGGTCTCCATGAATCCGATAAGGCCTTCTGATTTGTCACTGTAAAGGCAAACATATTTTTATTAGATCAGGTTCATCAAGAATGAAGTCCCCCGGCTTCCGCCTAGAAAAGACCTAAGCAGACAGTGACGTAATAGTTCCTTCATTCAATGCATGGGTTTTGATGTTATACTCACCCAGGTATGTCTATTTTAGATCCCCACACCTGATACTCCTGAAGCACGCGACATGCTTTATCGGGCTGCGCGTGGCATAAGTAAATGTCGCGTTCAAGTTTCTCCCTCAGTTCTTCATTGTCGCTGTGGAAATCTGAACATAAAGCCCAGTAATCGTTAGTATATCTGTCTAACAAATGAGCTAAGATTGTCCCCGAGTTCAAACCGTTTGCGCGGGAAGTCTAGATCGTTCGAAACACATTCAGGGCATTTCCGAGGTCCTCGATCACGAATCTGTGGTTTGTTGCCTCTCCGATATTTTGTCTGACAGTCAAAGGAGGAAGGAATCGGAATGATCGACGACCATGTACGTGTGCAGATCGTCCCAATTCCCAAAGAATCTCCCGTCTACGATGGGAGTCATGATACAGGATTCGACATCGAGTGTCCCGGTTTTCCAGTTTGAAAGATGATGAGCGAGATAACTCATTCGATCCGTTCCATTTACTATTCCGAAAACGTGGAAATGGGTCGCGAGTCTCCTTACAAAATTCAGCCCGCCAATAGTGTTTCTTGTTGAAGTCTGGGTGTTTGTTAATTCCATGTCTCTGCGGCCGGAGCCCGTGCGCATTCCAACTGAAAATTCGTCGGGATTATTCGATCATCAGGAAAACACGAGTTTGCTGGCACTGTACCGAATCATAAAGAAGCTTACGTGGGGCAACCCGACGCATTCCAGTTCTGTATGCAGGGGACTATGTGCGTTTCCCATTCTCCTTTGAGTTGTAAGCACAGACCCGGAATGTGTGCCCATTTCATCAAGAAAGCTGGCTCTCCTGGCCTGGGAACCCTGTAAAAAGTCTCGACTTGAATGCCTTCGATGTCCATCGACACGTGCGTCCCTGGAGACCCGCGGTCTCGGGAGTGATGAGCATTCCGATGAATATTTCTAACATTGTGCGTTTGCTAAACCATTCGGCTCCAGGAGATGCGACCATGGAGGAAATTTTCAACTCACTCTGGAATTGCGCCTCCTCGCAATCGATCATTCTCCGGCGTTGCAGCGTAGTATGCGCCACCAAGTGTCATAAGGCTCAGGGCCGTAACAAGAGATTTCCTGATTTCTTGAGAGCCTCCAGACCCTGCCCCGTGAAGCTGCCATCGTTTCGCGAAATGAAACAGTCCAAACACGAGACAACCCAGGACACCGGTTAAGACAGGAAACTCCATCTCCAATGATTCGGTCTCGTGACTTTCGTTGTTTAAGATTCTAAACTAATTTCGTATCTTATAAACAGAGACATAATGCGCGCGCTGAGATCGAGCTTCACTCGAGCGGATCTCTGACGTATCAGTTCAGCGAGCTACGAATGGGCTACCGAGGTCGAATGCAACATCGACTGTTAGCGATACACTCATCGGGGTGGAGTAGTCCAATTATCCCAAGTTCGCTGGATTCTTTTCGAACGAAACGCGCCAATTTTGCCGAAAGGTGAATTTCCGATGGACTGATTGCTGATGACGGAATTCTCTCAGGTAGAATAGGCCGAAGAATCGGCCGGAGGAACGATGAGATGGGTGTATGTATGTAGCTTGATTTGCCATCTCAGCCTTTCGTCGAGCTCGAGTCAGCGTTGCTCTTGACGTTGACAAACTCTGTTCTTCTGGCGAACTTTATTCGGCGTGAGGTAATGTAGCGGCTGTGGTGAGTGCACCAGTAAGGAAGAGCAGAATTTTGGGGGGCAAGAACAGAGACAGACGGGTTTCGAGTGAGGGTCCATAGGAGCGAGAGAAAGAGTGCGAGCCACGAAATTCTCAAGAATAAAATAAACAATGAGAGAAACCGAAGTCGTATCTGAGAAACAAAAGGCGACACATCGCAGTCGTAGCGGGAGAACCGAGTCAGTTTTACAAGACAACGCGTTCGCCCCTTCCTTCTGCGACGCGATGCAGGCGAGCCATTGTTTCGCACTGTTTCTTGAGGCGATCCTGACCTCATCACGTTCGGTATCTAACCTGAGCGCAAAAAAGCTCAGAGTCAAGCTAGCGTCAATCATAGAGTATATCCAGTATTCTGCAAGCGGAGGTGCCTAGGGGCGGCTGATTCCCAAATGCGGCCCTGGTGGGTGGATGTCAAGACACGACCATGAGTCATCCCCATGGAAGGCAGGAACACAGCTTGTGGGTTGGAAAACAGAAACGGCTGTACCGAGAGAGTTTGTTCCGAATCCCTGCGGAACCGCCCGGTTCTTTTTTTGCCCAAATCCAAGCCGAGCCGAACGTAAGACAGAACTTCTTTCCCGCGAAGGCATACCGTCCATGTTAACGGGTCGTTGAGATCTGAGGGACTCCCTCGATTATCCCAACCATTGTATGGAGACAAGGTTTAAGTTAGCAAAAGTTTAACCAATCGGAAAGAGAAAACAGTTTACATGTTTCGTGGATTCTGAGTACGATCTCCGAACCAGACACTGAATTGCAGAGCCGACCAAGTCGAAATGACAGGCAATGAACTCAAGGGAAGCGGATGGAAAACCATATCTCGACAGTTCCTTTCGAACTGCCCCGCGTACATATCTCTGGGGGTTGAACTTAGCAAGCGCGCAAAATTCTGATTGAAATTGAAATTCTGGATGAGATTATTGAGGTTGTACCGTGATCCGATGTCCGCTTCATCTCGATCTTCTATGATTCGCCAATCAAATCCCTCAAACATTCTTTATTCAGATATTAGCCGAAGTATCCGCGTAGATGCGTGTCCTCAAACCATAACGCGATCCTCAAACTTGGTCCAAGTGTAGAACAGGACCATGTATACAGCTGGTAGTCCGATGTGGGACTATCGACATCTCAAAACAGTGATGCTCTGAGAGAGGCCTCCGGCACTCCAGAGCAGTCTTGCTTCCTTCGCAGAGGGAGGCAACGCGGAATCATTTGTCTGGGAATGACAGAGCTCAAAATTGGAGCAGGGAGGGTCTGCTGTAGTACGGCACTGGTGTAAATGGCGGTCGTGTATCTCAGTTTTGAGCCAAAGACGGAACGAGAAGCTCTGCGACTGCGTGAAACAAAACTTGCACCGCCAAACACGAAAGCCCGAGGATTACACTTGAAAATGGAGTCAATCTTCTTGACCGTCAAATCACGCATTCCGGCGAGAGCCGGCGGCAAAAAGCTCATCAGATCACATTTTGTCGAGGAGGCTTCGATGTGAGCACTCGACCCATTGCATTCTTGATCATGATTTTCCCAGTTGCGGGCCGCACCCCCCGTCCCCCCAAACGCTACGCTACTGGATTGAGCACCTCCGTGCAACATCCGGTTTCAGGGACAACTACAAATAACATGGTGAAGTTAAAGATGAAAAACGAATCGAAATTTATTTCGGCGATTCAGAGCTTTGTTGATACAATGCAAATCGAGCAAGACGTGGAAGAGCAGTGTCCGCGGCTTTCTCCCGCGCAGTCCGCCTCCGAGAGGCAAAAGTCGTCGCGACGGACGGTGTGCCGCCGTACCTTCATCACAGGCGAAAGCTCGAGGTCAGACCTCTGAGCGTCTGTTAATTCTTCCGAATCCATGGCTGCCAGGAGGACTTCACCGGTCCAAAAGATCACGTTGGGATACCTGGGGATTGGTGGACGGGACGGAGTCGCCTGAGGCTCGGATGACTCCACGGGTCCTCTTCTGTCCTCCTCTGATATTCTGGCGAACGACAGAATGGTCTTCTTGAGGCACTGGAGACCCTTCCGGACGCTGCGCAGTCGCTTCGAAGCGTTGAGAGGCATCTTTGGTGAAGTGTTTCGAAGGCAAGTAGACGGTGACGAGTGAACTGCGACTTACGGGAATGCCGATTCGGAACTCGTGCAATGCAAGGAGACGGAACAGTTATGACTGTACTGCGGAGCCTTCAGGCGATGAATGATCTCGGACGAGCCGGGGGATCTTCTTATAAGATCTCAGCCCGGCGTTTGAGGGCATTATCTGAGAGCGAACCAAGATGGGGCGAGGGCAAGGGACTCGATTCGGGGCACCTCAGAACAGCGATGCATCCCTGAGAACCGCTTAATGAGTTCGCGGATCAAGATCCAGAAGCGAGGATTTGAAGTACTTCTGCGTCCAGCGCGCCTTGAGAAACCATCGATTATTGGAACTAGAGGTTGCCTGATTCTCTGCCCGATGATCAGCATCGCAAACATGAACGGATCCTACGTCAGAACTAATCTCAAGTCGAGGCGTACCATGGGTGCGCCTCAGGAAACTTCATGAACGTTTCCCCTAGAAGAGTGCAAACTTGAACAGATCCTCCGTCAGAACTGATGTCAAGTCGAGGAAGTTGCGGATATAGTACTAGCGTCCGCGTCGATGCAAACTTCGGGTCGATTTAATCCTGATTTCCCAGAAATCAAAGTGCTTCGCCAGTGCGAGAACTGTACGTTTGATTGCAGAGGTTGCGGCGGCGGATGATGTTTGTTAGAAAGACTCGATAATTCGTGACCGGAGGCTCTGGTCATCACCCTTTTCCGGATAGCGGGTCGACAATGCGTCTGAGAAACGACGCGAATTCTGCGAAAATCCTGGAATGGACCCCGAGAATTGACGGATTTCTGAGCACAGAGCCAACATGGTACAGAAATCCCGGGAGAATCAGCGCATCTTCCTGAGTGGATCCCATGGTCTATACTCCCAAGTCCAAAACTCGCTAGTCTTCCTCAGCTCCTGGGCATTGATTTCATAGACTACGTCGATAGATTCGTTGGAGGTACATGCCGTCACAATCCCAATCGCGGGAGGAAGAGAGAACGCTGGAAGAGGGAAACTGTTCTCTTAGTACTTAAACGACGGACTTCCAGACCAAGAAAAATATTCGCAGACTTCCCAATCCCCACTCATCTCAACCGGGTCTCGAACAACAACTTTTACTTCGTATAAATCGGGGATTGTGGAGCATATCTCATCGTCAGTGCGCACGCCATCAAACAAGTGGTCCCGGCTCCTTCTTGCATTTTATGTATCCAGCCTTACTCGCCCAAGACTGACTTGGACGCGTCTGAGAATCTCCACCAGGATAGCCATCTTCTCCCATCAAACCGTATCGCCGAGACCGACGATGTCTCCTAACAGCTCGAGCCGTTTCGCCAAAGTCCGTGGAAGTCTCCGACGTGCCAAGAGCGCAGTCCTTCCACAAAGGTTGCGCCTCGCGTCATCGCCCGAAGTCAAGGGTACCCTCTTCCCCTCGACGGTGAATTCAAGCCTTGTGGCGGCCGACGGAACTGAGAAGTCGCGAAATACTTTCGGAAAGCGAGACCTCAGGAATTCAATCCGAAAATCGGGGGAGCCGATCGTGAACTTGATGTCAGCCGTCCATAAACGTGAGGGCAACAAGGATGACGGTGAACAGCCGGATGAATGCTTTGCGTCTCCACCTCGTCCCAATTTCAGCAAGCAGCCTGAGATCCCGTACTTGACGGACGAAATGCTAAGAGGTCCCCAGAAGCAGCTCCCGCGTCAATCAGAATCTGGTCATGTCGTGGAAGGAACCGCTGACGATGCGAGCCTCGTCAGGGAACCCTGCATTGCGACGAATGTGCAGCGCTCGAACGTCCGTCGTGAAGACTTCTTCCTCATGGGGACGGAGTGCAATGTTGGAAACGGCCGAAGCTGTTATTCTACGGGCTGTTCAATTTACATCCTGTCGAACAAGTTATGAACGGGTCCAATAAATATCAAGCTATCGTATTCCCATCTAAAGCCAGTCATACCTCTTTTATTCTTGATACACATCGGCCCGAAAATCAGAATCAGCGCCACCGTGTAACCCCGAGGGAAGTGACCTTGCATACTCATTTCCCGAAGTCCGTGAGGTGACCCTCATGGTTTAACTTTCCATTATATCTCTAATCCATTATACCATTCCATTATTCCATTAACTTTCCATTATATTATATATCTAATATCTCGACACTGCTCAGCACTCAGCATCTGATGATGATAGAAGCGAAGTCACTCACATGTGATCCCCAAGCAATGCAAGCTTTCCCCGCCCGAACAGAAGTTGGCCACATCGTGCAGTTTGCTGCCTGAGGCTCATTCTGCGTTCATGCCGAACCTGTCCCTTCGACTTGCAGGGGTCATGGCATGGGAGCCGACTCGGTCCCTGTAGAAACATGACAATGGACCTATACGATATGCGAGTCTCGCCATCTGCTGAGATCCTCAGGAAATTATAATATCTGCCTCAAAATTAGCTTCCTCAACCGCACCAGGATTCGGAGTTCGTGTACCTGTTCCAGGAACGGCGTACGAGTCCCTCGGCAACAGAAAGCGACGCAGTCGCAAGGCGATCGAGAACAGTGTACACGAATTCAACATGGTCCACATATCGGAACGAGGATTTCCCACTGCCAGAGATCGAAATAATCACTTTTGGATGTTCCTATGTATCCAGATAGAAACGCACTCGCTTCTCAATCCAATGAGCTCCGAATGCGTGATAAGTTTCAACATGGATTACTATCCGGTTGGAAGAGAGTCTCAGTCTGGTACAACTGGTAAATGGATCGAAATCATTCTGGGTCGCGGAAGGCGGCGAAAATCTTGCCAGACGAGTCCCCATCTGAGTCACTACAGAAAAAGAGGTCCGCAGAATAACGTGGGCTCGAGGAACATCGGGGAGATGAATCGCGAATTTTGAAGTAGATTACGGGACGAACGGCATATACGATGCTCTTAGCGAGACCTTCGAAGCACTTCACAGCAGTATTGCTTCCTCCGCAGAGGGAGGAAACACGGAATCATTTGTCTGTGAATGACAAAGCCCAGAATGGGAGTACGGAGGGTCTCCTGTAGGATGGCGCTGGTGTCAAGGGTGGTCGTGTATCTCACTTCGGAGCCAAGGAAGGAACGAGAAGCTCTGCGACTGCGTGAAAGAAAACTTGTACCGCCAAGCCCGATAGCCGGAGAATCACACGTGGAAATGGAGTAGATCTTCTTGACCGTCAAATCACGGATCCGCGGGGAGACAGCAGCGGCTGAAGAGGTTCGTCGCCCGGATGAAAGACAGAACCGAGCACGGAGTTGACTATGGCAATTCTCCACAGCGCGTCGAGGGGTTGTTTAGGAGGCGAATGGGCCGAGTCTCCGCCTTAGTATGGTCAATCTGACTTACCCTTTGAAAGTTCTTATCAGATTGAGCGTCTCCGTGCAACTTCGGTTTAGAGACAACTACAAATAACTCGGTGAAGTTTACGATGAAAAACGAATTGGAATTTATTCCGACAATTCACAGCTTTGTTGATACAATGAAAACTGAGCAAGATGGGACAGAGCAGTGTTCGCGGCTTTCTCCCGCGCAGTCCGCCTCCAGGAGGCAAAAGTCCTCGCGACGGACGGTGTTCCGCCGTACCTTCATCACAGGCGAAAGCTCGAGGTCAGCCCTCTGAACGTCTGTTAATTCTTCCGAATCCACGACTGCCCCAGGGACTTCACCGGTCCAGAAGAGCACGTTGGGATACGTGAAGATCGGCTGGCGGGATGTGGTCGCTTGAGGCTCGGATGACTCCACGGCTCCTCTTCTGTCCTCCTCTGATCTTCCGGCAAACGATAACATGGTCCTCTTGAGGCACCGAAGAACCTTCCGGACGCTGCGCAGTCGCTTCGAAGCGTTGAAAGGCATCTTTTGTGAAGTGTTCCGAAGGCAAGTTGACGGTGTCGAGTGAAAAGTGACTTACGGGAATGGCGATCTGGAACTCGTACAATGCAAGGAGACGAATAGCAACGAGTTATGACTGTACTCGGAGGTGGAGCCTTCAGGCAACGAATGATATCGTTTGAGGCAGAAGATCTCTTTATACACTTTACACAGCGAGGAGGGAGGCTCGCACACAGTGGCGGACCTCGGAAAATCCGGGAAATCTGGAAAATGCCGCCCCCTGGAAAAGCCTCCGAAGCGGAGCGACAACCAAAAAAAACGACGCGCTATAGGGCATGAATCAGTAAAATGCCGCCCCTCGGGAGTGCCGCCCGGGGCGGACGAAACCCCCCGCCTCCCCTACGGTCCGCCACTGCTCGCACAATATTGCATTTACAGGCCGCGTAACAGGGGCGCGCCTCAGAAAATCTCCACATACCGTCCAGCGACCGTTTCCCCCGTGGACTGCAAACATGAACAGATCCTCCGTCAGAACTGATGTTATGTCGAGAAAATTAAGGATGTAGGACAACCGTCCGCGTCGACGCAAACTTCGCGTCGATTTACCTAATCCCGATATCCGAAAAATCAATGTGCTTCGCCGATGCGAGAACTGGACGTTTGATTGCAGAGGCGGCGGATGATGTTTACTCGAATAACTCGATCAATCGTGATCGACGGCGATTTTCATCGCCCTCTTCCGAATAGCCAGTCGACAATGCGTTGAAGAAACGACGCGAACTCTGCGAGAAGCCCATTCGCCAGCAGCAAATTATGGGGGCTCTAGAATCAACGGATTTCCGAGCACAGAGAGCCATCACGGTGCCGAGACGTCGGAAAAATTGCCTCTCCCTAGTCGGATCCCATAGTCTATGCTACCGAGTCCGAAACTCGCTTCGTCTGACTTCGCTGCTAAGCATCGATCTCATGGACTACTTCGAAGGATTCCTCGCATGTTCGAATGAAGTAATATATCCGGGTATCAGTCTGATCAACTCCTAGCTGCCTGCCTTCTCAAGTTTGAGTATCTACTAACGATAAGCCAGCTTTCAGGAGGATCGGCTCGCAGCTTACTTCCTAGCACGGTAATCGATGTTCGATAGCTCTATGAGACAAAACCTTTCATGAAATACAGCTTTCCCACCCCGAAATCCGGTTCTTAGTCGAGTCCGCTGGTGTTGCTGATTGGAGGTTCGGATCGGATCGAGCTCATAGGTAGAGCCACATCCGATTCAGGGTGAACTCGAAATAATTTCTTGAAGTTAACGAAGAGAAACGAGTGGGAGTTCATTCCGACGATTCAAAGTTTTGTTGATACAATGAAAATCGAGCAAGATGAAGCAGAGCAGTGTCCGCGGCTTTCTCGCGCGCAGTTCGCCTCCAGGAGGCATGAGTCTTCGCGACGGACGGTTAACCGCCTTGTCTTCATCACAGGCGAAAGCTCGAGGTCAGCCCTCTGAGCGTCTGTTAATTCTTCCGAATCCACGACTGCCCCAGGAACTTCACCAGTCGAGAAGATCACGTTGGGATACGTGGAGATCGACTGGCAGGACGGGGTCGCTTGAGGCTCGGATGACTCCACGGATCCTCTTCTGTTCTCCTCTGATCTTCCGGCAAACGACAGCATGATCTTCTTGAGGCACCGAAGTCCCTTCCGAACGCTGCGCAGTCGCTTCGAAGCGTTGAAAGGCATCTCTTTGGTGGAGTGTCCCAAATGCAGAGTAGATTGTGACGAGTGAGCAGCGACTTACGGGAATGCCAATTTGGAACTCGTGCAATGCAAGGAGACGAAACGGTTATGACTGTACTCGGAGGTGGAGCCTTCAGGCAATGAATGATCTCGTTCGAGCCAGGGGATCTTCTTATAAAATCTCAACCCGGCGTTTGAGGGCATTATCCGAGAGCGAACCAAAATGGGGCGAGGGCAAGGGCTTGATTCGGGGGAGCCTCAGAACAGCGATGCATCCCTGAGAACCGCTTGATGAGCTCGCGGGATCAAGATCCAAAAGCGAGCATTTGAAGTACTCCTGCGTCTAGCTCGCTTTGAGAAACCATCGATGATTGGAACTAGAGTTTGCAGGTCAAATTGCCGAAATCTTCGCCTGATGAACAGCATCGCCTCAAGGGGGATCTAGGTCAGCCACTCCGGAGGGTGACAGACTGAAGCTCTGAACGACCTCAAGTGTCAAGCTTCAAGACGAAAACCGTCGTCCGCGCGTAACGAGGGCGCTAGACAGGTAGGAGGAAGACTTGCACAATATCGCATTCACAGGCCGCGTAAGGAGGGTGCGCCTCAGGAAAACTCTATTTACCGTCTCGCGACCGTTTTCCCCTTTTCAGAGTCTTCGACACTTTAAAACCCGTATGGCTGTTCACGGGTTGCACCGCAAACTATGTCAGAGGGGTGATTTCCATCAACCGGTCGCGGGATGCTCATGCAGATACTGTAATCTAGCAGACCCTCTGTACCGTTTTGACCACTGCCCCAACGCACCGTCCCTCAGCCAGCTTGGTAGTATTTAATAATGTGTGTTTATCCTATCTTATCCCGATACCGAATCGGTGAAATGAACTATGTAAAACTCTATTCACCGTCTCGCGACCGTCTCCCCCATGGACTGCAAACATGAACAAATCCTACGTCAGAACTAATCTCAAGTCGAGGCGTAGCAGGGCTGCGCCTCAGGAAAACTTCATGTACGTTTCCCCTGGAAGAGTGCAAACTTGAACAGATCCTCCGTCAGAACTGACGTCAAGTCGAGAAAGTTGCGGATATAGTACTAGCGTCCGCGTCGATGCAAACTTCGCGTCGCTTTAATCCTGATTTCCCAAAAATCAATGTACTTCGCCAATGAGAGTACTGTACGTTTGATTGCAGAGGCGGCGAATGATGTTTGCTCGAATGACTCGATAATTCGTGACCGAAGACAATTTTCATCGCCCTCTTCCGAATAGCGAGTCGACAATGCGTCGGAGAAACGACGCGAACTCTTCGAGGAAACCATTCGCAAGCAGCAAATGGTATTCTCTTAGAGTAGTATAATGGTACCAACAGGAATGCCCGAGAAAACGGAAATGGAGGCTTTCGTGGCCCTCCGAAACTTGCCTCGCAGCCCCACGATCCCTAGTTCGCGCAGAGCGATAATTTTTATCGAACATATAAGATGGGGCTAGTGTGGATGACGAGTGTAGCCAGATCGGGCTCTTCTAGCAGCCACCATGTTCTCCCGATACCGCAGTCGGGAGGAGTTCCGAGGTTCTTGAAAATCCTCTGTCGCAAGACACGAAAGTATCATACGACCGAGCTCAAATGCATTGGCGTATCAGTCTCTACGATCCCGGGTTCTTGTGGGGCCTGAGCGTGTCTGAAGGTCCTTGAACAGCAAGGATACTACTTGCATGTGAATGTTTGCGGTCTCCTGGAGAGCTCCAGGTGATAGTATGGACTCACACTTGAGGAATGTCAGAATGCCACCGGTTAGATTCGAATTATTCCGGACGGGGAATCAATATATGCCTCGGATCGTCGCGACGATCGACGACACGACGCGTCGTGCCGTTAGGATTCCTGTCGCTGAGAGCGGGTAGAAGCCGGGGCATTTGTTCTCTCAGCACTCGGTACTCCAACGACGGACTTTGAGACCAAAGTAAAATATTCGCGGTATTTCGCGTTGAGTTAGGCAGCAGGCCGCAGACTTTCTAGATCTCGAAAACGTATTCTTGGGTTCGCTCGCTCGGCTGACCAGCCAAATCGGCGAACTAAGGTTATCTGTTGCACTCGAATCAATGAACCGCGAGAGAGAGTCTCGAACGGAGGTTGCTCTTCGGAAGTGCCCCGGCTCCCTAATCGAGCTTCACTCCCTCACCCATCTCAAATGGTTCTCTGAAAACAACTTATCGCTTCGTATAAATGGGGGGTTCTTGAAGCATATCCCAGTACGCACTCCAGCGAACAAGTGGTCCCGGTTACACTCTGCATTCCCTGGATCCAGCCCAGCTCGCCGAAGACTGACTCAGACGCTCCTGAGAATCTCCATCATAACCGCCATCTTCGCCCCTCAAACCGTATAAGGTTATACCGGAGATGTCTTCCAACAACATGAGCCGTTTCGCCAAAGTCCGTGGAAGTCTACGACGTGCCAAGAACGCAGTCCTTCTGCAAAGCTTGCGCCCCGCGTCATCGTCCGAAGCCCAGGGTATCCGCTACTCTTCGATGGTGAATTCAAGCTTTGTCGCGGCCGACGGTACCGAGAAGCCGCGAAATGCTTTCGGAAAGCGAAGCTTCAGGAATTCAATCCGAAAATCGGTGAAGCCGATCGTGAACTTGATGTCAGCTGTCCGTAAACGTGAGGGCAACAAGGATGACGGCGAACAGCCGGATGAATGCCCTGCGTCTCCACCTCGTCCCAACTTCAGCAAGCACCCTGACATCCTGTACTTGACGGACGAGATGCTGAGAGGTCCCCAGAAGCAGCTCCCGCGTCAATCCGAATCTGGTAATGTCGTGGAAGAAACCGCCGACGATGCAAGCCTCGTCAAGGAACCCTGCACTCCGACGGAAATCCAGCACTTGACCGTCCGTCGGGAAGACTTCTTCCTCATGGGTACAGAGTGCAGTGTTGGGAGCGGCCGAAGCTGTTATTCTTCGGGCTGTTCAATTTTCATCCTGTCGAACAAGTTATGAACGTGTCCAATAAATATGAAGCTACCGTATCCTCATCTAAAGCCAGTCATACCCCCTATATTCTTCAGGCGCATGGGCCAAACAATCAAAATCATCTCAAACTTGTAACCCCAAGGCAGGTTAGCATTCACACTCATTTCTCAAAGCCTTTGAGTGCCCGGTCGTGGTTTAGCCTTCCAATCGTATCTTGGCCCTCCTAAAATCTGATCCTGATCAAAGCGGAGTCGCTCACATTTGATCACCAAGATGCAAGATTTCCCCGCCCAAAGAGGAGTTTGCCACTTCAGGGAGTTTGCTGCCCGACGCTCTCCCTGCGTACATGCCAAACCTGTCCCTTCTTCTCGCGTAGGTCATGGCTTCGGAACCAGCTCTGTCCCTGCGGAGACATGATCATGTTATCTCGTTTCTGCGCTCCTGAGTTGTCCAGGTGTTGCGGTGGCTTGTGTTTTCAATCAATTCTGTCGGGTTGTGATGGGGAAGTACAGAATCCGTCCGAACAAAATAATTTCGGATGATGGCCGACGAAATTCGAATGTTTCCTCGGTCGGTATGATCAGACCTTTTAGGTGACATCACTTTGTCTACTCTAATTACTGACCGTGTTCGTTCCCTTCTAAATACGGAAAACCCAGTTCTCGCCCTCGACACAGCTGCCGGCAGCAACCCGAGTAGACGTTCGCTGCAAGCTTCCACTGCTCAGTTTCTGTTCGCGGGCGATACAGCACTACTAATTGTAAGATGCAGCTCGCTCCAATAGCAATCGTTTTCGTGCTCGTCGCCAGCTATGGCAAGGTTGCCGGCTATGACAACTATGATGAACTGCCTTCTATCATCGAGAAGGTCATCAACGCACACTTCGGTTAGTTTCGAATGGTGAGAAAATCACAGTATATTGTTTTTATCGAGACCGCAAAGGCGCACAGCACTGCCCCCTTCTCGAATCAGTTTCATAAAGGAGATTGATTTCTTTTTGGTACAGAGAACATCACCCAGCGGGATTCCGATAACAGTGAGTCAATTATTGGTAAATCGAGGAGCATACACGAGTCCGGCAATCGCGCTCCAGTGAGAGAACTGAAGTCCCGATTGAAACGTTTCAGTTGCGGTTGATTTGATCAATCTTGACTATAGATTCAGAGTAGCCGGGCTGGCTGTGGGTAAGGAAGGAATCGATCTGGAAAGTGTCCTAGGAACAGGAGTGCCTACGTCGGATGGCCTCGAAAAATACACTGAAAACCTCATCAATGCAGTTCTTGGCAAGTGTCGTTGACCGTGGTGCCCCGGCTGTTGGTCGAGCTGTCTGATTTGTTTCATTTTCAGTCATCTAGGATGAGTTAACGATTTTGATTTCCTCAGGTGAAGAGATCCGAGACACTGAATACCTCCCAATGCGTAAGTTGGGTACTTTGCGAACGAGCGAGAGGCATCGAATCACTGCGAATGATTCTATCCACATAAGGTTAGAGAATAGTTTCAATTTCATGAAAACTTTTCAGTCGAGCAAATATTGAGCATCACCGATGCCGCTGCTAGAAGAGCCAGCAACGGAACTGTGAACGTACAAATCCTACTATCTGAGAAAGTTTGAGCTTGCAAAGGTCGATCACAGACCTGCTTCGTACTACCCCGCCGTGTCGACCGTTATGGGCTCCAGCGTGGAGAATAAACGCTTGCTGAGGACACATATGTGGCTCCAGTCTGGGTTGCTGAAACACAGCTCGTGTATGATTCCAGTATGCCAGACATCTCCGTCGTCGGATGACCGGCTAGTTCATCTGCGGACGCTACGCTATTCCATGATTTCCCGACCCATGATGATGAGTGATGGTAGGGATGGTGCTCAGTCATCCCGTGATGCGGACCATCTACTTCGAAGATGGCGCTCTTTCGCAGGTCCAATCCTAGTTCCCTATCCTTCGTTAGCTACATGTATGCATCTCGCGAATGAGGGCCTGGCGATGAGGAATGAGCCCGAAGTCTAATCGGCCCTCGTAACGCGTTCAGATTGCAATCACCTACCTAGGATCTGCTGACTCGAGGGATGTCAAGCGCCTCAAAAAGATTCCGATTTACCTCCCATGTCCTATTCAAAAATAGCGTCATCTCGCGCAGTTGGAAAAAGTTCATGGTCGGAGCTGGGAGGAATCTTGATTCCTCACAAACAGCATGCTGTGCACATGGAGGCAGACGGTAACATGACTCGTTGTCGAATCGATATTGTCTTCCGGGCAACTGCTGGCAATAAGTTGATCCATGGATCCATGGTGGATGCTGTCTGGGATGGAGTTCAAGGGATCGAAGATTGCCGTCGATAGATTCCATACCGACCCCGGGGAGATACACCAATCTATATTTCCACGCTTGGGTACGGGACGAATTCAGCACAAGGCACCTTCGGCGCACGGCCAATTTCAGCGCGAGGCCAATTTCAGCGTGCGTCAAGCTTCAGCGCAAGGAGGATTCAAGCCCGAGGCCATCTTGAGCACGAGGCCGATTTCAAAGCGAGGCCCTCCGGGAAGACAGCTCAACAACCGAGTCTGTGGTACTGTTCCTTGCACGGCCTCACAGTTCCTACTTCCGTGTCTTGCTTGCCTCTGAGATTCCTCGTGTGCGCTGAAGTCGGCTCTGCGCCGAAATCGGCCGCGCGCCGAAATCGGCCGTGCGCTGAAATTGCTCTGCGCTGAAGCTGGCATCCACGCCCAATGGATGAATGTCTAGCCTCTAGCCGAACCGTTGTACAGCCGTACCTCCAACGAGCCGATGTCCCGAATTTTTGACATTTGTGCGTGAGAGAGGGAGAGAGCTGCTCCCGGAATGAGAGTGTTAGTCGAATGAAAAAGCCAAGTTCCATACAGTACCCTTGGGTAATTCATCGACTATTTTTGGGAAATAGAAAACGGTACTCAATCCGATGCGATCTCCGGTTTTCAGCCTGCTTCTGGTTACGCATTCCAGCGTCTCTCTAGCGGTGTTCAGTGCATTTTACGTGTTTCTCTCTCGATCACAGATCGAGAGAGAAATCAGATCGCCTGATCTCCGAATCTCTATCAATAATCACTCTTCAGAATTGAGTCATCCAGCTCGGTTTCTGCGCGCGAAATGCAGCTTCCTTGTTGCATGCTCAGTCGGAACAAAGTTTAAAGAACAGCTGATGGACTGGGATCATCGTTTTCGTCGTGGAAAATGGGATTTTCTGTCCGTAGATTTTCTACTTGTGTTCTTTTCTTCTTCGCCTGTTTCCACTCCCCTCCCCAATCTCTCGCTCGATTGATTTCTCCGGAGTCCGGAAAATACGTTCATGTCGAATAGCAATGCAATCAATAAACTGTTTAGAGCTGTCTATTTTAATGAGGAAAAGTAAGATCCACTCCGTCTCCCATTGGTAGCTCTCTACGATCACATTCCCGGCTCTTCTCAAGCGTCAATTTTCACAGCGAGGAAACTCTGCAAGTTGGTCTTGTTGTCGCTGATTTTGCCCACCAAAGAATCGACAGCCTTCAGTGCTTTGACCACTGGAAAGTTCAGAAGAAGTTAGTATATTGCCGTAGATTCATTTCAAAGGCATTATCCAACAATCACGGTATGGCGCAGAGCCGGGCCCCTCTCCTTTACTCACGTATAGGTTTGCTGCTGCTCTTGTCAATGTCTGAACCTGAGGAGAAGCGGTCAACGGTCAGTACACGGACGAGGTTAACCCGTCAGGGATTCTCTTCTCAATATTGTTGGAAATACTTGCCGAAGACGGTTTGCAGACGAGCTTCAATGTCGGCGTCGAGGTCGTCCGATGCAGAGGCTTTGACACCGAAGAGAGAGTCCAGGCCAACATCCCTCTTCTCAGGAAGGTTATTACCAATTTCCCTCATGAGTGCATCGAGCCCGGTCAGTATGATCTTGACTGCGAAATTCGGAGGCAAATATCAGGGTTACTGTGACCGTCATTTGGTACACATCAACAGGAGTACAGAGACTCGTTCACTCACGTTTCTCGACGTCTTGTCCGCTGACGTCTCCTGAAAAATCGGGATGATATGGTAATCTTCATGATAGTCGCTTCAGAACCTGTTATCGGCAGCTCCATCCTGCCGAGAGCTCCTTGAGGTGATTACAGAATCGAACCTACCGAAGCGGTTCTTGATCAGTTTATCCACTCGTTCGACGATGGAGTCCGCAGAGCAGTGGCTCACGGCAAGCACGAGAAGGACAGCGAGCGAAGCGAAGTACTTCATCATGAGTGTGACTGCTCAGATGAGACACGTCGTGCTGAGCTCGACAACGAATATATACTCCTGCAGCTGCAAGGGTTACTTGAAAAAAAAACGCTCGTCAAAAACGTAGGTCTCGTAAAGAAATAGGAAGCGAAACCAACTATAAAACTTTGATGACTGCGGCTCCGGCGTTGACGGGAGAGAAATTGAGATATTTCTAGAGAGCATCAAAATCAGTTCGGGTCATTGCTTGCTTGCCGCGAGCTCTCTGAGCCTCTCGTGTTGCCCGCGATGAGCCATCCAGCCAGGAGCGCACAAGCGGAGTTTCGACGAACTTTAAGTCAATGTCGCAAACTAGCGGAATCGCACCACAGCTGTGATTATTTAAGACCTAGTTCGGAGACTCAGTTCCTTCCACATAGATACCTGATAGCAGTTTTGGACCAAGGAAAATGACGGTCGAAGAAAACTTCACGAGGCCCTACGGGAATTCACCTTGAGCCTTTCCTTCGCTGCCATAGCTCTTGATTATTTCGCCGCGGGATTTCGAAGGTGTGGATTCCCAAGCATCCCGCACAGAGGAATCTTTCTATGCGGCTCCATATAATCACATTCCTCGTTAGAGAAAGCCTCATCGTGAGAAACGGGACTTTTCGGCGATGCTCGAATTTCGGGATCCACAAGCTTCGAGGCTTCGGAATCGGGATGCTCTCCGAATTCGATGTGCCTCTGTTCTTCTGTCCCCAAGGTAGCCCAGCCTCCATAATCGCATCAGAATGTCCCATCTCGGGCTGAAGCCACGCATGCTCAGACTCTAGATTGGATGCAATTCAAGGGACGCGAACCTGGAATCCCAAACGCTTGACAGACCGCCCATAACTTCGCTTGGAGTAACAACCACGAAGCGGATGAGGGGAGTCCGGACCGAGAATTGAATGGATTTGATTGAGCCAGAAACAGCCCCGCCCTCGACAATATTCCGTGTCCCTCTCAAGATGACCCATGTGGATCGGGGATGCTGCAGACGATGTATGAAGGCGGGCGAGAGGGGGTGCGTCGAGACGATATGTTTCCGGAGAAGGAATGACCCAACCTCGCGCCAGAGTTTTGTGACCAAATTCGAATGAAGTCACGGGTTGGGCACTGATTCCCGTAATGTTGGAGAATCTTGCCGAATGAGTGAGAAAAAAATTTCATGGCCAATTTTGGAGATTGACACTTCTACGCCGAGATGCCGGAATAGCTCCAGAGAACGGAATCTCCGATTCGTTCCAGCCGGTTTCGAGAAAGTTCTCAGGATGAGCGAAGTTCGGTCAAGAGCTACAAAGCTGAGGCTGATCCTACCCCGAAAAGTGCGGTACCGCTCCGCGGACAATGCGGAACATAGGTGATCCTGAAGCGCAACGGAATGCTATCAGCAGAGGAAGTCCTTGTGACAGGGCTCAAAGTTGCGGGACGTAAATCTTCCTCATCAAGTTTATCTCGGAAAACTGGGAGCTGGTGACCGGGAAGATCCGACGAAAGGAGTTCATCTTTGAAGCGGTAGAGTCATGTTGGATGGAGATGACACAACAGATAGCTATGCTACTGTACTAGGGGAAGGGAAACTCGGTTGTTCTGGTGGAGACTTTCCTCAGGGCTAGTCGCCGCGGTTTTGCTCCCGTGTTGCGTACTCTTTCTGCTCTCCTCACTGATTGCTGGCTGCCGTCCGAGAGCGGCGCCTTGGAGAGGGACACACGTCGCACCACGAGAGTCGGCGACAGCGACGTCCAAGCATCGAGGCATTGTTTATTGACATTCACTCGTTTACATGTGTTTCTCTTATTTCGGCTTGGCGTTTCGCCGCAGATCTACAGTTCGAGAGAAGATTACCCCATCACAAAGCTCGTTTTAGGGTAGCTTCACCTGACCATCTACTAGAGAGGACTCATGAGCGAAGGAGACGAGAGCACCAGCCAGCAGTCATGTGCATCCGTGAGCCCCCTTGCCCCTCCCTCGCGAAAACCGACAAGCCCATTCAGACCCTTGGGCGGTGACATCAGCAAGAGAGGGTGGATTCGCCCAGAGTTCATGGCACGAAACAACGATGCCTGTCACTCGAGCGGCGAAAGCAGAGAAGCTGAAAAATTACGCAATTCATCTTCTGGAAGCATTCGATAAACAGCAAGCACGCGTGAGGGAAAGATGCGCAACTCACGATATCAAGCAGACCGAAGCTCTGTGCTCATTGGGCAGGGGTGGTTTCGGAGAAGTCTTCAAGGTTCGGAAGGAAGGAGAAGAGGTGGCAGTGAAAGTTCAGAAAAAGGCGAAGTTCAGCAAGTACCTTATACAGTACGTGGTACGAGAGAAAGATTTTCTGTTCACGATGGACAGTGTTTTTATTTGTAAGGCTCTCGCTAAATGGAGAGACGCCGAAGCTCTCTATCTTTACTTGGAGCTAGCAATTTACGGTGACCTCCGGAGGCTTATGATAAGGTTGCGCCTCATTCCAGAGTCGAAGGCTGTGAATTTCACGAGCCAATTAGTTTGCGCCCTCGAATATGTTCACGCATGTCGTGTACTTTTCCGCGATTTGAAACCTGGAAATGTTCTGGTGTTTGAGGGTGGCCGCCTCAAACTAGGCGATTTCGGGCTGGCAATAAAAAGTACGCCGAACATCAACAACTTCGTTGGATCTCACCATTATTGCGCACCAGAGATGTACGCCAGACACAACTATGATGATGCCGTCGATTGGTGGGCACTCGGTTGTTGCATTTTCGAAATGACCATGGGCAGGCGACCGTTTTCAAACTTGAACGACCCGATGAAAGTGGTTGAAGAAAATATGAAAGGGGAAATCAAGGGTCTCGACGAGGCTCCTCTCAGCGAGGCCGCGAAAGATATGATAAGGCAGCTTCTGGAGCGAAATCCTGCCAAACGAATCGGTACGAAACAACCGGGAGTACAGGAAATCAAGAACCATGAGTGGTTCAAGGAGGTCGACTTCTATGACGTCATATTCGAGGATATCCAGATCGCGGACTTAGGGCTGGAACCAACTCAAGGAAGTAGGGCCGTTGAACCTGATCATTTCAGAGCTTCACGCGACGAAACGGAAGATCCTGATAGACATTTGTGGGCCGATTTCTGATCCGACCTTATCATTCGGCCCTATCGAGAGGAGCCATCGCGGCGGAACCATCCGAAGTCAAAATTCATGATAATCAAAGGATTCCTCTGAGATCCACTCTCAAGTTTGAGATACTCCAAGACGCCTTGCATCCTGTTAAGACCGAGCCTGTGAGACCAAGGAATACCATGGAGCCTCCAAAAATAAATACATGCTTACAACTATTCCCATGAACCTGCGCGATCGCTGGGGAGGGCTGAACAATCTCGCTGTGAGGGACGTCCCTTCTTCAAGCCTCGCAATACTTGTCTCCGATAGCTCTCGGGTACTGCGCTATCTCCCGACTGGAGACCATTCCCGCGCTGATGGACCATAGCGAGACCATGTACAGTTTTGGGCAGATGCGTGTGGGAGGGTTCATGTATGCAAGCAGGGAAGAATTATGGTTTGACTTGATTCGATTTGATTTGCGCTTTATTGAAGGAGCGGCAGGGTGACTGCTTACACTCTCTTGTTTTCCGAGGTCATAAATGTCACAATTTACATTTAGTAAGTCAGATATTATGTACTACTATTTTCGTTAAGCGAGAGTTGCTTAACTGCTGCTGTAAATCTTCTTGCCGAGTTGAGAGCTCGAATCTCGCGGGACAGGGAGCCCCAGATGCTTGGCAGGCGGAGGGCGAGTGCTTGGCGGCTTGATTCCTTTGCGATGAGCGGTGTGTGGAATTTGGTTTGGCGTCGTTCAGTTCTTTTTGGGAGCGGGATGATTGGGAAGGCGATTTCGTCTGGAATCGAGCCCTTGCTCGCTCTGAAGGCCATCTGAGCAACTTTGAGTTTGTACCACTGGTCAATGCGCAGCAACTTGTGTTTCGCGTACACTTCACTGACAGATGTCATACGGGGAAAACCGAAGATCGCTCTCACGGCGTCGTTCTGGATAACCTGGGCTCGATCCATGGTGAGTTTGTGGCCTCCTCCCCAGATGACTAGGCCGTAGGTGATAGTTGGTATGAACAGGGCCTCGTAGACAGTGAGGAGACAACTCACAATCAGTGACGATCCGACTTCACTTACAATCAGTCGTCTGAGACCAGAGATTACTGAGTACCCTCTTGTCGCAGTGAGCCTGAGAACCGACTTCGATCGTGGTGACCACGTGCTGCATCCCCTGAGATTCAAACACTATGGTAGAGTTCGTCCATGAACGAAATGGAAGACGCGGGCCTCGAACAGCATGCTTCGGACCTGTTGAGACTGTCCTCAAATCATTCGCAGCGTGGTTCTGGATCATGCATGGTTGCTGCTCCTCCGGCACTGAACTCGGTCTTCGATCAAGAAATCCGTCAGGAGATGTTATAAAATACGCAACTTTATTTGACAATGGTCCGCAACAAATGATGGAAGCATTGAAAGGGGATTCACCGGTGATTGATAAAATCCATACACGAAATACGGAAACCGATAATCTCCAGCCAAGCTTCCTGTGATATTCTGAAGTCTCCGCCCCGGGAGGTCGTTAGAAACTTGCACAACAAAATCCCCGCGTTACTGCATCTGATGCTGCTCCTCCAGCTGTGTAGTGAAGAGAAGAGATCCGTTTTCGGCATCTCGTCAACTACAGGCTTAGGTGCTCTCGGACGGGAACAGGTCCCGCGCCGCCCTGAGTTGTGATGATGTATTTGAGAGTTTCCTTCGCAGCAGCCGTTGACTCGTGCGCGAGTTCGCTGCTGATATCTGTCGCGACGGCTGTCGCGCGGGAGTACAGTCCTCGGATGTAGTCGTCTCGATCGGAGGGGAACTGAGCTTGTAAAACCTGAAAGATCAAGTTGATCGTCAGGAAGAAAATGAACTCAATCAACGGAAGTGGATGCGGTACCGGGGGAATGGGGCTCTCACCTTGAGAATCTCAGGCACATTTTCTTCTAGACAAAATAAGAATGCATTCGGGCCTGCATCGAATGTGTATGCGAGCTTGTTGCTGTCATGTTTGGAGTTGTATCGATGAACTAAGGAGATGATATCCCATGAAACTTGATTCATGTATCGTATCGGCGGATACGTGTCCTGGCAGATTGCGTGGAACTGATTCGAGTCCTGCATTGTTATACGAGCAAACGTGTGAAAATCTTTCTCGGCTATGGCTCGCTCCATTTCTTCTATGCGTCGCGGCACCACTTCTGCAGCGCGGAACTTCAGCAGCTCCGATGTCTCTACCGACCTAGGGAAAAAATCTCAGATCAGTTGAGCCACTACGTAACCGAATTCCACGAATAAAGTGATCGAAGTTCACGGGATGTTACCTCTGCATCCCGTTCGTGCTCCCAGTGTCTTTCTTGACATCGTTGACAACGCAGATGATTACTCGGATCTCGGGCCAGAACGAAGCAGGGGCCACTTGCACCGCCACTGAATCAGTGCCGTCAGCGTTCGTTCCTTGAAATTAGAACCCAAAGCTCAGAACGAACCTATACACGTGAGACGCTACGGAACAATATGGACATTCGTAAAAAATATTCACCTTTCCGCCACCGAACGAAACCGCCGAACATACTGCGGCACGCTGATCCTGAGCCCTTCCTGGCAACTGACGAGAAGTTGCCCTCTAAACCGTAGAGATTTTGGAGCGATGCCACGAGGCAAGCGTAACCCGCTGCCGAACTCGCGAGTCCCGCAGCTGTGGGGAAGTTATTCATCGAAACGATTCTCAGCTTCCATGCCGGATCGGGCGTCGCTGATTTGGAGACTGCAGCCTCTCGGATCGCACGAAGGCAATTTTGAATCCTTTCCGAGCTCGTCGACTCTTCCTGCGAATGTGGTAATCTTTCTAGGATCGGTTTTCGAGCTTGCCCAGACATTGTTTTTCAAGTCCGCCCACGTTTTCCCGATTTCGCGAGCGTCCGGGAAAATATCCATTCGGGAACGACATCACGGAGGAGGCAAGCTTCAGATGCTTGTCTGCTCACAGACGACCAGAGACTCACTTTTCCATTGAGCCAGAGTTGGTCTTCTTTGAAATCAGGAGACGCGGTAACCGTCGTTGTAGCACAGAGATCATCGGTTGACAGAGTGAGAGACAAGGAGTCGTTCGTGGGAATAATGAGACGTTCATCGGTTTTGCCCCAATATTTTATCACAGCTATGTTGACCGGCGCGCGACACGTACTGAAGTATTGGGTCGCCATCCTTGTAGGACCTAGAAAAACTTGGACTGTTTTTTCAATGACCGCACTCCCATCGAGACTGAGAGTTTGATTCGACTCCGTATCCGAGCGATGAGACAAACCGACACAGCGAAGCGTTAATCTATCAATTAATAGAACTCCTCAATTATTCAATCGAAAACCGAGATACCGAAAGAGTCTCTCCATAGGGTATCCCTGGATCAACGCATCACCAGCAATCACACCACGCAAATCGCCACCAATACGCGAATGTACCATTTCCGCGGCGAAATTTCAGCTATTCGAGCATATACCTGGTCTAACCTGGTCAGTGTTGGCACTCACCTGGAAATCGAGATGCGCTGGTAGCTCTGTGAGGGCGACAATGTTTCTTTTCGATTGCAACTAGGTGACAACTTTTCCTGTTTCCTCGGGGCGCGGCAAAACCTTTTGCCGTTCAAGGGTCGCAGCTTCCTTCCTTGTTGACTGCGGTTTAGTTTCTGAAGTGCCGTTTGACGTTCGATGAGGAAGGAGGAAAGACCACGTCACCGAGGGCTCAAAAAAAAGAAGAGGGCCGACCACTACATTCGACACCGTTGAGCACTGCTTTCTCCATCTTCAGGTGTGCGAGGAGGAGGATGCGAGGATCGATCACACAGAAATGTCAATGGATCGAGACCATGAGGCTCCACCTGAGGGAGTGAAATTTCGGAGCGGATTCTGAAGCGATGCACCACGTTCTCAACGCTGATAGCTTCGGTATGCCAGGCTCACGTTGGGCTAGCTTCGTTACCTGAGAGCACAGTGGAGAACGCACTTCAGCATTGCTTTGGACGCGTTGCGCGAGAGGAGTACTCAGGTAGTTCTTTGAGTTCAGCTGTTCCGACTCCTGCGAAACCTTACATGTAAAAGTTTCCGAGAGCGAATTCTCACCGAAGTCGGTCACGAGCTGATACCAAAGTTTCACTCAGCTGTTGATTCCAGACGTCCGTTTTTTCGTCTCCTCGCTACGCCGACAGGAGTAGAATATCATGTATGCACCCAAAGTGACACCTCACTGAATCATATGTCCGCCGGGAACCGCTGTTTTGAAAAGTATGCGCGCTCTCCACGGCTCTCTCGGAGAGGAGGGAAGAACCAGCTGTGGTGCACACTGCTCTCGACGTTTGCTTGCCTTCGTATTCCGGCATTCCGAGAGTGGGATGAATTGGGTCATAGTCGGAATGTTTCACTCATCCCGAAATGCGGCATCAGAAGTAATCGGGAATCCTCCGTAGTCTTGCGAGGGGAAGGCCACCCAAACAACAACAATGGCGGCAGCCCAGTCGATCGCACGTGCTCGAAGCGCGCCATCTTCCGAGTGTCGGTGCTCAGCGCGATCCCCGGCCCGAGTTTCGATGGAAAAATACAAATTATATCCCCGTGCATAGCGATTGCAGAGGATACAACTCATGCTGAGCGAATTGCAAGAGCTTGTCTGCTTTCAAACGGAGATATGTAACAAATTAAATTGGGCTCCTCTTAGAATGACTAATCAGATCATTCAGGATTCAGACTGACTGAAGTTCACCTGGGCAAAAAATATCATGCAAGTTCCGTGGGACTGGATCCGTGGATGCAAATGATGGTCGGGTTGCTTGTTTTTTCGTATCAAGCTGCCGCCTTTCAAGTGCCCGCTTCGTTCCGTGTCCTTTTGCTGGGCGCTCGGGAATTTCACGACATTCACATCTCATTCTGACCGCCACTAATAGAATAAGATTCCACTATCTCCGATCGCACGGGGAAACTCCCGGACCGCCCTGACGGCGTATTCTAGGAGTCCGTCGTGTAAGCATGGTCAACTGGCTCTTGCGGGTAACCACTGTGTCCTTCGTGCGAGTTACAAAAGAGATCAAGGCGCCCGCCACCCGAGAAGGTGAAGCCTGAGAAGATGCCGCAACCGCGGTGTCTGATGCTGGACGGCTCCACAAGCGAGTCAGAGACATCAGAGTGTCTCGGGGCTCTTCGAAATACATACTCAGCAGTCCGATCACTACGTTACGCCGTGTGAATACGAAGCGAATACATACTCATCTATACGGAACGGTGATCATCACACTCCTCCGATCCCGATTCATAGCAGTCAGGAGATATTTAAAGCAACTTATTGTGAGTGCCTTTTTATTAAGCCAATAAATATGCAGTATGAACATCCTTATTCCTTTGTCGACTCTTCGGTCACCTGGGGGGCTGGCCCTTTGGGACCGTCTTCCAACGAAGACGCTTTCTTACTTCCACTAACAATATCGTCAATTCTCAACAAGAGAATCGCCGTTTCAATGGCAGTTTTGTAAGCTTGGAGTTTCACCGCAAGAGGCTCATAGACTTTGAGTTCCTCAGTCTTCACGACTTCTCCGGTTTCGCCGTTGATAGCCCACCCGTGATCACCGGTTGCGTGCTTAGCTCGGAGTTGCGTGAGTAGTCGAATGGTGTTTCCACCACAGTTCTGGATCAGAGTGGCCGGAATGATTTCGAGAGATCTCGCAATGGAACGGTAGGGCCATTGGTCGATACCGGTCATGGTCTTGGCCTTTTGATTCAGCTCGTGGCCGACGGTCATCTCAACAGCGCCTCCTCCGTTGACGATTTTCGGGTCGAGGGCAATGTTCCTGGCCACCGCCATCGCATCCTGAAGGTTTCTTTCAACTTCGTTCAGGATATCTTTACTGGCACCTCGGAGGACAATTGTGCAAGCCTTAGGGTCGACGCACTCGGTGAGGAAACAGAAGTACTCGTCTCCGATCTTCTTGATTTCGAACTTCTTGCATTTCGTTCCTACATCCTCAGCCTTGAGTTCATCAGTGCGGTTGCAGATGGTTCCGCCGCAGACTCGCGCGATACGGTTGTTGTCAGTTTTCCGAACTCGTCGAATAACGGAGATGTTAGCCTGCATGAGATAGTGCTGGGCCAAATCGGAGACACCTGAATTTGAACATCGAACACGTGAACTCGGAATCCTCGTATGCTTTCTGTAATACTTTTTTGGTGCTTCACAGTAAGTATCCCAACTCACCCTTTTCGGTGATGACGACGTCGGGTTTGACCGAGATGATGTCAGCGCAGACCTGTTGAATGTACTTCTCCTCGATCTCGAGAATCTTTGTGAAATCAGTTTCGTTGGAAATCTCGATATTCGTCTGAGATTCTCCCTTCTTGTACTCAAGATTGCAATCGAGCAGAACGATCCGTGGATTCTCGATGAATCTGCGCATGCGAGGATGAACCACATCTTTGTTCAGCATGACACCGTTGAGAACTTCGGAATCTTCGATTGATCCTCCGGGGATCTTCTCGATCTGCAATGAAAATATTCCGTTATCGCAGATAACGTAAAATAACTCCAGACTCTGTATATGACGATTTCCTGACGTCATTTCCTGCGAAGATCTGGATGATCTCGCTCTAAGTACCTTAGCGTAGTTCTTGATGTCGATATCCTTGGTGCCATAACGCTCGACGCAAACTGTTTTGACGGCTTTGAGAGCCATTTCGCATGCGAGCCCGCTCCATTTGGAGATGAATTTGGTTCCGATGCAAGAGTTGATAATGTCGGTCATTTGTGCAACGTTATTGACGTCAACATCGATGGCAACTTTCGTTTTCAGGATCTCCACCGCATCTTCAAGCGCCTTGCGATACGCCGAAATGATCACGGTTGGGTGCATGTTCTGTTCGAGGAAGGGAATCGAGTTCGCCAACAGTTCACCGGCGAGTACGATGACAGAGGTTGTGCCATCGCCGACTTCTTCGTCCTGGGTGCGTGAGATCTCAATCATGGACTTCGCAGCAGGATGCTGGACCTGGATGTCACGCAGGATAGCGTTGCCATCGTTGGTGAGGACGATTCCTGCAAGGAAGGATCTCAGTTACACCATCTCTACACGAGAGGATCAGACTGCGTATTCTTCTCCGTACGAAACTCGGACCGCATCGCCTAGCCCTTCTCAGGACTGGAAAAGCTCCCACGGAAAATCCCGTGGGAGGCCAGTCAGCGCTGTCACGACGGATTGCGGCGACGGCTAGCGTCGCGGGATCATCATCTTAAAAGGAGCGATGGGCGTGCAGGACGACCCCGGCTTGTCACTGACAGGGATCTGCGCTCATTCAGTGAACAGTATTGAACCTTCATCGAAACCATGATGAGGAAAGCATATTCACCTCCGATGGGGTTCATCAACATTTTCAGCATCGCTCGGGGTCCAAGACATGTTCGGATGATATCCGCGACGGTTTTCGCCGCTCGGATATTGTCCAGCTGAACTTTCCGGCCAGAATCTCGTTTGGTGTTCTGACTCAACACAAGGATGGGCATCTGTCCGGGGGCAAACATTTTGATCTGAAAGCTTCGAGCACGAAATTGTCAGAGAACGAGCGCTGAAAGCACGCGGTATTCCAAGTAAGGTAGGGAATCGTCTGCTTGGGAGCGGCTTGAGTAGCACCGCGTAACGTACCACGCTGCTCCTCAACAGGAGCCGCGGCTCGGGCGTTCGACAGTCCGTCGGATGATGGCACCATCTCAAGTTCCGAAATTAAGCTACAAGATTCATCCCGAAGGAGTACTCAAATCAGGTTTCAGGAAGATGGACGATAGGGGAATTTGACAGCTCTGCAGCCTCGTTGATACTTTTGTGGTACTTTTACTCCGTTGGTGTGGTGCGAATTTGATACGAGTTTGTTTACGTCGAGCTTCGGCTTGAGTTCTTGGATTGCGTTATTATTCGCTCCGGCTCTGTGCAGTGAGCGGCTTACTCTGTCAGTTGACGAACAAGAGCTTCGAGAACCATGGGAGAAGAAAGGGACCGTGATAGGGATCGTAAGTACCGCAACCGCAGCCTATTTTCCAAGCCTCCACGGCTTTTCCCAGCTTCCTAACAAAAATGCGCCTATGATGCCTGCTCATATCGTATTCTCGTGTGATTCAGCATTTGTTCCCCGCCGGGAACAACTCCTGGTTCCTTTGTTGGCGTGGGCTTGAGTTGTTTTCCAAGCATCACCTATCACGGCGATGACAGTTTTTCCGGAACATCTCTCAACGGAGTTGCCACCAACGCTACTACGAATCTCAAATGCTGTTGACGCCGACTCGGCATTGGTGGTTTGAGCCGTTAGCTAGATCTCGCGTATGTGTAGGGATGACGGAGCTCAACATTCTTCTCTTGCGCAGGTCGCCGCAGATCCCGATCAAGGGAGCGAAGGGATCGCTCTCGCGATCGCACCAGAGCAAGGTCGAGGTCGGACTCGCGAGGCAGGCGGGGCGGCCCGGGCCATGGCGCCTCCGGGAAAGCTCGTCGCAAGAAGCCTTCGCTTTACTGGGACGTTCCCGCTCCGGGTTTCGAACACATCACCCCTCTACAGTATAAAGCCATGCAAGCTTCAGGCCAGATCCCCGCCACGCTTCTCGCGCCTCCGATCACTACGAATCATCAGCCATCGCAGCCGGTCATCGGCAGCACTATCACCCGACAGGCTAGGCGTCTCTACGTGGGAAACATTCCATTCGGTTGCACGGAGCAGGAGATGATCGATTACTTCAACGTGCAGATGCATGCCTGTGCCTTCGCCCAGGCTCAGGGAAACCCTGTCCTCGCTTGTCAAATAAACATGGACAAGAACTTTGCTTTCCTCGAGTTTCGTTCCATCGACGAAACTTCGGCTGCGATGTCGTTCGACGGTATCAATTTCAAGGTACGTTCCTGTTTTGCATTCTGAAGCATCCAGCTTAGATTTCTGACAGAGGTTTTTATTTTCTAACGAACTCCATTCTCCGTTCCAGGGCCAATCACTGAAAATTCGTCGTCCACACGATTACCAACCCATGCCGGGAATGTCTGAATCGCAAGGATCCGTCATCCCCGGTGTTGTCTCCACCGTCGTCCAAGACTCCCCTCATAAAGTATTCATTGGAGGATTGCCCAACTACCTTAACGAAGATCAAGTCCGTGAGCTTCTTATGTCGTTCGGCCAGCTCAAAGCCTTCAACTTGGTCAAGGACACAGCCACAGGTGAGCTCTATGGTCTTGCTCGAAGTTCTTCCTCGCCGTTCCGCGTCCTTCTTTCTTCTTGCGTCGTCATCCAATCGGGCCCTCCATGTATCCATGGACTTCGTCAATAGCGGATCTCCTTCTAACCTCGATTCTCGATTGCAGGTTTGTCGAAAGGCTACGCTTTCTGCGAGTACGCGGAGGTGGCCATCACAGACGACGCGATCGCTGGTCTCAACGGGATGCAGTTGGGAGATAAAAAGTTGATCGTTCAACGTGCCTCTGTGGGCGCTAAGAACTCGAACATGGCGGTCCCTGTGCAGATCCAAGTTCCGGGAATGCCGAATGTCCCCATCGGTTCCTCTGGACCTGCCACCGAGGTTCTCTGTCTCATGAATCTCGTCACCCCTGAAGAACTCCGCGACGAGGAAGAATACGACGACATCCTGGAAGACATCCAAGACGAATGCAACAAATACGGTCATGTGAAGAGTATCGAAATTCCACGACCTATCCAAGGCGTCGATGTGCCAGGAGTCGGTAAAGTGTTCGTAGAGTTCAACTCTGTAGCTGATTGCCAGAAGGCTCAGCAGGCCCTCACTGGGCGTAAGTTCAGTAATCGTGTCGTGGTTACATCGTATTTCGAGCCCGATAAATATCACCGAAGACAGTTCTAAGATGCGATCCGAACAACGGTTTCCGGATGAACCTTTCCTTTGTACATTGTCATTTATTTCACTCCAGACTGCAACGACAATAAAATATCCTACTGCGACAATGACTGCCTTCTATTGCGATGCCCTCCTCATTAGAGACTCGCAGATGACGAAGCGATCGCCTCTGCCTAACGAACCTTGGGAATTTCTCTGAGGAGAGGAATCCGAGTTGCCAAGGGAGTCTCGGCGAATTGTCACTGCATGTGTAGGTCAAAGTTCCACAGCAGAAAGATCTGATATAGCTCCCATTTCACAAGAGAACGCTCTCTATCGAGAGAAGCCAGTTCATGGGGAGCCCGAGAACGAACTAGGTATGATGTATCATCACCAATCTTGACGGGGATCCACGACACATTCTTGCACTCGCGGCAAGTTTGGTGCATACCCTGTCCTAGGTCAGGCCAACGCAAAACTTTCCCAGGCGACTGAGGCGTCAAGATTGTGGGGCTATCCTGAATCAGAATTCCTGATCCTTCTCGCTCTTTAGATATGAGCTCCACTTGGAGCCGTGACACGAGCTCGCGTATACCAACGTGTGCAATTCCCAAGTAAGGATGAGCGTTCGTGAGTCATAGAGGTTCAGGTCTCCGACGAAACAGGAGAGCTCGCGGAAATATAGATCGTTTATTCGCAAGCTGGCAATGAACACAGATGATAATATATACATAAAAGTCGCTGTGTTTCCTTCTAGCTTTTGTTTTCGACAGCCAGACAGAGATCAGCGAGCAGCGAAGTCAGTTGGAGAAGGGATCCCAAACCTTGAAGTACGGTCATGTGTTTCAAACCGATCTGTTTGATGAATTCGAGCTTCAAGTACTCTGGGAGAGCTTGATTCGTCTTGGTGACTCGGAACATGTTGGAAATGATGTCTTCGGCGGCGTATCCCAACGAATACAGCGTTTGCATTCGACTATAGGCTTCATCAATGTCACCCTGAAAATTCGTGTGGGTTGAGCTCGGTTCAAGTCTCCGGAGTCGAGGGAGACGATCCTTGAGGAGTATAATAATGGGCCTCTCGAGATTGGTTCAATAGTAGTGATTCTTACTTTGGCGCAGTGTTCGATCATCTCTTTGATAATGAGAGGATGCGGCTCGTCGCAGACTTTGAAAACATTCTTCCCGTTTACATGGCCGAAACCAACGTGTGTGGATTGGAGATTTCCTATTGCTTGACGCATGTCTCCTTGGGCGGTATACACCAAAGCCTCCAGCCCGTCCTCACTATACGAAACGTTCTCCTAGAAAAAGGAAGCGAAATCGTGGGTCTCGTTCCCGAAAATGTTCGCGCAGTCCTCCGGAGTTTACGATACCGTTTGGAACCAACCTTCCGGCAGATGTCTATGACTTTGGCTAGTACTTGCGCATCGCTGAGTTTGCCAAAGCGGATGACTGCGCATCGACTCTGTATCGGTTCAATGATTTTGTCCGATGTGTTACAAGCAAGCGCGAATCGTGTCGTTTTCGAAAAGTTCTCCATCGTCCTCCTCAGAGCTTGCTGGGCTCCTTCGGTCATAGAGTCAGCCTCATCCAGAATGATGATTTTGTGACGACCCGGCGGCAGAGTTACCTGGGGAACGGAAAATCGTCCTTAGGCGATGAAAATCAGTCTTGAAAAGGGGTCTGGAATTTGTTTCAACTTCAGAGGGTGCGTTGGAAAGAATGATGAGACATTTGTGCTGAGGCGGAAGATTCTCGCTCACTTTGGTTTGGGCAAACATCTTGATTTTGTTCCGAACAACATCAATCCCTCGGTCGTTCGAAGCGTTCAGCTCCAGGACTCCTTCCCGGAACGAAGCTCCGAGAAGAAGTCGCGCAAGGCACAGTATGGTCGTCGTCTTCCCAACTCCTGGTGGCCCGCAGAGGATGATGTTGGGTACGTTTCCTATAGGGAGGATACCAGATAAATAACCATCGAGTCAGATCGAAACCGACCTGCTGGTGGATCTATGTGCGGAAGTCTAAAGTATACCACTCTGGGAGAGGCTACAGCATCAGAGCAATGACTTTGGCATCGAGAGAAGAACCCACCTTGCCTGGAAAACACTTCCAATCTCGCTACGGTCTCCTCATTGCCCACGATTTCGGCGAATTTCTCTGGCCTGTACTTCTCCACCCACGGTACTTCATTGGCCATTCTGGCTACCTGTGTACCAAGATACCCAGATTTTAGCAAGGGGAGCGAGTTCGGGCTACTCACAGTCTCAGAATAGCTGCGGAACTCACCTGCGGAGCTGAGGTCAATCAGAAAATTTGAAAGTTGATGTTGAAACTACGGGCAACTGAGAACCAGGCGGCGAGAGCAGCGGTGTTCTGCCAACAACCCGCGCGCGCGTGATTCAAATCCGCCGCGGAGTAAACACATACTAGTTCGGTCCTGATTTCTCCGCCTTCAGCGCGCTGCGTGTATTGTTAAACGGTGCGTAGGCATTTGTTCCTTCCAGCCACTTTCATGCCGATATTTCTGCTGTTAATCCCATTTATGGCAACCGTCGCCGATCAGCTGCGGTTCGACGAGAGCTGTACAGCTTCATTGACGGCATACCTTCTAGGCATTCACGAAAGTCATTCAGGGAAAAGGGAAAACTCCGTTTCTGACGATCTCACAGAGCCGCGTGAGGGCGAACGCCCACTAGGATCTTCTGGTCTATAACGAAACACCAGAAAAGTATGAAACGCTATCCTTTCGATAGAACCACGAAGATGCTTCGTTCATTTGATTCTCTGATTTGATTGTCTATCCACAAGGCATTCATTCCAGGCTGTAGACTCGACGAAAACACTCTACAAATCAACGATATGGGCAAGAACTCGCGCGACCATAATCTTCCTGTGCGGGGTCATTGATCGATTGATTAAGGATCATCGGAGCCTTCAGGTTGGGGTCAGAAAAATGAAAGAGGAACGGAAGTGCATTGTGCGACGCTCAGCGGCAGTGAAGACGAGAAACGGATAGATGGCTTGCACTTCGCTCGCCTGTTCGCTCAAGAACAATTCCGACCCACCCCGGGGTCTGCTCGTAATAAGGAGAGAAAATGCACATGGGAGATGCAATGGGCGTGCTCTGATGGACGATATGAGTGGTGAGTGTCGTTCCTAAAGCTGCTTCAGCCACTGCCGCATCTTCGAATACAGGAAGTCAAATCACTAATGACGACCACTGACTGGCGTAGCGACCGACCAACCCACCGTCGGACTGATGACCAAGTGCGCTCGGCCGGCTCAAAGTGCACTTCGTACTTGGAAAGTGAGTCTGCGACATATCAGAAAAGATGAACTATGAACCAATAGACTACGATAATGCACGCAACCTCAAGGCTGCATTCCGAAGGCGCGATGAACATTTCAAAGCAAAAGTCGCACGGACAGGCTAGTGATTATTCAACAATGTCGAGTGGAATTCGCTCTTGTTGAGGGTCCTCTGTTGCTTGATGAGTGGCAAGCGTCATTACGCTTGAGAAAAAACTCATGACTAAACTTTAAAGTCGAACTCTCGACCTCGTTGATCCTCTATGATGGTTGTCGGGACGTTGCGGCGCTGCTTATTCAATATTTTCATTAGGTCGCTACCCCGTCCACGCTGCAACGAGCTTTTAATCCACTCTCCGGGACACGTGACTGTTTCGGCTCTCTGAGAGAAAGATCCTAGATAGTTTGAATATTCATCAATTCCTTTTTTCCCCCAATCGCCGAATGATGGAGAGGACATTAAGCTGCTGTAGAGACCAGACCTCGAATCTTGAGCAGACAATCAAAAAAAAAAGTTCTCAACAAGGCGACGCGACTCCCACAGCTCATTCATGTTAAGCTGGGAGCGAGACTCTTCAAACCAAAACAGTTCTCTCGAACCGTCTCTGCTCGAATTTGCGTACTGCTCGACCGAAAACAGAGTCCGAAAATACCCAAAAAATGACAATGCCAGTTCTCTGGTGGGCAACGTTTGGATACAGTTGTCGTGGCGACTGCATGCTGTGCGCTTTCGCGGTCGGCTAAAGGTGTTTTTAATAACTTCATCTGTTTCTCTAAAGTCGGCTCTGTTCGAGTCGCCACCCGGGGGCATGGATTGATAGCGGGGAGCTAAGTAGAATTAATGGAGTTCACGAATCGTAGAGGAATCCCTGTTGGCGACATTTCCCTCTTTCTATGATGATTAAGACGCTTGCTGTCACCTCTGTGGGTAGGTTGGCAATTCACTCCTTTCTTGCCATTTTTCACGGATATACCTCCATGCTCAGCGCTCGCTATCGTGAGAAGTTCAGTATTTCAAAACTCGGAACCCAACAGGGCGCACGGGCGTAAATGAGATTGATGATTGGGCCACTGCTGCGAATATGGAATCTCAGCCATCATTTTCAGACATCGATTCACCATACAGTTCTCACAACCAGGGATCGGTGAGGCTGACGCTTTACCATTCAGGATGGCAACAATATTGGCGACAGAACCTTTGATATCAAAGAGTCGATAGAGCGAACGGTGACACAAGAAAAAATGAAGTCAGAAAATCAGAGTTTGTCGAAGAGGACAGCCTTCGCTCCCAACTCCGCGATCTAGACTGTGGAGGGTTCCGTGCCGCAGGATCGGATCGGGAAAGCTCGCGGGTCACCTGTCTCGCGAGCTCGAAAAGTATGACAGAGCCGTCGAGGCTGAGTCATATCGGCGATGACGGATTTTCATAGAATATGAAACAACGTCCTCGATCGCTCCGGAGGAAGAATGTCTACCCATGGTAAGGCAGCGCAGGCTTGTGGATAGCTCGAGATTCTTGAAGGCACCCGCTTGTGAACTCGCTCACAGATCGCTTTCGTAGACTTTAAGTGGGAGATTCCTGACATGTTGAATTCAGTGATCTGGAAAATATGGTTTTGTGGAATGTAACTTCAAACGCACGCCTTCTCCGCGTACAGGGGAGGCGGGTGCAGCTGGAGAGCAGGCTGGGGTGGTTTCGAGGAATTTCGCCCTCAATGAATCAAGTCGAATAGAACCATTAACTCTGGCTCCCGATCGACGATATTTGTATATCGGGCCCCACGGATCTCCGCGCTCCGCGACGAAGAGGTAGAGGAACGAGGATCTCCGGACCAAGGGTGGGATCAAACCCAAACCTTAGTGTCAGAGAGAAAACCCAAAACGGGAAAACGGTCCGAGGACGATGTTCGAGATCGTGAAGGTCCTTTGTGGCGAAAGGAGTTTCTCGGAGAGGCTCTAAGTGATGCAATGACATAACAGTTCGACACGTGGTCGAATTGGATGGGTCTTGTCAATGGGAATAGATCTGTTTCGCCTCGTTGGCTCCGACGGAGCGTACATTATGGGTGACGCTTGAAAGAAACGTGAATTCATGCGTTTGTGTGATGAAATCTTCACAAGGTTTGATGTGGTCGAAAACTGTCCCCATTTCCTCTAGGAGCCAATGTCACCCACACGAGGGGGAATCTATTGGACGATTGCAGCAGACCGCATCGCCGTTCATACGTACAGGTGCTCAGCGTTGGTCCGTCGCTTTTGTTTGACCGACGACGACGAGAGTCTCTGTTTGTTGTCAAAGAACAGAATTTTTGTTCAAGCGACCGCAACAGCAGCAGCAGCAACAACAACGGACGAATTGAATCTTCAATGTCGTCTACCCTGCTTACTTCCCGTTCAAAATATTTGACTTGGTCGAGCTACGACATCTGCTACCTCGCGTCAAACAGCGGGCGACGCCCTGGTCCATTCGCCCTCATTCTTCGCTTGGGCTCGGTAACTAACCGAAAGACGATTCCAGTTCGAAAGCGATGCTGAACGACGACCCTGACCCAATTCATCCGAGCTTGGATACCTATGGAAGCAACGCCGAATCCAGATTTCCAGAGTTTCCGATGCAAACGAGAATTCCGTCGGAGTGGAGTTGTCGGAGCGACACTGCTGTCGCCTCCGTTGCCGCACAGAACAGTTGGACGAGTGGATCGTCTGTGGAGGCGTCTTCGTAATTGGAGGTTACAGTGGGCCGATCCAGCCCGCCGTTGATGTGGGGGAGCAGAAACGTCGAAGATGATTTCGATTGCGGTTGCTCGGACTGTCATCATTGTCTTTGGCCTCCGCTTCGCCTCTCGGGGGCGTTTGTGGGGTGCGAACGTAGCCCGGCTTCGAGTCGGATCTATACAAACATATAGTTCGACCACCACCACCACCACTACTACTATCCTAAAACAGGCAGTGTACACCGCATACTCATCCCGCATGAAGTTCCTGGGAATTGAATCGAAGTTGAAGGATATCAGGCGGACACGGGCTGAGAAGACAGGGAAGATTCTAATTGGAACGCGTGGTTCTGCGCTTGGCAGCTTCCGAAGCAGAGGAGTTGACAACGGGGCTCGTATGATGTATCGGGACAACGATGCCAATAATGATCATCATCATGACTAATAACGAGGGAAGCGCGGTGTGTCCAGATGTGGGAGCTCGACCAGCCCCAAACAAGCTCCTCTTGCCACAAATTGACTTCATTCAATTCATGAGCCTGATGGCGGCCATGATCTCTCTCAAATTGGGCCGTTCGTCAAGTCAGGGAGCACACACTGAGGAACAGATAGTCCATTCAAACTCAATGAGAGTCTGTGTGTCCATCTGTCCCCTGGTCTGTGGTAGATATGTGTGTCGACAGATAAATCACCGGTTATATTTACATTTAATCACCCGCATCCCATCATTCACCGCGGAGCGGCTCTCCAGTCGGTGGTTCTTCATTTCGGCACCTTCATGAAGAGGGAGCCGAAGAACAGGTGCAGCACGTCTTCGCTGCAAGCGGGTCCAATGACTTCACTTCTACTTGACGAAGAAGAAGAGTTCACAAAAAGCTCTGCGAGCCAACTTTGCCTTCCGAGGCGCGTGATTCGTTCGAATTAGACAGAATCGTCTTACCGCAGGCTCCGGGCTCATTCTTGAAGACACGTGAAGTATTCAAGGCTCAGCCAACGAATCGTCCTTGCCTACCAGCGGCTCAGGTTTGAAGAAGCCAACAAGCGACAACCTAACGACAAGTATCGATGTCCCATGATGGGGGTGTAGCAACCCAGAAACGAATCGGGGTTCAGACTCAGGCTCACCCTGGGGATTCGATGGAGGCAAGATGAGTGATCCGAGAGTAATTGCACTTTGAATAGACTACCCGCTATCAGATTTCACTACAGGTGTTTACAGCGCGAGCGGGGCCAGCCTATGAAACATACTCGCCAGTTTCCACGGCCACGCGGAAAACGGGGATTTTCGTTTCCGTGTTCAACGCAGAGTGCCCTGTTTTCGCTGATTCGGGCTGCTGGATGCAGACGAGAAGAGAGGAAAACTTTTGAGGTGGAAGTGGAGAACAGATCAATAAATTCTTCTCAGGCGATGTCCTGGCTTAGTCAAATTCCTCGCGGTTGCGCGGCTCGGTCGAGCGACTCCGGCTGATGCTCGGGAAATTAAATAAAAATGAGATTAAAGTTTTGATGCATGATCTTTATAAATAGACGGGAAGGGTCGAATGGGGTTCATTGAGGAACAGCGTAAGGAAATTCCTTCTCCGCCCGCCCGCCAGCCAGTCAGCAAGCTCGGGAGTCTGTCAGTCAGGATATCACCAAGCTGAGAGGCTTGCCTAAAGAAAAGAAGATGTCAGCTGCTCGCCCGCTAATCAGAATGGATGGCCAATTTATTCAAACTTTCGAAATAGGCCACCAGAGTGATGCTAGATGGACGAGTTTAAGACGGCGAGGTTTTCGAAGAACAATTTCCGTCGCTCGTGGTCCAAGTCATGAACTCCGAGCTCGACCTCTGTGGAATCTAGTGGCTCGTACTCTCCGGCTCCAACTCGGTGGCGAGACCGAACAACAGGCGACTGGGTCGAAACGATTCAAATTGAAACAGACATAGGGTATCAGTCAAAGCCCAGTGTCACGAGCCTGGTCGCGCCCAAGATCCGTTACCAACGCGGCTCGCACGCAGGTTGGATAGATGGATTGGTTGACTAAGGAACTATTTTATTGATAGCCTTCGAGAATTTTTATCCCAATATGCTGTCGAGGAATAATTTGGTAGAATTTGTCGTGGATCGATCGAATTTCCTGGTGCTTTGTCAGGCGCAGTCATCTTGAAAACCTCATGGAGTCGAATTGATAGCTCGCGTGATCCTCAAAGTCCGCTTTCACATCATTACGAGACACGAGTGTTTGTGTGCGACTGTGTTTCAGTCGATTTTTCTAGCCTTTTCCCTCTCGTGCGTTCGGCTCGCATCGCTAATAACGGTCGCCGTTGGCACCGGCTTGTCGTTTGAAATACCTCACATCCGTTATTGATATGTTTCTGGATTCTGTCTGATCACGTCTGGTTTCCAATCAAAGAATCAATCAAAATCTTCGATAATAATCATCGATACCAACGTTGAGGTTTCGCTTCGGGCTCGACGTGAGGCGCAGTCAGACATCGATTGACGACTCTGATCCGTCCCTTCCTCATGAGAAAATGGAATCCTGTTCCAGAATACTCTTCATTGACAGATTTGATTCATAACAGCATTTATATCTGAAGTTTTCAACTCTTAAAACGTTGTTCGGATCCATTCCCTCACAATGCGATCGACAGTTCTAGGGAGCTCATTTCTCACGACGAATTATAGCAACGTCAGCAGAAGCTTGCGCAGCATAACAACTCGGAGAAATGTGAAAACCATCTTTTCCATATACTATCACAGGCCTCGGGGTCGTTACCGGAAGTCGACAGGATGGAGATTGACTCATGGGACAGCGAAGCGAGGCAAAATAAGGGGATCTACGCGCTTGTTCCAGTCAAGAGGGCCGAGAAGCTGTTAGCCGGCGGCGCGCGATGCAACCACGCAACCATAGCCCACAACTGGGTGAGCACGCTGACGAGGCAAAAAAAAGCCTCATTGCGGGCTCATGCGCACTGGCTTGGGTCACGTGCGTCCGGATTCGCTATATTTTCGGTGTAATTCTAGTTTAAAATCAAGACTCTATTCTCGTAAGACTCGTTTTTCGCTGCGTCCAGTGCGGCCGAACGAAGTATTAAAAATATATTTCGAGTGGCCCAACCCCGTTTTCCCACAGCCGCGAGAGTTTATAAACCCTGATGAGGTTCTGGTCCATATGTCCACCAAGTACACTCAACACTTAATAAGCACCAGTTGACTACTTTTTAGATGGTTTTACAGCTTTTGAGCATGGTCGCTGAGCCGCTCAACTCTCCATGTACACAAGCCAACACTGCCAAGCACGATCAAAGTTTAGATTTTTTTCAAATCGGGGAGAGCAACTTAGACTTTGCGACTCGAGCGATGCTATGAAGGAGAAAAAACGCTCATCGTAAAGATAACTAGTAATCAACTAGCAAAGTTCTCCTCAAAGAGGAGAAATCTCGTAAATTTCCCATCGATAGCCATCCGACAACTTCTGAACTTGCTCGTTTCCTGTTAGCCCTGAGCGTCGGTTTATAGGAGTCTAGCGGAAAGCTCCGGTCTCATACAACTCATCAGTTTTTGCAAAACTTCCAAAATGACGTTTCATTCGGTGGGTTAACAGATTCTGCCAAGCGATATTCTTGACAGTTCCTCGAGCATTGTTGGATACCAAAGTGTATCACGGAAGAAACTTGCGTCTCCTCGACGCGAGTCCCATTCCAAGCTGCCACCACAGCTTCAGGTTTCGTATTTTGGGGATGAGTTTCCCGGTAGCGATCCATTCGTTCAAGCATTCCGAGTGTCCCATCGTGTGTCGATGAAAGAGGGATTCTTTATTCACTACGGTATATCATACAGTACTCATCCTATAAGAGGTTCTTTATTGCGGCCGCTGGTCGAGTTCGGCGAAAGCTGTGTTCGGCATCTTTTGTAGCTTTCTGAGCAAAGCGACTAGGCTCTCCGATAGCCAGCCACAGATCGTTACTTGAAGAGGGGACCTTCGATACGGCGACCAACGCTGGTCATAAACATGTCGTCCTTGTTTATGTTTCCTTTGGCGATGCATTGGCGCAGAGTACATCCAGCACGCGTCGATCTTCGCATGTTCGGAAATAAGCGCAACGAAACTAACGAGCGAAGAACATACTCCTCGGCCTCCGATCCGAGACCATCGAAAGGTGCGAAGCGAGCAGCAAACACGCTGCTCGATGGAGCTAGATTCCACAGTTCAAGAATTGCAACCCATCGCAACCTCTGCTCATGGTGAAACTCTCCTCTCATTGAGTTCAGGCATGTTATGGAGCAGGTTACTGATTCTCCGTTACAATCGACTGGCTCTCTCCCCCTCCTGATAGCATCGAAATCAGCTGAATTCACTCAGATTCAGATCGGGTCTCGTCTACTCGACAGCCCACTTCATGTTTGTACTCTTCACAAATCGTTCGCGGTTGCCTGAACGTCCGAAGATTAACCTGCGCTCTCATCCGATCGATTCCTCTCGCTCTCCAAAATCCGACTGACATGAGCTGTAGACTCGGAAGCTCCTGAGCAGGATATCTGAATCAGCTCCACAGGTCAAATAACGAAACCGAACGGGTCCTATTGATAGCCGACGATTTCGGTCTCTACGACTGGATACGAAGAGAGATCGGAGCCGAAGAGCATCCCTGAGTCGCCGGTGTGACCATGTCGTAACTCAGTTCGAATGGCGTGGCCGAAAGCAGCTGCAAAGATCGCCGCACAAGGATGTGGTTTGCGGAAATGTTGTTGTAAACCCATATCCCAGCAGATATGGCGGACTTTCGGTTGACAGTGTTACCATTGATTTATCAAACGCTGTCGGCAATGAACGCCTGTTGTTCGCCTTCGAAGGCAATGCGGACTCACCTGAAGATAAGCACTCACTCAGAGAACAAAATTTTCATTCGAGTGTTCTCGACAGCTTTGCGTTTTTCGTCCTCGGGAAATTTCTGGGCAGGACAATCCTTACACAGAGTCTGACGTCATGATCTCCGGGAACGAAGAGTGAAGTCCCCGCTGGAGAGCGAAACTCCCGGTTTCCCTCGTTATTGGCGCTCGTTATCGGCGATGCAGATGTTGATCATCGCTCTCCCTCCGGCGAATCGTTCGCCCAGTAGCTCACAAGTTGTGGCAAGAGCCGGAGCTCGGTATCATTTAATGAAGTTATCGTTTTCTCACTGGGGACTTGTCGCTCGCCCACCAGTTCGGCCCGCTTGGTTGGGCAAGCAAGCGGACGGGCGGGTGGGCACTCTGGTAAGCGGGCAAACTATGGACAAGCGGTCGAGTTGAGCGGCTGAGTCGTGTCCTGGCTGTCGCCGCTGCTCCTAAAGGCCCTTTAGGCTTATCGGAATGTCGTCGACATTAGACCGTCGGGCCTGCAGTCGACGCCGCCGCCGTATCAGGCACTGACAAGATTAGCAGCTGCTCAAGTTGAATCCATTTATTACACTCACTTTGGCGCCGCTCACCGTAACACATCGATTGCTGTTACTGTGACTCCTCGACACAATTCCCGTTGCTATCGCATGTTCATATCTGAGCCGAACTTAACGGCATGTTGGAACGTTTTGTGAACAACGGAACGATCTCGCCCGAGTTTCCTCTATTAGCTTCATCGTTTCGACTTCAAATCGATCTTGTCGATTTGGAAACCGCTCGGAACGGAACTCGCATGCTCCGTGCCTCCTGTTTCCATCGGCAGTCATCCCAAAGTCGTTCCGAAATGAATTTCGAAACGAAAGTTTTGGAAGAAGAAGCGCCAGTGTCACGAGTGAGCGAAAAAAGAATAACTTTGTGGTGAAGGCTTGAGGTTGGTCCTGACGAAAAGTGATGAAGCGGTGGCTGTGGCCTGTTCCGTATCATTAAACTTCTTTCTCGGAGGCGTCTTTTGCGAGTCGTTCTTTCACTTAACTCGTTCTCCTCGGAGCGATCGTCGTCGTCGTCGTCATGAGTCTCCTTGTCGTTTTCGTTGCCATCGTCATTACGGCGGTCGTAGCCGCTGCTGCTGCTGCTCTCCTTATTGCATCAGGGCAGCTGAGCGTAGAAACCCGCAGCGAACTCGCGCATTAGCCCGCGGTGAAGGGTGAACTCTTTTCCTCCATGAAGGAATGTACCACAGCTTCATTGGCACACAATGTCTTATGAATCCAAAGTGGCTACGCTCAGATGGCTGCTCATTCGATTTCATCGCGGGCGACCGCAAGTGTGGATTTCGCGGTTGGACCGATGTTCGGAAAATTTTCAACCCTCACCAGTCGAGCCAGGGAAGTCGTCTTCTCGGGTCAGGAGGGCCTCATCTATGCTCGGAGACAAGAATTCCTCAGCTTACTCTATTCCGTTCGAAGGTTAGCGAGAAACCTGGCACCCACCAAAGCATGATCAGCAGAACCTACGAAGGGTACGGTGAATACGGAGGCGAATCGATGGCAGGTCTTGCACACGAGGTGAGGAGCGAGGTGTTCGAGCTTGGAAAAGTTGTTATCTTTCCACAGTGTTTGGACTTGAGGCATCGATTTCCTCTGAAGTCATCCCTATTTCTCGTCCTGTCAGAGCGAGCGTTGTCGTTTGTCAGCCCTGAACTCGTATTTCGAGACGCACGAATTCGCTTTTTCCTCGAAAGTCATCAAAAATCAGAGTTTGAGCTGCTTCGCTTTCTTTGCGCCTGCTCGTCGCTTTTTGTGGCTGCTGCCTGGACGGGTCGCTTGCTACCCTCCCCGTCGCCGGTTGAAACTCTCCTTCACGAAAACGAGGACGTACTGCCTCACTTCCTTAGCGACTTCCGGAGTGAATATAATTTGCTTAGGGCATTTCCGTTCAAGTGTATGTATCTTCATCGGGGTAGTGTTGAGCAGCTCGGGGAAACCTTGTGCAGCAGTCTTCCGTTGCTTCCCTGCCCGCCCGCCAGCCCGCCAGCCTGTCTGCCCGACTGACTTACCGACCGACCGACTGCTTACTCGGTCGGTCCTTGGGTCGGTTGTTTCGGAGATATACAGTCGTGTTGCCGCCGCTTTCGTTGCATATGGACGAAGTACGAGCAGGGAAGCAACTCGCATGAGCACGATTGGCTCATGTTCGCTGTCGTAGTTGTTTGCCCGTCGGCAAGCTGCAAACAAGTTGTGCAACTTTCCGATAACGGCAGCTTCTGTGGAGGCAGCGGCGAGAACAACAAAAGTCATAGCGGCACAACAACATCGAAAGCAACAACAACATCAACAGCCTTTCCCCGCCCGGGAAAAGGCTTGCTCGGAAGCTGATATTTGAAGCGAAATCCCTTTGAACGAGCCTTCCTGCCCGTGCCGGTGAATCTGAGCTCAACTTACAGTCAGCCAACAGACAATAATCACGCGTGCGAAAACACCAGCGCGTACACCCGCACGACCCAAGCGGGGGGGGGGGGGGGGAGGTGAGGGGCAATGACAACGGGGGTGCTGGGAAGAGGGAAGAGCTGTTGTCAGTCTCTAACGAAACACGGCTTCCACCGAAGTCGTCGTCGTCGTCGAACTCGAATGGCATTGGTCACGCTCGAGCAAAGTGTAGGGAGACATCGCTCAGCTGAGAAAAGTGAAAAAGACTCCGATTCGTTCCGGTCAGTGCAAAAGATTCTCTCCGCAGTGGGAAGGTGGGTCGATCGGTCCTTTCGTTTTGGATTATCTCCCTTGCGGGAAGCAGTCATCGGAAAAAGTATGGTCGCGAGAGCAGGACAAAGCGGGATTCTCGTACGACTACTATGAGCCCTGCCGAACCAGCGGAGTTCGTCTCGAAATATTCTTGTCCGTCGTCGACCGAGCAAGAGGAGAGGAAGACGAGGGGGTATCATGGGGACAGCGAGGCTCGAGAGCACTGACGAAAGAGCTAAACCGAACCCCAGTTGACTATTTCGGGTCGCGAGGATCTGCGCAGATGAAACCGATCGCTTCTAACCGGTGAGGCTGACTTCCTCTGAGGACTTCGACGATGGAGAGAGCGAGCTTCCGCCCCGTGATCTACGAACTTTGACAGTGGTTTCTCGTCGAACGATTCAACTAACTGCGGATGATGGTGATGCTCTTCAGATACAGGGCTGCTTTCAGCCCTGTTCTCCCTGTGTTTTCGACCGTTTTTCGAGCGCGTGGCACGGACTGTGACAAACATGCTTTTCAGCGTCTTGAATCGTGCGACCAGGTAGAAGTTCCTACCGGGACCGAACAGGACAGACGAGCTGAACGAATACCGGTCGTGATGAACAGTTAATCTCCGAAGCTACGAATGGCATTTTTACTTTTACGTATGCCCTGAAATCGAGAGTGACAGCAATCGGTGAGCCTCGGACAAGGTGTGCCCGTATCGAGTATCACTGTTGTATGAGAGTGTTTAGGTGTTTTATTAACGTCGTTTTAAGCACGGGATTCAGAACGGAGTGCAGCTCGGCACCTCGTCATCTCCCTCCAACCTTCATTCAATTGCTTTACTAAATAATTCACCCGGCTAGTATGGCAGTCAGCCTGGCTGCAAAGCAGCGAATGAGTGGGGACTCCTTCTCACTATGTCTTCACCGCTCCACCCGCCCCGTTCCCCTTGCTTTGCAAAAGCGAACGCAGCGGCGGCGGCGGCAGCAGCCGGAGCACCACCACCATCATCAGCTCCCCGACTCCCTGGCAAGCCGATGGAGGGACAGACGGACGGACAGACAGACGAACAAGGCAGGCGGGCGGGCAGGGAGGCAGCAAACTAGACCGACGAGTTCATAGAGTGAGTGTATTAAACTAAGCTGTCCCTAAGGCTGGCTCACCTGTTGGTGGATTTTCCTCACCGCGCGTTCTCTGATTCGATTTAATCAAGCAATTGACTTGTTGAGTTGAATTGCTCCTGGACCGCCCGCTGTGGAATCGTAGGAGTAGATGGAGGATAGAGGGAAGGAGCGGGACGAGGATGGATCGAAGACTTTCAGATTTGAGGAGCTCGCGAGACCGACAATGCTGACAGCACTGTACGCGGGGTTCTCAACAAAATCTGGATCGCTGCAAACACATACAACTCAACCCAACAGGATCCGATGATCCGATCTGTCGATGGTCGGTTAAGGATTCAACAGGAAGAGCGGAGAGGTCGACGGAATCGATCGAACCGAAGGCATCGACGGACGGGATATTGGACGAGAAGTTCATCGAAAGGCGGGAGATTTGTTGGATTCTTTGTCGATCGCTCTGAAAATTTTCATCCCAGTCCCAGGTACATCTTGTGTGTGTGTGTGTGTCCGCGTCATGTGCGCGTCAGTGTGGCTTGTGTGAGTGTGATCATCTGAATTCGAGTTCATTGTCTCTGTCCGGTGATGGATCCGACTTCTATTCACTGAGCAGTCTGTAGCTTCAATCCATGCCAATCACGGTCGGCTCGCCGCTGTTTCGAAAATTTTGAAATCTCTCCCGCGCAGTCAAACTCCTGTGATCCGCTCGGTGCTTGTTGGCAACGTCATTGATTGTCGGAGAATCGGACGAAAGAACGAATCCGGCGACCGATGCACCGACCGACGGTCGAACCAGCTCCGCAGACGGACAAACGGAGCGAATGTCACGACGGCCGGCGTCTCGAGAATAAATTGGAGAATATCTACCGGCGCATCGGCTGACTGACTGAGTGACAGACAGAACGACGGACAGAACGACGGACAGAACGAGGATACGGAAAACGCAACGTGGGAAACTTGATCCTCGCCGTCGGCCTTCTTTCTGATGTGAGATTGGGACGCAGAGGTCGGAAGACAAGGGTTTCTTGATACTTCCGCGGTCGTTATAAGGCCCTCGCGGAACATCTGCGGTCTAGCTTATCTACAAAACACGAGTATCTCAAGCTGTTACGATGGCCACAATGGGTACTGCAGATTCCACACGCGCCACTCGATGAGGACTCATATGGTGCAGATTGTGCGACTGCATCAGCATGACAATCTTCCGGGGCGCCAATGCACCACCTGTAACTAGATACGCTGTGCGGCAGCTGCACGAACGGCGGCGTCACTCGTTCGCTCATTCCGGGCGCCACCGCCGCCCGCCAAATTTGAATCTTATTAGCCGACGAGGACTCTTGCGCCCATTCCAGCAGCTGTCGGAATCTCCGTGAAGCGCGCCCGACGAGAGAAGAGCAAGCTGCTGCAACTTCGTCATACGAATAACGTTAACGCACTTCCCATGATTCGCTACTCTCACACCACGACGTCTAGACAGAGTTTTGGATGGAGCGATTTTCCCGCGGATCCGTTTGTACTTGGTTAGTCACGCAGTGTGAGAAAACGAAGAGAAAAAAAAAGTTTCAAAAAGTTGCGAACAGCGCATCTATAGAGGAAAGCAAAAATAAGTCAAAATGTTTCAATCCACTCGACGATCCGCGGACCCGTAACAAATCGGAAAGTGACAGCGAACAGCGTTTTTGATAAAAGTGACCGCAACTGATGAAGATGTCAAACATTTCTGATTCTTCCCTTCCTCCGCAGTTTGCGTTTGCTCGACTCAATCTTCAAGACCGTCACGCGACTCTTTCGGACTGAAGTTGCCCACCGCGTGGAAATCGTGGTGTGGCCACTCCGTTCTGATCGGCTTCGAATCAAGGCAGATCGTTGCAATGTGTCTCGAATCGCTCCCTGGAGATCGATTGGAATCATCTTGAATCGAATGGGAGATGAAAAAGAGGGAACATTTTCGGTTCCGTCGTGGGAGTCTGAAGATCTCGAAACTATGCTCTACTTTTCCATCTCGGTCACTCTAGGATCCGAAGCCGAAATGTCATAGATGGCGCACCAGGAGCATTCTGATTCAACGTCTGTAGAGTCTCGTGGATGAGTCTTTCATAACATTTCCATTCGAGTAAAGCCATCATTGAATCCCATCATGTGGACATGGCGTGCTCGCGACTGAAATCATCGTCCGGCTTCCATGACTGACTTCCATTGGGCTGTTGTTGTCACAGTGGTTGTTGCTGCTGCTGGCGGCATTCGATCCAAATCGCGGACGACAACACAGTAATGGGCCGAAAATGTCGTATAAAAAGCACAAGGTGCGTGAACAACATCAAGCCGTGTTGTTTGATCAGATCCCCTCTGTTGACGCCGCGCCGCCAGCAGAGACATCGATCGCATGAGTGAGCAATCGATCCATCTATCCAAAGCTCCCACTCACTGCTCCTAAGTTGTCCGAGTCGGCCTAGCCGGACCGAAAGCCCGGATACGGTTTCCTTCAACTCGCAGAAGATCACATCGACCGAATCACGGTCCCACCGTCATCGGCTTGTCAGATGCGTTTGTCGGCCGGTAGTCCACGATGATTGCAGTCGCAGCCAAATCGGTCGGGCCGAAGCTCACATTTCATTTTTTTTCGGAAATCCAACGTCGCGGATATGGAGTCGCGTTTCTTGTGATCGCTGGAAGGGGAAGCAACATGGAATCGGCAAAACTTTGGAAGTTGTGTGGACCTCAGCCAACTTTGGAGCAACGGAAAGATCAGAACTGCGTTCGGTCGAAGGGTTGTCATAGGTTTTTCTCTTCACGCAGCCCGAATCGGCAAATCACCCAAAGCGTTCGGTCACCTCTGATGGTTCTTTTCATAGTTTTCTCCCGACTCACGAATTCGATGGACCATCAGCGAAATGGTAGCTTATCATTGAGAAATTGTAGAACGTTCGGAGAAGTAGTGGCACATTTCGTGTCTGAGGCATAACACCCTCAGATCGGGCAGCAGATCGTGTTTTGCATCAAATTTTTCAATATCCCTAGAAACTATTCGATAGCCGCCTCACTTTTCCATAACTCCTGCCCACCGAACTGATCCATTCAACTCAATTATTTTCCGCACTCGAAATTATGTCTGCTTTTAATTTTCGTCGTTCCCGATTTTGGTTCGCGTCGTTGGCTGACGGAGTGTTGAAAGAGGTTCTCGAGCATTCGCACAAAGGACACCGCGCTCCCTTTCTTTGGGGATCGGTTGTCTTTTGGACAAGGTTCCCTCCTGACCACTAAGGGCCATAAAGGAAACGACCTCTTTCAGGATATCCTCACGCTGTGCAGGGAGGAACTAATTGTTTCCTGAGTTCTGTGAATCGGATGTCCTCTGCGATCCACCCCTTGCATTAGCTCTCGTCGAAGGGTCACGACGTTGTCCACGATTCTCGTTCGCATCATAAGTAGTACTCGGATTACGAGGCCTCTTATCATATTGCTCCTAGTTTGAATACCATGACTTCTCTCATTTCACAACCGAAAATCTGATCGAGAGAGATCTCGATCGTAGCTCTTGATACCCTTGATACGATTCGGGAAGAATGTACGATCATTCGCAAGTTCGAAAGTGAACTCAAAACGCGGATAAACCCTGGAAAAAAATCTGAATTCTAACACGTATGGCCGATGAGGAGGGCCCAATCGAAATTTTCCGCTAGAAAAACCAACGAACGTGTCTACCCGATGCTTGCACATCTGGGGCATCTTGACAGAGTGGATAGCGGTCCTTAATTGAAAGAATCCGCTCATTTTATCGGGCTCGCCGTCGAGCCGGTTCGCTGGCTGGTTGGGTGGCTTTGTCAAGTCACCCTTCAACTCTTCAAAACGATAACCACTTCCATCACTCGGTCCCGTCTCCAAGAAGGAGAAGTAGCAGAGTTAGATAAGTAGATAGGAAGGCACCCACCATCGGTTCCACAGGAGCTACCACCAGCGCTGCCGTCGCCACCATCATCGCGGCAGGAGGCTCTCCTGGCAGGCGGGAAGCCAGGCAGACAAGCTGCGGTTTCACCGGTAACTTCTCGCGGATGAGTTTGAGCCTTATCTGGGCAGGCAGGGGAGGGAGAAACTGAGATTTTGACAGACTTCCAACAGGCGTCAAACTCGGGCGACATGGGGACACTGCGGTTGATATCTAGAAATTGGATCAGCAGAGAAAAAGCGTCACCTTCGCTCTTTCGAATCCGCAGTTACGTTTCCGAGAGCAGCTCCCTGAAACCAGAGTCTCAGACGATGTTTCGGATCCTAGGGAAATCTGAGAACTTCGATTCCGAGGGATAATCTAGCAGATCAAGAACACATGGATGTTTAGGAAATATTTGGGCTTTATTGTTTCAAAGATACATTCAAGTATTACACATCTCATTCAAAGCTGATAGCGTCTTCAAATGAAGAGCAGCCTCGCGACCTCCATGCTTATTTCTGGCATGGGGTTGTGCGGGTCGCGCTACTTCTAACTCAGGACAAAGATTTTCTGGGATGTGGCGCGGGCGCAGCGTCGTGGATACGTGCCAGCAACCAGAAATTCTCCGTCAGAGCCGGTCAACAACTTTGTGAAAGGATCTGAAAACGGCCGACTGCGATCCGTGTCCCTCCGGAACGCAGGGCATGAGCTGCTCCACGAAGACGCCGAAAACGACACTCGGCTGGTGACATTATGTCCAAGCCATGCATCTCATGATAATGACCAATGAGAGAGGGAGTAAATGCTCAATGGTCCGAATCCATTTCGCCCACTTGAAATAGCTCCATAAAGAAGGGAGCGGGCAAGCAGCTTGCACCCTAGGGAAGGAGAACTAACTCTGTTGCTCTCAAAGCCCAATCAAAATAAAAACACACGCCTTGTGGGAGGGCTGAAGCAACCCATGCAACGGTGGCTTCACCCTGGAGATCCCCGATTCTTTCTCGGCTCGCTTCGCATTTCCGTGGGTGGATTTGTGATAGAGTCCATGGGGACTTCATGAACTCGCACTCAGATGCGATTGAGCTTTGTGAAACATCACCGCCAGAATTCGTCCTGTCACCAAATACCGCTTAGCGAGTAAAGAAGGCCAGTTTGAGTTACGAACTATGAATTTCGGTTTGTGCGAAACCGCGGAATCGACAGAATCCGATCACAATCGATCCAGTCAGGATCCATAATTCTGATCGAAGGCAGAGGAGATCCGAGGAAAAGTCTCGCCCTCATATCTTCTCTCTCTTTCTCTCTCTCTCTCTCCCGAATGGGTCAAGGCAAGGTGTTGAGCAAGGCGTGAGGGCCGGAGTGAGAGCTCGAGCAATTTAATGCCAGAAGCGTCAACCTAACAGCCGCGGTTTCAAGCCACGGCATGAGTCCCTATCAACTACGAACAGCACCTGCACGCTATCTTCACAGAAAATGGTAATTCGCAAATTCCGTGTGACCACGCGCACACCACGTGCTGCTTGTGGCACGGCCTTCGCCGCCACCGTGACTCACAGTGGAGTATGACACTCCACTACGAACATCCGAACGTATCGACACTGGTTCACTGATCACGTACGAAGTGGACACACAGAATTTTCGGCGCGGAAACTCCGTCACGGTTTTACGTTGGTTTTAATCGCGTCAAAACGTTTTTCGTGTGAAGCTGACACCGGTACGGAGCTCCGTTCTCTGTGAACTCGGCGAACGAATGAAGAAGTGACTTGGCGCCCAAGTCGCTTTTATATAGCGCCGTCTAGCGCTGTTCCAAAGGCTGTGTGTGTACATTCATTCCCGTCATATGAATGAGATTCTATTGAAGAACATTTTGAAAAGAACGCGACTCCTTTGTGTTGAATGCTTTTGTTGGACAAGCTTATCTATGTAGGGCCTTTGTTTAGGACAATAAAATGGGAGAGGATGTTCAATGCAGTTTTACACCGGAACAACCCCCGTTTCTACTCCCCCCGTACCCCAGCGGGCCTGCTTGCCGTCAGCTGAACGGTCCCTCCGTTCTTCAAAGGCCCCTTCCACTGCGCTGCCACCACCGCCGCCGACGACGACACCGCCACCGCAGACAGAAGACTGCCGTCAAACGGACGAACAGATTGACGCTCGCCAGCCCGCCACCACCGTCAAGCAGTCACCCAGTCAGCCAGTCACTCACTCAACTGCGAGGTCGTGCACCTCAGTTTTTCGCCTCTGTTCCTGTTCATACCCATCCACTCACTCACTCTTCCATTCAGTCCGTCAGTCAGTCCCTCAATCAGTCGCTCGGTCGGTCATTGAGCTACCAACCAGTTGCTGAAGTTCGGTCCCCTCCGAGGGACACGACTTCGGGCTCGCCCTGCTGTTTGCTTAGCTGAAGAGTCAGACGGCGAGAGAGCAAGTCTCACAGAGAACATGTTGACACTGCCAGCGGAGCAGAGCAGAGCTCACCCGAGTAATGGATGTCGTCGACTTGCACTCCTGCTCCAAGTAGGTAGCTTGCTTCGATTCCATGTCCTCGTTCGCTCGCGCGCGCGCGCTCGTTAGGTTTCTCGCTCAACGCTGCCATCGAGGCTGCCGGTTGCCAAAAAGAAATCTTTCTGCGTATTGCTGCTCGCAAGCACTCACACTTTCTCCCTTTCGTTTAATAGAATAATCTGGCTTGGACGTTGATATCGGCACTCGGTCGGATCACGTGTAGCAAGCAAGCAAGCCAGCCACTCAGTCAGTCAACTAGCTTGCTGCCAGACAGTCGGGGAAGCCCCGAACTCAGTCAGGACTCGTCAACGATAAGAGAGACAGCGATGTCTCGGAACGCTGCTGCACCGGGAATCTCCAGAGAAGGAACCTTGCCGCGACCCGAGCCAACTGGAACGCTCAAGCGTTTGCCGACCGCCGAGCGGCTGACTGTCTGAGTGAATGAGTGACTGACGGACTGACAACTGCGACCTCTGCACACTCAGCTGTGACCCGGTCTCGGCATTTGCCACGCTTCCGGTTGACTTGGGCTTCTCAAAAGCCTAGTATTCATGGCCATCCCCAAGAACAAATGAACACGAGAGGGTTTGAAACGCCATATTCATGACCACCACCGTCGGCGTCGTCGCTACAAATGGATGCAAGCAGATTCAATTGGCGCAGAGTTTTTTTTCCTCTCTCCAATCTCAAGAGTTCGAATCGGGAATTCCCAGGCTGAATCTAAGGCGACACCGGGTTCCGCTGTAGGCGACGGGTGGGTGTTTCAATTGTGGCCGGGAGAAGGGCGGCCTGCCCGCCCGCCCGCCCGACGGGTAGGGAGCTTGCCTGGCGGGTCCGCAGGCGTTGAATCGAGAGAGGAGATGGATACCTGAGCCGCCAAGCGACATTGAGGAGGCGTTTGAGTCGGAGGAGGGAGGAGAGGGGGCGGCGATGGTGGTCGGGCGGCGGGGTAGCTGACTGGCTGCTTCCGAGACGATGGATTATTCATCGTCCAGCCAATTAAACTCTGGGAACCGAATTTTTCGATTCACTCATCCACTCACTCACTCGTCCATTCATTCATTCATTCATCCACTGTCACCAACAGATCACCAGATCACTCGACTCAAATCACAGCAGCGTTCAGGTGAACGCGCGCTGTGTGACCGTTTTGAGAATTGGATTCGGAGACTCGGAAGTAGTAGGACCCGGCGACTGGGTCCGGGATACGGTGAGAAAAATGTGTGAAAAAGTTCACAGTGAAGAAAAACGAAAGCTAACGGTGTCGTCAAGGGAAAGTTCGGGGTGAGGAGGTAGAGGCAAGAAGTGATAGAGGCGCCCACGCATTCATCACAACCGTTCAAGTCCCGGGTCTCGAGGTCGCCAAGCGAAACTAATGCAGTGTGCTCGCCGGCTTTTCTTCGCCGATAGATTTTTTGTCCTCGTTCGCTGAAAGATAGCTGATAACTGACATCAGACGCGATTCGGGAGAATCGATAGGCACTGACCAAGCTAGCTTCCGAGGGGGAAAATGGGGGAAAAGGGTGCCGAGATTCCATCTGTGATCATCGTCACCGTCTCCGCGGTCATCATGATCATCATTATCGCCAACATCATGAATCTGTAGATTGGCTATTACGTTCGCACGATAGAAATGAGGCCATTCTTTTATATGTGCCTTTTTGTGCTCCAATATACATTGTATATGATGTGGGGTGAGAGCAATGATGAGCATCAGGAAAAGCTGTCGATAGGAGACCGTTGTTCAGTTCTGTTTAGCACCTCTGGGGGTAAAAGGACACCGCAATATGGGCACCGCCTCTACGACCGCCATCACCAGCGAGAGAGCAAGAAAACAGGAAGAGCAAGCTCACTCGGCCTGTCCACTGGCACTTTCGCTAACAACGACATTCAAGATAAGATAGCATTCGGCGTCCGCTATACGCCATTGCTTGTCTCGCCACGAATATTCTTGAATTTCGAGAATACGTTTCGCCGAGAGCAGCTACGTCGGGAAGTTCTGTGTCGAGCGCGGACGTGAGCTTCAATTATTTCGCGACAATCGACCGGCGTTCTCTGCAATTAGACCGATCGTCGGGGTCGATTTCAGACAGCGGTATAGCACTGCTATGGTTCGGAGAGAGAGCAGCGCTTTTGTTCCCTGTCATCATCTTCACACCTCTCGCCTCGAGGTGTCGACAGGTTGTGCAGGTTCTGAAACTCGATTTCAGCCTCAATCGTCACCAGCTGCTCTTATTGTTGATGTTCTTATAATTGGTGATGTGGAATCGCTTGTCGAAGGGCAAACCGTTGTCACCGTCTTCGTCGTCGTCGTCGTCGACTGGGGGAGGAGTGTACTAGCGATGGGGTCGAAGGGAGCAAGGGAGAGCTCCGCCGAGCTGGCGTTTAATTTGGGACGAAATTTGATTTACGCTCCCCCCTGCTCGCAAATCTGTTCGCTCGGTGACTTCGTATGTTTGCACCTTGGCTGACATTTGAGCCCGTGTAGAATGGGTTCGGGATGCGTGTCGAAGATGAGCAAGCTTGGTTGGAGAGGAAAGCGGGCAAGGTGATGACGGTGGTTGGTACTGCGGGTTGGGGCACATGTCGTAATGCGTTTGTAATACGAAAGTGAACACAAGGAGAGGAATGAGGTGTAATGTCATCAAATCAAACAGATGCCTTGCGTGTGAGGAAGCTCCGCGTCTAACGAAGCTTGATTGAGTGGAGTTCGGAGTCGAACGAGGAGGAAGACCGGTTTATTGGTGGCACCTTTCGAGCGAGATTGAATCAATGCAAATTCGGCGCAATCACGAAACAGACCCTGGACTCTGCCCAGGTTGGTCGTCGTGTTCCAAACGCGGACTCCAACGACTGACTAGATCTTGACCGAAAGTGGACCGGAAATCTCGGCAAGAGGGAGCACACTGCCTTTTACCTTTGATGTTGCGTCTCGTGCCGTGTTGTTGTCAATACAATGGAATTGCTTTTGTATCGTCGAATCTAGCAAATCCACTCGACGGTGACTGCGACTTCTCCACCGCTAATCGGATAATCCGGTGGGATCGGGTTTCCGAGGAGAGCGCCCAGCATCTGGAGTTCGAATCCTGAGTCGAAACTGCGAGAATCTCTGACTTTGTAGCTCACAAGATGCTTCTGGACGCTACATGTAGCTCGAAATGATATTTTAATGAGGATTCCGTGTACTTGAGATCCCGCTCCCCTCGTCGTCGTCGTCGTTAGCACTGGAGGACTCGCGTTCACAGCGCCAAGGGTTTAAGAGCTTCATCTGGAATGGTGGCGTCAGCAACAGCAGCCGCAGTGGCAACTGCATTGGCTTCAGCTCCGGTTGGGTCGGCGAGTCGAGAGCACGTGACTTTGGCAAACATTCCCATACTTCGTGAGGCGCTCCGATGAATTCTGGGAGAGACTACCACCGCCGCGCCGCTGCCACTACTACAACATAACTCCAAGTGAAGAATTCGGCTCCATCGTCAGGGCCGACCTCGTCTTCTTCGAGAGGGGACAAATTCACATTTGGGCATAGATGCTTTTGATCAAAAGTTGAAAAATTACCTCAACCACGAGAGAGCGACTCCTCTTTGGGCGGCCGACCGCTCGTCGGTCGCTTGTATGTAAGCATGTACTATGTGCAGCACGCGTTGTCCATAAAACAGGCGGGCCGCTCTGTTTGCCAGTCTGCCTATTGGTATGATGATTTGTTATCACATTCGCGGCCGTGCTTCCCATTTGTGAGCTTGAACAGAAACTCTCACGATATTTTGTATGGTTTCACACCAAAGTCAGTTACAGCTGAACATCTCAATCCAAGTACAAGGTTACGTCCTCACTCGAGTGTTTTTGTTCGCCCTTGGTCCGATTGTCATCTCGTTGGTTATCGACTAATAAATCATGCGAAGACGACGACGACCACTGGCCAGCGAATAGTCAAAACGGGGGTGGCGGCGTTGGTGGAAGTGCAGCGACTGCTGCCGGTGACAGAGCAGCATGCGGCAGTGGAGTTCTCAAGGACTCGGAGTCACCTTGGGCTGCAAATCAAGCGGAATGGATCGAAAGTATGTCCTGAAATTGATGAAGTGGAGTTCATTTTGGGGAGGTCACTTTGGTTCAGTGGCGCGGCGTCGACTCGACTTCGGATAGATCGACCGAGTGACTGAGTGAGTGAGCGAGTGAGAGGCACCCTAAGCGACGACACCGACGACGACAACAACAACCACCACCACCGAAGAAAGGGTAGTCGACCGTTCCTAAATAGTGGTCCTCGACTCAAACTATGGGAACGGAACCACTAATGATGCGATGAACAGACGAGTGGGAGTGATCCGTTGACTCGTTGTGGCTAATAAAGGTCATCATTACAATGCTGGGAAGCTGTTCGGATGAGCGTCGTCGCCACCTCCTTTGATTTTAGGTGATTCCGAGCAATGATACTCCGTCTCAGTCCGTGAAGCTTAGTATTTCCCTGTGCCGGAGTCGTTCAGGAGGCTTCTCGTTAGTAACTTCCTGTATGTAAGGAGATGCTTAGAAGAGTACCCAGCTCTGACTCGCACTCTCCGAAGCAGCATTACCCCACATTTCTCGGATTGCGAATGCGGGGATGGAATCCAGTTTTCCTTGTGATTTCGCCGATTTTGAGATATTTGTACGATATGTCAACGTTTCCGCGACATTTTCAACGACATCCGGGTCTGTTCTTCACAAGTTCAAGTTTTTCATATTGCTAAGGAACCACCACTGGCGATTGCAAGCTCAAGGATAACCACCGAGTTCAGCTTTGAAGAACTCCTCACTCTCGAGAACAACGAAAAACGCGGAAATCCCACCTTGTCTCGCTTCGTCTCGGTCGCATCAGGACTTCACAAATAGTAACAGGTCGCTTTCGAGCCGACATGAAGTGCGAAGTACGAACAAGAACGAACGAACGAATGAACGCAAGGCTTGTTCCTGGCAAACACTCGCACACTCTCTGAGCAAACACTTCGAGCCACCCCTCAAACCAACTCAAGAGCAGACTAAACATATGACACGGGGAGAAGCAAATACATGTAGCGGATGATGTAATGGCCTCCTCAATGTGGACGACTGCAAAATTCAACTGCGTCTTTCTCCCTAGAGCCCGTTGCGTAACATGTCGGGGGTTCGGGAGCCTGTTCCCTCTAGCGTCTGTGATCTCGAATGCTCCACATATCCGCTGACCGAGGATAAACCTATGGGTGTCATCAAGCTCCGTGTGAGAGCGAATCTACCGGCTCTACCAGCACCGCAGATCTTGGCAGCATCCCGCAAAGATGGTCGAGCAGCGAACTGTCCGTCATTGTTTATATAAGTCGACATAAGCTAGAGCCGATGTAACTCAACGAGGAAAAAATGTGCTACGGCTCAACCCGTCGCGGCCGCCTTCGATGGTCTCTGCCTAGGGTTACCGTTCCTTGTAGGGCTCCCTTTTTTTTCAATAACATATTCATGAGAATCTTCCCCGTGATTGGCACCTAGGCTACGCTGTTGATAAAGTCCGTGCCAAATCCACTATATGGAGATTCCCACAGGCCGACAGCGCAGTGCGGCGGTGACGACAAGAACAGAGAAGAGCCGTAGGGCCCAGGTTGACAAGATGACACCCACCCCAGCATCGTCAGTTGACACCATTCAAAGTAGTCTTAATTCAAGATCTGCCCCGTCTTGAGCACCTACCGCCGGCCGCTCAAGTTGTTCGGGAGCCTCCCGAGATCTCGCTACGCTCACGGAATGCCCATTCGACCGGCGAACCGCTGACTGACGTTTCGCCGCTAAAGCCACGCCTTTTGACACCTCGCCGTTGAGTCTCAATGAACAGCTTCATTAGTTAAGAGTGAAGAAAGAAGAAGGAGATGAAGAATCAAGCGCCAGCAGCAGCAGCATTGATTGCTCAGCAATGTGTCGGTAATACCTTTGACGATTATTGCGGACTAATTACTGATCTTCACTGGAGATTTAAGCGATCGTTTCGACGCTGCTCGTACTCACTACACCTGCACGCGTCGCTGCGGCGGTCTATTGAGCTGCTCTGTGATCTACCGGAGCGTTTTATCGAAGCCATCTCTCGACCACCTAAGTCAAGCGGGTTCGCCTTCATCGCTTTACCATCATTATTTTCGTTTTTTTTTCCTCGCTCAATTTCGAAATTTATCGACTTCAGTGATCTAGGTGAAATGTAGGGTGGGCTTTCGGCTATGGCATTCTCCGCCGCTCAGTTTCGGCGGAAAATTTCGAATTTTGAACTTCATGTCTCTCAAGAATACATTCGGATTGGCCTTGCTTGACGGAAGACCATTTACACATAACCCTGAAATTCGATGGAACGCGTTCATCATGCGCTAGAGTTTTCTTCGAAAACCTCTACGGCTGCAAAATGATGGTGGACTGCGTTTGCGAAGTTCCTCGAACATTCCTGATTGTTCCTTCTCTGTTTGGACCTGCGATCCAAAACCTGGCACCGCAGTGGTCGCAGCGGAGCCCACAGCAGCAGGAGTCCGCCCCTTTCGACAGGCTACAATTATTCGGTGATCAGCAACAAATCATCCTCTTAATTTATGCCTCCCAGTAGCGCTGACAGCCTCTCATTAGACGACGACTGAAGAGTAGAGTATAGATCGAGTACTACGCATCGGCCCTTCACGCCTGCCGACCACAGCTCCTAGTGTTCGTGTGAGAATTTTGTTTGCTATTGCTTTCGAAAGAAGCCCATATGCTCTCTTCACGAGCTCAAGTTTACGAATGAGAAGTTCTACAATGCTGGATTTGTTTTCCGGCGAGGGGGCGGCGGCGGTTCGAGTTGCAGCGAGGCGCTGTTGCTTGGTCTCGTGTTTCCCTAAAAACTTGAAATCTTCTTTCTAATCTCTCTTCCGCCAAGTTCGGCTTATCTCTCGGAATGATCGGATGAAGAAATCAGCGGGCTATCGGCTAGAGGGAGCGTCGGCTCGCTGAAATTCAACACCTTCAAAAAGTCGACAAGTCCGTCGCGTTCTCGTTTCCGATGGATTAGCTCGGTGGGTTGATAGATTTTAGAGTGACCACCTTCCCGTTTCTCGGGTGGTCGATGAAGAATGTTCTCCGTGAATGCTCTCGTTTTTCTTCTTCCCTCCTGTTCTTTCTTTCACGATAAGCGTTCACACAATGAGTTTCAACAGCCGAGGAGAGTTGAAACACAATTCCTGAACTCAATGAACAGAGGTGGACGGGGGTGGCTGGGCGCGGTGCAGAGGTGGACGAGTTCAACTCGGTGTCGCGAGTATAGCGAGTAATTAAACCTTTTCGGAAAGTTCAACGCGGTTTTGACAAACGAGCCCATTGGTCATCGCGGGCTTCCTGTCCAGGCCCGTTCCATTTGAGTTGCGTTGTTGTTGTCCTTCTTCTTCTTGCTCGGCCGGGTAATTTGTAACTTCGCTATCTCGACGCTACCTTCGGAACTCTTCGACTTCGGGCAGCCCTGTGTCCACCGGTCGGAGGGACTGCAAGAGATGCACGCTGCAAATCAGTGTTTCTGCGGTTTGTAAGCCGCAAGTTGAGAGAGAGAGAATGGAACCGGCATGCATCATGGTGGGGAGTTATGAATATGGCGTTGTGCCGGCTCGTCCTGCCCCCTCATCATAACCAGGGACCAAGTGGGGAGTCAGCTCCATCATCCAACTTTGGGCGTATCTTGTCTTACCACACCATCACTAGCACCACCACCACCATAGGTTGGGGGAAACGGGGGCGGGGGAGAATAGGGGGAGTTGGGGCGACCAAAAATGAAAAAGTGTCCTGCTTGCATGAGCGATGGCCGCTTCCGGTTCGGGTCTGTGCAAGCGTCGTCTGCTGCAGACCGCTGGAGCGCGCTTTGAAACTCCGGCTTCTTCATCCACAGAGCGAGAGAGATTTTGCCGTCCCGCAGTCAGCCCGGATGGCTCTCGCGTGCTGCGTGGAGCCCTGGCCCACTAGATGGATGAACGAACGAACGAGCGAACGAAGCGATGGATGGATGGACATATAGAGAGCAACGGAAACGATTTATTCCGAGTTAGCTTCGTCGTAGTTCAGTCAGACCAGCACCCAGGAGCGGCACCTTGTGCCGCGTCGCATCAAGTAACGTTACAAGCCTAATTAGAGCGCGTCTCCGTCTCTTTTGGAGGGCTCGTCATATGTGAAACACGGGCAACACGGGACGGGGGGGGGGGGGGGAGACGGAACGAGCAATAGAGGGGTGGTCGGATTTGGTAACGACGAGGAATAGACATCGTTGGTGTCGTTGTCGTCGTCGTCGTCGTTGCCGGAGTCAACGGAAACGACGATGATTCACTTCTCTCGCCACCGAGGACGGATGCTTTTTAGGGAAGAAATAGTTAGTTAGCCCCAGATTTGTTCCTCGTCGGCGCTCACTCAGACCGGGTGTCGCGTAGAAGTGATTGCGAAGAGGAACAACCGCCACACTGGCCAATGTAGCGAAAAGACTCGCTTGGAACATCCTCCGGAAGTGCAAATAGCTCCATACATATTAACTATTAAGCAAGTCGGATCATTCTCGCAGTCCGGCGGAGGATGCCCACCGTCGATCTGTCGAGGAAGCTGTCGAGCGGTTTCTCATGCTTCGCCGAATGGGCAATGCGAATTATGCCGAATGAGTTGCTTGCGTGCGTGATGTGGTCGTCGTCGTCGTGGAGGCGGCGCGGCGCGGCATTGGCGACAGCGCAGCGGTGCCGACGGGTGCCGAATTGTCACTTTAGGTCGCTGCGTCGAAATCGGATGATTGACCTGCGCTGTTTGACTTGGAGGCTGGAATCACGCTCGTCACGAGCCGTGGTTTTGACAGGTTGGCTGTGTGTGAGTGTGATGACTTCATCTCGTGTGTGAGTGTGTGTGTTTGGGAGCCGCACTAGGTGTCATACACACTGTGGAGACTCCTGCTGAGGGAACATTAGCTTCACTCTCTCGTGCACAAACGAGTGAACAAGCAAGCAAGCAAGCCAGCCATCCACATGGGACAGACCACGGAGCGATTTTCCTGTGTGGGGACGAAATGGCTCCGGGCGTTTCCTCATCGGGAAACGGATCCGCCGCATATGTGCTTGCTCACCAAGAGGAATCCGCCTCCTATAAAAGTAGGGCTCGCCGTTCACCCTGCGCGGTTTCCTCATGCCGCAGATGAAGCTGGAACCAGCCAGGACACAGAACAGGCCGTACTAGAACACATTCGGGCTCCGGAAAAAATTGTCGCCGTCATCATCGTCAAGTACCCGACCTGGTATACGATTGCGATTGCGCAATCATCTAAATTGCGAACTCGACTCGTCGTCGTCGTCGATGAAAACGATTGTCCTGCGCTGAAGACTTAGGACAAGTAAGCAGCTTAAAGCCCCAAGCTCTCCACTCTGGCCAAAAAGGGGGTGAAGAATTCCTCTGACTGACGACAGGATTGAAATTTGGAAAGCTCTCGAAGTAGCACGCGTCGGGAACAATTTTTAGATTCGAGGTCGCCACTGGATGGGACTCGATGATCGTCCCGCTCGCTCAGGTCCTAGACTCTCACTCTGGCGAACTCCGGTCGGTCGTTCATTCCTTTGCTGGTGGTTGTCTGGCAGGCAAGCAGCCAGGCAGCCAGGCAGTCAGTCGGGCTTCATCGCGGCAGCTGCCGACTCGAAAGAACTGGGAGGAGGACCGTCGCAAAGTGTGCTCCGGATTAACGAACAGTTGGTTTTTAGGAAAGAGAGTCGAGAGCGAGTCGACCGACCGTCCGATCTAGCAAGCAAGCACCCAATGGACTTCATGAAGTACTCGCTATGAAGTACAGGGGGAGGTTTATTTGAGGACAACATTTACATTGCTCCTCGTGGCAGCCGACCGCACTCAACAGCGGAAGCAGTCGTAAACGCCAAATGAATCAGCCCCATTTCATTAACATAAACCAAAATCGAGGAGTTCCTCAGTAAGGTCACCGCAAAAGTTCCATTATCGGAACTGTTGCGACCGGCAATTTCCTCAGATGTCCGAGTTCCACTGAAGTGAGTCGACCAGACGAGTTCCACGTCCCTCACAAAAGTTTCCGACCCGAAGTCTCGACTGAAGCTGCTAAGACGCAGGATTACTTCACGCGCCGAACGGATCGGATTGCGAGTGCGTTGCAGGCAGGTCCTGCTTGCCAGGCCCGACGATCCGGAAGCCGTACACTCTTTCATAGGACTGGGAATTGAGCCTGGAGAAGTCGTATAAGAATCCTGAATGAAGACTCAAACGGATGGCTACAGCTGCCTTCGTGCAGAGTGTTCGTTCGCGATAACAGGATCATCTTCCTCTTGAATGGAGGAAGATGGAAAGATATCTGGATATAACAACCCGAAGGGATTTAGATAACACACATTCGACTGCACGAAACGCGGCGAAGCCAGCCAGGCGGTCGGGTGGGCAGGCAGGCAGGCGGGCACGCACGCAGTCAGTCAGACGAGCGGCGGCCGGGCGGGCGTCCCAACCACCGAATCCGCATGCTGCTATCAGCACATGGGGATCTGGAGGACAGATCAACAGCTTCGAGAGGAGTGAGGACGGTGAGCTCCCGAAATTGGCTGTTGATACCCACGAGGTCGAATTGAATCGCGGCTCGTCGGAACCTGAAACATACCACTCGGAGGGGAATCATGGTGGTGTTTGTGTTGCGTCAACAAGGAAACCAACGGCATAAATGTTCGCCGGCTCCAGCCAGAAGAGGAGCTACAGGGCGCGTGTTTCAATCGAGGGTGCGAATCTGTTAGTTCGTCATTTGCAATTCGAATTAGTCCGTCACGATTGTTTATTCTGGCCGCCGAGAGCGGGCGGAAGGAGGAGAGTGCTCAGCATTGAACCACAACTTTGGTTTTCATCGCGTGAGACCTCTCCGCATGCCGCTCCCTCGACAGAGTTAATAGTTTCCTCGAAAATCGAGCGCTTCAGGAGTTCTCGTAGAGATTTCAATTGAGAAATATCAAACTATATCTGATTATCAGATTATTTAATTGGAATTATCAATCAGATCAAATGATATGGATATGTAGGTACATTCTTTACTAACCCTCCTCGGAGATTTTCGTGAGCTGCTCACTGCTCATACATAATAAAAAGTCAAGTGCCATGAGCCTGATTTCGGGCGTGACGTTTTGAAACGAGCCGCAACCAGCTCGGGATGGCACGCTAGGTCGTCGTGGTCTCAGCTGCTGGGTTTGTCTGAGAGTTGGAGAAAAGCGTGTGCGACTTTTCATTAAACGAATCAACCCGTATGAAAGACGAGAGTAGCTGCACTTCTGCTCGTGCTCTCGGCCGCCCTCAGTGATGTTTTCGAGTGGAGTTATTGAAATCGGGCTCCGTGGTAAGCGCCATTGCCGCCGCCGCCACCGCCGTGCTCGATGACGATGACTTCGTGACTTGAGGTTCTTGAGAGAGAGAGCGCTCCTTCCATTCTACCCGCTCATTCATGGTCCTTCCGTCGAGAGCAGCGGATAGAAAAAATAAGCGAAGCCAAAAGAGCGCGAGCTTGTCACGCACGCCATGCTCTGAACCACCACGCGTACAATGCTCGGAGCATAGGTATTATCATCGTTACACGGTGGCACTCTCCGTCATTTCTGAATCCATCGCGCTACTGACATGAATTCTCTTCAAACTGCAGAATCGCGTGAAATCCAACTTGGATATCGACTTCATTAAGCGGCGATTATCGTCGGTTGTCCCCGAGTATCAAGTCTGGAAGAACTACGCAGCTCGTTCTGCACATCTTTTGAAAAATTCGGCGACCGGAGATTCCAGAACTTGGACAACGCCGACTTCAGGCAAACTCGTTCGAATTGATATCATTGACTTTCACGCGTTCTCGAAAAGCTGAGCAACGAAATGAACTGTGACAGCTATGTAAGTCGCGAACACGTCACTGAGACAGATTGAGCGTTCTCGTGACTGCAGGGTTCTCCACCTGAGGCTTGTGGTGTTTCTCTCTTGTTCTCTCGCGGCCGTTCTTCATTTCTCTGTACATCATCCTCGCTCTCTCGCCCACCGCGCGATCCTTGACACGAAAGATCTCCGTGACTTGTCGCGGCAGCGGCGAACCGGTCGCTCTAGCCGATTTCGAAGGGGAGAAAAAAATAATTGGATCTAATATTAAAATTGATATCGTGAGCATCGGTAACAAGGACACCTTCTACCGCGCACTCTTCACGAGCATGGAAGCGTCTCGCGAGGTTTGATGAGGTCGCGGGAGCTCGCTCAATTGTTCAAATCCTGCTGTCTCTCTTTCGATCTCGTTTTCCTCGAGAATTTGCGCCCTCGGGAAGGCCGCGCCGTTCCCGAAACCTTAAAAGTTACCGAGTTTCCGAAGAAAACAGTATTCCCGAGGTCGACTTGGTTGTTCGAAAATTTCCTGGATGTCAGACTTCTTTCCCACGGTGGTTCAACAAGAGATCGGCCCAGAGTTGTTGGTTTCCTATTCCATCCGAAAAACTTCGTTCCAACTCAAAACCGTTCGCGTGAGATTCCAACCTGGTTTCTCTCCTGTCCGCAGTTTTGAACTGGATCCTTCTGCGTTCAGAATCAATTTCGTGAATCACCAAGATCCCGCCAAAACAAAAGAAATCGTCTCGTATTGCCTGTTCACGGCGAAGCTCGCTCGTCGTTACGAGAATCCGTCTAAAACAAGAATGGACGGAATCGTGCGCTTGAATGTTTTGCCGTTTGATCCGCGTTTCAGTTGACGATCAAAGTCGGCTCGTTCAAGAAGTGGCGTTCAGCGAGCGTTCTCCTCTGGCGTTTCCCTCTACGAGCACTCGTGTATACGATTGTGACGGCGGCGGTGGTTGTGGTCGTTGCTGCTGCTGCTGATTCTGTCGTTGATTCCGCTGGTACCGGTGCGTGATGTTATCTGAACGCTATCCCTATCGAACAGAATGGTGTAGATCATTTCGTTCCCCCGACTCTCTCGCTGGCTCACTTGTTCGCTCGCTCGCGCGCCCGCAAAGATATCATCTCCTACCGGCGGCCGGCGGTCGGTTACGGCACCGACTACGAAGTCGCTTCGGCCTCTCGTCCGAGCGGTCTTCAATTTCAATTTCGAGTGAGTTGCGTATGTGTGGCTCGCGTCATCGTGACGGTCTCCGCCCCGACCCGGGGCCGGTGACATACCAAGGATCATCATCGGGATGACGGCTGCGGCCATGACTACGTCGACGTCAGAAGCATTTATCCTTTGGTGGCAGCGGTAGCGGCGGCGGCGGCGGCGCGGGCGTTTTGATTTTGTGTGCGGCGGCGTGCCATGTGTATGCTCGTCGTCCGCGATAGTTGAAGCTTCCTCACTCAATGGGTCTTCAGTGTTTAGAAGGGATGGACGAAGGTGGCAAAAGCTGGCCGTGTGGAAGCTCAGGAATGTCGGTTTACCGCCTGCGACCACTAGGTATTGTAGCTATGAGTCAAGACGACGAGCGAAGAAGAAAGTCTTCAACGCGAGAGGCTTCATTTGAAGCCGAGGCGTGGTCGACCCGATGTGCCGGCGACGACGACGACGACGTCAACACAACAACCGAAACATCGACGTGCTACTTGAATGCTTTGATGTTTGCGTCGTGTGCGTTGCGCACGGGAAGCAAGCCAGCTAACCTTAACGCAAAATTGGTTTTTCGGAAAGCCCACTCGTTGTGACATGGACGCTCGACTCTGAATGAAAAAGTGGAGATGAAAAAACAAGAGATGGGGTCAGCGATGATGCTCCTCCGGTAGCCGCTCTGTCAGTCGAGACTCGAGACCGATAGCGATTCGAGGTCGGATGACGAATTATCTGAATCAGATGGATCGTATGTGTGTGTTTTCATTGTACGATCTCAGCTTGAAACGTTGCGCACTGTGCGAGGTCTCGGAGTCTTTTCTTCATCGACTCGCTTCACGACCCGACAGGTTCTCGGAGAGGAATCTCGGGATGAAGCTCCGAACAGAAGTTTGGATGGCACGCAGCGGCGGGATCGTCGGGTTTTGCATTGAGATAGGGACCGAGCGAGCAGGCAGGCGGGCGAGCGAGCGGAGTTGAACTCAGGTTGAAACTCAGGAGCAGCATGTCTATATTAAGACGATCCTTCTTCGTCGACGACGTCGGATCATCAATGGATAGCTTCGAGATAGATACACGCCGACGAGAAGGCATATACATCTGTTATTGTACAACATCCCGCAGCTTCCCGCTGCGTTTCCACCAGCTACCGCGGAGAGCTTTTCGAGCAATTTTGATTAATGACATTTTTATTACATATGTGCTCTTCAGAGCTTTATTCTTCTCTTCGCTCTTTTCAAACATTCCGCAGCGGATCTCAGAGATCAGAGCGAGTCTTGCCAAGGTTCAATTCGGGGGCAAATTTTTTTCGTCTTGGAACACCTTCTGGAATCTGGGATTTCATGATATTCCATCAACCTTGGGCGCATTGGAGTTCCTCCGCGTCAGGGAGAAAGAATCCCGGTCGGATTGATCGTTCCTGCTTGACGCGCGAATCAGGGGTCGTCATTAGGATCGAAAATATTTTGACAATCTCAAGTGCAGAAAATTGAAAAGTGAAGCTACTTCTGACAGCCGAAGGCCAGGGATGCCGCGTCCGACACCATCGGCGATTGAGCGCCGCACGTCGCCAAAGTCAAACGACAAGTATTTCAATCAAAGCAACGACTGAGCGAACAAGCGTCCGACGATGAGATTCACGAGAATCGAAACGAACTGTCGCGGACCGGATTTCGATTTGGGGGTACCTTGGCTTTCGTCGTCGTTGCTGATGCCGTAGCGGCTCGTTGCCTATGTGAGCCATTCCGCGACGCCAGGTAACCCCAGTTGTGCTGCAGCGTTCCCCCTCGTCGTCGTCGCCGTGGTCCCCAGCCCGAGATGACGAAGTAGAAATATTAATTTACCCTATCCGTCACTCGGGCGACATTAGAAATAGAGAAAAACTCAGTCACTCCGTCAATCCGTCTGTCCGTCAGTCAGTCAGAGTCGGTCGATCGTCCATTTCAATAGTTCTTTCTGAACTTCGTCCCCCATCTCCCCCGACCGATGCGTCCCCTCCTGACAAACGCGAAACCAACAACGACCGCCTAACCCCCAGCGATCTCTCCATCACCATCAGAGTTGGAATCGACTTCAAAAATCTTCAGTGCCGCCGCCGCCGCCGCCACCACCGTTGCCGCCGCTGTTGATCGTCCCATGCCCTTTCTGTGACGCTTGCATTCACATTCAACTGCTCCTGTTGTAGTCTGTATGAAGACTACGACTATGGTGATGATGATCATCATCATCGCCATCGCTAAACGATCAATCTTCGATTGGCTTCTGTCCTGCAGGTCCCTCGGCTGCCTACCTATCTATCTACCTACCGCCGATCGACTTTGCCGACCGTTGCCCTCGATGGCTTGAAGTGGAACATCCTTGAGATGGCCTTCTTTGTTTCCAAAGTGACCCTCGGGCGGCTCACTTGACCAGTCCGACGACTGACCGCCCGAGCGACTAGGTGACTGACTGAGTGCTGTTTCATCCATTACAGTTTTCACGGCAGGCTACCGAACACGGTCATCCCTTGAGACCTTGCGGCCGATTCTTTTGAAGTCCCAGCGTTCCGCCGTCATCGATCCCTCATGTCGTCCTCTTCGAATCGGCATCCGAAAAATCCAAACTCCTTCCTGGATATGTCACCGAACGGAGTGATTATCAACTCGCTTGCTTCCTTGCTAGACGTAGCTGCCTTGGTAAGCCGACTGGGATTCTCACGACAATAACAATGCTAGCCAGCCGAGCAGCGAAACGTCGCGTGGATTGACGCGTGCCTCGCTCCTCCCAGTCCAGAAAAATGCGTTGCAGAAGAAGATCCGATCCGCTGAACCGACGTCGTCGTCGTCGTCTTGGACAAGCGAGCGTGGAAGCAAGCCGGCAGGCAGGCAGGCAGGCGAGTCGACCGGCCGCTCGGCCCAGCGACTCGCAGCGAGTCTGAACGCGACGTTGCACCACACACGCTGTGAACTTCGTTGTCATCTTCTGCTTCTTCGATGTCTTCAACGTCGTTTCTTCCCGCCGTCTTTTTTTCCTCCTCCTATTCCGGCGACGGTAACGCCGCGGCCGCCAAGAGAAGCGCATTGCCCTCATACCGCCGACGAATCTCGTAATAATCATGGGCGCGTCTTCAGTTGAACTTATGCCGCCGTGATAGCTATCACTGCGAACATTCGGTTTTTTAAAGGTAACCCGTGCACTTACGTAGACGATGACGTAGAGGGTGCGATTCTATCTCTTCCGGGCTCGGAAACCGCTCCAGTCGGAGAAGAATTCAGAGAAGTCAACTCCGAGAACACGTAACGAACCAGATTGAGAGGACCCAAGATGTAACCACTTCATGTGGCGCCGAGGTTGAAGAACTTAGAGTTAGTCTCCAATCACATTCTGCAACAGCTCATAGGTACAGACAAGAGACGCCAGGTCCGTTTCAGCGGATCTCTTTCAGCTGACTCAGGGTACCTGGCAATTCTATGCGACGAAGTACTCTTTTCCAAATCCATCATATAAATCGTCATGAATTGGAATCGGCAATGTATCCCGAGCCGAGTCCCGAGTCAGAAGAGACTAGTTTCCCAACTAACTCAAAAGTGAGCGGTTTCGGAAACCAAGTCATCCAATACCTAGTCGCTCGGTTACCCAGGATCACTTCACGATTCGTCCTAAAAGGGGTCATCAGGGTCCTGTGAATCTGTGCTTTCCCTGAATCCCTCCCTGATGAGTCTGTGCAAACTCAAGACGTACATGAATGGGAACATAGGTTTTGATTGCGGAAAGTCCATCAGAGGAAGACGCCACGACCGCAGGGGACATCGGACAGGGTCAGCGGGCCCGGTGTGAAAAGCCGGTTGCGCTGTTGACATCACACCGTGTAGAGCAGTGATTATCACACGCGTTCAATGACTGGGACCAGTCTTCCAAGACTCTGATGCACTTCTGGAAATGAACGACGGGCCACCTCGGGATCAACCGTAGTTCACTGTCCAGAGCGTCCCAATGTGAGGTAAACTGGCTTTGGGATGCGTTGTTTATGCATCCAGTCCATGCTTCGAGAGATCGTCTCCCTCGAACCCCCGGTATAATTAGGTGGCGGAAAGCCCTATAGGCGGGTAAGTAGGGTCCGTCGGTAGATCGGTGGGAAGGGAAATCGGGTAGGTGCTCTGCTGTTGGGGAGACGAATCCTTCAGATCCAGAGAAAAGCAGTGCTGCTTATTAGTTGCTCTCGGCTCTCTCATTCACTCTCCGTTCGTCTTGAGAGCTCCTTTCGAAGAGCAGAATGTCATCCGCAGTCCTCGAGTCCTTTGTGTGTGTCCCGAGCCACCTCAGTTCACGACAGCCATACTGTCAGCCAGACGAGCTGGCAAAGCCGTCATCCAAACTCGCAGGCTCCTAATGAAGCTTCTTATCCGCTGTGTCGTCATTTGTGGTCTGTGGCATGATCGGTTAGCTCACCCGATTCGTGCAATTGCAGTCCATTGCGAAATTGTTTTCAAGAGCCGAGTGCTTGCAGAGCTTCGCTGCGGACTTTGCGACCGATCCCGGTTGTCAACGACGAACGAAATTCGCTTTGTTAACATCGGCGAGTGGTGGTGCCGAAGTAGGAACGATGGTATCGGCGCGCTTGTCTCATCCGTGGTTGCCGCCGTGTTGCAGTCGTGGTCTTCGACGGAGTCAATCGACGGGAACTGACGAGCGAGCGAGCGAAACAACGAATAACTGAACAAGTCAACCAGGCGGCCGTACAGCCCCAAAAATCAACAATTGCCCTGATCCACAGATGTCAAACCAGAAGCGTCGACGAGCCATCTTATTCTCTGAGCGAGGACCCTGACAGACACTGACCGAGCGTAGGATGTCCGCGAAATTCTTGAACAAACACCGATTCGTAACAAGCGGAGTCACGAATACATATTCCGACTTTCAGCACTAAGAAAGAGATTTCCCGATCGGAATTGAAACGGCAGAGGGACCTCGTTCGTGATTCGAACGATGCAAAATCTCTGTCCGCAAGCCGCCGAGATGACTACCATCTCATTGCAGCTCAGGAATTCTCGGCGGAGGCTTCGGCAGGAGACTTCTAGGATGCCTTGTTTCTTGCAATCACTCCCGAACGAGGTGATCATCCGCGTGGATATTAATAAGAGATATGGAAGGAAAAGACAGTGAGCGATCATCCTAATATCTAGAGAGGGTATTGTACACACACTCATACACACACACACCTGTCATGGACCACGCATCCATCTCGAGATGACCGACGCGACGAAATCTCCTGTCCATCGAGAATTTAATAACGACATGGTCGAGGTACAAACAGAAACGGGTGGTCATGTGGATGCATCTGTGCACTATCACTCGAGGGCCTGGTGACTGTCTGCTGACGACCCACTATCGGGAAGGGTTCATGCTCGGGATGAATGGACTGCGGGGGGCCGACTGGAGCTTGGGGCTCAGAAACACGATTTGTCAAGGTTAGATACTTGTTGTGGTTCCGGAGGTTTGTGCCGAGTCGCTTGTAATGATGCAGTTTTTGGTGTTTGGAAGCCATGGAGGATTCCAACTCATCTGATCACGGCTTCAATTCTCCTTGAGATTGCGCATCATTGAGTTCATTCCGATTGTGAGACCGGCATTTAATTCGATAGAGACTCACATGGCGAGGCTCTTCCCTCGGGAAAGAAACGATCTCTGTCGGGATTACGAGGACAGGTGTCGACTGTCAGAGCTGATCGTGGCATGACATCGTGAAATGCAACAGCGCGAACATCAAGACGGTGGTTGTCGTTATTCTATGAGCTGTTGTTCCAGAATGTTAGTACTACATTGACCACGAGTTCAGGAGACCGTCTTGCAGAGGAACTTGGGTGATTCCGCCCCAGAATATAATTTTGCTCAATTCTCAGCCACGGGGACCTCAGCTTCTCGAAAACTGACTAAGAAGCTCACCGAGCGCATTTCAAAACATCCAACCAATCCCCCAATGTCAATATCCCGGTACACACTTCTCATCAGCTCCTATACAAAATCCTGTAGCGCTTGTATGGCTCGTCTGAAATGATTGGTTTCGAGCGAAACCACGTGGAATTAATTCTCTCGGAAGTGTGAAGTCCATGTGGTCACGTGCTCCGTGTCAACTTCGAGATAGATCTTCGTTCCTATCATGGCTTCGAGCTCCCGGATCCTCAGTGAAGCAAAAAAAAAACTGTTTTTCCTACACGGCTGTCTACCGTCTACAGCCGCCACCACTACCACCTAGTTGACAGCCATAGATCATGCGACAGTCAGCATCCAGCAGCAGCGGCCGAGAACAAGGGACAGGGTTAATGTAACGTGAACGAAATTGATGAAGTGCCGATCTATTAGCCCTAGTGTTTGGGATTACGATGCTCCGCTAACCGCTGTCTGTCGCCGGCCAGCAACATCCGAATCGAGTCGATATGAAGGAAGAACTCAACGGGAAAACGAACCAAACTGGGTTTGTGCAGCGGGCGCGCTCGTCCTCTTCTTGGTTCAGCAGCAGCAGCAGCAGCAGCCACCGCCTCCTCTGCTGAAGCAGGCGCAGCAGAAGGCCCTCCAGCAGGAAACCGAGCTACGCAGGGAGAGTCGTCATCGTCGTCGTTGTCGTCGTCGTCATCGTGGTCGTCGGGGTCTGAGGAGGCAAGCAAGCGGCCAATAGGAGGCTGAGTTCTTTGTTCGGAGGAGGGGACCCCAGGAGCGAGAAGGCCCTTTCATTCGGAGCGTTGCCATTGGCCGCCCTCGGCTGGGGAGCGCTTTTGTGTGCATTCATGATAGAGCCTCCTGTCATCTCTCTTGCCCCTCTGCAGACGCAGGGAGAGCAGGCCCTCGCAAGGAATCGGGGACGAGTCCAGACGAGCCAAAGGCACCGCCGCCGTCGAAGTCCTCCTTCTTTGACGCTGCTGCAGCTCCCACCACCGCCGGGCTCACCATCTCCACCGCTGTTGAGACGGCCGTTCGTCCGTCCGGACGACCGACCGACCGACCGCCCGCTCCTCGGAGCCCGCTTACGACGCCATGATGAGCTTTCTCTCATTGCAAGTAACGGAACAGAGTAAGCGATCCGATCCCATCCTTACCTACCCTCCGATCTCATCTTCCAAGCCGTCCGAGCATTCATTCACCCATTCATCGAGCGAATACAATGTCCACCTCGAGCCTAGGTAGAGATCGATTACTCTGCACACACACACACCCGATCGACCCGACGTTCCGCTCAATGTTCCTGTGAAGGCCAGCGGCCTCGGTTCTTTTGCGACCTGGGGGTGGTTACGTTGAAATTGACCGCGAAAATTTGAATTTGGCCGAAAAGCCCCAAGAAAGATCCGATCCGTCCTCTGCGCGGATGTTCCTCAGGTTGTAAAGCAAAAATCCGAAACGAAACGTGACCGAGAGCTCCGACTAGCGTGTACGGAACAATTTGAGTTTCTCGATCAATCGATGGATGGAGAGTGGAAAACAGGGAAATCTCCCTCGGGGGTACTCCGAACGCGTCGGCGGCCGCGACGACGGTTGCGTACACAGACGTTAGTTGCGTTGAATGGAAAGTCTCTTCCCTTTCCTCAGTCGGGAGGGAGTTGTTCCCTTCCTTCCTTCTTTCTCGTTCGTTTATTGTGTCTAAACAATGAGTGAGAATGCAGAACGACGATAAAGTCATCCGACAAAAGCTGTGAACACAAAGAACACGTCTTCAATGAAATCTTTTTCAATAGATTTCTTCTATTCATATGACGACGACGACGATGACGATGACGACGACGGGCATATATGTACATTGGGGCCGTATAAAGCCTGCTTCTAACCGGCTTCCCTTCCATTTCGCGGCAAGACTCGATCTGCTGCGCCACGGTTTGAGCACTTTGTGTTGCGTTTTGAACATTCGAGAAAAACCCGAATTTGAGGAGAAAATCTCAGAAAGTGCGCTGAACAGTTTTGCGAGTGCCCGCCGTTGTGCGAACGAGTGCGAACGCTACGTTCTAACTGCTAGTCGCACGGTCGTACGAACCCGGAGCCGTAAGCGATAAGTGTTTGTTGATGCCGTTGTTGTTGTTGTCGCTCTGAATAAATGGCATCGCCTTGAGCCGCAGCAGGTTTGTCGTCTCTCTGTTGGATCCAAGCCTGTTGGGTTCATGCAACATGGGAGAGACTTGCCTCGTGTTCCCGTCTACTGTGCTTTCAATATGGTTGAGGCAATGCACTTGTTTGAGTTGGCAAGTGCAAAAACAGTGAAAAGGTGGTTGTCTGGTGTCCGTCGAGTGTTCCGGTAGGCTCGAAGGCAAATTGATCTGTGCGAAGAATGCGTGGAGGTCCCAAGCTAGAACTCTCCGTCGACCGCGTGGTTCAATTCGCGGCAATCTCTATCACCTGTGGTAGAGATGTTGTTAGATTCCGACTATTGCCGAATCGAGGTTCATCATCAAGATTGCGTTATAGCTTCACCGAATTCCGGTCGAGTAGAGTCTTGGGCATGGATCCCGCAGTGGTCGGTCCATGACCTCTATTGCTGTCGTGACTACTCGGCTCCGTGAGTTGGTTGCTAGCTCACTAACCGTTCAGCCACAGCGCGGTGCCACTCCCCGCTCGATCTTGAGCCGCACTAGAAGCCCGTTACAGCAAACACTCGATGAGACTAGCGCAAAATCCTAGGGGACGATATCAGAGGACTCTCGCTATGGCGACCCTTGCCAAAGAAACAGGTTCCGCTATTTTCGCGGGGTCCGGTGTAGTGAGCGTCCACGATATCACTCGTTTCTCGGCTAGTTCTCAGCTGCTTATTATCACTCTAATCACCCCGAGGACGGATCCAAAACATACACGGCTCGCCGTTTCAAGTCAGGCTCATGCGTAGTGAAGTGAGCTAACAATCGAAGTGCTGTTTGTGGATACCCGACACCCTGACGAATGCATTTCTGTGCACACAGGATGTCGACGCGTGATGTTGAAACACGTCAGAGGAGTGAAGATTGTATCCGCCTGCCTTGTCGCGCGGCCAGCAGCCGGCTGACCGGCTAGCTGTATGGACGGCTGGGGCTTCGGGGGTGTTTGAATTACAGACCTCTCTCCAGGATAGTTTTGATTGACAGGCACGCACGCTATCCATTCCGTGTGAAATTCAACTGATGTCTCTATGTGCCATGAGTTCGAATGAGGCCTTCTTCACTCTGCACACTTCAGCATCCGCACCACGGTCCGAACACGAGACGCCACATACTTGAGTTCGCGAACTTCATTCGAGATAATTCCTCCGTCCGCGCAGGAATGAAAAAAAAAGCTCTTGACCACGCTCGGAATGTGGAGGCAGATTCTCGCCGGCAGTATCGCATGACCGGCAGCGCCATCTTTTGCGAATTCATTATTGATTATTCTCTTTTATTCAAAAGGGACGTTCCTCATCTTCTGTTTAGCTGAAAAACAAAGCTGATCTAATCGGGTTTTGAGTCGGTTCTTGCTGCTTCCCATCTCGGATGAGTGTTCGTTTCTACTCTCCCTGAGCTCTGACTCTCTTGGCCTGAATCTCACGCTCACGCATCGAGCGAACACATTGCCAAAGTTAACAATTTGGCACGAGCCGCTCATTCCGGCCGCAGGAATTATCAAATTTAGAGAATCAAGCTCCTCGGTTTCTCCCTATCTGCGTTGAGAATAATTTGTTCTTTGCTACACAGAGATTCATTCGGAGCATGATCTAGGCGGCATCCTGCCTCAAGTCTCGGGAGCTCCGTTCCGCCAAGCTCGCGACGGAGGGAGAAAGTGAAAAAAAAAAGTTTCTCACTGTTGCGTCGATTGATGTGAATAAATATTCAATGTCCCCCCGTCGCTGCACATTAACTATCCAGACAGCCAGAGGGACGAGTGCGCGGTGTGCTCTTCTAAAATGGCAGTGTGCGTCCGTGTCCATTCTCTCTCTCTCTTGGATCATCATTTGAAGACAATTTAAAACGCCGTCGCAGATCGTCGCATCTATTTTCTCTCTTCTTGTTCCTCAGTTCAGAATTTATATATCTCAGCTTCGTCGGTGGCGTTTGCTCGGCCCGATGAAGAAGTTTATTAATATCATATCAATCTTGATCAAAGCGAGTATCGCCTCTCAATAAAAATAAATAACGCTTCAATGTGTTTAATTTGCTGAATCAGTCCAACTCGAGGAAGGAAAGCTTGTCGAACTGATGCACTGCTGAGCGAAATGGTGTCATCCCTGATTCCGCCGTCTCCAACTTGGATACTCTTCAGTTTCCGAATCGGTGATCACGGCGCTTCGAAAAAACGTGCTTCCTATCTGGAGCCCGTTTCGCCGAAAGTCGTCCGCAGAGAGAGCGAACGCGTCGAAAATCTCATTCGATGGAGTTGATCAAAAACTCGCCGTGTCGCATGCGGTTCCTGATGAACACAGATCAGCGTCACTATATCGTGTTGAGTCAGCCGCGGCCTGAAATTTCAGGCTTCCCGCCGAGATTCCGCTAGAATTTCTTCCGTCTGGAGACTGATTCAGATTCTTAGGGACAAAGGCTGTAGTAGGACATGCGGGGGGGAAGACAGGATCATGATGCATCGAGGAGAACCGGATTCAACACCATACACCGGACAAGGGGCAAGGATGTGGTTGTATCGAGACGTGACGGAATCGATTCAACTTCTGTCGATCGTCCGCTACCTGTTGGTGGAACTCTTCAAAGGAGAACTGCTCCTCGCTTAGCTACCTATTCGCTGACCCACACTGAAGCCGTAACTTCGCACTTATCGCTGTCGTGGCCTGCTGATCGTTTCAGCAAGATTTTTGTGCGCGACCCAATCACCGTACCAAGCGGCGGTTCTGAGTTCACGGTTCGTGGGACCGAATGGTCAGTGACGGCACCAGTCATTGCGATTATCTGCTTCTTCGCTTCCGGCCGCTCTCGACAACGAAATCTGAAAACAAAGAACACATGTCGAGAGCCGTGGAATGGGACATGAGTTGCAGCGTTTGCTATTTCGTCAGTGTGAGTGCCTGGACGTGGTCAGGATTCGGGTACATCCCGTGGTATTGCTACAATGCAGGCGACCACAACTCGCCTCACAATCGCTTACTCACTCCGATTCTGAGTCAGTTCAGCAGTAAGTCAGACACTCAGTTGTTGTATGTAGTCTTTGCTTCAAAAGCAGCAAAACGCTTTGAAGCCGGAACCGAGGAGTTTGAAGCGGGTGAGCACTTCTTGTTCTTGCTCCATCTTCTTTCTCTCAACTTGAACCGCCGCGCCGCACCACGCCGCAGAAGTCAAGTGTGGGGAGTCAGATGCGCGGTACGTATACTTCGCTGCTCGTCATCTTCTATTTCTTCGTTCTTCTTCGTGTTGTTGTTCTTCACCTTCAGCGGTGAAAATGCTCTTTGGAGAAGCGTGAAATGCGCGAAAAGGGAAACAGGCGGGTAGGCATAAGGGCAAGTACACCGACCATCAATCCGACCGGCCAGCCGCCCGCCCGCCCGACTGGCCAAGCAAGCACCACCAAACACGCAGTGAGTGAGGGAGCGAGACTGTGAGGATCAGTCAAAATTTAACGAATTCATTGAAGAGCTTCTTCTCGGTAACATGGGCGCTGCTGACCTCACTCGTAGAGAAATCTGTCAGAATGTCAAAACACCTCAAACAAATCAAGTGAAGAAAAACGAGGAGCGACTGCGGCAACGAATTGTGGCGCCGCTTTCTCACTCTATCCGCAGCGGAGAGAAATTAGTTTGAGGAATTCGAATGACTGAGCCCTAGCATGGCTGGGCGTAAGTAGTTCCAATCAGAGCACCTTCTCCTCCAACAATGAAAACTGAGCCCACATCGGACCGTTTTCCTGGTTTGGTTTCAGACCCATGTGATCCCGTTTCCACCTTCCGACTCTTGGTTTTGCAGGATCGATTCCCCGACACTATCTAGCGGACGGATTTGCGCGAGGGAGAAAGTAACAGAGAGAAACTTGAGCGCAATTCTCGCGGAGAAGAGCAGGGATTCGAATGTCCGAACGGTTGAATCGTGACAGGAACAGAGAACGAGAAAAGCAAACATGACGTGGGTTTGTGGTTTCCGTTTAAAAGCGCGTCATGCTTTGGTTTTGTTTGGCTTTCTTTCGTTCTTCGCTTTGGACTTAATCACCGAATAATGGCCTCCTCAATCGATACGAGCCAACACGAGAAAAATCACCAAGAAATTTATTGGTAATTATTTTTTGTTCTCCAAAATTTCAAAACCACTTCCTCCGAGAAAATTGATGGTTTCGCTGGCCGAGCGATAATGTTCGCCATATCTCACCTGAATGTCGACGTTCTTCCCTTCGCTGCTTTGAGTTACAAGCCCTTCTCTTAAACACTACTAGCGGAAAACGCTCGTTCATCGACGGTGTTTTCTTCTCAAACTTGAGAGCTGCCTCACAGCTAATCGTAAGGAAATTCTCCAGTCGAAAAAGAGTAAGTGTCATGGAAGACATCGGCGTTTCAGAGCGCGCTTGCGAACGTTGCATCTTCGATCTAATTCTCGTCCAGAAATCGGTACCGTGGATCTCTTTTTGAGGTACCTGGGAAGAAGAACTCTCCCGACCCTAAACGAACCGACCGGGTTGTATTCCATCGAGTTCCTCATCATACAGAATGTTTTACACAAGATGAAGGCTCTCGGAAACAATCAGGTCGGACAACATCTTGGGACACTGCGCAAATTGTCGGGGAGCTCGTTTCTATGCGGTGGTTCTTCTGTTCGGGCAAAGCGGCGAGCGGGGCTCATGACGATGCCATCATAATCTATTTCTCAAGCTTCATCTCCTTGGAGTTGTTCATTCTGAACAATCTCAGCTGGTGCCGCGTTGGGAACTGTCGACAGAACTCGGCTCAACAAAATAAATTAACCTTCGCTCTAATGATCAACTCGCGTCGGAGACGTTCGAGGTGTGAAAGCCTAGAGCCGTGTTACATCATAAGGCCACCTCCGCAGACGGTGGCGACGGCGGCGGCGGCCCCATCAGCATTCGTAATAATATCAACAATGATACCAAGCAAGCAAGCAACCGGGAGCGGATGATTAATCAAACAGATGTATCTTTGAAACAAGCCGCACAGCTTTTTCCTCTCAGCGGGTTGGTCATAGGATGCGCTGCGGTAGATTTCGTCGGCTGCTGTTCCGACTCTGGTCGCAGAGCTGCTCTGTTGCCGAGCGGGACCTCGAAGTAGTCCTGCTGTCTGTCTAACATGAGGCCACTTTGTCACATGGAAGCCCGCACCGTCACAGTGTCAATCCGGAAACGACTCCATCTACGGTGATCGGGGCATCTCGCTTTTTCATCCGCTCAATCAGAATTGAAGATGGCCTGCAAAAATTTCATGGAGCAAAAACCGGAACTTTTCTGAAGGAATCTAAGAAATCAATGGTGAGGCTTACTCGCAGTCGAGAATGTGAGTTCTGAGGTTGAAATTTCCTACAGGAACCCGATCTACGCATGATGTTCACGAGCTCCAAGGCGGCACAACACTTTCCTCCATCGGAGCCTGTCCACGGGCGGGCACCCAACTCAAAGTTGCCTCAATAAACATCGATTCTTCAACTCCAGGCCAGCGAGCGCGCAAGCAGGCAGGCAAGCAAGCGAGAAGGCAGGCAGGCGGGCAGGCAAGCTTTCGTGCGGAGACACAAGTCCTCGATCTAAAATCAATCGGGAGCCAGTGGAGCGAGACGGCCGCAAGCAAGAGATCAAACATTGTAACACAAAATGTGTCATTTCTCTCCCCTTGCTCGGCCTTACTCGCTCGCTCACCCGACGTCGCAATCTCTTTTATCAGCCCCTCCCGGGAGATGTATCGCGCGCGAAGGAGAAATAACTTCTACCGTCAATAAAGAAGAAGTAGCCCAAAGAGAGAAGAAGTCACCATCGACATTGGCCGAAACACCTATGATTCAGTGATATGTCGGGAGACTCGGCGGGAAGAACCGCACCCTCAAAGCAGTGCTATCTTACATGCCTCCCGGAATCCCGAGTTTTCACCAATTCAACCTAGGAACTCATTCTTTTACATTTCGTGTCCGTAAAGTCGGAACCTGGGTCGCAAGTTCCTCGGACACTTGATCCGTGCCCTGGTGCATAAGCTCGGGGGTCACTGTATCTTGAGAGTATCGTTTTCGACGCAGTGCGAGACACTCGATTTCGGCTTTCCTCGCTGTACTATGTTCTCCACGATGGCACGTGGCTCTTCATGAAGTCCATCCTGGGCTATCTGTCGTTTCTGCTAGCCGGATGCTTGACGGACTCAGTAGAAGGATGGATGGATGGACGGATGTATGAATGCGGGATGCGCAGACCGACGGACTGATGGATGGATGGCTCGGTGTAATGTCGTCTCGTCATCTGGTTGGTCTGTCAAATATTGATTTCAAATGCACCGCCCGCCCCCTCAATGTTGTCCCCGTTTCCGTTGTGCACCCTTCAATGTCAACTTCCGTTACTGTCCCACTAGTGAACTCGGACCGAGCCGAACCGAGTAGCGCCACAGCCACCGCCTCCGCCGACTCGGGATAGACTGAGTGAGTGAGTCGAGTCGAGCAAAGTCCCCACAACAACAGCTACGAGTTCAATCCACATCGATTGCAACTCCCAATTCATCCACGCGCTTCATCCACCATTCAGGAGTGAACGGGCGGACGAAAGAATGAGCTAACAACACCAAACAACCAAACAAACAAACAAACAAAAAACATACGCGAATCGTATCCGACGAGCTGACTCGTGAAAATTCGAACGGAAAACCGAGAATTTAACGATGAGCTACGCGGTGGCAGCGAACTTTTGTAAAATACGATAGTTGGGAAAAATCGGATCGGTGTCGTACTTTGTGCCCCCCATGCGGCTTCCCACGATACAAAGTCAAAGTTGTTGGTCCCCCGTTCGAAGGCAGTTTCCCCCGAATCGGTAGGACTTCGATTTGCTGGAGGGGAAGTTGATTTTTCTGTCTGCTCCAAGAGCTAGTAGACGTTGGACGTGAGCGCGGGAGGCCGGGTTCCGGAGTCGGGTTTTTTCTCTCTCAGTATGACAAATCTAGTTCATTTCCGTTTCTGGTACCGATTCACCGTAGTAGGCTGCTGACGTCCACGTCGAACGCATGGCGAACAAAATCCTCCCTTCAGACGACGACGACGACCTAGCCAAATACCCGGACTACGTCAACCCCACAGGACGGTTGGGAGGTCAACGAAGTCCTTATCTGACATGAGCCCGAGTCCTGAGGAACCTTGGTTAGGCATCCGTATGGATTCGCAGAGAATGGTGAGGATTGCCAAGGTAGCCAAAGATTGGTTTTGCTGTTGTTGTTGTGTCGGTTCCCGTGAAAAAAAGATGGTCTTCAAACAATTAGTGCGCCCATTGGATCCCCTGCGTTGTACGGTGTTCTTCATGAGTGGGGCTTCCATTAAAAAACATCCTCCCTCGCGACTCGTCGTTTCTCGCAATCTTCGTGAGTGGCCCATCGCCGTCGTCGTCGCCGACGACGTTGGGGGCCATGAACAGAAAAGCAAATATTACGAAACTGAATCATGAAGATGAACACGCCGCACACACTCACCTAGCGATAGACAGAACGGACAGACTCACTCAGACAGACAAGTAGGGGAAAAGAAAAGAACAAAATCCAAAGCAACAACCATGAAGACGAAAACGACGATCTGAATTTGCCGGCCGGCCGGCCGGCCGACCGTCGAACCGGCAGGCGGAGAGACCGACGGACGGACGGACGAGACGCCGCAGATTGAAGGAGGCAGCAGCAGGTAGCTATTTGTTAGAAGACTTTCAATAAAGCCCGAACGGATTCACGATTTCTCGTATCCGGCTACGATCATTGAGTCCCAAACTAGCGGACTCACCGAGCAAGTCACCCACAGACCGACCGCTGAACATGGACACCGAGCGAGATCGAGAGATTGTCGATGTTTATCGCTGGCTGCGTAGCTTTCCCATATCACGAAGAGTCCCGGTAGCCGAGCGATCGAATCGAGGAGATGATGTCAAATTAAAAACCCATCATTTATCGTCGTTGTTCTTTTTTCCGATCGTGTTGTTTGTGTTTCGTGCGGAAGCGGTGCCGTATTCCAGCGCGACACTCGTCGTGCTTGTGGCTCGTCTCCGGAATCGTCGGCGTGTCTTCAACCATGAACCCCGACTCATCGGCCGCCGCGACATGCGACGAGCAACTCACAGAAACTTCAATGGTAGACATCATCGACGAAAACGATTCCGTTCCACTGTTTACGCGTGTTTGTATTACGTCGATTGTGAGGCACGCGCCGCGAGCCATTTCCGACAAATTACTCCGAGAACCAGGTACAACATGGAACATCTATGAACCACTGAACCACTCCTGGATACTGCGCGCCGCATCGTTCGATTTGAATGAAACTTCGTAAACAATCCCGGCTCCGTCCACAAACGTGCCTTTTGACCCCAGTATGGCTTTATGCAAGAAGACAGAAACAAAGTTTCACTCGAGAAAGTCGTCACGGTCTCGCTCTGCTCCACCGGACGAAACTTCGAAGGAGACGAAACGGAATCCAGGCCCTGAGAACCTCGGATCAGAAATCAGAAGCAAAACTTTGGAGTCTCGTCCGGCTGGCGAGTTTTTCGTCGCTTCACGGTCGATTCGTATGATTTCCTATTCTCGCGAGATGTGAAACTTTGCCGCGATGTCGGCTCACGCATCCGGGTCCTCACTCAGATGTATTCAAAGGCCACAAGGGTTGTTTCAACAGGCGCTCGAGTGCATTGCGGGCCGAAAGATGATAATTTGCAAAATTAGAGTCCCACCTCAAACAATGGTCGGTGGATTCGCAGGTCTTCGAACATATTCGGGCGGTTTCGAGTGGAGCCAGTGAAGCGGTTGGAGTGTCTGGGAGATTCTCACCAGCGGCTCCATGTTTTACAAGTGCTTCAGACGGCCGTGAAATCGCATTTACCCGCGGACCGCCAACATATGTGTGCACGGCGAATTTGTTCACACGCAGGAAGGATTGAGGAAAAAATGAAATCCTCTAACATTTCCACAGGGTTCCGCCCTCGAACTCCCTCTCGGTCGTGGGCTCGAGCTGCAAATGTAAGAGAATCGGAAAAATACGCTCTTTGAAAAGCTCCTGAAATCTCGAGAACCAGTGAAACGAATGAAATAATGTTCGGAGGTCAAACTGGATATTTCCGGAATTCCAGGGGGTGGCGAAGTTTTTCCTAGTTGAGTTGGGGAACTATCGCGGGAAAACGAGGCGTCGATACGCGCCGAAACGAGCTCGCGGAGACCGAGGGTCAATGGTGTCGAACAACGTTTCGGTTTCGGCACCGCCTTTGCGTCCCCGGTAGCTCGGCGCCCATGAAGTTGATCACCTCAGCGTGAAGTCGACATGGAGCGGCAGCCAGCGATCCTTCACTAACACTTCATCCATCTTCAAGGCGACATCGGAGTCCCCTCATGCGGCCGTCGGACACATTCACATAGCTGCCGCCGCCGCCGCCACCGTAGCGGCAGCAACAAAAACAGCCGCGGCATGAGCAGCAAGTAAGCAGGCCGGCAGGCAGGCGGGCAGACCGACAACATTGATAGAGGACGGAGGATTTAAAAAGAATTTGGACAGATATCTGCCGACGCCGTTGTTGATAATTTTTCTTGATTCGGAGTTGGTCTACATTGTGTGGGGATTCCTCGTAGATTTCGCTCCGAGTCCGCTGTCGCTGTTTTGAGCTCATCCAAAACATCTCAATCCGTGCGACGCGACGTAGATCTTTATTGATTTCTTTCCCTCTCGAACGACGAATACGAGCCGCCGTACGGATGCGACGTGAATCGATCGAGTAACGCAACAGAAGTGAGAACTGCAGCGATTGGAAAGGCGTAGTCTGAATACAACGCAGGGAACACTACGAACAAGAAACAACTGGATCAACAACGCAGTCTTCGTTGTACAATTAGTGTTTTTTTTGAGTTCGATCGAGGGTGTTCCACCCGAAATTCCGAACGAGATCCGTGCAATAAGATGAAAATCATTCGATCTGTCGACCGGATGAATCCTATCATAGCAGAACTATCGACAAAATCGTACCATGACCATCAATTGAGACTTCGGGATGTGGATACGCGCGCGGAATGTCGAGCTGCCCACGATCGAAACGAAATCCCGATTCCGCTCCTGCGTTGACGGCAGTACACGACAGTGACTTCTAAATGTCATCTAACCTTCTCCGTCTCCGTCGTTCAGTCATCCGCCGAAGAGTAGTCATCGACGACGTCGACGTCGTCGTCGTGGTTCCGAAAGGCTGCCGCTTGCTCGCTCGCTCGGCTGATCGGCGGCGCTCGTGCGAGGTAGCTCTGATTTGGTTCACTCTCTCCGATCTAAGGTTCTCTTCGGTTGAGGCGGCTTGCTGCGTTGCTGGCCTTCCATTTTGATCATAGACCACCGTCTCGTCGTCGTCGAACGTCGCGTGGGTGGCCGGAAACGCGACTCTGACATCTTAGTTTTCGTCAACGCCATCAAAGCTTCGTTTTTAGACAGTCGTACAGACTTCACTTGCTCGTTCGCCCGCTCGGTCGACGGCACAGCCGACCAGTTGGCAATTGCGGTGGCGGTCTGGGGCCGTTGTCGTCGTTGTTGTTCATCTGGTCGTCTGGTTCCTCGGTTCTGAGCCTTTACCTTTTTTTTTGCCGAAGTTTTTTTGTTCTCTCTATTTTGAAGTAAATTCCTGCTTTTTGCTCGCCCGCCCGATTGCCGAGCGGCCGGCAAGCCTGCTCGCGATCTGGCTGCCACCCGCCCAGTGACATCTTTGTGTGCCTCGGCACATCGTCCTTTGTGTGCTAAAACTGTCGTCACTTATTCGCTTTTGACCGGCCGAGCGGCCGATCCGCTGCAGTCCAGCCTCATCGACCAGAAAGCTGCACGGAGCTGGCTTTACGAACGCCATTTAGAAACAATTTGGGACCGCCATCTGATTGTTGGTCATTTACCAGTGAACTCGACGAACGACTCAGATTGGAGAAGACCTGTCCAGTGAAGGAGGAACGTTGGTTATCGGATTGCTTCTAAGGGAAACTAGAAAGAACAGATCAAGATGGATTCCATTGCGAACGTCGGAACTTGACAACGATGCCACCTGAGGTTCCTCAGCGAGTTGGAAAATCGTGAATTATAATCTTTCAAACCCTGAAAGCGCTAACAGCATCTCTAGGGAAAGTTTCCCCGGAATCTTGACGGAATTCGGTCTGATTTCCAACCGCGATACGCCGGAATCCCATGATTCCCCTTCGAGAATTTCAGATAAAACTCCAAACCGGAAATGATGCGAAAGTGGTCTCCTCTCCATAGCCCCCCCTCCCCCCCTGCCCCGGCGTTTCCATTTGACAGTTAAGCCTAACAAACAGTCGCTAGGTTCGCCGCAGCTTCCAGTTAGTGAGTGAGTCGGTTAGTTATTTTGTTTGGCTGTGAACAACAATGTCGAGCTTTGGAGGCGACAGCCAGACAGGCTCTTCCGATGGTTGGGGGAGCATGGTTGGCGTTGTTAAAAGTTTGTCAAAAGTGAACTAGATGAAAATCAGCAAAAGTCAAAGGCTCACGTCGTACACCACCGTTGCCAGCGCTTGCAAAAGCGTCAGAGGTAGCAGCGAGACGACGTCGACAAAGTATTTCTGGGTATCGAAGTGGCCCTTCTATGTTGGCTCCTCCTCTTGGACCGTATTGGTCCCGCTCTTTCGCCGCGGCGGACCACCGAGGCCCTCGAGACGGTGCAGCGGATGAGCGAGGCCCCGCCGTCCGACTGAAAGTAGCCGCTGGGATTTCAACGCTTTGCGGCAATCGGATCGAAATTCGAAACTAGAAACCATTGAAAATTTTGAATTCCTTCTTTTTCAGATTCCGATCCGATTCAGACGGATCATCTCAAGGATCGAACTGTCGGTCGGAGATGTCTCCGCTCGGAGAGTCTCGGATCGAATCGTTCCAAAGGACGAATGACGAGGAACAAACTAAGGATCTGGAAGCGGCAATCTAAAGCGATGACTGAAGACGTGTGACAGCGAAGCAAAGACAATTAAACTTAAACGCTTCACGACGTTTTCTGAAGCAACGAGAGGGAGCGCGCGGAGTATGAATGAATTGTGAACGACTTGCGGTGCCGTGCTATTGCCGACCACAATAAAAGACGATCGGGCCGTTTGTCCGTCTGTCTTCGCGTCCGTGCGTCCGTGAGTCCGTCTTTCTGTCCGCTCGTTCGTTCGCTCGTTCATCCGAAAGACAAAAGGGCGTCGTTCTTCTCAACCTCCGCGCGTCCGTCCGTCCGTCCGTCCGACCGAACAAAACGGTGGAAGGTTGTCACTTCCTGAATATCCGCTAAACTACTGGGCCACGCTAAGTGTTGTCCCATAAACTCGAGCGATCTCATTCAAGTACTTCTTTCGTCGTCGCATCCTTATCTGAAGCCACCGCCGGCAAGGGACGACATTCCGGAGCGCTACATATAGCGGCCCATGCAACTTTTTTAACGACTTTCTTTCTTCTGACCTAGCCGTTCACCAAGAGCTTTTCCGAGTCCGGAGCAGATTTGTCGGGATGATGAGCTCTCCATTCATGATGCACTAGATGCCCATTCATTGTACAGCTCCATCCGAAAAGTCCGCGGTCCGAGGAAGAAGCTCCTGTTCCGCTCGGATAGAATGCGAGTTTAGTTCGAGCGAGCCGATTTCAAGGAGCTACGACTAAGACTACTCACGCCATGTACGCGAGGACGCCAAGTCGGAAGGAACTCGTCATGAACCCGGTTCTATCTTTCGTCGTCGTTTTCCTCGGTGATTCATCCTGGCCTGTCCTGAACTTTACGATCCACTCGGAATGGAGCAAAGTCGAGTTTCTCAGACAGATCGCAGCAATCGGCCTCAATTGAGGACTCTGTCTGGATGGGCCTACCGCGTGTTCGTGGGCGAGACGACTCGATTGGAAAGTCGCAATTGGAGATCCTTGTCGCTATTTTAAAATGATGCTGCTCGTCGGCTCCAGCCGAATGGGTGGGGTACCACCAACCGATGGAGCAAACGGAAGAAATTTGCGATAGCGATACGGGTGGAAGATAAGGCAGATTTGTGGTTGCCTGTCGTCCTGCTTCGCCTGCCTGCTTGCTTGCTTGCTTGCTGTCTGACTGGTAATACACCTACCTACTCTGTCGAATGTCGAGCGACCGGGCGAGTGAGTGAGGCAATCACGGAGACGAACGCGTAGGAGCGATGGCTGCCGCTGATGGCACACAACTCCCTGAAAGACACCCAAGATTGGCCACTGAGATTGGCAGTAGAAGAAAAAAACTGCTCAACCGCGCTGCCTTCTTCGAGCTATGATTCTGGCCTGCCTGCCTGTTCGATCAGGAGTGCGAGAACTGCGTTTCGGAGCATTCCGGCGCTCGGACTTGATTCCATTTCAGTCCGCCGAGATTCAACGTTTCATCTGACGTTCACATCGAAGTGAGCCCTTGCTTCTCCAAGAAACCCTCGTAGACTTCGGAGCGATTAAAAAATCGGGGGAGTTATAGACAAGGGGAAGACGTGCGAATGGCGAGGCTGACGGGCAACAAGTTCCGCTCAACTGAGAGCGACCCTTGAAGGCTGGCTTTAAGTCTTCCGGTATCTCCTGGTTGAGGTCTTTTTTCTACCAGTGACAAGGGGCTGGTGAGTCACGAGGAGGCATTGTCTCCTCACAAAGAGCGTCGGCCGTCTCGGTGGTCCTAACTGTCAAGGAACTCCGTCTAGGTCTTTCAGTAAGAGGACTGCTTGCCACCAAGCCGGCCCGCTTCGCGCCAAGTGGAACCAACCATAATAGCATCCTCCAAAGCAAGGAGTACAAGGCCAAGGACACGTTCCTTCATCGGAATTCTCGGCTCCGAAACCGATTGAAACCTAAATACTCAACTTCTTGTGAGAACTCTATTATGGAGCAGGAGTTTTTCTTCTCACCCGTTAAACCCCTCCATTCCCGTTCTCCATCGCTGAGTGTTGCGAAATAGGTTTCTCTGGGTACACAACTATGAACATTGAGCACATTCTACAGTGAAACTTTTTCTCGACAAAATTGTGGGACACGAGCTCGAATCTTTGAATGAATAATAATGTCTATCCGGAGGAAGTCGCCGATTGGAATCTCAAGAGATTATGTGGTGGAGGCAGCAAAGATTCTTAGGAATCCTTGCATCTCGACTTATAGGACGAACTCCTTGGCGTTGCATGGGAAGGGATATGGAATGGATGGAAAAGTCTCCAGGTCGCGTTAATGGTTCCCAGGATTCAGGAGAAGGATGGAAAGTACGGCAGGCGCGCGGACAGGCAGGCCGACGGGGAGACCGGCGGGCAGGCTGGCAGGAAGAGGGGACCGGGCGCATTATGTGAAGTTTCGATCTGTTTGAGACATCAAGCAGGCCCAGCACACTGAGAGATCGGCACAATGGGTAGGAAGAAATTGTGAGTGGGAGGGCTGCTCCTGCCGCTGCTGTAGAAGCTGCTCCTGCCGCTGCTGGTAAGGTTGGCTGGCGGGCTGGAGAATGGGTGACCCTCTGCTTAATTTGGCTCGTTGGATCCACCTGCTTTAAGCCCATTCAATCAGCCCAGCGGGAAGAGGAGGTTAGGCAGGGGCTCTTCTTAATTACTAGGATCCTATGTTACCACCGCCAGCCATAGGCGACAGCAGCAGAAGTAGCAGCAGCCGCGGTAGCAGCATTTCGTCCCCATACGTCCCTCCTTTCGTTGGTTGGCTGGCTGGCTGCCGGGTGGGTTGGCTGGGTTCGTTCGTTCCTTCGTCCGACCGTCCGCCGGTTTCCCCTCACGAAACCTTTGAAAGGCTCCCCAGCCGCCGGCTTCGTTGATTCCGCCCTGACTGAGAGGGAAGAGATGGTCTGCCTGTTCGCCTGCCGGGAAAGCCTAGCGGCCGACCGACCGAACGACCGGCTGGCTGGCTGGCTGGCTGGTGGACTGCTTGCCCGCCAACCATCCAGCCGAGCGGGCGGGCGGGCAGGCAGGCAGGCTGCGGCGGTCCCTTGGCCCCTCGGCTAACCCGGGGGTAAAGTTCTTATTCGGTGTGCGAATCCCTTACCCAATTTGGCGGGCGACGGCAGGGGCCCCCTTAAGGGACCATATTGATGGAGGGCATTCATCGCCATAGAAACCGCCCCTGCGCCAAGACGGGACCTGACCCGCAGTGGGGGACCGCGCGCTTCGGAAAGGGTGCAGCGACAGCTCCGACGTTAGGGCCCTTATGTGCGCTCTGCTCGGGTGTGGCTGTCGTCGGCTGGCTGGCTGGCTGGCTGGCCTGCCTGGTTGCTTGCGTTGATCGTTCGGCTTCCTTCGGCTCCCTAGCTTTGTTCGTTGGCTGGTTGGTTGGTCGGTGGGTCCGTCCGACCATCGGACGACTAGCCGGCTGGCTGACTGGCCGGTTGGTCGGTGGCTCGTTGGCTCCCTCGCTCGGCTGGTCGTTCAAAGGGCTGACTAGAACACGACAGAAACCCAGAGCAGAAATGGCGAGATTCAATCTGCTCCAAACTGCGTCGATGTCGCCGGTGGAATATGTTTGCGAAAAGCAAAAAAAAAATCCGCCAGCAGTGTCACTCGAGAACAAATATTTGCTGTCCCCAGCAAGCACCTAGTCAACCTGCCAGCTAGCCAAGCAGCCGGTCGATCGGTCTTTTGGCCCGCAAGGAACAAACGGACGCCTCCATAGGTGTTGCTCGCCTGACGGCCGAGTTTACGTCGGTGATTGCGAGCTATTTGCTAGGTGGTAGTCTGTCCATCGGTCGGACTGTCAGCCTGTTCGTAGGGTTAGTTGTCGTTGGTTTGGTTGCCCGACTAGCTGGCTGGCTGGCTAGCGGACTCGCGGCTGGCGACTGGCGCATTGTGGGTCAACACAGCTGAATACGTCGCTCTGTTCGATCTCCCACACGAAATCGATGTCGCTGTGCCGTCACCGATCGACGGAAACAGCACTTATTATGATTACCACCACCACCACCAACACTACCGTTGCCGCAGCTCCGCCGCGCCGCCACTATCACTTGCCTTTCTACCGTTGCGACGGCGGCGGCGGCGGCCGGAGTTGTCAATGTCGCCGTCGTTGTTGTTGGTATTGTCGTTGGCCTAAAGTGAAGTCTTTGTCGTAACCCCGCAGCTCTTTGTACTGGACAGGAACAGGCAGGCAGGTAGTCTGTCAGGCCGGCGGGCGGGCGAGCGGTCGGGCAGCCGGGCAAACAGACAAACACGGCATGTGGTAAGCCGTACGTGGATGTTTGCGTGCACAACGCTTCTGGATATGGAACACGCTCTATTTTATTTAGAGCGCCGTATGAATGCCTTCGATGCGATCGAATTCAGAGATCTGTTGCCGCTGCACTATCGGGGCTCGAGTCGAAGCCATCATGGAACGAGCCAAGCGGGGAATCCAGCAGCACTGCAACAACAATGGCAAAGACGGAACAACAGGCTACTCTAATCATATCTGCAAGGGGGTTTGTCTTCGAAAATCAATGACGTGGAGATCTCGGCTAACCGCCATGTTGAGGCCGTCGATGGACTATATTGGTTCGACTCTCTCAGCATAAGATGCGTGTCCCTCAAGAGCACATCGGACAAGACAATCACGGAAACGACCTCAGCCCTCTGCTAGCGGAGTGATTTCATCCCATCAGTTCGGAATCAAAGGACCAATCGAGGTTGTTTCTAAGGTCCGTTCCAGCCTTTCATCGACCGTTTCCGAACGGTCTCCCTATGAAAATATCCGAGCCCAGGGGCTTCGGGTCGAAACGCTCATTTCCACTTGCAAGTTTCTATCTGAATGGAGATGGAGGCGAAATAAAAAGCGAAGCGGAGATAGCCAGCGACAGTGGACTACCGCTACATTCGTTGGGCTGTCATATCCATAATGCACACGCTTTCGAAGCGGCCATTGGAGGCAGCGAGAGCATTGATGATTGAACTCCAAAGAGTGCCAGGGCCAGTTGCCACGCAGTCGAATAGAGCAAAAAATCTCGACTTGCACATGCTTCGTCTCTTTCATCGCGGTCACATTTCTTGCACAAAAGATGCGAAGGCTCGTGGAGATTCCCTAATTCGCGGTTTCGTTCGCAACCCATCCTCTGAAGGCATGCTAAGATGCCTGAATGCGATTCCTCGAGACGAACGTCATCCACACGAAGTCTGTTCCTTACCCGAGTTCCGAAAACATCCGATCCCCTTGTCTGAAAATATCAGCTCTGATAAGTCGATTCTTGAGGGGAATCTGATGAGCTTTATAGGATAGTCCCAAATCTCAAACCCTTGCGATATGCATATCCGACCTAGAGTTGGTTTCGATGTCTTCCTCACGACGCGACCGAATCTCTGAGAGTATTATCGCACTTTTCGTGACGTCCTGGCGCGGTGCTCCCTGTAACTAACGTGGCGAGCGATGGAGCATCATGGGTATGGAGCTACGGATGCGTACCGCCAAGCCGTGAGCGGGCTAGCGAGCAGAATGGAGTTTTGAAGACATAGTATACGCAGCGCTGCGCTGCAACGACACCGGTGCGGCGGCGGAGCAGTCTTGAGGAATTTTTAATTTTTCGCGCCTTCGCCCGCCAGGAATTTAATATGTTTTAATGCTCTTAATAAAGATGCCATACTGCGGTTTGACCGTGCGACCATGAGTGTGCGTGAGCTCGTGTGTTTGCGTCCGTGTGTGAGAAATAGAGTGCTGGCAATAGAGCAGCGCACATTTTCTAATGTCAATTGTGGGCTTGGAGATTCCTATTTTTAGTCTCGTTTGAAAAAGCGAGGCTTTCTCTCGGAAACCGTACCGAGCTAACAGAGAAAAAGGGAAATACGCTCCAATGGCCTCTATCGTCGCCTCTTTTATTTTCAACAACTGGACGAGTCCTCACCCACTCGGCGTTTGCGTTCGAAAGCTGAACATTTCGAGAATTTCGGATGGAGTCCCCTCTTTTCAAGCATTCGAGTTTGAATCAAGCAATCGTAGACGTATGACTGTCCATCTTCTAGCTCCCCGAAAGCATATGAAACCCGAATGTGACACATCGAAGTTTCTTTTTCGGAGATGTTGATTGATGATACATGCCGCTTAATCGGGCCACCTAGCTGGAACAGTCTTATATGGTCCGAATAGATGGCTGGTCCGAAAAAGCAGTTGGTCAGAATGAGCGGGAATAAAGAAGTGTTGTCCCCCTACCAAAATCATATCGAGGCTATGTCAAGGTGTTTTTTGGAGTTTTTCAAGTGTTCAGCAACATCATTCAGTGGTCCAATTGAGCGGAGTCCAGCGTTTTCTAGTACTAGCTCAGAGGTTGGCGACTTCGTTGGAGTGAGTGAGTACTTGTGATAAATCAATCAACATATCAAGGAGGACACTTCGAGGGAGCATCTTCCACCGAACCAAACGACAGCCGAGCCGGTAATTCCAGTACATACACTCGTCCCAGAAGTCAAAGTCGCCATTAGCGATGGGAATTTATGGATTTGTGAAGAGTTTGATCTTCTGAACGGGACGGCCGAGAGTAGAGGAGAGAAAGCAAAAAACGAGCGGATGCCCCAACTAGAAAAGAACTTTATGGCCGTGCTGGCAACGAGCCACAATGGACGATGACACACGCGCGCACACTCGCAGCACATCCACACATCATATGTCAACGAACATCTCCGGTTTATATACAGCAGCAGCAGCAGCAACAACATAGTGGACACGGAACGACACGACTATCTGCTTTCCCAGAAGTCATAAGGTTCGCTTCCTCGTCTGTTTGTCCGTCCGACCGACCGTCCGTGCTTTAGCCGCTGGCTCGCTTGCTGCCTGGATCCGAATGGCGTACCTCTGTTTGAGAATGGGTTTTGTGGCCTATGTTTACGACGGAACTCTGCTTCGACTTTGACTTCAGCTCCGACGACGACCACGACGGCCTGATGGCCGCTGCGGAACACGTGTACTTCAAGGAAACGGATCGGAGTTCGCCTGTTGCGCTGACAAAAATGCACTCGTCGTCGAATCCGCAGGAGAATATGCAGCAGAGGGGTTCGAACTCAAGGTGTGGGACGTCCCGCTGCGTAGAGAATGTGCACTTCAACGCGGAGCGATTCTCTCTTCCTCGTCCTCAGTGACCTCTTGTTTCGGTGCGACTTTTTCAGCTCTCGACCCCTTCTAATTTCGGGTGGTGTCGATTCCATTAACATACTGCGGCAATCCTCGAACGTTCTCACACTCAGCTGTTGTAGGCGTTACTGTTTAAATGTGGTGACTCTATCACGGGAGCGAATCCTTCCAGCCATCAAGAGACATCGACTGTTTGCATGGCTTCCTCTTTTGCGATCCTTTGTGTTGTTGTTCGGCAATGGCGTGTGATCGAGTCACGATCCGCTCAAAGCTTGGAGCGGATTTTTGGATTCGCCGATTTGCACAGTACATGTTTTTGAATTAACTCGATGCCTGGATGAACTAATGAAGTGTTGGTAGGAAGCTCGATCGGGATCGACCTGAAGATAGCATACCTCGACGAATCTGATGAATAGGAAGCGTTCTGATACGATGATTCGCTGCAGACGCGCAGCAGTCTGTGGCTAGCGACGACGACGACGACGTCAGTTCGTTTGGCAGTCGCTTTACGTGGGAGTAGTTTCAGTCGATGTCGTTGTCGCCGGTGTCCGGCCTCGTCGTCCAATTGTGAACTGGAACCTGCGTGATTGTGGAGGAAGTTCGCTTGGCTGATCGCGCGCACCACAAACACAATCCGGGCTGGCTGGTCGGCTACTGGACATCCATGCGGTCGTCTATCGCTCGCTGGTTCGTCCGTCCGTCCGTTCGCTCGTTCGTTCGTTTGCTGTCTATCGCACAACAGCAGCAGCAGCAGCTTTGTGTTTTACTCCTCCAATGACTCTCGCTGGATTTCTGTGATTGATTCGGAAACCGTAGACCTATTCCGTCCAGAAATCGTGTTTTGTCGATTGCGAGAGTCTCGTGATTTCATCGTTGAGTCGCTGGGCAAAGATGATTTCGGACAGCGGCGAAAACCAGCTCAACACGCCTTTCTGGATGCTCGTCCACAACTCGCTTGGATGGGTTCCAACAGAACAACTTATTATTATAATATATTTGGGCAGTGCAAGAAGTCTTTCTGCACGGCGAGATAATGATAAGAATCCATAACGATAAGCTGAAAGGGGAGTTGTCGTCGTCGTCGTCGTCGTCGTCGACGTAGAGCGTCATGATTAACGTTCAACGCTCGGCCCAGTCAGCTCTGGTCGTGATTCGTTGGAGTGTCATCAAGGTTCTGACTGCTGCTGCTGCCACCGCCACCGCCGCTCAGCCATTAGCGGATAAGAGCGGCAAGCGGGCCTACGCCCTGACAATTCGGCGAAGGTGGAGACATTCACGCCAAACATCGACTCACTCAGCCATAATTCACCTTCATCCTAGCACATACATATATACCCACAAGTATGACATGTATATGCGCGTGTACACGCCGCTATGTTCGAAACCTCCTCGATGCGTGCTCTCCTGTCCACTCCTCCTGTCCTCCTTCCTACCTTCCGTCCGCCCGCAGGTCCGTTATTGTCCTTGTGTTTGATCCTCTTAGCGGTGCGTGACGTGACGATGTCTTGTTCTGAAAGGCGCATGCTCATGCCGCCGCCGCAACTATCATTCCCTAAATGACTCTTCATCTCTCTCTTAACGATGCGGCTGCTGAAGTGACCCCCTCCCTGTGTCCCGCTGCCCGCGTCGCCGTCGTTGACTTTTGCGTTGTCGCCATCGTCGTCGACCATGTATTAAGATTTAGGCACTACACAGGCGCAGAGACATTGGCTGACCGGGCCACGAACCACGACAGATAAACAGATAGACCTCCGGATCGGCCGTCGAAGCCAGCCGGCCGGCCGGCCAGACAGAAATCACAAAAAACTCCGAATTCTGCAACGAAGTGTCGTTATGACCGCCGACCGTAAAACTTTAGCCTGGCTTGCGGGTAGTCGTAGTAGTGGGAGGAAAAGGGGACATTTGGGCAAAATTGTTTTTCTTTTTTTTGTTCGTCTTTTATGATTATTCCTTTCTTCTCGTCGACGAAAAACTTTGCGGTCCAAAGTAAAGAGAAAGAAAATGACGTTTTCCGTGCCGTCTTCTTGTGTGGGGTTGGTTGGCGACCTGGCTGGTCGAAGTCTCTGCTTGCTTCTTTGCCTGTTCACTCACTTTTTCGTTCGCTCTCTCGCTCGCCCGTTTGTCCATCCGTTCGCCGATGCGGCTGTGCTGAAAAAGAAACTGACCAAACAGTACCCGGTTCGGGGACGGCGGCAATGCGGAAAATCGATCAAATCTTCCTGAGGGTGACCAGGCACCACCGATGGAGGCCGCGGGAAATACAGTGTTTTGAGCGGTCTGACTCGAGAACGCTTTGCCACCAATTCACAAATGCATTTGCAAACTCATCAGGACGATGCATGGAGTTCGAAACTCTGGAACCCTCAGCGGAGTCACATTTCCCGGCAGACTCCTTGTCGGAACTCATTCCCTCCAAGTTGGCAGCGTCGAAGGTCCTGTTCAACAAACGTTCTCAACCATTCCGTTCCAGTACTGACTTTCGGCAATATTCCGGCGGGTAAATGGAACTACCAGTCTCCAGGTCCATTTTCGAAGAGGATACATGCAAACATTTGTGAGGTGCCCTTGGGAACACTGAGAGGGGCTGCGGAAAATTATCAGAACAGGAAGGTCGCGTCAAGGATATTGATTGCACTCTATCCAGTGTCATCGGTGACGATTAAGTTCTTTGATCATCGTTAAATACACATGGAACCATCGAAAATCGATCGTGATGAGCCTATTTGGAGAGGTTCTTAGGAAATTGTGCATTCCCATGAAACTCTACGCACGATCTGCGATCTCAGGTACTTCGGACCGGGATCTCAAACGAGAAACTTGGTCCTACTAATGCTCGACAACCAGGAGAAATATTGGAACAATTCCAGAAAAAAAAATTATATTCGGCGGGGTGTACACGTTCTGGACTTCCGAAAGAAATGTTGATCTTAGTCCCCGCGGTCGGGCAAGTGGGGGATCTCAGTCAGTTCAAGGATCGACTCTCGAGGAAGCTCGACATAGGATTTTGCAGTCGGGAGAACCGATCCAGGTAAGACCACTCGGAACAGTATCGAAACTAATCACGGGATGTGCATGCCCTCCGCCGCAGAATGAGGTCGCGTTCAACGTTTCCAAACGAGAATCTCTCCACCGAATGCCCGGAATGATTTACGACATCTCCTCATGAATATTCGTGAGCCCAACGAAAACGATTTTGAAAACAAACTCGCAGCCGCCGCTTTCCAGCCGAAGCTTTCTAGCTCGTCCGTGCCAGAAGCATCAAGGTTGGAGTACGCAATACAATACGATCGAATAAAATAAAAACCTCATCATGAGCCAATGGAAGCGAAACTCGCTAACTATGTACGTATGTATGCATGCATGCATACATGAGTGTCTGAGGCTTCTGCGAACAGTGCCAGATTGGCATTGTGTGCGCGGATTGGTGCATGTGTTACATTCGGTTGTGGGCGGCAGCGTAAGGGGCGATGGTCGGCTTGAACTTGTTCACGGTCCAGCGCAAGTTATAATTGTGTGTCCACTGTCCATTGTCCCTTTGTCCCCGTGTTGTTCCGTGGCTCCACCTGTGCTGTGGTAATTGGTAGCTAGCTGGCTAGCTAGCTAGCAAGCTCACCGGCTCCCTTGCTCTCGGTCGCTCACTAGCCGGCCGGCCGGCCGGCCGACCAACCAAACGTTTCTCTAGATGCCGGACAGGACGGTACCAACAACACGGTCGTCACCGGAATTCACCGTGTGCCGTTCCGTCGTGACTAAAACGGTCAGATGACTTCGTTATCATCATCGTGGTCGTCGTCGTCGTAGCCGCTGTCGGTGTCCAACGACACAAGCAGCATTCATTATCCTGAGGTTACATTCCACTGTTGAGAAACATCATCTATTCGTCTTCACCTGTTCCTTCAAGCTCCGCTGTCGAGCCCGGTCGATCAGCGGCGGTTGCGGTGGCGGCTGTGGCGGCGGCAACGACAGCCTGGTCGACCACATCCGAGGATCGGTCGCGAAACCCGACAAATCCTCTCGCAAATACCCCGGTTCCCCGAGGCGATATTTTTCCAGGCAGCAGCAGCCAGCAGCGAGCAGTTGCATTGACGCGAGTAGAATCAACAAACACATCAGCGACTAACGATCTCTTGTTCAAGGAATTCGCAGAACATCTCGAGTCGTCGGCACGCAAACGCGCGTGCCCAAGTCGCGTGGCACACGCATTTTAATAGTAGAACAGAAAAACATGGAAGGACTAGAGGAAAACCGGACGCGCACTCCACCCGAGGTGGAAGCCTATGGTGCTTATTGGGGCGTTCGGTTCTTCGATCCCCGTTTTCTGGGCATATTTTTCATCCCGCGAGCTGGAGCTGCCGCCGATGGCTGATGCCGATGTGAGGCTGATGATGATGATGATGACGATGATGACGACGACGACTACTACTACGATGGCTGATGGCTCTTGACGGTGACGGTGGAATGGCTGGCCGTGACCGGAGCACGGAGCGGCATCGATGACCATCAGTCCGTCATTCCACGAGCTTGCTAGATATCCGAACAGGCGGACAGTCAGACCGTCAGTCAGACCGTCAGTCAGTCAGTCAGTCCGTCAGGCAGGTGCCGCCGCTGCGGCGACCAAGTCCATGTCGGAGTGATCTGGGTACACCTAGTCCAGGGCCGGATTCCGTGGTTTCTTTCAAGTAGTGACCCCAAGGAACAGAACACCACTACCACCGCCGCAATAGCTGGAAGAACTGCTGCTGATGCCGCTGTCGTCATTACAAATCTGTCTGACGTCAAACGCTTTTCAGCTTTTGCTCGCTTTCGGTAACCACCAGCTTATTCAAGCCGGTCGGCTGGCTGGCTGGCTGGCCGCGAGCTACGAACACAACGATGGCGATGCAACTTGCCACACTTGTCAAACGAACAGTTTCTGAATGGTGGTCCCTTCTCCGTTTTCCACCTTTTCCTTGTTCTTCTGCCGCCCGTTGCGGCGACTAAGTGCGACTGACCCGGCTCCGGAACCAATGAACGAACGGTTTTAGGTCCCTGACAGCCGAGGGAGCTCTGTCCCGTCGAGGGACCTGCGGTCGGTCACGCTAAGTCAAGGGCTGGTCTGACCATCGCTTCTCTGGCCACTTGCTCGCTCTGTTCGCCTGATTCTCATCATTGACGGTGGCGGTCAGAAGTTCGTTCAACGATGCGCTCAACTAGAGGGGCCTAATTCCTTCCGGAGCAATCCGCCCACGCCATGGTCGCGTGCCACACTTTTCTTCTGACTTATCCGAAACGGCTCGAGTGTTTTCTGAACAGAGATCAGAAGGAAGTGAAGCGACGCCAATGATGGCTCACTGATATTTCTTCTGTGACTCGTCAGTGGGCACGACGGACACGCGGCCGGCTTGGCACGCTTCGTTGAGATCTTGGCGTGGCTGCGAGAACTCGCTTGCTACCTGCCCACCAGCTAGCTAGCCTGGCCGACTTGAATCGGAACTTGAATGTGGCAGCTTCGACGGCTACGGCGAACTCCGCGGAACGTGAGTCGTGTGCCGTCGCCGCCGGTGCCGTCGCCATTCTAACAGTGTTGGGTGTGGTCCGCGCGCTAGGATGTGCGGATCGCTGGCCCGCTATAGCTTCACCGGCTCTCGGTTTGTTTGCTTGCCCGGCTGGCTGGTTGGTTGGTTGTCGGCTAGCGAACTGACCTCTGGATTTCTCGGAGAATAATAAGACCACAACCAGAAAGCGCAGCCGAGAAAACTTCTGTTCGGAAACGACTCCTCCAGAAATGAAGAGCACCACCTGAGAACCCGAGCCCGCATCGTCCCAATCCTCTGTCTTCCGCGTGACTTTCTTGTTTGATGCAGATGGGTACTAGAGGTAGAAGAAGCGAGGTAAAAGTTCATACCGCCACATGGTGACCAATGTTGTTGCGAGGAACTACTCATGGGGTAACCGCCGAGCCGGAGTGCATTGACTGATCCCGAACGGAATCCAGTCGATCGGAAGACGAAGATCCTGCGCTCGCCCGGTTCGGCGCGCGACATGTGGTAGTCAGCGAGTTGCTTTTTTATTCGCTGTAGGGTTTATTTTTTGTCTTGGACAACATTCTCGACGTGTGCCGCTAAATGTCCTCGCTACCGCCAACCAGATGTTTGTTCGAAGCAGTCAAGGGATCTACTCTCGTCTTCGGGTACCACTTTGTAGTCGTAGAAGATTGAGTTCCGAGACTCATGAAGTTCCGAAAGTTCATCGAAGATCTCTGAATGAATTTGAGGTTTTCGTCCCCGTTTTCCTCCGTCCCTCTTCCAAGAGCTACCCCAGCAACGGCTTTGATTGCCTTGATGTTAACGTCCACTAAAAACTGCCGTCAACGACCCATTTTGCCGTTGTTGCTATCGTCGATGTCGTCCGTGGTCGGCCGTTTGGTAATTCAGCAAGACAGCGAGCCGGGAAGTCGAGTTAAGGGGGTTAATCGAGGATGTGACGTCCGTTCGCTTCGGAACTCCCCTCTTTGCCGTCATGGAAAGCTAACTTATTCCTTTCTTCCATACGCTCGTTCCGGCCAGATCTGAAACCGTCAACGTCTTGTCGCTGTCGTTAAGCCGCCAGCCGAATCTCCACCGCCGTTTCGATCATCATCGCCACCGGTGACGATGCGACAACCTGCCCGAGAACGAAAATAAAGGAAAAAAAAAAAGAAACGAAGAACGGAACGCAGAAGAAGCGGCAGCGATCGCATAAAGTTCTCATCTCACTTAAATCGTTGCATCAACTCCACCCTTCCATTCTTTCTGCTTTGGACCCGATTCGGGTCGAAATCGATTTGAACTTCGCCATCGAGGTCACGACGCAACACAACACTGCTGGTTTCGATCGACGTACGCCGCGATTTCGTCAAACGCGCGAATATTCTCCGTGCCACGCGTGCCGGCGATTCAAAAATCCTGTTTTCGTTAGGTAGGGATATCGGTTCAGAAAACGCCTGAAGAAAATTGTCAAGTTCTTGTTTGGTTCCGGTTCAGATCTACGGTCGGCAAACATTCAAAGAGAAAGAGCGAAAGACGCTCCGCTGAAAGTCTACGAAGATGACGGCGGCGGCGGCGCGGCGTCGTCGTCGTCGTCGCCGACAGCGACGACCATCGCCGAGACCTAGAGCGAAGAGGCGTTTCTAAAACAAAGACAAGCTCCTCCCCGAATGCTTTGGGACATGATTAGAAGACAACGGGTTTTCGTTTTTCGTTTCCTTCTGTCATTGTCGCCGCGATATAACGCAATGCTCATCGAGCACATTGAGCGCAACAAGTTTCAGCAAGTGGAGCGGATGGCTAATCGGCCGGCGAGCGGCTCAGAATTGAGAAATTCGCGATCATTCCGAAGCAACAACATAGGTAAGCAACTCGAAACCTATGCCGACGCACCGATGTCCTTCGATAACCAACGGCCAAATCACGTGGGAATCCTCGGAAATCCACGCATCAGGACATCAGGTAGGACATCGTCCACATGAACAACGAGCCAAAAACGATGGGAACGTTTTAATTGCGTTGAAACGCGACCGGAATCCCCACTGGAGCGTACCGACTTTCTACCGGACGTGGTGACCGGCGCGGATTTCAAGGGAGCATGCTGGGGTCGTCAGCCATGGATGTCAGCGTCCAGCGGTAAAGCCCAACGGGTCGGTGATGCCCACTCGCGTTCACCTGCGCTTCCGTCGACGTTCCCACGGAATCCACCGCCGTCGCCCCCGCTCCTGAAACCTGCCCCAGTCCGGACACCTGGTTCGTACGCACTGTAGCGTCATGGACTATGGCCTGTCGCCCAACGCCCTCAATCGTCGACGACGGCAACGACAACGACAAACCGGGCGAGTAAGCAGGTAGCCGACCACCGGTCATGGGAACGAGAACGATCACTGCTCGCCGTTCAGGTGACCTTACAGACTTCAATGATCCAGTTCAAGTTTAGACAAAAAATATGATTTTTTTTCTTCTTTCTCTTTTCTGTGACGGATGACTTCATGCCGGTGCTGTTGGTGGAAAATGGTTTCCCGACTACAAATTTCGTTACAAGCCCCATGACGTGTTGTGCGGAACCGGACAATACCGTCCCCGCCATCGTCGGCAGCGCCGCACCGATGCCTTGAACGAAACGCCAATTAATGGTGGTCTTTGATGCGTTGAATTTTCGACATTCTTATGTAGATTGTCCGACACAGAAGCGCAGAGCATTTGCTTCAGTAGCCGCGCCGTTTCCTCGCTACTACAGACGCTGCGCACCTTACTCTCTTGCTCGCTCGTTAGAGTCGACCAGCTGAAGTGAGGAATCGTATGTGAGGAATGAATAGCGTTGATTTGATGTGTCCTCCTACAACAGAAAAGATGCGAGGTCTTTCGGCCGCACGACACAACCCGGTAACATCCTCTCATCATTCGCTGTATGCGACCGAAGCTCCTTCGCGTAACGATCCTATTTCAGCCTAGATCCTCTGAATACTCATCGGCCTCTGCCGACATACAACACGCCCACGAGGCTGCACAAGGACAGTGGCTGCAAAGGATAGATATTCAGGTACGTGGGCAGTGAGGTGAGCCTTTCCGCAAACCAAACTGACCCCGTTCGGTGGGTCTCGCTGCTATCTTTGTGTGTCATGCTCTCAATCATGCTCGCACTTCTGATTGTGAGTTTGTGAGCGAACTTTGTTTCAGGAGCCACGTAAGCGAGATAAGAATCTTTTTCAGCCGCTCAAAAACTGCGACTTCTCGTCCGCTGGTGGACGAAGTTGGTTCGGAGGAACGCCATTGGCCAGTTGTGCTAATCGTTCATGCGATACCAATCGTCGCTCCCCTATCAGTGTTTATCAGAAAGAAAGCTCCATTGAATTTGTACGAGAGGAGGAAAAGAAAGGCTTTCAAAATGGCGATTAGTCTCTTCGACCGCGGCTTCATAAAAATCATCAAGGGATTCAATGAATGGAACAGGGAACTCGGCCAGGGGTTCGAAGTGCTTTGGAGCACGCTGCTACCACCGAACAACGACGACGACGACGAGGAGGACTTTAGGGCAGAGCTCAGGGGTTTGGGGGGTGTTGGGGGTTGAGAGTGAGCTGCGAGGGATTCGAGAGAAGCCGCAGCCAGTCGGCAACGAACGCCGCCACCACCAGAGGGAAAACCAGGAGAGGAACAGGAGGGGTCGGAGGAGGAGGAGAATGACGACGAGGGACGGGAAAGTGATAGTGAGTAATTTGTACCATTTAACATCCATCCAGAAGAATTCGGGGGGCTTTGCTCCTCGGCATAGAAACCGCCATTATCGAACAAAGGATTCGAGGGAAGTGAAATGGGGTGGCGACATCTCTCAAAAGCTTGCCGCCATTGCTACCATCCAAGCAGTGTCAATGGGGACGAATGGGGGTGTCATTCACAGCCATCCAGTGGCACGGGCGGCCGCCTTCGCCAATGAATTTCGACCGCAGGAAAATGCCTTTCCGAAAGAAGTGGGAAATCGCATATCCTTTTATTTCGTCGTCTCTGTCGTAACCGCGCCGCGCCGCGCCACAGGACTTGGACAGCCCCACCGAGGACAGCGGGATAATTGCCGCTTGCCAAAACCACCTCACAAACCCCCGAATAGAATAACCGGACGGCAACGCAGCTCCAACGAGCCGTCGACGGTGCGGAAGCTGCGCTCGAGATTGCCCGAGAAACTTTCAAACTTTGGAGATGCCGCATTCAAGAAAAAAAAAGAGGAAATATCACCTATTACAATGATGCGAGGGACATACAGCGCTCACGGAGAAGGGAGGATCATTGAAACTATGCAAATGCATACCCCGCGAACGAGAGGTTCGATGTTCCCACACCCATTGTACCCTCGATTGATATATAGATTTCTCCTGAACTACTGTCATGGCGCCGTTATCGCTGCGCCGCATCATGAAAAAACATGAAGTGCAAGCATCGAGTCCTGATCATCGGGAAGTGTGCGTCTAAAGTGAAGCTGTGTCGGCCGGGAACGGCATCAAAAAGATCGAAAACTTCGTTACTTGCCCCCCATGGCCCCGAGAGTCATCATCGATATTACAATCATCGTCATCTACGCTATCGTCGGCATCATCACGGTGGCAGTTTTCGGTCGGAGTTTCGGTTCGCAACACACTCGCTTCCTCTCTCTCTCTCTTTCGGTAGATTTTTCGGCGTTGGCCGTTTTCGGCTTTTGAAAAGTTGGCGCGCCACCGCCTTCTAACAATCGTTTTTGTTCTCTCTCTTTTGGAGCTAATGATTTTCTCCTTTGCCTCTAATCGGAATTCCATAAGAGCACAATGAGGAAAATCGCGCGCCCGTGTACGCGTTATCTGAGAATGCCTCGCCGAAAGTTCGTTCGTTTCGCCGATGCGAGTTCGCAAAGCATTAAACTTGAATGGCCGAAACGGATCTACCACCACCACCACCACCACGAGCAACAACAATCCTTCGGCAAACTGACATTGTCTTTTTGAATGCTAGAAAGCACAGGAGTCGGCAACCGGCGGCGGCGGCGGCGCGGCGATGGAAGGCCTTTCAGACGACGGGAATCGATCTCGACAGCGGCGACCGCACCACAGAGGCGCAAAAAATGCCCCGAGTCCACGTGACCTCGGCATTGTTTCCGCTGGCCGACGCTAAAGGCACGCCAGAGGGATATTTTATGCGACCCGAGCAAGTCGCTCTCTAGCTTGAAAATCCCTCGCGGAAGAGGCACAGAGAGGAAACGGGATCGATTCGACGACTGCGAGCGAGCGAGTGAGCGGTCTCGATGGTTTAGAGAACGTTTCCCCTCGTTACCCGCCGCCGGCCGCGTCTCTATGCGCGTCTCTACTCGCTGCTCGTCAGAATGCCGAATTTCGACGTTGCCTTCTATTCGAGAGATCCTTCCGGACGCTGCGAGTTTAATCCAATAATATTTTTCGCGTCATTTCGCATCCACAATTCCACGGCACAAGAGTCGGCTGGGTTAACCACAAAAGAAAAGTTGGGAGCCGTCCCGACATTTCCCATTCTTCAAAGCCAACCTAATGGCGCTGAGAATCACCCATGACATGGCAGAGAATGCGATGCCTCTAAAGTCGTCGGGGCGGCGCGGCGCGACACTCGCTGCAAGAAATGGAGCACGCACGATAATTCTGCTTCCGTTGTCCGGCATCGCTGAGCGTTGAGCTGCGTATCCGTGTTCATCAACGCGTACATTTTCCCGTCGAGCACGTTCCCGAAGAAAGCCGAATAGTAGAGCAAGACATCGCACCCCGGCCTCGTACGGCCGGGCCTGTTCAATAATAATCCTCAGAAAACTTATGAAGCGACGACGCTTGCCTCCTCCATAACGAGCGCTTGTTGTTGACGCGTTGGCGTGGACCACTTTCGGGAAACTTCCTGAATGTCGACTTGCTTGCGAGACGTCCTCTCATTTGCTTGCGGCATCACCATCGGTAACCGAATCTATTTTCCTTGAGGTTGAATTTATTTCCTGCTGACTTGTGCAATCGTAGACGACGCTGTCGTCTACGATTATGCGCGAGGTTCGGAAGAGGGCTCCGGGATATAACGTTGCATTGTAAGTACATCACCATAACACACTCGTAAGCTGAACTGTCAACAAAGGCTTCACTTTCGCGCTTGCCCGCACTGCGTCCGACCGATGACGTGCTCTCTGGCTCGCTTGCCTGCCTTCTCGCTTACTCAAGACAGACGACAGGTTACCCTGTGCAGGCTATTACCTTGCATCATAGCTGGTTTGTTATCTTTTTCGAGAGTCTTATCGCACCTCAGCCATTATCCTCGCTGAGACGACGTAATCTCTGCGAATGATTGTCTGTCTGTGTTTTCGTCTTTTCTACTGTCTCTCACGGCCGGACGTACTGACTGACTGACCGCCTGTCCGTCCGACGATGGGTGCCTGTTATCGTTTCGAGGAACGCGTTGCTCGTTGTCGTCGTCGTCACCCGTTCTCTATCAGCAAGGCCAGAATCGGACAGAAGTACCGAAACCACGACTGACCGACGGAGCCAACGACGAGTCCGGTGTTGTCTCTTCGTCATCATAGTGTTTTCGTTGGAAATCTCTCTTTCCGTGTTCCTTTTATTTCGGGGATTTCGGTTTTAGTGTCTGTGAGGGAAGCTAGTAAACGATTGCGCCACGGTCATCGGTGTGTCATCACAGCAAGGGTTGGCTTGAACGGTTACAGCCCGGAGGGAGAGCAGAAGAGGGTCGCGAGTTCCACAAGCTTGTTAGAACTAATTGGAATCAGTGACTGAGTTGTAAAAAAAAGCAGGACTAGCATGTGATCTGCTGTCGCCTTTGAAACAATCTCTGGCCAGCTGGACGACCTCGGAACCGAGAATCGGACGAAATCCGCCGAGGCGAACCATTTGAACAAGAATTTCAGATCCTCAGCGTTCGTGGCTATTTCACGTCGCCCGTAGAATCCGTCGTGAAAACTCTGCTAGTTTCGCTAATCTCTGTTGAAATGCCAAAGTTACTCTGAACTTCTACCTATAGCGCCTAGTGGTCGTTAAGGTGGTGCTGGACCGATGTGAGACGAACGAAGAAGTCTCAGCAGCTCCCGGGGATGCTGCATTTGCTCGAAGCTTTCGCCTTGCTGACAGGGGACCGGAAAGCGAGGGCAGAGACGGGGCCTTTCAAATTCAAATGCATCTCTTTGTTCAGAACACCCCAGCAGAAACTCCCTCGGAGCCAGAGGTTGCTGTCGGCAGGCCATTGCGCGTTCCTGCCTGAGCCTGCTCCCTCACTTGCTTGTCTCCGTTCTTGTCTGCTCGTCCGTGCGCCAGTCTGCTCTACTCGGTCTTCACTCGCTGAAGCAAATCCCGAAAATGAGTATCTTCTCGATCGCATGTAGGCCTGAAACTTCGGTAGTTTGTCTTGAAGGCTCAGAATCAGTCGTCGACACCAAGCTCCTGGACATTCAATCGAATACCAGAGCGACAAATGGACATGAACCCGAGAACATTCTCATCATATGAGCTCGAACTACGGAAGTATTTCAGGTTATGTGTTGGAGGAGTGCTTAAGATTGATTGCGGGGCTGTTTTCTAGAAAATCTCAAGAATCCAGCGGAGCTTATGTCGATCCAAATCCTGCAAGCCTCGAAACTTACATCGAGATCTCGTACTCAGTTACCAAAACAAGGCAATCTGGACAACGATGGGGATGAGGCTGAGAAACGTAACCTCGGGATATTTGTCGGGGACTCGAATAACTCCGATCGTTTCGTTACCTCCCTATTCCGGGGATCGAGCCAACACATTGCCCATGCTCGAACTACATATCACGTGAGATTCAACCACTTACGAAATATTTTGAAGAGAGTTAGGAAGTTACGCAATAGAAATATACAACCGCAGTTTTATCCGAGGAATAAGAAAAACATGTCTTATGTAGGGCTCCCCGACAGGAATGAGCATTGGTTGCGTAGGTTCCTTGCCGCTTAAATCGTATCAAAGTTATGGAGGAAGTTATGGCGGCGATGATCGAACGGTCCATGGCTGGAAACTGGAGCACCAGCCTGGTCAGCGTATGGCGAGCTTTCATGAGTTGGTATTTCATGAGCTCTCGAGCTTCTCATATGGAAGCGAATCTTCGCGGTTATAGATCACGTTGGTGGTTTCAAAGCCGCCTCGATCTCTGATGAACAAACACCGCAATTGTACGATGGAACCATGACGGCGACAGCGGACGATACCCCACGTTATCGCAGCGGCATCAGCGTCTCAGCGACAAACAGGCAAGATTCAGAACTGTGATACATTCTCTACTTTTAACGGCGACAAGCAAAACGCCGTCCATAGGCCGTTTGACATCCGACAGACTGTTCTGCAATGTTTGTTCGTCAACCGTTCGTCTGTCAGTTGTTCACTCGCTCGTCCATCTGAACGTCAGCAGTTGGCTCGACCGCCCACTACTAGGTCATTGTGGATTTCGTCCCCGTGTAGACTTGTTGAAATTTAACGACGACTGTTTTTACGTCGCGAAATAATGGTTTGCAAACGCTCTGCACAAGGGGGAAAGTATTCAAAGCCATCCGAGGAAGCGGAGGGAAAGAGCTCACGACCGTCCCCGAAGGGAAGTGGGGGGAAACGTCATGGGAACGGTGTTGGGAGGAATAGAGGATAAGATCCATGCATATTTTTCGTCAACTTTTCCGAAGGAGCTTCGGCGAAATCGGTTACCCGGGACTGGAATGTATCTCAACTCGGAGCCGAGTGAGTCCGAAGTTGGATCTGGGTCGAAGAAATAGCTGATGCGAAAACAAGGGCCGAGGTAGTTGAGATGGACAATGCAACGACGTCTCGTAAACTTAAGATCTCAGTGACTGATGTGTATGTGTGCGTGCTCTTGATAAGCTGGAACTTCAGTTCCAGCGGCAGTAATTACCGCTTATGTGAGCTGCGGATTGAGCACCCGACGTCGCTCCGACCAATAGCTGACGACGACTGTAATGACCATAATGGCTACATTGTGCTCTGGTCAACTCCATTAACGGCGACATTATATTCGCGAAGTAAGGAGCGTTGCGTCGACTCGCGCTCCTTATCAAACTGCGAATCAAGCAATGTTTATGATATGGGGCAATTTGTTCAAAGTAGTTTCTCCGCCTCCGCAATTACCGTCGGCTGAAAGAGAGATATATATGAATAGACTGAGCTGAGATTCTAGTTCTCAGTGAGCCTGGAATGACTCCTCGCTCGTCGTTGATCTTGCAGTCACCTCGATGCGCATTGGCCCGCGACTTTGGCGGAAAACCTGCGTTTCGCTCGGCACTCACGTTGCTGTGTCTGAAACAGAGAATGATAAGGACTAGAGCCCTCTTTCCACCCGAACCTTTCGAATCATTCCGAAAATCAACGAGGGGGTAATCCCCCGCGATATACTTTTACCCACCCCTTTTTAAATAAAGCGTATTTGAATTGAATTGAATTGAATCCTTGCGTAGGTACCTCTACTGCACGAAGCGAATCACTGAAATTCAGGAACTTTGAAAAAGGAGGGAATCTGCTCGCAGCGTACCCTCAACGGAGTGCAATCCATTCCTTCGGGTAGTGCAGCCAGGGTCTTGGAAAACTTAGTCTCGGACTTTTGCGCAACAACTACGACGCGACTCGAACACCTGTGGAATCTGGAGCACCGACGTTTCAGGGATGTTGAAGTTAGGCATACGGATCGTTAGTATGGTTGTTACGGGAAAAAGAAAGATGGTGAACTCATGCTTTCAGAGTTCGAACTCCGAGGACTCTCTTTTCGTGATTTACGTCTCCGGCACCTGCCCTGTTCTGCGCCATCTTTGTTCCCTCGACGACAAAGCCACTTCCGGGCCATTGTGCTTCCCATAATGGACTGTGAGTCTACGAGACGCTTCTTCGTCAAAGCATGTCGGCGGCCGCCTGCCTGTCCGTTTGCTTGCTTGCTTGCCAGCCTGATTCGCCCGTCCCTGCGTCAGTCTGTTCGTCCACTTGACAGTAAACGGAGAGCGGCCCATCCTGACCTGTTCAAGGTGAAGGTTAGCTTTTTGCAAGCGTAATTCCTTGTTCTTGAGGAAGTGTTGAGCCCGTTGACGGGGTAAACGAACTGAGGGGCAAACGGCGAGAAAGCAATCCTTCAATCGATTCACATTTTTCATTCAGAGCGAGTGGAACAATGGAAGGACGGCAAAACAATTTACCAAGCCGATTTGCTTTCATTGGCACCGTCACAAGCCCGCAACAGATTTCTGCGTTCAATACTACTCAGTAGCGGGATCCGGGGAAAAGGAAAACACCGAAAGCCCCGATCGTTGAGGTCAACTCGAGACTCATTATGGGCTTCTTACCACTTGTCAATACAACCTTGGTCGATACAGTTTCTCTGGGATCCATTGTCGAGGCTGACGAATTTTCTGTTTCCGGGACTCCGCTCCAAGTCCGCACTCCGCTGCTCACTTCCCTATGCTATATCTATTTGTCGTCCTTTGGCCTTCTGGGCCTTGATCCTTCGCCTGAGTTTCGGAGCTTCCGTGGATAGTTTCCGTCACGACCTCTGCTTGCCGTCCAAGGCAACAGCGTCACCATTCCTTGTCGAGTACGCGTACTGTTTTCTGTGTGCCTCTAGCTCTCGCGTCTCCAGCCTCCACGCAGTGAAATTGACCTTGTCTCTCCATCCGACAGCCCTCTCGTTCAGAGTCACCGATTCAGGAAGCAGGAACTGCATCGCTCGCTCCCCCGCTTCGTCCCTCGTCCCTGTCCCTCGGTCATCATCTCCTGTCATCGGGAATCCCCGCTCAGCCACTCGACCCCGGGCATTCTAGCTGGGCAAGACAGAATCTATATCCTGGTTCGGCAGAAAAGTGCGCGCGAGTATGCCCTCTATCCTCTAAGAAGGAGAAAAAGGAAAATGATTGCGTAGTGTCCCCTTAATGGTTGGGCTGGCTGGCTCACTAGCTAGCTAGCTGGTTGGCTGGCGGGGTGGCTGGCGGTCCGCGTTTGGTTGGGCGGCCGCCAGGGCGCGATAGCATCGTCGTGCGCCGTCGCCAGCTCGACCAATAGCGTTCGTGAGAGAGCTAGGACGACGTTTGGATTGGCGCACAGCGAGCGAGTGTCAGCCCTTCGTTGGGTCTTCGGCCGCTGTGAAAGGCTGGCAGCCGCGCCTTTTCAAAAGACCTATTCAGATTCTCGCTATTCATCGGTATGAATGGTTCGCGCCGCTAAGGGGAGCGCCTAAGTGTTTTCCAACGAAGATAACGGTTTTCCCTAGGCTCCTCCGGCCACAGGAAACTGTTTGCCGATTTCTGCATCGGCTCTGTTACAACTCGACAAACTCAACCTGAAACCAGCAGAAACAAACACACACGTGCAGGAGCACAAACTGCTCGACGGAAACCTGACAGAGCAGCAACTGCACATTCCCAGTAGGAGCAGAGTTCGAAGCAGGAGCCGCAGCAGCAGGAGAAGAAAACCCAGTGAGCGCCAGTGGTGACGACGGCGACGACGGAGGAAAATCAAGACCAGCAAGCAGTCGCAGGACGAGAATCAGCTTGCCTGTTCGACCGAGTTTCATCGCAACGATCAACCGTGCTAGTTTCGTGCTTGCTGGCCGTCGACGTCGGCCTTCGTCGATAGTTCGTGTTCGTGTTAAAACTTTTGCCTCGTTGTGGTCGGTTTGAACTTTCCGTGTGATTGTGACTGTGCAGTGATTTCGCCTCGGTCGTTCCGTGTTTTTGTTCCGCAAGTTCGTCGAGGACGAAAACCCGAGCGACCCGACATCATCTGACCAGAGGTCCGAGCGGTGAAGTTGGTGAAGAAACGAAGACGGCGACCACGGAAACTCCAGCATCAGCAAGAGCAGCTACATTCTACTTGAAGTGCTTCAAGACAAAGTGTCGTCATCAACCTCATCGTCGTCGACAGCATCATCTGCCTAGATTCGGATACATCTTCTTCAGGGACTCAAATCGAGTTCCTTGTCAACTGCCAGCCAGCCAGCCTGCCTGCCTGAAGACGGAAGACAACTTGAACGTGCGTGTGCCTTCGAAGCCTTCTGCAGAACACTTCCCGAAACAACAGTGGCAAGGTGGTTGTATTACGGTGAAACAGTGAAACAACTCGAAGATAGAGTTGTTATCAAGCAATCAATCAAGCGACCGCAACACCACCAAATCAGATAAGCTCAGAGTTGGCACTCGAAGTTGGCCGCCTCTCTGTCTGCTTGGTTGGATTAACTCAAAGTTGGAGGACGAACGCTTAATCTGAGAGAGCTAGCTGCTCAACTCGGCCCACCCAGCCGGTAACTGGTAGTTGTTGTACTGCTGCTGATGGTCGTAGTGGTGGTGGTGGTGAGCAGCAGCAGCCGCCGCCGCAGCAGCAGTAGTTCCCAACAGTCTATTGGCTCCACTCGACGCCGAACTACAAAAAATCCACGATTCTCTCCGATCGAGAGAAACAGAGAGCCATCGAGCGGGAGCAGAAAGACCGGTGTCGACAGTTGAGTACTCTACTGGTCGCTCGAGGAAACTCGGGAATCAATTTAGCCGATACCCGGAGCCCAAACCCCAGTAGCAGCAGCAGCAGCAGTAGCAGAACCGGAGGAGCGAGAAGAAGCCAGCAGTATTTACCCCAACCTTCACAAAAATTCGCGACACACACACACACACATACTCAGAGCCAGTCCGCCCGACGGACAGACCGAAAGAGAGAGAGCGAGCGAGCGCGAGCGGCTGACTGAGTGATGGTGATAGAAGGAGATCAGTTGAGCAAGCAAGCAAGCGAACTGCTGAAGTACCCCGGCTGATCGTCATTGGACACAACATTGAATGTTCATCGTACCGCCGCCGGGAATCCGACCCAAACTCCAGAACTCTTCTTCCGGACCACCACCGCCGCTGGAACGAAAACCCAAACTCCGGACGAAAACAGTGGTCATCGTGGACGAGCGAAGAAACATCGTCGACGACGAGAAATTCTAAAAGTGTTCGCGTGAAGCTCCATCGTTCCTTCGGTCGACAGTGGACCCTTCGGAACAGCGAAGTGCTTTGTCGTTTTGTGAGTGAGCAGCTTCAAGTGCCCGAACAAAACACCGCTCCGACCGACTCCTAAGACGAACAGAGTGGCGGCAGAAACAGCAGCAGCAGCAGCAGCATCCGCAGCTATACCGGTGCTCAGAATATCATTGTCATTGAACACAAGTCAAGCTCGATCCGAGAGCCAAAAGAAGCAAGAAGCGAACTTGTGCGCCGAAGAGCTCGCCCGATGGACATACGAGTGTGAATTGCGATAATTCGACTCGCGTCAAGCATCCGTCCCTTCGTTTGTCCGTCCGGTCGACGAGTCAGAAACGCGAGCGAGCGATCGAGCAAAAGCTGTTTTGGAGAATCATGGCATCGACGTCCAGTCCACCTGCATGGCAACAGTCTTGGCCGGCGGCCGCGGCGCACGACGCCAACGGCCCGTGTCACTGTCAGTACTGCGCCAGTGGGGGATCGTGCGAATCGTCGCATCGAGATTATTACAACGATCGAGCAAACAGATCACCACAGCGAGGCGCGGGCGACAACACTCAGGACATGCATGGCGACGACATGCGCAACACTCCTGAACACCGGGGCCCTAGTCTGCAGCTGAGTTTAAGTCAAAGCGATTTCAAGCCTCTCGACAGGTTGGGCTTGATGGGAGCCGAACGGCTTCCAGACTCACGGGCTGGATCTTTGGAGCAATCTCGACAACAGCTGTTCGAGCGACAATTCTTCGGAATCACGGAGTCTACAGCGGAGGCGCTAAAACAGATTGGGCAGCCTTCTCCAAGTTCACCGAGTCAAACACACCTGGGTCAGGATTTCATGTCCAGAAGTACTTACCAGCCCGGGCAAGTGGCTCAGCGGGCGAGCACCAAAAAAGACGCCGATAGGGTTCGTAGGCCTATGAACGCGTTCATGGTGTGGTCACGTGGGCAAAGGAGGAAGATGGCACAGGAGAATCCGAAAATGCACAATTCCGAGATATCGCGAAGGCTGGGTGCCGAGTGGAAGCTGCTGTCCGAGGCAGAGAAGAGACCCTTCATTGACGAAGCGAAGAGACTTCGAGCCGTGCACATGAAGGAACATCCGGATTATAAATACCGACCAAGGAGAAAGACAAAGACGTTGATGAAAAAGGAGAAGTATGCCGCTCCTACAGCGCCTTCGGTAGGGGGTCAGGGCGGCCCCACGGACTCCGTACTGCAGCGCAATCCGATACAGGCCGCAAACCGGCTTCCAGGGATCCAGAACAATATAATGCCTCTCGCAGACTCGACGTGCGATTTCTACTCCCCTGTGGGTACCTATACGCCACAAGGCTACTCTCTGACGGGCGACTTCTACAACCAAATGTACCAACAGTCGCAAATGAACCCTCTGTACCAGCGCTACGACCAGTACCCTTGCCCAGGCTACGGATTCGGCTACTCTGCGCAACCCGGTACGCCGGGCCAGCAGAGTGTTCGGAGCGACGACAGCGGAGCCGCAACCCCGAACGGTTCCCCTGGCTCTACTCCAGGTTCAGTCAACCTCTCCGGAAGCTCCTCGGGAGTCCTGTCGGGAATTCCGGCCGCTTCTGGATCCTTGTCCGGTAATATAAACTCGAACCTTGGTCTCAATCTCGGCTCTAACTTGGCTTCGAATCTGCCTGGTCTTGCTGGTGCTGGAGTGGCTCTTAACGGTGCTGGTGGCAATGGTGGTGGAGGTGGTGGTGGTAATGGCGGTGGCAATGGCAACAACGGTGGTGGTAATGGCGCAGGTGCGGGTGGAGGTGCTGGAAACGCCGGAGGAGGAAGATCCGCTCATACTCCAACGCTAGGGCTTTCAGGCCAACCGCCCTCCCCAGGAACCTCGATGGCCAGTTCCGTTGGACTCGACCTCAGTGGGGCCATGTCGGCGGCAGCCGGCAACCTGGCCAACGTCGCTCGAAGATATCCAAATGGAACCGACTTCAGAGATATGATGTCCGCCTATCTGCCTCCTGGTCATCAAGGAACAGCTGAGGCTGGTGCTCAGTCCTAGGAGACAAAGCGTCATTTGAAAGACTTTCGTTTTCGGGCTTTCGACTCATCGAGGCAACATTGAAACGGCGAACGATCCCGAGCGCGTCTACCCAGAGTCTGTTCTGTGTTCTCCTCATTCCTGTCCTTCATCCTCCCATTCCTTTACTCCCTCCCGTCCCCAATCTCCCCCCGTCGATCTTCGACTCCCGATCTCCCCTCATCATTCCCATCTCGTAGTCCTTTCTCCCTTCCTCTTCCAAACTGTTCCTCCGAGTGATTTTTCGTCAAGAACTTTCCTAGAATAGCACCATGAACGAAGCATCTTCCTCTCAAACCAACACCTCAAGCTACACCTCCAACAGCAACTGAACCAACAAACAAACAACAACCGCTACCGCAAGCTGTACAGTTCGACAACGGAAGCGGATATTATCCACGAAAGCGAACCGAAGCAGAGAACAACAACAACAACAACTTAAACAACTTCAGCATCAACGCAATTCGGAATTCACCTGCAAGTCGTTGTACCTACATGAATACATACAAAGCAACATAAATATGTACTGATAGATAGACAGACAGACTGATAATGGTGTCGATTGTTTGATTGTGGAAGGTCCCGATCAGACCACTTGAATTTATTAGCGAAAATTATAGCTTCAGTATAGCTTCTAGGTATACACGAGTAGAAACTAGTATCAGTAGTTAGGAATTATTTAAGTGACGGCCTAGGTAATTCTAAGACAGAAAACAGACTGCAGGCTGCGGATATGATCGACAGACACTGGAAAATGAATTTTTTTGTGGTGAAAACGCCTTCCTGCGACAGGCTGATCGACTCTCCGTAGGTGGGACAGTCTGACCGTATTTCTACCGGGAGGCTAGCAATCATACAGCTGCAATAAAAAATAAGTCTTCAACTGCGCATGCATCCAAGACGTGTTCTTCTATGATGGCCTTCTTCGAGGCGAGGCCTCATCCGTCGGACCGCCTGATTGAGCGACTGGCCGACCGTTCAAGCTCTCGTTTCCTCTCCGTCCACCCGGCGGTCCCGTTACGGAGAAGGTTACGTTTGTGCCTCGTGATTACGAAGACGACGACGACGATTGTGTGACGAGTGCGATTGTATTAAGCGAATCGCTGTCTTTGATTACGCTTCTATAGAACGAGTGAAAATTGAGCGCCCTGAGAGCAAAGAGAGAAAGAGAGAGAGTTGCTGGAAGAAGGCAGCGAGTTGACAGGGAGAATGAGTTCTGCAAAATCAAACTGCGTTCTGCGAGAGCCTGAACAGACTATGTAGACAGTACAGGTGCAGGTGGAGAAGACCAAAGTGGAACCGACGATATAAATATTTAGAATGAAACAAAGAGAAGACGAAATGACGATGACGATTGCTATTATTATTAATTAATATTATTATGATGATGTAACGAAAAGATGAGACAAACGGGAAAAAAAAAGAGTTTAATAACCTCACGAATGGAGAAGGCGATAACGATGACGATAATAAGAATAAATGAAAACACTAATGTCGATACGAAATATCCTGTATTCCTTTTTCTAAGAATCTCATATATCGATCATTTGAGCCTCGGTTCGGCATCGAGAAGTTCTTAGCGTTCATCTGCCGGTGCTCCTCTAGCTTCAGTGTTTTCCAGTGCTGAGGGGATGACCGCGTAAGCTCCCGGTTGCGAAAGAACTCCGTTTCAGTTCACCTGCCAAACATCTTCATAATCATTCACAGTTTCGCGCAAACTCGCTGGTCTACCTTCTCGGCTCGCCGACGGAACCAAACATTTTTCGCTCGTGCTGTTTGTTTTGACATCTCAAAGCAAAAACGGTTCAGAACAAGTTCACCGACTCATTTCTTGTATCAGGGAAAAACCTCAAGTGGCTTTAAGCCCTCGAGCGCGAGATACTTTTACTACCAACACTGATTTATGAGTAGGTGACAGCTTAGCTTCGGAGGGGGTTATTCAGTCAAGGATCGCTTTCAGTCCTCAACGACTTCGTGTTGATGACGGGCTCGTTATTTCGGATAGAGAGCCAAAGTCCTCACGTTCAAGGCATGTATCCGATACACTCATACTCTGATCGGGTAACTGATCGGACTCTTGAATGGTGGTCGAGCATGATCGGTTTATTCTGAGGACGGGAGTAGGCATCACAGTGTTTCGGAGCCGAGGTTTTGCAGCTTCAAACCACGCCGTCAGGACTTTACCAGGGAATGGAACAATTCATGGGAGGAAAGGCGATCGATTTTCAAGGATTGCTGCATCCAGAGCATCAAAAGTCAGAACCCCATGGAGCCTTTCCCCCTGGAAATTCGGGCGATCTTGCTCCTCGGTTTGTGTTTGTTTTGTCAAGCTCCCAAACGATCAGCCTTCTTTTATCATCTCACAGTTGACGTGATTCGTTTGGAGAGGAAGCGGAATTCTATTCTTTGGTTTCAGGAATCGCACGAAACAATCAGAGAGGATTTTGGCAGCGACGCTGGCGGGCAGCGACAAAACAAGCCGTTCCGCTGGTCAGTCTCCCTTCTGTCATAGTTCTCCTAGACCCGCTGCTAATGCTGGACTGCCTAGCTTTCCAGCAGCACAGAAATATTCACAGAAACTTCGCTCAATGACATAACAACAACGCAGGCGAACGAAGTGCTGTCGCTGCCGAGCCGAAACCGTAAGCGCCATCTGACGAGGAGACATCGGAACATTGTGAAGTGTTCGGAAATCACTTGGTACACGGCAATGGAGGCGAAACTCATATCCATGGCAAGCGTGCGTAGGTGAAATACTCTTCAAACCACTCAGATTCTCTGATGATGAACCATAGGCCAACGCTCGGGGTGATGTTGGTACGCGGATTTTTGGTGATTCTATTCCGAGCGGTGAATGAAAACTTCTCTGACTCGATGATCTCGCGAATCTGATACCCATCCAGGATCGAGGTCCCGTCAGGGATATCAAGGCGAGCCAACCAGGCCGACATCCGCCACTAAATACTGTTTTGGCTACATGATCAATTCTCAATGTCCCGAAAGCCGCCTCACCCTCGATTCGGTTCCATTTTTTGACGGAATAGCACTTCGTTCCTGTGAGTCGTCGATCGCAGAAGACAAAGTGCAACTGGTATCAAATAATCTTCGACCTCAGCAATCTGGAAGTCGAAGTAATGGGTGACCTACGAGGAATGCCGATAAGCCAACACTGTCGCTGCCTTACACGCAAATATGGTGTAGAGCAGCACATGTTTGGAAGCAGGCAGCAGCCTGACGCCTATGCTCTGATTGCGAGAATGATTTCTTGGACGGATCCAGTTCTTCAGGGAGGTTATACAGTAGGGATACAGGCGATTATGAGAAAGTGACGACCACAACATCTAAATTTTTCTTTTCTACGCTAGTTGGACTCTGGATTTTCAGATCAGGATTTTCAGAGGCATGAGCGGCTCTTTGATTTTCGGTGAGTCCGCTCTGCACCCTCATGCAAGCAATCCGACTCTTTTTGAGCGACGGCGAACCCTGATTTCGAGGAAAATTTCCTTCAGAGAAGTAAGAAACCTTCCAACAAGACAGAATCTCTTCTAGCAACCGTTTCGGAAGTGAGAGGTCTCGTCTCGAACACGAGTCGGTGGGTGTACTCTTGAGCTTGCTCGCACCGAATGCTTGCTCTGACATTATGTAGAGCCGTCCAGTGGCAACCACCCTGTTTATGTGAAGCCTTGGAAATCAAGACTGACCATCGAATAGAGTCCAAATGTGAATGATCATCGCAGTCTCTCCTCGGTCGGCAATCGAGGATCGAATGCTTCCCCCCTCTGCCGGACAACATGAAAGGCCGACGTTTCCATTCCTCACGAGATTTGATACCGGTTTGTCCAGAAAGCGGAGCAAAGCTTTATCGGCTGGAATCAACATGACTTCGAGATCAATTCTCATTTCTTTCGAGCGGATGCGATGAGAATCCGCTGGATTGGGTGATTATTCCCATGACATACGCAACATTCTCCACGGCATCACTCCGAGATCGTGGACAGTGGCGGAATAAGTAGATACCCTCCGGGAATCGATCGTGCGCAGGCGAAGCTAGTGGCGCCACCCGTCGGCTATCCGAGGAACTTGAATCATGCGTATAGTTTCGAACATTGCCGTTCAGGCTCGCGCGAACGGATATTTCAGATGTTTGTAGCGTCACGTTCTTGACTGGAGGCCTTGAAGCATGGGGAGTTCACTCGAAAGAATCGGTCGCTCGACCGTCGCCCCTCGACGGCCACCGTCTGGAAGGGCTATGACCGCCCAAGGCTACCACTATTCCGCTGGCAGGAGAGGTTAGAAACTCTCCCTCCAATTTTCCGAATTTTTCCTTCATTAATCATGACTAACCTATTCGCGCACTAACTTCAGAACGACTGGTAATTTTCCGGTTCCGGACCATGAATCGGTTCGAAGGCTCATGCGGATCAATAGATCAGCCTGAGAGCCACTTCCGGTCGGTTCTGCTAGCGAGCATCAGAATGCGAGGCGCGTCGCCCACCGAACTGATCCTCCAGGGCGTTCTCGAAGTCGTCCTCTCGCCGAACCCCTATTCCCAGAGTCGACCGGCGCAATATCCGCCGACGAGGACTGACTTCTCCGGAGGGTCAAGATGATTGATCAGATTGGTAAGACCTGTTCCTCATCCGTGTTTCCCCGCTGAGGAGTACCTGGGAAACACGAGCTGATCGAATGTTTGCGTCCACGGTTTCGCAGTAAAACAAAAGTATGAGACTGTTCATTCCGGCTTGTGCTCAGTTCCAAAGTCCGTCAAGCGTCGTCGTGCTCGCCTCGAACCTAGAGCATGAGACAATATTTCAGCTTTTTTATGCCGACGAGGTATTTCCGTGATGTATCGCAAAATCTCGGATCGTCGAAAATCTTTATCAGGCATAAGTGTCATTTTTATTCGTCGACTCCAGTGGTTCCCAAACTGGGGTACTCGGACCCCCAGGGGTACGCGGGGCGATCCCTGGGGTAACCGCGAGAGAATTTTCGATTGTCTTGGCCGAGTACCGTAGTTCTGCATCTTTGGTCTCGACTCTCGAGATGACAACAATATTTCGATCGATGACAACGCCCATTGCATATTTCTGGCAATTCTGGGAGCACAGATGTGGACAAAGTTTGAAAAACAACCCCCTCTACGCGCGTGGCGTAAACGAGTATGATTCGGGGGTACGCCGAGTCCGGGATGCGGCCGAAAGCGTACGCGGGCTTCTAAAGTTTGGGAACCACTGCTCTAGTCGATCAACAGGCTCTGTCTTCAGGGGCAGGGATTCCCCGCAGTCACTTGTTCGGTACACTGCTGTCCATCTCGGTTCCGGATACATCGACCTTGGATACATCGGCCCCTCTTGGTCCGGTACCGCAGCCGGTCCTCGTAGGCCGTCCTGCTGTCTAGAGACAACCGCCCTAACTTCGTCACCGTAATTTGCGTCCACATCTCAGAAATCAAGTTATTCGAGGATGCTCTCGCTGATTATGCGTCACTAAGTGTCGCCGACGCCGGACATCGGCCGAAAAAAGGTCTGCTATCCTGTCTTCAACCTTCCCAGACTGGTCCCAACGCCTCTGTGCCGCACCGAAATTTTCCTTGCGGCAATAGTTATATAATTCGTCTCGAAAAGGAATATCTCTTGGGGTAACGCTTGTGATGAGTGTCGTTCGTCATTCTGCCTATTCTCGACTGCTGAGTTACACCATCAGTATCAATATAACATCCTATCCCTCGAGTCATCGATTGGCATCGTCGAATTGGGTTGCATACGTCATCAAAAGCTGTTTTTCTATCGGATTGGGCGATAAATTCACCTGACGTTGCTCGGGAATTCCCGCCGTATGGTTCTTCCGAGGGCACTTCTTTCTGGGCATGGTGCATGACGCTGCCGATGCTTTGAACAAAAAAAAAAGCAAGACCAGTCCCCAAGCAGGAAAATATAAGCCGTCTGATTCATCAATTCACTCATCGTCAGCAGGCCGCTGGGTTGTTAGAAACTGCTACAGGGTTATTGCATTTCGAGTTCCAGGAGTTGGCCACATGGCCCTTCCTTAGGAGTCTGGTATGAAAGCGCAGGCGAACGTTTCAGGGCCCTGGGAAGGAGAATTCTATGGGAAGTTATGGAATCTTGCGAGCGAAAACCCGATGCGTTGCTAGCGGTGGAGTGTCTCTGTACCCCACTCCATATCAGGGCATTGTCGTTGGTCTGTCTCGTCATTTCCGGGTATCGCTTCGACCCTTTCACTCGTAAACTATGTACATCGGGTGTCGGGGAGTTTAACAGGGAAGATGCTCCGTTCAGGGGATGCAATGATTGTACTCTTTTCCGTGATGAAGTAACGTCCACGGAAATCCCGGAGCATAGTTGAAACATATAGTTCTCTGCTAGCTGATAGTTCTCGATCAGTTCTCCGAACCTGATCCAAGGGAATAAATACTTTGGAACCACGTCTTACGATTTTAGGGATTTCGGACCTGAGGAACTGGAAGCCAACGGCATCGGCTTAATCATATATCATTAGGTCCCGGCTCAGGAGTCGTCAATCAGGGATTTGGGCCATAATTCTCAACCTTCCCCGCCCCACGAGATCCCGTCGCTATATTGGATATCCTCAAGCCCCAAGAAAGAAAAATACTCCCTCCGTCCCAAAATACTGGTGCCATTTGACTTTAGAGGCCCGGATCAAGGAGGCCATTATCAATTCCGACATGATGTGATGATGTATTCAAAGTACCCCAAAGTCTGGGGGAAAAAGGACCTTTCATGCCCCATACGCCCCATGTTTAAGGTGAACATCTTCCTCATAGAGTCCAATGCAAAAGTCCTTTATCTGATAAGTGCCTCATACGCCAGACTTTAGGGTGCTCGAGTAGTCTGTAGATTGTAGGATTCAAATTTGGAAATCATCGAATTGAACAGCATGGAGAAAGCCCGCATATGTTGGCTAATTCACTCACGTCGGAACGAGCATCGTGGCGCTGTCCCGAATTTGTGGTGCCAATTGACTTTGGGGGTGCGGATTGAGGGGAGAACGGCGAGTTCCAGAATGATTGAGCGATGTCTGCAAAGACTACTCTATGGCGGTCCTCTGATCCAAACAGAATGAACGGACACTCGGGACACTCAGAAATAACGCGAAACGGTTAGAGATTCTTATGGCGCGCGAGCCTCAGACATCGCATCCCGCTCGCCGCAAAGACTTTGGAAGTGATCACATCGGCGCCTTTGGATACGAGCACGGCCGGCAGCTTTTTCCGATTGTACATGATGTCCTCATTCCTTCTACCATCCACGGAGTCCAATTCCACTGCATTAACTTGGGGACGGGCTCCGAATAAGTTAAAATTCCCAAATGGCACCACTATTTTGGGACAAGAATTTGACCGTAAACGGCACAAATATTTTGGGACGAAGGGAGCATATCTTTTCGACAAAGGGTTTTTGAAAAATCAAGGGAGGTCCATACCGGGAACTTCGATCCCCAATCCGGAACACAAGGAATGGACGTTGTCCGACTGGACCTTATCAGGACATTTTGCCACAATTTATTCGCAACGTAAACTAAACTTGATTGAGTGTTTCAATGATCAGGACATGGTCGGAGTTTTCTGTGAAGGCTTGGCTACTGCCTCCCTGCAAGGCGAGATTTGATCTGAGGTTGGGTCGTGGTCCACGGTAGAAGCAGAGCGTGGACATCTGACCGATTTCGCGGTTCTGTTTCGAAGACCGACAGGGTGGAAGGAGAGCCCCGCAAAATTCGTTGAAAATCGTTGGAAAGGCGATAAGTGTCACGGAGCTCCAGATCCGAGCTCCATGAGCTGTCCGGTTTCGCCAGACTCACGAAACAAAATGAGGAGCTTTTTCAAGGAGGAATACGCTTTCTCACCTCGAACTTGCGACAGAGTCGGCCAAGGGGTGCGATACAATCGAAAACCCACCCTGCCAGCAACACTGAGAGCGTCACTCAAAGAAAATCAGCGAAGATCTACCCCCTGATATCTGCTTGACCTAACTCTTGACCTGCTTAATTTCAATCGACCATGATCACTGCTTCATACGAGACATCCAGATCATTTTCACCGTGCATGGCGGTGGTCCATCTCCTCCGAAATTTCTCAACGGCCACCTTTATTGAATTTGGCTGCCTTTCACGAAGTTTCGTAAACTTCACCGCAGGATTGAAACACGCCGTTGAACTTGAAAAGGCGCAGTCAAGAGGAGGATCTTCTTCTCAGCTCGCTTCCAGTGGGAATCTTTTCAGCGGTCAACAATCGATTCGTAGTTACTCTCGAAGCGCTCGGTCACGCAATGCAAGGATGGAACGTTATGCAACTACGGAATCGGAGTGTTGGACACTGGGTTCCGACGTGACTCAATGTATTTTCCAAGAGGATGTGCAGAATGACAGACGCTCCCATCTCCTAACATTTTTCGGTCGATAGTCATCTCAACGGACTCCCATCCATCCCGGAATGGTCCTGAAAGCGAGTTTGGTCGATATCAGGGCGGGAGCCCCCAGTGCCAGACCGATACCACTAACCTTTACGTATGGAAAGTTTGAGCCAGATCATGGACAAAGAGCGCATTCCCGAGTAGAGGCATGGACCATAAAATCATCCGTGGTCGGGCTGCAGATTGTTCCTGATGGAGCGATTGGAGCGAGGGCGGAATATGGTATCATCTCAAGGAACCTGTCAGTGCCGCGGTTCTCAAAATCGGTGATGGACGACTGAAAATGAAAACTGAGGAGAATCGGTGAGCGTAACAAGACACACACAGGGTGCGTCACGTAGAGCGTGAAGGCGTTGACTGCAGGCGATCTTGGCGGAACTCTACTGGCTGTTGTTGGGCACTGGACGGCCTTAAGCGTTGAACCTGACCGTCGTGGACACAATGAAGTCCAACATGTGATTCCGCTTTCCACTTGCGCTTTCCATTTCTTTTTTGAGTTTCACTCAAATAAGGTGCCGACGGCAACTCGGGTTGTCATTGAGAAGTTCCATGTCTGCGGTAAGTCAGTAACCAACCTTGAAGGTCTGTGATATATATAGACCCGTGAAATTCAGTCTGAGTCTTGATTTGATTTCCTCTGATCAGAGTGGTGCCGTTGAGGATGAGGATAAACCTGTTCGCGTCATCGGTGCTCTCCTGCGCAATCCTGATCCATGCTCAGGACGAGTTCCCGTTGCGGATTTGCGAGGAGAACCCCACCCGAAACCTTTGCTGGAATCTCCGACACATCGCCGTTGTTCACCGACACACTGCAAGGGCTCCTCAAAAGTTTCCGGAAAACGACCCATACTTGAGGCCGGAGCTGTACCCAAGAGGCGCTGGGAAGTCGACGTTGCTGGGACTGCAGCAAGCACATGTAGTCGGCAGGATGTGGAAATCATGGTGGAGACCGCGGTTCCTCTCAGGTATTTGAACGCTTTCGCCATTTGTCTGGAGTTTCGCAAAATATTCCGAAGCCTCACCTCACGACAGAGCGAGACCCAGCTTACGGTTTCGGCGTTCCACAGGCAATCCAAACGAAGTTTATGCGAGAACCTCAGCTTTTGATCGTTGTTTCGAAACGACCCAAGCCCTTCTTTTCGAAATATTCTCCCCCGGCCCGTGCCACGAGAACCATCAATTCTGCTTACCCTTCGATCCTGTTCCGATTGTGAAGCCCCCGGTGGGTCACGACAAGAACATAAACTTCTGCGAGAACAATGCGACTTCGCTGCCACTCAATATGACACAGGTCTGTAATATAAACCGATAGAATTCCACACATATTGATGGCAGACCAGAGAAGCTTCAGAAATTTGCAGCATTTCCGAGGAACATGGTACGTGTCAACGAAAATAGCTTGGAGTCACATAAATTTTCTATCCGAAGATCATGACCATACCCATTCCGAGGAGCCTGGGTAGCCGATTCAGAACGTTGGAAGACTTCATCGCCTATGCCAAGAAGCAGAGCGGTCTCCATCACATGAACAATGTCGACTTCTTCGCCGCCGTGATAGATGCTTACATATCGAATCACTGGGAGGGGTACACGCTCCCACCATGGGTACGCGACGTGTGGCCGATTTGGCATTGGGCAGCAGATAAACTCTACACCACGCTCTCTCAGTCTATGAAGATGTCGGCGGGCCATGGAGTTGTTCAGGACGTTGCAAAGGTAATCAGATATGATAACGATCATCATTACATGGTGCACCTTCCTGATCTGCAGGATCCCGTCTGTAGTAGGTTCGCCCCAACTTGAGTTTTGAACCTCCCATCGAATTATTTGATCCGATCGAGATAGCACTCTTTTTGACAGTTGAAGTAACCAAGATTCATTCTGAACAGAAATTGCGGGAAGCAGCCACAACTCCGACCGACGGAGTCGCAAAGAAACTCTCCCTCTTCGGATACCATGACGTGACAGTCAGCTCGATCTGGACCGCATTGACTCCCGCGTTGCAAGAGCTGGTGCCGCGACCGGACTTCTTGGCTGCAATATTCTTCGAGCTCTACGAAGACGGTCAACGTGGTGAATACGTGATTCGCACTCGAATTTCGCAGGGGCTCACTCCGGACGGCCGCTACTCACCGCTGAAAACGATCAGGGCTGCAAACTGCAAGAGTGATTTCTGCCCAATGGAAGACGTCCTGGAGCCTCTAGAACGATATTTCTCAGCCGACGATTGCCCGAAGAGTCGTCTGGTGTAGCCGACAGAGATCCCGACCTCGAAACTCCGAACATTTGGATCGTGGGCCGAGGCGACTCTCACCTCGATGATTTCCCCGTGCCGAGTTTAATTATTTAAAACTAAGTATTTAAAATCAGCGATGTGCTGGCACAGAGCTTGAGTTACTCCGCGTGGAATTGTTTGTATGTATTTTTATTCCGAATCGTTTGGCGTTTTGCTGTTATCGCGTGTTCTCGGTTTGACAACAATTTGGTCATGTGCTCATAAGATGGACTTGAGGTGTTCCACTCCACGTCCCAAGACTTGTTCATCGTTCCGTGCGCTTCGTGGTGGAGAGTTGGGTTTATTGTCGGGCTCATCGTGTTTTCTCATATCGTGCTCACGTCCATCCGCGTAGCTGTATTCCGACCGTCCATACGATGTGATGTAAGTGACGCTTCTCTGATGTTTTGCCTCCTACTTACGCGTGTGTAAACATACTACTTCTTTCGAGACGTGAATACACGCCGTGGCGGCGAGTTTTTCAGTCGGAATACTGAGATGTGCTCGGAATTCGGGTTGTTTTCTTTGTAACTTCCGGCAGGAGATCTCTCGAGTCCGATCCTCAATGAAAAATCACAAATGATGATCAATACCAATGATGCTTGGAGAATTCATGTCCGCAATCAGAATATCGCGCATATGCGAACGCTCGTTACGTCAAGGGATGCAGGATTCTCGACTCGCATTCATCACAACGCCATCAGATTCAAACTGACGAGTAAAGAGCTCTCCGACAGGACGTTCAACAGAATAGAGGCCCGCCATCGGGGTTTTCGCTCCAACCTTGACATCCCGTTCTTGCCCTCGTCCATATTTCGGATCGGACTGCCTTATGTTCACCTGAGGAATTCTTTGATGTGACCACGAATGAATTCATATCCAGGTTCATAATTTCTCCGAGTTTTTGAATTCATAACCATGCTCACATTCCACGTAATGAGATGTATGGTGGACTATAGAGCTACAACCTCTGATACGAGGGGGCAACTGGGTAAACTCAAACATTAACGAAGTTCTCTGAATTGAGTCGCGCTCCTATGATTCACGGCTGAACACCAGATAACCTTTCCAGAGGTGGACGTGAAGTTGTAAGAGAATATCGTGCCTTGAATACCGCCGTGATTTGATGGTACTCCCTCTAAAGCAATGGTTCTGAATCTTCCGTCTCGCGGCGCCCCTTCACGGGACCCAGTACTGATGAGAGTTGCCGCCAGATAGAGAGCCACTGCAGCCTTGCTCCATTGCTGACACGGGATGTCATTCGTCCAAGCGAGTGCTCCAAGCGTGGGAGGTCTCCAGCTTGGCGGAAGCTCAATCACATTTGCTTTACCGGAGACGCTTCCCCCAGTCATGAGATCCGCCAACATCTTCGCATACCGTCCCTCTGCAACCTCCTTGGGCAACCATCTCCGAATAGCTTTGAGTTTGGGTGACACCCGTTCCTCCGCAACGGACGTCACAGTTCGAGCTCTAGGGGCTCAGACGAGCTTACAACCCGGGGCCGATGTGGGATGATCCAAGATTTCCCAAGGTTTCCCAACCAAGAATTACCTCCAGAGAGCAATGGAAAACATCGGATAGACCAAACAGAAATTTGTGCAAATGTCCTTGTTTGGATCATGTCCGATTCATGATCTCTTTTCATACGACATCTCGATCCTCTATGCTCCATGGTACTTTCGCCGAATTGCTTGTGGCAGAACGCCTCTTTGAACAGGAAGTGGCGCGCGGCACAGTATTGCTGCAGTCTCTTCGCAGCAGAAATCAGAAGCGAAGTTCAGATAACTTGCAACCGCTTCCAGTGGCGACCGATGACTCATGGGGTCGCGGGAGACGAGAGCTACCGGTGTTTCCTTGAGACAGAATTTTCAGAGTCAAGAACTGCTCAGGAAAAGCGAGCGTTCTGCGTTGAGCTCCATCTTCATGACGCTGCATGAAGCGATCCCGGCGGTCGATGAGTCGACAAGCAACAATCGGCTTTCTTCCTCTTTCTCTCCTTTTGACCAAGGGGTGATCGGCAACACCGTCACCGCTGGTCGAGCACTAGTCTCTCCCCACGACTCCTGCCGCTGTTGTCGTCATTGGCTGCTCCGTGTGTAGTGTTGACCAGGGAGCAGACGACAGGGTTGTCTGATTCGTCCGCTATAGCTGCTCTGTGTGTTGTGGGTTGTTGTAGTGGTGGTGGTGGTGGTGTGTTCGGACGGAGTGTTGTGGCAGGCGGGCAAGGAGACAGGCGATCGTACCGACCGACGAACAGGCAGCAATAGAAAAGAGTCGCAGTAGAATCAGGCAGACCACTGACCAGCCAGCCAGTCCGTCGCTGAGGGAGTCGGACGGATAGACAGTTCATCAGGTGCAACAGAACACGCACGTAGCTTCTTCGCCGTGCATATGCTGTCCTGGTATTCAGTCTTGTTGCAGAGTGCTACGGCCTCGCAATGAGCCACAGGAGTCCTGCCCGCCTCCGAGAGGAACTCTACCAACGGATAGATGAGGACCCTCCCGTACAACATCACGGTACGTCGTCTCTGTAGTTTCCCAGACGGGAGGGAGGTCCTGACGTGAGCAATCCGACTTCCCGAACCCTGTGAGGCTGAGGCTCAAATGTTCCGTCGGCTGTTCGGGTGGTGTCTCGGCGTGAGGCGTCGAGAACGGAACGACGACATGTACGAGGAGCTGCCCTCGAACCCGACAGTATCCGACAATCGGATTTACTCAAATGTTCACTTTCTAGGGACACCGTTACGGAGCCCTCTGTACTCTCACCGTCATTCCAACTCAGCCGGCAGCTCTGATGGCAGCGGTCCTAGGCACCATCGACGACACCATCACCATTCGTCGGGCTCCAGTCTAGAAATGGAACGTCAGGACAACCTTTACGGCAAGTTTTGAAAAATTCAATTTCTCCGAACGATTCTAGCCCCTGCACGGTAGTGCTTCCAGCCGTAGCCAAGTGTCAGGCAGCAGTGTCACAATATCGGGTCGCTCCGATTAACCTCAGGATCTGTCTCTGGTTCTGTCATTCGACACTCTTACCCTGGGACTTCGTGAATGGTGTCCATGCTTTTTCTCAGTCCGCTGGCCGGCCGGTTGGCTAGCTTTTGGCTCTGATCGACAACTGTTGTGAATTGAATCGAGAACAAAACTGTTTCATTCGTCAATAAGACCGAGCGCCGTTGTTTGGAAAGGATCCGGTAACAGTTCTCTGTCAAACGAGGACACTCACAATTCGAGACAGTAATATTTCACCACATTTTCGTGACAGACCACGAACGATCTCTTCATTGTGGTTGTCACTGGCGATTCCGAGAACGAAATTGCTCCCTATTCCGGATACTCCCCGTCATTATATCCGTGGCAAGCAAATAGAGCCCCCGAAATTTCAAAATATCGATTCGTAGCCAAGTCTCGAGAACACCGCCCTTGTCTCGCACGCAGGGATCGAACATCAAGTTTCGATTCAACTTCTTCTCGGCTCTGGACACGAGCGACAAAAAAGCAGTCACGGGTGTCGCGCCGGCAACTTTTGAACGATTTTTTCGGAGTTTGACGCGTGACATTCCCGTTGTGAACTTTCGTTTTTTCGCGGGTCAAGGCCAGAGTATTATTGCACCCTTCGCTTCGAAGAACTAGAAACTAGATCGGTGTTGAAACTTTAAAAAACTGAAACCGGAGCCATGTATAGTCGAAAGCTCTCTCGCGACTATTTCCTATGGGCGGAACTTTTGGAAAAATGTTTTCGCGCTCCAAGTTTAACAGAGGCATCGACTTGCATCCTCAGGTATGTCCCAATACGAGCAGATCGGTGTCGAACGCAGCGCCGGAGGAGTTCTGTACGAGGGCGCACGTCAGTCACCCGCCGGCGGACACTCCCCCATGCACGGTCATCATCTCCCGCAGCAATCGCCCCACAAAGTCAAGGAACTGGAAGAAGCTCGCCAGAGAATCGCCCAGATGGAGAAGACTATGAGGTAGGTGATTCTGGGGCATGCGTAGGGAGTCAAATCGCCTTCGGTGTGAGATCGAATTGGTGTTGAGCACGCGGACCGACAAACAAAGACAGCTTGTCACCACAGGAGTCTTCTTTGCCGCTCTGATCCAGAACCTGCTACCGGCGTGAGAAATTCCCGTCGAGTTCCGATAAATGTAGTATTCACAGAACTTCTCCCACATCGTATCCAGAATCTATTAGATATGCGAATCAATCCAAGAAGAGACGAAAAAACCCAGAATTTCCGATTAGAACGAGATCGGGCGAGCCTGATGGGAAGCCGCCGGTCCGTTGCGGTGTACTATACGATTCCCGCGTGCGCTGCTGGAGTCACACGACACAAGTGACGTGGATGTTTCTCTGCAATTGGGCGTTCGCTCGAGGTCGAGTTTTGCTTGAGATCCGGGGGATCGGGTGCAGAACGTATGCGCTAATTACAGCATGGAGGCGAGAGAGTGAGAAGTTGGAATTTTGATTACAGGTGGTGGTCCGACTGCACTAACAACTGGCGGGACAAGTGGAGCAAGGCTCGAGCTGAGCGGAATGAAGCGAAGGAAGAGCTCCGCAAGCTTAAGGCAAACTGCGAGCAGCACGCCAAAGACGTGAGTCACCACGAATGAATCACACAAAGTTTATGCCCCGTTGTGCCCCCGTTACGAGGCATACGTACTCGTACTCCAATATGGAACAGGTTCTCGACATGGGATTTCGGTTAGCTTTAGCGAGGGATCCGTCTTTGCAGATGGAGGCAATGGTTTCTGAGAGATCAACCTTGGAGCAGGAGATCATCAATCTTCGAGCGGAACTGATGCGTCTCAAGGAGTCGTATCGAGGGTCTTCAAGGCAGTCACCGTCCCAGACCGAAGCCACCGAAGAAATCCTCGATACGACTCGTAGTTCCAACAACAACAACACCAACGCCTTGGCCGAATCGCTCCAGCCAGACGACCAACAGGAAAAAATTAGGTGGGTCGACTCTGATAGCCGCTTACCACCGATCGAGCTCTGCGAATCACCACAACTTCCCTCCTCCAGAAGAGCCATGCCGATTTCTGCTCTATTTTCCCGGATTGAAGTTTGGAGTTGACTTTGTTCTTACCTCCAGGTTGGAAGAGAGTGGAAGTGCCTTGGCAGACCTCAGCCTCACCGATAACCAGATGCTCCAGAATGAACCTGAACCCGATGGATTGCTCGACAAACCGTAGGTTCTCCGAAATATCTATTAGATTGCATTTGGAGGTTCGGGAGCAGTACAAGCCTCATCATCAGAGTCTCGTTACATAAAGAAGTTGACTAACCCGAGTTTCTTGCTTCAGAGATTCAGACGCATCGTTCGATCTGGGACATGGTGCTCTGAGTCATTTGAGGGACAAAGGCGTGCACAGTAGTCCTAACGAAACCGGGAACTGTAGAGGATCGCTATCGTCGAATGAGAAAAGCTTCGCCGAGGAACTGTTAGCGCTCAATTCAAATTCTGCAAACTCTGGTTGTGATCAAGACGCTAAGATTGCCTATCTTCAGCTCAGGTTGCTAGATGCTTTGAGACAGCTAGGCAACGAGAAGCAGTAAGTGTCGGCGACAAACAGAACACTCGACTCGAAACGCGTCCAGAAGCAAGCTGAGATTGGCATTTTTCTGTGGGCTGGCCAATCGAGGAATTTTCCTAACGCTTTCGTTGCTCTGTTCTCAGAGAAAACGAACGCCTGAACACGGAGCTTACAGCCTTGGCAGCAGCTTCGCATGAGCCCGATCTTAGCGTTTCCCATCTCAGTTGCGCGACGGAGGGTGATCCTTTAACCGTGGGAATCGAAGAATTTGAAGCAGAAGAGAAGATTCAGATGTTGCAAGTCAAGGTGAGCCGAAATTCAGGGTCTTGGAGGTTTGCGATCGTGGCCCCATCGTGGCTTTTGTACAACTTGACTCAAACAACATCGATTTTCAACAACTTTTCAGCTTGAGAAACTTCAAGAGGAAAATGCAGCAGAATGGCATAAATGCGAACGTCTTGAATCTGAGAAAAGTGCTCTTGATCGGGAAAATAAACGGCTGAAAATACGAATTCTGGAACTCGAAGAGGTGGCGGCTCACACCCAGAATCTGCCGAATCCAAATTGTAACACAGGTTCTTCGAGCTCAAGTGAAGGTGAGATGCGTAATACATGACTCCTGTGACGGGCGGCGACCGATTGAGTTCAGAACAGATGCGGAAATCATCCGGGGATCGTGTTCCCCACTCTGCTCGATCCTGTCCGGTTTGCTCGAACTTCTTTCATATTCAGGTATCGGATCCACGGGAACTTGTGGAACCGGAGACCTTCCGGGAATGGCGGGTGGTGGTGCTGCAGGTTCGCACAGCGCTCACACGAAAGCCTATCAGGAGCTGAAGCAAGCACATTCAAAACTCAAGAGAGTGCTACAGGAGAAAACGGTAGAACTCAGCCATGCCTTGCGTCGCGCCGAATCTTTTGAACAAGAAGTAAAGAAACTCCGGGCACGAATCGAGGAACTCAAAACTCAACTCGATTCCGCTCAGGATGAGGTGAGTTTGACTACTTCGACCGCGGGTCGTCCCATCGAAGGTTTATCCCCGAGTTTAACCGATTGTTTAACCCGAGTGAAGTTATCCATGGCGAGACGACATTCCCCTTTACGACGTAATAGAGCTCAACTTCTGTTGGCATTTCAGCTCGATTTGACACACTCGAACGTGCGCAAATTGACAAATCGTAATCGGGAATTGGAATCGGCCGTCAAGGAGCTTCGACAGGAGAATTCTCATTTGGAAGCACAAAAGTGAGTGGAGAACTTGAATCTTGCGACTGAATCTTGGATGTTCGAAACGTTATACATACATCATTGAAAAACGATGTCGTGAGCAGCGTAGGGCTCGTTCCTGTTCTCATGGGATTTTCCCGAGGTGACGGAGGTTTTTTTGTGAAAAACTGAGCCTCTCGGGCGAATAAGTCGAGAGCTTCGATCTCGAATGGTGTATTGGATGATCGTTCATCAGAATATCAGATGGGGAATCCCACCAACAATTTTTCCTGAGAGTTCTGGTCGAATACCGTGTTACTCTACTGTCGCTCCGCTCTTACTACTCATCGTGTGTGTTGGAAACGTAATCTTCCTGCCCCTATGCTCAACTTTTTCATCAATGAGATGGGTTTCCTTTTAGCGGTCGGGTAGAGTGCGCTCTTGGCAACGCGAGTCTGTCCGCCAACCTGAGTCCGTGTCTCGACGACGAGGTAACGCGTCGGAACGACGAGCATCGATTTTTGCCCTCTTCAAGAGCGACCGACATTTAGCCTCCTCCTGCTTCTGTCTCTATCTTTAAGAACCGTCCCGCTCTGTCCGAGATCTGTGTTCTTAAGCCTTCTAGTGGAATTGTTGTAGGCAGAACGTTTGTCACTCTTACGCTGTTTAGACTCCGCTCGTAATCCCTGATCCTGTTGAATTCGAGCCGAGTAGAAGTTGAAGAACCTTATCCACTTGTGAAATTGTCTGATGTTAGAGAAATCCGTTTCAAAACCTGTGACGTCGTCCCGTCGGAAGAGCCGCCGATTGCACCTGATCCGCTCGACGCACCATTTCCTGTAGCTTGCCATACTTGCTGTAGCATTCTATGAGGTCAGAGTTGAATATTGCCAAGCTAACCATCTCGATTTGCCGCAGTCGACTGAGCCTCCAGAACCATCACCAGAGGTCCAACTCGTTGCGGATCCCGAAGAGTCCAAAAAGCAAACTTCCGATCCCGCAACCCAAGGTAAGCAGGAGAGATTCACTGCTTGGATGTTTCTGTTCAACTTATTCTCTCCATGTTGAGATTTGATCTTGGAACGCTTCGATCGAACGCCTGCATTCAGCCGTGTGGATGTTTTTGACACCGTGCACTGGAGTTTTCTGCTGACTCATTCTGATTTAGTGGACCTTTAGCGCCTCGTGCGGTGTAATGATGTTGTTTTTTTTAGTTCGGAATGTGTTCGTTGATTTGGTTGTGTTTCAGCGCTTGACGCTCCTTGGACGGCAGTCTTCAAATCTCTCGTCTTCAAACGTGCCGTCATCCCCCACAAGAGGTCCAGGAAACACGGCCTCAGACCAAACTGCCGCATCACCAAAACCTAACAAGAACGTGATTTGCTTTCTGTGAGATGCAGTGATTGCTACTCGAGCTATACAACATCCGGGTGTAAGCAGCGACAATCATAACTGCAGAGTTATTATCATTATGCAGAGTTCTCAAGCGTGTCTGAACCGCCGGCTCTTGGTTGCCGATCACTTATGGGCGCTTGAGCTCCAGCTTCTGTACCGAGAGCTCAGCGTCAGGTCCGGCTTGGTTTGGCTTTCAGAACTGCACACTCACGAGATAACTTTCACTCATCCATCTCCGCTTGTGAGGAGCTCGGATGCTAGTTCACTTTCTTGAAAAATAGTGAGAAGAAAACTTTAAAAAAAAGTATACTGATACTTTCACAAAATGTAGCTTCCATAGTGAACAATCGTAAGCGCGTTGCAAGCGCTGGAAACTTATTGCAGAAGAAATGACACGGCCTGACCCGACCGGCGCCCTGACCCTCGTCAGGAAGCCAGGGAAGTCGGCGCCGGAGAAACAAAACTGAAAAAAAATCTCCCCTCATAGACCGTTATTTATTGTTGCATTTTGAAGAAAATGATGACTTGCTATATTGTGAATGGTGCTGGACTGCATTTATCGCGGACCCTCACGGTCAGGTCTGCCACTCATGAATAACTACGGAGTAAAGAAAGATAGACATGGTGGTAGCATTGCTTTTGTAGATTCACGGAGGCAGAGTTCAAACATTCAAAGACAAGAAAAAAACAGTCAATACTCAGTCAATCCAAGACGTTGGATATTTAAGATTGTGAACTTCACAAAAAAAAAACATAGTCAAACACAGGAGAACGGTCGGTATGTGTATCTATACGACCGGAAGAAACAAAAGATCATCTCATATTCACTCGATTCCATGTCCAACCATGGATTCGGTTATTTATTTTCACAATGCAGTATTATTTTATTCACGATCTGAGTTGGAAGTTTCCCCAAAATGGATACTGGAAGCATGGAAAATCGCCTCACGGCTTGTTTTAGTGATTTGTACGGAGTTTGGAGATGGATTTCGTTTGTAAGTTGATCAAGTCGATAACACTCATGGAAAGATGAGCGAGTCTGGACTGGCTGTGGACGGAATAAATTAAGTCGCCATGAGGAATATCTCTATTTTGTGTTCCGCTCATTGTCCCCTTTTCGTTTAATCCGATGATTATTATTTTGATTATCTGTCTCACCTGACCTTCACTCATGGTTTTATGTAACAATATTTTGACTTTGGTTGACTTGACGTCGATTCGCCCCTTGTGGAGATCCGATGCCTCGAAAGTCCTCTGATTCCCTCTCATTCTGCTTGCCTATGATGCCCAGTCTCACTTGGCATAACTCCGATGAATTTGATTCAGATTTCGCAGACGCCACCTTCAACCCGGCGGATTTCTTCAACGGAGCTGAATTCGAGTTCGAACTTCGGTCCGAACTCGAGACCCAGAAGCCTCCCGAGACTCAATCATTCGACCCAACTTCTGAAACCAACCCCTTTGCCACGGAAGGATGTCAAGAAGGAAAGCCCGTTGGCAACCCGACGGATACCGTTGCGGCGCAATCGGACAGCTCCAGAGGATCGGAGTCCTGCAATTTACCTCAGTGACTCCGACGCAGATTTCTTCTGACTTTGAACTGCAGCGTCTGTAATTAGACATCGGTGCTCCGCCTTGTACGGTCTTTTTCTACCCCAATACCTCAGGCCTCTGACTGAAGCGATGACTTGGCAAGTGGATTTTTTGATAGAACTTCCTGTGAAGTATCCGCCGATTCAGTCGGCTGCAGGAGCGTTCGGACACTACGCAGCTCCAAAATCAAATCAAAATCAACGAGCCCGCGGCTTCTCCCCGCCATTTGACCAGTGTACTTTCTTATATCCTCTATGAGTGGACTTTTGGAACCACCGCTGACAATCTAGTGGCGAAAAGCTTCCGCGTTTCCTTCGATGTCCCATATACAAGAAAACGGACGATTGACTTCGCAAGCCGTGTAACGCGGCGTCGCCCCTCCCTGTAGTCCGGAAAGACAATGAAGCTCTCAGATCCGCAACATTATTGACGATTTGAGAATCGTCGACACACACACACACGGCAGCATCACACGGAAAGTATGAGCTCACGAAGGCAGAGTCGAGGACAGTCAATCATGCGGACGCGCAGAGTTCCGTGTTTGATACGGCTTCATCGGATCGATCGTTTGTCATGGTAATCTTGATCAGCATCGGTTCATCGATGCTTGGCTCGTTTTTTCGCAAACTTTTCGGCTGGCGCCTGGCGGTTTGACTCCACACTTGCTGGCATCCTACATGTCAGCATACCGATTGGTACCGGCTCAAGTCGCTCCCATGGCGTGTTGGCGCCTTAGCGGGCGTCATCCGAAAACGAAACACCATTCATTCACCTGGTTTCTCACTCATTAGTCTTCATCGTCGGCAATCATACTGCGCCCTCGATCGCGTGCATTTCCGACCGCAAATAGCTTTGTTTTCAAAGAGTTTCCCGCGTGAAAAACCTTCCGCAATCAATACAGCTCGCCCGGATAACAGACAAGCGGGCGGCTATACTCTCCGTTCTTTACATATCATTTTGTTCACTACACTGACGGCAATGGAGTCGATGGAGAGCCGACGTCATTTAGTTCAGCAGAAGACTCCGTGGAAAAAGTTGAAATCTATTCATTTGTACAAGACAATGTCTCTTTACGTCTCGAGAACATGGGTGCTTTTTCCGTTGAATCATTCAGTCGTTGTTGATAATACGATAGAAACCAATCATTTCCGCGGACCAAGAAGGTCTCAATCACGTACAACGGTCGCTCCGAACTCAATTGAGCAGCATTGTAGGCTACGCTCCTCGAGCTCCTTCCATAGTATCTCCTTCCGATGTAGTCGCACTTGTCGAACTTATCCATTGTCGACGTCAATCAGAGGTATGATGAGACACCTTTTGTATAGCAAACAAGGAAACTATAAACATGGGAGGAACTCAGAAGCTTCACTCGATCATCAGTGCTTGTAAACGGATAACCAGAACAGAATCAATGAACTGGATCGATGGGATGAAATAAAACCTATATATTTATCTTCGATAGAAAAAACTGCGTGTTTTTCCTCGAACCATGTGATCTCCGAATGATCTTGACTTCCCAACCAACGTTATTAATTCTTCGCGGGGAACGACGGGTCATGTCGAGACTTTGAATTGCTAACAGCTTTTAGCATGTCGCGAACAGAGCCCTTGACGCGATCAGGCTTGCTTCACATTACACAAAACACATTCTGAACACTATACACCAAGGATGGTAAGAGACGAAGTCAGGTAACTTCGGACCCCACGTGTTCTCCATCTTCTCCTCTGGATCTTTGGTCACAACGCAAAATTATTCGAAGAATGCATTCACCGTGTTCTTGCGAGATCGCCGTGGGGCGCGAAGGGGCTCCAGAGGACCGCTTTGGTCGAGGCAACGATGAGTTGTTCTTTCGATGTGATTGAAACGACGAATTATGTCACCGTTTGCTGTATCGACCGAATTCCCGAAGCTGATGTCGATCCTGCTAAACGGATTGCTGAGTCCCTTGGCGTCGATATTCTTGTGTTTACTCTCGTTCCTGCTCGGGTTCTCGTTGGCAACCTATTATTGTCAACCAATTTTCCGATTCAAGACTCTGACTCGGAAACTTTCCCGCTGCGTGCAGCGAACAGAATCCGTGAGTATAGTCAGGATTGAAGGAGTTGATCCAAAAATGGGTAGCCGAATTGCACTCCCAGAAGTCAACCTGCTATTCCAATCACTGATGATCCGATGATCTCACCTAGAAGTAGTCTTCACGAACGGTTTCACAACCGTGAATCGATCTCGTGCTGGATTTGCGCATGATTGCTCGACTTGCAGATATCCACGGGTAGCGATTCCATGGAGAGCTTGATGCCGCAGCTCCAAGACGATACTCACGACACCGCTCGACCTCGACGACGGAAGACAGCGCTGTTGTAAGCCAACTCCTCTTGAGCTCGATTCCTGCATCATGAGTTCCAATGAACGCTCTACGCTAATCTTCCAGAATTCCGAATCTTCGAAAGCACCCGGTTCCTCTCATCAAGTCCTGATATTGTGTTTGTAGATTTTTGAAAAGGTGGTGAAGAAATGAGCATTTATTGTTTTTCCCAAAAATCGTCATCATTTGGTTATCCGCTGTTAGTTCGGTTCATTGGTGAAGCTGAAGCCATTCAATGCGACAACATTCGAAAACTGGAGCTGGGGGTTGCACCGAGACCCGCGAGAAAAAACTCGAATGATATCATGAAAAACTGTCTTCAAGCACCATATCGTTATCGTCTCCGAGTCAATTCTTCATGACACCTGAGGCGCTGGACATTTCTCCACGAGACTGCTCTGGAGGCGATGTTTGGACGCCTCGTTACAACGAACCTTATCTGACCACCAAAATCCATCCGCTGCGGGAGGGACCGCTGAGGGACGGAATCTGTCTGTTTGAGCCTTCACGGAGGACGGTCTCGATGAGCGGAAAAAAGTGGTCGCAGTATCAAGGAACTCGCTCCAAGGAGAACCCGCTGCAAATTCTTTGTATATGCGCCTCTCTGAATTCTTCCCCTCGTTTCAAGATCCTTACGTGATCACAGCACAATCAGAAGTGACCAAAAGACAAGTCTGCTCAGACGAGCGGGGGCAATGATTCGCGCTCTAATGTTCCGACTACGACGGATCGTTCATCTGTTGAGTCAATATTTGACTGGATGGCTCTTTTCCTGAGGTCCATCGATCTCGTTTCAGACTGCCAGCGCGTCCGTCCCGTGTCTGGGCGGGTGCTTCGGTCGCGTCATTTTTCTTGTTGTTGTCGCTGTGGTCGACGCTGTCATTGTTGTTAGTATTATTAACAGTGCCCCTCCGGACGGCGCCGGCGGAAGCCGCCAAGGTATAGACAGAACCGCGGAGGTGCCGCCGACGCACTGGAGCCACGTTAATGTTGCTGTCTTTGATCAATAAATGTCGCGACGGCTCGGAACGAACTATCGCTGAGGAGCTGGATGACACATCGATTCGTCAACTCGTTTCCTTTGTCTCGGTGCGGGGAATCGCCGTGTTCCGAGCCGGGAAACTCCGCTGAATCTCTTTGGCGACCAAAACCGATGCCACCGAATCAGCCTACAAGAAGACAACAACGCACGCCGTGCCGATGAGGGTGTGCGCGGACTTGTTCATGTTTGTGGCTTTTCAGCGCGCACAACGGCGGCAGAGGCGGGCGGTGTATCAGCTACATACATGCAAACGCGGTTTTGTTGATGAATCCCGAGGAGCCAATCTAAAACAGCCTCCGCAGGGTTGCCACGAACGCAGCTCACGTGCAGCTCAATCTTATCGAGGTGACGAAGTTTCTTCCGCAACAGGCCCTACAGAGCTCCACCAACGAAGATTCATGAAAACAAACCAAAGTGCGATTGCTGTTGAACTTTAAATCTCGGGCCGAGAACAGAAACAGAGTCCTCTTCTGTTTGCTTGATCTCATCCCACGCTCGATCAGCTTTTTTCCGTCCAGCCTCGCGGTTGCGATGTCGTGATGACGAACCAACCGAACCGAGTATCGGGATGCTGAAAGCTCCTCATTCTTCTCCAGCAACCACGCTGACCTTTGGGGCAGCAATAACGAGAGTAATGAGCTCCTTCAATTACATCGGTTCGTCTTCAATATGACAATGTGTTTATTTGAACAAGTGAGTATGTACAGCGAGATCTTTATCATACAGAAACTACACTCAGCGGGTCAGCGTCCTCATATGAGTTCCTTGTCAAGATCCTCGGTGTCATCTAGGGCAACCGGTCGCGTGTACTTTGCGTTGACTGCGAATCAACAGGAAAAAATAATGAAATCTCCCGGCTTGAGGAGGAAGCCTTTCATTCCGTGAGTTTCTTACAACTCCGCGGGACATCTCGACTCAAAACTAGAAAATTACCTCGGTAGCCGGTTTCTCTTTTCATTCGCGGACAGTTGTTGCTGCCCTGAAACAAGATGGTGAGAATAATCCATGGGATCTGATATCCTCTTCCGTAACCTATATCCCGGAGTAGCAAATCAGCTGAGCTCCGCTCCAGGCTTACCTTTTTGTTATTTTGCGCGAAGTCGATGTTCGTCCAGGTGACTCTTTGGTTGAGGGGCAAGGTCGGTCTGAAGTTGTCCCACATTGGAGCTTTGGGATTCGCGTCGTCCCCCTGCATCAACTTCCGTAGCAGATACAACTGCTGTTTCGTTATGTAAATCGGTTTGTTCATAACGATCCACCTGAGAACGAGCGCTCCATTGAGATAAAACATCGGGGGGAACTGATTCTGATCATCCTGAAACATCCCCACAACAATTCGCAGCGAAAGTCGTGATAACAAAACTTCGTTAGACGGGGATTTGAGGCCACGTGTGGCAGCGGGCACTGAAGGAAAGCTCTGCTTCGGTTCTGTTTTCGCTGGGAAGGAGTTTTGATGACGCAATGCGTGACGCTCCTCCGAGTCAGTGTATCCACTGCTGGAGGATGTGTAGATGTTCCTAGGCCTTATTTTGAGGTGGGATGACAAGGCTGTCACTCACGAAGGAAGTTATGGATGCCGCCTCGGGTCGCTAAGTTTATGCACCCATGCACTGCGACAAGGCGTGCCTAATCGGAACCTTACGAAGAATCGGGATATCCAAGTCTGTGGCTCATGGACTGAAAATACTTTGTCGCTGGCAGTGTCGGCTCTAGTGCAAGAATGGAGTTTCGGTGTTTTTGCTGCCGATGGCGTTCGATTTCCAGCCCGGACTAAATAAAACGTAGCCATATAGGAAAACTTTTGGGCCGAGCGACTTGGGTCGACCCGCAGTTTGATTCAGCTCGAGCTTAGCCGCTTACACAAGTCCGATTCCAGTGTAATATTGCGTCGGTATTCCGTAACAATCGTCAACGCCTTGCATATCTAAGAGAGAATCTTCGCCAGCGGATCAGCGGACGCGAGACCACATATGAAGGAAAAAAAAACTGATTGGTTTTTAAAACTTTGATAACCACTGACGTTATCGGACGAACCGTACCGCACAGTTTCGTAACAGCCGGGCATTGTAAGACTTCCGTCATACGTCATATACTCCGCTGTGTCTGGAAGTAGCTCCTTCAACGAGAAATGCTGGATCGACGCTTCCTGGCCTGGAATCCAAGAAAAGACGTTCAGTTCTCAAACAGATTCGACTCGAAGCTCTTGACCTATGTGTTCTACGTGAACCAGATGCTGGCAGACGAATCGTAACCTGCTACGTCAAACGTTCGCGTTCGGTTCTAAGGTATCCCCGGGAATCGGGGTCATGTTCGAGCGCAAGGGGAGCATCAACTTCCGGTACAACGCTCGGAATAGACAAGGGGAAACTTCGGAAGCGTTCTCAGTGGCAGAACTCGCAGTTATCACGACAATCCCGTTCACCTGCTGCAGAAAGCTCTTCGCCAAATCAGGCTGATGCCAACTATGTCTCATCGACATAGTTTCCACCGAAAAAGATCTGATCGTTAAAACATCTTCTAGAAACAAGTGATATGCTCCCTTGTCTGGGTACTGTTTGCAAGAAAGAAAAGAAAAAATAGAAACTGGATTGGATAACTCTGTACTTGATTCCACGGACAGGTCAACACTCGAGAGGACGAGCAGCATCTGAATCATCGCAGTATCGAGACAGATAGCACTTGATTCGCGCACGTTCTTGCTTTGATGATTCTGGTGGAGCTCGAGAACGACCATAATTCAGCTCTGAAGCCGAGGAAGTTACTCGAGATCCCATCTCGCTGGTTTCTTCCGAGCACAAGGGGAAGGGAAGCAGCGATGCGATAGATCCCGCACTGTTCTTCGACAGCGAGCTTGCCATACGATCACAAGCGAACGATGGAGAGCCGACTGCCGAGTTGAGTCTCATTCGCCAAAATCCTCGGACGGAGCTGCGTTACCAAAACCCTCCCGATGCTCAAGGATTGACGTATGCATGAGTACGTACCCCGGTAGACGATTTTCCTGAGAGGAGACGTGATGACTCGGAGTTCCGGCGACGATATTTCCCCGAGTTGCATCAGGACTGATAATCCAACCAACGCACTACTCTCTCGCAGCTCCAAAGCCTCAGAAATGTTCGCGTACAGATCGCTGTTGTATCCGAATATCTGGAGCTGCAAGAAAAACCCACCAGTGAGACTCATGTTTGCGAGCGAATCGCAGTCAAACTCTCGGCTATACTTTCAGAGCTTTTTAAACACGTTTTGGGAAACTGCGGCGCGGCGTCAATACAGCCGAGTCAGCGTGGAAGGAGCCGCTCGGGAGGAGAGGAATAAGCTATTCCTCCGTGATCGAGGTTTATCATGTTGAATGTTGGGGAGATGAGAAGCGAAGCGAAACAATATCCTCGCAGACTTCGTTGTACATCATACGCATTTATTTATCCGTTCATATCGTAATATGCTCAACGTTTGCATCCCGATTCTTCACATATTCAATATCTGCGTAACGCCTGAAAGGTTTTAGAGCGTCGACGGACGGGCGTAGGAACGCTGCGATGGAGAACGGAGAGGAGATGAAGAAAAAAGGGGGCACTAGAGTGACGCTATCTAAAGAGTCAGAAGAACGTACGATAGAAGAGCTCCGGCAAAATTCGGAAGCGGCGAACGAGCTCGCTGCCAGTACTTTGACAACGAGAATCTGGAGAAAAAAGGGGTTGGCTGGCTGACTGACTGGCTGTTGAGTTCGCTCGTTGGTTGGCAGTCAGGCAGTCAGGCAGGCAGGCAGGCAGGCAGGCAGGCACAAGGCGCGGCGGTGGCTAGGGAACCAAACAGGCAGGCCGCCAGCCAGACAGGCAAGCGGCTCGTGCGAGTTTGGATCCTCAAGACGCGCAGCCAGGAGACGAAATTGAGTTTTAATCCCCATTTTGAGGGAAGGCGCGCTCGCTGTCTTCTTTCTTCGTTCCGATAAGCGTGTTTACATATGTCGTGTCGTGTTCATCACTATGCGAGCCTTCAGGGATTACTGCCAGTCTGCCAGTCGACTGCAAGTCGCGATTATTTCAAGGGGAACCCAGTAGAGAGAGAGAGAAACACGTATTCTCACAGTAGAAGCCGCTTTTTGGATCCTCAATGTGGAACCGTACCAGCCCCATTGGAAGTCGGGTTCGACGTAGGAAAAGGTTTTATGCAAAGTACAGGTTGGGCAGGATCAAAAAGGAGGGTGATTGGAAATGTCGAAGTCGCTGCCAAATCTTTGCGCTGATGGTATACCTCAGCAACGATCCGTCTAGATACGCCGCGCCGTTATGGGTCGGCATCGAGAGAGTCAATAACGAGTGTCCGGAGTGAACGGAATCAACTTTGAGATGCTGACAAAATCAGCCTCAACTGTAAGCACAGCTGAATGTTATGGCGGAATAGACCGCGACCTTGTGAGGGAACTTGCGCAGGTAATACACTTCGGTGATCGCCATGAGTATCCCAGTCACCTATTCTGATGACGTGGGAAATGGTCGGGCAGTGATGTCTTGCAGAAACTTGCCGAACCTCTCGGTGGCCCGTGGCCGGCGGAACGAATCAGAAGGTAGGAGTGTGCATCGAGGGCAGCTCGACGAATATTTGCATGCCAGTGTCATTTGTATAATGAAACTTAACTATGTGGAAGCCAACACGTGTTCCGCGCTGGACGCGGTGGAGCTTCAGCTTCGTTCCCCGCTCGGCCACAGGCTTTGCTATCACGCTTGAGGAGGGTTTTGAATAACCCGTACAGCCTACGCAAGATTACCAGGTTCCGCAAGAACCAATCGGATCGCTGATTGTTATCGAAGAAACTTGGATGGTTTCTCGAGAATCGAGTCGTCATCTCTCAGGTTGCGAATACCTCCCGATCGGTGGTAGTCAGACATTGGGGCACCGCGGGAGAAGCTCTTCGCTGATGAACGGTACAGGGAAGTCGTCGACATTTTTCGCGAGTGAAATCACTTTTTCGATAGAGAAAGCGGGAAAAGTCGATCGAGAGAGTTATGAGGACTGCCATTGACGATGGGGGAGACGAGTGTTGCGACCTCAAGTGTATGAAGCAACGGGAAATTGTTGCGAAATACACCCACCAGTTCGAGAAAACGAGGGCAAAAGCACGAAAGCGAACCCATTGGGAACTTGAGCTGATCTCGCTCGTGGATCTGCTTGGTTCATACGCGCACCCTATTGGGAGCCTTGAATGCGCTGCTGAATGTCCGCTCGGCCACTTGACTAGGCCTCAGAGAACAAGGACGGAATCGGAAGTCAAGTGAGAAGCGAGGAAGGAAGGAAGAAAGGCCAACGCAGGAGGGCTAACGACGCTTTCATCGACCTCCCCCGAAGCGAAGAGCGTAATTAAACTTATTATCGGTTAATGTCCGATCTCTTGTTTCCAGAGAATCATTTGAAACAGAAAGATCGACCATAGGATGGGAAGAAGAGCCATGACCAGTGCACATTCGGCGTTGGAGAACTGGAGCAGAATAGAGGAGTCGTCCTCGACATTGCTGAGCAGGATCCATACTGAGGAACAAGATTGTCGAACCGTGCGTGACGGGAGATTGCGTCAAGAATCCGACGACGAAGCCTTCTGTTTGGACTTACAGCGTTGATATTTCTTCCCCATTTCCTATTTTTTTTTCCTCTCGACTCCGATTGGCATAGTTGAATGAACGATCGGGGGCCGATAGCGCCTCCCGATCGTCCGTCGAACTGTCTACGATTTGCCCCACTCCTCGGTCCACCCTTCGCTGCTTCGTCGGTTTATCCCACACTCGGTCGACGTCAGATCGCCCGCATCGGTGAATGCGGGACGCGAGAGGCTCTGCTCCATTTCTATTCTCTGTCCTCATCACGGTGCTCTCAATAAAATTTCCCAGACGAAAACCGATCGAGTTACTCAAGTGGGATATACCCTAGGTTCTTTGGTTGGTTGCTTGCTTGTTTGCGGGGATTGCGAGCAAGAGCGGAGCCTCAGTTTTGCTCTGCCCGCTCTGAAGTAATATCCTCTGTCCGTGGCCACCAACTGATTCGGCTGTGGTGGCTGGTTGGGGTTGGGCGACCCGGCCCTCGAGATGTTTCAAATCAGCCCTTCTGTGGTCTGGATTCGCAGAACTTCTGTTCAAATCTCTCGTGAGCATTTCGGATCAAATTGGGTATGCCTGAGTGGTCAGCCTATTGTTTCCGATAAGACTCCTTCTCCTTGCAGTCTCCTCCCACCACTGATGCCGTCCCCCAACGCCGCCGCCGCCGCTGAGCAAACAGCAGAACCACCATGCCCAATATCTTTCTCTTGAGCACGAAATACGTGCTGTATTCGGAGGGCCGCTCGAATAGATCCAACTAACTCTGTGCGTCCGTTCATCCAGCCAGCCAGCCCGCCGAACGACCGTTGGGGCGGCCTCTGGAAGGATGCCGCTTCGGTTTCTTGCAGCAGATCAGCCGGTTCGCTCAAATCCTTATCAGGAAGGATGAGTTGCCTTTTGTGCTGCAGCTGTTCTCCCAGCCGCGGTGCTACAGGTCTGTCTGACTGTCTATCTGTCCGTCCATCCATCCGTCTGTGAGTCCGCATGCCGGTCGCTCGGTCTTTCCTCCGTCCGAATGAGTCTGCTTGTCTTGGCGTTCCAGCGGCCCGTCTCCGGTGGAAGCGTGCGTTTCTCGGGGTTTTATTCGTGCGCTTGCGACGTGGCGATGCGTGTTCGGAGGTATTTCAGTGAGACAGACAAGGGCTCTTTGTTATGTTGCGTTGAGCCATCACAGACAAAAGACGAAGATATCTTTTCGTGTTTCCTTCCGTCTGAGAAATAATTTTTTCAGGGTCCGATTTCTGGATGGCGCACCACGGAACTTCGCCTTTCATCACTCATACTTCGGAATGAAGCCGGGACCATACGATACATTCACGGTGAGATACTTTTTGTTAGTTATTGTCAGATGAAGGGAGTACTGCAAATCATACATTCGCAGTCGTTTGGTATCTTGAGTCAGCTTCAGAGTTGGCGTGAATTTTGTCGAGATGTCCCACTGGTCCTTCTCATCGAGGGTCAGAAAGCGCTCCGCACGGTTCCTCGTTTCTACGCGACAAACCGACCGATCGTTGAAAACATTGGAAGGCCCAACGAGGCCGCTGCATTACATGGCCGACGAGCTTTCGCAAGATCTAGGTCGCTGCTTTGTTATTCCAGAATTCGTTCATTGGGCTCGTGGTATGTTCAAGATTTGTCCTAATGCATCGTTGTGATCGTCGAGAAGTTGCAGAAAAGGTCGGAACCTTCAATCGGATACTCTTATCAAATGTCATGGCCTCCTCGTTGCTTCGGTCGATACAAAGCACCTGATTATTCTCATTCGATTGAAATACGGGAGTGATTATCATATCAACATCTCACGAGACACGGATACCATCGAGGACCGACATGCAACACCAACGAGGCGTATATTTTGAAGGAGAGCTATTCTCGCTTGGTCGGCGAGGGATTATTTGAGCATTGGCATCGACATAAATTGACGGCCAGACGAAGAAAAAAGCAGCACTTTCGGATATGATACTCACTTCGGCCGGGAACTGTTTGCTGGCTATCGTGTGCTCGCTTCCTTGGTCGTCGGATTTTCCGTAATGGAGATGCAGCTCATAAAATCGGTACGAATACGACAGAGGACCCCCTTGAATCGTGACGAACGGCTCGGTCGGCGATTCCGAAACCTTGAACACGATGCCATGTCCGGTGTTCGTCAAGGCCCCGCTCACCTGAAAGTCGAAGTGTCGATGATAGAGTGTCGTACTCCAGTGGAGGGGTATCGAAGAGGAGGAGAAAAATTTCCTGACGAGAAATCTGCTGATTTTCACAGGGAGCGACGTGAGATGCAGCAGGACGAGCAACGTTAAGAGAAGCAGAGACCATCGAGACCACGACTGGGAATGACGCGAGCGTAGGAACGCATTAAGCGTTCGGAAAGCTTTTGACGATTCGGTGCCAATTAAACTCTGGAGTTGGCCTTCGCTCTAAGGCTGCCAGCAAAGGCGACTTGAGGCGGGGGGAGTTCTGAAGTTGATTTATCAAGACCGGCCCCACTCCCAATAAAGTGAGCTCGAAGGGACAACCGCAGGGGTCCTAATGGTCAGATTTCCTCCTTCGCAGATCCCTCCCTCCCTCCCTCCCTCATTCGCTGGCTCCCTTGCTTGACACTGCCGTGCCTAGAGAGAAACTTCTTAGCTTTCTTGCCCGAATGTCGACTGGAGGTGTTTTGTCCTAACGTTCGTTAAGTAACGAACCATTTGCGCGCTTTTCGATTTTTTACAAACCGCCATAAAACATCTGCGTTTGACATTCGGTACAAACCCTACAGCTGCAACATCGTTACATTCAATTAAGGCATTTGTTAATCAGAGTTTTCTGAGCATCACCGGTCTCGATTAGCAGAAGTAACAAAATGAATGAGTTCGCTCCTTACCCGACTCTTGTCGACCTGCAGAGGTTTCAAATGTGGGTCAAACAGCAAGTGTTGTGGATCAATATTGATCGGTGACTGACGACGTCCCTTGGTGCATAAATGCCAATCGGGGTTCAACAAACCCCAGAAATCCGGCCCTGAAAAGAGGAAGCATTTCGTTCAATTCGAAGGCGTTCCGTCTTGATTCTCCTAGAGACGAAACGATATGAAAATTGCCTGTTGTAAATATTCCTACGGAATTACTTCGAGGTTGTGATTGTTCCGCCTGCTTCAAATAGATTTGAAGGTCAAGGAGTGTAAAGTATAGAAGTGATTCTAGAGATGAGAACAGGTTTTTACGAGGCTGTCTCAAGAAGCGTAGGCGAGCGGCCTCAGTTTTGAAGAGAAAAAACGCGATGTTTCCGTGACTTGCATCTCTTTCGTCGACTTCCGTCCGGCTGGCAGTCTCCGCGAAAGTGTTTCAGTGACCGGATTTACCCCTTCTCCCATGCCAGGATAAGATGGGAATGCTCCCCAAATATCGAAAACTTTGGCTTGACAGAGTATCTGCGCCCGGAAAAGAAGACAATTAGATTCACACGCTCCGACGGTCAACGCGCTGTTTAGCTGGAGTGGCGTGACTCCGGTTGCCCTCCAGGAGAAATTCCCTCCGCTTGGTTTCCAATTCAATGCATAGTGAATCAAAGGCTCGGCGCTCTGTGGACATCTCAGTCTTCAAGTCCCGCGACAATTTTTTCGAGTCGTTGCTCGCTCTCTTTCTCTGCCTCGGTTCACTGGCTTTCAGCCTTCATTCTCCTGACCGCATTTTTCCTCTCGTATCATGCGCGAACGTTCGTGACCGTAGGTCAGCTCGTTGTATTTCGAGTGTTTTCTTTTTTTTTCCCCGGCGAACGATCAAGTCGTCATTCAGAATGAAGTCTGCCCGGAAACCTCGGTTCCATTCAGTCCGAGTCGGCAAGGGGACGGCCGTAGTCGAGGCAAACCACACCTCACCAACACCTCGGCCGACTTGGGCTATTTCAAGACGTGTTCCAAGATCGGCTCGAGGTGCGAACAAGAGAACGTTTTTGCGCTTGCAAACTCGGTTGATGCGGCTGAGAGAACAAACCACAGAGCAGAATATGTGGCATCCATGGGACCATGCGCAAACTTCAATGAACGAAAGGGAGCAGGCGAGCGTCGGATGGGAGTCTGCATCCTCTAGAGGAGCGAGATGAGCAGCACGATGAAGAGTTTGACTTCCGCGCGGACAAGCGCCGTCGAATGCACCATTTGGGTAGCCACTGGTGAGCTACTACTCACTGTGTTCGGGAGACGGGCGAGCTACATCGAAAGACACACGAATCAAGAGATCTCATTAAACGCTCTCGTTAGCACATTGTCAATGACGAGCCGCGTTCCGACTTTTACTGCGATGTTCGTCTCATGCCCATGCCCCGTTGTATCTCTTGGGTTTAACGCGCATGAAGCCGTTTCCGGTTCCGCCGAGATATCCCGCAACCCGTTTGCAGCCGGCAGCCGGTCACCCGGCAAACTCGCCTGGCTAGCTGCCTCCGTCCGCACAAATCGCAATTGAAGTGCTTTAACTCTTCGCATGTGTCATCAGGCGTGCTTTAACGCCTCCGCGATTGCGTTTGGAGTCCAATGCGGCCCTCAGATAAAACTTCGAAATAGATCTGCGACCTGGGATTCAAGCCTCGGACTCGACCATGCCAGTTTCCCGCAATTTCCGAAACGCGCACGGAGTATGATGATGATTTCGATGAACACATTCCCCCTGACGTAGTCCCCTGGAACAAAAACTTGCAGCCCCCGGAGAATCGTGAGTTCCAGCGGCGGGATTGACAAGGTCAGGACGAGGATTGTACTTCCCGTATCGTTCCGATCTGGAATCATCTTCCGTTTTCCGTAACGAACATGGAAGTCAGAGTCCGTTCCCATTCTTGGGCATTTTGCGGCGTTGGCCATGAGCAATTCGTTCGGAACGTTGCGAGACCGCCAGTTCGTGCTCAGCCGTGTGAGCTTCATGGGAAGTGGCTGTTTCGGTTCTGGTTTGGCAAGTGAGGACTCCTCATTAGTGAAGAAGTTCACGAAGATTTCCTCTGCAAAACCGCGACAGCCCCTTCGGGGCGAGATTTGCAAACCCTTCTAACACTTCGAATTAGGGCTTCGCTGCTTAGCAACGTTTATTGTCATGTAGATCAGCCCTCATCGTCCCATGTCCAGGCCTCTGCGGCCTCAAGACCGCTTCCCGAGCAGGCACCCTTCCGAATGACTGTCAAAAACTTCTAAAACTCCCAAGACCCCTAGAACGGGACATATGCAGCTCATAAGTTCAGAGCGAGCCCGCGCAATGACTCACTGAATCAAGAGCCAACCCCAGTGACTCGGTGGAGATCCACGTTCAGAGTATTTTCTGACAATGACATTGAAAGAGAAACTGGGCTCCTAAATTTTCGTAAGCTTGCAATTTCAGCGATCGATTCTCTCGAGCGTCGCGCGCAAATCCAAGTCCGACAGCATAACATCCAAGACCATGAATGAGGAGCCTGTTTCGTCATTGGTTATTCCTAATGATTCGGTGGGTCATTGTTTCTCATTTGAAGCGAAGAAAGCATGGAAGGAGCCGAGCGAGGAAAAGTACCGGAGCCAAGAACAACATATTCACGAATAGCAAGGTAACTCTTGAGCTTTATGAGTAGAGGAGCGACGTAGCATCCACAAGTTGGGACACGAAGGCAGCAATAATTGAGCCAGAAGCACCAAAGCCTGAACTTCATCGTATCCGATGCTGTATGGCTCTAGATTCCGTCCTCCTCTTCTTCCCGCCTCGACAGGGACTCGCGTTTCCTTGTGTTGATTTCATCATCGTTTTCACCTTCAGCGTAACCCGCGCCCGGTTGGATCATTGCAAGCATTGCAAGAGTATCAAAACTCACGAGCTCGGCGGACTTGCTCCGGTGGAGTGTCACAAGATAGATTCTCCGTAGCGAGAGGAATAAATGCTACGCTCGACGATATCCGGTGGTCGACATCTCCGGAAAGAGTCGACAGTGGGGCTGCTGCCGGACGGCAGGCGGAGGGTGGTGGAATGAGCCAACCAAGCGGGACAGACGCGTACGGAGGAGAGCATAATGCAGAAGCCATCAGCGATGTCTCAAGTTGCCGAGAGCATGAAAGAAAAGAAGGGGACCAGGGCCATGGATTGGGGATAGGTCAAATCAGGGGCATCGACGCCGACGATGATTGTTGGTTCATGTTTGCCATCACTGGGCCGAGAACGCTTTGTCGTCAGGCTCGGGTTACTAAAATGTCGTACCAAGAAAGCTGGCTCGACTGACCAGCGAGCAAGCGAACAAGCGAGCTCCTGACCATCGGGCCTTCTTGCTATCGGGTATCTGGGCAACAAGTCGCCGCCACGGTGGCGCGCCATCGTGTCCCCCGCGTCCTACCTTCGCTTCCATTCTGCTTGTTGCTGACCGATCTACCTTGTGCCTACGAGTCTTGCCGGGTATCCGGAGGAGGCGCACAACTTACACAGCGACATGCCGTCTACGACAGCCCCCCGCTCAGCATTCTCTCCTTGAGACCAAAGGAGAACGGAAAAGAGAGCATCGAACGTTCGATTAGCAGTCGCCAGGTATGTTGTCGCCGTGGACGGCTGCAACGACATTGTGCCGGGAAATTTATAGCACTACGCACATCCGTATCAATTGAGAGACATCGTCGCCTGACTCCTTCAGGATGACTCAGCGGAACCTCCGCTTCAGAGTTGACGCCACAATGAAGATCCGGCGCCGGCGCATCGAGGAGCCAAGGGAAAGGCGCCTCGGTCCCCGTCCTGCGTGCCTCATCCCCTGCCCTCCTTCGACTGAGAGACGGATCCCCTACAAGGAGGAAGCAGGAGAACATCAGAAGTTGCTTTGCTCCGCTTCCGAGACGGGGCGGAGGGCTCTCCTCAGCGGGGTCATTCCTAAGATTGGGCCAAATAGGATTGACGCAACGGCTCCGCCAACTGGGAGCAGGGGTAGAAGGAGTTGTCCGTCAGGAGCAACACCCAGGACGCATGAGGATCGCTGAGCACGGCCGAGCCCGCGAAATAATTAAGAATTGCGACTCGTTTCCGTCAGTCACTCTTGTTTCTTCTGTCGCCACCGTCACTCCGGTTCCACCAGTTCCGATGCTCCGAGACTTGGAGAAAGCAGGGCAAACAGAACAAAGTGAAACTACTGAAATAGAAACGAACAAGGCAGCTTCCGTCGATCTGTTAACCGGTCGGTCAGTCAGTCAGTCAAGCAGTGAGTCGCTTAGTCGGTCACTAGCGCAGCGGTCTCTCGATCGCGGACAGTCCAAGGCGCTCAAGTGACACTGAAGGTCGGAGCAAAGAGCAGCGGGAGGAGGAGGCAAATATTTTCCGGCACACGATAAAGATGTCCGTTAGCTTCTGCTTTCGGAGAAGATAGTGGACAAGTCTGATACGAAGCCGCTGTTGCAGCAGCAGCGGAGAAGAAACACTGGAACACACAGAAAGACATTGAGATCATCTTCCAGCCCCTGTCAGCAGCGAGTGAGCAGCGGACAATTCGCCAATCGCTAACTCGATTAGCCAGAGTGCTCGCTGCTCATGGTCGACAAAGACGAACAACGAACCAACGAAGAAGGAACGAGCGGGCCACGAGCGAGGATGAAGCGAGCGTTGCGGGACGACGACGACGACAAAGGGGATCGCAGAATGAACGGAGCTTGTCGATGCCCTTCAGCCACCCCACCCATGTTGCCCTTGTCCGCCCCTTCCCTACCCATCCCACCAAGCGACCGACCATTCAGCTTCTGAGAGAGAAACTGAGCAGACAGACACACAGGGGCAACTCGCGACATTGAGGCGCCAACGAAAGCCCAACCCGACTCAGGAGTTGGTGCAGCGGGCCATCTCCTGAATCCTGATCGCGGTGGGGTGGTGGTGGTGGTTCTATGGGTCTACGTTGGAGTCTGCGCGGGCCCCAAAGTCGTTTGCTGGTGCTCTTGGCCTCTTAGCCGGGAATCTGCATACCGTCCAGCGCTAATGCTTGAAACAGAAGACCGAGTGGTAAAGAGCGGCGCTGGTAAGAGTCGCCACCAAGCAGTCTGTGGACCACCATCAACGCAATACCACTTTTTTGTTCGACCACGAGCAAGAGTGCCGAAAGAGGTGTAGCCCGCGTTGAATTCCGCATTGATTGGCACCCACTCGGCGCGATGTGCAATTCGCGGAGTCGCTCAATTTGCTGCCAACAGCCGTAGTTGTGTATGTTTCGCAAGAACGCGAAAGAGAGAGAGCAAGAGAGATGGCAAATTCATGCGAAGGAACTTTCCACCGACCGGAGATTTCCTTCCGAGTCGGGTCAGGTCAGCTTTGCCAAGAACCAAGAGAAAATTGACAGCCATACACCATCAGATCCCTCGGTCAGAACCCACGGGCGTGAATAAAATGTGAGTTGATAGGAATTTAGAGAAAAGTCAAACTTCAGAGACGAGAGACAAACTCTATCGGCGGAAAGTCCACGACAGCGCCAGCAGGGTGGGTTAGAGCCACGCGGTTCAAGAACAATCATTGCCCGACCTCGAGCATTCTCCGCGTCACCCGCTTTCGACCCTGCATCCCCGATGTCGAGGCTTCCAGCCATAAAAGCGCTCATCGCTCGATGGTAAGAGAGTCTCGGTCGGTTCGTTGGTTGGATGGTCGGCTTCTTGCTTGCTTGCCTTCTCGCTCGCTTCGTTCAGTTCTTGCTTGCTGAAGTCAAGACGAGTGAAGCATCCATCTCGTTCCCCCGAACGGAAGAAGCCAGGGAGCTGGCTTGCCGGGCGTTGGGCCGCCAAGCCGGACCGGGATCGGTCGCTCGGTCGGCCGCCCTGAAACGCTCTGCAATCCTGCGACAAGTCATGAGGGAACACGGTTTTAAGGAATAGGCACTCAAAAGCAATAAATGGCCAAATGCACTCTGGTCTTCTTCGTGCTTCTAGTGTGAATCGTCCCGTTCTCACTGTGGGCTCGAAATGCGGAACAGAACTACGTTCAATGAAGATCTCAGCAATCCTCGACCATGGTTTGTAGCGATCGGAGATAGTTTGTTTAATAACAATTTTAGAAAGAGGCATCGGAGGTACGTTTTCGAATTTTGCATGTATGGAGTGACAAGCCTTGAACATCGTTCCCTTATTACCTGAAATGCCGTCATAAGTCCACCATTGCTCCCAGTTGGCCGACGCGACACCTGCAAAAAAACATACGTTATCAGCACTACTTAGCGATTAGCGACTGAGTAGAGATTTCGAGGGAGACGATTGTGCGACTCCCTAGGCTGTTCGGACCTCCAGTTTCTCCCACGAAGGAAACGGTCGTCGACTTTTCGAGCGGCAATCCTTCACGGTCAGGCAGGGTACTAAAATCCGGTCGAAATAATTCTATTAGCAGCTTCATTGTGTTTAGTCGTACGATTTTGTAGTTGTTTGAGCCAATGGTGATATCGGTTATTCAGCTCGCAACGGCAACCGCGTTCGTATCATTCGGGCCCTTCGGAAGCAGGAATGTACATCAGAAGGGTGTTGGACGGCTGGACCACCGTGCCATGTCACTGATATGGTCCCGTGGAGATTGAAGCACTCGCAGCCATCTGCAGAGGTGCGGATATCAACTAGGAATCCTATTGGGAATGATCGCTGAGAGATCATGAGAGTTCGCTCGTCTATAACTTGCTCACAATCGCTGAATGACATTTGTTCTCAGATTCATTAAAGGAGTGTGGACAGCGACGGTTGGTTCCACCTGCTTCGGTGATAATCAGTGTCAGGTCATCATTGACCTTGTCGCGGTGCTGGTCACAATGTCCGGTGCTCAAGAGACAGGACAGGAGATGAACAGACGGAGAAAAAGACAAAGAACGAGAGTGAGAAAATGTCCAGTCTGACCAGGTGTAGGTTGACAGGTGCCTACCTGACCACCGGGCCGTGCGTCGTCGCCAGTCGCCTGGGTCGCTTGCTCTACCACACCCAGACGTTGGGAACGATCTCGAAGACAAATCCGTTTTTCTTAATTATTATCTCCTGTGCGCTCGAAGCCGCCGGCTAGCTGCCACGGAGTAATGAATGGGCCTCAAGAAATATGGACCGAAGGGACTTTCAACCTGTCTCGAACGGAGGAACCTCCCGAGCAACGTTTTCGTAACAAGCAATTGATGAAAATCGTGCTCGTTTTCATCATACACCCCGCTCCACTACGAAATTCCATTTTAATTCGATTACCGATCTAGGCGCGAACAGTTTGTCCCCAACTCGACACAAATGTAGGACGGGACCTTCCCCAGGTTCCGCCTAAAGATTCCGAAGTCGACCAGGACGCGGGTGTATCAGATCAATCTAGGCTCCGGATCGGCGATGAAATCATCCAACTCGTGTCTCTCAGCCCAACTCCAAGGCAGCGATGGGTATTCGCTCCGTTGGCAGCACCGTGAGCCGTACCTTTTTCGACCGTGGAGGATTTGGTTTTCATCATTCCTAGCGCGCAGAGTCAGACCAAGAAGCGCAAATCCGTTTGTTGTGGAAACACAGCGTTCGTCCATCCACGTGATGAATAGATAAAATTTATCTTCCGCCCCGCTATGTCGAGCTGAGTGGGGCCGAGTACGGTGGTAGAAGACCCCTCGTTGTACCATGTTTTCTTTGACCGTGTTCATATCTTAGGCTTAGCTAAGAGCTCAGTGACTCGGCTTGTAATTGAAACGACTAACACGGCTTACTTCCAGTCTTCAGACAGAGGGACACACTTTGTCGCTCTCTATCGCCCCATATCCTCGCTTCTCTCGACCCTAAGCCAGCGGAACGAGGATAAGCGGAGCAACCTGACTCTTTAGAACGTTCGTTCAGACGCTGGAGCGGACCCGACAAGAACTCCACTGAAAATTCATTCAGACACTGGAGCATGTAAGGCTCCGATGCTCAATCCGTTGAATGAACCCTATCGCGTTTTCGCTACGTGTGATTTTCCATCCTCGACTTGGGCACCGGAATCTTCCACTGTACGCCCTATTCGGCTCGAGCTGATGAGCGGAAAGTAATGACGAAATGAAGCAATGAATGAAATCAGAATTGTACTTCCCCATCTTGCAGCTGTAAGCTCGAACGGATTGTACAAATCATCCCAGCACCGGTTGTGATTTCATTTGCGTGATTCGTTTCATTCGAATGAGCTCGCGAACAAAAAGTTCTTCCCCTTGCCATGATTGCCCGGCAATGTTTCCGCAAGGAGGAAATGACATTCTACTTCTTGTTTTGTTTGACTTGGCTAGGCTCCCGATTGAGAACACACGAGCCAAGAACAAACGTAATCGTTCGCTCCTGAGTATTGTGTTGTATAATTGCTCGTGCTCAATGTCAAACACGTCGACACAACAACCTAGTCTTCCCTCGATCACGATGATTCCCAATTCTCGGAGGCCCGAACGTAAAACAAGGACGAAAACACACCATTCCGTCCGTCTACTCCTTGGAATGTTGATCATTTTCCAAGGCGAAAGTTCGGCTTTCAGATCATCCGTCAAATCCATCACTGATGAATCCTATCATCCCGAATCCACGGAATGTTTCGGAATGCTCGTTTTGTGCACGAACGAAGAAGAATCGTCTAAGGTTTGGAGGCTCTGCGCGAAGGAAGTGAATTTTGGCTTGAGCGAGCGATCTCTCAGACCGGCGCGATATGCTGATCTTATCCTGGGGAGCTCAGGGCAATTCATGAGGCCCTTAGAAAAGCCAGCAGCAGATAGACGGAGGGAGTGAGTGGAGTGGCGGGAAATGATTTTTTCTCTCCTGACAGAATTAATTCTCCGTCACGACCTTATCGGTCTTCATCACAGACGTTAATGTCAATCTCTGACGCCATGGCGATTAACGTTCCGTGTCCACGCATGCCCCGAATGCATCCCGCGAATATCTGGGATACCCGACAGACGGCCCCCGTCAAACTCTGCCATAGCGGTCCCACAAAGGCGCGAGCGCAAATAATTACTATGACCGCATGGACGCAAATCAGAGGATGTATTTTCCTTGCCCTGACGCCAAGACAGGCCTTGAGATCAAATGAAGTTTTCAGTAAATAGCTTCCATGGATACCCGCAGTCTCGAAGAATCTCACAATCAGAGTCAGATCGTAATTCGAAAAGGTCTCGGTCGAAATGTCGCTGTCTGCCCTCGGACGAACGGAGGTTATGTGGTCTCGAGTGTTTCATTTTTGACCAACTGGGAAGCTGGGAACTGAGAGATGAGATTGTGAGGCTCTCCCACGCTGCACGCAGATGTTATCGCCGGGAAAGCATGGAAATGCGCGGGAAGACCATTGGCTGCATAAATGTTGTTTTCTCAGGCCAACTCTTCTCATCGTGGCCCCATCAGGCGGGGCCATTGCAGGTTCAGCCGCAGATACTTAATCTGCAAGTACCCTAGGTTTTCGATACGGTTAGGCAAAAGGCGTGCAGCTTGATTGGTTCTTCAGCACAGCAACCCCATTGGGTATGCATACCCACCGCCCACTAGCCATGCCCTTGTAAATGTGCGTCGGCGTTCTTGTACATTCGCGCAAGTAACGGCCCAAACAGCAGCAGCGGCCGCAGGTCTGCCGCAGGGGAACGAAGGGGCTCCGCTAGGAAGACGTTGGATGAGGCCGCTTATAATTCGGGCCGAAGATGGACCAACGTATCCATTGGTCTTAATGGCGTCTATTAATAGGGAGACTGAGCCCATCTCTTGCAGGAGTTGACGAAGCAAAAACACCACACCAGTCGCCCTGCCACGCTCCGGGCCGCCAATCTTCCACACGCTCCGTACAACAAGATAAATTCGTTCTCGTCGAAATTTTTAGAAAACTACAAATAGGTTTGACTGAAAAGTTGCATCTTGTGCGACTTCCCGGTCTCGTCACGATCTGTGGCAGTCACAGTTGCACATAATGATGCATGCCGTTTTTTCAGCGATCTGGGGGGGGGGGGGGGCTATGGGTCAGAGAAGATTTTCAGGAGCGCAGGTGAGGAACCATTTGGAGTTCGTCGACTATACCTTCTTCCTCCTTACTGCCGCTCCTTTCACGCTTACGGCCCTCCTTCTGAAACCACTGATTCGTCCGAGATTTGATTGTTTCCAGCGTTATCAGTTGGGGAAGTACAATCTCGCGGTAGTGTGAAAAAGAAGACGATGACAACTAGTTATCAGGAGCCGCCGAGTATACTTGTCTATATCTCGATCGCGTTTGGCAGTGTCTTTTACAAGCGAACAAGGGGTTTGCCGGTCGAAGGAGGAGTAATGTAGGGTAGGTTGCTGCTTGGCTGGCTGGGTGCTAGTTGGTGAAAAAGAGAAGTGGGAGAGAACAAAGTTTTGTAGCTGTTAAGCAGACGCCCCTTCAGGCATTTCCTCTGTGAGTATAAAGGTGCAGTGGCTTTCTTCGGCAGATATTTGTTTTTGCTTGTATGATGAACTTATCAACCGCCGGCTAGTCGACTGCTCTTGTTGTCGACATCGTCGTTAACGCCGCCTTAGACGACGCTTACGCTTTCGCCGGCGCCGCTATTGCCGTTGTCGTTCGAAGGGATGTCTACGTCAATAAAAACGGGCACCGCAACACTGTTGCTCACTTTTCCGGAAAAAGGTTTTGATTGCGCCGAATCGACTGATTTTTGCCTCGCTTCCCTATTGGTTCCCACGTCGTCGCAACAGAGGCGCGGGAGCCGGCCTGTATTGTATCGACCACCACGCATTGTAGCGATCGGAAAAGGAGGAAGTTGAACAAGGATTATTGGCGTCCGATCATGGAAGTTGTCTTCGTGAACAACCCTTCCACAAGTTCTCGAGCTGTTCGGGAGACAAAACCTTTCATGTCAATCTACGGTGGATCGCCAATGGGTCCGACTGGATTTCCGATTCTATGCATTTTCATGCATTTTCGTGCTTGAGCCCCCAAGAAGACCCGGATCGAGGGACTGATTGTGAGTGTGACTCTAGCTCTTGCTTGCGCCAGGAAGTCTCTCGGACCACCTGCGCTAATTTTCTGATGACGCCATTTTGTTCTTCCGAGAGGATTGGAATGGAGAATTTTGGGTCGCTATGTTAGTTTCAGCCTCGGAAACCTATAGGAGGGAAAGCTCAGTTGCTTGGTCGGCGGTATTCCGTTTACAATTGATCTCCGAAAGGCTGCGTCGCAAACAATTCCCATGGACTGAGAAGTTATTCTCGAATAGGGAGGGGAGAGAGTCAAGGAACTTGCAGAATGCTCTGCAAAACCCTGGTGGCGCTCCAAATCTAGGATATGTGATCGTGCAGTGTATTCCAGTTCTGTGTTTTCTTCGAAATCGTTCCGAAATTTTCTCAGGAAACTTTTCCTCTGCTATCTACTCATTCATCCTCCGAGTCGGGTCGAAGTGTGTTCCGTACTAGAGTTGCCGCTCCTGCCAAGCTGATCGATATCCGTACTCTCTTGAACTCATGGGACCTCGCTCGTTTGCATCTCACGGATTGCGGCCGAGGGAGCTCGTTCCGCAAGTCTCGCGTTCTCGAGAGGGGCGCACTCGAATTTATCTGGTAAATCGGAACCGTCCCCGTTCATACGCGGCAATCGGAAACAGCATACGTCACACCTCGGTAAGAAATGGACCAAAGTGGAACTTTGGCTTTTTGGCCGAAGCATCCAGCAGTCCCGCATTCAGATATGCTACCTGAGTGAATCACTGCTGAACCGAAATTGAGTCATGTGTTTTGTGAGCGATTTCCGCAAAGCCCCACTTTGGAGCGCAAACACGGTAACGAGCCATGTTGTAGTTGAGATTAAACGCCTACGCTGCCATCAGATACCCGACAATTCTCAAACGTAGAGATCGGGCTAATCTAGACTTTCGATCGTTCTTCCTGAAGGAAAAATTTAGATTTCATAACAAAGCGCTTCTGATGCAACGAAACTCCGCGGATATTCAGACTTCTAAATCGTCTCACATCTAGACTGATCATTCCTCGCAGATCATTTTTGGCTCGACTGACCATTTTTCGTCCGGCAACTTTTGCCCAACAATTCCTCCACCCAGAGATTCTTAACGGCTTGGTACCCTGATACCGAGAAAGTCACCAATATCGGCGAATTGAGTGCGGGAAAATATTTGTGGTAAGAGAGACTCAAATCCATGACTCTCGCCAAGTTTCGTCGAGAAATTCCAGGTTGAGGTCATGCATTCCCCATTCGAGTCGTAAACTGGAAACTTCAGGAAACGCCCAGTGCTCCCTCGCAGGTCACTTTTCTTGGAACAGATATGCGCTCATGGTTTCGGATTGAAATTAGTTTTGGCGCAGCTTTTGGGTTAGGAGACACAGTCGAGCTAAGCTTCAAAGTTGTCGCAAGTTGATCGATGCGCCTACGTTCGCTGCGGCGTTGTCCCGCAGATATACGCGGATTCCACGTAATTTCGCGCAGTGTGGAATGCGCAAGTAGCGTTGAAATTTGAACAGCCATCAAGTCCTTTTTTTTCTCACGAGGTCGGCGGACAGATCCGATCACAAGAGGGAACGAGCCGAGTCGTAATCGGTGAATCTTGATACCAAGACCCAGCCTCGCGAAAGCAAGGTAATAACTTTCTGCCAAGGTGACCATCAAATTTCGTGGTCGATTCAGTTCGAAGTTGCGCACGCGTGTACAAGCCATGCCCAGCAATTCCGGCAGGAGAATTTGCCGGCACTTCTTGAGTGAAAGAAACCCGAATCAGCGCGATCGGCGCGTATATCATCGGACGGTTTTGAAATGTCCGGAAAAAATTGTCCGGAAAAAATTGTCCCCGAGGCTGTATGCAAGCTTATTCGAGACACATGCCTGAGTTCCATCTCAACCGAAGAGGATTTCAGGGTCCCTTGAATCCCATCGGAGGGAAGTTCCGGAGAGCCCGTTTATGAGTGGGATATCAACGTTCCCGCGAGAATGGATAGACTTCTATATCTAAAGAGGTTTACCCCCACACAACACGAGGCGGTTCTACACGCGGCTTTGTGGAAACTCTGATCGTGAGTTGGTTCCGTCCCGAAGCTGCGATTTCGTAGGCGTTCCATGATCATCATCGACTTCGGGGTCGAACATTTGGTTCTCAGATTTTGAGCGCCTGCCCAGGAGACTTGAATAAGTTCCCTGAACCATGAATACACCTCTGTTACGTTCAACACCAACTCATGGTATGCGATTATGCGAGGCATTTATTTGAAAGCGGATCCGCGTTCGAAACCCATGAGGGAGTCAGTGTTGATCTGCCTGCTCAGGCAGAGCTCATTTCATGGGCTGTCGAGTCTCCGAGTCAGCCCAAGAGAACATGTTGTGCTATTCTAACAGTATTCAACTCGGAGGACAGCGAGACTTACCGATTACGATGAAAAAAGTGCAGATCCTGCCCCACATCGTCTTTTTTTGAGGAACTTCTGCTGATTCCACGCTCCTCTCCACTCCGTCACTGAACTTCAATTCTGCAGCAGTTGTCACTTTTCGAAGTTGAGGAATTTCATCAGAGCCCCACAGCACCGGCTGAGCACGAGAAAAGCGTCTCAAGAGGATGGCCGACGCAACCCTCGGTGTTTACGGCTGTTCTGAGGAGATCCTGGCAAATGAGTCGAGTATGCCACGCCGCTTTACCCTCCCCCCGAGGAGAAAGGGTCGCCTGGTGTCGCGTGTGGTTTTGCTCGGCTAAAACACCTCCACCTACCCAATTATCATCGGATTAAGTGAATAAACATTAACCCGACTTAAGGTGCGAGTTTACAATCCCTTCTGCCTGAGACCTTCTCAATTGAAAGCTCAGCCGGCGAATTCCCTCTAGGGGTGCCGGCGACTCGACAACGTGGAAACCGGTTACGGTCAGGGACAAACAGATTTCCAAGGGTTGCGGACCGATGGATAAGCTCGTTTTCCAGGAATGCTCGACCTTGTTTTCGTGGTGGAGTATGTGTCCGAACTCGAGCTCGGCCGTTATCTTATCTTGGAAGAGTGCGCCGATGATCTTGGGTGACGTCTCAACTGAAAGCTTTGCGCTTACGAAGCCGGTTTTATCATCGCAGTGTGCGTGATATTTTGGACGTGCTCTAATCTGCTGTTTAAAACAAGCAGAGATAATTTTGATAATAGTGTGGCCATTAAAAGAACCTTCCTCAGCTCCACCCTTGTCCTCCACACACCGCAGATCGAAGTTTACCTCCTCGATAGCCTCGCGTTGATCTTTCTCCATCCAAAAGCGGCTCGGCACCGAGAACGATGTCAAGACTCTTCACTTGCTCCGGTCGGGACAATCATTGCTCAAACACCTCACCAAAGTGGTCCGTCCCTTCCCTCTTGAACTTTCCTCGACCTGACCGGCTTTTTGGACGAGTGTCGTCCACGGAATCGAAACTCCGAGATCCGATTCCACTCCAGGATCACTTATTTCTTGGGGCCTGCTCAATCGAGAACTCCTGAGTCCCATGACCTCAGGAGACGAGCTTAGCGCAGAAATCGGGGATGACTTGCATAGAGGTAGCATTCAGGCTCTTTCTTCGTTCGATGTTGACAAAAACTATGATTACCTCGGGAGTACCACACGCCCGTGACGGGAAGGACGCGCCCGTAGTTGGCGGCCAAACCCAAGAAGAAACGAGGCGCAGTCCTGTCTCAAATCTGTTGAAGCAAGAATTTCGTCAACTGGAAGGAACGCAATCCTGAGCTTGTAATTGCGAGTTGGCGTGATTCTAATTATCTCTGGGAGGTAGAAACGGAGGAGCAGTCAAGGCAGCGGCGACGACAGGAGAAGAACGACGACGACGACGAGTGGCGGCGATCTGATACTTTTCGTCAGAGACACCATTGGCCGTGATGGTGTCAGGTCACAAGTTGAAATTACGCTGAGAGGAGAACGCCCTCCCGGGAAGAGGGGAAGCTGGATTAAGGAGTAACTCAAGGATCGCCGGCTGGCGTGCAGGTGAACAGAGGCGGTCGCGATGTCGTCGTTGGCTGGAGTCAAGACAGAAAACGAAACAGACGCTTCTGACGGCATCCTATTTGGCTTGAGAGGGGTGGGACGACGACGTTTTTGCTCTGATCTCCAGGAACTTTTGACCGAACTCACCTCCGAGCAGGATTCGTGATTCGTTTCGACCGCAGTCGGAGGTCGTCCTCCGTCGAAGAAGCCCGCACTCGAGTCCAGCGTCAGCGAGCGTCCGCCTCCATGTTCGGGATGAGTCTGTTCACGGAAAACACGACGAATGGAAATGTCTCCAACGAGACAGAAATGCGTGGAGCGGAGAAATGATTGAACTCGCGTTTGCGTACTTTTGAAGAATAATGTACTCGCGGCTGTGATTCCATATCTCAGCTACTTGTTGCTCCATAATGTAAACGTGAGCAGCGACGAGTGGCGGAGCAGCCCTGCCGCACGGCATACAGAGTATCGTCGAGGCTGCTCAAAAACTTCACGTCTGCAGAACTCACTCAGATCTTATGGAAAACGGGTGTTTGGAAAATCGCACCGCGGGAAAACTTTCTTCCACGTAAATGAAGCGGATCCAACACAATTACTCCATCATTTGGGGATCCGCCAAACGAGAAGCTGTGTTTGCGTTAGCTTCCTGCTCCGCTCGCAATCCAACAGGCGTCGTTTTCCGTGCCCGGCGTAGTGAGTTCACGGGGGAGAAGGCCTTCAACACGGAACGGCTCCCATAAAACAGAGTCAAAGCCTATAGCGAACTCTACTGACTGAGCTTCGGGTGGCACTTTGAGCCGGTAAGCGAATAGGTTCGTTTGTGAATTAGAGAACTGACCGTGATGATTGCCGCGCTCGAGGTTTTGGATCAGTCTGTCTTGGAATACGGCGATGGTGGTCTTGGACGCTGAGCAGTCGACGAACAGCGGAGGAACGAACGAAGGAGTGAATACTCGGTGAGCATTTGCATATAATTGAGAGTGATGCAAGCCGCAACTCTCTAAAGGCCACTTGAAGGTCTTACCGCATTCATCACCTGGCTTAACCGGCGAAGCCCTGGACGCTGAGGATCAGCTCCCTAGCCATTCCAGATAGCGCCAATGACCGGCGGTCGTTTTCCAGAGTAAGTCGGGAGAATTCGTGTGTCGGAGAAGTGATCAGAATTTTCCAGACGTGTCAACCACGCGTTGGGGATGAAGTATCCCCTCCTTTTCTACTCATCATCGTCATCATCCTTGATAAACCATGCAATTACATTTCTCGAACGCGTCTGCGGGTAGCTTTGACCCTTGCCGTCATCGATTCCCTGCCGTGTTTGAAGTCTCTCTGGAAATGAGTAGGTCTCAATAATTGATTCGCTGCCGGAGAAAAACTCCAGCTCCTCGTTGAGCTGGAAGACCTTCGAGCTGGGTTTGCAGCCTCTTAACTTGCTTGTTCTTCTGCTCGTTCCGAATGCAAAGTGTTCCATATGCACGCACTCAAGTTGCCTCTCATTACCACCGGCTATGACTGCTGATGTGAGACGTGGAGACGAGAGAACGAACCAAGTCAACGCTCGGGCCTTCGGGAGCATCTTCCTCCCCTTTCTGTCCCTCTCCCTCCTCCTTTTCATCCTTCCACTCCTGCTGCTCCTTTTCCAAGCGTACGGAACAGTATCAGCCGAAGCAGTTCACCCGGAAAGAGAGACTGGGGACAAAGGAGTTTTCACTCGAAGCAAACGCTAACCACAGCCAGCCAGCAAGTGGTGACAGTAGCGACAGAGACAGATTCGACGAAGTCAGAGGTCATGAATCTTCGGAATATACGTCGCAGAGCATCCGACTTCCGACTTTCGGTGAAATGGCTTTCGCAGTCTCCAACAGCAGCAGAAGCAGCAGCGGGAGAAGGAAGCAACTAACCAACCAACCAACCAACTGGACCCGGCGCGCAGCTGATTGGCGTATTTGCGGATGCCCAAACTTTAGCGCCTCGTTGCCGCGGTTGCGAGGCAACTGGGAACGTCCTCGCAGTCGTTGGCGGCGACGGCAGCGGCGTTGACGACGGCGACGACGAAAGCGAGGAGTGGAAGTGTAAATAAATGCCTACGCTCTTGTGTACATAGGCCTCGTTGTGCATTGGCGAAAGCACGCTCTGTTTGGCGTATGGGGTGACGCCGCCGGTCGGCTGGAAAGCCGGCAGCACTCGCTGCTCGCCTAGGTTGGCGTACCCAAGGAGTCGTACTCCAGCGTTGCCGTCCGCTCATAGTACGGAAGTCGTAGAGAAAGCTGTTTGCTCGTGTATTTAAGGGATACCGTCTGTTCCGTGTTCGTTAAACCTCGGCTCCTCCCAGGTGCCACGCAACGTCCGCGTGTTCCCGTTCGTAAGCCGACCGTGGTGTCGTCCGTCGGTCGGTTGGTGTCTCACTCTGTTTCTCGGTTCCTTCCCGTTTGCCGGACGCCTCTTGAAGTGCATTTGCTCAAATTAGTCCAACGCACCGTGTCAACAGAAAGAAGCACGGCAAGGTAGTCTAATGCTCAGGTTGAGTCGACGGTGTTCTTTGGTCGGTGATCTAGTCCGAGCAGAGCATTGCGAGACACGTCCGCTGGTGCGTAGCGTAATAAAAATTCACGCGAGATTCTGTTCACAGCGGTCAGATGACTTGTCCGCGAGAGCCGCGGCTCTGTGTAGACTTATGTTCTTATGCGAATCTGTGAGAGCCCCGACCACCGCCGCGTCCAAACTGACAGTCACTGCTACGGCTGCACGTCCGCGGCACGAACGGCGGTTTGCGGAGCATGCTTGGTTGCTTGCTCGCTTTGCCGGCTGGTTGCGATGAGCCGAGGTCGGAGGTGAATGTTGGAAGCACAAAAACTTCTTAGACGTCGTCCAAACCCACCGTCGAGCGGGCGGACGAGCCAGCGAGCGTGGAAAAGACCTACAGACGAACATTCGAACGTGAAGAAAGGGAAGGCTGGCGCAGCAGATTGGATTGACCGTTGTGCATTTCTCAGATTGGATAGCTCTATCCGGGAAGCTCTACCCAACGAATTTATGAGACAACGATGATGATGATGCCTCCGCTCTGGAATAGAACCCAACGTCTGTGCTCCGCCACGCTCCTCATGAGGGATGTTAGGGAGCTGATGACCGCCGATAATTGTCAACACAGGACATGGAAATTAATCGAAATCAAAAGTTCCTCTCATTTTTCCCTTGGAATGTACATATACGGGTGATTTTCGAGGGCCGAGATGTCGGAGAAGATCATTTGCTCTCCAATGCTACGCTCGTCGTTTGCCTGATCGTATTGTGCTAGTTGCTGCTGGTTGCTGCTGTTGTATGTATTGTTGGCAGAGAATATGTCTTTCATGGTTGATACAATAAAATCGCTGGAAAAGAATCAGGAGACAAAGGTAGGCGGAAAGGGGAACGGAAGAAAAAAGACAGACAGAGGGATCCCAGCCGACGGACAGGTAATGGGCTTAGCCTGCGGCACTTGGAAGCTGGCTTCGAAGCAGCACTGTACTGCAATCCATCCAGCTAGTCAGTCAGCAAGCGAGCGAGCAGCCAAACAACAGTCAGACGGTCGGTCGGTCCCTTTGAAGCACAGCCTTTGCGGTTGGTTTCCATTGAATACTCGCTCAAGGGGTAACGCTTGTTAACGACACGTGTATTGTGTCTATAGGTGAGAGTTTGTTGTTTGGCATCTACGAACGTCTGAACATTGCGTCTTGGTTAGCAAACAGCTAAAGCTAATAGACCAGCCGACGGACAAACAGACAGATCGACCGACAGCTGCTTTCCTCTGCCTGCTCGTGCGCCTGCCTCCCAGCTTGCTTGACTGCTTGCCGGACACTTCATTAAGGAAACTGCAGCCGCGCGCCTCTAATGAGAAGGAGGAAACTAGGTGGGGCCAGATAGCGAGCTCGCTGACTGACTGCTTTCCTGACGCTCCTCCTGCTCGAGGCGGCGGCGGCCGCGCTCGACTGACCAAAGTCTCAGGCATTTCACAAGTGTACCGAGGCTTCCCGACTTGCGTACAAACACCCAAACAGAAAAATTCTCGGGAAGCATCTCGAACTGCTGTTTACAAAAAGCCAAGACATGTCGCTGGAGAATTCTATTCATTACGTCGGGCCTTCGTGTAGGTGCTAGAACAAAACTCGAAAGCTGTTTTCCTTCCGTTCGCTGGCGGTACACCTCAAGGAAGAGCTCTGAAAGGTTTCGACGTCGATGGCAGTCATTGCATGGGACAAGCGGGATCGGGATTATATTCTCCTACCTTTCCTGATGTCGCTAGAGCGGATCGCCGAAGTCTACCTCGGATGTGTGCCCACCTATCAGTCGTGGTCTCGACGAGACAAATGGAGACAGTGCTCACTACGAGCTAACCTAATCAGGCGACCAACGCACGAGGGAACTATCTCACATATGTACGCAGGCTCACGTTAAATACGCTTGCGTCAACACTGGAATGAACATCCCGTTGTGGATCTGTTTCCTCGTCGAAACTTCTGATTGATGAGAGCCTCGTTGAGCGAACGAGGAAAGAGAAGGAATTATTCCGCAAACTAGTCGACGGATAAGAGACCGCGAGGTCTTCGGGGCGGTTCTTGAGTTAGAGTCGATTCAACATCCATACGGTATCGATAGATAGGAGCATCATGTGTAAGACACAGTGTCACGAAAGGCACAAATGGTAGAGATGAAGTATTCCTCGGTGGGGATGTCTCGAGTGGCGAGTTTGTAATGTCAAAAAGAATCAGGCTGAACTATCTACTCAATAAGTAACGAATCTCGAGATGCGAAGACGCACAAGTCAACCGACGAGTGCTTCCCTAAGACGCTGTGAGTTGGTGTGCGAAATGATCCTGAACTTTCGAAAAATCAGACTGTGGAACTTCCTGAAATTATGCTCTTCCAATACTTCAAATTTTTGTCAAAAGCCGCCGAGACATTCGAACATTGGAACCCGATCAAAAGATTCAATCATTCCGGTTCAGAAGACCCGATTCCATGACTTATGCGATGTTATGCAACCGGCATCGCGCACGATTTCTTTCGGAGAGTCATCGGGCCTGTCTTGGCAGCCGGGGAACCCGTTCACGTGAACCTGGGAGGAGAGACTCGCCTCCGGCGGGGAATGCTCACCAACCCTCAGAGTGGATTCTCGGATCGCATTCCTCTGGATCCAAAAGGGTGGCTGGATGACCCTGATCTGCCCCAACCATTGCGCAGGCTTGCGGACTGACTCTTTTCGGACTGTCAACGAGTTTAATCCCGGGTTGTGAGTGGCACGCATGAATAACATTCGAAACGATCATGGTGAATCCATCGTTCCCGATTGAGATCTTCGTTTCGTTGCGTTTGCCAATTGGGCGATCTTTCAGCGCGCTGTTGGAAACTGACACAGTGTGATGGGGGCGCCGGGAATTTAGGGGAAAATGGAAGCAAACGAATATTGCTCTCAAAAAGTGCCGAGAGCGACATGCTGGACAGAGGCAAGTTTCCGATACACGCGCAATTAACTTGTCGTGCCGCGGTGGTCATTCGCTGCTTGTAATTACAAGGCCGACCATCGAAGGCCCGGCGGGCAGGGGTGGGGTTCACCAGCGGTGACATAAGAGCATAAGTGGCGGCGCATACTCCGTCCCCCATGACGGCCGTTCCCCAAACGCGTGCTCGCCATGGAGGCCGAAGGAAGGAGGCTGGGCAGTCGAATCGAGCGGTTGCCTTTTTGCCCAGCGGCTCTAGAAGCTGTCGGCGGACGGACGGACGAACGAACGAGCAAGCCAAGGAATGGACGGACGAACCACCGACGACGAACTGGCCGACCTAGCGAGCGAGCGAGCGACCGATAATTACCGAACGCCATCGTCTATAAAAACCCTCCAAGAATGTATCAGCAGTGAGCCATAGGGATAAATTGTTTGGAAAATCATCGATTCCACTGCAAACTTTTCCCTTGTCCAGTGAAGGTTTCGATTAAGCAAATTGATGCTCTCCTCGTCCCATCTGCACGTGCCTCGAACGATCAGATTTCCAACCGTGTGCTGCGAGATTCAGCACCAGAATAACTCAGAATGCTAGGCATCAGAACCCGGAAGTCGGTTTTCCTTGGAACGCAGGAGGGTGACATCGGAAAATCCAATGTTACTCTGTGTCGGGGCGCCAAAGGGATCCGAGAACTTTCTGAATTGATTGACAGAGGACGTGCGTCCTCTCAGAGACTATAGACGGGATTCGAAGCACCTTCATGCAAGCTCCGTATGTGACGGATTCCGGCATCGACTTCGTCATTCGCAGCCTAACAAGCATCTTGCTTGGAGGTCATCGGCCAAGCCAGGGAGACCATGTTCTTCAAAACTGCAGCTTCTTGCAAAATCCCTCATGGTCAGTTGAAGTTTCCGCTCTAGGGGACTCCTGATTCACCGGGCTCATCGCCGATACTGTCGTTTGTGATGCAAGATCATGATCATGTCGCGGAATTCGCGGCCGCGACAAAATCCGCGATTTTTCTGTTCCCATCCGTGTTTCCGCGAATTCCGCCATCATCTCCCTCTGAATTAGTGAAGGTGGAATTCAGTGCTTCAGCATTTTTCGTGCGCAGACCAAGGTAAGAATTTCAGTGACGAACGGCCCTGGCTCTCTTTGGGATGCGTACTCGTTACATCGCGCGCACCTCACTCAAAACACGATCAATGTTCACATCGTTCCCTCGGTAATCATATCAGCCCATGCCTTTGTCTGTGGCGGCATCTTCGGATGAATTGACTCGAAATGAGTGACCCGAAACCTGGTCAGAAAATATCCAAACACTTCACCGCGGAGGTTCGAGCCAAACGATTCACACAAGGCAGCATCCACTCCTCAGGAGACAAGCTTCTCAGCAGCATATGCAGCATCGTTGTGGATCATTCGAGGAGAGACATGTAGTATAGAGATTTATACAATTCGTTGCAGATTTATCCGTGTATCGGCGGATTCAGGGAACAAATCGCGGTTTCCGCGATTTTTCAGAGAAAAACCCGCGACTTCGCCGCGCATTGTTCCACGAAATTCCGCGAGAAAATCCTAGCCCTAATCATGGTCAATGTGAGCCTCATAGATCTTACCGACATGCAGCATCGTTAGAGTCCATCGACTCGGTTCCGGAGGGCACCTGATTATTCGGGGATCCCGCATCATGGTGAGAATGAGCCCAGGAGCACAAGACCTAACCCCCGTGTTCGGCATGCTACGGCGTGCTACTCGAGCGAATATTCCGGCGGAAATGGAATCGATCGACCTCGTCTCCTTGCGCTCGGTAGCGAAGCATATAGCATTTCGATTTCTAAGAATGCCGAACATGTTTTTATTCTTGGACATTTGCTACTCAGCTATAATCCACTGTATTTCCATCTGGATGATTTTTCACCGGTGTTTCTCATGAAATCCACCCAATAACATCAACAACTCGATATATTAGTGAACACAGATCTTGCTCTCGCAAGTAAGTGAACTCCCCTTGTTGACAACTCGACTGTGCTCTCACTTCAGATTACAACAAGTTCTTTTGGTGCCGATACTCCAAAAATATATCCGCGTCATACGAAGGCACTGGTTGTGCATGCGTTACTGTGGAGGACATTTCCCCAAACCATCGCCATTTACAACAATCGGCAGGTTTCTATTAACAGACTTGGTTCAACAAGCAAATATAATTTCTTAAGTTAAACCCCCGTTGAACTAGTATCTACATCCTCGCGCGCTATTCCGCGAAGCTTCACTTGTGACCGCAAGGTTGAGGACGAGCATGCAGCTCTTCATTGCCTACCTTGACGATTCTATCACAAAACTATCATCAAACTTGTGCCACCAAAACCGCATTTCACTCAAGGTATACCAATTTTGAACAAGTCGCACACGGTCAGCGGTGACGAACTTTGAGTAACTCTCGTATTTTAGGAACATGCAACCGTAGACAAGGTAGGTAATTGGATTCTATCCGAGACCGGGTACTAGTCATCTGGCCACGTGCATTGATTGGTCACAAAAACGCGGTCGTCACCGAGACTGGCGTTGTGGTTGAAGTCGAATTGAAGTACGTTGTATGGTCTTCAATCTCTTCGGGTCCCGATATCAGGGCAACGATGGCGAACATGAAGAAGATAATTGCACCAATCAATGTGAGGACTCGCACAGGAATGTAAGCTGCCATCGCACGGCCAACAAGTACGGCTAAAGCGGTACAGATCGCATGGCCAACGACCGCTCCAAGAGCGACGGCATAGACGTCCTTAGTGGCAGCTAAGATGATTGTCGCGATTTGTGACCGATCACCTGGAGTTGGAAGTCGCTTTAGAGATCAACGAACTTTCAAGCTCTCGAGTTAGGATACTTGTTCTCCGGAAATCGCTCTTCCGTTTTTGCAAGAGAGGTCGTTGGCTGGGAATTCTATAATGTTTCTAGGGACGGGACCTTCGGAAATAGAACGTCGGAAAACATACCCCATTCTGCCATCAATGTCATCGAGAACGCAGCCGTGCATCCGAGGGTATGCCACCGCCTGTTTCGTCGGTGGGTATCATCGGAGCTCAGATCCTGTTCAAGATCCGAGTGAGTCGTATCTGTGGTTTCCTTGACATTCAAACACAGCCCTCGAACTTCGTAGAGCATCTTGCATCCAAACAGAAAGAAGCACACTATCGATGCGTAATGGAGAACGGCTCTGAAACAAACCACAGATGCTATGTCATCGTCGGGTTCTGCGGGACGTCCGGAAAGTTGGGGACTGTGCCTCATTGTGTAGTTAAATCCAGTGAATTTAGACACTTGTTCGCCTTAAGCCGAAGTTTCAAAGGAAAAAGAGGCTCACCTTGGTATCAGATGAGCCGCCATGCCCAAAGCGACGCTCGCAGCGGTCATCGCGGTCTGGGCGGCCATCTGCCCAAGAAAAACGACGACCCTCGGATGCTTGACAGCCAATATCGCCGCAATGAAGAAAGTTCGATCACCAAGTTCTGCGAGAATTATCATGCTCATTGACGAGAGGAAACCATCCATGAAAACGGTCGAGTTCATCGGTGTAACCCAATGATTGTTGTCCACCCCCAGGAATCGCTCCTCGGGGCCGGCCAACGCCGACGATGTGTTCATGTGCGTGACGTCCATTTCCAACTTGAATATCAATCCAGCGGAGATCCCGACAAGTGATCGTCGGCTTCCGAAGCGACTAAGCTTCTCGAATTATTGTCGGGAGCACGTTGCGTCGGTTTTATGGTTTCATGGCGAGCGGATTATTTCACCGGAATGGGGAACAATTTGCAACTGCTCTGAATCGTTGCAGTACATGAGTGTCGAGGGCTATTTGTGGACCTGCAAAACATAAATCGTGAAAGGTTAGCAGTGGCGGATCTAGGGGGGGGGCAGGCGGGGCACTTGCCCCGGGCGCAGCCTCCGGGGGGCGCAAAATTGAGGTTCTGATCTTGTGATAACATGTAGATAATGCAAAAACTTGCGATACTCCAAAATAAATTAATTCTAACTTGCAAAGAGACATCGCTAGGTCCCGAAACTTGAGGTTTTCCCACGAAAAATCGGGCGTGGGGGCGCTTTTTCGATGATCTGCCCCGGGCGCCGTCGGGGCTAGATCCGCCACTGAAGGTTAGACAGTAGAATATTCACGACATTATCGCTGACATACAACCTGCTGTCGATTTTGTTTTTCAAATTATTGTTCCGACAGCGAGAGCCACGGAATTGGAGACCGCTCCACATCCGCTGTCATCAAGTGATATAGTATGCCTTTTCTATCATTCCCCGTGGCCCCCGGAAAGAAAACTTGCTGGGATCATGATTCCCGTCTGAGTGAATAGCTTGAGATCACTCGTTCTTGGGTTCCGTTCCAAGCCTCACTCCGGGTCCCTAAAATCGATTCCGCCTTAGAAGTGGCCAAGGTCGAATGCCTGATGACGGAAGGTATCCCTTAGTTGCTCCTAGATTGCAACACACGGACCGGCTTTCTAGTTTGGTCTCAGCTCGTGTTCAGTCTCGGTCCTTTTCGGTTCTCTCGACCGAGGCGATTTGCTGTCTTGACCACAGGCGATATCACACTGTCATCTCACACTCAGTCTCTGTGAGTTCCGGAATATCAGCGAGCTCCTGTTTTGATGAGCGGGCGAAGACGCGGTTGAGCTCATGTCGGTTTCGGAATCGAATTGCCACAGTATCAGGATCGCGCATCGACTCGGGCTGCTGTTCTTGAAACTCGATCATGTGGATCGATATTACGGCATCCAGCTCAAAGAGAAACCACCAGCTTAGGCGGATCGGCGATGCATCCGAGAGACAGCATTTCCTTTGGGAATATTCACTCTGAGTTGAGGCATATCCTCTGATGACGTCAAATAGAGAAGCAGCACTCTAGAAACTCGAGATATAAATCTCTGTACGAGAGATGAGACAGCTAGCGCAGACGGGTTAAATGACCGGGAGACATTTCATGAAGATTCCACGCTCGCAGCAATGTATCAAACCGTTCCGTAACGATGTTATCGACTCCAGCACAACGTTTCCGGTCAGGTCGTTCTCAATGGGTCAATCGATTTCCAAACTGGAATTCATTCCAATCATTTCCCGGGAATATCCAGAGCAGCGGTTGGGGCGACAACCGCTCATGGTCGCGCTTCCGAAATACCGCTCCGCAAGACACTTTCCGGCTGTTCATCTTCCCGGATCACCTTCGACTTCCACGATATCTGAGAACCTGTCAAAGATGGGGTGACCGCATTCAGCTCGAAGCGGCGGTACATTGGTTACGTTGGAGACCCCGGCCGCGAATTTCGTCAGCCAGCGACCCCGGTGGATGGTTTTTAAGCCTTCATTCAAAACGTAATGTTGTGCCAAGAGATTCCGCTTTGGCGAGCAGAACCACCGACTCGGTGTTCCAAAGCGCGCACGGAATCAGCTGATTCCTTTTGAAGCGCCAACGATTCGGATGGATAAGCGCAAGAATTGGGACCGATTACAGACTGAACTGACTTTTCACCCTGACTGTATGATACCGGAGGGGTCATCGAACGACAGGAACGACGGATTGTGATCTCATATCGGAACAAGGTTATCGGAGAGCTTGAAACCGAACCGTCGTTCCATGTCATGCGTCATTTCTACGGACTTGGGGCAGATACGGAGTCCACTCGTCGATGTACTCACGTCAAATCAGCAGAAACAAGCTCATTGAGGCACGGAACCAACCAAATCCTCCAACGACTACCGAGTTTCAATGCTTAAGTAGGTGATTTCATCACTTTTTACCAAGGGAGTCTGTTAGTGTTTTCGTTCACAAAGCACGAGGCGGCTGCTGGCGGTGGGTGAGGCTCTCCTAAATAGAATCGATGGGGGAGGGTATGGCAGCGCGCGCACAAGTGACACTGCTGTTATGCACAGTGCTGCGCTCTCGATGACTCTGTCCGAGCAGCGAGAAGTGGGCTTTCCTTGAAGTGAATAAAGCCAAAACATTCCTTCTTATTTCCCAGTTCAATGCCAGCTCCGTTTTTAGATGAAACTCATGGATCTTCAGTTTTCCAGCATTACACGCGCCGCAGGACAAGCGCGAGTCCCACTTCGTTTCCCGCTCGCAAATTGAAAGCTTAGAACATTTCTGATGTTTCAACGGTATTCAAGTTGCGAGAATTCTTTCATGGCTGTAGTCTAACGCCAAGCGTCAGCAGCTCTGTCTTTTAGCAAGAGGCATTGGCCTCCCCTGGGACGGCGAAGTTATTGACGAAGAAAACAAGGAGCTTCACTAAAAAGAAAGGAATAGTTGTGCTCGGCGTCAGGAATTCGGTCAGACATGTGTGAGACGATTCGATAGAGAATCTCCAAACGATTACCAATTTTCCGAACTGGAAAGTCTCAGCTGGGGACGCCAGCGCTGGGAGTGATCATGCGCTGCGAACCAGTTTCGGAATATTCACCGAGCTCCGGGTCAGTATGTTGTTAGAAGTGCTTTCGTTGCGTGGGGAGTCGTTTCGAAGCCTTCCTTCCTCGCTCCCGAAACGGATTCACAGCCGGGGTCATAAGATCCTTGGTTGAGGATTCTCGAGGAATGCATTATTGCGGTTGGATTTGTGGACACATCAATCTCGAAAGAAGATTATATCTTGACACGCCTAGGTCGAAGGCGACTCATGCAGAGGGATGCTTTACAGTTCCGGATTCAGGTATTCAGTCAGGAGAGGATATTGACATTTCGATTGTGATCCTCGACTCAATCGCCGCCTTCCTATACCTATCTCTTCGTCGCGGATTTGGAATGGATCGCGATCACTCAATTCAAAACGTCATGGCAGTTACATGAACATCATGGCGCGCAGCAACCCTTCGGTGTTCGCATGAGCATTTGTTGGCGAATTTTTCGCAGTGAGGGGCTGGGATCGCGATCGATTCGCAGGGCGCAGTGATCGGAATGGATGGAATCGGCAAAGCCCGGTTGCCGAAAGTTGATTCATCTTCCTCGAGGAACCCTGTCGGCAATAACGCGGTAATAAATAACGCGCAAAATAATATTTTTCGCTCGGGCTCTTTCCTGACAAAAACTTTGATTCCGGGAATTATGGCACATAGTTTCCGAAATCTTAGGTCTTTCCTCCTCCCGATTTCGAGAGATGTAGCCAAAGCCTCAATATCTCCAGGGTACCTAAGTGGCACTTGGGTACTGCTTGGCAAGCGATTGAAAAATTCCTCTCTCGCGATTGTATTGTCGATTCGACCAACTTGTATTGAATGTACATCTTTTATATACAGAAGCAAGTTCACATCTGACTCAGCGCTCAGTTGACAAGAGTGATATCCGGCGTGGATTCTTCGTACCCGGATAGGAATTCGAACAGAGCGCAGCCCAGGAAAACGACCCCTCCAATATACGTGACGGTTTTGACGGAAATTTTGTGCGCTACCAGCCTCCCGGCTACAACCGCGAGCAAGGTGCACAGCGAATGACCAAGAATTGTCCCGAAGGTCACTCCATATATGTTTGATCGCGTTGCGAGGACGATGGTGGAGATCTGAGAGCGATCGCCTGAAATTCATAAGCGGTTATCAATGCTCATCCCACGGCTGAATCACAAAGAATCGTGTCGCCACTCAAATCGAAGCCTCATGAGCCTTTAATACTCGTCGCGGAACAGGAGCTCTGCATTATCAGCGGGTGATTCATGAGTGGCACACGTGAGGATGGGAATCGCTGAACGTTCAAGCGCCTTTTGGCGCGCTCCGCCACGAGTCAACCAGTCATGCTTACCCCATTCAGCGACAAATGTCATTGTGAGAGCTTGCCAGAAAATGCCGCTGAAAACGGTTTTCTCACAGCATTGACTTTCTTTCTTCTCTTTGTCGAGCAGAGTCTTCTCCACCTCATGGAATTCGTCCAGGCCTTCGTCAGGACTCATCCGGTAAGCATCATAGATCATCTTCAGGCCGAAGAGGATGAAGAGCCCTGCGAAGCAATATTTTCAGTTCAAGATCCTGTGTGGTCATCTTGGTTATGCTCCGCTCAGTACCACTCTCTTTCCTCGCACACTCCTGATCCAACGAGGCTGGCCAGAAGCTATCTGCAGCTATACCCGAATATGCATTATCATTGGTTTGGGCAATGCAGGTACATATCCAGCATCGTGCAACCCGGGAAATCGGAGCCGACGCCGAAATCTGCGCGCAGCGAGCGATGGATACTCAACGTTCTCTACACAATCTGCGCGTCTTAACCAGGCTGGGCTTCTTAACGGCTCATTGACGGTGCTGTTTTGATTTGCTCCGGCGCCGCTCGTCGTCGCTTTGAAAACCAGAGCTACTCTTCTTGCTAATACGGGGATTTTCGCCTACCGGTACCTTCGCAACCTCCTATTTTAGGATACTCATGTTCACTCACCAATGGAAATGTAGTGCGTATACATCGGAGGAACGACATTGGCTGCGAAACCGAGAGCGACGCTGAGTATCGTCATGAAGATCAATGCAAGCAAGCATCCGAGGAAAACTGTCACCCTCGAGTTCCTCATAGCGAGAATCGCCGCGATGAAGAAAGTTTTGTCGCCAAGCTCGGACACAAGGGTGACGCTCAAAGAAGAAAGGAATCCGGGCAGAAAAAGCATCGTCCCGGATGAAGAGTTCATCGTCGATTTCCCGACATCGTCATCGGGATACTCCTGTGCGAAGATCCGGTCAGGAACATGCACCAAACACACCAGGAATGCCATCCAGAAACAAACATCATCCTTCGTTGGCGACATCTAGAAAATAATTCAAACGGTATCCGGGTGAGCTAATACGCGAAATACACTGTCACGGCACGGTCACGTCCCCGGGAAACAATGCGATCAATGTTTCGATACTGTCACTCCTGAATTCGAGTTTTGAATGGACAACGACGGAACACTAACCACCATTGTTGAAGAACGGTTTGGGAGCTTGTGCTTGAAAGTTTCGGCAATCGATCCGCCGATGCTCCCCTGTCTATGGACCCGAAACGTCTAAAAGATACTCCTCCAAAGCTCGTAGCCAACGTTGCTGCTTTCTCTTGCTCTTTGCTAAACCCTCATAAGCTCCGTGTTCGTTAGCAGTGGGGCAGGTACGCAAACAGGCCACCAAAGGGAAACGCTGCTGATAGCTGACGCTTCTTCTAAATGTCAATGAGATAAAGGACCCAATGATGATGAGATTGTTATTCTTTCAAATGTCAAGTGAGATATTCGCGAGAGGATGAGACAAGGGATTCTGCATGCTTTCGACCCGAAAGATTCGAGAGCAACTTTGGCACCGGATGATGTGGCCCGTGTGAATTCAACTGACTGCACTCAAAGTCCGCGGCTCTGCCGGAGCACTTTGCATCTTATCACGATGACATTCAGATGAGATCTCGTTACAGAGTTTCGAATTTATCGAAATATTCCTTTCTGCGCCCGCTGTGCATTCGACTTGTCTCAGATTAGAGCATGGAACCACTGCCAGTCGATCCGTAAATGACCAAAAGAAAAGGTTCTTGAGACGCCACGGACTCTCCCTTGAGTGTGGTCATTGATTCGGCGGTGCGCCAATCAGTGGACCACTACGTTCTTCCAACGCCACCGCAGCAGCCCGCGCAGAACGTGTTGTTCTCTCTATAAACGATCGATGGCGACTGAACGAGCCGACTTGCCATGTACATATAGGATTCTTCGGATTTAGCGAAGAACGATGACGAGCGTATCACCAGGGAGGAAGATACATCATTTATTCTGATACAATGATTCCACTCTTGGACAAACGGTTAGCTATGAGAACATTTCGCGGTAAGTCTCTGACGGTCGAGCATGGGGAAATTCATTGGGGACACATTTCAAAGTACATCTTCTCGAAATGTGCTCGTTCTTTCCTCGTCTGGCACTCTTCGTCGGAATGGATCTTGTCAGTACCCTTGTAGTTGTACGCACGTATACAGACTCGATAGCCGAGTGTGGGATCATATCCTTCGATTATAGTTTTATAACCTTGGAAGACATTGACGTTCGCCGGATTCACTGGAATATCTTTTGACGAGCATTTCGGCTCTGGTTTCGGGGTTGTTGTCGTGGTGGTTGTTGTTGTCGTCGTACTCGAAGTCGCTGTCGCCGGCGATGAGGTCGCATTAGCCGCTGGCGGAGTCTCTATCTCAACCACCTCCCGTGTGGTGTTCGTCGCCTTTCTCGGCTGTGAGTTTTGTGGTTTCGGCGGTGCTGGTTCCTTGGGTGGAGAGACCTCTCGAGTTTGAACGCTTTTCACAATCTCATCTTGCGTGACGCACCAAGTTAGGTCGTAGCCGTCGACAGGGCCGTTCGGGTTCTTCGGCGAAGTCCATTCCACCAGCGGATGAGTGAAAGCCGATGTCTGAAATGATGATTCGTCTCAGCTCTCAGATACCCCAATGCCACAGAGAGCGGCATGATACCGATCCTACGTCGAGTTCTGGAGGACAACGCGAGCATGACAACAAATCCGGAGACTCTCGAAGACTTGGAGGATTCTCACCGGTTTTATGACAGGCTTTGAGGGCTTGCCGACTTTCGATCCCGTCCAGCAGGTGCTGCCGATGTAGATCCAGTACTTCCCTCCTTGCTCGTGTTCAGGATTCGGGACCAGGCCGATCGAGATCCTCGTGCGTACGGGGACCCCACTCAAAGTTACCTTTTTGCTTGCGTTGCTTTTGAAGTGATAGGTGTCGTCGACGACACTGCCGTCAGTTCTCCTGCAATTTCACACATAAAGGGCGTTTTCACACTTTCAATGGGAACTCCCTAGTGGGAAGGGCGCATTCATGGAACTCGAAGTTTTCAGTCGCAGATGAACTTGTACTGACCACTGATAGCGGAGCATCTTGAGAGCCTCTGAACCATCATGATTCAGATGGATGGCTAGCTCCTTCGATGAGCCGTTGTACTCGCAGGAAATGTGGTAAGCGCTGCCTTCGTATTCACGAATGTCCGAGACATAGACGAAAGAAACATTCCTTGGCTGGATCACCGGAGCCGCGGTGGTAGGAGTGGTGTCGGCGGTCACCCGGTGCTGGTTGGAGGGAAATGACCGTTTTCAAGCCTTGTGGATTATCCGCATTCAGGACTCGAAGACGAAGTCTCGGTCAGTTACGGAGTCATCGCCAAGTCGAGGATAATTTCAAGGAGCCTGGGATGAAACTTACAAGTAATGTGAGAACAGCGACAAACTGCAGCATGTCTCCTCAGAGCAGAGTCGAAATACACAAGACGAGCTATCCCATTGAAGATCACGAGGCTAGTGGCCTCCGCGCTACGGGGACGAGCACTTTTATTCGACTCCAAGGTTAAACCCTGATTGAGAAGATGGAGCGATAGATCAACGGTCAGCCTAACATCGGTAGCTAAAGCAGGAAGACATGGAACGTAGATCGAGCCGCAACGCGCCGATCATGTACACATCACCGTTCCGAAACGTGAGTTTTTTTCATATTTTTCCAATGTCCGGGCATCTAAGCATAGGCTTCTTACGACACGAAATATACTGTGACATGGCGGTCGCTTCACCGCTCCCATCTAGCTCCTGCTATCATCTAGAATCTAGACCTGTAATGCGGTGATCTTAACAATGCAGTAACGTCGCAACAATGTATTGCAGTGGAGGTCATGGCTGAGAAATATTCCACCAGCCCTGGGATCCCCAATTGAGGTAAGCAAGTTCACGGTTGTCACGTGCGAGCAAATAACGTGACGCTATCAGGCCAATCTTTCGACCCCTGCAAATGTCGATAAAACCGTCTGGAGCTCAGGCATTACATCCATGAAGGTATCTAATTCTCCGCCTTCTTCATGGCACGGCCACATCCGCAGCGAACGGGATACCTATCACTGAGTGGTGAGAATTGAGAACCGGCGTCGCAGAACAGATGCGAACCGATTTAGTTTCTCAATCGTCCCTGAAAACAAACCCATAGGAATCTCTCCATCCGTCTTTCCGAGAAGTTAATGTTCCTTTCTAGCTGTTCGAGTTTTCATTGAGTATCATTGAGTATGAGCGCTTCCGTGGGTGCAACTCCGCCCAAGTCAAGTTCACGCTAGTACCAAACAATATTTATTGTAGTCAGTGTAGTTTTCTTCGTTATTACAATCACTCAGAACCAGCCTTTGACTGTCTTCCATGCACCCTTGACCCAGCTGACGACTGAGTGCCATACTCCTCTCTCCTGCTCACCACACTGGTCTAGGGTTCTTACTTCAACCCGGTATCCGAATCGCTCCTCCACTTCTCCCAGTCCCGCGCTCAAGCAGTCGCCAGGGTTCTGCTTTGTGATGAGGAAAATGTCTTCCGTATACGCTGGAAACGATTCCGTTCGATGAGCAGCTGGAACTTTATCTTCCCGCGTGAAGGAAGCTGGGGTCATCATGCAAGACATGCGTCGGCATCCAAGACTCACCTCTGCATTCCAAGTTGATCAGCATATCAGAGCAGCTTTGGACTGGCAGGAATAACTCTTTGAGGACCGTGCTGTGTACCGGCCGGAAACATCCATCTTCAAATCGGCTGGTATAGCTGGAGAAAACCAGATTGTGCTCGAGAGGGTCCTCAAAACTCGGAGGCAGGTTCACCCACGATCACGGGAAGTATGTACTCACTTCTTGTCCCCATAGATTTCGTAGCGAAGGCTGACGTTTGGCTTCACTTGGATGTCCACGATGTGGCACGACGCATCCCCCGAGAGAAGAATCAACTTTCCTCCGCCTGTGAACTGCCTCAAGCATTCAGTCTTGGATTCTGTGTCCTTCTACTAGAATCGCGATATTCCGGAAATTCCCCTAGTCGCTCTTCCACAGAAAAATCCGGCGCGAATACGGACCCTTTCGATTAAGTTTTGGCCTGAGCACTCTGCAGCGTCGCAAGCTGCTCTCAAGTCCACCTTCTGGCCCGAAACATCCTCTGACAATTCGAAATAAAAAGATTATTGTTGAACGAGTAGAGTCGAGCTTTGGCACGCGAACCCGATTCTGCATGCTCGTCTGCGTGATGGAAAAGGATCGAACTCACCCAATGATGCTAAGGCCAGCACTATCAACAACAACCGGCGGAGCATTTCTGTGCGATCTCGACGATGTCTTGCGCTGCGAAAAACTATAGCTCCTCAGATCCGGACGCAGAACATTACCACTTGCTTCCCAGCTGTTGAGATGAGTCACAATCACTCATTTACCGCGATAGGCTGATGCTTAGCGCCGTGTTCTTCATGCACTGCTCAGACGTCGATCCGTCCGGTGACGAGAATTGGAACGGATTGAGCTTCGAGAGGATCTCGCGTCGATCGGAAAACATTAAACTTCCATTCAAGCAGCTGATGTTTTCCGAAACAATGCCCGAAAAATTGAGAACACAAGAGTTGGGAGAGCGCGCGGTCAAGTGCACTCGGCTGATCGGACATGGTCGTCTCTAGTCACTTTCGCCAGCAGGCGAATTTGATGCGACGCACTCCCTCAGACTTTTTCCGTAAACAACCTGCTACTGTTCTACCATCTATCGCCATCTTTCTACACACCAGAACAATCAACAGATTTCTATGGACGGCCTGGGAGCAGGGGAGGCTTTCAGGTGACACCTGAAAGGCCACGCATTCCTTGGCCATGAGTTTCCTGATTTCGAATGACCACAGGAAGCCGCGAGTCCCGCAGGGGCTTCAAGAATGCTCATGGAGCGTAAGTGGCCGATGATATCGAAGGAAGAAAGAGATTTTGCGTCGCTGAACTACCTGCCACCATCTCGTCTTCAATAGTTTGTCCTTCGACTCCGACGCCCAATCGGGTGAGAGCCGAGGGCTCGCATGAATACGTCGACCGCTGAGCGTAGCAGCGTGAACTCAGGAGTCAAAGTACCCGGCTTCCTCTTGGGAAAGATTGCTTGGCCGATCCTGACTTCTTCCAGCGTTCCGAACGAGGGAATGGACAGTGATCACCACCATTACGTTGGACTCTAGTAGGCCGATCGGACTTCCCCTCTGGGAAGGAGGGAAGGCATGGATCAGATGCAGGGGACACTCTCAGTTCCTCAAGACCCCAGTGGCGGGAGCTCAAGAGCTAAGGGGTATGATTGGCCACCTTCCCTGTCGATTCCTTGTGTCGATCACAACCTATTCACGCACTGGAGAACTTCGCAGCAGGTGGCGCCCAACCGTGGATACATCACATGTTCCGTGCATCTCGGAACCTTCTTGATGGAGAAATTGTCTATCCCACCAACCTGTCACTTTTGGTTTACTTTCGTGTGGTCTTGTAGCATCCTCACGGAGCAGCGACCATTATCCATTCAAAGAGAATGACTCTGTTCTGCTCAGACACGGAGTGTTTGTTACCTATAACGACTTCCATGTTCGGCAGAACGAACGCTCTGGGAAGCTGCCTTATCGTGATTCGATCGGAACCGCTCTTTTGCTCAGAACAAGTGTTCTTTGATTTGTACCTACGCAACGAAGGTATTGGGTATTGGGTATTGGTTTTATTATCCTCATAATACATGACTCTTTCGTTTTCGACCTCTTTCGGTTGATAGAGCAGCGCTGTTTCCAGATGAGTTGGCTCCATGACGAACAGAGGCTTGACTCTCAGTGCCTGCACTGATATTCAGATACCGAATTTCCAAGTCGATGAGTCCAATCTCCTCCTGAAAGCTATTCATGCCAGCTTTTGAGCGGTCCAAGCTTCAACAACGCGTTTGAACTACCCTGCCGGGGACTTTTTGGGGAGCGAATTCGTAGTTTCCCAATAGACAATCACTCCTTGGGTGCCGGGATGGTTCCGAGTGGGCCGCGGATACTAAGCGCGATCATCCTGCCGGAATCGATTCAGAATAACTCTTTCAAAGTTCGGCTGCCGAGAATCCACTTGAATTGAACTTTGAATTTCGGGCCAAACAAAGAGCGAACCGTGTGCGGTTCCGATCCTTTCGAGTCTGAAGAAGTCCTCTGTTACGCAATAGCTTGATACGAGCCATCCAGCTACAGCAGAACTCGGTTTCCCGTTCAGCGTACGGACTGGTGAGTCAGCTGAATTTGAAAAGAAGTAGGTGTCCGGGACGCCGTCAGACGAACGCTTTGGAGCCTCTGAGCGACTGCCACGTGGATTTCTGAATCGAAGATACAACGTCCGGATGAATGCCGACCCGTCCCGGATCTCGAACATACGCGATGTTCCCCGAAATACAGAGATATTTTTTATCCGGCGATCGACCCTTCAAACAGGAGCCCCGGCAATAACCACCGTACTTTGCGTCGGCTCAGAAATTTGATCGGGACCCGGTTTACTACAAACAACCATCACAGACACTGCGCCCGCCGCCGTCGTGCGAATCATTGCTACATAGAATGACTTCGCTCCGAGTGCAAACGAAGAAGTATGCTCGACGACTCGGCTTCCCAAGCCGTTGTTGCTTCTTCGAAAGAACCAATTCATTTTCATTGTTCAACGTTAATTCGAACGATTTCGGGATGATTGAGCGCTGTACACACCATTTTCGAGCAGGGATCAATTTCGTTCAAGCCGCTTCGGAGGGCAGTAACGGAGGGTCTCTAGAGAACTCAGCAAGCAACAAGCATTCCTACAAACTTGGAATGGAATTTAATTTTCCTTGTCGGTGGCTCTCGTAGCGCGGGCAGAGAGGGAGACGATCCGATACGAGGGTAAGCCACTTCAAAAGCTCATATCACACAAGACGAATGATCTATATCTGTCACTCTACTGCAACGAGTATCCGTCTCTCGGAGAGTTGTCCCCGAAATACCTCCCACACTGTCACAGCGATCGCAGGAGCGAGCTCCCCAGCTCAGACAAGACTGTCGGAGCGGAGTAAATATCTCAGTTGCGGCTAACGAGAGGCGCATCGACGACTCGAATCAGGCTTGGAAACCTCAGAAACAGCGACGATCGCAAAAATTTTCACCGTTGCGCGATCATGGTCAGAACCGACCAACGAAAATGTCCTTGATGGTCTCCTTTGTGTTTCATGGGCCGCCTAGCTGTTGCTCGGAGTTTGACGGAGCTTATTGTGGGGTCCAACACTGTCTGATTCGGGGTATCACAGCAAGCCGACCCTGAAATTCCTGATCGTCCCCTCCTCGTTTACGGTGCAATGAAACCGGCGCCCTCACCTTTTCGCCCGAACCATGGTATTTGGAACGTACTCAGTATCCTTGAATCCGCTAGCAATGTGTACCTTACGATTGCCATGAAGGGTTCTGACGCCTCATCGAAAAACTCAAAGCGTGCACGACATCATTGGTCCTAATCAAAGACGCGGCCCGCAATCGGTTCGCTCTATGAACTGCCACTTTTCTCGAAACACTCGCTTGACGAACTGTACGCGGCATCATGTGAAGTAAATCCTGACCCGGGCTCGAACCTCTGTCCCGCGGACATCTATTTCCAGAGCAAGTTAACCCATTGGAATCGTTACGCAATGTTCTGCGGCCCTCCTGAATGATCCTCAAGGATGAGATTGAGTGCAAAGATCTTGCTGCTGTGGGAGGGAATTGCATGCGAAGCCTAGCGTCTAAAGCGAGAGTGAAAACACCGGGACGTATGTAAGAGATTGCTCCAAAGCATTACACTTTATTTCGAACGTGTGGATGATCATTGGCGTTAGTTTTATTTTCGTAGTATTCTTTCTCTCTTAATTATTAATCATATCGTTTATCCTTACCCATCATCATTATCTTCAATCATATCTCGTTTTTCTGTTCAGTTTTCTGCTCAGTTTCTTATAAACACGTGTCCTCTACTCTTCAGATACAGAAGTTTCTCTCATGATGGTTGTAGTTGTTATTCTTGATGTTCGTGTTGAAGAAGTATTCATTGCGGCTGGATTTGCGTTTCCGTTCCTTCAGACTCAGCGTGATTTGATGAATCCGTTTCGAAAGGGTAATATCGAGGGACATTCCACAAAAACATCAAAATGGCGAATATGTCTGCTCAAAGTCATCGTTTCATTTGATGAATCATTCAGATGCCGTATAATGACATAGCCACTTCTTTACCCTTATGTGTCTAGGAGTCTTTTGTTTCCTTTCTTGCTCTCTCTCTTTCTTCCAGCGTTATTCCGTTGACTACAAGATCCAAGAAAATATTAATCAATCGAAGATGAATCGAGCCAAGGTTTAACCCTTTTGATTCGTCATCCCGAAAATGGTAGGCATTTCCGTTGCTTTCAGTTTTTTCGTCTTCCACGCTTCTGTTTTCCTTCCATTCGCTGCGGTTTCTAGTTTTATGATGTTGCCTTATCAGTCAGTAACCGTAGTACTTCATGACCGTTTACGTTGAGATAATAATAATGATACCGATAAGAATTACAGCTTCAATGAAAACTGGTGATCATATTATCAATCGTCATTATTGTCAGCGTTAGAGTTATAGATTCCAAGAAAAAGGGCGTGTTCTCATCATGAATACACGATGAATATCGAGACAAGTATATCAGTAGTAGTAATAGTATCAGTGACAGTAGTAGTGGTTTTCATGGAGAGGTTTGAGGATTTTGCGTTCTCTCCTTTTTTTTCTCTCATAGCTTCTCAATTTTCTGGGTGGTCGATTGGTGGGTTCTTTGTTTGGGTTGTAGGCCAAGAGGACAACACGCCAGTTGATGCTTCAGCGGTTGACAATTTATTTTCGAGGTTCAGTATCTCTCTTTTCCTGCCGTTTCAGGACGCAAAGAAGACTCTCTGCTTGAACAATAATAATAATCATTACCACTTTCATTCCGTTCATCGTGTGAGAAGTGTATCGCCAGCAATGCTGAATCAGAAGTAATGCTGCAATCAATGACCGTGTGTTCCATCAGTAAACTGTAAAGTAATACCACGAACAATATCGTCACTGTCGATATAAATGTCAATGAAGATAATCGTAATAATATGATCCATTCATTGGTGAGGTCGGAACACCGCAAGTTTATTAGTGTTCTCCATCGGTGAAAACCTGGCAACGAAGACAGAAAACGCCATACAAGAGACGAATGCTTTGAAAATTGTCTACGAAGAAATATATTTTCATCTGTGTCTGTGATCTGTAAGTTCAGTCTAGCACTCAGTACTCAGTCACTTCATCGGACCTTTGCACGCCGTTTGAGAAGGTCCGCACGACGAAGACTCCAAGTCCGAGTCTACATTTCAATCAGGGTTCATTTGGCAGTAATAGGATCGAGGTCTTTCGTAGGGCAGCTAGGTATTGCTATGTGTCTGATGTTGTCAACCATCGACTTGACCCTTGATGGGCTGTGTGAGTTCTGTCATCCAAGTTTGTTCGAGTTGAGAGTACGTCGCCGCTCCCATCTGTTACGCAATGGCCAAACCTTGTCGTAGGAATTTTCGCGTGTTTACCGGACAAAAAGTTCCGTTCCACGGGGGCTATAGTATCCAACTGCTTGTTGCTCTCTGTCTTTCTCTCTCGTTTTCGGCTCTATACAAGATCACGGTGTGTATTGGAAAAAAATGAAGGAGATACCGACTGTCTCAGAAGTGTCAAACATACCTACATATGAGGTCTCTGACGAGAAAAAACTACAAATTTAATAGCCATCTCGATACAGAGAGCGTACGAGTAGCGAAGCCTGGGCTCGTTTCGGCATCCGTCACACCTCTCGAGTGGCTCACGTGGACGAGTAGGCCCGGAGCGGTGGATCCAATTTGAATTCATCGGGTTTTCCTGGTTCAGTTCTTCTTCTCCTAACGAATAATTTTGCTTCTGCTGCTGCTGCTGCTGTATCGAACCTGATCTGTTTTCCCCGTGGGAATAGATTACATTTTCGAAACAGTTTGATTTGGTTTTAGACTGCCAGACCTTGCGATTGATCAAGAGCGCGGTTAGGGTGTTTTTTTTCCGTGATCGGTGCCCATAGAGATCCACCGATGTCCTCGGGGGCCCACAATCGTCCGAACATCACATTCGTTGGATGACTTTTGCTTTTCATTTCGCCTGCATAAGTAGTACGACATCGAGGGGATTTTCACGAACAGTTGGAACTTGATTTTCTGAGAATTTTTTTTTGTCACGATTCAATCATTGGTGGGAGCTGAGAGAAAACCGGATAGTCTGCTTAAGAAAGTCATCAGAAGATAGAGAAGGGAGGAAAGGTTTCCCTCCTTCGCACCCGATCAAGAGCGAGTTGCGGAAGGGCTGAATCGCACTGGACTTTTTTGGTCTGGCCGTTTTTCGATCGTAGAATTGCCACGTGGTTTTCCCCACGACCACAACAAATTGTCAATCAATGTCGGGGCTGAGGACTATTCGAGAACGCATGGCAGTGTTTCAGCCTTCAACCTGGTCTTCCTTCGAGAGCCAGTATCAGATGTGAACGGAGTTTGTTTTTTCTCGAAATTTGTTCACATCTGACGTATCGTATCGAAAAATCGACATCGTTTTCTTTCCTCATCGGATTCCTCCAATCACCGCCGCTCATGAATTGCTTACTTCAGCCCCGTGGCAGTTTTTTCTTGTCTTCTCATCAAATGGATCTATGAATAGATTGCGTTACGAAGATTCCTGAACAAACGAAGGTTTGTTTCCCTCTTTTCTCCAGAGTTTTTCGAATGTTCTAACAGTTCTAAGCGCTTCTACGTGGTGTGTTGAGTGAGATGAGTGAATCGCCAATTTGGCACGGCTTACATAGCGATGAACGAACCCTTTCGTTTGATATAAATGGAGTGGAAATCTAAAAGATATTCCACGATCGATGAGTTGCTAGAAGATCTTCGGGGAGGCCGTTCTGCACACGTTCTGCGCCCTCTCTTTTCTTCCGTCAAGAGACAGGGCCCGACTCTGAACACTTCAACGCCTATCCTCCTCGTTGCACGCAAATCATTTTAGGGTTTTTTTGGTAATTTTTCCGCGAAGAATGATGAGTTCGTAGATGATGTGGCTTGATTCTGCATGATCATAGTGGTTAGGTAGTTACCGTTATTCTCGTTAACATCATTGTTATCTTTTAAATCGTTATTGATCCTTTCAAGCGTCGTGACGCGACTTCAGACTGCGGCCCGACCGGACGAGCGAAGGTGGTTTTCGGAGAAATTAGCAACAAACCAGCCCTTGGAAACGGAACAAGTTTCGCCCACCGCAGACAGCGACGTCAACAAGGGCGTTTTGCGTTGCTTATTATTTATATCGCCTGTCCGCCGAATGTAATACTCTCGAGGTGGGTTTTTGAGCTCAAGTTGCTCTTCGCGCTAATACTGATATGATATCACACGTTGGTGCGTGACCGCGATGAGGTAACGGTCACAGTGGCTCCAAAGCGCTCCGCTCGCCAGGTACGGTGCTCTCGTTCATGAAGAAGCAAAGTAGGTGTGTTGGGTGGGCAACATCGTTATCGTTAGGACTACCATCTGAGTCGTCTCGGCTGTCTCTTACCTACTACTGCAATGAACAGCGAGCTTCAGAAAACTTCTAGAGACTAACAGGACCGACTGCTAGTCCACCTGCATGCCTGCCTGAATGTATGCTCGTAATCTTAAAGATACATCGTACATGGACAGCACAACCAAAAAACACCCATCACAATGATCAGTCGTCTTCCTCGTTGTTTCAGGCTCCGGTGATCGAACCTTGGAGCTTTCCGAATTTGTCGGCTTCTCACCACGGGGTCGAAAAGTCGTCCCGAGCTCAAATCTCAGTCAGAAATCTCTAACGATCTATGATTGTTGACGCTGATCAATTGCTCATGAATATCGATCACTGAAGATATTTAAAGACAATGTATTGAACATACAGGAACACGATTCCTGCAAAGGGTAAGTCAGTTTTGTGGTCGAGGAGTGTATCGCTGCGCGCGCGCCTTTCTTCTTCAGGGAAGAAACGGCTTCCGAAAGTGAGGTGATCCCAACGTGACCTCGGAATTCGAATTTGCTCTCAAGGCCGCCAAGGCCGGGAGTGGATGGGGAGAATGTCGCCGATCAGGAACACGTGGGGACGCTTCGCCTCAATCTCCCTACCCCGGTTGAACCAGAGGTCTTGGGCTATGCCAACTAGTCTCACTATGAACAAATTTCGAAAAATCCATCTACATATCATCTTCAGGCTTCGAAACGGCCAGAGAATGATGTTGTGTGAAAACCGTTTCTCAGGTTTGAGGGCATACCTAACGTCTGTGAATGTAGTGAGGCCATCGCGCATTTTGGAACTCAAACAGGAGCGGTTAGAGTCGATGAGTGTGTTTTTGAGTGTGGGTGCTAGTGGACTTGGTAGTATAGTTCGTGTTCAGTCGAGTTCAAGCAGAATACCTAGCGCCCGTATGACTCGTCCAAAGAGGTATATTCACTACGAGAATGAGGTACAAAGGGAAATTGGATGGAAAGTTAAGTAGACTGCTATAAGAGTCGCTCTAGAGACGACGACCCTTCCTTAAAGTATGACAGCAGCGACCAGCTTTTAACTAAAGTGGCGTGTTGCAGTGTAAACATTACCTAGAAGATAAGGTAAAGCGGCTCTTCCATTTCATCATATCCTCCTCTCGAAGTTGCAATCTGCGGTTACAGTGGTCAAGACGTTTGACAACAATGGCGTTGAGTTCACTTGCTCGGTCGCTTCTTTGCGTGGATGGTTTTTTGGAGCTTTCCTGAGTTCTTCAACTCAAATCATCAGCTTCGGTAGCTCGGCACTGCGGCGAAGACGTACGTTTGGCACCTCCGGACGTTGGCTTTGCAAATATCAAGCTGGAGGGCTTTGCGTCTGTCAGTGTTCCAGAGCTCCTGATTATATCTTCCATAAGGCAGGGTACTAGCTGAAAGTTGTTGCTTCACAAGTCCCTGATATTCATGTCCGTTTCCGTAAGGCTTCAAGTTATTGTTGATGTTATTTCCTCCACCTGGTGCTGAGGTAGATGTAGTTGTAGTAGTTTTCGTTTCCGTAGCTTTCAGTTTACCCTACATTCGTTAGTTTGCTGGTTTGTTTGTATCATTGTTGGCATGTAAGTCTCCTCTCCGATGGTAACTTATCTGTTTCTTTGCGATCTTGATGTGATCTATTGGCGTCCTATTCACCAGCTTCCCATATGTGAGCCGTTACTCACGTTTTAATAATATCACGGCGTTTCGTTTGATTTGGCCTTCGATGTCCGCTGCCGGCGAGAACTTCGCTCGCTCACCCTCCGACAACGGCATATCACCCTGAATCCCAATTTCGGCGGTATGAACAACGCTCTCGAGAGCTCCATTGTATTCGTATGTTCTTTTTCGAAGACTCTTTTTTTTTGAAGACTCTGTCGTTCAGCTTGCTGGTGTTGCGGTAGCTTACGTTTCATTTTGCGCGCGTGTTCGGCATGAGACAAACGGTCTCCGAATTTTTAGCACACAGTAAACCCGTGTGACGATTTCCGTCAGATATCCTTGCTCAAGCGGCGTAGGCGGAGGCGGAGGCTTATTAACAAAACAGAACGTATGCATTTTTGAAGTTGGTTCCCTCTTTAGCGGTGTTTTCTTCCTCTTTTGTTTCTTTGCTCTTTGTCGTCTCCATTATCATCGACGACAAATCATAATGGGGTCCCTCGTTTGTTTACGTTGATCTCAGGCGGGTTTTTCACCAAAAAATCCTCTTTGTCCGTACGGTTTTTCAGTAGAAAATCATCTGTTGGCCGGCCGGGTTGATTTTTTCAATTTTGTTGGGGTTCAGTGAACGAACACGAATCGGTGGTTGGTTTGTTTGTTTGTTGGATTGATGAATTGACGGATGGATGGATGGATGGATTTGTTTTGTTTCCATGTTGGGTCCCGCCACATTACCCCTTTTAGGTTTCCTTCGACATCGCATTTTGTCTTTGTGATGGTTGTGATATCCTTGTCTGGTACATTTCATAATTCCTGCGGCTTGCACGAATGCTTCAGTCTTTTGTCGGTGTTCAAGATAGCATGATTAAGCTCTGTTTGGATGGTAATTAATGGAAGCCAACTGACCCCTCCTTCTAAGCGATTCCGCCCCAAACAGAATTTCTCGGGAGTTTGGGCTGTGCTAGCACATGGTAGCGTTCGTCTCAGCTCTGACGAGAGCTTGTCGGTGTTCGGTGCAAGATCCCTCAGAGCGTGATAACGCCGTCACCGGTTGCTTTGTTGTGGTTTCTGCGAGATCCCTCTCCGCTTTGTCGGAACTTTTTGTCCGAGCGATTGCCGTGAACGTGCGAGCTCTTCTCGACTTTGAGATCGGGCGCGAAGTGCCGTCATGAACTCCGACCGAACGAAAGAATCTCGGTGGTTTCGTCGGGTGTTCGCGTCTTCGGTGTTCGTTTGTTCGAGAGCCAATAGAAAAACAAGAGACGAGAGTTTGTTGCTGCTCAGGCTTTGCCGGAGCGACCCATCCGGCCTCGTGGGTGTAAGGTGGCGCACACACTCAACGCCTACACTTGCGATCTCATGCGGTTCCCCGGACGGGTCGTCAACCTGCGCACGATTTCGAAGCCAGCCTGCGGTGGTGAACAATCAGATGATGGCTGATTCGCTGATAAATTCACCATCGAGCTCTCTTCTCTCTTCCACGTTCTTCTGGCTGCCGGCTGTAGTCTTGATATGCCGATTCTGTTGCGGCATCAGCTCAGCTCAGTCTCTCAAACGGCGCGCCGATCGACGAAGTCAGCTCACTCAACGGCCTCTAGGTCAGCCACTCCCGATCAAATCTGATTGGCGACTGAATTCCCGAATATGAGGAGCGATACTAAGTCTGCATTGCGTTGCTGCTAACAACCTATGCACATCAGCAGAAGTATTTCTTAAAGAAGTGTCATCGCATCAGTTGTTGATGACTTCAAAATGAGTCTTCGACGACCTCATGATGAATCATTGTTGGAGGAGACACATAGGTAGTTGTGTTACATGGTTGTTTTTGTCGTTGTTGTCGCTGTAGCTGTAGTTTCGGTAGTAGTTATTCTTTGATGATGTTGTAGTTGATGTTGTTGCTTGTTGTTTGTTGTTGTTGTTGTTAGTTGTATTGTTGTTGATCTTTCAGTCAAACGTTTGTTGCTTGTTTCCAAAAGTAAAAGTGTATTTACAGAAACACTCAATGACGTCGTATGTCTAAAATCTTTCAGTCAAAACACACACGGGCGGAGTCAAGAAGACCCCACGCGGGCAACAAGGAACATTGATTAGTATTATTCTTACTCTTATTGTAATCATCATCGTCGCCGTCGATATCGGTATTATCATCATCTTCGTCGTCGTGATCAGAATTATTGCCTCAAGTTGACAATAATGGAATTTACCAAGTATAGTTTCCTCGTTTGTTTTTTACCAAAAACGTTCCCACCGGAACGAAACGGTGAGAACGGTATCGTGGATTGAGTTGCTGCTGTGTTTTGACGCATCGTTGTTCTGTTTTTGGATGGATCGATTCAAAGGGCGAATGAGTGGTCCGAATGAGAAATTCTGGCGGTGCCGGGAGAAAAATCCGATACGCACCGCCGAGCACCCGCACGCCAATCGGCAAACGTACATCAATTAATTACACATTCAGACGCTCAGTGAATCAATCTCGTGAATCGAGTCAGCCGGAGGAGTTCAACGCTGCCCCCATTTCGCTCTCAAACCCTGTTCCGGTGTGGCCCTCCCGGGGCCCCCTTGAATTTGGGGGAGCATGCAGTCCCTTGACGGGGCTCAATATCAATCACGGGTTTAGATATTCCGAGTTGAACACGACGCAGGAAATGCCCCCTGTCCCTGTGACCCTCGATGGGAAGAGGCCGTTTCAAGACATCGTGGGGGGCAGGTGCCCTCCAGCTGTGCTCGTTGAAGTTGTGACGATCCGACAATTAATCATATGTCTTTGACTTTTGGGTTAACCTGCTCTCCGTCGGTTTCTGCTTCGGTCTGTACTTCTGCTGTTATGTTGTCTTTTTGGTCTGCATCGTCGTGTTTGCTTTCCGATCGGTTCCGTTGAAAAACTTCTCTCTCATTCGAAAACTCGCTCACCAGAAACTCGTATTATCGAAGTAGTTATTACCTTGTGACTTTTCGTCGTCAACGTCATGTTGTTGTTCTTCTTCTTCTTCTTCTCCTATTCTAGATCGGCGTAACCTTACGTGAAGGTCATCCTGATCTCTGTCCCGCAGAGCCAAGACCCTGTGGCCGCCAGAGGCCGGGACGGCGACGCGGGACGCAGCTTTTTAGTCTCCATCGTACTCAGGTTGTTCTTTCATCATACTCATAATGGTGAAGGTGATAACACTGTTCGGTTGGTTTGCTGATTGAATGAGGCTGGTTCCCTGCTCTCGATGCTGCCACGCTCTCGGGCTGGCTGACAGTTTGGGAACGATGATGTTTTTGCGCGTACGCGATTCGGTTGATGTCAATGTTGCTCTTGTTGCTGATTGTATTGGTGGTGACAGATGGTTACAGTGAATGGTTACCACTTCGAGCCGGAACAGAAGCGTTGACTGTCCACCCGCGTGGTAGACAGCGTCACAACGCCCCCCGGTCGATGACTGCATTCTTAGCTCCTTGCTTGTTGCTCTCTCACTTCAGACTTGTGACACGACATTTGTAGCTTTGTAGTAGATTAGCATTTGCTCACACAATCAGCGCTTGCATGCGAACTTCAATTTAGCAACAGTATTCAGTTCATGGCGTAGAATTTTTTCATCACCTGTTCGTCTACCAGAGTTGCATTTCACATCGCCTAGCATTCACTCCGCAATCTTCCGAAGTATTGATTCAATACCTCGGATACTTAAGTAGCGTTTACAGCGAATACGGGATTTCCCAGAACTGTGTTTTTCAGTTACGCCTTTGATGCAATTGTTGCGTCGGCTGCCGTTCAAGAAAAGCTTAATTGCTTCTGTTTTGCTCATCGCTCAAAAATCATCATACGAATCATTCGAAGAATCACTCATTCAGTTGATTTGCCTCACGCAGTGCGTCAGGCCGCCACTCGTCATTCACGAAAGAGAAACAGAAACTCGATTTCCAAAACGAAATCTTTCCATCACAAATTCTGTTTGGAAAAATTTCTCGAGTCACCCGATTTTTCAAATTTTCTCTCCTCGGGCGTCTCAACGGTACTTGAGACTATATTGAAGTTAACCGGGGCTAGGACCATCCAGGTCGACCCGTCAGCTCGCAAGGGAATCGCTTGACTTTTCAATTAGGGCATGAAAGCCCTCGTGGTGATCGTGATCTGCGAGGAAGCCATCGATCAATGTCATGCCGGCTGAAGGGTGAAACTGTTTTTGATGAGCCGTCAATTTTCAGAAGGCTGAGCTGACTGATCGACGCCAACGACGGAGGTCCAACATAGATCACTCCCGGTTCATTTGAGGTCAATTCAAGAAAACAGAGGAAACTGATTTTACACATACAGTACAATCCTTGTCGGATACGAATCGTGCGAGAGGCGTAACTCTCTGAATGTGAAGAGATGAATACCGATTTTGTGTAGGCAACAAACGAACACAGGAATGAATGTCTGTCCATCTTCCAAAATCACCTGGAGACTTAAGACGTGACCGAAGTAAAACCAATGGCTACGTGGCCCAACGCTGTGCGTTCGAAGATACGCGGATTCGTTTTGCTTCTCTGCTGCTGTTCGGAGCGGGGAGAAGATAAAGAAGATAAGCATTTCGATTTCGAAAGTTTGTCCGATTCGAAATCAAAGCCGAACACGAACTCAGGACCTGCTGTGAGCTTCAGCAGTTGCGGAGAGCTTCTTGTGGGCTGTGAGGAACGGAGGTTTCGTTCCAAGGCAGGCTGGCGGGCTGGCTTGCTTGCCTGCCTGCCTGCCTGCGTGCCCGATCGTTTGTCTTGCTGTCGTCCGCGAGGAATCAGATGCGGAAGCTTCCATTCGCTGGAAGAAGCTTTCCGTTTCAGAGTTGAAGGATCCGATGCAACAATCGATTTTGCGACAATCATGTCCGACCGATCGATTGATGTTCTCAATGACTGTTCATTCCTTGACATTTCTCCCCATTTTTGGTTGGTTGCTTGGCATTTTGCTTTGTTGCTTGGCTGGTATCCGGGATCAGGATGCGGTTCTTTGATGCCTGATGTTCATTTTCCTTGTTTGATTCACAGATTTCGATGAATTTTTAGCTTCAACGCGGTCAGATGGCGAGACCGTAATCGTGGTCGAGTCTGTGGTTGTTTATGACTGCTGCCCGTAGCTGACGCCTCGATTCCGATGGTGCGCACAGATGATGTAAATCATGTGCGTCCGTTTTTTCATAGTTTCACTCCTTGTTTCGGCATCGAGGATGCGTTTCAGCTGGACGATGGTCTGTCGCAGGGTCAGTACGGGCCGAGCTTAAGTGAGCTTATGGTTTTGGAGCCCAGGGCATTGTGGGGGGAGCTGCCAACGACATTCGGCGTTGTCCCCCCGGAGGAGCCCAGAACAGCAGTCGTCTGACCGGGGTGAGTTGTTGCTATGCTATCGGTTCCTTCTTCTCCAACGGCGGTGCCATAGGAGGGCTGGGCCCTGCAACCAAAGAGCTAACTGTCAGACGCGCACGCTCATCAAGAGCGTGAAATAGAGAGACGGGCACACGGAGGAACGGATGGACGGACGGACGGACGGACGGACGGGCGCAGCGATGGTTGTTGGGTTTTTGAGTGAAATGATTGGATGGAACGATGATTGGATGATGATCGATCGAAGATGGTCATGATGAGTGGGTGGCTGATGAGTGCGGGTTCGGGCCACCGGACAGACGAGGCGACAATCCGACTACCAACACGTCGGCACATTGGGAGCCGCCAGGGTCCGGTCGCCTGAGCGAGCAATCACCGACCGACGGATCCAGCCGCCGTTAACCGTCTGTCTCCGTTCAGTAGAAAGGTTCCTCTCAACTGATGATTGTGTCGTCGAGCTCCTCTTTGGCGCAGGACCTACCTCCGTCATGGTTGTGATGCTCGTGTCTCTGATCGTGAGCAATAAAACCGGAGAACAGTTCCATTGGTATGGGGAACACGATGGTAGAGTTCTTTTCTGCCGCAATCGACGCCAACGTTTGCAGATAACGCAGTTGCAATGCTGACGGTGTGTCCGCGATCACCTCAGCGGCCTCCTTCAGGCTCCGGGAGGCTCTTTGCTCTCCCTCGGCGGCGATCACCTGCGCAGAACAAGAGACGCATGACCAGGTGTTCTATCCTGTTCTGGGGGCGATCGAGCTCAAACGGACCGTAGCATGTTTTCTCCTGATTTCCCCTACATCTACACAATTCTCGACTGGGAAATCGGAAGTTTGCGCGGAAAGAGCGGGAAATCGTATCGAAAGTGCATTCGGACTTACCTTGGCTCTAGCCTCTCGGGCAGCTTCGGCTTCGGCCGCCATAGCCCTCTGTAATTGTACTGGCAGACGAACGTCTTTTCTGTAATGATCAAGGCCAGCGCATAGTATGAGCTCATGGAGGACGCTTGCCAAAGGCCAGAGGGAGGAGGGCCACTCCGCCACTGCAAAGGGCGACGCCATATTCCGGTGCGCCATCACTGATATGTATATTCGAGTCCAATTATCGGATTGAAAATGAGATAGAATTGAAATGGGATACTTACATCTCAACTCGCTCCACTTTGACACCCCAGGGGTCGGTTGCTTCGTCTAAACTTGCCTGCATCACGTGACTGATCGACTCTCTTTCAGAGAGGATTTCCGACAGGTTTTTGGTACCCAAGACATTGCGCAGTGTAGTGGCCGCCAACAGTCGCGTCGAGTGTCCGTAATCCTCCACGTTGGAGACGGCAATGGTGGCGTTTGAGATGCGGTAGTACACCACGGCATCCACCGCCACTGTCACTGAATCCTTGGACAAAATCTGGAAGCACACAACCGGGTCTCTGTTAGCTACGGTCCGCAATCTCCGCCAGCGTGTGACGCCGTACTATTGTTGAATGGCAGCTACAAAACGATTGAGGACTGTATTCCTCGCTACGTGAAGCCTCGAACCGGGGGCTTTCAAAAAACGAATCAGGATGGGTTGGGTGAAAGCTGTGAATCTATCTCTAACAAACTCGAAAACTCAATTGGACAAAACGAGGGCGAATGTGTGTCATGGTGTGGAAGTCTCTGTATGGAGTCTGTGAAATGTTTTGATGTCCCCCGGAATCCCTCGCGGAACGCTGACTGAGATTTCGAAAATCGTCGGTAATATGGGCTTGTTCCGACGGAGCGCAAATCTATACTCATAGAGGGGGATGAAAGTACACTCGCTGCTGAGCCAGCCGTCAGTTCCCTGGGGAATCTGAGGAAGATCGCTTCTATTCCCGATTCTCAACAAGTTTGAGAAGATTTTGCAGGAGCTTGGTGGGAACTCTCGTCGAATCATAATCAAGTAGACGGCGCGCCGTCTACTCAAGGTGAGCACAGAGCCGCCGTTTCCTCATCTCTGAGTGAGCTGGACTGCTTTAATGAAGGCTGGATACGCAAGCTTTCATCTCGTTCAACTAATTCAGGGCACAAGTTCAGAGGTTTTCCGACTGAATCGGGGTTCCTACAGGACAGACGCTGTTTCGTTATTCGTTGATTCCTGAACACGGCTGCCTGCCTGTCTCCGGAATACATTGAGGCGGAGGCGTTGCTCCACGCAGAAGAACTGCTAGAGTGGTTCTGAAGAAACTCAAATATTGAAGCTCGCACAAACATTGCAATCGAGTCCGAGCTGTTTGTCTGCGTCTTGGTTATTCCGCCCCCAATCACTATTGTGAAGCTTCCTGAATTGGCTCGGCTCACCAATTTTGAGAATTTCGAATCATTGAGCTCGCTCCGAGTTTTCTAAGCATGGATGAGATCTTCCATAAATCCTTACAAAATTTCCTTCCTCCCGTGTCTTTTGTCCGTGCAAACCTGTTCTGTGCCCGTCGACGCGAAACTTGTCCCCTACAAGAAGCATGGCATAACCGCTATAGATTGCAAAGAGTGCGGTTTAGAAACACGCGGCTGAAACGCGGTTTGCTTGAGGCCGCTGTTGGGCCAGACATGCCTCAACACCCAACCTCAGGTGCGCTCTGTGAGCCCAATCCCGATTTCGTTGATGAACAGTATGTGATGATAGCTTTCACGCATTGCGAAGGGTTCCAGGTGGACCCTAGAGACCATCTGGAGCAGCGCTCTTCGCGAGCGGAGTTTTTCTCTGCGTCATGTTCGCAACTCAAAACCCTTTGGCAACGCGAGCGCCACAGCACAAGCGCCTGTCGTGACGTTTTCGATCAGAAACGCGAGAATTCCAAAAATGAATTCTCCTGTTTCGATCATTACGTGGGGCTTTCGCCTGTTCTGAACATTTCGTACTGCGTAAATGAAGGCCAATTGGCAAAAGTTTTTCCTCCTTTCTATCTTGGGGAAAGGCTCCGCTTGGCAGCCTCGTTCGTCGGAGCTCGACTGGAAGGAGGGGAGCACGACGAAAAGAAAGAGGAGGAAGACATTTAGGAAGTTGTGGAGATAAATTGAGGCGTCGAACGCTGCCGCCGCCACCGTTCCTGCTGCCAAAGGTCGAATCTTCTTTTGACGAAGGGCCAAGAAGAGGAACGGGTCTTCAAGACAAGAACTGGCAAAGCGGTCGGATGAGGAAAAGATGAGGACGGGTTTTGTTTGAGATTTCATCGTGTCTCTCTTCCATTCATCACCTAATCAGAACAGAGATATCCCTTCTCGGATCTCCTTTCTCCATCAGCCACCCGTCAGCTCTTACTGTTCCCCGCCGCGGCCGCTGTAAAACCGGTTCGTCGGTCTTCCGTTCGTTTGTTCGTTCTTCCGTCCGTCCGTCAAAAGAGTCTTTCAATCTCGTGCCCTGCTTTTCTCGTCGATCTGCTTCAGTGGATTCTCGAACTGTTGATGAAACAACACCAAGGTACAAACGCTCTGAAGCGGCGCGCATCTGCGAACTACCTCGTCCTGACGTCGATCCACCTGTCTGTTTGTCTGTCTGTCTTGGGTGTTCGTCGTACGTTCGACTGATCGAAGCGTTTTCCCCTGACGACGACGACGACGATGACGACGCTCGTCTCATCGAAGACCTTGGAACGATTCCTTCCGATCACGGCACAAGATCGCAGGAGGCTGGAGGTGTCGCACGCCATGTATTCAAGAGATAGCTTTCGAAACTTTTTCGGAATGAGATTCAAGGCATCGCCAGAGGTCATAGGTAGTAGGTCAGATATGCGGTGGCTCGACTGGTTGGTAAGTCAGTCAGCCAATGTACCAAAACTACCGGGCTCCGAGAGAAGAATGGTTTGCCACTCGGAAACGGGAGAAGACGAGCCAAACGGAGAGGCCGAGGTCATGGCGGAAGCCGCGCTTTCCTGCCTTCCAACCTCACGGACAAAGCGGGTCGTCCTGCTGAAGAAGGAAGGGAGAAAAAAAAACATGGCCATCTTCCAAGAGTGGCTCGGATGGCTTCTAAAAAGGACGAACAGCAGCAGCAGCTCGAGGAAAGTCTGATGTATGATCAAATCTTAGCGAGTTTAAGCCTTCTCTCGGTAAATGCCTCGGAATAGGAGCATAATATTTTAACCCTAAGGTCAGAGGAGGAAGTCTTTTGTTACGAGCGGCTGTCTCGCAGGAGCGCTTTCAAGATTTTGCTGCCAGACCTCGAGGATTTGTGGAAACTACTCCTGCGCGCACGGTCGTTTGGGCTTTTGTGACGATTCAAGTGCATCACCGTCAGCCGAGATGTAGGTGAGAGAGCGGTAGTTCCCTACATTTTTCCCGGTGTTCGCTGAGCGATCCTCGATAGACAGACAGACATACTCGGCTGATCTTGCGCGCGAAAATGACTTGATGTGATACTGTGTCACTGACTCCTTGTCTGACATGGGAACGGGGAGTTGTGAGCGATGTAGGATGTTGAAACGAAAGGAATTACTCGACGAGAAAAATAAAACAAGCTTCGAGTTAGAAGACACACTAACCCATGCGTAAGTATTTGTGAGGGGTGGCACCCCATAGTATACGTCCTCCGCTAACGGCGGGGGCGGTTCAGTGGGGATGAACGCCGAAAGATATGCAGGCGCCGTCTCAGCTCGGAACGGGTCAGCTTGCCCCTGCGCAGCGTGTGACAAAAAACGTCAATTGGTTAATTCATTGTTTTTTTTTTCTCCACTTCAAATCACTTGATCTAAAACTTTCGTTCTGTTCCTTCTCTCTAAATCATAGGCTGAGCATCCTCTTCGCTCAGATCAGATCCGAGAGTAAAGGCCAGGGTAAGACAGACTTGTAACTTCTGACTGCACGCGCAGGGGCCGCAACCTCACCCCGACATGGGAATGCCTCCAACAGTTTCGACGCAGCGACAAAGATCAACCCGGACGCACATTATGAGTGAAGCTGGTCATTCGAATTTGACTCGGGGTATCCTTGATGTTGTGCGAAACTCTGATTTCAATGTATGAACAAATAAAAACACTCGGAACGGAAAGCATCTCAATCAAGACGAAACCCTAGTGCATTCAATCGAGTCCTATTTAGCGAGTAGTAACGAGGCACTGCTATGAAGAAACATATGATTGTTTGTTCTTCATCTCAGGAGTTTCCGTATCGATCCCCATTCAAACCCCAACCCCAACCCCGGAACTGAGAGAAGTATGGGACTGATGCGCCAGGATTGCACATCGCACCCAGCTGAAACCTTCAGCTGTGGTGGGAATCCGGAGGTATTGATAATAGACGCTCGGAATTTCGGAAGTTCTGTCGCGAGTTCCTCATTAATCGCGCGCGGATGATATTTGTGGCTTAGTGGGACGAATTCCGATGCAAATGCACTCCCACGCGGCGGATTCGAGCGATGCGATATAAACATTCAATGTCGTTGAAAGTGTCAAAAAAGTGTTTTCCCAGGCGTTTGATCATGCTGTCGACCAGTTCTTTATTCGGCTGTTGGGGTGATTCGTTCCCGAATCCCAGTATACGACTCATGGTCTGGATGCAACATACTCGGGAATCAACTTCCACGAGTGAGGTGCTGAAGAATCCAAGAGTCCAACTTTCTGAAGAATTGCTGCCCTTGGCTCAACAAGTCTGCTCCTGTGCTTCCCCGCAAGGCCCCGTCAGAAAAGAAAAGGTCGGCCGTGACGCATGATTCGAATCGTATCTAGCAGCCAGAGCTCAACACCCCACTGTTGAGGTGTGTTCACCCTTCTCAGGAGCCGTTGGGCTCGGACGATGCACCCATCAGGTGAATGTGTGAAAGAGCCTCACCCCGTCGACGGTTGCGCTAATTGCGTCAAAGCTTCCCAAATCGCTCGAGAAGCTAAAACAGTGGAACACTTGAAGCTTGGGAGCTGCTTCAAACTTCGATCCAAGGGCTCGCACTACAAACCGGTTCGGATTGAGTCCAAACCGCAGTCCTGACGCGGTGAACTGAGAAAGTCGATGTTTTAGAGCGCGTAAAACGCCGCACGTGTACAATGCATTTATCGCATAACGAACACACCGCCCAACGAACTTTCTCTCGGAACGAATTAGGCTGTTCATGCAAACAACCACAGTATGTTCATACCATACATAGATCGTTGTCCGACGATCCAGTACCCAAATCAGCTTCACGGGTTATTCAGAGCGATGGATACAGCTGGCGCGACGATTAACTTTTTCCATCTATTTTCGCGTTGAAGCCACCCGTGCGCGGGTCGGTATTGACCTCTTGACGCTGTGGTGCCAGCGCGCTAGCCAACAACTTCACCCAGCATAGTCGGAATAGTCGGTCGGTGAGCTCGAAAACTCTGAGAATCGGAAAAACGCGTTTCGGTCTCGATCAAACGTTTTCATCATGTTTGTTAGTTGGCGAGTCGAGTCGTAGCGAACTGCGTCTTTAGAGCCCTCGGTGAAGCGAGCGGGCAAGCAGGCTAGCCGGTTTCTTTGGCCGCTTGCGAAGCGGTGGCGGGGATGAGTGTCTGTGTAGGTGGTTGGATGTCGAGTCAGTTGGGGAACTGCCTCCCTTGATCCAGAGATGCCGACAACAATTCTATAATGAACAGCAGATCCTCAAAACAGATTTTATTGCCCCGTCAGAGAAGCCGCTTTGCATACGGCATTCGAACCCACTCAACAGCTACAGTCGGTGATGTGTTCGATTAGTTTATGGCCATGCCGACGTCTTTTCCCTCTGTGGCCGCGGTCGAGATCGCTCGAGCTTTTGTGAGAGATCCGAAAAATTCAGTCTATCATGCTTGGAGGTCACTAAGTGACTTGAATTCTTTGGAAACCCAAGGGAGTCGACACGCCTCCTGGAGCTTTCCGGGCCTCGTATTCCCCGTTTTCCAGAGGTCTTCACGGATTTCAGTGTAAGCGCCAGACAAAATAATTTCGGAAGAGTTCCCCTGATCCCATCATGATCGATGGGACTATAGACCCCCGGAACTGGGTGTTGCATGCACTGTACGGGAAACTCGGTCTTTGGGTGTCGGCATCGGTAAACTGTGTAAAGGGTCGTCGATTGGAATCATTGACACTTGTAATAATATGATGAAAAGTATTCGTTCTCAATGAGAATCTCGGGAGTCGAGTGCGCGAGACTGCTGACTGGCTCCGGCGCCCCCTGGCGGCGTCGTGTGTAACCACTCTGCCGTCAGAGGATCGACCGCGCTGCGTTGAGCACGCAGCACTGGGGGAAGTTTCCGGAGGTCATGGACATGATTCGAGCCACTTCTTCAATTCGGCAAAGTGTGAGAAGTGAGTGCCTTCCAACGTGTGGCACAAGGAGGAGAACGAGTGGTAGTCTGACGGGGCCAAGTCAGGAGAGCTCAAAATCCTCCGGCTGAGCGCATGCTCGGAATAAACTTGAACTAGCAGTTTGTGGGCTTCAGTCGCCGATTTCCCCAAGTTTTTTTTGGTACAACGAACTCCAGGTGCCGATTCGATTTAGGCGCTGGAGTTCGCTCGTTCCATTCGTGGAGTCAACAACACTATTCGGCGCGAAAGTTCAAACCATAGCCGATTCCACCGTAATCCGAGCAAAGAGTGCGATATCATGGTAATGTTCGATATGTTCACACCACGCACCGCACATGTTGGTGGCGTTCGCTGATTTTCCCGCAAACTTCACCTCGGTATGCATCCCTTTTTCTCCTTTGGTTGACACACAAATTATCGCTCAGTCAACGCGGAGTCGGCCCCTGTTCTCATTCGCACTCGCCGCCAAATAACTTCGGGCGAGCTTTGAGATTCGAACCTGGAACCTCCCGAACAACGCAGCCGGTCGCTTGTGGCATCCAGCATAGCAGCACGCGCTTGTACCAAGCGCGCTAACCATCATGCCACGCAGTCGGTAGCAATAGACGTGGTAAGCCACTCCAGTTCGGAATAACCAGCTGATGTGAGAGCTTGTATCCCAACGCGCATCGATACTAAACAGTCGATTACGCAGCAGACAATGAGCCTCCATGATTCCTCGATCGGGCCCCCGAATTCGGCGGAAAATCGTTCTATATCGAATATGAGCATGAGATGCGGTGCTGATGATCTGGATTCTCTCGAGCCCGCGCGAGCCTGATGATGGGCGGCATTTCGTGGCGGTCCGCCTCATAGAATCACCTGGAGGATCACAGCCAACTGGTGGCAGAGTCTGGACGATCCGGAGGGCGGCGTCTCACCGAACCAGATTCGACCTCTCCTGTATGCGGCTGCGAGACACTTCGAGATCATAAAACCGGAGAGGATGTGAGACAAGAAAGGGCGCGAAATGTTTAAGAACTCGTGCGAAGAACACATGCTTACTACCTTCGCGGCCGTGTTCGAAGTTCGAAGTACTGAAGCCTGGATATCTAGTGCACTTGGTGATTTGTGAGCGTATAAATTTCGTGGACCAACAACAACAAGGAACAATGATCGGCATCAAAGACGAGTACCCTCCTCGTGGAATAACTCCTGACCGACTCCAAGTGCAGATCATCAATCCGGATCCACGGATGGAGAACGTGAGAGTGGAGCTGGAGAACCGCGATCTCTGGCTCCAGTTCTTCACCCGCGGCACCGAAATGATCCTGACCAAATCCGGCCGACGAATGTTCCCGGACCTAAAGTACACCATCACCGGACTCGAGCCGGACCAGTACTATTTTGTGCTCTTAGACATTGTGCCCGCGGACGAATATCGGTACAAGTACATGGTGAAGTGTTGGTTACCAGCGTACAAGAGTGACGGACCACCGCACCAGCAGCACGTGTACTCTCATCCGGACTCGCCAGCGCTGGGCGCTAAGTGGGCGTCGATGAAAGTGTCGTTCAACAAGCTGAAGTTGACGAATAACATCTCGCCATCCGCCTCGTCGTCGTCCACCTCAGACAGCCTCATGGTGTTGAACTCGATGCACCGGTACATCCCTCGGCTGCACATTTTCAGAGGCAGTGACATCAGGCGTCTGAACAGTCGGGACTTCACGACATTCATTTTTCCCGAGACGTCTTTCATTGCCGTCACCGCCTACCAAAACGACGACGTCACGAACCTCAAGATCAAGTTCAACCCGTTCGCAAAAGGCTTCCGGGAGGACGATCGTAAGGTGGCGGTGAAACGCAGCGCTGATGCGACGAGCGGATCCGAGGACGCAGAGTCGCCGGAAAGGAAGATCTCCAGGGAAGAACTTATCGACCCTATCGGACGTTCTTGTGGCTCGGTAACGGACAGCCCGCCATCAGAGTCATCTCGGAGCGAGCTGTTGCCGCTACCCAGCGTGGAGCTCCCGAGGAGCACACCGCTGTATTCGCCTTACGATCCTCCGCTCCACTTCAGGAATCCTTTCGATCCTAGACTGTTGGCATCAGGCTACTTCAGAGACCTGTGCTACATGTGCCCAACATATAGCTTTAACCCGTTCCTGACGCCAACGACACCCTATCCTGGGCATCCCTATTTTCCCTACTTGGACCCGCGAGGCGGTCAGCCGGGGGATGCTCATTTGAGGTTGTAGCTGAGGAAAGTGCAATCGGGACGTGCTTCAAAACTCCCAAATGTTTTCATCGAGCATGTCCTCTTCGAAATCTAGTCCTCGTGGGTCTTCCGACCCAATTTCCTAGCGACGGAGCGTCTTCCAAAAAAAAAATTCAATTTTACTTCCGTCCGCTTTGTCAATAGCGCGAATAGTTCTCTGATCTTAAACCTCGCTGTACATTTCGACCAAATCTTGCGATGGAATGGCTTCCGATGCTCAAAGTAGCTGAGTGTTGCGTGCTCCACGAAAAAAAAAACGGATCGGATAGGCTTGGAAGCTCATTCGTTGAGATAACAAATTGTAATCACGAATCCCGCTTTTGAGACGTGTGCTACCATCGAGCGTCTGGAGCTCGCGACCTCAATTCCAACTTCGATAGGCCCGGAAGCCCATTTGTACAGCTCTCAAATTGTGATCACAACTAGGTATAGGAGCAGGCTCTTCGATGAGCATTAATGAATAATGATAGGTGAGCAATAATGAATTATGACTGATGAGCAATAATGAATAGTGATTGATGAGCAATTAATGATGGAATCAATAAAGCTGAGTATATATCTCCGGAACTCGACAACTCCTTTCTTATCTTTGGAAAGACTTTGGAAACCCGGCACGGTCAGTGGGGGTTCGGCACGGTCAGTGGGGGGTCAGTGGGGGAAGGAGAAATTAGATTCAGACCGAAGATTCAGAATTCGGCTCAAAGCCTCGCAATCGCGATCTCATTTCGTAGCATCGAGAATTCGTATCTCATTCCGAATGCATTATCCGTTCGAGTCGATTGTCGTATGGAGGGAAGCCAATGAGGAAGAGGAAAAAGTCCCTGCGATGGCAAATGATTTATTGGGCAAATGAGAACGTGCTTGTTCTTTGTCTGACGTTGGTCGCTCTTAGGCGGGGAGCCGCAACCGAGTGAAATGATTCGGGGAAGTGGGATGTCGGCAGCAGACAAAACAGGACCCCGCACGGTTTGCGCTTGAGCGCCGGGGCAAACAACACACGAACGTCAGACGCCAGTCCCAGCCCCCTGTTCTCCTCCCTACATGAGGAGACATGTACCAGTCCGCGGAATAATTGCGCTCGCTCCAAAAGCACTGCTGGATTTTGTGCGGACGGGTTGTTTCCTTGCGGGAAGGCTATTCCCCTCTGGGTTCCGCATGAAATGCCGCCCCGCTGCTGGTGCAGAGCTTAGGAGATCTCCTTTTGAAACAGGAGAAACCCCGATGAGTGAGGGTGTGAGCGTAGGACGCTCCGGGGGCGGCTCCCATAACAAAGCTCAGTCAAAGCACTTGCAAAACGCTCGACACGCGACTGCAGTTCAAGAGGAATGCAAACAAAGAGCAAACAAATTGGCTCAGACTGATTCGAGAATACAACAAGTGTACTCCTAACAATTCAAGCAGTTATCATCATTCTTACGAGTAATCTCTCGCTCGTAAGAGCTCGGTCGCGAATATCTTTTGTAACCAAGTGCCTGCATAACCGGAACGATCGAGGATGAAGACGTCGGCAGAATGCTTCGGGAGATTTTCCGCCGAGCCCCAACGCACTCGTCCTGAAGGACAAGACGGTAACTCCTGAATCCTTGATCGACGGAGCGAACACCTTCTGAGCTCTAGGAGATGGAAAACGTTCAAATCCCCTTATCCGACGAGTCGAACACGATATTTTGAGAGTCGAGTGGAAAAACAGCGACCGATGCCAATCCAATCCATCCATCCACGGAATCGACAACAGAAGTTTCAGCGCTACCGTGTGAGATTTCCGAAACGAGCTTTGTAACATCCGAGCGAGAAAAGATCTCCGACGAATGACGTTTGAAACCGAATCAGTTCCGCTGAGCGTCTAATTGAAGCGATAAATTGACGGCGTGCTCTGTTCTCTGCTTTCGAAGAACCATCGTACGGCTCGAGCAAACATCAGCGCGGCGCCTATCCGAGGCTACCGAACCCATTAGTTATCAAGAGAATTCAGTCTCTGCCAGTGCGTCAGTCACACGCCGACCGACCGACCGCTCAAAGACTTTTTCGTACCCACCCCTCGTACATGGCAGAAATTTTCACACTCACATACAAACCGAGACTCCAACCAAGCACCTCACGACCACACGAACAAACACCCAGACAACGAAAACACCGCAGAAAACGCATCTGGCAGAGTAGTCTCCTCCGATTTTCGCGCAATCTCAATGCAGACCATTCGCCAGGTCTTCCAAGGATTTCGCGTTGCTATCCTTTGCCTGGGTCCTCCCGACTCCTGAGTTTGTTCCCGTTCGCTCCCACGGTCCCAGTGTCCCCCATACCGCCCGCCAGCCAACAAACCAGCTAGCTAGGCCTTCACTAGAAAGTGGTTTATTGACCGAGACACGGCAAGCATTGGATTTGAAGGAGACTAATCCAATTTCCGGAAACGTCGACGACGGCAGACCGAAAAAAAACTCCAATATGACATCGGGTACCGTCTAGAATCAGGGAGTCACGCTATTGGCGAATATTCGCGAGAGAGAACGCAGAGCTCCGCGGAACGGATATTTGCCCAGAGCCATGCGGTCTTGCAGCCGGCTCTGCGACAACCGGGACGGGTGGACGAGCGAGCGAGCGAGCAATTGTCATCAAAGTTGGCGATTGTCAATGACGACAGGACGGAGCCGCGTGACTGCGTGCCTCTCTGCGTGTCCCTGCCTCCGCAAATCTGTCCGCCTCGCTGACATGCAGCCTTCCTGAAGGCCTGCTCGCTCGCTCGCCCGGACGGGCGCCCATCCGCCTGCCTGCCCGCCCGCCCCTCTTCCGCTCATCCGCTTTCCTGTAGGCAGTGCGTGCGTTTGACGTAGACACATGTACAAGAACGTTTCCAGAGCTTTCAGGGAATCTCTGACGGTAACGAGCAGTCGGGTAAGCAGGCAAACAGCTTTCGATGTCAGTCGAAACAAATGATTCTCCGATAGATAAAGCGGTGCAGCCTGGATGTGACCTTCAAACTATGCTCGAGAAGGCCACGAGGATATAGACACGCAGAACGATTCGAGTGGTGTTTTTTTCCTTCCGCGCGAAAATCGCAATCCGTGAGGTTTCTCCGCGCTGGTCCGGCTCGTCACGAGACCGAGGTTGTTTCTCGAAGGATTGCCGGATCTGTAAGCTCGCGTGCTTTCCTCCGGCAGACGAGCTCGGCCTCGACAGCCACTCATGAGACTGACAAGTGTTTCTCCTGGGCATCTCCTGGGCGCGCAGTGGCGAAGAGAAAGAAAGGCGGAAAAGTTGCAGAAGTCGGTGGAAGAAGCGAAGACGAATCCCGGTGTTTGTCCGAAATGTCAACAAAACCCGCAACAGGAGTGGCTTTGCCTCACAAAGGAGCCGAAAGCAGAGAAAGCTGCTCACCTTGTCGATGCTGCAAAGCTCTTGCCTCAGCTGCCGTCGAGAAACTTCCCTCGGTCCCTTGCCCGTTAGCCTGTCGTCTTCTTCCTCGACGACGTCGGCTGGTCGACTCAACGGACGTCGGACCGAAAGACGTCCTATGGTCGAACGGTGCGGTGGAAAAGCCACTAGTTCTTAGCGAAACGACGAAAGTGAGTAGCTAAGAGGATTGCGGCGACGGCAACGACGGCGAAGAGACCGCTCTTCGTGCTCGGCTCGGGCTTCGTTTTCAAGTGGACAAATTAAGAACCATTTCTTCCATGGCTGGCAGCATTTCTTCTGCTTCTGCTCGGAGCTTCACTATCTCGCTGATTTTCTCTCTCGACCGTCGTCGGTCGCCCTTGTGAGGAACAAGCCAAACACATTGTGACCGAGTTCGATAGCATTCGCCAGAGAGAAAATCGCATTGAACTTCGTAATCTATCGGCGGAGTTCGTCTCTCAATCAGTCCTCTGGCTCCAGGTCTGGGTAAACGTCGGTGCTCGAACTCGAGGGAGGGATTCTGGTTTTGAGGTCAAAGAGAGTTCTCCGACGTTTCTTGCGGAAATTCGGTTTCGACAGAGCTACGAAAACGACTTGGACTCCTTTGGAGTCCAAAATCGTTTTCGACTTCTTCCGTCGCGTTGTACTGGAATGTATTTTCTATTCGTTTACTTTTCGTTGTTCTCGTGGAGCGAGATTTCTCGTCGGTTTCTTTTGGAGTTTTGGAGTTTTCTTTTCTTCCTCTCCTTCTTCAACTCGTGAATGAGTTTTCGACGACACACGAGAGGTCATCTCGGCCAGGCGGTGACTGGCGAAGGAGTTCGGTATCTTTGAAGAAATCAACACCGCGCGACGAAAAAAAATAAACCATCAGCTCTTCAGCTCTTTTTCGAAAAAGAAAAAAAAAGAGCTGAAGAGCGGGAGCGGGCTGGTGCAATTAAACATTTATTGGACCATCAGCGAGACGACACACAGAAGGCCGAAGAAGGCTCTGGCGACGAAAGAGTTTGTCATAAAGTTTGGGAATTGGTTGGGGAAGTTGCTGGTGGTGGTGACAAAGAATGAAAGACGCCGAAAGACAACTCTCACAGACGGGCTACGGGTTCTGCGCTGACGCTTTCACAAACTCAGAACGCCAGAACTCGAGCCGACGCAAACACAAAGCTTCACCCTTGTGAGATGATGAAAGCTGCCCGGTCCAAAGCATCAGACAGAACAAATACTTTTCAAACGCGCTTCGAAAAATCAAAAGATCTCTAACGCTGGCGGCAACAGTTCCTTGTCGGCTTTTGTTCCTGCTACAAACATTCACAAACTCGACGCCGACCCACCGCCAGACCCACCGACCGACAGATCGAACGACCGAGCAAGTACCGCCTGCGCCCTCGACTGGAGATCCTATGATCCTCCAGTGTCTTTGAGTCGGTCGGCTCGTTCAAGCTTCCGAATATAGCCTCAATAAAATTCGATGAATTCGCGAGGCAATGCGACCCGTAATAAGCGGGGACCGGCTTCTTTCGCGCGAGGAACAAGCGAGAATTGAGCCGAAACCCGCCGAGTAGCTGGATTGAGCAAAGTGTTGCACGTGGTGCGCATTCTCACTCGGCGATTTCGGGTTTCCGACAGAAGTTTCCAGCCGCCGACGTGTGGCAGCTTTCGTCGAGCGCCGACAATCAGACCTGGGTCTCCTCTGGTTTTCGCATCGTTTCGGCTCGGAGCATTCATCCAGCCCGCGATTATCGCGTAGAGATCTCATTGGGGCCGCGACTGGCTGATGGGACGGGACGGTTCCTTGGTTTGCTGTTTGGTTGTTTGCAGTATGCGGCGATTTTCTGCTCAATCTGACAAAGCCGGCAATGTTTAAAGAGTTCACGACGATGGGATACGGAATTCTCGGGAGTAGGCTCACCCCGTGACTCGCGATTGTGTCTCTACGGAGAACTCTTAAGGAGCGACTAACCGCGACGACGGCCAGAAGCCACACGCTATCAGTTAGCTGGCCGTGCCATAGAGCCGTCAAACGAACGAGAGTCGTCAGCAGCTTTCGATTAACATTCACTTGATTCTGTTCGACCGATTTCTCGGGTTCGACGGCCACACAGTAAGTCACTTACTTCGCCGTCAAACCGCTTCGACAAACGATCCACGGTGTCGGTCGTGTTTCCCGGATGCATGGATTCTTGAATGTACTTCAAAGCACTTCTACTCTCCGGCAATCGTCGTCCGTTTGTTGGTCCGCCCGTTTTCAGGTGAGCTGCCCGAAGTTCGATCGCCATCATCTGACCTCGGTCCGAGAAGTGAGCCTCAATGCTCTGACCTGAGACGTCGATGCAGATGTTGCACTGCGATCTCTTCCGAGAGTCGAGAGTCACCTCAACAACGGTACAAAACGAAGCAACGGACAGTTGCCCGTTCTCTCGTCGTCGTTGTTGTCGGGAACCACGTAGTACTATCTTGTGTCGCTCGGGGGAGAGTTTTCTTGTTGTTTTTGTCAAGAAAGCTGGAGAGACGAGGATGGAAATCAACGGAGGGAGACTTCAGCAATCCAGCACGTCAACCAGCAGGCAGGCAGGCCGTCAGAAGGAAAGGGCTCGATACAGAGTCGGTAAGCTGTCAAGCGAGCAAACCGGTCCGCCGCTCGCAGGGGATAAGCGTGAGGAATGCAAGTGTTCCGGTTTGCGACTCAACATTCAGGATCAGCTCCGGGAGACGGACGACTTCGAAGTCGCGCGGATCGGACGACGAGCTCGTGAAGCGGGGGGAACAAGTGCAGAAAAAGAGCTGCCGAGAAACGGCTCGGCGGTGCTGGTGGTGGAGTATTTCGAACAAACAAAATGTTCTTCCGTGGATTTGCAAGCGGCTGTGACGTTGCTCCGCACTGCCGCAGAGCCGGCTCGGAACCGCCACACCGGCAACACGAAGGCGCCACTGAAGCGAAACCGGGGATGGTGGTTCTGTCGGGACTCGGGACAGACGGGAATCCCGGACACTGACTCGGAAAAGGGACACGAAGAAGAGAAAAGACGGGGGAGCGGGGCTAAACATTCGTCAATCCGGAGAAATCCCTCCAGGGTGCATCTTGCAAACACGAGCGGTTGCACCGTTTGCGAACTAAACGAGCCGAACGCTTTCGTGAGGAACGTCACTGTGATGCTTGCGCGAAACAGCCACGGAAAGTTTATTTCTTCTTCTTTGTATAGAAAACACGTTTTTTCCATTTCCTCGTGTTCTGGGATCCCGCGATATTTTCCTCTTTTTTGAAAATCGTACGAATGGATGAAACTACTTTCAGAGTGTGTATACATGGTCGCCTGCGGATCCGGAAATTCGCGAAAGGAGAAAAAAAAGTTGAAGGAGGAGACGATGTGAAGGTAGTCGGAGTAGCAGACGGTAAAGTAAGCAGTCCCAATATTGAAAGTTATTATGGTACACCTCTCGAAGATCGAGCCCGATGTTGTTTCCCAAAACCCAGATGGATTCTCTCGAGCTGAAATTTCCGTCTTGGGACATCCATCGATCACTCGACTTCATTTTCGAGAGTACGTGTTGGGTCGTGCCCACTCCCCACTAACGATTGTACGATTCGTGATCCCGTAGCAACTCCGAGGAGAACCCTGGTAACAGCTGATCGTTCTCTCGACTTGTTCTCCTGAGACTCGACCGCGGTGGCGGAGGCAACATGAAATCGATTTTGAAATCACTCCAACAGGAAACGGCGACTTGACGCTCACAAACCTCACTGACACCTTGTCCCTTAAATGTTCTCACCAAGGCGGACTTATTGCTCTTTTTCCTCCTCTCCCTCCACCCCATTTCACCAGCCCACCCCACCCCACTCCAACGCCGGACCGAAGTGAAGAAAGCTCAATATGCAGTTGAACAGCCCGGACGTTCCCTAGCGGGCCTTCACCTCGTGAAACCGCTTCTTCTTTTTTTGTTGTTTGCTTTTTCGCTTTCTCCCACCAGCTCTGTGGGTGGTGCCGCTGCCAACATTTCTTTTCCTCTTTTATCACAGGAGAACCCGGATGGGACACTATCGCCATATCTATAGAGGAATCGAACGACAGGAAAAAGCCAGGGGGAAGAATGGGAGTAGAAAAGTGCCCAAGTGCAGCGGATCACCCCACAGTCAGTCAGTGAAGAGTCGGAAAAAGGAGAAGACGGTCGCTGCCACTGAAACTGCGAGGCTAGCAGTTGGTGGCAGGCCAACACCGCCACGAATCACAGCACAGTAGAAATATTTCTCTCAACTTGTCCCCGTCTGCTTCAGCGTGTTTCACTCTTTTCATATTGGTATCGAAGCGCGTTTGCAAAGTTCTCTAGTCGTCCCCTTCACAGTGCAGCAGCACAACGTGGATTTCGAGTCGGCTCTCTAACCGAAGCAACCCCACCGCATCGCATCGCTGCGGAGGGATGTCACTGCGGAGCAATGTCGTCGTCGCCGTCGTTGTCGGTGACAGTTTCTGCCCCGACGGCCGTCCGTGGAATTTCCACCTGCGCGATTTCGAAAAGAACGCAGACAAGAGTCGTTGGCCATCAACTCGCTCCTCACTCCTGAGCTTCCGGCCGGCGACGGCAGCGGCAGCGGCGGCGCGGCGGGAGTCGGGGCAAACCAGAGGATCGGTCGTGTGGCAAAGCACAACGGGAGCAAACGGGACAACGATGGGGAACATGAAAAAGAAAGGCAAGGGGAAAACGATCTCAAAAGAAGCCATCCGCTGACTCGCTCACAGAGTTGAGATGTCGCCACCCTGCGCGATGGATGGATTTTTCCTCACAGAGTGCGAACGCCGCCGCCGGCTCTTTTTTGCCATATTTCAGCCACGATCGTTGAGCTACGGCCATATCCTTTTTCCCCCTATATGCCAAGGATGGGGACGCCGGGGGCCCATCCTGAGGGCCGGTTCCTCTATCTCCTGACTGATGTTTCGCCTAGGTCCGCTCTCGTTTTCTTTGCTGTCTGCACACGACGAAGAACATGGCTCATTGCGTTTCGAACGCAACTCTGGTTGCCAATGGTTTCCCCAGGTATCGTCCTCCTGAATGGCAGTTCTCCTTACTCCTTGAGATCCATATTGGGCCAACAGACTGACTGACTGAGTGTTTTTGGAGAAGGAGCGAGCGGGCGAGTGCCAGACCGACATCGTAGTCGACTGGTGGTATCGTTGTTACTCCACAGGATGGTCCGGGCTCGTGTCCGAGTGCGCGGAAACCTCCGCTCCTCCATGCGAGGGATCCAACGAGCCAACACCGTCCCGCGGTCCCTCTTGAGGGGACTCGAGGGCCCGTTTGGCTCGACGCGTCGTCCCCACCGCCACCACCTAGCCAAGTTTGAGCTGACGGGGATAGGGTGGATGAGGTCGACGGGTCGTTGGCTTCCATGTTTGCACACTGCTAGCTCGAACGAATATCTTGTCATAACGCTCAGCGTTGTACGTAAGCTTATTAACAAAGTGCAAAGTTACTCCATAATTCGTTCGCAATCTATTCCACCGCTTTTTCGGCCCTTCTTGTTGGTGTCACTGCCAGATAAGGGGATGCGGGTCCCTGCTTGCGAGCTGGCTCCCGGTTGCTGTAAGTCACGGTGACTATCACCAGGCCACGCTGTGGAGGACGCAGATATCCCTACCAATGCTCCGCGAGAAGTTTACCAGCTCTTCGGAGTTCCTGATTCAGCGGCGTTCTCGCAGAAACGCTGAACGAGCAGAAGTATGAGTCACCTGCTGGAGGTTTCGGTTAATTGGTCCATTGGCAGGTGGCACCTTCGACCCGCCCTGATCGGGGGTTTCGAGGATAACGAAGTGCTCCTGCCGCTCCTGCGAGTAACTGGAACATGGCAGAGCAGGCTACAATGTGTTGGAAGAAATATTTTCGCGGTGATTTGTGGCCATCGTCCACCAGCTGGCGAACGACCGACTTGCCGCCGATCGAAGTTTTCCAACCTTTTATCCTCTTCGCACCTCGTCCAGCGCTCCCGGCCGGCATCCGGTTCTCGGACGGATGTCAGGATAGTTTCTGACTGAGTTCTTTATCGATGACGGCGGGGGCGGCAGCTGAGCGGCGAAGGAAAGGAATGAAATGAAGAATCAACCGAGCTGCAAACCCACCGTGGCGCGGTCCGCGTGGCGGGAGAAGGTAAAAAATGTCTCTGAATGAAATCGTGGAATTCCGTCCGTAGCTGATCCCGGCACCGATCGACCATATCCGCTGTTGCCTCGCAGCTGGGCGAAGAAAAACCGATCAGCTGTTACCTTTGCTTGTTTTGAGCAACGATGCGCGACAGCGGTGGGGAATCTGGGCCGTTACTCAGCTGAGAAGGATTGAAAGAGAGGGTAGGGTGGTGGAATTACGCATCTTTAAGTCGTTATCGGCGAAAGTGCCGAAGCAGACTCCCTTGATGATGGAAGCTTCACGGGTAGCTCGCTAACGTCCTCAGAGGGAGTGGTCGCCGCCCGCACCGCGAACGAGGCAGTTGTTTAGCAATCGACCCGCAAGTTTGCAAGTCGCTAGATATTGACTAGCGTATGCGATCCGAGGTCCGTGCATTCGAGAAATCGGAAATCCTCGCTGAATGTGTTTCAATATCCGGAATTGTTCGAAAGTTCCTTGATCTGAGTGAACTCGCCAAAAGGTCGAGTCTATTTGCCCGCGGACGTGTCGTTGTGTTTGACGCGCGTTGGTAATTGACAGCGACACATCGACTTTGGGCGTAATCGATCTCCGAGGAGGAGTCCTCGGTCTGATAGCCCCTTCGCTTTCGTCGTCGGATGCAGTGCCTTCGAAATCGGAAAAGCATTCTGACGCAGAAAGCCATCCTCAGGAGAACAAGATCTTTTCCTAACGGACTTCCCTCACATGCAGGCTCGGCCTTGGCAGAGGCAACGGCCTGGATGTCGACGACCAAGACGAGGACGACGACGGCGTCGACGACGACGACGACAACCAAGTCGAGGAAGACGCCGCGACGCAGGAGGAAGAAGCGGGATGGCGAAAGGAGGCGGAGGAGAGGAACAGTCTAAAGCTCGACTGCTGCCTTTCAACATAGAAGAGATCGCCTAATGATGACATATAGTGCAAATTTCAATGAAGCCCTTTAAGTGATTTAGGTCCCTGGAGGCGGACGTTCTTCCAGTTCGTTTAGGACAGCTACTCCGGTATCTTTTGAGAAGGATTGATAGCGAAAAGACACCCAGCTGAGCACCGGCCGACCGACCGACCCGGACAGCCGAGCAGCGAGGCGGGCGGGCGAGCTCCAACCGAAAGGTCCCGAGTCGGGCCCTCGCGAACGCCAAGGTCGAACCCTTGATGTTCGAACGAGGATTTCCGAGGATAAATATTCTTCCTGATTCGAAGCAGCGAGGATCGAGATCCGAGGAGCCGCCGCCGACTGACTCCGACTCGAAAATCCTGCTTTCTCGATTTGTTCAGGCTGCGGTCGTACGCCGAGCGGCTCTGAATTCGATTTCGCTACTCCGGATCGTCGGAAAAAAAAACAGACATTAAAACTTTTTGGAGTGCTTCGGGGGTTCAGGAAATTATTCGTTCTTCACAGCAATATCGAATCGCTTCAGGAAAGCTTCGGGATTCGTGGGTCGGCACGATACTCTGAGAACGAAGCCCGAGTTGCGCACCACCAACCGTGTTCACTGGAAAGAGCCAGCCAGCCAGTCAGGAACTCGGGAACGGAACGCAGAGTGTAGGGAACAAGAGCTGAAGCGGGCTCTTCACTCTTCAGCGCGGTAAGTGCGAGCAATGCCAGCTTAAAAAATTGGCCACGTTTTTGTGCTCGGCCAGACGGGCGCAAACTGGGTATGAAGTTGAGCTCGCCGCCGCCGCCGCCGCCGCCGCCGCCGCCGCCGCCGCCGCTTGAGGCTTGCCGCTTGGGAGGGTTGATACCACTTGGTCGAAAACTGCGTCTCTGCTGACGCTAAAAGCACACATGCTTACTCCCCTGCTTCGCAAGCTCCGCTTTTGGCCGTTCTCGAAACTCCCACCGATCCCCTCGCGCCTTCACTGAGGCTCTCCTTGAAATCCACAAACCGACGTCGTCGTCGTCGTCGCCGCAACTCCAGTCCAGGGAAATTCTTTTGTTTTCTTCTCTTTGTTTCTGTGCTGCTCTTGCCAAGAATCGTTGACAACACGAAGAGATTACAAGAGTTGGGATGGCGCTCCCCCGAGAAACCGAAAGGTAACGTCGAAGGGTCCACGGGCAAAACAGAGTCCGGGAAGAGTTCGTTTCTCCTGGTCTTCTGAACAAAGTCGGAGCTTGGAGGAGCTTCCGGTACGGGTTGGAGGCACACAAAAGTCGATGAGAGCAGGGGATCTTTCCGGAGTCTTCACTCAGTCGCCGCCCCTTCCAGCGCCAGTCTTATTACGGGGAAGTGCGCTAGCGTCAATTTAGTCTCATCTTATGAGAGCGATCGTGGGCGGAGAGGTTAATGGCGACGTACGCTGTAACGCTTGCGAGAGAGTCGTTGCGTTCAAGGAGCGAGACCTCGGAAGCCGTCGATGCGCTCGCTGACTCGCCCCTTCACTCACTCCGGAATACCGAGGAAAAAGCTGAAAAGCGAAGTTAACAACGGGCCGAACCGCCGGCGCCGCCGCGCCGATCTTGACAACGACGTCGCGCGGAAGGAACTGAATATTTTCCCAGGAAACAGCCGCGACCGAGTCTTTTCCTCCAGCCCTGCGACTGCTGCTTCATAACGGCACAGCTGTGGCTGAGGACAGACAGGTAGGTTCACAGGACGATTCCTAGGACGGTAGGTTCGCAGGTTGCTGAGTGGGTGGCTAGATGCATGGAATAGGTAGGAGAAGGCAAGCATGCAAGAAGGCCGCCGAACGGGCGGCGAACACCCAGACACCCCGGTGACGCCCTCGAAAAAGAGTATGACAGCATCGACCCCTCCGACGAGGCGAGATTTTCTTCCTCTGACGCTTTGACAGCTTGACGCGGGTACCGTCCGCCCTGAGGCGTCGAATATGACAACGTGAGTTCAGTCCTTCTTTCCGGTGTGCCGCCATGACGTACAGACACCTGACTATTCAGTCATCCGCAGTCAGCGGAGAGGATGCAGTCCCGCTTGCAAACTTAGCCGCGCCGCCGTTAGGATATAGCAACCATGTACCTATGTTGCCGATGATCATTTCATGAGTTCTGTGTGACCTCGATGTTGCCAACCGATTGATGCAACGAAGATAGTTTATGAAGGCGAAACTGGCTTCTCTTGCCGGATTTGAAACAACTTTCGAATTCTCAAAACTGAACTCCGGAAGTTTCCTGACATAAAAGGCTTCGGAAGACGTCTATCTTGACGGGTCAGAATGATATATATGTATCATCCGATATATCATCCGATATTTTTGGAACGTTATATCCCCGGTTCTATTCCAATCAGGGTTGAAATCGGGGAAGAGGCAATCCATGGGTGGATCCTGTGATTTGTTCTGTTTGTAGTGGTGTCCGGAATTATGGTTCAAGTTGTCGAGGTGAAGACAGTACGCGAGGACTGTGAGCCAAAAAAATTCCAACGCCGTGCCGTGCTCTGCACCGCTGACGAAGGCATCCCTAGCTGTCCCGAATCTCACGCTCATCAAAGCCACAGTCACACGACCAAAAACAAGCAACTGATACAGACGCGGTAAATGAATACAATGAGCGAAACAAGGATGAAATCGAACCAAATCCTTCGCACCAATCATTCACACCTTAAAACTTCGAGACCCCGTCGACCACTTTTTCGCAGTCACTACACAGGGAGACTACCACTCGCAGCATCAGGGACAGCGTGGGATCACTTTCTGCTGTGAAATCTTACTGACTTCTCACTTTGCAGAAAAGGATTGCCTGAGTCAGTTGTTAAGAAGAGCTCAAAGTGAAGACGACAACGGAGACAGCGACGACAAGATTAAGGTCGTTCGTCTCGTTGAGTGATTGAAGCGATCGTTACGGTCGTTTTCAATGGTGTGCGTGTGTCTGCGTGTGTGTTTCTATGTCCAACTTCACTTCTGAGCACGGCGCCTGGAACGAACTTGGTTTCTTGAAACTTTTCTCACTCGTGTCCGGATCCGAGTTTCTTCCTCGGTGAATTGGGCTGGACACGATTCTCTCAATTAAAGATCTCGGGTTTTCGAGTTTTTCTTCGACTTTGTACGTTGTTTTCGTTGTTTCGAGCTACCTACGTTGTGGATGGCGTAAGCGTTAGTTTTGTTAAATAGAGGAGCAGAATAAGTGCGAAATCTGGATTCGAGTATAAGGTGTCATTTTTCTTCCCGATAAAGACGGCGGAGGAGGATCAGAAGGAAGGAGTTATGGCGTGTTGAAGCCACAAGACTGCGCTCAGATGAAGAAGTTACAAGCCTACCACGCCCTCGCTGTTAGTTGAACTACTCGGCGGCACGACGTCAGAAACCAGTGCCGAGGACAATCGCGAACTCATTCATCCGTTTCGATTGTCATCTCTTCTTTTCTCTTTTTTGAAAGAATGTCCACGGCTTCTCTCTCGGAGATTCGAATCTTTTGTAGAAAAAATTCAGGATTTCGTACTACATAGATCTTTTGTCCGAGATCAGAACTCTATTTAGATGGAGACAAAAGAATTCATTACACGACCTGAACTTGGTTCGAGCAACAATGTTCTGCTTTCTCTTCATTCGTAACATTTCGAAATTTTCATTTCCAAACTTTTTTTCTGTTCACTCGAGCGAAATATGTTTCGTCCGCGTCCACCGAGGAGTTTCCGTGATGGGAGAAGAGGAAAGACAAATAGAGAAAGACGAGAACCATTTCAAGAGAGTTTGGAATCGATCGTGGTCATCCTACTGTTCTCAGTCAGTGAAAAACCGAAACCGAACGAAATCGGTGCGCATGCTCCCTGGAACCGATTGAAAAATCGAAAACCGAGTACTCACTTCCTGCGGAGGAACGTCAAATGACACGGTACGAAGATCCACCTTACAGTAGGTGTCGATGCACGGTATTATGAAGAAGATACCTGAAAAACGGGAGTGTCCATGCTTAGCGATCAACCTTTCGACTCTCTCGCTTATCGATGCATTGTAGAAGAGCGCCAAACTTCAGCGATCCCAGAAAAACGAAATCGCGTGCTCTGCACAAAAGTTCTCGGGTAGAGTCGTGCGTTGGTGATGATGATGATGACTATCATGATAGACCGTCTTACCTGGACCTTTGGCGCCTCCTCGTAACAAACGTCCCAATCTGAATATGACTGCTCTCTCGTATTCCTGGACAACCTGTAATTTCGATCGAGATTAGGATTTCCTTCGAAAAGTCTCTCATTTTCAGAGTATCCACCAACATCCTGCGAGAACGGTTCTTCCAACAAGGGATGCTTCGATTGTTTGTCGAGGTCGGATACAGCGACTCTACTCAAAGGACCGACCAGCAGGACAATCTCCAGCCCGTCGTCGTCGTCGTCGCCCCCGCCGCTGCTGTCATTGCGCTCGCTTCTCCTGTCAGCCAGCAGGGCAAGGAAGCGAGCAAGCAGATCGTTATGTTATACAATTTCCTGTGAAGCCACCCGCATCTGTGTCTGCGTGTGTGTGTGTGTGCGCGCGATATCTCTCCCAGTGGAAATTGAGGGGAAATTGCCAGACAGAGTGAGATTCGCCCCCAGTAGATTTCTTTTTTCGCCATGGTGGTTGGCTTTTTGTCCCTGACTGGCAAAACCAGCATTTCGAACAGACGACCAGAGACGAGGGTCGCTCGGAGTTACACAAACTACACTAAGCCTCGTCTGTGTCGCCGACTCCGACTCCGACGACAAACTAGCGACCTACAAATCTAGCCGCGTCGCAAGCGCCATGGGATCCGTGTAATGCAAGCTACTCTTGTCCCTGGCGGCATTGTGGCTGAATGGAACGGCATGTGCAGCGTTTATTCAAGTTCAGCCGGGCGGCTCATAATTTTTGTATGTTCGTGGAACTCCGGCCCCGTCTCGCCGCTATCAAGGCTCGTTTTCTTCGGCTTTGAACACATACGGGTCGTTCGTGGGAAACGAGGAGAGTTTTTCATCCCTTTCAGACCGTAACTCATCCTCCTCCATTCATTACGTAATGATGGAGAAGGGGGTTTGGGGAAATAGCCCATTCATTCTTGGGCACCGGGACGCTCTTCCTCACTCACTCGCACATGGAGCACTCATTAATCTTCATCCATTTGTCGGTCTATTCATCCATCAATCAAGAAAGTCATGCCAACGCCTGCGAAAATGGCGGTTGCCAGCAATCATGGCAATGAAATTCGCTCAAAAATGAATGAATTCAACGGCGTCAGCGGGAAGTGATAATTAAACACACACACACACATACACCACACGCACTATCCCCGCCTCGACGCGATTCCTGGACGATGAAGATGTCAGGAGGGATTTCTCTAGCTCGCTCAATGGAGCGTCAGCGAACGTTCACCTCGTCACAAAAAGCTTGAAACCAAGTGCTTGTTCTTGTTTTTGACCGTGAACATATTTCTCCGATCTAGTTTTGAGCCGGAACAGTTCCAAGGGCATCGCAAACGCGCTGCTTGAACTATCCAAAAGAGTCCGAGCGAGAAGGTTATGAAAGAAATATTATTTCCCTTCGTGTACCTCTTGACGAGGCATTTTTCAATGTTTTCGGCCGCACCTCGTCCATCACGGCGCGGCGCGGCGCGGTGCGAAGGTTTCCGTCAACGCTCGCCTGCTTCCGCGAGCTGAGATGTCTCCCTAACGTTGTCAATCGTCCCCGATGAAAGTTTGGATGACGCGAGGACGCTTCGACGGAAGTGACGAAAAACAGTACCTTGCCTCTCCTCGAAACAGGCGGAGGCGGCCGTGGCCATGACGTCGATGTCGACGTCAACAACAACAACAGCCACGGCGACGACAACCAATTACAATCATTCAAAATTTTCCCACCGAGCCGAGCTGAGCTGTTCAAAAGTTCCGGAGGCTCGACGACGACGAGGATTGAGCGAAGGGAAGACCGAGCGAGCCGGTGCGCAGTGGGGTATATTTGCTAGTGACGGATTGGGCCTAGTTCAACTTTTCTCCTCGTAATGAGTTCGCTTCCTCGTGTTCGTCTTCTGTTTTCTCTTCTCATTGTTATTTTGCGAGGCGAGTTCCTCATTCTTCTTCATCTTCTTTTCTCAGCTGCCTTTAGATTCATGGATCAATCGATCGATCGATCGGATAATCGCAATCTATAGGTTCGAGTAGAACTTGCTGCGTCGATTGGCAGCCGATCGAGCGCGAGAGCGATTAGGGACGGACGAAGTAGAGAATATGAGTGGATTTCAAAAACACAACATCGCACTTTGAGGAATTTCCTGAGTTGGGGCTCGGAAATGAAAGGAAGCTCAGGAGATATCTCTGTGCCTTGCAGTGCGATGCTCTCCGAGAACTGTGTAACCATGGGAGAAGAGGAAGAGGGGGAGGAGGATGAAAACTGAGAAGGGATTCTCGCTGCCATTTTGAGTCCGAACTCGACTCTTGGAGCTTCTGCGCAACGATGATCACTGAGCTGCTGGTCGTGGTAGTGATGATGAAGACGATGATGAGAAAATAGACATTAGAAGGGGCGCTCCCGTTCCTCATAGCTTGAGCGATGCCGGCCCTGGGTCGACTCCTCCAAACGGAAAAACAGCGCCATTACGACTCCCTAGCTCCTGACTCTCCCTCCTCCTCCTCCTCTCCCCGTTCCCCTTAGGCCTGGCTTGGGCTCCGTTAGCGTGGTCGCCTTTGCTCTGGCTGAACCTCCCTCACGGATCTCTCTGTTTTCCCATTTCGGCTTACTTACGCCATCATACACGCAGTCATATACAGATAAACGGGGCGTTAGTACATACTCATGAGGTTCTCTTGTACGTAATAAGCACGACATATATGAACGTTTGGATGTATGTCTGTACGGGCATGTGTGTGTGTTTGTAGGGGCTAGATGCTTCGTGTGGACACGAATGAAGCAGAAGCGAGAACGGTGTTGCTGATGAGTTGTGTGTGATAGAGGCCGATTAGCCGACCAAGCTGTCGATCATGAACCGCTACCTATATAAGTTAGGTATTAGCACGTTTTGAGACTCACCTTTATGCAAAAAATTAGTGAAAATGGGAATGTCGCCATTATCAAGAGGACTGAGATGCTTGTTAGGATGTAGGCACATATGTCGGGACCTTCGGAAGCGGTCGCTGAAACGATAAAAGGCAAAAGTTATCTCACTGTGAATCGCCACCGTTCTACACCAACGTGAGTTTTGGCGAAATTGTCCAAACTGTCTCAAAGTTGCCGCCAAATAATACATCCAGCCTGTGATCTGGAATAGGACGAGTTTCGGGATGGTTTGGACCGTCCTCCAAGAGGAAAGAGATGCTTTCGTATTTTGGTTGCGAGGGCTAACGGATCCTACTACTCCAGCGCTTTCTCCGATGCGCTCGAGTAGGGAGGGAGACGAACTCACGCATTGGGCCAAAAGCCGGTGGAGGTTTGTCGGTGCTTGTACCAACTTCCATTAGAGGCAGCTCTTCTCTAATTGTTTTGTCGCTGATGTCAACCGCAGGCAATCTGGTCTCGTACGCAGACCACCTACGAACATCCATCGTTTGCGTGAAGTCTAATTGTCGATCGTCCACATTCATAGCGATTGACAGCACAACGGACGACGGCAAAGACCACCACGGGGACCGGACTGGTCACAGGCACCGTTAATTTCCTCCACCAAAATATCCAAACGCTCCGATTGTGACCCGAGAGGGAGATTGACGCAGCAAGTGCTCCGACAACCGTCGCCACTGGGATTGGGGTCCCTTGATTGGGCTGCTCACGTGCACCGGTGGTCTGCCAAACAATTTCAATCGCTCAAAGCAAACAGCAATTCGCTCCGATCCACCTCAGATGCTGGTGGGTCGCAGAGACACCGAACACAGAATTTCATTCAGTCAGTTCGTCATTCAGTCAGACTGACTGACATTCGGTTGGCTGGTTCGCTAAACGACGAAACAATGACATCGATACGCGGTTTGTGGGAGAGAAGTTCTCCATTGAGGAAACGTCGAGGTAGCGAGGGCTCGCCGGTTCTGCTCACCCGTCCAACCTATAACGACGACAGGAACAGAACAAAATTTTCGCCCACACCTACAGCAACAAGCTCAATGATAACAACGACAGAAGGTTCGGTCCAAGGACAAGGTTCGAGAAGGCCCGCAGAAGGCCGCAAATAGGACGATGGCAGACAACGTCGTCGGTAACGATGTGCGACCGGAGCTGAGGCCTGATTGGATGATTGACGGGCCTCCACTCGATTCGCCTTCGTCGCTGGAGATTCTCGAGCAGCCGATGGATTAAACTGATTCGAGTACGCGTTCCGAAGCGGAGTTGTTCGGATTCAGAATTCAGAGTGGCTTCGAAGACGAGGACGACAATCCTCCGAAGACACGGCGGCGGAATCGCACGAGATGGGTCCAAGTCCATGATCGAGCGGGGCCATTCATTAGTTGCTGGAAGCAGTTCCTACGTGGTATGTCGAGCATAACGTCGTTCGTTTCGTTGACTGCTTCACAAATGCCCGCGCGTCGGCTAGCTGCGTTCTCGTAAGTGCTCTCCCGGCTGAACTACAGCGGCCGTTATGGTTTCAGAATCGCTTCGAAGACTATCAACACAAGTGATATCGACTCGATCATATCCCGTGACTGGAATATTTCGCGTCGGCACTCGAATAGGACCACTTTCGAGGTAGTACGGGCCATCCGGAGCTGGAGGCCATAGAGAGGCCGAGTCAGACAGGTCCAGCTAACCATTGGTGACGCTTACAAATTATCCATTACGTCTGTCACGTTTTCTAACCATAATGAATGAATTGAACAGCTTGGCCGGTCGTGTGCCGGGTTCCGCATTGCAGCTAGCTCGGGTAAACTGTACGACACATATGTAGTTAGCCGGCGAATCAGCCGAAAAGAATCTGCCATCGCTTGCTTCAGTGCCACGAACGAGCGTTGCGGGCCTTGCTGGCACGCGCAAGAAGTCAAAACACGTAAGCTCTGATCGCAACTTGTGACCCCGGTCGCTTTGGTTTTCTGCGTTTTTTTTTTCTTCGTGTGCTCTCTACGCTAAGTGCAGGAAACTTGCTTCGCACACGACCGCACAGATGGCAGAACTCTTTTGCTCTTTGCCCTCATGCGTCTCTCGATCTTCAGTCCGTGTTCAGCTGCCGTCTTTCGTCCGGTCTGTCAGACTGACTGAGAGAATTAATTGAATCTTCACTTCACTGATTGTGAGTGCGTCGCCGGTCGAGCGAGAAAAACGGGATTTCTCTTGTTATCGAAGCTATTCTTGATTGCCGTTCATGCTGAATATCAGCAACGTTTCCGTAAGTGTGGTTCGACCTCACCGTCGTCATCGTCGTCGAGGGCGACGCATCGTCACCTTCTCCGAAATGTTTTATAACTCTGAACAGTACGGTTATGGCGGAGCGGATGGTCACAATGGCGAATGGAAGACGAGAACCCTTGAACAAAACTTGAAGTTCGGGGGTGTGAAATCCCTCTTTTATGGGACACTTTTCGCAATACTCTTTTCGGCCGAGAGCGACATTTACGAAATGGCGACTGGCCACAGAAGGATCACGCTCGCTGAGCATTTTATCGTGCGGAGAGAAAGTGGACAATAAGTGGACGGTTTTCCCCACCCGAATCGCAGGGATCGGTTGGTTCGATTCTCTCTTGGTCGAAACCAACAGAAATATCGAAGGAAGCACTGCGAATTTTCCATTATTCGAAATCTCCTCCGCAGAATTCGAAATCCAACCTTTGCGCCATGGAGAGACTGTATGCTGTCGCTCTATGACGCGTCTTCCGTGGGTCCCGTGCAATGCCAGGCCGGGAGCGGGCGAAGAATTAAAAGGAGCTGAGGAGAGGAAATTCAATCGTTGGCTTCGTCATCATTGTCGTCAGCAGGAGTTGCATCGTTGGAAGCCTCACGAGCCGACGAACGAAGGTTCCCCGAAGCCGCCGGGCTCCCAAAATTTACCGCCACGCCAGCCTGCTCTCGCGGGTGGGAAAATCGATTCTTTAGCGCCACATCAGCAAGCTGTCGTGGCCTGTTTGCTCGCAGGTATCGCGGCTGCTGCTGCTGCAACCGACTAACAGCGTGGTTGCCGCAACTGCCGCGGATAGCTTGGGCACGCTTCATAGTTGCCCGGGGCGTCCATTTAGGAGTCGGATGTCATTGCCTGTCTGCCGTCCCATCGAACTTCTACCCGAGACCCCCGCCGGAGACCCCCGCCGGAGACCCCCGCCGGAGACCCCCGCCGGAGACCCCCGCCGGAGACCCCCGCCGGAGACTCCTGCCGGAGACCCCTGCCGGAGACCCCTACCGGAGACCCCGACCAAGACCTCTGCCGGAGACCCTATCAGGGAGGTGTCGGGGGTCTTGACTGGTTGGCTGTTCGTAGTTTGCTACCGCCAATAGACAAGATCTCAGTTTGCGAGTGTGAGTATGTTGCTCAGGCCCCGTCCCCTTCAACCTCGCTCCTCAGCGTCATCGTTCGCTTCGACCGGCCCCGGCACCCCTGTAGTTTGCGATCCCCTCCAGCTCAACTTCTTCTCACATCTCTTCCCAAGCACACAGGACGGTGGTTTCGAACATGACGGCCCGTGGTTCCTTCCGAGCACAATTAGGATCATTTTTCATCCATTGTTGGTTCGTGGGCTGTCTCACTGTCCCTCTCCCGCAGATGGTGGGTCCTTCGGACTGTTGGTTCGTCGCGTCGGTCAGTCAGTCAGTTAGTCACTCAGTGAGTCCTCCGTTACGCCAGCCAGCGGACTTGTGATCAAACCCTCATTTCGAAGTCGCTAGGACAACAAATAGCAACTCAGATCGCCAATGACCTCCTTCGATTCGGGAGTCTGTCAGGCTCTGAAAAGCTCGCTTTGCTTTCAATCTTGAAAAACGCGGATTCAGGCCTCGCATCAGACATATACGTCGCTTCGTTCGATTAAAGGAGCTTCACTGCATTCCATTCATCCATCGAAGTGCTGTAATTCTTACGAAACTCGAACTCCTTCCCCGAGAATAAGTTGGGAAGTGAGAAAACCCAACCTCGTTTAGGTATTAGGTCTCTTTTCGAATGACTGGAGACTCCGGCCAAGGTGGTATGTTACCTTTTTTCTTTACCTCCATGCTCGCTGAACGTTCTTGACAAATAAAACCAGCAGCAGCTCCACAGCAAGCCGGGAGAAGGGGCCACCGTGATCCAACCAGCGAGTGAACGAACGCAGAAGGAGGAAGCAAGGGAGGAAGACAAATTCGCTGGCGTTATGATGACGGAAAGCGAGGGATATCGCTTCCACTGGCCATTATGTATAACGCGGAGCAAAAGTCGGGGCCCGAGAGAGGCTGAAAATGCCCATACATTCAACAGGGAAAGCGGAGAAAATAATGCAACGCCGGAAGCTCGGCCGTCTGAAGCCACTTCTAAGGCGAGAAAATCTTCATATATCACAAAATCTGCCACCGATCGAATTCCTTCGACAACTTTGGGCCACCAAATTTTGAGCTACCCCGTGCACTATAATATTCCCAGCCGATTTCGACGTCGAACCTCGTCAACTAGATCTATTTAGATACATGATGGAGGATCGTTGCGGAGACTTGCTAAGAGACGACCAAGTCGGGCATCTTTCTCTCGCGGCCGAACTTCCCTGAAATTTTCACCCATGAAATTGCGAGAAGTCGTCTCGCAAACATTGCGTGAACCGCTTCTTCGAACCTCCTAAAAATCTGACACATGCTGCCAGTTGGGTCGTCTTCAACATGGTCTCTCCAAGTACTCGTTGCATCGTACCAGGTTCTGAGTGCGCAATTTCTTTCAACGAAGCTGGGAGCCTTTTCTTCATACTTGAGGCGAAAATCTCCTCGAAACAACCTGGATGTGCCACGAATCGCCAGCGCAGTAGCGACAGATGTGAAACAAAGCCAGCCCTGCAAAAAGTCACGCAAGGGCTTACAATGCCAGACTGAAGCCGGAGTTCGCGATGGGGATTTCTTCCCTGTGTTACTTCTCCCCTCAGATATACGTGGGTCTTTTCAACTTATTTTTTGTTTTCTTTCTTTTGGAAAGCCGATCTCAGCATCGCGAGAACTGTCCCCTCCCAAGCATCGAGGTCGGTTGTCATAATTTTTCCCTCCTGCGCGGCTGTAGTCGCAAGACAGCGGCAGAGGTTTCTCGTTTCGTTTTGGGCAAGAGATTGAATTTCTAAGAAATTATGTAATTGCAATTTCTGCCTCGAGACGGCTGCTGCTCCCTCTGCTATCACCGCCGTTCTCCATCTTTTTTTTCTTCGTCCTGCGTTCCCAAAGAGCAACAAGATCTCTGTTTCTCTCTCGGTGGCTCTTGCCGCTGCCGCCCGTGCTGCGCTCTGCGTCGCTCCCGCTGCCTGTGTTGCTGGTAGTTGTCGAGCTTGGACCGCTGTTGAACAACGCTCTCATTCCATGCAGCGGTGCACGGGAACAACGGTGGCTTTCTTGAAAACTTTCAGCAGCTCACCCTCGCCCACCTCTTCCATGCTTCGTTCGAAGATGTAGGACAACAACCATTCTCTCCTCAATTTTGGGAAGTTCCGAGTTACCTCGTCGTGTTTTTGTTAGCGCGCGCCCTCTGGTGGCCGCTTCAGACTCCGTGATCCTGTTCGCTAGTTTTTGGACCGTTCTCTTCAGTTCGACGTTTTCCTCACTCAGTTTTGTCACGAGTTTCGGCAGTTCCCTCAACTCTGATGATTCCCCGTTCAATGAACGGATTTCAGAGAGAATGTTGTTCAGAATGCCATCAGATGCGCCGGTGGATGGTGCTGCCACCTCCATCTCACTCTCAAGTTCAAGTTCAATCAAGCATATCTTGCAGTTGAAACTTTTCGTCACACTCGTATCGATTAGGTCGAGTGCCGACAGCTCCGTGCACTTGCTGACATGCACCCACAGCTCGCATCTAGTGCACTGGATGAGGTTGCACTTGGGTGTGTTGATGCCGGTTAAACACACGGGACAAGACTGGCTGGCCCTCGCCTGTTTATTCTTTTTCTGCTTTCCGACGTCACTCAAGTCCCTCGCTCGACGAGTTCCAGCCTTCCACTGCATGTTTTCGATAGAATCAGGTCTACACACTGCAAAACACGAATACACAATCTTCCCAAGTACCTCGGAAGCGGCTCAGAAACGCTCCAGCCACAAAGAAGGCTAGCAGACGACTTGAGCCACAGCGTCGCGCGTCGCGACGCTTACAACATCTGCCAAATCCTTATGGATGTATGTGTGTTGGTCGTGCCGATCTCATCGAGCTCCATTTTCTCCCGGAGAGATAGAGAGAGAGAGAGAGAGAGAGATATGGAGAGAAATTCAGGGAGAGAGGGAGATGAGGGACCGCGCGGAAGTGGCTCTGCGCCCGGTCGCGTTACTCTCTTCAATTCCAACTCAAAAGAGTCAGTCGCTCAGCTCACCAAAGAGAATTGGAAATTCCTATCCGCCAGCAAGATCATATTGTCAGCAGCCCAACTCGCATCATATCCCCAAAGAATATAAATTCGAGGTTTCATGTCGCGTCGGATCGGGTGCGGTATGTCGGTCGGTCGGTCGCCGAAAACGAAAACCGACGTCGAGTGATGCATCGGAAGATCCGAGGGTGAATTTTGATCAGTGGAAGAGGACTGCGACTGCGGCTGCGTCCGTAGTGGCGGCACACTCATTTAAAAATTCAAAGAGGGAAAAAAGAATAAAATGCTCGTCGAATCATTTCCTAGGCGACGCCGACGTCGCGCCGCTTCCGCACTTCCAAGTTGAAGGTTTGTCGAAACGAGTTCCCGACTGCGGCAAAGTGAGAATTCGTGCTATGCGCGCCTCTTAGGCGGGGAACACGTATGCATGAGTTTTAAAGTGTCTTGTTGCGATAGCAGCAGTCTGCGGAGCTTGGACGAGACGGTTATGAGCGCTTGCTCAGCTCCAATTGAGAATGAGCTGGGAAGTTTTTTCCCGGAATCATTGCAAGCCTCGAAACTCAGGCTTGAAAAGTCATTGAGAGTTTTCATCGATGCGCGTAATAGAGCATCGACGACGCACTCTGATGATGTTTGGTTTGACGCACATGCAGAGACTTCGTCTGAAAGCTTCGAAGAGGATTCTTGGTGACTTGCTCGGTTGAGTATTGACCTTGCAGCACACAATTACGATCGGAATCCGGTCGAATCATTCGAAAGTGGAATGTTTTCGAGCTCGCCCACGCGATGACGTTGGCAAATCCGAGCGTCAAAGGGGCTCAGGCCAGCCTGACAACAACGACGACGATGCATGGAAATAGACCAGATCCAGTCTCACTGTGTTCGCTGCACAATGAACCTCGCAGCGGCATCAAGGCAGGTGATTCCGATATTGCCCGATTTAGAACCGCATCAACAGCTATCACCGCGTGGGCATCTCCGAACGAGTTTCGTAATAAAACTGTCTCGCGGTTGAACAAAAAGGACTCCTCACACACATGAGGTACGAGAAAGTGATCCGAGTCGGTGTGCTCGGGCACGCAATACGATTTTCCAAGGTGAACCATGAAAGCTGGACAGGGTAAACACACGTGGAAAGCCCCGCTTTGAGAACGCGTTGCCTTGAAGACGAGTTCCATGCGGGTACCGGAAAGCATTGCGCTGCGCCCTTCACGTTCAATTATATTATCCGAGCTGCAGCGGCGCGCCACCAACCGAGGCTAGTCCTGGAGAGGAATCGTTCCAAACGAAACAAACCATTACATACATCCATATAAGTACGTATACCTGAGTCGCCTGTCGATTCAAAGGAACACTCCGGAGCGTTTTTCCCCGTCCTTTGTTCTTGCGTTCGATTAAAATTCCTCATCCATACGCACGAGTTCAGAAACGGCGTCATTCGTGCGGCCATCCATCAATCTATCTATCCATCCATCCATCGCGCTTGCTGGCTCGCCTGCCGTCCATCAATGGTCCATCCATTCGTTCATCTGACCGTCCGAGCGTCCTCGAGGTTGTCCGGCAGGGCGTCCGGCAGGTTGTCCGGCAGGGCGTCCGGCAGGTTGTCCGGCAGGACATCTATCCGAGCGATCATCATCATGCGCTGTCCGTCAGCCAGGAGGTTGATTATGGCGGAAGGCACCATTACCACCATCCTGCCAGTCTTCCTGCCCGGTTTGCGCCTGCCTACAAGGATGACGTGTCCAAGCGAGGCTTTATGAAATGTACTACAACATATACGACCACGCTGCAGCCTGCCCGCGGGACCGCGCATACAGCTGGATACACATACACACACACTCTTGCACACACATATAGGACGTGAGCAACCCTAATGTGTTTTTTGCGGCTTTTTTCGTCATCTATTACACTGGATTCAATAGAGGAACAAAGCCCGGGAGAGAGAGAGAGAGAGATTGGAACCGACTGAAAGTATATTGCTCCAGGGAAGACGTGGCACGTCCATACACGTGGGAGGGGATTGGGACCTCCAGTAGCCGAACCCCCCCCCCCCCATTCGCTCGCCCGCCCGCCTGCCTGCCCGCCTTCCTGCCTGCCAACCATCACATTGGAGCGAGCTACAAAACATGTCTCTCACTCACTCACCCATACGGGTATCAATATCTGGGTACGAGTATTACGATATTCGAAAGCTGGCAACAAACACACAACAAATACGCCATGATCCACGTGGAAACGGGCTGCGTGCCTTTACGAACATTTTTGTCCGCAACAATGTCTCCCGTCACTCCCTCTGTTCGTTCGTGCTCTCTGCTGCTTCTCTTTTTCCCGAGGGCTGCAATGATCTGCGACCTCTTCGACTGCCATCACTTGTAACCCCATCCTGTCCAACTGGAATTGCGAGGACAATTACTGATACCGCTCCGGGCGCACAGCCACAGACCTACAGGAACGAGTGCTTCCCTCTCGTCGTCCCTCGTCGTTTTTTTCTTCTTTTCGTTTCGTTTCAAGCCCGACCAGCACGTCGTCTACATCGTCGACAATAGTGAAGCCAGTTCGTCAAAGGCTCTCCGGATCCGGGGCCTATCGTCGTGCCAGCGCTATCGGTATTCGGTAGGACGTGCCTGTCCTACGGCAAGGCTCAAGGCCTTTTAGTTGTTTTTCTCTTCTTCCAAATGAACCAAGTTAGCCTTCCTCTTGTTCCTTTTGACGGTTAACTCTGCCCCGCTCGTTACTTCTCTGTCGTCCGCCTCACAAACTTCAATCGCCAGTTGTATCGCCAACTTCTGACAACTGGAAAAGTCGGCTGACGCTGGAGTCCTACAAGATTGACTCACTGCTCCACGATTATGTTCGATCCGGGATACGGACGTGCCTTCTCCTGATGACGTCCGTGTTGGTGCAATCAATTTATACGGAACGCTTCAGACACGTCGCGCTTCCGTGATGGGCCCGATACAAATGGACGCCAGCAACCGACAGACGAACCAACCGTCCGACCGACTGAGGGACTGATGGACTGACTGGTTGGAGTAGCGTCTGACTGATGATCGTGGAGGCACTCGCGGAGAGAGTTGAGGCCGATCGCCAAATGGATTAAGATAGAAAAAGATAAATATAGAATGGGCAGAACGCATCATGTCCATCACCCCAGCGATCAATGATGGTCGCTCCGTAGAAGATATCCCTAGCGACAAACTATCTTGACCTTGTGGTCGTAAAGATGGAATATTGTCAAAGGCAAGAGACTGCACCATCGAGCGGGCGAGCTAGCGAGCGAACGTATCCCTCCCAGGGGATTTTGGGCTCTTACGAAGATTGTTGGATCTGTTCACGACAAGGATGCAGCGGTCACTACGCAGCATCTTCGGACACCCCTCTCTCGACATTGCCTCCTTCTTGTGATCTCAGACGAACTTACAGACGGGAACCGGTTCGCGCTGTCCGAGCTCCACGTTTCCCACATTCCCCCCTGATAGGATTTGACGGATCTCCCAAACGAAATAACCTTCGAGCTATGAGAAGTCCTTTTTCCGAGACGTCGTGGGATATTGCCACAGCTATCGGTACGGGTTGCATCGAATTCAGCTTAGGATTTGTCTGCCGTCGGGATTTGTCCGACCGATCGACTTTGATGTTGCTTCTACGATTGAGGCCGGGGAGGAAGTTTGAGGCACACTTGCAAGTCCGAAGCGACGTTTCAGGCATGGGATTGGTGGGACCACACAATCCAACACGGAACCGAACACGATAAGAGAGCGATTCCCGACGCAATCGCTCTCTTACATCAGATAAATCCTCCCTCTCATTGGGCGAGCCCCTGGCCGATGGTCGCGCGACGGGCCCAAACCGAAGTCATCTCACCGTCCCCGTCCTAACTAACAGTAGTAACAACGACGCCGATGTAGAAACATTTGAGCACTAGGCCGCAAAGTGCCAACCTATCGCTGGATCCCGCCACACTCACATCAGTCAGACAACAAATAATAAGACGGACGAGCGAGCAAACTATCTGCTGCTGAACAGAGTGAAGACAAGGGATCACTCTGCGAGACATCGCATGCGCGCAGCCCGTGGGCTTCGATAGTGACGCGTGGAAGATGATTCCACCGAGAACCACCACGGTGGGAAAATCGCATACCACATCAAAGTTATCGAGGGTACCCTTTTTGGGTATGCCACGCGGCGCCTTCCGTGTTCGGCAAGAGGCTCGATTCGCAGATGATGACCACCTACAAAGTTCGACTCTTGCATAACTCTCGAGCTTGAACGATGGTTGGATCGTTGTTGCTGTTGCTGTCGTCTGCTCAGCTGGGTAGGAGGATGGGTGAGGAAGAATCGCGGAGTGGAAACGCGAAAGAAAGAGAGAAGAGGAGGATGAGGAGTGGGCAGCGAGTAGATGATGATAAGTTGCATTATGCTTCCCTATACAGAAAGAGTATTAGACGGGCCAAGTGAGGAAGCATACGGCGGCGGCGGCGGCGGCCGGCCGGCGCTCGGGAAACGCCTCTTCTCCCTTCCCGTCTCACTTCCCGCTTCCCACTCGATCTCCGGCTATTTTCCCTCTGCTCGGGCCTCGATAAAGAAAGACAAGCCTTGTGCTCGGCCGCTGAACTTAACTACAAGCCTCTCATCCGGTAACGAATTGTCAGCGCTGCCGCAGACAACGAGGACGACGAGGAGAGCGACCAACAGTGGTCGCAACACCAGCCCCGCAAGCACTGCCTCTTCCAGCGTTGAAAGCAAAGTTTCTCCACTTCCCTAGTCCTGAATACGGGGTGGACTCGGGTACGATGGAGATGACCCAATCGCTTTGATGTTGAATATTTTTTGTGGCTGTTCAGGCTCTCTACCCCTCTTCCATCTTTCTTCTCTTTTTTAGGAATCGAGTCGTCGTTCTTAGATTCAGATTCGAGCCCGCGGAGAACGAGTCCCGGCGAACGCTGCGACGAGTCCAAGGTCAGAGCCCGTCTACAGCGCATCGGTCGGTCTCGATTCCGTCCGCAGCTGCAGCAGAACGTTTCACAAACGGAAGGAAGATTTCCGCAGCAGGGGAGAAAGGAAAAAAAAGATGGAGCGAGAGGACAAGTACGGTCCGACGCAAATCATCCGCAGTGTCGTCGTCGTAGCTCGCGCTCATTCGCCCCTTTGGCTCCACGACGGTTGCGGCACCGCGTTTTTATGGCTTTTGGTGCCGTGTCGATGTCAATTGGTCTCAAGGAGGCGATATTGGCAGCTGGCAAAGCTCTTACATCTAAAACCATCTCTGCCCCGAAAGCCGCTGCGTACTTGCGGTGACTGACATCGAGACGAAACGTCGCGGATTCCCCCGGGACTCACTCCTTCAAGGAGGTTTCCCGCCTTGGAAGCAGCGAACTATTAATATCGGGCCGCTGGAAAAGACGGAAAGGCCACAAATGGAACACACATCGAGCGGATCGGTCGAACAGTCCTCAAGGTAGTCAGTCAGACCGTCAGACCGTCACCAGGGCCCACAGATAAGAGAACATAAACCAGCAGGTCTCACTTAGAATCGAGACGGGCTGAGAGAATACACTTATAAGACTGGCCGGACTGATTGACCGAGTGATCCGCGCGGAGTCTTTTGTTGGGGCCGTTGCCTCAATCCATTGCCAAGCTATTCCGTCGGGAGCGCTTTCCTCTTTGGACGGTTTTCTGCTCGTTGGTAGTTACTCACCTAGAAAAAAGGAAGAAAAATCTCTTAGTGATCGTGCTGATTTGTTCTCAGATGTATTACACGCTCACGCAACGCTCTCATTCCCCCGCATGAATTCGTATTTCCCTCCGTTAAAAACGATGACGATTCTCTTCTGCCGGAATTCGAGGAAGGTGAAGAGCCCATTCAATAGATGGGGCATAACGACGCGTGGAGTCATCACCAGCCGGCAGTTGATCACCACCTCGACATTGTCTTCCTCACGTCCGTTATTTCTTTCATTTCCTCATCCTGAGTTGCTCCTCGGAAACTTCTCCCACATCCTCCCCCACACTCCCCACGACAGGACCCATTTTCGTCATCTTCACGACTTGTACTCAAGACTGCTGACCTTCTCTCAATTTGCCTTAACGTTCCCCTGAACGTCTTACATCGCGTGGGACCCATCTGATGTCCCCTCCCTGGAGTCGGTCCACAAAGGGACCTCCGAGAGACCCGCATAAGGACTCACGAAAGGACCTCCTGAGCAGGCCGCCGGAGGACAAGGGGCCCATGATTCGCCGTGACAACTCCTCGCCAAATCTTCATGACGTCCAACTCTCATCTCCTTCTTCCGACAGGGGCGGGAATGGGCGCGAGATAGAAGGAAGTTCGGGGAGATGGGACAGGTGGGGTGGAACGGGGCCGATTCCGACAGAAAGCGAAATGGTCCTTTGTTCGCTCCGAGGCCCCGTCGACGTTGTCGTCGTCGTCGACGGTGTTTTTTGCCATGTCCCTTCACGGATCGTTCCATTTCTGCACCAAGTTCCCGCCGGTCCGTCGCGTGCGTCATGGCGATGGCCATCAGGCCGACGGACCAAGTGCCTAGCAGTCTCCTGCTTCGTTGGTTCGTTCGTTCGTTCGTCCGTTCTCTGAAGTCATCAGGATGAGATTCTCGTTTGGTAAGCTTGCCAGCCAGCGGGAAGACGGGCAGACAGGCATCGAACGACGCAGGCCTCGGGCGAAAAGTGAGCGATCCGAGCCAAGGCGATCCGGCCACTTTTTGCAATGATCAGACGACGGAAAAACGGACGAAGTACGTCGTGTGCAGCGGAAAAAGCTCACCCTAGCTACACAGTAACAGCATCGCCGCCCGCCTTTATGCTCGTCAGCCCTCCCTGACGCCTTCTTCGGTTTGGCACAGCCGCTTGCCTTGATGGCAGGTCCCTCGCTCCATGTTCACTCGCTTCCTCGCTCGCTCGGCTCTAACGCGAGCGGACGAACAGGGACATGACATGACCGAGGACGACGGTGACGCTTGGATCGGATCGCCCATGCTCGTCGAGATCTCGTCCATAGACCTTGGGAACTCGAGCCTCCGCCTGTTCCAGTTGTCGGCTTTGATATTGGAACATTCGTGCAGCAGAAAAATTCGAGGATGAGGCTCAGTTCAGAGTCTGCTGGATATCGGAAAAAGAAGCGAGTCTTTCCGTAAACAATCTTCCGACTAGAACCGCTTAGTTTCTCCTTATACTTCACGACAAAACGCTCCAGGGCCATCTTGGCCAACGTCGGCCCCAACAACGCAACGTCGGACCAGAACCTTCTCGGATTCCAGCTTGATGTTGGGTTGGGTTACCGAAGCGAAGGTTGCCTTCCTTTTCCTCCAAGCCATCGCATAAGTGTTCGTTTTTTCCCTTCCCGTGCATTCGACAAACAGATGGGGTCAGAAGTGAACGGCGGGTATCGGCTGCAAAATAACGAGGATGTTGGGAGACTGGCATGCGAGCAGGAAAATACACGGAACAACGCCGGCGGGAAAACGGAGGAAAGTTTACCGAAGCTGCTCTGTTTTGTTTCTCGGACTTTTTTCCCTTCGTGCGTTTCGTAAGCAAAGCTCACTCTTGGACCTCCGTTGCCAGGCCACGCCACTCCGCCCGGAGCAACGAATCAACAGAAAACTGATCGGGAGTTCGCTGTGGACGACGTGGAATCCTTGATTTCTGACTCCTGCTGCTCTTCGAAGTAATCGCCCTGATTCCAACATTCTCCGGGTTTCACAAATCGTTGCGGATTACGTATCATGCTATATGACGACTGATGATGGTTTCCCTCATTACTCTTTGGACTCTACAGCCCGTTGTTCTCGATCGAGTCAACGACTCGACGCGAGGCAAGAGTTGCCATCCGCCGAGGCGGTCGGGTCACGACTTCGGGCGAAAGCCAGAGAACAAAGCGAGCAGCAAGTCGAAGCAGGAAAGAGTGTATTTCAAGACGCTGCTTGTAGCAACGATGGCGGCGACAGCACGAGATGCGATCGGCTCGAGGACTGGATTGCTCCGAAGTATTGTTTGCAAACGAGGAAGGAATTCAATAAAATTCTCAATCCTCGACGGCAATTCCTTCGCTTCTCAACAACACTTGATACTTACTGCAATAACAGGAAACGGAAACTATTGCGACCTAGCTCTGGTTGTCGCCGTCGTCGTCGCCGAAGTAATGGCGGCCTTCGTAAAGAATGGGGCTTGGGAGAGACAGCTGCCATCGGATGGCTTGGCAGTGTGAGAAAGTGTCTGCGACATCTTCCGTTCTTCAGCCTCGATTTTTCCCTTCGGTTTCATTGCAACTGATTCATGATTCCAGTGCTTTTCTCTTATTTCTGGCGCTTTCCTGCCGTTCCCTCGTTCGCGATGAACAGGTTTTTTCCCTCGAACCTTCCCGATCTCCCTCGAGAACTCTATCTATACGTCTCGACGATACGCTGTGCCAATCCCTTGTTACCTCGCTCGCGTCCCTTCTCCGGCCGCCAGCTGCCAATCAGCAAGCTAACCTGTGTGCTGCAGAGAAATGGGCAGCTGTTTGGATTAGCACATTCGATCGATCTCATTCAGTGCAAGGGCTTCACAGACCGACGAGCAGCACTCCGTTTAGGTGGCTTGTTGGGTGAGTCGTTGGTCCGAGTCCTCCGGGAGCGGGGACGGAGGATATTTTCCCGTTTCCTCTCTCATATCGAGTGAGTTTCCTTTTGCTACATCTGTCGCTGCTGATTCTCTTCCGCCGGCCGGCCTTCAGTCTGACGACGAGGCAGCTCAACAGCGCGGCCTCCAAATCACCATCTTGTATTTATGTCCAGCCTTCGCGAGGCTCGTCGAGAGCTGTCGGCTTCATTGGCGGAGGAGCTTGTTCATCTTGGAAGAAGATTCGGATTTCTTTCGGAGACAAGGAACAAAGGCTGTATTGCTCGGGATGCGGTTGCTGAAGTGAGTTTCCGAGCTCTCCGGGCTTTGCTTGCTAATTTGATCCAAGAAACGAACGAACGGCGGGCGCTAGCACCGCCACCGCTGCCGCAGACAAAGGAAGACAAGGATCTTCAACAAGAAAGAAAGACAAGCACGGAAACGGCGGCGGGCGGCGACGGCAGCAAGCAAAGTCGAATAGAGTTTGGTAGAAGCAACGGAACGAGAGACTGAGGCCCTAAGTCCTAAATTGAGTCTTCCAGAGGCGGAATTGTGCGCTTTCTCCCGTGCTCCTCCCAAACAGCTTGCTCCACATAGCGTATCTCCTGTTTTTTCTTCTTCGTTCCCCGTTCGCTCGTACGCCCGCCGGCCGCGCCGTTCTGCCTGCCTGTTCTCCTTACGTCCTTCACAGTCAGACAAGAAGCGTACGAGGCCACGGGAGAAGAGTGGGAGAAGAAGTGGAAGAAGAGGCATATGAAGCATATTTCATTTTTTGTTTCGAGAAGGCCGCAACAAGACGTGCTCAGCATATCCTCCTTTAGCGAACGAAACAACCGACCACCGCCGCCGCCGGAACGTACGACCGACAGATTGAGCTGCAAACCAGCAAGCTTCGAGGCAAGAAGACGCGCAAGAAGACAGCCAGCGAAAAACAGATCTCGCGGAGATGCTTCCAGGAAAGCGCCAGGCGACCGCTCTGTTTATGGTCAAATCGGCTGAACTGACCACCACTTCCGCCTCCAGCATCGACACCGGCACCTAAAGCTTTGCCACCGTTCCTGTTCCTGCCACACGGGCCGCAGATGCCGTCCTCGGAGCGGCGATAGCAGCGGTAGTAGTACAGAAATTGCGATGTAGGAGTCTGAAACGTTGTGCATTACGCGAAGGAAGCGCAAGCGATTTGAGTCGAGGTAAGGAGTCGGTTGGAAGGAAATCCCCGTTCCAGTCGACCAAACAGCCGAGCGACCAGGCATCAAACTCTACTCCGACAGCAACAACAACGAACACCGCCAGCGACGCCGACTTTCGCGAGCTGAGCGATGGCCTCCAATTCAATTTTCTCAGCGAACTTCCCAAGCGAAAATTCTACCTCAAGCGCCAAGGGCGCAGTCCACAGCAACACCCATCAACGCAGAACTGCAGGCGTTGCACGTGGCTTGCTTCTGCTTCGACTTCTGCTTCGTTCTCGGCGTTTACTTGTTTGTCTGCCGATTTTTTTTCCGCGGAGAATCGCACTCCGCCATCCCGCCGTCCCCAAGATCATGCTACTGTACTGCGTAGTTCATCGGTGGTAAGTACTCGACCGCACCAAGGTCATCCGATACTCCCGGAATCCGTTCTTCTCGTTCTTGCGTTTGTCGTTGTTTTCCATCTTTCATGACAAAGCTCGACGGAGGCACGACCTTTGGCGCATGGCACGCTGGGTGCAGCACACGTTATCGAAAATAGTTTGACGTTCACCCGGGCTTGCTCGGCATAACGTCGAACTTGGATGGAATCGTCCGGTACGCAGACAATTCAACGTACGTCCGGATGAATGGGCGGAGAGAGGGAGGGAGGAAGGCAGGCAGGCACGAACAGACGAATAGGGAGCAAAGAGGACGAGCAAAGCGATATTGAAAGAAGAGCGAAACAGGTGATGTGGAAGGTAAAGTCTTATTGGACCCGCTGAGGCGAGAGCCAAACGCCGGATACGATAACGCTCTGTTTAGCGCTCTGTCCACAATGGTCGATCTGGGAAGCCGCGGTCGCAACCCTCCCTCCCTAACTCGCTCGCTCGCTCGCTGTCTCTTACTCGTTTTCTTCGTAGATTCCTCGCCCAAACGCCACCCAAATCCACGATGGATATTTGTCGTCGATTCCCCCTCCCTCCCTTCGTCCTGCCTCCCCGAATGAAACCGCGCGCGACTAGAACATCATCTGTCTCTGCAGCCATCGCGGAATAATCCGAAATGATGAGCAGGTCGACAACTGCAGCTACTCCTGCGTGAGTTCTCCGGGGTAGTCGCTCTCGACCTCCATACACTGTGAAACTAACACTCGCGCGAATCGTGCGTTGAGCGTTCGGCGTAGTAGGTTTGATCCTATCTGGAAAAGTTTTCCGCGAGGGCGGAACGATCAAGTGAGGTATCCCCGTCCGCCCTCCATCCGCGAGTACAAAAGAGCTCGGACTCAACTTCTACGTCGACAACATCGTGCAGTCTTCGGAGGAATACCAGAGCTGTCACTCGGATGATCGAGCAGCTCGTTCGCGCTATGCATTTTCTGTCACGACTGCCGACTGCCTGCTGTAGAATGTAGTCGGAGCTCGTTCGTTCGTTCGTTCGCCGTCGTTTGATGGGATCGTCGGAGCAGCGCCGGGTGTTCGCGAAATATTTTAGTTCATTATCATCGAAAGTCGCCGTCGTTCACCGGCATCTCGTCGGGATGAACGGAGCGGTGGGAGAAGACGATGGCATGGAACCTACGGAACGCCGTGGGATGTGCGAATCAATAAAGATTGTGGAGCCGTTGGCACCCAGCTTGCAGCGATCCATATTCGGAGATGGACCGCGGGGCCAAAACGATCCTTCATCTGATGTCGATATCACTAATTGTTTTTATATACCGACATCAAACATCGAGTTTAGCCATCTTGCCTTCTCTTATTGCTCGCCGACGACGACGACGACGACATTAGAGAAGAGGGTCGGGGACTTGACAAAGCGACGGTGCGGGGGAGGCAAGAGCTAAGGCTTTCTAAGGAAGCCCAAGGGGACGCCGAGGAGGGACCCGAATGGGGGAGCAGGAGGTAGAGGGGACTTCCAGGAGGGAGACCCAAGCTGGCGGCGGACTATAGAGGGGCAAAGGCCGAGAGAATTCGATCTGCAGCAGAGACAGAGGATAGACTCGAGCGGAGGGAAACACGGACGGTAGACGAAGCGGGGAGGGGGGGGGAGCGAGATGATATGAACATATGTCGACGCCCCCACCCACCCGAACAGCTCGTTAGCGTCGTTGGTTGGGGTGGGCCATACTTCGTCTTGTTCGTCTTCCTCCGCACAGCCTCCCCTTCTTGCGAGTCGAATACCGAGACCGGCACTACGGGAGGAAGGAAGCTTGGCGAGAATTCTGTCTATCTCAACACGGAGTCAGTACGTTTCAAGTCGAAATGTTTCAGTCGTTCGACTTATGTTGCCGACTTTCAGTACCTCATGCCGCGATCCGATTCAGATACAATTCCAGAAAGCTGATTCAGTCGCGTAGGCCCCGAAAGATCCGACTCGATGGATCAGAGCATGTGTTCAGCAAAAGCAGTCCCGAAGCCGAAGCTCTCGAAGTGGGAATCCTTCGCAGTACTTGAAGGGAGGCGACCAAAGGAACAAAGGAACCTCGGCACGTGGGGTTTGTTCAGAAAACCTCCAGCTTCCGGTTGAAAGGGCTCACTTCGGTCGGTCCTGATTGTTTGTATAATCAGGCGAAGGCGGGTTAGCTCTACGCCGATCCGTTGGCCGCCTCTCGGCACAAAATCAGATTAGAGACAAGACGATTGCTCGTTCGCTGGCTTCCTCGCTCAGTGGACTCTTTTTGATTTGGCTCTTCCCGTACGCAACGCTACGCTAAGAATAGAGGCGGATTCCAGTCGGCTTCCATCGCAGTGGGTAACTGCACCGACCTGCGGACTACTGAATGTGTTCGCAGAGAAACTGAATTAACGCCCGACCAAATGAGTCCTTCAACAAACCAGGTTACGGCGGCATGACTGATGTGAATGAGGTCTAGCTCTGATGAATGAAGCCCACTACACGGGAACTGAGTCATCCACGTAGAATGTGAAGAGCTATGCGAATCTTGAGCTCCACCAGCTCGGTCTCGACCGCCAACGAAACATCCCACCAACCGACCGACAAATGAATGAATGGTTGGATGGATAGATTTATTGATTGATTGATGAATAGATGGACGCGCGGGCGAATGGATAAGTAGGGATTCGCCACGTTCCCAAGTTCTTATGTTTGCGAGGAAGTGTTGGGCACGATCAGGTGATGCAAAAAATGTTCGAGGATAACGGGAGCCTGATGTGGCTCCCTCTACACGAACGGACGTTGGGTCTTACGTTGATATCCTGGAGCCTCGGTAGGCACTGTGGCAGCTGGTGCTTCCTGATCAACTGACCGATTGTCAGATCCGCCTGAGCATGGAATGGAAAAACAACAAAGCCAGGTCAGGCCGACTCATCATCTGACGTCGAGACCCTTGATTCGATAGCAGATCCGATCGCGCGGGAGCTCCGAGCTCAGTTCCGGAAGTCGTGCCGGAAGTAGACCTCGGTAGACGACGGTAAACAACGGGTTTAAGTCTCTTCCGAGATGGAATATTCCCAGATGGTCGTTTCCATATTATTCTCGGCTCAAAGCCCCAGGCTGTGGCAGCAAACAATAAACTCGATTGGAGAACTCAATTCGAACAGTTAACAAAAGCATTCAATGTTTATTTGAGCGATTGCTTGCGGCAAAGGTGGAAGCGATGCGACGTTGGTGAGCTCGCGCAAGAGCGAGCTCGTGAATGGACGCAGATGGATTGGATGGCGAGTAGACTAACAAACGGAGAGACGGACGGACGGACCAGCCGTAAGTCGGTGAGTCTGTTATTTGGTTGCTCGGGGAGGAAAGAAGTGCACCTGCATAAAGAAAACGTCCGGCGGCGCGTAAGACTAACGAGCACATCGAGTTGTTCTCGTTAACTGAGTTAACTCGAGGCAACGAACGAACGAACGAGGGAGTCGAGAAGATGTGCGGGACATCTGCGCATGAATTACCGAAGCAAGCGAGTGAGAGAGACAGCGATAGGGAGAAAAAACTCGCTGGGCGCACTACGCTACCGAGTGTAACGCAAGAACGCAGCAGAGAATAAACGAATGACCGACCCAACGACCGACCGACCGACCGACTAACCAACCGACCGACGAATCGAGTTCATTTTGCATGCACGCAACCATGGAGAAGACAACGGGCCCGAGAAGGACGACAACGACGACGAGGCCGACGACTGCAGCGACCGAGGCCTTAGCGAGTTCTCAACGACGACGACGACGAGAAGAAGATCGCGTAGGACAGATGGATTGAGCAGGCTGTCTGACAGAATTATTCGAGTACGTCTTCATTACATTCGCCTCGTGTCGCCATCTTCCAAGCGTTGCGCTCCGTTTTTTCGGTATTCCGGTACGGGTGCGCGATCCGCTCTCGCTACGCTCGTCAAGGAGCGCTCTCCCTCGCTTGCTCAACGTCCTTCGCGCAGAGGACCGAAAGACAGAACGACCGAGCGGGCTCTTCGGCCTTCTTCTCTCCCTGGTGCTCCTTGTACAGTTGTAACTCTTGTAGTTTGGCGGAAAGTCACGACAACCAAGTCGAGTCTAATTATTATACAGCAGCCAAGATATTATTGGTAGTCGTTGACGTCCTGACCAACCGCCATCGCCGTCGTCGCCGTCGTCCTGGACATGGTGCAACCGTGGTCCTGGTACAAGATTGTCGAAACAGGACTGACGGCCTTCGAACAACGACTTCGAAGCGGTCAAGGAAACTGTTCGAGAGGAGAAGAAGGAGGAACCGCAGGACGATCGAGAGAGGAGAAGCTTTCAGGATGAAATGACGAAATAAGGCCAACTGTGCTGTGAAACGTTGATCCTATCGACTGGCCTCGGTATCAATCGAGAATCGAGACGCTGCGGGATCCCGGCGATAGACCACCAAGTCTTCGTCATCGAAGTCCTCGTCGTCGCCGTCGTCAAAAGAGAAGTCATCCTTTCTAGTGTTCGTTCAGTTTTGCTAGGGAAAAACTTCCAGCTTCTATCCATCGGGTCAGGCATCAGTTCCAAGTCCGTCTTCCATCCATTCGAATGAGAGTCAGTTTTTAGGCCGACCTGACTTGGAATCCAGATCTTCTCTGTTTTTGTCCCTGACTTCCTCCACCGGCACCATCGAGAAGGATTTCGCGGTCTCTCCTGTACCTCGTCGAGATGCGGCAGCGCACTGACTGAGAGCTTTGACGTTGACGTTCGGGAACCGTATTCGCTGTGACCTCATAGTTTTCAAGTCCTCCGGTTCGTTTGCGGGGTCGTGCGTTCGACGGTGGTATGATTCGTTTGAAAGACCACAATTCGTTATTCCGACGGTCTCAAAGATTCGCTCTGCGGTTGGAATCCTCTTTGAAGTAGCTGCGGTCTGTCGAATGCGGCAACCGACGAGGAGCAGGATAACTGAGTCGGCAGTTTCGAGAGCAAACGACATTGTTTTCAAGCATCGGTGCCCCATGCGTCAATGGAGAGATGGCGAACGTCAGCCGAGAGGCCTGCCAAGCAGACGCCTTGCGGATGCCTCTCATTCTTCTTCTTCTTCTTCTTCTTCTGAAAGACGACTGTCCAAGGAGCAGGATCTATCTTTCGCTCTTCCTTTCTCTCTCGTTATCTTTCGGGACGGCAGTCATTACTCACTTAATTAGCTGCTCTTCAATGGCGTTTCCTTACACGAAAGCCATGCGAGCTGGTTTTGGCTGACCCCGGTCAGAGGTATTGTCCTAGAGACCCCGACGTCGTCGTCGTCGTTGTCGAGCAGCGCGCCTACAAATCTCCACGGGAACTCCGTACAAAACAGAATGTTCCCGTCCGCTGTCACGCGACGCAAAGTTGCGTTTTTCTTCTTCCCCTCGTTGTTTCGTCTCCGCATGGCTAAAAAGCCCCCGGCTCAGCTTGAACTTTGGAAACTGTGCATTGTTGAGTCATGGCTTGGGGATTTCATACATAGTGGCGTTGATGATGATGATGATATGGAATTGTCCAAGGCCTCGACCCCACTGTGCGCGTCTGGGACGTCCGCTGCGACGTCGAGCCCTCCTCCAGCCAAATTGGTGTCACGTTTCTTCCCCGCGACCGTTGACGTCATCTCCAACGTTTCTAGTCCCTTCTCCAGTTTTCCCTCAGTCAATGTTTTTCATTTTCCAGTATATCGAGGCTCTCTCGGTTCCCAATCAAACTCAGCGTTCGAAAGTTCGCTCCCTGAATTCCAGGGATTCCAAGTAGAATCGAAGTTGTAATATTACGCTAGTGAAAAGCACGAAACGCCGAGTATCTGATGACCGCTTTGAATAATGGTTCGTGCTTCGGGTGTCCCGAGGAACAAGGGAGGGAGAGGAACGCCATCCATGGTCTGGTCGAGGGAAATCAGTGCGGCGGAAACCCGAACGCGGATCGGAAAAACGATATTTTCTTTGTTTGTCCGAAAACCGCACTAATTTCCGGCGAAACTCCGGAATATCTGCGGGGTGTACGCTTGCTCGCTCGAAAATTGTCCGAGATTTCCGCGGTCAATTAAAACTCCACCACGACTTCGGGAATTTCCCTTCGCGCCGAACCGTATCTGAGAACCGGCCGAACTCGATACGCTCCTCAGAAGCATGATAGTCGTAAGAATTCGCTTGAAAATTCTATCGTCGAACCGCACCCGCAGCGCCATTAGGTTCACGGTCTGTCGGCCCGTCGGCGAGCCCGGTCTCCCGGACGGACGGTCTGTCGGTCATGTAGTGTTGGCCACGTTTTATTCAGCAGCAGAGCAATAATAATTTTTATTCCTCAGAATTTCGCGTTGGTGGTCGTCGTCGTCGTCGTTTTCGACGTTCCCGACTCTCGAGATCCTTCGGTCCATCTGAGCGAGGGCGTTTTTTTAGCTAAACGCTCGGTTGGCTTCCAGAGTCCGATTCGCCGCGAGCAAGCTGTGTCGGGAAGGAAGTCGATTGTAAAACCAGAAAGCCTTGCGTCGCTCTGTTCCCCTTTATTCTGTTTTTTCGTTCGTTCGTTCGTCCGTTCGTCTTCCACAACCACTTAGAAAGAGGTATAAAATAAATAGCGGACACTAACCAGCGGAGCTTTCCGTTGACCGTTCGTTTCTTCCCGCAACAAAAACTCAAAGTAAGAAACGCCGTGCAAGAGAAAATCCGCACCCGAGGGCCCAGAAACGAATAGGTGGAGGCTTGATCGAGCACGGACGGAGACGAATCAAGGTTGCAACATATTTCGCTCAAGGTTCTCAAACGCGGCGCTGTCCATCGTTCGTCTGATCGTCTCGTCGTGCGAACCCCAACGAAACGAAAAGCTCGTTCTCTCGTATGTGCTGGTGGGGGTTGGTGACTTGGTAGCTTGTTCGCTGAATCGCGGCTAAAGTAAGACACAAACTGCCACTGGCGGCTTCAGTGTCGTTGTCGGCGGTGGAGACGAGCGCCGCAGTGGCCGACATCTTGGCATGACGTCAAGAAGTCTCTCCAGGAAACTATCTGACGATAGAGAACGAGGACGAGAAGGAAGTCGTGGAGTCATGTTGGAGATTTCACTGAGTGGGTGAGAAAGCAGTCTTGGTGTGTCGCAGCGAGTGAAGGAGAGAGATAGAGAGAGAGGAAAGAGCAGACGAGCGAGTGGAAAGCGCGGCTCGGCACAAAAGCTCGGCAACATTAGAAACATCGTTACAGAAAGGAAGCGCTTCATCTTTAAGGTCGCACCATTGCTGACAGGAGTGCAGAAGCGTGGTGGCTTGAAGTCGCGCGACCGAACGAGGGAATTGAGGATGGAGGCCGAGAGGAGGAAGGAGGACGACTGCGGTGGTGGTGACGCCCGCCGGGAGGAGGATTTGAGAGGTGCGCCCTCCGCTGCGTGAACAGGCCGCGGCTTCCGTTCGGAGAAGCCACGGAACGCACGCATGGACGCAAGTACACACCGACGCACGCACATGCATGCCCACATAGAACGGAGGAAGTCGAGGAGGCGCAAAAAATGAGGCTTTTGTACGCGGTTCTCTATCGCAACCTCTGGTGGCACAACGCGGCATCCAGCCTCGGGCGCAGTCTGGTGCATAGGATTGCGCTAGGGTTACGTACAAGAGCTGCTGATGCTCTCAACACGATCAGTGACCTTGACGATCCCGCTCCCCGAGACTGCGCAGTTTGCTAATTTGCACGCAGCCACGTTTGCCTGATTCCAGAAAACTTCACAGAACCCCAGGCGATTCGGAACAAACTCTTCACAGGCCTCTCTAGGTGTGGAATTTCTCGACCATGTACACCATGTATACAATGCTCGGGCTTCATTCGCCTCACGAGTGGCCTCATCTTGTGTTCGCATGATGCTCCACATATTTGTTTGTACACCAACGCACTTGAATAGCTCTCAGTATCCTTTAGAGGAATTCTGAATGTGGCATTTGATCTTCGAGCACGCATTGAGCTCACTGGGACGGGGAGTCTTTGAGCTCAGCTGTCGTCCTTTCAGTCAGGAGGCCCGCCTGAGGTGCAAGGTCAAAGGCCCGGTAAAGGTGAAGAGTTTCGATTGCAACGTAGACGAGCTGCCATCGAGGGCGAGAATGAGCCTAACAGCAGAACACGCCGAAGACTGCAACAATGGCAAGAAAAACGGATACTTTCTGCCAAATTATAAAAGTGCATTTGGAGGAGTCGAACGAACGAACGAACGAACAAACAAACGAACGTGGAGAAGAAAGACGACGCCGACGCCGGTACCGTGGCCCTCTCGACTTCTGCTTCTGTTCAACCGTTCAACGATGAAGACAGAGGACAACGGCAAACAGAGGCGTCCCGAGCGCTTTTTATTCAAAGCGCGGGATGGCGAGGTGCTCCCTCTGCGCCAAGGTCTCCCCCGACGAAGCTCTCGCTGAGTCCCTGTCGGAAACTCCTGCCGGAGACCCCTGATCTCGACGGGGGCTCCATGCGGGGAAACATAACGGGGATCCCTGACGGGAAGTCAGGCATGGGTCCCCACGCATAACGTTCGGGAACCCTCGACGCCTACCGTTGCACGACAGAGCGCGCTAGCAATAAGAGAAGCCAGGACGTCAGGCAAGCGGGCAGGAAAACAAACCGGCTGCACCGTTGAACGGTGTTCAAACGCCATTCAGGAGCCGTTTCCAAGTCGTCTCCAAATCGATCTTGCTGAGGCGGCTACGGCGGCGGTGAGAAAATCAGGCGCTTCTCCTTGAGAAAGTAAAACTCATAGATGAATGGATTGCCGGTTGGAGGCCATCCAGCCTGCTTGGTCGCTCGCTTGGTAGGCTGACTGATAGACGAAGACACCACGGGAAAGCTGGATGGAAATGAAGAGATCAAAAGATCGATAGACGAACAACTAACGGTTGGTGTGAGAGATCTCACCGTCGTCGGGTCACCCGGTCACCAAAGGTTGCCGGGTGAGAGAGAAAGAGCGGGAGATGAGAAATGATTCACCAAACTAAAACTCTCTTTTCGCTCCAAGGAGGTCTCTTTCAGCGCCTCGTCCAGCTTCGCCTACAGTCTGTGGAAATCTGCCGTCGTTCGCTGCTGTGACCGTGGTCGTCGTCGTCGTCTTCCGCGATGACCAGCCGCTTACTCCAGGCCTGCGAACAGGGTTGCGATGACGGCGGTTGGTTTCGCAGATTGGATAAAAGCGATCAAGCCGCCGCCGAAGAAAAGGGAGGAAAAAGGAACGCTAGATGGGAGAAGACTTAGTCCCACCAGCAGCCGCAGCCGCAGTCGAACAATGACGTCCTTTTTGGATGGAACGGGCTGCCGGCTGGCTGGCTGGCTACGTCCGCCTGTCCTGTCCTGCTCTGCTCTGCTCTCCTGTCCTGCTGGGTCCTTTCGTCTCGACGCTCTGCTGCGATGAGCTATTGTGAACAAGAAATTAGTTGCAGTCCGTCCCCCCACAAGTCCCCCCTCCCGGTCGACCCCGTCCTCTTCCACTCGTCGGGCGGGCAGCCCGCTGGTTCGAGGGCCCTACACCACCACCGCGCCCCCCAGCCGCGACCGAGTAGCGAAAGCCTCCTAGGCAGAATGCTTCGGGAAACTCACCACCACCACCACCGTTCAAAGAAGGAAGGCATTGACGACGGCGAGGGCGTAGGCGGCTACTGCCGCAAGGAGAACGGGTCCAGGCGTGGAACGGGGGACGGGACGGCAACGCAAGAGAGGAGCAAGACGAAAACGTCGCGACAGAAAAGAAGAACGGCGTCGATGGAAGGGGGTGTGGCGAGAGAGACAGGCAAGCCAGTCGACGACGACGACGACGTACGGGACCCATTGTTCGTTCGCTGGCTCTTCAGCAAAAGAGCAGTTCCAGTAGCGGCCGCAGCCGCAGCAGCGGCTCTTTAACTTCAGGAGTCAGGAGGGATTGAGTGGAGACAAGCAGCGTCACGACCTACAAAGCAGCCCTCGTCACCGAATCACCACTAGAACTTCACGGTCAGGGTCATCCCGTGAGCGGACGACCTAGCGACGCCATCTTCTTCTCTCCCATAATAATCGATTCCCAGAACGAAATTCTTCGAAAATTTCAATTTTTCGAGAGAAATCGAGACTGGGTATTCTCTCGCAGTTTCGGATATTCCGGAATTTTCGCAATAATGAGATTCTAGAGTGGAAGTCGATTGATGCATGAATCGATCAATGATCGGATCGATAGATTTTCGATTTCCAGCTCTCTTGGCGAGAATCGAAGGAGGGGAATCGGGCAGAGATTTGAGAAGGACTGCCACACCGGCATCGTCAGAAGAGCTACAAAAGGTTCGCCAGGAGTCAGGAACCAGGACAGACGGGCGTGAGGTGCGAAAGCTCGCTAAGAATGCAGCCGAGCCGAGTTTGAAGTGAGAGGCTGCTGTTTGCTCCCACGAATTCTGAGGAGGGTCAGGGCAACGAGGAAGAGGTTGGTCCGCGGATTTTGAAGGGGCGATGGGGTGAGAAACCGACACTGATGACGTTGGGGAGAAAGGCTGATGAGATGGCGGAGAGGAGGCAGAGAGCAGACGAGCAGAGGAATGGGACAGGAGAAAAAAAGGAGCGAAACCGAAAGGGTTCCCTGAAAGCTCAAACTCAAAAGAGGAGGAGATAATGGTCCAGGGCCTGCAGGCTGGTTTTTCGCTTCGTTTCAGTCTCATCTCAACTCGTTTCGTCGTTCTAATTGGGCGGCTCGATCGCGTTCTGAATGCACCCTTCCTTTATTTTCTGTTTTACTCTCCTTCTCCACCTCCTCGTTTCTTTCCCCCCATCTTTAACGTTAAATAAGATCTGGGAAACGAAGACAGTGACGACAGGGCGACCGACAGACCGCCCAGTTCAGGAGAGGAATCGTTTTTCACAGTCGCTGTCATTTTCTTTTCTCTCTCAGCTCTTGCGCGTTACCAAGCTGACTGAGGGGGAGGTTGGAGCACCACCGACACCAAAAGGGACTCCTTTTGCTGCTCTCCTGTCCTGGCCTCTCTGTTCCTAACGGACCCTCCTAAACCTTCATACCTTACCGCTGGAACAGCTCATTTGCCACCGGCCCTTTGTCTTTGAGGTGAGCCATTCATGTGGCGACTTTCGCTGCTGTGCTCAATATGAAGCACTTCTATCCTCCGCTCTCGATTCACCTCGCATATTCCTCTGTATGGGATTCCCCATCTATCGATTCATGGTAGCCCGGAACTGTTTGCTCCGTACTGGCAGCCACCAGGGTGGCAAATCCGGAGTGAACTCCGTTTGACGGCCTCTCATATTTTGGTTATCGAATCGTTCTCAGCTTCGTATAGAAGTCGCTTCGCCATTCTTTGCGCCGAGGATAGCGAGCGTCGCGTCGTGTTCGACGCAACAAGTCTCAATCCCTCAGCCGAGCTGAGCAAGTCGGTACACGACCCGGTGGCAACGAAGTCGACTTGTTAGTTGGCGACTCTCTGAAGTCATACACATGAGGAGCATTGTTTCAGCCTCGTCGAGCTCCGAGCTTTTTGACTTTCCTCGTCAGAAAGGTCGGAACCTCCGAGAAGAGCGCTATTTTGCTGCTGATGCCGTCGCCTTCACAAGAACAGCTGCTGCCGCTTGTGCTCGCAAAGGGATTCTGTGGACTCCGTATTTTATCTCGACGACCGCATGCATAGCTAGTCCCCAACAACGAACAAACAGTCGACTGAGTAGAAAACGAACAAAACCGCTCGAACGAACGCTTGCAAACCGCATTTGGATATTGAAGTCAAAACACAGCCAGCTGCCAGTGACCGAGAGAACCGACGAGCTTGCCAACCAGTCAGAGAAACTCTGTGAACGGACGAAAAACACGAATCATGTTCAGAAAAAGTGTCTTCGCAGACGGAGGAGAATGATTCCACCGTCGCATCGTCGCGTTTTTCGATCAAAATCGCATGTTTGATCGAAAAAAGGTGGAAAAGCGGACCAAGAAAGTCAGGCATCGGGAATGCAGACGTCAGGGATCGTCAGACCGACGCAGTTCAATCTTTGTGCATGGGGGACATGAGGCTCAATACCGCATCAGAAACGTTTCAGCAGTTGGGGTAGCCTTTGGACTTCCATTAAGCCAGTCGAGCGAAGAGTACAACGCGGAAAACAAGAACAGAAGACTTTCGTGGCCTTTCCCTCTTTCACTGGGCCGGGAAGATTCCTCGCGTTGCTTTGGTTTTCCCACAGGACGCGGAAGCGTACGTTGCGTATCTCTTGCTTCCCATAGAGGAAGAATAGGAAGCTATGGCGCCGCCGCCGCCACCACGAACGGCGACAGCGGCTATGGAAGTAAGAGCAGGACGACGGGGACGACTCTCAGAAGCATCGAGATAAGATAAGATTGCTGCTTAGATCTCCTCCCCGACGGGGCAGCGGAACCAGCCAACAGCCACCCAGCTAGCTGGGCTGAAGCAAGTTGGATGGACGAGATAACGCCGGAGACCGATAGAGAGTCCCCACAAGGACCGCGAATCCGCGTACTTGCTGAACAATCGACAAAGACAGCCAACTCTTACCCTACCCGACGGGATTCCTCCAAATCCAAGCAAACGTTGAACTCAAGACTCATGTTTGTGCTCTGATGGCGCATCGTTTGGTGTTCGCTCCCCGACGGAGAATCAAAGAAGATCTGCGACGGTTTGGCTCTTCGCTCGAGGCATCGTCTCATCGGATCTGGGAGGAGACGATTTATCGGCAGAGCGGATTGCGGGCAAGATACATCAATGGGAAACTATCAAGTCTCTGAGGGCGTTCATTCAGTTGTCGCTGTCCTAATATAGATCTAGGTTTGCTGGCTGGCCTGACACCAGGCCTGCTTTCCCGTTTGGCTGCCAGTCGGATCTCCTCCAGGTCGGCCGAAAACGAAAGCCGAAGATGAACCCAAACGACTCGAGCAAAGCTTGAACGAAACAGGCAGCCAGATGGCCGTCCGTCCGTGCCATTGAGAGCGGTGCAAGCTATCAAAATGTCATCACGGTCTAGAGGTCCTCGAGCTGACAACAGATCAAGTTTCTACTCTGACTGGCGGTCGAAAGCCGGTTTGAGATCTCTCGTTCTCTATATTCGGATGAGCTTAAACCAGTTGGGGTTTCCGCTGTTTTCTTCTCTCATTCCCCCCACCCGTCATCCATCCAGCTTTTCAAATTTCGTTTCGCTCTCCCGCTTATCATTCCACCGGTCAGTCCGAGTTGGTCGACTCCCTAGATAAGGTTTCAAAGCTCCTGCTTTGAAACTTCCTTCACCGGATTCCACTCTCGGCGCGAGGGTTCAAGACGACGGGGCATCGAGGGGGACCGGCGGGGGAACTCCGCGATGAAGGGACCATATGAATCCTCATCCGGAAAATTAACACGCGGAGCTCAGTTCCGTCAAGGACTTCGCAAAAACAACGGCGGCGACGTCGCAGAGCCATTGAGCGAGTGGAGTTCGTTTCAGAGCGAGGCGGGGGAAAGCGGGTCAACGACGACCTTCAACTCGGTCGGACCTTCATCGCCCGCATCCGCGTCCAAAAGTTTGCCACGAGGATAAGAGAACCGGGAGGAGGAGGAGGAGGAGGAGGAGGGAGTTGCGTTCTCGGCCAACGAGGACTCACGAAGGTCGTCTGGAAAGCTCCTGGGTCTCTGTTCCGCACAGCAAACCGTGTGGAGAGCAGGGGTATCGAGATAACGAGAGTAAAGTACGAATGCCTACGACGACGACGACGTTTGCTTTCATCTCTCTACCTGCATCGTTCGCTCGCTCGTTTGCTTCTGCGTTCGCCTGTTTGTGCGTTCGTCCATTCGTTCGCTTGTTTGCTCGCCTGTCAGCTCGCAGCAAGACGGAGTACATGTCAACTTTCTTTGTTGTCGTCGTCGTTGTTGCAGCCGCCGCTGCTGTTGTTGTTATCCGCGGTGATAATTCGCGTTTGCGTTGATTTTTTGTCCTGTAGGCATGTCAACTCGAAGCGAGTGAGGTCGCTAGCCTGGAAACGAGGTGCTCGCTATCACCCACTTTTATCTCAAATCTCTTCCAGGGGGGCACCAGCCTCCACGCTCAACTTGCACACTCCTCGAGCGAATCCACGCTGACGAGGAAACTTGCTGATTGAGAGATAGGGAAGAAGGTCTAACCGGAAGAATCCAAGAAGTAGGACGAGACGATGCGGACGAGAAACTTTTTTGTATCAAATCCCTGTGACTGAACGAGGAATTCGTCGAGGATCTCGTCGGTCCCTTCTCCTATCCCCTGAGCTGACTTCATCGTGAAACGTCTCACCCAGAGGCCCCTTTTTCCCACTCCCAGAGCTCTGCGAGGCGGCTTCGCAACGTTTTCCTCCGTCAGATGAATTGGGTGTCGCAAGAGTTCGGGACATTTCAAATAATTCACTTTTCGGAACGATCGCCCTTAGATCGCAAGGTTGCCAACCGCTAACATTGGACCGCTTGGGATGTTTTGGCCGGAATAAAATCACCAGGCAACTTATTATAATGACGGCATTGCTTCTTTGTGAGCTCGGCCCGTATCGGTCGACTCTCTGTGTTTGCGTCGTCGACGTCGTCGTCGCTTCGGCTGGGTATCGTTTTTCCAAACGGTTTCAGGTTATCTGACATGTCTGCCTGTCGGCCGAGTTCCCTCGCCGACTGACCAACCGAAAGAACTACAGATAGACAGTTGGTAAGACCGTCCCACAGACCGACCGACCGATTGACTGACTGACCGACCAAGCGAGCGAAAGGCCATCCGAGGAGGCAACCGAACAGTTGAGCTGACGGCTGAGCGACCGACTGGCTTATACGTTGCAAGCAACGCCCAATCAAGGTCTTTACAGTTTAGTTCCTCGGACGGGGCAAAGACGCGTTGCACTCTCCTTATCCAACCATAACACTGACGAAGTGGAGAACGAGTTGAGATAGATGGACAGATAGGAGCACCGAACCAACCAAAGGACGGAAAGACCGACCGACCGAGCAACGAATAAGTTGGCAATACACACAACGGACGAACGAACGGACGGCCGGGCGAAGAGAGGCAAGTAGCGGTCTTCCCTCAGAGTTTGCGTCGGGCCTAGGACAATCCTCCGGACGTGGTCTGACTGCGGACGAGGCGCGGTCCGACGCTGAACGCTATAAGCAGGACGGTCCTGGTCACGGATAATAAACCTAAAGTGGAATTAATTCTATCGGAAAACTCGCCCCGACCACTGCCACCACCACCACCATCCGGGCTCCCGTCCCGTTACTCCCCGTTCCGAAAAGCGGATGAGCCGGGTCCGAGCGGACGCGGCCGACACCGCTCAAGGGATGACTGGCAAGAAGAGACACATGGACAGATGGCGGGATGTGGGCCGTGCTCGGGGAAAGCAGAAGTTTTACAGAAGAACACACTGACGGATAGGGAAAGTGCTCGAAAAGTTTTCCCCTCCGATATCCTCCCCCCCCCCGCGCTCCGTAGGGCCCCTTGTCTTCATAGGGAGAGGCCACTACCGCGGCAGGCACCGGTAATAATTCACTCGATGGCGAGCAACGAAGAAACGAACGGGCAGTCAAGCAAGCAAGCGAAGTTTTATCGAAGATAGGTCTCTTCCCTCAGCAGTCCATAGTACATCCATACACCCCTCCACCCACCCACCAGGCCAGCCAGCCATCCGGGCGGGTACTCGCTTTCTACTTCTTTCCCTTTTGTTCTGCTCAGAGCCCACCGCTGTTTGCTTCCTGGGGGGCATACGGGCACCGCCAGGCATCCCCTACGGACGTAGAGGTAGCGTAGAGGCCCAGCCGTCGACGCTACATCGTTTCCCAGGCTCTGCTCCGCTCGGGCTGAGCAGTCGGTCGGCCAGCGGAAATCTATAATTTACTAATTAACAAAGTTCGATATTCCATAAAAAAGCGGCGTGCAGTCTCCCTGCTTGCCAATACCTGTTCAATAGGGACCGAGAAGCAATGATGGGGAAAAAAGAAAAACTGAACCGAATCCAGAGCCCGGTCCTCAGTTTTCGGGAGCTACCGACCGCTCACAATTCGTTTTTCGTGTTTTCTCGGTCCCGGGAGACTCAGTTCTCCAGCGATTAAACCGAGCGAAGACCAGTCCTCCTTTTCGGCAGCTTCCTCTCTGTCTTTCTCTCTCTCTCTCTTCTCCCTTACCAACCGGCGGTCCCTCGCGATACTTCGACAGTTGGATGCTCCCCTATGCATTCCTCGAAACTCTCATACAATGGTGATATTGCGAGTTTCCCAAGAGCAGGGAAAAAATGGAACTCGGATCGAAATACCAACGAGGAACAACCCCACACCCACAGAGACATGACGGGTCATCTAATCAGCTGATTAGCTGCTGTTTCCTTTCTTCTTGCCCTTGCCAGCGGGCCGTGGCCGCATATCTGTGTGATTGAATTCGGGGAGGTTCGTTTCGCCCAACTGCGAGCGGCGAGACCATCGCGTGCGCCTTCGAAACGAAGCTTCGTCGTGAACAACTTCTCGGTCCCCCCGCGCCCACGAAATTCCCCTGCCATCCGACAGGGTGCGGAATCAGCGTCAAAATTTTCGAAATTCACGTTTTTCAAGAATTTCCGAGTTTCCCCGAGGTCCACAGTGTGTGGCATCCTCGAACGAACGAGATCGAAGCGGACGAGGCCTCCCAGCAATCATTGCCAGCGCCGCGCTTCGATTGTGGCGGTGAACAACGAGCCCGGGAATGAGAGATTTCGGGAATGGGGAAAACGCATTGACTGACTGTGGGCCGCAGAGGACGCGGAGGGAAGCGGCGAGACAGCAGGAGACGAGGAACCTGGGGAGGAAAACATTGGATACACGCGATGGAAAACCAATTCAATGCCCGTGGCTGGCCGGCCAGCCGGCTGCCAATAGCACAATCATGAACGTTTTTGTGATTTTTCAGCCTTTGTCTCAACGCTCTAAGAATGAATATCTGAATTGAGCTGGATCCCCGTCTCGCCCATCTCACAATAAAAAGTCTCACCCACAGCCGCCCTTCCTCGGACAACGCGCGCGCTCGGACAACGACGGAAACGGGAAACCGAGGCGGAAGGAGGGCGGAGAGGAGTAAACGGTGCAGGAAGCCAGATGGGGGGACATTTTGCTAACTTCTGTTTACCCTGCTGAGTGAGTGGAATGGCGGCAGGGAGAAGATGGGAGAGGAGGAGTAGGAGGAGGACGACGACGACGATGACGACGACGACAACAACCATGAATGAAAGAAGCCGGGTACTAAGGACATCTCAGCGGCAGACTCTCGATTTTTTTCCCATTTTTTCCTCACACCCTAGAGCGGGAACGAGCAGCAATGGCCCACGACGCTCGGTGAGGTTTTTTTTTCTCTTTGACTTCTCCTCTGAGAAATTATGTCAGACGAGCAGCGGGACGGCGACTCCGTTTGGGGGCGATGATTACATCAACGAAAGAGCCCACGACGACGAACACCTATCCGAGCCAAGCGAGCCGAGCGTATGCCTGCTCACGTAGCACTACCCCAAACGAGGCAAATCTGTCCGTTCGAGAGACAAAACCAAGAAACGGGAATGAATTTCAACCAGCTCGCGGACTGCGGACTCTTTCTCTGGTTCTGTCGAGTGCGCAGTCGACGATCGCTCTCGTCGTCGTTTCCCTTGATAGATGAGGCGAAGGAGGAACGACGTCCGATTGTGCAGTGAACAGATGATTGCGCGGGGTGGTATCTCAACAAAGGAGCAGAAAAAAGGAAAAAACTTGGAGTGGAAGCGTTCGCGTCTCATAAGCACAGCTCATATATCCTTATACGAAACGGAATGGGAAGGGATCGCAAGCGAATGCCTCGCGAATGTATGTCCGAGAGAAGCTCTCAGTCAGAAGCTTCGAGCCACGAATTCGACGCGGCTCAAGAAGTGGCGATCCCGGAGAGTTTCCGCAGGATTGTCTGAACTTTCCCAGTTTCTCGCGTTTCCGGCGTTTCATCATGTTCGTGCCCCAACCTTCGGAATTAAAACGGATCTTGATATTCAGATTGCGCGTCCCAGACGGAAAGTGTGTGATATGGATGAGTTTCTAGAGACGGTCTTGTTTCCGACGCGGTTTTGCGTCGCCAGAGGTTGTTTTGATTCAGGCGAATGTGCACAGCCTTTGTTGTTCTCGGAAATTCCCAGTTTGCTTGAGAGAGCTGCGTTATTCCGCGACACGGTCGCTGTCTCTACCTCTCTTGACGCAGTTCCACGTGTCTCTGTTCTTTCTTCTTCGTTTTTTTTCCTCTTTCTCTCCATTCGTGTCTCGCAGAGATGCTCCAGTACTTTTGTTCTTGTCGAGGTGGTCGTGCATTTCCTGCTTCCTCCTCAGAGCGTGAATAAGTGATTGATGGAAAAGGCGTCCGAAAGAGAGAAAACATTTTTGAATACGTGCCTCAGATGAGAAAAAAGACTCGACAGTCGTTCTTGCTGCGCCGAAGGAAAAGGTCGTGCAATGCCAGCTACGACCGGGTACGAATCAAAATGAGATCGGATAGACAGAGAATAGTGGATGGAGTATAGGAAGCGAAAAAAGAAGTCGAGAAATAAGAAGGATCACTTATAGCGCTGTCAGTCAAACGAGACAGAGAGTTCCGTTTTCTCTGAGGGGAAGAAGCAGAGGATATCTACTTTCATCGGACTCAGCATCATAAACTCGACCGCGGGGTGAAAACTGATGAAACAAAACGAGCGAGGGTTGTACAGCCCGTGGTTCTCCGCTGTCTGGCGGCCTGTGCACCAGAACACTCATATAGCGAATGTAACGCGATATCCAAGCCCTCGACCGCCCCCGTGAGCCCATGCGCTTCCGAGAGGGGCAGGGAGAGAGAGAGAGAGGGAGAGGATGCGAGGCTGAAGAAGGGACCTCGGGATGAAGAGAGTTGCCCGAGAGTCCCACCTGTATCTCAGAGAGGGCGTATTCCAGTCCTACATCGCTATCGTGGCGTTGTACTGAGCCCTCAGATGAAAGTAGAAGCTCATGTCCGGCAGGTTCATCAACGACAAGCTCAGACGACGCCGACGGTTTAACACCTCCCCCATAGGGACACACTAATCAATTCCACTCGGTACCGAGGAGCTTACCTAGCTTCAACGCTCTACCTGAGCCGCTCCTAGTTCCCGACGGCCCCCGGCTCCCCCTTCGCCCACCCCCCATTGCGGCGATAAACTCTCAATCGTGTTCAAAACCGCACGGTAGATTGTGCGACCGAGCCAACCGGCTGAGGAACAGCTCACAGAAATAAACCCAATGACGGAAGTGGAAGAAGTGAGGTGGGATACAGGGCAAGCTCAATCGTCGAGCTTCTCTCACGAACATCCAACTGCCGAGAGCGTCTAATCTTATCGACGTTGTTATTATCTTCTTTTTCCGCCCCGCCGAATCCGACTGACTGACTGACTGACTGACTGGCTGGATGCGCGGCAAGAGTGGTAGGCCAAGTGAGTGCTTGCCATCAGGCCTGCGGGGCAAATGCCCGCCGCCTCGAGGATGAAGAGATGAGGGGGTGGGGCGGGGAGCTATAATGAAATGTCCTAATCCTTCGAAGGGCTTGAGGCCCAGGAAATTCGTTTGCAGAGCAGACGAGCTGTCGCTAGTTTGCCCGTCTCTTCTCGGTAGCACGCAGCCAGGACGCCAATACACATATGGATTCTGTGTACTCATATGGATCCGGGATGCAGCATCTTGTCGAAGCGGCGGCTCGCTGGCTGGCAAGCTGGCTACAATGCAAGATGACACACTCATCAGAGGGAACGCGGCCGTATTTGCTGAACGCCCAAGAAGTGACAGAGTGAGGCAACACTCGCCCTGATGAGTCGGGGAATAATTGCGACTCCAACAACGGCGCGGTCGCAACTTCGATGGGAACGGCGAAGACGATGAGTTTGGGGAGCTGACATCGCTCAACAGTTGCCAGTCAATCTCCGGTGAACGTCCAACTCCAGAACGAAAGCCCTGAGTGCTGAATTCCTGTCGGTCCGAAAGCGCAGCGGGGTTGGGGGGCTGGGAGAGGGTTTGGGGGGAGGCGACGAGATAGCATCCGACAATGAAAGTCAAAGGCTCGTCGCCACCAGCAAAGTCCCAAGCGAGCTGTTCACCGAGAATCGTGTGCGGTGGCTTGGGATTGGGGGGCTCAGGAAACTGCGAAGGCTTCGATGGATACATTGCTTTGAATGAATCGTAGATTTGAAGCAAGAGTTCGTTCTTCGTTTGCGGGTACATCCAGAGATGCCGCAGATCGCGTCGAAGACGCCACCCCTACCGAGAGATATTTGGAGAGAATTTTCCCAACCGCTATCTCCTTCCCCATTGTCTTTGTTAACTTGTCGGGGGCCTTGTGACGGAACCGTTGCCCCACTCGACAACGACGGCGGGATTGAAGAATGGCTGGGCCCCTCAACGAGCGAAAATCGTCCTGAAGCAAGAGACCAACCGAGAAAGCGAGGAGGCTAGCAAGGAGGCAGACAACCGATCCACGGGACCGAACTTCAAACTGCAGAAGAGGAACCGCCACCAACAGCACCAACGAAAGAGGAATAGGGAAGGAAATTCGAAGGCAACGTCGACAACCCTTCGTGCCCGGCCCGGTCTCATTCGTTGGCTCGTCGGTTCGTCGTATGTGGTTATTGTCTGCCGCCGCTGCAAGAAACCACCGCCCACCCGCTTTTTCGTCTTTTAGTCCTCAAATGGGTGGGGTGAGGACTTGAAAAAGGAGAAAGAACAATGTCGCCGCTTTCTTAATGGTACCGCCGTCTCGGTCGTAGGATGAGAGCTTCGATAGTCGTTGGATCCTCGGCCTGGCTTGCTGCTGTCTGGTGAGTGAATGGGTGGGTTGGTTCACGGCTGGTTACGTGTAGGGGTCGTCGTAGGGGGTCGATGGTGCATGTATAGAGACATGAGCAAGAAATAGTCATCAAACACGAGTGATATGTTTCTTCTATCGACACGGGCGGAAATTACTCCGTGAAGTCAAGCGCCCCAACTTCTTTCGGAATGTGTTCGCTTAGACCTCGTAATTATACGAGCGACCCGAACGACGACCGGGGAGGAACCCACAAGGAAGCGAAGTTCGCTCTCAAAGAAAATGCCACCTGAGAGTCGGGGGGATATCCGAGCAGACATTCGGAAAGGTTGATCAGAAAACTCCCATCTTCGGGGAAACCGTAGAGCGAGTTGAAATACGAAATACGAAGACGAGACCGGAGGACGAGGGAGGGCTGAAGAATGCGATCGAGTTATTCCGTGACGCGGGTGTGAAATAGCAGCTGGTCTGTTGTTCCTTTGTCCGTTGTGGAAAAGTACAGAGGAGGGCGAATAGAGAACGTGGGGAGGGAGGGAGAGAGAAAGAAAAGATGCTGTCGTCTCGCCGCGACAACGGTCACTCGAAAGGTTTTGTTCAACGGCATTTTCTCTCCGTCCGCTCTTTGCGGCGGTGAGTGATTTATTTGCAAATTTGTCTTTCCCACCACGACCATCATCACCCCGGCTCACATCATCAACTCTGCAATGCCTCGGTCACTGCGGAGACCACGAGGACAACAGCGGAGATGACCACTGCCGCCACCACAAACTCGTACCAGGAACTCCACTCAAGTAACTGACTGGGGCAGGAGAGGAAATTCCTCGCGGTGAAGTATCCAGGCGACGACAGCGATGGCGGGAGCGAGAAAGTTCTCAGGTGCAGGAGGAAATTGAAGTTTTGCCGTTTCGTCCCGAAAACCTTCGAGAGTCAATCTGACTCGTCAGTCTATGTGCATTCCGACTTGGAGCCCGGATCCGGGCGCGTCGTCGTGCGAATCGGACTGACAGGCTTCCGGGACTCGCTCCGGCCTCTATCTCGGTCTCTGAGTGGGTTTGTCGAATGCGAAGTGCTCGAATCTGCAGGACTACTGACCAACAGAAACCGGAGCATTGACTGTTGCGATCAAAAGAGTAATTCGCCGCGCATCCGGCATGCGGCGCACGTCGACTTTCAATTCGAACTTGACTACCGCCCGCTGGATTCTAAGCACCAACAAAGCCTCTTCCATTCCCACCCGGAATCGAGGGGGAGACCGAGGAGACCAACGCTGGTCGCACAAGTCGTTGCAACAGCCGTAGCAACAACAGCAGTAACAACGAAAACCGCACTAAAGGAAACAAACAGAGGAGATTCGGAGCCGTTCCAGATTCGACGGAGGTGCGCAATCCGATTCAAGGTCTTGCGGAGGCTCTCATATTTTGCGTGAGTGTACTCAGTTGTACAAACACACATGAATGAGCTATGCCCGCAATACAGCTCTCCAACAGCGCGAGGCCAACACTGAAGTGTCGGTTGTTACCCCTTCTTCTTTTCCTTTTTTTTCTGTGGAATCATCGCGATGTGACAGGGCGGAGAATGAACGGACCTGACGAAGAAGAACAAGAATCGACGGATTCAACCAGAAACTTTGTCTTCTGTCGGTCTTTTGGAACGTTCGCTCAACCAATCCAACTTCCAGCTGGTCGGCCAGCTGTATGACTTGGTCTTTTCCGAGGAAGCCACATCACTTGGAGCAGCTAGTTGACCGGTCTTCTTCTTGCCAAGGTCCTGACAAGGGTAAGTGTCACTGGACATGACTCCACCGCTCTATCTTGTCGTCGTCGTTGTCGCCGCCGTCCGCTGTTCAGTTTCCTCCATACCTCTCCCGCTGTGTCTCGCTGGATGGCTAACATCCTCACTCACATTAGTCATTGCCTAATAGAGCTGATTGATCCCTCGAGGGAACTGCTGTCGGGTACCTAGGTCGCCAGCTCGTTCGCTCACTCGTCGGCTCGCCTGGTCCGTCGGTTGGTCATGATTGAATCGACGGAAAGCCAGAGGGATCGAGAGGAGATGATAGAAAAGGAGATGAATCAGTTAGTATCGAGGGCACTTGCTCGACGTCCACCTCCGTCCTTCGCCTCGGCCTTCCACTAGTCTTCCTTCTCGACCGCTGCTGTCATCGTCTTCGTCCTTTCGGCAACTGCCCGCACTTCGTCGTCGTCGACGTCGTTCTCTCCGTTCACCTTCGTTCTCGACTGCTGTCGTCGTTCACCTCGGCTACCGGCGCCGTTAGTTCTTCTTCATTTACAGCATGTCGCCCGTTCTCCATCTCGTTTGCATTGATATCGGCGGCTTGAATTGAATGCTTAGATTGGGAATGTAGAAACGAACGAACGAACGAACGAACGGAGGAGCGACCGGGAACACGAACGACTCGTTCGGCTGCCTGTCTGTGCGTCGTCACGGCAAACTCCGCGGAGTAGATAACGGTCGACCTTCTACATGAGCGGACAGTTCGACCATCTCACCGCTCACTCATTCGGACGACCAACGGTTATTGGTGTCTCGCGGCCCCGGCTAGGGTCCCCGGTCAGGATCCCCGGCTAGGGTTCCCCGGTCAGGGGAGTCCGCCCTTCATTCGAATTCATGGCTTCATTTATTTTGCGAATTCTGCTTGGTATTCGGCGGGCCTAAGCCGAGTTTTCGGGAGTTTCAGACAACGATTTCCATAAATAGATTTGCACTACACCCACGCGCGCTGTTGAACGAAAGCTCGCTCCAGCGTCTCCCGGATAAGCAGAAGAGTCATATTTCGTTTTTCGATCGACCACGAGAGGCAGAGTAGGCTTGAGCATTGAACGGATGCGTGCTAGACAGGCTGTTCCTCGCGTGGCCCGTTGGGGTTTGAGCCCGGGCCCAGGCGCGGTATAGCTCCGCCAATCGCATTCATATTGGAAACGCACATCCGATGGGTTTCAATTCTTCCTTCAATCATTTTTCCCTTCTTCGTCCCAATAGCAACGGCGTGAATTGGAAGTTTTCGCTCATTCCTTTATCGTTCCCGCCTTTTTCTTCCTTTCAGATGATCCTTAGGATGGCAGGAGGATAGGATACCGACATCGCTCCTGTTTGGATGTACCGCGAAGGACGACTTGCGATGTAACTTACCTGGAAAATGAATCAAGATTTGAGTTTCGATTAGCCAAACTAGATTACCAGTACTTCAATGATGCCTAATATCACAGATTCCATCTTGTTTCCCGATGTTTGTCCGACTCGACGCGTTATCAGCAACAAGATCGTCAGAAAATAACGAAATCCTGGTTTGTTTATTCTCGTTTTGTTCGTTCACTTCCCTGAACGCTCCCAGAGACTTCTTCGAGAAGTCAAAACGAGGTGCTGATATTCGGGATGACTACATACATCGAAGTGAACGCCGCGTGCACAATGGGCCTCCTCTCATTTTTGATGAATGACGAACAAGACAAGAAAACTCGGGTCTCTGCGACAGGGTGCGTGCTGGGGACTTCATTAGGCTCGCTACTTCACTCGAGTGAAGGCAAGGCGACAAGGCGAATCCGCCACCCTCACTTCGATAAGGGGAATCGAAGCATCTTCGACTCGCCGGAGTAGGATTCGCGCCAGGAAATGAACAACAACGCAGAAGAATGGAAGATCCGTTGGCTCGTTTAATTCCTCACTCGGCCGCGTGATTTCCCTGCCAGATGGCGTTCTCTACGAGATTCGATGCCGAAGTCAAGAGCCCACCCGCTTACCAACGAGGGAAAACTTGAAACCGAGCCAGGGGAGAGAGAAACTAAAAACATTTCAGCGCTCTTCCCTCAAATATGACGTAACCATCCAGCCAATATCACTCCCGAATAAAGCTGCTGCTGCAGCAGCACCGCCACCACACTCATCTCCATACACAATATGTCCAAAAAAATCGTTGCTCGAGCGGCTGCTTTCAAAATAGCGGGAGACGCGAAGGGAAAACCGGGAGTAACGGGGAGACACTGCCTTTGGGAAGCGGTCATATTGGGAACCACCCCAGTTGGGCGAAGTTTTCTGCTCGCTTTCAAAAATTTCTGTTGCACAGCGCCCAAATCAGCCCGCTCAGCGGCCAGCCAGCGGCCCGGGCACTCGCTAGCTGGCCTGTTTTTGTCTGTCTGGCTTGCCTCTCGGTTGGGCTTGCTTTCTGCCTTTTAGTGTTGTCTCAATATTTGATTTATCCGCATGGCTGATTTGGAACAGAGAGGCTTGCCGCTGTCAGGGCGGTCGCCGTAGTCTTCACCGCAGCCGTCACAGTATCGAGGATTCGGAATTTTCGGAACAACGTCGACCGTCACACAAAAGGAAAAAGAAAGAACCGAGAAAAGAAAAGGGGGGCGAAGGACAGAATCAGAGTTTCGCGAGCGACATCGGCGGAGGAGACAAAAGCTCTGGAGCGAACCTCGCGAGAAAGATGTTTACATCTGTTCGTTCCGTTCGCTTTGATCTCGTCGCTGTCCTCGTCGTCATCGAGAACATTGACATCCGAAGTCTCAAACCAAGGAATAGATTAATTAATTCCTTCCTCTCGTCGTCGTCGTCGTTCTCCTCCTAATCCTCATCCTCCTCGTCATCGTCGTCTCAGTTCTCCTTCAGGATCAGTATCACGGGTTCGAGATTGGTTCCGACTTGGAGTTTCAACGCTTCGCTCGTCATTTGAGCGTTTCCGCATCAAGGACCCCCTCCTTAGTTCGGAATATCTTCCGCTCAAGAAAACGTGCTCAAAAACAGCCGTAGTCGACTGTGTGTGCGTTTGAGACCCCGGGCGTTCCGAACTCCATTCAAAACGTGAGATTCAAACGCCATTCAAAACGCCCTCGCCGCCAGCTCCGTCTAAAGCCCACGAAGGTCTTCGGAGACTTCCCGAGCAAGAGGTCGACACCGAGTCGGAGGTAGATTTCCATTGTGGGTGCTCGGGGAGCGAGGTTCGGGTGAAAGAGAGGCTGCGCAAATCAAAGGTGGTGGCGCCACAAGCTTTCTTTCGCATCTCTTTGTTTGAGTCGGCCATCAGACAAAAGGATAACAGCTCATAGAATGTTCTATGAAGTGAGTAAAATCGTCGGGAAACCTCTACTTTGCTCGAGTGCCGCCGAACAGCAAGCTCCAACGCATCGTAGGTCTGGAGAAACGCTCGAGGAAGAGGGCGGCGGTTATCGTTTGTAGACGTCGTCGTAGTCTTCGGAAGCGGCAAAGCTCGGAGAGCCAAACAGCGGAGGAGTGGGGAAGACGACGGGAGGATACGATATGCGGAAGGCTGTAATCAAGCTCTCTGGCAAATCCTTCACATCGTCCCTCTCACTCACTCGTTTGCTAGCTGGCTACACGGTTCTGTTCGAAGTGTTACACATCGAACGGGGTCACCGTTGATTACCTCCCCTCAACAACCGTTGGCCATCGGAGTCGCGAAAGATACTTTGCCGGAACTGAGTCTGAGCTTGTTTGGAGAACCGCAATATTTGTGACTCCTCGGAGGAAAGGACGTTGTCATCGCAATCGTTCTCATCGTCGTCCTGGAGCCTTGCAAGAACCCTCGCAATGAACTATCTCCACTCAAGCAAGTCCTTCGCCATCGTCGACGGCGACTGCAATCTGCTCTCTCCCATTCCCCGCTTCCAGCCAGCGGCTGGAAGCTACAAATGACACGGCAAGTCGAATGGCTTTCGGAAAGCGTTTTGGAGGGAACATTGAGCGACGTCGCCGTCAGAGCGCGGGAAATATTCCACGCCCGACAACGACACGGGCCAGAGCTCCGAGGAGGGATGTGGGAGAACCTGAATTAACGATCGAACTTTCCAGACAACCCCGAGTTCGGGACGGCGTCCGTCTCCCAGAGCTCATTCGCGAAGCACTTGGTTGGTTGCCCGAGCTGAGATTCGTACCCAAAAAAATCTGACCGCTCAGTTGTCAATCCCGACCAAGCGTGCGTAATGAGCACGCAGCCAGAGACTACGGGGGTGGTGGTTCAGGAGGGAGAGAAGGACAAGAAAGAAAAGAGGAAGAGGAAGAGAAACGGAGCAACGATCGCATCTTGAAACGTAGTTGCGTAGCCCGACGACCAACCCGGGAGAGCAGTCACGTTCCTGAGCTGACGTCCACCGCAAATTAATTTTGGCTTGGATGACGAAGTTCGTCGAGAAAAAAAGAAAGATCTGTGCAACGACCGGAATGCCGTAATGGTGTCGACGGTCATCACTCGACGACCGCGCCACTAGCAGCAGCAACAACAACCGGACTCCAGCGACGACAGCATCTTTGGACGACTCGGCGGCAACTGCAGAATGGCTGCCAATAGCAGGAGCACAAGCACCGAAAGTTCAAAAGCAGACGCCATGGGATCTTTCCATCGCACTCATTAGGTCTCTTATCGATCCAGGAAATTGATGGGATATTGTACGGCCCTCATCGAGGAGGCAAGGGCCCTCGGGGACGACAAAGGGGACCCCGGGTCCCCCGACGACCCCTGTGAAAGGGGGTGCTCTCTTAGGGAGGTGACAATTGTAGCGAAAGCAAAAAACGCTCCCTGCGAAAGACAGCAAGCTCCCCGCTCGCTCGTTCGTTCGGGAGGAACATTTGTTTGTGGATGGCATACACATCCATGTATGTATGTATGTACGTACGTACACCCGCGTGCATGTGCGGGTGACTATGTGGGTTAAATGATATACGCAAGGCGAACGAGCGGAGTTTTTATGCTCAATGGCCGAAGCGGAAAGCCGAGGGGACCGTGGGGACCACGAGGGAGGGGCGTAAGGAGGGCCTAACGCGTGGCAGGCCGAGGGACGTTTTCGCAAAAGGCAATTGCCACCACCACAACTACACGACGACGACGATGACGACAACGACACCAGCGGCTACAATGACGATAGCGCTCGAAGAAGCACGAGGAAGGTCCCCGGCACGAGAGGGGGAAATAATTCCCTAATGGCAAACGCTGGAATATTTTTGTTGCCTTCCGAACTTAGTCAGCACTCGTTGTTCCTCCGCGAAACGTCGAGTGGGAAACTCGCTCCCCATTTCCCACTCGTGGGGCGCGAACGCAGCCCACGCAGCGGGCCCGCGGACGAATAGCGCGTACTACAACGGCGACGCGACGCAGGACGGGAGACGGTCGCGTGCGTCGCGAGACGGACAAAAGATTCCTCGATGATTCGCAATCATATAAAGTAGTATGTAATGAAATTCTCCGTCTTCGTCGTTCTCGTCGACGTCGCCGCCGCCGCCGCCGCAGTAATGGCCATGGCCAGAGCTGAGAAAGATTGTAATGGAATTAGACTTAACGGACAAAAGCCTTTTCTCTGCTTCTGCTGCTGCTGCTGCTTTCTACGAGCCAGCCGACGATAACGCGCGCGGCTTTGAGAACCCACCCGGTGGGTCGTTGGTTGGCCTGCTGTTGGTGTATTGTACTGCTGTCCCAACCCGCTCGTTCGCCCACTCAGAAAGCGTCTCTACGAGACCATGGATCCCTGTGGTGGAGCGCCTGAAACGTTTCCAGCCGATCCCCTCCTAACGAACGGCTGGAAATAACGATCACGGCACGAAGACCGCCGCGTCTGGAACTCGGGAGTGGCGGGGGAAGGGGGGCAGCTCATGGGATGAATTGCCGAACGTGGATCCCATTCAGCGGGAGAATTCAAAGGGAGAACTACAGGAAACCGGAATCCGCGTTAATCTCAGCTCCACCGCATCGTCTGATGGTTTCGCCATCGCTGTCTGCTCAAAACGTGCCGTGGCTCTTGAAGCCAGCCGATGAAACCCTGGGCCGAGAGCCGCTGCTAAGGCAGACCAACCGCTCGGAGCGCTGTGAAGTGAGGAAATTCATCTGACGTCATCTGGGGTGTGTCCATCCCGACATCCGGTTTGGTCCGCTTAGACATCTTTAATAGTGATAATTGAATTAGCCTCCTCGCTCAACGTACATATCTTCTACCCGGGGTTGGCTACGTTTGCCACTTTGACGGATTTGCGAGCGGATGGTAAAATGACAGCCAGCCAACCGCCCAGTGAGTGAGTGAGTGAGTGAGTGAACCAGCCGGCCTGTCTGTTAGGCGAACGGGGCTTCTTAAGTGCCTTAAAAACCAGACCTCGCCTAACGTCGACGTCGACGAGGACGAGGGGCAGTGTACGCAGACTTTTTCGGTGCAACAACTTTTCGAGACAAGGGGACTAAGCGGGAGAGCCGCGGCTTACGGAGCGGAGGAATATCACATTTAGACAGAAGGACGGACGGATAAGAGGACAGATGGTGCTCTTTCAAGAATGTCACAGCCGCGCAGTGTGAATCGTTAGTGTTGAGCGTTGAAGCCTCAAAGCGGACAACTTTCAGGGTCTATCGTAGGCTCGCTGGGAGGCGTGGGGCCTCCTACGTGCCGTTCGCTCGGTAGTTATCGAATTCAGGAGATCCTCTCAACTTGCCCCGGAGCAAATTCCTCGAATCGAGAACAAGTTCGTTGCTGAGTTTCGGTCGCTTTTTTTCGTTCATAAATTGTATTCGATTCGCTTCAAGAGTTAATGCGAAGTTCCGCACGCTATTCCCGGGAGAGATCGAGGAGATTCTTGCGGGTGCCTTCCACCCGCAGCCCGTCGGTCGGCCGGTAGGTTGCTAGCCCGTCGGTCGGCTGGCGGGCTGGTTCGCCCGCCCGCCCGCTCGGAAGATCTACCTCAGCACTTTTCTCCATCGGTTTCAATTACCACTGGCGCACGCACCGAGTCCGCGCTACTCGTGGGTAATTTGCTTCTGCCGGGGAAGAGGAGGACGAGGAGAAGGAGAACAGAGAGTTCCATTTCGTAATACCGACCACGCGAATCCTTCCCCTAATTCCCCGTGTAACACGACCAGCAGCGGATGATAATATTTTTTCTCTCCCCCACCCCCAACCCCCACATCGTATCGTCGGCGGAAACTCTCCCCACTCGGAATATGGCGTCCCTCTCAACCAGAGGGAAACTTCTCAGAAAATTCTTTGGCCCTAATTGCTCGACAACTCGCTCGCAATTAGACTTGACAATGGTTTCCGTGGTAGACGTGAGGAGGTGGCCGAACAGGCCAGGATCCACCGTTTCTGACTCGGAAACCCAATGAGAACCCTTCCAAAGCTCAAGCTTGTGCCTCTTCCCAGTGAACAATCCAAAAAAAGTTCACCAAAGATCCAAGGTCGAAGCGAAACGGTCTTCCGCAACGAACTATAGCTGCCGCTTCTCCTCGTCTCTCGCTGGTTGGTGGGCACTGCCGTAAACTGAGACGAATCCCATGTGATTCGATCTGCCCTGGGTTCTGATAGTGTATGTCCTCTCCCTTCGGAAACTTTCTATTGTTATTTTCCTCTGACTGTCTTCCCTCGTTGAGCTGGAGCGCAGCCCGCGCCGTCACGAGCGTCGACGGCGACGACGACGACCACATCGAGGGAAAGTGGGGCGCCGATATACGCTAGTCCGTCAAGGGTTTTTTCCCGCTCGACACTTCAGAAAGCTCCGGTATCGTATTCGCAGTCGTCCGTCCGCTCGGCGGCGGCGGGCAGCTCTCTCGGCACTTCCTGCGCTTCCAATGCTCTCGAGGTTCCGTAATGGGATGCCGCAGCTTTCCATGCGGGTTTTTCCAGGGGACAGTCCGCAGGGATGTCCCGAAGGGATGTCCCGAGGGGAGATCCGGGAGGAAAGCGTCGAGTTTGCCGCCAACCTCTACGGCCTTGATCCGACCCGGTGCCAGAGCACTACGGTGCAGGAGTCGAGAGTGACTTCATTAGTTTCAATAAAAGCAGCAGCGGCAGCAACAACAACAACTCTCCCTCAATCTGAATGAACTGCCGTACAAATGCCGACCCGTCAGAGCGGCGGGACACTCATGGCAAAGGGTTTGGCAGACCCTTATTACGCATTAGGATTGATACGTGCTTTACCTGATCATCACTCTTGTCCATACTCAAAGAGGTAGGGGAGGGGAGGGGGGATAGGCTTGCATCCGCTGGACCGGTCCGGGGACCTTGGTCAATGAAGAAAAAGGAAACGGAAGCGGATTTCTGAAAATCCCGCGGATTCCCCCAGAGGGACGAAAAATCCTCAAAAACCAGACAGAGGAAAGTTTGGCTCTCCGGATGTCCAACAGCAGTGTGCGGAGTTTGCAGGCCTACACCATATCGGTCGGAGACGCCGAAGGGAAAAATCCACCGAATAGTGCGCGCAAACGAGAGTGAGAGAGCTTGCAGGAAGGCCACACAGTCGAAGCCTCGAAGATGATGCTATATGATCTCTCCGAGTGCAAATATGCTTTAAGCAAATAACAAAACCCAACGGAGCTAGAGCCGAGAGACCGACTGACGCTCGACCGGGAAGAGCTCTTTGCGCCGAAAGCCCCAGGCGGTGTCAAGCAGCCACCCTTCGAGTCTGCAGGATTGGCGGATGGACGGACGGACGAAAGGCTGCCAACCAACGACCCAGCCATCCATCCAGCCAGCCGAGCGGACGTATTAGGTGGCGGCTGAGTGAGTAGCGGGCTTGCTGGCGGGTTGGTGGCGTGTGAGTGTACGCCATGACGGCCTTCGGGCCTTCGCCGCCGCCGTCGGACGCTGCGGCATCATCCGATTTCATCATAAAATCAATATAAGCACAACGAACCGAGAAGCCACCGAGTCAGTCAAGCAACTAGCCGACGACGATTCCGAGCAGCCAGCAAGCCAGCCACCCATAATTCAATATGGAAATAGAACAATGACAAACAGTTCGGTATCTGCGCCCCCCCCCCTACCCACCATGTCCCCCAACGATGCCCCGGCAACTCCGGCGCGCGGTGAGAATCATCTCCCCGCAGCCTTGCCTAATACAGCCAAGACCTCCTGAGCAACCAACTGAGAGACCACCGTACTGGGATCCAGATGAGCGGACGAGCGAGCGAGCGAGCTACCAACCAACCAAGCGAGCGAGTGAGCGACTTGATTGAGCAAGAGAGTACTAATGAAATTGTACCGGTTCATTGTACGTGCCAGATGAATAATTAGCCGAACTTCTCTCCAAGGCCAGCCAGTCAGTCAGTCAGTCAGTCAGCTAGCTCACGAACCATCCTAACTATCGGGGTTGCAGGCGGTTGCTCTCCTTTGCGACTGCTCTCCGCTAACTGTCCTCCGGATGATTCTCTCTATCTGCAAGCTGCTGCCAAACGGACCGAGACCCGAGCCTTCCATGGCATCCATGCAGTGAATGTTGTGTACAGTATCACTCAATGTTCGTAAGCTGCATCATGCATGGACACATCAACATGTTCAACGAGTCGTCTTCTTGAGCGCTTTCGATCCGGCTCATCAATCGTCGTCGAGAACGGGAATGCCTCGCCGCATGTCGGAATTGTGCTCCCGCCTCAAGTTCGGAAAACTGATCTTTCAGAATGAATGCGGCCGAAATGGCGCGGGATCTTCGAACATCCACTCAATATCATCGATCAAAACAATCATCAATCAGGGTCTGCGAAGCCGAAGATTCCCCGGATTCATCGAGGATACCTCGAATTCCATCGAACGACTCCTTCACGGAGTGGACTCCGGCAACGATTGCACTCGGCAGTACACCTCGGCGACCGCCGTGAATTCGATTCTATGTAAGTCGGCTTTTCTCGATCGAATATCGCCAAAAAGATCTACGAAACCGAGTGATTTGAAAAGCCGTTCGACAAAAAGAGGATTTGCTGCGTACAGTCAATCTCGGTCCGACGGCACGCCTTGCATGAGATGTCTGCCGGAGCACATTCAGGGGGTCAATCTTGTAAAAAGGAAAAAAAGAAGGCGACCAAGACGATGCAGTGATCGTCCGATACTCTGACCCGCAGGGTGGAAGCGCCCGATCGAGGAGAAGCAGGAGGAGGAGTTGAAGGGAGGACGGAGGCGGATGAGGTGAGACGCCAAGACAATCTTTTTACTCGCTGAGTGTGTGTGTGTGTTAAAGCTAAAAGCGTTAGAAGTTAGGAACCGTGGCAGCAGCGGTTGCGGCAAATGCAAGACCGACGGGATCCCGAGGAGCGAGGACTAACACAACGGTCCCAGAGGAAGTTGAAAGTTTAACGCAAAAGTACTGACAAAAGTGTATGCCCAAATCCATCTCCCACTCGTACGGTTCCCCATGCCACTTCCCCCTCCTATATCCCGCCTCCCCGCTCCCCTCCAACTCCCCTTGAGGAGTGGCGGTGATCAGGTTCCGCGAGCTCCTCGAGTGAGTGTTCCTGACTTCTCCACTCACGCCACCGCGACGACCCACCACCACCGCCATCACCTCCCACGCGCATTCTGAAAGCCCGTTCAATTTTTCCCTCTTCCCCTTCTTCTCCATTTTACCATGGGTTTTTTTGCCACTACCGTAGTGGCTGCGGCTGCCGCCGCAGGAGTCTTCCTCGCAATATGCAAAAAAATGAAGGATTGTCTTATGGCTTTTGGCGCCCACGAGGCCGACAACAAATCCGGTCGGGGTGGACCGCGTCACTGGAGCCCAAGCGAGCGAGCGAGCGAAAAGGAGCACAGACAGGCTGTGCACCCTCATCGATCCGATATTGTCTTCGGAATGAGGAAATTTTTGCTAAAGTCGACGCGCGTCCGCACGTTGCACACCAACAGTGAGCGAGCAGCCAGGGGGAGATGGTGTCGTGTTCGCTGGTTCGTTCGTTTTTCCCTCGAACTTCGGATTCGTTTCAAACCCCGAACTTCCCTGTAACGCTTCCACCCTGCAGCAGCTGCTCCGAAAGATATAGAGTTCAGCCCGCGGCGTATTCGGACCACGGACTCCCCGACACCGACCCTCAGAGCGACTCCACGCATGCGAAAAGGCCGGGAAGATGTCGTCCGTTGCGAACAGTCTGCGTAAACAAGGTACTCTTTTCTTTCGTTGACCCTGTCGGACCTTTTCCCACAGTTCGTGGCCGCGTTTTCACCGTTTCAAAATGTGTCCACATGTTTTGTACGGTCATACTCATGAATCGTTGCTTCTGATAGATGTCTGACGCGTTCGACGCTTCTTGGGGGTGTGTTCCAAACTTGTGGCTAGGTAGACGACTTTGCTGCAAGCCGGCCGTTTTTCTTTAGGAACCATCGGTCGTGCGAACCGGTGGCCGGGTGAGGAAGCTGGGAGGCGGCCGGGCGGGCGGCCACGACAAGAATGCGTTCACAACATCTTGAATTAAATTCCTCAAATTCCTCACCCTATTTCGGGAGCGGTCTATGTTGCAGCCGGTCCGTCGCACCTCTACTAATCGAGTTGCTCCCATTGACCCAGGAAGAACTCGCTCTCTCGCACCAAACGTGACCGACTGTGTGGCGGACTGACTGGAAGAACTGAGGAGCGACGAACGGGGACGCGCGGACGCCCGCCGTCCATAAACCGGTGACCACGAAGATCCTTCCTTCGGCTCGGTCGACCATCAACACTGCAAACTCGAGTCCGGGGAGGGCTAACGGTCGAGGTGTGATAGTAAGGTCATCATCACCGTCACCGGCCCGATCGAAGATTTCCGCCCAAGAGAGTTAACTTTAATTACTTGTCGTGCAGCGCGTCGTCAGCGCAGTCTGCCCGTGCTCTAAATGGATGACCGCTTACGCTCAACAGCGATCGGGAGCTCGGGCCCTCCTCGTCCTCCCATAGGCACTGATAACTGAATCTTTCGCCGGATCGCTGTTCGCATGCCATGTAAGTATAGCATCGGCCAACTCGTCCTTCTCCTGATCCAGCCGCTCCCTCGGTGTAGGGAGAAGGGACGGACTCGTGTAAGGTTCACTTCCAACCGATTTGGAGAACCATTGATTCTTGCATTGATCTCATTTTCCTTGCTCGAATTCCAGAAATAGCTCTCTTTCCAGGTTTTCGATCTAAGTTTTCGAATTTCCGGGTTTCGGATTTGCGATTCCTCCCAAAAATGGAGGAAATTGGACCTTCTTCGTTTCCGTGACGCACCTCGCTGATAAGGGTCAGCTTTCGTTGACAAGCACCGTTCGAAATTGTTTCCCTCCATGATGGCGGAGGTCTCCAGTGTGGAGGAGGGCGAAATTCTTGGCATCTCGGATTTCTCGTAAACTCGCCGGTTGAGCTCAGGAGACTCGGTTGCCAGGAGCAATCCCGCGGGAACTTTCAGAGGTTCGCTCCTGAGTTCGTGTGTCAATTTTCTTTGTTTGCCCCGCTATGATATACGTGATCCACTCGGCAACTCGGTAATCTCTGTGACACGTTGAATGCTCCTATAGAGGGTTGTGTCGTTGCCACGTTTGTTCATTCGCATCTGTTCCGGATAGAGAAAGGTAGAAGCGGTCTCCTGGACCCAGGAGAGGGAAAAGAAGAAAAAGGAGCAGAGCCGTAGTGAGTATGAGGGAGTATTAACGTCTCCTATAACTCGTTCCACGACTGCCTGCTGCAGGGAACGCTGCACGGCCAACAAGCGAGGGGTCTGGCGTCGGTGGTGAGCAGGCGAAGTACGGTCTTCGGCTGGCGTGCCACACGCGAGGCACTCAAAGTCTGGAGAAGAAATATGTTCTACATGCGAACCACTCGAGCAGCCTCGGGGTGGCAGTCAATATGTTTTGACAGCAGAGAAAACGGATTCAATTCCACCTCAACGGAAAGAAGGGTCAGCCATCCATCCAGGCGGGCGGCCCCCCGACCGGCCAAACAATTCCATGGGGGAGTCGCGCTCCCCCCCCCCCCCCCTGGCGTACGAAGTACATGAGCGTAGCGTGCAACGACCACTCCAATCGCATGTTGTTGCACTACGGCACCGCTTTCCGCAGTTTCCGAATCGAAAATATAGACCTCGGTCGGGCGACACGCGCTCGAGAGAACCCTGGTTCCCGAAAAAGATCACAAAAGATCGATCCGAAAAATCTAGCACGGGCTACGACCGTGATTCTGTCCGGTCCGTATGCCGCGCGCGAGGAGGAGAAGAGCCACCGCAAAGTGTTGAGCCGAGGAAGGAGACGGAGAGGAAAAGCTCGGGAGGAAAAACAGAAGCTCGGATATAATTGGAGCTCAGCCAGTTTCCCAAATGATGACAAACGAGCTTTGAATGCATTCTCTCGCTCGCGTCTAACGATGCAACGTTATTCCGTAACTACAATGAACTGGCTTGGAGAACTTTCTCGTTCATGCAAATGGCCCGCAGTCGTACGCGCTGCGCCGCCGCCGCCGATCCCCCGATGAAACTCTCTCCAAAACGCTTGGTTTCTGCTGCCTTCGGCGAGAAACTAGAAGTCTCCCGCCGCGAGAACAATGAGGAGACACTAGAACGGGAGAACGAAAGACCACGGTCACGAGAAGCGGATGGAATCATTCGAAACCGAATATACAAAAGGTCAGTTCTCAATTTGACGGAACTCCACGAACCGTGCGAACAAGCGCAGCCGTTGTATCACCTTTGCCGTTGACCGCCGACCAGATTCGGTGCAACGGTATTCGCTCCGAATCTGCAGCGATTGAAGGTCGCCAACGGCGGAAGACGTCAGGCGGACCTCCTAAAGAATACCGAGCCGGGTTACAACCCTCCCACCTTTCTTTCTTCGTCAAAGGCTACCGAACCAGATACCGTGTGGCTCTTTAGTCCTTCAGCTCAGGCAACGAAAAGCTCGGCCTGGTATACTACCGTCCGGTCGGTGTGGCGTACGAGCTGTGTTCATGGACTAAGCCCCTGGAAAAGCTTGAAAAGGACGAAAAAAAGGAGAAAGAGGAACAAGGGAAGTAAACACAACGTCTTATCGGACACTGCAGGCCCTTAGCCACCTCACAAAGGTCTTCAACGTAATCGATTGTCGTCGTGGACGAAAGAGGACGACGAAAAAAGGAACTTCGAAGTCCTCCTTGTTCTCAGGCCGGGACGGGTAGACTTTCTCCAACGAAGCAAACTATTGTAGGCTCGCCGTTGGGTGAGCCCGCCGCTTTTCCTCCTCTCGTGGCCAACTCTACCAAGGAACAAACGGCTTCAGGGACGGACGACCGGCCGTCCGGACGTACCGACCGACGAATGGACAGACGGACAGACGAAACGACGGCTGGACGAAGGAGGGAACGCGCGGACGAAAGATCTAAGCGACCAGTGCGCTGTAGCCTCTTCCTGCGGCGGCCAAATCGCGGCGGTTCGCTTCGCTGATTGGCCAATTACACTCAAAGGATATCCTTTGTGGCCGTAATCTCGATCAAGAAATTGTCCACTCACTCGACCGCTCGTCTGCCTGCTCGCTCTCTTTTTCCACTCTTGATTTAGAAGCACCTCCTGTCGTTGCTGCTGGTGGTGCTGGTGGTGGTGGGGGTCTGGTGGGCAGCGACATCCTCTCTTCTCCCCTACTGCACTTCCCACCCGACCATCACCGCGGCGACCGCAGTCGCTGCTCCTTATCGTTAACGTCGACGTTTTTTTATCCCAACCCCTTTTGAGAATGCTATCCTTTCTTAGTGACGTCATCACGTAAATGGGAACAAGTAACTCAGAGGATGGAGAGGACAAGGACAACGAGGCTTTGGGACGGTGACCGTTGGTGTCGAAGCGGTTACAACGGCTATACTGCGCGAGACCCAACCAATCAGAGGGAAAACACCGCAGGGCACAAAAGAGAAACGGCGGCGCTAACGAAAGTGAAGAATGTTTAATAACGCCTTGACGGCGGACAGGGATACAAAGGACCTCGGACTCGAGTTCGCCGTGTCGCTTTGGTTGCTCAGGGACCATAGTGGACCTTCCGCCTCTGTCGAGGAAAGAGTTTCGACCTTCACGGTGCCACTCGTGGGTCTTTGAACAGCGTGATTGACCTGAAAGGCTCGCTTTGTAGTGTCCGAAGTGAAGCTGAAAGGCCGGAAACCGCCCCCCACTCCCCCTCGTTTTCCGCACCGCGGGTCTGAAGTCGGATCTCCGTCGATCCTGCTTCACAGGGAACCGAAAAGCTTCTGCATATGAAGAGAATCGCTTGCCGTGTGCTTGTAGTTCTCGAGAAATTCCCAAGAGTTAAGAAGAAGCAGGGAGCCCAGGAAGACACTCCTCCTGCGATCGAGCGGGCGTACGCCCTGCTCAGGGTCGACCTGCCCTAACTTCGAAGCCTTAAAGCCATCGGAGGCGTCGATTCGGCGGGGCCGCCAGCTGAGAATGAGCGTAACAGAATGAATACGTTACGACGGCGGCGCGGCGTCGCAGCGAGCGCGCTTGGGAGTGAGTCAAGGGTGCATTCGAAAGGTGCTCCTTTCCCGCTCCTGAAATAAGTTGGAAAACGAGGTCTGGGACTTGGGACTCCGAACTGAATCCAAGGACCTCCGAAACATTCGAACGCGGCGAGGCGAAACTATTTAATGACAAGCAACTTCTTCGGCTTGCAAATCGCGGACGCGCTCTCGCTCGCTCGCCCGCAGAAAGCTCCTGTATTTGGGTGGAGTGTCGGCATTAGGTGCCTCGGTTGACCCGTTGGATGTCGTCGTCGCGAGCATACTTTCTCACCGGATCAGTGCTCTCGGCACTTGGAGTCGAAGCATTCACCGGGACAACAGGAATTCTGTATGCAACACGACAATGTTGGGTAACTCACCTGCAATAAAATAGATAAGACAAGGCTTAGACTCGGAAGGGAATCGTTAGATACATTTTCAAATTCGAAGGCGTTTGGAGTGCGACATCGGACAAGATTAGCCGATGTGATTCTAGGACAGACATTGCGAGGCCGAGCGGGTCGCCCAAAAGGATCGCAAACCCATCTTCGGCCAGGAGGGCGGTGCACGCTCTCTGCTCACGAGCCGAATCTGTACTTCCGAGTTTTCGACGGCACCTAAAGCGCAGTGTCGGTCAGAAGGCAGGCTGGCTGGCTGGCTGGTCGGATAGCTGACAAGCCGGCTGGCAAGCGAGCAGGCTTTGAAGAGGAGTCTTTTCTATTTCTAATGCGTTCTCTCGTTAACATGAGAAGAGGTGATCCTTCAAGTCGGCGCCTCGGTTCCTCTTCGCCATTGAACGCAGCCCCGAGCAGGTCGTCGGCGTCGTCGTCGCCGCCCGGCTGCGCCCGACCCGCATAAAACGAATTTAAGCAGCGGCAAGTTTAAATAGCTGATGGATGAAGCTTCATTTGGGCTTCAGCTGCTGAATCTCCTGAATATCTTTTTGTCATACCCATGGACACCCACGCAAGCAAGCAGGCACGCACGCACCCACGAGCGCTGGCTCGCGCCCATCCACCAAAATCGGTCGAACTACCGACCGACCGACCGACAAGCCAACGGACAAAGAAGAAAAAAGAGACGCCACGAACCCACCCCATGTACAGCACACGCCCTCGATGATCTACTACTCGTCGGATTCGTTTCCTTTTCAGAACCGCTCCACGGGACTGAACTCTCGGACCTTTGCACCACGACTGAGCTTGCCATCTTATTATTCGTTACGAACGATGATTCATGTTATCGACCAGTGGGAAAACTTGGGACAGAGCCATCACCATTGGGGCCGCATTGTTTGGTTCGAAATCGCGTGATTGGCTCGAATTCGCAAAAGACGCCGATGGGAACTTCGCGAATTTTAAAATCAAGGATTCGGAAGGAAGCTGTGCAAACTCAAACACAACGTAATCTTCCAGATTGCGGAGTAGGAAACTCGGTCCACACCGAGTGAACTCATTAGGGCAGCTGTCCCGCGAGCGCACGCTTTCGTTTCTAGAGCACCGCGGAGATCAGGGGGAAAAATGTCACTTTCCACTTGGAGCCCGATGTGTCGATTCCCTTAGGCGAGTTTATTATGCACAACGATCTTTTTTCTGCCGTTTCGCAGCAGCCGCGCCGCTGGTGTTGCTGCCGCTGCTGCTGCTGCAGCTGCAGGGACTGCTGCCGCGTAACGTATGTATGTTCCAAGTACGGAACCGTTATTTCTCCTTCTTCTGCTGCTGCTCCTCGCAGGTGCATGAGCGAGCAGCTGGCTTGCCTGCCTGGCTGCCCGGCGGTCCGTCGACCTGGCTGCCTTCCCTCGTTTGCTCGGTTCGTTCCAACAGCTTGCTTGAGCCTGACACGCTTGTAATGTATGCATAGCAAATAATGATTTTACGTGAACGCGATAATACAGCGCTCGCAGGCAGCCAGCAAGCCATCGTGCAGGGAAAGAGCACGGCACCACGGCGGATAGCGAGGACTCGGGCGTCACTACGAAACGGACGAAGAGAACCCTAGAGACCCGACGACGTTATTCCAGTTCAGCCACTTCCAACGCTTTTTCCCCTCTCCCTCTCAAGTTCCGCTTCCGTTTTGGCTACCAGCACCTCAGAGACCATGTACTTTCAGAAGTGCTGAGCTAGCGACTCGATTGACCGCCATGCCGAAGTTCCAGCTCCGGGTTCAGAACTTCTGCGAAGAAGAAAAAAAAACAGCGGAACAGCGAAAACTTTCGCGGGACTCGAACCGAATAGAGAACAGCATGAACAGAAGCGCTTGTTTGTCGCGATTTGCATTCAAATTTGTCGACGTGGCCGAACTACGAACGCGTAGGAACTCAAGAGCCTTTGTTCGCCTCAGTCCTCGTTTCGCTTGGGAGGTTTCTCCATCAACGCGTTGGGAACATCAGACCCCTCTAACGTCGAGCGCAGCATCCTGGCATTTGCGTAATTCCAGGTAAGCTGAGCGCTGACTCTTCATTTTTCATCCGCCGTTAGAATGGATCTCTCCTTCCCTCAGCTCTTTCCACCTCGTTCACGCCCCCTATCCGGCCGACGGTGTTCCGTGGAAAATTTCGGAGGTAGGGCGAGGGCATCGGTCGGTATTGGAATCGAATAGGAGAATAATAGGAGCTCGTCGGGCGGAAACGAGTGCACGGCTTAGCTGTGGGATGAGAAAAGCCAGACAGAGCGAACGGGAGAGCAGGCGAGTGAGCTAGCGAGCGAGCGTGGATCCGTTCCGGGAGTGAAGCAAAGAATGATTATTAATAGATGCATTGGCTGTGCTAAATACACATTAAAATTTAATCAGCCCTGGTATTCCATCAGCTGCTCGAGGGGTTGGAGGCCGAGCTCGAGGAGGGAGGGGCAACGCTCGCTAAGCTCGATCATCACAATGTTCGTTAAACCACGCCACGATCGTGATATTTTCCGTCCGGACAAGGGAAGCCAAAGGCGTTTCAAAACGACCTTCAAACGCCCCGGGCTCGTTGCTGGAACGAGTTTTCCAGCAACAAGATCTTCGATTCTCCAAACTGGAAAGGAATGGCGACGCTTTCCGGGACAGGAAAAAGACGGATGTTTTCAGTTTGTGCTTTCTGCTCCGTTCGCATACCAGAATCTCAAACCCCAAACTCGACATCTGAATCTGACTCGCATTCCAGCGAGTTTCCGTCCTCGTCTCCAACTGCTTTATACGAATGTGAGCGCCACGCGGGCAGCTTAGTGGAAGAAGACGCAAACAGGCCGCCGATGCACGGATAACAACGAGCAAAAGGGGGCAAACAACCGAACCCCCCGTCGCTTCTCCCCTCGAGTCCCCCCCGTCCTCCTTGCGTCCCGGCATCCATGAGCTCGCTGGCAAACGTCTGGGAATTCCAAGCGGCTGGCAAAGTCTCGGCGGGTATTGGGTTATTCCAGAGACTGTTCCAGACTCAAAGTATCCGCATGCATTCACCAAACGCCCTCTGGAGAATTCTTGGTCTCGTAGGAGATCCATAGCTCTTGTGGTGGGTTGCTATCGGACGAACCGATTACGAAAGCAAACGAGGCTGCGGAATTCTTCCCAACGTCTTCTCCCAGAATCCAGCTGGATGAAAGTGCGTCGTTCTGTTGGCGTGCTCGTTCTCATCGAGGGTTTCGATAAAGGAGCAGAGCATGTCCTGAAGGAGCTGCACGTGGTCGCGGAGCTCGTCCGCTGCTCCTGGACGAAGTTCCGAAGACGTTCAACGTTTGTTGAGAACTTCGAAGTCGACGAACTCTTCTGGAGTCTTCCGTCAGGTGTTTTAGAAGAAAAGGACGCCGAGTCCCGGGACTCTGAAGAACGAAGCGACCTACGCAGAAAGCGTGAGTGCGACGGCGACAGTGAAGGCCTGCAATCAGTCCGACGAACACGGGGCCCATATCTCATTGAAGTCCCTCAGGGAGTCGTGCCGCCGGCGGTACAGTGGCAATTTCAACGTCGAGAAGAAGTCTATGACAACGAAAGAACAACGACGCAATTTATTACCTGTTAGCACTCGCTCCCCTCGGTGCTCTCTCTTCTTCCGTTCGTCCCCCGGTCCGCTTCAAGCCCCGGTTCAGGCCCTGCGCCCACTTTTCCGCTGTTCGCCCCAATGTTCATCGTTTCGTTTTCTCGACGCTCTTCTCCGTTACCCCTGCGCTTGATCCACTTCCAAATGTCGTGTCTTCGTTCGTCACTCCAACTTCTAAAACATTCGGTAAACAACAGCAAATGGCTCGTTTCGCTTTGCGAAGTTTTCGCTTCGCAGTTACTTTGAAGACGTTATCCCCCCTTACCGCCCTCCCTCCTACGCAGTGCGCTTGCACACTGCGCAAACGCCCGCACGGGTTCGGGTGAAATACAGAGATATATATAACCCGGAGTTTTGCGAAAAAAAAAAACTCCATCGCTCACGGCGTTACAGCTGCCTCCGGCACGGGAAGAAGCAGGAGGAGAGGAGAAGACAAGTAGGCACCGCCTGACTATACTACTACTACTACTACTGTATAAAGTGGACAAAACACCTCCGGACGAACTCAACGAGCAGACTCTGTCGCCGCTATTCGAGTACGCGAGCGTCTGTCAGGAGTGTCCAACTTTTCCTCCTCCCGTTCTCTCAATGGAATGGTGCTTGAGTGGCGGAGCCTGCACTTCCAATTTGAAACCTGAGCTCTGCGCCCAATATTCGTGCTCCTTGAGATGAAATTCATCCTCCTGCGAGGTGAGAGAAAAGTTGCGAGTGCTCGGATGGAGTCAGCACTTTTCCCCACATCCCCCGTTTTCTCCCACGTTCCCGATTTTCCCCTCTAGGGAGGAGCTAGGTGTTGTTGGCAGATGGGATAGAGAGTCTTTTACACTGCTAACCCGCCAAATCAGCTGATCACCAGCAGCTAAAAGAGCGCCAAAATTTGAATTGGAATTAGATTTCTGCAGCATCTTGCGTTCGACATTGAGCAAATAACCGAGAGAAAAGTTTGATCTCCGTCCAGCAACGCAGCATCCCGACGGTATGACTTAACAGCAACATATCTCATGCGCCAAAAATTCGACTGTAGCCGATGCTGCTGACTCTGCACCTTTTCGCGACGACCTGCTGAACATCTCGACGAACTCAGAAATCAATGTGATGCAAAGTGATGATAGCTCGATGCCCTGGCTCGTGCAAACAGAATACATCTCAACGCACGAATCATTTAAATGACAACGAGGCTCCAGCGTCGCGTCCCTGTCCGCCGGGGAGCTTTGCGTCCCTGACGCGTTGTGCAACATCGGCTTCCGCTTCGGAGGAACGGAGGCAGGGACGTGAAAGAGGCTCGGAGAGAGATCCGCGAGAAGAAGCTCGAAGGTAGCCGGAGAAGGAAAACACAGACTGGCTGGCTGGCTGGCTGAGAGGGAGGCAGGAGTGTAGGGACGCAAGGAAACGCGGCGCGCTGTGCGCCGAATGCTGAGATGCGCAATTTATATACAAACGCGGCTAAATATTGCATTAGAGTGAGCGATAGATAGCCAGATAGCGATCGCGGAAGAGAAATGGAAAGAATTGAAAGAGAATGGCGGAGCCAGGGACCGCGGCCGCTGACGCACTGCGTCGAAGTGGCAAGCTGGCCGAAAAACAATTTATATCCGCCGTCGAAAAACTTTTCAATATTTTACCTTCCACCGGCGCAACTTCGAGCGCGAACACCACCAACAGCCCAAAGTGAACGAGCGCGCCGGCGCCGGCGTGCGAGTGAACAAGCCAGTCACGGGAAAAAGGGGAAAAAAAAGAGGAGAACCTCCGGCAGCGTCATCCTTACCACAGCGAATGAAATGGTCCTGATTCAGCGTCACAACTAGGAACCACTTTCCATCGTCGAGTTCCACATTTCTCAGAGAATATCTATCGCCATCGAAATATTCCGCTTCCCTCTCCCTTTTGAGGTCGGAAAATCCCATCTTCTTCTTCTCTCGCAATCTCCTGCCCTGTCTCTCTCGCTCTTTCTGACGCTCCTGAACAAATGCAAGAAAGCAATTTCCAGGACACATCGAGTCCGCGCAAATACTTGAGAGTGAATTCAAGAAGGTCCTGCGCTCCAGGACGGCAAAACATCACCTACCGGGAGGCAAGATGATTTGCTTGCGCATCATGCTTTGCCTTTTCGGCATGGCAGTCACCGTGCGCGCGGAAGCAATCGATCGATTTCCAATAAAAGCCAACGAGGAACCCGATTCACGTTACCCACGGGAAGTTTGTCAGATTTACCACTCGTGCGAGGCTTCTTGTTTGTCAGAGCTAACTATCTCGGACCGTTCGCCGCGATTACGGAACCCCAGCTGGAAATTAGGTCCTATCCTCGCGGGTAGACTGGCTTCGCGAACGCTATCGAAGATGAACCAGCATCGAACATCGAGCATTTTCTCTTTCTTGCTTGGCTGGTCCGATGGCTCGAATCCCGCGCAATCGTTCGCGGAAAATGGGCGAGAAGACCCGTGCGCGAATGGGGGTGGATCCCGTTTGTCCAATCAGGCGACCAGCGTAGCCTGCAGTCTGCCCGCTAGCTTCCTCGAGCAATTTGTGCGGTACTGTCTTTGTTTCTCTCAAATGTCGTTCGTTCGTTTCTTGTGCGCGAATCGAACGCCCCGTCTCCCCTGGTCCCCATATAGGTCCCCCGCAGATGCCGCCGCCGCCGTGGAAGGTCACCAGGAGGCGAATTATACGACCGAGCGAACAGGAGGAGGAGAACAACGACGACGACGACGATGGCGACGCCGCTCCCGCGCCGATGACGTGGAAGAGCACGGCAAGAAGGAGAATTTTCGCCCTCGGGGACAGAATCTATTGATCATTTATTGAGCACTAAATTGGTGGGCGTCGGTCGCCGACGGCCCGCGGCTATTCCTAATTGTTGGAGCGCTTGCTCACTCACTCAGTCACTCACTCCGGCTTGCTTGGTCGTTTGCTTGCTTGCTTGCTTGGCTGTCCGGTCGCCCGTTCCATGAGTCTGTCGGTCGTTCCTCGTTGCCTCGTCCGGCCACCACCACGTACCAAACTCATCGTAAAATGTCGCTGCTCCGTAAGTTCGTACGTCCGTTCGTCTATCTATCCGTCCTCCTCCGGACTCCGATCGTTCGTTCATTCGTCCGTGCGCTCGTCGTCGTCGTCGTGGTCCACGTCTCCGGGAGCCCGAGGCGTCGAAATATACTCGCGCAGCGTCGGAGTCGCCCATAGAATATTTTATAAAGCCTCCTCCTCCTCCTCCTCGTCTTCCGCAGTTTGCTCGACCAATTGTCATCCACCACTGCTACGTTCTCCAGAAGCCCATGGACAAGCACTCGCTTCCTCTTGCGATCGTATTTCGGAGACCCCGCGGACTATTTGCGAAACCGAGGGAGCGGGGGAGGGCGTTACACCTCGAATTCGCCATGTTCAGAATCTGATTAGTTCTCCAAGGTTCCCAAAAGTCATATCAATCTAAAAAACAGAGAAGACACAATCTCCATAATCCCATTTTCTCATGAAGCCGCAAGAGCGTAGTCTGAGTTCTTATTAGTTCTTTGCATTCTACGAAGTCCTCCATAGAGTATGCATCCCGGGCGTCCATCCCTCGCATGATTAGCGAGCATCATTAATTTGTCGACGTTGGTGATATCTTGCCAATTTCGCCACTCAGACCACGGAGGAAAAATGGACAGGATTCCACAAATCACAGCTAACAAATGAGTGGTAAGATCATCGAAGACATTGCTGCTCGAAACCCCGTGATTTGGTGTCTGAGTGAGCCATGCTGTTCCTTGGCCATGTACGCTGTGTACGATGTGCTACTATACACTACGTCAATCGGTCTCAGGCTTTGTTGGCCACTGGGGTGCTTGCTAGCAAGCTGGCAGGCCCGGCTGCTGATCGCTTGTCCAGTTGGCAGAATGCTGTGTTCAGGCATGATCCCTCGAGACCTGAATCTCCTTTTCACCAAGGTGATAACAATATTGCGACCGGTCCTAGAAGGCGGTTCTTTGGCGGGCTGGACCAGGTTCCCCAGTCGCTTTCGTGCTCGCTCGCTTTCCCGTGTTCCTGGCCGTCGGCAGGCCCGAGAGAAGGCCGCCTGCAGGCTGGATAGCTGTTTGCCAGCTAGGTCAGCCAACTAACTGGCCTCCAAGCAAAATGGTCGTCGGCTCGATGGCCACCTCTTTGGCTTGCGCGCGCTCCTCCGAAGAGAATAGCAGCTTATTTTCTTCCAGCCATCTGCCATCTAGCGCGAACGTCTACGACAGGGGCCAACGAGCTTTCGAAGGTCTTAGCTTATCTGGAGCCGTCGCACGAAAATCTTCAGAATTTACATAAGCCTACTGCTGCAGGCCAACCGGCTGGGCCTCGGCCGCCTTCCCGTCCGCCGGGGCGTCCGGCGAAGCCTGCCGCTCGAACCCCTTCCGACCACCTTCGCCTTGGTCGAGCGTTCGTAAGAAGGTACGCGCGAGATGGTTTAACCTTAATTATCTCTGGATTATAAGCCGCAAGCTCCTCTTTAGCACTCAAGATAATAACATTACTTCTCCTCATCGTGCTCCTGGCCCACTTCAAAGGCAACGGGCCGAGAATTCCGGGGAGAGATCAGGGCTGCTGCACGAACAACCCGCCAACCAACCCAACGGACGGACAGACGGACGAAAGGACGGACGCAACCAACGAAACGAGGAAGGTTAGGTGAGCTCGCAAACGGAGGAGGCAGCTCGGGCAAAGTTCAACAGAGCGGAGCTTTCAAACCTAAAGTTGAAAGTTATCATCGCACTCGCGGCTGCTCTGGTTGCTGAGCCAGGCCCACTCGTAACAGGGAGTGCAGGAGATTCATTCGGAATTTTCTCGAAAATTTTTGCCTTTCAACGCTCGCCCGCTTCCTTCTCCTTTGTTCTCATCGTCGTCGTCGTCGTCGAGATAACAAGGGACTCTCCCCGAGTTGCGCCGCCGCCGCCGCCCACCGACGACGCAGGAGATTCGCCGAGGAAAGGGGCGAGTCCCCCCGACCGCCCGCCTGCCAGCGGGCTAAATAGCTTTGAAGTATGCAGCATCAGTAGCGGCAGCGACGTCTCGAGCAAACTCTCCTTAACCTGCGATCTAATGAGGGTCGTTAAACTTCTCGGAGTTCCGCCGAGGAACGAGTCGCAGAAGCTCCGTCGAGTGGTAGGGAATCCTGTTCCTGCACCAAACTGTCTTGACTCCGTTTTGATCTCACAAAGGGCTCAAAGGGTTTTGATTTTGGAATTCCCCGACCGGCGGCGGGCGGCGCCCTTGGCCCTCTCGCTCGATCTCATGAACTCCAGGCGTCTTGCTGTCGAAGCATCTGGGCTCCGAGTGCACAAAATTCGACACGGGATCACACCCGTTCTCACCCTCTCTCGGCTATTTCTGTGGTGCGACCTGATTCTTGAGATTCGAGATCGCTGGCTCGCTCGCGTTGTGGAGGGAAGAACTCCACCTCCAATGGCCCGAAACCCTCGGCGGACCTATATACGGCGTATATAATACGAGAACCACCGACTTTGGAACAGAAACTCCGGAGCACGGTGCTCACGATGTTTGTTGAGGAGCATTTCCGCAGCTTGTGCAGCGTCTGAGCGTCCGTAGTCCGAGTCCACCAGCATTTACGGAACTTGAATTTGAGGTTGGATTGTCACCAACGCGTTGCAACGTTGACGGAAACGAGACCAGCCGGCCACTTCCGGTGCCACTTTCAGGAAGTCTGACGATGAATCAAAAGTCGGATTCCAAGCCTCGCTGGCTCACTCTCTGTACACATACATACACCAGTCAATGTTTTCCCTAAATCATAGCCGCGTTGGCAAACCACCCGTCAGACCCCATATCTCATCCAGCAACGCTAGTTGACACGCGTCGTCAGCTGTTGTGAAATTACGACGAAGTAGACGACGATTCTCTCACTCTCGCTCTCGAGTTTTCATCCCTCACAGTTGAGTTCAACTAGTTTGATGACTTATTCGTTCTGCCTGGCAAGTTCATCGCCTAGAGACTATAGCTCCTGACGTCGAAGAGGGCTCCGTTCCAGAGTCCAGAACTGGATTTCAAGTTCATGTCTAGAGGTTGTCCCAGTTTCCGGTGATTTCGCGCCCGAGTCGATGTCGACAGTGTTTTCGGCATCACTGCGGCTCGTTCGGTGTTTTTCCTCCGCAAGCCCAGTACGCGCGAACGATCCTTTATGACCGCCCATATGCATAAGAGCTGCTGCTGGTCTCGCAACGGCACGCAGGGTGGTCGAGCCGCGAGTCAGCCGAAGGGCTAAGTTAGCAAGAACCTACTATTTTCGGATAGCAATTTGTGTCCAACATAGGTGGCCACGTTGGTGAGCACGGCTGGCTACGCCGCCGTGTTCAGACGACCGAACTAGACGCAATTAGTTCACAGTTGAGTGCAAGAGGGGAGAGCCGAGTGTTAGAACTCGGCTGGTAAGCAACTCCCCGAGAGAAACTCACCACAAGAACGCTGCATAAGAGCACCAAGAGTATACGAAGGCCTCAGTATTAGGTGCGCGACTAAAAATCTCCACCGGCCCCGCCCGGAAACGCTCATAATATCACCGTCCAGTACGGCCCGTGGCGAGAAAATATTTAGTCGGTGCCATTTTGAAGCCAAGAGCAGGGAACTACGAAGGCGAAGTTTCAGGGAAGCACAGTATCGTCCACGTTGGTTGTTCTAGGAGCAGGATGTAGACGAGGAGCAGAAAGACGACGTCGACGACGACGACGAGGAGAATGAGGACGATGAGGAGGTGGTCGAGCACTCGACCTTATTAAAATTTGATGCCGACCATTTCCTCATTACATAGAGTCTCATTGCTGGTGTTAGAGCGTCTATTCCTCGAATTCCTCTCCATCGTCTTATCATTCTCCTCGTCATTCCTCCTCCCGGCCGCAAAACGAAACTGGTAAGTTTAATTTCTGAGACGATGAACGAGAGTAGTAAGAGAAACAAGCGGTCCAGCTCGAGAGGCCACACACGGCCCCGACCCAAGCCAGGAGAACGACGTGTGCTGGGAAACGAAAGAAGCCAACGAACATAACTGAATGAAACCACAGCTGTTCTCTTCGGTTGTAACCGCAAGTCGCCCTCCTCATTGGCCTTAGACTCCTGCCTCCACAGCAGACGGGCGTGGTGGTTATGGACACTGTCCACCGCTCTGGAGTTTCTGTCCGGGGCCGTGTTGATTCTGCTCCAGGGTCTGCAGCCATGCCAATGGTTAAAATGGAAGCAAGAGACCCCAATTACGGCAGAGTGCAGTGCAGAGTGCGCCGCTTGAATGTTCGCTCGCAGGATCGAAAGGCTGCTCTGCTGAGGATCTGTTTCTGTTTTTCGCAAAGGTCGTGGCGGCGGAAGCAGCGCTGGAAACAACGGAAGCAGCGGCGCGGGCGTTCTCGTTTTCAACCGGGAACTGACTTCGTATACAAAACTAATCAGTTCGAGCGAGCTCAGGATGGCTCAGCGCTCCGAAGGCCGAACGCCGATACTCGTTGTTTCTCGCCCATAATCAATGAAGTTGGCTGCGCTTCCATGAATTCCCTGGATATCCTGCTTGCTTCGACGTAGGATCTCGTTGGATGAACAGCGTTATAGATGGCTGCTGCTCTTGCTGTTGGTGATTTTTGGCCAAAAAAGAGAGCACTCGCCGAAACCACCGACCGCCCGACGCTGGCAGCCGCAGCACACGCAATCAGTCAGTTGAGCAGTGAGCAGGTACGTAGACCACACCACGATCATTTGCAGCGATGCTGCCGGCCGCATGGCCATCACGGACGCAGGAACGACGACGACGGCGGCGATCCGAAGGTTGGAGTAAGGCCTTGTGGATGGCTGATGCTGTCCTGCCGCAACCGCCTACTTTTTATGCTTTGCTCGCTGTGTGATCAAGAGGAGGACGGCAGGCAGGCAGGCAAGCAAGCAACCAGGCAAGCTGGCAAGTAAGCCCTTCACTTGGATCCTTTCCTCCTCTTGCAGACTGGATGCTGGCATGGCTCGCCTGCTCAGACGACTGAATGCGACCGCGGACTGGAGCTGACAGCGTAGACCGCCCCTTCGTGATTGCGTCTCCAGGGCTCAGTCAATGCGGACTCGGCGCCACCGCCGCTGTCGCAGCAGTTCCCGTCGTCATCGTGGACCATGCTCAGGGAAAAGACGGAACACGTGGACACTACGGGAGAGCGGGAGGGCCCGATTTCCCGCCGTCAGACGATGCGGCGACTTATCAACAACAGAAGAAACTCCGAGAGGCATCACAAAGAGTTGTTGAGAACTCCTCATCGGACGCTTCAGAGATATGTTGTGAGATGCCACAACGAGGCAAAAGGACAATGCTCTCCTGACGAAGACTTCCAAACGCGGGCGGGGTCCTCCGATGAAAAGGAATGGAGAGAGGACGCGTTTGGCAGGGGGAGTATGGGGGAATCCGTTTCAGGTTGTGAGGTGTGCGGCAGACAACAGCTGATCAAGTTCGCCGCTGCCCCTTTCCGGCTATATGTATTATATGTTCGTGAGTTTGCATCAATTTATGTACGAACTTTATGATGGAAGAGCGGTCGGGGCTTCCGCGCACCCGCTGTTCGTTTGAGAGGGGAAGGCTGAGGTCACTCCCTAATGAGACTTTGAAAGCACGCTCTGCGCGAAGCCAAGTCGGTGGATGCGTGAGATTTTGCCTCATGCACCAAGTCTTCTCGACCGGGCAAAAGAGGAGGGACGAGGTTCCCGCTGCCCACTACGCTCACTCAGTGAAAGCTGAATCCCTGTATCGTTGGCAGCAGACTATCGTTACACCCTGCTTTGGCTCTTTTCTCTGGCTTCTTTGGCCTTTTTTCGAGGTGGTACCCAGCCGCGCGGCTTCTCCAAGAGCTTCTTCATCGCAGCGAAAAACGCAGGCGTGAAGAGTTCGCACGCCACGTCGGCTTGAGGGATGGCCACTCACTCTCATTGATCGATTGCGTCCTTTAGACAGGCAACCAAAGATCCGACTGCCTGGCAGGGAGGCATCCTGACCAACCGACCAACGAGCCACACAGGACGCCAAGCAGACAGCCTGGCGGATAGATGCCCAGGAGACCGACCGCCGTCATCGGCTCTGTAACGCCGCGTAACCTGGCGCCGTGCCTTGAGTATGGGAGCTCTTGCTTCTCCTGACCTGTTTCGGAGGACAGTGAAAGGACAACATTCACGTCGCTTGAGCAGCCTCGAGAAGTTGCCGACGCCTCGGCTGGACACCGCGTGTGAAGAAGCTCAGGACATTCTTTGGGATCTCTCGGTGATTCGGCTCGATCCTCCGAACAAAAAAAATGCGCCAGATATTCGATTGGAATCTAGAAGTGGCACATAAGAACCATTTTGCACCGAATTCGTGACAATATTCGTTCGGAGTGCACGGAAAACGGCGTTTGGGCCTCGGAAACGACATGAAGAGCTCCGAGTCTGAGGAGGCATGAGGCCGTATAACAAGCACTGGAAGCCGATACCAGCTCTCAGTCGCCAAAGAGACAAAGTAACGGAGAGTTAACATTGTGAATAATTACTCCCAATCGGCTGTGTTACCGCCGCTCCGGCCCATGCGGCTCAAGAACTTCCAAAAGTTCGCTCTGAGGCCCTCGTCTGCCTCCACCACCGCCGCCATTACCCGCTTGTCCGATTCCTTATTCTCTTGGTTTAGTTGCAAATCGCCTTTGCTTAGCCGGCCGGTTGACTAACAGACCGACTCACAACGTACGCACGGACGGACGGATGGATGGACTGACGGCTCGCCAGAGTCAGACTCACCCCGGTAAAGTGGCTCGCGACTTCCAATACGCTAGCGAGCAGGGTAATTGGAAGACAATTATCCATCCTACACGACACAGTTCCCTCCTTCTTTCAGCCAGCAGACGGGAGAAGTCACGCGAACTTCGCGAACGCAAAGGCCGAAGTCGTTCTCACCTGATGACCTTAGGGACGCGAACAACTGATCTTATCGGAGCGAGGCGGTATCTCCGCAAGTAGTGCAAATGGATGCAAGATTAATATCCATTAAGTTCTTCTTGCCACCTTATATCGGAGTTCTTCCCAGAGAAAGACAGTTTCGCAGGCAGGCGGTCGGTCGGTCGGACGAACGAAGTGGCGTCAAGGCCGAAGTCTCCGTCTTCTTCCTTCTGCTCGTTTCGTTCCCTCTGCAGCAGGATCTGACCTCGCTCGGCGCTCGGAAATAAAACAACTTCGAAGTTCGCTCGAACGGATCTCGTTTGAATCGATTCTGGATCCGTCGGACCCCATGGAACGTAAGAGCTCATAAAAAAAAACTCCGGAGAGTACGAAAGCGGCTACGGAGGAAAAAGCCTAGCTCCGCGTCCTCCGCAGTTGCTGCTACATCGCCTTTGCCTTATAGTATAATACTTGTTCCATGCTTTGTCGTGATGGTTGTAAGGCGAAGCCAACAAGACGAGGGGAATCATTACTCTGGATATAATTAGATTCCGTTCAAATGTTGTGTGTTTGAATGATTCAGAAGCATCATCTTCCTCTCTGCCGCGAGTCGGAGCGATTCAGAGGGGGGATGAGGGAGGGGAAGGAGAAAATCACTGAAGCGCACGATATGTAGCCAAACTCTAGGTGAACACATCGGGTCATGAAGTCTACGACCACATGACGACCGCGATGACAGCCCCGACTTTGATCATTCACTCACTCCCTGCCTGCCTGCCTCAGTCACTGAGACCGCCGAACGAGAAATGGAGTCAGAGGAATTCCACTCGCTTCAATTTCGCCTTCCATCCTCTGCCGCCACCGCCGTCATCGCGAACTCACCCACATCCGATCCTGGCGGCTGGTTGGCATGCGCTCGGTTAACCCAGTTTCGTCCTCTATCCCATACGACAAACTGCTCCCGCGTTTCCGACCGTCGAGCAAGCCCAAGGCAAGTCTAAAGCCAAATCAACTTATACCAGCTTGTGCTGCGCTGGTGCCACTGCTGCTCCCGCAACGGCACTCACGGCACAATTTCCGTTTTACGACTGGATCTAACAGCGCGTGAATTCAAAACACAATTTACGTTCGTCCAGCCAGCCATCAGTTCACTGCTTCTTCCATCTCGGCGATTCGGTCTACTTCCATATCGAGATTGTTCTGTTCTGACGACTTCGGTCTCTTGAGTTTTTCTCAGACCCGCTCTGCTGTCACTCTGTGATTCCCTCTGGTATTCTGCGCGTTTTCGCTACCTGTCTCCCTCGATTGCGCACTTCTTCTTCATTTGTCGAGGGAAGCGTCGTCGTCTCGGAGAAGGTTTTTTTCCTCCAGCTCCGTTCTCGTTTCCAGCGTAGCACGTCCTCGACGAGCCTTCCGAATTCGAGGATTCTCCGCCTGGTTATGCTTTGAGTGATTCGTTCCACGCCCTGGATGACGTCGTCGCGATTTTTTTGCGTTTCGCGTTCCAGAGTTTGCTGTGACGTGCTCTGCCTCCCTCGCTCGGCCGGGACGGCTAGCAGGCAAGAGGGAAGGCAGACAGGCAGGCAGGCAGTCCGTCCGCTAAACGCAGAGTGGGACAGGGAGGTCTGTTCTTGACATCGAGTTTCGCTAGCTGCCGGACCTCTCGCGTCGGCCCGGCCGGCCGGCCGTGGAGGAAAACGAGGGTCAATTGCATTGCATTCGCTCGAGGAGTTTGTATATTTATACTGCCGCTGTGGCTTCAGCTCGCATCCATCCTATCAAAGTCACATTAGGAACAGACTGACTACGACTACAACTACCACTGCTACCAACAACCGACCAGTTCGACAAAACAGCGGCCATTGAGTCAACGAGCAAACGAGCCAGCACTGTACGAGCATGTCAGGCGGTCTACGGCAGCGTCTGATGACGCTGAGTGTGCGCCAAAAAAAAATATTCAGTGGCTTCCGACCACAATCACATCCAGCATCCACATCTGTTTCCGTAGCTCGCGTTAGGTGATTACCTGTGATAGTTCAGAAAAGAACTCGAGTGGTTGAGTGGGGTAGCGCTACGTTGCGTACGGCTTGCTTGGCTTTCCGAGTTCTTCGCGGGAACCAGTGAACGAGGAGGGTAGGCGCACCGAGTTCGCTGGCAGGGATGAACACTGATCTGAGTGCTTTCAATCTTTACAAGGTTTTCGTTTTCCCGAACAGTGGAGGGTTTTTCTCATGTTGGCGTTCGGTTTTCTTTTCGGTTCTCCTGCTCCCGTCTATTTCTCTCGAGCGGCTCAGGGAGGAAAGCTCACGGAGCGAGTTGTGTTTTGAGCGTGCGTCGAGTCAATTCCACGGCTCCCGCTCAGACTCCATACCACGCGTCTGTTGAAAGAGCAGAGCAGAGTTGCGCACGCACTCGGGAAGGCTTTCCTCTCACATATCTGCAGTTGGAGCAAAGATTCGAAGCAAGATTCGATCGTTGAGAATTGTGAGGTGTCTGCGAAGCCTTTCGCCCGACGTCGAGCTCGATGGAGAAAAATCAGAGTAATTATCTCAATTTTCAGCGTGTTCCAACCAAACCCAATGAGTAATTGGGTAGTGGTGGCTGGTTTTCTTTCGGGTCATACGAGCGCAAGGCTTTCATCGACATCCGGTACGTCGGGAAGGGGTTGACTCACATCGAGTAGGAGTAGGAGTTCTCTCCCGTGTCTCCAGTTTTCCTCACCTTGCCAGGAAAGTGGAGCTATTTTTTTCTTCCCAGTCAAGGAGAACGGTAAACAGAAGCGGTGTTTGAACAAGGCGGCTTTTAGCGTCCTTCCCTGCCATATATTAGGGGCTAGAAGCTGGGGCAGGCGGGCGAGTAGACGAACGGAGGGAGATAGCGCAAGGGCTCAAGTGAGGAAGACACACTCTGATAGTTCAGCAGATCTTAAAATCAGGCTGCTTTTTACCCCGTGCCGCGACCGCAGCAGAGAAGCCAGAGTTGAATTAAGGGGGAGGAGAGGCATCGCTCAGCGAGTATATTTGCCAAAGGATATTGAGAAGCTTGCGACCGAAACCTATAAATGCCGAGGCTAGATCGGAATAGAGTGGAGGCATACGGAGCGAACTCTTCCCCGCCCCCCTACCCCTCGCGCGCCAGACATTCGAAGGGAAGTCAGCAAACTTGAACGTTTTTACCTGGAACACCGGAAACGGCTGAATATTTCGAATGTTCAATCTCTGTTGCGATTCTGAAGCATCCGCGGGTAGGGGAGCGACCGATCCTCGGAGGAAATTTTCAAATGGCAGACCGTCTACGTCAATTAAAGACCACCTCGTCGTCGAGACTCCATGTCCAACCATACGTAGCGATAATCTGTGCTGGAGTGCGACGGAGACGTTCTGAGGATGAGTCGACAAATCGTCACTCCTGACGAGGAGCGAGAACAGGAGAATGACTACTCCCCTCAACGGAGTCAGCAACTGCCTAGTCCAACAGCTAGTTTGTCGAAGTCGAGGTGATCGTTCACGAAGAGCTTCTTCGTTTCGTTGTGCGTATAAGTTCTTGTGTATGTATTTACGTACGCATACGTACGCTTATTTTTCGGGAAATCTTTGACAGTGTTTTCTACCGTTTCGCCCGTGCTAGCCTCGGGCCTTGGCCGCCCGCATCTGGGCGTTCGTTGAGCTTCGGAGGTTTTTATGCTAAAATAAACAGCCAACCAGTTTTTAGGAGAACAAACATCGTTAGGCCGTGGCAACGACGACGACGACGATGACGACAAGGGAAACGAGGAGAAAGAAGGACGAACGACCGACCGACCAACCGCCCGAGCAGCGGGCGGGCACAGCCAGTGACGGTATCACCGGCGACGGCATCGCTGCCGTCACTAGAGCAGGACAAGTCATGTAGAGTAGAATGGCCCGGTCGAGATGCCAGCAAGAAGCAGCGGACCAGATCAGAAAGAAACAAAAAAATAGATAACGATCTGATATTCACTAACGAGCGACGGCAGCAGTTGCTGGCGCACTAACAGCACCCGTCACAAGTCTCTCCTTTCAGGCCTGACGACAGATGCAAGGACCGGCTCGACGAATGGATGAACGACGACATGGACAAACGGACAACGACGACAACGAAGATGCGTGTGAAACACTTCTGAGGGACGTTGCCGCCTTTTCCTCCCACTCCTGGTCCTAATTTTTCTTCGTCCTCGTGTTCTCCTGTGTCGGATGGCTTCCCCCCCCCCCCCACAACACTTGCATGATCCGCAGGCTTGATCTGGCTCCCTCCCTTTTTTCTCAGTAGTCCGAGGATAGCACTGAAAGCAACGGCTAGCAAGCAGCTCAACGAGCTTCTATCCATCATGGGTAATTGGAAGAAGTTGTGTACGCCCGCGAATGCCCTATAGCCAACCGCCCCCGGTCTGGACCGTCGCTTGCGCGTCCGTCCGTCCATCCGTCTGACTGACCGAGCAACCGTCCCCATCCGGTGGTGCCGGTTATTCCCTCCGATGTCCTCGCCGCGTCGACTCCGTCCAAGAGAGTCGCAAGACAGGGCACTTGCGGATGACGCCGTCCTCTCGAATCCGAGCATTGCGCATCTACACCTCTTTTCCTCCCTTCGACGGAGTTTGCCCCCCACCACCCACCATTCCGTTCCGCTGCTCAAGAATGCAGCGAGGAACGAGCGAGGGGAAATGAGCTGACGGAAAACGGCGTCGAGGCGTCCTTGGTCGACGCCAAGATTTTTCATGAAGAGTTTTTCTTTTCAGGATCAGTGAGTCAGTCGGTGAAGAGGATTTCGTGTGGGCGGCCGGCCGGCAGTCGACCTAACTGTCAGTAGCACGGACATCTCTCTGCATGCTGAAGCCGCGGGCCGCGTTCTTTCCTTCCTTCTTCCAGACGGTTGCGTTCGCTAAACTGGCCATCCAAGCCTAAAGCCGAATGGGTTTGCCTTGCCGCTGCCAGGCCGGCCGGCCGACTTGGCAGCCTTGCCGGCTGGCCTGGCTATCTGCGAAATCTCCGCGGCCGCGGCTGGCTTCTCCTATCTTCGGCGTACGCCGCTTCCCTTGGGTGGGTGGGTGTTCACTACCACTTGCCGGCACCGTTGCCCCAGAAGCGGTCGTTGTTGTGCATGAGGATGATGACGTCGAAAGCGACGACGACGGCGACGGCAAAAACGGCGCCTTGGCCGCCGTCGATGTACCAGTTTCGCAGCGTAGTAGTCTTGTGAACGACTCGACGACTTCGTTTATGGACCGAGTGTGAAGCGTGGTGCGATAGTTGTGGCCTACCACGCAGAACGCTTGCGCGGCGTGGAAATCGAGTAGAAACTTGCTCCGCATAACCAACCCCTTTAGATAGGCCATTGAAGGCAGGCAGGCAGGCCGGCCAGCCGGGCGGCAAGGAGCAGCCGCAGCCTCACTGAGTACCTCGCTTGCTCTCTCTTTTCTTCCACGCGCCCACCCTTGTCTGTTTTCAGTTCAGTCGATTTCTTCGCCCTTTCAGTCAGTCAGCCATTCCGTCACTCGGTTTACCCTCGAATCGAACACTCTCCGTACCAATGCTCAGTGATCGTGATTCCAGGCGTGTATATGATGTGCAACAGTTTCTATACATTATTTTCTGTGTTTTTCCAAAGTTCCTGGTCCTGATCTTTTTCTATCGGGACCTTTGGCGCCTGGTAGGGTAGAGTATTATACGGCTTCTGCAGAAGGTCTGCTAACTGTTGTAACGACTTAGAGCAATCGGTTGGGCACTGAGCAAACGGACGACGTGGCGTTCCGTTATCGCGAGGCCAATTAGGCGATCGAAAGACACCTCGTAATCTCTGATCGAGCGTGGGAGCGAGAGAGAGGAAGAGGGAGCCAGTGTAAGGCTTGATTAGCGACCGGAGCGGTACCGAGATGTCTGGAGTGACATCACTGATTGAGTGACCGATCAGACCGCCGCGCTGCCTAAGCTCTCGCGAGCTCAAACGAGCCGGGAACGACGAGGAAAGGAAAAACGTCGAGCGCCTCGCGTTCAGCAAGCCTGTCAGAGATGAAAACTCGTCCCATTTCCAACTCGTCCACTTCCTATGAAAAAAGATCCGATCGCTCCGCTCTACCCGCATGGACTGTATGCTTCATGAATTCAGTGCCACGATCGAATGGAGGCCTTTTCCTGTTACCTCGGGCTGATCGTGAGCCGTGCCGCGAGACGGAAGCCTCCAGAGGAGCACTGTCCAAAGGATAGGAAGAACAAAGGGGTTATTCAAGTGCTGTCAATTGCTTGAATCGTCTTCTGCAAGTTTCGTAGGCAAACGGCAGCTAACGTTAGCGTTAGCACTTCTGTCGGGCCTGTTCTACTGGAGCTCTAAATTGTTGACGTGGCGACTAGCGACACGTTAGTTCCATTAGCTGAGAGGGACATTACATACAAGAGGTCTTCGTTTGTTGTCGTTGCTTTCGACGTCGTCTTATTCTTCTTCTCGTTTTCACTCGCTCAGCCTCCCTCGTTACCATCCGCTCTACCAGCGCTGCTCGCAACGGAAACAGCCACCAGCCTTGTAGCCCTTCTCCGCGCATTACGACTGCGAGCTCAATCGAAAAGGTTATCTGTAGAGGAAGTGGGGACCCCGATGCAAAGTTCAGGATTTCCCTTGCTTCGGGTCGAGCATCACTCGCAACAGTGGCAGTCAATGGTCCCCTCCAGCTTCATTGTCACGAGCGGGCGGTCTCCCCAAACCTCGCAAAGACGAGACTCTGGAATCGTGAGCCTCGATTCGAGCCTCGAATGATTTGGACGACTTCGTAATCGGCAACGGAGAAGAAATCCGCTTTCGTCGAGTGCTCCGACATCGCTTTGCGCGCTTCCCCCTCCTGGGAACAGCGGACTAATTTCATCGGTCGCTTCGGAGAGAGGGAAGGGAAACCCGTTATGGCATTGTCTCTCTATTTGACGCTTCATTTATTTTCAATACAACCAAGAAGAACCGCCGCCACCGCCGTCGTTGCCATCCCTGTCGCTGCTTCAACCGGTGTCATCGACCATAACGAAAACCCAATCCGTTCCCAAACACCGTCACGGTTCCACCGAACCAGAATAGCTCCGACCGAAAGAATTCTGTCGGCCGTCATCAGCTGAAACTTGGGAACGATGACACATTTCCCGTCTCAGCTTGTGCTCTGTTGAATATTAGGGAAACTTCCCATACAACGACGAGAGCCAAATGTTCTTGAGGATAGCTTGTAAGATCTACGATGATGGGAGCTGTTGACGTAGCCCCTGGGAAGCAGATCTACGGCATGAGCAAACAAACTCCTCTTCTCATCACAGCACCAAACGAACGGAAACTCATCTCCGCTCAATGTCGCGCTCGACGTTTCTTCAAATAGACGTTCCCACCTTCGTTTCCCACAAGATCGTCACCGGAGGACTTTTTGAGTCTTTTCGGGGCACACGGTAGGCTCTCGAACCGAGCTGCATCTTGGAGCTCGTGGCGCCGAGTGCGGGATCGTGGAAGTGAATAGACCTTGGGTTTCGAATACGAGAATGTATTGAACGACTAGACGTTTCTCCTCACGCTTGCAATTCTCCAAAAGTCCGATCGTCTGTTCTGGATACACCTGCTTTGATGGCTGCAGGCCCGGATGCTGCTCCTACGTCAAAGACACCTCAATGCAGACGAGCGTTCGAGCGGACGAGGCGGCTGGAGGCAAGCGGAGAGACAGACAGACAGACAGACATGGCCCGAGTGAGAGAAGGCAGACTTCTGAACGAACACGTCAAGGACGGAGTGTATCTCGATGTGTTTTGAACGCCAACCGACCTGCCTGCCTACCCGCCAGTCTGCGTTCGTTCGGTCCTAGTTTCCTCTCGTCTTCCTTTTTTCTCTTCCGTCTTTTCCTCCTAAACGCATTCGTTCACTGCAAAGTCCTGAGGTAAGCTTGCGCGGATATGGAGCCAGTCAGTCCGTCCGTCCTTACGTCAGTCTGTGAGTGAGTGAGTGAAACGGCTGGAATCGATTCAGTCAGCCGAAAGGTGAAACGAGCGCATTTTCGTTGCCCCGTTCTTCCGTCGTTTCCTTCGTTTTTTTTTCTTCCTCTTCTCCCTTCTCTACTCGTCTGCCTTCTCCACGTTTCGACGTTCACTTCAGCCGACGAGCCAGCAGACTTCTCTGCAAACTTCATCCTGAATGTCTCACATCGGAACACGTCGCGTACGCCCCAATCCGTATCTTATGCACGGAGCGTAGTCAGCTTGGTTGTTGAAGTTGCGTGCGAGAGAGCCGCCGGACGTCGTGCATCGTCTACCAATTCAATTCGCTCACAGCTGACCCTCGCGCACGCCGAGCCTTTAGCCTGCGAGTTTTCTAGGCTCCGGTCCCTCTGGGGTCCACGAGGGCCTCGGAGGTCCCTCTTGGGGGGCGAGTTTGAGTCTTCCCTTCCCTCTCGAAGCCGACTGCTAGGCTAGCTGGCTGGCTGAGTGACTTAGCAGACCGATGGCACGACAGCTCAGCCGAACGGTCGTCTTGAAATCCAATCTTTATATTGCCGCTTGACGTGGCTCGGCAATGTCGGAGAAGACGACGGCGGCGGTAGTGGTGGTGGTGGTGGTATCGCGAGTACGACGACGACGACGAAGAGGAGGACGACGACGTGTTGGCAGTAGTAGTGGCGTTGGTGATGTTATGCACGCATCGAATATCACGCTCTGAGTATATTTGGTGTGCTTTGCATTGGATGTCTATCAACATCATTACTTTGGCCCACGACGCTGCCGACATTGCAAGCCGCTGTTCTCGTAGCGTTGTTATCTACCAGCCACCACGCAACAACGAAGGCCACCGAGCGGGAGACTATGAGATCTCGCGTGCTCGAAATGGGGCCTCTTTACAAATCGGCCGAATGACCTTTGTAGCGTCGTCCACGACGACGACGGCGACGAGTGGCTGACGCAGCTTTCGCAAATCGTCCCTCGTCCACATCCACACCTCTGTGAGAAGAGGAAGGACTTACGGCGCGGCGACGACGGTGGGGGGCGACGGCAATGTTCGCCGTGTGCACCAGCGGTGTGTGCTCACGCGTGGAAGCCGGGCTTTCTGCAATACTAGGTACCTACCAAAACTCCGGAGGCTCGCCAACTGAGTCATTTACTTGCCGTCCTCGCCGTCGTCAGCGCCAACTGCTCACCTGTCTCGATCTCGCGAGCCAAACGGAGAGGGAATGCATTTTTCCGAAAGCATACACTTTATCTGACGACCAACTACCTTGCCCGCGAGCAAGCAAGGTCTACAGCCGTTCGGCTCCTTGCTGGTTGGCTTGTTGGGTGGGTGGGTGGATGCAAGACTAGAAGTTGAAAGCCAACCTCAGCACCCTTGAATGTCGTTGTCGACGGCGGTGCAGCCAGCTACCGCCGCCGTCGCTCTAGCCGTCTTCGTCGTCGTTCACGTCTGCGTCGAGTGAGGCTTACTTTGGACATAAACTGCTTAGGCCTGCCATACGCACGCATCCCTTGAGCCCTTACCCCTTGCTCTCCAGCAACCCTTTCGTTCGGCGAGCGCTGCGGGCGCTGACTAAAGCCTTCCTATGAGGGTTTGCATTTAGTTCGAACGAGCAAGCAAGCAGCCAGCAAGCCAGCCAGCTGGCGAGCTCTGAACAAATCTGCTCTTTTCGAAGAGTTCGAGCGCCTCTCGCAATCTTTCGGCTTCAAGAGGAGACGAAAGGACTCGAAGACCTTCAAAGACCTAAAGACCCGAAAAGGGGAGGGGGGCTGGTAGGGGACCTCGCATTGCTTCCGTCAAAGTTAGCGACGTTGAGCCCCCCCCCCCACCGAGCAGAATCCAAGCCTCGCGGGTGGAGAAGTTCTCCTCTTCATCTCTTTTCTGTTCTTTGTCACAAAAATAGAGTCGGCTTGGTTATTTAATTTTATTTTTGGTCGTGTGTGAGCTGCTAAACCCTCGTCGGATCAGTTGCCCGGCCATCCGCCTCCCTAGTTGGCGAGTTTGCCGCGAGTTCCCTCGGACAAAAAGAGTGGCTATCACGGTGACAATACCCCTAATGTATTTCCCCAGCGGCGTGCGCTCGAAGAAGATGCAGGGTTCCAAGAGGAACAGGGAAAGAGAGCCGCGGGGAAAAATACTACGCTACGCGACGCAACGCAACCTACCAACCGGCTTTCCCGGAACGATGGTAAAACTGAGCTAAGCCGCATCGGAGGCTCTCGAGCACGCAGACTCCCTCCCTCGGAGCCCGGGGACCTATTCCTTTCCGTGCTGATCTCACGATAGAAACTTCTCGACAACGACGACGACGATAAAACTTCTTGACCAACGCCACCAGCTCGAAGTCGATTCCCTCCATGGTTCCAGCCATGCGATGAATGTCGGGAGGAATTCTTCCCGTCAGATTGGGAGAATCAGGGGAAGAATGTTCCGGCCGCGTGGATATCGTCTCCGAATTGAGTTACCCTTTGGTTAAGGGCCAAACGTCGCCTCGCGGCCATCGTCCTCGCTCGTTCGACCGTTCACCGCTCATTTATCGTCGACGGCATCCATTCATTCATTAATCCATTCATCCGCTCTTCGGCCGCGGTGGGGTGGGTGCTCGGGCGGTCGGTAGGTTCGGCTCTCCGTCGGTGGGTTGGTCGCTCGCTCGCTCGCTTAACCTGAGCCTTCTACGGTGTCAAGCGGAGGCTGCCGCGGGTGGGTGGGGGGGGGGGAGGGGGGCTAGAGGGGGGATATTCTCCGCCATGTAGCAGCTGTCATATCGAGGTGCCACGTTGCCACTGCTGCTGCTGCAGCAGCTATAAGTGGTTGGCAGCTAGGCAGCTTGAGTTTCTTGCCAGACGATGGATATTAACGCCCGAGCAAGCAAGCAAGCAAGGCGAAGATGACGACAACCAACAACCCGCGCGAATTTCCTCCGAGGACTCTTGCCGAACCACCGACCCACCAAGCAATCGAGAAATGCACGACATATTAATAAGTACAACACAATAACGAACCCTCGGACCACCCACTCCAGCCTGGCATAATATCGAGATGGCCGCCACGAGAAGCCCGGTCGAGCGTGCCGATCGTCGGGTGGATGGAGGTGAGGGCGAGAATTCAAAAAATCGAAGGCGAGCGTGATGATGAGACGCTTCATGAGAGGCCGCCGATCGAGAGGGAAACAAAACCCAATTGAAGTTGGGCCGGCCGGCGCGACGCGACGACCACGGCAGCACGCGCAGCAGAGGGAAAAGCACACTTTCAAGCAACAGCACGATTAGCAATTCCAATTTCATTTCTCTAGGTGCGTCTCTAACTCCGTTGCGCGTTCTTCGTTCCTTGCCCGCTCGCTCGTTCAGAAGTCCCTGTTTGTCGAGGCGTTGTCGAGCACGGCCCGGGCGTGGGTGAGCGTGTCTTTGTCATTGAACTCCCTCTAGGCAATTAACAATATTCCCAACTCAGGTGGCAGAGCCAGCCCAGACAGGCAGAGGGAGCGGCAGCAGCAGCACGGGCGGCTCCGATGGCTCATTCTCATCGAATATTACAACTTCGATTAATTCTGCTTTCTGCAGCGTCGTTTCGCTCGCCCGCTAGGCCGTCCCCAAACGAGATCCGAGCCGAGCCGAGCCGCCCTGACACACGCACGGTGCTCGTGCCTTTTTGCTCGCGGTACGGCGTGCTTCCTCTGCTGCGCTGGGTCGTTTTCGAACACGTTGCTCTTAGGCTAGACGACGTCGTCGTCTTCGCTTCAGGAAATAATTCCACGTTATCATCGTCATCGACCGGAATCGTTTAACCTGTTCCTCTGAACGTCATAAGATCCTGATTCGAGGTTTGAGGAATCTGTCATTTCAGAAACCTTCCGGAAACCGCAACGTCCCGGTTGTTGTACAAACTGTGATTTGGTTTCGGTAGTTCGCTCCCCGTTGAGTTCGGTTCTTCGCGACGAGCTACGTGACTTCAAAGCATAGGTTCCCTCGCTCAAGCGAACGATCGAGCGAAAGACCGAGAACGTCTTAGATTCTGGTCTGTACGCAAGTCTAATATTCAAACTAGCAATCGACTACACTTCGCTCGCGGAACTCTCAGTCAGTCAATCGACTCGACAAGCGGGAAATTGTCAATGTCGTCGTTTTCCATTCAAATTGGAGCAACGAGACCGCGCCGGCCGAACAACGACAGCGAATCATTCCTTGCGAAAGCACTCCTGAATTCTGTTCGTGTACTCCAACTAACCCATACTCGATCGGAGGTCCTGATCGAGTATGGATTTCCTCTGTACATAAATCATGCTCGTAAGTGAGAGGAAGTGGCCGTCCGATGACGATGACGACCGAAAGTTTGAACACAACTCAAAGTTCAGAGATTTTCAATCGGAGAAACGATCGACGAATATCCGACGAACTTTTCCGGACCTGCCTCCTCCTCCTCCTCATCCAGGCCTGCTGCATCCTAGAACGTGAGCTGTGGTAATTACAGCCGGACGCTCGGCTAAGTTCGGAAAAGGAACCGGCGGAAGGAAAGACCGACGGAAAGAGGAGGAAACGAGACCGCGAGAAAAATGAATTCCGTGCAACAAAGCCGTCACTCTTCAGGGGCTTGGAAACAATGGAAGAGCTTTTCCATTTCCTGTCCTCCTCACGATGAATGGGCATAGGACGGGAAGACGGAGCACGAAACGAATGCTGGCAAGAAAAAGATGGAACCTCAAGATGGAGATGATTCCAAAAGCTCCTAGTAGGTCCTAAGGAGTCAAGTGAGCTCCGCTTCAAGTACCGGAGTGCCTGAGGCGGGCGGGCGAACTTGCAGCCAGTCAGTCAGTCGGTCGCCTTGAGTGAGCTGTGGATTCCACAGTCATTTCCGTTCTCTTCCAAAGAAAAACGGAGGAATACGACAACGACGACGCGAGGACACTGCCAGAGGACAAGGAGGAGTGAGGAGGAACATAAAGGAGGATGGAGGTCGTCCTCGCCAGCGATGGCGAGGTTTCTCAAAAGGGCGAGCATTGCATCAAAGGTCACGGAGCTCCCAGAAATAGAAACCTGCTCTACCGGTTTCAGAGAAGGTCTGGTGTCATTCGTCTCCAGGACGCGAAACAAAAACGGTCGAGCACAACTTCCGATAGCGGCAACCGAGAGCAAAAAGACAGACCGGAAATCTTAGGAAGTCGGACTTGGTTCGAGTAGCAGAGAACTAGCCCGAGCTCGCGGACCCATCTTTCAAAGTTCTTGTTCCGCCACGAAAATGGAGATGTGGAGACGAGTGTGTACGAGACGCGTTGGGAATAATTTCCAAAATTCGTCGGCGGAGAAGAACTCCGCGTGGAACTCGCGAACCGTCCCAGTCACAAATTGTGCGGAGAACGAGTTCGCGTGCCCGAAGCCACGCTTTGAAAGAAAATTCGATTGGAAGCCTCCATGGAGGGAAAATGCGGCGAACTTCTTTGTTATTATTCCTCTTCTACTCGATTCCTCCCTTCTTCTCCCCATTTTCCTTCTCGTCCGCGTATCCGTCTGTCGGATGCTTCGTAGTCCCTCATGTGGGGAGATCGGTCCATGTATCTGTCAAAATGTCGCACGCAACGCAAACTCATCAGGCGTGCGAGAGCGTCGGATTGGTTTTGATACGCGGTGGACTCGAAGGAGGCTGATAACAACACTATCAGCTCTGGGGCTTTGGGTTGCCGTTATGGTGGCGTTGCCATCTCGGGAAGCGGCCGCGGGAAACAACGGAGAGAACACTCCGAGCAACAGAGCGAAAGAGAACAAAATGAAGTCGGATTTTTTCAGAACATCCCCCTCCCACACGCCACTACATACGAATATGGGCATTGAGGAGAGCTGGGATAACGGAACAGAAGGGCGGAGAGGGAAACACGAAAACAGATAGACGGACAACCGGCATCGCTTTAAGGGGCGATGCGTCGAGCGGCGACGACGTTATCTACCGCACGAGCTCAGTCGAACAGTCGTTTTTCGCTCGGTTGTGGTAAGAACCTGAGTGACGATTCCGACCAGCTCCCCTCACCAATATTTGATGCTCGTCCGCTATCTGTGGGTCGTTGCATCGATTGACATCACTCCGTCTGGATCTTGGGAAGCCTTATCAGATGCATCTGTCCTCTTTGACAACATCACATGATGATGACTTCCCGGAATTGGTCAGATTCGGAGCCGCTTTCCTCGGATTTCCTTGCGAGCGAAGAATCAGCAGATGCCCTAGCATTCTTTGTACATATATCAGACTCGATGAACGAAGTCCAAATATTGCTGACCTATCTAGTGGACGAGACAGACTTCGAAGATAAAACATTCCGATTTTAGCACCACGAAAACTTTCTTACCTTTTTCTTCGCCGACTAGAAATAGGAAGAATGACACCGGTTAGATAAGTACCGATTATGAGGATGATGAAGTATAGAGAAAGATTGCGTGAAAGTGAAGTCAAGCGAGCGAGGAGCAGAGACAGGCAGGCAATATAGAAAACAGCAGCTATAAACAGGACGAGCAAGAGAAACTGTTCCTTATCATGTAAGTGGTCAACAGGTCTACATTACTTTCGTGGAGGCGGAGGGTCCCCTAAACAGAAACAGGGAACTTCGATTCCGCGAAGGTAAGTGTGAATCGCATTGCAAATGTTAAGCCTTCAGTGCCTCTGACGCGACCGTAAGTTTAGAGCGGGGTGCTGACATCTAGTAAGCAGACTCAAGGCAAAGCATAGACACACTCGACCAGTGCAGAAAATTGAGGAAGGTAAGATGTCTTTAAACAGTGTGGGTGTTCAGAATCTTGGCCGTGCCTGAAGATTTGGCTTGCTTCGAATGAGTATCGCGTCGAATGAGGGTGGTTACCAGAGTGCAGGGAAGGGATCGAGAACAGGCATGCTTCAAAGCACTGCATAGGTTTAGTGGAAAAAATCGTTGCGAGCCGTTCGGGAACTCGAATCAAAACTCAAAGCTTAAAGAAGACAGAAAGATTGTAATAGAGCAAGATGGAAGACGATGAGAATTTTCAGAAATAGTCGGCGAAGGCGAGAACGAGAAACGCGTCTCGCCATCGGCGGCGATAGCGGCTGTAATCACAGCTGAGGTTGACATACGCTTTTACATAATTTAACGAATTCTCGGACCGCGGCCGGGTATCACGTCGATGTTCGAGGCTCTGCCCTGGGTTCCTTCCGTCGGGTGTTTTCTACGCTGTACGAGAGTCGGACGGAATACCGCATACACTGCTTTCTATGCAGGGCAAGGGAAAGAGAAGAGCCTCATCATAGTGATCCGAGTGAGTCTCGAGATCCTGGAACGGAATTCGGTGACGTGACCGAAGGGCATTCAAGTTTGCGGCCATGGAAGAGGCGTAGGAGGAGGAGGAGGTCATAGAGCAGGTCGAGCAGGTCAGAGGCCTGAGAGGCCCGGTCGGAGCTCGGCGGCTGAACGACGGAAATATGGAGCTCCATCCAAGTAACCCCATTATTTCTTTGTTTGATCTGCGAGCTGGTCCCATGTTCGGCTCGTAGCGAAGCCTTCAGTCCACTGATGTGAGCCATGAACGCCGTAAACTGCTTCCAAAATGGAAGAAAATACGGATTTTCAACGCTTACGCCTCATACCTCACGAAACTCCGACGATTGAAGTGCAACAAACTCAAGTACTACGTCAAACTCAAGGCACTTGTTCGCGGAGTTTCGAGCTTCAAGGAGTGCAGGTCGATGTTGATTGTGCTGGCAGAATCGCCAGCCGTGGTCGTCGTTCTCCCCGGCAATGTTGTACACTTTAATGTTCAGATGCGTTTCTTGAACTTATTCAGCAACGAACATCTAGGCGTTCATTGCTCCGTCGGCAATACGAGGGAAGGAAACAACCTTCGATTGCACGCTCATATGAAAATAAACGCAACTGTCGATGCGGCGACCCTCGTTCATGTGATATAGATAAAATCGAGGAGAGGGCCACAGAAGAACACTTGCGGAGCACCGGCACTCGCTTCGCTCGCGATGAACGTCAATGTCGGATTTGTCAACGTAGCGCCGACTCGCGACCGATAGCATCGAACGTTTCAGGTCGCGTGGCGGAAGCATGCGATCTACGGGTAGGTTGGCAAGTAGGTGCAAGCGACCTACGCAAAGTCGATCAGGCAGCGAGCCTGTGTGCCCGGCGCAATAACAAGGTTAATATTTCAGAGCATTACCGAAATGACGAAGTGCTCCTCAATTATGCAACTGCTCAAATGGCTGCATGTCCGCTTACCAAGACATGCCAGGCCTCCTGCTGCCGCCGCCGCCGCCGGCGCCGTTGGTTCAAGACCATCGGCAGACATCTTCTCTAGGCGTCCGTTCCGGCTCCCGGCGCCACCGACGACTACAACCACCTTCCTCCACTACCATAACTATTACCGGCAGTAGAGGCGGCGGCGCATCCGTGAGGCTGCACCGCAGCCACTGACGCATGGCCTACCGAGGAAAACTCATCTGTAAAAGGGTGGATGCGGCCGAGTGCTGCACCATATGCCAGCGAGCGAGCGACCGAGCACTCCGGTTGACTGACCGTCTGTACGTTCGTCCTTCCTTCCTTCCTTCCTCCCTTCCTTGCTTCCAGCTAGCCTCGTCGCTGGACGTTGGACAGCATCATCCCAGTTGCATTGAGGTCGTCAAAAGCAGATGGGGCTCGCACCGTACGTGACCATGTTTAGTAAGTCGGACCGAATCGTGACTCCCTCTCTCCCGGCTTCCCACCACTATTTAAGAAAAGTGCTATGTGACTGTTGCTGCCACCGCCAGAGAATCTTCATGAGAACTTCCTTATTTCCCTCTTTTTGCCTTGGCCTGTTGCTGTCTTTTCTGAAGAACCCGGTCATATTGCGCAGGAGAGGAAATAGAATTCCGCCAACATCATAAGTCCAGGAGAAACGAGGGAAGACGGAACGACGAGAAGGGGGAAGGCGGACCACTCCAAACCCTGCTCCTCGTCCACGCGTAAGGTTGCGTTTCAATTCAACTCGGTTGAACGACGATACGTTTTTCATCGCAGCAAAAACAGCGAACAAAATGTGATATTTTTCCCTCTGACAGGGAAAAAATTGGAACAGGCCGACGCGCGGACGAAACAACGCGATATCATCCGTGCTGCGGATCCTGTGTCCAAACGCGGACGTCAGATATCATGTACGCGAAGCCGCCACAACTTAGCGAATGGTTAGACTCCAACGGAATCGACGGAATATCGCCGCTGAAAATCCCAGCCATTGCGAAACCTCAGAACGGCAGGTCCCAGTCGTAGAGACCAGGTTCATCCGTCGACGATAACTGTCTTCGCTGAAGCCGAGTTGAATCGACATTGGCAAAAGCCAGCGACAATGGCTGGGAGCTCGCTCCTATCGTTAACTAGACTCACAAGAGTCCCGACGGGTCCGCGAGAAACGGCGTCGACAGAGGCTGTAGCTGTACCACCGGTAGCAGGATGATGGGCGAAGATACAAAGAGAGTATTATGGTACGTTACATCTATCAACACCGTCTTGCCTGTCCCCGACCGACCGACCGAGCGACTAGGCGACCGGGCGCGAGGGCGGGCCGCAGGGAAGCTTAATTAAGAAAGAACTGCCCGGGGACGCTATCTATCCAGGAGCTCGCGAGCAAGTGAGTGAACGAGCTCGACCCTACAGTCTGAGCGACCGACACGCAGTCAAGAAGGCGGCTATCTAGTCAGGAGCTAGTTTTGTTCTACTTGTGGTCTGCGAGGGGCACGGTAAGTTGGTCGGATAGCTAGTTGGCCAGTTGGTAGTTTCCTAGACGTCCTCTTCGTTCCCGCTCTCCTTGGTATGTAGGTCGGTTGGCAAGGAGTAGCGGGAGGTGTTCGGATTTGCCTAAAGGCAGACAATTCAGCCCTCGGCTACTTTCAGGGACACCTTCGCCACCGCCTTCACCACGGCGGCGGCGACGGCGGCAGCGACCCGGTCGGGGCTCGCGGGAACACCTGCGGCGGCCGCGGCGGCAGCAGCCCAAGACTAGATGGTATTTATCATCAAATTACCTCGTTCATTGCTGCTCCTTGAAGCAGCAGCAGCAGCAGCTTACATGGCCCTTGTCACATCCATCAAACGGCTCCGAAAGATTCTTCCGCAGCTAGCCATTTTGCGCAGCCAGCGAGCTGCGTACCCGGTCGACCATTCCGTCAGGCTGCCACTATTCAGCCAGCCTGCCAGCCGACCATCCGAGCAGACCAGCGAGCAGCCACGGTCGTTTTTGTCTCTTGCTCTGGAGCAATCTAGAGTTTGGAGCCGCAAGAGCTTGCAGTTCCACGGTCATTCCCGACCGTCACTCGGCCGACCGACCGACAGACCGATCCAGCTATCGGGACTCGCAACGATCGACGACGACGACGTTCAAAGGATCGCTACCTTTATCTTGCTCTTCGACTCATTCCGTTTCACATGGGAACCGGAGGGAAAGTCGAGGGAAATCCGAGAACGGGATCCTCCCGCAATTCAGCGGCTTCAGCGGCGGGCGTAACAGCGGCGGTGGCGGCGGCGGGCAATTCAAATGTTGCTCTTCCCTCTTGAAAGCCATGCTTTACTCCGTTCGTTTGACATGTCCCCTTTCGCTCAGAGCTGGAGCGATCCTCCTGGCCGAGGAGCCAATGGAATCCACCCACGAATTCACCGAGTCGGTTTGCTTCTGTGGCGATGCCTGCCCGCGATCCTTGTCTAATGGCAGTAAATCCGCCGTCACAAACTCAGTGAGAGGCCGTAAAATAGAATCCACTCCATCTATCCTGGTGGTGGCGGCGGCGGCGGCAGTGACGACGATCCCTGCCCTTTTCAGGAGGAAAAAGAACTTTGAAGTCAGGTTCCAACTACCCCACCCCATAGTGTGGCATATAAATCAAGGCCCCTCTTCCCGTAGAACTCTGTCTCCGCAGACTCCTGGCTCCTTCTTCTCATCGTCGTCGTCGTCGTCACCGACGTCGCTCGTCCTGAGCGAGCGAGAGAAGCACTACCCGACCGAGCGACCAAGTGACTGGCTGACTGTCTGTTCGAAAGAGGAGAGGAAAAAGAGGAAGACGGCGGCGGCGACGACGGCGACAGCCTCCGAAAGAACCACTCGTTTCCTGATGCCGAGTCTCGTCTGTGTGACTCCCGTCCGCTCCCCAACTTCGATCTGTAGCCACCGAGCTGGATCTTTGTCGAGACTTTGTCCACATCGCCTACAGCCCTACGCTGCGATAGATTCAGGATCGTTTGATTAGCCGGCTACAGATAGCCCGCCATGGGGACGGCGAGAACGGTCAGAGCGCCATTATACTTTCAGCGGCTTAGGCGAACGACAACTGTTGCAAAACCGAGGCCATTTTCCCTACATGGACTTCAATTGCCTACGGGCCTCGTTCCGTTCGTTCGTTCGCTCGTACGTGAGACTTCCAGAAAGAGGGAACAAGGCTGGACGCGGAATCGACGACGAACGCGATGGATTTCTGGACACGTCTCCACGTCCACCGCCGCGGAAGCCCCGCTAACAAGCCCCTCGCAATCAACGGCGGCAGCAGAAGCTTGTTTTGGTTCTCGCTTCGCCAAGTCCGCTAGTTGCCGACCGTCCGATGGAACTGCATGGCGCACACACCGCACTGGTTTAGGTAACCATCGTTGCGGCAGCGGTGGCATCGCACCACCCAATCATGTGATGGGTGGCGAAAAAAAATAGTTTGGGAGTTCGGATGTTACCGAAAAAGAGCGAACATAATCGAAGCCCGGGATCGTTCTCGTTTCGAAATGTCGGGTTGTGATGATACCCGCTCGGCAATCGTGTGAGAATTTCCCGTGAGTGTGGCACATGGTCGTTGGCTAGTCGTGCGAAATGATGAGCTTAATGTAGCTCCAGTATAGCAGTGGCTGTACAGCACGACGGCCGAGGCAACTTCACATTCACCTCTCTCCAACGACTCATTGGGAAGAATCCACGTAGCTGGACCCTGACCGACCAACCGACTGACCACCCAACCCACCGACCAACCACCCGGCAACTCACTTACTCGGCGAGCAATCCAAACTCTCTGGCTAACACGAGTACTAATACAAGCGCTACGACGACGACGACGACGAGCACTCGCTGCGGACAGACGTGTCGCATCAACGGTGATGGAACACGGAGGAAGAACTCGGCGTTGCACGAGAGAAGAGGGGGCAGGAGAAACGTTCCGCTCACAAAATCATCATTGAGCGATTCACGGCGCTGCTACGACTATAAAGATGGCGATGGGGACTCTATTTGGAGTTGGGGACCGGGAGCACGGGGAGTTGGGGGGGGGAGGCAAACATCAAGAATAGCATTTGGGGTGGCTCTGGTGCAACGTGGGCCCGACACACGGGATATTGGGCGTATCAGTGCCGCCGTAAAACTTTCCCCGACGCTAGCCCGAGTAGGAGAGAACAAGCAGCCGATGGCCGACGCCAGCCACACCGTTCGAGGGACGCAGGATGGGCGGAGGGACGATCGGACGGATGACGGTCCAGCGTACCGGCGGCCTGCAAACGCGGGCCAACGTACGTCGTACAACATTCCGCCAAGCTGGAGGATTAGAATTAATTGCAGACGGCAAAACTCACTGCTTTCAAAGCGAATTTATTATCGGCCCAACTGTGCCCGGCCGAGTGCCCGGCTGCATCCGATGAGCATTCTTCGACGGCGATGAAAGCACTATCCGAGAAATTCCTCAGCGAAAATCCGAACGAGTGAAGAAGTATTTGCCCCTGGCGTCAATCCGCCCGAGGAAGTGGAAGGCGTCACTGCCGAGAATGATTACAAGCGCACGGCATCCGCGGGGACGCGAGGGTCCAGCGCAGCATCAACGAGACCCCCAGCCTCCACCTGGAGCCGTGCGAGGACCCCATCGCGGTCTTTTGTTCTCCCTCGTAGATGCTCCGAGTCTTTTTGGGATCTGATCTGGTTTTCATCTCTACCTTCTTCGGCCGTCCGTCAATCCGTCAGTCAGTCAGTTGGTCAGCTCGTCTATCCGTTCGTCTGTCTTTCTGTCGGCCCGTTCCACCACCCATATCCCGAGTATCAATCTGTGTGTCAGGTCGGCACTGCGTGTGTTTTTCTCAAATTCGTGATGTCTTCGTCGACACGTAAGCCCGATCCGAGAGTGGCACTACGTGCTAGCTGTTGAGCCGCCGTAGCTTTTGTTTGTGAACGGAATCCAATGCGATATTTTCTTGTTCCTGAGTCTTGTCCGCCGAGGCAGACCATTCAGGTGTCGATTCGAGTTATCTTTGACAGCGGAATCCCGAAGACTAGGGCTCTCGGCCTGCGGTTCCGTCTGCGAAGCGTCTTGAAAGACAACTGCACAGAAGCCTGTATCGATCGCGTCGATGAGAGAAACTGTTCCCAACAACGCTGGACTGATCACGTGTGGGCAACATCTTCCTGGGAGTCCATTCCGTACCAATCCAAGAGTCTAGCTTTAGGTCAACCAGATTATTATCCCGTTTCGAAGATGATAGTGATCAATCTTTTAAAACTTTGTTTTTATGGATTAAGATCATGAACCGAGTATTTTGCGAAAACTCTCCCTCAGTAAGTTAGCAAAGTAACGAGTTTTGAAAAGATAATAATCAGTGAAACTCTACCTAGGTGCTAGCGTGAAACGCTTCTTCTGCTTACAACTTCATACGCCTAGACGCAACCAATTTTCAGTGCATCAATCAACAGATCAACCGATGAAAATCGATTCCATCCGAAGATCGGTTGATTGACTGTGCTCCGGCTATAAATTGGCTGATGAATTTTCTAGCAAACGTGCTCATAATCATGATTTGCTGGTGAGGTCTGCAACAACGGGAGCGTGCTGAACCATGAACAGCATGTGAGTCCAAGATAACTTACCTGCAAAGAGAGGAAAACGAGTTATTTCACATAGTGTCACACGACAACCCGAGATCTGGCTCGAAATCATGACAAATCTGAACTGATCACCAGGGAAATATTGAGGCTATATAAAATGGCGGAGGACTCGGGTGGTCCATACGTCTGTGCGTTCATTACAAGATTCATTTCTCTCTCAGTCTCCATTGTTGGATAGTTGGCACCGTGATTGTGCTGTCGCGGAAACAAGAGCCATCCGGTGCCTAATTTTCTAAAACTGCGATTCGAGGCGAGAGCAAGAAGGGTCTCTGTTTCAACGGTGTCATTAGTTTTGAAGACGGCTCACGATACACGCGGCTAACGGGCCTCAAAACAAGTTCACTAACGAGTCCATCAACCCCGGGACCGGGTCAATCGAGATTCTAGTTTCTCGTCGAGCTTTCCTCAGCGCCGTTTCTCACCATATTCTTCCATCAACGACCGAAGGGCCGGTCTTGAGCCCTTGTGTTGTCGTAATATCTCATCTGACTTTTTTCCCTGCCTCATTCCTTGCTCGCATCACGATGTAGATAGATCGAACCGACGGATGACGAGAGTAAACACGTCGTTGGTGGCTGACTTACGCGCCCCGAACCATACGGACTGCACAAGGGTCTCCGGGTGGCCGCGGTCTGAGCTTTTTCCCACTTGAGTTCCAAACGAGCGAAACGTCCATCCATTCGAACGAACGAACGACCAGCGGAGGGACGGACTTGAGCCGGCCATTCAGCTAGCGAGGAAATCAACTGGACTACCCGCACTCAGAGCTCACTGTAGGCCGAAATTACTGAGTGAGCGTTGTTGCTCAGGCAAACAAATCTCGATTCGTGTACTCGGCCAACGTTTGTTATTTTCCATGTTTCTGATTCGATTTTGCTCATAAATGAGAATGAGTCGAACCAATGAAACGGGGCACGGGAAAGAACGCTATCGAATAACCGAACCCTAACCAGACCACCAGCCGACGGGAAGCCGCCAAGATTATTTGAATTACAACTGCGAGCTTCCGGAGGAAATCTCGCACTAGCCCTGAAGCCAATCAGACACGATGTTCCGAAAAAGCAGATGCTAACGTAGATAGAATCTACTTCATCTCAAGAGAGGCAAAAGTATATGTGGCACTCAGATTGGTCGGTCGACCAGCCAGCCACCCAGCAGTCTGATTCGCTGATAGAGTGAGGTTTTGGCAGAAAGCATTGTTCTTTCAGACACCATTTATTGTGGGTTCCGTGTTCTTCGATTCGTTTGTTGGTCCGTCGGTCGGTCGTTCCGTCGTTTGGTGGGTTGGATGGGCGGTCTCGTCGTCGGAACCTGAACATGAAGACTGCCAGCCAAACAATGGTCAGTGACCATCTCCCCAATAGACTGCGCTCGTATGTGACTATCAAACTGACAGAGTAGAATCACGGAGACCGAGATTTTCCGAGAACGACCGAGATTCGGCAAATTAGAGCCAATCACTCGCGCCAATAACATTTCCCGAGCCCGCTAGTCGCCTCGATAACCAACTATCCTGCGAACTATCTGTCAAACTGTCTCCGCGGCGGTCCGATCTACCGTACCGGTGCGGCGGCTGTCCGCCCAACACTCAAAAGCTATACGGGACCCATCAAAGTCACCGTCCACGACATCTGCCACGATGGACATTCGGGATCCGGACTCCGCGAGGGAGTCCTGCCCATCTCCCGTGCGAACAACGATCTAGATAACTTTGGAGCCGTTTCTTCGGGCGATTTCCTCAGGATAATCAGGATGAAAAACATTACGACGAGGATGAGGCAAAGTCCGTGGAAAGTTTGGATACGAAGGCTAGCTTCGCATCGCAACCTGTCCTCGCATGACGGAGTTCTTCTCTCAGTTTCACTTTTTTCCTCATGTCCAGGGCTATATTTCTTCTTGAGCCGCTCTATTCGTCGTTATCACTACCCTTCTCATCGTTCTCTTGCTTGATTTGATTGAATTATCGTCATTCATCAGCACCCGCTAGATTGTCGGACGGCCCACCCGCTCAAGCGTTCGGTTGTCATTGGCCATTGCTCACTTTGCGCGGTAAGTCTCGTTTGCTTGTTTGTCGCACGAGTCCGTCGGTATTTCCATCACTTGCTTCATCCATCCATCCATCCATCCGCCCGCTCGTCCGTTCAATCGGTGGCTCTGCCTGTCCGTCCCTTCTCCCGTCTGTCTGTCTGTCGGTCCCTCCCTCCGACGGTCCCGCTTGCCGGTCATCTTCAAGCGTTTGACCAACAGGTGACATTTTTGTGAAGCAATTTATCATTTTGTAGCCACCGTGGAAAGATGCCGTAGCCTTAGTGAGTGATCACCCTTGTTGTTATTTCGTATGCTTCTCTCGTTTCTTGTCGGCTCCCTCTCAACGACTATCATCGTTTCGTTTTCCCACTTTGTGTCGGTGCTGCTTGCCCGCTATTTATAGACAAAAGAGTCGCCGGAGAAAAACAACAGCGGGTGGATGAATCATCGTTCAGCTCGCGTTAGCTGACCCTCGCGCTGAGACATACGACCACTGCCTCCGACCGCAACCCCTTGACCAATCAAACATCATTTCCGCGACTTCTGACACTTCTGCTCACGATTCCCAACACCGCTGGTGAATAACCGACGAGGTCGCAGGGGGAAGCTGCATGGCGAGTGGACAAAGTCGACATCTCAGGTCGTTCTCAAGGTTCGATCAAGGTAAAATGTATCGGACGGTGAGCCCGAATCTCTAATCGAGCATCAAGCCAGCACACAACGGGAAGCAAAGAGAATCGAACGCTTCAGAGGAGACGACCACCCTAACCGGTGGTTCGACATGTTTGTTGGATGTTGTCGTAAGGGATAGATTGTTACCTGTCTTTCTGCTCGTCTCGTTGTTCCGCTCATTGTTTGATTCGTTTATTTAGTAAGCGGAGAGATAGAGGCAAAGAGAGAGAGATAGGAAATGACACACGGCAATCATTTCTTCCATGCTGTTATAAGGAACTCGGTATCTTGATGTCTCTCTGTTTGCCAACCGGACAACCCGCTTGCCTCCCCGCCAACCTCGCCGTCTGCCTACCGCTGTGCATGCACTGGACACCTGACTTCCGATTCTGAGTGAAGCTACAAAGAACACGTTCGGTTGGTCATTCGATTCTCCTTGCAGTTGGTCTTTGCAAGAAACCGCTTTCGAATCAGGTGTCTTTTTCTTGCACGAGCGCTCGGACAGGCGTGCACGCCATCAAAGCGAGAACAATCTCATTCAGCGTTGTTTGAGATTGTTTGATCGCCTCCACGTGATGCGGGGCAATTAAAGCTAAATTTAAAAGCCATCACCGATTCGTTTCTCTTCACACGACCGTCGAACAATGTTCGGGCTCTCACGTCTCTCCCTACTCTCCGGCTCTCCCTACTTCCCCGCTCTGTCTCCCTCTCTTTCTTTCGCTGAGGCTTCAACCTGCTCAACTGTTTTTATGGCTGGACACCGCCAGATTACCGGAACTCGTCACCGGTAACGCTTTCATCATGAAACTACAATTTGAGTTTCGACTCGGGACTTTCGACTGGTAACTTTCCCTTGTTCCGCGGAAGGCCGAGGGTCAAAACTAGTCTGAAACCGCGAGATTCACCAGGAACAAGGTGAATGACTCTGTCGACGAGATCATTCAACGACGTTCCAGTGTTTCTCGCGCTGTTTGATCGCTCGTTCACCCACAAACGCTAGGCCCTCGCCTCCTTGTCGCCGGCCGGGCCGGCCTTTTGGGCAGCAGTAGATTGAAAGAAAAGACAGCACATTGTTTGACTGACTGACCGACTGACTGGTGAACGTCATGTTGTCACCCACCTCCCGGCTGCCGGCTGAACAGAGCGCCCGATCGAGCGAGCGAGTAACTAAGCAGCCAGACAGCTCGCCTGCCCACCCTTCACGCTCAAAGTGTCGGTGGGGTGGGATGTCATCTGCACCGAGCAAGTGGCCTACCCGTCCAACGGCCGCAGCTGTTAGCCACCAGGCCAACCTCAGACAGAAAGTCTTAACACCGTGGCCGCAACTGCTGCCATTACCACCAGCGACCGAATCGTCCCGCATTCTCTTTGTATGTATCAGGACCGCGAGGCTGTCGGCCGACCGAGTGGCCCGACCATGTCTCAGGCCCTGGCTTCGCAGTTCATTCACACGCCCATGTCGTGATCGCCCGTGCTGAGCCCCGTTCCCTCTCAAAGTTTAACTTCTATTGAAATGTGCTGCAAGGGGCAACGGGGACTTCATTCTTTCTGTTCGAATGGCGCCCGCTCCTTGCCAACGACCCTCCAACCAACGAACGAACGAAAAACGGATCCACCGCCCCCCATTCGCTTCAGAGAGCCCACCAACAAACCCACAGAGGTTCGTTGTTTCATACCGCACGGAACGTAGATCTTCGCAGAAGACTGCGGAGTGAAATTTACGATTCATGGCTTGTTCTCTCACAAGAGCCGCGTCGATTCGCTCGGAGCAGAGTGCAAGCTGTCCCTGGTCTGGTGAAACCGAGGAAAGCACAGACTTCGGACCCGGAGAACGGTCACATTACATCGATATAACCTACGAAAGCAGCGACGAGCAACGACAGATGGGGAGTATCTAGTTGAGTATCCCATTTCCATTATGAAAGTCCAATCCGTCCGTAACGAGAGTCCGCTAATGTTTGGCGAGCTCCGCCAACACACAACGGCAAAAAGCCGCTCCGCTTCGTTCGGTGGAGCACCGAAGGTCCGGGCCAACGAGCGTAGACGGCCATCGCCGCGCCGCCGAATCGAAGGAATTCGGTCAGGTCGGTGGCGGTGGATACTACGGGCAGAGTCGAGGGGCCCCGTTCCAGGATCAACTGGGAGGGCCGCCGCGACCGTCACCTTCACAAGACACACGAAGAGCCCGTAGTATCGCTGTGTTCGTAATGAAAGCGAACTTCATCTCAATTACCCCTTAACGTTGTAGCATACACATCGTTGGCTCTGGGTCGCGGTGCTCGTTCGGTTCCGTCAGTGTTTCTATCTCCTATGGCGAGCTTCGCAAAAAGATCGGCAGTGCAGCTCCAGGAGAAGAGTTTGCGGGGGTGGGAGATGGAAAAGCAGGGCGAGGGGGAGGTGATCGGGCAAACAGCAAGAATGACGACCGCTACAGCGCGGGAGGAACGCCATCCGAAAGAGAGATGAGCTTTAAGGAAGTGATCAGGTCACGTAAAGATCGTTCCATTTGCTCTTAACTTCTGCCAAGTAAGAGAGAAGAGGTCATTCGAGAGGCTATTGAAACTTATCCGTGCGACTGGATACACCGTCAATAATGTGGCTGCGTGGGTGTCTGTGTGCGTGTGAGTGTACCTCTTCTCCGACCATTATTCTCCCTAGAGCTCACCCCTCTAACCCGTGCCTCTTGACTGAGGGCTTGGAGCCGCTCACAAGGACGATCCGTCACTAGATGTGCCTCCGGCTTGGTGCGCTCGCGCAACTCTACTCGAGACCATGCTTCGTCGTCGACGTAGATTCAAATCGAAAGCCCCCCGCGAAAGGTCGGCAGATCGCGGAAGATCATTCGATTTTGAAGTTGTTGTTCTCTCACTCTGGAGAGCCCATCCGCCGTGTACATTGGTCTAGTGAAGTTTATCGCATCTAATTGCTTCCGCTCAAGCATCTCTGCTTTCGAGGAGAACGATTTCCGATGAATCAAACGCAACGGTCGACAACAAAGTGATTCAGTGCAGCGCAAATGCTCACAATCCATACACGAACCCGCACCGCTACCGCTGGCTAGCAAAAACGTCAGGATCGAGTTGATGGAGAGGGGTGGAGAAGAAGGATGGAAGATGTGTGATGCGCATTGAGAGAAAAGAAGCCAAGTCTCCAACGGGCCATTGGCTTTGCTCCTTGCGTCCAGTACATACGTCACGTCCTCTGCTTCCCACGACAGATGGCCGCCTAGTCCAATCTTTGACTTAGCACTGCTGATGACGTATCAATCTTTCAGGCTCAACGTGGACCGCAACCATTCAGCTTGCTGTCCACCAACAACCCTGGCAGGCAGTCGGCCGGCCTACCCGGGCAAGAAACGAGCGGACAAGCTTGGACGGACGGATGGCAAGTGAAAGAATCCAAGGAAACTGATTTGACTTCGCGATGACGGACGAGGAGGTATCAATGATGGTCACACCGCCCGTCCCACATACAAGCAGCCCATCAGTCGGTGTACCCGTCGTCGTCGTCGTCGTCCTCAGTCTGTCCGTTCCTGAGAGGGTGGCCGGCGATGCAAACGCCAGCCAATTCAGCGGGATTTCGGTCGTCAACTGTGACGAAACGTCCAGGATGCGGCCCCGCACCACTTCCTCTAATAATTTCATTACTTTCCGTCAATCACGGCGAAATCAATATCAATCAAGGTCTCAGCTTGTCTGTTAACGACCCGCAGCGTGGAATCTCAGAGTCGCCGTAGTAAATCAGGGGAGATCTGCGCTGACGTCGATCTCAGAGCTGTTTACGGTTTTCGCTTGACACGCACCTCATATTCTCCATCGCCGCCACCGCCGCTCTCAACGCCAGTGATTTATAGCGACGCCGAACAGTCCGGGTTTTGGTGAACGGCAGATTTCTCTCTACGAGCTACGATAGCGATTCCTTCGGCGGTCTCCGTTCCGTCGTTCCTTTCGTTTCGAATTCTCAGAAAGCATCATCAAATGAATGGAACTTTTCGGAAGGACAAAGTGGGGTATAGCGAAAGCCCCGACAGACGGAGTAGTAGCGGTCTCGTTGGTTTTTTTCTCCGCTGATCGCTTTCTTCTATCGTAGCAGCAGCAGCAGAAGCAGCGGGCTCGACGGATATATTGACTGGAAGACATCGGTCTGTTTGTCCGAATCTCTGTTTATCCGGTGTTTGGGGCGTTCATGCAGAAGGATATTGCTCGGTCTGATCGCAAGGATGGCCCGCCAATGGAAATGGACAAAGACCGAACTGTCAGTGGCCTTGACTCTTGGTGCTACGGCTGCTGCGCGACTGGGGGATAGGCCAAAAAAATGAGCTTTCTGCAAGCTAGAGAGCTCGCAGCCGCCGAAAAAGGAGAGGATATTTCTACACGGGCATGTTGTTTTTATTGTCTTCCCTCTTAGCTTTCGTGTTGTTCTTTTAATGATGTTGCCCATTGCTTCCCGAACTCCTCTTTGCCTCTCACTATCGATGGTCGGCTGCCGCGGCCGACTGCCTGGTGGCGGCTGGTGCTGCTGCAGCGGTTCTTCTGGAATTATCCTCTTCTTCTCTAGGATGCGCCAAAGTCGCAATCAGCTGCTCTGTTAGAGGACCGGCTACTCGCCTGCCCGCCCGCCTTGCAAGCAAGCCTAGCTCAACGGTTATCATCGTCTCCTCCTCTCAGAGAGAGAGAGATAGAGAGAGAGTCCAGGGGCACCGGCACAGCTCCTCTTTTTTACGACGAACCAGCACATCGACTCGCCTCTATGTGCCCCCGGTCCGCGGCCAAGCCACCGTCTGTGTTCGCTGCGATTGCACAAAGTCCATCGCAGCATCTGTTCATTGCTGAATGGGGCCAATAATTAATCTGTGGTACAGTGCCCCTCATCCGCCCCCCTTACCCTTCCCCCGATTCCCTCCAACCCGTCCTCTTGCAGTAAAGGACGAGATGAGATACCGATACCCCGAAGATGCGACTGCATCCATCAACATCTCAGCGAGGGTATTTTGAATATGACTGCATGGTGGGTGTATCGATATGCTCTCTGGTATGGGCACGCCATGTTTGCTGGGGCGGCTCTGTTCGTTGTCGTGGACGAAACGGGCTTCGGGATATCACCGTCTTCGGGAGTGAAGTCGCATGCCCGCACACGGTGGCGAATGCTTCACAGCTCGGAGGAGACGATCTGGTTTTCAGATCGGTCCCCGATCCCCGGTCGATTTCTCGATCGGTTCCCTAGCCCGCGGGCAAATAAGTCCTGCCGCAGCCCATGTGCTTGTTAAATCTCGCTCGTCGGGCTATTCTCATTCTTAGTCGTCGTCGTCGTTGTCAGATAGCACCGTCGCCGTCGGAATCGACAACGAACAGGATAGACTACTCGGGTGACTGACTTTTGGGCCCGGGTGGCTCATCGCCGAGCTGGGAGACAGACTCGCCACCCGGATGCTCGGCTAGTCGATGCCTACAGTGGAAGTGGTGGTCTTCGCGGTGATGGTGGTCGCGGTATCAGGGAGAGAGGCCAAGAGGACTGACGACTGCCGTTTGGGGGAACGGTGGTGGGAGGACGAAGTTTGTCGGTCAGCGTCCCGGACGGTCGGTCGGTTCAGTGGTTGGCTGGTTGGTCGAAGTGATTCCAGGCCATTTGGCCGCGTTCGTGATTTCGTCGCTAGATTCTTATCCACCGCGGACGCTTCAGACAACGCCCGCGCCCTCGTCTTGTGAAAACGATCGGCGCGCCCTGACCAAGGGAGGAATGTTCAAGCTATGCGGACTTCTCGAGGATCTCTCTCGCGAACCCTCGTCCCTCTCGAACTCGCTGCAAGTTCTGAGGAACTCCCCGACTTCGGATCTCGTAGCGACTCAGTTTCGGAAGTCACAAAACCCCATTGTCCATGGCTAACTCGAATGGTGATGTCACTCGTCCATCCATCCCGATAAAGCGCGGCCAAGGTTTAGCTCGTATGAAATCAGGTTTCTCAGTGGCAAAACGTGCTCTTTCGATGGCGAGCCGTACCCTCGTCCGCCCGACAGGCTGACAGCCTCCCTGACAGTCAGCCATTCCGCCACCCGTTCCGCCCTAACGTCGCATCGGGAACAAAGAGGCCAGCTAATGAAAACTCTAATGAATCCTAACTTGCTGCCACCCTTGCTCGCATCCCGGGGCCACCCTTCACCACCCGAAGTCGGATTTATTCGAGGTGGATACGGCTGCGAAACCCCGACATGCAGTGGTTCTACGTAGCCGTAGTGGAACATTGGGTGTGCATGAATATTTTCACAATGGGCCTACCTTTTGACTCCGACGAGCCCCGTCGTCGCCGTCGTTCTCGCCCAATACGCTGCGTAGGTCCACGAGATCCCAAGAGATCCATTTTGTTTGGCTGGCCATTCGTATATGAGACAGTGTCTCACAATAGCGGCCGGTCAGCGAGATGAAACGCCTTCCGCCCCTGTTCCGCCAGGATCCCTCGGCGCTCCCTGGCAAAGCTCGTCTCCCCATGCCGCCCGTGTTTCTTCCCTGACTTTGCTCCCCGGCGGCCGTTCTTTCGCAGTCACATCACTATGAAGCAATAGCGCACCGCTCACACCGTGTTCCCGGGGCACGAGGGAGACCAACGGACGAATGGGACACTATAAATCGCTCCCGCACAAATTTCAAATTTCCCGCCCCGACCCCATCAATTCTCTGAACAGCCTACGGCGAGTTGCCGATACTCCGTGATCCGTGTTCGAAACCGGACCGAAGGACCTGACCGTAGGGTTCCGGACGTTCCGGCAGCCGAGCACGCACAAACCAAAGATGTGCTGGGCCCTTGTGCCCGGGGCGCTGGTAGTGCTTGGTAGTGGTTGATCAGGTTTTCACATAACGCTGTGGAACCGCGGCTCAGCACGATAGAACATATCAACATGTGGTATACCATTACATTCAAATATGTGATTAAATTCTGTGTTTGAACCAGTGATATACTTCAACCATACTTATTGCATTTTTGCTCGTAGGGGTCACAGGTCGCAATCCTTTAACGAGGATGGTGAGAGAGGGGGGAAAACCTTGCGATACTTGAAGACCACCCACTATCGACTTGGACAAAAATTTTGGTTATTTCCATGATCCGTTTCTCTGGTTTCCTGTTTTTTTTTCTCTCGATTCTTCGTCCACAGAACTGAGTGGCAGGCGCTTGGGTCAAAAAACCGCGGCTTGCGCGGAACCTTTCAGTTTCAGCCCTCCCCGCCACTTGCGAACAGCTGTTGCTGAGGCGTAGGTTTCCCTCAATTCTTTGTATTGTGATTTTCTCAAATAATGGCAGCGTCGGGAGCAACGACGACGGTTGCAGCGACAAAAGAACAGGGAGGATAAAAATCCTCCTGGGATACTTGCTAGCTTGGTTGCTTGCCCGCCCGCCTGCTTGCTTGGTTCGCTGGTTACCCCGTCCGGTGAGCAGTTGCTGTGCAACTCTGCCAGTCCATGTGCTTTATCGCTCAGATAGGCGGATGAATAGATACGCTAACGCGTGCCGTTGTCGACAGGGCCGCAGGAGCGGCGGCAGTGTCGACTGACAATGAGTGTGAGACCTTTTGCACGTGGAGCGAGAATATGCGAATATTGTATAAACATGAACGAGATGAGGATATGCCTCGGCTATTCGCCTCTTGTATGAAGCGCGGGATCCCGTCGTCTTCCTCTTCTTATTCTTCTTCTCTCGCTCGCGACTCGTTGTCGTTCCGCCGCCGCCAACGTCGTCGCCGTCGCTTTTTTCTCTCTTTTCATAGAACGCAAGAGGAAAGCAAGAAAAAGAGGCGCAGACATGTCCATGAAGACGACATTCAATTGAAGAGGGGATCATGTGCTTATGAGTAAGCTCCTAGCCAAGCTGCGCTGCCGGAAATTGTGTCCTCTTCATTATCTGCGCCTCGACCCGGGCTTTGCGACAGACCGCAGCAGCAGCCCGCCCGTCCGCCCGTCAGCTGCCAGCTAGCCCGGTCAACCAAGAATTCAGCACCCGGCGAGCACTGCCCGGGTCAGCTGAGTCCAGCCGGACGAAGTCTGTCACTGTTGGTCGGTAGTTTGGCGACCGGAGCAGCTCTGAGGGCATGCCTTGTATTTTGCCACGTTGCCTCGGCGGAAAGCCATGGCAAGTACTCATGACGAAAATCCCGGCAAACGCCTCCGGCGCTCTCGAGAAGGGCTCCCGCATCCACTCATCCGACTCTGGCCTCGTAGGCAACAGGACGACGGCAGCAATGGTAGGGGTAAGGGGTAAGTTCTCGGTTGAAGCACGGCTCGGCGTTACGAGCTCATCAGCGGATGGATTCGGCAACGATATCTGGTCATGAACTCTGTTTGATGCATACTCAGGCCGCATGCGAACACCGCTGGATGCCGGAGAGAATTATCTCCCCGAAGCTCAGTTTTTCCTGAATTATATCATGGCACACCTAAAAACAGTACAAGCATCCGCTAGTGCTTGATTATTGCCGGCTCCTTCGTGGATGCACAACGGAGCGCATGGTAATATGTTGCGATGAGAGTGGGCCAAGCATCCCTTCATCCCGCTGGATGATGGGAGCAGTGAGAGGAAAACCCTCCTAGCTGGCTTGCTCGCTCGCCCGTGGGTCTTTTGGGGCGTCGAAGGGCCTCAAGTGCCGGGGAGACAACATACACACACGCGAGAACGAACGCAGGTAAACATCGAAGTGGAACAGTGACTCAGCCTTTACCGGCAACGAGAACTGCTACGATACCGGTCATGAGCATTATAATAATTAGCAACAGGAAAAAAAAAATCACTCGTGCCACCAGCGGCGGGCGCCCCGAACGTCGACGAAACAGCCGCGTCGCTCATCTTCCGCTCGCCGATCTGAAGCTGAATCAACGTTCGGGCAGAACGAGAACCGATTCGACCGAGAATACTATGCTCTATGCTGCATGCGCTACACCACGTACATTTCCTGGCTGTGTAGTAAACTTCCCAATCAGAGTTGATGTTTTGCTTGATGAGCTTCTGGCACGTTTCCGTCGACATTGTGCAGGATTTGTCGGGCCCGAATTAAACTGCGACGTCGCTGACGACCCGACGGTGACGATTGGGAATGACGACGACAACAACGACGGCCTCGGCCTCAGGAATGGTCGCAAAAACAACGGTAGCACGAGTTTCGCAACGAGACAGATAGATCCGATGACGACAGCAGCAGTTGCGCATAGCGAACGAAACCGACCGCTGTGATGAGCTTGCAAGCGCACGGTTGGAAAGCGAGGATTTGAAAATAAACACTACACGATAGAGAGCCCGCCGAGCCCGGCGATCCCTCCAATAGGACGGAGGATCTCCGGCTTGGTTCGACAGCAACGTCACTCTGCCGTCGAGTCGACAGTTGCAGTGAACGCTTCCTGCTTTTGAAGATGCGTCTGTTGTGAACGACCTCACTTTCTTTCCGTCAAGCCATACTCAGCGCAGCCTCGAACCTTCTCTCAACCTTTCGGGCTTCAACTCCAAGTCAGTCCGTCAGTCAGTCAGGCACTTGGTAAATTCGATTTATTCGATAGTTCACGCTGGCCCGTACACTGCGGGCGCTGCAAGGTTCCGATGCAGTCAACTCTTTCGCGGGAGGTTCGAACACGGGTTTTCACTTCAAGGGCTCAGATGGAAATGTCGGACAGTTTCACCATGCGTTCCCTCCGTCGACTTCCCTCAAGTTGGTCTTGCGACGGCTCCGCCCGTCGTCGTCGTCGTCGCTCGCAATCGTTCGTCATTCCAGGACTAATCCCTTCAATATTTGCTGCTCCTGTCGCTAAATACCTCTCCAGGGTTCTCTTGGAGTTTTTAAAACGACCTTTTTCTTCTCATTATGGCTCAATTTAATCCTCTTGCTCGTGTCCCTTCCGTCCCTCGGCGCCCAGTCTCCCCATCTGTCGCTTCCGCCCGTGGCTGTGCGGGCGGAGTGGAATTTTTTCCGGTCGTGGAATCGCGCAGATCAGAACCAACCAACCGACCGCTCCGCAGACGGAATCTTTGAGTTTCCAAAAAACTCCCTCGCTCGTCCGTTCGCCTGCAAGCTCGTGGACCAAGCGAGCTCCAAAATTCTGTAGGAGTCCAAAATGTCTGCTCCGGGTGGCTGCTGTTGGTCACAGTCAGCATTGGGAGCAATTCCAACGCCGGAACTGCGCGCCGTTTGATCCCGGAGTCCAGCGGTGGTGGAGGTGGCCTCGACCAGGGAGGAAATGGTGTTTTACAGTTGAGGTAGTTGAAGGGTACCTCGGGGAGTTCGTTTCGTGTTCTCCAAAAGCTTCGACTCCTGGAACTAGACGCTCGCCCGCCTGCCCGCCCGCCTTGGCGATCCCTCCTCCGGGGCTTTCGTTCCTGCCCTAAGCACACGCGAGCCGTGCAGGACTAAGTATACGAAGCGGGTGTTCGTGGCGGCGACGGCAGCAGCAGCGAAGCGGCGGGAGGCTTTCTGTCTTCAATGTTTTACAATGAGGGACAGCGAGAAGCGGGCCCTACCCCGCCGACCTCCCGGTCATCAGAGTTGAGGTCCCCATAGGGCTAGCCGGCCTGACTCCGGAGAAGTTCGTCAGCTGCACGGTGGCCGCTTCTCCGAGGAGCAGTCCGGTCCACTTTGCCCTCTTTGCCGCGTGCCGTGGCCTACTACAGCCGTTGCTGTTGAGATAACAATTTTTTTCTCCACCATCCAACCCCGAACGACTGGTGTCCCAAGCCGCAGAGCAGTTCAGGCTGGGCCGACCTTTGGAGGGACCTTGCTACTCGGCAAGCGGCCCGCCGGGCAACCAACCGGGCGGCTGACAAAATACACCCGCAAGGGGACCGGACCAGTGTCTGCTCTGGAAAATAGGTGAGAAGAAGTTCTATTTGAAGCTCTCGTTGAGTAGAAGAGAGAAAGTGAGAAGAACAAGTAAAAACTGCCACTTTGACAGACTGCACAAATGGAATTCCACGGTCTACAAGACTCTCGGTTAGCGATAGTTCTTAATTTCCCTGGGGGCATTCGCCGTGAACACAGTGCGCTGCTCGTGAGGGCTTCTCCGCTTCGACATTCTCGACGACCGAAAGTTTTTCTGGCGCAGCTCCCGTTGGCCACAGGTTCAGGATTTCGGCGCGGCCGAATTTTCTCAACACATCATCTGAGGAACGCGAAGTTTTCCTCATTTCAGCTTGCGAGATGTCGCAGAGGGCACCGAATTTCGGAGGAACTCGCTGATCCTTTCTTTGCGGAGCTGGCATGCTGGGATAATCATAACACTCTACGTCGACGACGTCGTGGTCTGAAGAACTTGCTCCGTAGGACATTGCTCGGCAACGTATTTCGCCACGCGATGAGACGCCGGGAGAGTGATGAGGGGAATGAATGAGAAACACGGTGGACGGTGGAGAAAAGGATATGGAAAGAGGAGACTCTAGCTCATCTTGCGAGACGCATAATTTGGTTTCCCTAAATGGGACCGCCGCATCATGATCATCTCCACCGTATCTAGTTTCCACTAAACTGAACTGGATCGCAACAATGCTAATTGCGGATAAGCTCGGTTGTCGAAGATCAATGTGACTCGAATAACGGAAGGATACAGAAATACACCGCGGATAATCCGGCTAATTATTAGGCGACATTGTCGCCGTCAAGCTCGCGTTATATCATACGAGCTGCATCCTCGAAGGAGCAATGGATTCCGGACGTGCTCGGTATGCCTTCGTAGCTGGTCCGATGGCTTGCTTGCTGCCATCTGCCTGAATGGTAAGTGCCATTCAGATGGCGGAGGCTGCTTGCTTGGTTCTTCCCTCCAACGGAGAATCTAGTAAAGAACCTCGTCCGCGACGGTGTTCCATTAATCTTGGCTCACAATCACACTAGGCGTGTACAGAATCAGCTGATTATCTTATCTACCAGAAACACCGAGGCCGGAAACTCAATCTAGAGAAAGAGAGAGCCTCGGTGGACGCTCAGAGATTTCGAAGTTTGGCTTCTTCGGGTGATTCCTCAGCTCTCCCAGTTTGTCTGGCGTGAAGTGGAGAAGTTCTCAACAGGAGAACACTCGAGCCATCGCTGACGCGACCTTTGATGTTATCCTGTGATGATCTCGTCTTAAGCAGCGGAAATCTTGGAATCAGACTAGTCTAGGAAACTCTAAAAGCGGCCGATCGGCCGGCACTGCATGCTCGGGAGGTTGACGCAGAACACAGAACTGAGCGTTGCTGCCAGATCAGCGATGAGCATGAAAGGAATCAGTCAAGCAAAGAAAGGTGGTGACCGCCAGCGAGGCTTGGCTGCTGCTGCCGCTGTCGCCGCGTCGCCAACCACCGAGCCAAACGACCATCCACTCACTGCGGCCGTGATCATTATTCGGAGCTCTTGGAAAGGAGAAAACTTTGAAACAATAGATTCAGGAGGAATTCTCCCCCGGTCTGCCTCTTCCACTCGCGCTGTCATTTACGCGGTAGTTGTGGCGAGGTTGAATGCCCGCCGGCTGGCTGGCTGGTAGGGTGGCACGCGTGCTTCATTAGAGTGTAGAACACAATATTTTATCGAGATTCTCTCACCCGGCCCATTGTCAGGCGGTGTTGCGCGATAGACGAGAGACATCGAACGAGATTTAGGAGCTTGATGAATCTCTATTCTGAACCCACGCTACTGGCCTCTGCGCACGGACCGAGTAGCGCGGAAGACTCTCGAATTGTTCCCCGGTCGGGGTCTCACGCTCCGGACCTTCTAGATCTTCCCGAGAATCATCCAAAGCTCCCAACGACTCAGACTAGCATCGTTTCGTTGGCTCCAGTGCGACCATTATGGATGAGTTTGAAGTCGCTCCAGTCGCGGTGGCTACATTTCAAGCTTTTAGCTGGCTCATTTGCAGGTCCATTCGTGAATTCGTCGCGAGTTGAATATTCGTTCTTCTCTCGTGTCTTTTGTTTCCATTCCGTATTCCTCGCAAAGCCTCCTCTCACTGTGGGCCCCGGACACGGTCCCGCCTCGGGGAGGGGACCGAGAAGGAGACTAACTCGCGAAAATAAGAAGGAAGCATGTATCTCATTCTGTGTTACTTCTTCGCGGGCTCTCTCGCCGCCTTCCGCTGTTTGGTACATAAAACATTGTTCAGACAGAAAAACTCTCTTTACTTGCCGGCCATGGCGGCGGGCGGTGGCAGCAGCACCAGCAGCGGGAGCACGAGCAGCAACGACGACGGCGGGCAAAGTGTACGTAATGAAAAATTCACATTAGACTCCACCAGCCAGCCAGCCATCCATCCATTCGTCCTTACAGTCAGCCCTGCAAACAAGCACGAGGCGAACGGGCGAGCGAGAGACCTTACAGGCAAACCGGCAAAAGACTGTCGTCAGAGCTGTCGCCGTGAAGGCTGAAACGCGAGTCAAAACTGGAAGTTTTTTAGAAAATGATGGCAGACGCGAAACCACGTCTGTGTCGCACCGTCCGGGAAAACTCGAGACGAAAACGAGGGCATATCAAGATTCAGCGCATACTCCCAAGGAGAAAGGACTCGGAAATTGAGGAAAATAACCTCCACGCGTCGCTTCCATAGGTTTTCATCCGTTTTTTCCCGGTCTCGACGCTCTGAACTGAAGGAAGAATAACCCCTTGAATACCCCTCCGACTAATCTCTCTCGTAAGCATCAGTCATGCTCAGGAGGATGATTGTGTCGCGACCAACGCCCTCGCAACGCAACGAGATTCAAGGACTTTGCCTACACCTCGAGCGTGCCCATCAAAAACGTATTTCAGTGTAACCGACGACGACGGTGACGTCGACGCCGACGAGGCTTGTGCGGCAATTCTCCTGTTCCTCAAGCAGAAGTTTGCTTTGGTTAATAATTTAAGAACAACGTCCGGGACGTTGTTCTTTACGCTGCTGACGTTGTTGTTGTGCGGCTGCTGCCGTCATCGTCGCAGATGAATAACGTTCTCCCAAGAGTTTCGCGGTGGTTGGAAAAGTTATACAGAGGCGAGCGATTTCCTAAATTCTGCCCGAGCGAGAAACCTGTCGTGACAACGGGCTTTGCAGTCGCGCTCGGTCGTTCGCCGGTCTTTCCCTCTCTCTAACTCCTTGCGGGGGTCTCTCAAGGCGATGCACAAACTCGGGGTGGGTCTTAAAGCTGCAAATCTTTTGTTGGATTCTCCCGCGCGGTCCAAGAGTTTGAGAGCAGCTCATTAGAATGCCGTGGATATTGGAGTGAAATAATCGACACGGTATGGTAGGAGATGGTGCGCTGTATGGTAGGGCTTCGCGATGCGATAGTAATCACCTGTGTAGCGTTGCAGAAAACCGTCTACGACTACATCTCAAACTTTCGGTGAGGCTTCTTCTTTCTCTCTCGAAGTCTCTTTGCCGATCCACAAACGGATCGATTACTGTGGCCCGTAAGTGCTCAGTGAGTCTGGCTGGCTTCCACGAGGCGCTTCTTGTTCTTACTCTGCACATAGGTTCCGTTTTGCCGGTGGACAACATTACATCGCACTTAGTAGAGGCATCTGTGTCCTCTCGGAGGCGCGACGACAAGCAAGCCAAGAGGCGGCAGCCGAAGAACGGACGCACAGAAGGCAGCGCCGGCCGCCAAAGACAAGGTTTAGCGGGTTGGCATTATATATGCATGGCTTTATTACCCTCGGACTGCTTGCTGCTTTTACATGGACAACGCTCCGGTATTTCCTCTCCCTCTGTTCCCCCTTTGTCGTATTCGTCCTTGTGTCGTCGTTCCGTTGGGGATAATAACTACTCGACGGTCAATGACTGATGGAAAGTAGGCTTTTATGCTTAGTTGCACGCCTAGCTTTTGTTCGAGCACGCACAAGGGGTCGGTATAGGCGTTTTCCTGAGATTTTTCTCAAACATTCCCGGCTCCGAACTCGAATCTCAACTTTTAGAAGAACTTTGAAGCACGAATGTCGCAGAGAACGGCGAGCAGATTGAGCTCTTCATTCTTTCGCCGAAGGCACCGAAAGACGAACGGACCCATTGGAGACAAGGGGGAGGGCCCGAAGCGTGGGAGTGATGGAAACGACGAGTGTTCCTCGTCAACTGAACAGGGAATTTTCTGAAAAGCTTTAGACCCCGTAACTTCCTCGCTCCGTCCGTCGGCGGAGAGCGATCCCTGGCGCAGAGGCCCAGTGGTCCTCGACTCCTGGTGGGCAAGGAGGGTCTTCCTTTGAATTCTTTACCAACTACCGAATCTATCCTCGTTTTTCCTCAAGGGGTTTCTCCATCATCCGCTCACCAGCGGCGGCACAAACTCGTCTTGTGAGCCCAGGGAACTCACTGAGTGAGCGGGGGAGAGACGCCGGAGCTCCTTGCGAAACCTTCTCACTGGAGATCCCTCCGGAAACTCCTTCCGAGACCTCGCTTCGGAACCTTCCGATGTACACAGAGAGCAAGGTCCGTCCATACCTCGGCCGAACGAAAATAAGCCCAGCACCGTTCGTCCTCTTCAGCGG